>CM034134.1:3604462-6120834 GCA_019914995.1 Acanthochlamys bracteata
GTGAAGCAGAATTCACCAAGTGTTGGATTGTTCACCCACCAATAGGGAACGTGAGCTGGGTTTAGACCGTCGTGAGACAGGTTAGTTTTACCTACTGATGACCGTGCGCGATAGTAATTCAACCTAGTACGAGAGGAACCGTTGATTCACACAATTGGTCATCGCGCTTGGTTGAAAAGCCAGTGGCGCTGGTTACCGTGGTGTCGGATTATGACTGAACGCCTCTAAGTCAGAATCCAAGCTAGTGATGCGCGCAAGCGCCCGCCGTTCGCCTCCCGACCCGCAGTAGGGCGTTCGCCCCATGGGCCCGTGTCTTTGGCCAAGCTGCCGCGGCGGGATATGCCGTCGGTGGCTGCCATGAAGGGTAATTTTGAACGGACGGCGGCAGAATCTTTGCAGACGACTTAAATCGCGACGGGCATTGTAAGTGGCAGAGTGGCCTTGCTGCCACGATCCACTGAGATCCAGCCCGTGTCGCATAGATTCGTCCCCTCCTGTACACTGCGACTGAGGTTACGGCCAACAGCTTCCTCTATCGCTTCTATAGCATTGTGCTGGAAGGACGAGTCCAACACGACTTCCTGCAATTCGAGAAGTGACTCGAAAGAAGTAACGGACCCTGGCAACAACTTAAGAGTGCGACGTCCACGGGAAACATAACGCCATGCGGTGGCCAACTTGGCTTAGGTTAAGGCGAGGCACACGACCGGAGAGTGGTGCCATATGGCCGGCCTGCTAGGAAGGGGAGGCCATGCGGCAAGGCAAAAAAGTGGACAGTCATGGCCACGCCTTCTGCTAAAGTTTAGCGCACGCCCAAGGCTGGTGCAGTTCGGGGAAAGGCGCCGAAGAGTTTGCATAAGAATAGCGACCCACGAAATTTCGCTAGCGCTCGGGTAGTTTCGGTGGGGGACCCACGAAGCGAAGGCAAGTGCTTGAGCAGCATAGGTAAAGAGCTCGGGCCTACGCCTAGCAAAGGCTCGGGCATCAACCGTAAGCGCTCGGGGAGTTCGTGGTAAAAGGCTGGGGCGATGCTGGCAAAGGCACCGGCACGCCAGGAAATCGACCGGGCAATACCCGGTGAACGCTCGGGCAAGTATCGTAAAGGATCGGGCATCCTGGGTAAGTAAGTGCTCGGGCTGTTACTGTAAAAGAGCACGGCAGATTCGGTAATGGGTTGGTGCGGTTAGTGCTCGGGCAGTTTAGCCAGAGTCCCGTAAAGTTGTGGCAAGCGCTCAGGCAGCGACGGTAAAGTGCTCGGGCAAATCAGGCAAATGAGCTGGCATCCAGCGAAAGTGCTCGAGCATCACACGCAACTGCTCGGGCGTGGGTAGGTAAGCGCTCGGGCGTGCCAGTGTAAATGCTCGGGCGTCGCAGGTATGCGCCCGGACGAAACGCAAAAGTGCTCGGGCATGAAAGCGTTATGATTCTAGAGACCCACTGACCCCCCAGCTTGGTGGTACGGGATTTACCCTGCTAATATAGTAGGGGGAAACCCCACCCGCGTCGGCGCGTCGGCGTCGCGCACAATTGCGGTGCCTTTGCGGTGCCTTCGCGGTGACCGCATGCGGTGCTTGGGCAGTTCCGCTGTTTGTTGTGGCATTTTCCTACTGGTTTGCTACGAGGAGAGGCAACCCGGTGCGGCGGAAAATTTCCGTTGCGGCGCTCTCTTGTGCGCCGTATGGCGCTTTTGAGCGTTATGATTCTGGAGACCAAGTGAACCCCCAGCATGGTGCTGGGGTGTTTTTCCTAAGTAAGATTTTCACAGCTGGTAAGGTGTGTGGAGAGAAATTCCTAGTGGCATCAGACAGCGCAGTGGTACCGTTCTTTTGCGTGGCAGTTTGGCACAACATAAGGAGCACGAGATTGTTATGGTGTTAGAGACCAAAATACCCCCCAGCTTGTTGCTTGTAGATTTTCCCTGCTTGTATGGTAAGGGGAGAGGCATTCCACATGACATGCCGCTCCGTACCGGTGTTGTTCCATTGCAGTGCGCTTCTGCGCGGCAGTAAGCGTACGATTGCGTTATGATTCTACGGACCAACTAACTTCCAGGCTTGGCGCTGTTCAGTCTCCCCTGCCGGTATAGTATAGGGAGAGGGATACCGTGCGGCACATCGCTGCACAGCCATACTATTCCGTTGAACCGCACTTTCGCACACCATAACACAAACACGTGTTTTAAAGTACTATACATCAACTAACCCCTGCTTGAAGATGTAGGACTTTTATAGCTGGTATAATAAGAGGGGAGGAACTCCTCGCAGTATGGGGCGGCACGGCGGTACCGCTCCGTTGCGGCACACTTTCGCGCACCATAAGGAGCACTAGATTATTACGTTTTTAGAGACCAATTGACCTCCCTAGCTTGTAGCTTGTATATTTTTCCTACTAGTATGGTAAGGGTAGAGGTATTCCATGTGGCATGCTATTGCGTATCAGTGCTATTCCGTTGCAGTGTGTTTCTGCACAGCTTTAGGCATACGACAACCCTACGATTGTAGAGACCAACCAACTTCCCAACTCGGTGCTAGTGACTCTTCCCTACTGGCATGGTATAGGGAAAGTCATACCATGCCGCATAATACTATGTAGCTCTATCATTCCATTTCAGCGCACTTTTGCAAGGCATAAGGGAAATGACTGCGATAAGATTGTAGGGACTAACTTCCTTCCTACTTAGTGCTAGAGGATTTTCTCAGCTAGTATGATGTGTGAAGAGAAATTCCTCGTGATATGGGGCGGCGCGACAGTACCGTTCTGTTGCGGCGCACGTGCGCACACCATAAGGAGCAACAGATTCTTATGTTTTTGGAGACCAACTGTCCCCCGAGCTTTTAGCTTGTAGATTTTTCGTACTAGTATGGTAAGGGTAGAGGCATTCTATATGGCATGCTGTTGCGTACCGGTGCTTTTCCCTTGCGGTGCTCTTCTGCACGGCATTAGGCGTACGGCATCCTTATGGTTCTAGAGACCAGCCAACTTCCGAACTTGGTGCTGGTGACTCTTCCCTGCCGGCATGGTATAGGGAAAGACATACCATGACACATAACGATATGACACTCTACCATTCCGTTGCAGCACACTTTCGCAAGGCATAAGGGAAATGAGCGCGATAAGATTATCGAGACTAACTTCCTACTTGGTGCTGGAGGATTTTCCCAGTTGGTATGGTGTGTTAAGAGAAACTGATTGTGGCGTGGCGTGGCAGTACTGTTTTGTTGTGGCGCACTTTCGCACACCATAAGGAGCATGAGATTGTTATATCTTTAGAGACCAACTAACCCCCCAGCTTTTAGCTTGTGGATTTCCCCGACTAGTATGGTAAGGGAATAGGGATTCCATGCGGCATGCTGCTGCGTACCGGTGCTTTTCCGTTGTGGGCACATTTTCGCTAACCATAAGGAGCACGAGATCGTTATATTTTTAGTGAACAACAGACCCCCCATCTTGTAGCTGGAAGATTTTACCTACTAGTATAGTAAGGGGAAAGGCATTCCATGCATCATGGCGCTGTTTACTGATGTTGTTCATTGGTGGTGCGCTTCTGCGTGGCATAAGTCGTACGACAGGCTTATGATTCTGAAGACCAACTAACTTCCCGTCTTGGTGCTGGCAAGTCTTCCCTGCTTGTATGGTACAGGGAGAGAGACACTGTGCGGCATGGCGCTGCGCAGCTGAACCATTCCTTTGTAGCGCACTTTCACACGCAATAAGGCAAACGAGCGTGTTAAAATTGTATAGACCAACTAACCCTGTGCTTGGTGCTGGAGGATTTTCCCAATTTTTATAATATGAGGAGAGAAATTCCTCGTCACATGGGGAGGCACAGCGGTACCGCTCTATTGCGACACGCTTTTGCACACCGTAAGGAGCACTAGATTATTACGTTTTTAGAGACCAATTGACCCCCCATCTTGTAGCTTGTAAATTTTTCCTACTAGTATGTTAAGGGTGGAGGCATTCCATGTGGCATGCTATTGCGTACCGGTGTTGTTCCGTTGCGGTGCATTTCTGCACGGTTTTAGGTGTATGACTACCCTACGATTTTAGAGGCCAACTAACTTCTCAACTTGGTGCTGGTGACTCTTCCCTGCTGGCATGGTATAGGGTAAGGCATAACATACCGCATAACGCTATGCAGCTCTACTATTCCATTAAAGCGCACTTCCGCAAGCCATAAGGGAAATGAGCGCGATAAGATTATAAAGACGAACTAACTTCCTCCTTGATACTGGAGGATTTTCCAGCTGTTACGGTATTTGAAGAGAAATTACTCGTAGTATGGGGCGGCACGACAGTACCGTTCTGTTGTGGCGCACTTTCGCACACCACAAGGAGCACGAGATTATATGTTTTTAGTGACCAATTGACTGCCCGGCTTGCAGCGTGTGGATTTCCTTGCTAGTATGGTAAGGGGAGAGGCATTCCACGCCGCATGCTCCTTTATACCAGTGTTGTTCCTTGCTGTGCGTTTCTGCACGGCATTAGCATACGACAACCTTTTGATTCTAGACACCAACCAACTTCCTAGCTTAGTGCCGGCGACTCTTCACTGCTAGTATGGTATGGGGAGAGGGATACCGTGCAGCTGTACCATTCCATTGCAGCGCACTTTCACACGCAATAAGGCAAACGAGTGTGTTAAAATTCTATAGACCAACTAACCCCGTCATTGGTGCTGGACGATTTTCAGCTGCTATAGTACGAGGAGAGGAATTCCTCGTAGCATGTGGCGGCACGGCGACACAAGCTCCGTTGCGGCACACTTCCGCACACCGTAAGGAGCACGAGATTATATGTTTTTAGTGACCAATTGACCGCCCATCTTGTAGCTTGTGGATTTCCTTGCTAGTATGGTAAGGGGAGAGGCATTCCACGCCGCATGCTCTCCTCTATACCAGTGTTGTTCCTTGCTGTGTGTTTCTGCACGGTATTAGGTGCACGACAGCCTTCTGATCTAGAGACCAAGTAAGTTGCCGACTTGGTGCTGTTGAGTCTTCCCTGCTAGAATGGTATAAGGAGAGACATATGGTGCCGGGTAACACTATGTAGTTGTACCATTCTGTTGCAGTGCAGTTTCGCACGCTTCAAGGAAAACGAGCTTGTTAAAATTCTATAGACCAACTAACCCCCCGCTTGGTGCTGGAGAATTTTTCTAGCTGGTATAATACGAGGAGAGGAATTCCTCGTCGCAAGGGAAGGCACGGCGGTACCGCTCTGTTGTGGCGCACTTTCTCACACCATACAGAGGATGAGATTATTATATTTTTAGAGACCAACTGACCCCACAGCTCGTAGTTGGGAGATTATCCCTGCTAGTTTGGTATGTGGAGAGGCACTCCACGCGGCGTGGCGATGCTTACCGGTGCTGTTCCATTGCGGTGCGCTTATGTGCGGCTTAAGGCGTACGACAGACTTATGATTCTACAGACCAACTAACTTTCTGGTTTGGTGCTTTTGAGTCTAACATACTAGTATGGTACAGTGAGAGAGATACCATGCGACATTGAGGCGCAGCTATACTATTCCGTTGCAGCGCACTTCCGCAAGCCATTAGACAAACGAGCGTGTTAAAATTATATAGACCAACTAACCCTCTGCTTGGTGCAGGAGGATTTTCCTAGCTGGTATAATACGAAGAGAGGAATTTCTGGTGCCATGGGGCGGTGCGACGGCACCGTTAATTTGTGGCGCACTTTCACACTCAATAAGGAGCACGAGATTGTTATGATTTAGAGACCAACTGACCGCGCAGTTTGTAGTTGGGAGATTTTTCCTGCTATATGGTAAGGAGAGAGGCATTCCATGCGGCATGGCGCTGTGTACCGGTGTTGTTCTGTTGCGGTGTGCTTCTACGCGGCATAAAGCGTACGACAGGCTTATGATTCTGAGGCCAACTAACTTTTTGGCTTGGTGCAATTGAGTCTAATGTACTGGTATGGTACAGGGAGAGGGATACCATTTCGTTGCAGCGCACTTCCGCACGCCATTAGACATACGAGCGTGTTAAAATTCTATAGACGAACTAACCCCTGCTTGGTGCTGGAGGATTTTCCCAGCTGGTATAATACGAAGAGAGGAATTTCTCGTGCCATGGGGCGGTACAACAGTAGCGTTCCTTTGCGGCGCACTTTCACACACAATAAGGAGCACGAGATTGTTATGACTTAGAGACCAACTGACCGCGCAGCTTGTAACTGGGAGATTTTCCCTGTTATTATGGTAAGGGCAGAGGCATTCCACGCTGCATGGCGCTGTGTACCGGTGTTGTTCCGTTGCGTTGTGCTTCTGCGCGGTATAAGGCATACGACAGACTTACGATTCCGAGACCAACTAACTTTCCGGCTTAGTGCTGGTGACTCTTCCCTTCTAGTATGGTACAAGGCGAGTGATACTGTGCGGCATGGCGCTGTGCAGCAATACCATTCCATTGCGGTGCATTTCCACATCCCATAAGGAAAATGCGTGTTAAAATTCGATAGTGCAACTAACCCCTTGCTTGGTGCTGGAGAGTTTTCCTAGCTGGTATAATACGAGGAGAGGAATCCCTCATGGCAAGGGGCGGCGAGGCGGTTACCGTTCGTTTGCAGCACACTTTCGTAAACCATACGGAGCATGAGATTATTATGTTTTTAGAGACCAATTGAAACCCCAGCTTGTAGCTTATAGATTTTCCGTGCTAGTACGGTATGGGGAGAGGCATTCCACTCAGCAAGCTCCTGCATGCCGGTGTTGTTCCTTACTGTGTTCTTCTGCATGGCATTAGGCGTACGGTAGCCTTCCGATTCTAGAGACCAACTAACTTCTCGACGTGGTGCTGGTCAGTCTTCCCGGCTGGTATAGTATAGGGAGAGGCATACCGCGCCGTATAACGCTATCCAGGTATACCGTTCTATGGCAGCGCACTTTTGCACGCCATAACACAAACGAGCGTGTTAAGATGCTAGAGACTAACTAACTCCCTATTTGCTGAGGGAGTATTTTCCTAGCAGTTATGGATGTGGAAAGAAATTCCTCGTGGTAAGGGGCGGCACGGCGGTACCTTTCAGTTGTGGCGCACTTTTGCTGACCATAAGGAGCACGAGATCGTTATTGTAATAGTTTGATTTGTTGTGGGCTAAGCTAAGCCATACTTGGAGGTAGGGGCTCTATTATGCAATTCCTTCTTCTTTTATTTTTTTTCTTCCCATCTTATTTTCCTCCTTCTCCACCCGACAACCCACCCGACAGCCACTCTCTCCGTCTCCTTCCCGGCGTCCGATCAGCCCCGTCCGACGGCTATTTCTTTTCTTTTTCACTCCGGCGTGCATCTCCTCACCCTCTTCTCCGTTTTCCTACCTCAATTTCGCCGGATCTATAGCTTAATCATCGCCAAGCCAAAAACCCCAACATTCGCCGGAGTTGTTCGCCGGCGATTGGACTGCACCGAGCTGCTAAGAACCATCTCCTCACCTCACTGAAGGTTCTTCCTCCATCAATTGAGCTCGATTTCGGCTCAGGAGAGAAGGAGCACGATTTCTTCCGAGCCGTCGTCTAAATGGCCGATTCTGGCGCCGACAATGGTGTTTAGTTTAACCATCGGTTCTATTAAACTCTGCTACTCTTGAGGATCATTTTGTTGTTAACTTCTCCCTTGTCGGAAAGTTCGCCGGAACCCTAATTTTCGCCAGAATCCGGCGAGCCGGCGGGACCGAAGGTTTAGGTGAGATCAAATGCTCTCTTTTGTCGACTAAACTTGTCTTTGGACCTCTGAATAACCCGTTCCACTTTATATGTCCAGTGGATCAGAAATCGGCACGTTGTCGTTAACGTGCTACGATGTCGATTCGGAATTAGGATTGATTGTTGATTCGGGTAAGCTTTCTAAATTTGCTAGCACTAATATTAGTTAAGAGTTATCGAGTTGAGATTGTGGACTTAAATATATAATTATTGGATTTTTGGGTTAATGGTGCTTTACACCGAATTGGGCTATGTTTGAATTTAGATGTGAATGTGGTTGGTTTCGATTACCAAATTAAATATGGTGATATTTATCTACTTTAGGATTGGACATAGCCTTGAAACCTTTGGGTGTGGCTTGGTGATAACTTACGGGTTTATGCGAATTACGTGGACTATCAGGTGAGGGTTACTTTGCGTCTTCTCTTCTTAGCTTATCGTTAGGTTTTTAACGCAAGTAACATCTGTTTTGGAATCTCCGACATGACCTTGTCATTTTCACTGCATAATGAGATTTGATCCTCATGTCTGTGTATGCATACTTGCATAAGACTAAGATAGTGATAGTAATTAAAATAACATGCTAGAAATTGATAAGATTTTATGGTTGATAAGAATTCCATTGTTGTATGTATACAACTAGAATTGTGATATATAAGTGCACGAGATGCATAGAATGCTCTTACATGTAAAGTATAGCACTTAATCTGGCATGAGAATTATGCACTATAGTTTAGACATTTATAAGTTATGACCTATGCTAAATATAACCATAGATTTTGGGCATAGCATATTAGCATGCTTAGAACTAGCATATATGTAATAATCATGACGTAATACACTTACTTGGGACTACTAAATGGTTTAGCATGTCTAGCAAGTGCATGTAAGAAATAAATCGCATGCACTATTATATATGCCATGTGGGCTTCTGCATTGGATGCATAATTCAGTGGTAAAGCATACTTTTCGAAAATGGCAATTATTGTAACATGATGCATGATAGTTTTAGATATATGAGAGCGACTTCTACCTATTATTTGCACATGAATTTCAAGCATAAAGCATGTGATAATTGTATTCCTACATGTGTATGGACATCGGTTGTGATTGAAATCTATTAGAGGCTTTCAAGCCTGAGTCATCATGTGAAAATGTATATGCATATGACCTATGACTAATGCCTGTAGAGGCTTTGAGCTCGATTGACCTTATGCATGGACACTCGCGCTGCACGAGGCAGGCGAATCAGGGGCTGAAATCAGGACCCCAGTAGGTGTGGGGCGGGCACCCACCTATGGCCATAGTATTGTTAGGCCCATGCGCGTGGGGGCGATACCACGGCCCATCCGGTTCGATCCCCCGGGATGGTTATACCTCGCCGAGGCAGGAGTAGCCTGGTTGGTAGGTTGAGCTGGAGATTGAATCTCGCTCTTTATTTATGATTATTATCCTGATTCCTTGACCAGTGTCACGTCATGTAGGTAGATATATGTGCATGTACGACAACATATGTAAACTGTATAGACATGCATTGATCTTTTACTCCATCTTGATTTTTGACAAATGGTAGATTATAGATATAGATATTTATGCATGCATAATCATACATACAGATGATATTGGCATGCTTGATATACATATAATTACGTATGCCTGTTTTTGGATAACTTGCTACACGAGAAACGTAAATGCAAATGCATAAGGCTCTAATTGAGGCATACAATATATCTAGCTTAAATTCTCACTCGCATGCAGGGGTATGTTGATAGCATTATACTGCGAGTTGGAAATATGGTCCCGCTTTATCATTTGATTATATGACTTAAAGTTCTTGGGGCATGACGCACATTGTATGCAGTATGCTCAAGTGGATGAACTACATGTATATTATTCATATTGATAGACATGTACATGCACGTAGATAACATCAGGATTTATACTTGTATATTTATTGTGCGTGTATGAATATGAAAATTGAAAAAATTTGAGAACTCCTATAACATAATTATTTGTTACGAGGAAAAGGTTCGCGTTGCATGTCATGCCTTTCGTAGCTGTCCTTATTAGAACTAGGCCGGTATGGGACGGTCTAGGACTAGATAAGGAATGATCTGATCTATCGTTGCATTTATCTCATATAGAGATATAGAGAAATAACGATAGGGTAATGCATTAGAAACTCTAAATTATGCATCCCTGATTTATTACCTCACTGAGACTGGGCTCAGCCTTCTTTTTTTTTGGCCTCCCCAGATAATACAGGATTTAGCTGGAGATTAATGAATTCTCGCTACTGTGGATCGGAGTGGCGCTAGAAGGGTACGTTTTCGTATTTTCATAATTTATTTAGTTGGCTCTGTAACACTCGAGGGACTGTTATTATTATTTGTAAATTATCAGTTTAGTACCCGATTATCGATTTATGGGTTTTTCTCATTTTGTTGAGAAGTATTACCGCAGGTAGCGGTTGTATAAATTCTTAAGTCTTTTTATGTGTTTTATTTATTCGTGTTATTGAACGGATTTGTGATAGTATTGTTGTGATTTTATTGTTAGGTTCCTTTCCTTGGATTTTTAAGGAAGGTTCTGTCAAAATTTTCTAAAAATTTTAGATTGTGAAATTTTGAGTTGATTTCGTATTAGGCTTACTGGGCTGGGCCGAGTTTGGGTTCTACTTGAACTTGGTTTAGCCTAGTGCCGGTTATGGCCCAGGTTGGGTCGTGACAGTTATATTTTTAGAGACCAACTAACCTCCATCTGGTAGCTAGAATATCCTCCCTGCTAGTATGGTAAGGGGATAGGCATTCCATGCGGCATGCTGCTCTGCAACAGTGGTGTTCCGTTGCGGTGCTCTTCTTCACCTCATTAGGCGTACGACAACCTTATGATTCTAGATACCAACTAACATCCCGTCTTAGTGCTGGTGACTCTTCACTGCTAGTGTGGTGCAGGGAGAGGGATACCGACCGGAATGGCGATGCGCAGCTGTACCATTCCGTTATAACGCACTTTCGCACGCCATAAGGCAAACGAGCAGGTTAAAATTATATAGACCAACTAACCCCGTGCACAGCGTTACCGCTCCATTGCGGCACACTTTTGCACACCATCAGGAGCACGAGATTGTTATGTTTTTAGAGACCAACTATCCCTCAGCTTCTAGCTTGTAGATTTTCCATACTAGTATGGTAAGGGGAGAGGCATTCCACGCGGCATACTCCTGCGTACCGGCGCTGTTCCTTGCTGTGCGCTTCTATACGACATTAGGCGTACGACAACCTTCTGATTCTAAAGACCAATGTTAGATATTCCTGCAAGATTAACTCAAAAGGGGAGGGGTGAATTGAGTTAGTCTATAAAAAATTTTATCAAATTTGTTATCCTACTTGTGATGAGCTAGCTGGTGAAAGAGTTAGCGTGTTTAACTTGTGATAACAAGGATTGGTGCTCGGGATATTTAACGTGGTTCGCAAAACCCCTTTGCCTACATCCACGGGCCGCTCTATCACCAGAGCAAAGCTTAACTAGACCTTTTAATATGCTACAAATACACCTAGAGCGAAGTGCTTTGCCAAAGCACACATACTCTCTACCGGGTTTCTTCGCCAAGACAACCCCTGCGCCCGACCTCTGGACACACTGTCCCCTCGGGTGATTTGCTAGCCCTATTACAAGGTCTAAAAGCTTACACCAAGCTCAACCCGAGCTTCCTTTTACCGGCAGCATCCAAAGACCACCTTTACACTCGTGAGTGACAAGTTGTAAGAAAATAAACAAATATTGAGTGCAGGATCTATCTCAAGAATGTTGAGTGTTTAATCGGTGATTGGATGAGATGATCGGAGAGATTCTTTGAGATTTCTTGATATGATTTGCAGACAAGATTTGTTTGTGTGGAAATAGTCAAGTTCGTGACCTATGGCAGGGGAGTTTTGTGTAGAGTTTTTGTATATCTCTGTTTTTGCTTGGGTTCTCTCTATTTCTGTTTTCTTTGTGTTCTCTCCCTGCTTTTCTCTATTTCTCCACCACGTTTCCTAGATTGATGTGACTCCTTTTTTATAGAACATCTTTCCCAAGTCTTCTTCATGGTGCGACAGGAGCCGTGTGAGGAACGTCTTTTTATTTCAGATTGAGCCATAAATTTTTCTCCCCCTTTTTATAATACTTCTTTCTCCCCTTCTAACAATAATTCTTCTTCTTTCTCCCCCTTTGTCATCTCAAAAAGACTTATGTAACATAGCTTAGACGTTGACAGGTTAGGCAGAAGATATATAACGAAAAGTGCAGTCATTCATTTGAGCATAAAACATAAGCAAACATCCAGTCACATGAAACATACATCTAAGCAGATAATGAAACTAAGCCTAAGCTAAGTTCTCAACTAGTTGTTTCTACGCCTAGAAGATGTTCTACAGCCAGGAGGTCTAGGACGTTGATATTTTGGTTTAGCTGCAGAAGATGGAGGAAGTATTTCTATATCCTCATCAATAAGGGCTTGTGAGCTGGAGACTGGTTTGTGAGCTTTGCGTTTTTGGTTCCTGCGCTTAGGAGGGAGGCTAGGAACGGTTGTTTGAACAGATGGGGGTTCAGAGATGGGAGGTTCAGTGATAAGGGGTTCAGGTTGGAGTTCTGCTGGGATATCTTTGGACAGTGATTCTTCCGGCAGAGGGGCTTCATAAACGATAATTGATAAAGGCTCGGTTTACATCAGGTTCTTCAAGGGCTCCTTCACCGGGCATTCTTCAGTGATTCCATGTGCTTGGTTGCTTTGTCTGGAGATGCTGAATGATCATTGCTTCCCATATTATAGTGATCTGCATTCATCTGTTCATCCTCCTGCCCATCTTCCTGTGTATTTTCCTCTGCATCCTTTGGCCCAGTCTCAAATTCATCTCTGGCAGACTTGTCCTTTGGGTGCCCTGGTTGGCATATGGCGTCCTTGAGCTCTTCAAATGTTATGTTCAGCTTCTGAATTTCCTTAGTTTGCTCCAGGATGGCATTGAGAATATTTGTCAAGCACTGAGTCACCGAGCTTTCTGTGGCACTTGCAGCACTATCACAACTGTAGGGTGCTTGGACGTTAGCCTTTCCTCTGCTTCAATGATTCCTCTCAAGAACTTGGCATCCATCCTTATCATCTTTTTCACTTGCAGGGTTCCCATAGGCACAGCCTTCAATTGGCATATCCTACATATAACATGAGGGTATGGGAAGTGCTTCTTGCCGGACTTGAGACTCTCATCATGTGGTGCAACATCACCGCACTGAGGTTGATTGGCGCTTTCTTCATCAATCTCCATAACAAAATGCATCATAGTTGGTGATGATGTTGCGGCTTCCTGAACGTGGAACTATGACTTTGGAGATGATATGACAGAGAGCTCTTGGCGAAAAAGGTAGATGGGCAAATGACTCATACACCAAGCTTTGTCACAATCTCTGTCTCCAGCGCTTTGCTTGAGATAGTTTAGTTTTGAGTCGCTAGCAGGCGGCATCTCCTCTCTCGTAGGGAAGATCGAGCATCAAGGACATGGATCGTGCTTCCAAGTTGATCTCGATTCCGTTCACCATAGTCCGAACGGAGGAGCCACCGGTCGGATGAAGATTGGCGTAGAACATTCGACACATTCCTCTGAAAATTCTCCGCCACTCATTGAATGTCATCCATCCTTATGCCTCAAAAATTTCATCCACTTCAAGGCCGTAGTAGTTGAAGTCGTCGAAATTCACACTTGCCGGTGTCGAATTGGAATTGCTAGTTGCCGATTGTATTTCTCGAATTCCTCCTGCCGATGAATCTCTCGTCATGGCCGTGACGCTTCTGAGCTTCTTGCTTGAGTTTTCTGATTTTTCTTGGCCATTACAAATGTTTGAGGATTTGGTTTAGGGTTTGAGATTTGGGAGTCGAGAGCGAGAGGGAAATTTGATTTTTGAAACAGAGACGATGGATTATGAGAGGTTTCCTGTTGGATCAGTTTATAGTGCACACACCTGGTCATGAGCCAAATTTGGGTCATGTGCTCAACGCGTGACCGGTCACCGCTAACTATAGTTTTATCAGATTGCAAATCGACTTTGCCACTGAAACTTGTTTTCTGGATCACCAAGAGATCATGCAACCTCCTAAAAACGACAAGAGCCACTAGTACTCTTTCTATCAAGTTTGCAACCACCAAAGTCACCACAAGATAAGCATATAAATTAAATTCACAGCCTCTTAGATAGAATAATCCTAAATCCTTGGTTCCCACTAGATATCTAATGATTCGTTTTACAGCTATCATATGGGATTCTTTTGGATTACTTTGAAATCTAGCACATAGGCATACACTGAATTGAATGTCCGGTCTACTAGCAGTAAGATAAAGGAGTGATCCAATCATACCTCTATATAATTTTTGATCAACTGTTTTACCTGTCTCATCTTGGTTCAGTTTGCAAGAAGTAGACATTGGAGTGCTTATCTCCTTGCTTCCTTCCATGCTGAACTTTTTGATCAACTCTTTAATGTATTTGCTTTGACTTATGAATATGCCATTTTTCAGTTGTTTAACTTGCAGACCAAGGAAATAATTTAGTTCACCCATCAAGCTCATTTGAAACTCCTCTTTCATCAAGCTAGAAAATTTTCTGCATAGACTTTCATTAGTGGCACCAAATATTATATCATCTACATAGACTTGTACAATTAACATGTCATTATCTTCATGCAATGTGAACAAAGTTAAGTCAATCTTACCTCGACTGAAGCCTTTTTCAATCAGAAATGTGCTTAACCTTTCATACCAAGCTCTGGGAGCTTGTTTCAAACCATAAAGAGCTTTGTTCAATTTGTAAACATGATTTGGACAGCTTGTGTTTTCAAACCCGGGAGGTTGCTCAACATAGACTTCTTCTTTCAGAAAACCATTTAGAAATGCACTTTTGACATCCATTTGAAAAAGTTTGAAGTCTTTATAACATGCAAAAGCAAGTAGAATTCTAATAGCTTCAAGACGTGCAACAGGAGCATAAGTTTCATCAAAATCTATTCCTTCTTCCTGATTATATCCTTTAGCTACTAGTCTAGCTTTGTTTCTAGTTATGATGCCATTTTCATCCAATTTATTTCTAAACACCCATTTTGTTCCTATGATGGATTTGTTTAGAGGTTTTCTAACAAGATGCCATACATTATTTCTTTCAAACTGATTTAATTCTTCTTGCATGGCAGTGATCCATGAGCTATCTGTCAATGCATCTTCTATGCACTTTGGTTCTAGATTTGATACAAATGCAGAGTGATGAATGAAGTTGTTTTTAAAATGGGATCTAGTTCTTGTACCTTCATTTACCTCACCTAGTATGTTTTCTTGTGGATGACTTGATCTGTATTTGAAGGTCCTGCTGATCTGCTCACGAGTTTCTGTCTGATCAGATAAAATTCCAGGAGTCTGTCCTTCCTCTGTTATTTCAGCTGGCTGTTCGTCTGCTGTTTGGGTCTCTGTAATCTGTTGTTTTTCTGTCGATGGGAACAGCTCTTCTTCTTCTTATGATCCTGCATCTAGTTCTCGATTTCTTTTCGTCCATTGTTAGACTCATTAAATAATACATGCATGGACTCTTCAACAATCATGGTTCGTTTGTTAAAAATTCTATAAGCTTTTGACGTAGAAGAGTAACCGAGAAAAATACCTTCATCACTTTTTGCATCAAACTTTCCAAGATTATCTTTCCCGTTGTTGAGGATAAAACATTTGCATCCAAAGGTTCTCAAGTAACCGATATTTGGAATTCTTCCCTTTAGAAGCTCATATGGAGTCTTTTTAAGAATGGGGCGAATAAGTGCACGGTTAATAATATGACATGCTGTATTAACGGCTTCTGCCCAAAAATATTTTGGTAGGTTCTGTTCTATGAGCATGGTTCGTGCCATTTCTACTAGCACTCTATTTTTCCTTTCTACTACACCATTTTGTTGGGGAGTTCTTGGAGCAGAAAAATTATGTGTTAAACCATTCGAGTCACAGAATTCATCAAAATAAAAGTTTTGAAATTCCTTGCCATGATCACTTCTAATAGCACAGATGTTTAAGTTTAATTCTTTTTGAATCTTTTTGAAAAAGCATATGAATGTTCTCAGTGCATCATTCTTGTATGCTAAGAAGTAAACCCAACAGAAACGAGAATAATCATCTACTATTACTAGACAGTAATACTTACCTCCCAAGCTTGCTGTTCTTGCTGGTCCAAATAAATCCATGTGTAGCAGTTGTAATGGTTGCTTAGTTGTGATCACTTGCTTGTGCTTGAATGATGACTTCACTTGTTTTCCTTTGGCACATGCATCACATAATTCATCCAAGCTGTAGTTGGCTTCAGGCAGTTCCTTTACTAGTTTTAGTTTGGACAGTTTTGATAGTATTTTGGTGTTGCAGTGTCCCAAACGTCTATGCCAGAGCCAGCTGCTTTTCTGTTAACTTGCTACTAGACACATTTTGTTGTTAGGAAGATCATCAATATAGAGTACATAAACATTACCTTCCCTTTTTTCGTTTAGTATTTCTTCTCCAGATGACAGATTAACAATTGAGCAACATTGATTATCAAAGTTAACTTTAAAGCCGTTATCACACAATTGACTTATGCTTATTAGATTATGTTTTAACCCTTTAACATGAAGAACATTTTCTATGCATAGGGAGGAAGGATTACCTATTTTTCCTATGCCTATTACTTTGCACTTACTGTTGTCTCCAAGGATTACATTTCCACCGAATTGTTTTTGTAGACTGCTGAAACATTTTTCATTTCCTGTCATATGTCTTGAGCACCCGCTGTCCAAGTACCATTTGCTATTTTTCAGTCGGGTTGGCTCCTCTCCTTTCTGCAAAAGAAATCTTTAGTGTTTAGGTACCCAAATTTCTTTGGGTCCTAGAGAGTTAGTGCTGTTATATGTTCCTTTTGGAACCCATATCATTTTTATTTTATTGGTGTTCATTTTATACCAGCATGAATGAACATTATGCCCTTTTCTGCCACAATGAAAACATTTAACAAAAGGTATTGTGGAGTAAGACATGTTTGCTGTGTGTGCTTTGGATATTAAATTTTTGTTTTGCATCCTTGCTATTGCCATACCTGAGTGGCTTGTGGAGGGCTGATCATACCTTGAGATTTGTTTACCAGTTGCCATAAATGCTGGAATGAATCCTATTCCTTCCTTTCTGTATGGGTTGCGTTGAGCTCCCAGCATTGCATCTAGTCTATCCTTTCCATTAACAAATCTTGCCAGTGATGCTTCTAGGTCGAGATTCTTACTCTGCAGAGCTTTGTTTTCTTGAAGCAGTCTTTGATTTTCTTCTATCAGCTTAGTTTCTTTTATGTGCATATTTGTATAATCAGTCATGAATGGTTTAAGATCTGGAATGGTGGGGTATGACAGTCTATCCACCTCTCTACTTAGTGCCTCATTTAACTCCTCAAGCTCAGCAATTTTCTTAATCATGTCTATGCTTGAGCTTTCTGTGCATCTTGTCAGTTCTCTAGTCTTACATTCATTTAGTTTGACATGAAGCTTTTCATTTACTTGAGTCAAGCGTTTATTTTGAATATGCAGTGCACATAATTTAGAGTTAATATGATCATGATCTATATGGAGTGTGTCTTTCATGGCATTAGTTTTGTCTTCTAAGGCATTGTTTAAAACAAGTATTTCCTTTTTCAGACATTCATTTTCATCCTTAATTCTATGCATGCTTACCTTCATAGTTTTGCACTCGGTTTTGGCATGTAGGTATTTTGCATACAGTTCATCAAAAACATCTTGTAATTGTTCATTAGAATCATCATAGTCAGTAGAATTTACCTCACTGTCATCTTCATGATCTGCCATCAGACATAAGTTGCTTCCTTCATTTTTCTCTACCTCAGTCTGACTGTCTTCTGATGAGCTTTCATCTTCATCACTCCAGGCTGCCATAGCTCGTTTTTTTCTTGTGTCCTTGTACTTAGATCTCTTGAGCAGTGGACAATCGTTCTTGAAGTGTCCTGGCTTGTTGCAGTTGAAGCAGTTGGTCTCCTGTCTGTTCTCTCCTCTATTTGTTCTTCCAGGAAGTCTTCTTTTTCTAAGCTTGTTTCTTCTGAGAAAACTTTTAAATTTACGGGTTAAGAGTGCAATGTCTTCATCAGAGGAAGAATCACTTACCTGCTGGTTGTTGATCTTTAATGCAATCCCTTCAGGACGTTCATCAGTTTTCTTCAGAGATAGTTCCTTAGCCATCAGCTTGCCAATCAGTTCATCCAGTGACATTTGAGGAAAAGTTGGATTTTCCTCTATGGCATCTACTTTAGATCCGAATGTTGGCAGCACAGCTCTTAATATCTTCCACTTTAGTTCTTCAGGTTTGAATACCTTTCCTAGATTCTTTAGAGGATTTGTAATGTTAGTGAATCTAGTGAACATCTGAGAAATGGACTCACCTCGGTTCATCCTGAAGTTTTCATACTCATGCATGAGCAAGTTCACTCGGGTCTCCTTGACTTGAGAGGTTCCTTCATGCGTTACCTCTAGTTGGTCCCATATTTCCTTGGCGGTATTGCAGGCACTGATTCGGTTGAACTCGTTGGGATCAAGTGCGCAGTAGAGAAGGTTCATAGCTCTATCATTCATTGATATGAGCTTGTTGTCCTCCTCATTGTATTCTCGTTCGTTCTTGGGTATGCGTATTCCATCTGGGCCAGTTTTTGTTGGTACAATTGGTCCATCTCGTATAATTTTCCACAAGGTGAAGTCTTGCGCCCGAATGAAGATTGTCATTTTGGTTTTCCAGTAGCCATAATTTGTTCCATCAAAGAGTGGTGGTCTGTTGGAGGATCTACCTTCAAAAGCTATAGGAACAAGGTTAGCCATAAGGATCTTTTACCTCAAAGTTGTTAGACCTTTGATTTTTGGAGGCCTGCTCTGATACCAATTGTTAGATATTCCTGCAAGATTAACTCAAGAGGAGAGGGGTGAATTGAGTTAGTCTATAAAAAATTTTATCAAATTTGTTATCCTACTGGCAGTGAGCTAGCAGCCGGCTGTGTCAATGTTGTCACCTGCAGACAGAAGAGTTAGCGTGTTTACTGACAGAAGTAACAAGGATTGGTGCTCAGGATATTTAACGTGGTTCGGCAAAACCCCTTTGCCTACATCCACGGTCGCTCTATCACCAGAGCCAAAGCTTAACTAGACCTTTAATATGCTACAAATACACCTAGAGCGAAGTGCTTCGCCAAGCACACATACTCTACCGGGTTTCTTCGCCAAGACAACCCCTGCCAGCCTCCTGGACACACCTGTCCCCATGGCTGATTTGCTAGCCCTATTACAAGGTCTAAAAGCTTACACCAAGCTCAACCCGAGATTCCTTTACCGGTGCATCCAGCACAACTTTACACTGTGAGTGACAAGTTGCAAGAAAATAAACAAGTATTGAGTGCAGGATCTATCTCAAGAATGTTGAGTGTTTAATCGGTGATTCAGATGAGATGATCGGAGAGATTGCTGAGAGATTTCTTCAGTATGATTTGCAGCAAGATTTGTTTGTGTGGAGTAGTCAAGTTCGTGACCGGCAGTGGGAGTTTTTGTGTAGAGTTTTTGTATATCTCTGTTTTTGCTTGGGTTCTCTCTACTTCTGTTTTCTTTGTGTTCTCTCCCTATTTTTCTCTATTTCTCCACCACGTTTCCTCGTTGCTGTGACTCCCTTTTTATAGAACATCTTTCCTGTGCAGGAGCCATTGAGGAACGTTGCTGTTGGCGCTCGGTTCTTCATGACAGACAAGGAGTGGTGTTGTCCAGTGGTTCTTCAGCTGTGTTTGTCCAAGTCTTTGTTGCATTGAATACGTTGAAGAAACTTGAATTTGCTGCCAACGGTTGAGTGCTTGAATCAGCTAAGCTTTCTGTTTGAATTTCGGTGAGCTGATGAGTTGATATGGTATATCCATAATAAATGCAGTGTAGGTTGACCGTTTGATTGATCAAGGACTTTGACTGCTTTCTTTTCTTGATTATTGAGCTTCCCTTTTGTGAAAGTGAAGGTGATTCTAGCTCTTGTAAATCTTCTGTTTGAAGTCCTTCAATCCGTTGTTAGTGCAGGTGATCTTTGAAGGCAAGAGAAACTTCGTTGCCGTTGAACAAATGGGTCTGTCCCGAAACAGAGAGATCTGCATATGCTTCAGCAGCCAAACAACTGACTGTAATGTGGCTGTTGTATTCTCTGTCCCGTATGTTGTTCTCTGTCCACTTGATGCAAAGATAGCAATTGGATCATTATTTAGCCGTGGCATCCTGCATTCCGTATCTTTGTTCTTCTGTCCCCGCTTCAAGCGATCGAGCGGTGACCGTGATGTGGCTGTGGCATCCTCATCCCGTGTCTGTCTTGTCCTCTCATCCCGGTATGTAGTAGCATCACAGTTGGCTGTATGATGGCTGTTTTGTCTGCTGTAAATTGAATGATCTTTGTTTGTCTAATCCTGCAGACTTGTTTTCAGATTATTAGTCTTATATAAATCATAGTTCTTAATTCTTTGTTATCATCAAAATTATCCTTGTATTTTCAACAACCAACTAACTTCCCGACTTGGTGCTGTTAGGTCTTCCCTGCTAGAATGGTATAAGGAGAGACATATCGTGCCGGGTAGCACTACGCAGCTATGCATTGCGTTGCAGCGCACTTCCGCACGCCATACGGCAAACGAGCTTGTTAAAATTCTATAGATCAACTAACCCTCTGCTTGGTGATGGAGAATTTTCTCAGATGGTAGAATACGAGAAGAGGTTTTCCTCGTCGCAAAGGGAGACACGTCGGCACCGCTCGATTGCCGCGCACTTTCGCACGCCATAAGGAGCACGAGATTGTTATGTTATTAGAGACCGACTCACCCCGCAGCTCCTACCTGGTAGATTTTTCGTGCTAGTCTGGTATGGGAAGAGGTATTCGACACGGCATGGCGATGCTTACCGGTGCTATTTCATTATGGTGTGCTTCTACGTGGCTTAAGGCGTACAAAAGAATTATGATTCTATAGACCAACTAACTTTCCGGCTTGGTGCTAGTGAGTCTAACCTACTGGTATGGTATAGGGAGAGGGATACCGCGCCTTATGATTCTAAAGACCAACTAACTTCCCGGCTTAGTGTCGGTGACTCTTAACGGCTAGTGTGGTTTAGGAAGAGGGATACCGTGTGGCATGGCGCTGCCAAGCTGTACCATTCCATTGTAGCGCACTTTCACATGCCATAAGACAAACGAGCGTGTTAAAAGTCTATAGACCAACTAACCTCGTGCTTGGTGGTAGAGGATTTTCCCAGCTAGTATAATATGAGGAGACGAATTCCTCGTCGCATGGGGAGGCACGGTGGTACCGCTCCGTTGTGGCATACTTTCTTACATCATAGGGAGCACAAGATTATTATGTTTTTTGAGACCAACTAACTCCGTAGCTCGTAGGTGGGAGATTATCCTTGCTTAGCGGTGCTGTTCCATTGCGGTGAGTTTCTATGCGGCTTAAGGCGTACGACAGACTTATGGTTCTACAGACCAACTAACTTTTCGACTTGGTGCTATTGGGTCTAACCTACTGACCCTACTTGGTGCTGAAGAATATTAACAGTTGATATGGTATGTCGAGAAAATTTCTCGTGGTATGGGGCGGCACGGCGGTACCATTCATTTGTGGCGCACTTTCATACACCATAAGGAGCACGAGATTGTATGTTTTTGGAGACCAACTGAACCTGAAGCTTGTAACTGGGAGATTATCCCTACCAGTATGGTAAGTGGAAAGGCGTTCCACGCGGCATGGCGCTTAGTAATAGTGTTATTCCGTTGCGGTGTGCTTCTGCACGCCATAAGGCGGAGAGCAGATTTGTGATTCTGGAGACCAACTAACCTCCCGAATTTGTGCTAGTGAGTCTTCTCTGCTGGTATGGTACAGGGACAGGGATACCGTGCGGCAAGGCGCTGCAAAGCTATACCATTCCGTTGTAGCGCACTTCGGCACTCCATAAGGCAAACGAGCGCGTTAAGATTTTACCACTAGGTTCTAGAGGATTTTCCCAGCTGGTATGGTTTGTGGAGAGAAATTCTGTGTGGTATGGGGAGGCACGGCGGTAGCGTTCAGCTACAACGCACTTTCGCTCACCATAAGGAACACGAGATCGTTATACTTTTAGAGACTAACTCACCCACCATCTGGTAGCTAGAAGATTTTCCATGCTAATTGGTAAGGATATAGGCATTCCATGCGGAATGCTGCTGCGTAACGGTGTTCTTCCGTTGTAGGGCGCTTCATCACGGCATTAGGTGTACAACAACCTTATGATTCTAGAGACCAACTAACTTTTCAGCTTGGTGCTTGTGAGTCTTCCCTGCTGGTATGCTGCAAGGAGAGCGATATCATTCTTCGTGGCACTGCACAGCTATACCATTCCGTTGCACTGCACTTCCACACGCCGTAAGGTAAACGGTTGTGTTAAAATTTTATATACCAACTAACCCACTCGTTGGTGCTGGAGGATTTTCCCAGCTGGTATAATACGAGATTGGAATTCCACGTGGCATGGGGCGGCACGACTGTACCGCTTTGTTGCAGCACACATTCGCACACCGTAATGAGCACAAGATTATTATGTTTTTAGAGACCAATTGAACCCCTAGCTTGTAGCTGGAAGATTTTCCCTGCTGGTATCGTAAGGGGAAAGGCATTGCATGCGTCATGGCGCTACGTAAAGATGTTGTTCATTGTGGTGCGCTTTTGCGTGGCATAAGTCGTACGATAGACTTATGATTCTGTCGACCAACTAACTTCCCGAGTTGGTGCTACTAAATCTTCCCTGCTGGTATGGTACCGGGAGAGGGATACCGTGCGGCATGGTGCTGTGGAGCTATACGATTTTATTGCAGCGCACTTGCGCATGCCATAAGGCAAGCGAGCGTGTTAAAATTTTAGAGATCAACTAACCCCCTCATTGGTGCTGGAGGATTTTCCCAGCTGGTATAATACGAGGAGTGGAATTCCTCGTGGCATGGGGGCGGAACTACGGCACCGTTCCATTGCTATGCACTTTCACACACCAAACAAGCATGAGGTCATTATATTTCTAGAGAGCAACTGACTCACTAGCTTATAGCTCGTAGATTTTTACTGCTAGTATGGTAAGGGGAGAGGCATGCCTTTCGCCATGGTGTTGTGTACTGGTATTGTTCTGTTACGGTGCGCTTCTGCGCGGCATAAGGCATACGACAAACTTATGGTTCTGGACACCAACTAACTTCCGGCTTGGTGCTAGCAAGACTTCCCTGCTTGTGTGGTGCGGGTGGAGGGATACCGTGCGGCATGGCGCTGCGCAGCTATGCCATTCCGTTGCAGCGCACTTCCACACGCCGTAAGGCAAACGAGCGTGCTAAAACTCCATAGACCAACTAACCCCCTCATTGGTGCTGGAGGATTCTTACAGCTGGTATAATACAAAGAGTGAAATTCGTCATGGTGTTGAGAGGCACGATGGTAGCGTTAAGTTGTGGGCACATTTTCGCTAACCATAAGGAGCACGAGATCGTTATATTTTTAGTGAACTACAGACCCCCCATCTTGTAGCTGAAAGATTTTACCTGCTAGTATAGTAAGGGAAAAGGCATTCCATGCGTCATGGCGCTGTTTACTGATGTTGTTCATTGGTGGTGCGCTTCTGCGTGGCATAAGTCGTATGACAGGCTTATGATTTTGAAGACCAACTAACTTCCCGGCTTGGTGCTGGCAAGTCTTCCCTGCTTGTATGGCGCTGCGCAGCTGAACTATTCCATTGCAGCACAGTTTCGCACGCAATAAGGCAAACGAGCGTGTTAAAATTGTATAGACCAACTAACCCGCTTGGTGGTAGAGCATTTTCCCAACTTTTATAATATGAGGAAAGAAATTTCTCGTCGCATGGGGAGGCACAGCGGTACCGCTCTGTTGCGGCACACTTTTGCACACCATAAAGAGTATGAGATTATTATGTTTTTAGAGACCAATTAACCTCCCAGCTTGTAGCTTGTAGATTTCGTTACTAGTATGGTAAGGGGAGAGGCATTCCATGCGGCATGCTCCTGCGTACCAGTGTTGTACCTTGCTGTGCGCTTCTTCACGACAACAGGCGTACGGCATTCTTCTGATTCTAGAGACTAACTAATTTCCCGACTTCTGATTCTAGAGATTCATGCTTCAAATTAATTGGATATCCAAATTGGTGGGAAGAATTGAGGAAAAAAGGAAGCTCCTTAGAGAAGCATAGGTTGGTTTAGATTTTTCAACTTCAGTTAACGAAACATGTACTTTAAATACCATTTCAGATTTAACAAGGATAAGAGATGGATTCTAGACTCTGGAGCCACGGATCATATGACATTTGATCCAAAAAATTTTCATACCACGACTACTCCAGTTAGACATAATGTGACATATGTTAATGGAGATATTTATTCAGTGACAGGTGCTGGGACAGTGATGCTGACACCATCTTTGTCTCTACAGGATTGCTTGCTTGTTTCTTCTTTATCAAATAACCTATTGTCTATTGGACAAATCATTGAACAATTGAATTACATTGTTCTATTGTACCCACATTTTTGTTTATTTCAGGATATCCAGTCACATGAGATTAGGGCGTGGTACTAAAAGAGGAGGCCTATATTATTTGGATGATATCAGTTTCAGAAGAGTTCACAATGTTCATGGATCTGATATTGACAAGAGGAATAAAGTTTGGCTTTGGCATTGACGACTAGGTCATATTTCTTTTGCCTATTTACGTCATTTATTGCCCTCTTTATTTTCTGGCCTCAAAGAGTCTGAGTTTCAGTGTGAAGCTTGTATTCTTGCTAAGAGTCACCGAGTGCCTTATTCTTCTGTTATGAGTAAACGATCAACTCCGTTTGAATTAGTATATTCGAATGTTTGGGGACCCTCTCCCGTTATGACACTTACTGGCATTAGGTGATTTGTGACATAGTTATATACTTTGAAGAGTAAAAATGATGTAGTAGATACATTTGTGCGATTTCATAAGATGGTGCAGATTCAGTTTTGTTTTCCTATTCAAGTCATTCACTGTGATAATGGAGGAGAGTAATTTTAATACCTCTTTGAGTTTTTATCTTCATCAGCATGGTATTATTCATGAAACCGCCTGTCCACACACACCACAACAAAATGTAGTAGCTGAAAGAAAAAATCGACATATTTTAAAGACCGCCAGTGCTTTATTATTTGGAGCCCATGTTCCAAAGCTCTATTCGGTCGATGCAGTTCAGTCTGCAGTTTATTTGATTAACCGCATGCCTTCTAAAGTGCTAGATTTTCAGACACCATTTGAGGTTTTATCTACATTTGTCACTATACCTTTTATTCTCTCACTTCCATCTTGAATTTTTGGATCTGTTGCATTTGTACATTTGCAGAAGACTAAGAGGAACAAATTAGATCCATATGCTTTGAGGTGCGTTTTTCTTGGTTATGGTCCTCAGAAGAAAGGCTATCGCTGTTATCATCCTCCGACATGCCGTACTTTCGTGACTATGGATGTGACGTTTCTAGAAATCAGAAATGTACTTTATCAGATCGATATCACATTCAGATCTTCAGGAGGAGATAGAAGCTATGGAAGATCTGAATTGACTTACCATTGAATTCAGCACACATATTAAGGAAGGTCAGAGATAATGTGTGAGTTATAACTCAGGTCTAAAAGAGACTAGGACTACTGAACATGAATTAAAAGAAATAGAAGAGGTAGAAGGAGCTGAAGTTGTGGAAAAAATTCCTCACTCGCATCCTGTAGTGCCTCCTCAAATTCCTGAGGATATTCTTGAGGTAAGCATCGAGACTCAAAATGTTATCGTGGATAAATCTAATAGTGTCACCAAGAGTTATCAGTTGCCACACAAAGAAAACCGTTGAAAACCTCCTAAGAGATATTCACCAAAAGGAAAAGTCTCTAGATATCCTATTCCTAATCATGTGTCTTCTCACAGACTATCTTCTTCATATGTTGCTTTCATTAATCAAGTAGCAGCTGTGACTCTTCCTTTTAGCACTGGAGAAGGCATATCCGATCCTAAATGGACTAAAGCTATGAATGACGAGATGGATGCTCTTCAGAAAAATTTAACTTGGGAGATAGTACCACTACCAGAAGGAAAGAAAGTAGTTGGCTGTAAGTGGGTGTACACCATCAAACACAAAGCATATGGAACGATAGAGAGGTATAAGGCAAGGTTAGTAGACAAGGGATACTCACAAACTTACGGAGTGGATTATCACGAGACATTTGCTCCAGTTGCAAAAATTAATACCATCAGAGTATTGCTATCTCTTGCAGCAATTTTTGATTAGCCCTTACAACAGTTTGATGTAAAGAATGCATTTCTTCATGGTGAGTTAGAAGAAGAAGAGTATATGCAGCTTCCGCCTAATTATAGTGTATTGGAAAAAACTAACTATGTCTGCAGGCTAAAACAGGCTTTATATGGGCTGAAGCAATCTCCAAGAGCATGGTTTGGTAGATTTAGTCAAGCCTTGAGCAGATATGACTACCGACAGAGTAATGCTGATCATACATTATTTTTGAAAAACCATAATGGTAAGGTAACTGAAGTGATAATCTATGTTGATGATATGATTGTTATAGGTAATGATCATAAAGAAATTCAGAGATTAAAAACATATCTATCTTCTGAATTCAAGATGAAAGAACTTGAAGAGTTGAAATATTTCTTAGGCATTGAAGTGGCGAGGTCTATGAAAGGTATTTTTTTATCACAAAGAAATTATGTTCTTGACTTATTGTCTGAGACAGGAATGTCAGATTGCACACATGCCGATACACCTATCATTGAGAATTATAACTTAGCAGAGCTTCCTAATCAAGTGCCAGCAGCTAAGGAAAAATATCAAAAATTGGTTGGTAGGTTGATTTATTTATCACATATTCGTCCTAATATAGCATATGCTGTGAGCAGCCAGTTTATGCATTCTCCAAATGTTGATCATATGGAAGCTGTTAATAGAATTTTGAGATACTTGAAATCATCACCAGGCAAAAGACTATTATTCAGAAAACATAACCATCTGAATATAGATGGATATACTGATGCAGACTGGGAAGGAGATAAGATAGATAGGCGTTCCACATTTGGTTAATTTACATTTCTCGGCGGTAATCTGGTCATATGGAGGAGTAAGAAACAAAAAATTATTGCTCGATCTTCTGCTAAAGCTAAATATAGAGGAATGGCACATGGAGTTTGTGAACTTTTATAGCTTCGAATATTATTGACGGAGCTTGATTTTCCTCCAAGAAACTCTATGAGACTATTTTGTGATAATAAAACTGTAATAAATATTGCACATAATCTAGTGCAGCATGATCGCACCAAGCATGTTGAGGTGGATCGACACTTCATCAAAGAAAAACTGGAGTCAAAATTGATGGAGTTACATTTTGTGAATTCAGAAGCACAACTTGCATACATATTGACAAAACGTGTCTCGAGTAAAATTTTTCATGACTCGATGATATCTTTGCACTAACTTGAGGGGGAGTGTTAGCGTGAGTCAAAACATAATTATTTTTGATATATTTGCTTGATTATTTTAGATATATTTCTTAATTAATTTAGATATCTTTCCTTAGAATTTGATATCTTTTTATTATTTAGAACTCTCCTTATTTGGTGTCATAAGGAGTCTATATATATGTATTTGTATTGAACCATTGAAATAAGATTGAAATAGTTTTTTCATCAAAATTTGCAGTGGATGGCAGGCATTTCATATAGACTATCTTTTTGAAGATAGTTTTTGCTATCAGTTGATTCTTGGTCTTGTATGGATGTGAATTGTGCACTTTGTTTAAATTTTATATGTTAGTAATAAGCATTCATCTATTTGCATAATGATTTTGTTTTGATTTCTATTATCTATATGTATGATTACCTTTAATAGAGTTTTAAAATTGAATAAACCTAGCTAGTTTCTAATTATCCCTGCAGATGCTTGTTTAGGATTTCAATTGTGCTATCGAGGAAAACATTCTTCTTCAAGTACTCTTCTAAAACCTTTTTATTGACATTTGGTAGTTAGTTGTAAGATTACTTCTTATGTTCGGGGGTCTATGAGTAGCGTTACTTATCTATCCGATTTATTCTGCCTTGCTATTGGGATTGGTTTGTGCTTGTAAGCTGTTATTTTTGGTGAAGCAGACATCCACACTCCGAAGGATGTATCAAAATATGTGATGACATCATCTTGCTTTTTTGGGTTTCTTTTAGCTGCGGGCATTACAAGAGACGACCAGGAACCATGATGGCAAGATTATTTGTCCAAGGACTAGTTATATGTGCAACTTCTCAAAGCTTTCGAAGGCATACATCTCATGAGCCCCTTGGAGCTAGCATCTGCTGAATGGTATATGTTGTATAAACATCAGGTGATCTATGAATTCCTACAAAAAGCAAATGCACATTTTCTGAAGACTCATTTGATACTTGCCTTACTAATGGCAGGTTTCTTAAGCTTCCACAATGAGTTCATTTCGTGACACTTAAATAGTTGGTAAATACAATTGTTAGTTAGTTGGAGGTCATATAAGCGTTGACTATTGTCTGTTAATTGGCAATTGTAACCATGGATGCATAGCTATCTTCGCACTTCATTGTTTCACTATCCAGTGAAAAATGTTTGTATAATATGATTCAGTTCTTGATCTATGATTATTGTGTCCCTGCACTTCATCACTTAATGATATTCACCACAAGAAAAAACACCAATACGGACCAATGATCTGACTACTATTGGCAAAAGTAGGTCGGCACTAGTATTTGCCATCAAATAACACTGGTCACTAAAATGGTCACCAAAAGGCTGATAGCCGAAGGCAACTATGACCAAACATAGTGACAGTCGCTACTATTATATTTAACAGCGACCACTATAAATTGGTGGTTGTTAATTCATTAGCATTCCAGTCAAACTGGTCCGTTTTCTTAATCAATGGTGACCAGTTTCTAATGCCGCCTTTTTATCCAATTGCAACTAACTCAACTTGGTCGCTAAATATATTAGTAGCAATCAGGTGGTACTGGTCGCCATTTAAGAGGAAAAGGCGACCACCTTTGCTGGTTGCCATTTAAAAGAAAAAGCAACAAGCTTCACTTTAGCAGGACCAAGGCTTCAAAGCAGGAGGCTTACTCTGGATGAATTCTAGTCTCTTGGGTTTTTAAAAAGTTTGTCTTGCAGTAAGGTTTTGGGCTCCTTCTCACCAACTAGTTTGTTGATTTTTTATAATTACTTTTTACATATTGATTTTGTAAGAAATTGTATATATCATATGTTACGATTCGTGATCACACGAACCGCGAAACTATTCTAATGCTAGATAAAACTAAGAAACTAATGATAAAACTAAAATGAAAATAACTAATTCAATTCCTCCTATTTTTAATGAGTACAAGCATTCTTATTTATAACTAGAGCTCTTCTATTGTGAATGAAACTCTAACTCTATTACAACTCTACTAGAGTTAGGACTTCAACCTAACATGCACACTTAACACTAGTCTTATAATAAAACTCAAGTACTCCTCAATCTCAAAACTCTAAACTCAAATACCCCAATGCAGCTGGTCCAAGTCCTCCTAGAATCCCATATTGTAACATTCCACCGCTCCTCAAAATCAACCTTGTCCTCAAGGTTGAAGGAAAATGTTGCTTCTTGAATCCACAGGTAGAACAAACTGCAAGGATGATGAACAACCCCAGGCATTGAATGTCCAGTCCTTTGGTTCACAACTTCACATAGCACTTCCATTTGAGCAGCTAGGATAAATTGAGAGCATGCAAACATGACAACATCTGTGACCTCAAGACTAAGATCACCCACCAAGACTTTGACGAGTCCTGTAGTGTCAACCCTCTGCGTATGAACAAAACCATGTGGAAACTTTTGCTTCCTTATAAGCTTGCACCCTTCCACAGGGCCAGTGCTGGGAAATACCTCTTGGAAAGTCCCTCTGTAACTTGTGAGGGAATGCTGCCTACATAGATACTGCGACAAATAGTAGGATCAAAACTAGGAGAACGGTTCCAACCTGGCAAGGCTCACTTGAGGGTGGTCGATGAGAAAGTGATGTTGCTGCACAAGGTTAGGAGAGTCTTCTGGTCCATGGTCTCTGGGAAGGGTCCCATGAGTTTTGTTACACCTAAAGCCTATTAGGAACCCATCTGGATGAAAGCTCTCAACAGAGGAAAAAAACACATGTAAAATAAGTTCATGCATATCTCTGGGTACACTCCTTTCAGTATGACTTGAGTTACAATCATGGTTTCTGTACTGTTTTAGAAAACTTGCAAGGGCCCTTGAATGGCATAGTACAACATTATCAGCAGCAAGAGGAAAAGGATTATACCTTTCATAAATCTAGCAGTAGGGTTGCGACAACGTATACTTCCAAAAGGAAGATCATAAAGCAGGAATAAGTCCTCTTTCAAAATACTTGCAAGGTATGTTAGGGAAGGTACCTGACATGGATGATGAAGTTGACAACTATACACGGATAAAGCATGAAAAATACAATCCCCAAACGTCACATATGCCATCCTAGTATGTCCACTTATAGGTTGATAACTTTCAAGCCCCAATAAGAATTGAAACAGTTGCCAACTGTTTTTCCTAATTTCCACCAGTGCTGAGATATCTGTATCTGCAGCCTGCATCATGCATGAAGTGATTGTGCCCAACCTAGTGAATAACTCTATCAGGTCCTTGTCATCAATCCTGTCCTCTAGATTCTGTAGGCAAAAGTTAGTGCCTTGAGTTCTATCAGTATATCCCCCCATGATATGCTTATAATTCTGTTTCGGTTCCAACTGTCTTTTCAAATTTTTCTGTCTTCCCAGCACACCACTCCTTATCATTAAACTTCTTCCTGGTTAATTCTTGGACATCCCAGGCAGCATCATCAAGAAGGAAGAAAACATATGGGACAGACTGCCACGCAATGACGGAGATCTCAAGCACAATAGGTCCATTCTTAGCAAACCACATAGCCGACAACTTTGGACCCTTGACACTAATACAGTTGGCATCACATTCATTACCAATAGCTCTTGCTAGCAAGATTTCACCACTACTATGAGGGGCACAAAACAAAAACCATATCCCCAAAAATTGGTCAACCAGAAAAGATAACCCAGTTAAAATCCTTCATCATCGATCCCATTCATAATTCTAAGCTTACTAGTTACTGTTGTGTAAGACACTGAAGTTTTCGTTCTAGCTTCAATCTAGTGCACGGTGTTGCTCATCAGATTGTAGACTGAAGCTGTAGTTCCTTCAGTCACTCTTCCAGGTTGCATGTCACTACCAAATAAATCTGGAACGATATTATAATTATTCAAGCCAGTGATGCACCAGTTGGAATTGAACTGGCAGAGGGACCTCCCATGCTCCATGGATGTCTATCAGCAAATATTATAAAGCTAGATGACCAAGACGGAAACCAGAATAGCTCATATCTCGGTTTCAGTTGAGCACCTCTCATACTATGGCTCATAAGCATCCACTCTACCCGATTCTTCTCCAGAGATGCCAGAATATCCTTCCTCTTTGTCTTCCTCAGATACTGCATAATGAGTTGAGATGCCACGTCGAGCCAGTCTCCGGGATTAATCGAAAATGAGCGGGCTGCTGGAGCACAGTACCGTGAGAAAGAACTATGCAATTTCGATAGTTTCTTCTGAAATTCAGGATCAATAGAGAGTAGATCGAAAGCAGCCTCTAGCTCAATGAACACGGGCATCAGCTTCGGCAAAAATTTCGTTCCCATTCCTTCAATCAATTCATGTTGCTGCCACACACTAGGCTTACCATGTCTCTCCGCAGCAGCCATAGTCTCCTTCTGCAGAGCACATGTCACAGTCGACGGCACATGATGTCGAGAAGCCACGGCAATTTGTTCTCCATGATATCTTGAGAACGAGAATGCTGCCGACGTGAAGCCGAATATACGGTTATCGAGAGGCCGTGGTTCAAAATCGCTCGAAATCTTCCTTGCACGCAGGGAAGAGATTTGAGCTCTTCCAGCAACACCAAATAACATGTTAGGACATAATAGATCGAGATTGCCATTCGAGGTGGAGCTTGATGTGATCGTCGGAGCTAAGACAGATTCCGGACGCACGAACTCGGATTTCGTCGGAGAAATCTTTTGAAATTCGTCCTCCGTCTTCTGTTGTTCGTCGGAAATCCTTGAGGGAAACTTGAGGGAGTAGGAATGGTATTTTGTGAAGATGCCGGAAGGTAGATACTATGGCAGTTGTTAGTAGATTTTGGTTCAGATTCGGGTTTGGTCCTGGATTTAGTAAGGTTTGTTGGTTCAGTGGTGGGTTGTGATTAGTAGATTGTAGGCTTAATGGTGATGAGTATGGTAATGCGTTTGCTGGTGGTAGACGGGTTAGTTGAGGCGGTTGTTAAATTTCGACTGCGGCAGCGGCTTTGTATGGAGGGGAATCGGTAATCTAAGGGAGATGGCGATGATCACATAGGTGGGACGCTGAAGGTATAGGCGCTGAGGTATGATAATCTGTAGGGGTAGAATAAGTAGTAAAACTTTGTGGATAATAAAATATGATGCTGTTGTGGGGTTAATAGAGTAAGTAGGGGTTGCTGGTGTTTGATAGCTTGTAGCTTGTTTATCACGACCCAACCCGGCCGCGACCGGTCTAAACTAGACCTGTTTGGACAACAACCAAACTAGATCCAGTCTAGTAAGCCTGACCCAAAAATATCATAACGGTTCACCAAACGTTTTCAAATAAATAAATAAAAAAAATTCGACAGAATTTTCCCTATAATTTCAAGTGGAAACCTGTACCATAATAATTCATTTGATAACGATAAAACAAAGCAAAAATAAACAAATACTTTCAATACCAAAACCAACCAAATAAATATCTATGGGCTACCGGTAGCCACACTCACACCTATTACATCTCCAAAACTTTAATTTACAAAGCCAAAAAAAGATATAAAAGAAATACATATCTTAAGAAAATAACAGAGCCATCTATATGCCAAAATGAGCTATAAGTACACGGATCTACCGTCAACGTGCTATATCAAAACTCAGTGCTATATTCTGTCAGCTCCCGCTAGTACCTGGAATATCTGGGAGAGGCCAAAGAAAGAAAAAGGGATGAGCCCAGACTCAGTGAGGTGAAATAACAGAATGCACCATTTAGGGCTTCTAATGCATTACCCTAATTGTTTCAATCCTATCTGCTATATGCAACAGATGCAACGATTAGATCGGAACAAGCTCTATTGGGTCCTAAGTCGTCCCATACCAACCTAGTTCCCAATAAGAACTGATACGGAGGGCTTTGACATACAACAAATGCAGTCCATAAAATATCCTGCTATATTAACATGTAATAATATTCATTAGGTGCCATGTACTATGAGAACAAACTACATAGTTTATATTTCTTTCACTATGGCATCCTAAATACATAAAGTCCAACTATGCACGCTACAATACCTTTATGCATTCATACATGCGTCGTCCGTTATCCAAACATGTCTAATATGATACCATACATGTTTGTCTATCTATATTCATGATGTAACACTAGTCAGGGAATCAGGAAGATAAATATATAATATAGAGCGAGATCCAATCTCCAGCTCGACCTACAAACCAGGCTACTCCTGCCTCGGTGAGGTACAACCATTCGGGTGATCGAACCGGATGGGCCGTGGTATCGCCCCCACGCGCATGGGCCTAAAATACTATGGCCATAGGTGGGTGCCCGCCCCACACCCACTGGGGTCCTGATCTCAGCCCCTGACTCGCCTGCCTCGTGCAGCACGAGTGTCTATGCATAATAGGTCAATCAAATCTGAGCCCCTACAGGCATTAGTCATAGGTCATATGCATATTCACATGGTGAACCGGGCTTAAAAGCCTCTACCGGATTTCAATCACAATCAATGCCCATGCATGTGTAGGTATATAAATATCACATGCTCTATACTTGGAATTCATATGCAAACAATATGTGAAGTCACCTTCACATATCTAAAATTACTATGCATCATGATTACCATAATCATCACTTTTAATGAGCATGCTTTACAAGTGAAAAGTGCATTCAATGCAGAACCCCATATAGCATACGTAATGGTGCATGCAATTTAATTCTACTACTTATCTGAAAATCATTGAATCACGTATAAACTAATTAAACATGCTAAGTCATTTACTAATGACATACTGATATACTTGTGATATGATTATTATGCACATATATCACTCTAAACATACTAATATGTTAGTTCAAGTCTTCTAGTTGCTTAATATATGTCATAACTTGATATAGAGTTAAAGTATCTATATCTAGCCACTTTAATAACATAAAATCATTGTCCAGTTTACAGGCCATCCGATATAGACGACATCCTATAGATCTCATATACTTGCATATCACAAATTCTAGATTTTTACATGCAAACATGATATTCTCATCAATCATCCAACCTACTTTGTTTCTAGCATGCCTTTATAATTTCTATCGTTACCATAACCTTACATAGTTATACATGCACAAGCACTTTATGGCATGAACGATCAATCATATTATATACTGAAGGTGGCAAGTCATCTTAGAGTTTCCAAAGCAAATGTTACTTGCGTTAAAAACCTAACGATAAGCTAAGAAGAGAAGACGCAAGTAACCCTCACCAAGGTCCTTGCAAAACCTCTTATCTATGGCTATTACCAATTCAGATCATCCGACAAATTTCGCTTTTAATCCTATTACCAATATAAAACCACGCAATAAGTAATCTAAAGCAATTCTCCAGCAATAACTCATAATTCAAACACATCGACTAATACTAAGCTAGCAACTAAGAATGCTTACAAATCGAACAAGTCGACCGAGAACGGACCTCACGTCGTGAGACGAACTTCGCCGATTATCGATCAACTAGGCGTATAAAGTTAAATGGGTTATTCAGAGGTCCAAAACAAGTTCGATCGACAAAAGAGAGCATTTGATCTCACCTAAACCGTCGGTTCCGCGGCTCGCGGTTCGGCGAAAATTAGGGTTTCGGTGAACTTTCCGGCAAGAGAGAAATTAATAACGAAATGATCCTCAAGAGTGGTAGAGTTTAATAGAACCGATGGTTAAACTAAAAACCCTTTGCCGGTCTTGGAATCGCCATTTACACGACGGCTTGGAAGAAATCGTGCTCCTTCTCTCTTGAGCGAAATCGAGCTCAATTGATGTAGGGAAACCTTCGGTGGGGTGAGGAGAAGGATTTTAGGAAGCCGGCGTCGAAGAAAAGGCGAAATCAACGACGGACAAATTAGGGTTTTTGCTCGGCGGTGAAACAAAACTCAATCCGTGAAATTGAAGCAAGGAGAGCAAGGGAGGCTTGGAGATGCACGTTGGAGTAAGAACAAAGAAAAATAACAGTGGCGCCGGAGGGAGAAATTGCTGCGGTGAGGGGGCAAAAGGTGGTGTCGGGTGGAAGATGAAAAGAAAGGTGAGGAGAAAAATAAAAGAAGGAAACATTGCATAGTAAGGCCTCTAACTCCAACAATGGCTTAATTCAACCCACTACTAATCAGGCTGTTACATTGTTGGTGTTTGATAAATTGTACGTACAGATGTAGAGTCATGAAAGGATCGATAGTAAGGCGTTGTTTAATGGATATTAGGATGCTGCTGTATGAGTGATGAATTATGATAGGTAGGACTACTATTATAATAAAGAGAATCATGATGTGAAGCGTTAGATTTGATAGGGCTGATGTTAAAATAAGAAGGATCATGATATGAAGTATTTGATACTATTAATGCGATGGTGCTGGCTACTGCTGGTGTTGAGGAGATGGTGGATAAGAATGATGGTTGTATTGCAAATTTTCTTCAGGTGGATGATAATATTGCTAAAATTTTTGATTTTTTAATTATCGTTGGCGTGATTTTTTAGAAATTGAAGTTATCAAAGATTTTGGTAAAAACCACTAGTAACTATCTTTTATGATTGTCCGATAATGATCTTGCAAATAAGAGCCAAGGTATGGATCAACAAAAGTTAATTCGCCATAGAATCGACCGTTCTGATACTAATTATTACGATTTGTGATTACACGAACCGCGAAACTATTGTAATGCTAGCTAAAACTAAGAAACTAATGATAAAACTAAAATAAAATAACTAATTCAATTTCTCATTTTACTTTTAATGAGTATACGCACTTTTATTATATCTAAAGCTCTTCTCTTGTGAGTGAAACTCTAACTCTATTACAACTCTACTAAAGTTAGGATTTTAACTTAACCTGAACATTTAACACTAGTCTTTTAATAAAACTCAAGTACTCTTCAATCTCAAAACTCTAAACTCAAATACTCCAACTAGTCTTCTAATAAAACTCAAGTACTCCTCAATCTCAAAACTTTAAACTCAAAATACCCTAATGCAGCTGGTCCAAGTCCTCCTAGAATCCCAAATTGTAACATCATATGTTGAAAATACGGTAGTGTGCACAAACGAAAAATAGCACATCGGAATATATAGCACACACTAGGATCTTGCAATCCAAGTTGAGATTGTTAAAGATGAACAAGGCAATCACACAACACAAAAATATACGTGGGAAAAAATGAGAAAAAGTCCATATGGTGTGGTCACACCAAAAGAAATATCACTATGCGATGAGGTTACAATGTAGGCTTACAACTTTGCTTTTTTGTTTGGATTCAACTTGCATTCTCTGTTTGCATGCATCTTCCAAATTACACACATTTGGGACAAATATATAAGATGCAAGAAAATCTTTTGATAGCTAGTCCACTAAATAACTAACTCTACAACGCAACTCCTTGGCATTAGTTTATTAGCATAACTTTCTATGGTAGTTAAAGTGAATTTGGACAAAACTTTATCATGAATCTGGACATAACTTTTTCATTAATCTGTACATAATTACCATAGCAGCTATGTTGGACTAAATAGTGGACTACCAGTAGCTATTTGTGGACTGTTTGATGAGAAGTTTATAAAAGTGTCTTTATATCCAACAAATCTCCCGCTTAAAAATACTTTGCCATGTCTTTCCAAAAAAATAAGAAGTTGGTACGAAAGTACCCGCATCGGAGGTACTGAAATAGATAAAGGCAGAGCCGAGCAATGGGCTAGTGTACTTACTAGCTGACTTCCGAAGTTCATCATACCTTGGTCAATTTTCCCCCAATTCCATTGGTTTTTTGAGATGCTTTCTTAGGATACCTGTGACCACTACCACTGTTGTCCCTACTGTTGTCCATTATGATTCCATACAAAGTTCTGCAAAATTCAAACTTATTAAAAGAAACTTTCTTCATTAAAGCATCTGTGGGATTCCCCTTGGTAAGAATCTTGAGTAAGTTAATACTCCTACTGGAAACCACATCACGAACAAAATGATCTTGCACTTCAATGTGTTTTGTTCTAGAATAAAATGCTGGATTTCTTACAAGATGTAAAGCACTTTGGCTATCACAAAATAGAGGCAATGACTCTTGTTTGTGCCTAAGTTCCTCCAGCAATCTCTTCATCTATATACTCTACTTCTGTTGTGGAAAGAGCTACAACAGATTGCAGTTTTGAACACCAACTAACAGCACCACCTGAAAGGGTGAACACATAACTAGAAGTAGATTTCCTCCTATCAAGATCACCAGCATAATCTGAGTCCACAAAACCTTCGGCAAGACATTCAGACCTTTTACAACACAATGCAACATCTAGAGTACCGTTAATATATCGAAGTACTGTATTGACATCCATCCAGTGCTTGCCTAGATTTGCCATGTATCTACTCACCACTCTCACTACTTGGGCAATGTCTGGCCTAGTGCACACCATTGCATACATAAGGCTTCCCACTGCAGATTGTATGGTACTCGAGACATCTCCATCTTCTCCATGTTTTGGCTAGGACATCCAAAAGAAGATGACTTTAGACTAATAGAGAAAGGAGTAGATAGCAATTTACTTGTTTGCATGCCAAACCGCTGCAACACCTTCCTCAGGTAGCCAGCCTGAGACAGTTGGATTCTCTATTGTCTCTGTCTCGCCATATCTGCATTCCAAGAATCTTATTTGCCAAACCCAAGTCCTTTGTATCAAATTCATTGGCCAGTTGAGCCTTCAATTGTTAGATGCGTTTTATGCTTTGGCTCGCCACAAGCATATCACCCACATACAGCAGCAAGATGACATACTCATCTCCCTCAAGCTACTTGATGTAAGCATAAGAGTCCGAGACTAGCTTGCTGTATCCGAGGCTCCCGATACAACCATCAAATCCTTATACCAGCACCTTGGTACCTGCTTAAACCCATAAAGAGATATGACTAACCGGCAAACCAAGTTCTCTTTGCCTAAAAGCCTTCTAGTTGGACCATGTATATCTCCTCTTCCAACTCACCGTACAAGAATGTCGTCTTCAAATCGAGTTGTTCAAGGTGGAGATCCGATGATGCGCACAATGCCAAGACCACCCGAATTGTTGCCAAACGAACCACCGGAGAGAAGATTTCATCAAAGTCGACTCCTTCCTTTTGTGTATATCCTTTTATAACCAATCGGGTACGAAACCGTTCTACTTGATCATTTCTACCACGCTTGATCTTATAGACTTATTTGTTACCAATAGCTTTGCGTCCATGAGGAAAAGGAACTAATTCCCAAATCCCATTCTTATGGAGTGCCTCAATTTCTTCTTGCATAGCTTCCATCCAACGGGTAGCATTTGGACTATCCAATGCTTCCTTAAGACTTGTTGGCTCTCCTTCTTCAGCAAGAAACCTATATGTAAAGTTAGGCATAGGCTCTAAATAATAATCCGCATACCTCTCAGCTGCTTTCCTCTTACGACTTGAACGCCTAAGGGTTGGATTCCTAGGAACTTCTTCCTCATGCCCATCCCTTGGTTCATGCATAGAATTTGAGTCTTTATCCTCATCTTCTGCCTCCTCCAGATTAACCATGGTCTTATACTAAAATAAGTTTTGCTTTCCAGTGTCATATTTAGTGGCATCATCACCTTCTGATGTTATTTGCATCTGATCTTCTACAAAGATCACATCCCTGCTGAAGAAAACCTTATGAGCAGTAGGATCCCATAAGCGATACCCCATAACGTCTTTAGCATATCCCAGAAATACACACTTTCTGGTCTTAGGATCCCAACTTGGATCTCTCCTGTGACTTATACATTACGAATATTGGACAAGCAAAAATATAAAGGTAAGAATAATCAACAACTTTACCAGTCCACAATTCCATTGGCGCTTTCAACCCAATAACAGTAGAAGGGATGCGGTCCAATGCATAACAAGCCGTCTTACCTGCCTCTGTCCAAAAAGAGTAAGGCAAACTAGCCATTTTAATCATAGCCCTTACCCTCTCAAGTAATGTCCTATTGAACCACTCCGCAACTTCATTTTGCTGTGGAGTATAAGGTAAAGTAGACTGCGGTTTGATCCCTTGTTCAGCTAAGAAAATAAGGAATTTATCACTGTTGTAATCTCCTCCATTGTTCGATCGTAGGCACTTGATCCTACTGCTGGAATCAAGTTATGCCCGAGCTTTATAGTACTTGAACACACCAAAGACCCTTGACTTCTTTCAGATTGGATACACCCAGCTTTGTCGAGAAAAATCATCAATAAATGTTACTAAATTTTGACGCCCCTAAGTGAAAGTTGCGGTGACTCTCACACATCCGAGTAAACCAAGTCAAGAACGGCCTTGGCTCTGAAGAATGATTTTCCAAACTTAGTACGGTGCTGCTTTCCGGTAATACACTCCTCACAAAACGTCAACTTAACATCGGATAACCCTGGCAAGAGCTTCCGATCACAGAGAACTTTAAGGTCATACTCCAAAATGTGACCCAGCTTCAAGTGCCACATTTGAGTTACCTCCTATAAACTAGTGCCGGATGCCACACTTGAATCTCAATGTGATAGTGTCACTTCAAGCATTGGGTACAAGTTGGAACCAAACTTTTCTCCCTTCAAGATTTCCTACCCATCCTGAACGACTTTCATAATGCTACCCTCTATTCAGATCTTACAACCAATGTCATCAAACTGTCCAATAGATAGCAAATTTTTAGTGAGGCAAAGTACATGGCGTACCTTACTGATGAGGCGAATCCGTCCATCTTCTCCCTTGAGCATGATGGAACCAACTCCAATAACCTTCAAGACTTGGCCATTTCCCATCCCCATGTTACCTCCAGAACTGCCTTCATACTCATAGAACCAATCCATTCTGGATGTCATGTTGCAAAATGCTCCTGAATCCAAAATCCAGACATCAGAAAATTTGGCGTCGGCTTTGGTAACAATTGCTATTTCGCCAACTAAAGCCTCGCCTTCATCCAAGTTATATGCCACACATGCTTGAGACTTAGATGCTTATGTACTTCCTTTTTTGGCCAACGACTTGCACTCACGCTTGTAGTGCCCAAGCTTTCCGCAAGCAAAACGTTTTACTTGTCGCTTATTCCTCTTTTGTTGCTCCGTGCCACTACTTCCAAAATTCCCTTTTTTTTTTCTTAAATTGTGCCAACAACAAAACGTTCGGTTGTTGTCCACCAGGCACAATATCAATCTTGTCCTTTCGACAACTTTTTTCTTCAAGAACAGCCGCAACAACATCTTCATAAACAAATGATTGCAAGTCGCTGTTACATGTTTGATTTATAACAACTTGATCATAAAAATTTGGAAGATTTTGGAGTAGAATCAAGTCACACTCATCAGTCTCTATCTTCTTCTCTAATGCTGTTAATTGAGAGAAAAGAGACTCCATTGCACTAAGATGATCAGCCACAAAGGAAGTTTCAATCATGCTAAGAGAATACAAACTTCGCATAAAAATATAGCATGTTGCCTTGACTTCTTGACATAAACTTTCTCAAGCTTTTTCCAAATCTGTTTTGCGGTCTTTAGTTCTGATATACTAAGAAGCACATGATCAGCAAGAGAAAGATAAAGATTTGCCATAGCATATGTTTCCAATTTTTGCCATCTATCGTCCGTCATATCGTCGGTACGATCCTCTAGAGCGGCAAAGCATTTTTCTTCAGCTAAAATTGCCAAAACCTTCATCCTCCACAATGGGTAGTTGCTCCTATTGAATTTTTCAATTTCAAACTTGTTTGCCATCAGAAAAACCATAAGCTCTGATACCACTTGTTGAAAATACAGTCGTGTGCACGAACGAAAAATAGCATAGCGAAATATATAGCACACACTAGGATCTTGCAATCCAAATTGAGATTGTTAAAGATGAATAATGCAATCACACAACACAAAGATATACGTAGGAAAAAACGAAAAAAATCTCACAGTGGTGTGGTCACACCAAAAGAAATATCACTATGCGATAAGATTACAATATAGACTTACAACTTTGATTTTTTGCTTGGATTCAACTTGCATTCTCTCTTTGCATGCATATTTCAAATTCCACACATTTGGGACATATATTTAGGATACAAGAAGATCTTTTGAAACTAGTCCATTAAATAACTAACTCTCCAAATCAACTCTTTGTCATTAGTTCCTTGGCATAACTTCCTATGGTAGTTAGAGTGAATGTGGACATAACTTTCTTATGAAGCTGGACATAAATTACTCATGAAATATAACTTCTTCATAAATCTGGACATAACTACCACAACAGCTACATTAGACTAAATAGTGAACTACCAGTAGCTATTTATGTACTGCTTGATTAGAAGCTCATAAAAGTGTCTTTATATCGAACATCATACATATCTTTATCCGGAATCTTGATTGTTTTACAAATCATGGATAAGAAGATAAAAAGGTACACTCCATGAAACGGAGAGCTACCGTTGAATGTGGAGAAAATTGAAATAAAAAGCAAAAGTGCTGGTGCGACCTTCGTGAAGGCATCTTCTCATACGTAATGCAAGGCTGCGGCTGCAGTTGCAGAAGATAGAGTGAAATGTATAAAGTGAAAAGCAACTACGTTTGTAGGCGGTCACCTTAGACTACAACTTGGACTTCTGAGGAGGTCGGCATTTAGAAATTCGGTTCAGTATAGGATATCGTTCTACTTTACTTCAACTTCATGAAACTCATACAATTCTTAATAAATTTATACATGAAAGCTGGCTTATCATTTAGGACTCGAATTCAACTTCTATGATTGCCCGTTAGTTATACGAATAGAAAACAATTCCCTACAACTGGACGATGTGTGTGTGATACGAATAGAAACAACAAGTTTCTGAGAGAAACTTCAGAAATTTCATAATTCACTTTTTTTCTTTTCCATTTGACGGCACCACATACTTTTTCCTATGTTAAAACTCCTGACACCAGCCAGAATCAATTCTCAGCAGGTTAAACGACACAAGTCAGCAAAGAGGGATAAACGCGAACAAGAATATCCACACAACACAACATCCCAGGAACAAGAATATCCACGAGCACCGACCTTATCTTTTCTTCTTCAATGCAAGCTATTTATACTTATCTTGAGGAACCATGCACGTAATCGCTTTTCGCTTCAAATATAAGTCACGTCTCGATTCATCCCGACCTGAGCATCATCAAACAACTTTTTCTTCATGTCCATTTCAGGAAGCACTTTTTTCATCAAATTTCTCTTTCTTTGATCTATATATTGATTCTCAAGTGCCCTTGCATAGATCACCACAACTGTTCTCTCTATTCCTTCACCATCTCCATACATCTCTCTCCCTCTCTCTCTCTGATCTCTCTCTCTCTCTCTCGACTCTGATCTCTATCTCTTACCACGAGAGAATTATGAAGCAGATGAAGTTTACGAAAACTCAGCTGGCAAAACTCATACTACTGATCATGTTGCTCCTCGTCGTGCCATTTGTGAGATCATCTCTTCGAACTTCCTACGTGTACGTTATTCTCAACATCCTTATAGTTGCTCTTGGACTTGAATCCGAGCTCCTTAGTGTTCATTCATACTCTTCAGAGAACAAGAGCACCAGTAGTAAGGTAGCCGCCCCTACACATAGTGGCAGCCACGCTTCTAGCAGCGACAATCCCAATGTTCCTGCCAATAAAGAAATTAGTACTGATCCAGAGGATGGAGTAACCAATAATAATAAGAGGGTCGATCCAACGCCACCTGCAGCCAAGAAGATTGCAGTTTCACTAGTGCAGAAGGTGAAGCGGATACCCTCGAAGCCGAGCCTTTTCTTTATTGGAAGCTTTGAAGAAGAAGCAGCCAATAGAAAGGAAGAAAAATTATTGTACAAGGAACAAAGTGAGAAGGTAGGCGACATCAGTGCTCATGAGCTCTTCCTTAAAGCGGAAGTGTTCATCGGCAACTTCTACAAGCAATTGAGGATGCAGAGGGAGGAGTCGTGGAAGAAGATACATGGATTCTATAAAGCCGCCTATTGAAACTCTATGAAAATACGTCGTATTTCTGGATGAAGAAAATAAGGGTTACTGCAGCTATCGGTTTTGTCAGTACAACTCAAATCGTCAATATATATAACTCAGTATCGTCTAAATAATTGTACTAGTTATTTCTTATTTCTTTCTGTTCAAGAAAGTGTACATCAACGTGTGCTTTATGGCTTAAATCATTTTATTAATTTCATCACTACGGAAAACGTGCTGATTAGTACTTGGTGAGAAATATATTCATGATTATCTGCGGAGCTATTTTGGTTTGACAAAACTTAATGTGTCGGAACATTCCATGGATTATTTCCTAGTAATATTGCATAGTCCTGTAACGCTGGTAACGTGACATTCCATGAAGTAAGGTTTTTTTTTTAAAAATTATTTTTTAAATATTAGCATTTTTAAATTTTATTTTGAGCTCAGCAGTTAATACCGTTACATGGATTGAGTTTTTTAGTGGATTGTATAAAAGAGGCAAAAAGCAAAGGTTCTGGTAGTAGGGTATGCAAGCGTCAAGTGGTAGCTAGGAGAAACACTCATAACAGAGCTTCCACGTTACGTTTAGAATCAGGAAAACTTTTAATAGCTCCAAGACATCCCTCGCGCGCTCTGGACCGTTCAACATGATTTTGATTGTTTTTCATACTTCTGAAATTATGATTGTCACAGTTGCTCAATGACGGGATTAGAACAACTTGTGGTAAATATTCACGGATCAAATCTATCTTTTTTTGTGCAATCAAATAGATATCAACTAATTAAATATAATTCAACTATAATGATCACACACAATATAATCTTTTACTATTTTAATAATAATAGACCAATAAATTCATCTCTAGTACACAATTAGAGGATCACTTTATCTCTAGCTATATTGCTAGAGGATACACATATTCAAACCATAATAAAAAAAAAAAATTTAGAACAAATTCACTTAGAATTTGAAAAGGATTAAATTGAACCAAATGAGTGAAGGATTTCAATAACAATGAGACGAAAGTTTCTCTTACTTTCTCTTTCTTCACCTTCTTTCTCTCCCTTCTTTCTCCCTATTTTTCTCTTTTTTTTTTTAATGGCCGTTGCCGCTCACTATTAGGGTTCAAAACCAAACCCTCTCCTGATTCATCCTCTTTTCTTATTTCCTTTCTTTTCTTTTAATTGCAACTTGGGGCCACAATAATAAAAAATAAAATATTTGGGTCCTCCATATTGGAGGAAAATTTAACAAATTTTCGTTTCCGATTATGTGGAAGACGATAAGGGCTTCACAAAGCCCGCCTTTGCAGTACATGTGGCATGCTTCTCCAAAGTTAATGTCTTGGTTAACATATCGGCGCCGTTCTCGTCGGTGTAAACCTTCTCAAGATGTAGAATTTTCTTCTCAAATTCATCACGAATCCAGTGGTACCTCATATCAATATGTTTGGACTTCGAGTGAAAACTTGAATTTTTGCTTAGATGAATGGCACTTTGACTATCACAAAGAACCACAAATTTGTCTTGCTTAATGCCCAACTCACCTAAAAACCTTTGCATCCACAACATTTCCTTGCAAGCTTCAGTAGTGGCTATGTACTCCGCCTCGGTGGTAGATAAAGCAACACCCTTTTGCAATTTGGATTGCCAAAAAATTGCTCTCCCTACAAAAGTAAACAAGTAGCCAGAAGTTAATTTTCTACAATCAATATCACCTGCCATGTCTGCATTGGTGAAACTTTCCAACTTCGGCTCACCACCTCCAAAACATATATACATCTTAGAAGTGCCTCTAAGATAACGGAGTATTCACTTTACGGCATTCCAATGCTCCTTTTCTGGATTTGCAAGGAACCTACTAACCGCACCAACTGCATATGCTATATCGGGCCTCGTACACACTATGACTTAAACTTCCTATGGCTGACCCATATAGAATCTTTTTCATTTCCTCCTTCTCTTTGTCACATGAAGGATAATATTTAGAGTTTAACTTGAAGTGACCACCAAAAGGAGTTCCAACCGGCTTTGCTTTCTCCATATTGGATCTTTTGAGTACAATATAGAGTTGTTGAGATAACCACAACTTTTCATGCTTTCTAATCTTCATGCCCAAATGTTTTTCATATGAAAAGACTTACTGAGCTCTTTCTTCAATTTGTCAATCTTGATAGTGTCTTGCCCAACAATCAACATATCGTCTACATAAAGTCACCATCATCAAATATCTTCACATAAACACAATGGTCAGAAATGGTTCTTACATACCCATGATTTGCCATAAAAGAGCCGAACTTTTTGTACCATTGCCTTGGGCTTGCTTCAAGCCATATAAACTCTTTTTCAACTTGCAAACCATGTCCTCTTTGCCGTTGACTTTGAACCCTTCCGGTTGCTCCATATAAATCTCCTCATCTGAATCACCATGAAGAAAGGCGGTTTTCACATCAAGTTGCTCCACTTCCAAGTTCATACTTGCGGAAAGGCCGAAATAACTTGGATTAAAGATATCTTCACAACCAGAGAAAATATTTCTTCAAAGTCAATACCTTTCTTTTGACCAAAACCCTTCACAACCAATCTTACCTTGCACCTTGGTTGTGAGCTTTGTTCATCAGTTTTCAATCGGAAAACCCACTTGTTCTTAAGTGCCTTCTTGCCCTTGGATAGTTTTACCAACTCAAAGGTGTCATTCTTATGCAAGGATTGCATCTCCTCTTGCAAAGCTCTTAGCCATTCTTCTTTGTGTTGATGTGACACTGCTTCTTCATAATTTTCAGGCTCCCCCCTCATCTGTGATCAAAACATATTCACTACGAGGATATCTAGTAGAAGGCTGAGGCTCTCTACTGGATCTTCTCACTTGAGGTTGTGTTGATGGAGAGATTTCTTCGTGTTGCTCGTGCAAAGTTTCTTTGTGGGATGCATTATGATCATTATCAATATCATTGCTACCATCATGCATAGCTCCCTCTTCATGTTGTGTCATAGGTGTAGAAGTGTTCGGGCCCAAATCAACATAAGCTCTTGAAATAGACTTTGGCTTCTTTGCTCATGGAGCTATATTCTTCATTAGAGATTATAATCCGGAACAGAATGAGGATAATGTATTGGCAAGAATGTTCCATCTTCTCAAAGTCTTCAATAGTTTGGTTTTCAAGAAAAATAGCATCTCTGCTTCTGACAATCTTCTTGTCAACAGGATCCCAAAGTCTATAGCCAAACTCCTCATGATCATAACCAACAAATATGCATTGTTTGGATTTCACATCAAGTTTAGACATCTCATCTTTTAGAATATGCACAAAAGCTTTGTAACCAAACACCTTCAAATGATCATAAGAGACTTCTTTACCTGTCCACACCTGTTGAGGCACATCAAAGTTAAGTGGAACAGAAGGAGAAAGATTGATCACATCCACCGCTGTGCGCATTGCTTCACCCCAAAAGGACTTTAGGAGTTTGGCATGTGAGAGCATTGTCCGAATTCTCTCATAAATAGTGCGGTTCATCCTCTCGGCAACTCCATTATGTTGAGTTATCTTGGGAACAGTCTTTTCAAGTCGGATTCCATACTCTTGACAGTATCTTTCAAGAAGCCCTCTATACTCTCCAGCATTATCCGCCCGAACACATTTGTGCTTTTTATCTGTTTCCCTTTCGACACTTCTATGAAAATTCTTAAACACCTCAAATACTTGGTCTTTAGACTTTAAAGCAAAAACCCACACTTTTCTGGAGTGGTCATCAATGAAAGAAACATAATATAAAGCACTGCCAAGAGAAGTAGCACCCATGGAGCATACATCCGTGTGTACTAAGTCCAAGATGTTTGACCTTCTAGATGAAAGTGATTTCTGAAACGCTACTCTAAGTTGCTTGCCGTTAAGACAATGAGTGCAAATTTCAATAGATATACCATTCAAAGGTAGAAGCATCTTTCTTGAGAGAATTTCAAGTCCCTTCTCGCCAATGTGGCCTTGGCGCATATGCCAAAGGTTAGTGGAGGAGTTATCAACTACATTCACTTCCTCCGTACATACCTTTGCTTGTTTAAAATAAAGAGAGCCAATCTTTTGACCTCTCGCCACCACAAGAGTTCCTTTGGTGACCTACCACTTTCCTTCACCAAGCCTATGCACAAAGCCTTCTTCATCTAGTACTCCTGTAGATATCAAATTGAGACACAAATCAAGAACATGTCTCACATTCTTCAGAAGCAGTTTACATCCAAGGTAGGTCTCCAACAATACATCTCCTATGCCGATGATTTTAGATACACCTTGATTTTTCATTCTTACTTTATCAAAGTCGCCACAAGTATAAGATTTGAAAAGATCTCTTTTACAAGAGATATGAAAAGAAGCACTCGTATCAATCACCCATGAAGAATCCTCACTAGTGAGATTAATATATGATTCATCATAGACAATAGTGACTTCGCCATTGGATGCAACCGCTGCGGCATTGTTCTTTTCATCCTTCTCAATATATCCTCCACTGGCTATGTCATCCTTCTTCTTTCTGCACTCTCTCTCTATATGGCCTAACTTCTTGCAAAAGTAGCACTCAATATCCTTCGAGACTTGAACTTTTCTCTTAACTTGCTTATGTTGTCATGACAATATGTGTGTCTTGACTTTCTTCTCCCCGACTCTCAACTGCCAATGCATTAGATTTGTAAGTAATGCCTAGTTCCTTCCTTCTAGTCTCTTCATTCAACATACTGTCCCTTGCCGTTTGTATTATTACTTTGCCATTTGGAGCTGAGTTGCTGAGTGAGACAACTAGAGTTTCCCAACTGTCCGGTAAGGAACTAAGGAGTGGAAGAGCTTGTACCTAATAGTCAAGCACTATACTTATGCCTGTAATCTAGTTCATTACATTCTGGAAGCTACTCAAATGCTCGGCCACGGAGCTCCTTTTTTATACTTCATATTCACAATCTTTCGGGTTATAAACGCCTTGTTCTGAGCTATCTTTCTCTCGTAGAGATTCTCTAATTTTGCCCACAACTTTTGAGCATCTATCTCTGATGACACATGATGAAAGACACTGTCATCAATCCACTGTCTAATCAATCCAATAGTTTTGCGATTCAACTTCTTCCAATCAGCTACTCAAATATAATTCAACCACAATGATAACACACAACACAATCTTCTTCTATTTCAATAATAATAGACCAATAAATTTATCTCTAGTACAGAAATAGAGGATCACGTCATCTCTAGCTACAATGTTAGAGGATACACATATTCAAACCATAATAAAAAATAGAGAAGTTTAGAACAAATTCACCTAGAATTTGAGGAGAATTAAATTGAACCAAATGGGTGAAGGATTCCAACAACAATGATACGAGAGCTTCTCTTACTTTCTCTTTCTCCTTCTTCACCTTCTTTCTCTCCCTTCTTTCTCCCTATTTTTATCTTTTTTTTTTCTAATGGCTACTGCCGCTCACTGTTAGGGTTCAAAACCAAACTCTCTCCCGATTCATCCTCTTTTCTTATTTCCTTTCTTTTCTTTTAATTGCAACTTGGGGCCACAATAATAGAAAATAGAATATTTGGATCCTCCACATTGGAGGAAATCCCAACACTCAAGTATAAAATGTAATCCTAATTTTCAGTTGAAACAAAATAGTAGTACTATTCATGCACACTTTTAATTTATATTTTTCAATTCAGCGGACATTTTCGATATTCATTTCTCAAAAAGATATATATGTCATTCCATAAAGATATAATTGGGCTTGGGCTAGGGCTAGATATATTTAAGTTAGTTATTACTAAAGAATAAGAACTAGAGTTGTTTTTTCTTAAGACTTTCAAAAGCTCAAAAAATCAACAGAATCACGTCGAGTTCAAAAAACTCTAGAGCGCGTATATTATGGACAATTGTATCTAACACAAGTCCAGTTATCTACTTGTTAGTCAGAATTTCAAACGATGAAGAATTCTTCTTCTCCATAAAATTTGAGCAATGCTACTCGATCGTGTCAAATGTATACTTAGTTTATCCAAATTATAATGATTCTATATGGGTGGGTGTAATCGAAAGAGTTCAAATAATGGTAATGTATGTCACAGCATTTGCGTTTTACACAAATCATATAGATGTTGCTTTGATCGAGCCCATTACAGATGTTGATTGAGGCATATTTACGGAGTATTTGGCTAAGTTGAAAATTTGCAACTCTTTGGAAAAAGTTATATTTTCTAATATTTTTCTTAAAGAAGTAACTGTGATTTTTTCTTTAAAAAGAAAAGCTATGTGTTTGGATAAAACTAACTTTTTCTTAAAAAAAGTTTAGAAAGAGAGTTTGGAAAAAAAGTGAAAAGTATAAAAGAATCGTGTATAAAATAACTGAAATATCCTTTATAACAGAATGGTTGATATATATGTGTACAAATATATCGTATATTATTTATTATTTTAGCTTAAATATTATTTGCAATATTAATAATGAATTTGCAATACCTTTTTAATAGCATCAATATTTTATAATAATTAGTTTATAAACATATATTAAGTTAATTTAAAAATATAAATGAACTATTTATTTATGTAATCTCTAATTAACTAATTAAGTTATTAATTAATTAAATTTGAATAATGCAAAAAATTTTAGCAAATTTTGTGCAATAACTTGCAGCTATGCATAAACACAAAACTAAAACACACATAAAATGTTGGAAATACGGCGGTGTACGCGAACGATAATTTATTACAGTTGAATATTTGGCAGACATTAGAATCTTTCAATTCAAGTTGAGATTTTAGATATGGATTAGGTAATCACACAAACACAAATATATACGTGAGAAAAAAAAACTCTAAGGTGGTGTAGTCACACCAAAAAATGATTTCTATACGCCGAGATTATAACTTGGTTTACAAACTAACACTCACTATTAGAAAATGACTCCACGAGGAAGATGAACTTCCATATGCTTTACCTAATGAAGTCATTAGAGACATATGCTTAATTCAACACTGCTAAGGTTTGAATCTAAAACAAGAGAAAACCAACAAATTATTTGGGTAAGATGATAGACGTTTTACCTATTCCAAGAGTAAAGAGCTCCATCGACTTCATTATGTTTTTTCTATAGTTGTATGATGTGCTTTGAGCAAATCATGAGAATCATATGATGTGAAATCATCCTTCCTGTAAAAAGCAATTCTCACAAGCAAAACATCGAACACTTCATACACCTCTCTATACAAGCCAAAAATGTAAACTTGAAAAAATTTCTACAATCACGGATTTAGCGGCTGAAAAAAACATACTTTGGATTAGCAGTTGGGATTGCTTGCTCCACACTATGACTGCAATCGAAAATATTAGCGTATATATAAATATAATAGCTTGAAAAAAATCAGAAACCCACTTTGTGTTCTGAACGGGAGCGAACCCATGGCACGAGCATTCACCATCACCAACATAAGACAACAGAATTCCTTATTCAAGATTTCAATTTGTAACTAGCAAAATGGAAAAGAGAAGAAAAAAGTAAACCAAATAGATCTCAGTCTACTCACTCCAAAACATAGCTTCACACTAACCACCTAAAATTCCCTCCAAACTCAAATCTTTCAACCAAAATAAATTGCTTTTCTTACCTGAAGGAAATGTATAATGGTGTCTAGATTTTGTCAATCAGTGATTTCCATGAAGAAAGCACCATTAGCTTCTTTTCTTCGGGTGGATTATCCACAATTTCTTCAAAGAATGAACAACCATTTTATTCCAAAAGATTTATAAATGAAAATATTCAAAAGAGGGATTGGCAATTGAGTTAAGAAAAGAGAAGATTTTATAGAGCAATCTTCTCTTTCTGCTTTTCTTTGGGTTTGGCAAGAAAAAACAAAAGAAAAAGAAAGCAAGCTAATGAAGTGAATCGGTCCAGCGTGGAGATAGTTTTCCCTACCTCAGCATAGTCAATTTGCTGGAGGAGGGATTCGGCGTACGATAGGGCTTTTACGGTGATCTAGATTCGGCTTAGCCAGGTATGGCGACGTAACGTTAGCAAAAAGAAGGACGCCGGAGTTAGGAATGGAAGAAATCAGCGCTGGAGAGGTGAGAGCATGCCAGTGAGGGGGGCGTAAGAGACAAGCTCAATGTCGGAAAAAAGCAAAAACAAAAGGGAGAGGAAATATAAATAAAAATGGAGGAAGAAGAAAAATATAAGGAAAGCAAATTACCGACTAACATGCTTTTCGTCGGTAAAGTTACCGTCTAAAAATAAGTTCAGTTGCTAAATTAGCTACTGAAAAAATTTTAATAGATAACTACTGATAAAAGAGATTTTAGCTGGCAAATTTACCAACTAAAAAGTTTTCTGTTGGTATTTGATAGATTTATCGACTGACTATATCTTTAGTCGGTAATTTAAAAAATTTTATCGACTAGATTATTTTCGGTTGGTATTTTTTCAGTCAGTATTTTTTAGTTGGTGAAGGCTATTTTTATAGTAGTGACTATTGGTTACACACTAGAAGTTTTTCTTGTTTTGTTTGTGTTATTGCCTAATCAATCTCTATAATCTCAACTTCGATTGCAAAGTCTTAGTGTGTGCTAAATTCTACTGTGCTAAATTATCGTTTGGGCACACCGTCGTATTTCTAACAAGTGATGTCAAAACTTACTGTTTTTTCTATGGCAAACAAATTTGAGATTGAAAATTTCGTTGGGAGTAACTACCCATTATGGTGAATGAAATTTTGGCAATTCTAGCCAAAGAAACTTATTTTGCTGGGTAGTGGATCGTCTCGACGATATGACAAATGATCGATACCAAAAGGTGGAAAGGAGTGCTAAGGCTGATCTTCATATTACTCTTAATGATCATCTGCTATTCGGTGTCTTAGAGAAAAAGACTGCAGGTTTGGAAATAGTTAGAGAAAGTGTATGGCAAGAAGTCAAAGCAACTTGTTATATTCTCGATGCGAAATTTATATTTTCTTTGAACGATAGAAACCTCTTCTATTGCTAATCATCATAGTGTATATTTTCTCTCAATTGACAGCACTAAGGAAGAAGATAGAGACTAATGAGCGTGCCTTGATTTTACTCCAAAGTCTTCAACGTTTTATGATCAAGTTGGCAAAAATCAAACAAGCAACAACAACTCGAAATCACTTATCAATGAAGCTGTTATCACAGCTTGTTCTTGAAGAAAAGTCGCCGTAAGGACAAACTTGATATTGTACCTACTGCATAGCAAGCAGAGGTCTTGCTATTGGCACAATATAAGAAAAGGAAGAGGAATTCTAGAAATGCTACGGGACAACAAAAAAAAAAAAAGGAAACTTAGCATAGGTTTTACGTAGAGGTCTCTATTTTCAACAAGACAACAATAGGGGAAATCCGATTGCCCGAGACTGGTTATCCTGAGGAAGGTGTTACAATAGTTTGTCATGCTTACATTAAGCATTAGAAGGCGGTGAAAAGGATCACTAGGTATGTGTAAGGAAGCTTGAATGCTTCATTGTGTTACAGAGGATTTTGTTGTCAAAAGGTTTATTGATGCAGACTATGCAGGTGATTTGGCGAAAAGGAATCCCCTTCCGGTTACTCTTGCAGGTGGTGCTGTGAGTTAGTGCTCTAAACTGTAGTACGGGATAGCTCTATCTACAATGTAAGCTGAGTATATGGCAACAATATAGGCGTGCATGGAAGGAGTCTAGATGAAGATGTCATTAGAGGAACTTGGATAAGAACAAGAAACTCTATCTCTGTTTTGTGATAACCTAAGTGCCTTCCATCTTACAAGAAATCTAGCATTTCATTTTAGAACAATACAATAGCAGCATCATTATGTATGGGAGGTGGTTTCTAATGGGACCATTGATTTGTTCAAGATTTCTACCAAAAGGAATCATGTGGATGGCTTAACTAAGCCAGTAACCCTTGAAAAGTTTTGTTTTGTAGATCTCTATATGGAATCACAATGTAGAACATCATTGGAAGTGACCAAGTTATATGGAAGTCGTAAGGAAATCACTTCATGGTAGCAATAGAACCGGGAGTAGATAGTCAAAAGCATGAGGCCAAGGTTGTCAGCTAGCGTGTGTGCTAGCGCTCCTCCTCTCATCGTACCTAATAACAGTGTTATCGAACGACAATTACGTATTTTGTTATTCTTGGATTGCAATTTAGAAAATATCTTTAAGTGGGAGATTTGTTAGATATTGTAAAGCCGCTTTGCTAATTATTAGTAAGTGGTTCATTGAAATGGAACAAATTAAATGTGTATTCATAATGGAAGGCCAATGGTTAAGTAAGATGAACCACCCCCAAAAAGTTGGAAGGCCAACAATCAAAAAACTTGAACACCTTTTGGAAGATAGAAGTCCAAAGGATTTGGACAATTATTGGGAAGATGAAACGCCAACTATTTGGAAGTTTAAGACTTTCTTGAACACACTATATATATAGATGAGAAACATTTGTTTTGAACATCATTCACAACAATCATAACATCAAGTGAGAGATAGAAGCAAAGCATTCTAGTGAGAGTTCGTACTTAAATTATAACATAAGAGTTCGTAACTGCTGTGATTAAGTAATTTCATTGAAGCTAGTTTGCCTTTGCGTGGGGCTTTTATCACTTTTTCCCATGTAGGTCTCTTGTGTTTGTGTTTGCTTTGTTTTTGTCTCAATTCTAGTATTGCTTAGGCAAGATCCTTGAGTGTGTTTTATATTTTGCTGTATTTATCGACAATCGAACACACTCGATATTTCCAACACTTCAAAGATCTAATTCAGCAGTACAGGTTAACATTTGTTCTCTAAAATCGTACTCACTTTAGAGCTAATACTTCCCACTATAAAAACAATACTATTTCTGGAATAAAAATTAAACCTTCTTAGCTCCCTTTACTAAGAACCATTCCACAAACACCATTTTCCAGACATTTGCATCTTTGCATTGAACAAAAAAAGTAAATAAATAAATATCACCTGACCCCATGCTCTCTCGTTGAGACTAGTTCTGCCATGGTAGGAAATAATTTGGTCTGCTAGACACAGTGAAAACCTTCACCACCAAATCCAACGCAAGCTTGATCACTGCATACGCATCTGTACACCTTTAACTTCTAACCGTCAATTCATGTTCGTCTTCTTCTTCCTCCTATACAACCTCCTCCTTTGGTCTCAAACCCGTTATGATGCTTCTGGCATGGGGAAAACCACCGACGGTGTTAGTGGAGAAAGAGGAGGGATAAAGTTAGTGGGGAAGGGGAGATGATGTGCAACGGAGAGATACTGTAATGAAGAATTTTGGCGTTGGAGAAGTTTGGCAAAGACGAACTAATCAATTGAATCTTGGATGAAGAAGAAAAATTAGTTACCTTTACGCAGCCATCTGCGCGCTAACAAGTTCAATTGGCCTACGGAACGGCTACAGAGGTAGTAGCAGTTAAGAGAAGGAGACGAGGAAGTTAATGTTGGTTTCAGAGAAGAAACACGCTGATACACCTCCAACCTGTAATTTAAGGTAAACTAGAACTAAGTGAAAATTGGAACTATTGGAATCAATTTGCTTACCTTACTATCACAATGCCATCCTTTATTTATACGATAGTTACAAACAACTAAAAGACTTCGCTTCAAATCAAATACAAACTCTAGGAATCCATATTGGATTCAAACCAAATTAAAAATAACTCTAGAAATCCTAATTGAACAATTAACCTCAAATGTCGACATCCAAGCTAATATCTTGGTGCCATCAAATGCGCCAGGGTACTTTTCAAAAAGTACTCGCGTGCCGATTCTAGCGGCAAGGACTCCAATCAAATGGTGTCCTTGGTGCACCTGGGTTGCACCCAGGCACTTGCCTGGCCGAGTTTAGTGCCAGCTCATCCTTTCCCTTGTGCTTACTCCTGACACCTGGGACATGATCGCAGCTCATCGCCGACCATCTATTCCGACGAACCAGCCCTGCGGTTCAGAAAAGCTATGAAACTATTCTCTTGTAGAAAGTGCACACCAATTTTACCAAACGATAAGCCTTCTTCTGCATGTGGGTGAGGAGGTGGTAGAAATCATGTAGAAGGGTACGAACATCTTTTTCAAGAAGCCCAAACGAAAAAGGGCTTTCAAATAATAATATTTCATAGTAACTGTAGCATTATTTGCACATATATAATTCTTCAAATAGACATTCATTTCATTGATGTTGTAAATGATTCATAATGTTATTGACCTATGTTGCATTTGGACTTTGCATTTGTTTACTTGTTAATTGAAGCTATAATCCGTGCTATTGATATAGTTGTCTTATCTTCCTTGTGCTCTTGTAACTTGTTCCTTGTCGGCTACCCGTGCTTTTTTGTGATATCTTCTGATTCTTGTAAGAATTGACATGCCTAAATATTGTGCTGATACAATAGTTTCGGCCTTTTGACAACATATGCAACTATAATACAATGATGAGAAAAGTGTCATTCTCATGAGGATTGTTTAATATATTAAGTACCGAAAATAACTAATCTTGTAATTATTTGAATAACCGATCTAAGAGTGAATGCTGAAAAAGCTAAAGAAACAAATAAACAAAAACCAAACTTCTGAGATTTCAATGATTTAAACGTTAGGGCATTTGATTTCACCGTAACTAATACAATTTATATTCATGCTATCGAATAATATAATCTTTATTGGCAATTGGAAAAGCTTAATTTTTTTGATATTCTTTCTCAACCTATACTAAAAATACTTTCGTGATAACTCACTATATCTATATGTGAACTAACATACAAGAATGCTCATTAAGTTCTATGGCATCTTAGATTAACTGCAAGAACCATAAGAGTGCATCTCTCTCTCTCATGCAATTCTGGCAATCATTACAAAGGCTAATCAATACATCACATCTCTGTTTCAATATGAATCTCAAATCGATTGAATATTGGCCAGATACTCAAAAGCATTAAGCACCATAGTGAATACTCAATAAGTAATTAAAAATTTTGAATAACATAGAATCAAGAATTAAATAATCATAGTTAGTCTACATTATAGCCACAGCAAAGAGGAATTTAGTTCATAATTTTCAGATCTAACAACACAGAGATATACATGAGAGATAGAACAAAAGAACCCTCAACAAAGAGTATTATTAGGCCTGTTGCCTTCTCTTTCCTTTGCTCCTTGCTCTCCTCTGTCGTCCTCTATGATTCAACAGAAAGTACTCAAAAATAAACCCTAGATCAGCCACCTCTTGCAAACACGCAATACCACTTCATCAATACCGCAAGGAGACGATTACGAGCAGCTTTTGTGAATTCCCATTGCAGGAATTAGGACAAGCATGCTGGATTCTATAAGTGAGGAGGACAATACTGGATAGTGGGCGTGCGGGCAGTAATTGTGGGCAGGTAGGATTTGAAGTAGGATATGTCTTCGAAAGATCTGAGTCAATGCAAGCTTCGATGCAATCGTATTTGCTGCATTCCGTGCTAATGTCGCCGCAAACTTCCTCACAAGAGGCCGAAAGATTGGTGTGCGTTGTTTTTGACCTGAAAGCCGAGATTGTTGAGTTGAGGGAGACGAATTTGGAATTGAAGGTCATCATGATGCAGATGTTGACCTTCGTGGAACTGTTGCAAGGGGGCATGGAAGACCTGCTTAGACATGGAAGAGCAGCATGAGGCCATGGAACTTAAATTTAAGTAGGAGTTATTAGATTTGAAGGTCATGTTCGAACAACTGCTTCGAAAATGCAATGCTAAGAATCCTGTGGATAGCATAGGGAGTCAAACTGGGGAGGCAGACCTCACGAAGCATGCTCAAAAAATGATCTTCATTGTAGACGATTTGGAAGATCTAACACAGCGCCTACCTCAAAGAAAAATATCTAGTCCTATTGCTAAGATACACGCTCCACTTCAATACAAGAGGGTATGCACGTAGGAGCATAAAGCAGGACAAGTCTATAATCCTGACTGGTTCCACTCGGAAGCAGAAAAGAACAAGCTGACATTTTTTTTTGTTGCAGTGGGGATAGAGGGATCTTCATGCTAATGTATCTAGAGTACTTGAGTGTTGGCAAAGATGTGTTCTTTATAACTAAGGACAAAGTACACGATATATTCAATTCTGAAAAGTTAGGGAACTATTCTCTCATGGAAAGCGCACACCAATTTTACCAAACCGTAAGCCTGCTCTGCATGAGGATGAGGAGTTGGCATAAATCACGAAGAAGTATACGAACATTTTTTTCAAACAGCCTAAACAAAAAAGGACTTTCAAGTAATAAAATTTCACAGTAACCCTAGCATCATTTGGACATATAGAATTCTTTGTATCGATATTTATTCATTTTGTTTATGTTGTAATTGTTATTGACCTAGGTTGCATCAGTCTTTGAAGTGTTTACCTGTTAATTGAGGCTGTGACCCGTGCTAATCATCCAGCTGTCTTATTTTCTGCTATCTTTTGGTTCTTGTAACTCTTTCCTTATGCACTTCACCTACCCCTGCTTTCTTGTGACATCTTCTATTATTGCAATAGTTGAACATGTCTATATGCACCGATACAACAGTATCGGCCTTTTGACAGAATATTCAACCTATTGACTTTGTTAAGACTCACATTAATGACAATAAGAAGAGCACCATCCAGAATTTGTTTGACGCAAGGATAAGCCGAACATGAACTACAGCATGCGATTGTATCGAGTCACACAGAACTGGTTGAACAAAGCTGAAAGGTCGCACTAGTCGCACAAATGTGCACGCATAGTCGCACGCGGCCGCACCACTTGGTGGCGTACAATCTTCATGCAAACAAGCAATACGACTTCACCTATATTTCAAGGAGACGATGCCGCGTCTGTGAACTCCCACTGTGGGGATAAGGAGAAGTATGCAAAGATTCATAGATTCTACAAGTGGGGAGGATGACAAGGGATAATGGACGAGTGGGCTGAAATTGTGGGCGGCTAGATTTTGGAGCGGGATATTTCTCCAAAACTTAGAAGATCCGAGTCGTCTCAAGCTTCTACGCAATCATACCTGTAGGGTTCCGCACAAGAGGACAACAATATTGATGCACACTGTGTTTGACCTGAAAGACAAGGTTGCTGAGTTGAAAGAGATGAATTTGGAAATGATGGCCATGGCGATGCAGCTGTCGACCTTCGTGGAACTCCTGCGATGGGGCATGGATGATTTGCAGGGGGATATGGAAGAGCGTCACGAGGACATGGAATTTGAATTTAAGGGGGAGTTGTCAGATTTAAAGGCCATGTTCAAACAGCTGCTTCCTACATGCATTGCTAAGAATCTTATGGAAAGCACAGGGAGTCGAACTGGGGAGTGATATGTTTAAAATATAGACATAATATCATGCACTCTAAACCTTAGTTCTCTGTTTTTCTCACTTTCAACATCTCCATTCAGTCTGAGAGTTTTTAATGAAAACTAGACTTTTTAGTGGAGTTTTTGCAATGACCAATTGGGTTTGAAAGCCAACACATTGAATGTATGCCCGACTCATGCACAGTTTCGGAAACAAGTGCAATTGAGGGCTTGTCCAAAATTTAAATGACATGTGTGATATATGGTTGAAAATAGAAGATACTGATCTTAATTTCTCATATTTGGACATAGTTTTTGAAGATCAAATAGACCCCAAAACAATGCAGACAACCAGGTGGGGAGAGAGTTCATATTAGTTTGGATTACACCATCCTAGTTATAGAAAGAAAAGCCCTATGGTTTATATTCAATTCTCGGAGGAGGCCAATATGGGGTTTTTCTGGAGTACTTGTTCCTAGAATGAAGAAAAGGATAGATGAGAGCAACGACCAATGAAAAGAGAGATGACAGTTCTCTCAACAACACTCTTTGTTGAGGGTTCTTTTGTTTTATTTCTCATGTTTCTCTCTGTTTTGTTAGATCTGATACTTATGAGCTAAATTCGTCTTTGTTGGGGTTATGATGTAGCCTAACTATGATATCTAATTCTGAATTCTATGCTATTCGAAGTTTTATAATTGCTTGTTGAGTATTCATTACCGTGTTTAATGCTTTTGAATATCTGGCCAATATTCAATCGATTTGAGATTCATATTGAGAAATATGTAATGCATGGATTAGTCTTTGTCAAGAATTGCATTAGAGATAGAGATGTACTGATGTGCTCAAATATCTACATAATATCATGCACTCTTGCATCTTATATGTTTAGTTTTTATATAGAAAAACTAATAAAAAAGAACCTTAATTCTTTGTTTCTTAATTTTTGGCAATTTCGTGCAGTGTGAGAATTTTTTATGAAAATTTGACTTTTTTGTTGAGATTTTGTGAATGACCAACTGGGTTTAAAAACCAAGACGTTCAAGTTGGTCCATGAATTTTTTCAGAATTTTTAGGGCAACCATTTGATATATATTCACAAAAAAAGTTGAAATACAATGCAGACCGAGATCATGTGCGCAGTCTCTGAAATGAGTGCACTTGACGGCCTTTCTGATTTTTGAATGATATGTGTGACATGTGGCTGGAAATATAAGACATTGATCTTAATTTTCTATATATTTATTTATTTTTTGAAGGCCAAACAGACCCCAAAATGGTGTTGACAAATGGGTGGACAGAGAGTTTGGATTAGTTTGGACTGCACCAACCTAATTATGGAAAGAAAAACACTATGGTTTTAAATACTGAATTTTCGGATTTCCAAGAGGTGGGCAACAAGAGAGAGCAGGAAGAGGCAACTCATCTAGAGTTTATTTTCTGGTGTTCTTGTACTGGAACAGGGAGAAGGATAGACGGAAGCACGGAGCAAGGAAAAGAGACAGCACTACATCCATCCCTCCTAGAGGAAATGGATATGCTTCGACTACCATCTCAGCACCTTGTACCTCCAAGGAAATGGCTTTGTAAACTACCTCAATGGAGTGTGGTATACCGTCTGCGAGCTCCACCTTCAATGGTTTCACTTCAGTGGATTGTATTCATAGATGTTTTGCTAACTTGTCGTTAATGCAGTTATGAGGGTTTCCTTAGTCGATCAAGATTTATACCTCTTGTTTCTTGATCTTGCTGACAACTTGAATTGTCTATGGTCCTATTAGACCATGCATTGCACTAAGGGATAGCTGTGCCTCTCCAGCTGCTGTCTCGTCAGGATCGTCTGAATCTTCTCCATCCACACTGTCGTCCTCTGTTATTCCGGCGATGGCATACAACTTCGTGATACATTTGTGTCCCTTATAATATTTAGCATCACAGTAGAAACATTGACCTTTTGATCTACGTTCATTAATTTCGGACACTGATAGGGCGGGCTTGGGTGGAGCCTAGGAAATTAGTGCCGGTATTTTCTGCAGGAACCATTGTTGCATTGCCCACTAGAATCGAACTTCCTTGAGACAAAGATGGCCGAAACCGATTTAGGCGGACAGAAGTTTGCTCCAAGGTTAACTTCTGCTCGAACATCCGTGCTATCGTATAGGCTTGCTGCAATTCAGCCGGCTGCATAGCCATAACATCCATGGCTATTTGCTTCGACAATCCTCCACAAAATCTCCCAATTAAGTCTTTTTCTGAGGTGTGGTCCAGTCGAGAACGCAAATCTTCAAATGCCACTTGGTACTCGAACACAGAGCCCATTTGCCTCAATTGTTGCAGCGAGAAACTAGCATTGCGAAGGTTGTCGGTCCAAATCGGCGGAGTAGTGCGACTGTCAAGTCCTGCCAAGAGTGATGCGGTTTATCCCGTTCATAATTTCTATACCATCGGTTGGCCTCTCCTTGAAAATACATGGTAGTGATAGTGACTTTGTCTGTGTTCGACGTTCGGTAATACGTGAAGTATTTTTCTGCTGAGTAGAGCCAGTCATGTGGCTCTTTCCCATCAAAGGCAGGGAACCTATGTCGATCCTGGGGCATAGGTGCTTGTATCTCTGTGATGGTTTGGGGGTTACCGGTGGGTTGGCTACGTTTCTGCTGATGAGTTGTTGGTAGTGGGTTATAATGGTGAGTGGTGGTAGCATGTGGAATTGCTTGCTGGTTGTATGGTGCCAATGGATATGATCTGACAGGAGCTGATGATAGGGGTAAGGGCTGTAGGTTATTGGGTAGTGGCACTACTATAGATGTAGTATTCGGTGGTGGTGCTACTGTGGTTATGTAATGTTTGGGTAGTATGGTAGTAGTGGTTATCATAGGAGTTGTTGGGGTATAGCTGGTCATTAATGGCGGTGACAGGTGTCCAAACAGTTTGCAAAGGTGAAGCCTGCAGGGATGACAACGGTGCAAGGTTAGAGGGGCCTCGTTTTTTCCTACTCTGCTGTGGTGGTTGATGTGCTTTGAGTACTTCCATCAAGTCAAGCATATGGCGGCCAAGTTGGTTGATGACTGCAGTGAAAAGCTCATATTTATCGTGTGACTCAATTGCACTTGGTTGTTGGGTGGGAGATATCTTATGAGCGGTTTCAGGTGTTTACGAACAAGTGGTGGAGTGGATGTCATGAGGGGAAGAAGGTGACAATGGTGAGCTCGGGGTGGAAGATGATATTGGATCCGTAATGATCAGTGGCTCTGGTACCACTTGTGATGGTTTAGGATCACTCAAACCACGAACGGGGCTGTGTAACTAAGAATAAAAGACTGAAAGGAAAGAGTAAAAGTAGAATTAAAATAAGGTTCTTCTTCTCATATGAGATACATGAGTGTTTATTTATAGCCTAACTTCAAGACTTCCAAGTTAGTAGGATTCTTGAGCTACTAGGACTCTCTAAACAGAGCCCTTATTTGACATGAAAACTAGAATAGGTTTCCTAATGAAACCAAACTTTACTAATGACAAAACTCTCCTAATAATGACATCTAACTCTGCTGGAACTAATTGTAGTTCTGCCCTTCTTCCAGTGCCTCGCTACCAACTCTTGCAACCAATGCATTGCCTTGGTGCCATTCTTCTGCGCTCACTTCATCTGAGTGTGATTACCTCGTTGGCATCCTTGACAGTTTGATCATCCTATATGTAAATATATTGCTCTTGGGTAGTCAAATCTTATGTTGTCAATTTTAATAGCCTACTAGTATTTCACTTATGCTTCAAAGCTCACATTGACCAAATTTTGATTTCTAGTGGGAATTTTGTATTCTTTCGTTTGCCCTCTGCTCCTCTGTATTAATCAATTCCATCGTTGACCGCTGTGCTTCAACTCGAGGAAACTATTACGCCACTACAGTCATATTTCTATACAAATCCATCATTGTGAGGGAACCCGTGTTGCCAGTACACGGTGGGAAAAGGCCACACATGGTCGCACACACAAATCTCTTATTTCTATGATGGCCAACTTCAATAGCGCAACCATGTGCTTATGAGTGAGCTGTGTGCAAATATGAGTGCGTTGTGTGCGGCCTCAGCTGACATAGCCACACTTCTCCCAAAGAAAAAGTGGAAAACCCTTGAGAAAGGGGTTGAATCCGAAAACCTAAAACAAGAGGGTCAAAAATGAATAAAAGGTGAACATTTAAAGTTGGTCTATAACTAGCTGATTCAGTCAACAAATGGTTACTAACACCATATTTCTGTCAAACGACCCTATGCGATACTATATTGACTATACTGACATTTTTTACATGAGCAATATTTCAATTTAAGAGTCCCTTCTTCGGCTAGGCGCAATTCTGTGTGTTCAGGAACAATCCATTGGTCAACATTTTCTTTGTCTGACCTGCAGGCTGCATGTGCTTTGGTAGTGGTGGAAGACCCCTTACAATAGTTTAGGTCGATAAACATCATGGATATTCCTTCATCGGTTGAGGGTTTTATAAGTGAATAGCTTCCTTTTTTTAATTTAGTAAAATACGTAATTGAACATTTCAAAGGATCAATTTCAACAGTAAATGTAGGTTATTGAATCATTTGAATTTTGTTTTTCCACGCCACCTTTTCAATTGTTCCATTTGTAGACATTTTTAGTTGTCAATGATCGAAACACCCTAATCTCTGATCATCTAAAATTTCAACTTTTCACGCTCGAGAGTCAAGACTCAATTGTGGTATTTTTTCTTGCGTGATAAATCTAACGTCTTTACCGACGGCTAGATTCTTGAGATACATCAGGGTGAACATCCCGCAATCACCACTACAGCAAAACAAACCTTAATAGTCAGATATTCACAATTCGTAGCAGCAACTTTAGTGATATAACTCTTGAAATTGAACTCTGAACAACAATGTACCTGATCTCCTATTGTGAATGACAACATAAACTATTTTCCAGCCTGCTTTCGAGTTGATTCAAGAAGACTCCAACAAGGCATCAAGTCCATCAAAAGAAAGTCGAGCACTCCTTCCACACTAAAGAATTTCAATAAGTTGTATACTCTTATGGTATGCTCCTTCAGGAGCAGCTCAACTGCGATCCAGTGCTAGTTCCTAACGTTCACCAGCAAAGACAACTTGATTATTATCTGTCTATGGATGCAATATAGGTCGGTACTCTTGGGCTTAAAACAGCCAGGGCCATTTGCTTTGAATACTTGTATTCATTTGTTTCCCTTATCCATCCTTTTCTTTGTTTCATTAAGATATTTCTTAACTTTAACTTGCAATCAAATTTAACAACAGTTGATGATGTATAATGATATTTAGATTCATTGATATTTCTTTGTTTGACTTTGCTTCAATTTAGCTTCATTTAGATTCATTGATATTTTTCGTTTGTGTTGCATTTAGCTTAGAGCATATTAGTTTGATTTTCATTGTAGTTGCATCATTGCATGATCACTCGCTCTCATAGTCAATCTTCACTTTAATTTGATCCTGAGCTTGAGAGAGAGGTTAAGAGAATTAGACATGAGCGTAGAAATCATTTGAATATTAGAATTGAAGAGATGGTTGTTGCACCGAATGAAACGATGGGAGATCTTGACATTCCAACAATTCCTGTATCTCCATCTAGTATAGTTCTCCCTGATGCTGCTAGAAACTATGAGTTGAAAACTATTCATTTTAATATGATGCCTTCTTTTCATGGTTTGAACAACAATGAGGATCCTTTAGCTCATATTCGAGAAATTTTCAATATGGTTTCTAACATGACTTTGACAGATGGGGTTACTAAGGAACACCTTCAAATGAAATTATTTCCCTATACTTTAAAAGATAGACTAAAGATATAGTTACAATCGTTTAGATCTAGTTCACTTACTAATTGGACTGAAATTCAAAACAGGTTTTTAGAGAAATTCTTTTCAGCTTAGAAAGCTGATGCATTAAGAGATAAAATCGTGCAATTTACTCAACAATCTAATGAGTCATTTTCTGAAGCGTGGGAACGATTTAATAATTTGTTAATTCAATGTCCTCACCATGGTTTGCCTATTTTGGTTTTGATGCGTATATTTTATAAGGCACTAACCGTTTCTAGCAAGGCTGTAGCGAATAACTATGCAGGTGGATCTATTCAGAATAAGACACCAGCTAAATGTCAAACGCTATTTGAAAATCTAGCTCTTGAGACGCAACATATGGATACACGAGGAAGACGAGCTGGAATTTATGAGGTGAGTGGTACTAACGATTATGCTTCTAAGGCGCAGGTGAATGTTATTAATAACAAATTGGATGCTTTGCTGGCTATGAACGGAAAACTCTCAACACAAGAGGTATGTGGTATTTGTGATTTATCTGGTCATTCTACTATACATTGTCCACAGGGAATAAATTTTCCTGAGTTTGTACAAGAACAAACAAATATGGTAAGTTCCTATAATCGACATCCTAGACATGATCCATATTCAAACACATATAATCTTGGATGGAGGAATCACCTCAACTTCTCGTGAAGCAATCAACAGCACCAACCTCTACCTCAACCAAAGCCATCGACTTCATTGGAGTATTTGGTAAGACAATTAGCAATTGGTCACCAAATACTTGAAGCTCAGGTAGGTCAAATTGCTCAAGATTTGAGTCAAAGAGAGCCTGGTAAGTTTCCTAGTCAACGTAGTTAATGATCAACACCATTAGAAAGAAATAATGAACAAGTAAAGGCCATTCAATTAAGATCAGGTAAGCTTATTAGTAATGACGATAAGGTTGATGTTTTTGATAAAAGTGTAGTTGCAGGTGACGAAAAACAGGAGCTGGATAGATCTGGATTAAGAGAACGGAGTCCTTGTCATCTGAGAATTATCAACACCATGTAAAGAAATCTGATAATCATCCTTCTGGACTGCACAAGGCGGTTGATCGTTATACACATCCTATACCATTTCCGGGCCACCTAAAGTAAAATAAACAGGATAAGCAATTCCAAGATACTTATGATATGTTAAATAAAGTGCATATTAACCTTCCTTTGCTTGATGTGATTGAACAGATACCAGCATATGGAAAAATCATTAAAAATTTGAAGGCTCACAAACTCAAATTTGCACCAAACGAAGGAGTCAGATTGAACAAGAATGTAAGTGCAGTGTTGAAAAGCGAACTTCCATTTAAGCTTGATGATCCAGGTAGTTTTGATATTCCTATCACTATTGGTGCCAAGAGACTTAGACGTGCTATGTTGGACCTAAGGGCAAGCATCAAATTGATGCCATTTTTTATCTACAAAGAGTTGGGTTTGGAAGGTATAAAAAAGACTACTGCATGTCTCGAGCTTACTAACCATTCCATACGGCACCCCACAAGTATTATAGAAGATGTTTTAGTTCAAGTTGACAAATCAATTCTTCCTGCAGATTTCATTGTTTTAGACATGGAGGAAAACTTGAGAAGTGATCATGAGATTCCTATTCTTCTTGGTCGTCCGTTTATGGCTACTACAAACACGTGTATCAATGTGAAGAAAGACACCCTCACAAAGACAGTATTGGGTGAAACCGTTAAATTCAAAGTGTTTGATGCTTTAAAGCATCCTTCTATTTCGTTAGATTCTTGCTTTTCTGTTGATTTATTTGATCCACTAATCGATTCTTTTGTTTTGCAGGAAAAATGCAAGGATAATTCGAAAGCAGCGTTACTTTAGATGTGGAAGATAGTGATAATTCTAATGATATGTTTGCTACCTTAAATGTGTTAAAACCAATTGAACCTAGTTATAGAGCCTCATTTGAACCTTTAGAGATGAACAAGATAAGGATAGAGGCATCCACTATACTCTCTCCTAAGTTAGAACTCAAACTATTGCCTGAATATCTAAAATATGAATTCTTAGGTGATAATGAAACCCTCCCAGTCATCATATCTTCAGATCTTACAGTTAGAGAAGAGGAGAGTCTCATTAATATCCTAAAAGAGGATAGGATAGCACTAGTTGGACAATAGCTGACATAAAAGATATTAGTCCTGTGATGTGTATGCATAAAATTTTAATGGAGGATGATGTCAAGCCTACACGTGAAAGTCAAAGGAGATTAAATCCTACTATGAAAGAGGTTATTAGAGCTGAAATTTTAAAACTGCTTGATGTAGGAGTAATTTATCCAATCTCTGATAGTAGATGGGTTAGTCATGTACGATTAGTATCTAAGAAATCTGGGATAACAGTAATTAAAAATGATAATAATGAATTGATTTCTATAAGAACAACTACTAGATGGCGTGTTTGTATTGATTATAGAAAGTTGAATTCTGCAACAAGAAAATATCATTTTCCTTTACCTTTCATTGATCAAATGCTTGAACGCTTAGCTGGACACTCACATTATTGTTTTTTTGATGGCTTTTCAGGTTATAATCAAATTCCAATTGCTCCGGAAGACCAAGTGAAGACAATTTTCACTTATCCATTTGGCACTTTTGCTTATAGGAGGATGCCTTTTGGTTTGTGTAATGCTCCAGCAACATTTCAAATATGTATGATGGCTATATTTTCTGATATGGTAGAAAGAATCATCGAGGTATTTATGGATGATTTTTCAGTTTTTGGATCTTCTTTTGATGGTTGCCTTGATAATGTAAAATTGGTTTTGTCTGGATGTGAAGAAACAAACTTGGTTTTGAATTAGGAAGAATGTCATTTTATGGTTAGAAGAGAAATTGTGTTAGGACATGAGGTTTCTAGTAAAGGAATTGAAGTGGATAGAGCAAACATTGAAATTATTAAGAATCTACATCCTCCTACTTCAGTAAAAGGCATTAGAAGTTTCTTAGGCCATGCTGGTTTTTATACAAGATTAATTAAGGATTGTTCTAAAATAAATAGGCCTTTATATGATTTATTGGTTAAAGATGCTGTCTTTGATTTTGATAAAGATTGTTTGGATGCATTCAATAATCTTAAAAAATGCCTTAACTACTGCTCCTGTAATCACTGCTCATGACTGGAATTTACCATTTGAATTGATTTGTGATTCTTCAGATTATGCTATTGGTGCAGTTCTAGGTCAACGAATTGATAGACTACCACATGTTATATATTATGCTAGCAAGACTTTGAACGATGCACAACTTAATTATTCAACAACAGAAAAAGAGTTGCTTGCTGTGGTGTTTGCTTTAGAAAAATTTCGTCCATGCTGCTCTTAAGTATTTGTATTTACTGACCATGCTGCTCTTAAGTATTTGTTGACTAAAAAAGATGCTAAGCCTAGCTTGATTCGATGGATCTTATTGCTGCAAGAGTTTGACTTGGAGATTAAGGATAAGAAAGAAAGCGAGAATGTGGTACCAGACCATCTTTCTCGTATCGTGATTGAAGATCAAAGAGAAGGAGATGACATGCCTCTAAATGATTCTTTTCCAGATGAACAACTTCTTTCCATTACTTATAAAGAACTTTGGTATGCTGATTTGGTGAATTATCTTGCTAGTGGTGTAATGAGAAATAATTTGTCTTTTCAAGAAACGAAGAGATTTTTGTCTATGATGAAGCACTATTATTGGGATGATCCCTATTTGTTTAAGCACTCTTCGGACCAAATCATTAGAAGATGCATTCTTGAGGATGAACAAGAAAGCATTCTAAGGCATAGCCATGAGTTAGCATGTGGAGGTCACTTTGGTGCTAAAAAAATAGCTCATAAAGTCCTTCAATCAGGTTTCTTTTGGCCCACTTTATTTAAAGATGCATTTAACTTTTGTTCTAAGTGTGACAAATACTAAAAAATAGGAAATATCAGTAGGAGGAACATGATGCCTTTGACTAATATTTTGGTTGTAGAACTCTTTGATGTTTGTGGTATAGACTCCATGGGTCCATTTTCTTCCTCCTTCGGGTATTCTTGTATTCTTGTTGCTGTTGATTATGCATCTAAATGGGTAGAGGCTCAAGCTATAAAAACTAATGATCATAAGATTGTCCTAAATTTTCTGAAAAATATGATTTTCACTAGATTTGGAACCCCTAGAGCAATCATTAGTGATGGTGGTAAACATTTTTGTAATAACATTTTGATACTTTGTTAAGAAAATATGGTAACTCATAAGGTAGCGACTCCATATCACCCTCAAACCTCAGGACAAGTAGAAATTAGCAATAGAAAAATTAAGAATATTTTGGAGAAAACTGTGAACACCACAAGAGAAGATTGGGCAATAAAACTTATATGTTTGGGGGAGCTTTTCTCCCCCAATTTTTCATTTCACGTTTCCCAATAAAGTTTCTAAAATATTTTACAGAATTTTTTTTAAAATTTTAAAAGTGTAAAAAAATTCTACGTCGTGAAATCTTATTATTAGTTATTTTTATTATTTTTTAAAAATAAAAAAATAGGGCTCATTTTTAAAAAATTCTGAAAATACCCCTCATTTTTTAAAAGCTCCTTTTCAATAAGCACTCCCAAACATCCCTTTATGGGCTTATAGGACAACATATAAAACACCTATAGGGATGACTCCATATCATATTGTTTTTGGTAAAGCATGTCATTTACCTATGGAACTTCAACACAATGCATATTGGGCTATCAAGAAGCTAAATTTTGACATGAAGGATGCAGGGAATGAAAGAAAGGTGCAACTCAATGAGCTAGAAGAAATTCGCAATGAGACTTATGAGAATGCAAAGATTTACAAGGAGCACATAAAATTCTAACATGACAAATCAATTCAGCGAAAGGAGTTTACTCCAAGTATGAAATTCTTATTGTTTAACTCACGGTTGAAACTCTTTCCAGGAAAGCTGAAATCAAAATGGCATGGACCGTATGAGATAGTTGAAATCTTTCCACATGGAGCTATAGAAATCAAGGATCTCAAATCTAGAGCACAATTTAAAGTCAATGGGCATCGCTTGAAGCCATACTTGGAGGCCACCTTCGCAACAAACTGAATCAACTCTTCAACTGCGCAATCCTATTTGATAAACTCTTCGTCTGGCTGAAGACGTTAAATTTAGCGCTTATTAGGAGGCAATCCAAGCCCTTTCTCTCTAGTAGTATTTGAATTTTGTAGGATTTTGTTTTCGTTTGATTTAATGTGTTTATTACTTTTGAAGGATTCGAAAAGAAAGAAGAATCACTATGATGCAAAGATTTGTTGCTGTGATGTAGCTGATGGAGAAACTGATCAAAGATTCAAGCCATGTAAAAAGCAGGAGAGTTTTCCTACACCTCAATTTTGATATCCCTTTGCTTTATATATTGTTCATTTTTATTTTTCACCATTGAGGACAATGTCGAATTTAAGCTTGGGGAGGAGATAAATTATGCATAAACATCGATTGATAGTTTATAATCCATTTTTCAGTAATGAATTTGAACTCTCTTTCTAGTATGGCTTTTGAAACTACAATCCTTATTGAGTTTGTTCGTATAATATTCTTATTAACTAAGCCTACTTTCTTCTTGATATAGTATTGTATATAATTAAGTTGATAAAATCTTGTCATTCAGATAATGCAATTGAATAAATTTTATAGAGGATTTTGATTTCATAGTCTATAGCGAGTGATGACATCTATCACCATACAATGCTAAGCTTAGAGTTGATCTTAGTATTTTTTGTGTTGTCTTGTTTTGTTTTCAATTCGTAGGGATGTTGGACATTATTTTAATGTCACATATTATTTATGGTCTTTACTTTTATGTGACATAATTATGAAATAATTAAATAGTGGGAGTTATAGTAACTATCCCATGTTCTAGTAGTTATTCCATTTAGTGTAGTTATTGGGTAGTTATTCCATGTAGTTATTTGGTAGTTACCATGTTCTGGAGGTAGTTTCTTGATGGGAGAAACTACTTCACTTCTTATAAATAGCATTCATTTGGGTCCCCAACACATGTAATTCAAGAGAGATACCCTATTCCATCATAGTGATTTGTTATTGTGTTGGAAGAACTCATTGAGTTGAAGAACTAAAACAAGAGAAAGGATTGACTATGGCTGGATGTTAGTAATTTCCTACAAGATTATTTTCGCTTCCGCTATTGTTTTGACTAACATGTGGCATCAAAGCGTAAGGTTTTTCTCTCTGCCTTGTCTTACAGTAACTATATGAGTATATTATATGATGTTAAATTCATATTATATTCATATATTGTATTCTTTCTTTGAAACCTTTATACCGATTCTATTAATTTCACGTACTTTTGAATATTTATGTATTCTATAATATTATGAGTACAAATTAACTATCTTATCGTATAATACGGTATAATATTATTTTATTTAGACATCAACGATTCATGTCTATTTAGTTAAATATTATACCATACAATTTCATTATATTTTGAAAGATGGTTTATGATTTATTTATGTTCTCTCTCAAATTGGTGCATCTTGTGAAGCTTATGATTCACATTTATTTTTGAGATAATTCTTAATTTAGCAATATTTTAGTATAATTAAGTATTTATGATATGCTTATATATGATATGCTAAATCAAATTTTTTATGTCATGTGATTAGTGTACATATAAATAATTAAAGAATAGCCACAGCATCTTTAATTATGTTGATGTATGCATCAAGTATTTTCTGCATATATAATCACATATATTTATATGACATCAAATTGTAATTAAATATGAAAGTATGATAGCTTTGCCCATAGGGAGTTATTATATATTCATACTTAATTAGGATGGAATATTTATTATTATTTTCATTTGCCCACAAGAATTGAGAAATAATAATAAATTTCTAGTTTCATCATAAAAGCTAATTGTATGAATCATTATGTGTTAAAATCTTTGCCCATAGGTAGATTTTAATGACGTGGATTCATGTATATTATGATATATCTTACATTGGTAAGTTTATCTTTTAGATGGTTTATGCCTCACATATTGATGAATAAGTGTGTTAAATTTATTTATTTGCAGTTGATCAAACTTTGATATTTTCTAATGATAAAGTTTCCTCCTTAAGTGGCGACAACTATAAAGGGTGGAAAGAGAGTGTTCTGCTTCATTTGGGATGCTTAGCCCTTGACTATGCTCTTCGCAAGGATGAGCCACCCGTACCTACAAGTACTAGTACTCCTAGTGAGATAGCATTATACGAACAGTGGGAGAAATCTAACCGGTTAAGTATGATGTATATCAAATCTCACATTATGACTAGTATTCGTGGGTCGATACCTGATTGTACTAACGTCAAGGATTTAATGAAGGCTATTGATGAGCAATTTGAGTTCAGATAAAGCATTGGCTAGCACCCTAATGAGCAAGTTGACATCCATGAAACTCATTGGCCTTAAGGGTGTTCGCGAACACATTATGCAGATAGGGACACCACTGCTCAATTGAAGTCCCTTAAGATGGAGATTTCTGATGATTTTCTGGTGCATTTTGTTCTAAACTCTCTTCCATCTCAGTATAATGCTTTTAAAATTTCCTATAACACACATAAAGATAAATGGTCATTTAATGAACTTTTGATCATGTGTGTTCAAGAGGAAGGAAGATTGGTTCAGGAAATGAATGAAAGTGCACATCTGGTAACAGGAGACAAAAAACAAACCTTTAATAAAAAAGGGAAGGACAAATTGAATGCAACAGGAAAATCGAATGGTTCTTCTCATGTTGTTGTGAAAGAATCCAGGTGTTTCTTTTGTAAAATGAAGGGACACATGAGGAAGGATTGCCCTAAAAGAAAGGTTTGGCTTGAAAAGAAAGGTAATCTCATATCTTATGTGTGTTATGAATCTAATACGGTTTATGTTTCTCATAACACTTGGTGGATTGATTCTGGTTCTACAATTCATGTTTCTAATACCATGCAGGGTTTTCTAAATCAAAGGAAACCGACAAACAATGAATGTAGCATCTTCTGGAAATCGGATGCCTTCACGTGTGGAAGCCGTATGAACTTATAGACTAGTTTTAAGAACTGGTTTTATTTTGGATTTAGAACGAACCTTTTATATTCCAAGTTTTTCTAGAAATCTAATTTCTATTTCAAAACTTGTACCTTTAGGTTTTTTTTTCAACTTTTATGGAACATCTTTTAATTTATTAAAAGATTCAAATGTTGTTGGAAATGGTACAATGGATGATGGTTTGTTCAAAATTAATTTAAGTAATAATGTTCCTTATAGTTTGATGGCTTCACACAATAATGCTGGTATTAAGCGTTGTGTTATAAATGAGAAATCTTCCATATTATGGCTTCGAAGATTGGAACATATCTCGATTGAGAGAATCAAAAGGTTAGTAAACGATGGAGTGCTTGAAACTCTTGACTTTACGAATTTTGATGCTTGTGTAGACTGCATTAAAGGAAAGCAGACTAACAAGAACAACAAAGGTGCCAGGAAGAGTTCTGAAATTTTAGAAATCATACACACAGATATTTGCTGTCCTGATATGTGCTCTAGTGGTCAGAAATATTTCATTACTTTCATTGATTATTATTCACGATTTATGTATCTCTACTTGCTTCATAATAAGAACGAAGCATTGGATGCCTTCAAATTTTATAAGGCAGAAGTGGAGAAACAATGTGGAAAACAAATTAAAATCATGAGATCTGATAGAGGTGGTGAATTTTATGGTAGATATACAGGTATTAGACAAGCACTAGGTCCATTTGCTGAATTTCTTCAAGAGCAAGGTATTGTAGCTCAATACACATTGCCTGGCTCACTATCACAGAACGGTGTAGCAGAAAGAAGAAATCGAACATTAATGGACATGGTGAGGAGTATGCTTAGCAACTCCAAACTTCCTTCTTCATTATGGAAAGAAGCTCTTAAAACAGCAGCGTATATATTAAACAGAGTTCCAACCAAGGCAGTTTCGAAAACGCCTTTTGAATTATGGAAAGGTTGGAAACCAAGTTTAAGACATGTGGGCATTTGGGGTTGCCCAGTTGAAGTTAGAGTTTATAATCCGCAAAAAAGAAGTTGGATCCAAGGACTATCAGTGGATATTTTATTGGATACGCTGAAAAATCCAAGGGTTATAAGTTTTATTGTCCATACCATACCAGTAGAATTGTTGAATCAAGAAATGCTAAATTTATTGAGAATGATGTGGTTAGTGGGAGTGATCAATTTAAAAATTTAGTTTTTGAGGAAGATCATGTTTTAGATATAACTCCCAAATCAAATATAAAATTGGTCGTTCATTCAAATAGAATGGATATTGAAGAACCAATCACTCAAGTTCCACATCTTGCTGAAAATACTTTAGAAAATCTTGAAGGACAACCTCCACATGAGGGACATCCAGTTGTACAACAACCTTCACAAGAGATTGTTGATACAACATTAAGAAGATCTACTAGAGTTAGAAAATCAGCAATTTCTACTGATTATGTTGTGTATCTACATGAATCTGACTACGACATTGGTATAGAGAATGATCCTGAGACGTTTTCACAAGCAATGGAAAGTGATAAATCTAAATTGTGGTATGATGCTATGAAAGATGAGATGGATTCTATGGCAAATAATCAAGTATGGGATCTTGTTGAGTTGCCTAATGAGGTGAAGACTATTGGTTGTAAATGAATATTTAAAACCAAGAAAGATTCATTAGGCAACATTGAGAGATACAAGGCCAGACTTGTTGCCAAAGGATTCACACAGAAGGAAGGAATTGATTATCGAGAGACATTCTCTCCTGTTTCTAAAAAGGATTCCTTCCGTATCATCATGGCATTAGTTGCCCATTTTGATTTAGATTTACATCAAATGGATGTGAAAACGGCATTCCTTAATGGAGATTTAGAGGCAGAGGTTTATATGAAACAACCTGAAGGATTTGTTTCCAATGAAGGTGAGCAATTGGTATGTAAGCTACGTAAATCTATTTATGGATTAAAGCAAGCCTCCCGTCAATGGTATTTAAAGTTCCATATTGTTATTTCTTCATTTGGTTTTGTTGAAAACGTTATGGACCACTGCATATATCACAAAGTTAGTGGGAGTAAGATCATCTTTTTGGTTTTATATGTTGATGATATTTTGAGTGCAACCAATGATATGGGGTTATTGCATGAGGTAAAACAATTTCTCTCAGAACATTTTGATATGAAAGATATGGGTGAGGCATCTTATTGGCATAAAGATCCATAGATATAGATCTCAAAGTATCTTGGGATTATCTCAAGAAGCCTATATCAATAAAGTTCTTGAGAGATTTCGGATGAAAAATTGTTCACCTAGTGTTGCACCCATAGTGAAAGGCGATAAGTTCAATTTGAATCAATGTTCTAAAAATGAACTTGAAAGGGAACAAATGAAAAACATTCCATATGCTTCAGCTATTGGAAGCCTGATGTATGCTCAAGTCTGTACTAGACCTGACATTGCATTTGCAGTTGGAATGTTAGGAAGATATCAAAGTAATCCAAGATTAGATCATTGGAAGGCTGCAAAGAAGGTCATGAGGTACCTTCAAGGAACTAAAAATTACATGCTTACATATAGACGATCCGACATTTTGGAAGTTATTGGATATTCAGATTCAGACTTTGCTGGTTGTGTTGATTCTCGAAAGTCAACATCTGGATATATCTTCATATTTGCTGAAGGAGCTATATCTTGGAGAAGTGCAAAACAGTTCTTAATTGCTACTTCTACTATGGAAGCCGAGTTTGTTTCTTGTTTCAAGGCCACATCACAGGGTATTTGGTTAAAGAGTTTTATTTTTGGGCTTCAAGTTTTGAGTCCATCTCTAAGCCATTGAAGATGTATTGTGACAATTCAGCTGCTGTGTTCTTTGCTAAGAATAACAAAAGTGGAAGTCGAAGTAAACACATTGACATTAAGTACTTAGCAATTAGAGAGCACATTGAAACAAATGAAGTGCAAATTGAGCACATTCGTACTGAGCTGATGATTGCAGATCCTTTAACAAAAGGCATGCCACCAAAGTTGTTTAAGGATCATGTAATAAAAATGGGACTTAGTCCTAATTTGTCACTTACTATTTAAGTTGATATGATATCAATTTCTCTGTAATGAAACTTTGTATTAAATTTGTTTCTCATTTCTTTTCGTATAAATTTATGTTGAGAATGACAAATATTTTGAGGACCCAGAATAAACATTTGAGGTTTATTCATAAAAGTATGAGTTTATTCAAATGAAGAAAAATTACATTGTAATACATGGAAGGAAATTTTTGTTTATAAAGAAAATTACCGCCATGATTCATGTAATTCTATTCTTTTGTTTAGACAAATGGAATACCAGACTACTTGAAAATTATGATAAAATAAAAGCTCAGACCAAGTGGGAGAATGTTGGACATTATTTTAATGTCACATATTATTTATGGTCTTTACTTTTATGTGACATAAGTATGGAATAATTAAATAGTGGGAGTTATAGTAACTAACCCATGTTCTAGTAGTTATTCTATTTAGTGTAGTTATTGGGTAGTTATTCCATGTAGTTATTTGGTAGTTACCATGTTCTGGAGGTAGTTTCTTGATGGGAGAAACTACTTCACTTCTTATAAATAGCATTCATTTGGGTCCCCAACACATGCAATTCAAGGGAGATACCCTATTCCATCATAGTGATTTGTTATTGTTTTGGAAGAACTCATTGAGTTGAAGAACTAAAACAAGAGAAAGGATTGACTATGGCTGGAGGTTAGTAATTTCCTACAAGATTATTTTCGCTTCCCTATTGTTTTGACTAACAAGGGATAGTTGAGATAAATAGTTATAAAGAGTCTTTGAAAAGCACAAGGGTAAAGAAAGAGCATTTATAAATAAAAAAAAAACTCGAGTATACATTGTAAAGTGCAATGGTGAAGAAAGAGTAATTAAATAAATAAAACAGCCGCAAAATTGGGCCAATGCTTGAGTATACCTTGTTCTTATTGAAGTTAAATGTGCTCTTGGTTACTTTGTATTTTGACGACTCCCTAATTTTGACTTCATCATTACAACATTTAAAATAACTTGGTGAATCTCTAAAAATTGTATGTGCAGTGGGGAGATGATTTCTAAACATACTTATGGACATTGAATTCTAAACTTCCTTCTAGTATGTTGCATATGTTTTTGAATGCGAGGTTGAGTTGATTTGATTACTATATAGTGCAATTAAGGGAGTTTGTAAGTGGTGTTAATTTGTTTATTATGCTTACATTATTCTTTAAAGATTTTGGTTGATCAAGCTACATGAAGAAATTAAAAATTATGAGAATAAGTTGTGGAAGAGTGATATATATAATTTTCTTATCTTTTTGCTCGAAGACTAGCAAAAAATTAAGTTTGGGGATATTTAATGATGTGTAATGATACATATTTATTATATCTTATTGTTATAGTAAATATTAGATTTTTATTAAAATTACATTCATAATATGAATTAATTTATTTTATTTTATTTTTGTGAAGCATAGGTGAATAAAGAAACAAATTGCCGAAGGAATTCAAGGAAGTGTTATATATCAACAAGAAGCCATCCCATTTAAATCCCATGTATTTCCTAACATAATGATCTTATCATCTTATTAAGGAAAGGAAAGAAAAGAGCTAATCATAGGAGGAAATATCAAGCGACGGTCCTCATTGATGACTTTGACTAATCAAATATAATCCAAATATTTAGCATCAAATCTAATCCAAAGATTCTAAAGAATTTTTTTCCTAATTTTGTGGGAGGAAGTTTAACTATAAAAAGCGGGGAATGGAGAGCCAAAAGGTAGCGAACGAGGAGCCAACGGAGACCCGAGGGGAAACTTAGAGAGAGCCGAACAGGAGACAAAAAGAAGATCAGATTAGAGATGCAAAATTCTTCAAATTTGGTTTCTTTTCTTTTACTCATGTTTTATTTTTCATACAACATTATTGTGTGTATTAATATGAGTGACTAAATTCTCTAAACTGGAGTTGAGATGAAACCCTAATAAATTTAATTTATTTCTATAATATTATGTGATGTATGGATTGTTTATTTTATGTGAGTTGTTAATTCTTATTTGAAAGGATGTTTAGATATTAAATTTACATGCATGATTAGCATTGAGTTTGATATCTAAATTATTATATTAATTATGTTTGCGAGGATCAATTAGAGCATAATTTACGAATTATAGGATTAATAACTGTAGTTAATATTTACTGGACCAAAGTGAATATAACTACATGATTTATGATTTCGCAGAACCTAATGCATCGTTAGTAATTTCCAAACAAGGAGTTAGAATAGCACTAAGGATAGGTGAGTTTACACTGACCAAAGTTGAAGTCATAATTAAAAATCGTATCTAAGAATTGGACCAAAGTGTTAGGTACAAAGTCTTTACAATCATCATAATCTATTATCATATTTATTTAAATATTAAATTAGAAGCATTAGTGGTGGATTCTAAAACTCCAGTTGTTAGCATACTTGTTTTCTCAATCCGTGTGTTACTTTTCGTTCTTAGCTCTCTTACACTTTTGATTAGCTTTCACAAACACGACTTTTGTTAGTTAAAAACTTGAATTAGAGTTAACAACAATCTCTGTAGAACAAACTCGTTATCTGTTACACGGTAGACAACAACCGTGCACTTGCGGGATAGACCATGATATAATCACTGAGTTTTTCTTAATTGGTTTTGTCTACATCAACAGTAACAATAATAAAGACAAAACATCTTAACCGGAGAGACTTGGCATATGAGTCCTTACTGGAAAAGATAAGTCAACAACCAGACCCTTGGGATCAGATGCACCTAGTTTGGCAAGATTTTTCTGCAACCAATGCACAGAAGCATCGAGTTGCTGCAGTAAAAAACAAAAACATAAAGGGCAATTTTATGTCAAAATGAGTCAATGATCTTTGGATGATGTAGACAAAATTCATACACATCAATATTACCTCTGAGTCTAAGCACACTGCAGGTGACATGAGGCGAGCAAACAACCACTAGAATACTTTCCGATATTATACAGGTTAGAGCATCAGCGACCGACAGGAATGATCGCCAATATTTTATAAGATGGTATCTATTATGTAAAGAAAACGCTACCGGCAAGCTCAGAAATTGCTAATACCATTCAACATAAAAATAATATAATTCAATAAACAGCAACCAATGATTACTAATGTACAAATAAACAGCAACCCGTAAAGCAGCCAGTTGTTGTTACCTATAGTAATAGCAATCAGCAGAGAGGGACGGTTGCCGTATGTAACGTATCCATGATCACTACTTGCAGCGGTCGCTATAACTTGCGAACTATAACAAAAATCAAAACCGTTGGAGATAAAAGAGAAATTGTATGTATCAGTTTGATAAAAGTTTTGGATAATTTGGATGATTATTTCTTCTCGATCACAATCGATGTTAATGTGTTTATGTGATTTAATAAAATTTTAGTATGAATTAGAGCCCTAAATAAAATCTCAATTTTATTAAAATAATTTTCAGTAATAGTTATGAAGTACGGAATATATCGAATGATTTAGATATTCCATCAGTACCTATAATTGTGTGCGTATTCTAAAATGCCTAACAACTATAATGACTTAGTTATGTTTTAGTATATCTGTATACTCTTATGTTACCTGTTAGATATTCCTGCAAGATTAACTCAAGAGGGGAGGGGTGAATTGAGTTAGTCTATAAAAAATTTTATCAAATTTGTTATCCTCTTTGGCGAGAGCTAGCAGTAATTATTTGTGTCAATCTTTGTCACCTGCAGACAGAAGAGTTAACGTGTTTACTGACAAAAGTAACAAAGATTGGTGCTCAGGATATTTAACGTGGTTCGGCAAAACCCCTTTGCCTACATCCACGGTCGCTCTATCACCAGAGCCAAAGCTTAACTAGACCTTTAATATGCTACAAATACACCTAGAGTGAAGTGCTTCGCCAAGCACACATACTCTACCGGGTTTCTTCGCCAAGACAACCCCTACCAGCCTCCTGGACACACCTGTCCCCCTAGCTAATTTGCTAGCACTATTACAAGGTCTAAAAGCTTACACCAAGCTCAACCCGAGCTTCCTTTACCGGTGCATCCAGCACCACCTTTACACTGTGAGTGACAAGTTGCAAGAAAATAAACAAGTATTGAGTGCAGGATCTATCTCAAGAATGTTAAGTGTTTAATCGGTGATTCAGATGAGATGATCGGAGAGATTGCTGAGAGATTTCTTCAGTATAATTTGCAGGAAGATTTGGTTGTGTGGAGTAGTCAAGTTCCTGACCGGCAGTGGGAGTTTTTGTGTAGAATATTTTTTTTTGTATATCTCTGTTTTTGCTTGGGTTCTTCTCTACTTCTGTTTTCTTTGTGTTCTCTCCCTGTTTTTCTCTATTTCTCCACCACGTTTCCTCATTGCTGTGACTCCCTTTTTATAGAACATCTTTCCTGTGCAGGAGCCGTTGAGGAACGTTGCTGTTGGCGCTCGGTTCTTCATGTCAGAGAAGAAGTGGTGTTGTCCAGTGGTTCTTCAGCTGTGTTTGTGCAAAGTCTTCATGGCATTAAATGCGTTGAAGAAATTTGAATTTGCTGCCAACGGTTGAGTGCTTAATTCAGCTAAGCTTCTGTTTGAATTTCGGTGAGCTGATGAGTTGATATGGTATGTCCATAATAAATGCAGTGCAGGTTGACCGCTTGACTGATCAAGGACTTTGACTGCTTTCTTTCCTTGATTATTGAGCTTCCCTTTTGTGTGAAAGTGAAGGTGATTCTAGCTCTTGTAAATCTTCTGTTTGAAGTCCTTCAGTCCGTTGTGAGTGCAGGTGATCTTTGAAGGTAAGGGAAACTTCGTTGCCGTTGAACACATGGGTCTGTCCCGAAACAGAGAGGTCTGCATATGCTTCAGCAGCCAAACAACTGACTGTGATGTGGCTGTTGTATTCTCTGTCCCGTATGTTGTTCTCTGTCCAACTTTAGTAGCAGCATAGCAGTTGACTGTTATTTAGCTGTGGCATCCTCTGTTCCGTATGCTGTTCTCTGTCCCGCTTCAAGCAGTCAAGCAGCTAACTGTGATGTGGCTGTGGCATCCTCTGTCCCGTGTGCTGTCCTCTATCCAGTATGTAGTAGCATAACAGTTGGCTGTATGATGGCTGTTTTGTCTGCTCTAAATTAAATGATCTTTGTTTGTCTAATCCTGCAGACTTGTTTTCAGATTATTAGTTTTATATAAATCATAGTTCTTAATTTTTTGTTATCATCAAAATTATCCTTGTATTTCCAACATTACCTTATAGCATAACCTCTCTCATTCTATATCTCAAATTTAAGTTCTAGACCATTGAATATATTTTTTGAAATTTGGATATAGTTATTTCTTTCTGTTAAATCTTATACTACAGATAGTATAATGAAATTATAAATCACATCCAACATTATAGTTTTGCTAAAACATTTATTACTAATTAATCTAAAATTTTGAATTTTTACATAACAAGCGACCAACTAGCAAACAATGCTAATTGTAAACCATCACGATCGCACTAGTGAAATGGTTGTCGTTCCTTATTCAACCTAGTGCGACCAGCAGAAAGGCGGTCACTGATGAGGGCTTTAGCAACCAGCTTTGACTAGGTCATGGACTATGCAGGTACTTTCATGTATTAGCGACCAGCACGGCTTGAGGGTCGCAGTTGAGGTCATTCTTGCATCCGTTATTGTTACCCGATCATTTATTATCCGAATAATAGCGGCCGTTCTTCCGCGATCGCTGTTGATGTGTAATTGCGATCATCTTGCTTTTGTTGCTGATACTGTAGTCGCTATTAACCATTTTTCTTGTAGTGGGTTAATGGTCATGTGGAAATAACTACATATAATTACACATAAAGATTAACCAATCAGCAATTACAAGCGGAGAGAGAGCTAGTGGATGTTTTCTCAAATTGGTGTGTGCGCATTTCCTTTGACCTATTCTGATTTGATCACATAGGGCTCCACTCACCATGGCTGCGACTGATAGAACGTTGCTGTAGTATGCCACTTTGGTTCCTGCGCTTAGGGGGAAGGCTAGGAACGGTTGAGGGAGCTGATGGGGGTTCAGAGAAAGGAGGTTCAGTGGTAAGGGGTTCAGGTTGCAGCTCTGCTAGGATATCTTTGGACAGTGATTCTTCCGGCAGAGGAGCTTCATAGATTATGATTGACAATGGCTCAGCTCCTTCTGGTTCATCACTAACTCCTTCAGGTGGACATGCCTGATCTGGAGATGCAAAATGGTCGTTCATACTGGTGTCTTGGTAGTCTGCATGGCCATCTTTCTGAGCATCCCCTTGTTCTTTTTCCTGAGCAGTCCCCAGTTCATCTTGCTATTATGTTTCAAAATCTTCTTGGGCAGTATTGGTCTTGGTGTGTTCTGGTGGGCAGATAGCATCCTTTATTGCTTCAAAGGTAGCATTTAACTTTTGAATCTCCTTGGTCTGCTCTTTAATGGCATTTAGAATACTGGTCAGGTGCGTAGTCAGTGGAGGCAATATGGCACTTGTGGACTCATTTTCAACTGGAGGGTGCTTGGACGTAATCCTTTCCTCTGCTTCAATGAATCCTTTCAAAAACTTAGCATCCATCCTAATCATCTTTTTCACTTGCAGGGTTCCCATAGGCACAGCCTTAAATTGGCATATCCTACATATAACATGAGGGTATGGGAAGTGCTTATTGCCAGACTTGGAGACTCTCATTATGTGATGCAGCATTACTTCACAAAGGTTTATGGGCAGTTTCTTCATCAATCTCCATAACAGAAATGCATCATAGTTGGTGATGATGTTGCGGCTTCCTGACCGTGGAACTATGATTTTGGAGATGATATGACAGAGAGTTCTTGGTAGCAAAGGTAGATGGGCGGCTGACTAATACTGAAGCTTCGTCACAATCTCTGTATCCAGCGCCTACTTGAGATAGTTCAGTTTTGAGTCGCTAGCAGGCGGCATCTCCTCTCTGTAGGGTAAATCGAGCATCAAGGACATGGATCGCGCTTCCAGGTTGACCTCGATTCCATTAACCATGGTCTGAACAGAGGAGCCACCGGTCGGATGAAGATTGGCGTAGAACATTCTGACACATTCCTCTGAAAATTCTTCCGGCCACTCATTGAATGCTGTCCATCCTTGTGCCTCAAAAATTTCATCCACTTCAAGGCCGTAGTAGTTGAAGTCGTCGAAATTCACACTTGCCGGCGTCAGAATTGGAATTGCTAGTTGCCAATTGTATTTCTCGAATTCCTCCTTGCCGATGAATCTCTTGTCATGGTCGTGGACAGTTCTGTAGCTTCTTGCTTGAGTTTTCTGATTTTTCTTGGCCATTGCAGAGGTTAGGAGATTTGGCTTAGGGTTTGAGATTTAGGATTCGAGAGGGAGAGGGAAATTTGAAATGAAGACGACGAGTTGTGAGGAGCTGCCCAATCGGGTTAGCTTATACTGCATACAGCCTAGTATGAGTCAGCTGGGTCATGTGCTCAGCACGTGACCGGTCAGCTGCTTACTATAGTTCTGTCAATTACAGTCGACTGTTGTGCGACTATAACCATGCTGAAATCTAAGTGCGTACAGAGACAGAACAGAGCATAGTTATATGACACATAAACCTATCTCATGGCAAATTTTTGTAAAGGAGTCAAGTTCTAAAGGTTTAGTGAAGATGTCAGCTAGTTGATTCTCAGAATTAACAAAGTTTAACACTATATTATTGCATTCAACATGCTCTCTAATGAAATGATGTCTTAAATCTATGTGCTTTGTGCGTGAGTGTTGAATGGGATTTTTGGTTAACTTAATGTTACTTGTATTGTCACAGAATATAGGCACATTCTTAAAATCACAACCAAAATCAAGAAGTTGTTGTTTTATCCAGAGTACCTGAGAGCAGCAACTTCCAGCGGCTATGTATTCTGCTTCGGCAGTTGACATCGCCACTGAAGCTTGTTTTCTGGAGCACCATGAGATCAGACAACCTTCTAAAAACTGACAAGAGCCACTAGTACTCTTTCTATCAAGTTTGCAACCACCAAAGTCAGCGTCAGCATAAGCATATAAATTAAATTCACAGCCTCTTGGATAGAATAATCCTAAATTCTTGGTTCCCACTAGATATCTAATGATTCGTTTTACAGCTATCATATGGGATTCTTTTGGATTACTTTGAAATCTAGCACATAGGCATACACTGAATTGAATGTCCGGTCTACTAGCAGTAAGATAAAGGAGTGATCCAATCATACCTCTATATAATTTTTGATCAACTGCTTTACCTGTCTCATCTTGGTTCAGTTTGCAAGAAGTAGACATTGGAGTGCTTATCTCCTTGCTTCCCTCCATGCTGAACTTTTTGATCAACTCTTTAATGTATTTGCTTTGACTTATGAATATGCCATTTTTCAGTTGTTTAACTTGTAGACCGAGGAAATAATTTAGTTCACCCATCAAGCTCATTTCAAACTCCTCTTTCATCAAGCTAGAAAATTTTCTGCATAGACTTTCATTAGTGGCACCAAATATTATATCATCTACATAGACTTGTACAATTAACATGTCATTATCTTCATGCAATGTGAACAAAGTTAAGTCAATTTTACCTCGACTGAAGCCTTTTTCAATCAGAAATGTGCTTAACCTTTCATACCAAGCTCTGGGAGCTTGTTTCAAACCATAAAGAGCTTTGTTCAATTTGTAAACATGATTTGGACAGCTTGTGTTTTCAAACCCGGGAGGTTGTTCAACATAGACTTCTTCTTTCAGAAAACCATTTAGAAATGCACTTTTGACATCCATTTGAAAAAGTTTGAAGTCTTTATGACATGCAAAAGCAAGTAGAATTCTAATAACTTCAAGACGTGCAACAGGAGCATAAGTTTCATCAAAATCTATTCCTTCTTTCTGATTATATCCTTTAGCTACTAGTCTAGCTTTGTTTCTAGTTATGATGCCATTTTCATCCAATTTATTTCTAAACACCCATTTTGTTCCTATGATGGATTTGTTTAGAGGTTTTCTAACAAAATGCCATACATTATTTCTTTCAAACTGATTTAATTCTTCTTGCATGGCAATGATCCATGAGCTATCTGTCAATGCATCTTCTATGTACTTTAGTTCTAGATTTGATACAAATGCAGAGTGCTGAATGAAGTTGTTTTTAAAATGGGATCTAGTTCTTGTACCTTCATTTACCTCACCTAGTATGTTTTTTTGTGGATGACTTGATCTGTATTTGAAGGTCCTGCTGATCTGCTCACGAGTTTCTGTCTGATCAGGTAAAATTCCAGGAGTTTGTCCTTCCTCTGTTATTTCAGCTGGCTGTTCGTCTGCTGTTTGGGTCTCTGTAATCTGTTGTTTTTCTGTCGATGGGAACAGCTCTTCTTCTTCTTCTGATCCTGCATCTAGTTCTCGATTTCTTCTCGTCCCATTGTTAGACTCATTAAATAATACATGCATGGACTCTTCAACAATCATGGTTCGTTTGTTAAAAATTCTATAAGCTTTTGACGTAGAAGAATAACCGAGAAAAATACCTTCATCACTTTTTGCATCAAACTTTCCAATATTATCTTTCCCATTGTTGAGGATAAAACATTTGCATCCAAAGGTTCTCATATAACCGATATTTGGAATTCTTCCCTTTAGAAGCTCATATGGAGTTTTTTTAAGAATGGGGCGAATAAGTGCACGGTTAATAATATGACATGCTGTATTAACGGCTTCTGCCCAAAAATATTTTGGTAGGTTCTGTTCTATGAGCATGGTTCGTGCCATTTCTACTAGCACTCTATTTTTCCTTTCTACTACACCATTTTGTTGGGGAGTTCTTGGAGCAGAGAAATTATGTGTTAAGCCATTCGAGTCACAGAATTCATCAAAGTAAAAGTTTTGAAATTCCTTGCCATGATCACTTCTAATAGCACAGATGTTTAAGTTTAATTCTTTTTGAATCTTTTTGAAAAAGCATATGAATGTTCTTAGTGCATCATTCTTGTATGCTAAGAAATAAACCCAACAGAAACGAGAATAATCATCTACTATTACTAGACAGGAATACTTACCTCCCAAGCTTACTGTTCTTGCTGGTCCAAATAAATCCATGTGTAGCAGTTGTAATGGTTGCTTAGTTGTGATCACTTGCTTGTGCTTGAATGATGACTTCACTTGTTTTCCTTTGGCACATGCATCACATAATTCATCCAAGCTGTAGTTGGCTTCAGGCAGTTCCTTTACTAGTTTTAGTTTGGACAGTTTTGATAGTATTTTGATGTTGCAGTGTCCCAAACGTCTATGCCAGAGCCAGCTGCTTTCCTGTTGACTTGCTACTAGACACATTTTGTTGTTAGGAAGATCATCAATATAGAGTACATAAACATTACCTTCCCTTTTTCCGTTTAGTATTTCTTCTCCAGATGACAGATTAACAATTGAGCAACATTGATTATCAAAATTAACTTTAAAGCCGTTATCACACAATTGATTTATGCTTATTAGATTATGTTTTAATCCTTTAACATGAAGAACATTTTCTATGCATAGGGAGGAAGGATTACCTATTTTTCCTATGCCTATTACTTTGCACTTACTGTTGTCTTCAAGGATTACATTTCCACCGAATTGTTTTTGTAGACTGCTGAAACATTTTTCATTTCCTGTCATATGTCTTGAGCACCCGCTGTCCAAGTACCATTTGCTATTTTTCAGTCGGGTTGGCTCCTCTCCTTCCTGCAAAAGAAATCCTTAGTGTTTAGGTACCCAAATTTCTTTGGGTCCTAGATAGTTAGTGCTGTTATATGTTCCTTTTGGAACCCATATCATTTTTATTTTGTTGGTGTTCTTTTTATACCAGCATGAATAAACATTATGCCCTTTTCTCCCACAATGAAAGCATTTAACAAAAGGTATTGTGGAGTAAGACATGTTTGCTGTATGTGCTTTGGACATTAAATTTCTGTTTTTCATCCTTGCTGTTGCCATACCTGAGTGGCTTGTGGAGGGCTGATCATACCTTGAGATTTGTTTACCAGTTGCCATAGATGCTGGGATGAATCCTATTCCTTCCTTTCTGTATGGGCTGCGTTGAGCTCCCAGCATTGCATCTAGTCTATCCTTTCCATTAACAAATCTTGCCAGTGATGCTTCTAGGTCGAGATTCTTACTCTGCAAAGCTTTGTTCTCTTCAAGCAGTCTTTGATTTTCGTTCATCAACTTAGTTTCTTTTATGTGCATATTTGTATAATCAGTCATGAATGGTTTAAGATCTGGGATGGTGGGGTATGACAGTCTATCCACCTCTCTACTCAGTGCCTCATTCAACTCCTCAAGCTCAGCAATTTTCTTTATCATGTCTATGCTTGAGCTTTCTGTGCATCTTGTCAGTTCTCCAGTCTTACACTCATTTAGTTTGACATGAAGCTTTTCATTTGTTTGAGTCAAGCGTTTATTTTCAATATGCAGTGCACATAGTTTAGAGTTAATATGAACATAATCTGCATGGAGTGTGTCTTTCATAGCATTAGTTTTGTCTTCTAAGGCATTGTTTAAAACAAGTATTTCCTTTTTCAGACATTCATTTTCATCCTTAATTCTATGCATGCTTACCTTCATAGTTTTGCAGTCAGTTTTGGCATGTAGGTATTTTGCATACAGTTCATCAAAAACATCTTGTAATTGTTCATTAGAATCATCATAGTCAGTAGAATTTACCTCACTATCATCTTCATGATTTGCCATCAGACATAAGTTGCTTTCTTCATTTTTCTCTGTCTCAGTCTGACTGTCTTCTGATGAGCTTTCATCTTCATCACTCCAGGCTGCCATAGCTCGTTTTCTTCTTGTGTCCTTGTATTTAGATCTCTTGAGGAGTGGACAATCGTTCTTGAAGTGTCCTGGCTTGTTGCAGTTGAAGCAATTGGTGTCTTGTCTGTCCTCTCCTCTATTTGTTCTTCTAGGAATCCTTCTTTTTCTAAGCTTGTTTCTTCTGAGAAAACTTTTAAACTTACGAGTTAAGAGTGCAATGTCTTCATCAGAGGAAGAATCACTTACCTGCTGGTCGTTGATCTTTAATGCAATCCCTTCAGGACGTTCATCAGTTATCTTCAGAGATAGTTCCTTAGCCATTAGCTTGCCAATCAGTTCATCCAGTGACATTTGAGGAAAAGTTGGATTTTCCTCTATGGCATCTACTTTAGAGCCGAACGTTGGCAGCACAGCTCTTAATATCTTCCACTTTAGTTCTTCAGGTTTAAATACCTTTCCTAGATTCTTTAGAGGATTTGTAGTGTTAGTGAATCTAGTAAACATCTGAGAAATGGACTCACCTCGGTTCATCCTGAAGTTTTCATACTTATGCATGAGCAGATTCACTCTGGTTTCCTTGACTTGAGTGGTTCCTTCATGCGTTACCTCCAGCTGATCCCATATTTCTTTGGCAGAGTTGCAAGCACTGATTCGGTTGAACTCATTTGGATCCAGCGCACAATACAGAAGGTTCATAGCTGTGTCATTCATTGATATGAGCTTGTTATCTTCATCAGTGTATTCCCGTTCAGCCTTGGGGATGCGTATCCCATCTAGACCAGTTTTGGTTGGAAGGATGGGTCCGTCCCGTATAATCTTCCATAGTGTGAAGTTTTGTGCTCGAATGAAGAGACGGTTGCCGTATGTAACGTATCCATGATCGCTACTTGCAGCGGTCGCTATAACTTGCGAACTATAACAAAAATCAAAACCGTTGGAGATAAAAGAGAAATTGTATGTATCAGTTTGATAAAAGTTCTTGATAATTTGGATGATTATTTCTTCTCGATCACAATCGATGTTAATGTGTTTATGTGATTTAATAAAATTTTAGTATGAATTAGAGCCCTAAATAAAATCTCAATTCTATTAAAATAATTTTCAGTAATAGTTATGAAGTACGGAATATATCGAATGATTTAGATATTCCATCAGTACCTATAATTGTGTGCGTATTCTAAAATGCCTAACAACTATAATGACTTAGTTCGTGACCGGCAGTGGGAGTTTTTGTGTAGAATATTTTTTTTTGTATATCTCTGTTTTTGCTTGGGTTCTTCTCTACTTCTGTTTTCTTTGTGTTCTCTCCCTGTTTTTGTCTATTTCTCCACCACGTTTCCTTATTGCTGTGACTCCCTTTTTATAGAACATCTTTCCTGTGCAGGAGCCGTTGAGGAACGTTGCTGTTGGCGCTCGGTTCTTCATGTCAGAGAAGAAGTGGTGTTGTCCAGTGGTTCTTCACCATTTGTGCAAAAAAGTCTTCATGGCATTAAATGCGTTGAAGAAATTTGAATTTGCTTTATACGGTTGAGTGCTTAATTCAGCTAAGCTCGCTTTGAATTTCGGTGGTGATGAGTTAATATGGTATGTCCATAATAAATGCAGTGCAGGTTGACCGCTTGACTGATCAAGGACTTTGACTGCTTTCTTTCCTTGATTATTGAGCTTCCCTTTTGTGTGAAAGTGAAGGTGATTCTAGCTCTTGTAAATCTTCTGCTTGAAGTCATTCATCCGTTGAGTGCGGTGTGATCTTTGAAGGTAAGGAAACCGTTGCCGTTGAACACATGGGTCTGTCCCGAAACAGAGAGGTCTGCATATGCTTCAGCAGCCAAACAACTGACTGTGATGTGGCTGTTGTATTCTCTGTCCCGTATGTTGTTCTCTGTCCAGCTTTAGTAGCAAAGATAGCAGATTGGATATTATTTAGCCGTGGCATCTTATTCAATATCTTTGTTCTCTGTCCCGCTTCAGCGATCGAGCAAATGGCCGTGATGTGGCTGTGGCATCCTCTGTCCCGTGTCTTCTTCCTCTCATCCGATATGTAGTAGCATAACATTGGTCAGTATGATGGCTGTTTTGTCTCACAGAAATTAAATGATCTTTGTTTGTCTAATCCTGCAGACTTGTTTCAGATTATTAGTCTTATATAAATCATAGTTCTTAATTCTTTGTTATCATCAAAATTATCCTTGTATTTCCAACATTACCTTATAGCATAACCTCTCTCATTCTATATCTCAAATTTAAGTTCTAGACCATTGAATATATTTTTTGAAATTTGGATATAGTTATTTCTTTCGGTTAAATCTTATACTTCTGTATAGTATAATGAAATTATAAATCACATCCAACAGTTATAGTTTTGCTAAAACATTTATTACTAATTAATCTAAAATTTTGAATTTTTACATAACAAGCGACCAACTAGCAAACAGTCGCTAATTGTAAACCATCAGCGATCGCACTAGTGAAATGGTTGTCGTTCCTTATTCAACCTAGTGCGACCAGCAGAAAGGCGGTCACTGATGAGGGCTTTAGCAACCAGCTTTGACTAGGTCATGGACTATGCAGGTACTTTCATGTATTAGCGACCAGCACGGCTTGAGGGTCGCAGTTGAGGTCATTCTTGCATCCGTTATTGTTACCCGATCGCTGTTATCTGAATAATAGCGGCCGTTCTTCCGCGATCGCTGTTGATGTGTAATTGCGATCATCTTGCTTTTGTTGCTGATACTGTAGTCGCTATTAACCATTTTTCTTGTAGTGGGTTAATGGTCATGTGGAAATAACTACATATAATTACACATAAAGATTAACCAATCAGCAATTACAAGCGGAGAGAGAGCTAGTGGATGTTTTCTCAAATTGGTGTGTGCGCATTTCCTTTGACCTATTCTGATTTGATCACATAGGGCTCCACTCACCATGGCTGCGACTGATAGAACGTTGCTGTAGTATGCCACTTGTGTATGATCATGTGATAGAACAGCACCAATACTTCTCCTAGAGGCATCGGTCTCAATGATGAAAGGTTTGGAGAAGTCTGGAGCAGCAAGGACTGTTGTAGAGATCATAGCTTCCTTAAGCTGTTGAAAGGCTTCTTCAGCTCAATTATCCCAGGCGAATGAGTTCTTCCTAAGGAGATGAGTCAAGGGAGCCGCTGTGGCACCATAATTCTTCACGAAATGACGGTAGTAGCCAATGAGCCTCAAGAATCTGTCAAGCTCAGTCAGTCACTGATTTGGGTGTTGGCCACTCCTGCATTGCGCTCACCTTTGCAGGATCCGCTTCAATTCCATCCGGAGACACGATGTGCCCTAGGTATTCAAGTTTTGGGCATCAAAACATACACTTGGATTGGTTGGAATAAAGTCCCGCCACCTGTAAAATAGAAAAAAATTTAGCAAGATGCCGCAAATGGTCTTGCCAATTAGAGCTGTACACCAAGATATCATCGAAGAAAACTAGAGCAAACTTGCTAGATAGGGACAGACATCGTTCAGCAAGGACTGAAAAGTGGACGTATCATTAGTAAGCCCTAAAGGCATAACCAAGAATTTATAATGCCCATCGTGTGTGCAAAAAGCCGTCTTGTGAACGTCCTCCTCCTTGACACGAATTTGGTGATACCCAATTTCAAGTCTAGCTTAGAAAAGATTGTAGCACTAGAAGCTCGTCAAATAGCTCATCAACCACAGGAATAGGATACTTATCTTTTATGGTAGTTTCATTCACTGCCTGATAATCTAAGCAAAAACTCCAAGAGCCATCCACTTTTTTAACCAACAGAACCCGTGATGAGAAGGCCAAAGAACTTTGTCTTATAATTCCTTGAGAAAACATCTCCTTGACGTTGCATTAAATCTCTGCCTTTTGTATGTAGGGGTATCGGTAAGGCCTTGTGGTTGCAGGTAGTGACCCTGTAGCAGACCGATTTGGTGGTCTTGGGAACGCTTAGGCCGCAAGCAAAATATAGGCTGAAGAACAACACTGTTTTGTTATGTGTGGAGAGTTGCTCTCCCACTGCCATAAGACGTATGGAGTAAAGTGATGATTTCGGGGACAAGCTGGTGAGCCATGACACTCCTCCCTCCTTTATCCCCTGCAGAACAAAGTCTTTGTTCTGTAGCAAAAACCGCATATCGGACCGCTGCTAATTGCTTATAATGTCACCCAAGGTTTCTAGCCATTGCACACCAAGAACGAGATCCATTCCTCCGAATGGAAATTAATATGCATATACGATCAACTCCGTTCCTTGTACTTCAATTGGAATATGCCTATATACAATATCAGTGGAGTGTGGTCTTCCATCACCTTCAGTGGCCTCACCTTAGTGGCTCCGAAACTTAAGTGCTTAGCTAGGCGCTCCGCAATAAAATTATGGGTACTACCCTAGTTTACTAACAGAATCTCCTCTTGTTTGCGTATATTTCCAACAATGAGCAAAGTTTGGGGACCTACCAGTCTTGTCAAGGCACTCAAAGAGAGGGTTGCTCCTTCATCGGGCATGGTGTCATACAAGGTTTCCATTATTGTTTCCTCCTCAACATTTGAGCTTAAGGTCGATGTGGAGTATAGTCGGGTGACGCACTTTTGACCTCGCTCATACTTAGCATCACAATAGAAACAAAGACCTTTAGCTCTTCAATTATTGATGTCTGCAACAGAAAGAGCTGAAGCGTGCGTAGTTATGATTAATATTGTTGTCTGTACTGTTGTCTGTGGATGCGAGGTTGCAGTTGCGCCTTCTAAGAGAAAGCGATTGTGTTTTGTCGTTGTTGGTTCCATGCTAAGCTTTTGTTCAAAGATCTTTGCCAAAGTATAAGTCTGCTGCAAATCATTGGGTTGTGTTGCCATAACTTATAGCAAAATCGCCAGCAAGAGCCCTCCGTAGAAGAGTCCTACTAGATCTTCCGCAGTGGTATTTGGCAAACATATCCTGAAGTCATCAAAGTCAGTTTGGTATTCAGCTACCCTTCCTTTTTGGACAAGTTGCTTCAATGCAAAGGTTGGATGCCCAAAAGCAGATGGCCCAAACCTCTTGTGGACTGCTACCGTCAAGTCCTCCCAGGTATGGTGCAGTCGATTTTTTTCGAAGTTTTGATATCAACGATCAGCTTCTCCTTATAAATTCATGGCAGCTTTGTGGACTTTTTTCCTGTAGATGTCACGACCTAACCTGGGCCATAACCGGCACTAGACTAAACCAAACCTAAGTAGAACTCAAGCTTAGTCCAGCCTAGTAAGCCTAATACAAAAATCGACTCAAAACATCACAATCTAAATTTTATAGAAAATTTTGACAAAACCTTCCTTAAAATCCAAGGAGAGGAAGCTAACAATAAAACCACAACAATACTATCACAAATCCGTTCAACAACACGAATAAATAAAACACAAAAAAAGACTTAACAACTTATACAACCGCTACCTGCGGTAATACATCTCAACAAATGAGAAAAATAAATAAATAAACAACTGGCTATCAAGCCGATAAGTTACAAACAATAATAAGAACGAAACAGTCCCTCGAGTGTTACAGAGCCAACTAAAATAATAAATAGAAATATTTTAAACATACCATCATTATATCTCTCAGGTCCATGATAAGATCCGCTAACTCGAACTCAGCCCTGCAACAACTGGGGGAGGCCAAAAAAAGAAAAGGCTGAGCCCAGTCTCAGTGAGGTAATAAATCAGGGATGCATCATTAAAAGTTTCTAATGCATTACCCTATCGTTATTTCTCTATATCTCTATATGAGATAAATGCAACGATAGATCAGATCATTCCTTATCTAGTTCTAGACCGTCCCATACCGGCCTAGTTCTAATAAGGATAGATACGGAAGCATGACATGCAACACATACTCTTTCCTCGTAACAAATAGTTATCTTATAGGGGTTCTCAATTCTGACATCTATATATTCATACACGTGATAATATACAAGCACACATTTGGATATTATCTATATGTATGATTATGCATGCATAAGTATTTATATCTATGATCTATTATTTGTCAACAATCGAAATGGAGTAGAAGGTCAATGCATGTCTATAACATCTACATATGTCATCGTGCAAGCAGATGCATCTATCTACATGACGTGACACTAATCAGGGAATCAGGATAATAATTATAAAACAAAGAGCGAGATCCAATCTCCAGCTCAACCTACTAACCAGGCTACTCCTGCCTCGGCGAGGTATAACCATCTCGGGTGATCGAACCGGATGGGCCGTGATATCGCCCCCACGCGCATGGGCCTAACAATACTATGGCCATAGGTGGGTGCCCGCCCCACACCCACTGGGGTCCTGATCTCAGCCCCTGACTCGCCTGCCTCGTGCAGCGCGAGTGTCTATGCATAATAGGTCAATCAAATCTGAGCCCCTACAGGCATTAGTCATAGGTCATATGCATATTCACATGGTGAACCGGGCTTAAAAGCCTCTACCGGATTTCAATCACAATCAATGCCCATGCATGTGTAGGTATATAAATATCACATGCTCTATGCTTGGAATTCATATGCAAACAATATGTGAAGTCACCTTCACATATCTAAAATTACTATGCATCATGATTACCATAATCATCATTTTTAATGAGCATGCTTTACAAGTGAAAAGTGCATTAAATGCAGAACCCCATATAGCATACGTAATAGTGCATGCAATTTAATTCTACTACTTATCTGCAAAATCATTCGAATCACGTATAAACTAATTAAACATGCTAAGTCATTTACTAATGACATACTGATATACTTGTGATATGATTATATATGCACATATATCACTCTAAACATACTAATATGTTAGATTCAAGTCTTCTAGTAGCTTAATATATGTCATAACTTGATATAGAGTTAAAGTATCTATATCTAGCCACTTTAATAGCATAAAATCATTGTCCAGTTTACATGCCATCCAATATAGACGACATCCTATAGATCTCATATACTTGCATATCACAAATTCTAGATTTTTACATGCAAACATGATATTCTCATCAATCATCCAACCTACTTTGTTTCTAGCATGCCCTTATAATTTCTATCGTTACCATGACCTTACATAGTTATACATGCACAAGCACTTTATGGCATGAACGATCAATCATATTATATACTGAAGGTGGCAAGTCATGCCGGAGTTTCCAAAGCAGATGTTACTTGCGTTAAAAACCTAACGATAAGCTAAGAAGAGAAGACGCAAGTAACCCTCACCTGATGTCCATGCAATTCGCCCAACTCCGTAAGTTATCACCAAGCTACACCAAAAGGTTCCAAAGTTATGTCCAATCCTAAAGTAGATAAATACCACCATACTTAATTTGGTAATCAAAACCAACCACATTCACATCTATATTCAAACATAGCCCAATTCGGTGTAAAGCACCATTAACCGAAAAATCTAATAATTACATATTTAAGTCCACAATCATCAACGCAATAATTCTTGATTAGTATTAGCGCTAGCGAATTTAAAAAGCTTACCCGAATCAACAATCAATCCTAATTCCAAATCGACATCGTAGCACGCTAACGACCTCGCCGATTTTCAATCTAAGAACACCTATGGAAAAAGGATTAATCAGTGGTTCAATAGCATGCTCAAGAGATAAAAGAGCATCATAATTTACCTAGTTTATGTGTCTCGAAAGCTCGCCGAATTCCGGCAAATTTTAGGGTTCCGGCAAACTTCGGCTAGGCACAAAAATCAAGCCTCGAGAAGCACCATCGTCGCTAGTAGAGTTCAACAGAGAAGACGACGAAGTCAAAAAGGAACGCTCGGCGGAAATCATTGAATTTCATGGGCGGTCCGACGAAACCGCTCTTCTTCATCTCGGGCTGAAATTTAGCTTCGATTGATGGAGGGAAAAACCTTCAGTGAGGTGAGGAGATAGTTTTTAGCAACTCGGTGCGGTCCAATTGCCCGGCCCGAACAACTCCGGCGAATGTTGGGGTTTTCGCTCGACGATGATTAAGCTAGATCCGGCTAAATTGAGGTAGGAAAACGGAGAAGAGGGTGAGGAGATGCACGCCGGAGTGAAAAAGAAAAGAAATGGCCATCGGACGGGGCTGATCGGACGCCGGGAAGGAGACGAAGAGAGTGGCTGTCGGGTGAAGAAGGAGGAAGATAGGGTGGGAAGAAAAATAAAAGAAGAAGGAATTGCATAATAGGGCCCCTATCTCCAAGTATGGCTTAGCTTAGCCCACAATAAATCAAACTATTACAATAGAGGTATTCTATAATACTTGAAGTATTTTTTCCGCAGAACAGACCCACTCTTGTGGTCCTTCCCCATCGAAATCAGGAAATTTTTATCTCTCCCGATTGGTGTTCACATGGGTGGGTACGGTACTGAAGTTTGAGGGGTTATAATAGTGCTTGGATTATAAGAAGCATAAGGGTATGACGTATATGATCGGCTAGGACTACACTTTGTTTGGTTAAGTGCTGTGGATCCTCTATGGGAGGAAGGTGTCTGTATGATTGGTGGATTAGTGTTGGGATCCAACTGTGGTAGGTAAGTTAAAGTGTTTGGCTGCCCTAAAGCTTGGTTAGGTAAAGGTGCAGTGATGGCTAGCAAGGGAGTTGTTGTAGGTGCGATGTGGAATTAGGTGTAGGCAGCGATATGGTAACGGATGAAGGTAGAGTTTCAAATACTTGAGTGGGATTGGGATTCATTGTTGTTGGTATGGTAGTGGAAGGAGGTGGTGATTCAAGAGTTTGGTTTGGAGTAGAACATGCAAACTTAAGCATACCTCCATCATAAATTGTTGCATTTCACTACAAAAGTCACATAATTGCTCTTGTAGTGGAGGTTTATTTTAGATACTTCCGCGGTAAAAGGTGAACTCGGCCTACGCATAAATTTTCCTACATTGGTGGTGGTTGGTGATGATGGTGATTGAGGTGATCTGGATGTAACGGAAGCCTTGGATTCCAATAGATCAATGACTCTAGTACCAATTTGTTATTCGATAAGGAAGAAAGGGTGTTTGCAAGGGAAATAAAACTGACAATAAATTGCAATCAAAAGAAAGAATAAAATTTGTTTGTTGTTAGTGTCCTTCCTAGAGAAGCTGGCCACCTACTTATAACAAATAATCTAGCGAGAGTCCTTAAGGGACTCTAACTCTTGTTCCTACTAGAGAAGTGATTAAAGCAGAACATTATTCAATCCCTTCTTATTTGATTCAAACTGAATGCCTAGCACCCACATCTCCTTAGCTGTTGGACCAAAGCCCATACCCAGTCCTTATTTAGCTCCTCTTGACCACTTGCAACCAATATGTAACACCCAACTCATGCAGGTGGGCCAACACTTAAAAAACACCGCCATACCTTATACTAATCTCCTCTTTTTTATTTTTTCTTGTCACTGCCACCCCCTTTTTCTTTCTTTCTCCGGACGCAGCAGACCCGTTCGCCCCCCCCCCCCCCCGACCGAGCCTCCATTGCATCCGGTGATCGTCCAGGATTAAATCTTCTTCTCCGGCAGAAAAAGCATCTCCTCTACTTGTAGAATTTCATTCTTCTTCTCCTTGTCCCTCGCCATTGTGTTTTCTCTAGTTCCACCACACAGGGTGAAGTTAGATTTTCGCCAAACCTCCTTGCCGGCCCTCCGGCTGCCGTAAGATACAAAAATTCATCCCATTATCTCAACAATGTTATTCTCTTGTAAATTGAGCTGAATTTCAGCTTGAAAATGTGAATTGCATCGCCAGGCCGACGAAGTCGTTTTGGACAATTTTCGGCTGCCGGCTTGCAATTGACGTCATAGAGTACTTATTTAACTCAGTGGTGATGGTTTGCTTCTCGCAGTTGCTTGAATTTTCTTTCGGCGAAAGTTCCTTCCTGCCAGCACTATTTATGCCAAGATCTAGTGATTAAGTGGGCCCCACTTGCAGGTGAGTTGAATTACGTGTTAGTGTGCTTTAGATGCTACTAATTAGACGGATAATTAATTAGTTTTTGTTTAGGTGATTGCTAAGTTGAGGATTTGGTTATTTGTTGAATGTTCGAAAGCTATTTGGAGTACGATCGTCTCGTTTAAATCTGTAACCTTTCTAATCTTGCTATCGTTAGTATATTTGATTAGTAGATAGGATTAAGTGATTGGTTGTTTGGTTGTTTGGTTGAAATCCTATTATGAGATTCCGCCGTTGCGGCGATGTGCTTATAATGGATTGTGCTATGTATTGCGGTTTCAAGTTAATTCCTCTTCACTTCACATGATTTCTAAAATTTAAAACTTTAAGAAAATCTCGTTTCACTATCCTCAGTTCCCTTCCAGAATATCTCTTTACGAAGACATGCTAAAAACATAATTTCTAATATACTTGTAACGTCTCAAGAATGTTGAAATTTCAAAAAACTGTCTAACTATTGATGTCGGGTTGGACAGTTGTAATAATTCAATTATGTAAATTTCATTAATTTGAAAACAACGAAATCCAGAAGAAATACCATTTCAAAGTTGTAACATTTGGGTATTCACCAACTTTCGACGTATAAAACATTCAATGAAGTAATATCTTCTTATCGACCTAAACCCCAAGGTGTTGCCAATTCGTCCAATATACGATTAAATCTTCACAACAATATCGAAATCTTGAAAATGCATTTCTTGAATGTACATTTCTACTACCTTATGACCGTATGTAAACCACATTTCGACAATACTATGATGAACTTATGAGCTTTTGTCAGATTAAGACAATCTTACGACCTAACAATAGTGGGTCGCCATCAACTTGCAAAATGTTTCAAAATTTATGAAATGGATGGATGTACCAAATGATTAGTGGGAGCTCTTGGCCGTCTTCAGTCAAGTTGGATAGCTGAATTGATTCAATTACATAAATTTAATTATTCTGAAAACTTAGAATTTTAGAACAAAAGCAATTTCAACATCGTATATTTTGCATCGACTAGCTATTGATGTATACAACAGTCAGCGAAAAAATATCATCCATGTTCTCGACCTCTGTGCCGAACACCTCTATACGAATTGACTTGCTAATACAGAATTTGTAATATTTGTTTAGAGTCTTTTAATACATCTTTCTTAAGCATTCTGAAGTTTCATAAAACTGAAAGCTATTGTTACTAAATTGGTGTTGTGAAATGATTCAATCATGTAATATTTTGGTGGTTTCTAATATTGATATGTTGCTATTACTATATTAAGAATTTGAAAGAAAACTGTGTCGTCATCATAAAATTAAGAATATCAACTACTTAATTTGATAGTTGACCGTCACTTTCACCAAGGCCAAGTAGATACCAATTGGGAATAGTCTAGTTTTTCTCTGATCAAGAGTATTCTAGAAACAAAATGGTAATGGCATTCAGCTTGCCAACCGCATGGTGTCGAGTGCGCGAAAAAAGTTATATGCTCCTGTCCGTCTACTACCCCTCTTTATCAATCAAGTCAATCATTGACCATTGGGCTACCAAAATCGAGGAAACTATCCCGCCCACTATCTATCGTAGTTAGCCTATAGCATCCATAATTGTCACTGGTTATAACCATTCATTTCAAAAATTTTGCAACGTTTCTCAAGTGATGGAAACCATCTATCGTTGGTTAGTAAGATTGCCTTATTAGGGCGAAAGTTCATAATGTGGTCGACATACTGTTGTAAGTAGTAGAAATGTACAATACAAATGTGTTTTAAGAATATTTGACTAAGATATAGACCTTCCAACTACCAAGAGTACGGTAGGAAGACATACACGTACAACCATGGGTTTACAAATGACACGATACTACCGAAATTAGTTTACGTATGACTTAATGTCAAAATGTTTTTCACAAAATTGGTTGAAAGGTTAACGACAAGGCAATGACCGATTCATTGTACATTTTCAATGTCTTGACATGAATTATTGAAATATTATCATTGTGTCGTCAAAATGGTTATATACTGGTAGTAACTTTCATCTATGCATATAAGAAGTTAGTAACTATATACATCAGGACCCAGGAAGAAACATATACATACACTAGCCGTTATGCCATGTCTTTTTGTTTGAAAATTTTCATTTTAAAAATTATTACATACACGCAATAGCTGTCCAACTCAATAGCATTAGCTAGACATTTTTGTGAAATTGGGGCATCAATACTTGGAAGATGGAAGGTTAACAGTGCTGGACCGTTTAATTGGAAGATGAAAGTCGAAACCTGTTGATGGAGATTGATCGTCGTTTTGAGAGAAGTGTGTTTGGTTGCCATGTTAAATATTGTCTCGGGAAATGAAAAGATGAAACACCGTTGAAGTAGACGATACACAAGGCCAAACATTAGTGGGGCACTCTTCAAGTGCCATATCTACCTGTAGTTAAAGTTTTGGTAACTAAAAAGTGCTTGTATTAGTGGGCACCATTATAAATTGGAGATTAGAGTGGTACGAATCAATTTCCACATTTTGCGTCTTCATTGAGAGTTCAATCTTGCCATTGCCAGTAAAGGAGAAAACAACAATAACGGCAACAACAAGCGTAATCAATAGACCAGGATTAGCTAAAGAGACTTCATGTGTTATAGCTGGAAGATTTCATGAGAAGACGGCAAGTCTAGCTAATCAAAGTTTGAAGTCCTCTCAAAAATGAGTTGTTGTTCCACCTTCACCGGAGATGGCAGGATCGAACTCGTCAGTGGAGACGTTAGATGTTGAAATTACACAAAATTGTAAAACAAAAGTTGCGGCATTCTGAAATGATTCAATCATGTAATACCTTGGTGGTACTTACAAAATTCTGCAGGCACTTGAATATGCTTGTAAAATGCTAACATGAAATACATAGTTCACCAACAACACCACAAGAGTCTCTTTCTGCACAAGGGTACAAACTAGAAATAGTAAATAGGCAAAAAACAAGAGCTTAGAAAGGAGCTGCCTGAGCATAAACTTGCTGTGACAAATACATCCAAGCTCAGTTTCAAGCTTCATTGTTTTTCTTTACCTTAACAAAAAACATGGTAGAAAAAGCGTTCTACGAGTAGAAAAATGGTCCGTGAAAAAGCTATTAGTATACTACGTCATGACAAGCTCAAAAACACAAATCTTCTCGACCAAGTAATGGGAGTTGATGTGTTTGGTGGAGTTGAGATGTTAAACAACATTGCTGCCATTGCTAGAATCCTTCGCTTCCTATCTTCAAACCAGTTGTTATTAGCTCCAAGCAACTTTTGAATGTCCTCGTCAAGACTTTTGAATGTCTTCAAACCAGTTGCTGGAATTTTTAGTAGATTCATGCATGTAGCTGATGTAGGAAGGTGATCAAGATCCTTATCAGTAGCATTAAATGGAGCAGTCCTGTTATTGGAGATGACGACCAATCTTTGAGTACAACTAAACATAACGACAAATGTACTACCAATCACTAACATCTGTATGCAAAAGTATAAACACCAAGAGCTAAGAAAGAATTTTGCTTGTATAGCTAGCACATTTCCTTAGAAAGATGTTTTCTGTTTGTAAAGCTCCATAGACCAATTACTACACAAAAAACAATAAAGTGAAAAGTTTGATGAAAGAAAAAAGGAAAAGTAAATCAAAAGAACTACTTGAGAAACTTTTTCTGATGCTCCAACGATAAACCTTTTAGAACTTCCCAAAACGTTTTGATGACAAGATGTTCCTGCAATAAGGCATAAGTGACAAGTTCCTTTGTCACTTTCAAACAGTGACCATGTACATGAACTTTAGGCCATTATGCTTCTTTATAAATTGTCAGTAGTAAGCATATCATAGTAAGATCTTCTCAAACAGCTTAAATTTCTGAGAGTATCCTAAACAACTCATATATATTGTTTGATTTGAAGCACAAACTACCAGCTTACTGACTAGTTTACCTGATCATCACATATGAGCACAAATATGTGTTTGCATGCTTTCTAAGAGGCATGCTTTTCAAAGGAAGAGTAGTGGCGAGGGGGAATGAAGAGCTCACTGTGGCAAGGAAGGCTCACAGCAACCAGCGTGGGAAGAACTGCCGGCGGTGGAGAAGTCTGCATGGCAAAATTTAAAATTTGATTGTCTGGCTGATCGAGGAGAAGAACTCGAACAAGCCTTTAAACAAGTAATCAGCAACTAGCCTTAGCAGGTAACTGTTGCTCAAAGAACTGTGGATGTTAAGGAAGTTCACAAATATACAACTAGTTTAACAAGGTCTCACAACATTTAAGACAACCTCGTCCTTATGGTCGCAAATGCTTAGAACGAATTGCGACTGGCTCTCACAACAGTCACTAATGTGTACATAATAGCGACAAACTAATCTGCTGGTCTTTATTACTCATAATATTTATAAAATAATTTGTATATATTAGTTTAGTAATATAAAAGGTAGTTGGATGTGATGCAGGCCTTGCATATATTATACATGGGAATTTTTCAGTCACTTATAGAATATATTTTACTCTATAGCGAAACATGTTTGTGAACTTACAAGATTTAATAATATTTATGAATGCATTGGCACACTAAATTATATCTGAGTTTGATGAAACTTCGTGTAAACAATACCTTTGCCATAGAGAATAAATCCATCGGTTTGGATCATTTATTTAATGACTGCGAGTCTATGAGCTAACTACAAAAGCTAGCTTCACAATGAATGATAAGCTAGGTTCTATAACACTACTCTTACATCACAATAATCACACAAACTCTTCTACCTTATATTTCATACAGAAGATATAGACTATTGAACATACTTAACGCATATACATTATTGTTTAAACAAAATTTCAAAAAATTCGGATATAACTTGCTAGTCGGATTGGTAACGTTAAATTTAAATCATAATCATATAGTGAGATGGAGTACAAATCATATATGTCAATTATGTAAGACTTTGATAGTATGATATGTGCAAATTTGAAGTTGCATCCAGCTGTTTTGATCTTTGAAAAAACATGATACTAATTACTTCTACGTTGTTAATTTTTAAAACTAATAGCAGCTATACTAGCAAGAGTCGCTAATTCTAGAATACAGTGACCACGTCACCGTCATGGTCACTAAATCACAAAAACGACCGTTTTCAACAATGGTCGCTGTTACTATTAATATCAGCAACCAGCTACCACCGGTCGCTATTGATTAGATATCAGCGACAGTGTTGAGCATAATCGTCTATGATTTAGACATAAGCAACCATTGTAGACCGACAGTCACTCATGAATTGGATTTTAGTGACCACCTTGTCCAATGGTCTATCTTGGTCAACCATTAGCGACTTTAGGTGTTTGGTCGTTGTTTTGTCCTTATTAGCGACCTTTGCTTTGTGCCAGTCGTTGTACCTTCCTATTAGCGATCGTTTTGCCCTGGTCGCATAAATGCTGGTCATTAATGACGCGCTATCTTATGGTGATGCCACCCATTAATACAAACATTTTCTTCTTAACTAACAAATACCAACTACACATAACTATCACGCTTAGTTAGCTCAACTATTCTGTCTACTCTCTCATAAATATAAGAGAACAACACATCAATGTTACACAAGTATGTTTCACTGCCTTGACAAATGGTTAAACCAACGTTCTACATGGTCACAATCGCATACACAAACCTATTGGATACTGTATGCGCCATTGTGTGTGCAATCTTGTGTGACAATATGTGCGACCCTTGCGACTTTTGGGACTTTGTGCAACCTACGTAACACGATCTGATGCTGCTGTCACTAACTTTCTCTTTTTTTCTACCAAACAAGTTTCAAACTCTGTTAACTAATTATCCTTACTCGCCACCCCTCAAAATTTCATGAAGAACCATAAACAATAGTGCCTCGTCAAGCGAGTATTAATACAGATTGGGTAGCCGTCGATGAACTACAAGCTTAGAGCCGACGCGGTGGTGGTCTAGCTAGAGAGAAAATATTAAGAGCGGGTTTCTAATTGTTTAAGCGGGAGAATGCAGGCAATTTGAATAGTTCTAAATTGAGGCATTTCAATCTTTCGACACTAAACATATATCAAAAAACATACTTTCAAAAGGTGGCCTAGAAAGACAGAGGCCTATTTAAATAAGAAACCTGCGAGAAGAACATATAACCAAACTTACCCTTCCACTCAAGAAAAGTACAAGTCGAGGTGATGTTTTGTGGTGTGTTTTGTGAATGCAATCCTACAGTTCACTTCAAAAATGAAATTAAATAAATATTTATTCTATTAAATCTAGAAATAGTCAATGTAATACACGTTATCAAATTATTATTTTTATATAAATTTTTTTTAAATTAAAAAAATATAAGATGTTTCCTAAAACAATTTTCTAAAATCTCGAAAATTTCTAAACTCGCTAACAATTTGAATTTGAACATAATCCAATTATAAGATAAATACTCCTAGCTAAATAAAAAGTGTATTTTTGACTTTATATTGTAGCAGAAGAAATTCTTCTTAAATGTTATGACTTAGGGCCTATTTTAAGAATCAAAATCTAAAATTTTAACTTTTCAAACATTTAATTCTAATGTTTTTAATTCTCTAATAACTTGAATATATCAAAAAGTTTCCTCTTTTGTAAATTTATAATCAAAAGCTAAATCAATAGCTAAGGATTGACCGAAACATTATTTTTCTTTTTGTTTGAATTGAGAATTTAGAATTGATAGCTTTATTAAATATATACTATTTTGAGACCGAAAAGTGATCAAACCAAATGTATATTCAAAATATTTTGTGACTTGATTAATTACAAAATTTGTTTATTGTTAGCTAAAAAAGTATTTTAGACAATATAGTACTGATCATCTCCTAATACTTCAACTTTAGTTATATAAAAAAAGAGGTACTCCTTTTTTTCGATTAACTGTTTATTGTCAAACACTCATCGCAAGGCATACATTTTATTGCATCTCTATCTTCCAAAAAGAAAATGGGACCAAACTGGAGACAAAACAAAATATGCAGGAGGAGCTTAAGGCACTTCATACGAATAGGATATGAGAGCTGGACCCTATGCCTCAAGGCAGTGAGGCTATTGAGAACAAATGGATATATAAGATCAAGTGGGATAGCAACAATCAAGTAGAACAGTATTGTGCTCGGCTGGTGGTGAAAGACTATCGACATAAGGAAGAGATCGATTTTAATGAGATATTCTCTCCAATCGTATGTTTGAAACTATTCGTGTGGTCTTGATGTGTGCATCAATGGATCTCCATCTTGAGCAGCTCTATATAAAGACGATGTTTTGCACGGGAAGTGATTGGAGTGGGGTGAGTATTAAATCTTGAGCAGCTCTCCCATCTAAAATTTGTCTAAATGTATATTAGAAACCATGGAAGTTGATTGAAATACACATAATGATAAAAAGAAGTATGGAAAAAATCTATCATGTGGAAACATCACAGTGAGAAACTTATGCCTATAGATTGTGGGATAAGGACTAAAGAAATAGGGTACTCATTTTTCAATTAACTACTTATTCTCAAACAGTCATCAAAGGCATATACTTTGTTGCATCTCTAACTTCCGAAAACAAAATGGTACCAAGTCGGATACAAAAGGAAATACGTACACTATTATTGTAATTGCATCACATGTTGGACTCCTAAAGAAAGAAGGGAAGGCCGACATTAGGGTTGGAAAACCCGACAAATACCGGCATATTATTGAAGACAATTCTTGGTAGTTTAGCTATAATGTCTTCAAATTGTGTAGATATTACTTTCATTTGCTTTAATGACAGTATTGTTTCAAAATGGACCCGTTGTGCATGCATTTATGGTGAGTTGGACGTTATTGTAACTGAAGGCAATAACTCATGTCCCTCTGAACAACTGCAAAAATCTAAACACAACAGTGATTCTAGTCCAGAATGAAAGCACGTGAGAACTTTGGCAACAACAGCAGCAAACAGTTAGAAGAAACCTCCAAAACACAGCCAACTGGTGCCCAAAAAAAGCATCTAAGGAATAATTGCTAAATAAATGCAATGATGACGTCTAGAGCTTTTACATACAACACAAACAGTAGCAATTAAACAACAGCAAGAGCAGTTACTCAAAAATGACTATATACTGTGGCATTATTAGAAATAGAATAAAGTTGTAAAACAGCAGCAGCAGTAGCAAGTCAAACAACTTACTAAAGCAGGTGGAATAACTTGCTAAACAACAGTACCACTTACACACCAGCAGCTAACAAACTAATCTAAGCAGCATAAATTTAAAACTGTATATAAACGGCAGGTAAAATTGTAATCATAATTCTAGAACTTTGAAATTTCAAAGCCTAAAATATTTCCCTACAATTTGAAAGCAACTTAAATAGTAGAACCTCGAAACATTTACTAGTAATTTGTGAAACCAAATCAGAATTGTAATCAACCCCTACAACATCCTTGAACCACGATAAAAACACAACCCGCAAAGCACCGCTATAACTTGAATGGAGATTTATTCTACGGACCAGACTTACCTCTCAACTACTTGTTTAGTTCTGAATTTGCCTTGAAGACTTCGTCCTCCTTGGCATGCATGACAACTTCAATCCTGGTGAGCATGCAATAGCTCTGGATTATTTGCCAAAATCAATGAAAATGAAGAGTATTTGATGTTGGATATAAAGACACTTTGATGAGCTTCTAATCAAGCAGTCCACAAGTAGCTACTGGTAGTCCACTATTTAGTCCAACATAGCTGCTATGGTAGTTATGTCTAGATTTATGAAGAAGTTATGTCCAGATTCATGAGCAAGTTATGTCCAGATTCATGAGAAAGTTATGTCCAGATTCATTCTAACTACCATAGAAAGTTATGCCAAGGAACTAATGCCAAAGAGTTACTTTGGAGAGTTAGTTATTTAGTGGACTATCTATCAAAGGATTTTCTTACATCCTATATATATGTCCTAAATGTGTGGAATTTAAAAGAAGCATGCAAAGAGAGAATGCAAGTTGAATGCAAGCAAGGGAAAGTTGTAAGCCTACGTGGTAATCTCATCGTATAGTGATATTTCTTTTGGTGTGACCACACCACCGTGGGGTTTTTCTTATTTTTTCCCACGTATATCTTTGTATTGTGTGATTGCCTTATTCATCTTTAACAATCTCAACTTGGATTGTAGGATCCTAGTGTGTGCTATATATTCCGCTGTGCTATTTTTCGTTCGTGCACACTACCTTATTTTCAACATTTGATGTAGAAGTGAATTGTTAAAGCTTCAGGTCTTACCACAACAGAAAATCCTCAAAAGAAACACATAATACGGAAACTAGAAGAAACATATATTGGTCGTACAACATTGTCTTGATCAAAATGGACATGTTCTACATCAACATATTCTGAAGCAGATTACAGCAAAATATAACCTAATCTTCAGGTGATTCTGTGGAATCCAATTGTCTGATCAGATGATATGGAAGTAAGCATTTGGAGTGATTTGTGCGAAGCTGCTTTGAAAACACGCTTACGGTGAGCTTCCAAAGACTGCACAGGCGATGTGCTGTTATACCTGATATCAAATACATGAATCACAGGGTCAGTAGAACCGGACGAAAAACACCATCCATCAGGCGACCAAGCTTGATTGATTAGAGCAGATTGTGATTCACTGCATTCTTGTTGCCAACCAAAGGCATGGATTTCTTTTTGTATTGTTCGAACATCAAGGAACCATAGTTGCTTGCCTGGTTGCCCGGACTATACCATGAACAGATTAAAATAGACAGGGTTTGGCAAACTACTCAAACACTTGTATTGGATTTGATGACTGAATCTAGCTCTTGATTATGAAAGATCAAACCCGATTATCCTTTTATCTATACCAACTGATAATATTGTGTTCTTTGTCTGCATTCTTGCAATCCCCATAACAACTAAAGAATGTTGGTTCCAATGAACTATCTCTGGCTTCCACGAATTATCTTTTGCACTCCAAAGGACAACAGGATGATCGCTCCCTCTAGTAGCAAAACGAGAGTAATCATTCCAAGGCATGCAAGCAATAGAATTAACACTTCCTTTCACATCAGGTTTATCTTCAAGAATTTGATAATCTCTTCTTCCACGATCGTTCATATTTTGAACCGAAACCTGGGAATCACCTCCGTCCGCTGAGAACGCTAAGAAAGGCGATCACCATTAGGATCCCAAGCAATATCCTCTACCCACCTGCGATTCAGAGACTCGCAACTCAAACTGTAGAGCATCTCACAAGCGTCTTGTTCATTATATGCAAATCACCATAGCTTCACAGTTCCATCTATGCCACTTGTAATAAACAAGCGATCTTCAGTTAGGCACAACACAAGGCATCTCAGCTTCCTCTTGTGCTAACTGGGAACATAATTGCTCGGCTAGAATTGGAGTGGATTCGACTTTACATAGTTATGGATGTCTTAAATCAAATCGAAAGATTGGCGGGCAGGGACTCCTAAACTCAACCACAGGCAGTTGTTCGGCAGCAGCAGAAGCAACAACAGCATTGGAAAAGTGGAATTCAACCCTAGACTTCTGAGTGCTAGCAAAGATGTTGCATTTCTAAGTATCGACAGCAACTGATTACCAAAAATTCTGATGGCGGAAGCACATCGACCACCGGATCCATTACCGGAAATGCTTAGATTTGCTTCAAGATCTGATTAGATTCAGTTCCATTCCTCGAGAAGGGGAATAGGGAAAAAATCAAACCCATCTATACAAAACTACGCACAGGACTAACCTTCAATATCGATAGAGTACCTCATCGAAATATGAAGGAATATATTTCAAATTGGACCTAGCGAGTATTGGAACCAATATGGGTTCTTCCAGCAACCTTGACCACAAGTGAATACATTCACTTTGCGACAAGTTTCTAGGAAGGGGACACACTAGCATGGCTTGAAGGTCTCGAAATTAACAGTCCACAGCTTGCTGCTGAAATCGGGAGTATCCCAAGTAAATCTGAGGCACTACCCCGATTGATGAATATCCTCTTAGCAGAATTTATTGGAGAAACTGCTACCACGGGAAAAAATTATGAAAGAAAGTTGTTCCAGATGAAATTATGTGACATTTGTATGTTAAAGGAATTTGCTTCCACTTACATAGGTCTAATTTTTTGATTAGGAACAATGGAACGAAAGAATTTCTGGATCAGAGAATTTTCTACAAAAATCCCTAGTTCATGGAACGATCTCATACAAACAACTTATGATCAGCTTAGAGCCACAGCTCAAACAATTGATCATTCCATAGGCCTCTTAAAAAAGACTTGTATGGAAACCATGGAGAAAGTCTGCGAGCAAACAAAAGCTCAAAGGCAAGTCAAACATTCAAAACTTGAGTACAGTTGTTGTACCAAGTATATAGCCAATACAAACCAAAACTTTGGCTGTCCTCTAGAATATGAAATGAGGGATAAAGCTTCCAAGAAGTAGGACCCTAAATTTCATATTACTCGGAGAAATTGGAAACTAGAAGAGAAAGGAAAATCTAAACGAAGAAGAAATTTTCTAGTAGGAAATTTCTAGATAAAGAGAAATTTAAATCTGGTTGCAAATAATTCAAATATGACCAAAAGGGCACTTCCCAAGAGAATGTGCCACTTAGATAAGAAGCATAATACGCAGTAATATCGATCAATAAGGTATCCACATCGGAACCGTGAAAGATATCTCAAACAATAATGATACCTCAGAATATGAAGTTGAATCAATTTGTTTTGATACATCATGTTAGGTTTTCCTGTAAGATTAACTCAAGAGGTGAGGGGTGAATTGAGTTAGTCAATAAAAATTTTCGTCAAGCTTAGTTATCCTACTTGTAGCAGGCTTACAGCCGGCTGTGTCAATTCTGTAACCTGCAGACAGAGAGAGTTAGAGTGTTTACTGACATATGTAAAAAGGATAGTATTCAGGATATTTAACGTGGTTCGGCAAACCCCTTTGCCTACATTCACGGTCGCTCTATCACCAGAGCCAAACCTTCACTAAACCTTTAATAAGCTACAAATACACCAAGAGCAAAGTGCTTCACCAAGCACACTTACTCTTACCGGGTTTCTTTACCAAGACAACCCCTAACAGCCTACTGGACACACCTGTCCCTCTGGCTGATTTGCTAGCTCTATTACAAGGTCTAAGAACTTTCACCAAGCTCCACCTGAGCTTTCTTTCCCGGTGCCCGCAGCACCACCTTCACAAAGTCAGTAGTAGGTTACAAGAAAATAAACAGAAATTGAGCACATGATCTATCTCATGAAGGTTATGTGTTCATGAAGTGTTTCTAATGAGATGATCAGAGAGGTTGCTGAGAAAGATTTCTTCAGTGTGATCAGCAGCAAGATTTCTTCTTGGGCAGTCTAGTTTTTGGGGTGCTCTGACTGGCAGATTGCTTCTTTGAGTTGTTCAAAGGTGGTGTTCAGCTTCTTGATTTCTTTTATCTGCTCCAAGATGGCATTGTAGATGTTCGTGAGGCACTTAGTCACTGGAGCCAGTGTAGCATTAGTGGAGCCAGTGTCATCTGGAGGGTACTTGGATGCTAATTTTTCCTCTGCCTCAGTGATCCCTCTCAAAAATTTTGCATCCATCTTGAACATCTTCTTCACTTGCAAAGCCCCATTGGCACGGTTTCAAGTCGGCATATTCTATATATGACATGAGGATATGGGAAGTGCTTGCTGCCGGATTTGGATACTCTTGTCATATGATGCAACATCACTTCACAGAGATTAATGGGCAATTTCTTCACTAACCTCCATAGCAAAAATGCATCATAATTGGTGATGATGTTGCGGCTCCCTGACCGTGGGACTATCATTTTGGAGATGATATGGCACAGAGCCCTCGGTAACAGAGGCAGGTGGGCAGCCGAATCGTATTGAAGCTTTGTCCCCACGTCTCTGCCCAGTGCTTGCTTTAGATAACCCAATTTGGAGTCACTGGCAGGCGGCATCTCTTCCCGGTAGGGTATATCCAGCATCAGCGACATGGATCGTGCCTCTAAATTGATCTCAATTCCGTTCACCATTGTCTGAACAGAGGAGTTCCCGGTGGAATGTAAGTTGGCATAGAACATTCTGACACATTCCTCTGAGAATTCTCCCGGCCAGTCGTTGAACGCCATCCAGTCTTGCGCCTCAAAGAGTTCATCCACCTCAAGCCCGAAGTAATTGAAGTCGTCAAAATTTATGCTTGCCGGCGTCAAGATCGGAATTGCTAGCTGCCGACTATATCTTTCAAATTCCTCCTTCCCAGTGAATCTATCGTTGTTGCCGTGGACAGTTTTGGAACGTTTTGACTGAGCTTTTTTATTTTTCTTGGCCATGGCAGAGGTTTGGAGATTTGGAGTAGGGTTTGAGATCTAGGATTCCGAGAGGGAGAGGGAATTTTTTAATTTCAAAATGAGGACGATGAGTTGTGAGGAGCTGCCTAAGCGGGTTAGCTTATAATGCGTGCAGCCTAGCATGAGTCAGCTGTGTCATGTGTTCAGCACGTGACCGGTCAGCTGCTTACTATTGTTTTAATAGCTGTAGTCGGCTATTTTGCGACTGCTTTCATGCTGAAATCTATATATGTATGTACATAACAAAGAGGCAGACCAGAGCATGATTATATTATGCATAAGCCTATCTCATAGCAAATTCTTGAAAATGAGTCAAATCCTAGAGGTTTAGTGAATATGTCAGCCATTTGATTTTCAGAATTAACAAAATTTAACACTATATTATTGCATTCAACATGCTCTCTAATGAAATGGTGTCTTAAATCAATGTGCTTTGTGCGTGAATGTTGAATAGGATTTTTAGTTAACTTGATGGCACTAGTATTATCACAGAATATAGGCACATTCTTAAAATCACAACCAAAGTCAAGAAGTTGTTGTTTTATACAAAGTACCTGAGAGCAACAACTTCCAGCAACTATGCATTCTGCTTTAGCAGTTGACATTGCTACTGAAACTTGTTTCCTAGAGCACCATGAAATCAGGCAGCTTCCTAGAAACTGACATGAACCACTTGTGCTTTTTCTATCAAGCTTGCAACTACCAAAATCAGTGTCAGCATAAGCATATAAATTAAATTCACATCCTCTGGGGTAGAATAATCCTAATTCCTTGGTTCCAACTAGGTATCTAACAATTCGTTTTACAGCTATCATGTGTGACTCTTTTGGCTTGCTTTGAAATCTAACACATAGGCATACACTAAATTGAATATCAGGTCTACTGGCAGTGAGATATAAGAGTGATCCAGTCATACCTCTATATAGTTTTTGATCAACTCCTTTACCTGTCTCATCTCGATTTAGTTTGCAAGAGGTAGACATTGGAGTGCTGATCTCCTTGCTTCCTTCCATGCTGTATTTTTTAATCAATTCTTTGATGTACTTACTCTGGCTTATAAATATGTCATTTTTCAGTTGCTTAATTTGTAGGCCAAGAAAATAATTGAGTTCTCCAATCAGGCTCATTTTAAACTCTTCTTGCATCAAGTCAGAAAATTTTCTGCATAGTCTTTCGTTAGTGGCACCAAATATTATATCATCTACAAAATTTGCATAATTAACATGTCATTATCTTCATGCAATGTGAACAAAGTTAAGTCAATCTTACCTCGACTGAAGCCTTTTTCAATCAGAAATGTGTTTAACCGCTCATACCAAGCTCTGGGAGCTTGTTTTAGACCTTAGAGCGCTTTGTTCAGTTTGTAAACATGACTTGGAAAGTTTGTATTTTCAAAACCAAGAGGTTGTTTGACATACACCTCTTCTTTTAAGAATCCATTCAGGAACGCACTTTAAACATCCATTTGAAAAAGTTTAAAGTCTTTGTGACATGCAAAAGCAAGTAGTATTCTAATTGCCTCAAGACGTGCAACAGGAGCATAAGTTTCATCAAAATCTATACCTTCTTCTTGATTGTATCCTTTAGCTACTAGTCTGGCTTTGTTTCTAATGATATTACCATTTTTATCTAATTTATTTCTGAACACCCACTTAGTTCCTATGGATTTGTTTGGAGGTTTTCTAACAAGGTGCCATACATTGTTTCTTTCAAACTGATTTAATTCTTCTTGCATAGCAGTGATCCATGAGCTATCTGTCAGAGCATCCTATATGCATTTTGGTTCTAGATTTGATACAAATGCATAATGTTCCATGAAGTTATTTTTGAAATGAGATCTGGTTTTTATACCTTCATTTACCTCACCTAGTATATTTTCCTGTGGATGACTATATCTATACTTGAAAGGTCTACTAATTTGTTCATGAATTTCTGCTTGATCGGGTAGATTTCCAGAAGTCTGTCCTTCCTCTGTTATTTCAGCTGGCTGTTCGTCAGCTGTTTGAGTCTCTGTAATTTGTTGTGTTTCTGGAAATAATTCTTCTTCTTCTTCTGACCCTGCATCTAGTTCTGGATTTCTTCTCGGCTCATTATTAGACTCATTAAATAGTATATGTATAGATTCTTCAACAATCATGGTTCGTTTATTGAAAATTCTATTTGCTTTCGATGTTGAAGAGTAACCGAGAAAAATACCTTTGTCACTTTTCGCATCAAACTTTCCAAGATTATCTTTCTCGTTATTGAGTATAAAACATTTGCATCCAAAGGTTCTTAAGTAACAGATATTTGGAGTTCTTCCCTTTATAAGCTCATATGGAGTCTTTTTAAGAATAGGGCGAATAAATGCACGATTAATGATATGGCATGCAGTGTTAACAGCTTCAGCCCAAAAATATTTTGGCAGATTTTGTTCTATTAACATAGTTCGAGCCATTTCTACTAACACTCTATTTTTTCTTTCCACTACACCATTTTATTGGGGGGTTCTTGGAGCAGAGAAGTTGTGCGTCAGATCATTTGAGTCACAAAATTCATTAAAATAAAAATTTTGAAATTCCTGGCCATGATCACTTCTAATAGCACAGATATTGAGATTGAGTTCTTTTTGAATCTTTTTGAGGAAGCATATAAATATTTTTAGACCATTATTTTTGTATGCCAGAAAATAAATCCAAAAAAAACGAGAATAATCATCTACAATTACTAAGCAGTAATACTTACCTTCCAAGCTTGCTGTCCTTGATGGTCCAAACAAATCTATGTATAGTAATTGCAATGGTTGCTTAGTTGTTATCACTTGCTTGTGCTTGAATGATGACTTCACTTGTTTTCCTTTGGCACAGGCATCACATAGTTCATCCAAGCTGTAGTTTGCTTCAGGCAGACCCTTCACTAATTTCAATTTAGACAGTTTTGATAGTATTTTAATATTGAAGTGTCCTAAACGTCTATGCCAGAGCTAGCTGCTTTCCTGCTGGCTTGCTACTAAACACATTTTGTGGTTAGGAAGATCATCAATATATAGCACATAAACATTACCTTCCCTTTTTCCGTTTAATATTTCTTTTCCAGATGACAAGTTAACGATTGGGCAGCAGTGATTATCAAAGTTGACTTTGAATCGATTATCGCATACTTGGCTTATACTTATTAGGTTGTGTTTTAATCCTTTAACATGAAGAACATTTTCTATGCAGAGGGATGATGGATTACCTATTTTTCCTACACCTATTACTTTGCACTTACTGTTGTCACCAAAAGATTACATTTCCACCGAATTGTTTTTGCAAACTACTGAAGCATTTTTCATTTCCTGTCATATGTCTTGAGCACCCGCTGTCCAAATACCATTTGCTATATTTCAGTCGGGTTAGCTCCTCTCCTTCCTGCAAAAGAAGTTTCAGTGCTTAGGTACCCAAATTTCTTTGGGTCAAAAAGAGTTAGTACTATTAAATGTTTCTTTTGGAACCCATATCATTTTTATTTTATTAGTGTTCTTTTTATACCAGCAAAAATTAACATTGTGACCCTTTCTGCCAAAATGAAAACATTTGATAAAAGGTGTTGTGGAATAAGACCTACTTGCTGTACATGCTTTAGGCATCGAATTTTTGTTTTGCATCCTTGCTGTCACCATACCTGTGTAGCTGGTGGAGGGCTGATCATACCTTGAGATTTGTTTACCAGTTGCTTTAGATGTTGGTATGAATCCTATTCCTTCTTTTCTGTATGGGCTGCGTTGAGCTCCCAGTATTGCATCAAGTCTATCTTTTCCTTTAACAAATTTTGCCAGTGAAGCTTCAAGGTCGAGATTCTTGCTTTGCACTTTTTGTTTTCTTGAAGCGCCTTTGATTTTCTTCCCTCAGCTTACTCTCTTTCACGTGTATATTAGTATAATCAATCATGAATGGCTTGAGATCTGGTATGGTGGGCTACGACAATCTATCCACTTCTCGACTCGATGCTTCATTCAGCTCCTCAAGTTCAAAGAATTTTTTATCATGTCTATACTTGAGCTTTACATGCATACTTGTCGATTCTCGATCTTACATTCATTTAGTTTTACATGTAGTTTTTTATTTATTTGTATCAGACGTTTATTTTCAACTGTAGTGCACATAGTTTAGAGTTCATATGGTCATAATCTGCATGCAGTGTCTTTTATGGCATCAGTTTTGTCCTCTAAGGCATTTTTTAGTGCAAGTATTTCTTTCTTTAGGTATTCGTTTTCATCCTTAAATTTATCCATGCACGCTTTCATAGTTTTGCAGTCAGTTTTAGCATGTAGATATTTTGCATATAGTTCATCAAATACATCTTGTACCTCTTCATTAGAATCATCATAGTTAGTAGATTTACCTCATTAGCATCTTCACGATCTGCCATTAGACGTAAGTTGCTTTCTTCATTCTTTTCTGTCTCAGTCTGACTGTCTTCTGATTAGCTTTCATCTTCATCGCTCCAGGCTGCCATAGCTCTTTTCCTTCTTGTGTCTTTGTATTTTGATCTCTTGAGCAATGGACATTTGTTCTTGAAGTGTCCTGGTTAGTTGCAGTTGAAGTAATTTGTATCTTGTCTGTCTTCTCCTCTATTTGTTCTTCCATTACCCCTTCCCTTTCTAAACTTGTTTCTTTTGAGAAAACTTTTAAATTTACGGTTTAAGAGTGCAATATCTTCATCAGAGGAGGAATCACTTACCTGCTGGTCATTTATTTTTAATGCAATCCCTTTAGGATGTTCATCAGATTTCTTTAGTGACAGTTCTTTGGCCATCAGTTTGCCAATTAGTTCATCCAGAGACATTTGAGGAAAAGTTGGATTTTTTTCTATGGCATCTACCTTTGATCCAAAGGTTGGCAGCACAGCTCTTAATATTTTCCATTTCAGCTCTTTGGGTTTGAAAACTATTCCTAGATTCTTCAGAGGATTTGTGATGTTAGTAAATCTAGTAAACATCTGAGTAATGGACTCACCTCGGTTCTTCTTGAAGTTTTCATACTCAGGCATGAGTAGGTTTACTCTGGTTTCCTTGACTTGTGTGGTTCCTTCATGTGTTACCTCTAGCTGATCCCATATTTCTTTGGCAGTGTTGCAAACACTGATTCTGTTGAACTCATTTGGATCTAGTGCACAGTAAAGAAGGTTCATGGCTCTGTCATTCATTGATATAAGCTTGTTATCTTCATCATTGTATTCACGTTCTGCCTTTGGAATGCGTATTCCATCTGGACCTGCTTTAGTTGGCACGATTGGTCAATCTCGTATGATCTTCCATAGTGTGAAATCTTGTGCTCGAATGAAGATTGTCATTTTGGTTTTCCAGTAGCCATAGTTTGTTCCATCAAAGAGTGGCTGTCTGTTGGAGGATCTACCTTCAAAAGCTATGGGAACAATGTTAGCCATAAGGATCTTTTACCTCAAAGTTGTTAGACCTTTGCTTTCAGGAGGCCTGCTCTGATACCAATTGTTAGGTTTTCCTGTAAGATTAACTCAAGAGGGGAGGGGTGAATTGAGTTAGTCAATAAAAAATTTCGTCAAGCTTAGTTATCCTACTGGTAGCAGGCTTACAGCCGGCTGTGTCAATTCTATAACCTGCAAACAGAGAGAGTTAGAGTGTTTACTGACATATGTAAAAAGGATAGTACTCAGGATATTTAACGTGGTTCGGCAAACCCCTTTGCCTACATCTATGGTCGCTCTATCACCAGAGCCAAAGCTTCACTAAACCTTTAATAAGCTACAAATACACCAAGAGCAAAGTGCTTCACCAAACACACTTACTCTGACCGGGTTTCTTCACCAAGACAACCCCTAACAGCCTACTGGACACACCTGTCCCTCTGGCTGATTTGTTAGCTCTATTACAAGGTCTAAGAACTGTCACCAAGCTCCACCTGAGCTTCCTTTCCCGGTGCCCGCAGCACCACCTTCACAAAGTCAGTAATAGGTTGCAAGAAAATAAACAGAAATTGAGCACATGATCTATCTAATGAAGGTTATGTGTTCATGAAGTGTTTGTAATGAGATGATCAGAGAGGTTGCTGAGAAAGATTTCTTCAGTGTGATCAGCAGCAAGATTTTTGTTGTTTGCGTAGAGTAGTAGAGTTCTTGAATGTCTCTGTTTTGCTTTGTTGCTCTGTCTCCCTTCTTATAGTATTTTGTCTCTGTGCAGGAACCGTTGAAGAACGTTGCCGTTGGCGCTCTTTTCCATTGGTGGTTCTTCATGTCAGAGAGGGAGCAGATTTGCCCAGCAGTTAACCAACCGCTTTCTTAATTGTTTTCGGTTGTCTTTTGTGCAATGTCTCCATATCATTAAATGCGTTGTAAAAATTTGAATTTGCCGCCAGTGATTATAAGCTTAATTTAGCTAAGTTACTGTCTGAAACAAAAGAGCTGAGTTAGCTTGTCCATATTTAATGCATTGCTGGTTGACTGCTTGATTTGATTAGAGATCTTGACTTGTATGATGTGCTTTCTTTCCTTGATTATAGAGCTTTCCCTTTCTGTGAAAAGGAAGATGATTTTTGCTCATTGTAGATCTTCTATTTGAATTGCTTCAGTGCGTTGTGAGTCCAGAGGATTTTTGAAGCAAGGAGAATTTGTTACCGTTGAACCTAAAGCTCTGTTTTGAAACAGAGAAATCTTCTTGTGCTTCAGTGGTCAAGCAGCTGACTGCAATGTGACTATGGCATCCTCTGTTCCGTATGCTGTTTAATTTGTAGTAGCATAACAGTTGGCTGCATAATGGCTGTTATTGTCTGCTGTAAATAAAGTGATCTTTGTTTGTCTAATTCTGCAGAACTTGATTTCAAATTATTAGTCTAATATAAATCATAGTTCCTAATTCTTTGTTATCATCAAAATAGTTCCAACACATCCGATGATGATTCAGTAGAAAAACCTAAGGATGAATATGTTCTCCATAAATCATACAATTAATGTGTTGAAAGTAACACAACTATACTCCCGAAAAAGGAAAAACAAACTCCCCAAGATATACATTATATGCTGGGAGAAATATTAGATTGAAAAGGTACTGAACAACTGAAATATACTTGGATCTGATTATCCAGATCCCATTCGAATACTTTGGGATAATCCACAATATACCCAAACATACAAAAAAAAGTATGTTAATAACACAGGGTATTATCTACTCAGTAGTCAAGACTAATGTACTGATCTTAATGAAAAGTTCGAATCTTAACGACAAGGACTATGAGATTGAGCAAGGAGACCCAATAGGACTCCTTGTAATACATAAATACGAGGATCTTCCGATAATTAAGGAAGAATTCGAAGATATTGAAACCTGCCCCACAAAGAGCATTCATGTGCTCTCTAGGGAGAGTTTCGACTAGCACCCCACAAAGGGCCGCTACTCAAACTCGTTCCCCACTGAGGGCTGAGGCTTCTAGCTCTACTCCCGCTAATATATCTCGAGAAGGAGGTGATATATTCCGTGATATAGGCTATACATGTTCAAATTTTCTTCCGAACCGGAAGAAACAATACATCCAAGATCAAGATAGCATGGGTGAACAATCTGTGGTCACTGATGAAGATCTTGAACGACTCAGAGGTAATTCCTCATTCTGACAAGAGGGAAATTAATAAAGCCCCCTCTTTTAGATCAAGATTCCTCAATAGGCATACATACGTTTTTTAACAGATGCAGGGAAATATTGAATTAAAAGGTGACAAAGATTTATCTTCCATCAGCCTTTTAAATAAAAACAAAATCAAAAAACTCCAAGACAAATACCCGAGAATGAAATACATACATATGGGGCTAATACAGCTCAAAATCACGGCTCTCTTTAGATCCGGGATTGATACACAAATATTGGTCATGTGTAGATGAGAGGATTGTAACAACCCTCTAACAGCATCGTTGGCGTAGCAAAAACCAATTTAGCAGACCGTTTGTTTGGTGTCAACATACATCCAGACTTTTGTATAAGTCTTAAGGATCAAAAAATAGATAAGTCCTGCACTTTATCTATAAATCAAAGGGATAGAGCTCTTAACCGGCTAAAAAATACTTGGAATACAATGGGTGCATTGTATGGCTTTGAATGATACATCTACATTCAACCAAGATTGGTTGACGTAAGCCACTTATAGCTGGATAATGACATGCAGCTATTCCTGAAGACTCTGAAGCCGAAATGCCTGATTCCAATTGAATATTTCACAGCCTCAGGAAATACAGTTTCGTCTGTAATCGAGAATACCAATCCTGACGAAGCATCCAACTCCACACATGTGCCTCCGCAATAGGGGATAACAAAGTCTGTTTCATCTTTATCATCCCATAGATGGGCAGATGTAGAACTCACTCTGGAGGCCCTACATGACATACATCGTTTGAGCGTCAAAACAGAAGATCCAATTGAAGGAAAAACGATAAAACTACTTGAACGACATCGGGCAGATAAGGTGGTCATCAAGGTACTACTATCCAAGATAAACACACACAAATAGTACCAGAAGGCAGGTACATCTGCCATAACAGAACCATAGTAGCACAATCCGCAGCAAAGCGTGGTGGGATCATACAGGACCATACATCACATGAGCATCACATAAGCACTGCTGAAGGATTCCTTATTCACATAGGCTTGAAAGGACATTTTGTCTTATTGCATTGATGTAATTATGTAATAGTAAAGTGATAAGACTCCGTTATATTGTTATAACTGGCCACTATATACATATTAGCCACTAGTTAGTGGAGTCTTATCAGGGAAGCCACAGCGTTCCTTTGTAACTCTATAAATAGAGGGATTCTCCTTACTTGAGAAACACTCTCAACTTAAATAAACAAAAGCTTTTGCGTACATTTTCTTGAGCTCTCGTTGTGTTCTTAAGTTTTCCTTTATTTATTTCAAGTTTTAGTCGTAAATAACAATCCTGGGTAATCTTTTATCTTCCTTAACCTTAAGCATTCCAACATGAATGCATATTTAATTTGTTGCATTCTAATGAACCACTAAATTTACATAGTGACTTTACAATATCTAACAAATCTCCCACTTAAAGACACTTTGTAAATTGCAACCCAAGAATAACAAAAAACCTATACGTAAGTGTCCAAATTCAATGACATTGAAAATATGAATGACTTAGAGGAGCAGGGCTAGCACGCATGCTAGCAGACTTCCTTTACCTCATACCGTTGTCGATCTTCCCTTGATTCCATTGCTATCTTAAAGTGATTTCCTTTCGGCTTTCTTATCACATTCAATGCTGTTCTCTAAAGGGGTGGCAAATTTTGACCCGACCCGAAAATCCGACCCAAAACCGATTTGAAAAGGTCGGGTTCGGGTCAAGCTTTAGTCGGGTTCGAGTCGACCGAAAACGACACGAAAATTTTAAACGGGTTCGGGTTTATCCGAAATTGACCTGTTTAACCCATATAACTATTTATATAGTATATATTACTTAATAATTAGAAAATAATAGCAAAAAATGTGAATTTAATTTATATATATATATTTTAATTTATCTTATTTTAACTAATTTTTATTTAATTTATAAATTTTGTCAAAATTAATATTTTTCTTTTTAAATATATCATAATTAATAATTTTTATATATTATTAATAAAAATTAATATTTATTATTTTTATTTTAATAATTTTAATTATTAAATGGGTCGACCTGAGTTTGACCTGGTTATAAATAGGTTAGGTTAGGGTTAACAATGTTGACCCATATAAATAAATGGGTCGAATTAGGGTTGAATAATTTTGACCCGATTATTATATGGGTCGATCCAGAACCGACCCAGGAACTCGAATTGCCACCCTAGTTCTCCATTGTGATTCCTTACAGAGATCTACAAAATAAATACTTGTCAAGGGTTACAGATTAGTTAAGAAATTCGTAGGGTTCCCGTTGATAGCTTTGATGAACACTTGTTAGAAATAGCGAGTGTGTTTGGTTGTCGATAGACAAAGTGAAAATATAAAACACACTCAAAGATCTTGCGTAATCAATACAGGAATTGAAACAAGAGCAAGACAAATAAAAAGACAAAAGACTTACGTGCGGAAAAATGAGAAAAACCTTACGGAAAGACAAAGTAGCCTCAAGAAAATCACTAAACCAAAACAATAACAAACTCTTTGTGTTACACTTCAAGTGGGAACTCTCACTAGATTGCTTTGCTTCTATCTCTCACACTTGATGTTGTGAATGATGTGATTAATCCATCAAACAAATGTTTCTTACCCATATATATAGTGTGTCCAAGGAGGCTTTTGAATTTCCAAACTGCTGCTGAGGTCAAATCATTGTGACATTGAATTAGTACGTCCGGCTAGATACGCTGCCGCTAAGGACGAAATGTGGTATAAAGAATGACCATATTATAGTTTGACATCAATTTACAACTCAATCGTATGGATGGCATATAGATTTTGTAGGTTGATAACAATATGTCCTAAACCTGATTCTATTCTAAGGACGACAAGTTTGACTTGTGTGTCAAAATGTTGGACATCAACCTCGTGCTATAATACTATTTTCATTAATACTAGCTTTGATTTTGTAAGGTTTTATTAATACTATTTTCATTATGTCAACATCCATATGCATTGATCCTACCTCAAGTCGATAAACCTTACTTGGATTTCATAAAATTCGATCGAAATGTAGTCGACTCCTTACACGTATTTCTTTCAATTGTATTCTTAGATTGGAATATATTATATTTGTTTACGCATGCTAGTAAAATGACAAAATATTGGTTCTCCATTTTGTTGTAGAATTAACGGAGCCACTAACATAGGACACAGATTCTTCTATTCTAGCTGCAGATGTAATAAGAGATAAAGATAATGAGAAATCATCGTATGTTGGAATGTCCTTTGATAGCCTCGAAGCTGCAAAGCAGTTTTATATAGACTACGGAAAAGCATCAGGCTTTAGCGTCGTGAGCCGAACTACGAAAAAGAGATAACTTACACATCCTTGCTAGGTAAGTGTTGCTACACTGACTTGTAAGTATTTTGGGTATTACAAAGTACATGAAACAAAAAAGATAGACACTGACTCCGGGAAAAAAGGAAAAAAGAAGAGAATAATAGTACGCTTAAATGCGGATGCGCTGCATCGATATGAGTGAAATGGGATACCGATTGATTTGATGGGTCCTAAGATATACTGGGTACCGAGATATATGAAAAGCCGATGGGTCCAAAAACATAATGCGCATCGAGCTACGAGATATAGGTAGCCAGTTGGTCCTAGAATATATTGGGCATCGAGCTATGAGATAAGGATTGTTGGTGGGTCCTAGAACATATTGAGCAATGAGCTTGCTTGTGACTCTGATATGTAAAGTTGTTATGTATGTGTGCTGATGTGCATAAAATATATACATAGTATTATGCACTCTTAGATCATATATGTTTGGTTTTATATAGAAAAACTAACTAGAGAGAACCTTATTTATTTGTTTTTCATATTATCAGCAATTCTGTGCAGTCTGCATTTTTTATGAAGAATTGAATTTTGTAGTGGAGTTTTTGCAAATGGCCAACTTGGTTTGAAAGACAAGACATTGTAGTTGGACGATGAATTAAACAGAATTTTCTAGGCAACCATTTGACAATATTCACAGAAAAAGTTGAGATATAGTGTTGACCCAAATTATTTGCGCAATGTGCAATTATAGGTTTTTCCGATTTGTAAATGACAAGTGTGATATATGTGGAAAGATAATACACTGATCTTAATTGTGAATATTATTAGATATTTTTCGGAGGCGAAACAGACCCCAAAACCGTGCAGACAACTAGGTGGATAGAGAATTCAGACTAGCTTGGACTGCACCAACCTAATTATGAAAAGAAAAGCCATATGGTATTATATTGAATTTCATATCCTGTGTGGAAGAAGAAAGTAGAGGCGGCTGATCTAGGGTTTATTGTTGAGTACTTGCAGTTGGAACGGAAAGGACATAGGGTAGCAAGGAGCAAGGAGAAGAGACAGTAGTTCCCTCGACAACACTCTTTGTTGACGGTTCTTTTGTTCTGTCTATCATGTTTCTCTCTGTTTTGTTAGATCTGAAACTATGAATAAATTTCTCTTTTCTAAGGCTATGATGTAGCCTAACTATGATGATTTAATTCTTAATTCTATGCTATTCAAAGTTTAATAATTTGCTTATTGAGTGTTTCATTACCATGCTTAATGCTTTTATTGCGCCAATATATAATCAATTTCAGATTCATATTGAGATAGAGATGTGATGTACGGATTAGTCTTTGTAACGAATGCTATGAATTGCATGAAAGACAGAAATGCACTCTTATGGTTCATGAAGTTAGTCTAGGATGCCACAAAATTTAATGAGCTTTCTTATATTTTACTTCACATAGAGATATAGCGAGTTATTGCATGAATGTATGTTTGGTATAGCTTGAGAAAGTATATCAATGAAACTAGGGTTTTCCAACTGCTAATAAAGATTATAAAATTCGATAGCATGAATACGAAATTTAATTGGATTAGTTACGGAGAAATCAAATGCCCTAGCACTTAATTCACTGAAATCTCATAAGGCGTGATGCGAGTTAGAGATGTGGTCTCACTCGATCACTTACGCTTTATGGCTGCTATTCTTCATGCATTGCATATATTATGTCATACACTTGCATGCGTGGATATACGTATATATATGTACTATGGTCTTGAATGAGTGAACGAATATGTGATGGCATATATAAAAAGGCATTCAACCATGTAAATAGGGTTTAGTCGAGTGTTTAGCATAAGCATATGTGAACACCCATGAGCTTGAGACGTTAACTACATATACAAGATTTTATGTAGTAAGAGTAGTAGTTTAATAACCTCATAAAAGCAATAAATTGTTGTGTGCTGCATTTCATATTATCATATCCTCTCTACTTTTACTGAGTCAGTATGGGATGGTTTAGGACTTTGTAGAATCTACTATGATCTATACTTGCATTTGTTGCATTTACGATAGTGATATAATAACTAGGTAATGCATTAGTAACCTTTAGTAGAGCATCCTGATTTTCACCTCACTTAGATTGGGGCTCAACCTTTTCTTTCTTTGGTCTCCCCCAGATAATACAAGGTTTAGCTGGACATTAGTGGTCCCTCTGTCGAAGATTAGAGTGACGCATCAAGGGTATGTCAGCGTGTTTTCGTGTTTCATTTAGTTGGTTCTGTAATAATAGAGGGATTGTATGTTCTTATTGCCATTTGTAAATATCGGCTTGATAGCCAATTATTTTATTTATTTATTTTCACAGTTTGCTGAGATTTATTACTGTAGGTAGCAGTTGTAAGCTGGCTAAGTCTTTCATGTGTTTTTATTTCTTGGTGTTGTTGATAAGAATCTATGATATCTGTGGTTGTAGTTTAATTATTGAGTTTTCCTCCTTCATTTTCAAAGGAGGTTCTGTCAAAATTTTTTGAAATTCTTACATGTGCTGCTTTGAAGTCAATCTTTAGTAGGCTTTCTATACTGGACCGAGTTTGGGCTTTGGATGAGATTGGTTTAGTCTAGTGCCGATCATAGTCTAAGATCTGGTTGTGATAAATGGTATCATAGCATGTTTTGTCTTAAGAGGTTACTGAGCAATAGGATCATTGCATTTGCAATTTGCAATTCAAAATTAGCATTTGTATTAGCATTTTAATTTAGCCTCCCAAGATTGTATTTGAATTCTTACTTAGGTTTTGATATTCACTTTAATGCTAGCAAACTCTTTAAGGATATGAATTGTACAAACGTTAGTGAGTTGCAGCGTTATAGTCTTGTTTAATGTTTTGCTATCGCAAGTGAGTCCTTCAAGGATGGGAAGCAAATATTATATGACAGATATTACTTTTGTGGAATATGGTATATGAATTAAGAAGCAAGATGAATATACTTTGGAGGGCTGGTAGGTATATATACCTACAATTCACGCATTGTATGGTTGTACTTCGACTACGTCGGCCTCCTAGCAGCTAAACCAAGTGTCATCAACTTGTGGGACTATACGCATTGTGTTGACACGTACACGGTTGTTGTGGTTAGAGCCTTAGAGGATATACTCTTGATGACCATAAGGACAACCATAGGACCACTAGAGGAGGATACGCATTAGCGTGTCTGGTTCTTGCACGTATTATTTTGGTGCTAGCCAGGATGCGACGTGTGGACTGTCAAAGGGACACGTTGTTCTAATACTATTTGTGAAGGCGTGTTAATTATATTCGTTTACGAATTAGAAAATATCAAGTAGTTTGGGTAAAACAGCATGGTTCAACGTTCGGTTAAGATCTTTTTGATCTTTCGTAAATTATGTATAGCTATCTAAGTGTAAATTATGGTTTTGTTCAACTGTAAAAATTGTATGGGTTTTGTTCTAATATATAAAATTACTTTTCATTTTTTTATTTTCTTCTTGATTATAACGTCATTGTCTTATTGCTTATTACTTATACCATTACTTGTATTTTGAATTGAGATTAAAAGAAAAATAGAGAAATAAGGAAAGTAGAAGAGAGTAGTTGTCCACTGTGGCTATCATTTAATAACTTATGATTAAATGAGTTATGGTTAAAACTTAACTAACATTTATTTTATGATTAAATGGATACTAACATTTACATCTGGCGTTATGATTAAATGCATGCTGCAAGAAGCTCGTTTGGCGTTTTCTTTGATTTTTTAATATATTTTATTATTTTTTATAACAATTGCAATTTTTTGACTTTTTTTTTGAAGTTTTTTTTAAGATTTGATGACAATAATGTAAATTATTTCTGCAATTCTTAAAAATTTTATTTCACAACTTTGAATCGAATTACATAAGAATTCTTATAAGAGAATTACAATAGAGAAATTACAAGCTATTTACAAGAGACTTCTTGTAAGAGAATTACATTTTTAGCAGAAAGAAGATTACAACAGAGGAGGAATTACAATTACATTTCCAGCATTTCACAATAGAGACGATCACATGATCTATATTTTCTGCATTCATTCATCAACACCAAAGCAAAAATGGAGAGGAAGGAGGAATGAGGCTCAGAGTCATGCTTTTACTTCAGGCACTGAGAAACAAAGACTATTGGGAACAATCCATGGTTGTCTCCCTCACTGCACTGCCTGTTATAGAGGCATTTGTGCAGTGGTTGCCATGCACAGCCATCCTAACTGCCTTGCTGTGTGCTCCAAATAGGTAGTGCAGAGTTAGGAGTAAAAAATTATGCACAAGTCCATCATTGCCTCGTATCGAAATTTTTTAACGGCTTTGATACAGGAAACTAATATCCCGTCCCAATCTTGGCAACCATGCATTCATTCAACATATAATTCCGAGCCAACTACCCACTACACCATAGATCAAATCGAATACACCATATAAATCAAATTCAATACACCGTATAAATCAAATCAATAAAAATTAAAATATATCAGTAAAATCAAAACAAATCATCAAAAATTATACTAAAGAATAAAAAAAGTGAAAGTTGAAGTTGGCAGAAGCCGAAGAGAAAACCAAGCCGAAAATGGACACCAAAAGCCGAAATCAAGCCGTAACCGAACGGTGAACTCGATTTTGCTCATTTCTGCGGCTGCATCTGCACTGTTGAAATGATAATGCTACGAGAATCACAACCGTTGACCCAAGTCAGGTGCCAACAGTGAAACATGTGTTAGTAGAGCCGGAGACCAATTCGAGTCCAGATCTCAGTCACAAGCTGACATACACACCGGGATTCGACATCGAGCCATAACCAAGCGAGGAGAACCCGATTTGCTCATTTCGAAGCCAGAGCCAAAGTTGGCCGGAGTCGAAGCCGGCAACAAAACCGAGCCCAGATATTGATCGAAAGCCGAGCGCCGAGAACTCAATTTTGCTCGTTTCAAAGCTGGAGACGGAACCATATCGGAGACGAAATCGAGCTGAGCCCCTGATCAAAAGCCGAACAGAGATCGGAATGGTAAAATCGAGCCACGGAGAACTCGATTTCGGCAAGAATCACGAAACTGAGCCGGTCGAAGAACTAGATTTTGCTTGGGAGCACAAGTTGCGCCGCTGAAGAGAGGGAAAAGAAATTTTCACAATGCACAACTGAAAACCCCGGGCCTTGTTGCGTAGGTTATGTTGTCTGCTGATTCATCTGCACCTTTGAAAACATAAAATGAAATCATCATAGCCGTTGATTCATGACTTATGCCTACAGTAAATCCTGTGCATAAAGGGATGGGATGTGCCTACATTACATCCCATATATATTTATTATTGTAAGAATGTAATAGAGAAACTTGCGGAATACTAACTGAAGAGAGGGGGGGGGGAGGCGTTGTATATGGGGTGTTCAATTGAGTAATCAGTTAGTCAATCAAGTAGTTTAATATGACAAACACTAGTGCTAAAATATGCAAGTCAGTAGCATTTGTAGGAATTTTTACGTGGTTCGGCACACGAAACTTCACTTGAAACTGCAAGTGAAATCCACTAATGTCAAAGAACTATACAAAATTGTTTTCAGATGTGGAGATCATTTAATATGTCACTAGAATTGCTCCTCAATATTTGGATTGAGTGGATCCGAAATGAGTCTTCAGATTCATCCAAGGGCTCAAAGTATACTCTAGGGTTTCTACTGCTTGCTTTGTCTTGCAAAAATTCAGGCAGATTTATTCTAGTAACCAATATGATTACTTTCCATAGAATTAATTTTCATAATTTCCTATTGAATCTGTTGCATGGTATGTGTCTAGGAAAAAATAACTTCTAGGCTGCTAGGGGTGGCAATTTGGATTTATGGGTCGATTTTGGGTCGATCTATTTAATAATCGGGTCAAACTCGTTCAACTCTAACCCTACCTATTAATAATCGGGTCAAATTCAGGTCGACCCGTTTAATAATTAAAATTATTAATTTCTAATTCTATATTTTTAAGCTTCAGCGAATTTATAATATCAGTTGTAATAAAAGTGCACGATGTTCTAAGTAAGAAATTTCTACTATAGTATTGACCTAAAAACTACAAGTGGTCGTCCATTGCTACCGACAACATCTCCAATTTTTGACACATAGCTTGAATGATAGTGACCAAGAGAAGAAGAACGTTAATGACAGCCATATCAAATCGAGTCGCAAAACATGGCACATAGAGCTTCCAAGGAGTTTGTGTGACTCTGGTGCGACAAATGCTTTGACCATTTGTCAAGGTCAAATAGGGTTGCTTAATATTTATTATGTGTTGTTGTTTTATAGTTACAAGGTAGCTGAAAGAAAAACTGAGCTGAGTAAAGAGTGTGTCGAGCAGTTGGCATTTATCACTAAAGAAGTAAATGTTTGTGTTACATAGGTTGCACTAGTAATATGCTGACTAAACGTTTTCATTCCCATGGCTATCTCAAGCAAGATGCCTTTGTCTAATTTTTTATTTATTATTATTTTTTCTTGATCAAAGTCTCATGACACCTGCAAAATTACAATAGGAAACGCACACGGTAACTGAAAGGAGTAATTTTGAGTATGAACTACCCGGTGGAGTATACTTCCAGGTCACACCAGCAGAGGATGCTTCATCTCTGTAACTTGCAACTCATTTCTTTTTTCCTAAACAGAGTAAGAGATTCCCATTGTCTGTGCATTTCAATCAAAGGTTATTATATGGTTCCTTCTGCAAAGGGTCACACATATAAACAAGGGTCGCATGAAGTGGAATATTTTTCCTCATCTACCCAAGCTATGGAATATTCTTTGCCACTGTCTTTGCATGTACGACCGAATGTTAACCGGTCAGTAAAAGATGTATGTCATGTGGATGCTAGAAGACGAATGGAATGGCTGGTAGGAGCGTTTTACAAAGTTCTAAATTAGAATTAAACACTTCCATTGGAAATCGAGCTCTCCTTCGAGACTAAGACTCCTATCTAGAGAGTTTCCCGAACACCAATGGGAAAGACAACTCGGTTGAGATCCATCCACCCTTTGATGGTGGGATCATTATCTTGCCATAATTCACATGGAACCAACGTAAGATGCTCGTTGAAACCTTAAAACCACCATGCACCTGTCCTTAAGATAGTAGCTGCGAGACTAAGGATTGCTACAACGAACAATACATTAGTATTTAAAATTCGAAGAACTGAAATTTTGTCATCGCCACTCAATGACTAAGGATTTCTATAACGAGCAATATATTAGTATTTAAAGGTTAAAAAAACTGATCGTTTGATGTTACAAAATTGACATAAAAGTACAAGTTTACGACCAAACATTTCGAATTTGTTGCTTGTATGGGACAAGATTTTGGCGTAGCCTATACACGCAAACATATATGCTGCAAAAAAAAAAACAAATGGAAATAGATTTTATATCGAAGTTAGACAGATAAAATTTAGTGGTTAACGAACAAACAACATTAGACATTACCTCATCGGTCAACCAACTAGCTACTGTCGATATACCGGCGAAGAACCACCAATGTGCATATCAAGGGCCGAGGTGGATTTTCTCTTTGTCTTTTGATATGTCCCCTCACCAAAATGATGAGCTATACCATGTCTGCTTTTGAAAAAACCATTTAGGATCATAAAATTGCCCTACTGTTTGCTCCGCTATGCATTCCCTCTTATATTGCAGCGAACCGTGTATCATGGCAATGACCCTTAACCTTTTTCTTAATAGCAACTGTTCAAGGCATATGACAAGAGACGTTAACAACTTCAATCATCTAGAGGCATACCAAAGAGGAAAAATTATTCTTTGAGATGACAGCAAGTGTTTGCTAACAGGTATTGGTTAGATTGGTAAAGGATCTTCTTTATGCATTGATGATGTTTTGTTTATGCAAAGTTTGAAGCATAATCCTTAGCATAAGTCAACTTTGCAATGTTGGTATGTATGTGACATTTAAAGAAAACTCTTGCTCGGTTGATCCACTCATCCGGAAAGAAAATCATCCAAGGCTAAAGGGAAGGTAATGTTTATATTATTCATCATGAAAATTTTCATAAAAAAAAAAACCTTTGCCTTGTAGCTAACCAGGGAGAAACCAGTCACTTGTGGCATTGAAGACTCTGTCATTGCAATATCAAAATGATTGCAAACCTCACCTGAAAGGAAAACATTGTGATGCATGTATGAAAGGCAAACAAGTGAGGACTTCATTCAAATCAAAGCAAGATGTAACCACCAGCAAGCCACTCCAATTGCTTCATATGGACTTGTTCAGACTTACTCAAAACTGCAAGCTGGGGGGGGGGAAATATTACTGCCTTGTCATTGTTCACCACTCAAGATAGTGATGATGAGAATGACATGATTCCAGAAAAGAGCAAACAGAGATCAGTTCCTGAACAGTCACCAAATAGGGAGGATCTAGTCTTTGAATAATTGACATAACAGCAAACAGAACACAATTCCATTCAGTCAATAGAACCTGATCGATAAGGAAAAAAGAAGATGAGTTGCAAGTTACAGAGGTGAAGCATCCTCCACCAGTGTGACATGGAACTATAATCCACCACGTAGTTCAAACTCAAAATTACTCATTTTGGTTACCGTGTGCGTTTCCTATTGTACGAGTGCCATTAATATTTCTAAAAATTCCATTCAATTCTCTTGCACAAAGGACAGAGACCTTAGCCATCATTTTATTCATGAGCATGTTTAATGTAATGATATTGTTTTGAATTTCAATAATTCTGAAAATCAACTCGAGGATATTTTTACTAAGCCTTTGCCTTTAGATTCATTTTTCCGTATTTGTCATGAACGTGAATTATGTTATTTACAATTTTATCGGCTTGAGAAATGAATTTAAAAATTTTCATGGATCTTAAAAATTTTATTTTTATGGTCATGTTTAGAGGAGCAAGCTGGGTGCTACGAAAACACTTCTTTCCTTGTTAAGTATTTTAATGCTCTGCTAACTCCTTTCCATATGACCTGATGACTACTTAATTTTCCTTCCTGTTTATATTTTCTCTCCACACCAAAATTAAACCGTAGCCACTATTCACCATCTTCGTCCTTGCGGTTAAGCTTAACCCATCGTTCCCCAAGCCGATCCGGCCTAAATTTCTTGAAATTTTACTTCAAATCACAATGCTGAAGCATGGAGTCTTGTTTGATGTATAGAAATTTGTTCGGAAAAGAAAGTACTAGCCAACTACCACAAGCAAAAGAAGTTCACCATGCTTCCTCCCACGAAAATCCAATTTGATGATTTTGCTTATGCCGAACTAGATGTTGAAGACATCTTTGAGTTCCAAGAAGGTCAATTTTTGCAAGATTGTCTGGAGATCTACTATTAGGATGTTGTTTGAAATTTCAACGCAAACCTTCAACCCGACACCTTCTCTGGTTTCTCAACTATGATTTATGGCATAGAGATGCACATCAATCCAGGGAACCTGTCTTTGCTCTTAATTGTACCATAGTATGAGGACTTTGAGATGGTTCAAATGAGCAAGAACGATCATCTCAAGTGGGCATTGGACACAAATTATCCACACTTGCCATTGTTGCCTCCTGTTCTCCTACATATCATTAGCTGTGTCTTGGTTCTTAGGACAGGTAGCCGGAGTGACATATCAAGTTTTGACTCTTACGTGCTTTGGAGATTGATCTAGCACCTATCTATGAATCTCACCAGCATCATACGTCGACACATTGTAAATGTTGCTCAAGGAAGAAACAAGCATTTTCTGTATCCACACATTATTGGAGATTTGCTGCCAAAAAGGTGTTCCTTTGGAGAGGTACAATAAGTTGGTGAAAAGCAATTTGGTTATTATGGATTTAAAATTTATCAAGAGACTATATGGAGCTGATGAGGAAACTGATGAAAACTTTGAGAAACCGATGCAAGGAGAAGCACCAGCAGCACCAGAATAGCAACCCGAGGCACCGGCATAGCAAGATTTACCTAGTGGACATCAAGCTTCATGTGAGCCAGTAGCTTCTCAAGTCGACAACCAGCTGCATCACCTCACATGGTATGGGTACCCTCTGATCACGTGAAGGACCTCAAATAATGAGCTAACAAATGTTCAGATAGGACCTTCGACTCTTGAGGACAGTGCACAAGATATGTTCAATGGTTTGCATCCAAGAATCAAGGAGCTAGACCATAGGACTAAGAATAAACTTAAAGGTTCGGTTGAACAACTTTCCAAGTTGTTGGATGACAAATTTGAAGGACTCAAGGAATGGCTAAAGGATCAAGACGATCTGCAAATCCTCCAACCCTCATCCACCCTTTCTACCCAAAACCTCCAAATATCAAAAAGTCTAACCCTAGCCCGTTGTTACCAACCTATCCACTCATGGACTGATTGTTTCTATTGTTAGAAATTGTAAAGCCACTATGTAAATTAGTGGTTCATTAGAATGCAACAAGTTAAATGTGCATTCATATTGGAATGCCAAGGATCAAGGAAGACGAATCATCACCCAAGAAGTTGGAAAGCCAACGGTCAAGGCTAAACCCTAAACCAAAGGACTTGGACAATTAATGGGAAGATGAAAGAACAACCGTTTGGAAGTTCAAGAGTCTCCTTGAGGCATTATATATATGAATGAGAGGCATTTGCTTGGAAGATAGAACAAGAAAGGCTCATTCTCACATCAAGTGTGAGAGATATAAGCAAAGCATTTTAGTGAGAGTTCCCACTTAAAGTGTAACACAAGAGTTTGTAATTACTTTGGTTTAGTGATTTTCTTGAAGGCTAGTTTGCCTTCCCGTGGGGTTTTTCTCGTTTTTTCCCACGTAAATCTCTTGTCTTTGTGATTATCTTGCTCTTGTCTCAATTCTCGTATTGCTTACGCAAGACCCTTGAGTATGTTTTATATTTCCGCTGTCTGTATCGACAACTGAACACACTCGCTATTTCCAACATCTATTACGTTTTGTTTTTCTGGATGCTTTAGGTTTTTCTATATTGTAGTTTTTTGTATTTTCTATTTTGGATTTTGTCCTGTTGTCTTATCTACGCTTTGCTTATAGCAACTTCTTTTGTACCTTCTGTTAGGGTGTGTTTACCAAGGAGGTAAACTCAAGTTTTCTTCAAAAATACTTTTACTTTTTAACTTACTTTCAAAATAGAGTAAACACAAAAACTACACTTACAAGCAACCCATATTTTTCAATAAAAACTAAAGTTCACGGGAACTATTCCCGTGCACTTCCAAAAACACTCTCTCTAGCTGAACTTCAATCTAGATCTGGAATCTCCTTTTCTCGCCATTGTCTTCTAAATTTTAGATCCAGATCTGACCAAGTCTCTCCCTCTCCCAATCGGTCTATCTCTGATCAGATCTTGTCTTCCTCAAGCCTCCTTTCTCTTCTTCGTTTCACGGTCGATTCGTCTTCGATCGTATGTTTTTGAAGATATTTGAACTTTCCAAGCCACTGGATCAGCAAGTTGGAAGTTTGTTTTGTTTCCTCTAGTTGTGTGAATGTTTGCTTCAAAATTTCGGTGTGTAGATTAGGATCGGAGATTTTGGATAGGTTGTTTGAATATGTTGCTTCAATTAACCGCTATGAATGATTCTTAGAGCTTTCTGTTTGAGATTGCGTAGATCTGTAATTTTAAGTTAATGATTTGATTTTTTTTTCTTTTTTGAGTTCAGTTTGCAGATCTGTCACAACCTTGCAATTGAGGTTTGTACATCAACTTCTAGTGGTTACTACTTTCATTTGTATAGAAAAGCCGCCAAAGTGGTTGGACAGACTAGGCCAGCTGATGTTATGGACTTTACCGGACATTCATTTGTGCCGACCTAGTTTTTGGAAACATATACGTGCCAAACGGTTGCAGATTCACTCAGAATATACTAACTCAAACATGAAGAGTTTCAGAATATTTATTTCTTGATTTTTTGGAGAGAATATTGGAAGATATCAAACAAATCTACAAAGATAGAAAGTTTTCCGGCATGAACACAATCTAGACCAATCAAGTTCAAATTCCTATATCTCAATGATCCATTGAGTTTTGGTATGATCTTTATATGTAGATTCGAGAGGTCATTTTGGAGATTAATATTCGGATGACGGGACAGTAGAAACCATAGGGATCACTTGAACCGTTGGATTGTTTTGAAGCATCATATGATGTCCGATTCACTTCAAATTTGAAGTGCGTGTTCCTGAGGAATAGAAGAATACATCACATTCGCAATCAATAGCCAGCCAAAGAAATAAATTGAAGAAATTGTCAGAGAATAAGACACAACCACAAGAACACATCTACTAGCCATTTTCTTTTAATTTTGGCCATACATTCTTCCTAGCTGTTGGAAGAGTCATTTTGTTGCAGCAAATCTAATCACGTGATTAAGAAGGAGGCATCACTATATAACTGCTACGTTGAGGACAGCAAGAATACAACTTTCAGAGCACAAAAAATGAGCCATCATCTTGTTGCCCGTTCAAGGAGGGCAACATCAAAACCCAGCACTTTCTTGAGCCTTTGTTCTTCTTATTTCTTTTGTGTAAGATCCCTTAAGCTTTCTTGACCTGAGATTAGAAATCATTGTTAGGGAGATCACTTGAGCTTAACCTTGTGAACTACTTATAGCCTTGAGAGAAATGTTGTAGGAGAACTTGCAAGTTCTTAGGTTGCTAGCCTAGGTGTAGGTTAGCAGGTTTGTGCTAGGCCTTTAGGAAGACGTGCACGGTTGTAGCTGGAAGGACTTTGCGAAGTCTAGAAGGAGTGATGGAATTATCCTTGCGAGAGGACTCAGTTGAGGTGGAGGTGTTTTGCGGAACATCAAGTCTCTGTTAGTGTACATTGCTTCAACGTTAGGGGATTTTACTTGCGGTGTCAAGTGATGTGGATATAGTACCGTGGTGTCGAACCACGTAAAAATTCTCAGTGTGTTGACTGGTTTGCATTTCTTTGCACCTTTGATTAGTTTGTTTGAATTTGCTAACACTTCGGTGCACGATACAGTTTATGTTGTCGGTAACCTGATCGATTGACTGTTAACTGATCAGTGACTGTTTTTAGGACAGTGGATTGTTTAGTTTTTATTTTGCCATAACTCAATTCACACCCTTCCCCTCCCCACCCCCCTCTTGAGTTGATATTATGCAGGCTTCTCTTCCACATAGACATGTCAACCAATGAATAGTGCCTTCCATAGATGCTAGATCAATCAAGAATATTTTTAGAATATTTATTTGTATATTTTATGGAGAGAATGTCAGAAAGTTTGCAGCATGCTGACAACTCTAAACCTATTAAGTTCATATCCTTATATCTTGGTTATCCGTTTGAATTTTGGTATATTCTTTATATGCAGATTCAAGAGGATATCCTGAAGATTAATTATTTATAGAAAGAAATTATATTGGTTACTAGAATAAATCTACCAAAAATTTGGATGACAGACTAGTAGAATCCTTAGAGCATACTTTGAACTGTTGGATGAATTTACTGCCTCGTTTTAGATACGATTAATTCAAATTTGGAGGAGTAACTCCAGAGACTTACGTTTTGTTTGAATAGAGTAATAAACAAGAGTAAATAAGAATAAGATTAAACAATAGGAGATTATTAGGGTGGAGAAGAGAATAAGAGTAATAATTTAATCTTGTCTTGTGTGGATATAATAATATTATTACTAAGCAATAAATAGTTATTTTTATTTGGTAACTAAGAAGTAAGAGTAACTTCTATAAAGAGACTGAAACATCCTTATGTTTTTTATAGTTTCTGATTAAGCAAAACAATTTTAGCACAAACATGGGAGCTGAAGCAGTTGACAGATTGAAAGAAATGAGTAACCAAGCAAACATTATTTGAGCTTGGCTACACATTTGATGAATTAAAAACGTATTAGAGATTAACTTTTGTTGAGACTATACCAGTTTGTATAAATAATGTGTCAAATGTTATATGCTATCATTGAATCACGCACTGCAACGAATGTTACAAAGTGCATTTACAAAATTCTACAGGCACCTGAATATGCTTGTAAAATGCTAACATGTAATACAACCAACACCACCACAAGAGTCTCTTTCTGCAGAAGGGTACAAACTAGGAAAAGCAAATAGGCAAAAAACAAGAGCTTAGAATGGAGCTGCCTGGGCATAAACTTGCTGTGACAAATACATCCAAGCTCAGTTTTGAGCTTCATTGTTTTTCTTTACCTTAACAAAAAACATGGCAGAAAAAGTGTTCTACGAGTACAAAAATGGTCCCTAAAAAGGCTGTTGGTTATACTACATCATGACAAGCTCAAAAACACAAATCCTCTCGACCAAGTAAAGGGAGTTCATGTGTTTGGTGGATTTGAGATGTTAAACAACATTGCTGCCATTGCTAGAATCCTTCGCTTCCTATCTTCAAACCAGTTGTTATTAGCTCCAAGCAACTTTTGAATGTCCTCATCAAGACCTTTGAATGGCTTCAAACTAGTTGTTGCTGGATTTTTTAGTAGATTCATGCATGTAGCAGATGTAGGAAGGTGATCAAGATCCTCATCAGTAGCATTAAATGGAGCAGTCCTGTTATTGTAGATGATGACCAATCCTTGAGTACAACTAAACATAACGACAAATGTATTACCAATCACTAACATCTGTATGCAAAAGTATAAACACCAAGAGCTAAGAAAGAATTTTGCTGGTATAGCTAGCACATTTCCTTAGAAAGATGTTTTTTTGTTTGTAAAGCTCCGTAGACCAATTACTACACAAAAAACAATGAAATGAAAAGATTGAAGAAAGAAAAAAGGAAAAGTAAATCAAAAGAACTACTTGAGAAACATTTTCTGATTCTCCAACGATAAATGTTTTAAAACTTCCCAAAATGTTTTGATGACAAGATGTGCCTGCAATAAGGCGTAAGTGACAAGTTCCTTTATCACTTTAAAACAGTGACCAAGTACATGAACTTTAGGCCATTATGCTTCTTTATAAATTGTCAGTAGGAAGCATATCACAGTAAGATCTTCTCAAACAGCTTAAATTTCTGATAGTATCCTAGACAACTCATATATATTGTTTGATTTGAAGCACCAACTTCCAACTTATTGACTAGTTTACCTGATCATCATATAGGTGCACAGATATTTGTTTGCATTCTTTCTAAGTGGCATGCTTTTCAACTAAATGACCAGCTGAGATTAGAAATGAGGATGAGTGGATAATAACTACTAAGAACAAATCAATAGAAAGGTCAAGTATTAAACATTTCAGTCACATTCCAGTGCTTCCGTAAACCTCCAAGTTCCAAGTGATATTTCAACCATCCAAAATATTATCGAGTGAACCAAATTAACTTACACGACTACGGAGGTAAATTACACACAAACATATTCTGTTAGAACTTCAAAGCTCCCAAATCCGAAAACTTCAGATGAGGAACTTGGAGATTCCAATTTCTAATTCAGACAAATAGAAACAACAAAAAGACAATCAGTGAACTTTTTAAAAAACATCAGAAGTAAAAAGTAGTCTATAGAAACTTTTAATCACGATACCAGGGAGAACTTTTTTCGAAAATCAAATACTACTTGTAAGATAAGTGATTTATGCAACATTCAACCATAATCTCGCAATAATGCGACAACATAATTACTGCCAAATACTACTTTCAAGCCCAAGCTGGCATTTCTCATCTACTTCCAAAATCAGATAACATAGATGGATTAATCCAAAAAAATAACTTTAAATCAAAAAAAGCATAGACAAAGCTCGTTACTGCTCACAAAATCATCAAAGCTTATTAGAAGTAGATTGAGACGAAATGCTAATCTAGATTGGAATCGAACCGTCAAAGGAACCTAGTAAGCAGCGAGAGCGATGAGAGCAATTGCTACAATGAAGGAGGAGAGCCACAACACTAGCTCCAACGCCAAGATAGAGATTGAGAAATTGAGAGCGAGAGAGCTCACTCAGGAATCTGAGAGAGGAATCATCGAGATTCCGTAAATCTATGACTTCGTCAGGAGGATCAACGCTTCGCGTGTGCTCGTTTGGCTCACGCAAAGGCAACAAAGATAGCAGCATTGAGGAGAATGAAGCGGAGGAAGAAACAATGAAGATCTGCATAGGGGAAAAAAAACTTGCGTGGCTACGCGGAGAAGGGATCGCGGCGGGAGCAGAGCGGCGGCTGAAGACGAGAAGGAAAAGAAGAAATAAGAAAGCGGTAAATTTAATAGAGTAACATGGGCAAGATGGGAACTTCAAATCGTTAATAGTTGTAAGATTACTCCGGTTACACCGCACATGTGTAACTGATTAACCCTCCTATAGAAGTAATAAGAAAAAATTTTACTCCTCACTACTCTTATAAATTATTATCAAATAACAGCAACAGAGAGTAATTAAATAATCTATGTAACTAATCAAGTTATATAATTAGGGCATCTCGTTCTTATATCATTTCAGAGATTAAATAAATATTAATATATATAATCCTTTTAATAACATATCAACGTTTTGTAAATTTTTTAATTCTCACTCATCTTTGTGATCTTGCTTTATTTTAAAAGTTATCTCAACACTCAGTATATGAAAGAGCATATACTTAGACATTTTTTGTCACGACCCAATCTAGGCCATGACCGGCACTAGACCAAACAATGCTCAAGTGAAACTCAAGCATGGACTAGCCTAGTAAATCTAACACAAAATCAACTCAAAACATCTTAATCCAAAATTTTTAGAAAAATTCGGCAAAACTTTCCTTAAAAATTCAAGGAGATGAACCTAAAAATTAAACCACAACAATAATATCACAAATTCGTTTCGGCGATATTAAGAAACAAGAACACACAAAAGACTTAACAACTTATACAACAATTGGGTGTATACATCTCAATAAAATAAGAAAACACATAAATCAACATTTGGGTGCCAAGCTGATAATTTCAAACAATAATAATAATAGTACAGTCCCTCGAGTATTTTTAACATACCATCATTACACTTCTCCAATCCACAATAAGGTCCGCTAACTTCAACTCAGCCCTGCAATAACTAGGAGAGGCCAAAGAAAGAAAAGGCTGAGCCCAGTCTCAATGAGGTAATAAATCATGGATGCACCATTTAAAATTTCTAATGCATTACCTTATCATTATTTCTCTATATCTCTATATGAAATAAATGCAACATAGATCAGATCGTGCTTTATTTAATCCTAGACCGTCCCATACCAGACTAGTTCTAATAAGGACAGATACGGAAAGCATGATATACCTCAATTAAAGCCTCATGCATTTGCCTTTACGTTTCTCGTGTAGCAAGTTATCCAAAAACAGGCATACGTAATTACATGTAATATATATGAAGCATACCAATATTATCTGTATGTATGAATATGCATGCATAAGTATCTGTATATATGATTATTATTTGCCAACAATCGAGATGGAGTAAAAGGTCAATGCATATCTATCACATCTACATATGTCATCGTGAATGCACATGTATATATTTACATGATGTGACACTGATCAGGGAATACGATAATCATAAAGAGCGAGACCTAGTCTCCATCTCAACCTACCAACCATGCTACTCCTACCTCGGCGATGTACAACCATACCTGGCGATCGAACCGGATGGGCCATGGTATCACCCCCACGCGAATGGGCCTAACAATACTATGGCCATAGGTGGGTGCCCGCCCCACACCCACTGGAATCTTGATCTCAACCCCTGACTCGCCTGCCCTCGTGCAGCGCGAGTGTACATGCATAAGGTCAATTAAACTCGCGCCTCTACAGGCATTGGTCATAGGTCATATGCATATGCATCATGATCAACCCGGCATAAAGCCTGTATTAGGTTCATTCACAACCATACGTTCATATACATGTGCGTATATAATATCGTATAATCTATACTTGAAAATCACATGCAAGCAATAGAAGAATAATATTTACACATAATGTTAGCATGTATCATGTTGCAAGGATTCATCAGTCCATATATGCCTACTCCACAAGAGAATTATGCATTTTTCCAGAAACCCATACGGCATCATACAATTTATTTCTATCATACCTTTACAAGTCACTCGACTCAAAATCTTGTTTAAGCATGCTAAACCATTCACTAGATACAACAGATATAATTTGCATCAAAATTCTTATATCTATAACTCATATTTAGAATGCTAATATGTTAGGCATAAGTTCTCTTGTGGCATTTAGCATAAATCATAACTGGTATAAACTTAACATGTCTGTTGAGCATTACACACACTAACCACTAGAAGAGTCTACTATCAATGTTATGTTTCCCCGCCATGCATTATGTAAAAGAACATCTTATGCATATCATGCATTCGTATATCTCAAATTATAACTTGTATAACATATAAAAATGAGATTCTCACCAATAACAAAACTTATCAAATTCTAACACGTTATCATAATTACTGTTACTATCCTGATCTTATGCAAGCACGCACATAGGCATTTTATGATATGAAAGATCGAATCACGTTATGCCCTAAAGGTGGCAAGTCATGCCAGAGTTTTCAAGGCAGATGTTACTTGTGTTGAAAACCTAACAATAAGCTAAGAAAAAAAGACGCAAGTAACTCTCACCTAATATCCACGCAATTCATCTAAATCCGTAAGATATCACCAAGCCACACCACTCAGCTTCAAGTCAATCGTGCAATCCTAATGCACATAACAGACATTCGTTACTCAAATATGCTAAACAAAGTCTAAACTTCACGTTTGTAATTTAGGATATAACCGGTTCAAATCTGAAATCAAATTTAGTCTACTCATTCTACGATGTTATCCATTCAACTATTCATCCGATTTCTAATCATTACACGATTAATGCTAATTAGCGAGTTCAAGAGTTTACTGATAAAACGAGATGATTAAAGTCCAAACTAATTTCGTGTCCTAGCGGCGAAACTTATCGATTAATGATCCGATAATACCTTAAGACAAAATGTGTCAAAACTAGTCCAATGACAAGTTTAGGAATTCAAACAGGCACAAAAATACCATAGGGCTCGCCGGCTCGCCGGATTTCGGCCAAAGCTAGGGTTTCAGCGAACTCTGACCAAAGACAAAATCAAGCTTCGAGAAGAACCATCATCGCTAGCAGAGTTCAACAGAGAAGACAACGAAGTAAAAAAGGGACGTCGGCGGTCGGAATCATTCAATTTCACGGCGGTCCGACCAAACCGCACTTCTTCATCTCGGATTGGAATTGAGCTCGATTGATGGAGGGAAAACCTTCAGTGAGGTGAGGAGATGGTTTTTAGCAGCTCGGTGCAGTCCAATTGCCGACGAACAACTCCGGCGAAGGTTAGGGTTTCTTACCGCATCGCAATCGGGCATGAACATGAGTTAGTCGGCTAACTCAGTAATAGGAGAAGCAACACACAACAGGAGAGAGACGATCGGAAAGAAAAAGATAGGTGATCGGCGGCATCGGAGAAAGCATCACACGCACAGGGTGGTGCTTTCGGGAGAAGAGGGGGAAAATAAGAAGAAGAAAGAATAAGGAGTAGAAGAAAGAGGGAGATTAGATAAAGTTTTAGAGTGAAGAGATAAAAATACCCTTGTTGTAAGTTGGGGTATTACATTTTTTAATCATACAAAGAGCAAAACTCAATTTTAAAAATAAAATAAATAATATATTACATACCCGAGCAGCAATGAAGAAGGAACAACGACGGCACTAGGAAAGGAGAGCAGCGGTAGCAGTAGTGCTGGAATAGCAGCACTACAACTGCAAACTGAGAATAGTGGCAGTAGGAACTAAAGCAGCGGGGGGAAGGGAGAGCTGGCGAGGAAGGGAGAGCAACAGCAACAAAGGGAGAGTAGTGGCGAGGGGGAACGAAGAGCTCACTGTGGCAAGGAAGGCTCACAGCAAACATCGTGGGAAGAACTGCCGGTGGTGAAGAAGACTACGTGGCAAAATTTAAAATTTGATTGTCTAGTTGATCGGAAAGAGGAACTCGATCAAGCCTAAACAAGTAATCAGCAACTAGCCTTAGTAGGTCACTGTTGCTCATAGAACCGTGGATGTTAAGGAAGTTCACAAACATACAACTAGTTTAACAAGGATTCAGAACATTTACAACTACCTCGTCCTAATGGTCGAAAATGCTTAGAACAAATTGCGATTGGCTCTCACAACAGTCACTAATGTGTACATAATAGCGACTAACTAGTTTGCTGGTCTTTATAAATATTACGAAACTAATTTACTAAACTAATTTAGACGAATTATTTTATAAATAAATATTTTATAAATATTATTTTATAAAAAAATATTTATAAAATAATTCATATAAATTAGTTTAGTAATATAAAAAATAAGTGGATGTGACGCATACCTTGCATATATTATGTATGCAAAATTTTGAGTCACATATAGAATATATATTACTCTATAGTAAAACATCTTTGTGAACGTATAAGATTTAATAATCTTTATGAATGCATTGGCACACTAAATTATATCTGAGTTTGATGAAATTTCGTGTAAACAATACTTTTGCCGTAGAGAATAATTCCATCGGTTTAGATCATTGAACGATAAGTACAAAAGCCAGCTTCACAATGAATGATAAGCTAGGTTCTATAGCACTACTCTTACATCACAATAATCACACAAACTCTTCTACCTTATATTTCATACAGAAGATATAAACTATTGAACATACTTAACACAGACACATTATTGTTTAAACAAAATTTCAAAAAATTCGGATATAATCTGATAGTCGGATTGGTAACGTTAAATTGTTAAAGCATATACATCCATTAATCATATAGTCAGATGGAGTGTACAAATCATATATTTCAATTATGTAAGACTTTTATAGTATGATATGTGCAATTTGAAGTTGCGTCCAACTATTTTGATCTTTGAAAAAAAAATTATACTAACTACTTCTAAATTATTTATTTCTAAAACTAATAGCAGCCATACTAGCAAGAGTCACTAATTCTAGAATACAGTGACCATGTCACCGTCATGGTCGCTAAATCACAGAAACGAGCTTTTTCAACAATGGTCGTTGTTACTCTTAATAGCAGCAACTAGCTACCACCGGTCGCTATTGCTTATATATCAGCAACCGTGTTCAAATCACCTATGATTTAGACATAAGCAACCATTATAGACCAACGGCCCCTGATGAGTTGGATTATAACGACCACCTTGTCGAGTGGTCGCTCTTGGTCAATCATTAGCGACTTTCAGGTGTTTGCTCGTTTGTTTGTCCTTATTAGCGACCTTCGCTTTGTGCCAGTCGTTGTACCTTCATATTAGCGACTGATTTGCCCTAGTCGCAAAAATGCTGGTCATTAGTGACGCACTATCTTACGGTGATGCCACCATTAATACAAACATTTTCTTTTTAATTAACAAATACTAACTACACATAACTATCACGCTTAGTAAACTCAACTATTCTGTCTACTCTCTCATAAATATAAGAGAACAACACATAAATATTACACAATTATGTTTGACCACCTTGACAAATGGTTAAAGCAAGATTCCACATCGTCATAGTCACATACACAAACCTATTGGATACTATGTGCGCCATTGTGTGTGCAACCTTGTGTGACTATATGTGTAACCCATGCGACTTTAGGGCTTTGTGCAACCTACGTAACACGATCTGATGTTGCTGTCATTAACTTTCTTTTTATTTTTCTACCAAACAAGTTCCGAACTCTACTAACTAACTATCCTTACTCGCCAGCCCTCAAAATTTCATGAAGAACCATAAACAACAATAACGAGATGGACATAAAGAAGAAGAACATGAGAGACATTTCAATGTGCCTCGTCAAACGACTATTAATACTGGTCGAAAAGCCATCGATGAACTACAAGCTCTAGAGCCGACATGGTGGTGGTCTAGCTAGAGAGAAACTATTAAGAGCGGGTTTCTAAATTGTTTAAGCAGGTGAATGCAAGCAATTTTAATAGTTTTGAATTGAGGCATTTCAATCTTTCGACTCTAAAAGTATATCAAAAAACATCCTTTGAAAAGCTGGCCTAGGAAGACAGAGGCCTACTTAAACAAGAAACCCGTGAGAAGACCATATAACCGAACTTACCCTCCCACTCAAGAAAAAGTAGAAGTCGAGGTGATGTTTTGAGGTGCGTTTTGCGAATACAATCCTTCTATTCACTTCAAAAATGAAATTAAATAAACATTTATTTTATTAAATCTAGAAATACTCAATGATTATAAGTTATCAAATTATTATATGTCTATACATTTTTTTAAAATTAAAAAAAATATAAGATGTTTCGTAAAAAAATTCTATAAAATCTCTAAAATTTCTCAACTCGCTAACAATTTGAATTTGAACATAATCCAATTATAAGATAAATACTTATAGCTAATAAAAAGTGTATTTTTGACTTTATATTCGTAGCTAATGAAATTCTTGTTCAATGTTTTGATTTAGGGCCTATTTTAAGAATCAAAATCTAAAATTTTCACTTTTCAAACAATCAATTCTAATGTTTTTAATTCTCTAAAAACTTGAATATACAAAAAAGTTTCCTCTTTTGTAAATTTATAATCAAAAGCTAAATGAGTAGCTAAGGATTAACCGGAACATTATTTTTCTTTTTGTTAGAATTGAGAATCGATAGCCTTATTGAATATATACTATTTTGACAACCGAAAAGTGATCAAACCAAATGTATATTCAAAATATTTTGTGACTTGATTAATTACAGAATTTGTGTATTGTTAGCTAAAAAAGTATTCTTTAGACATATAATTGAGTACTGATTCATCTCCTAATACTTCAACTTTTACTTATATAAAAAAAAGGGTACTCGTTTTCTTCGATTAACTGTTTATTTTCAAACACTCATCGCAAGGCATACATTATATTGCATCTCTATCTTCCAAAAAGAAAATGGGACCAAAATGGAGACAAAAGAAAATGTGCAGGAGGAGCTTAAGGCGCTTCATAAAAATAAGATGTGAGAGCTGGTCCCTATGCCTCAAAGCTGTGAGACTATTGAGAACAAATGAATATATAAGATCAAGTGAAATAGCAGTAATCAAGTAGAACAGTATTGTGCTCGGCTGGTGGTGAAGGACTATGCACATAAGGAAGAGATCGATTTTAATGAGATATTCTCTCCAGTGATATGTTTGACAACTAGTCGTGTGGTCTTGACGCTGTGTGCATCATTGGATCTCCATCTTAAGCAGCTCGATATAACGACGATGTTCTTGCACGGGGAGTTTAAAAAATAGATATATAGGGTACAGCAAGAAAGCTTTGCCATGAAAACAAAGAGGTTTTGATTTGTCAGTTAGCAACTCTTTTTATAGGCTTCAACAAGCACCATGGTGTTGGTATATAAAATTTGATTCTTGTATTGGGAGCCTTATGTGTAACAAGCTTCACGCAGACCCTAATGCGTACATCAAGCGATTGGAATGGAGTGAGTTTGTCATCTTGCTATTATATGTTGATGATATACTTATGGCAAGTACAAGTATAGAGTGCATACAACAATTGAAGGCTCAACTGCTAGTGCATTCAATACCAAAGACTTGGGCTGGCAAATAGAATCCTAGAAATATAAACATGGCGAAATATAAGCAATAAAGAGATTCGGCTATCTCAAACTAGTTAACTAAGAAAATTGTCAAACGGTTTAAAATGTATGGTGGTTAGCTGATATATATCCCACTCTCTATTATTCACAAGTTATCTTCTTTGGCATACCCTAATCTAGAGCAAGGGAGATTCGGATGTATGGGGTATCATATGCATCAACAGTTAAAAACCTAATAAATGGAATGATTTACACTCTTCCTGACATTGAGGATTAGAAGACGACAAAAAGGATCATTCAGTATATAAAAGAAACTTAGATAAGGCATTCGTTCAGAACATCGATCACAACAACAATCACAATGTCAATTACGAGAGATGCAAGTAAGAATATTCTGTTTATAGTTCTCACTTAAAGTGTAACACAAGACTTTGTAATTGCTATAGATAAGTGATTTTATTGAGACAAAGTTTGCCTTCGTTGGGATTTTTCTCATTTTCTCCCTCATAAATCTCTTCTATTTTTTTGTTTGCTTTATTTTTGTCTCAATTCTCATATTGTTTAGATAAAATCATTGAGTACATCTTGTATTTCTGCTATGTCTGTACATAACCTAAACATACTTTGTATTTCCATCAAGACTAACATTAGACATGTATTACTTATTATTTTGAGAGATTTGCAAAGGATCGGCTATGGAAAAAAATTTATGCGGCGAATTTTTCTCACTCCACAAAAATAAATCTCACTGCCAACAATTTTTGTAGCCAACTCTAAATTTTCTAATTAAGATATACAATTTATTAATTATTACATTTGTTCATTCTTTAAATCATTCTAAAGTTTTTAGTTTGTTGTAGGAATGGACAAGGAGTTGATAAAAATAAAAAAATAGTACGAGCAAAAAATATATCAACAGAGTGAAACAATCTATGAGATTTGATCTTAACATTTGGGAGATATTGAAGAATTGGATGACCATCTACATTTTGTCTAAATATATATTAGAAAACTTAGGAGATACGGAAGAATTCGATAACCATCTAAATTTTGTCTAAATGTATATTAGAAAACATGGAAGGTGATTGAAATACACTTAATGACAAAAAAAAGTACCCAAAAATCTGTCATGTGGACAGATCACAGCGAGAAACTTATGCCTATAGATTGTGGGATAAGGACTAAAGAAATAGGGTACTCATTTTTCAATTAACTACTTATTTTCAAACAGTCATCAATGGCATATATTTTGTTGCATCTCTAACTTCCAAAAACAAAATGGTACCAAGTCGGATACAAAAGGAAATACGTACACTATTATTCTAATTGCATCACATGTTGGACTCCTAAAGAAAGAAGGGAAGGCCAAAATTTGGGCTAGAAAACCCGACAAATACCAGCATATTATTGAAGACAATTCTTGGAAGTTCAGCTATAATGTCTTCAAATTGTGTAGATATTACTTTCATTTGCTTTAATGACAGTATGGACCAGTTGTGCATACAATTTCATGCATTTATGGTGAGTTGGACGTTATTGTAACTGAAGACAATCTTAGGCATTGTTTGGATTGTGATTATTGATGGTGAATGGTGGTGATGGTGAAGCATTTTACCATATTAACTATGTTTGGTTTTGTTTCATTAATGGAAGGGAAAGGATGGTGATGGTAAAATTATGATGAAATGATGGTGAGATGTGTACCCACCAAATTAGTAGGTACACATGGTGACAAAAAAAAAAAACAAATTTGCTTCCCCTTTTGTCCTTTTATTTTTTAATTTTTTAATATTTATTTTAATTAATATTTTTAATTAAATAATTACTTTAATAATTTGCATTATTTTTTATTAATAATAATTTATAATTTTTATATTTATTTAATTTTAAATAATTTTAGTTGGTAGAGAAAATAATAAAAAGATATGATCAAATTTTTTAATTAAAAATTTTATTAATTTTATTAAATTATATCAAACATTAATAAAAAATTAAATTAATTAAAAAATTAATCTAAAAATTATATTAATAAAATTAATTTAAGTTATATTAATCAAATTAGTTTAAAATTATATTAATAAAAATTAAATTAATATAAATAAAAAGAGCGTTTAAGTTTTTTATAAAAAATTTACTTTTTTTACTTATTTATCTATCCAAACATAGTTAGTTCATTATTTGTAAAGTTAAATAATTACTCTTTTCTATGTCCTCTTATTATTTTTCCAATCTATCATCTTACTATTATTTCTTTACCATGTATCCAAACATACCCTTAGAGGCATGGATAAAATGCTCACTATACACTTCCATTTTCCACATCCCCTTCAGTTCCAGTGCATGATACAATATCTATGGTATTTGCACATTTTGAGAATCTCTGTTCTCCCTGAAGCTCCATCTTCGCTACTCATGTCCCTCTCAACAACTGCAAAAATCTAAACACAACAGTGATTCCAGTCCAGAATGAAAGCACGTGAGAACTTTGGCAACAACAGCAGCAAACAGTTAGAAGAAACTTCCAAAACACAGCCAACTCGTGTCCAGAAAAAGCATCAAGGAATAATTGCTAAATAACTGCAATGATGACGTCTAGAGCTTACATACAACACAAACAGTAGCAATTAAACAACAGTAAGAGCAGTTACTCAAAAATGACTATATACAGTGGCATTATTGGAAATAGAATAAAGTTGTAAAAGAGCAGCAGCAAGTCAAACAACAACTTACTAAAGCAGGTGGAATAACTTCCTAAACAACAGTAGCACTTAAACACCAGCAGCTAACAAACTAATCTAAGCAGCATCAATTTCGAACCGTATATAAACAGCAGGTAAATTTGTAATCAGAATTTTCGAAATTTGAAAGCCTAAAATTTTTCCGTAGAATTTGAAAGCAACTTAAATAGTAGAACTTCGAAACACTTACTAGTAATTTGTGATACCAAACCAGAATTGTAATCAACCCCTCAACATCCCTGAACAATGATAAAAAACACAACCCAGAAAGCACCGCTATAACTTGAAAGAAGATTTATTGTACTGACCTGACTTACTGCTCAACTACTTGCTTAGTTCTGAATTTGCCCTGAAGACTTCGTCCTGCTTGGCATGCATGACAACTTCAATCTTGGTGAGCATGCAACAGGCACTCTGGATTTATTTGCCAAAATCAATGAAAATGAAGGATATTTTGATGTAGAAGTGAATTGTTAAGGCTTCAGGTCTTACCACAACAGAAATCCTCAAAAGAAACACATATTACAAAAACTAGAAGAAACATATTGTGGTCGTACAACATTGTCCTGATCAAAATGGAAATGTTCTACATCAACATATTCTGAAGCAGATTGCAGCAAAATACAAGATGATCTTCAGGTGATTCTGTGGAATCCAATTGTCTGATCAGATGATATGGAAGTAAGCATTTGGAGTGATTTGTGCCAAGCTGCTTTGAAAACACGCTTACGGTGAGCTTCCACAGACTGCATAGGCGATGTGCTGTTATACCTGATATCAAATACATGAATCACAGGGTCAGCAGAACCGGACGAAACACACCATCCATCAGGCGACCAAGCTTGATTGATTAGAGCAGATTGTGATTCACTGTGTTCTTGTTGCCAACCAAAGGCATGGATTTCTTTATGTATTGTTCGAACATCAAGGAGCCGTAGTTGCTTGCCTGGTTGCCCCGACTGTACCATGAACATATTAAAATCGACAGGGTTTGGCAAAATACTCAAACACTTGTATTGGATTTGATGCTTGAATCCAGCTCTTGATTCCGAAAGATCAAACCCGATTATCCTTTTATCTACTCCAACAGATAATATTGTGTTCTTCATCTGCATTCCGGCAATCCCCATAACAGCTGAAGAATGTTGGTTCCAGTGAACTATCTCTGGCTTCCACGAATTATCTTTCTCACTCCAAAGAACAACAGCATGATCGCTCCCTCCAGTAGCAAAACAAGAGTAATCATTCCAAGGCATGCAAGCAATAGAATTAACAATTCCTTTCACATGTGGCTTATCTTCAAGAATTTGATAATCTCTTCTTCCACGCTCATTCATATTTTGAACCGAAACCTGGGAATCACCTCCGTCCGCCGAGAACGCTAAGAAGAGGCGATCACCATTAGGATCCCAAGCAATATCCTCTGCCCACCTGCGATTCAGAGACTCGCAATTCAAACTGCAGAGCAAATCACAAGCCCCTTGTTCATTATATCCAAATCGCCATAGCTTCACCGTTCCATCTAAGCCACTTGTAATAAACAAGCGATCTTCAGTTGGGCACAGCACAAGGCTTCTCAGCTTCCTCTTGTGCTGACTGGGAACGTAATTGCTCGGCTGGAATTGGTGTGGATTCGACTTTACATAACTACGGACGTCTTCAATCAAATCCAAAGATTGGCGGGCAGTGACTATGGGACTCCTAAACTCAACCACAGGCAGTTGTTCGGCATCAGCAGAAGCAGCAACAGCATCGGAAAAGTCGAATTCAACACTAGACTTCTGAGTGCTAGCAAAGATGTTTGATTTCTGAGTATCGGCAGCAACTGATTTGATCACCAGAGAACGCTTGGCATCGCCAGCATTTGATCGGCGGAGATCGACCACAGGTTTCTTAATGTTAGTAAAAGTGTTGCACTTTTCAATATCATCCGCATTAAATTCAATCACATGAGGCAGATCAGCATCGGCGGCACTCGAAGGGAGGAGATCAAGCTTCGATTTGGTTTTGGAAAGATTTTCTTCGGCGAGCCGGAGCTTAGACTGTAAATACGATATCTGGTTTTTCAAGAAGGAGACTTCGTTGGTGTAGAGCTGTACCAAATTAAGAAGCACGGTCACGTTCTCCGGCTCTGATTGTTGCTGCTGCTGTTGTTGATCGCCGAAATCGTTCTCCGGCTTGGGCTTCTTCATCGGCGGCGGAGGACTGGGTTCAACGGCTCCACGGCGGCGGCCGCGGAGGTTTAACTCCGTGAATTGGAATGAAGGGGACTGGGAATTCATGGTTTGGATTGTTAATGGCGGACAGTGGCTGTTGATTGTCCCGAAGAAGTTTTTATTTGTTTTGGTCCATTAATTAATACAAAATGGAGGGAATGTTTGAGCGGGAAATATTTTCGAGGCGGGAGACGAAAAGGATGCGAGGTTTTCTTGGGACCTGTGGATGGTAGAATTTGGAAGAATGGTTCAGGTCTGGTTGCAAAATTAATTACTTCATTAATTTGGAAATTGGCTCTCATATTTGAAAGATTAGGAACTAATGATATTATTTTGTACTTGCTTTTGTTTGGATTGGTCCGAGTATTGAGTATTGGTGCGAAGACAATTTCTTCTAATGTTTGCAATTATCTGGTCTTTGTTCATAAAATTTAGGATTTAAAGAATTATAACTATTCTTATATATATATATATATATATGGGTAGAGATGTGCACACATCTTCTGTTATGCATTGTTATCAAGACATTATCATTATCAGACACCACCGTCGGATTTTCATCCGACGGTCCTGATTGACGCGCTCATTTAGCAAAAATTTTTAAGCGGTGGGGCAATTTAACACCGCTTTTAATTTCTTCTTTCACGCCCACTTCTTTCTTTTCTCCTCTTCATTTCATTTTCTTCTCTTCTTCACGCTGCTCTCGCTCACGCCTTTCCCTCCCGCCTCCCACTCGCCCGATTATTGTTCGGAGCCGGCGATTCTCCGCCGCTGCTTCGAAATCTTCCTCTTATCTTCTACTTCCTTCAATTCCCTCCGAAAACTCCAAGCCATTGCTTCAAACCCTAATTTCGTTCGTCACTTTCGGAGCAGTCGGTTGCCGGCCGGCTGTCGAAATTCGGGCTAACAATTCATAAATTTCTCTTCTCCCCTTTGTTCTATGCCTTTTACTATCATCAAGTTCTACGTTCACACAAGTAGCTCTAATTGTTAAATCATGTAGGACGTTCGATTTGTCGGCCGACGATTGAAAATCAGGTAATCTTTAAACAGCTTTTGCTGCAGTATTGTAGTAATTTTCAAATATTTTATAATTTCTTATACACTTTAAAACAGTTGAATTGAGCTACTGCTGCAGAGCTCGAAAGAAAATCCGTCTCGATGTGATTATGTTATGAATGCCTGTAAGTGATATTTTTATGTTTGTTATTTCTTTCTTTTGTTTGTTTTGCAGCTTTTTTTTGTTTGTTTTGCAGTCGAAGATCGATTGGATTCTCTGTTGCTTACAGAGACAGAGCTTCGCGCCCGGGTGGACACAAAAGCATCCGGATATCTTCTCCTTCCTCTGTTTTTTTTTTTTTCCCTATTTGATGAGCGTCGAAAATTTGTAACAGCGTCCTTGTGAATCTGTAAGCTCTGTGAATTTTTTGTGATGGAAATTGAATGTCGACTGTAACAGCTTATGAGAGTGAATGCATATGTGTTGTGAAAACACTGCGATTGTAATGTTGTTATGCAAGAATGAATATGAATGAATTTTTTTGCTTCTGTTCTTGTGTCGTGAAAATTCCCAGCAAGCAGTTTTTAATTGCTTAGTATGTCAATGTGAATGTTATTTGAATGTAGAATCATCAAAAGAAGATAATTATGTGAATGTGAGTGGTATGTGAATGTTATGTGAATGTGAATGTGAATGTTGAATCATCTCAAGATGATAGCTATGTGAATGTACATGTGGAAGTTATGCTTGAAAAGCTCATCTGAGCTAAGAGTTGGGAAGGCAATGCCAGCTGAGAAAAGAATTTGCAAAGCTTATGCTATGTGAATGTGGAAGCATTTGAGCTAGGAGTTGCAAAGCTCACTAGTAATGCTCCAGAACTACTGAAATGCTTCAGAATGCTCACCTGTAATGTTGCAGAACTTCCAAGCATTTGAGCTAGGAGTTGCAAAGCTCACCAGTAATGCTCCAGAAAAACTGAAATGCTTCAGAATGCTCACCTGTAATGCTGCAGAACTTCCAAGAAAAAGAACTCTTGAAATTCTCCAGGATGCTAACTAGTAATGCTGCAGGACTGTTGCAAAAAAACTCCTGAAATTCTCCAGAATGCTAACCAGTAATGCTCCAGAACTCCTGAAAAAGAACTTGCACATAATTGTTACTGCCTGAAAAAAAATGAAAAACTGCAGTAATGCTCCAGAACTCACCGTAACAGCTGAAGAACTCCAGAACTCCATTTTCTTCACCAATACTCACCAGTCAAGTTTTTACTGCAAAACTCACCAACACTTACCTGAGTTCACCAATACTCACCTCATCCGAGTTCCACAGTACTCGCATTTTTTCACCTTTGTTTTCACTATTTTTTTAATATTTCTTACTGTTAATAGAATATATTTTTTTTGTACTATTTTTTTCACTGTTACTTTTTACATTTCTTTTTTTCACTGCCTTTTTTATTATTTCTGTTTTTTCAAGACTATTCTTTTTCATTGATACTTTTAACTGTCATTTTTCACTTTTTCTTGCTGTTAATAGGTAGTGAGGATTTAAAAAAAAAATTTCATTGTTTTGTTTCATTATTTTCTTTTACTTCCCATTTTCTATTTTTAAAGGCATTTTCAAATTCATACGAAAACCACATATATACAATGTAAAAAGTTTGTTTACAACATCCAAGTGCTTACCCAAAATGCCAAAACGATTATATAACTAGTTGATATTACATACAAATATAATAGCTACTCCAAATGAATAGCTAACTCTTCATCAACATTGTCTTTATCATCTTCACTTGTGCTTTTGTCTTCATCATCTCTATCAACAACTATCAAGTAAGAAAGTGAAAACAAATGTCAAATTCAAATATTTTTTTAAAAGAAAACATAGTATATTAGTAATCAAAACTAAGCAAATGACTATACTTACTTATCTTCTTCTTTCTATTTGGATTTTCAGGACAATTTCTTTTGTCATGTTTAACACCATAATTGTTACAGTAAGCACATTTTCTGCCTGTCTTCGTTTTAGCTTTTGCAGTAGCTTTTTCCAAACCTCCTTTAATTCTAGTACTATTCTTGTAAACATTTCCTTCTCTTTTTCTTCCTTTTGTTTGTTAGATGTTTGGATTTAAAAGTAGAACTTGAGAGGCATCAATTTAGGCCGGTAAACTCTCATTTATAGTATTTGGATCATCAACTGAAATCTCATCCAAATCATCAGTCTTTCTTACTTCCTTGAGTTTCTGTGATAAGTCTTGTGATGCTTGCAACATTATTCGGTATCCCTCATCAGTTTCAGCCGCTTTATAAATCAATTGATTGTAAACCATCTGAAGTTCAGTAGTTCTCAATAGGTTAGACTTTTCATGGCCACTTATTGATGCAATATCATACTTAGTTCTATATTTGTTAGCGTTTTTCATCCACCTTTTAAGAACAAAGTGATCTGGAAGATCTATATCACGACTCTGAAAAACTTTCATAAAATGCCCACAAGGAATTCCCAAAAATTCAAATAATCTGCATTCGCATTTACCTTCCTTAGTGATTGAATTGAAGTTAACCTTCCATTCCCACCGATCGCCATCCACTCGAGACTTATAAATGTAGGTTGTGCAGCCATTACTACTCTTGTCATCATCATACAAGATATACTGATTTTGAGCTTTCTCAAATTTTTCTTTAAACTTATCATACACATTCCTGGTGTACACCTTTGCTGCACTTTTTAGAAGAAATGCACTGCTATCAACAACACGACACGAATGTTCGCTAATATAATCTTCTTTCTTTTCTTTCTCAATAAGTTTATTCAAAAACTTATCATTCTTAAATACAAACTCTCGAAGAGTTGTTGTGGGTTGAAAGAAATCTTTGTAGATAGCATTCATACCTTTGGCACGCGAAGTAGTATTCATACCGGCATAAAAAGTATCCAAGTGATAAACCGGTGCCCACTTTTCTCGAATTTCATATATTCCTTGTAACCATTCATTCTCATGTAATTCATACTTACACATCAACTCTTTCCACTTTGTTTCGAAAGTGTTAGCAGAATAAGTTTCTCGAATACACAGCTTGATATCTTTTTTAAACTTTGACTTCTTGAAATAAACATGTGAAAGCTTCTCGGCAAATTTTTTCATAATATGCCACAAGCAAAATCTGTGTCGTGTATTAGGAAATACCTTCGCAACAGCTGCAGTCATAGCTCTATCTTGATCTGTAATGATAAAAGATGGAGCATGCCCTCCCATAGCTGCAAGCCAGGTCTCAAAGAGCCACTGAAATGATTCTTCTGTCTCATCCAAAAGTAGTGCACAACCAAACTGAATTGACTGTATGTGATGGTTTACTCCAGTGAATGGCGCAAATGGCATGTCATACACATTTTTGCGGTAGGTGGTGTCAAAAAAAACTACGTCACCAAAATACTAATATTGAGTACGTGACCGACCATCTACCCAAAAAAAATTTATTGCCCTTGCCTCGTCGTCAATCTGTATTGCATAAAAAAAATATGGGTCTTCAATACTCTTCATCTTAAAAAAATTAAACACAGCAGTAACATCGCCACTAACAGGTTTCTTGTACTCTTTCGAGCGACACAAATGGTTCCAACAATCTCTTTCATTAAAACCATTTTGTCGTCCGTCAAGTATATCGACCATTTTATTAACGGGTAAGCCTTCATCCCGAAACGAGTCAATCAAACTCTTAGCTGCAGCAGGCAAATTTCTGGAAACAGGCATGCATATTCTTTTTGCTGGACTGACAAGATCGTGGTTGTGATTACTTTTATAACCAACCACTTCCCATAATCCAGTACCTTCTTGTTTTATCCTCATTGACGCAGGACACCCACATTTTACTGCGTTTGTATTTTTCCTCTTCTTTGCTTCTTTCTCGGAACTCTCATCGGTCTTGTGTGATCGATGACCTCTATAAATACCAAAACGGTCACATGTCATTTGACAAATACTCACTTCAATTGAATTGGAAGTTCTTTTATAAGTACTTTGAATAACAGCACTAAATCCCGATGCTTTGCCATAATTTATATAAAATTGTTTTGCACCATCGAGATTCTCAAAAGTCATTCCTAAATATGGCATTTGAAGAGAAGAGGAAGCAACCTCAAACGCCATATATATGTAGGGAAGAAAAGAAGCACAGTAATGAAAAAGAAAAAAAGAACAGTGAAGTTTCTCTGAAAACAGAGAAAACAGAGAGAAACAGAGAAAACAGAGTGTGAGGAACAGAGAGCACAGAGCCACGCTCTCCCGCGAGGTGAAAATTTTCTCCCGCCAGTGAAGAAAACTATAGGAAAGGGCACAATTGCCCTTGGTAAAAATTTTTAAATACTTTGAACTTGATGTATACAAAGTTTATTATTACCTGGACATTGCATTTACTTTGTATACTAAATTTATGGTTACAGATTAGCTGGACAATTCAAATAACATTCACATTGACATACTAAGCAATTAAAAACTGCTTGCTGGGAATTTTCACGACACAAGAACAGAAGCAAAAAAATTCATTCATATTCATTCTTGCATAACAACATTACAATCGCAGTGTTTTCACAACACATATGCATTCACTCTCACAAGCTGTTACAGTCGACATTCAATTTTCATCACAAAAAATTCACAGAGCTTACAGATTCACAAGGACGCTGTTACAAATTTTCGACGCTCATCAAACAGGGAAAAAAAAAAAAACAGAGGAAGGAGAAGATATCCGGATGCTTTTGTGTCCACCCGGGCGCGAAGCTCTGTCTCTATAAGCAACAGAGAATCCAATCGATCTCCGACTGCAAAACAAACAAAAAAAAGCTGCAAAACAAACAAAAGAAAGAAATAACAAACATAAAAATATCACTTACAGGCATTCATAACATAATCACATCGAGACGGATTTTCTTTCGAGCTTTGCAGCAGTAGCTCAATTCACCTGTTTTAAAGTGTATAAAAAATTATAAAATGTTTGAAAATTACTACAATACTGCAGCAAAAGCTGTTTAAAGATTACCTGATTTTCAATCGTCGGCCGACAAATCGAACGTCCGGCCGCGACGAACGAATTAGAAACTGCAGTGGCGAACGTAGAACTTGATGATAGTAAAAGGCATAGAACAAAGGGGAGAAGAGAAATTTATGAATTGTTAGCCCGAATTTCGACAGCCGGCCGGCAACCGACTGCTCCGAAAGTGACGAACGAAATTAGGGTTTGAAGCAATGGCTTGGAGTTTTCGGAGGGAATTGAAGGAAGTAGAAGATAAGAGGAAGATTTCGAAGCAGCGGCGGAGAATCGCCGGCTCCGAACAATAATCGGGCGAGTGGGAGGGGCGGGAGGGAAAGGCAGCGAACGAGAGAGCAGCGAAGAAGAGAAGAAAGAAATGAAGAGGAGAAAAGAAACCCCGGTCGCGTGAAAGAAGAAATTAAAAGCGAGCTGACGAAATTGCCCCCGCCTGCTTAAAAAATTTTTGCTAAATGAGCGCGTCAATCAGGACCGTCAGATGAAGATCCGACGGTGTACAGCGCGATGTGCGCTGATGTGCGCGCAACACAGATGTGTGCACATCTCTACCCTATATATATATATTCACACAGATTATAGGCATTCATAGGCACTCCTAAGCCATTTTGGGCAGGCCAGACCTTCACATCCAATCTTCATTATTATATATGAAATATAATAAATTAAAAAATATGACGACAAAATTTCAGTTCACTCCAATCACGAGTCGATCTCAATCCGACCAATTAATCAAGATAACTCAAATATATATATATATATAAAGAGAGATATCGATCACTATGCGCAATGTTGTTGTGCCTCCATCCCAGCTATTTGATTAGCTATCCAACGGCTCTCCTCGACGCGGTCAATATGGTGGCAAACTTGTGTCTTTCTCACGAATGGGGCAATTCCGTCTTTCTCTCGATCAGTTCTTTTGCACGTCCGGGCCTCTTATGTGTAAACACGTCTATGCGCCTGGATCATTAGAACTTCGGAAGACCTGGGGGCAAATATATCTCTTTTACAAGAATAAATTTCAGGTTTTCATACCACAATAAAAAATCCTGGACTTTTTCTTGCTTACTATTTACGCGCGCCACGAAGACTATTTTGACAGGAGTTCTTCTCCTCGCGTGATTGATCCTTTGTTTCTAGATCACCTTCTCTGCCCTACTCCTTTCTCAATTCTCCAACTCTCTCGCCATGAATCCAAAGTACGAATCAACAGGTATTCCCCTTTCTTTCTAGGAAATTGTCGAATTGCCTCCCGCTCAAATCTCTATTAACTATTCGTAGTTGCCGCTGAGGTCAAATTGTTTGTCGATATCCTGGTCGACCTCGTGGTAGTGATTCCACAATGTCGATCATTGTGATATTGAATTAGTACGTCCAACTAGATACGCTGCCGCTGAGGACGATATGTGGTATAAAGAAGGACCATATTATAGTTTGACATCAATTTACAACTTAATTGTACGAATGGCATATAGATTTCGTAGTTTGACAACAATATGTCGTGAACCTGATTCTATTCTTAGGACGACAAATTCGACTTGTGTGTCAAAATGTTGGACATCGATCTCATGCCAACGATTCCAGTGTCGATCGATGAGACGTTAATCAATACGTCCGGGTATGTAGCTGCAATGTGGTCTAAACAACATTGACGCTATAGTTCGACGTCAAATGTTTTATTAATTTGATTTTCATTATGTCTACATCATTATGCGTTGATCTTACCTCAAGTCGACAAATCTTACTTGCATTTCATAAAATTCGATCAAAACGTAGTTGCTCCTTACCGATTTTTTTTTTAATTGTATTCTTAGATTGGAATGTATTATATTTGTTTAAGCATGCTAGTACAATGACAAAATATTTGTTCTCCATTCTGTTGTACAATTAACGTAGCCGCTGACACAGGACATAGATTCTTTTATTCCAGTTGCGGACGTAATAGGAGATAATGATAATGAGAAATCACCGTATGTTGGAATGACCTTTGATAGCCTTGAGGCTTCGAAGCAGTTTTATATAGACTACGAAAAAGCATCGGGCTTCAGCGCCGTGAGCCAAAATACGAGAAAAAGAGAAAAAAGACAAGAAATAATAGTATAGTTTAATGCGGATGCGCTGCATCGATAAGAGTGAAATAGGATACCAATTGATTCGATGTGTCCTAAGACATACTTGGCACTGAGATATTTAAATATCCAATGGGTCCAAGAACATACTAGGAATCGAGCTACGAGATATAGGTAGCCCCTTGGTCGTAGAATATATTGCATCAAACTATGAGATATGGATTACTGGTGGGTCCTAGGACATATTGAGGAACAAGCTTGCTTGTGACTCTTATATGTAAAATTGTTATGTATGTGTGCTGATGTGCATAAAATATATACATAATATCATGCACTCTTATATCATATATGCGTTGATTTGTATAGGAAAACTAACTTAAAAGAACTTTATTTCTTTATTTTTACTATTATCAGCAATTCTGTACAGTCTGCGCGTTTTTGTTGAAGAATTGACATTTCAGTGGAGTTTTTGCGAACGACCGACTTTGTTTGAAAGCCAAGACATTGAAATTTGTCTATGAATTAATTCAGAATTTTCTAGGCAACCATTTGACAGATATCAACTAGGTAATGCATTATTAACCTTTAATGGAGCATCCTGATTTTCACCTCACTTAGATTGGGGCTCAACCTTTTATCTCTTTGGCCTCCTCCAGATAATATAAGCTAGAGATTAGTGGTCCCTCCTTCGAAGATCAAAATGACGCATCAAGGGTATGTCATCGTGTTTTCATGTTTCATTTAGTTGTTCTGTAATAATAGAGGGATTGTATGTTCTTATTGCCATTTGTAAATATCGGCTTGATAGCCAATTATTTTATTTATTTATTTTCACTGCTTGCTGAGATTTATTACTGCAGGTAGCGGTTATAAGTTGGTTGAGTCTTTCATGTGTTTTTTTTTCTTGGTGTTGCTGATAAGAATTTGTGATACCTGTGGTTGTAGTTTAATTATTGTGTTTTCCTCTTTAATTTTTAAAGGAGGTTCTGTCAAAATTTTTTGAATTCTTGCATGTGCTGCTTTGAAGTCTATCTTTAGTAGGCTTTCTATACTGGGATTGGTTTAGTCTAGTGCCGATCATAGTCTAAGATCTGGTTGTGACAAAGTGGTATCATAGCATGTTTGCTCTTAACAGGTTACTGAGCAATAGTATCATTGCATTTGCAATTTGCATTTCAAAATTAGCGTTTGCGTTAGCATTTTAATTTAGCCTCCCGAGGTTGCATTTGAATTCTTGCTTTGGTTTTTGATATTCACTTTAATGCTAGCAAACTCTTTAAGGATATGAATTGTACGAACGTTAGTGAGCGGCAGCGTTATAGTCTTGTTTAATTTTTGGTATTGCAAGTGTCCTTCAAGGATGGGAAGAGAATATTATATGACGCATATTACTTGTGAGGAATATGGTATATGAATTAAGAAGCAAGATGAATATACTTTGGAGGGCTCGTAGGTATATGTATATACAATTCGCGCATTGTATGGTTGTACTTCCACTAGGTCGGCCCTCCTAGTAGTTGAACCAAGTGTCATCAGCTTGTGGGACTCTACGCACCATGTTGACGCGTACACGGTGATTGTGGTTAGAGCCTTAGAGGATATACTCCTGACGACCATAAGGACAACCATAGGACCATTAGAGGAGGATACGCACTGGCGTGAACGGTTCGTGCACGTATTTTTCGGTGCTAGCGAGGAGGCGACATGTGGATTGTGAAAAAGACGTGTTATCCTTATACTATTTGTGAACGCATGTTAATTATATTCGTTTACGAATTAGAAAATATCAAGTAGTTTGAGTGAAACAGCATGGTTCAACGTTCAGTTAAGATCTTTCCGATCTTTCTTGTAGCTGAGAAAAGCGTATTGGATTATGCTTGTGTGCTTAGTTGTTTTCATTACCCTGAAGATTATGTTTTCATTGTTATCTTTTAGCGGACTTGCTATTAAGGTATTACATGATTGATTGTGGTCTTACCTATTTATTTGTAATTGTTGTTATTGTTAGTACCACTCATCATTGTGTGTGAAGTCTTCAATGTGTTAAAATCACCATCGTGGATTGTTGTTTTATCTACATAGAAAAATTAAGGTTAGAATATGACGGCTAATGAATTGGTGCTCTTATATATATGAAGTTGGGTTACGTTATTAGGCCATTCGTTTGTGTGGTGCTTAAACAAATAATATTTGTTAGTTTGATCTGTTCTATACTTTGATGCCTAACAATTATATACTACTTACTAGAGTGATCGCTTGTGTTATTGATTGGAATTTAGTATATTTTAATTTTTTACTTGTGAAAATGTTTGATGCTTCTAGTATTAATATTTCTTCCATGAGATGTCTAATATTGACAATTTTTTATTCGTTGCATGTAGCTTTGATTTCTTTATAGTTAGCAATATTGGCAATTTATTTAGAGTAACCACGAGTTTTGAAGTTTGCCTACTTCTCCTTTTTTTTGTTACTAGATAGTCCTAGTCTATGCGTTGTTTTGTGTTTGTCCTATGAAGTAAAAATTAGGTGTAGATAGTTGAAGTGTTGCTACTATTGATTATGTGTCATTTACTTGCTCTTTGTTGGATTCAAAATCGGCTTATTAGAAGTATTCTATAAGTGGTTAGTGATGTAAGATTCTATGATGACCAATTGTTTACCTATATATAAGTACTTTTATTTCTCCAGTAGCATAGCTTGGTGAGTTTGAAAAGTAGGTGATTAAAAATATAAGTGTGATTAAGAATATAAGAAGCTTGATTCTTATATTGGGAGCCTTGTGTGTAACAAGCTTCACCCAGACTCTTATGCGTACATAAAGCGATTGGAGTGGAGTGAATTTGTCATCTTGCTATTGTATATTGATGATATACTTATGGCAAGTACAAGTGTAGAGTGCATACAACAATTGAAGGCTCAACTGCTAGTGCATTCGATACCTAAGACTTAGGCCGGCAAATAGAATTCTATAGATGCAGACATGGCAGAATATAAGCAATAAAGAGATTCAACTATCTAAAACTAGTTAACTAAGAAAATTATCGAACAGTTTAACATATATGGTGGTTAGCCAATGTATATCTCACTCTCTATTATTCTCAAGCTATCTTCTTTGTCATTCCCTAACCTAAAGCAAGAGAGATTAGGATGTATGGGGTATCATATGCATCAATAGTTGAAAACCTAATAAATGCAATGATTTACACTCCCCCTGACATTGCAACTAGAGTGGGAGTGGTATATAGGTTAATATTATATCCTGACATTGAGGATTGAAAGACGACAAAAAGGATCATTCAGTATATGAAAGAAACTTAGATAAGGCATTCGTTCAGAACATTGGTCACAACAACAATCACAACTTCAATTACGAGTACAAGCAAGAATATTCTATTGAAAGTTCTTACTTAAAGTGTAATACAAAATTTTGTAATTGCTATGGAATAATGATTTTTTTTAGACAAAGTTTGCCTTCCCTGGAATTTTTTCTCATTTTCTCCTTCTTTAAATCTCTTCTGTTTTTTGTTTGTTTTATTTTTGTCTCAATTCTCATATTGTTTAGGCAAGTTCATTGAGTGCATCTTATATTTTTGCTATGTCTGTACACAACCTAAACATACTCAGTATTTCCATCAAGACTAACAATTGATATGTATTATTTGTTATTTTGAGAGATTTGTAAAGGATCAGCTATGGAAGAAGATTTATGCGGCGAATATTTCTCACTCCACAATGGCCAACAATCTTTTTAGCCAACCCTAAATTTTCTAATTAAGATATGCAATTTATTATTAATTACAATTTGTTCATTCTTTAAATCATTCTAAAGTTTTTAGTTTGTTGTAGGAATGGACCAAGGAGTGGATAAAAATAAAAAAATAGTATGAGTAAAGAATATATCAACAAAGTGAAACAATTTATGAGATTTAATCTCAGCGTTTGGGAGATATGGAAGAATTCGATACCCATCCAAAAACAAAATGGTACCAAGTCGGATACAAAAAGAAATACGTACACTATTATTGTAATTGCATCACATGTTGGAATCCTAAAGAAAGAAGGGAAGGCCGAAATTAGGGTTGGAAAACCCGACAAATACCGGCATATTATTGAAGACAATTCTTGGTAGTTCAGCTATAATGTCTTCAAATTGTGTAGATATTACTTTCATTTGCTTTAATGACAGTATTGTTTCAAAATGGACCCGTTGTGCATGCATTTATGGTGAGTAGGACGTTATTGTAACTGAAGGCAATAACTCATGTCCCTCTGAACAACTGCAAAAATCTAAACACAACAGTGATTCCAGTCCAGAATGAAAGCACGTGAGAACTTTGGCAACAACAGCAGCAAACAGTTAGAAGGAATAATTGCTAAATAACTGCAATGATGACGTCTAGAGCTTGCATACAACACAAACAGTAGCAATTAAACAACAGCAAGAGCAGTTACTCAAAAATGAATATATACAGTGGCATTATTGGAAATAGAATAAAGTTGTAAAACAGCAGCAAGTCAAACAACAACTTAATAAAGCAGGTGGAAAATCTTGCTAAACAACAGCAGCACTTAAACACCAGCAGCTAACAAACTAATCTAAGCAGCATCAATTTCGAACCATATATAAACAGCAGGTAAATTTGTAATCAGAATTCTCGAAATTTGGAAGCCTAAAATTTTTCCCGACAATTTGAAAGCAACTTAAATAGTAGAACTTCGAAACATTTACTAGTAATTTGTGATACCAAACCAGAATTGTAATCAACCCGTACAACATCCTTGAACCACGATAAAAAACACTACCCACAAAGCACCGCTATAACTCGAAAGAAGATTTATTGTACTGACCAGACTTACTGCTCAACTACCTGCTTAGTTCTGAATTTGCCCTGAAGACTTCGTCCTGCTTGGCATGCATGACAACTTCAATCCTGGTGAGCATGCAACAGGCACTCTGGATTATTTGCCAAAATCAATGAAAATGAAGGATATTTGATGTAGAAGTGAATTGTTAAGGCTCTAGGTCTTACCACAACAGAAAATCCTCAAAAGAAACACATATTACAAAAACTAGAAGAAACATATTGTGGTTGTACAACAGTGTCCTGATCAAAATGGAAATGTTCTACATCAACATATTCTGAAGCAGATTGCAGCAAAATACAACATGATTTTCAGGTGATTCTGTGGAATCCAATTGTCTGATCAGATGATGTGGAAGTAAGCATTTGGAGTGATTTGTGCCAAGCTGCTTTGAAAACACGCTTACGGTGAGCTTCCACAGACTGCATAGGCGATGTGCTGTTATACCTGATATCAAATACATGAATCACAGGATCAGCAGAACCGGACGAAACACACCATCCATCAGGCGACCAAGCTTGATTGATTAGAGCAGATTGTGATTCACTGCGTTCTTGTTGCCAACCAAAGGCATGGATTTCTTTATGTATTGTTCGAACATCAAGGAGCCGTAGTTGCTTGCCTGGTTGCCCCTACTGTACCATGAACATATTAAAATCGACAGGGTTTGGCAAAATACTCAAACACTTGTATTGGATCTGATGCTTGAATCCAGCTCTTGATTCCGAAAGATCAAACCCGATTATCCTTTTATCTACTCCAACTGATAATATTGTGTTCTTCATCTGCATTCCTGCAATCCCCATAACAGCTGAAGAATGTTGGTTCCAGTGAACTATATCTGGCTTCCACGAATTATCTTTCTCACTCCAAAGAACAACAGCATGATCGCTCCCTCCAGTAGCAAAACAAGAGTAATCATTCCAAGGCATGCAAGCAATAGAATTAACAATTCCTTTCACATGAGCCGTATCTTCAAGAATTTGATAATCTCTTCTTCCACGCTCATTCATATTTGAACCGAAACCTGGGAATCACCTCCGTCCGCCGAGAACGCTAAGAAGAGGCGATCACCATTAGGATCCCAAGCAATATCCTTTGCCCACCTGCGATTCAGAGACTCGCAATTCAAACTGCAGAGCAACTCACAAGCCCCTTGTTCATTATATCCAAATCGCCATAGCTTCACCGTTCCATCTAAGCCACTTGTAATAAACAAGCGATCTTCAGTTGGGCACAGCACAAGGCTTCTCAGCTTCCTCTTGTGCTGACTGGGAACGTAATTGCTCGGCTGGAATTGGTGTGGATTCGACTTTACATAACTACGGACGTCTTCAATCAAATCCAAAGATTGGCGGGCAGTGACTATGGGACTCCTAAACTCAACGACAGGCAGTTGTTGGGCATCAGCAGAAGCAGCAACAGCACCGGAAAAGTGGAATTCAACCCTAGACTTCTGAGTGCTAGCAAAGATGTTAGATTTCTGAGTATTGGCAGCAACTGATTCGATCACCAGAGACCGCTTGGCATCGCCAGCATTTGATCGACGGCGATCGACCACAGGTTTCTTAATGTAAGTAAAAATGTTGCACTTTTCAATACTGTGCGCATTAAATTCAATCACAGGAGGCGGATCAGCATCGGCGGCACTCGAAGGGACGAGATCGAGCTTCGATTTGGTTTTGGAAAGATTTTCTTCGGCGAGCCGGAGCTTAGACTGGAAATACGAGATCTGGTTTTTCAAGAAGGAGACTTCGTTGGTGTAGAGCTGTACCAAATTAAGCGGCACGGTCACGTTCTCCGGCTCTGATTGTTGCTGCTGCTGTTGTTGATCGCCGAAATCGTTCTCCGGCTTGGGCTTCTTCATCGGCGGCGGCTGACTGGGTTCAACGGCTCCACGGCGGCGGCCGCGGAGGTTTAACTCCGTGAATTGGAATGAAGGGGACTAGGAATTCATGGTTTGGATTGTTAATGGCGGACGGTGGCTGTTGATTGTCCCGAAAAGTTTTTATTTATTTTGGAACATTAATTAATACAAAATGGAAGGGATGTTTGAGCGGGAAATATTTTGGAGGAAATGTTTGAGCGGGAATTTTCCAAAATTAATTATTTCATTAATTTGTAAATTGGCTCGGATATTTTGAAAGATTAGGAAGCAATGATATTATTTTGTACTAGCTTTTGTTTGGGTTGGTCAGAGTATTGCGTATTGGTGTGAAGACAATTTCTTCTAATATTGCAATTTATGGTCTTTGTTCAGTAAAATTCTGGATTTAAAGAACTATATATGTAGATGCAATCACACGAGTATAGGCATTCATAGGCACTCATAATCTATTTTTGGGCAAGCCACGTATTCAAATCTAATTTGTTGCAAATAGCGAGTATGTTCGATTATCGATAGACGCAGCAGAAATATAAAATATATTTAAAGATATTGCGTAAGCAATACGAGAATTCATATAAAAACAATACAATTGCAAAGATAAGAAATTTACGTAAAAAAAAAGAGAAAAATTTTACGGAAAGACAAACTAGTTCTTAAGGAAATCACTAAACTAAAACAATTAAACTCTTGTGTTACATATTAAGTGAGAACTCTCGCTAAAATGTTTTGTTTTTATTTCTCAAATTTGAGTGAGAATGATCCTTTCTTATTTTCTATTTTTTCGAACAAATATCTCTTATTCATATATATAATGCCCCAAAGAGATTCTTAAACTTTCAAACGGTTTTTCTTTCATCTTCCTATTAATTGTCCAAGTCCTTTGGTTTTTCATCTTCCAAAAGATGATTCAAAGTTCTTAATAATTGGATTTCCAACTTATTGGGTGATGATTCGTCTTACTTGATCTTTGGTATTCAAATATGAATGCGTATTTAACTTTTTACATTCTAATGAACCACTAATTTATATAGTGGCCTTACAATTTTTAACAAATCTCCCACTTAAAGACACTTTGTAAATTGCAATTCAAGAATAACAAGAAACCGATATGTAAGTGTAAAAATTCGATAACACTGAAAATAGGCATGACTGAGAGGAGCAGGGCTAGCACGCATGCTAGCTAACTTTCTTTACCTCATACCATTGCCTATCTTCTCCTGATTCTATTGCTATCTCGAAATGATTTCTTTTCGGCTTTCTTGTGACAACGGTCACATCCAATGCTGTTCCCTATTGTGTTTCTATACAGAGATTTACAAAATAAAAAATATGTTAGGGGTTACCGCCTCAGTTAAGACATCCGTAGGGTTTCCTTTGATAGGAATCTTGAGCATATCAATGCTCCCACTGAAAACAACCTCCTATCCAAATCAACTGCATAGTCTATATCAATAAACCTTTTGACAATAAACCCAAATCTTTTGTAACACAATGCAGCATTCAAGGTTCCTTTCACATTTCTATCCGAAGGATCCTTTTAACCGCTTTCGAATGCTCAATATCAGGATATGCCATGAATCTACTTACCACTACCACTACATATGCAATGTCAGACCGAGTGCAAATCATGGTATACATTAGACTTCCCATTGCTGATGCATATGGTACTCGAGACATCCCTATCCTCTCTTACTCCTAGCTAGGGCATAACAAAAAGAATAATTTGATACTAACAGAGAGTTGGGTAGATATCGGCTTACCACTATACATGTTGAACTGTTCAAACACTTTTCTCAGATAACTAGTCTAAGACAGCCGAATCTCTCTATTGCATCTATCTCGCCATATTTGCATCACTGGGATTCTGTTTGCCAGCTCCAAGTTGTTAGTATCGAATTCACTAACCATTTGAGCCTTCAATTATTGGATGAGACCCATGCTTAGACCTGCCACAAGCATATCATTCACATACAACAGCAAGATGACAAATTCACCTATCTCAAATCTCTTGATGTACACACAAGAGTCTCAGACAAGCTTGCTGTATCCAAGGCTCCTGATATAAGAATCAAATCTCTTATACCAACACCACGGTGCTTGCTTAAACTTCTAAAGAGATTTGGCCAACTGACAAATCAGATCTTCCGTACCTTTCACGGCAAAGCCTTTTGGCTAGACCATATATTTCTTCTCTTCAAGCTTCCCGTGCAAAAACATCGTTTTGACATTGAACCGTTCAAGATGGAGAACCGATGATGCACACAGCGTAAAGACCAAACGAATAGTTATCAAACGTACCACTGGAAAGAAGATCTCATCAAAGTCGATTCTTTCTATCTGGGCGTAGTCATTCACCACCAGTCGAGCACAATATCGTTCTATTTGATCATTCTTTCTCACTTGATCTTATAGATCCATTTGTTCCCAATAGCCTTATGACTTTGGGTAGAGGGACCAGCTCCAATATCCTATTTTTATGAAGTGCCTCAACCTCTTCCTTCATAGCTTCCATCCACAGAGGCGCATCTGGACTCTCTAGCGTTTCCTTGATAGAATATGACTCTCTTTCTTCTGTGAATAAACAATATGCAGATTGAGATAATTCCATAAAATTATCCTCATACCTTTTAGGTGTATTTCTCTTTCGAGTTGAACGTTTAAGGGATATAGGCCTGGGAACTCCATCCTCTTCCATGTGCTCATCGGCTGGTTCAAGCTCCAGATTAGAATTGTCTTTCCCATCATTCTCATCCAGTACCGATGTGGTCACCGCTGGGAGTGATGCCTCCTTCTCCCTTACATGATCGCCTTCAGTCATTCTTTGCAATTGGTCCTCCGCAAAGATGACATCCATGCTGAAGATAACTATATGGGCAATGGGATCCAATAGGTAATACCCCAAACATCTTCATCATATCATAGACATCTTCCGGACTTAATCTTGCTGCTGAATCAAGTTCCGCCAGGGTTTTGAAGAATTTGAATACCTCAAAGACATCCGACTTCCTTCGGATTAGAAACATATAAGTTTTTTAGTTTGAGTGAAACAAGTCGAACTTGTCTTTAAACTGAAAATGATCTCCAAATCTTTCATAGTGCTGCTCACCGGTGACACACTAATCGCAAAATGACAACTTTACCTCGAACAATCCCGTTAAGAACTTCCAATCACTGAGAATCTTTAAATCATGTCCCGAGATGTGTTCAAATTTCAAGTGCTACACTCGCGTGATATCCCCAATATTATCCGATGCAACACAAGCATCTACTGCACTTGTGTCACCCCACGCACCTTATACGGATTTGAGTCAATCATTTTAACCTCCAGTTTTTTTAACCCGTCCTTGATGACCTCAATGATCTCGGCTCTACCGCGAGTCTTGCAGCCTAGGTTATCCAGTTATCCTACAGACAACAAATTTTTCGTAAAACAAAAAACATAATGTACATTACTGATGATGCATCCCCTCCATCATTTGCCATAAGTTTAACAGAACTGACTCCAGCAACTTCAAAACTTGTCATATGCAGCAACCATTGTCTCTCCCACTAGAGCCTCACCATCATCAGTACGCCACACAAGTAAGGGACACTCGAGGGATCTGCACCTCCAACCTTATTTGCCATAGTCTTGCATTTCTTCTTAATCTCGTACTTGCTTGTCATTGCAACAAACTAATGGCTCTGATGCCACTTGTTGGAAATACCGAATGTGTTCGATTGTTGATAGACGCAGCGGAAATATAAAACACACTAAAAGATCTTGCATAAACAATACAAGAATTAAGACAAGAGCAAGACAATCACAAAGACAAGAGATTTACGTGGGGAAAAATGAGAAAAACTCCACGGAAAGGCAAACTAGCCTTCAAAGAAATTACTAAGCCAAAGCAATTACAAACTCTTGTGTTACACTTTAAGTGGGAACTATCTCTAGAATGCTTTGTTTCTATCTCTCACATTTGAGTGAGAATGATCCTTTCTCATTTTCTATTTTTTCAAGCAAATGCTTCTCATTCATATATATAATGCTCAAAGGAGACTCTTGAACTTCCAAACAGTTGTCCTTTCATTTTCCCATTAATTGTCCAAGTCCTTTGGTCTTCCATCTTCCAATAGATGCTTCAAAGTTTTTAACTATTGGCTTTCCAACTTCTTGGGTGATGATTCCTCTTCCTTGATCTTTGGCATTCTAATATGAATGCGTATTTAACTTTTCGCATTCTAATGAACTACTAATTTACATAGTGGCTTTTCAATTTCTAACATAATCTTCACTATTGTATATGAAAAATAATGAGTAAAAAAAATGACGACAAAATATCAATTTACTCCGATCACGAATCGATCTTAATCTCACCAATTAATCAGGATAACTCAAATATATATATATATATATAGACACACATCGGCCACTATGCGCAGCGTCGCTGTGCTTCTATCCTAGCTGTTTTGGTTAGCCATCCAACGGCTCTCCTCAACACGGTCAATATGGGGGCATACTTGTGTCTTCGAATGTGAGAAATTCCATCTTTCTCTCGGCCGGTTCTTTTGCACGTCTGGGCCTCCTATGTGTAAACGCGTCTATACGCTTGAATCATTGCAACTTTGGGAGACCTAGGGGAAAATATATCTCTTTTACGAGAATCAATTTCAGGGTTTCATATCGCGATAAAAACTCTATTTTTCTACTTCGTGCGCGCCACGAAGACTATTCCAACAAGAGTTCTTCTCTTCACACGGTTGCTCCTTTATTTTTAGATCTCCTTCCATGCCCGACTCCTTTCTGAATTCTCCAACTCTCTCACCACCAAAGTACGAATCAACAAGTATTCCCCTTTCTTTCTAGAAAGTTGTCGAATTGCCTCCCGCTCAAATCTTTGTTAACTATTAGTAGCTGCCGCTGAAGTCAAATAGTTGGTTGATTTCCTAGTCGTTCTCGTGGCGGTGATTTTGTAAGGTCGATCATTGTGACATTGAATTAGTATGAAAGGCTAGATACACTGCTGCTGAGAACGAAATGTGGTATAAAGAAGGACCATATTATAGTTTGACATTAATTTATAACTCAATTGTACGGATGGCATATAGATTTTGTAGGCTGACATCAATATGCCCGGAACCTAATCTTATTCTCAAGATGACAAACTTGACTAGTGTGTCAAAATGTTGGACATCGATCTCGTGCCGACGATTCTAGCATCGATGGATGAGACGTTGATCAATAGATCTGGGTATGTAGTGGCAATGTGGTCTAAACAATATCGACGCCATAGTTCGACATCAAATTGCACCTGAACTGTTTCACTAATTCGATTTTCATTATGTCGACATCCATATACGTTGATCCCACCTTAGATCTACAAATCCTGCGTTTCATAAATATTGATAGAAACGTAGTCGACTCTTTACTCATATTTTCTTGTAGTTATATTCTTAGATTGGAATATGTTATATTTGTTTAAGCATCCTAGTAAAATGACAAAATATTTATTCTTTGTTCTGTTGTAGAATTAACGGAGTCGTTGAACAGGACACAAATTATTCTATTCCAGCTACAGACGTAATAGTAGATAAAGATAATGAGAAATCGAAATGACCTTTGGTAGCCTTGAAGCTACGAAGCAGTTTTATATAGACTACGGAAAAGCATCAGGCTTTAGCATCATGAGCCGAACTACGGAAAAGATACAACTTTCGCGTCCTGGCTAGGTAAATGCTGCGACACTGACTTGTGAGTATTTTTGGTATTACAGAGTACACGAAAGGAGAAAGATAGACACTGCCTTCAAGAAAAAAGGAAAAAAGAAGAGAAATAATAGTACGGTTAAATGCGGATGCACTGCATCGATGAGAGTGAAAGGGGATGCTCATGGATCGTGGAGAGTAGTGAGATTCATAAAACACCACACTCATCCTGTGCCTAGTAATAGACAAATGCCTACCGCAACAAGGATGCTAGTGGATTCATTTCGGGAGGAAGACATACCTGTGTATAAAGTTATCGACATATCTGTTGGGTCGCAAGTCGATTTTAATGACGAAAATTGCTGGAACCATTTGGGTCCCTCGAAAAAGTACAAGAAACCAATACTGGTTTCTGAACTGGTTTAAGAAGAAGAGCATAGAAGATCTGAACTTTTAATATGCGATTTAGACCGGCAACAAATCGAGGATAGTTAAGTTCTTCTAAATAGATGGTCGTTCACATGCCCATTCGCACCATTCGCCAGAGTTAACCCCCACTAGTAGACGATTAAGTTTGGATGCACTCTGCTTTGGAGGAGATAGAGGGCTAGTTCAAGTGGCTTTTCTACACCTGACTCGATGCTATAGGCTGGAGTGCCCCATCTACAATCATTACAGATTAAACCAAAGCTATGACTGCAGCTGTCACGAAGATATTTCCTAATACACGACACAAATTTTGCCTTCGGCATATTCTGAAGAAATTCACTGAAAAGCTACCACACACTTCTAAGAGATCAATTTTCAAAAAGGCGATAAATAGTTATACGGGAAAGTTTTAAACCAGATATTTTCGAGAAGAGGTGCGAGGAATTAATGTGAGAATTCGAGTTGTAATAGAACAAGCGGCTCCAAGGACTATACGATATTCGAGAAAGTTAGGTGGCTATTTATCATTTAGATAAGTTCTATGCTGGGACTAACACTACCGGACTTGCTGAAGCCTCTAAATCTTCTTACAAGAATTATTTCAGCCCCACAACAACTCCTCCCCAAATTGTAATTGTAGATAGCAACGAGAAGTATTTGGTAAAACTCTTTGAAAGAGAAAACAATGAGGATTATGTTACCGAATACACCAAACGGATCGTCGATAATCATGCGTACATCTTCAAAAGAGCAGCAAAAGTGTACACGAGAAATATGTTCGACATGTTCAAACAAGAATTTAATAAAGCTATTTCTGAATACGTCATGTTGTCTGATGATGGTGGTAGCGACAGATGCAAGACGTATGCTTACAGGACCTGGGTGCTCAGTGATTAGGGACTATGGAGGGTAAAGTTCAACACATTAACAAAAGAAGGTCACTGCGAATGCAAACATTTTAGTATATGGGGATTCAATGTGCCCACCTTATCAGTTTTCATGTGGCGCAATATGGACATCCTCGATCACTTTATTATTAAGATGTGGATGAAAGGGGCCAACAAATATAGAGGCGATAATGTTGGAGGACTAGTGAGTTGCCATGATGCTTCCGACCTAGCGAGAACTATGCAACTCCCTATGGTTGCGTATCAATTGGCATAAGAAGCAGGCATGATAGAAGAATGCTTCCAATTAATGTGGCAGTATTTACAGAAACTCTCTCTACTGCTGAATGAATGTAAGCAGGTTGGCGTTCCTGAAGTTTCAGAAATTCCTTTAGTTATCGATTCATGCACGGTCGATGCCAACGGACAAAGCCCTGTTAATGCCTCTCGAATAGAAATTTTGAATCCGAACATTTCGCAAACTAAAGTTAGGCCTAGTGTAGGAGCCATTTTTCCAATCGTAACGGTAGAATAAAAGGAGGTTTGGAGAAAGCTACCGAAAAAGCCAACGTAGAGACAGGGAGATGGGCTTGCTGTAATAAGACCGGCGTGGAATATGACAAATGTAATTACCCTGCAAACCCAAATAAAAAGGGAGGAGCTGCTTGCTCCGATGCTGGAGATGAGACGATTTATCCTTAGAAGTGCATACCTGTGGGGTCGTCATTGGCTTCGCATATGCATGCATTAATGTATCGTGTTTCACATTCGTCATTTTTCTACAAATTCTTTTTTAAATATGTCGAATAAATTAATTCAGTGGCTAGACATTCCTCTATAGAAATGAATTTAATTTCATGCATCGAGGATGACTAAAGATGAAACTTATCAACTTTTTTTTTTGTGCATATTTGTGGAGTTTGGCAGAATTGGATATGCACCGCGAGCGACCATGATCTGGAATTGTACGACCATAAAGTGATGTGTGACTACACACAACCATCTTGTGGATTGTTCAACCATAAAGTGATCCCGAGCGTCTTTACAAGCGTTAGTCAGCAACTATGGTGGTACAAGGTCGCTCAGTGTCATATTATTGTCGTACATTATGAGGCCTACTTGTGAAATTTTGAAACTTTAGATATGAGCCGTGGACGACCGTGATCTAGAATTGTGTGACAACATACAACCAACTTGTGGACTCATACGACCATAAAATGATGTGCGACTTGATGTGTCCATCTTGTGGACTTCGACCATAAAGTGAGATGCGAACACATGCGACCATATTGTGGACTCTTGTCACCATATAGTGATCCCATGCTCAATTCTAAAGTGTTGGTCTAAATTATGATCGCACAAGGTCTCATAGTATCATGTTATGGTCACACATTTTTGAAACTTTAGTTACGCGTCTTAGGCAACTCCCTGGTCTAGATTTGTACGACTACATGCAACCATATACTTGGTAATAATGATTTTACAACTGTGTTATCGACCCAATGAGACCCTTCTAGAAAAGGGTACAAATACACGTGGGAATTTTATAAGTAGAAAATAGACAAAAGGAGGGCTAAAACAGATAATATGTCAATTTCTACCTGAGGTTTACAACTAGACGTGTAGAGGTCGACAAAAGATCATTAATTGGGGCAGAGGTTGCCAACAGGTCGTTAACTCCTTTTTCAAAACGTGAATGGTTGCAATGAGACCATGAAGTCTCGGACAAACTCTAGAAGGTTACATGAAGCTCAAAATAAGCTCAAATAAGGTCAATAGGACCTCAAACTGTGTCCTGCAAGATCGAAATCGAAGGCAAAACATAATAGGCGGGATAGTTCTCTCGATGTTAAAAGCCCAATGGTCAACGATTGAATTGATTGTTGAAGAGGGGTAGTAAACCTCGAGAGCATATAACTTTTTTTGTGTGAAAAAATAATTTGGCCGATATGATCTTTACCGCAAATCGACAATACTAGTGTGATTGACGATATAAGAATTCAATTGATTTATTTTTTAAATTTAAACCCTTTAGCCACCGTTTATACACATTTATACGTTGACCTCTGTTGCAACATGAGAGAATTGCCCGATGGAATTGACAGCACTAGACGCTCTCAATGTGGAGAGAAGTGCTCCTTTATTAATGGGCACCATTATAAATTAATGTAATGCAAAGAAGATCAAATTCAAAACATCAGAGTTATATGGAACCTTTGTAGCCTCTTCAAGATTTTTACTCAGAAGTCGGTAGCACTCTACAACCGAAAGGAGTAATGTTCAGTATTAGCATCTCTTGTTAACAGTAGTGGCTTAGTTCTTGTCTCTATATCGCCCTCCTTGCTTAATTGCTTTTATCTTCCAGTTCCTCTAGGTGAGACCTCTTTAGTGAGTCGAACACATGGTTTTGATACTTAATTGTGATGTTTTTTCTTCTTTTTTTGTTTAATAATTATGAGGAAGTAGTAACTAGTCAAGTGTGATGAGGTTTTTGTTTCAAGTTATTGTTATTTTGGCCTCAATGCAACTGAATTTCGGCAGCACAGATTAACGCTTTTTGGCAATGTCATCTTCAAAGCCTGTACGCCTGCAGAATTAATTTGGAACTGCATTTGAACAACATGAGCTAAAGAGGCTCTAAGTATTCCATATACATCGGCATTGGTGAAATGTTGAAGCTTTAGTTGTGTGTTGCGGGCGACCATGGTCTGAAATTGTGCGACTACATGCGACCATCTTGTGGAACTGTGTGACCATAAAGTAATGTGCGACTATATGTGACCATCTTGTGGACTAGCTACTATAGTCGCACAAGATCGGATAGTGTCATATTATGGCCGCACATTGCGATACCTACTTACGAATTTTGAAACTTTAGATATACGCCGCGGGTGACTATGGTATGAAATTATACAACGACATGCGTCCATCTAGTGGACTTGTGTGACCATAAAGTGATGTGCGACTACATTTTAATTAAAAACATAATCAGGTGAGGCATACAAGTTTCACAATTTAAGAATCATCCACCAACCACAAGATATATCATAATTATTCCAAAGCTAACATTTACAAGATAAATCAAAATTTACAATTCCGGATGTAATAATTCATTTTCGTGTCTGTTAAGCCAGAACATGAGCTAGTTCAATACTTTTTCTACCACCCTTGGCGCTTCTCATCCAGAGTTTCAACAACGGCGTTGCCGAGATTAAAGAGCTCAATGCTTTCTTGAGTCTGAACTGGGGCATTCTTTCCTGTGTGATCAAGCTACAAACCCCACCAATGCAAAGATACTCTAGATACATTAACACAAAAGCCTCACAATCAACATTGCAATAAGAAACAAACCCACAACAAAATTGCTTAGTTTCCATCCATGCATGAATACAAACTCTCAACTAGAATGTAAAAACTTACCCATTCAATTGTTGTGGAACGTCAACTTGAGTTATGGTCCAATGATTGCGATTACAGCAGATGCTACATTTTTCTAAGACTAGAGAGACCAAATTGCAAAAAAACAAGATCTCCCACAACTTAAAATTCTTTTTTGTGTTGTACACTCTAATCACATGGTCTCGAAGAAGTAGCTCTATCGCTATCCAATGCGCCTGCCTAATGTTGATAGGAGGACAACTATTCTTATCTCTACCCATGATTTAGTATTATCATCACCAGGCGGATAGCGTCCTTGTGGTATATCATAAAGCCATTTGTTTTAGGGCATGTATCGAACCTTTTTCTTCCGTCATTTCTGGTTATTTGCATACATTCTATAATCATCTTGTAGGGATTTGCTGCAAAATTATTTCAACGTTAAAATTTTAACATTTCTACAAAATCACTTAATGTCAATAAATTTTGTATTACATCAAATCATGCAACTACATCAGTTATGAATTTGCCACAAATATTGAGTTGGTGACCCAACACTCGACTTTGGGCACTCCAGGCTTAGATTATTCTTTCCACAGCCACTACACAGCCTCATCCAAAGCTACGACATAAGACAAATATAATATATAAATAGGGTAAACACTTTTATGAAGATTATATGTGTGGACTTTTTGACAATGGAAACATTACCTCATTCCCCATCCACATCTCATTCGTTGGGAAGCGAGTGAAGAACCACAAATTTTGAGAAATAGTTAGTTGCATTTTCTTTTTATTGTTCTTCATCTGGTGGCTCCACCACTATTGGAAATGGGCGACATCTTCTTCCGAAGATAACGCATCTGGACTATATAGCTGCATGTCATAGGCTCCTTCTTTGCCCTCTTGGCAATGTGTCCATGTAAGAAATTCTTAGGATAGTAGCCCTTTTTCTATATTCTCTGATCACCTTGAGGGGCTTCTCCACCTATGATATTTCCCTCACTTCTTTCTCCTTGAGGGCCTTCACTTTCTTTTGAAACTCCATTTGTGCATTGTCTATGTACGGAGAACTCTCTATTGAATCTCGACAAGGAGAATCATCCATTGTTTCTTCAATGATGGGATGTTGAAAACTCGCGCTTCTTTCATCATTCATTGTATGTACGTGTGGAGAACCCTCCCTTATATCTTCCAGAGGGGCTTCCTGTTCTACAATGATGGGTAGTCTCGTATCTTTCTCCGTACTGCTCTCTCTCCATCATTTATCCCTCACTTCTTCCTCTCTCATGCTCAGAAGCACAATTGCCACCCTCTTGTTCTCTCTCTTCCTTTTATTTCCATCCTGCAAAGGAGTTGTTCCATAGACAATCTCAGCCCCTTCATCTCCACCAAAATATCCATGACCTTGGCCTTAACTCTTACCTTCAACTCCTCATTCACTTCTATAACCATGGCCTTTATCACCTTTAGCTCCTCCATTGTGTGCCTCGATAGTTGTGGTTCCTGGTTCCAATGTGCTACTTGATGGTGTGAATGTGGAGGTATAAGAGCTTCTCCACTATCCTTAGTAGTTGGCAAACGAGGAACTGTAGTATCAAGTTGTAGTGGTTCTCTATCGAAGGATTTGCATCATCGTCATCAACTCTGATGTCCTTTGAGCCAACCTATGCGATTATTAAGATTTGTAAGCTAAATCTGTGTATGAGTTAACACAAAATAGTAGTCCATTTAAAATTTTTTTAAAATAAATGTTTGCCTTCTTGAGACCAATAAATAAATCTCAAACACTTATACTAGTAGCTTTCTTCCCAGATGGACTACCCTATACTTTAACAATGGTGGGAGATTCTCTACAAACTCCTCGCTGGTGAGAGTAACAACATTAACCACATCATGAAAGCCTTCATACACCCAAACTTGTCCCATTCAAGTAAAAATCAAATCTCAAGTTAGAACTATGAGTGGCGTATACTAACAATCAACACAAATTGATGATTCGTATTATAATAGTATTGCAACTACAAACGCATACATACGGCAGCCCCTCAAGAGTGTAGGTGGTTGTTTGCGATGGTTCATTTCTTCAATGCCTTCTATAAAGAATCAGCCATGAGCGTGTAACTTATAGTCCACAAGGAAAGTTGGAGAAGGTAGATAAACCGTCAACCAACTACAGCAACCCTAAGTCGAGCTGTACAAGCTTTGAGTTGCTCAAAATTTTGACTTTGGCAAAATAGAACAAGCTCATTCTGAGGAAATCCTCAGTGCGCAATTATGGCCCAAGTCTTTATACTTAGACACTAACAATCTCCTAATCAACTCACCATCCTTTAGTTTGAGAAGATTTTCTCAGGAGCAACTCCTTTGATTTTCTTGTTGTATTTTGGTGTAGAGGCATCACCATTGTCACTCATGCGGAGTCCATTAATACGATGGAACTCCTCATGGTTGAACTCCACTTTCCTTCTTGTTATTGTGAAAGACATCCTACCCTATCTTCTTCAATCAACATCCTCCCACATTTGGGCCTAATGGATTATCTGATTGTAAGTTGGAAGATTAGGCATACCGAGGATGATGTCCCCAAAACAAGACCCTCTCAGCATGTCAATCATGTCTGATTTTTAGATGCTTTACTTTGGATAACTTTGCATATTTTTTCCAAATTCCCTTAGAGGGTTATCTTGACATTTTTTTGGCAAATTCTTGTTCAAAGTCTGCACGCCTGCAACGTTTATGTCAAATACTACTAAAAACAAGCCCAAAAATACTATTGAACAAACATATGAACAAGATCACAACGAGACTTGCAAAGAATTGTGTGACATGTGCTACCATAACGTCCGACCATTGTGACAACCTGTCCCATCTATGTGGACACCTCAATATCTATGTAAAGTGTTCGACTAAATGTGTTCGACTATGCAACTTTATGGATTCTTAGTGTCGCCAACAACATTGCAAACAAAACATGCATGCAATGAAAAAGAGACTAACCTCAGTATACCTTGTGGAGCAATCGAGGTTCCTTCCGAACAAGATTGGCATAGTGACGACCTCCGCTTGAGAGCCAACGAGATCGATGGGCCAGAGAATACTCGCCATACACAAATGAAAATTACGTAGGAGCGAATGAAGACCACTATAGAAATGTACACTAAACCCTCAAATGTGACACATGTTTGGCCATAACTGTACAACCTGTGCATCTAAATGTGTGCAACTATGCGACTCTATGTGATCTAAGTGATGTGGATGATATTGCAAACCAAACACATGCAATTGACAAAGAGATGAAACTCAGCATACCTTGTGAAGACATCGTGGTTACCAAATAACAAAGACCACAATAAGGACATTCGCTTGAGCGCCAACATGACAGATGCACTAGAGAATAATCACTGAGCTACAAACAAATTTATGCCAACGCAACTCTGTTAACTACAAAAATTAGAATAATTTGCAACTTTGTTGCGAGTAATGTTGCTGGGTGGAGATGATTATAGTAGGAGAGGAGGAGAGAATTAGTCGATTGGAGGTCACCATAGAAATTATGAGGGGGAAATGATTCTAAATTCGAATGGGAGTAGTCAAAATCTTAGAATATGAGGGTATATCGATCATTTGCGAGTTGAAATATCTATGGAAAGGAACATTTGAAAATGGTGTCTATAAAAACAAATTTGGCTTAGATCTACTATAAAGGGGATCTATTGCTACCGAAGCACATGTATCCTAGAAGTCATCTAATGGTGACCAATGGTTGGCTCTTGTAACTCTGAAAGCATAGGTCGCAAAGTGTTGAAGAATTCTCCATAACCATTTGGCCTGATGTCTCTTGATTAGTCGGATCACAATTTTAATTTTTTACTTTATCATAACACGCGACAATATACGACATCATGTTCAGCCAGTTTAGAAGATGTTTACATTATTATGAGGTCATATTTAAAATCTGAAAGTAGAGTTCAACTTTTGTGTTTCAATTGATTTTGGGAAGTAAAGTTCAATCTTAGCGCAATTGCATTTGAAAGTCAGAACTTAAGTTAGAAGTGACATATAATATTTATAAATAAAAAACTAATAGTAATAAATTTGGTTAACTATTGATTAATTATGATTCTATTATAACCCGTATATAAGATTTCCTAATTATATAAAGTACAAGTATCAGAGAATTTTATATGTTGTATAATATACTAGTCGTATAAAAAATACAATATTATAATAAACATAACGCAAAGTTGCAAACCCACAAATTCATACCTAACACTTATTTTTTGAAAGAAGCTTTATCGTCACATTATGCCCTCCAATATATAATATTCCAAAGGCCATAATAGCATGCATAAGTAAGCCCCTTTAAATACCAGCACAGCAGCTTCGCTAGTCACAGTACTGTCTTTCATTAAGCAAATTTCATTAATTTGTAAACAAAGAATTAAAAAAGAGTTGCCAATTCAAAGGCGTACTTTGGGTATCCACCAGCTGTCGACATATAGACCAATTCGACCATAGAAGGTCGGACAAAACTGAAGAAGGTCGAAAAGAGCTCAAATAAGGTCGACCACAGCCCAAAAGAGGTCGTATAAGGTAGTCTTTTTTGTTTGGACCGAAGTAAGACCATACTATTCTATTCCAAATTTTTTTCTTCTCGGCCGAAATCTTTGATTCAGTGCAAATAGAAGTATGTACGTACTTCTTAAACTTTTATTTTTCTTGACAAAAACTACAAATGATCCAAGATAAACTTATTCTTTCTTTCTTATTAACTAACGCTACTAACCGATCATAACAATTAACAAGTAAGAGTATTTAGAGGAAGACGTCTGAAAGTATGTCACCGTGATTGGCTACTGCATTCTCAATGAACTGCGAGCACCTAATTATTAGGAAGGTGGATGGAGGTCCCGGTATTGGTGGGAGTTCAGTTCCTCTTATTGTATATCAACAAATTCACCATGCACGGGGGATTTGCCTCTAGAGAAGAAAATGAAGACGACAACTGGCTCTCAAGTTCATAGCAACTGAAATTACAGGATTATTAAAGGAAGACGATACATCTCTCATTGCTCAACCAAGCATAATAACGCAACCACTACCTCAGGTTCAAACAGCTAAAACAACACCGTGTCCAACTTGTGGAAAACGAAAAACTAGGAAAAAGCTGATTGGGTTGAGACATGAGATGGCGGATATGAAGGCTCAGCTGGCGGATTTGAAGGATATAAAAGCTGAACAACTTCATAAATGTGATGGCTATATTCTTCCGACCATTCTCATGAAATCTTCCAGCTTTCGAACAAACATGACGACTCTTTTTCAGAGGCCATAGAATTGCTCGTCTTTTTTTCTTTGTTAGAAGCGGAGCAAGACCGTATTTTTCTCCTCCGGTTATTTTCCTTCTCGGCCCTAGAGGACACTATAACAAATCAAGTTCTGGAATTAGTGCAAATAAAAGAATTTATATCTTTCTTAGCTTTATTTTACTTGAACAAAACTACAAATGATAAAAGATATGAGATTATTTGTTTATAACCTTTATATCCGCTAGCTGAGCCTTCATATCCGTCATCTCGTGTCTTAAGCTTTTTACTAGTTTATCGTTTTCCACAAGTTGGACCCGATACTGTTTTAGTTGTTTGAACCTGAGGCTACGGTTGCTCTAATATGCTTGGATGCGTAATGAGTACCACATCATCTTCCTCTTACACTCTTGCCTGTTAATCGTTATGAACTTGAGTTGAAGGTGTTGTCTTCAATTTCATCGTTGATCGTAATTCCCCTATATATTGTGGTTGCTGGCGTACAATATGATGGAACTAAACTACCGCAAATACTAGGACCTCCATCCACCTTCCTAGTAATTAGGTGCTTGCTCTTCATTGAGACAGGAGTATCCAATCTATGCAACTTTGAGACAAACGTCTTCCTCTAATACTCTTGCTTGTTAATTGTTATGATTTGTTAATAGCGTTAGTTAATAAGGAAAAAAAATAAGCTTGTTAAAGAAAGGTACCAATGCTAACCCGTAGCTCTATTGTTATACTAGTAAGTTTCTCAAGAGAGACGGCCCTCATGATATACGAGGATTCTTAGCCGATAAGCAGCTATCGCATGTCTCTTTTGGTGATGCCCTTACTCAGCATTACTTATTTCAGTGGAAGAGTGCTGCCGACATTGAGCCGTTCGTATACATCTCAAACTTTTCTTTGTGATGTTCTTTGCATCACTCTAAATTTATAAAGTGCAAACAACTCATACATATGACACTAATTTGATAGGGCATCATTAATGTTTTGCTGATCCGATGCATTCTGCTTCCTTTTCAAAGAGGCCATTAATGTGGCTGTGCGTTTCATCTTTTCAACCTTTTGTTTACCGAAATAAATCCATTACAAATACGACACGTACCAAGGGTAAAGTACTACACAGCTTATAAATATGGCCCTCATTACATATATTACGCGCCGCTAAAGTTTATAGATCTTCCGGTGTGTTTCGCCTCACATGCCAACCTTTCGTTTCTCGAGACCAACGACAGTCTTAAAGTAGATGCATTTTCCCTAGGATGAATCGTTGATCGTATTAAAATTAGCATTTTCCCAAGCTACTATTCCTGTTTTCGGTAAATGCATTTCACCGCCATATAATATATCATATTTATATTACATTGATACCACGCAATTGATACTATAATGTTATACACCACAAAATACATTACACTCCTATGCACTAATATTATAATTAGCATTATAATACTATATACCACACAATACATGAAACTATAATCCACTAACGTTGCGTGTCCCTTATTACACAAACTCAAATCTAGATACGTTCAGATCATAATTAAGTCCAATAAATGCAGTCGGAGTGAAAACAAGGCTTATACAATAGAGAAACAATTACTAATACCAAAACTGGCTAAACACAGCAAGCCCAAGAACAGTTGTGATTTTACCATGCCTATTTTTTGAAAGAAGCTTTATCGTCACATTGTGCCCTCTAGCATGCTAAATATTCCAGAGGCAAAAATATACCCATATGTAAACCCATGTAGATACTAGCAGAGCAGCGCCAGCCACAACAGTCTATCATTATGTAATTTTCACTAATTGAAAACGAAAGAAGAGCCATTTCAGAGTCATGTTTGGGTATCGACCAGCTATAGACGTTTGAAACACACTCAAAGAAGGAATATCGTCTATCTAATCACTTCGAGCATATAAGTTCGAACAAAGCCTAGAAATGGGTCAGGAGAAGCTCAAACAAGGTCGACCAAAGTTTAGGAAAGATCGTATAGTCTTTTCATGTTTGGAGCGGAGATAGAGCGTGTTATTCTCCTCCGATTATTTCCCTTCTCCGTCGGAACGAAAACTAATAAATCAAAACTTCAATTCAGTGCAAATAGAAAAATGTACATATTTCTTAAGCCTTTCATTTTACTTGGCAAAAACTACAAGTGGATAAAAGATAAAGAATTTCTTTCTTCCATACTAACTAACACTGCTAACAAATCATAACAATTAACATGCAGGAGTATTGGAGGAAGACGATGCATCTCTTGTTGTGCAGCCAACCATAATAGTGCAACCATAGCCTCAAGTTCGAGAAGTTAAAACAGCATCGGGTCCAAGGCGTGGAAAACTTTAAAGCAGTAAAAAGCTGAACAGGTTGAGAAACGAGATGGAAGATTTCATGAGAACGGTAGGAAGAATACCATCAACTCGTTTCTCAACTTGTTCAACTTTTTACTAGTTTGAGGATCACTGCGTCTTGGACCCGATGCTGTATTAGCTGTTTGAACCTGAGGCTACGGTTGCGCTAATATGGTTAGTTGCACAATGAGATATGCATCGTCTTCGTCCAGTACTCCTGCAATTTAAGATGTTATGAACTTGAGCTCGATGTGTTGTCTTCAACTTCTTCTCTAGCAGTAGTTCCCCAGTGCATGGTGAATTTGTTGGTGTATATAGGGTGGAATTGAACTACGGCCAATGCTAGGACTTCCATCCACCTTTCATGTACTTAGGTGCTCTCTTTTCAATTAGACAGGAATACAGAGTCCCATCAACTTTGAGACAAACGTCTTCCTCTAATACTCTTGCCTGTTAATTGTTGTGATATGTTAATAGCGTTAGCTAATAAGAAAGAAAGAATATCTTGTTAAAAAAAGTACAAGCAAATTGTACAAAGTCAACATCTTGCCAGTCTTTATGTGACGACTCTTACTCAGCATTACACCTTTCAGAGGAAGCGTGCTACCGACTTTAAGCCGTTCGTATCCACATCTTGAACTTTTCTTTGTGATGTTCCTTACTCACTCTAATCTCCAATTTATAAAGTGTAAACAACTTATAAATATGACACTTATTTGATAGGGCGCCATTCACGTTTTACTGAACCGATGCGTTCCGCTCCTTTCCAACTTCGCCATTAAAGACCTCGAGCAGTTGGATACTTGAATGCAGCACTACTTTTTAGTCACTGCCATCTCTTTGTCTTCTAGCCACCCACCTGCAAATTGCATGCAAGAGGATTATGATGATTTTGTCTAGCTATATAAGTGTAATAGTTATATAGAAAGAGGTATGGAAGAATTATACGTAACACTTACAACACAATATAACGAACTGTAATCCACTCTCCTTACAATAAAAGATGCCACTAAATATATTAACCTTATATTACATAATATAATATAATACTCCAGGCCACAAAGTACATTAAATTTATATTACACTAATGTAGCAATCTGCATTACAATTTGACATGCCACAAAATATATCATATTTATATTACATTGATACCCCAATTGATAATAATGTTATATGCCACAAAATATAATATACTCTTATACACTAACATTATAATTGGAATAGCAATACTATATACCACAAAAGTCATCAAACAGTAATCCACTAACATTGCATGTCCCTTACTACACAAACTCAAATCTAGGTACTTTTAAATCACAATCAAGTCCAATGAATGCAGTCGGGGAGAAAGTAAGGCTTATACAATAGAGAAGCGATTACTAATACCAAAACTAGGTAAACACAACAAGCCCAAGAATCGCTGCCATTTTATCATGCTTATTTTTTGAAAGAAGCTTTGTCGTCATATTGCACCCTCTAGCATACTAGCTGTTCTAGAGGCCATAATAGCACACATAAGTAAGCCCGTGCAGACACTAGCACAGCAGCTTCGTCAGCTACTGCACTCTCTTTCGATACATAGATTTCATTAATTTGGAAACAAAGAATTAAAAAAAAGTTGCAAATTTAAATTCGTAACTTGGGGGTATCCACCAGCTATCAACGTATAAAACACACTCAAACTAACGAATATCGTGCACGCGTTAACTTCGACCATAGAAGGTCAGACATAATTGTATAAGGTCGGAAAAGCTCAAACAAGGTCAACTGAAAGCACAAAAGAGGTCATATATGGTCTTTTTTTTTTGTTGCACAGGAGCAACGTACTATTCTTCCCGATTACCTTCCATCTCAGCCGGAGAGGACACTATAATAAATAATAACTTCAAAATAGTGCAAATAGAAATATGCACGTATTTCTTAAGCCTTTTATTTTACTTGACAAAAACTACAAGTGGATAAAAGATAAAGCTATTCTTTCTTTCTTATTAACTAACACTACTAACAAATCATAACAATTACCAAGCAATGTATTAGAGGAAGACGTCTCACTCAATATGTCCCAGGGATTGGATACTAGTGTCTAAATGAAGAGTGAGCACCAACATATGCTTCTTTGCATCAGCAGATTTGTTGCCATTAAAGGAATTGAAGACAACACGGGAACACGATGACCGGAAGGAGTAATATTGAGTATGATTTGAAGGCGAATGCTATTTAGTATTAGTGGTCAACGCATTCTCAGGATTACCCCCTTTAGTCACCGTGTTCTTAGGACTGATCTCATGAAATCTTTCAGCTATTGAACAAACATGACAATTCTTCAACTTCACGCAACAACTCAAGGTTGCGGCATAGCATTTCGAACATTGATTTCATTAAGCACACAAAATAAAGTTTTACATATAAAAAACTAATAATAAATTAAAATAATTAAGAAGAAAATTTAAATTGAAAAAAAAACAATCACCTGGAAAAATAGGTGGAAATAGAAGCTCATAACAAGCAGAGAAGAATACTCGCACGCCAGTCTTTGCTCGTCAACATACTCCGAGTGTTGGGAAATGAAATCTAGGTGATGATCCTTGTCCACGAAAGCGCCCCTACTGGATGAGCAATGGCATTCGTTTGAGTGGACGACGATTGTTACTCAACATTACTCCTTTCGGTGTCAGCTCGCTGCGAACTTTTTCTGTATACATCAAAAACTATTCGTTGTGATGTTCTTTGCACAATTCTGATCTCCAACGTATAATGGAATCCATTAATAATTCAATAAAATCACTTCTTAATTACCAATGCTAAAAAATAAACAGCACACAAGTTTTATTTGACAAGGTGCCATAATGTTTGGCTGAACAATGTGCTTCTGCTTTTTTTCAATTTTGCCATTAATATGGCTGTGCAATTTTTACTCTCTTTTCAAACTTCCATTTCCGAGACCCCAAAAAACAATCCAGTAAAAGTATGATGATTATCGATGGTACTTTTCCACCCGTGGAAGTGTTTATTATCAAGATCGTACGGCCAAATTTAATGAGAATTTAGTCATTTACGGAGTCCCTGTAGAGGGCAGTTGCGTCATTCCCCATTTCTAAGGGATCCCCGTGGAGCTCTCTTTTTTTTCTTCTGTTCTTCCGCTCATCTTCCTCGCCTCTCCCTAGCAGATCCCGAATTGCATCTCCCGTGTAGATCGCGAGCATTCTTCCTCTCCGCTGCTTCCGTTCTTCCTCCAAACTTCTCCTTCCTTCGTGATCTGCTCAAAATTTCTCCTTTTTTGCTACCATGTCGTGAAATTATAGTTTACGGGATCGTTCACCGCGCAAGGTTGTAATTTGTTGGAAATACAGTAGTATGCACGAACGAAAAATAGCACAGCGAAATATATAGCACACAGTAGGATTTTTCAATCCAAGTTGAGATTGTTAAAAATGAATAAGGCAATCACACAACACAAAAATATACATGGGAAAAACGAGAAAAACCCCACGGTGGTGTGGTTACACCAAAAGAATTATCACTATGTGATGAGATTACAATGTAGGCTTACAACTTTGTTTTCTTACTTGCATTCTCTCTTTGAATGCTTCTTCCAGATTCCACACATTTGGGACATATATATAGGATGCAAGAAAATCCTTTGATAGCTTGTCCAATAAATAACTAACTCTCCAAATCAACTCTTTGGCATTAATTCCTTGGCATAACTTCCTATGGTAGTTAGAGTGAATCTGGACATAACTTCCTCATAAATCTGGACATAACTTCCTCATGAATATAGACATAACTACCATAGCAGCTATGTTCGACTAAATTGTGGACTACCAGTAGCTATTTATGGACTGCTTGATTAGAATCTCATAAAAGTGTCTTTATATCCAACAAATCTCCCTCTTAAAGACAATTTGCCATGTCTTTCTAAGAAAGTAAGAAGTTTGTACGAAAGTACCAGCATCGGAGGTACTGAAAATTGATAAAAGCAGAGCGGAGCAAGGGCTAGTGTACTTACTAGCTGACTTCCGTAGTTCATCATGCTTTCTTGAGATGCTTTTTTAGGATACCTGTGATCACTACCACTGCTGTCCCTACTGTTGTCCATTGTGATTTCATACAAAGTTCTTCAATATTCAAACTTGTCAAAAAAAACTGCCTTCGTTAAGGCATCCGCGAGATTCTCCTTGGTAGGAATCTTGAGTAAGTTAATACTCCCACTGGAAACCACATAACGAACAAAATGATATTGCACTTCAATGTGTTTTGTTCTGAAATGAAATGCTGGATTTTTGCTAAGAAGTAGGGCACTTTTGCTATCACAAAATAGAGGCAATGACTCTTGTTTGTGCCCGAGTTCCTCCAGCAATCTCTTCATCTATATGCCTTCCTTGTATGTTTGTGTTGTTGCCATATACTCTACTTCTGTTGTGGAAAGAACTACAACAGATTGCAGTTTTGAACACCAACTAACAGCACCACCTGCAAAGGTGAACACATAATCAGAAATGGATTTACTCCTATCAAGATCACCCGCATAATCCAAGTCTCCAAAATCTTTGACAAAACATTCAGACCCTTTGTAACACAATACAGCATCTAGAGTACCGTTAATATATCGAAGTACTCTCTTGATAGCCATCTAGTGCTCATTGCCTGGATTTGCCATGTATCTACTCACCACTCCCACTACTTGGGCAATGTCTGGCCGAGTGCATATCATGGCATACATAAGGCTTCCCACTTCAGATGCATATGGTACTCGAGATATCTCCATCTTCTCTTTGTTTTGGCTAGGACATCGCAAAAAAGATAACTTGATACTAATAGAGAAAGGAGTAGACACTGACTTACCTGTTTGCATGCCAAACTATTGCAACACCTTCCTCAAGTAGCCAGCCTGAGACAGTCGAATTTCTCTATTGTCTCTATCTCGCCATATCTGCATTCTAAGAATCTTGTTTGTCGGACCCAAGTCCTTTCTATCAAATTCACTGGCCAGTTGAACCTTCAATTGTTGGATGTGTTCCATGCTTTGGCTCCTCACAAGTATATCATCCACATACAGCAGCAAGATGACATACTCACCTCCCTCAAACTTGTTGATGTAAGCACAAGAGTTCGAGACTAGCTTGCTGTATCCGAGGCTCCCGATACAACCATCAAATCTCTTATACCAGCACCTTGGTGCCTGCTTAAACCCATAAATAGATTTGACTAATGGCAAACTAGGTTCTCTTTACCTACCTCGGCAAAGCCTTCTGGTTGGACTATGTATATCTCCTCTTCCAACTCACTGTGCAAGAATGTCGTCTTCACGTCGAGTTGTTCAAGGTGGAGATCCGATGATGCGCATAATGCCAAGACTGCACGAATTGTTGCAAAACGAACCATCGGAGAGATATTTCATCAAAGTCGACTCCTTCCTTTTGTGCATATTCTTTTACAACCAATCGAGCACGAAACTGTTCTACTTGATCATTGCTACCATGCTTGATCTTGTAGACCAATTTGTTACCAATAGCTTTGCGTCCTTAAGGAAGTGGAACTAATTCCCAAGTCCCATTCTTATGGAGTGCCTCAATTTCTTCTTGCATAGCTTCCATCCAACAGGCAGCATCTGGACTATCCAATGCTTCATTAAGATTTGTTGGCTCTCCTTCTTCAACAAGAAGACTATATGTAAAGTTAGGTGTAGGCTCCAAATAATAATCCGCATACCTCTCAGGTGCTTTCCTCTTACGAATTGAACGCTTAAGGGTTGGATTCCTAGGAACTTCTTCCTCATGCCCATCCCTTGGTTCATGCACAGAATCTGAGTCTTCTTCCTCATCTTCTGCCTCCTCCGGATTAACCATGGTCTTATCCTGAAGCAAGTTTTGCTTTCCAGTGGCATATTTAGTGGCATCATCACCTTCAGATGTTCTTTGTAGTTGGTCTTCTACAAAAATCACATCCCTGCTGAAGAAAACTTTACGGGCAGTAGGATCCCACAAGCGATACCCCATAACATCTTTAGCATACCCTATAAATATGCACTTTCTGGAGGTAGGATCCAACTTGGATCTTTTCTGTGATTTATATATCACGAATACTAGACAACCAAAAATCTAAAGGCGAGAATAATCAACAACATTACCAGTCCACAATTCCATTAGCACTTTCAACCCAATAGCAATTGAACGGATGCGCGGTTCAATACATAACAAGCCATCATGACTGCCTCTGCACAAAAAGAGTTAGGCAAAGCATCCACTTTAATCATAGCCCTTACCCGCTCAAGTAATGTCCTATTGAACCGCTCCGCAACTCTATTTTGCTGTGGAGTATAAGGTATAGTAGACTGCCGTTTGATCCCTTGCCCGTTTGTATTCTCCTCTGTTGTCCGATCGTAGGCACTTGATCCTACTGCTAGAATCAAGTTTCACCCGAGCTTTAAAGTACTTGAACACACCAAAGACCTCTGACTTCCTTCGGATTGGATACACCCAGCTTCGTCGAGAAAAATCATCAATAAATATTACCAAATATTTGGCTCCTCCAAGTGAAAGCTGCGGTGACTCCCACACACCCGAGTGAACCAAGACAAGAACGGCTTTAGCTCTGGAGAATGATCTTTCAAACTTGGTACGGTGCTGCTTCCTGATAACACACTTCTCACAAAACGGTAACTTAATCTTAGATAGCCCTGGCAACAGCTTTCGATCACAGAGAATTTTAAGGCTATACTCCGAAATCTGACCTAGCTTCAAGTGCCACATTCGAGTTACCTCCTCTAAACTAGTGCCGGATGTCACACTTGCATCTCCATGTGATAGTGTCACTCCAAGCATTTAGTACAAGTTGGAGCCAATCTTTTCTCCCTTCAAGATTTCCTGCCCATCCTGAATAACCTTCATAATGTCACCCTCTATTCGGGTCTTACAACGAAGGTTATCAAACTGTCCAAAAGATAGCAAATTTTTAGTGAGACCAAGTACATGGTGTACCTTACTGTGAGGCGAATCCTTCCATCTTCTCCCTTGAGCATGATGGAACCAACTCCAATAACCTTCAAGACTTTGTCATTTTCCATCCGCACATTACCTTTAGAAATGACTTCATACTCATAGAACCAATCCGTTTTGGATGTTATGTGCCAAGATGCTCCTAAATCTAAAATCTAGACATCAGAAATTTGGCCTTGTCTTCGGTAGCAATTGCTATTTCGCCAACTAAAGCCTCGCCCTCATCCGAATTATATGCCACACATGCCATACTTCCACCTTTGGCCAACGACTTGCACTCACGCTTGTGTGCCCAAGCTTTCCGCAAGCAAAACACTTTACTTGCTGCTTGTTCCTCTTTTGCTACCCCGTGCCACTACTTCAAAATTTCGCTTCCTTTTCTTATCTTGTGCCAACAACAAAACCTTCGGTTGTTGTCCATCAGGCACAATATCAAGCTTGTCCTTTCAACCAACTTTCTTCTTCAAGAATAGCTGCAACAACATCTTCATAAACAAGTGATTTCAAGTCGCAATTACCTGTTTGATTTATGACAACTTAAGGCACACTCATCAGTCTCTATCTTCTTCTCTAGTGCTATTAATTGAGAGAAAAGAGACTCCATTGCACTAAGATGATCAGCCACAGAAGAGGTTTCAGTCATGCGAAGAGAATACAAACTTCGCATCAAGAATATAGCATGTTGCCTTGACTTCTTGGCATAAACTTTCTCAAGCTTTTCCCGAATGTCTTTTGGGGTCTTTAGTTCTGAGACACTAAGAAGCACATGATCAGTAAGAGAAAGATGTAGATTTGCCATAACATACCTTTTCATCTTTTGTCATCTATCGTCCGTCATATCGTCAGAACGATCCTCTATAGCGGCAAAGCAATTTTCTTTGGCTAGAATTGCCAAAATCTTCATCTTCCACAATGGGTAGTTGCTCCCATTGAAATTTTCAATCTCAAACTTGTTTGCCATCAGAAAAACCTAGCTCTGATACCACTTGTTGGAAACACGGTAGTGTGCACGAACAAAAAATAGCACAGCGGAATATATAGCACACACTAGGATTTTGCAATCCAAGTTGAAATTGTTAAAGACGAATAAGGCAATCACACAACACAAAGATATACGTGGAGAAAAAGGAAAAAATATCCCCACGGTGTTGTGGTCACATCAAAAGAAATATCACTATGCGATGAGATTACAATGTAGGCTTATAACTTTGCTCAACTGGAATTATAAGATCTAGTGTGTGCCAAATATATCGTTGTGCTATTTTTCGATTATGCACACCGCCAAATTTCCAATAGACTTCCTATTTTGCGCTACTAGATGACATGTAAAATAATGCATTTGCTCCTAAGAAAGACCGAAACTGTAAATATTAACTGCAACTATAAGGACCGTCTGATTCGGCTATGGCGGCCTGAATTTAGGCACATCAACATAGTGCATAGTACCGACTGTATAGCTATTTCGCCCCATATATACATATATATGTAACGTACATATATCTTCTTCTATATATATATATATATATATATATATGAACAACGTTTGGCCCACATCGAGTAATGTACGCACACATTGTGTACGTCAAATACGAACCATTGGATGTTGATCAAACGGCCAGATTTGAGGCGCTAACTCGTCACTTACGGGAACCTTGTGGAGGGCAGCAATGTCATTCCGTCTACCAACATACAGGATTCCTGCAGAGCATTTTCGCTCTTTTTTTTCTTTTTTTTCTCTTCTCTTCCTCTCTTCCTACAGCCTCTCATCGAACGGCCGCTATCTCTCCTTTCTCGTTGCCGATCCTTTCTACGGCAATACCCATCCTTCATTTTTTCTACATAATTTTTCCCCTGCACTTTCTCTTCCCAGATTTCAGACTCGATCAAGAGCAGAAACCCTAATTCGTCCGTGCTCGGCGCCCTCCTTCTGCCCGCCCCGTCGCTTACTCACGAGTGGCTTCTTCCTCGTATTTCCTTTCTTCGTCGTCCTTCCTTCCCATCTCTCCCAATCTTAATTTCAGCGGAAAAATTTCCTCCTCCCACGACGATCTTCTTCTTCAACTGTGTCTTATTTTTCTTTTGTCAATTGGATCTCCAAACTAAATGTAAATCTATTCCGGTGCAAATTGAGAAGTGCATTGGAAGAAGGATTTGTGAGACTAGGAAATGTGGATGCAGCATATGTTACCAACATTGACAACGGATCCCTAGCTGTCAGGAGCTTGCTTTCTGTTCCCTTCTTACAAAAGGTATACTCGTGATTGTTGAATTCTTCAAATCGTTAATATATGCAGCTACATTGTTGATGTATAAACACTGTCTTAATCTTTCTTTTTTTGTGGGATCAGTATGTAAATATTACTCAATCATTCGCTGCAGTGAAGTTCATAGCACGATCAAGTTTGATCAGCTCAACAACAATATTTCACGGAGCATGCCATTGCTTGTACTCGCCTACTGCCTTAGGAACACTTGATCATAGAGGCATGCCTTCCTTTCCTCACCGATCCCACTGACCACCAGGTAAACAATTCGACTTGTCTCTCTTATTAGTTGCATTAGTTTATGTGGGGAAGATGTTTGTGAAGTGTTTGATTATTGATTAAGAGATAAGAGATTGATTGTGGTGGTGTTCTCAATAAGAGAGAGGGCGAAGGAATATACATAACAAAAGTTTCTAGATGGGCCTATAATTGATTGTTGATTTCCTAAATTTATGTTGTGTTCTTAGCATAGTTAGTTATCCTGAGGAGCATGTTGATTGATGCAGTTTATAGCAGGAGCAAGAGTTTCATGGCCTTTTTCTTCATGTTTTGCCACAGAGATGAAGCTTGAAGATAATCGAGCTATGGCTGTCGCAGGAATTGTTATTACTGGTCTTGGGTATCAAACACTTTATGCAAAGTCACGTCATGGTACAACACTTATTCTGCTTAAGATTGTTGTTAACATAGGCAGTGACGCCAAAGCTGCAGTTACCAAGTACTAGACTAGTTTCGGTAATTCTGTTAATAGCCGGCCAATAAGGGCAATAATACTCAAACTTTCTTTCAGTTTTTGGAGTTAATAGTTATTAGATTGTGTTTTGTTTTGTTATGAATGGATGAATAAGAATAACAAAAATTACTGTTTGTATACTTTGGTGGTTTTGTATAGATGAATTTTTCAGAAACTTTGTAGGTTTGAGTATTATTTTTAAGAAATTTTATCAAAAAGTTATGGTAGCCAAGCTTTCTTTGAATGGACTGCTTTGGACCAAAATTGAATGAAATGTGACAACTTTCAAGTAATACTTACTGACAAGTGTCTAGATGTCGAAGAAGAATAAGATCACCACGAATTTGAGCAATATCTACAGAAACAGTACTATTGTCAAGATCTTGAGTAGAGCCTTATGTACTTTTCGATAGCCAAATTTATTCTAGTGATTGGGATTGCATTCAAAGCATAATAATTATAATTCTCGATTTTCTATTTGTGAACAAAAATTGGTTTGAAAATTGGTTTTATATTTTGTACCAAAACAGGGTTATCAGTTGTTATGGCTCTACAAACAAACCTAAGGATAAATGTTATTCATCAAAGCCTGAATGATCATTTTTTGGTGAGCACAAAGGCATTGGATTTTCTACATCAGTTGCCATGCAACTCAGAAATTTAATGAATCTCTAGAAGGATATCAATACATAAATAGCACTCTTTAGCTAAAAATTCCATGAGCATAGTTGAATTCATAAAGATTTACAAACGATTTGAAGAATTCAACAACCACGAATATACCTTTTGTAAGAAGGGAACAAAAAACAACCTCATGACAGCTAAGGATCCGTTGTCAATGTTGGTGACATTATGCTGCATCCACATTTCCCAGTCTCACAAATCCTTCTTCCAATACACTTCTCAATTTACGTCGTAGTAGATTTACATTTAGTTTGGAGATCTAATTGACGAAGAAAAATAAGACACGATTGAAGAAGGAGATCATCGTCGGAAGAGGAAATTTCGCTGCTGAAATTCAGATTGGGGGAAACGGGAAGGATGGACGGACAAAGAAAGGAAATACGAGGAAGAAGCTGCTCGCGAGTAAGCGACGGGGCCGGGCAGAAGGAGGGCACCGGGCACGGATGAATTAGGGTTTCTGTTCTTGATCGAGTTTGAAATCTAGAAAAGAATGTGGAGGTGAAAATTTTTAAAGAGAAAATGAAGGATAGGTATTGCCGTAGAAAGGATCGGCAACAAGAAAGGAGAGATAGTGGCCACGCAAGGAGAGGCGGTAGGAAGAGAGGAAGAAAAGAGAAGGAAAAAAAAAAAAAAACAGGAAGACCGAAAATGCTCTACAGGGATCCCGTATGTGGGTAGACGAAATGACGTCACTGCTCTCCACAAGGTTCCCGTAAGTGACGAGTTAGCACCTCAAATCTGGCCATCGGATCAACATCCAATGGTTCGTATTTGATGTACACAGTGTGCGCGTACAGTACTCAATGTGCGCCAAATCTATTATATATATATATATATATATATATAGAAAGAAGATATGTGCACATTACCATCTTAGGTAGATATTGGCACACATTGCCCGATATAAATGCATAGAAAGTTCAAAATTTAATCTTCATCGTTGGATATAAAAAACTATGAGTAGACAACAAGCCCACTAAATTTCAGCTCAATCCGATAATGAATCTATCTGTTATCGGACTTCTTAATCAAGACGACAAAAAAAGAAATGTTGACAAAATTTTCAAATATAAGATTTTTTTTTTCTTTTCTATCATCTTGATCAAAGAGGCCAGAGAGATGAACTTTTATCCGATTGAGCTGAAAATTTATGAGCGTGTCTCTACTCATTGTTTTTCATATCTAATTGTAGAGATTAGATTTTAAGCTTTTAGGCATTTATATGAGTCAATGTGCACCTACGTTGCAAATATGCACATATTTTTTTCCATAAATATATATAGAGAGAGAAAGAATGATATATGCACTCCCTAACACTGTAGGCACACTCTCATTTCAACTGTCCAAATCGCATCACACATTAATCAATCAAGATGAAAACACTCCTTTCTCCCTTCTCTCTTCAAACTCTAGTAAATCTCCCAAAAATTACTTTAGATCAAGCATACTCCCTCCATGCGTGGCTCGAATTCGCTCTCCCATAGATCTCTGTCGAACTCACTATGGCTCCACGACTTTTATATCGGTTCAATTTCGGAGATCCTGTCGAACTCTTGCAAATACCTTCGTTTGGTCCCATTTGACGATTCTATTTGAAATGCCGAGTGTGTTCGGTTGTCGATAGACACAGCGTAAATAAAACACATTTAAGGATCTTGCGTAAACAAATATAAGAATTGAGACAAGAACAATACAAACACAAAGACAAGAGATTTACGTGGGAAAAAATACGAAACCCTTGCAGGAAGCCAAGCTAGCCTTCAAGAAAATCACTAAATGAAAGCAATTACAAAACTTTTGTGTTACACTTTAAGTGGGAATTCTCACTAGAATGCTTTGCTTCTATCTCTCACACTTGATGTTATGAGTGATCATGATAATATTCAAAGCAAATGCCTCTCATTAATATGTAATGCCCCAAGAAAGTTTTGAAAAAACTTCCAAACGATTGTCCTTCCATCTTTCCATTAATTGTCCAAATCCTTTGGCCTTGCATCTTCCAAGAGATTTTTCAAAATCCTTGACCTTTGGCTTTCCAACTTCTTGGGTGATGATTCATTTTCCTTGACCATTGCTATTCCAATATGAATGCACATTTAACTTATTGCATTCCAATGAACTACTAATTTGAATAGTGGCTTTACAATATCTAACAAATCTCTCACTTAATGACACTTTGTAAATTGCAATACAAGAATAACAAGAAACTGATACGTAAATGTCAAAATTTGATGACACTGAAAATAGGTACGACTGAGAGCAGCATGGCTAGAACGCATGCTAGCTGACTTTCTTTACTTCATACTGTTGCCTATCTCCTTCTGATTCCATTGCTATCTTGAAATGATTTTCTTTCGGCTTCCTTATGACAACAATCATATCTAACAATGTTCTCCACTTGATGTGTGAATGATTCTTTTTCTTTTTCCATTGTTCTAAGCAAATGCCTCTCATTCATATATATAATGCTCCAATGAGACTTTTGAACTTTCAAACGGTTGTCTTTTCATCTTCCCATTAATTTTATAAGTCTTTTGGCTTTCCATCTTCTAATAGATGATTCAAAGTCCTTAACCGTTGGCTTTCCAACTTCTTGGGTGATGGTTCATCTTCTTGATCTTTGGCATTCCAATATGAATGCATATTTAACTTGTAGCATTTTAATGAACCACTAATTTGCATAGTGGTTTTACAATATCTAACAAATCTCTCACTTAATGACACTTTGTAAATTGCAACCCAAGAATAACAAGAAACCGATACGTAAGTGTCAAAATTCGATGACACTGAAAATAGGTACGACTGAGAGTAGTAGGGCTAGAACGCGTGCTAGCTGACTTCTTTTACTTCATACTGTTGCCTATTTTACTTCGGTTCAATTGCTATCTTGAAGTGATTTTCTTTCGGCTTCCTTATGACAATGATCACATCTAATAATGTTCTCCACTGTGATTCCATAAAGAAATCTACAAAACAAAAACTTGTCGAGGATTTACCGCCTTAATTAAGACATCCGCAGGGTTCCCTTTAGTAAGAATATTGAGTATATCAATGCTTTCACTAGAAACAACCTCATACCCAAATCACCTGTATAGTCTCTATCAACAAATCCTTTGACAACAAAGTCAGACCCTTTATAACACAATGCAGTATTTAAGGTTCCTTTCATATACCAAAGGATCCCTTTCACTGTCTTCAAATGCTCAATGCTAGGACATGCCATGAATCTACTTGTCACTCCGACTGCATATGTAATATCCGGTCGAGTGCAAATCATGGCATAAATTAGGCATCCCACTGTTGATTCATATGGTACTTGAGACATCCCTATTCTCTCTTACTGCTGTCTAGGGAACAATAAAGGGAATAGTCTGACACTTCTAAAGACTGGGGTAGACATCAGCTTACTACCATGCATGTTGAACCGTTCCAACACTTTTCCTATATAACTAGCCTGAGATAGCCGAATCTCTTTATTGCCTCCATCTCGTCATATCTGCATCTCCAGGATTCTATTTGCTCGCCCCAAGTCCTTAGTATCGAATTCACTAGCCAGTGGAGACTTCAATTGTTGGATGCGATCCATACTTAGACCTACTGCAAGCATATCATCCACATACAGCAACAAGATGACAAACTCACATCCCTCAAATATCTTGATATACACACAAGAGTCTAAGACAAGCTTGTTGTATCCAAGGCACCCGACACAAGAATCAAATATCTTATACCAACACCGTAGTGCTTGCTTAAGCCCATAAAGAGATTTGGCCAACCGATAAGCCAAATTCTCCCTATCTTTCACAGCAAAGCTTTCTGGCTGGACCATATATATATGCTTTTCGAGCTCCCCCTGCAAGAACGCTGTCTTCACATCAAGCTGTTCAAGATGGAGATCCGATTATGCACATAACGCTAAAACCACGCAAATAGTTGTCAAACGTACCACTTGAGAGAAGATCTCGTCAAAGTCGATCCCTTCCTTCTGTGCATAGCCTTTCACCACCAGCCGAGTACGATACCGTTCTACTTGATTATTGCTGTCTCGTTTGATCTTGAAAAACCATTTGTTCTAAATAGCCTTAGGGGCTTTGGACAGAGCGACCAGTTCCCATGTCCTATTTTTATGAAGCGGCTCAAACTTTTCCTGCATAGCTTCCATCCACAAAGACGCATATAGACTCTCTAACGCTTCTTTGAGAGAAGACTGCTTTCTTTCCTCTGTGAATAAGTAATATATAGATTTAGATGACTCTATAAAATATCCTCATACCTCTCAGGTGTCTTTTTGTTACTAGTAGAATGCGTAAGGAACACAGACATAGGAACTCCATCCTCTTCTATTTGCCATCCCCTAGTACATACTCTAGATTAGGATCGTCTTTCTCACCATTCTCCTCCAGTACAGATGTGGTCATCACTGCGAGTGATGCTTCTTCTCCTTTGCATCATCGTCATCAGTCATTCTTTGCAACTGGTTTTCACAAAGATGACATCCCCGCTGAAGATAACTGTATGGGCAATGGAATCCCATAGGTAATACCCTAAACATCTTTAGCATACTATAGACATCTTCGGAACTTGATCCTGCTGCTGAATCAAGTTCCATCCGGACTTTGAACAACTTGAATACCTCAAAGACCTCCGACTTTTTTCGGATTGAGAACACACAAGTTCTCAAGTTCGAGTGAACCAAGTCGAGCTTGTCTTTGAACTAAAAAATTATCTCCAAACCTTTCAAAGTGTTGTTCACTGATGACACACTCCTTGCAGAATGGCAATTTTACCTTGGACAATCCCATTAGGAACTTCCGATCAATGGGGATCTTCAAACAACGTCCCGAGATGTGCCCATGTTTCAGGTGTCACACTCGCGTGATATCCTCAATGTTGTCCGATGCAACACAAGCATCTTCTGCACCCGTGTATCACCCCACGCACCTTGTATAAGTTTGAGTCAATCTTTTAGACTCCAGTTCTTCTAGCCCGTCCTCGATGACCTCCATGATCTCTTCTCCACCGCTAGTCTTGCATCACAGGTCATCCAGTTATCTTACAAACAACAACTTTTTCGTAAGACAAAAACAGAACGTATCTTGCTGATGATGCATCTCCTTACATCATTTTGCCATAAGCTTGATAGAGCCGACTCCAGTAACTTGAAGGACTTGTCTATTTTCCATCCGCACGACCAATTCCAGAAACAGCTTCATAGTTATGAAAAATGTGCCAGGATGCTCCATCATCAGAATTATACGCCACACAAGTAAGGGACGTCGACGGATCCACACCTCCAACCATGTTTGTCATGGTGTTGCATTCCTTCTCAATCTCGTACTTGTTTGCCATTGAAACAAGCCTGGCTCTAGTACCACTTGTTGGAATATCGAGTATGTTCGGTTGTCGATAGGTGTAGCAAAAATATAAAACACACTCAAGGATCTTGTGTAAGCAATACAAGAATTGAGATAAGAACAATACAAACACAAAAATAAGAAACTTACGTGAGAAAAAACAAGAAAAATCACATGGGAAGGCAAACTAGTTTTCAAAAAAATCACTAAACCAAAGCAATTACAAACTCTTGTGTTATACTTTAAATGTGAACTCTCAATAGAATGATTTGATTCTATCTCTCATACTTGATGTTGTGAGTGATCTTGATCATGATAATATTCCAAGCAAATGCTTCTCATTCATATATATAATGGCCCAAGAAAAATTTTGAACTTTCAAACGGTTGTCTTTCCATCTTCCCATTAATTGTCCAAATCCTTTAGCCTTCCTTCTTTCAAGAGATGCTTCAAAGTCCTCGACTTTTGACTTTCCAACTTCTTGGGTGATGGTTCATCTTCCTTGACCTTTGGCATTCCAATATAAATGCATATTTAACTTGTTGCATCTTAATGAAGTACTAAATTACATAGTGAGTTTACAATATCTAACATACTCTTCAATTGGATCTCCTATTTTGAGCTTTAGGGAGAGATTTTTGAGCTACGGGGAGAGATTACCCTCAATTGGTCCCATTTTATGAGCAGCGATAGCAAAATTAGTCTGCTCGATTCGTCTCAATTTCGAGCGGAGACGTCGAAAATTCAATCTTCGATTCAACACAACTCGATGAATGTAAAACTTATTCTCGAGTCTATTTAATTTATTAAAGTTTCCAAAAAAAATTTGATCTTTCTAGATTTTTGGATTGATAGTGATTACCGGCTCGATCTCATCATAAGATGTTCAAAGTTTTGATGTTGTTGTTAATCTTCTCATAAGATGTTAATCTTCGTCTCTTAGTTGTTTCTTTGTTGATTTTGCTGCTAAAATATTTTTTTTACTAACGAAGGTGGAAAGTTGAAGCCTCTGAAAGAACCGAAGGCTGAGAAGAAACTGTTAATCTTATCATAAGATGTTCCCTCTTCGTCTGCAAGTGCCCAAGGTCAGTTAGCTTTTTCCACCTGTTCGTGTATTATGAAAACAACTTTGTACAGATTACATGCAAGCAAATTTCAGCTGCTGCACGTAATATGTACACAAGGAAATTTTGATAAAGGTGTTTGCTATAGGTTGCTATATATGTTGAAAATGATGCTCTTGTGGCATTGACACTGAGAAGAGGTTCTGTTTTCCATGTTTATCTTCTTGTGTAGTGCTTAGAGTATGCAATCATGGCATATAATAGTTATTTATATTTATATGTCAACCATTACTTGGTCCTAATGTCCTGTGTGACAGTGATCTAAAGGAGACTATACTTTTATCAATGCTACTCTTATTCTTATAGAAGTCCAATAACTTTCAAAGTTCAATACACCTAGTTTGTTTATGTTAATTTTTCTTACTTTTGACTATATGGTTTGTGGTTTCAAGACTTGACATAGTTATTTAAACTTCTCTCCACAAATGCCAATGAGTTTGAAGAGGTAACTTTGCAAGGCCAAAGACTTCAAATCTTTCTCATAAAAGCTGGTTCTTATAACCTTTAAGTAAATAATGTCACTTGGGCCACGATATACATCTGTACCTATTTGTACTCTTATGGATTTAGCATCCACTACTGAACTCAATTTTCTGCAATACCAGCATTCTCTTCTCAAACATTGTAATTCTGTATTGACTATGTGTATGACAAAGTTATGACAGTATCAAAGTGAGCAAATCCTTCTTAGATGTACTTATTTCAGTATCAAAGTTAGTCCAGAGTGTAGGAGCTGAGTGGGATAAGCAAGATTTAGGTTTTTCTATGGTTTGAGGTTGACTAGAAGGGGTAGATTAGAAATGGAGGATCTGTAAGTCATCTGGTCCTTAAGCCATTCATTGAAACCTTCAAAATTTTCATCCATCAACTTGTCAAACTTTTCAACCAAACCTTTTAGCTTTGCCTCATTCCTTTGGTCCAGTTCCATGATCCTTGTGTTCAATCCATTATACATGTGTTGGGTAGTGTCCTCAAGGGTCCAAAGTCTCCTTCTCAGATTTGTCCACTCATTTTTGAGGTCCCTAAAGTGATCGATGGGTACTCATACCATATATGGTGATGCAGCTGGCTGTTCACTTGATATAGCTAGTGGTTCGCTGGACTGAACTTGTTGTCCAGTGGGTGCATCTTACTGTTCTGGTGCCTTTAGTTGCTGTTGGGGATGCTGCTGGTGCTTCCTCTTGCACCGGTTCATCAAAATTCTCGTCAATTTTTTCATCAGCCCATGGAGTCAGTTGATGAACTTTAAATCCAAGTGACATAAAATGCTTTGCACTGTGTCATTATAACTTTCCAAGGGCACACCTTTCTAGCGGCAAATTTCGGTAACAATGTGTGCATAAGGGAATTGCTTGTTCCTTTCCTAAGCCACACTACTATGTGTCAACGCATGATACTGCCGAGATTAGAGATAGGCTGCCTCTCCTTGGAACTAAGACTCAGCTAATGATGTGTAGGAGCACTAGGGACAGCAAGGGCAAGTGGGTGGCTGACTGATTTTTCTCCAGTATAACATAGTCTGTGCTAGTCATTTCAAATGCTCAATCTTGCTCACTTGCACCTTCTCCAGATCCTTATAGTAAGGCGTGTTCAAGAGTAAGGACAAGTTTCTCTGGTTAATGTGCATCTCAATGCCATCCATTATGGAGAAGCCAGAGAAGGTATTGGGTTGAAGATTTGCATAGAGCTCTGAACAACTTCTTCATAGTAGATCTCCAGGCACACTTTTAAAAATTGCCATCCTTGAAATTCAAAAATATCTAGAGCATTCAGTCTGGTGCAAGCAAAATCATCATACTTAACTTTTGTAAGGGGAAGCACGGTGAAGGATTGGTGCTTAATGGTAGTTGGCTTGAGCTTTCATCCCGATGAATCTCTCATCAACATAGGTGGATCCTGACTTCGGCATTGTGATTTGAATCAAGGTTCAAAGAATTTTGGCTGGATCGGCTAGGGAAGCAAATTGGTTTAGCTCAACCGAGGGAAGAAGGATATGAACAGTAGGTAGGGTTTGAGCTCAGTGAGGAGAAAATAACATAGGAGCCAGTAGATTAAATAGGCATTAGCACGTATGGAAAGAAAATTTTGTACAGGAATAAAACTCTAAACAAGGAAAGAACACTAGATAAGGAAGGAAAAGTTTTAGTAGCACCCACTACCTCCTTTAGACATTATTGTTAAAATCACTAAGTCTACTAGTAGTTAAGTGGAGAAGTGATAAGATCATACCTCTATAGAGCTTTTGATCAACAAACATATTTACTTGATTCATCTTTGTCAAGCTTAGTGTTTGTGGCAATGGGGGTACTTACACTTTTTGATACTTGATGTACTTCTTAAATAAATCCCTAACATACTTTCCTTGGTTTATGAAAATGCCATTGTGAAGTTGATTGATCTGAAGCCAAGAAAATAGTTGAGTTCTCCCATCATGCTCATTTCAAACTCACGCTACATAAGCTTCGCAAACCATTTGCACAAGGATTCATTAGTAGCACTGAAAATAATATCATCCACAAACACTTGTACTACTAAGATGTCATTCTTATCATGCTTAATAATAAAAAGAGTTGAGTCAATTTTACTGCGAGAGAAACCTTCCTCCATAAAAGGACTAATACCAAGCATGTGGTGCTTGTTTGAGTTGAAAAAAGCTTTTGATAACTTGTGTACATATCCGGGTGCCTTGAATTTTCAAAACCTGGCGGTTGCTCAACAAAAAACGCATCTTCTTTGATAAACATGCTGAGAAACATACTTTTCACATCCATCCGAAACAACTTGAGATGCATGTGACATGCAAATGCAAATAACAAGCGAAAAGCTTCCAAACGTGCAAAAGCATCATAAGTTTCCCTCCTTGTTCCTTACCACCATACATGTTCAACCATTCCAACACTTTTCTTAGATAACTAGTCTGAGACAGCCGAATCTCTCTATTGCCTCTATTTCGCCATATCTGCATCCCCAGGATTCTGTTTGCTAGCCCCAAGCTCTTAGTATCGAATTCACTAGTCATTTGAGCCTTCAATTTTTGGATACGACCTATGCTTGGACCTGCCACAAGCATATCATCCACATATAGCAGCAAGACGACAAACTCACCTCCCACAAATCTTAATGTACACACAAGAGTCTGAGACCAGCTTGTTGTATCCAAGGCTCCCGATATAAGAATCAAATCTCTTATACCAACACCACGTTCCTTGCTTAAGCCATGAAGAGATTTGGCCAACCGACAAACCAGATTCTCCCTATCTTTCACAGCAAAATTCCTGGCTTGACCATATATTTCTCCTCTTCAAGCTCCCTGTGCAAAAACATTATTTCAACATTGAACTGTTTAAGAAGGAGAACTGATGATGCACACAGAGCTAAGACCGCACGAATAGTTATCAAACATACCACTGGAGAGAAAATCTCGTAAAAGTCGATCCTTTCTATCTGCGCGTAGCCATTCAGCACCAGCCGAGCACAATGCCGTTTTATTTGATCATTCCTGCCTCGCTTGATCTTGTAGATTCATTTATTCCTAATAGACTTACGGCTTTTGGACAGAGGGACCAGCTCCCATGTCTTATTTTTATGAAGCGCCTCATTCTCTTCCTACATAGCTTCCATCTATAGAGACGCATCTGGACTCTCCAGTGTTTTCTTGAAAGTAGATGGCTCTCCTTATTTTATGAATAAGCAATATGCAAATTGAGATAACTACATAAAATAGTCCTCATACCTCTCAGGTGTGTTTCTCTTGCGAGTTGAACGCCTAAAGAATGTAGGCCTGGGAACTCCACCCTCTTCCATGTGCTCATCAGCTGGTTCAGACTCCAAATTATAATCGTCTTTCTCATCATTCTCCTCTAGTACCGATGTGGTTATCGCTGGGAGTGATGCCTCCTTCTCCTTTATATTATCGAGTTGCTGTTAAGATTGGGTTCACTTGGATGCGTCAGCATTGGCAAGTACAAAACAGCAAACTTTCCTATTTTTTTTAAAAATTCTTTCTTCATGAAATAATATGATATTTTGAATAGCTACTTAAAGTTGTTTTCTACATAAAAAAAGTTAGACCTCTAAAATCTTGCCTGAATAGAAAGATATTCCATTTGCCATGTGCTGTCCCGAGGTGATGTCCAAGTGATCCTATAGAGTTAGGCAGTGTGATCAACAATCTTCACAGACTTTTTCTGTCTTTGTTACCTGATCAAATTTCGGCCTCTATGTCATACTATCTTTCAACTGCCACAAAGAAATCTCCATTTGGTGCTCTAAGATAAAGGCTATGGATGTATAAAGTTGGCATCCCAATAAGGTTTCAACACTTGGCCAAAATCTGCTTGCAGTTCTGTCCAGCTCCATATGCTACTCAAATCTAATGTAGTAGACATGTTTAAAGCTTAGCAAAGATTCTCAAATATAAGTTATCATCAAAATACTTGGGATGCCAACATAATGGATAAGGGTTGGATGAGAATTAAGAACGGAGTGAGGAGAGAATATATTCAAGGAGTGAAACAATTTATGAAATTTGCACGTGAGCATGTATGAAATATTGATTCGATGTCCATGAAGATTTTGTTTGAATGTATATTGGTAAGTTTGGGAAGTGGTCGAAATACACCTAACAAGAAAGGGTAATCATGGTGACGTATACCACGTGGTTGGATCATAGATAGAAGCTTCCAGAAACTGGCAATTAATCAAGTGGAGGATTAGAGCATGCTCCTGTTCCAGATGTCGAGAGTGATGATGATGAATTATTTGAAATGCTGCAGGATATTGATAGCAGTTAGCTTGTTGATGTCAGGAACGGGCAACATACACCTGTAAATGCTGATAACAATGAACAACTTGATAGGTTCAATACTTTACTATGAGATTTTCAAAATTCGCTGTTTGGGGTATTAATGGACCTTCATGTCTTTCATTCATCATGAGATTGGTTAACCTGAAAGTGCAAAACTAAGCAATGAATAAGATGGTTGATGATATTAAGGATTTTGGTGATACGGTACCTACAGCCGACAAATCCATCATCATATTACGAGGCTAAAAAAGTGTTGTGGTGTCTAGGATTGATGGGAGCCTATCCATGCATGCAAGTACAACTATGTCCTTTTTAAAAAAAAATACGATGGAAAGATGCAATGAATCGAGATGGAAGCACACTGGTGTTCCGGGCAAAAAGATAGATCAGAAGGTATTTCGTGACTTTCCTTTGACCCCGAGATTGCAAAGATTACATATGCCAAAAACTGCATTAGATATGCGTTTGCATAAGGAATAACTTGCCTCAAATGAAAATTTGTTGAGACATCCACCAGATAGTAATGCTTGGAAATAATTTGATAAAAAACTTTAACATATTTTGAGGATCCTCGTAATGTGTTGCTTAGTTTATCAATGGATGGTTTCACTCTATTCAACTATATGAATAAGCCATATAACATGTGGCCAGCTATACTAACACCGTATAGCTTGCCTCAATCGGGATATACGAAAGGCTCATTTTTCATGTTGTCATTATTAAATCCAGGCCCAAGCCAGACTAGTAAAGTTCTTGATGTATTCTTATCTCCACGGAAGATGAATGAAGGATTTGAGGGAGCCGGGGGTTAAAACATATGGCGTGGTTTCTAAAAGGATGTTCAATATACATGCTTGGGTCATTTGGGCTATCAGTGACTTTCCTTATATGTGGAGATCTTTCTGGTTTAGTCATGACTTGCGTGTCCAATTTGCAATAGGAATACATCTTGGGAGAGTATAAAGAATAAGATAGGTTACAGAGATCACCAATGATTTTTACCTCTCAATCACTGTTTGAGAAAGCGTAAAAAGTTTAATAAACGTCTAGAGGAGGTGTAAGCCAGGAGACCTGACTGTAGAGGATATACTATTTCATTTGGAGGTCGTGATCGAAACACAACTTTGGATGCCGGTGACATTAAAAAAACAAAAGCGACCAGCTGAATATTTGAGTTGGTCCAAGAAAAGCATATTTTAGAAATTGGCTTATTGGAAGCATTTGCTGTTAAGTCATAATCTTGACATTATGCATATTGAAAATAACATTGTCCCTCCTAAGTACATAGGTGTTGTTTATGCAACATGACAAATGTATAACCCAGCTTCAAACAACTTTTTTGAATTGGCCATTATTAAGTTAGGCAATATTTAGGGATACATCGAGATCAAGATGTACTAATTTTAACTATTCAGATTACGAATTACAATTGATAATTCATATGGATTGATATAATGACTTAAATCTTTCTGGATGTAAAGATCAAGGAACAAAATGACAATCTTCAACAGCAGTAAGAAGTCTTCCTTACAAAGCATGATCAAGAATCCACTACAATTTTATCTTGGAAGCTGCAATCTCTAGTACAATAGTTTCTATGATTATTATAAAAGCCTCTCTCTAATCTTAATGGAATAATATAAAGACATATCCAAAAATCTTCCTGTATCATAAAAAGGAAACTATTACCACCATTATTAACTCCAAAAAGCAAAGGCATTTCTTCCAAATCCTGGAAGAGATCATAAAGTAAACATGTGTTCGTCATTAATCAATGTTATGTCCTAGATTGTCCAGAATGTTGATGTAGATTTCGGGACCCTCTAAATAATGAACCTGTATAAGCTTCATGAAGTAAATGCTTTCTGGTCCAGCACCTTTAGACCTGCACAATTAGCATCAAATTTCACAATGCCCAAATGTATAATGCACTCACGGAGATTTAGTATATGATGTTTCTTTTATACATACGAATTTGTCATACATGCCTAGTTGATTAAAGAGAATACACGACTCAAGCAAAATAGTCCTTATTTTTCAAAAAATATTATTTCGATGATTCCAGTAATTTGCATAAGCTTTGAAATAACTTAAGAGAGATTTATTTTATATAGTAAAAAACAAATCCATATAAGCTACAAAACACTTACGAAAGAAGTTTTTTGAGTAATTTATGAGACAAGAGTATTTCTAAAACTTGTTAATGTGTTACAAATTTCATGTTACAAGTCTCTTACTAGACCCTATCATATATTATCATCAATCTTATCATTTTTTTTCTCAATTCCATGTGACTAACTTAAACAATATGGGACTACACTTATATAACAGATCAAAATAAGATGAGCTTATACACAAACCAAAATATAATATAATGCACCCCCTCAAGTTCATTGTAGGTCAAACAATAGGATTCTGCCTAATAATGTTTGTGTGAGATGCGATTTTGTGAAGAAATCCGTTATTGATCAGTAGATGTAACATGCAGTAATAAAATAGTGGTTCCGAAAAATACTCACAACCAAAATTACAATCAATCTTAATATGTTTCATTTGTTCATGAAAAATTGCATAGATTGCAATTTGCGTAGCACTCTGATTGTCACAGTGAAGAGTTGTAGATCCTATAAGTATAATGCCCATATCAATAACAATTTTCTCACATGAAAAATCTCCCTAGTAGTATCAGTCATAATTCTGTACTCTGCTTTTATAGAAGAACATGCAATCACTTCTTGTTGCTTGCTTCATAACGAGATCAAAGAATCACCAAGAATAAACATAAATCTGTAGTATACCATTTTGGTGGTTCGATCACCAGTCCAATCTATATCTAAAAGGCTTTAAGTTTCAAATTAGATGTAGAAAATAAAAAAGTGATCGAGTAATGGTACCTTGAAAATATATGAGATTCGAAGTAAAAAATGGCCAATGGCAACCAGTTTCATTAGGATATAAAATCAAATGAAAGTAACTGAACCACATAAGTGCATTAGGTAAATTTATTTGTTTATGCGAAGCTTATTTCTACACAATAAGCAGTACGGTTTCCTCTTCAGAGGAAGCATACCATAAACTAATATTGTTCTTTTGTGTAGATAAAAGATTTCATAACTAGCAGGTTATAAAAAATTGCTAGATTTTCTTCTTGTTTTAGGACGTCATGTCTTAAAAAAAATGGTGAAGGTTTGGAGCTGGTTTGGCAGTTCAGCAGAGAGATTGTTTTAGGAGAAATTAACTATTTGAAGGTTGTTAAGGTTGGCATTGTTGGACGGAATTTGTCATGTGAGCTTGTTGTTTGAAAAATCCTTGCAACAAAAAATATTCCAAAGAGAATTCAAGAACTATGAGAAAACCAATCAAATTTAAGACAACAAAAGAAGATAGCTAGAGTTTGCGGAGAATCCAACAAAGTCATGAGGGAAGTGGAGTTGCCAATCTAGGATGGAATGCTAGACTGTTCTTTGCTCAAATCTGTACACTAGCAATAGCTTCAGTTTCCCAATGCTTGCCGGAATACAATGTTATATCCTGCTCCATCTAAGACCAAGCCCAAAGCATCAAGTGTAAAAGCCCAATCCACTTATCTTCCCTTATCTTCCTTCTCGTTTATTTTTATTTTTCTTCTTTTTCATCTTCTTCTCCCGATAGCCACGGGACCTGCTTCATCTTCTACGTGCGAGCATCTCCTTCGGCTACGATGATCTCTTCCCTGTCATTTAGGCCATCAGCTTTCTCCTTTCCGGTTATCATCATCGCAATTCCGGTGAACCTTCCCGCTTGACCGAAAGTTTGGGATTTTGCCAGGCCACTTCACCAGCGATCCGGCCAAGCCTAGTAGCTACAGACCCTTTCAACATCATGCTGATGTTTTCGCCACACCAAATTTCAGTGATTATTAGCTCCGGCGTGTAGATCGTAAGTGTTGTGCTAAAGCGATGACCTATAGTTTTTGGATGCGGCGTCTGTTTTTGGTTAGTTGTCTCCACCTGGATCAACTATTGCTGTTGCTTCTTCTTGCTGTTGAAATTTCTTCTCCTGTCGGAATCCTAGCTTCCCTGGAATTGGGCGAGTAGGCGGGACTAGAGGTATCTTCCATCATAAATTCTACAAGTTCACCGCTAGGATACGAAACCTATTCGAACTCCAATCATCTTGTTTAGTTGGTAAGCTCTTGAATCTTGTTAGTTCTAGCATTAATTACGTAGTGATTAGAATCAGACAAATGGTTGAATGCATCCAACTGTAGAATGCGAATCGTGTGGCGTTTTTATTTTGGACTTGAATTCGGTTATGCCCTATATTGGAATTTTGAGTTTAGCCTCCATTTGTCGTATTTGAATAATGAATGTACTAGTACGTGCATTAGGATTGCGCGAGTGATTAGTAATGTAGTGGTGCAGAATAGAGTTGACCTGTGATCCTGAGTAATTGCGTGGACCTCAAAAGAGGGGTTACCATGCCTTTCTTTATATAATGATATTGTTAGATCTTTTGGCATAGGTAACATCTACTAGGTTTAGAAGTAGCGCACTAATACGTGTGCACCCAAAATTAAACACCACAAGTAGAGCAGCAGAATTATAAAGCGTTGTAAGGATCTTGCAATTCAGGGGAACGTGAGATAAATTTAGAAGCAATACACAATAGTCACACGATATTTAATGGAAAACCCTCTCTTACTAGGCGGAGATGTGAAATACCAAGGCGGCAAAGGCAAAGAAAACTTCTCTAAGAAATAAGGTATATACCGCTCTCTTTACAAGGTTATTACCAATCGTAGCTCTTGGTGGAGAGATTCCAATTGTTTCATAGAAGTAGGATTGTTGGTGGCCATCCTAAGCGCAAGAGAGTGTATAGTTGGATGCTTATTATTGCTAGCTTTCTCAATGGTTCCAAATGGGGGGCTTTTCCTCCCTGTTTATAGTTTTTCCTCCTCTTGATGAACAGTGGAGATGGCTTTAATCAAACGATTACTTGTCCAGAAGTTTCTCTCAAAATATCTTTATAAGATAACTAAGATTTACAAATATCTTGGCATACAAATCTTAATATAGTAGAGTGGCTTTACCATTCTCACAGCATCTGCTTGGAACCTTAGCATACCTCACCACTTTCTATGTATTGATTAAATTATCCCTCATGCTTGTATTATGTGGTTTTGTGTGAATCCAGCATATTATGTTGTGATGTGTGAATCATGTTTGTATAGGATCCACAACGAACTAACATAGAAACCATGCCGAAATTAATGGCTTAGTTCTTTTAACAATCAATGGTATGAACTACTAGGTATCTTGTAGGAGTTCTTGCATGTAACTTCTAGATCATGCTTAGTAGAAAATGATAATCATAACAAAAGCATTCTAGCATTTCATAAACCTTGTGACATGATTATATGATATACTTGTTGCACTTACTATTTCTCACGTTACAAACATGCATGACTTTGATTATTGATAACATTGAAGACATGGGGCATAGCATATTCATTATGTCAAAATTTATTGTATTGCATCTACTTGTTAAGAGCTGGATTGGTATGAGACATTTGACAACTATTGCTCTAACCTATTGTATTATGGATGTTTGCATGAGGTATTGATACCATTGATCTTAGAGCAAACTAGCCATCGAGAGATATTAATTGCCAGTTGGGTCCCAAGGTATAATGGGTACTCAAAGATACCAATTGATTCGATGGGTCCTAATACATACTGGGCACCGAGATATATGAATAGCCGATGGCTCCAAGAACATACTGGACATTGAGCTACAAGATATGGATAGCCGGTTGGTCCTAGAATATATTGGGCATCGAGCTATGAGATATGGATTGCTGGTGGATCTTAACACATACTGAGCAACGAGCTTGCTTGAGACTCTAATATATAAAGTTGTTATGTATGTGCGCTGATGTGCATAAAGTATACACATAATATCACACACTCTTATATCATATGAGCTTAGTTTTATATAGAAAAATTAACTAAAAAGAACCTTATTTCTTTGTTTTTCATATTACCAGCAATTCTGTGCAGTCTACGCATTTTTGATGAAGAATTGACTTTTCAGTGGAGGTTTTACAAATGGCCAACTTGGTTTGAAAGCCAAGACATTGAAGTTGGTCTATGAATTAATTCAGAATTTCTAGGCAATGTGCAATTTCATAGAAGAAGTTGAGATATAGTGTTGACCCGAATTATTTGCGCAATGTGCAATTGTAGGTCTTCCCGATTTGTAAATGACAATGTGATATATGTGGAAAGATAAGACATTGATCTTAATTGTGAATATTGTTAGATATTTTTCGGAGGCCAAACAGACCCCAAAACGGTGCAGATAACTGGGTGGATAGAGAATTCATATTAGTTTTGGTTGCACCAACTTAATTATGGAAAGAAAATCCCCATGGTTTTATATTGAATTTTCAGATTTCCTGTGTGGAAGAAGAAAGCAGAGGCGGCTGATATAGGGTTTATTGTTGAGTACTTGCAGCTGGAACGGAAATGACATATGGTAGCAAGGAGCAAGGAAAAGAGACAGTAGTTCGCTCGACAACACTCTTTGTTCAGTTCTGTCTATCATGTTTCTCTCTGTTTTGTTAGATCTGAAATAATGAGCTAAATTTTTCTTTTATGAGGCTATGATGTAGCCTAACTATGATAATTTTATTCTTAATTCTATTCTATTCGAAGTTTTACAATTTGCTTATTGAGTATTTCATTACGATGCTTAATGCTTTTATCGCGTCAATATATAATCAATTTCAGATTCATATTGAGACAGAGATGTGATGTACAGATTAGTCTTTGTAATAAATGCTATGAATTGCATAAAAGATGGAAATGTACTCTTATGGTTGGTGAAGTTAGTCTAGGATGCCACAGAACTTAATGAGCTTTTTTATATTTTACTTCACATAGAGATATAGGGAGTTATTGTATGATGTATGTTTGGTATAGCTTGAGATAGTATGTCAATGAAACTAGGGTTTCAAACGATTAATAAAGATATATTACTCGATAGCATGAATATGGAATTGAATTGGATAGTTACCGAGAAATCAAATGCCCTAGCACTTAATTAATTGAAATCTCAAAAGCGTGATGCGAGCTAGAGATGTGGTCTCACTCGACCACTTATGCTATGTGGTTGCAATTCTTGATGCATTGCATATGTTGTGTCATTAGCTTGTATGCATGGAGATATATATATATATATATATGTAATATCTCAAATTTTTTAATAGGTAGTCTTGTCAACATAAATGAATTGGGGTGTGTAAGTGGGTCTGTCGGTGGACTCCAAACCCAACACCGTGTATTAAGTCCTTATCTAGAACCCTCTAATCTTTAATTTTCTTACTTACCTTCTCTAATGTTTTGCTTTCTTTCACCTCTCCCTCCCGAGCCTTGCAGTGTAAACTCTCCGCCGCTCCAAACTCTCCGCCGGCGTTCTCATTTCGCTACTGCGGTAAGCTTCCTAAACCGTTGCAATGGCTTGCTTGATGCAATTTAAATTCGGCCGAAACCCTAATTGCCGGAATCCGGCGAATTTGAGAGCTCCACTGTTTGGCCGAAATTTGTTTCTTCGTCGGCGGCTGTCGCCGTGAGCAACCCAAACAGTCGCTTTCGTTGCTACTGCTGCTACCTCTGTCTCACTACTAAAATTTTTCAGTGGTCGGAACTTTAATCGCCGGAGTCCGGCGAACAAGCGGCCGGAATTGTTAGGTGAGCTGCTATACTTAATGTCGTCGTTAAGACTTGTTATTGAAGTAATTATTAATCTTTTCTATGCGGTAGGTATTTTCCTCAACCGGAGGCATTAAAGTTCGACATAAATACTTGAGCTAATTAGGAGCTTAGTCGATTCGTCATCTAGTTAGGTAAGCTTTTGTCTAACTAGTATTACTTTTAAGAATGACATAGAATTTGCGATTTCGAGGGAAGTTAAATCCAAGTGTATGCATTAATGTTGTTGTAGAGCTATAGCTTGGTAAATGCCTAGTGATCGATAATGTTGATTAATGGACATTAGTAATTATTTGCGTATAATTGTTAGGCTTGAAAAGAGGAAGATAGTGTTCTAAGAAAATTGTAGCGGTTTGAGCAATAACGAAGGAATTTAAGGTGATGGTTATCGTGCCATCTTTTTCTCCCTAGATTAACGCTAAACCTTTGGCACAGGTAATATTACTTTGATCCTCGAGCATACCTTGCCATTTTCATGCATTTTACGATTATACCCTTCATAATGCATAATTATATGTGATATATGTTTTCTTGATATGATAAGTATTTATGATAATATAAATAGTTACTTGGATTTACAATATGTGGATAAATGTATCAATGAGTATTAAATGGAAATTTGAAAGATGAGCTATGTATATATGGTTTATGAACATTTGGATAAATGTTATTATGCCTTATTTAAAGAGTTAAATGATTTATGACGATGATTTTATTGATTTTCTAAATGATTTGAAAACGATTTCGTATGATATTATTATGCTTTCATTTAATAAGCTATATATTATGTGTGACGATTAATTTGAGTTTTATTTAAAATGTCATTTATTGAGGTAATTTGTGGATTTTGAAATGTTTAGAGATTCGCGCTGCATTGAGGTAGGCGATAGTCAGGGGCTGAGTTCAGGATTTCTCTCTCCTCTCTCTTTCGTCTGTAGATTAGGTGGGCCCATGCGCGTGGGGGCGATAATACCACGGCACCCGGGTTAAATATATGGATATGTGGACGAGCTGGAGACGCGGTCTCGCTCAGTCCTTGGTATCTATCCTGACTCCTTGACTGGTAAAATTTTTGTGGATTGATGTTTGGCAATAAATTTTTGATTGTTATAAGTTCTTAATTTACTTATTTGTTTGGCTTTTAATATGACCTTCACTATTAATTAGATATTTTTATAATTTATTTACCTATATATTTATTTGTTATTTAATATGTTGTACTCTTAACTATCTATAGTTAATTAAATTTTTATTCAATATTTCTTTTCTTAAATTGGAATGTCTATGCTATACTTTTAAGAATAATATAAAATACTTATATAGCGGAAAAACATAGTTCCTTGATTTTATTGTATGATTGGTTGTTTGAAGTATATGCATTGCATATAGCCGAACCTCTTGTACTAAGGACTGAGTTGGTATGGGACGACTCAGGACTTAGTAATAATGATTTTGATCCAATCCCTGCATTTTTGTACATGTAGAAAATTAGTATGTAAACATTAGGATAATGCATTAGAAAACTTAAATGGTGCATCTGTTATTTTTAACCTCACTAAGATTATACAATATTGATTTTGCTGGAAGTGATTTGTTGTATGAATACGATGGCATATTTCGTAGATCGAAGAGTAATATGCTTTACAATTTTAGGAAGTATATAGAATTTCAAAAGAACCCCATATCGATCACCGAGTTCGATAGGAACTTGCTAGAGGCGAGAGCGTCTTCTACGAGGACGAGAATTTCTAAATTGGCATATTCGAAGACCACAAGGTTCGGGACGGTAGAACGGTATTATTCCTCAAACAACTAATGACTGACTGCACTAAATATGGAGTATTGAAGGCACAGATGCTCTTGATTCATTACAATACGAAATACTCATAATGTTTGCCCGAGTAAAATGTGTTCCAGCATAAGAAGATTGCTAAAGGCACACGGATGAAGAAAACAGTTCCGTTGACCCTGACAAATGGCAGCACTTATTATCACCAACTACGACGAAGTATAACTTACGCCAGATACGAGTTATACAATGTGGACAGAAGGTTGCTCGATCCAAACCTTCCGTGAATACGAGAAAGCTTAACTCACCGCATTCACTCGACCGCCATGTGATTAGATTCCTTGTTTTGGTAAAATAATATTTGATAAGTTGGGGATTTCTAATCGTCCGCTAATTGATTTGCATCTTTTACAGAATGTGGTAGCATCCTTACTGCGATTGCAAAACACGTAAGAAAATTGACGTAAAGATCATCGAAAATTTTTAACAAATCAAAGTTTTGGGAAAAGTTTCTTTCCAAGTTTTCTACGATGGTCTTTCGTTTTTAGAAGTGATCGGCGATCAACTTATATCAACAACGTTCATTCGAAAACTTGATATAGGAAATAAACTTATTAGTTACAATATCATCGAAATAATGACCAAGTCTGAAATCTTTACTATATAAAGTGCACTGTCGTGAACATAAAGATCGTATGACCGAATAAGGTCATCCATTGCACCTGTTCGTTATATGCAATTACGAGCAGCTCTTCATAATTTATGCGAAAGTAATGTATGTTATTGACAAAGTTCTATTTACCTATTCTAACGTATTGAAACCAACTTTCAAATTCGTTGCTCCAAAGCATTTGTTAAAGTTTTCCAAGTTGCAAGTAAAAAACCTGTTTGATCAATATTAATCCATGCACGAAAATTACAACTTTATAATCAAATTCATGTATTTGTCGAATCATTAAAGAAATAAAATATGAATATTAGATTAATACTTTGTATCATCTAAACACACTATATTTACAATTGTTAGAAAAATGAGAACGAAGCTACATCATCCAAAAAATTGCATCACTATTACACGGAAGTGGCTGATGCAGGAATAGCGCCGAACGTTTTGTGAAATATTCATCGTTTGAGCGTTAGAATGGAACAGATAGTGGAATGAAAAACCATAACTAGCACAGCTGTACAAAGAGAGAGTCGTGACCCCATACGACCACAGAACCACCTGATTAGAACCGTGGATGTTCCAACTAAAGTATGCATTGCATATGTTCAATAATTCACAGTACATGCATTGGAGAGAATGACAAAGGCTGTTTTTTAGTAACCGTTTATCCCACAACAATGCAATACTTTATGCGCGGACATGTTCCTGTAAAGCAAACAACAATAAAATTAAAAATACTCATGGCGAACACTCACGACATTGCAAGTGATACAGTATCGATTTTGCTGGAACTGATTTTGTTGTATGAATATAATGGCATATTTCATAGATCGAAGAGTAGTATGCTTTACAATTTTAGGAAGTATATAGAATTTCAAAAGAACCCCATATCGATCACCGAGTTCAACAGGCACTTCCTAGAGGCGAGCGTCTTCTACGTGCACGAGAATTTCTAAATTGGCATATTCGAAGACCACAAGGTTCGGGACGGTAGAACGGTATTATTCCTCAAACAACTAATGACCGACTGCACTAAATATGGAGTATTGAAGGCACAGATGCTCTTGATTCATTACAATACGAAATACTCATAACGTTTGCCCGAGTAAAATGTGTTCCAGCATAAGAAGATTGCTAAAGGCACACGGATGAAGAAAACAATTCTGTTGACCCTGACAAATGGAAGCACTTTTTATCACCAACTACGACGAAGTATAACTTACGCCAGATACGAATTATACAATGTGGACAGAAGGTTGCTCGATCCGAACCTTCCGTGAATACGAGAAAGCTTAACTCACCGCATTCACTCGACCGCCATGTGATTAGATTCCTTGTTTTTGGTAAAACAATATTTGATAAGTTGGGGATTTCTAATGGTTCGCTAATTGATTTGCATCTTCTATAGAATGTGGTAGCATCCTTATAGCAATTGCAAGGACTTGGGAATTAGTTCCACTTCCTCAAGGACGCAAAGCTATTAGTAACAAATGGGTCTACAAGATCAAGCATGGTAGCAATGATCAAGTAGAACGGTTTCGTGCCCGATTGATTGTAAAAGGATATGCACAAAAGGAAGGAGTCGACTTTGATGAAATCTTCTCTCCGGTAGTTCGTTTGGCAACAATTCGTGTGGTCTTGGCATTGTGCGCATCATCGGGTCTCCATCTTGAACAACTCGAAGTGAAGACGGCATTCTTACACGGTGAGTTGGAAGAGGAGATATACATGGTCCACCCAGAAGGCTTTGTCGAGGTAGGCAAGGAGAACTTGGTTTGCCAGTTAGTCAAATCTCTTCATGGGCTTAAGCAGGCACCAAGGTGCTGGTATAAGAGATTTGATGGTTGTATCGGGAGCCTCGGATACAGCAAGCTAGTCTCAGACTCTTGTGCTTACATCAAGCAGTTTGAGGGAGGTGAGTATGTCATCTTGCTGCTGTATGTGGATGATATGCTTGTGGCGAGCCAAAGCATGGAACGCATCCAACAATTGAAAGTTCAACTAGCTAGTGAATTTGATACAAAAGACTTGGGTCCAGCAAACAAGATTCTTGGAATGCAGATATGACGAGACAGAGACAATAGAGAAATCCGACTATCCCAGGCTGGCTACCTAGGGAAGGTGTTGCAGCAGTTTGGCATGCAAACAAGTAAGTCGGTGTTTACCCCTTTTTCTATTAGTCTCAGGTTATCTTCTTTGGGATGTCCTAGGCAAAACAAGAAGAAGATGGAGATGTCTAGGGTACCATATGCATCTGCAGTGGGAAGCCTTATGTATGTCATGGTATGCACTCGGCCAGACATTGCCCAAGCAGTGGGAGTGGTGAGTAGATACATGGCAAATTCAGCCTATGAGTACTGGATGGCTGTCAAAAGAGTATTTCGATATATTAACGGTACTCTAGATGCTGCATTGTGTTACAAAGGGTCTGAATGTCTTGTCAAAAGTTTTTTGGACTCGGATTATGCGGGTGATGTTGATAGGAGGAAATCCACTTCTGGTTATGTGTTCACCCTTGCAGGTGGTGCTGTTAGTTGGTGTTCAAAACTGCAATCTGTTGTAGCTCTTTCCTCACAGAAGCAGAGTATATGACAGCAACGGAAGCATGCAAGGAAGGCATATGGATGAAGAGATTGCTGGAGGAACTAGGCTACAAACAAGAGAGCCATTGCCTCTATTTTGTGATAGTCAAAGTGCCCTACATCTTGCAAGAAATGCAGCATTTTATTCCAGAACGAAACACATTGAAGTGCAATATCACTTTGTTCGTGATATGGATTCCGGTGGGAGTATTAACTTACTCAAAATTCCTACCAAGGAGAATCCCGCAGATGCCTTAATGAAGGCAGTTTCTTTTGACAAGTTTGAATTTTGTAGAACTTTGTATGGAATCACAATGGACAACAACAGGGACAGCAGTGGTAGTGGTCACAGGTATCCTAAGAAAGCATATCAAGAAAGCAATGAGTTAGGGGAAAATTGACTAAGGCATGATGAACTTCGGAAGTCAGCTAGTAAGTACACTAGCCCTTGCTCCGCTCTGCCTTTATCTATTTTCAGTACCTCTGATGCGGGTACTTTCGTACCAATTTTTTACTTTCTTGGAAAGACATGACAAAGTGTCTTTAAATAGAAATTTTATTGGATATAAAGACACTTTGATGAGATTCTAATCAAGTAGTCCACAAGTAGCTGTTGGTAGTCCACCATTTAGTCCAACATAGCTCTTATGGTAGTTATGTCTAGATTTATTCATGAAGAAATTATGTCCAGATTAATGAAGAAGTTATGTCCAGATTCATGAGGAAGTCATGTCTAGATTCATCTAACTACCATAAGGAAGTTATGCCAACGAACTAATTCCAAAGAGTTACTTTGGATAGTTAGTTATTTAGTGGACTAGCTATCAAAGTATTTTCTTACATACTATATATATGTCCCAAATGTGTGGAATTTGGGAAAACTAGAAGAAGCATACAAAGAAGCATGCAAAGAGAGAATGCAAGCAATAAAGCAAAGTTGTAAGCATACATTGTAATCTCTTCTTATAGTGATATTTATTTTGGTGTGACCACACCACCGTGGGATTTTTTCTCGTTTTTCCCCACGTATATCTTGGTGTTGTGTGATTGCTTTATTCATCTTTAAAAATCTCAACTTGGATTGCAAGATCCTAATGTGTGCTATATATTCTGCAGTGCTATTTTTCGTTCGTGCACACTACCGTATTCCCAACAAGATCATCGAAAATTTTTAAGAAATCAAAATTTTGTGAAAAGTTTCTTTCCAAGTTTTCTACGATGGTCTTCCGTTTTTAGAAGTGATCGACTATCAACTTATATCAACAACGTTCATTCGAAGACTTGATATAGGAAATAAACTTATTAGTTACAATATCATCAAAATAATGACCAAGTCTGAAATCTTTATTATATAAAGTGCACTGTCGTGAACATAAAGATCGTACGACCGAATAAGGTCATCCATTGCGCCTGTTCGTTATATGCAATTACGAGCAGCTCTCCATAATTTATGCGAAAGTAATGTATGTTATTGACAAAGTACTATGTACCTAGTTCTAATGTATTGAAACCAACTTTCAAATTCGTTGCTCCAAAGCATTTGTTAAAGTTTTCCAGGTTGCAAGTAAAAAACCTATTCGATCAATATTAATCCATGCACAAAAATTACAACTTTATAATCAAATTCATGTATTTGTCAAATCATTAAAGAAATAAAATATAAATATTAGATTAATAATTTGTATCATCTAAACACACTATATTTACAATTGTTAGAAAAATGAGAACGAAGCTATCTCTTCCAAAAAAATTGCATCGCTGTTACACGGAAGTGCCTGATGCAGGAATAACGCCGAACGTTTTGTGAAATATTCATCGTTTGAGCGTTAGAATGGAACAGACAGTGGAATGGAAAACCATAACTAGCGCAGATGTACAAAGAGAGAGTCGTGACCCCATACCACCACAAAACCGCCTGATTAGAATCGCAGACGCTCCAACTAGAGTATGCATTGCATATTTTCAATAATTTACCTTAATGCATTGGAGAAAATGACAAAGGGTGGTTTTTAGTAACCGTTTATCCCCCAACATTGCAAATATTTTATGCGCGAACAAGTTCCTGTGAACCAAACAACAATAAAATTAAAAATACTCGTGGCGGACATACACGACACTTCATATGATACAATATCAATTTGTTGGAAGTGATTTTGTTGTATGAATATGATGGCATATTTCATAGATCGAAGAGTAATACGGTTTATAAATTTAGGAAGTGTATCGAATTTCGAAAGAACCCCATATTGATTACCGAGTTCGACTGGAAATTCCTAGAGTCCAGCGTCTTCCAAGAGCACGAGAATTTCTAAATAGGCATATTCAAAGAGCACTAGTTTTGGGACGGCAGAACGATATTATTCGTCAAACAACAAGTGACCTACTGCACTAAATATAGAGTATTGAAAGGACAGAGGCTCCAGGTTCATTACAGTACGAAATACTCATAACGTTTGCCCAAGAAGAATGTGTTGCAGCGTAAGAAGATCCCCAAAGGCACACGGTTGAAGAAAAAAACTTTGTTGACCCTAACAAGTGGCACCACTTTTTATCACCAACTATGACGAAATATAACTAGCACCACATACGAATTATATAGTGAGGACAGAGGGTTGCTCGATCCGAGCCTTATGTGAATACGAGCGAAAGCTTAACTCACCGCATTCATTTGACCGCCACGTGATTAGATACCTTGTTATTGGTCAAACAATATCTTGAAAAGTTGGGGATTTCAAATGGTCCGCTAATAGATTTGCTTCTTCGACAGAATGTGGTAGCATGCTTACTTGGATTGCAAAACATGTATGAAAATCGACGTAAAGATCGTCGAAAATATTTGAGAAATCAAAATTTTGGGAAAAGTTTCTTTCCAAGTTTTCGACTATCGGCTTTCGTTTTTAGAAGTGCTCGGCTATCAACTTATATCAACAAAGTTCATCCGAAGACTAGATATAGGAAATAAACTTATTATTTACAATATCATCGAACTAATGACCAAGTCTGAAATCTATACTATATAAAGTGCACTGTCGTGAACATAATGATCGTACGATCGAATAAGGTCATCCATTACGCCTGTTTGATACATGCAATTACGAGAAGCTCTCTATAATTAATGCGAAAGTAATGTATATTCTTGACAGAGTACTATTACCTATTGCTAATGTATTTGAAAGCAACTTTCAAATACATTGCTCCAAAACATTTGTTAAACTATTACAGGTTGCAAGTAAAAAAGCCATTCGATCAATATTAATCCATGGACGACAAATAGAACTTTATAATCAACTTCACGTTTTTGTCTAATAATTAAAAAAATAGAATGTAAATATCAGATTAATACTGTATATCATATACATACGCTATATTTACGATTGTTACAAAAATGAGAACGAAGCTACCTTGTTCAAAAAATTGCATCGCTATTACACGAAAGTGGCTGATGTAGGACTAACGCTAAACGTTTTATGAAATATTCATCGTTTGAGCGTTAGAATGGAATAGATAGTGCAATGAAAAAAGATAATTATGCTTGCCAAAAAAAGCACAAATGTTACAAAGTTAGAATCGTGACCCCATACCACCGCAGAACCACCTGATTAGAATCGCAGTCGGTCCAACTAGAATATGCATTGCATATGTTCAATAATTTACAGTACATGCGTTTGAGAAAATGGCAAACGTTGGTTTTTAGTGACCCTTTATCCCACAACAATGCGAATATTTTATGCGCGGACAAGTTCCTGTGAACCAAACAACAATAAAATTAAAAATACTCGTGGCGGACATACACGACATTTGCAAATGATACAATATCGATTTTGCTGGAAGTGATTTTGTTGTATGAATGTACTGGCAAATTTCATAGATGGAGGAGTAATATGCGTTATAATTTTAGAAAGTATGTCGAATTTCGAAAGAACCCCATATCGATTACCGAGTTCGACAGGAACTTCGTAGAGGCGAGCGTTTTCTACGAGTACGATAATTTCTAATTAGGCACATTCGTAGAGCACTAGGTTCGGGACGGGAGAACGGTAGAACGGTAATATTCGCCAACCAACTAATGACGGACTGCACTCAATATAGAGTATTGAAAGGACAGATGCTCCTGATTCATTACAATACGTAATACTCATAACGCCTTGCCCAAGAAGAATGTGTTGCAGCATAAGAAGATCCCCAATGGCACACAGTTGAAGAAAACAACTCTGTTGACCCTGACAAACGGCACCACTTTTTATCACCAACTACGACGAAATATAACGTACGCCAGATACGAATTATATAACCAGGACAGAAGGTTGCTCGATCCAAGTCTACCGTGAATACGAGCGAAAGCGTAGCTCACCGCATTCATTCGACCGCCATGTGATTAGATTTCTTGTTATTGGTAAAACAATATCTTGAAAAGTTAGGGATTTCTCATGGTCCGCTAATTGATTTGCATCTTCTACAGAATATGGTAGCATCCTTACTACGATTTCAAAACACGTAAGAAAATCTACTTAAAGATCAACGAAAATATTTGAGAAATCAAAATTTTGGAAAAAGCTATTTTCCAACTTTTCTACGATCGTCTTTCGTTTTTAGAAGTGATCGACTATTAACTTATATCAACAACGTTCATTTGAAGACTTGATATAGGAAATAAACTTATTAGTTAAAATATCATCGAACTAATGACCAAGTCTGTAATCTTTACTATTAAAGTGCACTGTCGAATAAGGTCATCCGTTACGCTTGTTTGTTACATGCAATTACGAGCAGCTCTCTATAATTCATGTGAAAGTAACGTATATTCTTGACAGAGTACTATTACCAAGTTCTAATGTATTTGAAACCAAATTTAAAATACATTGCTCCAAAACATTTCTTAAACTATTCCAGGTTACAAGTTAAAAAGCTGTTCCATCAAAATTAATCCATGTACGACAAATAATACTTTATAATGAACTTCATTTATTTGTCAAATCATTAAAGAAATAAAATGTAAATATAAGATTAATACTTTATATCATCTAAATACACTATATTTACGATTGTTAGAAAAATGAAAATGAAGCTGCCTCATCCAATTAAAATGTAAACAGTGAGCAAAAGTCAAGGACAGGAGTTGGAATGCTGACCAAAACAGAGGAAGAGGAACAACGTCGGTCTCGCCGGAGCCGACGACCAGTGATGAGCTGTCAGACCGCCCAGGATGCCAGCCATAAAGATGCACAATGTTTAGCAACCAAAGGAACCTAGTTGAGGTGCAATAGGGGATGCAAAAGGGCACCTGGTGCAACAGGGAGCAAAAGGGTGCCTGGGTGCAGAACAGGGCGCCCGGGTGCAGTCTGGAGGCGCCTGGATACTTTTTGAAAAAGCACCTCAGCGCCTAAAAGCCTGCTAGGCACCTATAACTGCCATTTTAAGAGTTTGAATTAATTAGGAGTCTTTAGTATTTAGTAAATCTTAATGTTTCAATTATAATTCAATTGTAACTCTAGGAGAAGTGTTTTATTGGGATTGTAACTCTTCAATTATAAATAAACAAGGCATGAACCTAAGAGAAGCATGCAAGTTATCAATAAAACTTAGTAATTTTTTTAGCTCCTAGTTTGACCTTAGCATTAGCAATTCAAGTTGCATCAACTTGGTATCAGAGCACCAGCAACTCCTTGAGTCATCAGGGGACTTTCCTTATATATGACCTCAACTGAATGGGGCCTCCCATCAGCGAGCTCCACCTTTAATGGCCTAACCTTTTCAGCTGCTAGTCTTAGATGCTTGGCCAATTGTTCAAAGATAAAGTTATGCGTGCTACCTGAGTCAATCAATTCAAAAACCTCTTGTTTTTTAATTTTTCCTACAATACGAAGAGTTTGAGGTCCGACCATATCGTTCATGGCGCTAAGGGACAAGGTTGCGTCCTCCATCAGTTCTGTTTCTTCTAATGTCTTAGCCAAATCCACCTACGAGAAGGAATTGGTGACGTTGGTCCTAGCAGTCCAAAAATAGAGGCCATACCTTCTTGGGCAGGGATTCACCATCAAGACTGATCACTTTAGCTTGAAGTACCTATTGGAGCAACGTTTGTCAACAAACGAACAACATAAATGGCTTGTAAAGCTGCTTGGCTATGACTACCAAATCGTTTACCGAGCGGGGACACAAAATGTGATGGCAGATGCCCTCTCCCGAAAACCGAATGCCCAGTTGGCAGCATTCACTACCATACATGCTTCCTTTTGGGATGACCTACGTGCAGCCCAGCTGAGAGATCCTTTCTTGAAAGAAAAAATTCGGGAGGCAGCAAAGGGAGATCACCTTCAATGGAGATTATCTAACGGGCTTCTTCTCTGCAGCAACCGAGTTCGTGTGCTTGAAGACACCTCCTTGCGTACACAATTACTGTACGAGGCGCATAACTCGATGGAGGGCATGGCGGGGAGTTCCACACGTACAAACTTCTTGCACAGCAGTTTTCATGGCCAGGAATGGCTAAGGATGTGCGGAAGTATATCGCAGCTTGCTCTATTTGTGCTCGGGCAAAGGTTGACTGTCTCAAACCGGCTGGATTGCTGCAGCCCTTACTGATTCCGAAACACATATGGACTGACATTGCAATGGACTTCATTGAAGGGGTGCCCGTGTCAAGAGGTAAGGACTCAATACTTGTTGTTGTAGATCGTCTCTCTAAGTATGCGCACTTCATTGTGTTGAAGCATCCCTACACGGCAGCCGAAGTTGCTACTTTTTTTACTAAGGAGATAGTTAGACTCCATGTATGTCCAGCAGCTATAGTCTCCGATTGAGACCCTATCTTCCTTAGCAATCTGTGGAAGGAGCTTCACAAGGCACAGGGCACTTCTTTACACATGAGCACCGCCTATCATACTCAAACCGACGGACAATCTGAAGTAGTACACAGAGGACTAGAGACTTATCTAAGGTGTTTTGTAGGAGATCATCCCCACAGGTGGTACTAATGGTTGCATTGGGCAGAGTTTTCTTATAACACTAGCACACATTCTGTCACTAAGACAACTCCTTTCAAAGCAGTTTATGGCCGTCCCCCTCCTCCTTTAGTTTTCCCTCCAAGGAGCAGTTTACAGTCGGAAGAACTAGGGATTAAACTTCGGGAGCGCGACGAAATTCTAAAGGAATTGCGACTACACATACACCGCGCGTAGAATAGAATGAAGCAACTGGCTGATCGGCATCGGAGGGAAAAAAACTACGAACCCGGCAATGCTGTTTTCCTTAAACTTCGTCCTCGTCGGCAATCATCAGTAGCAGAACGTCGGGATCATAAACTTCGATTCAGATATTATGGTCCCTTCGTGATCGAGAAGGCTGTGGGACCAGTTGCATACCGGCTCGTGTTGCCTCCTAACTCAAAGATCAACCCGGTCTTCCATGTGTCCCGACTAAAGGATGCACGGCATGTTCCTAATGATGACTTTTCCGGTGCTATGACGGATAACGATCTAATTTTACTCGGCTCCGAGGACAAAGCCGAATTTCAAGGGGTGGGGAATGATACAAACAGTGAGCAAAGGTCAAGAACAGGAGCTGGAATGCTGACCAAAACAGAGGAAGAGGAACAACGTCAGTCTCGCCAGAGCCAACGACCAGTGATGAGCTGTCAAACCTGTCCGGGATGCCAACCATAAAGATGCACAATCTTTAGCAACCAAAGGAACCTGGTTGAGGTGCAACGGGGGATTCAGAAGGGCGCCTGGTGCAACAGGGAGCAGAAGGGTGCCTGGGTGCAGAACAGGGAGCCCGGGTGCAGTCTGGAGGAGCCTGGATACTTTTTGAAAAAGCACCTCAACGCTAAAAAGCCTGCTAGGCACCTATAACTGTCATTTAAGAGTTTGAATTAATTAGGAGTCTTTAGTATTTAGTAAATCTTAATGTTTCAATTATAATTAATTGTAACTCTAGGAGAAGTGTTTTAGCAGGATTGTAACTCTTCAATTATAAATAAATAAGGCATGAACCAAGAGAAGTATGCAAGTTATCAGTAAAGCATAGAAATTTTTTTAGCTCTTAGTTTAACCTTAGCATTAGCAATTCAAGTTGCATCAGAATATGCTGGCAAATTTCATAGGGAGGAGTAATATGCATTATAATTTTAGAAAGTATGTCGAATTTCGAAAGAACCCCATATCGATTACCGAGTTCGACAGGAACTTCATAGAGGCGAGCGTTTTCTACGACAATTTCTAAATAGGCACATTCATAGAGCACTAGGTTCGGGGCGGGAGAACAGTATTATTCGCCAACCAACAAATGACGGACTGCACTAAGTATAGAGTATCGAAAGGACAGATGCTCCTGATTCATTACAATACGAAATACTCATAACGTTTGCCCAAGAAGAATGTGTTGCAGCATAAGAAGATCCCCAAAGGAACACGATTCAAGAAAACAACTCTGACAAACGGCACCACTTTTTATCACCAACTACGACGAAATATAACGGACGCTAGATACGAATTATATAAGGAGGACAGAAGGTTGCTCGATCCGAGCCTTCCGTGAATACGAGCGAAAGCTTAACTCACAGCATTCATTCGACTGCCATGTGATTAGATTTTTTGTTATTGGTAAAACAATATCTTGAAAAGTTAGGGATTTCTAATGGTCCGCTAATTGATTTGCATCTTCTACAGAATATGGTAGCATCCTTACTGCGATAGCACAACATGTAAGTAAATCAACGTAAAGATCATCGAAAATATTTTTTTCCAACTTTTTTACGATCGTCTTTCGTTTTTAGAAGTGATCGGCCATCAACTTATATCAACCACGTTAATTCGAATAATTGATATAGGAAACAAAACTTATTAGTTACTATATCATCGAACTAATGACCAAGTTTGAAATCTATACTATATAAAGTGCACTGTCGTGAACATAAAGATCGTACGATCGAATAAGGTCATCTCTTATGCCTGTTTGTTACATGCAACTACGAGCAGCTCTCTATAATTCATGCGAAAGTTACGTATATTCCTGACAAAGTACTGTTACCAAGTTCTAATGTATTTGAAACCAAATTTCAAATACATTGCTCCAAAACATTTGTTAAACTATTCTAGGTTGCAAGTTAAAAAGATGTTCCACCAAATTATCAGATTAATACTTTATATCATTTAAATACACTATATTTACGATTGTTAGAAAAATGAAAATGAAGCTACCTCATCCAAAAAATTGCATCTTTGTTACACTAAAGTGGCTGATGCAGGACTAACGCCAAGCGTTTTATGAAGTATTCATCGTTTGAGGATTAGAATGGAACAGATAGTGGACTTAAAAATGATAATAGTGCTTGAAAAATAAAAAAGCATAGATGTGAAGAAGATAGAGTCATGACCCCATACCACCATAGAACCACCTGATTAGAATCGCAGACGTTCCAACTAGAGTATGCATTGTATATGTTCAATAATTTACAGTACATGCGTTCGAGAAAATGACAAAGGTTGGTTTAGTAACCCTTTATCCCACAACAATGCAAATATTTTATGCACGGACAAGTTCCTGTGAACCAAACAACAATAAAATGAAAAATACTCCTGGCGGACATACACGACATTGCAAATGATACAATATCGATTTTGCTGGAAGTAATATTGTTGTATGAATATGCTGGCAAATTTCATAGATGGAGGAGTAATATACGTTATAATTTTAGAGAGTATGTCGAATTTCGAAAGAACCCCATATTGATTACCGAGTTCGACAGGAACTACATAGAGGCGCGCATTTTCTACAAGTACGACAATTTTTAAATAGGCACTTTCGCAAAGCTCTAGGTTCGGGGCGGCAGAACGGTGTTACTCGCCAACCAACTATTGATGGACTGCCCTAAATATAGAGTATTGAAAGGACAGATGCTCCTGATTCATTACAATACGAAATACTCATAATGTTTGCCCAAGAAGAATGTGTTGCAGCATAAGAAGATTCCAAGAGGCACACGTATGAAGAAAACAACTCTTTTGACCCTGACAAATGGCACCACTTTTTGTCACCAACTACGACGAAATATAACGGACGCCAGATACGAATTATATAACCAGGACAGAAGGTTGCTCGATCCGAGCCTTCCGTGAATACGAGCGAAAGCTTAACTCACCGTATTCATTCGACCGCCATGTGATTAGATTTCTTGTTATTGGTAACACAATATCTTGAAAAGTTGGAGATTTCTAATGGTCCGCTAATTGATTTGCATCTTCTACAGAATGTGGTACCATCCTTACTGTGATCGCAAAACACGTAAGGAAATCGACGTAAAGATCATCGAAAATATTTGAGAAATCAAAATTTCGGAAAAAGCTTTTTTTCTAACTTTTCTAGAATCGTCTTTCATTTTTATAAGCTATCAACTTATATCAACAACATTCATTCGAAGACTTGATATAGGAAATAAACTTATTAGTTACAATATCATAGAACTAATGACCAAGTCTGAAACTATACTATATAAAGTGCATTGTCGTGAACATAAAGAACGTACGGTCGAATAAGGCCATCCGTTGCGCCTGTTTGTTACATGCAACTACGAGCAGCTCTCTATAATTCATGTGAAAGTTACGTATATTCTTTACAGAGTACCATTACCAAGTTCTATTGTATTTGAAACCAAATTTCAAATACATTGCTACAAAACATTTGTTAAACGATTCTAGGTTGCAAGTTAAAAAGCTGTTCCATCAAAATTAATCCATGTACGACAAATAATACTTTATAATCAACTTCATGTATTTGTCAAATCATTAAAGAAATAAAAGGTAAATATCATACTAATACTTTATATCATCTAAATACACTATATTTACGATTGTTAGAAAAATGAAAACGAAGCTACCTCATCCAAAAAATTGCATCCCTGTTACACGAAAGTGGCTGATGTAGGACTAACGCCAAGCATTTTATGAAGTATTCATTGTTTGAGCGCTAGAATGGACCATATAGTGGAATGAAAAATTATGACTATGCTTGAAAAATAAAAAAGCACAGATGTGACGAAGATAGAGTCGTGAACCCATACCACCACAGAACCTCCTGATTAGAATCGCAGACGCTCCAACTATACTATGCATTGCATATGTTCATTAAAATTTACATTACATGCGTTAGAGAAAATGACAAAGGCTGTTTTTTTGTAACACTTTATCCCACAACAATGCAACAATAAGATTAAAAACACTCGTGCGGACGGACACACAATTGCAAATGATACAATATTGATTTTGCTAGAAGTGATTTTGTTGTACGAATATGCTGGCATGTTTCATAAATCGAAGAGTAATATGTTGTATAATTTTAGGAGGTATATCGAATTTCGAAAGAACACCATACCGATCACCAAGTTCGACAAAAACTTCCTAGAGTTGAGCGTCTTCTACGAGCACGAGAATTTCTAAATAGGCATATTCGTAGAGCACTAGGTTCAGGACGACAGAACGGTGTTATTCGTCAACCAACTAATGACCGACTGCACTAAATATAGAGAATTGAAAAGATAGATGCTCCGGTTTCATTACAATATGAAATACTCATAACGTTTGCTCAAGATGAATGTGTTGCGGTATAAGAAGATCCCCAAAGGCACACGGATGAACAAACAATTCTGTTGACCCTGACAAATGGCAAAACATTTTATGACCAACTACAATGAAACATAACGAAAGCCAGATACGAATTATATAATGAGGACAGAAGGTTGCTCGATCCGAGCCTTCTGTGAATACGAGCGAAAGCTTAACTCACCGCATTCATTCGAATGTCATGTGATTAGATACCTTGTTATTGGTAAAACAATATCTTGAAAAGTTGGGGATTTCTAATGGTCTGCTAATTGATTTGCATCTTCTACAGAGTGTGGTAGCATCCATACTGCGATTGCGAAACACGCAATAAAATAGACATAAAGATCATCGAAAATAGTTGAGAAATCAAAATTTTGGAGAAAGTTTCTTTCCAAAGTTTTTGTACAATTGTCTTTCATTTTTAGAAGTGATCAGCTATTAATTTATATCAACAACGTTCATTCGAATAATTGATATAGGAAACAAAACTTATTAGTTACTATATCATCGAACTAATGACCAATTCTGATATCTTAATTATATAAAATGGACTGGCTAGAACATAAAGATCCTCCGATGGAATAATGTCATCCGTTACGCTTGTTTGTTATATGCAATTAAGAACAGCTCTCAATAATGCATGTGAAAGTAATGTATACTCTTGACAGAGTACGATTACCTAGTTCTAATGCATTTTTAAATATAATAGGAACATCGTATAACTTTACATGATATATCAGCTTTCAAATCCATTGCTCCCAAGCATTTGTTAAACTATTTCGGGTTGCAAGTAAAAAAGCTGTTCGATCAATATTAGTCCATGTATGATAATTAGAACTTTATAATCAACTTCAGGTATTTGTCAAATCAATAAAGAAGTAAAATATAAATATAAGATAAATACTTTATAGCATCTAAATACACTATATTTACGATTACACAAACAATTCAAACATCAAATTCAAAGTTGATCGGACATTTGTATCCAATATTCAAATTGCAAATATAACAAAGACTAATAACCCACAAATTATTCATCAATTGTTCAACAACACATGTTCAAAACTCAATACAATCTACCAGGGTTTCATACAAAAATTTCAGTATGATGAATTTAGCTACTCATATTGATAAACAGCAAAATCAAATGAAGTAAACATTAGAGACGAAATAATCAAATCTAGAAAAATAATGCTTGTTATCCTCTCTGTTGTAGTGCTCTCAGTCTCGTAGCGGTGCATCTGTATTCTCTGTTTTTCTCTACCCCGTTGTTCTCGTTGTTCACCCCTTTATAATACTCTACTTTTCTTCCATATTTGGTGGTATCCCCTCTCAAGTGAAACTACAAGAAATTCCAACCAAAATCGACTCTTGCCTTTGAGATCTAATGTATAGAAGTTTTTTAGCGTTCGCCAATTTCAATACGGAGATGACTCTTTCAAGTCAAGCAAATGTTTATTGAGAGAGTCACCTGAGGTTCCTACCAAGAGTCCTGCTGAAATATAGAGACGAAGCTGAGAAAGAAAGAAAAGAAAACAAAAAGTAACTTTTTATTTTCGGCTCTAATGAGAGACGCGTGGCTGAGAATCCTTGCGGCTGGGAAGAAGATTAATCAAAACTCTAGCCTCACTTGAGGAGCCTACTTGCGCTTAATCATGTGATCTTCTTCAAATGATTTTTCGTCTAGGTGAGAACGAGGCCTACTCCATAAAGAATTAATTCGCGTAGCCTTTTTTTCGTGCGTTTTGCTTTGTCTGTTTTGCTTCTCATTTTCTTGTATTATTAGCTTATTTCTTTAGCTTTTCGTATCTTCTGGATATTCATAAAAATACACTAACTTAACTCATACTTATAAATAAATCATCCTTTAAACTCTATTAAAAGATATTAACATAATACATCCAACTATACTATAGGGTGAAATATATGATCTAACCCGAAAATCCGACGCGAAACTGATCCATTCAAATCGTGTTTAGGTTTGAACTTAATCAGATTCGAGTCAATTTTTGGTTGACCCTAAATCAATGCAAAATTTTGAATACATTCGCGTCGGATTCGGATTGATCTGGAATTTGACACGTTTAATCTATATAATTATTTATATATCATATATTATTTAATAATTAGAATATTCACATTTGTTTTAATTTAATTATGTTGTTTTTTTTAGGTTATCATATTTTGATTAATTTCTTACTTAATTTATAGATTGTATCAAATTTAACAATTTCTTTTTTTTAGGTATATGATATTTAACAATTTTCACCTTTTATTGTTAGAAATTAATTTTTATAATTCGTATTTTAATAATATGATTATTAAATAGATCGATCTAAATTTTATCTGGTTATTAAATTGGATAGGATAGGGTTAATCAATTTTTTATCCGATTATTATATAGATCCACTCGAGCCCAACCTGTCATCCATATTGTCACCCCTACTATACTGTTAACAAAAGGATTTAGCTTTTATGAATGTGCATTATGCTTTGATGAATCATCAAACCAAAATTATAAGACATGAGCCAAGCTAGAGAATACTAGTTGTTACCCATGTGTAAACTAATTGATTTAACTATCCACTATGAGAGAAATTATAATAAGCATCCACTATGAAGGATTGTGGATTAGTAAATACAACCCTAATAATAAACATGATCATCTCTCTATCTCTAATCTACATCTGAAGTATTATTTCTCTATTCATCAATGAAAGTATTGCTTCAGAGCTAAGTAAAGATCAAGAATGAGAAAATCATGTTTCCAAGAGGTAAAGAATGGATTAAAGAAGAGTGTTATGGCTCACTTTATGCCTTTTATCTCGTTTAAGTTTTCGTAATACCATCGAAGTTTTATATTTGGAATTATAATCTACACGAATTGATTGTTGCATAGAGTTAAAAAATTCTAACAAGAAGAATTCATACATTATTTATAACGTTCCGGTTGCTATTTGTATAAAGAACGATATTTTGTAAACTATTAAAATAATTGTCAACTTAAAAGGATAATGATAATAAATTTATTCAAAGTGTCTCAAAAAATCAAATTTGAAATTTGAAATTATTTTTGACAATACAAATAATGTTTTAATATTGTATTGCTAAAATTTTGTATATTTAAACAGTAATGTGGTATGTTAAAATAAAATTTTAAATTAACTGATATGTACAAAATTTTTAAAATATAAATGCAACTTACAAATAAACTTAAAATTTTATGATGATATTTATCAAACTTTCTAAACCCTATAATTTCTTTTCTGTAGCCTCTAAACATTAATTCATCATATGACTACATAGTTGTTTATCTCGAGAAAGATATGCAATGAAAGGTGCAGCTCTGTAGATAGTGTCTATATTAGAGGTGCAAACAGACAGGTCGGGCTGGTCTGGTTCAGCTAGTCTAGTCCAAATGATGTAACGTCGGGCCGATTCGGTCCTATTTAGCCAACCGGGTCAGGTTGATCCTGTCAATTGGAGAAAAATATTCTCGGTATAACTCGATAACCAGCATTTCTCATTTATCTTTTAGTTTAGTATTTTCTTGTGCTAAACAATAACGATTACCGGTTAATATTGACCGATAAATATTCACAAGTCAATGGTCAAACCATTGACCGAGCGAACCGACTCGCTGAGCTAATGAGGTCTGCTCAATATATCTAAAGGATCAGGTGAAGTTGGCCATATCCTACTATGTTAACGGCCAAATAGGCTTTTGCACGATCCACATGTTGGGCCGTGAGCCGACCCATTGCATCTATGGTTTACGTGCATGACATAGTAATGTAGCTACAAAATACACATGAAACAAGACCGGATCTAATAACATCCACATTTGCAGACCAAAATACAACAAATTAAGAGTGCCATTATGATTAACAGATCATATTCGGATCGACCATATAATAGTTGCATCAAAATCGCTTAATCCTAACACAATCTATATAATTTAGATCAAAATTATTAATCTTAATCCAATTTATTTAATAATCAGACCAAATTTTAATTTATGCGTTTAACAATAAAAATTATAAAACAAAAATTATAAAAATTAATTTCTGACAATAATCAATGGAAATTGCTAAGTATCATACTTTTAAGACAATAAATTGTTAATTTTGACAAAATATATAAATTAACTAAGACAAAATATGATAAAAATAAAAAGATACATACAAATTAAATGAAAATTCAAAATCATTGTTCTACATATTTTTAATTATTAGATACTATACAAATAAATTATATAATTAAATGAATCAATTATATGTCAATTCGAATCAGATCCGAACCCACTTAATTTACAGAATTAATTTTGGTTTATTCAAAAGTGACCGAAACTCGAATAAGATCAAAATCGAATTCGACCAAATAACTCAAATTCAAATTAGATTTGCTGAACGAATCATATATTACCACCCCTACAACAAATACGACAAAAATAAAAACTATAAATCTAAAGTTAACAATATATGATACAATTTAAAAATTCAATCTGATAAATCAGATTTAAATTAAAATTTTTCAAATTCAGGTCAATTTCGGATACGGATAATATAAACATGTTTTAAGTAAATTTTAGGTTGACCCGCAAATTCAAATATTCCTCTTCCTTCTTTCTTCCTCCTCGTTCGCCTCAGCCCAAGGCCTCACCGACGCACCTAAACGGAGCCCTATCACATTTACCTCACCGGCAATCACTCCATCCTTTGCTAGAGCTCATATAGTTAAGCAATCCACCACATCTCCTGCTTTTCAATCCCACCAACAATTTCTCCTTCAGCAATTCTCTAGTTTTTTCCGCCACTTGTTCCAGCTTCACCATCGTCAATTCCAGCTTCGGTGCCTCCAACTCCTGCTACTCCGTCTCCTGCTCTGGCACCTTTTTCAGATCAGCACTCCTGCAGCAAGTAAACAACCAAATTTTCGCAACTGCTAGCTAGCTTTATCTAACCAATTAATGGAGAAGAAGAAGAACAAAAACAACAACTATTTGTTGTTTCTCTCCAATGTAAATGAAATGGAAGAAAAAATTGTTTTGTTTTTGTGTTTGTTTTTTCTTTTCTGGACGTTTTGAATGAAAACTTTTTTTTTTTTCTTTATTTGAGACGAAGAAAACGAAGATAATCGAAAGGTAGAAGAAAAGGTTACAACCTTCAAGAAGGTAAGCGAAAGAGACAGACACAACCGTAGACCAATTTGATAGCGGTTTGCTAACGTGTCACTCTAGCGATTCCCTAATTGCTTGCCTTTAGAAAGTTTAGAATTTACCATTTCACACTTTCATGCGTAGTACTTCATGAAATAAAATGCTTTTTCAATATCTTTATAAATATATTAATAATTTTAACATTACTATTTTTCTTAACGAAAATCAACAAATTTCATTAGAATATAGTTTCTTTCCCCCTAATGTTCGACGAGTATTTGAAAATGTGTAGAGCATTGTGAAAGCTGATAATTGAATAGGCCTATTTTAACGAACACTTATCATATTTTTTAATTAAAAATACTGTGTAATATTTATTTTAACTGATTTTTTAATTCCATTCGTGCTTGAAAATAGAAAACAAAAATAAATAATTTTAACTATCAAATTGGTCATTACGAATTTGATCCGGTTACTAAATATGTTTGGTTATGTTTGATATTTTTGACCCATATATATCATGAGCTAAATTATAGTTGAACGAATTTAACTAAAGCTGAACTACTAATCCGAATTGTCATTCGTAATAATCAATGTTATCAATTTAAATTTTAAAATACTACGATTTTACTTCATCAAAACGATTCCAATTTCAAGTAAAATCTTTTTTGAATAAAATTCTACCGAAATTTTGATTTAAATTTTAAGATCGGTAAGATTTCGATCTTTTTACGATTCCTACGATTTTAGTTTTGAAGAAAATTTTATAGTTAACTAAATTTGAGAGAGTTTTTTATAAAATTGTAGAGAGTTTTATATAAATTTAAAAAGATTTTCTGAAATATATAATTTGAAGAATTTTCTATAAAATATAAAGTGATTTTTTTATAAATTTAAAGAATTTTCAAAATTTTTTGAAATGGACCAACTTTTTTTAAGAAATAATTAAAAATTTTTTTTATAAAAGATGATTAATAGTATTAAAAAATATTTATAAATTTATTAGTATATAAATATTTTACAATTCTATGCAAACGAAACAATCCTAAATAAAATCCCGATTTTGATAATTTTGGTAACGACCCGACTCAAACCCATATCAAATTAAGTACCGTTTGGTGCAGCAGAAATTAAAACAAATTTTTAATAAAAAAATATTTTATTAAGTGTTTGTTTATTTCATAAGTGTTTAAAATAATATCGATTTGGTAAAAATTTGCCTGTGACTGCACTTTTATCCGAGTCAAATTTTTGGTACTTTCAGATAGAGAAATTGTTTGAAAAATTTTATATAAGATGAGACTTCTAATTAAATAAAATATAGTTTAAAAGATAATAAAACAAACTCACAGAGTAACTAAAAAATCTAAAATACTATAAAATCTCTTATGTAAATTATTATTTATGAAATAATTTTCGATAAAATATTTATAATTAAAAAGAAAAATCACAAAAAAGGGCGCCTAATGCCATCTTGCATTTGTCCAACAAGTAGCATTAATGTGTGTAAAACTTTTTTCACGACAATATGATTCTTTTCTTAACTTTATGAGGAAATAACTCAAAACAGCCAGAGGAAAAAAAATTGCTTCTTTACCTCTATCTTCAGCTCTCTGCAGACAATGGAGAGTTGACAGCAACATCAATCTCCAGCAAGTCTAAAGCCTATAAAAGAAACTCGTACTATTATGGTATATCATCTACGAAGTAAAATCTCATTGATAATCAACCATGTAAGCAGATCACGTAGATTGCTGATTGAATGAGATGTCTGTCCAGCTAAAGAAACTTCTGCTCCAGTATGTTTGCGAGGATGTTCGTTCGCTGACGTTTGATGGTTGAAGACGTCTCATCGGCAGTCGCTCGTTCAATCACAGCCTTGAGGGATTCCTGGATCATGCTGAGGTTCTCCGGCTTATTTACGTTATCAGTGTCCTCTTCTGCGGTGACAATGAGCACATTCTTTACACGACCTCCGAGAGTTGTCATCTCGGCCTTGAGTGCACGGAGTTTTAGAGCCTTGAGTGTTCGGATAAGATCAGGAAGTAGGTCGGAGCGATCATCGCAGCAGAGAGAGGCGCGTACGATGAACTTCCCGTCCTCATCGTTTGCTGTATCAATTGTAAGCTCATCAGTCTCGGTTGGCAGTGGACTCTCTTGTGCGATCTCCGATGTCTGCCGTTTGAGTTCTTTCACATGTTGGATCACCTCTGCAAGTAAAGATGCCTTGTCGGTCTGCAAAACAAATTCCCATGTACCGAGTGATCAGTCGGAGAACTCAACATCGGCCACGAAACACGTACAAAAGAGTTCTAGAATTTTAGAAACCTTATTGGGTAGGTAGGAGATACAACTTTAGTGGACGACTTGACTGAAAAATGAGAGACTATTGTAAAGCATACGGTACGCTTGGAAGAGAAAGTCATGGGCTAGAAAATGCAAATTGTGCAGGCTAAGTGGGATTTCACGGTTGTTTAATATCATCAATATCGGTTTAATATTCATGGAAGAGAAAGATAGTTATGAGAAGGGAAGGGTTGTGGCTAACTAGTGGTGATGAGATATATAATGGATTGTGTAGGTATAGTAGCTAGCAAGACATGGTTATGCTGCTGGTGTGCTTTTCATATGACGAAATCCGACACTAGAGCTCGTCTTTGTCACTGTTGGTACCACTGCAGCTCCAGCAACAATTAGTACTCAATGAGAGCTTTTTCGTTGCTCTTTCATGAGTCAACTTTATAATGCCAAAAAGCAATGATTTCTTGTTCAGTCTGTTAGTACAGCAGCAAAGGAAGCAAGCAAAGTACGGGAAGGTTTGAAGTGGAACAACAAACTGAAGCACAACAGTCTCTGAATTAGTTACAATTGGAACAACTTCATCTGTACTGTTGACTATGGTTCGTGTTGAATTTCTTATTAAACTAGGGTGATTGATCTAGTGGTCTTGCAAAGGAAGACTGTGTTAGTTAAGTGAATCAAGGACCGTTAACTGCCCTATAATCTTTCACATTAAAACTTAAGCTTTTGTTATTCGAAAGAGAGTAATCTATAAATATGATCAACAAGGAGAAAATTAAATTAAAGGTAAAATAGTACTAGCTAGTAAGTAGACGGATATATTAAACCTGTGTCCTGGAGCCCTATGAACTGAAATGTTATATGGGGTAGCATATATTACCTTGGTGGTGTTGGGTAGCATGCTGCGGAGCATGGCAAGATGCCCATTTATTCGCTCCCGGCGTCGGCGCTCGGCCTCACTATGGCTTCTGGATGCAGCGAGAGCCTTGGCGTCCATTATTTCCTGTGCTGTCATCCGACTGAATTCTGCTTGAAGACCACCAAACGGATATGAAGAAGTCGACACTGGTCCTCCTCGAGGGAAAGCTTCTGATCCACACAAACCGGGTAGTCCCAGAGGATTTACTGAAGAGTTGCCACCACCACCTCTGTAATTATAAGCAAACTGAAGAGAAGATGAAGCTTTACGAACTCCGTAGAAGGGAGGCAGAGGTGGTGATGTTCCAAAGGGAAGTTGGGGAAGTGATGGAATGGAAGGAAACAAGACGTCTTGAAGGCCAACATCATGGAAATGGTGATCTATGCGGCCAACCGGCGCAATCGAACATGACCGAGAAGTTGCAATTTCATGATCTGACGAAAATATAAACCCTTCATCTCCTTCTCCTCCTTCACCATAGCTGCGATTAATGGTGGCTGTGGTGCAGTGCTGTAGTAGGGGATCTTGGTGATAAACTTGTAACTCTTGAATCCCATTAGATGAACACCCGTTATTCATCTCCATAGTCTAGTCTGCGCAATCAAATCTCACAACTGGATCCCTAACTAACTTCTTGTACACTTTATCCCTTAGTCGACCTGCCTAGCTTTTAACTGAACTTGTTATGTATCTCCCATATATATAAATTATCAAAAATTAACTCTCGCTTGTTTGTGAAGAAAAGTTTTGAGGGAAAACATCTGACAAACCCTCTTCTTCGCCTTACATCCTACGCTAGCTCCTGCTTTGCCTTTTAATTTGTCTGTCTCTTCTCTCGTTATGTACTTTTTTGCCAAAATCTTTTGCACTTTCTCTTGCAGCAGAAAGCTGAGAGCCAGATAGATATAAAACCCCTGGTCGAGTGTGGCAGAAGACAAAAGGTAGAGGGAGAAATGAAAGCAGGATGATGGCGGTCTAAGGTAAGTAGAAGCGACCACTGCTGCTATCAGAATAGAAAGAAGACCACAACAAATATTAAATTCCTGTAAAGATCATAATAAACAAATGAAAAAAAAAAGCAACTCCTTGGTCAAGGCCCACGTTCTCCCTCCTGCAGCCGCTGCCCCTCTCGCTAATTGCTTTGCTTCTTACTTTCCCATTCCACGCCTTCGGACCTCTGCCCTCCCAAAACTATGTAATCATTTCGTCTTGGAGCACACTCTCCTCTCTCCCACTTTCTCTACTCTAGCTAAGACATTAGTCCATCCATTGCTACCCCTCTCGTTCTCTATCTACATCTCTTTCTGATATTGACACTTCTTCTCGACATTAGTCTAGCAACATACTTCAACCCATTTGTAACCTTAATCTCTATCTCTTATCGCTCTCTTTGTAGAGTTTGAGTTTGGTTTGCCTTTTGCTTTTTATCATCTGCAAGAGTCTAAAACGACATGACTTTTACATAAGGAGTTTAGAGATATTATTGTTCTTTTCAATTCTTTTTTTCTAAATGAAATCATACTTAATGACGTTTTTGATGCTAATGCTAAGTGGAAATCCTAGAGAGAGAGTGTGGGTACACGGCAACATTTACATACAAAATAATGGTCCCCCTTGGCTACACAACGTTCTAGTTTTCTGTTTTCAATCCTTTTGCCTGCTTTCCTGTTAGAAGGATTCAAAAAGAAAGAGCTCCACTACTACCACCAGCACGCCCCCGAGGGATAGCGAAGAGTGAGTGGGTCCTATAATGATGTCAGTGACATGCTAGCCTGACGTGGGCACTGGTTGCATTCATGGATCCCCCATTCGCCCGACCGGCTCCCCCGCCTTCCATGATACAAATTTCTTAAGACCATTCCATGAAATGGTAAAGATGGATATACATTCTAAGAGCGTGATTGGTTGCCCAACATTTCATGTCTTTCGCGAAAATTCTCATTCCTGTTTTCTTTTTTCATCCTTCCAACTTATTCACTTTTTCAATGCACTCATTCTGTCGTCCTTTCGCTCAAAAAATGCTCCATTCATCTGTCGATACTTTTCGATGCGCTTCAACTCGATCTTACCAGTCTCTTCCTATTGAACTTTCTACTATTTTATAGTCCGAGTAGAATAATTTTTTATCGTTAAATTTATGCTATAATATTATATATATGACAGTTTTATCTATATTAAATTCTATATTATATTTATTTTTATAATTTTATATATTATATTAGAGTTTTATATTCTTGTCTTACGATATAGATACAATTAATAATCATCAACTATCATCAAATGATTTTTTCTTTTCAATTACACAATTAAATCGGTGTGTTTGGCATTGCTTAAGAAGAAAATAATTTTTTAATTTTTAATTTTATATTTTTCAATACATTTTTTACAACTATATATAAAATTTATTTTAAAATTTAAAAAAATTTTATGTACTGAGATTTTTTTATTGTATATTTTTATTATTTTTTAGAGATAAAAAAAATATAGCTTATTTTTAAAAAAAAATAAATATATCCTACATTTTAGAAAAGTATTATTTCTAAAATACTTCTAAATATCATCCTCTATAATTAAATTTTATTGTAATTGAAGACCTAAAATTCTGATTAAAAGCAAATAAATTTGAAAAAAGAAGTGTACTACTTCGCATCTAAGCAGGAAGAAATTTCAATTAAATACAATTACAAAAAAAACCTTTAAAAGAATCAGTAAAGCTAACAAAAAACCAAACGAAAAATTATTTTTCTTATGACAATCCTCACAAAAGGGTAAGTTGTTTCATTTATGACATAAAGGAGCCTTATTTTACCGAAAATTGCATATTCTTTGGATCTCTTTGTAATTAAACCGCAATTGTAGGCGTTACAATTAGTTGCTATTGGTGAGGATCCGAACCAAGGACAACGGATTGAGCATACAGTGTTTCCTTTTTGGTTTAAATATATTAGCACTACAAGAGATTCGAATCATATACCTCTCTTTTAGAGGGGATGCCTTAACTGCTCTACTTCTGGCTGCTATGCATATAGTATTATTGTTTCTAACATAGATACCCTTTCTTCTGACTACATAACTGCAATGACCTCAAGATGGTGTAGAAAGGATCTTAATTTTCTTAAAGATGGCTAAGGTTTGATTAGATCGATATTTGTTCGGTTAGGACATTTAGTTTCACAACGTTCATAATAGTTTTGATATTATATTCATAAATTTGTGAACTAACATCCCATTACCACATGGTATCAAAACATATTGAAACAAATCAGTGACGTTGTAGACTAACCCACATTTGCCCCCGATTTTGTTTCCTAGCACGTGTTAAGAGATTCAACTCACCTTCGTGGCCACTTTACTCTCAAGTAGTCAATAAGATATTTAAATCCATTTGTCTAGTCCATTTTTTATTTCAGGTTGGTGTTAAGAGGTTTAAACCCACATTAATTCGTAACCCACTTCATTTTAGATATGTATTAAAAGTTTAAACCCACCTTTATAGTCGCCTCCTATGGAGAGGATGTTAAGAGATCTAGTTCCACATCACTTATTAATCATTCTAAGATAATATTCATAAGATATGTTCTCACTTTTTTCGTTACCAATTAATTTTGGAATGAATACCAAGTTCGTCATAGATTCAACTTGGACCGAGAATGGCACTGGCTATAAAGCCACGTTGACGTCATTTTCAAGAAGCAATCACCAACTAGCAGCTCGAAGTACACTATCTAATCCAACATAGAACCTACGACAATGGTGGACTAAAGAGGCACATGGGACGAATAAGCATTAAGCTAGAATATGGTCCAGATCAGATCCTATGGGTGATTAAACGCATCAACTAGCATAAGGCAATTATGCTAGTGCCAAGGTAGCGGTTACCGGGCTGAAATTACCTTTGGTAGTTAGACAAGCAGATGACTAGCAAACAAAGGGAAGTGGTTTGGCATCTCTAGCATCATATAAGTATGACCCAAATCTATTGGCTTGATGTAAGGAGAAAGCAAGTAATAATAACACTTCCGGTGCTTCACAATTTAAACCCGTCTATAGGGCAGCATTATTCCCCATCTATGATGTTCCTTTGCCATGACTAATGAAGGTAAAGTCACTTAAGTAAAATTTAGAAATTCTGTCATAGTTTATCGTACAAGTGTAATATTATCCGTCTACCGTATAGTAAATAATGAGTTTGCGATCAAAAATCTTTCAATCATATTCAACTCTTCAATACTCATACAAGTACATATATATAGACTCTTTATAACACTAAATAAGGAAAATTCGAAATAAGAAAAGATATCTAATTATAAGAAAAGATATTCTAATATAACTGAAATACTAGATATATATTGACTCACACGAATACTCCTGCTCAAGTTGGTGCGAAAATATCACCAGTAGTCAACTTGCTCAGTAAGTAATAAAAGATTCTATTTGAAACATATTCTCTTAATATATTTGCTAACTGTGCTTCTGAACTTATAAAAAATAACTCAATCAATTTTGACTCTATTTTTATTTTGAAGAATATGTCGATCCACCTCAACATGTTTGGTGCGATCATATTGCACTAGATTATAGTCTCATAAGATTTCTTTAAGGAAAACCAAGTTCTGTCAACAATATTCGAAGGCACAAAAGTTTACAAACTCCATGTGTCATTTCTCCATATTCAGCTTCAGCAGAAGATCGAGCAACCACTTCTGTTTCTTACTCCTCCATGTGACTAAATTATCACCAACAAACGTAAAAAAGCAAGATGTCGAACGCTTGTCTGTCTTATCTCCTGCCTAGTCAATATATCCATCTCTAGTCATATGGTTATTATTTTTAATAGTAGTCTTTTGCCTGGTGCTGATTTCAAATATCTCCAAATTTTTTTCACAACTTGCATGTGATCAACATTTAGAGAATGTATAAACTGGCTAATAACACTCACCGCATATGATATATCAAAGCGAGTATGCAATAAATAAAATAACTTGCCTAGTAATAGTTGATATTTTTTCCTTAACTGCTAGTACTAGATCAGGATATTCTTCTAAGTTATTATTCTCAATGATTAGTGCAGCGGCTGGTATGCAAGTTGACTCCCCTATCTCAGACAATAAGTTAAGGATATTTTTTTTTTATGATAGAAAAATACCTTATTTAGACATCGCCACTTTAATGTCAAAGAAATATTTTCAGCTCTATAAATTCTTTAATCTCGAATTCAGAGGCTAGATATTTATTTAATATCTGAATTTCTTCCTCAACATTATCAACATAGTTTATCAAAACTGTTACCTTATCATTTTAGTTCTTCAAGAATAATGTATGACTAAGGCTTGACTAAATCTACGAAATCATGCTCTTGAAGATTACTTCATAGAGAAAATCTCTCAAGAGAGTTTTAAGATTTTCTCTGTGGCAATTGATAACTCTTGTTAACAATGTTAGATTTATTCACAGCAATATTCTGATTATCAGTACATACCTTAGGGATATCCTCGGAAGTTTGAGCTTGTACTATTGGATGCGAGTGAGAGATTTCTTCCACACTCCAACTCTTACTATTTCTTCCGTTTCTTTTAGTTTAAGTTAAGTAGTTCTAATCTCCTCCAAACCTGAGTCATGACTCACACATTGCCTATGATATTTCTCAATATGTGTATTGAGTCCTATAGTAAACCAGTTCACATATTCCGTAGCTTCTATCTCCCCTTGAAGATTTTAATGTGACACCGATTTCATGAAATACATTTTTTACTCTAGAATTATCACATTTATAGTCAAAATTTTACGATGTGTCGGAGGTTGATAGTTGTGATAACCTTTCTACTGAGGACAATAACCAAGAAATATGCACCTCAAAGCACATTGATCAAACTTATCCTCTGCAAATGTTCTAGTGCAATAGATACAAAAATCTGATATGGAAGTGAGATGACAGAAAGTATAGTAATAAATGTAGATAAAACCTTGAATGTTGTCCAAATATTCAGCACTCTAGTGGCACGCTGTGAATCAGATAAACTGCAAACTAAATTGTGTATACCCAATAGTGTTTTGGAATATGGGTTTTAAACAATAAAGCACGGTCGTTCTCTATGATATGTCGATTTTTCCTTTCAGCCACTCCATTTTGTTGTGTTGTATGTTGATAAGAAATTTTGTAAATAATGTCATGCTGAAGTAGGAACTCAAAGACATTAACGTACTCCCCCACATTATAGATCGAAAAACTCGAAATAAAAGAAAATTTGTGTTTACACCATATTATGAACTGCACAAATATATCTACTATATCACTTTTATTTTTCAAAAGATATAACCAAATTGTAACTATGCAATCATTGACAAATGTCGAAAATCACCTGACACAGTATGAGTCATAATCGGAAAAGGTCCCCAAATATCCTAATGCACTAATTCAAAGAGAGTTGTTATGTTGTTCATAACAGGTAAGGCACTCGGTGACTCTTATTAAGAATGCAAGCTTCACACTAAAACCCAGACTCTTTAGATGAAAACATTTTCAATCTTATTCTTCTCATTCAATACAAGTACATATATATAAACTTGTTATAAAACTAAATAAGAAAAGTTCTAAATAAAAAAAGAGATCTAAAATATAATATAATTTTATGGAAAGATATTTAGAATAATATATAGTTGATCCACGCTAACACTTCCCCTCAAGTTGGTGCAAAGATAACATCAATGCCTAACTTGTTCAGTGAGTCATGAAAGATTTGGTTTGAAACTCCTTTTGTCAATAAATCTGCTAACTGTGCCTCTGAAGCCACAAAAATTAACTCAACCAATTTGCTTCCAACTTTTACTTAATAAAATATCGATCGACCTCAACATGTTTGGTCCTATCATGTTATACTCGATTATCAGCAATATTTATCGCTGCCTTGTTATCACAGGACATTTTGATAGTACTTTTAGGAGGAAAACCAAGCCCCGTCAATAAAATTTGAAGTCATAAGAGTTAACAAACTCCATGTGCCATCCCTCTTTATCCAACTTCAAAAGACGATCGAGCAACCACTTTCTGTTTCTTACTCCTCGAAGTGAGTAGATTACCACCAACAAATATAAAACAGCCGAATGTAGAGCGTCTATTTGTCTTATCTCCTACCCAATATGCATCAGTATATCTATCAATATTCAGATGATTATGCTTTCTGAATAATAATCACCTACTTGGTGCTGACTTCAAATATCTGAAAATTCTGTTCACTACTTCCATATGATTAACACTTGGAGAATGTATAAACTGACTAATAATGGTCCTGCATATGCTATATTAGGGCGACATGCGATGAATAAATCAACCTGGCAACCAATTATTGATATTTTCCAGTAGCTCTTGGCACTTGATCAGAATAATCTGCTATGTTGTGATTCTCAATGATTGGTGTATTGGCTGGTTTGCAATCTGACATCCCTGTTTCAGACAATAACTCAAGAACATATTTTTTTGATGATAGAGAAATACCTTGCTTAGACCTTACCACTTCAATTCCCAAAAAATATTTCAACTCTCCAAATTCTTTCATCTCAAATACAGAGGCTAGATATTTATTTAGCCTCTGAATTTCTTCATGATCATTATTTGTAACAATCATATCATCAACATAGTTTATCAAAGCAGTTACCTTATCATTTTGGTTCTTCAAAAATAATGTATGTTCAGTATTACTCTGTTGGTAACCATATCTACTCAAGGCTTGACTAAATCTACCAAACCATATTCTTGGAGATTGCTTCAGCCCATATAAAGCCGTTCTTTAACTTGCAGACATATTCAGTCCTTCCCGATACCCCATAGACAGGTAGAAGCTCCATATAAACTTCTTCTTCTAACTTAACATGAAGAAATGAATTCTTTACATCAAACTGCTGCAAGAGACAGTAATACTCTGATGGTATTAATTTGGCAACTGGGCGAAAGTCTCATGATAATCCACTCCATAAGGTCTGTGAGTATCCCTTGGCCACTACCTTGCTTATACCTCTCTATCGTTCCATCTGCTTTTTGTTTGATTATATACACCCATTTACAACTAACTGCTTTCTTATCTTCGAGTAGTGGCACTATCTCCTAGTCAAATTCTTCTAAAGAGGATCCATCTCTTCATTCATAGCCTTAGTCCATTTAGGATCGGATAAGACTTTCCTAGTGCTAGAAGGAAGAGTCGCAGCTGATACCTGATTAATGAAAGCCACATATGAAAAAGACAGTCTGTGATAAGACACATGATTGGCAATAGGATATTTGGAAAATTTTTCTTCCGGTGAATATCTATCAGGAGGTTTTTCACGATTTTCTCTTTGTGGCAACTGATAACTCCTGTTGACAACGTTAGATGTAACCATAATAATATTCTGAGTGTGAGTACTTACCTCAGGAATATCCTCAAGAGTTTGAGCTGGTATTGTAGGAAGCAAGAGGGGGGTTTCTTCTACAACTTTAGCTTTTTCTATTTGTTCCGTTTCTTTTGGTTCAAGTTCAATAGTCTCAACCTCCTCCAGACCTGAGTCATGATTCACACATTGCCTCTGACCATCCTCAATATATGTGCTAAGTTTAATAGTAAGCTAATTCAGATCTTCCTTAGCTTCTATCTCCCCCTGAAGATTTGAATGTGATGCCGATTTGACAAAATACATTCCAACTCTACAAATGTCACACCGATGGTCACAAAAGTTTAGCGTGTTGGAGGATGATAGCAGCGATAACCTTTCTAGTGAGGACCATAACCGAAAAACATGCAGCTCAAAGCACATGGATCCAATTTGTCTCTTTAGGTTTTCTACAAATGTACTAATGCAACATAACCCAAAATTCGAGGTGGATGTGAGAGGACAGATGGTATAGTAAGAAATGAACATAAAATCTCAAGTGGTGTCCGAAAGTTCAGAACCCTAGATAGAATGCAATTAATCATATAAATAGCAAACTGAATTGCACCTACCCATTAATGCTTAGGAACATGAGCTCCAAACAATAAAGCACGGGCGATTTCTAATATATGTTTATTTTTTCTTTCAGCTACTCCATTTATTGAGGTGTTGTGGATAGGAAGTCTCATGAATAATACCATGTTGATGAATGTAAGAGGTCAAAGATGTATTAACATACTTCCCCCCCTATTATCAAAGCAAAAAATTTGAATAGGAAAGAAAAATTAAGTCTGCACCATCTTATGAAACCACACAAAGATATCACCAACATCACTTTTATTCTTCAAAACATATAACAATGTCATATCTGTGCAATCTTCTACAAATGTCACAATCCACCTAACACTAACAAAAGTCATAACCGGAGAGGGTCCCCAAACATCCAAATGGACTAACAAAAAATGGGTTGTTCTTTTTTTGATAATAGAAAAATACAACACTTGATGACTCTTAGCAAGAATACATGCTTCACACTGATACTCAGACTCTTTGAGACCAAAAAATAAAGATAATAGTAAATGTTTTAAAGAATAAAAAGACACATGACTTAGACGGCGATGCCAAAGCCATACTTTATTCTTCTTATCCAAATAGTATTAGTACCACGCCTAATACTTATGTGTCTGAATATCCTGAAAAGTAAGCAAAAATAAGGATACATAAGAACAAGCAGTTCAACTGTTCATTAACTTGTCCAATAGATAAAAGATTGTGTAAGAGATGGAACAATAGGCAAGTAGAGACAGAGATGATGATAATGCTACTGTAATAGCACCTCTCACTGGATAACTCTTTTCATTGTCATATGTCACATTATTTCTAATTGAAGTACTTATGGTCTGAAATTTTTTTGGATCAAATGTCATATGATCTGCAACTCCAGAATCTAAAATCCGTCATGTATTCTACCGTGAATCTAAAACAGAAAAAGCAAAAGATTTGGTTACCTATATTTGGAGAATCTGAATTAACTTGCGACATCAAAGATAGAATTGATGAAGGAGCAGTCCATGATGTAGAAGATGAAGGATCAGCTAATGTGAGGCCTGCAACTCCATACGCTACACCAGAGATCTTTTTGTCTTATTTTTTCTTCTTCTTCAGTTCCTCCCACGAATTAGGATAACCAACTAATTGAAAGCATTAATTTCGATTATGCCCAGCTTTACCACAATGAGTACATTGTCCTTCTTGTGCTTTTACTTTACTTAGGATCTAAGATTATTGCAGGCCACAATAGCAATAATTCCAGTACAAATATCGTTAGAACCATCATGACTATTTGTCGGTGCTCCTCACGACAAATGTAGTTATAAGTGCTTCTAATCCAGGGAACGCATCTGTTCTAGCAAATCACTGTAGGGTTTATCAAATGTTCATCAAGCCCAATCAAAAAAATATAGACACGTTCTCTCTCAATCTCCTGTTGTCAGGTTAATAGATCATTAGCACAACACATCCTTGCTTCAATTTTAATCTAATTCTAGCCAAATGCTCTGCAATTCTGCAAGTAGGCTATATCGAGCCTTCCAACTTGCTTCAATTTGAATGCCCTGCATATAAATTCGTAAATCTGAGATATCTTAGAATTATCATAGTAAGTTTTGAACATATCAGTCCAAACATCTTTGCCAGTGGGAAGTCGAATAAAGAGCTCTATCACAGTTAGTTCCATGGAGTTAATCAACCATCCTTTAACAATTGCATTGTCAGTTCTCCATTGGGCATAAATAGGATTAGTCTCTTGAGATTATACTATTTCTCCAGTTAAATATCCCATCTTATCTTTTCCAGCGATATACATCTCAACAACTTGAGACCAAAGAGAATAATTTGATCCATTTAGCTTAACACTAATGGTAGATAATGAATCACCTTGTATGTTGAAAATAGGAGTAGTCATTTAGGCAATCAGAGAGAGAGCACTTGAACTTTCCATGCACAAAAAAAAAAAAAAATCTTTTTCTGTCGGGCCGGGTCAGTCGGAAACTTTGTTTGGTAGTTGGTTAATTCAAACGAGAGTTTTGTTTGGTTGTCAAGATTTGTGGGAGGTTGTTAGTGATGGATTTACGGAATCCACACTAGAGGAAGAAGCCGCCTACACAAATGAAGAGAAAAAAGTTCTTAGAGAGCAAAGAAGGAAGGACAGTAAGGCTCATTTTCTACTCTATCGAGGATTAGATGAGTCTACCTTTAAGAGAGTTGCCAAAGTAACAACATGTAAGAAAGCATGGAAAATTCTTGCTACCATCTACAAAGGAGTCGAAAGGGTGCAACGAATTCATCTCCAAATTTTGAATGGCGAGTTTGAAGCCGTTCAAATGAAAAATGAAAAAGCATCTCTGATTATTATTCACGATTAATTTTCTTGGCATTTATATAAAATTTCTGAACGAGAGTTTTGTTCGTCCTACAAGGCATCAGAGACGGAGGCGTATCTTGCCTTACTAGCATGCGGGACATTGGTTCACTTTATGCTATACATCTCATGCTGGTATCCGTCAACATTTTGCCAACACTAGATATTCCAACTGACTTACAACTTTTGCTGCAATAACACTCGACCGTTTTTGCACCTCCCAAGAGGTTACTAGCTTGTACCCTTTTGATCACCATATTCCCCTGCTACCAGGATCTTCTCCTACGAACCTTCATCCCTACAGGTACCCTTACATCCACAAGGCTGAAATCGAGCACACTGTCAATGACATGCCCGCAGAAGGCATTATTCAACCAAGCTCCTCTGCTTTTCCTCTCTTGTTCTTCTTGTAAAGAAAAAGGATGGGACTTGGAGATTCTATGTGGACTATCGAGCACTAAATGGAATCACCATGAAGGACAAATATCCTATTCCAGTCATCGACAAGCTGTTAGATGAATTACATAGGGCTATGTTCTTACCAAATTGGACTTAAAATCTGGATATCACCAGATTCGAGTGCATGGTGACGACGTTCATAAAACAACGTTTCGAACTCATAATGGTCATTATAAGTTTCTCATAATGCCTTTCGGCCTGTGAAATGCTCCAGCAACCTTCCAATCACTTATGAACGACGTTTTTTCGCCCTTACATGCGCAAGTTTGTCCTAGTATTTTTTTATGATATTTTGGTGTACAGTGCATCGTCGCAGAAACATTTGCATCACTTGTAGCTTGTTCTGTCCCTACTCCAAGGCCTTAAGGCCAACCTGTCCAAGTGTCATTTTGGATGCTCTTCCTTTGAGTACCTAGGACATATTGTGTCCACCGAGGGCATCGCCGCTGATCCGACCAAGCAAGCGATGCTCGATTGGCACGCTCCAACCTCTGCCACCTCTCTTCGAGGGTTCCTTGGATTAACGTGCTACTATTGTCGTTTCGTCCAAAATTATGGTAAGATTGCTCTTAAAAGGATCAAAGTTCATATGGAAACAACCATATTTGTGTGGAAATTCAAATGGAGGGCTTATAGCTCGTGTTAAGATGACAAAAATTGTATGTTTTCCTTGCATCTAAACACGAGAGTGGAGAAACATTTTCAAGGACTCGTGAAGAATGAGTCATGGAGATGACATCTTCGTTTTGGCCATTTGAATTTTAACGGCCTAAAGTTATTATCTAAGACTGGTATAGTTTAAGGCCTACCAACAATTGAATCACAAAACTATATGTGCGAAGGATGTGTAATTGGCAAGCAACCACGACTTTCTTTGCCTAATGGAAAATCATGGAGAGTAGAGGCACCATTTTAACTTATTCATACCAACATCTGTAGGCCATTTGATCCTGTCCTGTCTCTTTGGGAGGTAACAAATATTTTATTACCTTCATTGATGACTTTAGTAGAAAGTTGTGAGTATATTTGTTAAAGAGAAGTCTACTGTCTTTATCACTTTCAAGCATTTTAGAGCTCTTGTTAAAACAAAGAGTGGTCACAAGATAAAAATTCTCCGATCTAATAGAGGTGGTGAGTACAATTCAAATATATTTTAAGAATATTGCAGGGAACAAGGTATATAGAAAAGTAGTTGACTACTGCCTACACACCACAGCAAAACGGCTTTGGTAGAAAGAAAGAATAGAACCATACTCAATATAACAAGAACCATGCTGAAAGAAAAGGAATTGCCGAAGCAATTCTGGGCAGAAACTACGGTGTGCTTGGCCTATTTGCTTAACCGATGTCCCACAAAGATGGTGAAGAATAAAACACCTCACAAGGTGTGGAGCGGATACAAGCCAAGCGTCACGCACTCACGAATTTTTGGGTGCATTGCATATTCCCAAGTACCTGTAGATAAAAGAATGAAGCTTGATGATCGTGGTGAAAAATGCATCTTCATCGGATATAGCGAGGAGCCAAAAGCATGTAAACTCTACAATCCACTATTAAAGAAATTAGTGATTAGTAGAGACGTTGTGTTTAACGAAGCAGATACATGGAACTGAACTGAAGAGACTTCCAAAAGCTTCAAGTGGTGGATGAATCTGATGAGCCCCCACATGAGGTACCACTAGTAACAACATCACTATCTCCTCAACATACTACACTCTCTCCTATTAGAGGTGTTAGAGTGAGTCAACAATATATTATCCTAGATATCTTTCTTTAGAAATATATTTTTAGATATCTTTCTTATTTTGAACTCTCCTTATTTTGTTTTATAAAGAGTTTATATATATGTACTTATATTGAATGATAAGAACAAGATTGAAAAAGTTTTTCATTATGGTATCATAGCAAAAATCCTAAATCTGCCCGCCGCCGTCACTGAGATAACGACTGCTACAGCCAGATTTCGATCAAACTATTTGTTGCAATCGTAGAGATACAATTACAACGGTTAGAATTTCGACCAAAATTAATCTGGCGATTTAACCGGATTAGATCTACATAAAAATAAACATAAAAATCAAATCTCGCATCCGCCGCCACCGTCGTCGCCGATGTCCCCGCCGCACGCCATTGTGCTTCTGCTGCTGCCGTTTTTTTGCTGCCGCCACTGCCATCTTTCATCGTCGCTGCCGTGACCGCCGAAGACTCGCAGCCGACTTCTGCTTCGACTCGCAGCTGGATCTGCTTTGACTTGCCGCTGGATTTCATTGCCGACCCCTGCTTCGCCGCTGCCGCTATTCGACAGGGATCGGCTCTTATCACCGTTGGATTGCCGCTAGATCAAGCTAATTTGCCGCCGCCCGCCAGATCGGTTGATTCAAACTTCTCGCCGCCGGTCGCCGCTGCCACATTAACCAGACCTGCCAGACCTACTAAGCTCGACTGCCCCGAACAGGCCTGGCCTGTTGACCCGGCCCGATAGAAAAGAAAAAAACTTATTAAAAGTTCAAGTGCTCTCTCCAGTTATTTCAATGACTACTCTTGTTTTCAACATACAAGGTGATTCATCCTCTACTATTAGTGTTAAGTTAAATGGCTCAAATTATTCTCTTTGGTCTCAAGTTGTTGAGATGTACATTGCTGGAAAGGATAAGATGGGAAATTTAAGTAGAGCAATAGTACGACCTCAAGAGACTGATCCTACTTATGCCCGATGGAGAACTGACAATGCTATCGTCAAAGGGTGGTTGATCAACTCCATAGAATCAGCTGTGATGGAGCTTTTTATTCGGCTTCTCACTACAAGAGATGTTTGGAATGCTGTGCCCAAAACTTACTATGATAATCTTGACATATCTCAGATTTATGAATTAACATGCAGGACATTCAAACTGAAGTAAAGTGGAAGGCCCGTTACGGCCTACTATGCAAAATTACAGAGCATATGGCAAGAATTAGATTTTCGCAATCCAATCAGTATATGTTGTGCTAATGATATATTAGCTTGACAACAGGAGATTGAGAGGGAACGTGTCTATATTGTTTTGGCTGGGCTTGATGATAAACTTGATAAAGCCCGCATTGACCTACTATGGACAGATGCGTTCCTTGGGTTAGAAGCATCTTATAACTACATTCGTCGTGAGGAGCAACAATGAGTAGTTATGATGGGCTCTAACGATATTGGAGTTATTGCGGTGGCCTCCAAAAATATTAGATCCCAAATGAAGCAAAAAGTACAAGAAGGACAGTGTACTCATTGTGGTAAAGCTGGGCATACTCGAAATTCATGCTTTCAGTTAGTTGGTTATCCTGATTGGTGAGAGGAATTGAAGAAGAAGAAAAAACAACACAAAAATATCCATGGTGTAGCATCTGGAGTTGCAGGCCTCACATTAGCTAATCCTTCATCTTATACATCATTGACTGCTCCTTCACCAGTCCTATCTTTGGTATCACAGGTTAATTCAGATTCTCAAATTTCAGGTAACCAAAGCTTTGCCTTTACTGTTTTAGATTCACAACGGGATAAAGGATGGATTTTAGATTCTAGAGCTACGGATGATATGACATTCGACCCGAAAATTTTTCACACCGTAAGTGCTCCAGTTAGAAATAATATGACATATGCCAATGGAGAGAGTTATCTAGTGACAGTTGCTGGTACAGTGGCATTATCATCATCTCTATCTTTACAAAATTGCGTACTTGTTCCATCTCTCTCACACAATCTTTTATCTATTAGACAAGTTACTAAACAACTGAACTTCATTGTTCTTATGTATCCTTATTTTTGCTTGCTTCAAGATATCCAAACATAGGAGATAATTGGGTGTGGTACTAAGAGAGGGGGTTTATATTATCTGGATGATGTTAGTTCAGGCAGAATTTACAGTGCTCGTGGATCTGAAACTGACAAGAAGAATAAATTTTGGCTTTGGCATCGCCGTCTAGGTCAACTATTGTTGTAGATGTTACAGAGGGTAGAGCACCATGAACAAGTTGTACTGTTGCTGTTTGGCAGAACAACAATCTGGACATACGTTGCATTGGAGCTTCAAAGTGATTCTTTTGATCACACATACAAGCAAGCTTGTATATGTTTGTAGATTTTCTTGTTATCTGCTCATTACCTCCAATGAAATCTGACAAGATAGTCCACCACAAAAGAGGCTAACGAGTTCTTAATGTTTGGTGAAAGATAATCTTATGCTTAAATCTACATACTTTTTGATAGTTAGTGAAGGAACTTGTTTGCATGAGTTGTTTCTTTGAGTAGCTAGGATTCTCGAAGGCGAATAGGCCAAAGCATGAAAGGAATGCCTCAGTGAACTCCTCCCACGAATGGTGAGTTACATGGACACAACATAAACTTTCTCCTTTTTAGGTGTTTGATAGTACTGAAAATATCTATTTGCCGAATAAATCCATTAGTGCAGTATGGAACTGTCAAAGGCTAGGAAATTGTGTTTATTCCTTAGGATGAACTATTGCTGTTCGATAGGACCCTACTAAGAATGTCTTTAGTAATTCGGCGTAGGAGTATGCTGGAGTCGAAGGGTGTGTCTTGTATTAAGTATGGTTGCATTTGTGCAGGTGGGTTGTGGTAGATTTAGAAGGAGTCGAAAGTGGAAATCTGGTGGGGTCTGATTGGTAGGATTGAGGAGGGTGTTACTTGTATGATAGGTAGGCATTTGGGAGGTAGTGTTAGGAAAAGATGTTGTTGGTTTGATATGTATAGTAGTTGAGGGAGAAGGCTGCTTAATTGATTCATTGGGTAATGTAGTAGTGGGTAGGTGGATGACGCAGTGGAGTTTGTTGGCTGCATTTCTCAAATTGAAGTGGTGGTGAGCATTACTGTTGAGGTGGTTCTGGTGTGGGAGGGATTAAAGTTTTGTTGTATCTCGCACAACTCATGACATTGTTCTCAAATCTCTGCTGCCATCTGCGCAAAGAGCGTTGTCAAGTGGTTGACTTTGTCATGAAGGCTCTGTTCGTTGGTGGGAGTACTAGGGGTGGTTGGGATATGTAAGAAGTTTCCTTACTTGATGATTGATGGAGATGTCGAAGAAGACGGTGGAGTACGAGCGGTGCTCTCCATTAGGATCGAGCTCTAATACCAAGTGTTACACTTAATAACTAAGAACACTAGAAGCTAACCTAGAATAAAGAAAATTGTCTTCATAATCCTCTCCCACATGCATCATACAAGGATTTATTTATAGCTCAAAGATCACAACAAATAAAACACTAACTAGCAACAAACAACCTAAGTGATTAGCGTCTAAGTGAACTCTAATGCCACCCGGGTACCAATAGTGTCTGGGCCTTATTTAAACAGCACCTAGTTGCTCATGGGCACACTCGGGTTTCATTATAGAGGTTTAGGAGGCTACTACTAGTTCGCTTTGTGGAGGGAATTAGCTGAGATGAAGGCATTCGGGTGGAACATCTTGTCTTAAAGTTGTAGCACTTACCAGGACTAATGAATTTCATTCTTGTGCTAGCGTGACCGTAGACATTGGCAAATTTCTTTATAGAGCCCCGTAAAAGCCTTGCGTTGTGTCCCGTGGTAAATTTTATTCGCTTACTTCAGTTCTGCAGAACTAGACGTTCATCAGTGTAGTAAATAGCTGGAGTTTAGTAGACTAAGGGGCGTTTGGTAGTGCTTATGAAATGGAGCTTTTCTAAAATAAAAAATATTTTTATCTTTTTTGAAAAATAAGCTCTATTTTTTTTACTTTCAAAAAATAATAAAAATATACAATAAAAAAATCTCACTTCGTAAAATTTTTCTACACTATCTAAATTTTTAAATAAATTTTTTAAATACTTATAAAATATATATTAAAAAACGTAAAATGAAGAAAAGTTGAAAAGCTGCTTATGATAAGCAGTGCCAAACAGCCCCTAATGCTCAACTACTTAGCTAATGTATCGCTTTACAGGAAATAGTAGCACTCAATCGGTTTAACAACTCATTTTATCCTTAGGAGGTATTTGAACTTATTTACAGCATGAGTTCTTCCCTTGCTGGTAGAGTCCCTAAGCTGTTAGAACTCTCCTAAAACTAGGATACTTCGCTAACATATAACTAAGCAGTGGTTACCTAATGACACTTCAACTGTATTGAGATAATGCTTCCATGTAGGTTGCTTGTTGTTGGAAATATGGTAGTGATGTGCTCAAATATGTACATAATATTATGCACTCTTGCATAGTATATGCTTATTTTTATATAGAGAAACTAATAAAAAAGAACCTTAATTTTTTATTTTTCTTAATTTTCAGCAATTTCGTGCAGCCTGAGAGTTTTTTATGAAAATTTGACTTTCCTGTGGAGATTTTGTGAACGGCCATCAGGGATTAAAAGCCAAGACATCCAAGTTGGTCCATGAATTATTTCAGATTTTTATGGGCAACCATTTGATACGTATTCACAGAAGAAGTTGAGATATGATACAGACCCGAAATATGTGCGCAGTTTTTGAAACGAGTACACTTGATGGCCTTCCCTATTTTTAAATGATATGTGTGATATATGGTTGGAAACATAAGGCATGATATTAATTTTAAATATTTTACTGAGGCCAAATAGACCCCAAAACGGTGCAGACAAAACAGGTGGACAGAGAGTTCGAATTAGTTTGGACTGCACCAACCTAATTATGGAAAGAAAAATCCTATGGTTTTAAATACCCAATTTTCGGATTTCCAAAGGAGGGGGCTGAGATAGCAGGAAGTGGCGGCTCATCTAGGGTACTTGCTGATGGAACGGGGAGAAAGAAGGACAGAAGCACGGAACAAAGAAAAGAGACGGCAGTTCGCTCAACACCACTCTTTGTTCAAAGTTCTTTTGTTCTATCTCTAATGTTTCTCTTTATTTTGTTAGATCTGAAAACTATGAGCTAAATTCCTCCTTGCTGGGCCTATGATGTAGCCTAACTATGATGACTTAATTCTTAATTTTATGCTATTCGAAGTTTTATAATTGTTTATTGAATATTCATTACCGTGCTTAATGCTTTTGAGTATTTGGCCAATATTCAATCGATTTGAGATTCGTATTGAGACAGAGATGTGATATATGAATTAGTCTTTGTGATGAATTCCGTGAATTGCATAAGACACAGAGATGTACTCTTATGGTTCATTCAGTTAATATAGGATGCCATAGAACTTAATGAGCTTTCTTATATGTTAATTCACATAGAGATATAGTGAGTTATTGCATGAAAGTATTTCTGATATAGCTTGAGAAAGTATATCAAAGAAATTAGGGTTTTCCAACTGTCAATAAAGATTATAAACTTTGATAGCACTAATACAGAGTTGAACTGGACTAGTTCCGGTGAAATCAAATGCCCTAGCGCTTAAGTTATTGAAATCTTACGAGTGTTAGTTTTAGCTTGTTTTATTTTTTTCTAGTTTTAGCATTAACTCTTTTAGATAGATTGTTCAAATAATTCCGAAATTAGTTATTTTCGGTACTTAATAAGTTAATAAATCTTCGTGGGAACGATACTTTTCTCATCATTGTATTACTCGTACACTTGCGATAGCAACAAGTTTTTGGCGCCGTTGCCGGGGAATTGTTTTAATTTTTATTAATATCGATTCCGATTAATTCTACTTTTAGTTTGAACTTTTATTTCTTTACCTTCTTTCAGGTTGTTTGAATAGTGTATGTGAAGTTCGAGAAGCGTTTCTCTTGAGCCCTTTGATCCTGAAATTGAACGTACAGTTAGGAGGCTTATCAAGAAAAATAAAGAAGCTCTTAACGAAGGGCAAACTACCATGGCAGAAAATATGGAAGAAGTTGAAAACGGAAGAGCTTTGAGGGATTATGCCATTCCTACTATCAATAGTGCCCCGTCAAGTATTAGACGTTCGGCAATTCAAGCGAACAACTTCGAGATCAAGCCCGCAATCATCCAAATGATCCAAACTTCTGTCCAATTCAACGGCTCACCAAATGATGACCCAAACACTCACATTGCTGACTTTCTTGAGATTTGTGACACTTTCAAGCATAATGGTGTGTCCGATGATGCTATAAGGTTGAGACTCTTCCCATTTTCATTGAGGGACAAAGCAAAAGCATGGTTGAATTCACTTCCTGCCAACACCATTACAACTTGGGAGGCATTAGCACAGAAATTTTTAGCCAAATTCTTCCATTCTGCAAAGACGGCGAAGATGAGGAACGACATCACTACCTTTACTCAATTTGATATAGAGTCTTTGTATGAGGCGTGGGAAAGATATAAAGACCTGCTAAGAAAGTGCCCTCACCACGGTTTGCCGAAGCGGCTACAAGTCCAAACATTCTATAATAGGTTGAGTTGTACCACTAGGACAATTGTTGATGTCGCAGCAGGTGGAGCGCTGATGAGTAAAACACAAGACGAAGCCTATGAGTTGCTGGACGAAATGGCGGCAAATAACTAACAATGGCCTTCAGAACGTTCAATGACAAAACGGGCAGCAGGAGTACACCAAGTTGATGGTGTTGCTGAATTGACTGCACAAATGAAGGTGCTGTCCAAACAGCTTGGAAGCTTAACCGGTAAAGCAATTCAAGCGCATAGTCAAGTTTGTGAACTATGTGGGGGAAGTCATGCTAGTGTTGATTGTCAAAGTCGGAAGACCATTCTCACCATCTCCTGCAGAACAAGTGCAACAGGTGTCCAATGTTAACCGACATCCGAACAATCCGTACTCCAACACATACAATCCAGGTTGGCGAGATCATCCAAATTTTTCATGGAAAAATCATCACAACACAAATAGAACCCCCCTGGATTCCAACAGCAACCAGTAACTAAAACACCACTTGAAGATGCCCTTGCCCAATTCATGGCCAAAACAGAATCAACTTTGCAAAATCAAGCTGCCTCTATTCGAAGCCTTGAGGTTCAAATGGGCCAACTGGCAAGCTTGTTATTTGGAAGACCACAAGGCTCTTTGCCAAGCAACACTGAGGTAAATCCTAAGGAGTAAGTGAATGCAATTGCACTTCGAAGTGGGAAGGTTCTCAAAACACCAACAGTTAACAGCAATGAGTTAAGGGAGCAATTCGAAATGTTTTCATCTAAATCACCCTCTGGAATAGAATAGAACAACAAGCAAACACTGGAGAATGCCACCGAATCAACTAAAGAAGAAAGCTCTGACATTAACCAGCCCCAAACAGCAGCACGAATCAAGTCTTATGTGCCACCGATTCCATTTCCTCAACGCCTTCGAAAGACCAAATTGGATAAGCAATTCTCTAAATTTCTCGATGTGTTTAAAAAGTTGCATAGTAACATTCCTTTTGCAAATGCGTTGGAGCAAATGCCAAGCTATGTAAAGTTCATGAAAGAGATTTTGTCCAACAAACGAAAACTGGAAGACTATGAAACGGTGACGCTAACCGAGGAGTGTAGTGCTATCTTGCAAAATAAGTTGCCACCAAAGTTAAAAGATCCAGGAAGTTTTACTATACCTTGCAATATTGGAAACTCTTATTTTGAAAAAGCTTTATGTGATTTAGGTGCAAGCATTAATTTAATGCCATTCTCTATTTACAGAAAATTAGGATTGGGAGAAGTAAAGACAACCACAGTTTCTCTTCAACTAGCGGATCGATCTATTAAGCATCCAAGAGGAATACTTGAGGATATGCTAGTGAAAGTGAATAAATTCATATTCCCTGCTGATTTTATTGTACTAGATATGGAAGAAGATAAAGGCATACCAATTATTCTTGGTCGACCATTCTTAGCCACTGGAAGAACATTGATTGATGTGCAGCAAGGGAAGTTAATATTGCAATGCACCGGCCACTTTCCAAAGATGTATGATGGCAATTTTTCCTAATATGGTGGAAAGATTCATTGAGATTTTCATGGATGAATTTTCGGTGTTTGGATCTTCTTTTGATGATTGTCTAAGAAATTTGGCTTCAATTTTGCAACGATGTGAGGAAACCAATTTAGTCTTGAATTGGGAGAAATGCCACTTTATGGTGCTTGAAGGTATTGTTCTAGGACATCGCATTTCATCCAAGGGAATAGAAATTGATCGGGCAAAGGTAGAAGTCACTGCAAAATTATCGCCACCAACTTCAATGAGGGCAGTGAGAAGTTTTCTAAGGCATGCCGGTTTCTATCGCCGATTCATCAAAGATTTTTCAAAGATAACGAAGCCCCTATGCAACCTCCTACTCAAGGACATGCCATTTAAATTTTCTGAAGAGTGCTTCCAAGCTTTTAACACTCTAAAACAGAAGCTAGTTTCAGCCCCTATCATTGTAGCACCGGTTTGAGATTTGCCTTTTGAAATCATGTGCGATGCTAGTGACTATACTGTTGGAGCAGTGTTGGGGCAACGAAAGAACAAAGTATTTCATGTCATCCATTATGCAAGCCAAACCTTGACATATGCCCAAAAATAAATTATGCAACTATAGAGAAGGAGCTTCTAGCTGTTATGTTCGTTTTTGAAAAATTTCGATCATATTTGGTTTGCTCCAAAATGATAGTCTACACTGACCACTCAGCTCTCAAGTATTTGCTAAAAAAAAAAGATGCTAAACCAAGTCTCATTCGATGGGTACTTCTGCTGCAAGAATTTGATTTGGAAATCCGAGACAGAAAGGGTTCCGAAAATCAAGTGGAGGATCACTTATCTCGGATAGAAAAAGAAGAACAAGGTCAAGAGGCTACCATTGTTATTAATGAAGCATTCCCTGATGAACAGTTATTTTCTCTTCGAAGTACCGATGCTCTATGGTATGCAGATTTCATGAATTACTTGGCCAGTAACATAATTCCTTCAGATCTATCTTACCAAGAAAAGAAAATTTTTTTTGCTGATGTTAAGCACTACATTTGGAAAGATCCAATCCTATACAAACGATGTTCAGATCACACCATAAGAAGATGTGTACCAGAAGAGGAGATGGAAAGCATCCTGCAACATTGTCATTCATCGGAATATGGAGGTGACTTTGGTGGAACAAAAACAGCGGCAAAGCTACTACAATCAGATTTTTAGTGGCCTTCATTATTTCGGGATGCACATACATTTGTTGCTACTTGTGATCAATGCCAAAGAACGGGAAATATTTCAAGAAAGAATGAAATGCCACTGAATAATATTCTTAAAGTTGAATTGTTTGATGTATGGGGAATAGACTTCATGGGACCATTTCCTTCTTCATTTTCGAATAAATACATCTTAGTTGCTGTTGACTATGTCTCCAAGTGGGTGGAGGCTGTGGCATTACCTACAAATGACAGTAAGGTTGTGGTAAACTTTCTGCAAAAATATATCTTTTCTCGGTATGGCACTCCAAGAGCAATCATTAGCGATCAAGGTACACATTTTTCTAATCGTCAATTTGAATCTTTACTAAGGAAATACGGTGTCACACATCGAGTAGCCACTGCTATCATCCTCAAACCAGCGGCCAAGTTGAAGTTTCAAACCGAGAATTGAAGCGCATACTTGAGAAAACAGTGAACACTTCAAAAAAAGATTGGTCAAAGAAATTAGACGATGTATTATGGGCTTACCGCACAGTATTCAAAACTCCAATTGGAATGTCTACGTATCGCCTAGTGTTTGGGAAAGCTTGCCATCTACCTGTGGAACTGGAGCATCAAGCATATTGGGTAGTTAAAGAAGTTGAATTTTGACATGCAAGCAGTAGGAGAGAAAAGATTGTTGCAGCTTAATGAAATGGACAAATTTCGACACGAAGCTTATGAAAACGCTAGAATTTATAAGGAAAAAACCAAGGCCTGGCATGACAAGAACATATTAAGAAAGGAGTTCACCTCTGGACAGCAAGTTCTACTATACAACTCGCGGTTACGTCTATTCCCTACAAAGCTTAAATCAAGATGGTTGGGTCCATTCACTGTGGTAAGAGTTTTCCCTTATGAAGCAGTCGAGGTTACTGATGAGAAGAAAAGTACATTCAAAGTTAATGGGCAACGATTGAAACCATATTTTGCTAGTTTTGACAACAACAAGACTGCCATCCTCCTTGAACCGGCATAGAGGGAAAGAAGTCAAGTTATAGACTATAAATAAAGCGCATACTGGGAGGCAACCCAAATTTTTCATCATTTAGTTTTCATTTATTTTGAAGTTCTAGTTAGTTTTCTGTTTTGATTTGTATTAAATTCTAATAAATTTCAAATGACAGGGAGAAACATGACAAGTGGATATAAGCATAAAGAATATTGAGTGAGCAAGCACAAAAATCAGGGACGCTTTCTAACCTCTCCTCTTTGCTTATATTTTTTCGGTATACACATTGAGTACAATATTAGTTCCAAGTGTGGGGGTAGAGAAATGTTTGTAATGCTTATGTTGTTGTTGCTTGGTTGGTTGGAGTACACCACTTATTATGAAAATTTTCTGTCTTGAATCTTAATTCTTGGAGATGGACTAAACGCATAGCTATTGAAATTAATTGTTATGTTAACTAGTGATGAATGTGATATTTGTTAGCTTGAACTTATGACATGAGTAGCTTAGAGAATTAATTTGGTCTTGTTGCCATTTTGAGATCTGAAGCTATGTAATGTTGGATTGAGAAGTTATATTGAGCATTGACTATCTACTAGAACTCTATTCCGAACTAGTGTCTCCGTAAAAGACATTGCACTAGTCAGGCTTATCCAGTCGAAAAGAACTACCTACACGAAAGTGTGAAAGCTAGCCTTGAGTAATTTGGCCCTATGTACCACAAATATATAGGAGATAATCTACCAAGGAAGAAGGCTACCTTCGTGATAGTGTGAAAGCTATCGACTGTGGAAAAAAATAAAAATAATAATAATAATAATAATGATATACCTGACAAAGTTCTAGGCATGAAAGGGGAATTCAGATACTAGTTAGTTTGACTTGCTCGATTTAAACTTCAATACTGAGATTACAAGAGTCAAAGATATCAAAATAGGCATGCGAGCTTGTTGACCATCTAAGTACTTATATTCATGAGTTTTGCTTTCTTGCCTTAAATTATTTGCTTTCATCTGAACGAGTGCGTGTGTGATCAAGAAAATATAATTGGTTGTGCTTTGGAAAATTTTCATGAGTTATGCATTCAACGACAGATCTGAATATAATGGTGTTATGAAATCCAACCAAGCTACATGAACATTAATATTTATTTTATTGCTCGAGGGCGAGCAAAAATCTAAGTGTGGGGGTATTTGATGTGCTTAAATATGTACATAATATCATGCACTCTTGCATAGTATATGCTTATTTTAATATAGAGAAACTAATAAAAAAGAACCTCAATTCTTTGTTTTTCTTAATTTTCAGCAATTTTGTACAGTCTGAGAGTTGTTTATGAAAATTTAACTTTTCTGTGGAGATTTTGTGAACGGCCATCTGGTATTAAAAGCCAAGACATTCAAGTTGGTCCATGAATTATTTCAGATTTTTATGGGCAACCATTTGATATGTATTCACAGAAGAAGTTGAGATACGATGCAGACCCGAAACATGTGCGCAGTTTCTGAAACGAGTACACTTGATGGCCTTCCCGATTTTTAAATGATATGTGCGATATATGGTTGAAAACAATAAGGCATTGATCTTAATTTTAAATATTTTAATTTATTTTTTTGAGGCCAAATAGACCCCAAAATGGTGCAAACAAAACGGGTGGACAGAGAGTTCGGATTAGCTTGGACTGCACCAACCTAATTATGGAAAGAAAAACCCTATGGTTTTAAATACCCAATTTTCGGATTTCCAAAGGGGGGTGGGGGAAGATAGCAGGAAGTGGCGGCTCATCTAGGGTTGATTTCTCGTGTACTTGCTGCTGGAATGGGGAGAAAGAAGGACAGAAGCACGGAACTGACTGTTGGATTTCATCTTGAAACTTATGATTTGTTAAACTGTTATATTTTGGTAAAGTATTTGGACATGATAGCATATTATGTTTCCGATGATAGCAATTAATATTTATAGTATTTACTATTTTATTTTAATTAAATTATTGTATTTTTAGCTCGCTACTTTGTATACAATTTATACTTCATATGTAAATTTTATTAACTGCTTGATTTATCTATTTAATTTATTAATTATATTTATTGGTTTAATAAATTATGTTTAACTAATTATTTAAGTATAATTCGATTTTGGTTCAGTATTTTATTATGTATTGAATTGTTTATAAATCGTTCACTTATTTTATTTTATTCAATTACTTATTTTAAATATTTGATTTCTCTAATTGTAAAGCATTTACTAATGTACGATTTAATGTGTTTTAATTAAGTATTTATTCATACCCTAGTTTTGTTCATTGCTTTCTTATGAATATTTATTTGAAATGTTGAGTAATGTCTTTTATATTCATAAAACATATTAATTTAGTTTCATTGGACGCTTTTAGCTTGTTGCATACTGCATTGCATATAACCGTACCCTCCTTACTAAGGACTGAGTCGATATGGGACGATTCAGAACTTAGTAGGAATGATCCGATCTAATCCTTGCATTTTTGTTCATGTAGAATTATAGAAATAAATAATTAGGTAATGCATTAGTGACCTAACCGGTGCATTCTGTTTTTCACCTCACTGAGACTGGGCTCATTCTTTTCTTTTTCTTTGGCCTCTCCCAGATTTGTTTGAAGCCAGTAGAAAAAGGATTCGTCGTAGCATCGTCTTCGGGCATACTTGTTCAAGGGTATACACTTTTACGCTATTTATTTTATTTTGCATATAGTTGGCTCTGTGCTTCGAAAGACCTGTATATTTCTATCGGGTACGTATTTGTTGTTGTGACTTACAATAAATTTGAGGAGATGCCAATGAGAAATGGTTGATGTATTTGTCCTATTAAGTTATTGTTTGAAATTCTAATTGTGATAGTCATAGTGTTAAAACATATCATGTTAAATGTGCATGTACCCTTCTAAATTTGGGAATCGTTTTTTCAAAAATTTGAAAATTTTGGCGCCATATATATTTGAATTGTTTAGGACAGTTTTGAGCCCCGTCCTAAGTAGGGGTATGACACGGACCCATGTCCTTTGTATCAAATTCACTGGCCAGTTGAGCCTTCAATTGTTGGATGCGTTCCATGCTTTGGCTCGCCACAAGCATATCATCCATATACAGCAGCAAGATGAGATACTCACCTCTCATAAACTGCTTGACGTAAGCACAAGAGTCCGAGACTAGCTTGCTGCATCCGAGGTCCCCGATACAACAATCAAATCTCTTATACCAGCACCTTGGTGCCTACTTAAACCCATAAAGAGATTTGACTAACCGGCAAACCAAGTTCTCTTTGCCTACCTCGGCAAAGCCTTCTGGTTGGACCATGTATATCTCTTCTTCCAACTCACCATGCAAGAATGCCGTCTTCACGTCGAGTTGTTCAAGTTGGAGATCCGATGATGCGCACAATGCCAAGACCACACGAATTGTTGCCAAACAAACCACCGGAGAGAAGATTTCATCAAAGTCGACTCCTTCCTTTTGTGCATATTCTTTTACAATCAATCGGGCACGAAACTGTTCTACTGGATCATTGCTACCACGCTTGATCTTGTATACCCATTTGTTACCAATAGCTTTGCGTCCTTTAGGAAATGGAACTAATTCCAAAGTCCCATTCTTATGGAGTGCCTCAATTTCTTCTTACATAGCTTCTATCCAACGGGTAGCATCTGGACTATTCAATGCTTCCTTAAGACTTGTTGGCTCTCCTTCTTCAACAAGAACACTATATGTAAAGTTAGGCATAGGCTTCAAATAATAATCTGCATACCTCTCACGTGCTTTCCTCTTACGAGTTGAACGCCTAAGGGTTGGATTCCTAGGAACTTCTTCCTAATGCCCATCCCTTAGTTCATACACAGAATCTGAGTCTTCATCCTCATCTTCTGTCTCCTCCTGATTAACCATGGCCTCATCCTGAAGCAAGTTTTGCTTTCCAGTGGCATCATCACCTTCTAATGGCCTTTGCAGCTGGTCTTCTACAAAGATCACATTTCTGCTGAAGAAAACCTTACCGGTAGTAGGATCCCATAAGCGATACCTCATAACATCTTCAGCATACCCCAAAAATATGCACTTTCTGGACTTAGGATCTAACTTGGATCTCTCTTCTGATTTATACATCACAAATACTGGACAACCAAAAATATAAATGCAAGAATAATCAACAACATTACCAGTCCACAATTCCATTAGCACTATCAACCTAATAGCAGCTGAAGGAATGCGATTCAATACATAACAAGCCGTCTTGGCTATCTCTGCCCAAAAAGAGTTAGGCAGACCAGTCATTTTAAGCATAACCCTTACCCGCTCAAGTAATGTCATATTGAACCGCTCCGTAACTCCATTTTGCTGTGGAGTATAAGGTACAGTGGACAACCGTTTGATCCCTTATTCGCCTAAAAAAATAAGGAATTCATCACTATTATATTCTCCTCCATTATCCGATCGTAGGCACTTGATCCCACTGCTGGAATCAAGTTCCCTGAGCTTTAAAATACTTGAACACACCAAAGACCTCTGACTTCCTTCGGATTGGATACACCCAGCTTCGTGGAGAAAAATCATCAATAAATATTACCAAATATTTGGCGCCCCCAAGTGAAAGCGGTGACTCCCACACATCCGAGTGAACCAAGTCAAGTACGGCTTTGGCTCTGGAGAACGATCTTCCAAACTTTGTATGGTGCTGCTTCCCGGTAACACACTCCTCACAAAATGGTAACTTTAACATCGGATAGCCCTAGCAAGAGCTTCCGATCACAGAGAATTTTAAGGCTATACTCTGAAATGTGACCCAGCTTCAAGTGCCACATTCGAGTTACCTCCTCTAAGCTAATGCCGAATGCCACACTTGCATCTCCATGTGATAGTGTCACTCCAAATACTTGGTACAAGTTGGAACCAATCTTTTCTCCCTTAAAGATTTTCTGCCCATCCTTAATGGCCTTCATAATGCCACCCTATATTCGAGTCTTACAACCAAGGTCATCAAACTCTCCAAGAGATAGAAAATTTTTTGTGAGGTAAAGTACATGGCGTACTTTACTGATGAGGCGAATCTTTCCATCTTCTCTCTTGAGCATGATGGAACCAACTCCAATAACCTTCATGACTTGGCCATTTCCCATCCGCACGTTACCTCCAAAAATGACTTCATACTCATGGAACCAATCCTTTCAGGATGTCATGTATCAAGATGCTCCTGAATCCAAAATCCATACATCAGGAAATTTGGCCTCGTCTTCGGTAACAATTACTATTTCGCCAACTAAAGCCTCGCCCTCATCCGAGTTATATACCACACATGCTTGAGACTTAGAGGCTTTTGTACTTTCTTCTTTGGCCAACGATTTGCACTCACGCATGTAGCGCCCAAGCTTTCCACAAGCAAAACATTTTACTTGCCACTTGTTCCTCTTTTGCTGCCCCATGCCACTATTTCTAAAATTCCGCTTCTTTTTCTTATCTTGTGCCAACAACAAAACCTCCACTTGCTGCCCATCAGGCACAATATCAAGCTTGTCCTTTCGACGACTTTCTTCTTCAAGAACAGCCGCAACAACATCTTCATAAACAAGTGATTTCAAGTAGTTGTTACCTGTTTGATTTATGACAACTTGATCATAAGAACTTAGAAGACTTTGGTTGAGAGAAAAGAGACTCCATTGCATCAAGATGATCAGCCACAGAAGAGGTTTCAGTCATGTGAAGAGAATACAAACTTCACATCAAGAATATAGCATGTTGCCTTGACTTCTTGGTATAAAGTTTCTCAAGCTTTTTCCTGTCACGCCCCGCTTCCAGACTGTGACAGGCACTAGTCCAGACCAAATCCAAATCATATCCGAACTCGGCCCAGCCCAGTAAGCCTTAACCAAAACACCACTTTTACATTAAACACGTGCCGAATCTCTTTAAATTTTCGACAAAGTCTCCCCTAAAAACTTGAGGGGAAAACCTGTACAAATTTCATCATAACCATAAAAATTACCCCGATATTAATATCATACATTAACTTTAAATTAAATAAATATAACACTATACTATAACACTAAATTAAATAACTTGTACATATTCAATCCCTCGAAGTTACAGAGCCAACTATATGAAAGAAAGAAACATGCACACTATCCTCAACTCACCGATTTGTCAGCGTCACGCTACTAGCTCCACTTAACTCGTTCTTATCATATCTGGGAGAGGCCAAAGAAAAGAAAGAAATGAGCCCAGTCTCAGTGAGGTGAAATAACAGATGTATTGTTTAAGATGTCTAATGCATTACCTAATATTTGATTCCTATCTTTCTACATGAACAAGAATGCAAAGGGTAGATCATGGATCACTTCTACCAAGTCCTAAGTCGTCCCATACCGACTCAGTCCTTAGCAGAAAAAGTTCGGTTATATGCAATGTATATGCATCAAACAATAATCATACAACCAAAACTGAATTTATATGCTTTAGGTGTATTATATAAATGTTTTGTGAAACATTTCATAGAACATGTATATTAAAATTACAAGATAAAAATAATACTAAATTATAGATACATAGTGAAATACAACATAATAATAAACTAAATACTTAAATCAATATATTATAAATATTTTAATAAATAATAAATATTGAAAATCGTAATGGAAGCCAATTAAACAAGTCAATCAAAACTTAGAGCCATAATTATTCAATACCAAGCAACAATCCATAACAATTACATCAGTCAGGGAGTTGGGATAAATACCAAGGACCGAGCGAGACCGTGTCTCCAGCTCGTCCATAAAACCATATCCAACCCGGGTGCCGTGGTATTATCGCCCCCACGCGCATGGGCCTACCTATTCTACAGATGAAAAAGAGAAGAGAGTAGAGACGAGATCCTGAACTCAGCCCCTGACTGTCGCCTGCCTCAATGCAGCGCGAACATCCAAGCATTTCAAAATTCCACAAATACCTCAATAAATAAGTTTAGCTGAAACTCATAAAATTCACTAAAATATAAATCATTAACTTATCAAATAGAATATGATAGAAATTATATCAAATCGTTTACAAGTCATATATATATAAAACAGTCGTCATAATCACTTATCTCTTTAGGTAAAACATAGTAACTGTTATCTAATCACTTATATATCATATATATATATATATATATATATATGTATTCTTCATTCAATTGCCAATAAAACTCATACTATACATAATCAATGCATTATAATCAATATACTATTTATGCTATCACAAATACTTATCATTCTTTAACAAAACAAGCATCACATACAATTATGCATTATGGAGGGTATAATCGCAACATGCAAGAAATTGGCAGGTATGCCGGAATGTCAAAGAAAATGTTACCTGTGCCGAAATCCTAACGTTAATTTAGAAAGAAAAATGGCACGGTAACCCTCACCTTAATTCCTTCGCTAATGTCTATGCCGCATAAAATCCACAGCTGCTTTAGCACTCTCTTTTCAAATCCTATCAAGTATACGTGACGATTACCAAAACTCATCAAAACATTTTTAATGAATACTAAGCACTTACAGTGCTCAAGTCCACGTCTAAAATTAACGCATATAAAAACTCAACCTTCAACCCCAACATAACCACAAATCATTTTCTAAGATAACAGGCTCACCTAGCTTTAAATCAAACGGCCTGACCTCCTAATCTATTCCAAACTTCAACGTCGAACCTTTGTCTTCGATCAAGAAAATACCTATCACATAGGAAAAGAGTTAATAAATAGTGTAATACTAATTCTTGACGATAACATCTAGCGTAGCATCTCACCTAAAACAATGGAACCTACTAGCTCACCGAATCTCCGGCCACCAAGGTTCCGGCCGAGCTTAGATGACCTTCAGCAGGTGATTCAAAGAATGACAGGCGGCTAATTACAAGCCAACACACCGGCGGCGAGCTCCACGCAACGCGAGCAACCGCGGTGAACGTCGGCCTTGAAGAGGAATGGCGCTAATCCGGCCAGATGAAGGCGAAATTGAGTAGCGGAGAAGCCACAGAGAAGGACGGAGATGAGAATATCGTCCTCCGGCGACCAATTCTGACGATTCGAGGCTCGGCGGTGAAACCCGCCCCTATTGCATGTGCTTGCTGCCATCGCGGTTCGAGCTCTTAGCAATAGACGGCAGCGAGGGAGGAGACGAGACGAAGAAAGCTTTGCGTGGGAGAAGGAAACGACGGCCGACGGCAAGATTGGAACGGCGGAGAAATCACAGTGAAGAAGGCTCGGGAGAGAGAGGGAGAAAATAAAAGAAAAACTCTAGAACAATGAAGAATGCTGGAGAAAAAAAACTTTTAGACTTTACTCCCATGAATTTGGGGTTTGGCTAGTTAGAGTCCCCGCAACCCTAACTAGGAGTTTAGGGTATTACATTTCCAAACCTCTTTTGCGGTCTTTCCAAGTTGAGATTGTTAAAGATGAATAAGGCGATCACACAAACACAAAGATATACGTGGGGAAAAACGAGAAACTCCCACGGTGATATGGTCACACCAAAAGAAATATCACTATGCAATGAGATTACAATGTAGGCTTACAACTTTGCTTCCTTGCTTGCATTCAACTTGCATTCTCTTTTTTTTTCAAATTCCACACATTTGGGACATATTTATAGGATGCTGAAAATTTTTTAATAGCTAGTCCACTAAATAACTAACTCCCCAAGGCAACCCTTCGGCTTGGTAACCACTTGGTATTTATCATTGGCATAACTTTCTTATGGTAGTTAGATGAATCTGGACATAACTTCCTCATTAATGAATCTGGACATAACTACCATAAGAGCTATGTTGGATTAAATGGTGGTCTACCAACAGCTAGTTGTGGACTGCTGCTGAAATGCTCATCAGAGTGTCTTTATATCCAACACTTGTGGTATAATCCTATCATATTGGTTGCTAGTAGAATCCCCTAGCAGTCCCTACAACCAAGGCACACACTTGGAGTGTACTCCTAGGCTTGCTCTGCTTGAGTGTAATATGAACATCGCTGAACTGCTGTTACATAGGTTCTCTTCTGCCATCACTAACAAGTTGCACTTGCTTTCTGGAATTTTTGTATGCAATGAAATAGTTCTTGGAATTCAATTGTCATTATCTTGTGACCTTAGGCATTTCGTTCAGTATTCTTTGTTTTATAAAACATCTGCTGAAATAGTATGGAGGGACTTAATGAAATTACTAACTTTCACTGATCATCTAGTTGTAGAATTGTAACCCAAATCAAGCACGAGATCGTCCCTAAGGCCGGTCCTCTTTGATGTTCAATCAACGTAGGTATAATACATTTTGTTGTTATCCCCCTAAGGTGGTGAGAAAAAGCCAAAAAAGGACCTTGCTGAAACTGCCCAAAGTTAACATTTTGTACTCTAATTATTCTTTCTAAATTGTGATTTGAGAAAGGAACTGACGTTGAATGTCTGCAATCTCCTAGCCAACTTCAAACCATGTTTGGAGACTACAAGTAATGCTAGCAAACTATCTGAGATAACAACATATAGTCGACAAGAGGAGTATGAAGGACTTCCAAATGTACGTCCCGAACTTCTAATTCTATAACACTTTCTTAGCATGCATACGCACCTTTTCTATTTACTTAACCTTGTTTCTTTTTACATACATACAAGCTTGTGAGGGAAAACACTGAAATATTATTTAGTTCTCATTACGATCGGTGTTGGAAATTGTTTCCATATACTTTATAGAATGTAAATTTTTTTAAACAATCTCTGGTTATCAGACCATGTTACAAGACTTCTTCTAGCAGGCTTTCTAGATTGTTTCCCACAACAGTTTTGCTTTTCCTGAGCGAAGATGAAAGATATACATTAGTTTTTGAGAGCAAATGCACAATGGACAGATATAAGACCTTTTATATGTTTTATCTCAGTTTGATTTTCTTCTCTTGTTTCCTGGCCTTACGAAGTTTGGGTTGTCCTCGAGCTCTTATTGTAGCTTAATTGAAATGCTTACTTATACTACAAAACCTTTTGCACATGTTTTCCTTTTTCGTTTCAGCATTTTCTGAGGTAGTTGAAATAAACGTTGCTTTTTAAGTCATAAAGAAACCACAACAAGTACAAAGTATAAAATCTATTTGAAACTTTTTTAAATTTTGGTGCATAATGTAGCAACATCAACTATGAACTATACTATTATAGGTTATGTTATAGAAACAATTTAAAATTGTCATACCATCTAAACGAGTACAAAAGGGAGTACTAGCGCAAAGGTTGAGACCATGAGTTACACTAGGTCCCAATCCATACATAAGAGAGCAACCTATGTATGGTCGTACCTTGTATTACCCGAAAGTATGGCTAATTTGGTCATCCTTATCCACAAGAAGCAATTTAGGCAGTTAATTTCAGCTCTATTGACGAAGCAATTCGAAATTGAAGCTTTCTTGCAATATTTCTGTGGTACTCATCTACAGGTTACATCATCGTGTTTGATGTCCCCTTTTTGGTTACTAGTTTCCTGTTGGGTTGATTTTAATTTGTTTAAAATACTATGAGAGAAAGATGAAAATGAACTATGAATAGTAATGTACTTTGCAAGCTTTGTGACTAAATATATGGAAGGAATGAGCATTTAAACAAGGATTGAAATATCTGGTCGTAGTATGCTTTGCAGGAGAGATATGCATGGTCCTATTTCTTTGTAGGCACCGTACTCTCTGGAAGTACGTCCATAGGAATTCAAAATAAACCTAGCATTTACATTAGTAGTTTTTTTATATAAAGATCGTACTAAAGGAATCTTGTCGCACTCATCTTTACATGTTTTTTGTACACATGCACTACTATAAATAATGGAATCAACGATTGAACAAATCAGTCGACAAAATCAATAATTCAGTCGGCATATATAGTTACTGACTGAAAACACGTCGGTCGGTAAATGGTCGGCAAATACAAGTCGGTAAATCAATTACTGACCAACATCCACTATCAGTCGGTAGTGTACAGTAAATTACCGACTAAAGAAATCGTCGGTGACTACCGACTAGGAACATAGTCGGTATTTAGGCATGTTGGCCGGTATATTCCCGACAAACAATTCAGTCGGTAATTCCGACTAGCATTTTGGTTGGCAAATACCGACCAACCTGTTAGTTGGTAATTTACCGACTATAACTGTAGTCGGAAATTACCGACTGACGTTTAGGTCAGAAACTACCGACTGATGTTTTGGTCAGAAGTACCGTCATAAACGATAGTTATTACCGACTATCTGACTAGTCGGTAAATGCCGATACATTTATAGTTGGTAGAGTCAGCCGTTTGGCGACTGGTTGATGTAGTCTGTACAGTTAGTCGGTACTTTTAGCCACCACTTTTTCAGTCGGCATATTCTTTTAGCTGATGCTGGGACTGATGCTTGTGAAGTCGGCATTTTTTCTAAATTTTGTTCATATCGCTGTTGTTTTTAATAATTTATATATCAACAATATTTTCATTCACATCATTCAATTGAACACAAATAATCTAAATACCACAACATTCAACACAAATAATTTCAAGAAAAGTAAGTACTTATGTTCATTGAAAATGCATAATAAACCAATTACAATTCAGTTTCGAAATGCATCCATACATATATCATCTCATACATTCAAATACGATGAGTAAAGAAAAACAATAATTTACTTGCAATGAAGCACCGCTACTATCTGAAAAGCACTCTTGCAACCAGTAAAGCAAAAAAATATTTTATTATGCCATATGGAGCAATCCTTCTCTAGAAAAGAACAAAATCCTAACAGGCAGTATCTAGGAATAGTAGAAGTAGCATGTGTCATATAAGCAAATTCTATAAAAAAAATGTAGAGGAGATTACATACACATCGAGAAGGCTATTATCTATGAGGAGCTTTTGAGTTCAAGTGGAATGTTGATAGCAACATGGATAGGAATCTGCATAAAAATCCAAAATAATAAACAGTATATTCCATGCCTATGACAAAAAAATTATTAAAAGTTATAAAATTAAAAAAACTTTTTTAGAATGCTGGAAACGCAATCCCAGAAGCTCAGAAAACATCTAACTTCAACAGAATAAAGTTAAAGGCTACTAAAAACTAGAATAACACATAATGCATGATCATTAGAAGCAACATAAAAAACACTCAATGTGCATGAAACAGCTATTCCATGTTTTTTGTAGTTATCCCCCATAATTATCTCTAAAGCACAGAACATAGCATTTGTCCTTCAATGTTCTTTTGCCATATTCCTTTAATATATATGTCATTAAGCAACAAAAAAAATTGTTGTAGTATATAGTAGCACCTCTAAAATTTGTCCATGATGACTTAAACAAAATATAGAAGGCGGAGGGACATTCTACTGAATGAATTCCGTGACTTACAACAACCTTACCTTAAGGTGGTATAACATTACAACGTACACCCAGCAACAAATGAAAGTTCAAATACAAGATTAGGCAGATTGTGATACATAGACTATCTATTACAGAGTACACCCAGCAACAAAACAAAGGTTCAAACAGAAGATTAGGCAGATTGTCATGCATAGACTATCTATTTAAAACCAACATGCTATTTCTTGATTCGTAATGTAATTCACAGATGCCCCTAATAAACACATTCGCAGTTAACTATCACGCCTTTCTTACAAATTTCTTTTATCGGAGCGAAAGTGCATTGTACAATAGGGATATACCTTGTAATGCTAATTATTGTAGGGCATATGCCTTGTGCTGAGAAGTGCAAGAAATGCCCCGTATGCCGTGTTTCAATTGAGGAGCGTATGGCTGTATATGATTTGTAGATTAGCCTAGCCTCATTAGATCAAAACCCTAAAAATGTCATATTTAACATAGCACCACTTTTGCGTCTTCTTCGTGCTGTGGGTATGTTTGTGTCTGCATGCATAGCCCTGCAATTACTATGCTTCCTTGTGGGTGATGGCTAAGTTGTAACCATATGTGGTCATACAAACACGTGCAGTCGCGTGTCTAGGTATATGCATTGCACAGCTGACAGTAGCAATTGTTAATTCAAGAGATTCTAGTTCACATCTCAGGAGCTAACTAAGAAAAATTCAGTTAGTATGGTGATATGTACAATGAGTTGCAACTGTCAGACCAGTCTTACAATTCATTGCCGGTGGCACATTATTATTCAAGTGCTCTAGATGGCTACAGGTTGCATCATCGTGTTTGATATCCTCTTTTTGGTTACCAGTTTCCTGTTGGGTTGATTTAGGGCGTGTTTCAAATGTCCGTAATTGAGTTTCGTAAAAGTGAAAAGTAGGAAGTAGAGTTTCTTGAAAAATAAAGTGGAAGTGGAGTTCAGTATTTGTGTTTCAATAGGTTTTGGAAGTGTGTTGAAAATTGAAAGATATAATTGTATTGGAAAGTGTGTAAATAAGAAAGTTGGAACTAGAGTTCCGCATGTGAAAGTGGAGTTCTGAGTTCTTTGTGTAATTGAAACATAATAACTGTTCGGAACTCAAAATCTGGCGAGAAAAAGTGGAGTTACGGGTATTTGAAACACGCCCTTAATTTGCTTAAAATACTATGAGAGAAAGGTGAAAATTAACTAATGAATAGCAATGTACTTTGCAAGTTTTTGTGACTATATATATGGAAGGATTGAACATTTAAACCTAATCGAGCCTTTAAAATTTCATCAGGGTTATCGTTTCAAGTATGAGATTGTTATTGTGCATCACAGGAAGGCTTCCAAGCCTCATCTTTGATGCCTTCTTTGTATGCATTCTCGTTCAATTTTTGAGAAAAGAATAATAGAAATCAAAACACTTGCAACTGACATGGGTGTTCGTGTGACTCAAGCTGATATTGCACTCGCCATGGTAAGCAAAGCTTTCTAGTTCCATAGTTGAGGGAGGAAAAGAGAACAGAGAGAAACGCATACACGCAAACAGGTTCCACATGCAAATACCTAAATAACACTTTTAAGATAGGAAGGGTTATAACTTTCTAGGAATGCTAATTAAAGAAACAATACGAAAGTGGGAGTCTGCCATTCCAAGTTTTGCAAATATTCGACTTTTTCACACATGGTAATGTTACAGTTAGCAAATTCGCAAGATATAAAGATCCTGAGATCAATCACAAACTTTCGAGTGATGAAGCTTCTAGTTACCCATATAGCTATGCATATGTCTTGCAAGATGAAACATTCCAAGCTTTGACACTAAAGCCACAGTGATACTACAGTAGACTCAAAACAAAACTGCACAAAGAAAGAAGCTACATAGGAGACCACTAAATAATAATCCTCTCTGAGTCTGTCAACGAGCCCGTATCTAGACAAATGGTGTGGGAGAACTTCCTACATTTCTTAATTTATGTGAATATAAAAAAGGTCCAATACTGAACACTATCCAATACTTGTACTTCTTTTACATCCTTGAATATTGAGTCCACAATATCATCAAGAAACGTGTTGGCTATAGATTTCCCATGGTCTTACTTTTTATTTTGAGTCTAATTTTGGCTCCTGAGCTTCCTTGCACAGCTTGAGTTTTGGTTTCTCCACCTAGTGGGACTTTAACTGCACTAGCTTCATATTTATTTAGCTCTCCTGCGTTTGGAACATCCATTGCGTCTATTTCTTTAACCAAAGTCTGTGAGGAAATTGGTTCCTCAACCCTTTGCTGCACTTGAAATGGCTCATGAGCAGGTACATTTGGCTCTTCACCTTTCTGCACTTTTGCAAGTGCTTTCTGCAGTCGCTTTTTTTCTTTCTTCAGTCGTTTACGCTCCAAATAGTCTGTATCATGGGGAGAACTCTTCGCATCCACGTTATTACCATGCCTCCTTTTTCTATCTTTATTCTTCTTATCCTTCTTGTGTTTCTCTTTCACATTTTCAGTTGCACCCGATGGTTCAGCACCATCATTGTCCTGCGGATGAAGGGCTTCTACTCCCTCAGCATTGTCAACTGGAGCAGATAAAAGATCCCTGTTAGGTATATCGTGCTGTGAATCTGCAGTGCATTGCAGCTCTTTACTAGATTCGCCATGTTTTGCAATTTTAGCACTTCCAAGACTTATAGACATTTGTGACTCTCGATCACACAAAGAATGAAACTCTTCAATGATTTGGTTGTTGGTGTTTGAGGGTTCATTTGCAGTTCTTGCTGGAGCGTCCACAGACACTGAACTGCTAGGACCAAATTCAGTTTCAATCTGCCCACCATGTGATTGGTCCTTTCGATTGTCAATGCCATCTCCTCTACTTGAAGATGATGGTTGTCTAACCCTGATTTTCAAAACATTTCTTCTTTCGCTGCAAGCAGAAACAGTATCAGCTTCCTTGGAGACTTCAGCAACAAATGGAGCGTCAGAAACATCTGGTATTTCCATGAGCTCAGGAGGTTTCGGCTTATCTATGACTTCATGATGTTTCAGCGTATCTATGACTTCATGAGATTTTGATATAGTGAGGTTCATGTTCCAGAAGGCCATATGTTGTTCGCCATAATGTTCTGCAATATCAATCTGTTGCAGTTGAACTTTTGAAACGCCAAAAAGTGTAGGAGGCCTGAAATGGTTTACACATTTATTTCCAATTAAAGAGAGTATCAACTTGATGTTTAATAGAAGCATACGAACATTGGGCTCGGGAAAGATGAAGTCATTCACTCATATTAGGTTGTTGACCCAGAATTTCCACTTAAAATACCTATAATTAGGAAGTTTTATTTCGTTTAGGTCTTATTCAATCTTTATCTCAGCAAGAACTTAATGACTAGCTGTAAATAAGGTGTGGGTTCAAAACTTTCTTTATGGAATAAATTAGAAATAGTAACTGTAAAGCATGTGAGTTTGTCTTGGACTAAAGTGTCACGTTCAAAAGACAAAACCACTGAATTGCTTCAAAAAGACAGAACAGGTAAGAAAAAGCTACCAACCTTCCAGCGAGGATTTGTAAAATGCAGAATAGGTAGTGACGCAGAAAAATGTTGTTAAATGCTTTTTGGCTTCGGAGTTGGCAAAGAAGTGCGAAGACAATACTGTGAGCTACATTAACGTTGGATTCACATTCAAGATATAATTGACACAAATGCATCGCATGAATGGCCAACTTCATTTCCCCTGCAAGCATACTTTTTTAGATAAAAAGTTCAATATCAGAGATTCAGAATGTAAATAAAGCACAAACCTCGTAAAGAACTTTCTTCTTCTAAAAACTTAATGAACAACAATAAAGCTGCATCAAGGCCTTTAAAATGAAATTCAAGATCCAAGAGCCCCCTGCTTGCTTCAATGTGGACTTTCCATGGTGCATTTCTGAGATTTCTGAATGGGCTTATCAGTTCACGCATATGCTCCTATGACGAAGGATGAAAGTCATATCAGTAAAAAACTAATCACAAGACAGCTGATATGCTAAAACTTCCTTACATAGTCCAATGAGTCTGACATCTTTAACGCAACCTGCACCAGTGTCCGGATGCAGCTTATTGCTAATATCCCATTGTAGCTGGGCATGAGCCTGATCCAGATGAGTGAAAGGACTTCTCAGAAAGAAGCTATCTAATGATTTTGTCAAGCTAGATAACTTTAGGAAGATGAAGATTAGATAATATAAGATCCATGAACATCTGTGCATCACATTACAGTACGAACTTCTCTAACCTGTCAACTTGTAAAAGTCGATCCACATGTTTGAGTAGAGATGCAAGGGATGCAAGATTCTATACAAGGATAGAAAATAGAATGTTGAGTGTTAATAACTGAGCATATTGAAAATAATAATCTTGAAGAAAACAGAACAAAATTCTTAGTAGCGCGATACAAACTCATTCCTGAAATGACATCAAAGGTACAACAAACCGCTTGAAGTGATTCTCAAAGTTTAGCTCTTTAACTGAACAAAATGACTAGCTCTTTAAAACGACATCAAATAATGTTCCACATCTACTGTCTGTCAGTTACATAAAAACTGATTTTTAAAAGTGAGATATTGTTTCTATTTTATCACAGATATACCACATCAATGAAGTATGAACACTTCTTGGGAGATGTTGTTTCCATGTTCAAGATGTTTTGGACACTACACTCCTTGGATACTCTTTGGTCACGCATCAGACACTTGACTAACATGTTCGCTATCAGACACTTTAATGAGATCTTATGCTCATCTGCTCTATAGCTCAAAATATCTTCACAGGTATATCAACATTTGTTATTAAAAATACTGATGCTTGATGAGTACTCATTTAGCAACAAAATAGTCTGAAATAAAAAAGGCTTTCTATGTAATTGCATGCTTGAAAAATTTTGAGAAATTTGCTTCTTTCGAATTCCTAGTCTGTGCAAGTCGTGCCATAATATGATTTTTCTTTTTGGAAAAGAAATTGGAAAATTTTATAGAAATTGCTGTTCTAAATATAGAGATGCATATATGTTGACCGTATATGTAGACTTTTATAGTAAGTAGCATCCTTTACATACTTTCGTATACTTCATTTATATACATATAAAATAAATTCTATATGTTACTGTGTCCTAACTGTGTCGTTTTTGTCCTATGATTTAGATATTTCAGTGTCTATGTATCCGAGCATCATAATATACTTCGTATAAAATAAGAAAATGAAACTAAAAATGTTAATACAAACTACTATTGTTGCCACCAACTACCAATAAACACCAAAACAGACGAATTTCTAAATGCATTATAAAATTCAATTACTCAACCTATATTATTCTCACACATGATTTCTTTATGGAAAAGGATTGCAGCTTTAGTTAGCCAAACTGCTCATCAAGCGGTACACCAAAGTGTAATGCAAATTTTAAGTGCTACTTTAAAAATAAATTCTGTAATAAACCTAGTTCTAACCAGTAAGAAACACGCTCCTGCGATCAAGATGTACCTACTTCCCTCCCGTAACTAAACCTAAGAGATGTCCGTGAATGCTTTTTATTTTCAAACATGCTACATTTCTTAAACAAACGCTGCAAAATTCTTTAGGAGGATTCGCACACAAATGCTGGCAACATATGTAAAAGATAGCCTGATCTTATGAACATTTAAGTGCTAACCAATCTTTTCATAAAGTGGTTGCTCGATCTAGGGATTATATTGATGAACCATGTCAACTAGTGGCTTTATGGAATACTATATCCCGGATCACCAGTGTACTGCCAAATATTTCTGCTAATTTTTTGGGTTTTACAAAAATCATTAGTGTTAGCTAATATCATTTTCTGCAATCCCATGACTGCTTGAAATTGAAATGAGGACATATCTGCCAAGTTTTGTAGGTAAATATCGTCAATCTGTGTGGACAGAGGCCAATTCAAACCAAACCCATCAAGTGGAAGTCAGGGTATGGAAAACACAGATATACATAGCTTTCTTCATGCTCTCACCTGCTTGGTCTCACTAGGCTGTCACAATGATATGCTTACAAATGCAAGAGTGTTATGCAATTTGGTCAGACACAACATATCACAAGAACAATCTTCTTAGACGTTAAATGGCATCCTAACTAAGTGAATTAAATGTTCTCACGCCTTCTCAGTAGGATAAGATCTAAAACTAGTGCTTTGTAGAATATCTAAAATCAATTTAAGAAATCGTAGGGCAATCTAGAAAATATTTACAATGGGATTAGGGAGTGAGTATTAAGACCATGATCAGTTAAAACAGTAAATATGGAAGAAGAAAATGTAAAGGCAGATAGATATTCAAAAGTACAATTGTAGAGGACCAGAAATCTTCTGCAGACCTGCTGACCAATTTCTAACTCCCCAATCGACTCGACCAAAGAAGCAACCCAATACACATCTGAATATGGATTTCCACTATTGTCATTGTACTGCAAGAGATATTTATCATATGAGTTAAACTTGGGAAAACAAGATAACGAATGTAGAGAGTGAAAACAAAAGGAATACCACCCAGAAGTGTAAACATTTTTCATAATGCTATGAACATGAATAGATTGAAACTTCCTAGCCTTTGTGCAATGTGCAAAGCTCCAGACTGATGTAAACATCTATCACTTAGAATAATACCATATTCAGTGAAAGAAGTTATTGTCTATTATAATTACAATAAACAGGACTTGAAAAGAATGCTTTTTCCATGTGGCTATGATCATACCAGCTCTAATGGTTAAGCTGAAGACTGCCAAGCTCCTATGTTTTACAGACAAATAATGTAAATCAAATGCACAATGAATAAGGGTAAGCTCCTTAGAGGGCACATCTAATACTTATGTGCTATACTGAAGCAGCATGTGCAGAATTCAGAACTTACCTTCCATGCTTTAAGATAAATGAAGTTTATCCACCTAGATTTTAAAAAGTATTAACTGCAATACGTTAAATATTGTAGACACAATTAGATTAATTTGGCCAAATTTTTCTATTTTGGCCCAAGCCTGCTAATGATTAATTAATTTTCTTTGTATAGTTTTCTTTGTCATTTTCTTTTTCTTTCGTCCACTACTCCCATAACCCCTTTTCCTCTCATCTGCATAGTACGCCGCTAGGCTTATTGAATCTGTGCAAAACCTACATCAACCTATTATTCTATTCTCCTCATTCATCTCTTACTCCCTCCATCCTTAATTTCGTGTTTGCTACGAATACCACTGCTAGTCCACGGGATTAGCATCGAGTTTGTACCTTCGCCCTCTTTAGTTGAGGCCTTAACTTGAAATCAACCCTATAGCATCTACTCGTTCATTCTAATATCCTGCACATCGACATTTAACAGGCAAATTCTTTTCTAGCTTTTGCACATTTACTAGATTGCGGTTGAATTAATTAAATTCATTGATAATAATTTATGCATATAAGTAGAATCGCTTTACAAAAATATTTATTCATCACGACCAACTTTAGATGTGGCTTACAAAGTCCACTTCTGAGCTTTAAGATGCTTTCTATAGAATTTGAGGTGAGTAGAGATATAAGTGCTTTTAAGCTATATGGTCGCATAAGTTATGACATTTTATTTTGCTAATGTTTGTAGTAACTTTTGGTTTATATATGCTTAGTAATGTTTATTGCAATTGTAAAGTTGCCTTAATTATTTCTTAGTAATTATACCTATAGCCACTAGTGTTTGCTTTGGTAGGCGTTGATATAACTAAACAGCTAGCCATTCGTTTTATTTGTTTTCTCTCAATCTGCTGTTGCAATCCTCTTAGATCTTTTCAGATTTCGATTTTGATTCAAGTTCATTTCTTAATTCTGATTGATTTGTTGATTTTTTGTTTTTGTTAGGTTTCTTTCTCAATTTTCAAAGCACGACAAATCAGCAAACAACCAAGGGAGTGAACCGACCTAAGGAACAAAACAATCAATACTAGCAAGCAAGGGAGTGAACGGATCTGAGAAGGAAAACGACCGATACTAATCCTAGTAGTTAACATGTAAGAGAGTGACCCGACAGAAAGGTCATGATCGATGCTAACAGGTAAGAACCCTTGGAACTATAGGATAAGTGGTATTCATGTAGTTCCCGGTACAAGTAGTATAGAAGCTACCCTCCTTGCTTCCCCGAGTTTGAAGTGACCTATAAAGGCAAGTAGAATGAGGGCCCTCTACTCTTCTTCTTTTTTGTTCTTTCATTCTTGTTTGGCTTGCTTTCAAGAATCAGGATGGAATATTTCTTCTGTAATACTAGTAAAGTTAATCTAATGTTTCTTTGATTGGTCACAAATAATCAATAAAGACGTGATCTTTTTTTGTCTTATTTATGATTTCTAGCAGTTTGATTAGATTTAGAAAACCATGATTTACATCCAAGTTAGAACTATTTGAGAACCAACATGGCAAAAAAATCCATCCTTGCAAGAGAATTAGGTAATAGGATGCTTATATTCTGATATAACTCCAAAGACCAGTCGATGCGATTTTTTGTTTTTGTTTTTTGGAATTCAAGTATTAAGTATTTAGCTATAATGTACATTTTGTATGGTTATGAAGTGGTGGAATGAAAGACATAAATTGATTTTATAGCAGTAAAAACGAAGTGATACCGTGAAGTTATGGAAGAAGGAGAAAGGATTCGACATGAGTACGTAGAACCATTACTAAAGAGGTTTGGTGGCATTTGACATTTGCAAAATGGTGCAACAGTGACATACTCCAGTCTTCCACCTATGTGGTGAGATAGCATAGAAAAGTTAAGGACTTGTATGTGTAATATATAAAAATTTTATGTGTATTATTGGACAAAAGCTAAGAAATTGTATGGCACAAGGTATATATTACAATGATCTCAAGAGACTATTAATCGTCACTTTCATAATATTTTAAAGACCATCAAAGAATTAGAAGGAAGATTTTTGCAACAACGAAATGGACCACAAATTCCTCTAGAAATTTACAATAGCCATATATTCAAGATGAGGATAAATCTCCTAAACTGTTACTTTAAATAAATTTTATATTATTAAGTAAACAGTTCTAATGTCGGGATTGTGTTAATGTAATTAACGGAACACATATTGGAGTTAGGTTTCCCCAACAAATGATCCTTAATTCGTGGAGAAAGAAACATCCAACATAACAGCTTGACTGCTTGTACTTATGAACTCAAATTTATATATGTTTTGGCTGGTAATACTAAAATTCTAAAGAAATGTCACAAGGTAATCATTAATTAGAATTTGTATTTATGTTAAGTTCAACCCTTATTATAGCATATGGTGGATATGTTATTCTTTTAGAATGTCATAAGGAACTTGCCAACCAACACAAGGTCCACAATTCCTTTAAGGATCGTAATCAATGAAGATATATTAAAATATTATGTTAAGTATATCAAGAAAAATTTGCTCCAATTTGGAACTTATTAAGGTGACTAAAGTGGATTAGCCTAGAATTGTGACATTAGTACATTTGAAGCCGAGGATGATGTTGGCAGCAATTGAATCAGATACATTTGGTATTTGCTGATAAATATGCGCTTTGATGATGTCTGGTGCTCATCCTCCACCATCATCTGGTGTCCAATAAGTAAAAACATTTCACTAGTTCTAGTTGAAGCATCATACTTTGGTTTGGACATGAAATGCAATAGATTTCATGTTTGCCCATTTGCTGATCAATTTTGATATTTCTTCATGCTTGTTTGAATTTTGCTTGCAGTAGCTTATAAATCCAAGGCAAATGCTAAAATTATACAAACCATTAGTATGGGCTACTAGTAAATACACTGAGCCCTCCTCCCTGCAGCCTCGTCTCACGCAGCCCAATCTTCTTTCCACTACAGATTTCCTTCTTCCTCCAATCACCTTCTCCCCTTGCTACAAATGCCTCTCCACACGATCTTCTTCCCTGCTGCAAATCTCCTTTTTTGCTTTCTTAAGCCACCTTCTCCACTTGATCAATAATATCTTCAAATCTTATCCAAATCTTCGCAAGTCTTACTAAGTTATTTAGTACAAAATTTAATAACAAATCTTCCCCTATAATTTCTCATTCAATCCACATGACCTTAACATTTCTTTAGCATTTCTTCTCACTAACACACTGTCATATATTCTCTTCAAACTTGCATCAACAATTTTTAAGACAAACCTTAAAAAATCTTCTTATGTTATTTACACAAAATTTAATAACAAATTTTCGCCTAAAATTTTCTTGTTATCTGCATGATTTATATACATTTATCTAACATTTTGTCTTCTCAAGGTCGAATATATTCTCTTCAACATTGATCAACAATATCTTCAAGTCAGATGCAAATCTTCAGAAGTCTTGTTTCATTATTTATCACAACATTCAATAAAAAATCTTCTCCTAAAATTCCTCGTAAAATTTATATAATGTCTATACACTTCAATAAATTATTTCTTTTTGACATACAGTCGAACATATTGTCTTCAACATACAGATTAACAATATTTTTGAAGTCTTACTACGTTAATAACAAATTTTCTAACCATTACAATCTACGTATCTCTATACGTTTCTCTCCCATTTTGTGGTGGATCGAACATATTCTCTTTAACACTTGATCAACACTAGTTTCAAATCTGACCAAATATTCAGAAGTCTTCCTATATTATTTATTGCTGACTTTAATAACAAATCTTCTACTACCATCTCTCTTGTAATCTGCAAGATCTCTATACATTTGTCTTCTCTTCCAGGTCAAATATTTTCTCTTTAGTACTTAGATCAACAATATCTTCTAATCTCATCCAAATTTTCAAAGTCTTCGTAGGTTATTACAAGATCGAATAACAAATCTTTTTAGGTTCTTGAAACCTGCATAATCTTCGCATATTCTCTGACATTTTGTCGTTTCTTTAACATATTATTTTATAACCTCAATAATTTTCTTTTTAATATATTCAGTAACTTTTCTTGATGAATTTGTATACATGATTTCTTCTTGTATTTAGTTAATGCCTTCAAAACATATAGTTATTATACACTTATTATCATCAAAATCACTTAAAAATATTAACATAGTTTGACCATAGTGTAGATTTCAACCCTTGGTCAAACATCACAGTAGAGTTCATAAATGAGAAAGAGCATTTAAGTATTTTATAAGAAATTCACATTCTTTACTCACTCACTTTCTTTACCCTTCCCTATGTTTACTAATATATCCAAACAAATTAAAGGATAAAGGACTTCCGTCCTCTCCCCTTTCCCTCCCCTCTATTACCTTTAATCCTATAAACCTTCATCCTCCTTACTAGCATGTATGTTATCCAAACATATTCCTAGGCAATGATGCATGGACTTAAGGTTTTGTCTGAGGACATCTTAGGTAGTGGGCTGTGAGGTACAAATTTGTATTTAAAAAACTTAGGAGCTGTTTGGATAGACCTTTTTTCAACTTATAAGTTGAAAAAAGTTTCAACAGTGATTTCAGGTGTTTGGCTAATCTACTTATAAGTAACTTTGTGTAACTTATAAGTTGGAAAACAATAAGTTGCTCAGAGTAACTTTTCAAAAAAGTCACACGAAACTTTTTTTAAATGATATAAAAAATGACTATATAGTCCCTGCTAAGTTTACGTAATTACACACATATATATATATCTTATCCCCTAGCTATTTCACTCAGATTTTCTCATTCGCTCACACCTAATCTGATCCTAGGTTTATTCTCTCCATCGCTCTCTCCAATCTTCGATCGCGAGGCAGAATGCCGATCGTAGAGACTTAGAAATTTTGAGAAAATGAATCTGAAATTAGTAATTAAACCGATCGCGGGAGAGAAAATTTGACGAGTGATTCGTCGTCCTTTCCATAATCTTCATCTTGCTTCTCTTTTTCTATCTGTTGCTACTGTTGTTGTTGATGAATGTCGTTCCAACCTAGAGAAGATGAGGAGGGGGAGACCTCGAGGGCAAAATCCGAACGACGGCTATGACGGGGAGGCGAAGAGAATAACCCGGTTACGGCTCCCATGATCTGCTTCTGACTTTGATTCGCTGTGCTCCCGGCAACTGCGCGTTTCTTTTTCATGGTTGATCTCTGTCATTAGGTGAAACAGATATCTCTCTTTCTCGTTTTTCTTTCGAATTTGATTTTCTTCTCTAGAAATCGTAGACTTCAAGGCTTCAATTCTTAATCCAGGTACGCTTGATTCGATTTGTTATCCAATTTCTGTTTTTCGTTCTTTAATCAAGCAATCTGGCTAGAATTTGAAGGATTTCCAAGCATTTTACTTTTTGTTGGGTATGATAGGATATATTTATTATAATTCTGGTTCTACTTTCTTATCGACCTCGATTTTAAGTTTTCAATCAAGAACTTAATGTTGTACTTTAGGAAGGCTAGTCGTTCTTAAGGTGTTTTTCGATGCTCCACTTCCAGCTTTAATATGCTCTTCTGAAGTTCAGCACGGAGAGAAGCTACGATAAAGTCAGTCTCTGACTCCCTCTCTTTCAGCAGCATCAACTCACGTTTTATCTTCTGCAGTTCTCCTTCCAACTTTTCTAGTGAGCTAATGATTTGCTTTGAAGATGCAGGCTTCAAAATTGTTGCACTTCTTGAACTCGTAATTTTTCCCCGAGAACGTGTTTTGCTTGGTAGTGAATTTCAGTGAACACTTGAACTGCATTTCTCAGAGAGGGATAGAGGATTACAGGAATCCCTTCATCTTGAGAGGTGGACATAACAGGTAGCTGCTGGTTCTCCATTAATTGCTATAAGTTTAAAGTAAACACTAGCAGCAGGTGTGTTATGAACTATATTTGAACTCTGTTGTTCTTGCATTGCTTAACTTCTAACTTTCTTTTGAAACCTGAGTGTTTTGAAAGTAAAGTTATATAAGATAGTTGTGATAGCAAACGAACATGACAGTTTACCTGAACGAATTTACCAAGACTTGTCTTTGAATTTTTAACATGTGAAATGTTTAGTCTATTACTATAGTCAGACGTTCAAGCAAATTTTACTAGGATTTTTAGCTTATCACTGCTCGGCTATAGAGCAGTTTATAGCAAATTGTAAAGCAATTTACTCGTCTGTTACTATACTAGAAAGCTGAAACCTTAGTTATCTTTCTGCTGCAGTTCCTTAGTTTTAGCCTCTTAGGTTGTATCAGTTTTCTAGAAGATTTGTAGCAGATTATCTTTTTGAATCTCTGCAGAATAGGATTCACCAATTCTTAATTGATACGTGTTTTCATTTTTAAATTGTGATTGGGTAGAATCATAATAGAGAGTCTTCTTTTTCTTTATCTTTTGTTGCCAACTTAAAAGTTTTGTTTTGTAACAGGTTAAAGTTCTGATTAGAGCTCAGTGTTCCTGAGGTGAGTTAAAGTTTATCTCTTTCAAGCGTACTACTTTGTTATATAATTTTCTTAAAAGATTACTAACTTGTGTATTTGATGCTATGTCATCGTTTGACGTCCTCGATAAGTTTGCTGAACAAAATCTTGAATTCTCCTCAAAGCAAGGAAAAAATTCTTAGTGGTGCTGAAGACACTCGTAAAGTTTTCAATGCTCAAGATTAGTTCATTTAGGGTTTATACGTTGTATACCAAATTTTGTCAGAAGAGGAGAAATTAGCGTCTCATGGTGAGGGGGCTGGTCTTATGGTAAAGTAGTTTGCATATAGATGGTGGCACACCTGAGCTTGTATTATAAATGTTGTAAAATATGGCGACACCTTTAGTACTTGATTGTTAAATTAAATTATATGAAACATAAGAATAAATGATAAATGATATGAGTTTTTGCTAAATCCTACTATTGTTATTTGAGTAGTTCCTAGCATGCAAGGGAGAATTTCTAATGGCTTGTATGTATTTTCTAGTTTTGTTATTGTTATTTGAGTAGTGCATTTTATAATAAATTGTAATATATTTACAATATATACTTATAATGATTTTGTAAGTAAGCGTTTTATTAAACTTGATACACACGATGATAATTATATGTACAAATAATAATGTATTTATATTTTTAAAATTAACTTAAAAATATATTTATGAACTAATTATTAATTTTAAATAATAATATTATAAATATTTATAAATTTAATATTAGTATTATAAATATGAGTAAAAATAATAATATATAAAAGATTTATATATATATCAACTATTATATTAAAAAGGATATTTAAGTCTTTTTTATTTTTTTTCTAACTTATAAGTTTTTTTGCCAAACACTCTTTTCAAAAAAATTTTCGAAAAAACTTAATTTTATCCAAACACAGAGCTCCCTTTTTTACAAAAACTTAACAACCACTTTACAAAAAAAAGTTAACTTTTGCAAAAAAGTTAGAACTTTTCGGCTCATCCAAAGGGCCCCTTAATTTATATGGACTTGTACTTCGATTTATTTTCGTTATTCGTGTTTAAATGGCATGTTATCAACCATTATTTAATTGAAATGCACTTGAATTTGTGAAATATAAATTCTAAAACTTTAGATAAGTTTGGGTTGTTGGTTGAGTTTTAGCCCAATCAATGCCGGTCATGATCCTAAAATTGGGTCATGACCAACTATTACTTGATTAACCTTCCTTTACCCCTATAATTTGTGCTTATCGAGTACCAATTCGACTCAACCATCTAATAATGCTATTATCACTTATGCATTTGTGGTACAACTGCCTGGGAAATTTTTATTGGCAACAATAAATTATACCAAAGTGAAACTGAAGAAGCATTACAAGATCAATTTTAGTTCTAAATTGCCAGTATCATAGCCCACCTATACTTCATATATCAAGTCCCAATTTTTTCTTCCTTTACATTAACAATAAAGATACAATCTAACATTGTATGTGGCCTATAAGGATCCATGTAGCAACCCACTTAGTGAACTAAAACTTGGTTCATTCTTATTATCTGCTAGATCAACTTCAAGTCAAACCATCAAATGTAATGTCATTTCAATTTAAACTCGAACCAAAATTTTATAGGGACAGACTTAGCCGAACAAACCACTTCAGTTCGGTTTTTCATGTTGCATTGAACAAAGCATAACCCCTACCTAGTTCCTCGAAACATTGGAAAATGAATACAACTTCAAAGTTGATCCGATGAAGTAATGAAACTAAAATTCATCACATGTCTATATGTTTTAATTGATATTGGCATAGGCAAGTACTACTATTGTACCCTAGAAACTTTTTACAATGGCAACGATAGTTATATACTAAAAATTAACACATTAACCTGCACAAATAAGGACTCAAAAATTCTCATGGTCTTCTATTAAAAGGTTCCTATCTCACAAAACAAAGTAAAAGGCTTAATTTGCGAAATGTTAGTCCACGAAACACTAAACTTAGCTTATATATAAGAAAATTGTAAAAATGATACTTCTTTTTATAACAAAAGTCAAAGTATTACCTTGAATTAAAAATTTTCAAATGTCATTATCCATACCTTTAATAATTGCAAAATAAAATCAACTGCTTCTCTAGGGCTCTTCTTGTTTGTTGCTCTCACTATAGCGATTGCATGTGGAATGGCCTAATGAAATAGTATGAAGTCAATGCTAAACAATCGACTTGCTGACATATATGCAAATTCAAAAGAAGTAGTTAAGTATTTCAACCACTAAGAGTCTTCATAAATCTGGCATGAATAAACAAGAAATAATAGATTACCAAAAGTTTATATATAAACACGATAATTTCAATGAAAATACTAAAAGCTTAAGAACAGCAAGGGAGCCTTCTTAAGTGTACTTCCAAACGTTTCTCGTTCATTAGGACTAAACCGTTCCCGCTTGAAGTCGTTAAGGAGTGCTTCCTAAATATTTTACTACTAAAAAAGCTTCATGCTTGTTCATGGTTCTTCTTATTCCTAAAGTTACACCCTTGTTTTGTCTCTTCCTTTCTATGCCGCAACATACTTTGTTCCACAATTCAATTTTGTCATTGCCAAAGTAGCTTGTTATAACTCATGTTATAAAATATACTATAATTACACTATAAATTGTTTTAATATACGATCAAAATTTTCGAAGTACTACTAAGATTTTCTTAGTGTCACAAAAGTTTATTTTGGAGCTAAAACAGATGGAGCAACTAAAGTGATAAAATGTTATTGTAAAGCATTGAAGAAAAATTGACAAAACAACAACATTAAACTAAACTTTTATCACACCTGCGTGGGGTCGACTACATGAATACATTTTATCCATTCCGAAACCAAACCCAGCTAAATACCCAATTTCTCTAAATCCTTCGCCATCATCTGGTCAAGTTAATTATGATCTACCCCACTTTCCAAAGTGTTCATCACTTTTATGCACTACAAGATCTTCAAATCTGTGCAAGACATGCCCAAACCATCTAAGCCTACCTTTTCTTAACTTATTCTTGATCGGCGCGATAGCTACTTATTAGCGGATATTTTCATTTCGTATTTTTGTCAATTCTAGTATATGCATACATTTTTCTTAATATTCTTATTTTCGCTATATTTATCTTAAAAACATCTTAATCTTTAACAGCCCAATGATCACTATCATATCCTATTACAGGCTGAATGACACTATTATATAAAGCTGACATTTTGGCTTTAAAGAAAATTTCTTACCATACAAGATTTCTATATCACCTCGCCATTTCATCCATCATGTTTAAGTCAATATATAATATCTTTTTCAATTCTTCCTTCTTTATGATTAATCAAAACTAAATATTTAAAACTATCACTAAGCGATACAGCACAATCCTCTATGGTAACAATATTATCATCACTCTTATGTTTACTAAAATGACAATATATGTATTCTGTCTTAATCCTACTTAATTTAAGACACTAGAATTCTAAAGTACTCCTCTAACATTTCAATTTATAATTTAAGTTCTTTGTCATCTCATTAACTAAAGTTATGTTATCGGCAAAAAATATACACCACGGTAGTTCATGTTGAATATGTTGAGTGAGTTCATCTATTACAAAGACAAATAGTAAGAACTTAAAGTTGAACATTGATGTAAACTTACAGTAATAGAAAACTCTTCACTAATATCACCGTTACAGTATACTCTACTGATCACTATATCGTGCATATCCTTAATGATCTTTGTATATGTATTAAGTATACTTTTTTTTTTAGCATACCCTATAACACTTCTCCAGGTACTCCTACCGTAAGTTTTCATTAAATCTATAAAAGCCATATATAGGTCTTGCTCCTCTCTATATTATTCCATCAATTTTTTGAATAGATAAATTCTTTCCATAGTAGATCTTTCTGGCATAAAACTAAACTGATTATCTGAAAATTTTGAATTACATCTTAATCTATATTCAATAGCCCTTTCCCATAATTTTAGTGTATGGCTCGTGAGCTTAATTCCTCTATAATTCGTACAATTTTAAATGTCTTTTTTATGTTTACTAGAGCACTTTTCCTTGATCTAGAATATCACTACTTAAAATAATATTAAACAATTTTGTTAACCAATTAATGCCTATCTTGATCATTGTCTCCAAATTCAATGGGATTTCATCTAGACTAATGGTTTTTCTTATCTACATCTCTTTCAAAGTTTCACTAACCTCTTATAGTTGGATTTTTCTAATATAATTAACATTCTTCTACATCAACATCCATCAATTTGATTATATCCATAACTTGTCTTTCATTAAATAATCTATCAAAACACGTCAGCCATTTATTTGTAATATTACTACTACGAAATAATACCGAATGGTCCTCATCCTTAATGCATCTAATTTGATTTATATCTCTACTTTCTTTTTCTATCTGGCATGCAATTATATATATAGCAATCGCTCCCTCATTAATACCCAAATATTTATATAATTTTTCATACTCTATACTACGAGACTCACTAATCACTTTCCTAACATCTTTCTTACTAACTTTTATTTTCGAATACTTCCGTATTATTTTCTTTCGGTAGATTTCTATAACATTTTCTTTTATACTTAACTGTATTTTGTACACTTTCATTCCAACACCATGTTTCCTTACTTGAAAGTTTTCCACCCTTTTGATTCTCCTAAAACATCTCTCACAATGTTTCAAATACAATTAGTCATTCCCATCCATATCATGTTACCATCTCCAACTATATCCAAATTTTCCTCCTTCAAAATTTAGTTATAAGTACTTCTTTATCTCAATGCAAATTCCACCATCTCATCCTATGAGTCTCATTAGATTTGTTATGGCTCTTTGCTTTTTGAAAGACTATATCCAACACAACTAACCTTTTTTTAACTCTCTCCAGGAATTACCTTACAATTCTTAGAAGATGACCTATCTGTGCACCCAGTGAGAATATAATCTATTTGGCTGCGTGTTTGCCCATTCCTATCGGTTATAAGGTAAGTATTTCGCTTTTCAAAATATATATTCGTTAACACCAAATCATAAGCCAAACTAAAACTCAAAATAGTATTACTTTCGTCATTACGATCTCCATAATCGAAATTTTCGTGAAATCTTGCATACCCTGTGTTATCTTTCTCTACGCGGTAATTCAAATCACCTTCAATAAAAATTTTATTCTACCTAAAAATTGCTTGAATTAATCTATGTCAACCCAAAATTGTTGTTTTGAAACGTCTAGTCCCCTATCTGAGGGGTACAAGTGCCAATAACACTAACAGACTCCTCCCTTAAAAGTGGTTTAACTAATATAATCCTATCTCCAACCCGTTTCACCTCAACAACCTCATGTTTTAGATTTGGTTCAATGATAATTCCTACACTATTCATGTTCTTCACTTTAAGTGTACACTCCTATTACTCGTCTTTCACCCACCCAGTTAACTTCTTGTATGCAAGTAATGCTAAGTTTTCTTTTTGCAATTACCTCAATAATTCTAAAGATTTATCTATCAGCATTCTATATCTCAAGTTCCTACTATGACCATAGTACCATGAACTAGCTTCTCTAGCCGTTTCCGTCCACTAGATCGCGATAGCCCTTATTTGTCGGCATCCCTGGAAATATCGCGTGCTTTGCCCTAACAAACCCTTACTCATTTCTCATTACACCCGGGCTCCGTGTAGCACGTTGCTAATAGAGTATGCCCCAAGAAAATTTGGATTAAATGGATTCATATTATTAAAAATGACATAAGTTTACGCCAATTATCAGCCTATCACAATCCTTCTTTATTCGAGAGTGGGACTGGCTACGAAAGAACATTCACAGAGTTAAAAAATTGACAAAACAAAAGGTGAAAAAATAAATTAGGATAATTAGACAAAAAACTAGAGAAAACATGGCCTTTGTTCTTGATTTCAATAGTGGGCGTTTCATAGCATTTAACAAAACGGAAACCAAACAAACAAAGCATTAAAATTAAAAAAGTATATAAATACACTAGATTTGGTAAAAAGAAGACAAAACAAAAGAAACTAAAGGACAAAATGAAAGAAACATCTATTGCAAAAAATAAAACAATATAGAACTAATGAAGAAAGAAACAAAATGACATGGAAGTATAAAATTTATATTTAAATTACAATTGAAAAGCTAAAGACATTTTTTCACTTTACAAGAATTGTTACTTTCATATGTTACAGTAATGATCTCAATGAAGATCTTATTTATGCATAACCCTTTTAGTATTTCTTATTTTCCATCATGAAAATAACTTCTATCTTATAAACTTCATACTCAAAACAGCTTTTATTATGAAAGAAGGTATATACTACCATTTGGTAACTTTTGGTTTAATCTATGAACGATTGAAAATAAGCGAGTTTTGTTCTTCAAACATACTAGAAAGAGGCATTCACATGTTCACAATTTCAATTCTCACTTAAACTGATGTACTTTCTATAGGTAAATTTTAGTATACAAATTTTACCACTAAAGCCATTTTTTGGCCTAGGTTAAAGTAATGTTTGTTGTTCATTACATTACTTAATGCATAGGTCAGTAGCTAACTTCTTTACAAAATTCTCTTTACTGTTTTTGGAAGGATATTCCTGTAGGACTTTAAAGCCATCGTTAGTCCAAGATTTGAGTTGAAACCATAAGCTTATAAATTTAGAAAACTATATCCTACCCGCTTCTAAATTAGAAAACACAAACATCATGGGAGGACCTAAGCACAAACATGGAGTCCAATCTATTTTACACAAGCTCAAACAGTATTAAGTTATATTTTGCAATCAATATCCAAAGTCTATTTTAACTTTATTTAATTCTCAATGGTAATAAGATCTAGTTGTATTTAAGGATCTAATTAGAGTACATAATCATCCCATTTTACTTGAGCTTATGTATTTGCCACAATAAATTATGTTGTTTGGTTTTAGATGCTGTTGTAACATAATATCCCCCCTGTAGTCCTCTGTGTGCATCTAGGTCTCTGGAGAAATGTGTTAACATTGCACAACAACCATAAGCGGTTAAGGTAATAGTAAATGCTTTTATTGCTATTTATTTTACTAAGAATAAATATAAACTGTTGCTTCAGAATTGTTATACACAAGAACCAAAACCAAATCAAAGGGAAATGTCTTGATTACAGACTAGGACACCACATACAAAGACAGTAATATATAATCCTATGATATTAAAAAATGCAAAAATAATATCTCAAATCAAATACTTACATTCAAACTCTAATAAGATGTTTAGGCCATCACAAACATGTCATCATGAAATATAATACATCCACTCTCACAAAAGAGTAGAGTACCAAAATCTGAAATTCTAAAGAATTCTAACAAGTAATACAAGAATTACATTAACAAAAACTAATACTTCCTACCTCATTGCATTACCTCAAGGACGAAGTACTCAGGAAAATCATGGAAGTCATTCGGCCTACAAATTTGTAAACAATGTCATGTTCAAAAAAGGTGTGCATGATGATATATGAATATCAAATTTTGTGCCGATGAATTATAATTGCCACTTGAGAAAACATAAAGCTAAGGTTAAAATATCTAAATACCCATAAAAACTTCTCCATGTATTACTATAATCTTCAAAATATAAAAACAAAACTTTAGTCCCTAAAGTCGAGAATTCAATTCCAAGTAAGCTCATGCCAAATATTTTGTTGTTCATGGCTCACGCGCTAGCTTTATGGTCATTGATTTATTTGCGACATATTATACTTCATTAAAGCTCTATGCTATGATAACGTTTTCAGAAAAACTTAAAAAACAATTTTCCAAGTCCCTACAAAATTCTAAGTTCATAGGCCTAGCAAATCCTAAAAAATAAGATGAAGTAACTCGAGACGAGGTCATGGTGCTAGAATTGTTACACGTTAAAGTTAGAGAAGGAAGAATTTTCAATTTTTTTAGGAACAAAGGTTATCTTAAAAAAAAATTATAATCAAAAGTTAATGAACAAATAGGAACTTCGAGCTAAACTAAAGAAAGTGAAGTTTTTACCTAGGTAGACCAATATCGGCATTAAATCGTCGATTCTTATAATACTTCATAAGGTGAAGTAAACCAGACCAATCAGTTTCCTGCAGCAGTGCTTGAGAATATAAGCACTAGGGTTCATATCAAGACTAGTAAAGAATTACTTGGATACTCATTTGACAATAAAACTGATTATCTTATTTGCAATTGCTTGTAAAAACATGTGGAAATATTAATAGTTCAGAATAAGATAATAATATGCTCTCCATTTATTCGTCAAAACAAATAATAAAAAATAACTCATGGTTTCCATTTTCTCTTTTAAGATCCAAAAACTGATGCTTGCAAATTCATGTTCAAGTTAGCAATCTCTTGAAACCAGACCAAGCGACTTGGCTGGTGCCTTCATCATAAGTAGGATTATATGATCAAGATTCAATCATAAATACGACAATGTCAAATGGAAGACTTAGGAAGCATGGTGTAAGATTGAGTTTAAGGGAAAACTTCTTGCACTCTCTCCTCTTCACAAGCACAAGTACGAAGAATGATGATGTAATTACCATAAGACATTAAGTTTTTCGCACGCACAAGGCAACCCTTGGTCACGTTTAGCAAAACCAATCAAACAAACGAATGAACTTTTCATGAGAAAATATATAATAAGTGACATGGCACCATACATAAATGATTGATCCACAGGTAACCTATTACGTATTTTATATAGATAAATAGTTAAAATTTATCTAAATTTTATTTCAAATTACTATTTTCACTCTATTTCAACAACCCTTTATAACTTTTGGTGACTTCTTATTTGTAAGCGAATGTTATGTGAGTGCTTATGTATAGCACATATTACAAATGTCAATGCCATGCCATAAATAGAAAACAAGTCTTTCATCACAGTGGTCTTTACGTCAATGAGCCAATAAAACAAAATAAAGTGTTACTACTACATCGCTTTGCATCCCAGTCAATAGCCCACTAGGTTAGCAAACTAATATTTAATTCAAACGTAAACTGCATAGAAGCCCTATGAGTTGGACACAACATAAGAAACAAGGTAAAATGTAGATCTGGCCTCAGATATAGAGTATCATCTTCATCCACAATCAATTATCAAAATAAATATTGTTTCACACTGGGATACAACATACTCAGTATACATATCATAAGCAAAGGTGAAACAAGCCAACAAATTCAAGGTTAGACAGTTTATTTGTGCAAAAAGTACATTCGAAACGTACCATAACCTAGTGGGATGGAGAATATAATCCAAGAACAAAAGGCTTATTTATGATCATAATGACGAACAAAAAAAAGGGAATCCTCATCATGAGCCTCAGCATTTTGTGATGGTTAAGTGAATCCAAACCCTGTATCCTATAATGGTATCCATCTTGTATCCCATGCTCATGATTTTATATTTTCTTTTAGTCTTAAATTTAAACTCTAAACTATTGCATGTGAGCTAAAACTAATTACTTAAAACTTCAACGTCATGTTATCCATGTATGCTTTGATACTCCATCATGAAATCAATATGGGACCTTTCAAACTGGTCAATTTAGGGTGCTAAGATATAAAGGTCCAACAATATTAAATTAAGCATATTTTGCAATTTAGATCATATTGAACAGTTTGAATTTAGAATTCAAGTCTCGAAAATATAAATCATGTTAGACACAAGATACGAAACAATTGTGTGATAGAGTAATTTGATTCAGATTTGGGTAATATGTACAATGCTTACCCTTACTCCTACTTTTGTTAAGAAACCCGTAATTTGACGGATTCTTCATGCAAATGCAACACGAGAGTAGAAAATGTCGAATGAGGTATGACAGAGTGAGCATGTACGTCACAAGTGGAAGCATAAATACTAAGACAAAGAATGTTGACAATGGCCAAATACTAAGAGTCCTTTCCCTTAGCTAGATGTGAAAACACATTAGACACATTGATGAAACAATGAATCACTCTTAAAATACATATGTCATACAATGATTGGACAACAGTTTTGGCACAGTGATTAATTTTGTGAAGAATGAAGACACAAGTAAATTTGCTTTCTACTTTAATTAAGTTGGGAACTATCACAAAGAGAACCAAAGAGGAAAAGGAAATGCTACAACTAGCCAACTATCAACGAGCAAAAAAGAATTATCACAAATAGCTAGCACTTAGAGATATCCATATGCATTACCTCTGAAGCTGTCCGTGCCAATGCGTAAGCTGCCTCAATTCTGACTCTCCAAAATGCCTGAGCGATAATTAATCAACTTTGTAAGGCATATAAATAAGTATAGATAGTATAGAAATAATGTGATCAAGAAAAACGATAATGCAAAACCTTTGAATCACTGACAAAATCGGCAAGTGCGCTACCAACTGAAAAGGAAAGCTGAGGGAAAGTCTGAAGTACGGAAATTGCATGCGATTGAGCAACCACATCTTTGTCTTTCTCTAATTGATTGATCTAACAAATGAAATTCACAATTCAAACAATTGTTCAAATATATATCTCAGACTTGCAAGGTGTAAATGGATCAAGAGGTGCAAAAAATATCCATCATAATCTCCTGATAGGAAAGCAAAGCTGAAATGAAGTTCGATAACAATATTAACAACGAAGCATGCCCATGTAACTAGGCCATGGAATATTGTGTAAGATAAAGCTAGCATCACAACAGTCTCCAAGCAAGTGATCCAAGTTTTTTGCCAATCCAAGTTAGATTAGCATTTCTTGTGATGGTTGGTTATTGGGGGTTAAATATAGGCACTCCTACGCACACTCCCGGACTCCCCTAATCCACCCATATGATTGCTTCCACTCCATTTTAAGGAGGAAAAAAATGACAAATTTACCCTCTTATTTCCAATCACTTGATTGAATCATAATTGGACAGTTAGAGTGGAGTCCGTATATATAAATATCTAGAAAGTTCAAAATCTAATCTTCATATTGGATAAGAACTATGAGTATAGAACGCGCTCACAAAACTTCAGCTCAATTGGATCATGAATCGATCTTCCATCAGGCCACTTTATCAAAATGACAAAAGAAAAGTTGACAAATTTTGGTAAAACATAGAATTTTTCTGTCATCTTGATCAGCAGCCCGGATGGAGATCGATTCGATATTCAATTGAGCCGAAATTTTGAGCTTTCTACGAACTTATATAAATCAATGTGCGCCAATATGAACCTAAAGTGATAATATGCATATATCTTCTTCATATGCATATACGTATGTATATATATATAAATACATGTAGGCCTTAAAGATACATATGTACACATGCCGGCTCTCCAAATCCAATCTCCACCGTAAGATATGAACAATCATGAGTTGGGAACATATTGATAAAATTTCAGCTCAATCGGAATACGAACCGACCTCCATTGGAACTCTTAATCAAAGTGACACAAAAACAAAATATATATCTTTTGTCAAATTTAACAGTTTATATCATTTTGATCAAGAGTTCCGATAGAGGTCGGTTCGTATTCCGATTGAGCTGAAATTTTATCAACATGTTCCCAACTCATGATTCTTCATATCCAACGGTGGAGATTGAATTTGGAGAGCTCGCCGGCAATTTTTGGCCGGCATGTGTACACATATGCCTTTAAGGCCTACATGTGCCTATATCCTATCCCTATATATATATATACATATATATATATATGAGATAGGATAGAGGCACATAGTACACATGCCAATCAAAAGTGGTCAGCGATATTTCTAAAACCTAATTTTCATCGTTGGATGTAGAGAACCATTAAATAAAACTATGCTATTAAAATTTCAGCTCAATCAGCACCTCCATTTGAACTCTTAGAGCCCATTTGGCTGAGCGTTTCGCCAACGGTGCTTTTTAATTTTCCATTTCACGTTTTCCAATACATATTTTATAAATATCTAAATATTTTATTTAAAAATTTAAAAAGTGTAGAAAAATTCTACGTAATGAGATCTTTTTATTGCATATTTTTATTATTTTGTTGGAAGTAAAAAAAAAAATAGAGCTCGTTTTTCAAAAATAATAAAAATATCAGAAAAGCTCTATTTCAAGCACTCCTAAATGCCCCCTTAATCAAACTGACACAAAAAGTTAAAATTAATAAAATATATATTTATTATTTTGTATCATTTTGATTAAGAGTTTCGATGTAGGTCGATTTGTATTCTGATTGAGCTGAAATTTTAATAACATATCCCAACTCATGGTTCTCCATATTCAATAATAGAGATTAAATTTAGAAATCTCGTTGGACATTTTTTGCGGGAATGTGCACTATGTGTCCAAAAGAACATCATGTGTCTTTATCCTATATATATACACACAATTTTAACACACTCATTACCACATGCTCCTTCACCTCATCATAATCATCACTATTACTTCAAATTAAGAGGCTAAGCTTAGAGGGCATCAAGAGCAGTTTGAAATCTGAATTATCATAAGAGCATCAGAAACGCATCAGAAACAATCAAATGAAAACAAAAAATACTCGACATACTCCCTTACTATGTGAAGAAACTAAACCTACGATCTAAACTAATTCGCAAAAACAAGAGTTATAGAATCTTATATAACAGCATATAGTTATATTACTAATTTATATAAAACTATTCTCTAGACAATTATATATTCTCTATAGCCAATTTATTTTAGGCATAGGTCTAACCTACTTTATAGACTCATAATGATTTAAATGGGTAATAGGATTAATCCTATTAGTAAAATCAAACTAGATCATAAACGAACACTAGAAACACTTGTAAATAGTTTGCAAGAGAGTGTCACACCCCTACCTTGAGCATGACCTAAAACTGTCCCAACATACTCAAAAATATCCAGCGCCAAATATTTTCAAATATTTCGACAACACCTCCGGTAAAATTCAAGGTTGTAGACACAAAACTTTCATTCATATAACATATTATATTCACCATAACAAAAGAACAATATTACTACCAAAATAAATCACACAATGACTACTGGCTACATGTAGCAGACTCACTCTATTACAAATAAATACATACCCAAAAGATATATAACAATCAAAGAGTCAGAATAGCTAAACCTAAAGCTAATAGCCGATCCCATAACTCCGCCAGCACTCGGCATCAAGGTTGTCAGGATCGACATTTTATGTAGGATCATTTCGTTTGTGTAGGATCATAAAATTCGAATTTTAAATAAGACCATAAGATCTTACTTAATCGATAATTTTTTTAAAAATTATTTACTATTTTTAAAAGTTTAGATAGTACTTATTAATATTGCTAAAAATTAAAGATGTAATTTTTCTTATATTTTATTTTAATGTAATAAATTAATAATGTTCATGTTTGTGGTTCAGATAAATTATATCATTAACAATTTTTTATATTCATTTAGCTTATTATCACAATATCTTTACAGATTATGTCATTATTTTATAAATGTACGCTTATATAGTTATACCATATTTAGAAAATCTAATTTTTTATGTAATCAATTAATAAGCGTCAAGTAATCGTATTTATCGCTTCAAAATAAAGAAAAAAATATAATCCAAAGTACCACGATATAGAAAATATTTTGCTCTCACTATAAACTTCTCACAAAAAAACCCTAACACAACTGCACCCGCTACAAACAAATGATTGATCTTCTTTAGTTATTCCAACTTCGCTCAAAATCCTCGAGAGCTCTCCTGATTCATGAAAATTTTTTATAAGATAAAATCATAAGATCGCAAGTAAAATCGGGATCTTAAGAATTTTAGGATTAAAATCGGGATCTTACAGATTAGAAGTAAAATGGAAATCTTGTATCAAGTAGGATCGGTTTGTTGGTGTAAAATCATAAAATCGTAAGATTTTAAAATTTAAACCGCAATTTTAACAATCATGCTCCACATCCAGACTTCCTCTTCGCCTCACCGAAGCTACCGCTACTCGGTTAATCATTCTGAATGAGCGGTGCTTCGCCCCCACGTGCATGGGCCTACCTAATACTATGGTCATAGGTGGGTACCTGCTCCACACTGATTAGGGTCCTGATCTCAGTCTCTGACCTTCTCGCTTGCCTCCGTACGAGCAAGTATCCAAGTATAATAAAAATAAATTCATATAGTCGTACGTATATAAAATATATCTGTATGTTTATAAAACTTACTCAACTCATAATATTGTTATCCATAAATCATCTCACTAATGCAATAACATAATAATAACGTATCATAAAATCAACCTCGATCGTATTAGAAATATCTTGCTTAAGGATAATATTATCAAACCCACAATTCAAATAACATACATAGTATCATGTTTAATAGCAAACATGTATCGCAGTTTTTCATACATCATTAGGGATGAACCATATATGCACAAAAATGGCAAGGTATGCCGAAGGGGTTAAAATAAATGTTACCTGCGGCGAAAACCTAACGAGAGTTTAAGAAGAAAGAAAGGCACGATAACTCTCACCTTAAATCCTTCGCTAATGCATAAATATACAAAGTCCACAACCGCTTAGCACACAATCTTCCGCTTAACTAAATGACGAAACGGCTAGACTCCTAATCAACCCCAAGCGTCGACGTTGAACTTTTATGCTTCTGATCAAGATATTACCTAAGCAGTGGAGGCCACTTGCTTGCCGAAGTTTGGCGACTAGGGTTCTATCCGAAATTGAATTAGCCTTGAGCAAGCAATTGAAATGTTTTAGAAGCTTACTATAATTGCGAAAGGACAATGCCTGCGGCGATGATCCTTCACCTAGCGTGAAAGGCCGAGATGAACATTGGTCTAGAAGGGTTACGGTGCCGAGTCGGTAGGAGAGAGTGAAATTGATTAGTGGAGCAGTCATTGAGAAGAAAGGAGATGGGAATTCCGTCTTCCATCGTTCAACTCCCGCGGTAAGAGCTCGGCGGCAAGACCCGCCCTACCGCATGAGTTCGTTGTGTCGCAGCACAAGCTCTTCGGAAGCGGCAAAAATACAAGAGAAGGAAGAAGAAGCAACAAGGAGCACTCACGAGAAGAAGAGGATCAACGGCCGGCAGCAAGCATTTCACGGCTTGTTCGGGCACGGAGAAGCTCACCGGTGGGAGAATGAGAGAGAAAACGAAATAAAGAAGAGATAAGATGAGGCATTAGGAAATTCTATATTCTTCTAGATAGGTCCATAGCATTTTTAATCGAGTGTTGATAAATATTTGACTTGAATTGAACTCACACACATAACCCAACTCAAACAGGCTAGCTAGGAGTCAGTAAAGGACGAACGGGCCCTTATAAAATTTCAAGGAAGGATATTACAAAAAGTGACAAGAAAAGGCCAAAAAAGCACTAGCATAATTAAAAATATACCGCACAACTCTTATCGATTAAAAGTCGTAGTTCAGAAATTTTATATAAATGCCAAGAAAAGCATAACATGACGGATTCCATTTGAATTTTAATGAGAGTCTTGTTCCAAGAAAATTCCATAAAATTGTTCAAACTTCAACTTTTTTAGAAAAGAGATTTCGATAGAATCTATCTATATTTCCATTTATAGGAATAACCAAGAAGATCTTAATTTTTGAATTGTTCTGAGTCAACAAAATATTTATTATCAATGCATGCATCTTCTAATCTAAAACTTTAGGCTTAAGTCTATTGGTGGTCTTTAAACTTTAAAGAAGTGTATCCCACCTTGTTCTTTCAACTTTTATTTCAAACACAACTCCAACAGCTTTCAAAGTACAATCAATCAAGTTTACATTTATGATGGGGTTAAGTTTTTACCTTTACACTACCAATACTTATTAATTAACAATATAAGTTTGAGTTATTTCTACAACTTAAACTTCTTAACACATACGAATAGCTTAGCTTAACTGATAATAGGCCTCTTAAAGGGTAAACTTAACATAAATTATATCATATCGATAAAACGATTACACACTCACCTATCCTTCCACTTAAGGAAGAACTCTACAATGAGGTGACAAAACTTCAAGTCCTTTGCTCATTGTCAATACTTGATCTCGCCAAGAATTTACTTTAGCATGTTGGATGAGAACACTTAATTATAAACTGCATTGCATTATATTTGACAGTTTAAACATCTCTAGAGGCAATCAATGCTTGGTATCATCTCCAAGCAATGGAGGGTGGGTGGTGATTGACCTTAAATCTTATGAAGTTTATCAAAGCATGACATGTTTAAGTGGCTTCGTATCAAGTCTTTTGCTTACTTATTTTACTAAGGCCAACATTCACCTTCGAATTATCTAAAATGTTTTGACAAACAACAAAATTTCTAACTGATTGAACAATAATTAGGTTCAACTTAGGTGTTTGTTTAAATTTAAATCCATTAGATTGGTCAACATTTTATTGTCTTTTAAGCTACCAAATTCAACCCCCTTTCGAGTCAGCTAAATCTTGCTCTCAAAATTTTTCAAACTAAAACTCAAGTAAGCAATCATACCCAGTAGCATATGAAATGCTTGCACATAACATGAAACATATGATCATCTTTTTACATGTCTGACCAGCATTCGGCAGTCAGTGGAACAGATATATGCTTTACTGTAATGTTTATGTCAACATGTAGGAAGATCCTTCTTACCCACATCTGAACAGGCTGATAGAAATATATTTCAGCAAGGTATTCCATTTCGGGATCCACTCTTATCCACAACAATGGCCACTCAATACTGCAAAAAAGGAAAACGAAAGGCCAAATGACAAAATAACTTTCAAGGAGCTATTGGGTTATTAATGGAAACTATAACGAACATCCTAGAACACACCCATTGCGAGAATCCAGAGCTGCCGAAGTATCTGCATTGTCATCAGATCCATCAATTTTTGTGCCCTTTTTAGGCTTTTGAAGGCGTTTTGCTGCCAGCTTTGAGTGACATTGTATTTCCAAAATTTGGCATGTATCCCCAGCCATCAGCAAACTCGGATGATCGTACGTTCCATCAATCTCATGAACTCGGATGCTCATCATTCCTGGCCAATTAATATCACTTTCCCGTTTTTCATTCTCTATTGTTTTACTAGACGCTGGACCTGGAAAATATGTACAGCCTCGAATGGCAGCTACCTCCATCATATTTCTCTTTTTGTTGTATGATATGCCCATTCTTCCAAATAATACAAAAAATGACTAATAAGGATCCATGATGTTCTTTCAATGAAACTAAGCACTTATAAACATTCTTTTACATTTGTAGGGCATACCTCATAACAGGGCATCCATATGATTCCACCCAACTCGGAAAAAATTCTTTTAGGAAAGGCCGCTCAAGATTGCCAATCTTGTTTGCTAGATGCCTAAACTGAAAAAAGCACCAAGCGTCAGAGTGTTTCAAATATCTTTTAGAGAAGTGTGCACTTCCAATATTTTTTACAGATGGGTTTCAAATAAGTTGCAACCTTCATCTAAAATAGATGTACGAATTCATATTCTGCACAACAGACTGTAAAACAATTCAAACTGAGTGGTTGTGGCATCAAGTTAAGAGAGCTTGTCAATTCTTAAAACTCACAATGACAGCACTGCTAGAATGGCTGTTTGCACTAATCCTAATATTTGCAGCAAAAGAAAAGGTATCATACAAACAAATACAAAGTTTTGAGCACAACAACATGAAAAAGTAATGTCACGTAAAAGATGATTGCAAGCACACAGAGATACTTGAACATGGAGGTGCTGGGCAGAATGGAGCATGAACATGCAGGGATTAGCTATGAAGCATGTGAGCTCATACATTTACCAAGGAAATGCAATTAGCGTACTGGGCATGGCAAAATCTATAAACATACACATGCAACAGAGTATATGCTAAAACATAAGAACGATACTTGCTATACAGCTTTAGTGTGAAAAACACTCGAATTACGAGTATTCTCTACTCAGTTACAAGCAGATGTCTTCTATTTATTTATCTACAGCCTTCTCACATTGTGTTATTCACACAAGTCGTTATGTTCTACAAAATATTTGTGGTTGGTAAAGGTGTTTGTGATTAGTGTGAACTGTGCGATCAAAAGAGCGTGGCCAAATCCCCCTTTAGTCCCTCAAATTTACAAAAATGCTGAATCTAGTTTGTCTTTTTAAAGAAAATTAACTTTGAGATTTTACAATCCATACATGATATTTGGACTAAAACCCCAGACCAGTGTGGCTCCAAAAACAAATTCAAGCTTATATAACATAATTTGGAAAATATAGTTCCATTCACCAATTCCTCTTCACATCACAAGAGGAACTTTCGATGAATATATTCCTCACTAAATTACTTGTATAAAACAACTTAGGGAAAGAAGTTTATTTCTGCAACAACCTCAATTTAATTCTTTTACAACTCCTATAAGGTAGAACCGGAGCAATCATTTTGTCGCTTTGTGGATAATGCTATTTTATGTTAGAAAGAAACAAAAGATGCTAAACTGAGGCTTGATCATGATACTGCAACCTCTGTAAGCTCCTTCAGTGACTTTTCAATAAATTTCTCGACACAGGTACGAAAATGAAGTCCAAATGCGGTACAACTCACCTCCTTAGTGCTAAGAGTCTTAAAGGATCTAGATGCATCGGCAGCCCTGCCAGCAATATTCTGAAGAATCTGAAGCAAGAAAGCTATTACTGTAAACCCAATGATAAACTCATAATAGCATGTTCAAGTGCTACAGAAAAAGTTTGCATTATCATTTCTAAGACAGTTTAATTCTATGTAAGAGCATGAAGAGCCATTTGGCTATTAGTTTTGATTATTTTCTTAAATGAAGTTGTAATCATCTTACAATGGATCCCATAGCTATAGTGATGGATTTAGCATATTGAGACAATTTTTAAATCCACCTTGACAGCAAGAAGGAACTCCTGAATTATCATGTTGCATCACATTACCCAGACCATCTACTTCCATCAAACAAGACCAACAAGTCAAACTAGAGCTGAATCACCAACATCCAATTAAGAGTACTTGAACAAGCCAACTGATTCAAGGATTTTTAAACAAAACTTCCATTTGCATGGGCAACAAATGGATAAATAAATCAGTAAAATCAACAACTGATATAATGTCAAATAATTATCGCTATATGTTAGGACAGAAGGAGAAGGACATGCGAAATGTATAAATGAGAACTAACCTTACGGAAAGGTTCAGGACCCATTTGCTTCTCCAACATCTGAAGCACTGCTACCTATTTTAACAAAAATATGAACGACTACGGCAAAAAGTAAAAGCTAATAGCACATTGTACTTACAGCTTTCCATGAGCGTGTTTTGCCATAGGATCCTACAGATTGAGTTCCATACAGATCACTTGAGCCTGATGGAGCACTGAGAGCGGTTGCGCCTGTAACATCAGCTCTACAAACAGCGCAATTAGCCTGAAAAGAAATGAAACAGTTATTCAACAAACAGAATAGCTATAAAAAATATAAAGAAAACAGAGGAACTCAATTCCAAAGGCTTTTTCTGACTTCTCTTTCTGATTCTGACTAATTATAACTGATTTGACAGCAATGCTATCATGCCCTTAAGTAGGACGCATGTCAAATTTCCTTTGTGATATAACAGATATGAAACAAAAGAAAAAGTATGGTGTTCGCAGTTTAGTACCAAACCCACGAGACATCAAGGCAAGGTGGGTTTACAACCTAATTAGCTACTCTACCCAGGTTCGTCCTGTTAAGTATAGGGCCAATGACCACGAGCAAAGAGTGGTGTATTAAAGAGCTCGAGACATACAGCTAAAAGGAAAGGGCTACATTGGACTACAAGAACAAAATCATCCAAAGTGAGCCATCTGATGTGAAATTCTACTAATCAATGTTCTAAAAAGCAACTAGATGACCTACACGCATAGACAAGCACAGCTTCACACAGTGCTGTTGTAGAATGTGGTCCAGTTATGCAAGTAGCCACATAGGAGCTAATATGGAAAGTTCTGAAAGATATCCGCATATTGCAACACATCAAACAAGACTGAGGGAGCGAATATTATTATTAGTAGGTTTTGATAAATTTAGTTAAGGATTTTATACACCAATTTATCAAGTAAATTGGCGCACGTATTTTCAACTTGGAGTGAAGCCCGTAAATGACAATGCTAGCCTAAGATTGCATATAAAGACTTTAGATTGTGGTACAAATACTTCACCCGTCTATATAGAACTCAAAGGTTTTCCATAAAGGCAAACTAACATCAAAAGGTAAGAAAAAATGCTGGCACCCATGCAGTTCTACAATCATTTATATGCACAATGTCCTTGCAGCGACACCATTCTACATGAAAATCCATAGCTATGATACCAACTAACAGGATTAGAGTAGTATTTTTACCGCACCTTGCCTCATTAGAGAGTGACAAAGATAATTATTTGAATAAGAAATCTCAATTCAATTAAAAATAATCAAACAGGATATAATGCTCAAAAGTAATGGTGAACCTGATTTTGCCAAATAAAGTCGAAAATCAGAATCAACCATAATATGTTCTTAATATGTCTTCAAATTCTCAAAAGTTACTAACTAGGAGTCTACCTAAATGATGTTCTACCAAGTTAATGTTCAGAATAAAAGTCACCAACATAATTAATGGTAGGTTAGCGCCCTATCGTACCTCGACTCCTTTGAGAGAGTCAACACCTCCGGTAAATCTTACACTACTCTTAAAATTCAGTATATGATCTAACCTCAATAAAATTTAAATATAAAATCAATAATAAAAACAGAAATTAACTGAAAAAAGTGATTCACAGAAAGCAGCTTCCATTCATAGAATAATATCTTAACAATACCCATTTGCATTTCAATTTGTTCCTGCATCTTCTTTCAGCATTTACTTAAATAGGTATCACAAATTCAAGCAAAATTAGCTAAAATGGTTTCAAAATTAAAGATTTTGTAACCTACATCAGAGCATTTTATGTCTCTAATCTTACATGAATGTACAATAGACAGAAATAGTTCAAGTTTGTGTACCTTGGAATAGATGGGTCTTTCTATAGTTCAATATGTTATTTTTAAGTATTTGCTTTCTTTGTTTTTGGATATGATTACAAATTCATGAACGTTAGATTTTCTCTGAAAGATCGAATGATCTCCTTGAAAGGATAACACATTGTAACTTAACATGGCGCACCTGCTTCTTACGAAACTTTGAGGGCCTCTTTGGACATGTATGGAATTAAGCATAGTACTATGGTGGTATTCAAAATACCTTCGTTAAAACGTGTTTGACAATGCACCTGTTCCATTAAACTACCATTTCTCTAGAACCATGGGATTCGAAAACTCAGGGAACGGGTCGGTATTCAAATATTTACACCTATTAACATAGATCTAGCATTTAATGTAAAATTGGAATGTATAATCTCTACTTAATTATACCTTAAGGCTAAGTTACCATATATTATTTCGACCGACGCATTTAATGCACTGTAGCATTTCAAGACTAACACAACCAACACTCACAATAATGGTACGGTATTTCAAAAAAATCTGATTGTATGTAACTTGTACTACTATCGTATTCTAATACCATTGGACTTTTTCCCCAGTGCCAAACAAGCCCTGATTGTGAAATTAGTTAAACGTGATGCTTAGAATAAAAGCTATAAACATGTAAAGCTTGTTGTACTTAGTTCATTTCAATTTATGGCTTTGATATTGGTTCTTCAAAGGCCTGTTTAGTTGAGGAGAAGTGAAAAGAAAGACACTACCTCCAATTAAATCAACCACATGTTACTGACTTGCTGCGACCAATTAAAAAGTAGTTATTATCCAACCGAAGCTGCATATTAATGCATATTATGACACGCAAATGCAGCTAACAAAATGGAAAATGGAAAGAGTCAATATATATGATGGGTTACTATGCAAATGAAAGCAGCAAACCTTATAGCGTCGGAAGCGAGCCTCATTGTTCCCCAAAAAACGTTTGATAAATAAGTCAGTAAGGAAACAAGCTAATCCCTCCAGTAACCATTCTGTGGAAAAAAAAGAAAACAACCCATGCTTTTGAAATATTAAAAACTAGGATATTTTCAAAACAATTCAGTTAACGCTATCAGTGGAATTACCATCATTTGCTTCCTCTGCAGTAATATATACTCCAAACCATTGCCTTGCCAAGGCATATGCAATTTTTATTCGAGTATCAATAATCTGATTGTCGATTCATCAACAAAGCGCAATCAATAAAGTAGTAAATAGGATTCTCCTACCAAGAAAAGCATAATGGTTTTTGTAACAGTATAATGAGCCCATGAACAAAGACCATTTACTAGCCAAATCCAATAAGGCATGGTGCGAAAATTTCAACATTGTATCAGCATTCCTAGAGTATAACTAGATGTAATGCAGTACATAGTCCAACTTTATCAATTAATATACCTGAATAGATGCCAACCAATCACAACATAAGGTTACCATAATTCGAGGAACACATGCACAAGAAGTTACCAACAAATATGCGGGACAGAGAAGTCTCATAAATGACTCCAGAATGAAGAGCTCAAAAAAATCATAAAGTAAAGATAGTTTATGCACTAAAATCAACATTTGTATAGAAACAGAATTCCCAATACTATCCAATGACAACCTCCCAAATAACAATGGGTCATGCAAACTCAATCAACTACAATACTCAATGGCTAACAGTTATATCCAATTGGGAAAACATCTCTACCACAGCACAATCTACTTCCACAATTAAAATTTAGAGATGTAGGATCATTGATGCAAGGAAGGTACTACGACTACAGCTATGAAGCCAAATACAATTTTCATTGTACTAACCATGGCATCTTCACACCAAGAAAAAGGATAGACAAACAAAACCATATAACTACCAGAACAATATGACTAAAATCATTTTTACAAGAGCAAAGTACCTAAATGGAGTTAGGTTTATGTCATTCTAGAGTAATCAAAAGCCATCATTTACAAAATAGTAAAATATCTCCCTAGTCATTCTAAAGATGTTACAAAACAAACCTGATCAATAACCTTGCTGTCAAACAAAAGCTCAGAGCTGAAACTTGCAACAGACGCTCCCAAAGTCATTGATGAAACAGAAATTTCTGGCGGAACAAAGACTTGCTTGTATGAACCAAAAGGAAATGATACAGAAAGGTAATCTTCATAGTAACTGTAAGAAAGAAAAGTTGATTACCACAATGAAAGAGGACATACGGTTTATGAGAATTGTTACAGCACAAGCATACTACTTCACATACTCTACCTAAATACATTATGAAAAAATCCAATTGTATTCTGAAGCTTCGAGAGATTTGGCTGTAGACACATGTGTAAAATGGTGCTATTATTGTCAGGAAAAACTTCAAATGGAGCTACAGATAAGGATATCCATCCAGCACTGACAGGAACATTTAGTTCATAAACATATGTTTTGCGTGGAGGATCATCTTTAGTTAAGACCTGCACATGACAGGCACCACAAAATACAGGGTCAGCATTGATCTTCTCAAGCAAATAGATATCCGACAATCACTTCACAATAGCATTTATTTCTACTTCTTAGTTCAACGAAAGCAACCAAGAACTCAATCTCATAAAATTATTTTTTTAGCTAAGCATCTTATCTCCTACATATGCATCCCATTCATGCTATCAGTTCTTAACAATTAAAAAACACAACAAAATCACATGAGATAGACATGCACCCATACATAGTTCAACTAGAAATTGGGACAAAAAGTCCTCTTATTTTCAGTAATTCATTGGTAGGTGGACATTAAGTCAGTAGGGAATCCTTTCAGATGGTAATGAAAATTTAAAATGATAAACAAAAAGGTGATTATTCAATTTATATTATCTTTTATTTCACAATGGGAAGATATATTCAAAATAGGGTGACGAATCAGTCAAAGAATAAGCCCAACTGAAGACAAGATCAGAGTACAAATTAATTACACAAAGGAAGGATAAATGTGGCATGCAGGGTAAAGGGTTTTTTCTCCAAGAAAAGAGATGTGCCTTGTCAGACATCAAATTTATTTGATGCACGCTCCGGCTCCAAAATGTAGCTGCAAAATATGTCCAAGCGTAGTAAAATGTACTCAATGGTCAATAATTACATGGGGACAGCTTCAGCTGAATAAGTGAAGACATTTTCTAAATGCTTTCCACAACACCTTCACAGTATAGCCTCTGTACTTAAGAATCTTACAGTCAGTTTTGCATGATTTTTTTATGCTATAAATGAGATTAAGTTAAAAGCCACAACATAAGTTAGCAAATTTCAAACTAACTTGAATTTTCATAGCAACAATTTCTCACATCTGTTCAACCAGAAAATAGACATTCCCAAAGGCCATACTCTGAAAATCTAAATAAACTGTTATTGCAAGATGTACACGGAAATAACTGTGAAACAGCATTCTATATGGTAAATGAAAATCGATCACTTACCTGATAAAGTAAAATTCCATTACTGACAGCAACAAGATTTGAGTTAACTGTGAACTCAAGATGAAATCTGGGCAAGATGGACAACCTTCGATATCAATCTCAAATTATAGCAGGGAGAAGAATAATAGATAATCAATTCAATATCAATCTCAAATTATAGCAGGGAGAAGAATAACAGATAATCAATCCATTGTTCAAGATATAAATTCCAAAGGAACCTAGTAGCACCTACGAGCAACGTTGCAGAGGATTATCCATGCATGGGAACCAGCATCGGGCCCTCCTTATCTGGTTATTAGTGTGAAGCACATCAGCCCCAAAATGAATACCTGCTCCTCCCCTCTCCACCAGATAATCAACTCTTATGAATTTTACAATCTGCGTAAGTGCTACATGGAATGACTTACAATTTTAAATTAGACTGAACCTAACAAAAGAAAGCAGTATACCCTCATCGCATCACCTTATTAGAAGGATCATTACAGCTATTAAGTTCCCGCTCTTCATATTTTGGCATGGCATCATTGTCATTAACTTGGCCATGCCCATCAGTAGATTTGGCAGCTTTTTCACAAGAAATAAGCAGATTGGGAATCAATTCTTTATCCAGAGAAGACATGTATGTCAAGCACGCAAAATCAGCAGCAGACTGGTAGCACGACACAGAATCCAACCTATTCCCACCTCCAATGATTTGAGCGTTTGGGAAGTATTCATATTCAGCTGCCTCACCATCCACAACTACCCTCCTGATAGTCATATTCTCAGCATGCAAAGCCACATAACCAACTTCAGGGACTACCGCTTTCACCTCGGTATGTCTTCACCATATGAACAATGAAGGAAATCATAAATTTCAAAAATAAATTAGCTGAATGTATTTAAAAGAGCTGGAGAATCCAACTAAATAAAGCAGGTGAAATATGTCCAGAAGGGAATTTTAGATTTAAGCAAACTGGATTACCAATTTTAAAGAGTCAATTTTAAGCATATATGTACTAACTATTGTTTCATTGAGAAACCAACAGAAACTACAACCTGAGACAACCTTCTCCAGTAACTTGTTTCACAAACTTTGCTCCAGATGATGGAAATGAAAAACCCCATAGCTTATTATGAAGCACGAAACATGAGGAGCAGATTTGGAACAACCTCCACCTACAAACATTACATGATTATTTCTATTTTAAACTCTAACACTACACAAACGACCAACAAAATCCAAGAAATTTAGAAGTCGCATCCCCTGGTCTCTAAATTCCTCCACAAAGAAAAGCCTCCAGAGCATATGAGTTTACTATGTTTGCTCCCTAATCTCATGAAATTAAGGAAACCTATAGCGTAAAACCAATCACACAGCACATCAACAAATTGAGCGTGCTGTTCTCAAATTGTTTCATTAGCAATTTCTCCGTCCGCTGATCTCTAATCCCTCAACAAACCACCAAAACAAAACGAAAAAACTAGAGAGTCGGTGAATTGAAATCGAATGATTGATTGATTGATTAGTCTACCCGTAAATGATTTGTTTGTCCATGTCAATCGATAGGCAAAGCTTCTGGTGCAGAACTGTTCCCCATGGGTTCTCCTGCTTCTGTTGCTGCTGCTGTTGCTGACCTTGCCCTACCCCTCCCTGGCCTTGCCCACTCCCACTTTCGTTCTTCTTCCGAGCCTTCGCCATGCTTGCTCTCACTCTACAGAATCACTCCACGCTTGCTCTCTCCGGCCCGATTCTCTCAGAAATTGTTTTTCCCGAGCGAGCGAGAGAGCGAAGAAACGAGAACAAGAAGTGTCGGGGGTTTGATTTATAGACGCACAGAGTATTGAACGGGAGCGTTGTCAAGATCTGAGCTTGTTTGGTTGGGTCAGGCTGGTTTGGGCATAGGGTTGCACACCTCCAACCGAATAGAATTTTTGCACAGCACTGTAGACAAATGTAGCTTGTTTGTGATCGCTATTAGGAGGTGCATATGTACTCTTAAAACTCGAAATGTTGTACCGTATTTTAATATTACAAAATTTATAAATTATAAAATTATTATATATATAATTTTCAGATAGATTTAAAATATTTTTTCTTAAAACTCCTCCTGTCAAAAGGCTTTGTCTTTTAAACAATCCGAAACGATAATACTAATTTTTTTTAACAAGAGTATTGGCTTTAAGTATCAAAGAATAGTTGATGCAAAAACTTAAACTGATTGAAAAGATTTTATTATTATATTAATTATATTTCAAGAGTAAGTTTCACGTGATAATTATTTTAGTCATTCTATCAATAAAATTTAAGTCAAGATTTCATAAACTATTAAATATAACAAGTGAAAAAATATTTTGTATTCTTAAGAATGTACCTAAAACTTAACTCCAACTAAATATCTAATATGGAAATCATTTAATGTCATCACCAATATATTAAACTATAATATTTCACAATTCTTCCATCCGTATCTGTCTTTTCATTATCTCCTCTTTTTCTATGTTCCTCCCTTCACCGCTCCCGCCGTAGTCAATACCGAATAATCATGTTGATAATCTTAGATCTAATAGCTTCTAGTAGCCCTTTGTTTTTAATTTAATTTTATATAGATCATAAATGTAAAATCTAGAAACTTAATAATTTTTACAATAAATATGTAGACGAGAGAGTAAACATATCTTGATTCATAATGCTCTTTTTAGAACAATTGTTTCTATTTGAAAAAGTTGATTTCTTCTCTTAATTCTAAAGAAAAACTTTGGGTGATAGGAAATTACTTTAGAACTAGAATGGGAGAGAAGAGAGGACAAGTATTATTTTATAATGATCACATTCATTACCCATTATCTATCATAATTGATAGAATATGTGACTCGTCAAATGTCAAAGTGTGTGCATTACCCACTATCTGTAATAGTAAAGAATATGTGACTTTTGAATTTCACCTGTACATCTATTACACACTATCTACAATAATAAATAATATATGTGACTCATAAAATTCACCATATAAGATTAAGCAAACTTAATTATTAAACAAATTAAAATTTAACCTATAAGCAACGTCCAACACTTTGATCTTCCGTTGGTCTGCTTTCTTTAGAATCCTAAATGTTTACAAAGTTCACCACGCAGGTTAATTCTCATACTCTATTCTACTGTTTCCAAATAAAAGAATTGGATTAGCTGTAATGAATTTTTTTACTCTTTTACTAAAGATGAAATTTTGTTATGTTAATGGATTGTAAACTATCGTCACCTTTTATTCTATTAGCTATTAGATCAATCTTTACAAATCATGACAACAACCTCTTTAATTATTTTGTGGCTGTAATTTTTTGAAAAACAAAAAAATTTGCTACTTATAACTTTTTCTTTTAAAGAGCGGATTTCAATTGTTGATTAAAGATCAAATCCATGTTGATCACGACAAAGACAGTAAAAGTAAATCCACAACAGAGCAGGAATATTTGCTGCATGATTACTTTTAAATTTTACTTGATTATACCTATCATTCTTTGTTTACATATGATTTTTCATGGTGCATATTATATATCCATTAAGTTTTTGCAATTTATAAGACTATAAATAGCTTTAAATTTAGTTAATTAGAAAGTCATATTTGGTTTTATTCATATGATAGTTTTTATATATAGAAATCAACATCTAGAACAAAAATAATGGGAAGTGTGAAATTAGAAGAGCTTTTAAAAGATAAATTCTACATGAGAACCTTTGTGGATAATATTGGCGAAAAAGAAAGTACAATGAACAAATAACACATTTCCTAATATAGAGGACACCGTTCTATCTTCTTTTAAGATCACATTAGCAAAGATAGAGATGACTTTAATTTATCCACTTCTTATTGTATGCAATAAGGATAAAAATTAATTAAGTTAGCCAATACATTTGTTGAGTTCATGTAGAAAATGTTGCATTTGTTATGGACTTATCTCTTTGTGTAGAGAGATATTTTTCGTAGTTAATAATATTTACTTTTCATTTAATAAAACTAGGCATGACAATTTAGATTGATGAGTCAGTTTTGAATCAACATATTCATTAATTATCAAATTCGATCAACTCTATCCCAACATATGAATTTATACGGATCAAAAATTGTCAACCCTAATCCAATATATTTAATAACCAAATAAAAATATATATATATACACAAACCTATCATGCTTTATTTACAATCGAATTTACTGAACACTTTTTGTCCTCTAATTCTATCTAACAAATCTGTCATATTACGAATAAGATAGCCATCATCTACCATATTGTCATTTAACGGTTTAAAGTTAATGACCATACGACTTTTTCCTCTAATATCCTTAGTATGATTTCTAACAATGAATGATGGGGATCTATGAGGAGATTTTGAACGCTGTATAACTTTGAGTTGTAACAACTCTGTTAGATGCATCCTAAAATTATCTCTGTCCTGAGATGTTGCATCACCTCCTTCTCTTATGCAAAGATCAGGATTGATGATGTTTAACTTACATTTAATAGGAGATTGCTCCCCAAAAATGGTAAGATTGTCACTTGATATCCCTGTTTTTTCTAAAAGTGTGTCTATTTTTGTAGCTTAAAAATATTATAGGAATTTGAATTGGTTTAGATTCTATTACGAATAATCTTTCTGTTGTAAATACGGTAGTGTGAACGAACGAAAAATATCACAGCGGAATATATAGCACACACTAGGATCTTGCAATCCAAGTTGAGATTTAAAGATGAATAAGGCAATTACACAACTCAAAGATATACTTGGGGAAAAACGAAGAAAACCCCACGGTGATGTGGTCACACCAAAAGAAAAATCACTATGCGATGAGATTACAATATAGGCTTACAACTTTGCTTTCTTGCTTGAATTCAACTTGCATTATCTTTTTTCATACTTATTCCAAATTCTACACATTTGGACATATATATAGGATGCAAGAAAATCTTTTGATAGCTAGTCCACTAAATAACTAACTCTCCAAAGCAACTCTTTGGCATTAGTTCCATGGCAAAACTTCCTATGGTAGTTAGAGTGAATCTGAACATAACTTTTTCATGAATCTGAACATAACTTACTCATGAATCTGAACATAACTTATTCATTAATCTAGACATAACTACCATAGCAGCTATGTTGGATTAAATAGGTGGACTATCAGTAGCTACTTGTGGACTGCTTGATTAGAAGTTTATCAAAGTGTCTTAATATCAAACACCTTCCAACTCATAATTTTAAGTCCATTTCTTCTGGACATTATAATTGTTCTTCACGTAAACCTTCTCAGCGTACTCTAATGTGGAATAAATGATAGGTGCGTTGAAACCACCCCTAGTCATGGTAAATGTATCTTTAGTTAAAAAGATACTGCTATTTTGTTGAAGAAAAAATTTATTCCTAAAATAACTGGATATGGTATGTAATCTCTTAATATCCAAACCAAAGTTACTCGAATGAGTTTTAACTCTGAATTCATTGTTTTAAACTTATCCTAGATTAGGATATCACAGAGTTCGTAATTTTTGTGAAATTCAAACTTCATATTCTCCGCTAGATTAAGCAATAAGTCTATGTCTGTATTAATCTCAGAATAGTCTAAATGAAGAGTATGACTAAACTCTGATTTTTCAAAATTATATTTGATTTTATAATTATCAAATATTTTAACTGAGTTAATTTGGGTTTTTCCAAATTTAACCATTCTACCCCATACCAATCATTTTTCGACAATTTACTATCGTAGGTATGAATAAATATCCGGATTGTAAAGAACATTTGTCTCATTGGCAAACTCCTTATTAAAGGGATTCATTATAATGATCGGTCTTCGAGATACTAAGAAAGCAGGAGGTGTTGGAACAATTTCCAACTTTCCATAGAATTCTCGTAAAATAGTGATCTTTTTCAAAGTCAAACTGTTTTCCATAAATGGAATTATAAATCGTCTATTCCTATGATGAGTATACCCTAGTGGGATATCTCTAATCATCTCACTATGTGCAACTTCTCTTGGAGAGAGATAAACTATTGAATTTATTGTGAACTTATGCAGTCATGCTCACTAAAATCTTTACACCCATTTATTCAGTACTGGGTAATCATATATATATATATATATATATATAAGTTAGACTAGAAACGACAATTTTGACCCATATAAGTATATTTCATATATATAGATATATGTATGTATATATATATACATACATACACATATGTATATACACATATATATACATGTGTGTATGTATGTATATTTATATATATATATATATATATATATATATATGTAGAGATAGAATGTAGACACATCCCATCTCTTTGTACACAGGTTTTACTGTAGGCACAAGTAGAGGATCAACAGTTGTGATTGTTTCACTTAATGTTTTCAATAGTGCAGATGAATGATTAGGAGAATATAACGACTCTGCAGCGGGTGGGCGCGAGGGTTTTATTTCATTCATCACCACGCTTATTTTCTTCTCCTCTCTGCAGCGGCGCTCGCGTCTTTTCCTCCCCGAGCGAAATCGAGTTCTCCGGCCGGCTCGATTTCGCGATTCCAGCCGGAATCGAATTCTTAGCGGCTCAATTTTGCGATTTCAGTTTCCATTCGGCTTTTGATCCAAAGTGATCCACGCTGTATTTAATCATAAGCGTATGATTCATACAGTACGTAATCACAATTCATTGCATAATCACAACTCATTAAATAAAATCAAGTTATGTTTTAATCACAACTCTATGTTTTAATGACAACTCATTCTATCACATTAAATGCTAGCACAGTGACCACCTACTTTTTTTCTGCGTTGTTTTCCGTCTTGCTCTCTGTTTCTCGCGCCTCTACTTCACTTGTTGTTTCATTTCATTCTTTTTCTTTTCTTATTTGCCTAACATGCTTAGTTAAATCTCAATACAAATACTTAGCTGTATTTCTTATTCTTCTGTGTATAATTCATCACGGCTTTTGAGCTCTTCTTTTCTTCTCCATGGATCAGCACGTTGAAGGTGTTTACCTGACAGATTTTTTAATAATGTGATTTTTTTTGTTTTAATATTGTATTACTGGATTTAAAACACACATAACAAAACACAATCTGAATCTTTGTTACTCTCCTTAATTTTAATATATTGAAAGTGGAACAGAACAACGAATGAGCGAAGAACAAATTTATTTTTAAAAGAATACATCTTTGTGATGCTAAAGTTTTTTAAATTTTTAACACAATTCTGTTTTTATAGCATTCGAAACAAATCCAACCAAGTGTTCTGCTTCATCAACTCGGAATGTAAATGTAGAGAAGGAGAAGTCACTATGCTTAGATATGATTTTTTCAACTCTTGAAGCCGTAAAAGAACTTTACATATATTATGAAAGAGCAACCGAATTTAGTGCTGTTATTCGAAGTACAGAGAAGAAAAAAGGTTCCAATGAAGTCGGTGCATGTCTAATGACTTGTCAGCGTTTTGGAAATTATAGAGAGCATGGTAGGAAACAAACCGATGAGGGGTCCAACAGAGAAGCTACTGAGAAGAGAAGCAGGTCTATAGTGAAATGTGGATGTCCTGCGAGAATGAAAGTGATAAAGCAATCAACTGGATTATGGAAGGTGACTCAGTATAAAGATGAGCATAATCACAATTTTGTCAGTCCAGCGAAAAGGATGCGAATGCCTCTATAAACATATGCTAGCTGCAACTAAAATATTGATCGAGTCATTTCATAACGAGGGTATATCCGTAAATAAAGTTGTAGATATTCTCGATGGATCACAGATTGGTTTTGATGATAGAGATTGTTGGAATCACTTAGGACCATCGAATGAATACAAAAAACCTGTCCAAAGGGATGCAACGGCAGCGCTCAATTTTTTTAAGAAGAAGAGTGTAGAAGATCAAAATTTTTTTATGCATACAGATGGATAGCGAAGCAAGGGCAATAAATTTTTTTGGGTTGATGGTCGATCACGCCTACAGTTTGAGTATTTTGGTGATGTGATGTTTTTCAGTACAACATATCGCACGAATGTGTATGAGATGCCGTTTGCTTTATTTACTGGAGTTAATTATCATATGCAGTCAATTCAGTTTGGTTATGCATTACTTTTAGATGAGACGGAAGAGTCTTTTATTTGGCTGTTTGAGACATGGCTTGCAGCTATGGGGGGTCGTGCTCCATCTTCTATCATTACAGATCAAGGCCGAGCTATGACTGCAGCAGTTGAAAAGGTATTTCCTACCACACGACATTGTTTATGGCATGTGATGAAAAAATTTCCTGAAAAACTTCCACACATTTATTTCAAAAAGTCACAATTCAAAAAAGATAGTCGAATGTGTATTCAGAAAACTTATACTCCTTGTGCTTTTGAATCGGGATGGAATGAATTGATATGTAAATACAACTTGAACGAATGGCTACAGGGGTTATATGATATTAAAAAAAAGTGGCCTCCAGTTTATCATTTAGATACTTTTTATGTTAGTATGAACACTACAGGACACTCTGAAGGTATGAACTCTGTTTACAATAATCTTTTCCACCCAACTACAACTCTTCGCGAGTTTATAGTGAAGAACGATAAGTGTTTGGCTAAAATTATTGAAAAGAAAAAAAAGAAGATTATATTAGCGAACACTCTAACAGTATTGTTGATGGTCATGCTTTTTTTTGAAGAATGCAGCAAATGTATATACCAGAAATGTGTATGACAGATTCAAAAGAGAATTTGAAAAAGCTCAAGCAGAATATATCCTATATGATGATGGAAAGAGTAGTGATGGATTCACGACGTACATATATAAATCTCGAATTCTCGGTGACGATCATTCATTGATGGTCAGATTCAACCCATGCCATAAAGTAAAGTTATTCTGAATGCAAATTATTTGAATTTGTAGAGATTCCTTGTGGACATCTTTTAAAAATTTTTCAGTCCCGTGATATGAAAATACCGGATAACTTCATTTTTAAGAGATGGATAAAACGAGCCAATAAATATAGAGCTGAGTATGATGGTGGAGCAGTACGAGGACATGAAAATTCTGACCTGCTCAAAACTATCCAACTCTTGAAGATTTTTAGCCAGTTGTGTTATGACACAGGTGAAGCAGACGAAACTTTTCAATTGATATTGCAAACATTACAGAAATTTTGCAAATCAATGAAGTAAAGAAGACTGATGAGAGCTCAAAAGTCAGTTCATACATTGCCAACGAGAGCTCTCAAGTTGGTGTTAATGCATCTCAAGTTCTACTTTTGAATCCAAATATTTCACAGACCAAGAAAAGGAAAAAAGAAGTAAAAGCTTCGTTTGGTAGTAGTAGAATAAAATGTGGTTTAGAGAAATCTCTTGCAAGAGCTAAAGCGAAGATATACAGGAGATGTGCTTGTTGTAACAAGATTGGTGTTAAACACGACAAACGAAATTGTCCTCAAAATCCAAATAGAAAAAAAATAACTAAGTATAATTGCTACTTAATATTTTCTCCTAATTTACTATCTTTTCGGATTAAAATTAGTGTTAACTTTTGTTAAAATTTTTTACTTGACAGTTATTGATGAAGATGCCGACGAAGACAAACACAGTGATGATAATGAAACTATACATAACGACAATGATGATGAATTATCAACAGGTGATGATTTTGAGATTGATTTATGAAGCTTGATGACGGTTGTTCAAATGTAAATTTTGGTATAGTTATCATATGTAAATTACAGTTTTGTTCAACTATCAAAGTTGTATGGGTTTTGTTTTGAGATATACACTTACTTTTCATTTTTGTATTATCTTCTTACTTATAACGTTATTGCTTATAACATTACTAGTATTTGAATTGAGTTTAAAAGCAAAACAGAGAAAAAATGAAAGAAGAAGAATGAAATAACAAAAGAAAGAAACAGAGAGTGGGAGAAAAATAGAACAGGAGAGATACAACGCGGAGAGAGTAGGTGTAGCATTTAAGATATGTGATTAATGAGTTGTGAATAAAACGTAATAAATAATATTTATTTAAAGAGTTAAGATAATAATGCTGACACATAGCTAGTATTTAATTAGTGAGTTATTATAAGAATTCGGTATGCAGGATCGTTCGGCGTTGAATTAAATTTTTTAGCTAATATATTTTAGTTAATTTTAATGATAACGTAATTCTTTTGATTTTGTTTTTTATGTTTATTTGTATTAGATTTGATGATAATATTGTAGATTATCTGAGCAATTTAAAAAATTTTTTGTTAACAGTGTCGAAGAGAATTACAATAGAATTCTGTAAATCGAATTACAGTAGAGAAATTACAAGGAAATTATTACAAGAGAATTACTACAAGAGAAATACAGTAGAGAAAAAACACAAAATTTTGTTACATTCCATCGGCAAAGAAGAATTACAACAGATAAGAAATTATATTTACAGTATTTCACGACAGAGACATTCACAAGAGCTCCAGGAGCTAGATTTCTTGCATTTATTCATCAACAACAAAGGAACAAAAGAGAAGAAGGAGGAATGAGGCTCAGTGGTTCATGTTTTTACTGTAGGCACTGAGAGTCAAAGATACAACTTTATTTCAGTACTATTCGAAACAATCCATCGTTTTCTCCCTCTCTACACTATCTTTTCTAAAGTCACAGCTACAGTGGTTGCCATGCATGGCCATCCCGACTGCCTTACTGCGTGCTTAAGAGAGGAAGTGCGGAGTGAGTCAAAAAAATTGCAAACCCCATCATTGCCTCATATGAAAAATTTCCAACAGCTGTGATATAGGAACCAATGTCTCGTCCTAATTTTGGCAATCATGCGTTCATTCAACATATCATTTCCGAGCCAACTATCCATCTAATGACTGCACTTTAAAATCAAATCCAATACATCATAAAAAGCAAATTTGTAAAAATTAGAAAAGATCGGCAAAATAAAAAAAAAAATATCAATAATTGAAATAAGTCTTCGGAAATTCAAAACAAATTATAAAAAATTAAAACTTCGAAGTTGGCCGGAGTTGGAGTCGAAGCCGGAGAGAAACCGAGCCGAAATAGACATCGAATCCCAAATTGAGCCGTAACCGAGCGATGAACTCGATTTTGCTCATCTCGACGGTAACTACATCTACACCGTTGAAGCCGATAAGTGCTTCAAGAATCACAGCCGTTGACACGAGTCAAGTGCCAAAAGTAAAACATGTGTCACTCGAGCCGGACGAAACCAGAGATGAAATTAAGCCCGGATCTCGATCACAAGCCGAAATAGACACCGGGATCCGACATCGAGCCATAATCGAGCGAGGAGAACTCGGTTTGCTCGTTTTGAAGCCGGCCGGAGGCGAACTCGAGCCCAGATCTCGATCAAAAGCCTAGATGGACACAAGGATCCGAAATCGGAGCCGTAATCGTGCTTAGACAACTTGATTTTGCTCGTTTGGAAGCCGGAGCCGGAATCAAAATCGGAGACGAAATCGAGCCGAGATCTTGATCAAAAGCCGGACGGAAATCGAAATCACAAAATTGAGCCGCCAAGAATTCGATTCCGGCTGGAATCGTGAAACGGACCCGGCCGGAGAACTCGATTTCGCTTGGGGAGGAGAAGATGCAAGCACAGCTGCAAAGAGGAGAAGAAAATAAGCGTTGTGATGAATGAAATAATACCCTCGCGCCTGCCCGCTGCAGAGTAGTTATATTCTCCTAATCATTCATCTTCACTTTTGAAAACATTAAGTGAAACAATCACAGCCGTTGATTCTCTACCTATGCCTACAATAAAACCTATGTACAAAGGGATGAGATGTGCCTACATCCCATTCTTACATATATATGTACATATATATATATATATATATATATATATATATATATATATATATATATATATATATATACAGATATATACACACACATATATATATATGTATATATATATATATATATATATATATACAAATATATATACACATATATATATACAGATATATACACACATATGTACACATATGTATATATATATATACCATAAACGAAAACCTAAAGTAAGTGGGTCCAGTCATTTGTGAATAGAAGTGATTGTAATAAGAAGTGATTGTAATACTTTCAATGTAAATGTAATATTATCACAATGAATGTAGTATTGAAATATTTTATGAAGTTTGTTTCGAATGAATGACTGTTATGCAGAAGAAATGATGCGTGAATGGTTTATAGAATCAAGCAGTGAAGGCTCTCTGTTTGTTATTTCAGCAGGGCAGTGAAAGCTCTCTATTTTCTACAAGTGAAGCTTTCAAATAATAATATGTGAATGGCTGTTTTGTTATTCAGTTGCAGCAAGTATGTTATATTGGAAGGAGTGTTACACGCTGTTACATGCGGGAAAATATTGTTACGCGGGAAAATGTTACACCATATAGCTCTCATTTTTGAGTGTTTTCTCTCTGTTTGCACTAGAAAGTCTCTATTTGCACTAGCTTTTCTCTATTCTAGATCAATTATTTCCAGCAGCGGGGTTTATCGCCGTTACTTGAATAACTCACAAATGAATTTCGATTTCAAAGGAAGTGAGTATTTGCTAAATGACTTGTGATCGTTATAGTAGTCATAGAAGCCATCGATCACAAAAGAGACAGATTTACGGATCCGAGAAAGAAGTGAAGAAAAGAAAAATTACAAATATAGTGAAATACGGACACCCTGCAACATTAAGGATTAAAAAGGAAGGCACAAATATGGAAAGTAGTTGGTTATAAAGGAGAGCACAACCACGATATTGTGAGTCCGACAAAGAATTTGATCGACTCATTCTGTGATGAAGGCTTACTTGTAAGTAAATTACAGATATACTTGACGGGCCAAGTTGGGAAATGTCTTGCATGATGACGAAAAAAGGTAATGATGGTTGTACGACATGTATTTATAAGTTTCGAATGGAGGAGGATCAATGGAAGTGGAAGGTGAAGTTCAATTCAACCACGAAGGAAGGTAATTGTGAATTTTATGCAAATTATTTGAAATTTTGGGGATTTCATGTGGGCACCTTCTAAAGATTTTTCAAAGTCGTAATATAGAGCTCTCAAATCACTTTGTTCTTGAAAGGTGGATGAAAGGGGCCAACAAATATAGAGCTAAGTATGATATTGCACCAATAAGTGGCCATGAGAAGTCTGATCTATTGAGAACTACTCAACTTCAAATGGTTTACAATCAACTAATTTATGAAACGGCTGAAATCGATGAAGGATATCAAATAATATTGCGAGCATCATAAGAATTATCACAAAGTCTAGTGGGTCCAGTCATTTGTGAATAGAAGTGATTGTAATAAGAAGTGATTGTAATACTTTCAATGTAAATGTAATATTATCACAATGAATGTAGTATTGAAATATTTTATGAAGTTTGTTTCGAATGAATGACTGTTATGCAGAAGAAATGATGCGTGAATGGTTTATAGAATCAAGCAGTGAAGGCTCTCTGTTTGTTATTTCAGCAGGGCAGTGAAAGCTCTCTATTTTCTACAAGTGAAGCTTTCAAATAATAATATGTGAATGGCTGTTTTGTTATTCAGTTGCAGCAAGTATGTTATATTGGAAGGAGTGTTACACGCTGTTACATGCGGGAAAATATTGTTACGCGGGAAAATGTTACACCATATAGCTCTCATTTTTGAGTGTTTTCTCTCTGTTTGCACTAGAAAGTCTCTATTTGCACTAGCTTTTCTCTATTCTAGATCAATTATTTCCAGCAGCGGGGTTTATCGCCGTTACTTGAATAACTCACAAATGAATTTCGATTTCAAAGGAAGTGAGTATTTGCTAAATGACTTGTGATCGTTATAGTAGTCATAGAAGCCATCGATCACAAAAGACAGACGACGGATCCGAGAAAGAAGTGAAGAAAAGAAAAATTACAAATATAGTGAAATACGGACACCCTGCAACATTAAGGATTAAAAAGGAAGGCACAAATATGGAAAGTAGTTGGTTATAAAGGAGAGCACAACCACGATATTGTGAGTCTGACAAAGAATTTGATCGACTCATTCTGTGATGAAGGCTTACTTGTAAGTAAAATTACAGATATACTTGACGGGCCAAGTTGGGAAATGTCTTGCATGATGACGAAAAAGGTAATGATGGTTGTACGACATGTATTTATAAGTTTCGAATGGAGGAGGATCAATGGAAGTGGAAGGTGAAGTTCAATTCAACCACGAAGGAAGGTAATTGTGAATTTTATGCAAATTATTTGAAATTTTGGGGATTTCATGTGGGCACCTTCTAAAGATTTTTCAAAGTCGTAATATAGAGCTCTCAAATCACTTTGTTCTTGAAAGGTGGATGAAAGGGGCCAACAAATATAGAGCTAAGTATGATATTGCACCAATAAGTGGCCATGAGAAGTCTGATCTATTGAGAACTACTCAACTTCAAATGGTTTACAATCAACTAATTTATGAAACGATGAAGGATATCAAATAATATTATGAGCATCATAAGATATCAAAAGTCTAGTGGGTATTTGTGAATAGAAGTGATTGTAATAAGAAGTGATAAGAATTATTATCACAAAGAATCTAATAAATCACAAATGAATGTATATTGAAATATTTTATGAAGTTTGAATGAATGATTATGTGAATGATGCGTGAATGGTTTATTGTTAATCAAGCGAGAAGGCTCTTGTTTGTTATTTCAGGAAAGCTCTCTATTTTCTACAAGTGAAGCTTTCAAATAATAATATGTGAATGGTTACATTATTCAGTTGAAAATATTGGAAGGAGTGTTACACGTTACATGGGAAAATATTGTTACGCGGGAAAATGTTACACCATATAGCTCTCATTTTTGAGTGTTTTCTCTCTGTTTGCACTAGAAAGTCTCTATTTGCACTAGCTTTTCTCTATTCTAGATCAATTATTTCCAGCAGCGGGGTTTATCGCCGTTACTTGAATAACTCACAAATGAATTTCGATTTCAAAGGAAGTGAGTATTTGCTAAATGACTTGTGATCGTTATAGTAGTCATAGAAGCCATCGATCACAAAAGACAGACGACGGATCCGAGAAAGAAGTGAAGAAAAGAAAAATTACAAATATAGTGAAATACGGACACCCTGCAACATTAAGGATTAAAAAGGAAGGCACAAATATGGAAAGTAGTTGGTTATAAAGGAGAGCACAACCACGATATTGTGAGTCTGACAAAGAATTTGATCGACTCATTCTGTGATGAAGGCTTACTTGTAAGTAAAATTACAGATATACTTGACGGGCCAAGTTGGGAAATGTCTTGCATGATGACGAAAAAGGTAATGATGGTTGTACGACATGTATTTATAAGTTTCGAATGGAGGGGGATCAATGGAAGTGGAAGGTGAAGTTCAATTCAACCACGAAGGAAGGTAATTGTGAATTTTATGCAAATTATTTGAAATTTTGGGGATTTCATGTGGGCACCTTCTAAAGATTTTTCAAAGTCGTAATATAGAGCTCTCAAATCACTTTGTTCTTGAAAGGTGGATGAAAGGGGCCAACAAATATAGAGCTAAGTATGATATTGCACCAATAAGTGGCCATGAGAAGTCTGATCTATTGAGAACTACTCAACTTCAAATGGTTTACAATCAACTAATTTATGAAACGGCTGAAATCGATGAAGGATATCAAATAATATTGCGAGCATCATAAGAATTATCACAAAGTCTAAAAGAAGTAAGAAACACTGATGATAGGGACAAAATTTCAGTTAATGATCTAGATAGTATAAATGTGAGCTTACCGTCCCAATTGATGCCTCTCAAGTTTTGCTTTTAAATCCTAACATTTCATACGAAAGGAAGAAAAAAAAAAGAAAATATTTGTAAGAGCACTATGAAAATTAAATGAGGTTTGGAAAAAGCAATTGCAAAAGCCAAAGCAAAGATAGGCAAAAAATATGGCTATTGTAACAAGTATGATGTCAAATATGACAAAAAAAATTGTCCAGAAAATCCAAATAGAAAGAACAAGATAAGTAAGTGTAGTAGTTTGTTTAATTTAATTCCTATATACTAACTTTGTTTTGGAAAAAAAATTCGAAATTGACATTTGCCTTTACATTTTTAATTAACAGTTCTTAATAGAGAAGATGAAGACAAAAACATAAGCGGAGATGAAGATAGCCTTGATGAAGAGTTAGTTATTAATTTGAAGTAACTATTATATTTGTATGTACTATCAACTAGTTGTATGTTTGTTTTGGCATTTTTGCATAAATATTTAGATGTTGTATTCAAAGTTCTTGCATTGTACATATGTCGTTTTCTGAACTTGAAAGTGCTTTCAAGAAATAGTAAAAGGACATTGAAAAATCCTGTGAAAAAAAGTCAAAAAAATAAGAAAAAATAGTGAATAAAAAAGTAAAAGAAGAAAAAACAGTAAAAAAAATAGTAAAATAAGAAAAAACAGTGAAAAGAAAGTAAATAAGTAAAAATAGTGAAAGAAAAGTAAAATAAGAAGAAATAGTGAAAAAAATAATAAAATAAGAAAAAACAGTGAATAAAAAAGTAAAATAAGAAAAAACAGTGAAAAGAATAGTAAACAAAAAAACAGTGAAAAAAAATAAATAAGAGAAAATAGTGAAGGAAAAATTAAAATAAGAAAAAAAAGTAAATAAGACAAAATAGTAAAAAAATAGTAAAAAAAAAAATAGTGAAAGAGAAATATTCATTAGAGACACATTCCATTCACTTTGATTTATGACATGAACATTACAGTTAGTGATCCAGCATACTAGAATATTCCAACATACTAGAACAAACGGTGAACAACTCGTACTTGTCCAGTATTCCAGCATACTAATGTTCCAGCATACAGTTCAGTATTGTATTTCAGCATTGCAGTCCAAATATTCATTACTATCCAGCATTCATGATAATGCATTATTATATTTTTGAACCTTGCACATTCACATTCATATTCACATTCACATAACACTCACATTCATATAGTTATCATTTTTTGATGATTCCACCTTCACATAACATTCACATTCACATAAAAGCAACTCAAGGTTTGCTGAGAATTTTTTTGTATTGCAAAAAAAAAAAAGTTTGATTACAAGTTTGCATAACCATAACTTCATAATACATTGTCAAATGAAAAGCTTTACATCTCATAATCCTACACTATTAAATACAAATTTTTTCTGTTGGGAAGTAATACAGCAACGTTGTCTACATCTTCAATAGAGATAGTTTTGACTGCAATTCAGTTCCTAATTGTATATACCAAAGCATAATCCTATTCTTGTTGTTGTCTCTTTTTGAATTTCCAGCATGCTCCAGAATCTGCCAACCTTTTAAACATATCAATCAACAAAATTGAAACCATATAACAACTATAGATATCGATCAAATTGTTCCAATGAATAATAACTCCTATCAAGTTACTATCAATTAGAATAACTGAAACCAAAAAATATTACCAACAATACTTTGTCACTCACATTCGCATACTCAGATACCACGGCAGGAAATTGAAACCAAATACACATTCTCATTCACATCACTGGAAATCAAAATGTTGATTCGCAAATACACATACTCATACTACCAAACTCAAACCAGATTACCATTACCATACTCGCATTCATATACCACACCATATTTTTCCAGTTTCAGAGTTCTGCATCAGAGACATCAAACCGGAAAGCAAAATCACTAATAAATAAAAACAAATCAGTAAAAATCACTAGGAAACTTACAAAAGTAAAAATAATCACCTAAGACCATTGAAATGCTGATCATCAGCTGCTCACCAATCACCGACTACTACTCCTTCTAGCTATTTAGAAATAAGCTTGAAAAAAAACAAAACCGTTGAAATTGTCATATAACTTTTTAAATGCTTACAAGATATATAAAAATAATGCTGCAACAAAAATAGTTCTAAAATTTTACCTGAAATTCGCTCGATGGCCGGTGTTCGAACGCTTTTGCCGACGGCGACGAACAGCGGTAAATTTCGAAATTGAAGACGTCAGAATGTATAGAAGATTGAGATGAGTAGAAATTAAAGATTCGCTACCCCTAATTTTGCTCTCCATGCGACGAATGAATGGTCCGGTTTCGACGAACGAATTAGGACTAACGGCGGGAAAATCAGAAATTGAAGATGTTAGACGGCATAGAAGGAAGAGGACAAGAATAATTGAAGGTTCGCTAACCCTAATTTCGATCGTCGTCCGGCGAACGAGTGCTCCGGCCTGACAAACAAAACTCTAGGGTTTGAAGCGGAAAAGGAAAAACTGAGAGGGATTAAAGGAAATACAAGAAGAAGAGGAAGAATTGAACCAGTGTAGGGAAAGAATGAGTCGCGGTAGTGAGAAATCGGCGCTGGGGAAGGAGATCGCAGCGAGCTCATAATGAAGGAAGAACGAGAGAAAAAAACTTACGAAGGAAAGAAACGAAACGCAGCTCGTGCGAGGTGAAGGAAATTTCATGTGAATGGACCCAGTTTACTTTACTATTACTGTGCGCGCACATCACGCACATCAGATCTGGATCGTCCAATCAAGATCGGACGGTCCTGATAAAACTCGTATTTGCTGCCTTATATAAATACTGTGTAAGGACACGCTCGTCATTTCGCGTGGCCTTACAGAGTATAACCGTTAATTTTTTTTAATTTTTTCTCTCATTTTCTTTCTTTCTCTCCCGAGCGTCTTCCTTCTTCTCCCGAGTGGATCCCAACATCGCCTCTCCGAGCCGGCGATCGTCGGTTTTTACTGAGAATCTTAAGCATTTACTGTCTAATGTCTTCTCCTTCTTTCAATTTCAGGTTCAATGGCTCTTTTCGATCAACCCTCGTTCGAGAACCCGACTTGGCCCAAACCCTAGAACATTGGCTGGCGAGCTTCAATCCGGTAACGTAGTGTTGTTTATCCTTCTCCTCCTCCTTCTCTTTCTATTATCCACACCATTTCATCAATTGCAGCCTTCAGCACCGTCGAGGCCGATTATCTTACTGCCGTGTGCGCTCCCGAGCTCATCGGTCTTATTTCTCGAATTCGATCAATACTGATTGCTGGTATTGTTATTCCTTTCAATTCTTTACCAATGTTTCTTTTTTTTTAGATGTTTTGAATTTTTTTTTCTATGATGGTGCAGTCCAGAACTGGAGCTGGAGTCGGAGCAAGAAGAGATTCAATTACAGTGTTTCAGTTGCAGGTATCTTCATTTCAGTATTTAATTTTGTGTTTTTTTTTCTTCCCTCTGTTTTTAGGAAGGCCCGATGATGAAAGAGGTGACCCGCGTGTAGGCTTCTCTGGAGCTCGCCAGATGCAGCCTTAGTGGCTCTGGGCTCACTAGGTGCAGTCTTGAGCAAGTGCCTACTTGCTTTCATTTTGTGTTTTTCTGTTTTTCATGAATGTCGATTCTTCGACTTGCAAATGTGTTTGAATGTGTGGGTGTGTATCAGTAGTGTCATGCAGGCCATTCATGTAAAGGTGTGGAGTCTTGCAAACGAATGTTAGGTATTTTTCAAAGGTGAATTGCAATGTAAGATTGTAGTGTTGTTGCTGTTACAGTTTTGTCTAAAACTTTTGCACAAGCTTGAATACTAAAATTGTTTACGGTAAATTACTGACTGAATTTGTTTTTAGTTGGTAATTTAACCGAAGTTATCTAAAGATAATTTATCGACTAAGGATAGATTCAATCGGTAAATTTATCGACATTATAATATTCAATCGATAATTTACCAACTAAAATAAATGATCTGTCGGTAAGTTGTATTATTAGATCTGAATTCTAGGTGCCAGAACTTCATTTCGTTCTCTCATGTTTGTCTTCACCGCCGGTTTTTCTCTCCTCTTTCTTTGGCAAAGTTCCTCCTCACTTCTGTGCTTCATCTACCGAACTCTTTCCAATTAAGCTCCTTCTTTCCTATTTCTTCTTTATCTTATCTCTTTTGTTTTTCCTTTATCGTCCACGACGCCTACTACCCACAAGCGAGAATCCTAAGTTTCGTCAGACCGCTTCGCCTACCTTTTGACCATGCCGAGCAGCTGCAGGCCCTTCCCTCGCCCTACTAAGGCGTTTCCCTCATTCAATTGCGATGAATTCCGGCTCCGTTGTGTGAATCTAAAGATTATTGATTATGATTTTTTGTCTATTGATTTTTCTGAAACATGGTTTATCACATTTATTTTTGAAGAAGAGAAGGATAAGGCAGCTGCAGTAGTAGAGTAATGGAGGAGGAGCGGCAGATGAGAACCACACGATTTGGGTTGGAGATTTGTATTACTGGATGGATGAAAGCTATTTACATAGTTGTTTCGCGCACATCGGCGAGGTTCATTGCCTACTCTTCATTTCTACTCTGTTTTCTTTTTTGTTATAGTTAATTATTGAGCATTTGTAGTACAGTAACATTTCAATGAGTTGCAATAACCACAAATCCAACCGATTTATTCTTCATTTACATCCACCTTTAGTGTTTAAATTTGATTGCGTTTCTGTCCAAGTACACTCTCGTGGGATTTTTATACAACACCAAGCAATTGTTTTGAATTAATCAATAAATGCAGCCTATTCGTTTTCTGTTAATTGTTCTCATTGATAAGCTTTTACGTTGTTGTGTAAATGATGGTTTATGAAATCAAAGGACTCTCGCTTGATGCATTCCCAAAATGGAGATTATTGTAGTTAATGTACGTCTGTTGGTTACAAATTATATGATATTGATTTCTTTTCTAGTTTCAGCTATTGTTGGTTTATTCCTAGATTTCAGTACTCTTTCTACCTGAATATGGTGGATAAGTAGTCATTCTTTAAAACTTGTGTTGTTTAATTGAGCATGTGTTGTTTAATTTTTTGCCATCACACAGTAGCACAAGGAGCTCATCATAGACGAGCACTATTTACGTCCTTATCACATGAATAAAGCTCATAGGCAATGTATCATGCTTGTAGTGTTTTCTCGCTACTATTACGCCTAAAACTTTGGCTACCTAATGTCAACATAATTTATGAGCTATGAGCCTAATCAAATGAATTCGATTGCCTATTGCTAAGCGTTGTTACTTTTCCTGATAATGTTTTGGTAGTAATTTATTAAATCAGTGATGTAGAAAATGGAGTATACACTTCGGAAATTAGAGTATGCACTTGAGAAAAATGTGGACTTAAATTTCAAGCAATTCCAAAGAAGATAAGTACTTTTTCAACCTCAGAGAGGCTAGTTTTCGTAAAGAAACAAGGTCCATCAGAGCCACTCATTCTGGCTACTGGAAAGCAACTAGAGTTGATAGAAAAGATCACAACTCAGGAGAGCAATCAAATAGTGGGGTTAAAGGAGGTCATAATCTTCCGCAATAATATGTTTGTGACTATTCCACATGTAGGTTTTTGACAATCATGGTTAAGGATCAAGGACAGAACCTATAATTTTTGTAGATTCATCACACTATTTGTGATTGTTAATAAATTCATCATTATAAATTTTGATGAATGTATATACTATTAATGAATTTTTTGGTGAAGGATGTGTAATTTTGATAATATATATTAAATGTTATTTATCATTTTAATGAATATTTTTGTAATATTATTGCATATGTTACATATAGCAAATTTTAGTCGGTAACTCAAAATTTAGCCACTGAAAGTTTTAGTTGGTAAATTTAATTTACTCACTAAAATTTAATTTACCGATTGAAATTTCAAATGGTAAATTTAATTTATCCACTGACATGTTAGTCAATAATTTGTTTAAATTACCGACTAAAATGATCAGTCGATAATGCACAGTAATTTACCGACTTAATTTATATGTTAGTCGGTAAACGCATTACCGACGAGTCATTGCCGACTAATGCCAACCTTGCTTTTTTTAGTCGATAATGCTTTTTAACGACTGAATTTGTTCGTTTACCGACTGAAATATTCAGTCGGTATAGAGTAAATATGTAGTAGTGGATGACTCTTATTACTACAATCGTCACAAAATATCACTGATTTAGAGACTCAAGATCCTAATAACTCTAATAGCGGTAAGTATTTTATGAATTAATTTATTATTTGTTAATTACTGCACCCCACAATGTTCCTCACATTAGGACCCGTTAATACGCAAAAGCAATATGCTCGAGGTGCGAATAGATGCAGTTACTTGGAAATGTACATATTGGGGAATAAAGAAAAGATAAAAGATTGATATTCTAGATAGAATATGGAGACTAGTTGGCGAACACGCCAACTGGTTCGCAAGGGAGATGATATATCTGGTTCGTACTTATGCTCCGGTTAAGAACACTAAAGGTTAGAGTATGATCGATAATTCTATTAAGAACGTGATTTGTTCTATGCTAGCTATAAATATCTCAACTCTTCCATAATATTCATTGTTAAGATTGATATTTTTAACAAATACATTCATCATGATAGGAAAAGTTTGATTTAGATTTGTCTGATCTTGGAACTTTGCAATGCTTACATAATACTAGTACCGAGCGATATAAGGATTGGCTTTGTGAATGTGATGACTATTACAAGAGTTTCGGTGGTGGAGAGAGGGCTCGAGCAAACCCTTATAAAGACTTTATTGTATCAGTAGACCGATGGGAAGAATAGATGTAGCTATGCAATATGTTTGACTTGCTTGAATGGATCATAAAATTCATTTATTTACTTTCACTTTTCATTAATTTCTTTGTCTCATTATTATTAGTTCTACAAATTTAGTGTTGTTAATAAATCAAGAAAAACAAAAGCTGCTTATGCAAAAAATAAGAGCAAACATATAGCAAGTCACGAACTTCTACATTTATACAACAGGAGAAGATATCTTATTATTGCTATTTCAATTAGTAGCATTTAGTCTTTTTTTCCAATATGACAAAGATACAAGGGCCTCTTATTATTAGCAAATCTCATCTCTTAACAAATTTGCCAAATGCCAATTGTATTGACTTATCTTGGAAACACACATCTCAAGCACAAAGGTAAAGAAGGAGAGTTGGGTGTCGGAGGAGTCGCACTCAAATTATATAAGTTATGTGCTTTTCAAGTTACTAAGCGATTACGGCATATGAGTTAGATTTTTTTATAATACAATATTGCTGATTTAAATGAAATACATAATCAAATTATAGAGATACAAATCAAGATGGAAGTGCCACCAGCGACGAGGATATTTTCCTATCGGTGCTTGGGAAAGCACACGGATATATTCGTGGGCGTGGACCCAAACCATCTAACACTCGAATCAAGCACATTAGAACAAGTTTTTACAGGAGAGCACCTTTTGATGAGAGATATGAGCAAGAGGCTTCGAGAAAACTAGTGTTTCTGAATTATATGAAGCCAGTAAACAATCAAAAATCCATGGGTATTTGAACCCGTACAAATTATAATCTTTGACGAAAAAAATGAGAGACAGTAGTTTCAGCTTGACAAGCAACAACCTGAGCTTGACAAGCAATAAGCTGAGCTTGTGGAGACTAGACAATGCCTCCAAGAGAATGCAGCAAGGATATCATATTTAATGGAGATGTTCAAAAACTTAAAAATTGTTGCTGTAACACCAAATGAGTAAGTTGATTGCTTTATAAAATTAATAATAGTTTTTGAATTAATTCTAACAAAATTTTGTATTAGTATAATTGTTAATTAGAATGAATGTTGTATTATCAAACATTTGTTAAAGTATTAGTTCAAATTTAAACAATGTTTGCTATTTGAATGTTATGGTGAATGAATGTTCGGGTGAATGGATGTTGCTATGGTTTTGGAAAGTTAACTGTTAATTAGTTAGATTGAATGTATTAGTAAACATGCAACTGACCATTTCTCCATTTTTTTCTATAAAATTATCGATTAAAAAGCTCAGTCGGTATGATTTTCAATAGATTTACCAAACTCACCCTGACTTAAGTTGGTAAAATTTTTTACTTTACCGTCTAAATAACTTTGCATCTATTAAAGTTATTAAGTTTACTGATTGAATGTTTTTAGTGGGCAAATCCTTTAATTAACCCAAACGGTGCCGCACCCGTAACCATTTCTCTTCTTCCTCTCTGCTAGCTAGGGTTTCTGCCCAGCCGTGATTCACTACCTATCAGCCCTTCATCTGGAATTCTGATGCTACTTGTTTGTCGCCGCTCTTCTCACAAGGTATGAAATCTCTCAGTTGCTCTACGAGTCGCGTCGCCTCGCAGGAATTGGCTGCGGCCTCCTCGTCGTACCGTCGCTGTGATTCCCCATGCTCCTTACATAGGTCGCCGCCGTAAAACGTTGGTAAACATAGCAAGGTGTGTTGATTAAAATATTTTTTAAAATATTGTTGGATGGAAAGAAAAGAAAGAAAGAAAATTGAATAGTGTCAATTTTTTGTTTGAATGTTGTTAGATGAGCTGTGGTTATTAAGTAAATTTTTGTTTGAATGTTGTTGGATGAATAGTGGTTATCAAGTGAATATTTGTTTGAATGTAGTTAGGTGAAATATGGCTTGAATGTTGTTATATGATTATTGTTTGAATATCGTTAGACGAATTTGCTTTGAATATGGCTTGAATTTTTGTTTGAATGTTATAAGGTGGGAAGTTTGTATGTTTTAGATTATTGTTGATTAAACTTTTGAATTGAACTAAAGGTGGTTGAGCTAACTTTATCGGTTTGAGATAACTATGTTGTTGCAAAAAGATATTGTTTTGTAACGGATTGAATATGTATCTTACTATGCATAACATACATATATGACAATTTATTTGTTTGTGTCTAATTTTTAATTAGTAAGGCCAATGTTGAAAATTTTCAAAATAGGATGGATAAAACTTTGATATATATTACTAAAAGGCTATCGGAGGAGTATAAAAATCAAGTTCAATTTTTTATGCAATTTGCTAAAGATCATTTTAAGGATATTAGTGAAATGCATTGTCTATGTCGACGGTGTTTGAATAAATATACAAACACCCTTGATATAGTATATATGCATTTGCATGTCAATGATTTTATGGCATCTTACACTATATGGCACCTTCATGAAGAAGTCCCAATGTAGTAAAAGAGAAAGTGCAACCCTGAAGATCTGAATTTACAAAAAGAAGTATCTTTTTCGAGCTGTCATATTAGAAAGATCTCAAACTTCGGCACAATTTTGATATCATGCATATCGAAAAAAATATTTGTGATAATATTTTTATGGACTTTGTTGAATATAGACAAAATGACAAAGAATTCCCTAGAGGCTCATTGTGACTTAGAGGATTAAGGTATACGACATGAGCTGCATACAAAAAGATTGGGTACAAAATAAGTGAAAAAAATCTATTGCATATTACACATTGTCACTTCCAGAAAGAAAGAATTTGCGAATTTCTAAAGTCTATGAGATTTCGTGATGGATATGCTGTAAATATTTCAAGATGCATAAATATGATGGATGGCAAAATTTCAGGGTTGAAGAATCATATAATCATGTTCTATTGCAACCCCTATTAACTATTGGAATGCGTGGATATCTTAAAAAAGAAGCGTTGGAATTAATCAGTGAATTTGTAAGATTTTTCAAAGGATTGTGCGTCAAGACATTAAGAGTAGACGTATTTGAAAAAATGCAATAAACTGTTGTGATTGTTCTTACAAACTTGAGATGATATTCCTTGCGACATTTGTTGCTGTCATGTTACATTTAGTAGCTCACTTGCCGGAGGAATATATAAAGGGATCTCCCCGTCCATTGAAGATGGATGTAATATATAGAGAGGTGAGATCGCATGAATTTGAATATTACAATTTCTAATTTATTTTTTTCTATTCGGGACTTATAACCTCCTCTTTTATTTGGATAACAATTTTGTTGCACTTAAGACATCTATTCGCAATATAGCACGTACAGAAGGCTCTATTCCAGAAGCTTGTATAGTGAATGAGAGACTAACATTTTGTTTTAGGCACTTGCGAGGATTAGAGAGAAGATTCAATTGACAAGTATGATAAAATGATGGAGAGATACAGTTAGCTAGAACATTATCTGTATTTTCTCAAAAAGTGCAACCATTAGATAAGGCCAAGGAAATTCTCCTCACAGAAAAGAAATAGAGTCTAGCACATTGGTTTATTTTGAATAATTGCAACGAAATTGTTTTATATATCAGGTAAGTATCTGGAATATTATCGATACATTCTTTTTTGTTGTTCAGAAAGCATAACATATAAGATCATTAGTCACTAACGGACATGATTTTCAGTGAGCATAAAGAGCTTCTCAAAATGGAGAGTCGCCTTAACTTAGAAATAACGTAAAGAAATGAGTTTCTTATGTGGTTCAAAAAAAAGTATGACATACTAATTTCTCATTTGATTATTTTAATTTCATTACTATTTTGAAAGCATGACACTAATTTCTTGTATTTTCTTATTATAGTAAGGCATCTTCGTGCAACTACAGAATAGATCACATATGATCTTTATTCTCCTAGTCCTGGGTTCTAGTACACATTTAGTTAAGTATTTTGGATGTTTTGTCATGTGGTGAAATCCTTAACAATCATAAGGTATTTTTGATGCGTTGTCAATGTGGTAAATTCTTAACAAACACACGAGCATCATTTGTTAACTCAAAACGATGGGATTTGTGCAAGGTGATCATAAATATCAATATTTAAATTTTTACGATATTTTGAGTAAAGTCTTGGGTTTGGCATATTCTAAAGGCTATCAAGTTGTTTTATTCAGGTGTGAACGATTTTGATTTAGAGCACTGAATACCCATCAAAGTTGATGATGACCTTAGAAGTATAAATATTACAAAGATATTGTATCAAAGTGATTCGTTCATGTTTCTAATGAATGTGACTCAAGTGTTTTATTTTCCTGATACGAAACAAGCCAACGGCTGGGTTGTTGTACAATAATCACAACATCAATTTATTTCATCCATTTTTATTTAGAGGGGACAAGATGAAAAAGATACATATGTAACTGAGCTGCGACTATCGTAGAGAATGATGCTTACCAAAAGAGTATTCGAGATAAGAAATAAAGATGATAGTAAATAAATAGATCATATAAATAAAACATTAGAAGTTGACCATGATGTGTTAGAAGCTTTGGATGATGAACAAAAAATTTATTATCGTGATAATGAAAAATGAAAGCTCAGACGAGTGCAACTGTAGTGATGATAAATGTAATAGAATTATAATTTGCATGAGTTTTTATCTCAACTCTTATAAATTAATTATATATTGATGATTACAATTATATACTAATACAATAAATTTGCAGTTGCTTTTCATTAATTTAGCTTGATGAGTGTTTTAATTTCAATAGAAAACTAGCTAATTTGGAAACTCAAGTATCGGTAAGTGTTTATTGAATTAGTTTAAAGTTTATTGAAGGTTGCATCTCACCCTATTCTTTATGCCACGGTATATTGTGACACAATCGTACTATTCTCATTTGTTGATTGATTGTTATGGCGGTATATGTTTTTATGGTGGACGAAATGATTGAATGTTGTAATATTATAGTTTCGGAATGTTGAATGATACATTATTTAGAGTTTTCGAACACTGATTATTCTATTATGCAAACCACTGGAATGATATTGTATTATATGTCACTTTGGAATATTGAATGTTGTATTATAATAAGTTTAGGATTGTTAAGATGTTACTTTATTGAAGTTGAACGAAAGCAGTTGTGGTTGTGTGCAACGCTTTGATTTTAACTAATGAACAGCTAGTCGGTTGGGAGGATTACCGACTGCTAGAAGTAGTCGATAAAAGCTAGGACAAAATGTTGCTATTTGTCGACTGAGAAGCTCGTTAGTAAACTACTGACTAAAACGGCAGTCAAAAATTACCAAACCATCTTGCGGTTGGTAATTTACCGACTACTGTGCTAGTAAGTAAATGACTAACTAATGTGCAAGCCAGAAAATTATCAACTACATGGTCATCGGTAAATTACTAACCGCAAAGCTTGTTAGTATATTACCTACTGATGCGGTAGTCAGTAAGTCACAGACTATATCTTCAGTTGGTAAATTACCTACTATTCTTTTAGTCGGTAAAGTGCTGTTACATGCCGGCTGATTTGTAGTGTTAATTGACAAAGTGTTTACCGACCAATTGTTAATAATCGAATTGACATTTTGTCAGCAGTAGTTTTCTTTAGCAACAGATATTTTATGCATACAGACTGTCTTCATAAGTCGGTGATGGTCTTATTTGTAGTAGTGTCCTCCAACCATTTTGGCAAGCATATAATTATATTCTTTTGAGTGTGTTTTTTCTAGGACCTAAGTGATGGTTTTGTATGGATATGAGCTAAATTTCTTTACTTTTGTGAATGTTAGCTAAAAAAAGAAAAGTTGAAGAAATAAGCAAAGGAAGGAGACACGAGAAAAAGATATGATGCAATGCAAGGACCTAGAACAAACCAAGGGAAAGATTTATTTGGCCTTTTCCTAGGTCATTCTCGCTTCAGGTCCATTACCCTATTCAAGCCTTAATTTAAAATATTAGTAATAAAGTCTATTTGGTATGTAATGAGTTCTAAAGCAAAAATCATTTGTAAGATACTATAAAAAGTATAGGTATATGTACATCAATCTCAAGTGCACATCATGCACATTAAGGTACTGAAACGCGCTGATTGGTAATACGGAAAGGCAGCTTAGTCTTTTTCTTCCCAAACAAAAAACGCATCTTCTTGTGCAGTGGTTCATTCATTCTTCTTCTCTTTCTCTCTTGTCTTCCTCCACCCGAGCAGATCACGACTCTCGCTCTCTAACTGAGCTCCACTCCGTTGCTCCTACTATCTTTCGGCTACCGCTACTCAATATCTTCTGCTTTGTCTTCTTTCTTCTCTTCTTCCTCTCACCAAAGAGCTGTCTTGCCTCCCGTATTCGATTTGAGCATCCCGTCATTGCTCAAGAAATTCTTGTCCCTCTCATTCTTTCTCTCTTTCTATTTGTGATTTCTACTGTTCTTTTATTTTTTGTGTAGATTCGGGTGATATCTCATTGAGACGTTTGTTTTTAAAAACTTTTGAATATTTTTGGTGTTTTCTTCCTTGGATTGGATAAGGATTTTTTTTTCTTTTTTAGATTGAATTTGTTTTTTTCTCTATTTTAATTAGAATTTGTATATTTATTAGATAAAGAATTAAATTGTGGGATCTGTGTGATGGATGGATTTGTCCATTATTTCGTTAGTCTTGTAAGAATTTCTTATATTTTCACTTAGATTGTCCTCACTAATTCTAATTTCATTCGAGGTGTGGTAATATCATAGAAGGAACCATATTAACTGTCTATATGTAGCTTTCCGCTTGCTATAGTTTTAGCTCTACTTAGGAACGATGTCACTTTATAATCACAATAAGAAATACAGTCTCGATCTTTGGCATGGTGGTTGTGGAAGATGGTTTGCTTAATTTAAAGATGTCTTGGTAGAGACTTTCCATAGCCAAAAGCCATTGCCATATGTGTTTTAGGATATTTTGTTTCAGATGCGATGCATTGTTAAGTTGGGTCTTCCAATGATAATGATAACCGGGTATGTTAGTTTGATTGACATTTGCTAAATCTTGGGCCTTATTTCGCATTTCTTTACTTGTTTAGAACTCTCCTTATTTAGTATTATAAAGAGTCTATATATATGTAATTATATTGAAGGATTGAAGAATAAGCTGGAATAAGATTGAAAGAATTTTTCATTATAATATCAGAGCAAAATTTTAGATCTATTCGACGTCTGTCATGGAAGATACGGATCCGACGGTTAGATTCGACCAAATCTATCTACCGTCGTCGTAGAATATGACAACTCCGACGATTAGACTTCGACCAGACCATTCCGTTGCCGCGAGATACGATCGCAACAGTTAGAAATTCTATTGTCATACCACGCAACATAGTCGAATCATGTTCAGATACAACTTACTTTATAGGGTAGTAGCTGAATAGGTTGAATGTATATATAATTTCCCTGTGATGTATGCATAAACTAGGCATTCTCTCATTATTATAAAGTGCCATCGATAGTAGGTAGGTCAACAACATAATCAAAATTCTTGGTTGAGGCTTGACCGTTTGATAAGTGGATAACAAGTGGATACTGTATTTTGTGATGATGAAACAATTTTCTTTCAAATTAATAACAACATATCAATATTAGAAAAACCACCAAATATTACATGATTGAATCATTTTACCGTACCAATTTAGCAGCAATAGTCCGATTATTTGTGAAAATTCAGCTTGCTTAAGAAAGAGATATTAAAACATAAAAGACGCTAGAAATTTATTACACGTATTGTATTTGCGAGTGTTCGTGCAGAGGTGTTCGATGCAGAAGATTGTGAACTGAGACATTCGGTGAAGAAGTTGGAATGCAACAAGTTAAACTGAGATGTTTGGTGTAGCAGGTGTTAGAAATTGTAAAGCCACTACATAAATTAGTGTTTCATTAGAATGCAACAAGTTAAATGTGCATTCATATTGGAATGTCAAATATCAAGGAAGACGAATCATCATCCAAGAAGTTGGAAAGTTAATGGTCAAGGGTTTTGAAACATCTCTTGGAAGATGGAAAGCCAAAGGACTTGAACAATTAGTGGGAAGATGAAAGGACAACCGCTTGGAAGTTCAAGAGTCTCCTTGAGGCATTATATATATGAATGAGAGGCATTTGCTTGGAAGATAGAACAAGATAGAAAATGAGAGAAAGGAACATTCTCAAATCAAGTGTGAGAGATAGAAACAAAGCATTTTAGTGAGAGTTTCCACTTAAAGTGTAACACAAGAGTGTAATTGCTTTGGTTTAATGATTTCCTTGAAGGCTAGTTTGCCTTCCCGTGGGGTTTTTTTTGTTTTTTCCCACGTAAATCTCTTGTCTTTGTGATTGTCTTGCTCTTGTCTCAATTCTCGTATTTCTTGCGCAAGATCTTTGAGTGTGTTTTATATTTTCGCTACGTTTATCAACAACCGAACACACTCGCTATTTCCAACAGCAGGTCACACCTATGCTAATTAGGTGGCTGCTCCTACTGCCATCACATCATCTTTATCACTGGTTCCTTCTTTTCTAAATCTAACGACTTTTCTTGCCCTTCGCTGCTGATGGCGTGATCGAACACATCTAGAAAGTCGTCAGATTTAGAAATTGATGCTAATGATCTCGCTGTTTAGCTTATTATAAGTTCGTCTTCCCAACCAGTAGAGAGATATCTAGTGGAGGATGATACCTACCAAGCAAATCAGTTGCGGCAGTTGTTCGAGATGATGCCAAATATTTAGTCAACAGTACTACTTTCGATCATGGCGTGCAACCGACTTCTTTGTTGAAATGTGAGAGCTTTTTCAAAGTTCGTATACATCTCTGACGTGCCAACGTGATATTCTTGGTATCACTCTATTTTCCCATTTATAGTCGTGCCCATTAATTGGGGCACTTCTTAATTACCAACACCAAATTACACATTAATATGGCACTTGCATAGTCGCCATAATGTTTGTTGTGTTTCATCTTTTTCTCTAACTTTTCATTTTTCAGAACTTCCATAGTATTGTAGATATAACGCTTAGTATAGGGTACTATTCCATCCATGACTCGTAACTCTCGGATTTATAAAGCTTATTTTTCTGCTCATGGCTCAGACATTTCGCATGTCTCAAGCTTCTATTCCACCCGTGGCTCGTTTGTAATTAAGGAACTGTATCTGTCAAAAAGGTCTCGTAGTCGGGTCGACATAATGTTTGGTAGATGTGTAACACGATTTGTGTTGTTGACCATACATTGGAGACACATCTTTGGGTTTAGGTTGATAACATGGTCAATATTACTTCGTCGATGGTTTCATACGTCCATAGCTAATATAATTGATATACTGCGGCTCAAAAGTCAGTGCCAAAAAATTTGAAACAAAGGCAATTCTGAGTAGAAAAATAAGGTAGGCAAATCTACAAAAGCAAACTGATTAATATTGACGTTCTCCTCTTCATACGTAGTTCTAATACACTTATACAACAGACATTAAGTACCTAGACAACAGAAAAATAGTTGGACACTACGTTAAGAGCTTAGGAGCAAAGCATGTATCCCTACTGGTGGTTAGTAGACAGGAATTGAAGCTAGGCGTTCACATGTAGGCTCCTTGTTTAAAGCGGATAACTGATGCGGCGATGTACTTGATTCCGTTCTGGTACTTGAAGATGGTCCCCAAAAATATCACTAGTGCATGCCCAAATGTTATAATGCTGAAATAGGTTTTTGAAATCTTTGTTATCAAAGTAATTAGCTAACGGACACTAAAATTTATTACGAAGGCGTATCCTTTTTTCAAGTTCTTAGTCTACTAATAACAACACCAAAATACTAGAAAAGTTGGTAAATATACGTAATTAAATGTTAGAAATTCTAAAGCCACTATGTAAAATAGTGATTCATTAGAATGTAACAAGTTAAATGCACATTCATATTGGAATGTTAAGGATCAAGGAAGACGAACCATCACCCAAGAAGTTGGAAAGCCAACGGTTAAGGACTTTGAAGCATCTTTTGAAGGATGGAAGGCCAAAGAACTTATACAAGTAATGGGAAGATGAAATGACAACCGTTTGGAAGTTCAAAGGTCTCCCTGAGGCATTATATATATGAATGAGGGGCATTTGCTTGGAAGATAGGACATGAGAAAAAGAATCATTCTCACATCAACTGTGAGAGATAGAAACAAAGCATTCTAGTGAGAGTTTCCATTTAAAGTGTAATACAAGAGTTTGTAATTGTTTTGGTTTAGTGATTACCTTGAAAGCTAGTTTGCCTTCCTGTAGAGTTTTTCTCATTTTTTTCCACGTAAATCTCTTGTCTTTGTGATTGTCTTGCTCTTATCTCAATTCTCGTATTGCTTACACAAGATCCTTAAGTGTGTTTTATATTTCCGCTGCGTCTATCTACAACCGAACACACTCGGTATTTCCAACAAGTGGCATCAGAGCCATTGGTTTGTTGCAATGACAAGCAAGTACGAGATTGAGAAGAAATGTAACACCATGACAAGTAAGGTTGGAGGTGCGGATCCCTCGAAGTCCCTTGCTTGTGTGGCGTACTGATGATGGTGAGGCTCTAGTGGAAGATGCAGTAGTTGCTGCTTTTGACAAGTTTTGAAATTGCTGGAGTCAGTTCTATCAATCTTATGACAAATGATGAGAAATGATGGAAGGAATGCATCATCAGTAAGGTACGTTCTATTTTTCGTCTTATGAAAAATATGTTGTTTGTAGGGTAACTGGATGACCTGTACTGCAAGACTCGCGGTGGAGGCGGGATAATGGAGGTCATTAAGGACGGGTTAGAAAAACTGGAGGTTAAAATGATCAACTCAAATCTGTATAAGGTGTGTGGGGTGACATGGTGCAGTAGAAGTTTGTGCTGCATCGGACAACATTGAGGATATTACACGAGTGTGGCACTTGAAATTTGGGCATATCTAGCGACGTGATTTGAAGATCCTCAGTGATCGGAAGTTCCTAAAGGGACTGCTCGAGGTAAAGTTGTCATTCTGCGATTAATGTATTACCTGTGGGCAGCACTTTGAAAGGTTTAGAGATCATCTTCTTTTCAAAGACAAGCTCGACTTGGTTCCCTCGAACTTGATAACTTGTGTGTTCCCAATCCGAAAATAATCGGAGGTCTTTGAGGTGTTCAAATTTTTAAAAGCTCGGACGAAACTTGATTCAACAGTAGGATTAAGTTCAGAAGATGCCTATGATATGCTGAAAATGTTTAGGGTATTACCTATGAGATTCCACTGCTCATACGGTTACCTTCAGTAGGGATGTCATCTTTGCGGAGGACCAATTGCAAAGAGTCACTGAAGTTAATGATGTAAGGGAGAAGGAGGCATCACTCCCAGTGATGACCACATCGGTACTAGAGAAGAATGATGAGAACGACTATTCTAATTTGGAGCCTGAACTAGCTGATGAGCACATGGAAGAGGATGGAGTTCCCATGCTTACACCTCTTAGGCATTCAACTCGCAAGAGAAACACACTTGAGAGATATGAGGACTATTTTATGGAGTTATCTCAATCTGTATATTGCTTATTCATAGAAGAAGGAGAGTCATCTTCTTTGAAGGAAGCGTTGGAGAGTCCAGATGCGTCTCTATGGATGAAAGCTATGTAGGAAAAGCTTGAGGCGCTTCATAAAAATAGGATATGGGAGCTGATCTCTCTGCCCCAAAGACGTAAGGCTATTGGGAATAAATTGATCTACAAGATCAAGCGAGGCAGAAGTGATCAAATAGAACGGTATTGTGCTTGGCTGGTGGTGAATGGCTACGCCAAGATAGAAGGGATCGACTTTGATGAAATATTCTCTCCAGTGATACGTTTGATAACTGTTCGTATGATCTTAGCGCTGTGTGCATCATCGGTTGTCCATCTTGAACAGTTCAATGTCAAAACGATGTTTTTTGCACGTGGAGCTTGAAGAGGAGAAATATATGGTCTAGGTAGAAGGCTTTGCCGTGAAAGACAGTGAGGATCTGGTTTGTCGGTTGGCCAAATCTCTTTATAAGATTAACCAGGCACCGTGGTGTTGGTATAGGAAATTTGATTATTGTATCGGGAGGCTTGGATACAGCAAGCTTGTCTGAAAGTCTTGTGTGTACATCAAGAGATTTGAGGGATGTGAGTTTGTCATCTTGCTGCTATATGTGGATGATATGCTTGTGTCAGATCCAAGCATGGATCACACCAGCAATTGAAGGCTCAAATGGCTAGTGAATTCGATACCAAGAACTTGGGACCGGTAAATACAATCCTAGGGATGCAGATATGGCGAGATAAAGTCAATAGAGAGATAACTGTCTCAGACTAGTTATCTGAGAAAAGTGTTGAAATGGTTCAACATGTATGGTGGTAAGCCGATGTCTACCCCACTCTCTATTAGTCTCAAACTATTCTCTTTGTTATCCTCTAGACAGGGATGTCTCGGGTACCATATGCATCAGTAGTAGGAAGCCTTACTTATGCCATGATTTGCACTCGGCCTGACCTTGCACATGTAGTGGGAGTGGTAAGTAGATTCATGGCATGTTCTGGCATTGAGCATTAGAAGACGGTGAAAAGGATCCTTCGGTATGTGCAAGGTACCTTGAATCTTGCATTGTGTTACAGAGGATCTGAATTGTTTGTCAAATGGTTTGTTGATATAGACTATGCAGGTGATTTGGATAGGAGGTTATTTTTAATGAGAGCATTGATATGCTCAAGATTCCTACCAAAGGGGACCCTGCGGATGCCTTAACTGAGACGGTAACCCTTCACATATTTTTTATTTTGTAGATCTCTATATGGAAACACAATGGAGAACAGCATTGGATGTGACAGTTGTCACAAGGAAGCCGAAAGGAAATCACTACAATATAGCAATGGAACCGGAGCAAGATAAGCAACGATATGAGGTAAAAGGAAGTCAGCTAGCGTGCGTGCTAGCCCTGCTCCTCTCAATCGTACCTATTTTTAGTGTCATCGAATTTTGACGCTTACGTATCGGTATCTTGTTATTCTTGGTTTACAATTTACAAAGTGTCTTCAAATAGGAGATTTGTTAGAAATTGTAAAGCCACTATGTAAATTAGTGGTTCAGTAGAATGCAAAAAGTTAAATGTGCATTCGTATTGGAATGCCAAAGATCAAGAAGACGAATCATCACCCAAGAAGTTGGAAATCCAACGGTTAAGGACTTTGAAGCATCTCTTGAAAGATGGAAGAGCAAAGGACTTGGATAATTAGTGGGAAGATGAAAGGATAACCGTTTGGAGGTTCAAGAGTCTCCTGAGGCATTATATATATGAATGAGAGGCATTTGCTTGAAAGATGAAAAATGAGAGAAAGGAACATTCTCACATCAAGTGCGAGAGATAGAAATAAACCATTATAGTGAGAGTCCCCACTTAAATTGTAACACAAGAGTGTATTTGCTTTGCTTTAATGATTTTCTTGAATGCTAGTTTGCCTTACCGTGGAGTTTTTCTCGTTTTTTCCCACGTAAATCTCTTGTCTTTGTGATTGTCTTGCTCTTGTCTCAATTCTCGTATTGTTTACGCAAGATCCTTGAGTGTGTTTTATATTTCCGCAGTGTTTATCAATAACCGAACACTCGGTATTTCCAAGAAGTTGTATCAGAGCCATTTGTTTGTTGCAATGACAAGGAAGTACGAGATTGAAAAGAAATGTAAGACTATGACAACTAAGGTTGGAGGTGCGAATCCCTCGAATGTCACTTACTTGTGTGGCGTACTAATGAGGTGAGGCTCTAGTGGGAGAGACAATGGTTACTGCATGTGACAAGCCTTGAAGTTGCTGGAATCAGTTCCATTAAGCTTATGGCAAATGATGGAAAAGGATGCATCATCAGTAAGGTACGTCCTATTTTTCGTCTTACGAAAAATTTGTTGTTTGTAGGATAATTGGATGACCTGGACTGCGAGACTCGCGGTGTAGGCGAGATCCTTGAGTTCATCAAGGACGGGTTAGAAAAACTAGAGGTTAAAATGATCCACTCAAATCTGTACAAGGTGCGTAGGGTGACACGGGTGCAGAAAATGCTTGTGTTGCATCGGACAATATTGGGGATATCACGCGAGTGTGGCACCTGAAATTTGGACACATTTCGGGACGTGATTTGAAGATCCTCAGTGATCAGAAATTCCTGACGGGACTGTCCGAGGTAAAATTGCCATTCTGAAATGAGTGTCTTACCGTTGAGCAGCACTATGAAAGATTGGAGACCATTTTCAGTTTAAAGACAAACTCGACTTGTTTCACTTGGACTGAAAAACTTGTATGTTTCTAATCCGGAAAAAGTCGGATGTCTTTGAGCTATTCAAATTCTTTAAACTCCGGGCGGAATTTGATTCAAAGAGAGGGATTAAGTTCGATAGATGTCTATGATATTCAAGATGTTTGGGGTATTACCTATGGGATCCCACTACCCATAAAGTTATCTTGGCCGAGGATGTCATCTTTGCGGAGGACTAATTGCAAAGAGTGACTGAAGTTAAGGAGAAAGAAGGTATCACTCTCGGCGGTAACCACATCGGTACTTGAGAAAAATGATGGGAAAGACGATCCTAATCTGGAGCTGTGCGGTGAATAAGCACATGGAAGAGGATAGAGTTTCCAGGCCTACATCCCTTAGGCGTTTAACACGCAAGAGAAACACACGTGAGAGGTATGATGACTATTTTGTGGAGCTGTCTCATTCTGCATATTGCTTATTCATAGAAGAGGGAGAGTCATCTTCTCTCAAGGAAGCGTTAGAGAGTTCAGATGCGTCTCTGTGGATGGAAGCTATGAAGAAAGAGCTTTAAGTATTTCATAAAAATAGGACATGGGAGCTGGTCCCTCTGCCCTAAAGCCGTAAGGCTATTGGGAATAAATGGATCTAAAAGATCAAGCGAGGAAAGGATGATCAAATAGGACGGTATTGTTCTCGGTTGGTGGTGAATAGCTACGCCCAGATAGAAGAAGATCGATTTTGATGAGATCTTCTCTCCAGTGGTACGTTTGATAACTATTCGTGTGATCTTAACGCTGTGTGCATCATCTGTTTTCCATCTTAAACAGATAAATGTCAAAACGATCTTTTTGCACGGGGAGCTTGAAGATGAGAAATATATGGTCCATCCAGAAGGCTTTGCCGTGAAAAACGTGGAGGATCTGCTTTGTCGGTTGGCCAAATCTCTTTATGAGCTTAAGTAAACATCGTAGTGTTGGTATAAGATATTTGATTCTTGTATCGGGAGCCTTGGATACAGCAAGCTTGTCTCAAACTCTTGTGTGTACATCAAGAGATTTGAGAAAGGTGAGTTTGTCATCTTGCTACTGTATGTGGATGATATGCTTGTGTCAGGTCCAAGCATGGGTCGCATCCATTAATTAAAGGCTCAAATGGCTAGTAAAGTCGATACCAAGAACTTGGGGCTGGCAAACAGAATCCTAGGGATGCGGATATGGCGAATAGTGGCAATAGAGAGATTGGGCTGTCTCAGGCTAGCTATTTGAGGAAAGTGTTGGAGCGGTTCAACATGTATGGTCGTAAGCTAATGTCTACGCCACTCTCTATTAGTCTCAAACTATCCTCTTTGTTATCCCCTATCCAGGAGTAAGAGAGGATAGGGATGTCTCGGCTACCATATGCATCAGCAGTGGGAAGCCTAATGTATGACATGATTTGCACTCGGCCTAATGTTGCACATGTAGTGGGAGTGGCAAGTAGATTCATGGCATGTCCTGGCATTGAGCATTGGAAGACCGTGAAAAAGGTCTTTCGGTATGTGAAAGGAACCTTGGATGCTGCAATGTGTTACAGAAGATCTGGGTTCATTGTCAAAGGGTTTCTTGATATAGACTATACAGGTGGGAATGCGATGAAAACTCCACGGTGGGTTGCGTGGTTTGATGCTTGCTGTGATGTCAACTATATGCAGGCAAGCCACATAGGTACAGGAAGACAACTTGAATGTTAAAGGCTTCCTGCCCTGAGGTGCATGAGATGATCTTGTTTTTCGAGTCCGTACTGCCAGAATTTGATCTTCTGAACCTGTACTGCCTGACTTTAGTATTCCTCTAGACTGCCATGAAAGGCCTCGTGACAAGGAGTTTGCCACTTCGTTTACCCTCCTGAACGTTACTGGTAAAAGAATAGAAGTCGGTGGCGAAGGATTTCTTTCAGCAGAGTTCTTAAATATCGACACGTCCTCCTTCATGTTCACCACGACTCATTCAAAAACCCGGCCTCCAAGATCAATTGGGATTGAAGAGAACGGAGGTGCGATGCTCGCGGGTCGATCTTCGCCTATCGAGGGTCTTCGCATCCGATAGCAAACTTCATTGCACGCAAGAAGAAAATTTGAGCTTTTGCTAGCAACAAGTAGCATGTTCGGACATAAGAGATCGAGATTGTCATGCGGTGTGGAGATCACCGGAGTAGAGATCAGTCCCCGCGGAAACTTCGGAGTTCATCGGAGAAAATCTGTGAGATCCTTTCTCCTCCCATTGTTTCGTTGAAAATCTCTCGGAGATTGCGGCGGCGTGCTCACTTTCTTTTTCGATTCCACTTTGGAGGTTCAATTTAATCACCGTGATGGTGTGTCGGTGGTGTGGAAATTTCAAATTCAGGAGCTTCCAAAGTGGTGCCGGTGGTAAAGGAAGTGGTGATTTGGGTAAATATTGGTGGTGGCGGATGCTCAATTCCGGCGGTAGATGTTGTGATTGGAGGGAGATCTGAGGATACAAGAAGAGGATTTTGAGAAGAGACGACATCGCTTAGTGGTGAGAGAGAGTTTGAAGTCATCGAGCTTGGCGTAGTGGTGTCGGCGATGGAAGTGGTGATCGGGGTAGCTGTCGATGGCGGTGTTGATGTAGGAGGTAGTGAAGGTTTAAGCTCATCTAACGTTGGAGGGATAGCGGTGGCATTCGTGGTAGGAGTGATTTGAGTGGGAAAAAGATTTTGTGAGGAATCCGCATGAAGCGATTTAATTCCGGTGGCAGTTGTGGCTTGAGGAGGATCCAAAGAAACATGAATTGGATCATGTGAAATAGGAGGTTGTTGTTGCTGAACTTGTTCTATTTGGTTCGGCTTATTCTTAAATTTACAAGTCCGTGAAAAACTCCTTTAGCTCGGCTAGTAGCATGCTTAACCGCTCTAGCGCATCACTCGTGCGCTGAGGTATAGGCATTGCATGAGTTTGCTGTGGTTGGATTTGATATTGTTGGTCAGAATAAATATGTGAACACTGATGGTGAATTTGATGTTGTTGATAGGATTGCTCATAAGGATTTCGATGATACCATTGTGAATATGACTCATGTTGCCAATAATATTGCTGATAAAAATTATAAGAAAACTGTTATGAGTACAACTCATATGGCTGATTATGTTGCTGGTAGAATTCATCGCCATAGTACAGTTGCAGATGAAACTCCTGTTGTTGATAATATTGTGACTGATGCCACTGTTGCTGGTGCAATGAGGACATTGTAGCTAGCAGCAAGAGCGAGGTTGCAAATCGACTCCTCTGATACCAATTGGTATGATTCGTGATAACACGAACCGCGAAAATATTCTAATGCTAAATAATCTAAGAAACTAAAAATAAAACTAGAATAAATAACTAATTCAATTCTTCTTTTCCTGCTTACATGAGGTGCCAAGCACCTTTATTTATAGCTTAGCTCTTACCATATTGGTAGAGTTCCTAAACTAACAAAACTCTCTTAACACACGACTCCTACTCAGCTACTTGGTTTCCTAATGAAATACAAACAACTTAGTTTTCTAACGAAACACAAACTCTTATTCACTGGTCTGCTAAAGTAACTCAAACTCCTACTACTTCTAAAATCCTATCTTCTAAATTACGTATGTAACAGTCTATCATAAGTCCTTCCCACATACGGTGATTTGTCATCATTTGTAACTCCTATTACTTAGTAGCTGGAATAGAAGAATCGTCTCTGTATCCTCGTCAAAGACTCCGTTGATTCTACAAATGAATGGAAAAACCACTACATTGTCATTTTTTGCGAGTATGATAGAGTCAAAATATATCTCGACCTAATTTTGACATTCAAATCAGATTTATCGCCCGGAGGTATGATCAGACATATTAATTCGACCTAGTGCACTCGACGTAATAATAAATTAAGGTGTAAATTGATGTCGAACCATAGTATCAATGTTTAGAACACATTGCAACCTCAATGGCAACATATCTAGCTGGGCGTATTAGTTAATGTCTCAATGGTTGGCATTGTGGAACTGCGCTATACGAGGTCAACGTCCATTCTTTTGACATACACATGTCAAATTTGTCGATCTAAATCATGTCGGCATAATAAAAATAAAGTAATAATAACAATTGAGATGTAAATTGATGTTGAACCAAGGCGTCGACCTTATTTAGATCGCATTGCGACCTCAGCGACAACATATCTAGTTGGATATATTGGTTCAATGTCATAAGGTCGATGTTGTGGAATCACCGCCACAAGGTCAACCATGACATCGGCCATCTTGACCTCAACGACAACTATTTATACTTAAGAAGAATTGAGCAGAAGGCAAATCGAAAACTTTCTAGAAGAAGAAAGGGATACCAATTGTTGAGTACTATTGATCCATGGCACGGGAGTTAGAGATCCCAAAACGAGTCGATTGCCGAAACAGGAGCAAGCGCGAGAGTAGAAAAACTACTCTTGGAACAGTCTTCGCATTGTGCGAGCTTTTGCGAAAAACTTTCATGGAGTTTTTCCTAAGGGGTTCATAAAGTGAAGTTTATGTGCTCGACACAGACATGTTTACCCCAAAGGATCAACATTGCAATAATTTGGACACATTGACATGTTTGCTCTGTAGGGATCAAGATGCACAAAATAGTGCAAAATAGAAACATGTGTTTGCTCTTGATCAAGATGATAGAAAAAGAAAAAGTCTTATGTCTTGAAATATTTGTCTTTTTTTTTTCTGTCATCTTAATCAAAATGATGGATGGAGGATGATTCATGATCCTTTCAACCTAAAATTTAATCGATGTGTTCACAACTCATATTTCTTCATATGCAATATGGATATTGCATTTTGAGATTTCTACGCAATTTATATGGACCAATGTACGCCGATATGCACCTATGGTGGCAATGTGCAAATATTTTCTTCCATATATATATAAAAGGAGGTAACCCTACCCTTGGGGTAGCTATGGGGCACCCCACATTTAGAGTGCTAAAAATTAATCTACGCCGGTGAATATAAAGAACTATTAGTTGGAATTTCTGTAAAATTTTAGTTTAATCGGATTACAAATTGACCTTCATTCGGCATCTTGATCAAAATGACAGGAAAAGGAAATTCTAAATATATATATGTATCGCCTCTTGATCAAGATGCTGGATGGAAGTTGATTCGTAGTCCAATCGAGCTAAAATTTTGTCACAATATTTTCAACCCTTAGTTACTTATATCCAACGGTGGAGATTAAATTTAAAATATTGTAAATAAGGGGTTTGCCTATCCCCACTCAATATATATATATATATATATGGCGAGATAGAGGCATAACGGCCACTATGCGCGGTGCTGTTGTGCCTTCATCCCGCCATTTGATCAGCCATCCAATGGCACTCCTCGACACGGTTGTCTTTTGTGGTACAAGGCCACATGGGGCAAGGTCTTCTTTCTCTCATGCACCTTTTTGCAGAAACGAGCTTCTGCAAGGCAAATGGGTGTTTTTGGATTGCAATTTCACTTTGAAAGAGATGGGCAGACGAGTCATTTAGAGAAAAAACTTTTTGACTATTTTTTTTGAGTTTCAAGTGACGCCATCACTACTCTAAATAGGGTTTGAAAATTGAAAGGGAGCGATTACTATTCCAAAAATTATCTCTCAAGTTTCCACCATAGAGCGATTCCTCTCCTCCTGTAACTGTTCCCTATCAATTTAGAATTTAAATTAATTATTCCCGTGCATTTGCCATATTCACGATCGATCGACCTGTACCTGGAATTGTTCAACTCTACCGAAATGGGAATAAAGAAATGGGCAAGAAAAGGTATTCCCTTTTCTTCTATGAACTTGATAATTTTCAGGACGTGCAAGATTGATATAGTAGGCATTAACTAGTTATTTTGAATGACTAGTTCTGAGCATGACATCGTTAGTTCCCAATAGGTTGATAGTCACCTGATTTCCTTTCTTGCGGTCGACATAGTGGGAATGCATAAAGACTGTATTGACTTCAAACAGTCGGAAAGTGAGTTATAAATAGTCAAAAGTGTTGCATTACGGTCGATATCTCAGTTCAACACTAGTCGATGTCTCACTTTAGCACTGGTCGAGAGCGATCCAAATGTACAACCGCGTTGGACACAGAAGAAAAGGTTGACAAAACTTTTGACTTTGTGTAGTCGTTCATTGAGCACTAAAGTAGGTCAAAATTGGTACATTGTGGTCGATTTTTATTTAACTCATTGGGAAACCACGGGGCGAACTTTCTAAATTATTTTGAATTTTAAACACTGCATCACTGCTTCCAAAATCCTGTAGCAACCCTAGATGTGTTTCTCCACTGCTTGAAAAAGTGTTTTATTATTGTTTTTCATCCAATTTCCGATATCTCTCTTGCTGCCACCACACTATCAATCGACTAGGTTCACGCATTTCACTCCTGCGGCAGTATATTTGCACTTTCGACCGTGATCGACAATCCATCCATTTCATGGATGACTGTAACACGAATTTTACCGGTAACAGCTCAGCGATCGGCCTACATTTCCGATTTGTCCTACTCTCGCTATATGGCTCATATAAAGGTCCCCATGATGAAAGATATTCTCTTTTTTTATATGAACTTCATGCATTGATAGGGAACAATTGAATTTTTAGGAGTAATATAGAATTACAAGAACATATTTGTAAAAAAATATTTAATTTTCCTGATAAGTTAAGTAATTTAAAAGAAATACAACAATTCTTAGGAGTATTAAATTACGCTAGACCTTTTATAAAAGATTTAGGAAAATTAGCAGGACCTTTATATGCTAAGACTAGTTTAAAAGGTCAACGAAATTTTAACCAAGAAGATATTAGATTAGTTCAACAAATTAAAGAAAAGGTTAAACAAATACCTCCTTTAGAGTTACCTTTAGATTCTGATTATTTAATTATAGAAACAGATGGATCTCATCTCACTTTGAAAGTGCGATATTATTATCAAAACCTAATAAATATTCGCCTAAAGATACAGAAAAGGTAGTTAGATATAGTAGTGGTCAATATAAAGAGAAAGGAAATAGAACAAGTATTGAGTCAGAATTACTAGCTATAAATTATACTTTAGATTCATTCAGATAATTCATTTTATCTAAATCTGAAATTACCCTTAGAACTGACTGTGAAGCCATAGTAAAATTTTATAATAAAATGAATGAGAAAAGATCTAATCAAAGAAGATGGTTAAATTTTATAGATAGAATTACAAATGATGGTATAAGAATCGAAATAGAGCATATAAAAGGTAAAGATAATAGATTTGCTGACATTTTAAGTAGATTTCTAACTCCTCTCATTTCTACAGATGCAGCCTCCTCCACGATTCATTCCTCCTCAAGTAGCAAGACTTAGTGCTCAGAACCAGAACAATGTAGCCAGACCTAGTTTACAGACTCCACGGCCCAACAATTTAGAAAAGTTATATTTTGGTAAACATGAACTTTTATGTTTTCCCCCTAGTAATATCTCTTTTAGACCTTTAGATAAGCAAAAATGAATATCTCTAAAGATCAACAATGTTTATTAGATAATCTTTGGCAATCATTTCAAAAGAATGATCAGCGATATTTCTTAGCAAGCATGAATGCACTTACTTTTCATTTTTCTCATGAAAGACGAAATTTCTCTTTTTATGTTGTTTTTAGAGGAAGACTACCTGGAGTTTTTCATACATGGTTAGAAGTTTTAGATAGTATTAGAGATTTTCCCAATGCATCATATAAATGGTTTAATCATTTCACAGAAGCATTAGATGTTGCACGAGAACGCATTGGCATAAACTTTTATTTATCTCCTTTTTTGAGAACTGCACAGATAGACCCTCAGAACTCTTACAAGATAGCCAAAGATACTCCAGAAAAAATTATATTTTGTGACCACTTTGCAATGTTCTAGCGACAATGTTAAAAAGCAATGAAACAGTTTGCTCTTTTAAGACAAGAAAAAAATCAAGCTCTTAGACAAACAAGCGATTTAGAGAGACTCCTTATTCAGAAAGGTTGGATTACATCCAACAAACCTCCAAACCTCTTTGTGGAGAATAAAAGTATTGCGAAACAGCAGCTACTCTTCTTTGAGAAAAGAGTAGAAACAAACATTCACTTGTCTTTGAGAAACAAGTGGCTAGCCAGTTCTCTACCGGTGGCCGTAAAAAGGCATCAAATCCGGAGATCCACGGCAATTTGGAAAAAATTGCATTATCAGGTTTTCATCAAGGAACATGCGGTACAAAGAACAAAGAACCAATTCTGAAAGAACGTGGTGGGATCTTGAACAATCCCAGAACTTGAATTGAGCGTGATAGTATACAGTTATTCCTACACATCTGTATAATGTTAGACCCAGAAGAACTTTATTAAGAAAAAGAGAATTCAAGAAACTTATTGAAGAAACTATTAAAGATTTATCTATCTTTAAGAACATTTCTAAACCTATGGACTGTGAAGAAGAGTATAAAGGAACAACTAGTTCAGAATCAGGATCAACAACAAAAAGCCCTATCCCCTACTCAGCAATGGACGAGAGATGTGCAGACATAGACAACCTTTCACATCCCGACAGTGAAAGAGGACTTGGACCAAAACACTCTGGCATCTAGAAAGATTCAAAATCCAGATGGAGACAGGCTACCTAATGAAAGCGACAGCAACGGTTAATTAACCACACTACGGTTAGTTAATTTTAGTTTATTAACTATAGTTTGTATACCCTAGTTATATTTTAACTAGGGTTAAGTTTAGTTTCTTTTCTATAAATATGTGCAAAGTTTGTAAGTTGAGGGCATGGGTCTTTAAGATCTGAAGCTCTCCTGTGTGTATGCTCTCAAGTTTGTGCTTTCAAGTGTGTGCTCTCAAGTTCTTCTTGTAAGTCCCTTTTCTTTTTAATAAAAGTTTTAGGGATTTCCTGAAAAGGAAACTCCCGAACGCTTTCTATTATGTTTTCTCTCCCAAAAATATTTTTGGTTTGAATATTTTTCTTATGTTTAAGCATGTAGTATGCTGTCGTAAACGGAGAAGGTTTTGACAGCAATATCATTTCATGGCATATCATCTTTTCTGTAAATAAATCTCTGCATCTCATGTATTCTAGGATGTCCCTGAACCTTAGGATCAAAGGCTTAGCTTCAGTATATGTTTGTTTTAACTTGTCCGGTAATCCTCTGTGTCATCCTTGTAAGTCCTGTTTAAGCCTAGGTTAGGCATAAGGCAAAATGGATTGAACATGATGAAAGAAAGTTTTAACAAACTAGGTTGATGTTTGAGTCTAAGATATCCTTGTAATAGGGATCAATATCTAGATACAATCATAAAAAGCAGAGCTGAAGAAGATACCTCTTTATTTAATCTGTGGCCAGAAGCTTATTCGGTGGTAACAGGTTCAAATAAATGTATCTGAAAGCTTCTGTTTTAAAAAAAAAAAAAAAAAAAAAAATTTAATAAGGAGAGAGCATATGAAAGTCAGTAAGGAAAAGTACCAAATAAGGAATAAGAAAACTAAGAAATTTTCCCTCTTCCATTTAATACAACATTTCTAGTTATCCTCTTTTATATCTGTGAACTCATTCTCGCCTTTTTAACACTTTATCTTTCTTATAAATACGTTCTATTAAAAGTAATAACAATAATAGTAATAAGTTTTTCTTATTTTTAACAAAAATTAATATAGTAATAAGTTTTTCTTATTTCTCACATTTTGGTATCAGAGCCAGATTACTTCGTTTAGTTTAACCTAGTTATATTAAACCTAATAATAGAATTTATCCTCTATATAGATCTGTAAATCTAGATAGAATATAAATTATATGACAGTACCCATTAAGGTAGAACATACAATATTTCCACCTTTAAACGAAGGCATCATATACAAACAAACAGGAGTAACTTTAGAAGAATTTTTTAGAGTAGTTGATTTAGATCAAATTCTTGAAGTTAATTAAGACGCAGTGATTTTTTAGAAAGAAATTTTATTTCCCTTTACAAGAATTATTATCTATAGAAATTTACGAGCAGAGAAGAATTACGAAGCTATTCGGATAATATATCAACTCATTCCTATTCTTAGTGAGCGTAATAAGAAGACCATATTTAACACTAGAGAAGAATATATTGTTAATTTTGAAGAATTATCTTACTTTAGCAGAAAATATTTTAGCAGAAGATAACACTGAAGAAGAAAACAATAGCGGATCTGAAGAAATTTGATTATTTAGATTTAGAAATTTCCCATATTCCAAGAGTAGCTATAACTCTAGATAAGTGTAAACTTAAGTGTAATTTTCAAAAGAATCATGATTTCAAACATCTTTTACATAGTTCAGAACACTGTATTAAACACTTTATTAGACTTACTTTTAAATCTTTCAACTCATATTGAATTTTCTTTAGCAAAAAATTCAACTAGTGATTTATCATCTGTTTTCTCAGACATAAAAATAATAAAAAATAATTTAGATTTTTTAAAAGCTCAATATCAGTTTAGTTCTAAAATAATATCTCATTATTCTAAAAGAACTATTAATTTACAAAAAATTGAAAAACAATTAGAAAGTTTAGATAAAAAATTAGATACATTAATAGAACTTTTTAAAAATCTTTTTCTTTATGAAAGATTACCAAGAAGCTTTATTAGAAACTGAAAAGTATTTATTTCAGTGAAAGGATTTAGCAAACTTGATCCCACACCATATAAGATAAAACTATAATTAGACAAAACAATACTATTATCAGTTTATTATTACAGTAAAAATACTAAACTAGATTTATAATTGAAGAAAGAAAAAGAAATACTTTTAACAAATCTAATTAGAAAATCTTATTAAAAAAAGTTGATAGTATAAATATTAATAAAATAAGAGAAATAGAAAGACCTAGAACCCCTAAAGAATTAAAATTTTTCTCTATAAAATGACAACTTCATTTAGTGGAAGCTCTAGAACTTTAGCAGAACAAAGCTCATGAAAAATAGTTCCTAAATCTAAACAGACTCTTTTAAGCAAACTTTTTAATAGAAGTAAAAAATATTTAACTGAAGTAGGATCAATTATAGATCCCGAACAAAATCTAGAACATTTTCGACAACATGGTTTAGATCTTATATCCCCAACAGAATTATATCATATAGGAAAAGTAGAAAATTTAGTAAATCGGACTCCAGTTTTTATTAGAAAAGAGAAGAAGAAGTTGAATGTTTAGGAGGACAAAATGTTATTTTAGATATGATTAGTTTAGAAGCTTATAAAATTTTAAGAAGTTCTCAATTTAATTTTATACATTTAGGATTATTAATTATAGGAGTAAAAGGATTAGATAGAAGTTATCTAGGAACAAAAGTATTACTTTATGTTTATAATAATTTATGGATTAATCGAACACAAGCGAAGATAGCTACTATAGAAATAGACATGTCTCGAGAATGCGAGAATGTTTTATTGTTGTCCAAACCTTTTAACAAGTATTACAAAAGGAGTTCAACATTTAAAAATAGGCGTTAAAACCGAGGTTATGAAGAAGAAAACTGCAGAAGCAATTTATTATTTTCAATAGGATTTATTGGAAGATTAACTAATAATGGAGACATAAAATATAAATTAGAAATGGATGATGTTATTCAGTTAGTAAGTTCTAAAGGAATTAAAATGTTAAAAGCCAATAAAATAGATCCTCTGAATTTAGTTTGGAAGAATGGCTTTTAGATGAATTTCATCAAAAATCAAATATTCTTATTCCAAAACTAGTATGATGTATAAAAATGCTAGAAATAAATACAGTGTTAGATTTACTGATTATAAATCAATTTCTATGTTAGAAGATAATGAAGTAGAAGAATGCATGAATGAATTTACAACAGTTTATGAAGATCCTATAGTAATAGCATGTCCAGAAAAAAGTATGGATACAATTAGAACTTTTGAAGACCTCTTAAGATTAGAATTTTTTGAAATTTAGATACAAATGAATATTTTTATTATGATTGTCAAAGAAATATTCGTAAAGGAAATTTAGCCGAAGATAGTATTCATTTTAAATTAAAAGAACGACATGATAAAATTAGAGAATTATGAGATAAAAGATTAAAAATATGGAGAATAAGAGAAAGGTTTGTTCAGAAGATAAAAAGTGGAGAAGTAACTAAAGATTATATTCCACCCATAAAACAAAAAAATTAGATGCAAAGTGGCACCTCTAAAATTAGAATTAGAAAAAATGGAAGAATTAGATAATACATTTAGATTAAAATATTTTAGTAAAGGCAAATTAGATTCAATTAGCGAAATTAGTCAAGTAGAACTTATGGAATCCACTAAATCTAGCCCAGCATCAGCAATTAGTCCATTCCAGAGAACTGAACCTACAACAGAAAACTCAACTTATTATGAAAATTTACCTAGACGAACAATTGCATTACATGAGCAAGATTTTACAAATTTAAGATCAAAAGGAAAACCTTTTCCATTAGAACAAAAAATACAATTTCAAACTCTAGGAGAAGGACAAATTTTTAACCTCTCAGCACATGACCCTCAGTTATGGAATAATATTTTAGATGTATGGAAAAAATACAGTAGTAGGAACATCTTTGAAAAATATGAAAGATTGTACTCTTGGAGAAGAAGCATTTAGATATTTAGAAGTCTTTTTAGGAGAATCATAAGAAGATTATGGGAAGTTTTTAAACGAGACCAACCGACTAGTTATAAAAGGCTTCTGACGTAGGACCAAATCCTTATAATTTTGTTAATCAAATACATCATTAATAACTGGAAGATCCTAATGTAGGACTAGTATCTATGCAAGCGACAGCGTTAATGCATATAGAACAAATGCAACTTAAAGATGTTAGTAAAAGCCAAACGATTTTGTAATGAATATATGCATATGGTATGTAAAAAAAGGAGCTGGTTTTGACCAAGAATATGGAAAAAGACTATTTAGAAAATTTCCTCCAGACTTAGCAAAAGAAATTGAAAGAGAATGGAATAATTTAGCACCAAAGAAAAAGAAAATCCCAATAATTTATGGACTATTACTCGGAGAGTAAATCATATAATGAAAGTATTAACTAAAAAATGTCTTTGAAATACAAACAGACTAGACAACTAAAAAGGACAATTTGCATTACGCAATAATATGTATGTCCCTAATCAGGATTATAGAGAAACAAAAATAAAAAAAAATCACGTAGATATCCGTATTCTAAAAAGAAATATTATTTAAGAAGATCTAATCGGAAAAACCATATTTAGATAGAAATAAAAATGTAAGACGATTTAATCCAAAAAGAAATTATAGAAAGAAATTAAAATGTTTTGCATGCAATAGTGAAGAACATTTAAGTAATGCATGTCCAAAACGAAAGAATTTACATAATAGAAATACAGAATTACTAGAATGTGTAAACGAAACTTTAATAGATATAGACTCTGAAATATCCGATGATGAGACTATTTATAGTATAGAATCTTTAGAAGAAAAATATAGAGATGAATTACACGAAGATTTTATTGAAGAAATGTCAGGAATAAAAATAGATTCAGACTCTTCTGAGGAAGAATTAGAATATATGAATGAAGAATGCTCTCATAATTGGCAAAAATACGAAGGAATAGATTGTACACCATGTTTTCTTTGTCATTGGTTTCCTAGTAGAATGAATAGAGCTAAATGTAGTTTATGTTTAAAAGAAGGATATATAAAGTGTTTACACTTAGATACCAATGACTACTACTATCCTAAATATAAAGAAACATTAGATTCAAGAATAAGTTATTTAGAGAAACAAGTATTTAAATTAAAACAAAAAATAACTAGAATTGAATCTACAATAAATCTAGACATACACAGTAGTAATATACGAAAAGATGACTTTAGCTTTCTTCATATTCCACCCAATACTCGAAATATTCATCAAAGAAGTAACAAATCTCAATTTAGTCGAAGAACCTATTCTTGTATGTAATCGGTATAATCAAATAGGCACCTTAAAAGTCATGTGTAAAATACGTATTGAACGCTATGAAGTAGAAACTTTAGCAATGATAGATACAGGATGTACTAATACTATTCTTATCCCAGATATCATTCCAGAAAAATATTTTAGAAAATCTAAACAACCATTAGTTGCTACCCAGATGAATGGTGCTACTTATACATATACTATCTCTATACCTACAGGTACAAAAATTAGTTTCAAAACCAATTGCGGTTACAGTACAGAATATTCTTTACCTCCCGATCAAACTTTCGTTAGAGGTTTAAGTCTTAAACATAATGTTATTTTAGGCATTTCTTTTCTGTTAAAAGATAATGGTAGTTTTACTCTTTTTAAGGATTTCTTCTTCCTGAACCGCCATTCTTTTCTTAGTCCAACTACACCTACCTTAGAGTACGCTGGAAAGCGTGGTGGGTTTAAACCAGTTTTCTTAGGTAAACATGGCCCTTTACCAATTTATATAGAACAAGATTTTGAAGAAGAAGAAGCAAAATGTCCCTGCCCTATTAAAGGTCAATGTCAATTAGGAGAACAAACAGAATTAGACTCCCTTACACAATATTTAGAGCAGTTAGATGAAATAGCTATTGATATAAATGATGATTTTGAAGCTTTAGAATTCATGGAAGAACCTCTACACTTTACATATTCTTTATTAGAAGAAACTAGTTTAACACAATTAATTTCTAAGTTAGAAAAGTTGGAAATTATTGGAGAAAATATACAGAAATATTGGTATAAAGATAAAACAGTTTGTCATTTACGATTATTAAATGAAAATCTTGTTATAAAGCAGGAACTATAGAAGCCTCTGAGGCTGATAGAAAAGATTTTAAGGAACATATAAATGATTTGCTTAAATTAAAAGTAATTAGGAAGTCGGATAGTCCACATAGATCCCCATTTATTGTAAGAAATCATAGTGAAATAAATAGTCGGAGAGGAAAATCTAGAATGGTTATAAATTACAAACGATTAAATGATAATACAATAGATGATGGATATTTAATTCCAAATAAAAATGAATTACTAGAACGAATTCGAGATAGAAAAATTTATAGTAAATTTGATTGTAAATCCGGATTTTGGCAAGTTAGAATGTCGAAGAAAGTATACCTTGGACAACTTTTACTTGTCCGGAAGGTCATTTTGAGTGGTTAGTAATGCCTTTCGGTCTAAAAATGCACCTTCCATATTTCAGAGAAAAATGGACGAGTATTTAGACAATATCTGAAATTTGTGATAGTATATATAGATGACATTTTAGTTTTCAGTAAATCCAAAGAAGAACATTTAGGACATTTACAATTAGTATTAAAGGCATTTTTAGAACATGGAATAATTATTAGTAAAAAAAAATGCAGATAGCAAAAGAAAAAATTGAATTTTTAGGAGTAATTATAGGAAAAGGAAAAATAGAATTACAAGAACATATTTGTAAAAAAATATTTAGTTTTCCTGATAAGTTAAGTAATTTAAAAGAAATACAACAATTCTTAGGAGTATTAAATTACGCTAGACCTTTTATAAAAGATTTAGGAAAATTAGCAGGACCTTTATATGGTAAGACTAGTTTAAAAGGTCAACGAAATTTTAACCAAGAAGATATTAGATTAGTTCAACAAATTAAAGAAAAGGTTAAACAAATACCTCCTTTAGAGTTACCTTTAGATTCTGATTATTTAATTATAGAAACAGATGGATCTCATCTCTACTTTGTGAAAGTGCGATATTATTATCAAAACCTAATAAATATTAAGCCTAAAGATACAGAAAAGGTAGTTAGATATAGTAGTGGTCAATATAAAGAGAAAGGAAATAGAACAAGTATTGAGTCAGAATTACTAGCTATAAATTATGCTTTAGATTCATTCAGATAATTCATTTTATCTAAACCTGAAATTACCCTTAGAACCCATTTGTGAAGCCATAGTAAAATTTTATAATAAAATGAATGAGAAAAAGATCTAATCAAAGAAGATGGTTAAATTTTATAGATAGAATTACAAATGATGGTATAAGAATCGAAATAGAGCATATAAAAGGTAAAGATAATAGATTAGTGACATTTTAAGTAGATTTCTAACTCCTCTCATTTCTCTGGATCAGCCTCCTCCACGATTCATTCCTCCTCAAGTAGCAAGACTTAGTGCTCAGAACCAGAACAATGTAGCCAGACCTAGTTTACAGACTCCACGGCCCAACAATTTAGAAAAGTTATATTTTGGTAAACATGAACTTTTATGTTTTCCCCCTAGTAATATCTCTTTTAGACCTTTAGATAAGCAAAAATGAATATCTCTAAAGATCAACAATGTTTATTAGATAATCTTTGGCAATCATTTCAAAAGAATGATCAGCGATATTTCTTAGCAAGCATGAATGCACTTACTTTTCATTTTTCTCATGAAAGACGAAATTTCTCTTTTTATGTTGTTTTTAGAGGAAGACTACCTGGAGTTTTTCATACATGGTTAGAAGTTTTAGATAGTATTAGAGATTTTCCCAATGCATCATATAAAGGGTTTAATCATTTCACAGAAGCATTAGATGTTGCACGAGAACGCATTGGCATAAACTTTTATTTATCTCCTTCTTTGAGAACTGCACAGATAGACCCTCAGAACTCTTACAAGATAGCCAAAGATACTCCAGAAAAAATTATATTTTGTGACCACAGACTAGGTAAAGGCGTTGTATTGACTTTAGTGAATTTCACTTGTGGTGTCAAGTGACATGGACGTATATATCTTTGCGCGCGAATCACGTAAAAAAATTTCTGGTGTCTTGATCGGTTTGCATCTCTCAGCACTTGTGTTAACAATTTTGGTGCGAGGTGCAGTTCACATTTAGTCACTAGACAAGAATAAACTTTCTCATCGATTGATCGCTTCTTCGTTCGGTGATTGTTTTTAAAAAAGCAATCAGTGGTTGTTTGTTAATTTGCCACTGCTTAATGCACCCTCTCTGAGTTCATATTTTACAGTTTTTCCTATCAATTGATATCGAACAGGTCTCTATTATAGACAAAGACTATCCGCCTTAGAGGAAAAGATTGAATGGCAAGCATAGACATTGTTGCAACTGAAGGAAGAACGTCAAACCGACCACCACTCTTTGATGGCTTGAACTATAGATATTGGAAGCGCAAGATAACTATATCTATCCAAGCACAAGACTCATATTACGGATAATTATCAATACAGACCAATTGTACCAACAAGGATGGATGCAAAAGGATTTTTCTCGTGCTATCATTGCAAGCAAACGACAAAAGAGAGGAAAGGCAAGCCATGAAGAAAGCATTACATAGCCCATGATGACCAACAGAGGAATTGCTATCATTGCAAGAAAACGGGAGACTACCATCATGAATGCCCTTTATCAAAGAGAACCAAGAAGAAGGAAGTCATGACTACATGGATTGATGAGGACTCATCTTCTTGAATTGAATCTGAGAATGAAACCAAAACCGCAAACATGTGCTTCATAGTAAATGGTGATTCGGACAATGACGTTAGTGATCCCAACTATAAAATTTCATATGTGAATTACATGTTGCTTTTTCTGAATTGTATGAGAAATTTAGAAGCTTAAAAAAGATGTATAAATCTCTCAAGAAGTGCATGCATGAGAGTGAAAAGATAAATGAACGGTTAACCGAAGAAATTAAGTCATTGCTTAATAATGCTCCTCTGAACCAGTCGAATGCATGTGATTGTGATGCTATAAAATCCAAAAATATTAAGCTTACCAAATTGTCTGATGATGTGCCACATGAAAATGAAAACGTTATGCTTGAGATGAAAGGATAAAAACCGAAAATATAAAGATGACAAACGAGATGACTTGATCTAATGCTCAGATCTCACAACCATATCTTTAGAAATCAATAAATCAGTTTGGCCCTAGCAACAAAATCAAGCACCTAAAAAACGTCTGGACTGTAAATACTTCCTCTACACCCTTTGTTACTTGTTTTCATTGCAATACAAAAGGTCATGTCATCAAATCTTGCTAGTACAAAAAGAATGACAAGAAAGTGAAACAAATATGGGTCCCTAATTGAACCATCTGACCAGCAAATACTAAAGGACCTAAGAAGTTTGGTTAGTTAAAATGTGGGCAATCTCTTGCAAGTATGCTTGGCAGTCGGTAGGAATAGAAAGACCAAATGGCATCTTGATAGCGGCTGTAGAAGGCATATGATAGGAATGTTACCAACTTCAGTCATCTAAAGGCATGCTAAGGAGGAAAAGCTACTCTTGCATATCATAGCAAGAGTTTGGTGACAGGTATTGGTAAGATTAGTAAAGGATCTTCTTTAAGCAATGATGACGTGTTATGTGTGCAAGGTTTGAAGCATAAAATCTTGAGCATAAGTCAACATTGCGGTTTTGGTATGTGTGTGACATTCAAAGAAAACCTTACTCGGTGATCAACTCATTCGGAAAGAAAATTCATCCAAGATCGAAGGGAAGGTAATGTATATGTTACTTATCTTGGACATTTTCATTACAAAACCTTTGCTTTGTAGCTAGCCAGCAAGAAACCAGTCACTTGTGGCATAAAAGACTCGGCCATATCAGTAACAAAATGATTACAAAGCTCTCTCCGAAGCAACTAGTCTCAGGTCAACCTTAGCGTACCATACGGTATGGAAGGACTTTTGAATGCATGTATAAAAGTAAAACAAATGAGGACCTCATTCAAGCCAAAGCAAGATGTAACCACTAGCAAGCCACTCAAATTGCTTCACATGGATTTGTTTGTACCTACTCAAACCGCAAGCTATGCAGGGACATCTATTGTCTTTTCATTGTTGATGACACTCAGTGGTATTGTTGGGTGCTCTTCTTGGCATTCAAGAATGAAGCATTAAATGTATTCTCTTCTTTCTCAAAAAGAAAATTCAAAAGGAACTTGCTTTAAACATCGTTTCTATTAGGAGTGACCACGGTAAAGAGCTTCAAAACCAAAGTTTTGAGAAATTTTGTGATGCAAATGGTTTGAACCATAACTTCTCACTACGTATAACTCCTCAACAAAATGGTTTTGTTGAAGGGAAGAATAGAGGGCTAGTGAATATGGCAAGAACTATGTTGTGTGATCAAAATTTCCCTAAGCAATTTTGGGCTGAAGCCATGAATACCCCTTGTTACATTATCAAGTTGAAAGGTATTATCCTAGACTGGTCGTTAAGGGCTGCGCTAAAAAAGAAGGTATCAACATGGAACAGATCTTCTCTCAAGTAGTACGGCTTGCAACTATTAGAGCAGTCCTAGCCTTGTTTGCCACATCTAATCTTGAGCTCGAGTAGCTCGATGTTAAAACTACTTTCTTGCATGGAGAGCCCAACAAAGAAATATACATGCACCCGCTAGAAGGATTTATTCGTAATAACAAAGAGTACTTCGTTTGTAGGCTGAATAAACATCATAATGTCTTAAACATGCACCTAGATGCTGGTACAACTGATTTGACTCTAATATTGAGAGCCTTGAATACAACAAGCTAGCAACATATCCTTATTCAGATACTTATCCATACCACAAGAAATTTGAAAATGTTTCCTATATAATCTTAGTGTTATACGTGGATGACATGATTGTAGGAAGCACGAGCATGGTCAGCATTAAAGAATTAAAGGCTCAGCTAGCTAATGAATTGATTCAAAGGAGCTTGGGTAGGCAAATAAGAACACAGGGTTGCGTCTACACGTGACCAAGGTAACATGAAGATTAGGCTGTCATAGAAAAGTTATCTAGAGAAGGTACACCCCGCTGTCAATACGGAGGGATGTAAATCGCTATCTACTCCCCTACCTGTTAACCTCAGGTTATTCTCTGTTGAAAATCCTAAAAAAAGGGGATGGCAAGCCGAAGTAGCCCATGAAAGTCAACAAGATGTAGCTGATGCAAGATAGAGTTGACGAGGGGGCAGACAAAAGTAGCGGATGGAAGTATCATCTTAGCAATATGCATTCGCGATGGAAATCTGATGTTCACCATGATCTGTACAATACCTAACTTGGTTTAAGTAGTGGGAGCAGTCAGTAGATTCATAGATAACCTTCAGGTGACCACTAGCAAGCCGTGAAAAGGATTACCCGCTACATAAAGTGGACCTTGGACACTTCACCGTGTTACAGAGGATCTGAGTACCTTGTTAAAGGGTATATCTATGCATGTTTCAATATGAGACGTTGTACTATTGGATATGCATTTATACTTACAAAGGGAGCGGTAAGGTAGTGCATCAGTCCACGTGGAGGTCTACAACCAAAGCAGAGTACGTCATACGGCACATGCTTGCAAAGAAGCAATATAGATCTGAGAGATGTTGTAGGAGGTCGAGCCACGAGAAAAGTGGTTATGCCTCTATTTTCTGATAGTCAGAATGCTTGCATCTCGTAAGGAATCCAGCTTATCACTCTAGAACTAAACACATTGGTGCCATACGTGATATGTTGGAAAGTACAAGCATGAATGTTCTTAAAGTTTGTGCGGAGAACTCAACAGATGCATTGACAAAACCCATTACAGGTGATAAGTTCGAATGGATTAGATCCATGTATGGCCTAGTCACAGGAAGCAACTAAAACAATTGATGAAGAAATAATAATAGAATTAAGTATAATGAATACTGATCACTAGAGTTTACACGTACGGATATTTATAGAGTACATATAATGGGTTTATCTCACATATAGCCCGATAATACAGTCAAATATCCCCCCTCAAGCTAATGATGGGTCAAACAACATGAGTTTGTTCAATAATGTTTGAAATCTCGGTGTCAGATGCGATTTTGTAAAGAAATCTGCCAGTTGATCAGTAGAGGCAACATGTGGTAAAGAAATAGTACCTGACAGAAAATACTCACGAACGAAGTGACAGTCAATCTCAATATGTTTCATCCGTTCATGAAAAACTTGATAGCTTGCAATCTGAATAGCACTCCAATTGTCACAGTAAAGAGGAGTAGCTCCTGTAAATGTAAATCCCATATCAGTAAGTAATCTTCGCACATGAATAATCTCCCTTGTGGTAGCAGCCAAGCTCGATACTCAGCTTCTGTTGAATAACAAGCAACGACATCCTGTTTCTTACTGCGCCACGAAATCAATGAATAAGCAGAAACCTGTAGTAGAACGTCTAGTGGTTGGATCACCAACCCAATTTGCATCAGTAAAAGCTCGAAGCTCCAAAGTGGATATGGAAGACATAAACAAATAGCAAGTAGCAGTGCCTTGAAGATATCTGCAATTCTGTGTAAAGCACTATAATGTGATGATCGCGGTGCAGAAACAAATTGACTGACGACGCTTACTGCATGAGAAATGTTGGGCCTAGTCATACAAAGATAGACAAGCTGACCGACAAGCCGTCTGTACCGAGTAGGATCTGTGAGAGGCGCACCATCTGTAGCATGAAGTTTCACATAAAACTCTAAAGGGGTATCAACTGTCCGACTATCAGATAAGCTTGTAGATTTAATAATGTCAGAAGTGTATTTTTGTTGAGAAATAAGAAATCCTCTAGTACTATGCGCAATCTCCAATCCAAGAAAATAGCGTAGATATCCAAGGTCCTTCATCTGAAACTGTTAGTAGGTGCTTTTTCGTGGTTGCAATACCTGCAATATCATCCCCTGTTAAAATCATATCATTTACATACAATAACAGGAGTACCCGTCCTTGTGGTGAGAACCGCACAAATAAGAAGTAATCCTGAGAACTCCGCTGAAATTCTACCTCTGTAATAGCTCACCGAAAACACTTAAACTAAGCTCTAGGAGCCTGTTTGAGCACATAAATAGCACGAACGAAGACGACATATATGACCCGGAAGAGTAGAAAGATCTGGAGGCGGCTGCATATAAACAATCTCCGATAATGTACCTTGAAGAAAAGCATTCTTCATAAAGATGCCACTGACGTATAGCAGCGATTGCTAATACAGTGCGAACAGTAGTCATCTGGGAAACAGGAGCAAATGTCTCATATAATCAATTCCATGCTCCTGAGTAAAGCCTCTAGGAACAAGACGAGCCTTGTGCCTCTCAATGGAGCTATCAAGTCGATAGTTAACCTTTAAAACCCATTTGCAACTGATAGGCTGTACTCTCTCCGGTAATGGAACTACATCCCAAGTACCTGTCTGCTGAAATGCACGAAACTCCTCTGCCATTGCCTCTCGCCACTCATGGTACTGAATTGCCTCTTGGTAAAAATTAGGTTCACGAGTAGTATGAATAGCAGTAAGAAATGAATGAAACTGTGGAGAGTAGGAGGTGAGGGTGGCAAAACCAAACCTATCAAGCGGGCCTGAACAATCTGGTGTAAAACGAGTAGGAGGACGGTGAGGATGTTGTGACTGACGAACAAGTGGTGGTGGAGATGTAGATAAACTAGAAACTGGTGAAATTGGAGAAGAATGGGGAGAATCCTTAGTTGCTTGACATTTGTGTGGCGGTATCAATAGAGGGAAGTAATGGAGTAGGATCTATAGACATGTGAGAAGAGTCACACGAGCTGGATGAAAGATAATGTGATGGTGTTAAAAATTGAACATCAGGAAGTGAAGTGGAAAAATAAGGAGAGTCCTCAAAAAAAGTGACGTGACGAGAAATGCGAAGTCGGCGTGTTGTGGGATCATAACATCGATACCCTTTATATTCAAAACTAATGCCAAACAAGACACACTTGACTGATCAAGCTGTCAATTTTGTCCGCTCAGTCCGAGGAAGTAGCACAAAATAAGCCCACCAAAAGTGCGGATCAGACTATAGTCTGGAGGAGATAAAAATAAACTCTCATGATGTGTCTTGCCAGACAAAGCAAACAACGGGGTAATATTGATAAGATTAACAGAGGTAAGAATAGCTTCTGCCCAAAAGATTTGAGGAACTGAAGAGTAGAGCAAGAGAGAGCGAGCAGTTTCAAGAATATGACGATGCTTACGTTCCGCTACTCCATTCTGTTTAGGTGTATAAGGACAAGATTGTTGAAAAAGGGTGCCATGAGACTATAAGATGGATCTCATAGTAGAACATGTATATTCACGAGCACCATCAGAACGGAAAATCTTAATTCGAGTATTAAACTGAGTATGAACCATAGTGCTGAAAGTGTTATATATAGTGGAAACTTTAAAACGATGACGGATAAGATAAACCCAAGTGTAACGAATATAGTCGTCATCAATGAAACTCACATAGTAAACAAAACCAGCCATAGATGGAATTGGAGCTGGTCCCCAAATATCAGAATGAACTAAATCAAAAGCACGAGAAGTTTTAGATAAGCTTTGATGAAAATATAAAGCTGGATGTTTTGCTAACTTACAGCTAGTACATGAATATAAAGGTGAAAAAAAAACTCGCCCAAGAGCTCCACTATCGATGAGATTAAGAAATGTGACCTAAACGTCTATGCCACAAATCAGCAACAGATGAAACAACACCAGCACAACTAAGATTTGAAGTAGTCGAAAAAGAAAGATGGAGATACTCTAAGTGATACAGTCGCCCCTTTTTACGAGCACAACCAATCGTCTGACCGATACGAGGATCTTTCACGGAATAAATAAGGGAATCAAAGACAACAATAAGCCCGCTTGCAGAAAGAGAACTGACTGAGATTAGATGTAGGGTGAGATGAGGAACATGTAAAACAAAAGGTAGACTGAGAGAGTCAGAAATAACGGAGCCAGACTGAGTGATGGTTAGTTGAGAGCCATCAGCAGTATGTAAAGATGGAAAGTTTGATGGTAAATATGTCGTGTCAGATAACAATGATAGATCAGAAATCATATGATGAGATGCACCAGAATCTAAAATCCAAGAGGAAGACATAACAGGAGCGGCTGAAGAAGCAGAGGCAGATGAACCAGCAAAAATAGATTGTCGCTGAAGCTGAAGTTCTATCTGAGAAAGACGATGGTGAATATCAGCTGAATCATTGGTGATAGACTGATAGACAGGGACGGCATCAACAACATTCGCCTATGCAACTAGAGAACACGTAGTGGAAGAATCTTTTGCCTTCTTCCGCTTCCAATACCGAGTAAGCAAATGTGGGTGAAGCTAAAAACAACCATCCATAGTATGACCTGATTTCTTGCAATGAGTACAAGAGAATTGCTGATGAGAATGGGAAGAGTTCCTATGAGTATGAGCATTAGTGTCTCCCGAAGTGGAAGATGAAGTGTGTGAAGATGCAGCAAAAATTGTAGCTGAACTAGGAGTCAAGGTGGGTACCATCATTGAAAGAGACCATAAGCGAGTCTCCTCGGCAATGAGCTTAGAAATGGCAGCATCTAGACTAATGTTATTTTGTATGATACGACCACTCACTCCATGAAACTCTAGACGCAAAGCCATAAGAAACTGATAAAGTTGACGTCGTTCACGACAGATAGGACGTTCATGGTAGGCACAACCATGACCTTCAAGCTGCAAGAGCTCGCGCCAGTTCGCATTAATGTAGCGAACTCCTGGATAGTGCGATCACCCTGTCTGGTGGCCCAAGCCTCGGTGAGAATTTGATACTCTCTAGCACCACTTGATTGAACAAACTGAGTAGTCAAAGTCTCCCATAATAATGCAGCAGTGGGGATGTCTTCAAGATGTGGTCGAAGAGATCGATCAACGGATGCAATGATAAATGCAATAATCCATTCATCATGACGTGTAATTCTCTAGTTATAAATAAGTAGCATATCCTCAAATAATGGTATGCAAGTTTTATCAGTAAAATTAGTTTTATTCCTTTGTCATCTACCTACTTGTGTGAGCTTCGGTTTACACCCAAGGTGTATCAACTTCGTACTAGAGCTGGTCCATGGAGAAGCATCGATCCACCACCCCTGACTCTCCAAAACACCTGAAGTTACCATAACCATGGCAGCCGAAAGTTCCTTACAGTCGCCACTTCTCCATCATCCAACAAATCCATTCAAAACAACAACGATTCTAGCTTACGTGAGAGATGCGTCACATGTCGAGCAACATTGTACAACTAACTGAACAAGTTGCATTGGCAGTCCTAGCAATGAAGAAAAGCTTGACGCAAGGCCAAGCAAACCAGGAGCACCTTGATAAATTGGTTAACCGAGTAACCACAGTTGCGGAAGGAAGTTTTAGTGCTAACTCTAAGCCTAAACACAGCTCTCCATCACAAAATACCCCAATACTCCAGCAAAATCAGCACTCAAATAATCCAGAGAAGGTCTGGCCCCAAACAGTCCAGCAACAAGCAGCTTCAAATTCAGGAGAAACACCATGGCAGACCACTCAGTTTCAGCACTATCAACCGCATCAAGGAGCCAAATTTTCTAATCCATCGGGGGCTTATCATCATGAACATGGCCATCAACCCTATAAGGATAGGCGCAAGTTTCCTTACTTCGATGGGAACGAACCACACGAGTGGCTTTATTCCGCAGAAAAGTATTTTAGATTTTACCGCACACCTCCTTGGAAATGCATGCACATAGCTGTGATGTACTTCCAAGGGGAAGCCAATCGATGGTACCAGAGTTTCGAGCGTGATAAACCTCAACACAATTGGGAGGAGGTGTGCGATGCCTTAATAGCAAGGTTCGGCCCTAATGCTTTTAGTAATCCTAGCTATTCCTTGAGACAGTTGCATCAGACAGGATCAGGATGACAAGGATTTAATCGGAAGATTCTGTGGGGGTCTAACAACAAAACTTGCCATGGATGTCATGGCTGTACAGCCCAAGGACCTCCAGACTGCATATATGTTGGCCAAATTATTTGAGCACAAGACATCTACAAAGAAGCAGACACAACGTATGGGGAAGAACCTACCTGGACGATCTACAAATACCAACTCCGGATACTTTGAGACTGCCAACCAACAGCAAGGGAATTCTTCTCAGATAAGCACACCACTTTCTCGACCAAGGGCAACCAATCTCTCTGTAGCTGAAATTAATTCAAAGCGTGCAAAAGGCCTATGCTTCTATTGCGATAATAAATATGAGAGGGGCCACAAATGTGTGACTAAACTCTATGCTGTTCAAGACATAGAGGACAACGACAATGAATCAGCATAAGAAGGAGATCTGCTTAAGGATGCAACTCTATCCCTTAATGCCATGGATGGGATGGTTGGCCCTCAAACTCTCCGCGTGGTGGGAAGAATCAAAAGGCAAGAAGTGTTCATACTCATCGATTCCGGGAGTACCCATAATTTCATATCGGATCGACTGGCTAAGCACCTACGACCGGCTTCTGTCGCTGTCCGACCTCTCAAGGTAGAATTAGCCAATGGAAGACCTCATTCAATCGAAGTCCTTCATAAGAAAATTCCTCTAACAGTTCAAGGAATAGAGTTGATAGTGGATGCTTATCCTTTTCCTTTGGGAGGCATGGATCTAGTTCTTGGGATTCAATGGCTCGAAAGTTTGGGGGTTGTTATGACAGATTGGTGTCGATCCGAGATGAGATTTGTTGTGCAAGGATAAGACATTGTATTGCAAGGAATTAGAGGAGGAAGAGTCTCCTAGTTAACCAGCCTAGGTCCAAAGACTACACTGTGCTCTTTACTTTTGATGGCTATTGAACAGAATGAAGAGGGAAAAATAGGAACCTTGCTGTCAGTTGAGCTGCAGAGGATAGTAGATCAATATGCCATGGTGTTTAAGCCCCTAAATAGGTTGCCTCCAAGAAGATCCCATGATCGGTATCAATATGCCACGGCATTCCACTTCTGCTAGGGGCAGCCCCGGCCAATGTTAGGCCTTATCGGTACCCATGTATACAGAAATCAGAAACCCACAGGGCAGTTACTGAGATGGTGTCCCAAGGGATCATTCGACCCAGCTGCTCGGCATTTTCCTTGCCCATGTTGTTCGTCAAGAAGAAAGACGGGTCTTGGATATTTTGTGTTGATTACAGGGTGCTCAATGAAATAATGGTTAAGGACAAGTTTCCGATCCCCACTATTGATGAGCTATTGGACGAGCTCCATAGGGCGCAATATTTTTCGAAGTTAGACTTGAAATCAGGCTATCATCAGATACGAGTGAAGGAGGAGGACGTGCATAAGACCGCATTTCGAACTCACAACGGCCACTACGAGTTCCTAGTGATGCCATTCGGTCCGACAAATGCACCCTCCACTTTTCAATCATTAATGAATGATATCTTTCGCCCTTACCTTAGAGACTTTGTGCTCGTTTTCTTTGATGATATACTAGTTTATAGTAAGACTTGGGAGGAGCATATGAAGCACTTAGCTATGGTATTCAGCTTGCTACAAAAGGAGGAGCTGCGTGCCAACTTCACTAAGTGCCGCCTTGGATGCAAGGAATTGGAGTACCTCGGGTATATAGTGTCTTCCCAAGGAGTTGCAGCGAATCTGGACAAAGTTCGAGCTATGACTGACTGGCCTACTCCTACTACTACCACGGAGCTGAGAGGATTCCTATGGCTAACCGGATATTATCGAAGATTTGTCAAGGATTATGGCTCATTGGCCTCACCCTTAACGGCATTGCTCAAGAAGGATGCCTTTACATGGACTTCTGAAGCAGAACGAGCCTTCCAGCTACTTAAAAAGGTAGTGACTAACACACCTATATTAGCTTCTCCTAATTTTCAAAGTCCATTTACAGTAAAAACAAATGCACCAAGTAAGGGACTTGGGGCTGTTTTAACTCAACAAAATAGACCAATAGCATATTTCAGCAAAGCACTTTCTCATGCTGCCATGGCAAAATCAACCTATGAGAAGGAGTTGATGGCATTGGTCCTTGTGGTTCAGAAATGGAGGCCTTGTCTACTGGGGCAACGCTTTATTATAAAAACAGAAAACCTGAGCCTAAAGTATTTGCTTGAGCAGCGATTGTCCACACCCGATCAACATAAATGGCTTGTCAAGCTGCTGGGTTTCAATTACCAGATTGTGTATAGGTCTGGATCACAAAACGTGGTTGCGGCGCACTAACTAGGCAGCCAGCAGGCTCCTTAGCTGCCTTTACATCCTTGCAACCCACTTTCTGGGATGACTTCAGAAAGGCCCAAGAGGTAGATTCCTCTCTGGCCGAGTTGAGGCAGCAAGCTACTACTGAACCCCAACCAAATTTACGATTATCCAATGGCATCCTCATCTATAATCAATTCATACGCGTACCTGCAGATCCTTCCTTACGCACTCAATTGTTATACGAGGCACATAATTCCGCAAGTGGAGGACATGGGGGAGAATTCCGCACTTATAAGCTGTTGCCTCATCAATTTCAATGGCTGGGCATGTCTAGGGACGTACGCCTCTACATGGCTGCTTGCGCCACTTGTGCTCGTGCCAAGGCTGAAAGTTTGCGTCAGGCAGGGTTATTACAGCCACTTCCCTACCTGAGACAGTTTGGATTGACATAACCCATGGATTTCATAGAAGGACTGCCTAAATCTGGAGGTAAGGACGCCATCTTGGTAGTTGTGGATCGTCTTTCTAAGTATGCACATTTCATAGCCTTGAAACACCCTTACATTGCATCCGATATGGCAAACATCTTCGCCAAAGAGGTGGTTAGACTTCATGGTTGCCCTGCAACCATTGTCTCAGACAGAGACCCAATCTTCCTTAGCTCGTTCTGGAAAGAACTCCATTGTGTTCAAGACACTTCTTTGCATATGAGTACGGCATACCACACACAAACCGATGGACAGTCGGAGATAGTTAATAGAGGTTAGAGGCCTACTTGAGATGCTTCATTGGGGACCAGCCTCGCAAACGGGTGCAATGGCTGCACTGGGCCGAGTACTCCTACAACAACAGTACACACTCTCTGCCACCAAAACTACTCCCTTTGAAGTAATATATGGCCACCCACCTCCCCCCCTGATTGCATTTCCTGAAGGAAGCTCTCGATATGAAGGGTTGGGATTGCAGCTTCGTGGACGAGATTCCATTATCCGAGAGCTGAAGGTTCATCTTGCTAGAGCTCAAAACCGGATGAAACAGTTAGCCGACGGACATCGAAGGGAAATTCATTACAATCTAGGGGATAAGGTATCCCTGAAGGTTTGTCCACATCACCAATCCTCAGTAGCTGTTCGAAGCGATCATAAGCTTCGTTTTCGATACTATGGCCCTTTTATAGTGGAGAAAGCCATTGGCCTTGTTACCTACCAGTTAGCTCTTCCCTCAACGGCAAAAATATATCCTGTTTTTCATGTTTCGCAGTTGAAGGATGCTAGTAGCATACTGACTAGAGCCATTACGGAGGAACTCACTGATGATCTTCTTCTCTTCACCAACCTCGAGGACGATGCCAAACTTCAAGGGGTGGGAAATGATGCAAGTGATAGAGAGGGGGAGAGAAGAAGCTCAGAGCCACTAGAGGTCACTGGAGAACAGCAGGAGGGCAGAAGGGAGCAGAGGTGCTCAAGGAGAAGAGTGGCACCAAAGTGCAATTACCTTTTTATTCATATATATGCTTGTAAACCTCTTAGATAGGGCATCGTATTTTTGAATCAAATATTGTTGTGTTTTCTTCTCAACTACTCGGCATTTTTGTAATCAACGAATTGTGGATTTCTCCAATGTTCTGTCATTCAACACAGAATCAAGAAAGCAGTCACACAATTATATTTCAGCAGTCTTTGAAATTGAAAGTGTGTGAGAGAAACATCCTACAGGCGAGCTTCAATTGACGATCCGCTGCATCATTTTCATAGCAATAAGGAAATCATCTTTTGGTGCTCTGCAAAGATAAACCCAATAAAGATATGCTAGTGTTGGTTCAACTCTATATACTACTAGAATTCAATATATACTTGTTTATAGCCTAATAATGATTCTAAAATGTATGTTATCATCAAAACACTTTGGATTTCCAGCAATCACTCCCTCTTTGATGATGGCAAAATATTTGAAGAATAATTTGTTAGCTTATGAGAACACAAACGATTTCAATGCGATGTAACTTAGTATTGCATGTGACAAGCCTTGAAGTTGCTGGAATCAGTTCCATTAAGCTTATAGCAAATGATGGAAAAGGATGCATCATCAGTAAGGTATGTCCTATTTTTCGTCTTACGAAAAATTTGTTGTCTGTAGGATAATTGGATGACCTGGACTGCGAGACTCGCGGTGCAGGCGAGATCCTTGAGTTCATGAAGGACGGGTTAGAAAAACTAGAGGTTAAAATGATCCACTCAAATCTGTACAAGTTGCATGGAGTGACACGGGTGCAGAAAATGCTTGTGTTACATCGAACAATATTGGGGATATCACGCGAGTGTGGCACCTGAAATTTGGACACATCTCGGGACGTGATTTGAAGATCCTCAGTGATCAGAAATTCCTAACGGGACTGTCCGAGGTAAAATTGCCATTCTGAAATGAGTGTGTTACCGGTGAGCAGCACTATGAAAGATTGGAGATCATTTTCAGTTTAAAGACAAACTCGACTTGTTTCACTTGGACTGAAAAACTTGTATGTTTCTAATCCGGAAAAAGTCGGATGTCTTTGAGCTATTCAAATTCTTTAAACTCCGGGCGGAATTTGATTCAGCAGCAGGATTAAGTTCAGTAGATGTCTATGATATTCTGAAGATGTTTGGGGTATTACCTATGGGATCCCACTACCCATAAAGTTATCTTTAGCAAGGATGTCATCTTTGCGGAGGACTAATTGCAAAGAGTGACTGAATTTAAGGGAGAAGAAGGTATCACTCTCAGCGGTAACCACATCGGTACTTGAGAAAAATGATGGGAAAGACGATCCTAATCTGGAGCCTGTACCAGTGAATAAGCACATGGAAGAGGATAGAGTTTCCAGGCCTACATCCCTTAGGCGTTTAACACGCAAGAGAAACACACCTGAGAGGTATGATGACTATTTTGTGGAGCTGTCTCATTCTGCATATTGCTTATTCATAGAAGAGGGAGAGTCATCTTCTCTCAAGGAAGCGTTAGAGAGTCCAGATGCGTCTCTGTGGATGGAAGCTATGAAGAAAGAGCTTTAAGTATTTCATAAAAATAGGACATGGGAGCTAGTCCCTCTGCTCCAAAGCCGTAAGGCTATTGGGAATAAATGGATCTAAAAGATCAAGCGAGGAAAGGATGATCAAATAGGACGGTATTGTTCTCGGTTGGTGGTGAATAGCTACGCCCAGATAGAAGAAGATCGATTTTGATGAGATCTTCTCTCCAGTGGTACGTTTGATAACTATTCGTGTGATCTTAACGCTGTGTGCATCATCTGTTTTCCATCTTAAACAGATAAATGTCAAAACGATCTTTTTGCACGGGGAGCTTGAAGATGAGAAATATATGGTCCATCCAGAAGGCTTTGCCGTGAAAAACGTGGAGGATCTGCTTTGTCGGTTGGCCAAATCTCTTTATGAGCTTAAGTAAACATCGTAGTGTTGGTATAAGATATTTGATTCCTGTATCGGGAGCCACAGCAAGCTTGTCTCAAACTTTGGTGTGTACATCAAGAGATTTGAGAGAGGTGAGTTTGTCATCATGCTACTGTATGTGGATGATATGCTTGTGTCAGGTCCAAGCATGGGTCGCATCCATTAATTAAAGGCTCAAATGGCTAGTAAATTCGATACCAAGAACTTGGGGATGGCAAACAGAATCCTAGAGATGCGGATATGGCGAATAGTGGCAATAGAGAGATTGGGCTGTCTCAGGCTAGCTATTTGAGGAAAGTTTGGAGCGGTTCAACATGTATGGTCGTAAGCTAATGTCTACGCCACTCTCTATTAGTCTCAAACTATCCTCTTTGTTATCCCCTATCCAGGAGTAAGAGAGGATAGGGATGTCTCGGCTACCATATGCATCAGCAGTGGGAAGCCTAATGTATGACATGATTTGCACTCGGCCTAACGTTGCACATGTAGTGGGAGTGACAAGTAGATTCATGGCATGTCCTGGCATTGAGCATTGGAAGACGGTGAAAAAGGTCCTTCGGTATGTGAAAGGAACCTTGGATGCTGCAATGTGTTACAGAAGATCTGGGTTCATTGTCAAAGGGTTTCTTGATATAGACTATACAGGTGGGAATGCGATGAAAACTCCACGGTGGGTTGCGTGGTTTGATGCTTGCTGTGATGTCAACTATATGCAGGCAAGCCACATAGGTACAGGAAGACAACTTGAATGTTAAAGGCTTCCTGCCCTGAGGTGCATGAGATGATCTTGTTTTTCGAGTCCGTCTTGCCCAATTTGATCTTACGAACTGTCTTTGCTGACTTTAGTATTCCTCTAGACTGCCATGAAAGGCCTCGTGACAAGGAGTTTGCCACTTCGTTTACCCTCCTGAACGTTACTGGTAAAAGAATAGAAGTCGGTGGCGAAGGATTTCTTTCAGCAGAGTTCTTAAATATCGACACGTCCTCCTTCATGTTCACCACCTGACTCATCACAGCGAACCGGCCTCCAGGATCAATTGGGATTGAAGAGAACGGAGGTGCACAGTATCGCGGGTCAGATCTTCGCCTATCGAGGGTCTTCGCATCCGATAGCAACTTCATTGCACGCAAGAAGAAAATTTGAGCTTTTGCTAGCAACAAGTAGCATGTTCGGACATAAGAGATCGAGATCGTCATGCAAGGTGGAGCTCGATGAGATCACCGGAGTAGAGATCAGTCCCCCGCGCGGAAACTCGGAGTTCATCAGAGAAATCCTGTGAGATCCTTTCTCCTCCTGCTTGTTTCGTTGAAAATCTCTCAGAGATTGCGGCGGCGTGCTCACTTTCTTTCGATTCCACTGGAGGTTCGAATTTAATCACCGGTGATGGTGTCAGCGGTGTGGAAATTTCAAATTCAGGAGCTTCCAAAGTGGTGCCGGTGGTAAAGGAAGTGGTGATTTGGGTAAATATTGGTGGTGGCGGATGCTCAATTCCGGCGGTAGATGCTGTGATTGGAGGGAGATCTGAGGATACAAGAAGAGGATTTTGAGAAGAGACGACATCAGTTAGTGGTGAGGAGAGTTTGAAGTCATCGAGCTTCGGCGTAGTGGTGTCGGCGGCGATGGAAGTGGTGATCGGGGTAGCTGTCGATGGCGGTGTTGATGTAGGAGGTAGTGAAGGTTTAAGCTCATCTAACGTTGGAGGGATAGCGGTGGCATTCGTGGTAGGAGTGATTTGAGTGGGAAAAAGATTTTGTGAGGAATCCGCATGAAGCAATTTAATTCCGGTGGCAGCTGTGGCTTGAGGAGGATCCAAAGAAACATGAATTGGATCATGTGAAATAGGAGGCTGTTGTTGCTGAACTTGTTCTATTTGGTTCGGCTTATTCTTAAATTTCTGAAGTCCGGCAGAAAACTCCTTTAGCTCGGCTAGTAGCATGCTTAACCGCTCTAGCGCATCACTCGTGCGCTGAGGTATAGGCATTGCATGAGTTTGCTGTGGTTGGATTTGATATTGTTGGTCATAATAAATTTGTGAACACTGATGGTGAATTTGATGTTGTTGATAGGATTGCTCATAAGGATTTCGATGATACCATTGTGAATATGACTCCTGTTGCCAATGATATTGCTGATAAAAATTATAAGAAAACTGTTGTGAGTACAACTCATATGGCTGATTATGTTGCTGGTAGAATTCATCGCCATAGTACAGTTGCAGATGAAACTCCTGTTGTTGATAATATTGTGACTGATGCCACTGTTGCTGGTGCAATGAGGACATTGTAGCTAGCAGCAAGAGCGAGAGTTACAAATCGATTTAACTCGATACCAATTGGTATGATTCGTGATAACACGAACCGCGAAAATATTCTAATGCTAAATAATCTAAGAAACTAAAAATAAAACTAGAATAAATAACTAATTCAATTCTTCTTTTCCTGCTTACATGAGGTGCCAAGCACCTTTATTTATAGCTTAGCTCTTACCATATTGGTAGAGTTCCTAAACTAACAAAACTCTCTTAACACACGACTCCTACTCAGCTACTTGGTTTCCTAATGAAATACAAACAACTTAGTTTTCTAACGGAACACAAACTCTTATTCACTGGTCTGCTAAAGTAACTCAAACTCCTACTACTTCTAAAATCCTATCTTCTAAATTACGTATGTAACAGTCTATCATAAGTCCTTCCCACATACGGTGATTTGTCATCATTTGTAACTCCTATTACTTCCGTAGCTGGAATAGAAGAATCGTCTCTGTATCCTACGTCAGCAGCTCCGTTGATTCTACAACAGAATGGAAAAACCACTACATTGTCATTTTGCGAGTATGATAGGAGTCAAAATATATCTCGACCTAATTTTGACATTCAAATCAGATTTATCGCCCGGAGGTATGATCAGACATATTAATTCGACCTAGTGCACTTGACGTAATAATAAATTAAGGTGTAAATTGATGTCGAACCATAGTATCAATGTTTAGAACACATTGCAACCTCAATGGCAACATATCTAGCTGGACGTATTAGTTAATGTCTCAATGGTTGGCATTGTGGAACTGCCCACGAGGTCAACGTCCATTCTTTTGACATACACATGTCAAATTTGTCGATCTAAATCATGTCGGCATAATAAAAATGAAGTAATAATAACAATTGAGATGTAAATTGATGTTGAACCAAGGCGTCGACCTTATTTAGATCGCATTGCGACCTCAGCGACAACATATCTAGTTGGATATATTGGTTCAATGTCATAAGGTTGATGTTGTGGAATCACCGCCACAAGGTCAACCATGACATCGGCCATCTTGACCTCAACGACAACTATTTATACTTAAGAAGAATTGAGCAGAAGGCAAATCAAAAACTTTCTAGAAGAAGAAAGGGATACCAATTGTTGAGTACTATTGATCCATGGCACGGGAGTTAGAGATCCCAAAACGAGTCGATTGCCGAAACAGGAGCAAGCGCGAGAGTAGAAAAACTACTCTTGGAACAGTCTTCGCATTGTGCGAGCTTTTGCGAAAAACTTTCATGGAGTTTTTCCTAAGGGGTTCATAAAGTGAAGTTTATGTGCTCGACACAGACATGTTTACCCCAAAGGATCAACATTGCAATAATTTGGACACATTGACATGTTTGCTCTGTAGGGATCAAGATGCACAAAATAGCGCAAAATAGAAACATGTGTTTGCTCTTGATCAAGATGATAGAAAAAGAAAAAGTCTTATGTCTTGAAATATTTGTCTTTTTTTTTTCTGTCATCTTAATCAAAATGATGGATGGAGGATGATTCATGATCCTTTCAACCTAAAATTTAATCGATGTGTTCACAACTCATATTTCTTCATATGCAATATGGATATTGCATTTTGAGATTTCTACGCAATTTATATGGACCAATGTACGCCGATATGCACCTATGGTGGCAATGTGCAAATATTTTCTTCCATATATATATAAAAGGAGGTAACCCTACCCTTGGGGTAGCTATGGGGCACCCCACATTTAGAGTGCTAAAAATTAATCTACGCCGGTGAATATAAAGAACTATTAGTTGGAATTTCTGTAAAATTTTAGTTTAATCGGATTACAAAATGACCTTCATTCGGCATCTTGATCAAAATGACAGGAAAAGGAAATTCTAAATATATATATGTATCGCCTCTTGATCAAGATGCTGGATGGAAGTTGATTCGTAGTCCAATCGAGCTAAAATTTTGTCACAATATTTTCAACCCTTAGTTACTTATATCCAACGGTGGAGATTAAATTTAAAATATTGTAAATAAGGGGTTTGCCTATCCCCACTCAATATATATATATATATATATGGCGAGATAGAGGCATAACGGCCACTACGCGCGGTGCTGTTGTGCCTTCATCCCGCCATTTGATCAGCCATCCAATGGCACTCCTCGACACGGTTGTCTTTTGTGGTACAAGGCCACATGGGGCAAGGTCTTCTTTCTCTCATGCACCTTTTTGCAGAAACGAGCTTCTGCAAGACAAATGGGTGTTTTTGGATTGCAATTTCACTTTGAAAGAGATGGGCAGACGAGTCATTTAGAGAAAAAACTTTTCGACTATTTTTTTTGAGTTTCAAGTGACGCCATCACTACTCTAAATAGGGTTTGAAAATTGAAAGGGAGCGATTACTATTCCAAAAATTATCTCTCAAGTTTCCACCATAGAGCGATTCCTCTCCTCCTGTAACTGTTCCCTATCAATTTAGAATTTAAATTAATTATTCCCGTGCATTTGCCATATTCACGATCGATCGACCTGTACCTGGAATTGTTCAACTCTACCGAAATGGGAATAAAGAAATGGGCAAGAAAAGGTATTCCCTTTTCTTCTATGAACTTGATAATTTTCAGGACGTGCAAGATTGATATAGTAGGCATTAACTAGTTATTTTGAATGACTAGTTCTGAGCATGACATCGTTAGTTCCCAATAGGTTGATAGTCACCTGATTTCCTTTCTTGCGGTCGACATAGTGGGATGCATAAAGACTGTATTGACTTCAAACAGTCGGAAAGTGAGTTATAAATAGTCAAAAGTGTTGCATTACGGTCGATATCTCAGTTCAACACTAGTCGATGTCTCACTTTAGCACTGGTCGAGAGCGATCCAAATGTACAACCGCGTTGGACACAGAAGAAAAGGTTGACAAAACTTTTGACTTTGTGTAGTCGTTCATTGAGCACTAAAGTAGGTCAAAATTGGTACATTGTGGTCGATTTTTATTTAACTCATTGGGAAACCACGGGGCGAACTTTCTAAATTATTTTGAATTTTAAACACTGCATCACTGCTTCCAAAATCCTGTAGCAACCCTAGATGTGTTTCTCCACTGCTTGAAAAAGTGTTTTATTATTGTTTTTCATCCAATTTCAGATATCTCTCTTGCTGCCACCACACTATCAATCGACTAGGTTCACGCATTTCACTCCTGCGGCAGTATATTTGCACTTTCGACCGTGATCGACAATCCATCCATGTCATGGATGACTGTAACACGAATTTTACCGGTAACAGCTCAGCGATCGGCCTACATTTCCGATTTGTCCTACTCTCGCTATATGGCTCATATAAAGGTCCCCATGATGAAAGATATTCTCTTTTTTTATATGAACTTCATGTATTGATAGGGAATAATTGAATTTTTAGGAGTAATATAGAATTACAAGAACATATTTGTAAAAAAATATTTAGTTTTCCTGATAAGTTAAGTAATTTAAAAGAAATACAACAATTCTTAGGAGTATTAAATTACGCTAGACCTTTTATAAAAGATTTAGGAAAATTAGCAGGACCTTTATATGCTAAGACTAGTTTAAAAGGTCAACGAAATTTTAACCAAGAAGATATTAGATTAGTTCAACAAATTAAAGAAAAGGTTAAACAAATACCTCCTTTAGAGTTACCTTTAGATTCTGATTATTTAATTATAGAAACAGATGGATCTCATCTCGGCTGGGGTGCAGTATTATTATCAAAACCTAATAAATATTCGCCTAAAGATACAGAAAAGGTAGTTAGATATAGTAGTGGTCAATATAAAGAGAAAGGAAATAGAACAAGTATTGAGTCAGAATTACTAGCTATAAATTATGCTTTAGATTCATTCAGATTATTCATTTTATCTAAACCTGAAATTACCCTTAGAACTGACTGTGAAGCCATAGTAAAATTTTATAATAAAATGAATGAGAAAAGATCTAATCAAAGAAGATGGTTAAATTTTATAGATAGAATTACAAATGATGGTATAAGAATCGAAATAGAGCATATAAAAGGTAAAGATAATAGATTAGCTGACATTTTAAGTAGATTTCTAACTCCTCTCATTTCTCTGATCTGACCTCCTCCACGATTCATTCCTCCTCAAGTAGCAAGACTTAGTGCTCAGAACCAGAACAATGTAGCCAGACCTAGTTTACAGACTCCACGGCCCAACAATTTAGAAAAGTTATATTTTGGTAAACATGAACTTTTATGTTTTCCCCCTAGTAATATCTCTTTTAGACCTTTAGATAAGCAAGAAATGTAATATCTCTAAAGATCAACAATGTTTATTAGATAATCTTTGGCAATCATTTCAATAGAATGATCAAATGATATTTCTTAGCAAGCATGAATGCACTTACTTTTCATTTTTTCTCATGAAAGACGAAATTTCTCTTTTATGTTGTTTTTAGAGGAAGACTACCAGGTTTTTTCATACATGGTTAGAAGTTTTAGATAGTATTAGAGATTTTCCCAATGCATTATATAAATGGTTTAATCATTTCACAGAAGCATTAGATGTTGCACGAGAACGCATTGGCATAAACTTTTATTTATCTCCTTCTTTGAGAACTGCATGATAGACCCTCGTAACTCTTACAAGATAGCCAAAGATACTCGAAAAAAATTATATTTTGTGACCACTTGCAATGTTCTAGCAGACACTGTTAAAAAGCTTAATGAAACAGTTGCTCTTTTAAGACAAGAAAAAATCAAGCTCTTAGACAAACAAGCAGATTTAGAGAGACTCCTTATTCAGGAAAGGTTGGATTACATCCAACAAACCTCCAAACCTGCTGTGGAGAATAAAAGTATTGCAGGAACAGCAGCTACTCTTGCTGAGAAAAGAGTAGAAACAGCATTCACTTGTGCTGAGAAACAAGTGGCTAGCCCGGTTCTACCGGTGACCGGTAAAGGCATATCAAATCCGGAGATCCCTGGCAATTTGGGAAAAATTGCATTATCAGGTTTTCATCAAGGAACATGCGGTACAAAAAGAACAAAGAACAATTACGGAAAGAACGTAGTGGGATACCAACAATCCCGGAACTTGAATTGAGCGTGATAGTATACAGATTATTCCTACACATCTGTATAATGTTAGACCCAGAAGAACTTTATTAAGAAAAAGAGAATTCAAGAAACTTATTGAAGAAACTATTAAAGATTTATCTATCTTTAAGAACATTTCTAAACCTATGGACTGTGAAGAAGAGTATAAAGGAACAACTAGTTCAGAATCAGGATCAACAACAAAAAGCCCTATCCCCTACTCAGCAATGGACGAGAGATGTGCAGACATAGACAACCTTTCACATCCCGACAGTGAAAGAGGACTTGGACCAGAACACTCTGGCATCTAGAAAGATTCAAAATCCAGATGGAGACAGGCTACCTAATGAAAGCGACAGCAACGGTTAATTAACCACACTACGGTTAGTTAACTTTAGTTTATTAACTATAGTTTGTATACCCTAGTTATATTTTAACTAGGGTTAAGTTTAGTTTCTTTTCTATAATATGTGCAAAGTTTGTAAGTTGAGGGCATGGGTCTTTAAGATCTGAAGCTCTCCTGTGTGTATGCTCTCAAGTTTGTGCTTTCAAGTGTGTGCTCTCAAGTTCTTCTTGTAAGTCCCTTTTCTTTTCAATAAAAGTTTTAGGGATTTCCTGAAAGGAAAACTTCCGAACGCTTTCTATTATGTTTTCTCTCCCAAAAATATTTTTGGTTTGAATATTTTTCTTATGTTTAAGCATGTAGTATGCTGTCGTAAACGGAGAAGGTTTTGACAACAATATCATTTCATGGCATATCATCTTTTCTGTAAATAAATCTCTGCATCTCATGCATTCTAGGATGTTCCTGAACCTTAGGATCAAAGGCTTAGCTTCAGTATATGTTTATTTTAACTTGTCCGGTAATCCACTGTGTCATCCTTGTAAGTCCTGTTTAAGCCAAGGTTAGGCATAAGGCAAAATGGATTGAACATGATGAAAGAAAGTTTTAACAAACTAGGTTGATGTTTGAGTCTAAGATATCCTTGTAATAGGGATCAATATCTAGATACAATCATAAAAAGCATAGCTGAAGAAGATAACTCTTTATTTAATCTGTGGCCAGAAGCTTATTCGGTGGTAACAGGTTCAAATAAATGTATCTGAAAGCTTTTGTTTATAAAAAAATAAAAAAAAATAAAAAAAAAAATTTAATAAGGAGAGAGCATATGAAAGTCAGTAAGGAAAAGTACCAAGTAAGGAATAAGACAACTAAGAAATTTTCCCTCTTCCATTTAATACAACATTTCTAATTATCCTCTTTTATATCTGTGAACTCATTCTCGCCTTTTTAACACTTTATCTTTCTTATAAATACGTTCTATTAAAAGTAATAACAATAATAGTAATAAGTTTTTCTTATTTTTAACAAAAATTAATATAGTAATAAGTTTTTCTTATTTCTCACATTTTGGTATCAGAGCCAGATTATTTCGTTTAGTTTAACCTAGTTAGATTAAACCTAGTAATAGAATTTATCCTCTATATAGATCTGTAAATCTAGATAGAATATAAATTATATGACAGTACCCATTAAGGTAGAACATACAATATTTCCACCTTTAAACGAGCATCATATACAAGCAACAGGAGTAACTTTAGAAGAATTTTTTAGAGTAGTTGATTTAGATCAAATTACTGAAGTTAATCAAGACGCAGTATTTTTAGAAAGAAATTTTTATTTCCCTTTACAAGAATTATTATCTATAGAAAATTGCGAATGAGAAGAAGAAATTACGAAGCTATTCGGATAATATATCAACTCATTCCTATTCTTAGTGAACGAACGTAATTAAGACCATATTTAACAATAGAGAAGAATATATTGTTAATTTTGAAGAATTATCTTACTTTAGCAGAAAATATTTTAGCAGAAGATAACACTGAAGAAGAAAACAATAGCGGATCTGAAGAAATTTGATTATTTAGATTTAGAAATTTCCCATATTCCAAGAGTAGCTATAACTCTAGATAAGTGTAAACTTAAGTGTAATTTTCAAAAGAACTGTGATTTCAAACATCTTTTACATAGTTCAGAACCTGTATTAAACACTTTAGTAGACTTACTTTTAAATCTTTCAACTCATATTGAATTTTCTTTAGCAAAAAATTCAACTAGTGATTTATCATCTGTTTTCTCAGACATAAAAACAATAAGAAATAATTTAGATTTTTTAAAAGCTCAATATCAGTTTAGTTCTAAAATAATATCTCATTATTCTAAAAGAACTATTAATTTACAAAAAATTGAACAACAATTAGAAAGTTTAGATAAAAAATTAGATACATTAATAGAACTTTTTAGAAAATCTTTTTCTTTATGAAAGATTACCAAGAAGCTTTATTAGAAACTGAAAAGTATTTATTTCCAGCAGAAGGATTTAGCAAACTTGATCCCACACCTGCACAAGATAAAACTATAATTAGACAAAACAATACTATTATCAGTTTATTATTATGAGTAAATAATAAACTAGATTTATTACTTGAATAAAGAAAAAGAAATACTTTTAACAACGAATTAGAAAATCTTATTAAAAAAGTTGATAGTATAAATATTAATAAAATAAGAGAAATAGAAAGACCTAGAACCCCTAAAGAATTAAAATTTTTCTCTATAAAATGACAACTTCATTTAGTGGAAGCTCTAGAACTTTAGCAGAACAAAGCTCAGGAAAAATAGTTCCTAAATCTAAACAGACTCTTTTAAGCAAACTTTTTAATAGAAGTAAAAAATATTTAACTAAAGTAGGATCAATTATAGATCCCGAACAAAATCTAGAACATTTTCGACAACATGGTTTAGATCTTATATCCCCAACAGAATTATATCATATAAGAAAAGTAGAAAATTTAGTAAATCAGACTCAGTTTTTTATTAGAAAAAGAGAAGAAGAAGTTGAATGTTTAGGAGGACAAAATGTTATTTTAGATATGATTAGTTTAGAAGCTTATAAAATTTTAAGAAGTTCTCAATTTAATTTTATACATTTAGGATTATTAATTATAGGAGTAAAAGGATTAGATAGAAGTTATCTAGGAACAAAAGTATTACTTTATGTTTATAATAATTTATGGATTAATCCAGAACAAGCAGCAATAGCTACTATAGAAATAGACATGTCTCAGAATGCATGAATGTTTTATTGTTGTCCAAACCTTTTAACAAGTATTACAAAAGGAGTTCAACATTTAAAAATAGGCGTTAAAACCAAAGGTTATGAAGGAAAAACTGCAGGAAGCAATTTATTATTTTCAATAGGATTTATTGGAAGATTAACTAATAATGGAGACATAAAATATAAATTAGAAATGGATGATGTTATTCAGTTAGTAAGTTCTAAAGGAATTAAAATGTTAAAAGCCAATAAAATAGATCCTACAGAATTAGCTGGAAGAGAATGGCTTTTAGATGAATTTCATCAAAAATCAAATATTCTTATTCCAGAAACTAGTATGATGTATAAAAATGCTAGAAATAGTACGAGTGTTAGATTTACTGATTATAAATCAATTTCTACGTTAGAAGATAATGAAGTAGAAGAATGCATGAATAAATTTACAACAGTTTATGAAGATCCTATAGTAATAGCATGTCCAGAAAAAAGTATGGATACAATTAGAACTTTTGAAGACCTCTTAAGATTAGAATTTTTTGGAATTTAGATACAAATGAATATTTTTATTATGATTGTCATAGAAATATTCGTAAAGGAAATTTAGCCGAAGATAGTATTCATTTTAAATTAAAAGAACGACATGATAAAATTAGAGAATTATGAGATAAAAGATTAGAAATATGGAGAATAAGGGAAAGGTTTGTTCAGAAGATAAAAAGTGGAGAAGTAACTAAAGATTATATTCCACCCATAAAACAAAAACTGTTAGATGCAGTGGCACCTCTAAAATTAGAATTAGAAAAAATGGAAGAATTAGATAATACATTTAGATTAAAATATTTTAGTAAAGGCAAATTAGATTCAATTAGCGAAATTAGTCAAGTAGAACTTATGGAATCCACTGAATCTAGCCCAGCATCAGCAATTAGTCCATTCCAGAGAACTGAACCTACAACAGAAAACTCAACTTATTATGGAAATTTACCTAAACGAACAATTGCATTACATGAGCAAGATTTTACAAATTTAAGATCAAAAGGAAAACCTTTTCCATTAGAACAAAAAATACAATTTCAAACTCTAGGAGAAGGACAAATTTTTAACCTCTCAGCACATGACCCTCAGTTATGGAATAATATTTTAGATGTATGGAAAAATACAGTAGTAGGAACATACTGGAAAAATATGAAAGATTGTACTACTGGAGAAGAAGCATTTAGATATTTAGAAGTCTTTTTAGGAGAATCTGTAAGAAGATTATGGGAAGTTTTTAAACGAGACCAACCGACTAGTTATAAAAGGCTTACAGACGTAGGACCAAATCCTTATAATTTTGTTAATCAAATACATCAGTTAATAACTGGAGAAGATCCTAATGTAGGACTAGTATCTATGCAAGCAGACGCGTTAATGCATATAGAACAAATGCAACTTAAAGATGTTAGTAAAGCCAAACGATTTTGTAATGAATATATGCATATGGTATGTAAAGCAGGAGCTGGTTTTGACCAAGAATATGGAAAAAGACTATTTAGAAAATTTCCTCCAGACTTAGCAAAAGAAATTGAAAGAGAATGGAATAATTTAGCACCAGTAAAAGAAAATCCCAATAATTTATGGACTATTACTCAGAGAGTAAATCATATAATGAAAGTATTAACTAAAAAATGTACTGAAATACAAACAGCTAGACAACTAAAAAGAGGACAATTTGCATTCTGCAATAATATGTATGTCCCTAATCAGGATTATAGAGAAACAAAAATTAAAAAAAAATCACGTAGATATCCGTATTCTAAAAAGAAATATTATTTAAGAAGATCTAATCGGAAAAAACCATATTTAGATAGAAATAAAAATGTAAGACGATTTAATCCAAAAAGAAATTATAGAAAGAAATTAAAATGTTTTGCATGCAATAGTGAAGAACATTTAAGTAATGCATGTCCAAAACGAAAGAATTTACATAATAGAAATACAGAATTACTAGAATGTGTAAACGAAACTTTAATAGATATAGACTCTGAAATATCCGATGATGAGACTATTTATAGTATAGAATCTTTAGAAGAAAAATATAGAGATGAATTACACGAAGATTTTATTGAAGAAATGTCGAATAAAAATAGATTCAGGACTCTTACGAGGGAGAATTAGAATATATGAATGAAGAATGCTCTCATAATTGGCAAAAATACGAAGGAATAGATTGTACACCATGTTTTCTTTGTCATTGGTTTCCTAGTAGAATGAATAGAGCTAAATGTAGTTTATGTTTAAAAGAAGGATATATAAAGTGTTTACACTTAGATACCAATGACTACTACTATCTTAAATATAAAGAAACATTAGATTCAAGAATAAGTTATTTAGAGAAACAAGTATTTAAATTAAAACAAAAAATAACTAGAATTGAATCTACAATAAATCTAGACATACCTGAAAGTAGTAATATACAGAAAGATGACTTTAGCTTTCTTCATATTCCACCCAATACTCAGAAACATTCTGTCGAAGAAGTAACAAATCTCAATTTAGTCGAAGAACCTATTCTTGTATGTAATCAGATAATCAAATAGGCACCTTAAAAGTCATGTGTAAAATACGTGTTTGAACGCTATGAAGTAGAAACTTTAGCAATGATAGATACAGGATGTACTAATACTATTCTTACCCCAGATATCTTTCCAGAAAAATATTTTAGAAAACCTAAACAACCATTAGTTGCTACCCAGATGAATGGTGCTACTTATACATATACTATCTCTATACCTACAGGTACAAAAATTAGTTTCAAAACCAATTGCATGTTCTGATGATGTAATATTCTTTACCTCCCGATCAAACTTTCGTTAGAGGTTTAAGTCTTAAACATAATGTTATTTTAGGCATTTCTTTTCTGTTAAAAGATAATGGTAGTTTTACTCTTTTTAAGGATTTCTTCTTCCTGAACCGCCATTCTTTTCTTAGTCCAACTACACCTACCTCAGAGTACGCTGGAAAGCGTGGTGGGTTTAAACCAGTTTTCTTAGATAAACATGGCCCTTTACCAATTTATACAGAACAAGATTTTGAAGAAGAAGAAGCAAAATGTCCCTGCCCTATTAAAGGTCAATGTCAATTAGGAGAACAAACAGAATTAGACTCCCTTACACAATATTTAGAGCAGTTAGATGAAATAGCTATTGATATAAATGATGACTTTGAAGCTTTAGAATTCATGGAAGAACCTCTACACTTTACATATTCTTTATTAGAAGAAACTAGTTTAACACAATTAATTTCTAAGTTAGAAAAGTTGGAAATTATTGGAGAAAATATACAGAAATATTGGTATAAAGATAAAACAGTTTGTCATTTACGATTATTAAATGAAAATCTTGTTATAAAGGCAGGAACTATAGAAGCCTCTGAGGCTGATAGAAAAGATTTTAAGGAACATATAAATGATTTGCTTAAATTAAAAGTAATTAGGAAGTCAGATAGTCCACATAGATCCCCTGCATTTATTGTAAGAAATCATAGTGAAATAGTCAGAGGAAAATCTAGAATGGTTATAAATTACAAACGATTAAATGATAATACAATAGATGATGGATATTTAATTCCAAATAAAAATGAATTACTAGAACGAATTCGAGATAGAAAAATTTATAGTAAATTTGATTGTAAATCCGGATTTTGGCAAGTTAGAATGTCTGAAGAAAGTATACCTTGGACAGCTTTTACTTGTCCAGAAGGTCATTTTGAGTGGTTAGTAATGCCTTTCGGTCTAAAAAATGCACCTTCCATATTTCAGAGAAAAATGGACGAGGTATTTAGACAATATGCAGAATTTGTGATAGTATATATAGATGACATTTTAGTTTTCAGTAAATCCAAAGAAGAACATTTAGGACATTTACAATTAGTATTAAAGGCATTTTTAGAACATGGAATAATTATTAGTAAAAAGAAAATGCAGATAGCAAAAGAAAAAATTGAATTTTTAGGAGTAATTATAGGAAAAGGAAAAATAGAATTACAAGAACATATTTGTAAAAAAATATTTAGTTTTCCTGATAAGTTAAGTAATTTAAAAGAAATACAACAATTCTTAGGAGTATTAAATTACGCTAGACCTTTTATAAAAGATTTAGGAAAATTAGCAGGACCTTTATATGCTAAGACTAGTTTAAAAGGTCAACGAAATTTTAACCAAGAAGATATTAGATTAGTTCAACAAATTAAAGAAAAGGTTAAACAAATACCTCCTTTAGAGTTACCTTTAGATTCTGATTATTTAATTATAGAAACAGATGGATCTCATCTCTACCAAAAGTGATATTATTATCAAAACCTAATAAATATTAGCCTAAAGATACGAAAAAGGTAGTTAGATATAGTAGTGGTCAATATAAAGAGAAAGGAAATAGAACAAGTATTGAGTCAGAATTACTAGCTATAAATTATGCTTTAGATTCATTCAGATTATTCATTTTATCTAAACCTGAAATTACCATTAGAACTGACTGTGAAGCCATAGTAAAATTTTATAATAAAATGAATGAGAAAAGATCTAATCAAAGAAGATGGTTAAATTTTATAGATAGAATTACAAATGATGGTATAAGAATCGAAATAGAGCATATAAAAGGTAAAGATAATAGATTAGCTGACATTTTAAGTAGATTTCTAACTCCTCTCATTTCTACAGATGCAGCCTCCTCCACGATTCATTCCTCCTCAAGTAGCAAGACTTAGTGCTCAGAACCAGAACAATGTAGCCAGACCTAGTTTACAGACTCCACGGCCCAACAATTTAGAAAAGTTATATTTTGGTAAACATGAACTTTTATGTTTTCCCCCTAGTAATATCTCTTTTAGACCTTTAGATAAGCAAGAACAGAATATCTCTAAAGATCAACAATGTTTATTAGATAATCTTTGGCAATCATTTCAAAAGAATGATCAGCGATATTTCTTAGCAAGCATGAATGCACTTACTTTTCATTTTTCTCATGAAAGACGAAATTTCTCTTTTTATGTTGTTTTTAGAGGAAGACTACCTGGAGTTTTTCATACATGGTTAGAAGTTTTAGATAGTATTAGAGATTTTCCCAATGCATCATATAAAGGGTTTAATCATTTCACAGAAGCATTAGATGTTGCACGAGAAACGCATTGGCATAAACTTTTATTTATCTCCTTCTTTGAGAACTGCACAGATAGACCCTCAGAACTCTTACAAGATAGCCAAAGATACTCCAGAAAAAATTATATTTTGTGACCACAGACTAGGTAAAGGCGTTGTATTGACTTTAGTGAATTTCACTTGTGGTGTCAAGTGACATGGACGTATATACTGCAGCGCCGAATCACGTAAAAATTTCTGGTGTGCTGACTGGGTTGCATCTCTCAGCACTTGTGTTAACAATTTTGGTGCAGGGTGCAGTTCACATTTAGTCACTAGACAGTAACTTTCTCATCGATTGACTGCTTACTGTTCAGTGATTGTTTTTAAAACAGTCGAGTGGTTGTTTGTTAATTTGCCACTGCTTAATGCACCCTCTCTTGAGTTCATATTTTACAGGTTTTCCTATCAATTGATATCAGAACAGGGTCTCTATTATAGACAAAGACTATCCGCCTTAGAGGAAAAGATTGAATGGCAAGCATAGACATTGTTGCAACTGAAGGAAGAACGTCAAACCGACCACCACTCTTTGATGGCTTGAACTATAGATATTGGAAGCGCAAGATAACTATATCTATCCAAGCACAAGACTCATATTACGGATAATTATCAATACAGACCAATTGTACCAACAAGGATTTTTCTCGTGCTATCATTGCAAGCAAACGACAAAAGAGAGGAAAGGCAAGCCATGAAGAAAGCATTACACAGCCCATGATGACCAACAGAGGAATTGCTATCATTGCAAGAAAACGGGAGACTACCATCATGAATGCCCTTTATCAAAGAGAACCAAGAAGAAGGAAGTCATGACTACATGGATTGATGAGGACTCATCTTCTTGAATTGAATCTGAGAATGAAACCAAAACCGCAAACATGTGCTTCATAGTAAATGGTGATTCGCACAATGACGTTAGTGATCCCAACTATAAAATTTCATATGTGAATTACATGTTGCTTTTTCTGAATTGTATGAGAAATTTAGAAGCTTAAAAAAGATGTATAAATCTCTTAAGAAGTGCATGCATGAGAGTGAAAAGATAAATGAACGGTTAACCGAAGAAATTAAGTCATTGCTTAATAATGCTCCTCTGAACCAGTCGAATGCATGTGATTGTGATGCTATAAAATCCAAAAATATTAAGCTTACCGAATTGTCTGATGATGTGCCACATGAAAATGAAAACGTTATGCTGGAGATGAAAGGATAAAAACCGAAAATATAAAGATGACAAACGAGATGACTTGATCTAATGCTCGGATCTCACAACCATATCTTTAGAAATCAATAAATCAGTTTGGCCCTAGCAACAAAATCAAGCACCTAAAAAACGTCTGGACTGTAAATACTTCCTCTACACCCTTTGTTACTTGTTTTCATTGCAATACAAAAGGTCATGTCATCAAATCTTGCTAGTACAAAAAGAATGACAAGAAAGTGAAACAAATATGGGTCCCTAATTGAACCATCTGACCAGCAAATATTAAAGGACCTAAGAAGTTTGGTTAGTTAAAATGTGAGCAATCTCTTGCAAGTATGCTTGGCGGTCGGTAGGAATAGAAAGACCAAATGGCATCTTGATAGCGGCTGTACAAGGCATATGACAGGAATGTTACCAACTTCAGTCATCTAAAGGCATGCTAAGGAGGAAAAGCTACTCTTGCATATCATAGCAAGAGTTTGGTGACAGGTATTGGTAAGATTAGTAAAGGATCTTCTTTAAGCAATGATGACGTGTTATGTGTGCAAGGTTTGAAGCATAAAATCTTGAGCATAAGTCAACATTGCGGTTTTGGTATGTGTGTGACATTCAAAGAAAACCTTACTCGGTGATCAACTCATTCGGAAAGAAAATTCATCCAAGATCGAAGGGAAGGTAATGTATATGTTACTTATCTTGGACATTTTCATTACAAAACCTTTGCTTTGTAGCTAGCCAGCAAGAAACCAGTCACTTGGGCATAAAAGACTCACCATATCAGTAACAAAATGATTACAAAGCTCTCTCCAAGCAACTAGTCTCAGTCAACCTTAGCGTACCATACGGTATGGAAGGACTTTTGAATGCATGTATAAAAGTAAAACAAATGAGGACCTCATTCAAGCCAAAGCAAGATGTAACCACTAGCAAGCCACTCAAATTGCTTCACATGGATTTGTTTGTACCTACTCAAACCGCAAGCTATGCAGGGGACATCTATTGTCTTTTTTCATTGTTGATGACACTCGGTGGTATTGTTGGGTGCTCTTCTTGGCATTCAAGAATGAAGCATTAAATGTATTCTCTTCTTTCTCAAAAAGAAAATTCAAAAGGAACTTGCTTTAAACATTGTTTCTATTAGGAGTGACCACGGTAAAGAGCTTCAAAACCAAAGTTTTGAGAAATTTTGTGATGCAAATGGTTTGAACCATAACTTCTCACTACGTATAACTCCTCAACAAAATGGTTTTGTTGAAGGGAAGAATAGAGGGGCTAGTGAATATGGCAAGAACTATGTTGTGTGATCAAAATTTCCCTAAGCAATTTTGGGCTGAAGCCATGAATACCCCTTGTCACATTATCAAGTTGAAAGGTATTATCCTAGACTGGTCGTTAAGGGCTGCGCTAAAAAAGAAGGTATCAACATGGAACAGATCTTCTCTCAAGTAGTACGGCTTGCAACTATTAGAGCAGTCCTAGCCTTGTTTGCCACATCTAATCTTGAGCTCGAGTAGCTCGATGTTAAAACTACTTTCTTGCATGGAGAGCCCAACAAAGAAATATACATGCACCCGCTAGAAGGATTTATTCGTAATAACAAAGAGTACTTCGTTTGTAGGCTGAATAAACATCATAATGTCTTAAACATGCACCTAGATGCTGGTACAACTGATTTGACTCTAATATTGAGAGCCTTGAATACAACAAGCTAGCAACATATCCTTATTCAGATACTTATCCATACCACAAGAAATTTGAAAATGTTTCCTATATAATCTTAGTGTTATACGTGGATGACATGATTGTAGGAAGCACGAGCATGGTCAGCATTAAAGAATTAAAGGCTCAGCTAGCTAATGAATTCGATTCAAAGGAGCTTGGGTAGGCAAATAAGAACCTGGGGTTGCGTCTACACCGTGACCAAGGTAACATGAAGATTAGGCTGTCATAGAAAAGTTATCTAGAGAAGGTACACCCCCGCTTCAATACGGAGGGATGTAAATCGCTATCTACTCCCCTACCTGTTAACCTCAGGTTATTCTCTGTTGAAAATCCTAAAAAAAGGGGATGGCAAGCCGAAGTAGCCCATGAAAGTCAACAAGATGTAGCTGATGCAAGATAGAGTTGACGAGGGGCGTACAAAAAGTAGCGGATGGAAGTATCATCTTAGCAATATGCATTCGCGATGGAAATCTGATGTTCACCATGATCATGCAATACCTAACTTGGTTTAAGTAGTGGGAGCAATCGGTAGATTCATAGATAACCTTGGTGACCACTAGCAAGCCGTGAAAAGGATTACCCGCTACATAAAGTGGACCTTGGACACTTCACCGTATTCTGAAGGATCCGAGTACCTTGTTAAAGGGTATATCTATGCATGTTTCAATATGAGACGTTGTACTATTGGATATGCATTTATACTTACAAACGGAGCGGTAAGGTAGTGCATCAGTCCACGTGGAGGTCTACAACCAAAGCAGAGTACGTCATACGGCACATGCTTGCAAAGAAGCAATATAGATACAGAGATGTTGTAGGAGGTTGAGCACAGAAAAGTGGTTATGCCTCTATTTTCTGATAGTCAGAATGCTTGCATCTCGTAAGGAATCCATCTTATTACTCTAGAACTAAACACATTGGTGCCATACGTGATATGTTGGAAAATACAAGCATGAATGTTCTTAAAGTTTGTGCGGAGAACTCAACAGATGCATTGACAAAACCCATTACAGGTGATAAGTTCGAATGGATTAGATCCATGTATGGCCTAGTCACAGGAAGCAACTAAAACAATTGATGAAGAAATAATAATAGAATTAAGTATAATGAATACTGATCACTAGAGTTTATACGTACGGATATTTATAGAGTACATATAATGGGTTTATCTCACATATAGCCCGATAATACAGTCAAATATCCCCCCTCAAGCTAATGATGGGTCAAACAACATGAGTTTGTTCAATAATGTTTGAAATCTCGGTGTCAGATGCGATTTTGTAAAGAAATCTGCCAGTTGATCAGTAGAGGCAACATGTGGTAAAGAAATAGTACCTGACAGAAAATACTCACGAACGAAGTGACAGTCAATCTCAATATGTTTCGTCCGTTCATGAAAAACTTGATAGCTTGCAATTTGAATAGCACTCCAATTGTCACAGTAAAGAGGAGTAGCTCCTGTAAATGTAAATCCCATATCGGTAAGTAATCTTCGACATGAATAATCTCCTTGTGGTAGTAGCGACCAAGCTCGATACTCAAACCACGTTGAATAACAAGCAACGACATCCTGTTTCTTCTTTGCTACCCACGAAATCAATGAATAAGCAGAAACCTGTAAAAGAACGTCTAGTGGTTGGATCACCAACCCAATCTGCATCAGTAAAAGCTCGAAGCTCCAAAGTGGATATGGAAGACATAAACAAATAGCAAGTAGCAGTGCCTTGAAGATATCTGCAATTCTGTGTAAAGCACTATAATGTGATGATCGCGGTGCAGAAACAAATTGACTGACGACGCTTACTGCATGAGAAATGTAGGGCCTAGTCATACAAAGATAGACAAGCTGACCGACAAGCCGTCTGTACCGAGTAGGATCTGTGAGAGGCGCACCATCTGTAGCATGAAGTTTCACATAAAGCTCTAAAGGGGTATCAACTGTCCGACTATCAGATAAGCCTGTAGATTTAATAATGTCAGAAGTGTATTTTTGTTGAGAAATAAGAAATCCTCTAGTACTTTGCGCAATCTCCAATCCAAGAAAATGGCGTAGATATCCAAGGTCCTTCATCTGAAACTGTTAGTAGGTGCTTTTTCGTGGTTGCAATACCTGCAATATCATCCCCTGTTAAAATCATATCATCTACATACAATAACAGGAGTACCCGCCCTTGTGGTGAGAACCGCACAAATAAGAAGTGATCCTGAGAACTCCGCTGCCAATTGATGACAAATCACCGTATGTGGGAAGGACTTATGATAGACTGTTACATACGTAATTTAGAAGATAGGATTTTAGAAGTAGTAGGAGTTTGAGTTACTTTAGCAGACCAGTGAATAAGAGTTTGTGTTTCGTTAGAAAACTAAGTTGTTTGTATTTCATTCGGAAACCAAGTAGCTGAGTAGGAGTCGTGTGTTAAGAGAGTTTTGTTAGTTTAGGAACTCTACCAATATGGTAAGAGCTAAGCTATAAATAAAGGTGCTTGGCACCTCATGTAAGCAGGAAAAGAAGAATTGAATTAGTTATTTATTCTAGTTTTATTTTTAGTTTCTTAGATTATTTAGCATTAGAATATTTTCGCGGTTCGTGTTATCACGAATCATACCAATTGGTATCAGAGCAGTCGATTTGCAACCTCGCTCTTGCTGCTAGCTACAATGTCCTCATTGCACCAGCAACAGTGGCATCAGTCACAATATTATCAACAACAGGAGTTTCATCTCAGAATCGTATTTATATGGCGATGAATTCTACCAAAGAACATAATCAGCCATATGAGTTGTACTCACAATGATTTTCTTATAATTTTTATCAGCAATATCATTGGCAATAGGAGTCATATTCACAATGGTATCATCGAAATCCTTATGAGCAATCCTATCAACAACATCAAATTCACCATCAGTGTTCACAAATTTATTATGACCAACAATATCAAATCCAACCACAGCAAACTCATGCAATGCCTATACCTCAGCGCACGAGTGATGCGCTAGAGCGGTTAAGCATGCTACTAGCCGAGCTAAAGGAGTTTTTCTGGGGACTTCAAAATTTAAGAATAAGTCAAACCAAATAGAACAAGTTCAGCAACAACAGCCTCCTATTTCACATGATCCAATTCATGTTTCTTTGGATCCTCCTCAAGCCACAACTGCCACCGGAATTAAATCGCTTCATGCGGATTCCTCACAAAATCTTTTTCCCACTCAAATCACTCCTACCACGAATGCCACCGCTATCCCTCCAACGTTAGATGAGCTTAAACCTTCACTACCTCCTACATCAACACCGCCATCGACAGCTACCCCGATCACCACTTCCATCGCCGCCGACACCACTACGCCGAAGCTCGATGACTTCAAACTCTCCTCACCACTAACTGATGTCGTCTCTTCTCAAAATCCTCTTCTTGTATCCTCAGATCTCCCTCCAATCACAACATCTACCGCCGGAATTGAGCATCCGCCACCACCAATATTTACCCAAATCACCACTTCCTTTACCACCGGCACCACTTTGGAAGCTCCTGAATTTGAAATTTCCACACCGCTGACACCATCACCGGTGATTAAATTCGAACCTCCAGTGGAATCGAAAGAAAGTGAGCACGCGCACGCGCAATCTCTCGAGAGATTTTCAACGAAACAACAGGAGGAGAAAGGATCTCACAGATTTCTCCGATGAACTCCGAAGTTTCCATGCGGGGGACTGATCTCTACTCGGTGATCTCATCGAGCCCACCACCGCATGACGATCTCGATCTCTTATGTCCGAACATGCTACTTGTTGCTAGCAAAGCTCAAATTTTCTTCTTGCGTGCAATGAAGTTGCTATCGGATGCGAAGACCCTCGATAGGCGAAGATCGACCAGCGATCATGCACCTCCGTTCTCTTCAATCCCAATTGATCCTGGAGGCGGTTCACTGTGATGAGTCGTGGTGAACATGAAGGAGGACGTGTCGATATTTAAGAACTCTGCTGAAAGAAATCCTCGCGCCACCGACTTCTATTCTTTTTACGAGAATGTTCGGGAGGGTAAACGGTGGCAAACTCCTTGTCACGAGGCCTTTCATGGCGCTCTAGAGGAATGCTAAAGTCGAGCGAAGACAGTTCGAGAAGATCAAATTGCAAGACGGACTCGAAAAACAAGATCATCTCATGCACCTCGGGCGGAAGCCTTTTAACATTCAAGTTGTCTTCCTGTACCTATGTGGCTTTGCCCGCATATAGTTGACATCACAAAGAAGCATCAAACCACGCAACCCACCGTGGAGTTTTCATCGCATTCCCACCAGATAGTCTATATCAAGAAACCCTTTGACAATGAACCCGGATCTTCAGAACACATTGCAAAGATCCAAGGTTCCTTTCACATACCGGGGACCTTTTTCACCGTCTTCCAATGCTCAATGCCAGGACATGCCATGAATCTACTTGTCACTCCCACTACATGTGCAACGTTACGCCGAGTGCAAATCATGTCATACATTAGGCTTCCCACTGCTGATGCATATGGTAGCCGAGACATCCCTATCCTCTCTTACTCCTGGATAGGGGATAACAAAGAGGATAGTTTGAGACTAATAGAGAGTGGCGTAGACATTAGCTTACGACCATACATGTTGAACCGCTCCAACACTTTCCTCAAATAGCTAGCCTGAGACAGCCCAATCTCTCTATTGCCACTATTCGCCATATCCGCATCTCTAGGATTCTGTTTGCCATCCCCAAGTTCTTGGTATCGAATTTACTAGCCATTTGAGCCTTTAATTAATGGATGCGACCCATGCTTGGACCTGACACAAGCATATCATCCACATACAGTAGCATGATGACAAACTCACCTCTCTCAAATCTCTTGATGTACACACAAGAGTTTGAGACAAGCTTTTGTATCCAAGGCTCCCGATCTGAGAAATCAAATATCTTATACCAACACTACGATGTTTACTTAAGCTCATAAAGAGATTTGGCCAACCGACAAAGCAGATCCTCCACGTTTTTCACGGCAAAGCCTTCTGGATGGACCATATATTTCTCATCTTCAAGCTCCCCGTGCAAAAAGATCGTTTTGACATTTATCTGCTTTAAGATGGAAAATGGATGATGCACACAAATAAGAAGATCACACGAATAGTTATCAAACGTACCCTTTGGAGAGAAGATCTCATCAAAATCGATCTTCTTCTATCTGGCGTAGCTATTCACCACCAACCGAGAACAATACCGTCCTATTTGATCATCCTTTCCTCGCTTGATCTTTTAGATCCATTTATTCCCAATAGCCTTACGGCTTTGGGGCGAGGGACTAGCTCCCATGTCCTATTTTTTATGAAATACTTAAAGCTCTTTCTTCATAGCTTCCATCCACAGAGACGATCTGGACTCTCTAACGCTTCCTTGAGAGAAGATGACTCTCCCTCTTCTATGAATAAGCAATATGCGAATGAGACACTCCACAAAATAGTCATCATACCTCTCGGTGTGTTTTCTCTTGCGTGTTAAACGCCTAAGGGATGTAGGCCTGAAACTCTATCCTCTTCCATGTGCTTATTCACATTGGGTACAGCTCCAGATTAGGATCGTCTTTCCCATCATTTTTCTCAAGTACCGATGTGGTTACCACGAGAGTGATACCTTCTCTCTCCCTTAAATTCAGTCACTCTTTGCAATTAGTCCTCCGCAAAGATGACATCCTTGCTAAAGATAACTTTATGGGTAGTGGGATCCCATAGGTAATACCCCAAACATCTTGAAATATCATAGACATCTACTAAACTTAATCCTGTTTCTTTGAATCAAATTCCGCCGGAGTTAAAGAATTTGAATAGCTCAAAGACATCCGACTTTTTCCGGATTAGAAACATACAAGTTTTTCAGTCCAAGTGAAACAAGTCGAGTTTGTCTTTAAACTGAAAATGATCTCCAATCTTTCATAGTGCTCACCGGTAACACACTCATTTCAGAATGGCAATTTTACCTCGGACAGTCCCGTTAGGAATTTCTGATCACTGAGGATCTTCAAATCACGTCCCGAGATGTGTCCAAATTTCAGGTGCCACACTCGCGTGATATCCCCAATATTGTTCGATGTAACACAAGCATTTTCTACACCCGTGTCACCCCATGCAACTTGTACAGATTTGAGTGGATCATTTTAACCTCTAGTTTTTCTAACCCGTCCTTCATGACTCAAGGATCTCGCCTGCACCGCGAGTCTCGCAGTCCAGGTCATCCAATTATCCTACAGACAACAAATTTTTCGTAAGACGAAAAATAGGACGTACCTTACTGATGATGCATCCTTTTCCATCATTTGCCATAAGCTTAATGGAACTGATTCCAGCAACTTCAAGGCTTGTCACATGCAATAACCATTGTCTCTCCCACTAGAGCCTCACCTCATTAGTATGCCACACAAGTAAGTGACATTCGAGGGATTCGCACCTCCAACCTTAGTTGTCATAGTCTTGCATTTCTTTTCAATCTCCTACTTCCTTGTCATTGCAACAAACCAATGGCTCTGATACAACTTCTTGGAAATACCGAGTGTTCGGTTATTGATAAACACTGCGGAAATATAAAACACACTCAAGGATCTTACGTAAACAATACGAGAATTGAGACAAGAGCAAAACAATCACAAAGACAAGAGATTTACGTGGGAAAAAACGAGAAAAACTCCACGGTAAGGCAAACTAGCATTCAAGAAAATCATTAAAGCAAAGCAAATACACTCTTGTGTTACAATTTAAGTGGGCACTCTCACTATAATGGTTTGTTTCTATCTCTCGCACTTGATGTGAGAATGTTCCTTTCTCTCATTTTTCATCTTTCAAGCAAATGCCTCTCATTCATATATATAATGCCTCAGGAGACTCTTGAACCTCCAAACCGTTATCCTTTCATCTTCCCACTAATTGTCCAAGTCCTTTGGTCTTCCATCTTTCAAGAGATGCTTCAAAGTCCTTAACCGTTGGATTTCCAACTTCTTGGGTGATGATTCATCTTCTTGATCTTTGGCATTCCAATACGAATGCACATTTAACTTTTTGCATTCTACTGAACCACTAATTTACATAGTGGCTTTACAATTTCTAACAAATCTCCTATTTGAAGACACTTTGTAAATTGTAACCCAAGAATAACAAGATACCGATACGTAAGCGTCAAAATTCTATGACACTAAAAATAGGTACGATTGAGAGGAGCAGGGCTAGGACGCATGCTAGCTGACTTCCTTTTACCTCATATCGTTGCTTATCGTGCTCCAGTTCCATTGCTATATTGTAGTGATTTCTTTTCGGCTTCCTTGTGACAACTGTCACATCCAATGCTGTTCTCCATTGTGTTTCCATATAGAGATCTACAAAATAAAAAATATGTGAAGGGTTACCGTCTCAGTTAAGGCATCCGCAGCGTCCCCTTTGGTAGGAATCTTGAGCATATCAATGCTCTCATTAAAAACAACCTCCTATCCAAATCACCTGCATAGTCTATATGAACAAACCATTTGACAAACAATTCAGATCCTCTATAACACAATGCAAGATTCAAGGTACCTTTCACATACCGAAGGATCCTTTTCACCGTCTTCTAATGCTCAATGCCAGGACATACCATGAATCTACTTACCACTCCCACTACATGTGCAAGGTCAGGCCGAGTGCAAATCATGGCATAAGTAAGGCTTCCTACTACTGATGCATATGGTACCCAAGACATCCCTGTCTAGAGGATAACAAAGAGAATAGTTTGAGACTAATAGAGAGTGGGGTAGACATCGGCTTACCACCATACATGTTGAACCGTTCAACACTTTTCTCAGATAACTAGTCTGAGACAGTCATCTCTCTATTGACTTTATCTCGTCATATCTGCATCCCTAGGATTGTATTTACCGGTCCCAAGTTCTTGGTATCGAATTCACTAGCCATTTGAGCCTTCAATTGCTGGTGTGATCCATGCTTGGATCTGACACAAGCATATCATCCACATATAGCAGCAAGATGACAAACTCACATCCCTCAAATCTCTTGATGTACACACAAGACTTTCAGACAAGCTTGCTGTATCCAAGGCTCCCGATACAAGAATCAAATTTCTTATACCAACACCACGGTGCCAGGTTAATCTTATAAAGAGATTTGGCCAACCGACAAACCAGATCCTCACTGTCTTTCACGGCAAAGCCTTCTACCTAGACCATATATTTCTCCTCTTCAAGCTCCACGTGCAAAAAACATCGTTTTGACATTGAACTGTTCAAGATGGACAACCGATGATGCACACAGCGCTAAGATCATACGAACAGTTATCAAACGTATCACTGGAGAGAATATTTCATCAAAGTCGATCCCTTCTATCTTGGCGTAGCCATTCACCACCAGCCAAGCACAATACCGTTCTATTTGATCACTTCTGCCTCGCTTGATCTTGTAGATCAATTTATTCCCAATAGCCTTACGTCTTTGGGGCAGAGAGATCAGCTCCCATATCCTATTTTTATGAAGCGCCTCAAGCTTTTCCTACATAGCTTTCATCCATAGAGACGCATCTGGACTCTCCAACGCTTCCTTCAAAGAAGATGACTCTCCTTCTTCTATGAATAAGCAATATGCTGATTGAAATAACTCCATAAAATAGTCCTCATATCTCTCAAGTGTGTTTCTCTTGCGAGTTGAATGCCTAAGAGGTGTAAGCATGGGAACTCCATCCTCTTCCATGTGCTCATCAGCTTGTTCAGGCTCCAAATTAGAATAGTCGTTCTCATCATTCTTCTCTAGTACCGATGTGGTCATCACTGGGAGTGATGCCTCCTTCTCTCTTTGCAATTGGTCCTCCGCAAAGATGACATCCCTACTGAAGGTAACCGTATGAGCAGTGGAATCTCATAGGTAATACGCTAAACATTTTCAGCATATCATAGGCATCTTCTGAACTTAATCCTACTGTTGAATCAAGTTCCGTCCGAGCTTTTAAAAATTTGAACACCTCAAAGACCTCCGATTATTTTTGGATTGGGAACACACAAGTTATCAAGTTCGAGGGAACCAAGTCGAGCTTGTCTTTGAAAAGAAGATGATCTCTAAACCTTTCAAAGTGCTGCCCACAGGTAATACATTAATCGCAGAATGACAACTTTACCTCGAGCAGTCCCTTTAGGAACTTCCGATCACTGAGGATCTTCAAATCACGTCGCTAGATATGCCCAAATTTCAAGTGCCACACTCGTGTAATATCCTCAATGTTGTCCGATGCAAAGACAAACTTCTCTTTGCACCATGTCACCCCACACACCTTATACAGATTTGAGTTGATCATTTTAACCTCCAGTTTTTCTAACCCGTCCTTAATGACCTCCATTATCCCGCCTCCACCGCGAGTCTTGCAGTACAGGTCATCCAGTTACCCTACAAACAACATATTTTTCATAAGACGAAAAATAGAACGTACCTTACTGATGATGCATTCCTTCCATCATTTCTCATCATTTGTCATAAGATTGATAGAACTGACTCCAGCAATTTCAAAACTTGTCAAAAGCAGCAACTACTGCATCTTCCACTAGAGCCTCACCATCATCAGTACGCCACACAAGCAAGGGACTTCGAGGGATCCGCACCTCCAACCTTACTTGTCATGGTGTTACATTTCTTCTCAATCTCGTACTTGCTTGTCATTGCAACAAACCAATGGCTCTGATGCCACTTGTTGGAAATACCGAGTGTGTTCGGTTGTAGATAGACGCAGCGGAAATATAAAACACACTTAAGGATCTTGTGTAAGCAATACGAGAATTGAGATAAGAGCAAGACAATCACAAAGACAAGAGATTTACGTGGAAAAAAATGAGAAAAAAACTCTACAGGAAAGGCAAACTAGCTTTCAAGGTAATCACTAAACCAAAACAATTACAAACTCTTGTATTACACTTTAAATGGAAACTCTCACTAGAATGCTTTGTTTCTATCTCTCACAGTTGATGTGAGAATGATTCTTTTCTCATGTTCTATCTTCCAAGCAAATGCCCTCATTCATATATATAATGCCTCGGGAGACCTTTGAACTTCCAAACGGTTGTCATTTCATCTTCCCATTACTTGTATAAGTTCTTTGGCCTTCCATCCTTCAAAAGATGCTTCAAAGTCCTTAACCGTTGGCTTTCCAACTTCTTGGGTGATGGTTCGTCTTCCTTGATCCTTAGCATTCAAATATGAATGTGCATTTAACTTGTTACATTCTAATGAATCACTATTTTACATAGTGGCTTTAGAATTTCTAACATTTAATTACGTATATTTACCAACTTTTCTAGTATTTTGGTGTTGTTATTAGTAGACTAAGAACTTGAAAAAAGGATACGCCTTCGTAATAAATTTTAGTGTCCGTTAGCTAATTACTTTGATAACAAAGATTTCAAAAACCTATTTCAGCATTATAACATTTGGGCATGCACTAGTGATATTTTTGGGGACCATCTTCAAGTACCAGAACGGAACCAAGTACATCGCCGCATCAGTTATCCGCTTTAAACAAGGAGCCTACATGTGAACGCCTAGCTTCAATTCCTGTCTACTAACCACCAGTAGGGATACATGCTTTGCTCCTAAGCTCTTAACGTAGTGTCCAACTATTTTTCTGTTGTCTAGGCACTTAATGTCTGTTGTATAAGTGTATTAGAACTACGTATGAAGAGGAGAACGTCAATATTAATCAGTTTGCTTTTGTAGATTTGCCTACCTTATTTTCTACTCTGTAATTGCACTGTTTCAAATTTTTTGGCACTGACTTTTGAGCCGCAGTATATCAATTATATTAGCTATGGACGTATGAAACCATCGACGAAGTAATATTGACCATGTTATCAACCTAAACCCAAAGATGTGTCTCCAATGTATGGTCAACACACAAATCGTGTTACACATCTACCAAACATTATGTCGACCCGACTACGAGACCTTTTTGACAGATACAGTTCCTTAATTACAAACGAGCCACGGGTGGAATAGAAGCTTGAGACATGCGAAATGTCTGAGCCATGAGCAGAAAAATAAGCTTTATAAATCCGAGAGTTACGAGTCATGGATGGAATAGTACCCTATACTAAGCGTTATATCTACAATACTGTGGAAGTTCTGAAAAATGAAAAGTTAGAGAAAAAGATGAAACACAACAAACATTATGGCGACTATGCAAGTGCCATATTAATGTAAATTTGGTGTTGGTAATTAAGAAGTGCCCCAATTAATGGGCACGACTATAAATGGGAAAATAGAGTGATACCAAGAATATCACGTTGTACGCGTCAGAGATGTATACGAACTTTGAAAAAGCTCTCACATTTCAACAAAGAAGTCGGTTGCACGCCATGATCGAAAGTAGTACTGTTGACTAAATATTTGGCATCATCTCGAACAACTGCCGCAACTGATTTGCCTGGTAGGTATCATCCTCCACTAGATATCTCTCTACTGGTTGGGAAGACGAACTTATAATAAGCTAAACAGCGAGATCATTAGTATCAATTTCTAAATCTGACGACTTTCTAGATGTGTTCGATCACGCCATCAGCAGCGAAGGGCAAGAAAAGTCGTTAGATTTAGAAAAGAAGGAACTAGTGATAAAGATGATGTGATGGCAGTAGGAGCAGCCACCTAATTAGCATAGGTGTGACCTGCTGTTGGAAATAGCGAGTGTGTTCGGTTGTTGATAGACGTAGCGGAAATATAAAACACACTCAAAGATCTTGCGCAAGAAATACGAGAATTGAGACAAGAGCAAGACAATCACAAAGACAAGAGATTTACGAGAAAGTGCTTTGCTGAAATATGCTATTGGTCTATTTTGTTGAGTTAAAACAGCCCCAAGTCCCTTACTTGGTGCATTTGTTTTTACTGTAAATGGACTTTGAAAATTAGGAGAAGCTAATATAGGTGTGTTAGTCACTACCTTTTTAAGTAGCTGGAAGGCTCGTTCTGCTTCAGAAGTCCATGTAAAGGCATCCTTCTTGAGCAATGCCGTTAAGGGTGAGGCCAATGAGCCATAATCCTTGACAAATCTTCGATAATATCCGGTTAGGCATAGGAATCCTCTCAGCTCCGTGGTAGTAGTAGGAGTAGGCCAGTCAGTCATAGCTCGAACTTTGTCCAGATTCGCTGCAACTCCTTGGGAAGACACTATATACCCGAGGTACTCCAATTCTTTGCATCCAAGGCGGCACTTAGTGAAGTTGGCACGCAGCTCCTCCTTTTGTAGCAAGCTGAATACCATAGCTAAGTGCTTCATATGCTCCTCCCAAGTCTTACTATAAACTAGTATATCATCAAAGAAAACGAGCATAAAATCTCTAAGGTAAGGGCGAAAGATATCATTCATTAATGATTGAAAAGTGGAGGGTGCATTTGTCGGACCGAATGGCATCACTAGGAACTCGTAGTGGCCGTTGTGAGTTCGAAATGCGGTCTTATGCACGTCCTCCTCCTTCACTCGTATCTGATGATAACCTGATTTCAAGTCTAACTTCGAAAAATATTGCGCCCTATGGAGCTCGTCCAATAGCTCATCAATAGTGGGGATCGGAAACTTGTCCTTAACCATTATTTCATTGAGCACCCTGTAATCAACACAAAATATCCAAGACCCGTCTTTCTTCTTGACGAACAACACGGGCAAGGAAAATGCCGAGCAGCTGGGTCGAATGATCCCTTGGGACACCATCTCAGTAACTGCCCTGTGGGTTTCTGATTTCTGTATACATGGGTACCGATAAGGCCTAACATTGGCCGGGGCTGCCCCTGGCAGAAGTGGAATGCCGTGGCATATTGATACCGATCATGGGATCTTCTTGGAGGCAACCTATTTAGGGGCTTAAACACCATGGCATATTGATCTACTATCCTCTGCAGCTCAACTGACAGCAAGGTTCCTATTTTTCCCTCTTCATTCTGTTCAATAGCCATCAAAAGTAAAGAGCACAGTGTAGTCTTTGGACCTAGGCTGGTTAACTAGAGACTCTTCCTCCTCTAATTCCTTGCAATACAATGTCTTATCCTTGCACAACAAATCTCATCTCGGATCGACACCAATCTGTCATAACAACCCCCAAACTTTCGAGCCATTGAATCCCAAGAACTAGATCCATGCCTCCCAAAGGAAAAGGATAAGCATCCACTATCAACTCTATTCCTTGAACTGTTAGAGGAATTTTCTTATGAAGGACTTCGATTGAATGAGGTCTTCCATTGGCTAATTCTACCTTGAGAGGTCGGACAATGAAGCCGATCGTAGGTGCTTAGCCAATCGATCCGATATGAAATTATGGGTACTCCGGAATCGATGAGTATGAACACTTCTTGCCTTTTGATTCTTCCCACCACGCGGAGAGTTTGAGGGCCAACCATCCCATTCATGGCATTAAGGGATAGAGTTGCATCCTTAAGCAGATCTCCTTCTTATGCTGATTCATTGTCGCTGTCCTCTATGTCTTGAACAGCATAGAGTTTAGTCACACATTTGTGGCCCCTCTCATATTTATTATCGCAATAGAAGCATAGGCCTTTTGCACGCTTTGAATTAATTTCAGCTACAGAGAGATTGGTTGCCCTTGGTCGAGAAAGTGGTGTGCTTATCTCGAGAAGAATTCCCTTGCTGTTGGTTGGCAGTCTCAAAGTATCCGAGTTGGTATTTGTAGATCGTCCAGTAGGTTCTTCCCCATACGTTGTGTCTCGCTTTGTAGATGACTTGTGCTCAAATAATTTGGCCAACATATATGCAATCTGAGGTCCTTAGGCTGTATCTGACCATGACATCCATGGCAAGTTTTGTTGTTAGACCCCCACAGAATCTTCCGATTAAATCCTTGTCATCCTGATCCTGTCTGATGCAACTGTCTCAAGGAATAGCTAGGATTACTAAAAGCATTAGGGCCGAACCTTGCTATTAAGGCATCGCACACCTCCTCCCAATTGTGTTGAGGTTTATCACGCCAAAACTCGGTACCATCGATTGGCTTCCCCTTGGAAGTACATCACAGCTATGTGCATGCATTTCCAAGGAGGTGTGCGGTAAAATCTAAAATACTTTTCTGCGGAATAAAGCCACTCGTGTGGTTCCTTCCCATCGAAGTAAGGAAACTTGTGCCTATCCTTATAGGGTTGATAGCCATGTTCATGATGATAAGCCCCCGATGGATTAGAAAATTTGGCTCCTTGATGCGGTTGATAGTGCTGAAACTGAGTGGTCTGCCATGGTGTTTCTCCTGAATTTGAAGCTGCTTGTTGCTGGACTGTTTGGGGCCAGACCTTCTCTGGATTATTTGAGTGCTGATTTTGCTGGAGTATTGGGGTATTTTGTGATGGAGAGCTGTGTTTAGGCTTAGAGTTAGCATTCAAACTTCCTTCCGCAACTGTGGTTACTCGGTTAACCAATTTATCAAGGTGCTCCTGGTTTGCTTGGCCTTGCGTTAAGCTTTTCTTCATTGCTAGGACTGCCAATGCAACTTGTTCAGTTAGTTGTACAATGTTGCTCGACATGTGACGCATCTCTCACGTAAGCTAGAATCGTTGTTGTTTTGAATGGATTTGTTGGATGATGGAGAAGTGGGCGACTGTAAGGAACTTTCGGCTGCCATGGTTATGGTAACTTCAGGTGTTTTGGAGAGTCAGGGGTGGTGGATCGATGCTTCTCCATGGACCAGCTCTGGTACCAAGTTGATACACCTTGGGTGTAAACCGAAGCTCACACAAGTAGGTAGATGACAAAGGAATAAAACTAATTTTATTGATAAAACTTGCATACCATTATTTGAGGATATGCTACTTATTTATAACTAGAGAATTACACATCATGATGAATGGATTATTGCATTTATCATTGCATCCGTTGATCGATCTCTTCGACCACATCTTGAAGACATCCCCACTGCTGCATTATTATGGGAGACTTTGACTACTCAGTTTGTTCAATCAAGTGGTGCTAGAGAGTATCAAATTCTCACCGAGGCTTGGGCCACCAGACAGGGTGATCGCACTATCCAGGAGTTCGCTACATTAATGCGAACTGGCGCGAGCTCTTGCAGCTTGAAGGTCATGGTTGTGCCTACCATGAACGTCCTATCTGTCGTGAACGACGTCAACTTTATCAGTTTCTTATGACTTTGCGTCTAGAGTTTCATGGAGTGAGTGGTCGTATCATACAAAATAACATTAGTCTAGATGCTGCCATTTCTGAGCTCATTGCCGAGGAGACTCGCTTATGGTCTCTTTCAATGATGGTACCTACCTTGACTCCTAGTTCAGCTACAATTTTTGCTGCATCTTCACACACTTCATCTTCCACTTCGGGAGACACTAATGCTCATACTCGTAGGAATTCTTCCCATTCTCATCAGCAATTCTCTTGTACTCATTGCAAGAAATCAGGTCATACTATGGATGGTTGTTTTTAGCTTCACCCACATTTGCTTACTCGGTATTGGAAGCGGAAGAAGGCAAAAGATTCTTCCACTACGTGTTCTCCAGTTGCATAGGCGAATGTTGTTGATGCCGTCCCTGTCTATCAGTCTATCACTAATGATTCAGCTGATATTCACCATCGTCTTTCTCAGATAGAACTTCAGCTTCAGCGACAATCTATTTTTGCTGGTTCATCTGCCTCTGCTTCTTCAGCCGCTCCTGTTATGTCTTCCTCTTGGATTTTAGATTCTGGTGCATCTCATCATATGATTTCTGATCTATCATTGTTATCTGACACGACATCTTTACCATCAAACTTTCCATCTTTACATACTGCTGATGGCTCTCAACTAACCATCACTCAGTCTGGCTCCGTTATTTCTGACTCTCTCAGTCTACCTTTTGTTTTATATGTTCCTCATCTCACCCTACATCTAATCTCAGTCAGTTCTCTTTGTGCAAGCGGGCTTATTGTTGTCTTTGATTCCCTTACTTATTCTGTGCAAGATCCTCGTATCGGTCAGACGATTGGTTGTGCTCGTAAAAAGGGGCGACTGTATCACTTAGAGTATCTCCATCTTTCTTTTTCGACTACTTCAAATCTTAGTTGTGCTGCTGTTGTTTCGTCTGTTGCTGATTTGTGGCACAGACGTTTAGGTCACATTTCTTAATCTCATCGATAGTGGAGCTCTTGGGCGAGTTTTTTTTTCACCTTTATCTTCATGTACTAGCTGTAAGTTAGCAAAACATCCAGCTTTACATTTTCATCAAAGCTTATCTAAAACTTCTCGTGCTTTTGATTTAGTTCATTCTGATATTTGGGGACCAGCTCCAATTCCATCTATGGCTGGTTTTGTTTACTATGTGAGTTTCATTGATGATTTACTATATTCAATTACACTTGGGTTTATCTTATCCGTCATCGTTCTGAAGTTTCCACTATATATAACACTTTCAGCACTATGGTTCATACTCAGTTTAATACTCGAATTAATATTTTCCGTTCTGATGGTGCTCGTGAATATACATCTTCTACTATGAGATCCATCTTATAGTCTCATGGCACCCTTTTTCAACAATCTTGTCCTTATACACCTAAACAGAATGGAGTAGCGGAACGTAAGCATCGTCATATTCTTGAAACTGCTCGCTCTCTCTTGCTCTCCTCTTCAGTTCCTCAAATCTTTTGGGCAGAAGCTATTCTTACCTCTGTTAATCTTATCAATATTACCCCGTTGTTTGCTTTGTCTGGCAAGACACATCATGAGAGTTTATTTTTATCTCCTCCAGACTATAGTCTGATCCGCACTTTTGGTGCGCTTATTTTGTGCTACTTCCTCGGACTGAGCGGACAAAATTGACAGCTTGATCAGTCAAGTGTGTCTTGTTTGGCATTAGTTTTGAATATAAAGGGTATCGATGTTATGATCCCACAACACGCCGACTTCGCATTTCTCGTCACGTCACTTTTTTTGAGGACTCTCCTTATTTTTCCACTTCACTTCCTGATGTTCAATTTCTAACACCATCACATTATCTTTCATCCAGCTCGTGTGACTCTTCTCACATGTCTATAGATCCTACTCCATTACTTCCCTCTATTGATAACGCCACATAAATGCTGGCTAACGAGGATTCTCCCCATTCTTCTCCAATTTCACCAGTTTCTAGTTTATCTACATCTCCACCACCACTTGTTCGTCAGTCACAACATCCTCACCGTCCTCCTACTCGTTTTACACCAGATTGTTCAGGCCCGCTTTATAGGTTTGGTTTTGCCACCCTCACCTCCTACTCTCCACAGTTTCATTCATTTCTTACTGCTATTCATACTACTCGTGAACCTAATTCTTACCAAGAGGTAATTCAGTACCATGAGTGGGGAGAGGCAATGGCAGAGGAGTTTCGTGCATTTCAGCAGACAGGTACTTGGGATGTAGTTCCATTACCAGAGAGAGTACAGCCTATCAGTTGCAAATGGGTTTTAAAGGTTAACTATCGACTTGATAGCTCCATTGAGAGGCACAAGGCTCGTCTTGTTCCTCGAGGCTTTACTCAGGAGCATGGAATTGATTATATGAGACATTTGCTCCTGTTTCCCAGATGACTACTGTTCGCACTGTATTAGCAATCGCTGCTATACGTCAGTGGCATCTGTATCAGATGGATATGAAGAATGCTTTTCTTCAAAGTACATTATCGGAGGTTGTTTATATGCAGCCGCCTCCAGATCTTTCTACTCTTCCGGGTCATATATGTCGTCTTCGTTCGTGCTATTTATGTGCTCAAACAGGCTCCTAGAGCTTAGTTTAAGTGTTTTCGGTGAGCTATTACAGAGGTAGGATTTCAGCGGAGTTCTCAGGATCACTCCTTATTTGTGCGGTTCTCACCACAAGGGCAGGTACTCCTGTTATTGTATGTAGATGATATGATTTTAACAGGGGATGATATTGCAGGTATTGCAACCACGAAAAAGCACCTACTAACAGTTTCAGATGAAGGACCTTGGATATCTACGCTATTTTCTTGGATTGGAGATTGCGCAAAGTACTAGAGGATTTCTTATTTCTCAACAAAAATACACTTCTGACATTATTAAATCTACAGGCTTATCTGATAGTTGGACAGTTGATACCCGTTTAGAGCTTTATGTGAAACTTCATGCTACAGATGGTGCGCCTCTCACAGATCCTACTTGGTACAGACGGCTTGTCGGTCAGCTTGTCTATCTTTGTATGACTAGACCCGACATTTCTCATGCAGTAAGCGTCGTCAGTCAATTTGTTTCTTCACCGCGATCATCACATTATAGTGCTTTACACAGAATTGCAGATATCTTCAAGGCACTGCTACTTGCTATTTGTTTATGTCTTCCATATCCACTTTGGAGCTTCGAGCTTTTACTGATGCGGAATGGGTTGGTGATCCAACCACTAGACGTTCTACTACAGGTTTCTGCTTATTCATTGATTTCGTGGCGCAGTAAGAAACAGGATGTCGTTGCTTGTTATTCAACAGAAGCTGAGTATCGATCTTGGCTGCTACCACAAGGGAGATTATTCATGTGCGAAGATTACTTACTGATATGGGATTTACATTTACAGGAGCTACTCCTCTTTACTGTGACAATTGGAGTGCTATTCAGATTGCAAGCTATCAAGTTTTTCATGAACGGACGAAACATATTGAATTGACTGTCACATCGTTCGTGAGTATTTTCTGTCAGGTACTATTTCTTTACCACATGTTGCCTCTACTGATCAACTGGCAGATTTCTTTACAAAATCGCATCTGACACCGAGATTTCAAACATTATTGAACAAACTCATGTTGTTTGACCCATCACTAACTTGAGGGGGGATATTTGACTGTATTATTGGGCTATATGTGAGATAAACCCATTATATGTACTCTATAAATATCCGTACGTGTAAACTCTAGTGATCAGTATTCATTATACTTAATTCTATTATTATTTCTTCATCAATTGTTTTAGTTGCTTCCTGTGACTAGGCCATACATGGATCTAATCCATTCGAACTTATCACCTGTAATGGGTTTTGTCAATGCATCTGTTGAGTTCTCCGCACAAACTTTAAGAACATTCATGCTTGTACTTTCCAACATATCACGTATGGCACCAATGTGTTTAGTTCTAGAGTGATAAGCTGGATCCCTTACGAGATGCAAGCATTCTGACTATCAGAAAATAGAGGCATAACCACTTTTCTGTGCTCGACCTCCTACAACATCTCTGTATCTATATTGCTTCTTTGCAAGCATGTGCCGTATGACGTACTCTGCTTTGGTTGTAGACCTCCACGTGGACTGATGCACTACCTTACCGCTCCGTTTGTAAGTATAAATGCATATCCAATAGTACAATGTCTCATATTGAAACATGCATAGATATACCCTTTAACAAGGTACTCAGATCCTCTGTAACACGGTGAAGTGTCCAAGGTCCACTTTATGTAGCGGGTAATCCTTTTCACGGCTTGCTAGTGGTCACCTGAAGGTTATCCATGAATCTACTGACTGCTCCCACTACTTAAACCAAGTTAGGTATTGTACAGATCATGGTGAACATCAGATTTCCATCGCGAATGCATATTGCTAAGATGATACTTCCATCCGCTACTTTTGTCTGCCCCCTCGTCAACTCTATCTTGCATCAGCTACATCTTGTTGACTTTCATGGGCTACTTCGGCTTGCCATCCCCTTTTTTTAGGATTTTCAACAGAGAATAACCTGAGGTTAACAGGTAGGGGAGTAGATAGCGATTTACATCCCTCCGTATTGAAGCGGGGGTGTACCTTCTCTAGATAACTTTTCTATGACAGCCTAATCTTCATGTTACCTTGGTCACGGTGTAGACGCAACCCCAGGTTCTTATTTGCCTACCCAAGCTCCTTTGAATCGAATTCATTAGCTAGCTGAGCCTTTAATTCTTTAATGCTGACCATGCTCGTGCTTCCTACAATCATGTCATCCACGTATAACACTAAGATTATATAGGAAACATTTTCAAATTTCTTGTGGTATGCATAAGTATCTGAATAAGGATATGTTCCTAGCTTGTTGTATTCAAGGCTCTCAATATTAGAGTCAAATCAGTTGTACCAGCATCTAGGTGCATGTTTAAGACATTATGATGTTTATTCAGCCTACAAACGGTACTACTTTTGTTATTACGAATAAATCCTTCTAAACGGGTGCATGTATATTTCTTTGTTGGGCTCTCCATGCAAGAAAGTAGTTTTAACATCGAGCTACTGAGCTCAAGATTAGATGTGGCAAACAAGGCTAGGACTGCTCTAATAGTTGCAAAGATAAAACACTACTTGAGAGAAGATCTGTTCCATGTTGATACCTTCTTTTTTTTAATCAGCCCTTAACGACCAGTCTAGGATAATACCTTTCAACTTGATAATGTGACAAGGGGTATTCATGGCTTCAGCCCAAAATTGCTTATGGAAATTTTGATCACACAACATAGTTCTTGCCATATTCACTAGCCCTCTATTCTTCCCTTCAACAAAACCATTTTGTTGAGGAGTTATACGTAGTGAGAAGTTATGGTTCAAACCATTTGCATCACAAAATTTCTCAAAACTTTGGTTTTGAAGCTCTTTACCGTGGTCACTCCTAATAGAAACAATGTTTAAAGCAAGTTCCTTTTGAATTTTCTTTTTGAGAAAGAAGAGAATACATTTAATGCTTCATTCTTGAATGCCAAGAAGAGCACCCAACAATACCACTGAGTGTCATCAACAATGAAAAGACAATAGATGTCCTGCATAGCTTGCGGTTTGAGTAGGTACAAACAAATCCATGTGAAGCAATTTGAGTGGCTTGCTAGTGGTTACATCTTGCTTTGGCTTGAATGAGGTCCTCATTTGTTTTACTTTTATACATGCATTCAAAAGTCCTTCCATACCGTATGGTACGCTAAGGTTGACCTGAGACTAGTTGCTTCGGAGAGAGCTTTGTAATCATTTTGTTACTGATATGGCCGAGTCTTTTATGCCACAAGTGACTGGTTTCTTGCTGGCTAGCTACAAAAGCAAAGGTTTTGTAATGAAAATGTCCAAGATAAATAACATATACATTACCTTCCCTTCGATCTTGGATGAATTTTCTTTCCGAATGAGTTGATCACCGAGTAAGGTTTTCTTTGAATGTCACACACATACCAAAACCGCAATGTTGACTTATGCTCAAGATTTTATGCTTCAAACCTTGCACACATAACACGTCATCATTGCTTAAAGAAGATCCTTTACTAATCTTACCAATACCTGTCACCAAAACTCTGCTATGATATGCAAGAGTAGCTTTTCCTCCTTAGCATGCCTTTAGATGACTGAAGTTGGTAACATTCCTGTCATATGCCTTGTACAGCCGCTATCAAGATGCCATTTGGTCTTTCTATTCCTACCGACTGCCAAGCATACTTGCAAGAGATTGCCCACATTTTAACTAACCAAACTTCTTAGGTCCTTTAGTATTTGCTGGTCAGATGGTTCAATTAGGGACCCATATTTGTTTCACTTTCTTGTCATTCTTTTTGTACTAGCAAGATTTGATGACATGGCCTTTTGTATTGCAATGAAAACAAGTAACAAAGGGTGTAGAGGAAGTATTTACAGTCCAGACGTTTTTTAGGTGCTTGATTTTGTTGCTAGGGCCAAACTGATTTATTGATTTCTAAAGATATGGTTGTGAGATCCGAGCATTAGATCAAGTCATCTTGTTTGTCATCTTTATATTTTCGATTTTTATCCTTTCATCTCAAGCATAACGTTTTCATTTTCATGTGGCACATCATCAGACAATTCGGTAAGCTTAATATTTTGGATTTTATAGCATCACAATCACATGCATTCGACTGGTTCAGAGGAGCATTATTAAGCAATGACTTAATTTCTTCGGTTAACCGTTCATTTATCTTTTCACTCTCATGCATGCACTTCTTAAGAGATTTATACATCTTTTTTAAGCTTCTAAATTTCTCATACAATTCAGAAAAAGTAACATGTAATTCACATATGAAATTTTATAGTTGGGATCACTAACGTCATTGTCCGAATCACCATTTACTATGAAGCACATGTTTGCGGTTTTGGTTTCATTCTCAGATTCAATTCAAGAAGATGACTCCTCACCAATCCATGTAGTCATGACTTCCTTCTTCTTGGTTCTCTTTGATAAAGGGCATTCATGATGGTAGTCTCCCGTTTTCTTGCAATGATAGCAATTCCTCTGTTGGTCATCATGGGCTATGTAATGCTTTCTTCATGGCTTGCCTTTCCTCTCTTTTGTCGTTTGCTTGCAATGATAGCACGAGAAAAATCCTTTTGCATCCATCCTTGTTGGTACAATTGGTCTGTATTGATAATTATCCGTAATATGAGTCTTGTGCTTGGATAGATATAGTTATCTTGCGCTTCCAATATCTATAGTTCAAGCCATCAAAGAGTGGTGGCCGGTTTGACATTCTTCCTTCAGTTGCAACAATGTCTATGCTTGCCATTCAATCTTTTCCTCTAAGGCGGATAGTCTTTGTCTAATAGAGACCCTGTTCTGATATCAATTGATAGGAAAACCTGTAAAATATGAACTCAAGAGAGGGTGCATTAAGCAGTGGCAAATTAACAACAACCACTCGACTGTTTTAAAAACAATCACTGAACAGTAAGCAGTCAATCGATGAGAAAGTTACTATCTAGTGACTAAATGTGAACTGCACCCTGCACCAAAATTGTTAACACAAGTGCTGAGAGATGCAACCCAGAAATTTTTACGTGATTCGGCGCTGCAGTATATACGTCCATGTCACTTGACACCACAAGTGAAATTCACTAAAGTCAATACAACGCCTTTACCTAGTCTCCTTTTGAGGACAACTCACACTACCCTTCTAAAACTTCACAAAGTCCCTCCGGCTACAACCGTGCACGCTTTTGCAAAGGCCTAGCACAAACACGCTAACCTACACCTAGGCTCACAACCTTAGAACTCGCAAGTTCTCCAACAACCTTTCTCTCAAGGTTATAATGTAATCACGGTGTTTGGCTCAGCTAATCTCCCTTACAACGATTTCTAATCACTCAGCAAAAAGGCTCAAGGGATCTCACACAAAAGAAACAAAGAGAATAAAACTCAAGGAATGCTTAGTTTAAGTGTCTGTAAGTTGTGTTTCTTGCTGGAATTACATAAGGAAGTATCCTCCTTGATCGCAGACTGAAGGCTGCTTGATTGATCAAGGATGCAATGGCTAGAAGCATTGCAAGGTCAAGATCTAATGCAAACTGCTACATGATGAGTTCCAGCAGTTGTATGTCCTCTGAAATTTTCTCTAATTTCATACCATGACTGACCATTGTTTTCTGATGTGGACATGCTCTACTAAGTCTCTGGAAAGGCTCTTCAAAGTTTTTAGCCAATCGGATCTGAATTGAAGTTGCAAAATCATCCAACTATTCACAATATGCTATAGGGTTTCTGCTGCCCTGTCATCCGAAATTTGTTGCAGATTTTTTCTAGTAACCAATATGATTTCTTTCCATAGAATAAGTATTTAGAATGTCCTGTTCAATTAGCGTATAAGGATCATACCAAAATTTCAAATGGTTGGCTGAGATATAACGATTTGAACTTGATTGGTCTAGAGTCGTATAAATGCTGGAAACTTTCTATCTTTGTAGATTTGGTTGATATTCTCCAATATTCTATATCCATAAATTCTGGAAATAAATATTTTGAAAATCTTATTGATTGATCTAGAATCTTCTCAAGGCACTTGAAACTGGTTGGCACGAGTATGAATCCAGAAATCAAGTTAGGCACAAGTAGATTTCTTGGTTGACTCCATCAGCTAGCTTAGTATGTCCAGCCACTTTCTAGACTTTGTTAGTGGATGCATTTGCCTCAGATTTGGAGTGTAGATAGCTCTTGATGTCAGCTTCCAGTAGCTATAATATGATCTTCAAAATATAACTCAAGCTGAGAGATATCAAGTTTGCAAGCTGCTGTCCATATTTGGTTCACTCGAGGGACATCCAATATTGGTAGGAGGAGAACAGCCAAATTCTCTGAATTTTGAAAATTTCGCTTTTTGTCAAATGACCTGATTTTTGGGCTGACGCATCTTCAAAATGTACTCTATCCATAAAAATAATCGGATCCCCAAAACCATATCTGAACGGAGACATATAGCATTTGCCGATTAATGTGTCAAGGTGCTGTGACGTTGGGCAGTGTGATAAGCAGAATTCACAGAACTTTTCTGTCTTTGATACCTGATGAAATTTCGTGCTCTTTGTCTTCATTTACTGTATGTCATGCCATCCTTCAATTGTCATTAAGAAATCTTCTTTTGGTGCTGTCAATAGATAGATATGCACATGCAAAGATGACATCTGAATAAGGTCTCAACACTTGGCCAAATTCTGTCGACAATTCTGTCTAGCCCCATATGCTTCTTAAATCCAATATAGGCATGTTCAAAGCTTAGCAATGACTCTCAAATATGCGTTATCATCAAAATACTTGGGATTTTCAATACGCTCTAAAGTTATTGTATTCACTGACGATGCTAAATCTAGGTTGATCTGATGGATCTTGTTGCTACAAATCTTGACTTGGAAATTGTGGATAAAATAGGAAGTGAAAATGTGGTAGGTGACCATCTCTCTAGTTTGTGATTGAATATCAAAGCAAAAGAGAAGACATACCTTTGGACAATTCATTTCAGATGAATAACTCCTTTCCATTAGCTATACAAAACCTTGGTATGCTAATTTTGTGAATTATCTTGCTAGTGGTGTGATGAGAAATAATTTGTTTTTACATGAAAGGAAGAGAAAGTCTTTGGTGAAGCAGTACTTTTAGATGAACCATATTTGTTTAAGCACTGCCGACCAAGTCATTAGAAGATTTGTTCTTGAAGATGTACAAGAAAATATTCTATGGGATAGCCATTTGTTAGGCATGCGGAGTTCACTTTGACAACTCATAAAGTCATTCAATCAGGTTTCTTCTGGCCCACTTTATTTAAAATGCATTTAACTTTTGTTCCAAGTGTGATAGGTGTTAAAAAATGGGAAATATCAGCCAGAGGAACATGATGCCCTTGACTAATATTTTGGTTGTAGAACTCTTTGATATTTAAGGTATACACTTCATGAGTCTGTTTCCTTCCTCCTTGGGGGTATTCTTATATTCTTATTACTATTCATTATGCATCTAAATGGGTAGAGGCCCAAGCTACAAATATTATGAACATAAGATTGTCCTCGAATTTCTCAAAAATATGATTTTCACTAGATTGGGAACCCATAGAGCAATCATTAGTGATTGTGGTAAATATTTTTACAACAAATTGTTTGATGCATTGTTAAGAAGATATGTAGGGTACCTACTCCATATCACCCACAAATCTTAGGACATGTACAGATTTGCAATAGGGAACCAAGAATATTTTAGAGAAAACTGTTAACACCACAAGAAGGATTGGATAGTAAAACTTGATGATGCTTTATAGGCTTGTAGGAGAGCATATGAAACACCTATAGGGATGAGTCCATATCGCATTGTCTTTGGAAAAGCATGTTGTGCATCAAGAAACTAAATTTGACATAAAAGATGGAGGTAATGAAAGAAAGTTACAACTAAATGAGTTGGAAGAAATTCGCATTGAAGCTTACGAGAAAGCAAATATTTTCAAAGAACGCACAAAGTTCTACCACGACAAGTCAATTTAGCAAAATGAGTTTACTCCAAGTATGAAGTGTTTTTTAACTCACGATTGGAACTCTTTCCAAGAAACTTGAAACCAAAATGGCACGGACCTTATGAGGTAGTTGAAAATTTCCCACATGGAGCTGTACCAATTGAAAATTTCCCACACGGAGCTGAACCAATCAAGACCTTAAATCTGGAGCGTCATTTAAGGTCAATGGGCATCGCTTGAAGCCATACTTGGAAGCCAGCTTTGCATAACGTAACATTCTCCCCCCACCTATACAGCGATGTCCTCAGCGTAGCGAGATACCTTGGCGGAATTCTTGGATCTTTCATTGAAACTGTCATAAGTTGAGTCGATGCTCTCAACTTGCCTCACTATCCTATTGTCCTTTTGATCTTACTAGGTATTCTGTGTAGCTTGGATGGGAACCATGTCGTGAAATAACTCGATATGCCAAAATTTCCTCCACATCTCGTTCTTATGAAGTGGTGATGGAGGTGGAAGCTCTTGAGATTCAGTCCTACTTGGATCCTTTTTATCGGCATGGTATGGCTTCAAGAGGCTAACATGAAATACCGCATGAATTTCTAAATGTGAAGGTAATCTTACCCGGTAAGCCATCTTGCCAATTCGCTTTTCGATAGGGAATGGTCCTTCATAACTCCATATAAGACCCTTATGTAATTTTTGTAAATGATGAAATGTGCAGGCTTGATAGGGAAGGAGTTTTACCATAACTAAGTCTTCTTCATTGAATTCTTGGTCTCATTTCTTCATCTTCTTTGGCGTCTTTGCCAAGTAGGACCGAGTAAGTTCCCCCTCTCTTACCAGCCTTCGGCAAACTTGTATGCTAATGGACTTTTCGCCTTGTAACCAGTTGCAATTGTTTGTGGAGTCATTGGTTGCTATCGTAGGACCAGTTCAAATGGACTAGTCCAAATTGACTCGCTCTTTTGTAAGTTATACGAGAATTGGGCGATATCCAATAATTTTACCCAATCTCGTTAGTTGGCACTTACTTAATGCGTCAAGTATAATTCCAATAAGGCGTTGACCCTTTCGGTTTGGCCATCAGTTTGTGGGTGGAAGCTAGTGAAGAAGTTGAGCTCGGACCCTAATATTTAAATAACTCCGACCAAAATCTTTCGGTGAATCGGGTGTCACAATCGCTTATGATGGTTTGTGGAATTCCCCAATAATTCACCATATGCCAAAAGAATAGTCGTTCTGCATCTTCAACATTGAACTTGGTTGGTACAGGGATGAATACTACATATTTGCTGAAACGATCCACTACGACCATAATATTGCCACATCCCTCGGATTTTGGCAATCCCACATTGAAGTCCATAAGAACATTTTCCCGTGATCTCTCGAGAATGGAAAAAGTTCTAATAGACCTGCTAGACGGCGTTGGTCTATCTTGTCTTGTTGGCATACAAGACAAGCCTTCACATAGAGCTATCGTTTGTGGCCAATATTATGCATCTTCTACAAGAGCTATCGTTGGATGCATACCTAGGTGTCTTGCCTATTTGGAGTCGTGGCAATCCTTAATGATCTCCTTCCTCAAGCCTCCCCATTTTGGTACTTACAAGCGCCCTCCTTTGGTAGTGAGCACGTCATCGTTTAGCCAAAACTTGCGGGTCTTGCCTTGTCTTGCAAGTTCTCCTAGTTGCGCTCTATCTCTTCCTTAATGCGCTCCACCGAAGGAAACAGTGGTTGGGTAATTGTAGTTAGTTCGACTTTCTTGCTCAATACGTTGGCTACCAAATTAGCCCTTCTAGGCTTATATTTCATGGTGAAGTCGAACTCTGCCAGAAACTCTTGCCATCTCGCTTGCTTAGGGGATAGCTTCTTTTAGTTGAGGAAGTAGCTAATGGCCACGTTATCTGTCTTAACAACAAACTTGGAGCCCAACAAGTAATGTGTCCAAGTTTTCAAACAGCACTACGGTCATCTCCTTTTCTTAGACAGCGTAACGACGCTCGGTGTTGGTGAGCTTTTGGCTCTAATAGGTAATTGGATGACCATATTGCATCAACACACCACCAATTGCAAAATCAGAAACATCTGTGTGTACCTCATAGCTCTTGGTGTGATCTGGGAGAGCCAACATGAGTTCTTCCATCACAGTCTTCTTTAGTGCTTCAAATGCTTCTTGGTACTTTGCGTTCCAATCCCACATGCGGTTTTTCTTTAGAAGATCAACTAGTGGGGCTGTTACGGATGAGTAACTTTTGATGAACCGCATATAATAGTTGACTAAACCCAAGAAGGAGCTCAACTCTAGCATCTTCTTTAGCGGTTCCCAATCTTAGAATGCCTTTACTTTGGCCTTGTCCATACAGAGCATTCCTTTACCAAATAATGCGACTCACTATTGAGCAAAGGAACGCTTTTCTTTCTTCACATATAACTCATTCTTCATTAGGACTTGGAAGACTTGGCATAGGTGTTGCACATGTTCTTGTAGTGTCTTACTATACACTACAATGTCATCCAAATATACTACGACAAACCGATCCAAGAACTTTTGGTAAACTTTATTCATAAGTGTGCAAAAGGTGGTCAGGGCGTTTGTTAATCCAAAGGGCATGACCAAAAATTTAAATGAGCCATACCTGGTGACACAAGCTGTTTTAAGCTCATCTCCTTCGGCAATCCTTACTTGATAGTAGCCCGATCTCAATTCCAATTTGGAGAACCAACATGCTTCTCCCAATTGATCAAATAGATCGGCTATTAATGGAATTTGATATTTGTTCTTGACTGCGATCTTGTTGAGTGCCCGATAGTCTACACATAATCGGAGAGACCTGTCATACTTCTTCTGAAACAGCACAGGAGCACCATAAAAAGCCTTTGACGGTTTGATGTCTCCCGCATCCAATGATCCTTTAGTTACCGTCTCAACTCTTCTAGTGCGGGGGTGCCATTCGGTAAGGCACTGCAGCAAGGGGTTTTGTGCCAGGTTCCAACTCAATGTGGTGGTCTACCTCCTTTTTAGGTGGCAATTTCTTTGGCAATTCTGGTGGCATAACATCCTTGATTCTTCAAGGACCTCATGGATTTTCCTTGGTAGCTCTTCCTAGTGGATAGGTCCTTCCTCTTTAAGTGCTGCTAAGAAGGTAGGTTTTGCCTTCTTTACGCCCTTCGAAAATTGCATCGCAGATATGTTTTTAGTTTGGAAGCTTACTTCTCGTGATAAAGGTACCATGCAGGTGTTCCACTCCTCCAAAAATACACAATATTGGCAAAGGGGATCAGTATGTCCTTTGCGCTCGATGAACTCCATATCAGGAACTATAGGATAATCATCCGTAAGTACTTTGAAAGGTCCACAAGGCTAGATCACTCACCTAGGCACGCCTTCACCTCACGAGCAACACCCAAAACTGATTTAGGCTCGGAGATGACTGCCTTAAGCCATCTTTGCCCTTTCTCATATCGGATACCAAGCTTTTTAGCCTCTTTCTTCTCGAGGAAGCTGTGGATAGCCCCTGTGTCCACTAAGGTGCGGACCTCGTGTCCACCGACTTTGATCATCATGTATAGTCGCCCGTTTTGGTATCTTGACTTTAGCTTTGACGGTGTTAAGGATTTGCAAAGAGCCCATCTTTGTTTCCTTGTATTGCTATTGTGGTACCTCACTTGACTCGATTAAGGCCGAGAGCTTGCTTCGTTTCAGACACTCTCTTGACATGTGAGGTCCATCGCAAAGAAAGTATTTTAAAGTCAACTTTCCGTTACAATTGCTTCCTTAGCTTTTGCTAGAGCCTACCTTGGACTTTGTAAGGTCATACATCACCTCCTTTATAGGGTGGGTGTCTCCCCCACTTTTGCTCTTGAAGTACTTTTGAGGCTTGCTCCTTTCGGGCTTCTTGAATTCGATTAGAGATTTGGCTATAGTGATGGTAGAGTTGAGATCTTGAGATCCCTTTGTTGAATTTCCAACCTAGCCTACTTTTGTAATCCATCCATGAAGTGAAAAGGGCCTCCTTGTCTGGCAAGTCAGGGATCTCCAAAATCAACTCTGAAAATTCCTTGGCGTAGTCCATAATGCTGCTTTTCTGTGTTAAGTGCCAAAGTTTAGCCCTGCCTTCATTCTCAGCATTCTCTGGGTAGCACTGCCGTTTGAGTTCTCTTTTGAACTCATACCATTTGGCAATGGTGCAAGCACCCCTCTCAATCTCACCATGCCTCCTTCTCCAACATACCATTGTTGTATCCTCTAGATAAAAGGTGGCATGGTCGATCTTGCCAGCATGCCTCCTGATGCTAGCGCTAATCAAGAGTTACTCCAAGCTCCATAAGAAATTATCAATCTCCTTTACGTTCCTTGCCCCCTTGTAAGCGTTTGGGTTTGAAAACTTCTACTTTCGTAGAAGTTGATGTTGAGGGTATGACAGTCCTTGTGTAACCTCCATTTTGCTAAAGACCCAATCTCCTTTGACGTCCCTCAGCTCGGTACACAATCTCGTAACTTCTTCCCTAAAGGTTGCAACATCGGTCCTAAGTGCATTAATATCACCAAGGAGAGAGTTTTTTAGGACCTTACCTTCGTTTGAGCAAGTGCCGGCGACTGTGTTCAAGATGCCTTGCTTTTCTCCGCGAAGCTCTTCTTGTCCTTTCGCGAGCTTCTCAATGCTTTAGATTACATCGTCGAACTGGTTCATCTTATCGGTAATAGCAACCTCCACCTTGCAAGCCGTGCGGTTAAATCTGACATCACATCCCTAAACTTATCTTTACATTGTTTGGTGCCCTCGGAAGCTCTCCTCTCCAATTCCCATCCCTCGAAGGTGGAAATGTCGCTACCATTAGTCATTTCCAAGCCACACATTATCTCTGATACCACTTATTATGGTTCTAAAGTTTTTCTTGGTCTATGCAACACTTAGTCACACTTTTTGTGGCTAAATCAGCCTTTACCAAATGAGAGCTATCAAAGATAGCTAAAAATTGTGTGACCAAAAGGAACTTAAGATAAGAGATAAATACTTACAAGAGAGAGCTTTTGGAAAGAGAGCTTTATATTAGTTTGTTTGTTTACAACTCTTGATCGATTACCCCAAATAAAGCTCATCCCCTATTTATAGCTTCTCCATCTCCTCAACGGACGGTAAAGATTGTTTTGATCAGATGGTGAAGAATATATGATCTGAAAAGTCATATATAATATTTATACAATATATCTCCACCTTCATAATATCTTACATAGTCAAAATATCTCGAGTATTCTAAGCTACTCTAGAAAAACCTACACAAAATCCATCTTAGGTAAAAAGAGGTAAACAAAAATGTCGTATCAAGCACACCGTGACATATAGTAGTAGTTCTTCTAGATCAGTAGTTCGGCTGGTATTCCAATAGCTCCACCTTCCCACTTTAACATATGCAACTTTCTGCATCTATACAAGTGCATCCCTGTAGAATAATTCTCACAAAACAATTTATCCTCCTTTTTGTCATATCAAAATAGTTGTTAGCTCATTAGTAGCAACAAACATATAGAAGTAAATATACCATCCACGATCAACGTCTAGCAACATTCATATTACATGGATGCATAGACTAAGAACTACAACTAACTTTTTATTGGGCAAAAATTAAGAGCACAACATTCATTTATTCAACATCAACAAAATACATAATGCAAAAGCACAAAACAAGTTGCTGCTAGCTAAACCTAGATAAGGTAGCAACACAAGTCACAAAATAGAAATGCAACAACTACCAACAAAAACAGAAAACATCCAGAAACACAAATAAATAGTCACAATGCAATATAGCAATCAGTCTAGAGGGTTGTGCTTGGTAGAACAGGCTAGGTTTTAGCATTTCTACGCTTTGAGGTTTGGGTAGAAGGTGTGGATGAAGGTTGCAGGATCTGCAACTCATTTTTATCCTTAACTCCGTCGAAGTTTTCACCATCAATTTGTCGAACTTCTCAACATAACCTTACAACCTTTCCTCGTTCTTTGGATGCAGCTTTTTGTTCGATGTATGTAATCCACTAAACATATCCTCGGTAGTGTTCAAGTGTCCAAAGTCTCATTCTCAGCTTGGTTAGCTCATTTAATGGGTCTTTCAAATGATCAAAGGGTACCCATACCATGTGTGGTGATACAGCTGGCTGTCCAAGAGATATAACTTCTGGTTCACTGGATTGAGCTTGCTGTCCAGTGAGTACATCTTGCTGTGTTGGTGCCTCTGGCTACTGCTTGGTGCTGCTGGTGCTTCCTTCTTGTATAGGTTTATCAAAATTTTCATCGATCTCTTCATCAGCTCCATAGAGTCCATTGATGAACTTCCAAAATCTAAGGTAAATAGATTGCTTTTGCACTATGTCATTGTATTTGTCCAAAAAGGGCAAATTTTTTGTAACAATGTGAGTATAAGGAAGTAGGCGCTTGTTCCTACCTTTAGCCACACTCAATATGTGTGGGCACATAATACTGTCGAGGTATAGGAGTAAGTGCTTAATCAACCCATAGGAGTCAAAGCTGGAAATATCATTTCGGCTGCCTTTCCTTGGAACCAATACCCTGCTTTGATGTGTAGGAACACTTGGGGCAGCAACGGTAAGTGAGTCGAGGATTGAATTTCTTCCAGTGTAACATAGTTAGTGACTAGTGCCATTTGATGTGATTGATCTTGCTCATTTACACCATTTTAAGATCCTCATAGAAAGGCACATTCAACAGCAAAGACAAGTTCCTGGGATTGATATGCATCTCAATACCGTATATCATAGCGGAGAAGCCGGAGAAGGTGTTGTGTTCGAGATTGGCGTAGAAGCTCCGGAGAACAACTTCACAATAGATCTTTGGGCTTTTTATGTTGCAAAAATTATCATCCTTGAAACTCAAAAATGTCTTGAACATCTAATCCTGCATAGTTAAAATCATCAACTTGATTTTGGTAAGGGGTAGCACGGTGAAGGATCGGTGCTTGCGGTAGTTTGTTTGAACCTTCTTTCCAATTAGTCTTTCATCAAAACTGGTGGATCCTTCCTTCAGCAATTTTGATTTGAAGCAAGAATTTCAAGGAATTTTGACTGGATCGGCTTGGGAAGAAGATGGGTTTTGCTCAGCCACAGGGAAAAAGAGATGAACACTAGTTAGGGTTTGTTATCGGTGAGGAGAAAATAAAGTGGGGAGCCGCTAGATTAAATAGATCAACAGCAACATGGAAAGAAGAAATTTTGGCAAGGAACCAAAACTCTTAACAAGGAGAGAACGTTAGATAAGGAAAGAGAATTTTAGTAGCACCCAGCTATCTCCTTTAGACATTATCATTTCAAAAATTTAAAACTTATGAAATAAATGCAATTTATATTCCTTTTCAAATCAGTTTTAAGCCAATAAAGTCACAAGTAGTAGAGTCCAAGTTCACGACAATAACGCAAAAATGAATAGAAAGACAAAGGCTTTGTAAAAGTATCTACAAATTGATATTCGGAATCAACAAAATTCAAACATCTTTACACTCAACATGCTCACGATATAAAATAATGCCTAAGATGTTTTTACTTTTTACGTGAATGTTGAATGAGATTTTTGGAAAGATTAATAACACTTGTACTATCACAATAATTAGGCACAAACAACAAAAATAATGTCATCTACATACGGTTACACAACTAACATATTCATTCTTCTCATGCCTACTGAAAAGAATGGAGTCATTTTACTGCACAAGAAATGTGGTGTGGTGCTTGCTTGAGTCTAATAAAGAGCTTTTGATAACTTGTAGACATGATCCGAGTGCTTGGAATTTTCAAAACCTGGTGGTTGCTCAACAAAAACTTCGCTTTTGATAAAGCCGTTGAGAAATTCACTTTTCACATCTATATGAACAATATGAAATTCATGGAACAAGCAATAACAAAAGAAGAGCTTCCAAACGTGCAACAGGAGCAAAAGTTATATCAGAATCAATACCTCCCTCTTGCAAATAACCTTTAGCAAATAATTTAGCTTTATTTCTAAAATGTTATTGTATACGTCCACTTGTTGTGAAAAACCCACTTGATTACAAAAATAGATTTACTATAAGGTCAAGGAGCAAGATTCCAAACACAATTCCTTCAAATTAATTAAGGTCTCTTTCATAGCCAAAATCCAGTAACTATACGTTAGAGTATCGTCAATATCTGAAAGTTCAATTTTAGAAATAAAGATCGAATGTTCTAGAGTTGCCTCTCAACTGTAATATTGTTCTTACCTCTTAGCTTGCATTACCTACAATGTTCTCTTGAGGGTGACTAGAATGATATTTGAATTGTTACGAGTGATTGATATTTGTTTCTTACTAGTTTGGTACAGTTGACTCTGCATAATTATCTTCTACTTGTTGTTCAGTCAACTGGTCAGTGGCTGTATTTTGACTATTTGGTGACTGTTCAAGAACTGTTCTCTTGTTGGCATTTTCTCATTCTTGTTATTTTCGTCATCACTGCTTACATCAATATTTTAACCATTCTGGGCATAGAGTTAGTCTCATCAAACATAACTTGAAAGGATACCACACATATAAAGTTCTCTTGTTTCTTAAACTCTAAATGCATTGGAAGAGTTTGAATAACCAAGAAATATACTTAATCGCTTTTGGAATCAAACTTACTAACATTCTCTTGCCGTTGATCAAGATAAAACATTTACAACCAAAAAACTTTGAAGTGAGTAATACTAGCTTTCTTATTTTTAATCAATGCTTAATGAGTCTTTTGAAGCAAAGATCCTATAAAAACATAATTAATAATGTCAAAGTTTCGCCCAAAAATGCTTTTGCTAAGTTTGATCAGTGAACATACTTCTTGCCATATCAACTAGCACTCTATTTTTTTCCTTTTAACAACACCTTTTTTGAGGAGTTCTAGGTGCCGAGAAGTTACGGTTCAAACAATTTGCATTACTAAATTCATAAAACATTGGTTTTGAAACTCTTTCCGTGGTCACTCCTAATTGAAACAATGTTTAAAGCAAGTTCATTTTGCGTTTTCTTTGAGAAACATGAGAATACTTTAATGCTCCATTCTTGAATGATAAGAGGAACACCCAACAATACCTCTAGTAGTCATCAACAATGACGAGGCAATAGTGTTTCCTCCATAGCTTGTGGATTGAGAGAGTCTGAATCCATGTGAAGCAATTAGAGTGGCTTTCTAGTGGTTAGATCTTGCTTAGGTTTAAATGAGGACCACACTTGATTACCTTTCATACGTGCGTCACAATGTCGTTCCATTCTGTATGGTATGTTAGGTAGATCCAAGACATATTGCTTGCAGAAAAGCTTTGCAATCATTTTGATGTTGCAATGATCGAGTCTTCTATGCCACAAGTAATTAATTTCTTTCTTCCAAGTTACAAGGCAAAGGTTTTTGTTATTGAACTTTCAAGATAAATAACACATTACCTTTCCTTCGGTCTTGGATGATTTTCTTTCCGGATTAGCTAATCACCAAGCAAGAATTGTTTTGAATGTCGCATACATACTAACATTGCAAAGTTGACTTATTCAAGATATTATGCTTTAAACCTTACACAACAACAAGTTATCAATGCAAAAAGAAGATCGTTTACCTATTTACCAATACCCCTTACCAAAAACTTCCTATCACCTCCAAGAGAAACTCTTCCTCCATGGTACGCTTCTAGATCACTGAAGTTGATAACATCTCATGTCATATGCCTTGGCACCACTATCAAGATACCATTTAGTCCTTCTATTCCTCCGATCGCTAAGCTTACCTATAAGAGATTGCTCACATCTTAGGTACCCAAATTTCTTTGGGTTCTTTAGTGTTTGCTAGTTAGATTGTTCACTTTGGAACCCAAATTTGATTCACTTTCTTTTCACTTTTTTGTACCAGCAAGATTTGATAATATGACCCAAAGGGTGTAAACGAAGTAGTTACAATCTACATGTTGTTAAGGTGCTCGGTGTTGTTGATTGGGTCAAAATTGATTCATTCCTTTCTAAAGATACCCTCATTAGATCCAAGCATTACATCAAGTCTTTCCTTACCTCACACAAATTTAGAAAGGGAATATTCAAGCCGGCCATCTCATTTGTCATCTTTAGCTTTTGGGTTTTTTAGCATCTCATTCTCAAGCATAAGTTTTTCATTTCAAGGAGCACATAATTATACAATTCGGTTAGCTTAATGTTTTTATATTTAATAGCATCATAGTCACATGTGTGCGCATTCAGATGGTTTGAAGAAGTATTCATAAATAATGAGTTAATTTCTTCAACAAGCCGTTCATCCATCTTTTCACTCTCATGCATGTACTTCTTTAGAGATTTATGCATTTTTGTCAATCTTTTCAATATATCATACAATTCGGAGAAAGCATCATGCAATTCATCATTTGAGAATTCATAGTTGGAATCACTAACCTCATTGTCCGAATCACCATTTGCCATCAAACATATGTTTGCGATTTCAGTTTCATCCTCGGATTTGTTTGAGGAAGGTGAGTCTTCATCACTCTATGTAGCCATGACCTTCTTCTTCTTGGTTCTTTCTAAGAAAGGGCATTCATTACAGCAGTGTCCTGGTTCTTACAATGATAGCAATTACTCTCTTGGTCATCATCGGCTTTGGAATCCTTCCTTTTTGCCTTGCCATTCAACTTGTTTCTTCTCAAATTGTTCTTAACTTTTCTGGTCAATAGCAATCTCATCTTCATCATCAATAGAAGAAGAGGAGTTTACCTACTTTTTGATTATCTTCAACATTAGGGATTCAGTGCTTCTTTGGGTTTCCTCATCCTCAAGCTCCTTTGCGATGAATTTGCTAATGGGTTCATCTATTGACATAGTGGGAAACTCATGGTTCTCTTTGGTGGCATCCAATTCGAAGCTATATGCATGTACAGCATGCATAATCTTCCACTTCAAGCCCTAGTGCCTAAAATTCTTAACAAGATTTTTCGAAGGACTAATGATGTTAGTAAAACTTGTGTAAAATTGAATAACGAATTTACCTTGTTCTATTTGAAGTTTTCATAGTCATGCATGAGAAGATTCATGCAAGTCTCCTTCACTTGGGTGGTTCCTACGTGTGTAATGCCCAACTTGTCCCAAATCTCCTTAGCTATGCTACCAGAATAAACATGGTTAAATTCACTAGGATTTAAGCACAATAAAGCAAGTTCATTGCACGGCCATTCATAGAAATGTTCTTCTTATCATCATCCGTAAATTAGGAAATTAGTTTGGCCACAGGAACTCCTTTTGCATCCATTTCTGTCGGCACAAACTTTCCATCTTTGATGATCATCCACAAGGTGAAGTCTTGTACTTGGATAGATATAGTCATCTTAGTCTTCCAATATGCATAGTTCGAGCCATCAAAAAGTATTAGTCCGTTTGACGATCTTCCTTTGGTCTTAAAGATATCCATGGTTGCCAAAGTGATGTTTCCCTCAAAGAAGGTTTGTCCTTATTTAGTAGAGGCTGCTCTAATACCAATTGATAGGGAAACCTACAGAATATCAACTCAAGAGGGAGGATGAATTGAGTTATGAAAAATTATAAACCAAACACTTCACTATACAAACGTGAACAATGTACAAACACCGAGATATGATGTTTAGCAAAATACCTCCGCGTCAACCCAAGTTTCCTCACGAGGATAACTCACCCCAGCCTCGTAGACTTCGCAAAGTCCCTCTTGCTGCAACGTGCACGTGAGAACTTTGCAAAGCCTAGCACAAACCGCTAACCTACACCTAGGCTACCCACCTGAGACCTAGAAAGTTCTCCTAAAATCTTCTCTTAAGATTAGAAAGTAACTTAGGGGTTTAGCTCACATGACCTCAGTAACAATGATGTGTAATCACTCAACAAGAGAACATAAGGGATTTCACTCAAAACAAACAAAGAGAACAAGGACAACAACATGAAAGCTCAATAAAAAGCTCCAGCTCTGTATGATATTATTTTCGCTATTCTCTTCACCACAATTACATAGCAAAGTCTCCTCCTTGATCACAAGATGAAAGCTGCTCGGATTGATCAAAGATGCAATAGAAGCAATGTAGGATCAAGTCAAAAGAAAATGGCTACCTTCTTGTCATCCACCAGTTGTATTTCCTTCTCTGAAACTTTCTATAATTTCTTCCTTGGCTGACTATTGTTTGCTGATGTGGATATCATCTACTAAGCCTCTAGAACGGCTCCTCAAATGCGAAGTGAAACAGATTTGAATTCAAGCTGCGATATCATCGAACAGGTCAAAGTGTGCTCTAGGGAATTGGATGCTCTGCCATCCGAAATTTGTGGCAGTTTTTATTAATAACCAATATGATTTATTCATAGAGATCAGGTTGAGATTCAAACGGATGGCTGAGATATAAGGATTTGAACTTGATTAGTTTAGAGTTGTATACATGCTTTAGGTTTTCGTCCTCTGAATTTTCTCTAATTTTATTCCTATGTTGGTCGTTGCCTACAGATGTGTAAGGCATCCCAAGGATTGCATGAACGTGACTTCAAAATTTTAAGTAAAATCAATGTCCGATAAAGTTACAAACTCATCCAACGTCTCCAAGTGCTTCCTAGAGTTTCAGCAGCCATGTCATCTTTTCTGCCAGATTTCACCAAGTAACTGGTATGATCTCTTTGCATACAAATGATTTTTGGGATTCCTCTACAATGTGCATATTGTGATCATATCAAAATCCAACAGATGGACACTATATGAGGGTGTGAATTGGATCCGTTAGGAGTTGTAATGTCTACATATGGAATTCTTTCTATGTTTTGAAGATTTATTAAAATATTCTCTAATACTCTCTCCATAAAATCTTCAATAAATATTATAAAAATATTCCTTCATTGATTTATCATCTTATGAATGCACTTGCAATCAGTTCGCACATCTTGGAACCTAGGAAACAAATTTGGCACAAGTAGATGTCACAATCCAGTCCATCCGCGGACTTAGTCTTTTCAGTCACTTTACTGATTTTCTAGACTTCAAGTGGATATGCTTGTCTAAGATTTGGATCATAGATAGCTCTTCATGCTTATCCTTCCGTAGCAAAACTTAGATCTCCAAAATATGACTCGAGTTGGGATATATCGAGCTTGCAATTCATTGTCCAGATTTGTTGCATCTAGAATTGGCAGGACCAAAACAGCATATTTCTCCGATTTTTGTAGAGTTTATTTCTTCATGAAATGATCTAATATTTTGATATTAGCAACTTACAAATGTCTGATATGCATAGAAAAATCAGATCTCCAAAATTTTGTCTAGGAACAAAGACATTGCATTTGTCATTTTCTATACAGAGGCTCTATCTAGGTGATCCAATATAGTTTGGCAGTGTGATCAGCAATCTTCATACAACTTTTTTGTTTTCTATACCTGATAGAATTTCATCCTCTTTGTCTTGATTAACTCCTTATCACATGATGTTTAAACTGCAATAAGGAAATCTCCTGTTATGGCACGAGATCGCTTGGAAGTCGATCTCACAGGAATCAAGTGTAAAAGCAAGAAAAACAGAAGGAAAAGATAAATTTAATAAACTTTCTCCCCCTACAGTTAGTGCCTTGCATCCTTATTTATAGCTTGGGACTTCTCCAAGCCGATTAGAACTCTTGCTACTAGAGTTCCACTCAACATCTAATTCCTAATACTACATTCTTATTGAAACTCTTACTGCTGGACTCTTAAAGAAACATAATTCCTGCGTAGGACTCCCTATCAGCTAACTATGCCTTTTATTCATGATTTGTTTCTTTGCAGGCAATGCATTTGCTTATGTGTGTACTCTTACAGCTGCCCCTTCTAAGTGTGTTCCTGACATCTCCATTGGGTGTTTTGAGTAGAGAGATATGCACATGCAAAGTAGGTATCCCAGTAAGGTTTTAACAATTAGCCAAAATCTCTTTATAGTTCTGTCCAGCTGAAATATGACTTGAGTTCAATGTAGACATGTGCAAGGCTTAGGAATGATTTTCAAATATGAGTTATCACCAAAATACTTGGGATTTTCAACACACAGTTAGTAAACTTGAGAGAAGGTAGTAGGAGAGCTTGCGAGTTCTCGCTTAAGCAAGACTAGGTGTAGGGTAGCGAATTTGTGCTACGCCTTTGCAAAGGTGTGCATGTTATAGCCGGAGGACTTTGTGTAGTCTAATTGGCTGTGATGAGTTGTCCTTGTGAGGATACTCGGCCTGAGGCGGAGTTGTTTTGCGATACATCCGATGATTGTATGTTGGAACGTTAGTGGATTTTACATGAGGTCTCAAGTGACATGGACGTAGGTACTGTGGTACCGAACCATGTAAATATTCTTGGTGTGCTGTCTGGTTTGCCTCTTTTAGTACTTGTGTTTTATTTAAGGAATTATTATGCTAATGCTTCGATGCAGGTTACTGTTTATATTAAGTTATATGTCAGCAACTTCATAATTGACTGACTTTTAACTGATCAATGACTAAATTGAAAATATAGAAGTTTTTTTTTTTAATTTTTGCCATAGCTTAGTTCATCTCTCCTTTTGAATTGATATTCCGAAGGCTTCATTAACAAAGTTCAAGTTTCTCTAATTTAGTGTTGACAAGTTTCATATTATCCTTGTGATGCTTAAGCCTTCAATCCTAAAATGGAGTATTGATGATGAACTGCCTAGGTCTAATCTAATAGGAATCCTTGAAAAGAGGATGCTTCTAACCTCAATCTATTCGTCTTCTAGATGTCATGATACATCCCTTTTGTACTGATTGGTTAACCTTTAAATGTAAATAAATTAGGGTGTTTCCACTTTCTCATAATTGAATTAACGATTCGAAGTTTTTGCATTTGTGACGATTCTTTAGTTCTAAATTATATTTCTAAAAGTTTGCGTAAATTTACGTGTTTTAAGTATGGTCTTACAAAGTTTTTCTTACATCTTAAGCCTTGTGCGACTTTACATATAATGTGAATTTTGATATATCTTATAAAATCTACTTTTGAACATTTGTGTGAACTTGTGTAACCCATTCTTGTCCCCTATTCGTCCATGTAAATTTTGATATATTTTATAAGTTTTATTTCTGAATGTTTGTACGACGTTATGCCACCTTGTGAGACCCATTATTGTCTCCTATGCAGCTATGTATCTTCAAATGCTTAAACTTCAACTATAGTTTGTTTAGTATGTAACAGGCCCTGATAAAATATCTTCAAATTACTATTAGGATGTAATATGTATATATACACAGTTAGATCAAATCTTCTACAATTAAGGTAAGTCTCTTTCAAATAAAAACTCTAACAATTATGATAAATATCCTAATTAGAGGGGTGCATAGCCCAAACACTTGGATGAAAGACCTAGAGCTTTTCTTACGACACCGACAATTTGACCTCTTTATCTTATGGTCAACATAGGGTTGCACTTGCTCGCACTGAGAGAAAATGTGGTCGTACATGATCATATAGTAGTTTGAACATAGGAATAGTTGGTTTATCAAAAGTTAGGGATGGCATATAATATTAAACGTCGGAATACTGTACCTGAATAAGTATGATGTCTATGAGAAGTAAATATTTTGTATTAATGGTTGCCATTATAAAGTGCATTTTGACCCATGCTAATCTCGAGGACAAATTGTGTTTGCATTCTTTTATTCCCAACTTAGGTGGTCATCAACGCTGGTGAACTCTTGTGCCATTTGCTAAAAGACACCATTTGAAGGGTAGTTGTCCCTTTAAGAGTTGTAGCAAGATTTAAATTCCTTCATATCTCTCATATTAGTGGCACCATTTGCCAGTAGAAAAGTTTGTTAAAACCACTAGTATCTTTAAATGGCCTTACAGAACTATTTGAACAGGTAACTTTGTCACTCATATAAGAGATCTAAAAGAATTTTAGTTGTTGCAACTCATAAAAGAACAAAATTTTTGAAATGATCTCTTATCTACTAAGTTGAGTGTCCCGAGTGTTTTTTAACAATGCAACACTTGCTATGTGATGTGCGGCTTGTGCAATCTTGTTTTAAATATTGGTATATCTTGTAAATTATGATTTTCAATTTATAAACATTGATATATCGGTTGTGTTGAAGGCATAAAGCAGTTTTTTGTTAATAACAACTCTTATAAGTTGTCATTTGTGGGATTATGTGCGACCTTGTGAGGTATCAGTTAGTGACCATATTTTGACCATATTTATATATTTGCATGTTCAAGTTAAAAAACCCTTACTTGGCTCTTCTGGACTTTTGTGAGATTGCTACTTATGAATGTGTGACCTTGTGTGACTTGGATCATGTGCTTTACATATTTGCCATGCTAAATAATAAATATTTACATATATATAGTATTTAGAAACAAGATAAAGTTTACGCATTTATATATTTCAAGTCAAAATCCTTTTTGCGACTTTGTGCAACCCCAACTTATCAATGTGGGACCCTATAGCATCCGAGTGATGCTCTATACACGTCTATAATGTTCACAAACAACATACATGTATATACTTATATTTTTCCAAAGACCCTTTTGGCTCTTGCGACTTTGAGAGATCTCTATTATTAATGTGCGATCCTGTGTGACCAGGTTCCATACGGTAACCTCTCCTTGAAATGGAGGATAATGCACATGCCTTTCTTTGTTGAGGAAGTTCGAAGATAAGCTATAGGTTGCGTTTGCTTCAATTAGCCAAATCAGGATGCATCTTCACTAGTAAAACCCCTATTATTCAATGTCGCGACCTTGTGCGACTAGGTACCATATGGTAATCTTTTCTTGAAATATAGGATAATATACATCCCTCTCGCAATTGTCATTGTAACTTACCATTTGGGAGTTCATCTTCAACACTGTGCAATTCATATTCAGCATTGCTCATTTCAATTCTCTGCTGCATTGCAATTGCAATGGTAATGAACCATAAACCTAGAAACGAAAAAGACAAGTACATATTGCAAAAGATTAGCATGGGTCGAGCACAATAATAATAACGCCAAACAGTTTGATACAAATATTTATCGCTAACTCACAAAATGCAAATTAGTGATAATAGACTTATTTATCTGAACTATTCTATCTATTATCTTATAAATATCAAACAACACATAACAAATATCAACAATCCTTATGAAAGATTACCAAGAAGCTTTATTAGAAACTGAAAAATATTTATTTCAAAGAAGGATTTAGCAAACTTGATCCCACACACACAAGCAAAGATAAAACTATAATTATACAAAATAATACTATTATCAGTTTATTATTACGAGTGAATACTAAACTAGATTTATTACTTGAAGAAAGAAAAAGAAATACTTTTAACAAATGAATTAGAAGATCTTATTAAAAAGTTGATAGTATAAATATTAACAAAATAAGTAAAATAGAAAGACCTAGACCACCTAAAGTATTAAAATTTTTCTCTATAAAATGACAACATCATTTAGTGGAAGCTCTAGAACTTTAGCAGAACAAAGCTAGCAAAAATAGTTCCTAAATCTAAACAGACTCTTTTAAGCAAACTTTTTAGTAGAAGTAAAAAACATTTAATCAAGTAGGCTCAATTATAGATCCCTAACAAAATCTAGAACATTTTTTGACAACATGGTTTAGATCTTATATCCCAACAATTATATCATATAGGAAAAGTAGAAAATTTAATAAATCAGACTCAGTTTTTTATTAGAAAAAGAGAAGAAGAAGTTGAATGTTTAGGAGGACAAAATGTTATTTTAGATATGATTAGTTTAGAAGCTTATAAAATTTTAAAAAGTTCTCAATTTAATTTTATACATTTAGGATTATTAATTGTAGGAGTAAAAGGATTAGATAGAAGTTATCTAGGAACAAAAGTATTACTTTATGTTTATAATGATTTATGGATTAATCCAGAACAAGCAACAATAGCTACTATAGAAATAGACATGTCTCAGAATGCAGGAATGTTTTATTGTTGTCTAAACTTTTCAACAAGTATTACAAAAGGAGTTCAACATTTAAAAATAGGAGTTAAAACCAGAGGTTATGAAGGAAAAACTGCAGGAAGCAATTTATTATTTTCAATAGGATTTATTGGAAGATTAACTAATAATGGAGACATAAAATATAAATAAGAAATGGATGATGTTATTCAGTTAGTAAGTTCTAAAGGAATTAAAATGTTAAAAGCCAATAAAATAGATCCTACAGAATTAGGATTTTAGAATGGCTTTTAGATGAATTTCATCAAAAATCAAATATTCTTATTCGAAAAACTAGTATGATGTATAAAAATGCTAGAAATAAATACAGTGTTAGATTTACTGATTATAAATCAATTTCTACGTTAAAAGATAATGAAGCAGAAGAATGCATGAATGAATTTACAACAGCTTATGAAGATCCTATAGTAATAGCATTTCCAAGAAAAAGTATGGATACAATTAGAACTTTTGAAGACCTCTTAAGATTAGAAGTTTCTTGGAATTTAGATACAAATGAATATTTTTATTATGATTGTCAAAGGAATATTCGTAAAGGAAATTTAGCAAAGGATTGTATTCATTTTAAATTAAAAGAACGACATGATAAAATTAGAGAATTATGGGATAAAAGATTAGAAATATGGAGAATAAGAGAAAGGTTTGTTCAGAAGATAAAAAGTGGAGAAGTAACTAAAGATTATATTCCACCCATAAAACAAAAACTTTTAGATGCAGTGGCACCTCTAAAATTAGAATTAGAAAAAATAGAAGAATTAGATAATACATTTAGATTAAAATATTTTAGTAAAGACAAATTAGATTCAATTAGCGAAATTAGCCAAGTAGAACTTATGGAATCCACTTTAATCTAGCCCAAAGATCAAAGAATTAGTCCATTCCAGGAGAAATCAACCAAATAAAAACTCAACGTATTATGAAAATTTACTTAGACGAACTATTGCATTACATGAGCAAATTTTACAAATTTAAGATCAAAAGGAAAACCTTTTCCATTAGAACAAAAAATACAATTTCAAACTCTAGGAGAAGGACAAATTCTTAACCTCTCAACACATGACCCTCAGTTATGGAATAATATTTTAGATGTATGGAAAAATACAGTAGTAGGAACATACTGGAAAAATATGAAAGATTGTACTACTGGAGAAGAAGCATTTAGATATTTAGAAGTCTTTTTAGGAGAATCTGTACGAGGATTATGGGAAATTTTTAAACGAGACCAACCGACTGGTTATAAAAGGCTTACAGACTTAGGACCAAATCCTTATAATTTTGTTAATCAAATACATCAATTAATAACTGGAGAAGATCCTAATGTAGGACTAGTATCTATGCAAGCAGAAGCATTAATGCATATAGAACAAATGCAACTTAAAGATGTTAGTAAAGCCAAACGATTTTGTAATGAATATATGCATATGGTATGTAAAGCAGGAGCTGGTTTTGACCAGGAATATGGAAAAAGACTATTTAGAAAATTTCCTCCAGACTTAGCAAAAGAAATTGAAAGAGAATGGAATAATTTGGCACCAGTAAAAGAAAATCCCAATAATTTATGGACTATTACTCAGAGAGTAAATCATATAATGAAAGTATTAACCAAAAAATGTACTGAAATACAAACAGCTAGACAACTAAAAAGAGGACAATTTGCATTCTGCAATAATATGTATGTCCCTAATCAGAATTATAGAGAAACAAAAATAAAAAGAAAATCACGTAGATATCCGTACTCCAAAAAGAAATATTATTTAAGAAGATCTAATCGGAAAAAACCATATTTAGATAGAAATAAAAATGTAAGACGATTTAATCCAAAAAGAAATTATAGAAAGAAATTAAAATGTTTTGCATGCAATAGTGAAGAACATTTAAGTAATGCATGTTCAAAAAGAAAGAATTTACATAATAGAAATACAGAATTACTAGAATGTGTAAATGAAACTTTAATAGATATAGACTCTAAAATATCCGATGATGAGACTATTTATAGTATAGAATCTTTAGAAGAAAAATATAGAGATGAATTACACGAAGATTTTATTGAAGAAATGTCAGGAATAAAAATAGATTCAGACTCTTCTGAGGAAGAATTAGAATATATGAATGAAGAATGCTCTCATAATTGGCAAAAATACGAAGGAATAGATTGTACACCATGTTTTATTTGTCATTGGTTTCCTAGTAGAATGAATAGAGCTAAATGTAGTTTATGTTTAAAAGAAGGATGTATAAAGTGTTTACACTTAGATACCAATGATTACTACTATCCTAAATATAAAGAAACATTAGATTCAAGAATAAGTTATTTAGAGAAACAAGTATTTAAATTAAATAAAAAAATAACTAGAATTGAATCTACAATAAATCTAGACATATCTGAAAGTAGTAATATACAGAAAGATGACTTTAGCTTTCTTCATATTCCACCCAACACTCAGAATCATTCTGTCGAAGAAGTAACAAATCTCAATTTAGTCGAAGAACCTATTCTTGTATGTAATCAGTATAATCAAATAGGCACTTTAAAAGTCATGTGTAAAATACGTATTGTACGCTATGAAGTAGAAACTTTAGCAATGATAGATACAGGATGTACTAATACTATTCTTACCCCAGATATCATTCCAGAAAAATATTTTAGAAAACCTAAACAACCATTAGTTGCTACCCAGATGAATGGTGCTACTTATACATATACTATCTCTATACCTACAGGTACAAAAATTAGTTTCAAAACCAATTCTTGATTCTGATGATGAATATTCTTTACCTCCCGATCAAACTTTCGTTAGAGGTTTAAGTCTTAAACATAATGTTATTTTAGGCATTTCTTTTCCGTTAAAAGATAATGGTAGTTTTACTCTTACTAAAGATTTTTTCTTCCTGAACCGCCATTCTTTTCTTAGCCCAACCACACCTACCTCAGAGTACGCTGGAAAGCGTGGTGAGTTTAAACTAGTTTTCTTAGATAAACATGGCCCTTTACCAATTTATACAGAACAAGATTTTGAAGAAGAAGAAGCAAAATGTCCCTGCCCTATTAAAGGTCAATGTCAGTTAGGAGAACAAACAGAATTAGACTCCCTTACACAATATTTAGAGTTAGATTAGATGAAATAGCTATTGATATAAATGATGACTTTGAAGCTTTAGAATTCATGGAAGAACCTCTACACTTTACATATTCTTTATTAGAAGAAACTAGTTTAACACAATTAATTTCTAAGTTAGAAAAGTTGGAAATTATTGGAGAAAATATATGAAAATATTGGAATAAAGATAAAAATAAGTTTGTCATTTACGATTATTAAATGAAAGTCTTGTTATAAAAACAGAACTATAGAAGCTTCGAGGTGATAGAAAAGATTTTAAGGAACATATAAATGATTTGCTTAAACTAAAAGTAATTAGGAAGTCGATAGTCCACATAGATCCCCCTGCATTTATTGTAAGAAATCATAGTGAAATAGTCGAGGAAAATCTAGAATGGTTATAAATTACAAACGATTAAATGATAATACAATAGATGATGGATATTTAATTCCAAATAAAAATGAATTACTAGAACAATTCGAGATAGAAAAATTTATAGTAAATTGATTGTAAAATCCGGATTTTGGCAAGTTAGAATGTCCAAGAAAGTATACCTTAGACAAATTTTACTTGTCCCGTAAGGTCATTTTGAGTGGTTAGTAATACCTTTTCGGTCTAAAAAATGCACCTTCCATATTTCAGAAAAAATGGACGAGGTATTTAGACAATATGCAAATTTGTGATAGTATATATAGATGACATTTTAGTTTTGATAAATCAAAGAAGAACATTTAGGACATTTACAATTAGTTTTAAAGGCATTTTTAGAACATGGAATAATTATTAGTAAAAAGAAAATGCAGATAGCAAAATAAAAAATTGAATTTTTAGGAGTAATTATAGGAAAAGGAAAAATAGAATTACAAGAACATATTTGTAAAAAGTATTTAGTTTTCCGATAAATTAAGTAATTTAAAAGAAATACAACAATTCTTAGGAGTATTAAATTACACTAGACCTTTTATAAAAGATTTAGGAAAATTAGCGGGGACCTTTATATGCTAAGACTAGTTTAAAAGGTCAACGAAATTTTAACCAAAGAAGATATTAGATTAGTTCAACAAATTAAAGAAAAGGTTAAACAAATACCTCCTTTAGAGTTACCTTTAGATTCTGATTATTTAATTATAAAAATGATGGATCTCATCTTGGTAAAAAAAGATATTATTATCAAAACCTAATAAATATTCGCCAAAGATACAAAAAAGGTAGTTAGATATAGTAGTGGTCAATATAAAATGAGAAAGAAAATAGAACAAGTATTGAGTCAAATTACTAGCTATAAATTATGCTTTAGATTCATTCAGATTATTCATTTTATCTAAACCAAAATACCCTTAGAACTGATCGTGAAGCTATAGTAAAATTTTATAATAAAATGAATGAGAAAAGATCTAATCAAATAAGATGGTTAAATTTTATAGATAGAATTACAAATGATGGTATAAGAATCAAATAGAGCATATAAAAAGGTAAAGATAATAGATTAGTTGGCATTTTAAGTAGATTTCTAACTCCTTTCATTTCTCTGAGATGCACCTCCTCCACGATTCATTCCTCCTCAAGTAGCAAGACTTAGTGCCGTAACTGAACAATGTAGCTGGACCTAGTTTACAGACTCCACGCACTCAACACAATTTAGAAAAGTTATATTTTGGTAAACATGAACTTTTATGTTTTCCCTAGTAATATCTTTTTTAGACCTTTAGATAAGCAAGAATGTAATATCTCTAAAGATCAAAGAATGTTTATTAGATAATCTTTGGCAATCATTTCAAAAGATTGATCAAATGATATTTCTTAGCAAGCATGAATGCACTTACTTTTCATTTTTCTCATGAAAGAAGAAATTTCTCTTTTATGTTGTTTTTAGAGGAAGACTACCTGGGTTTTTCATACATGGTTAGAAGTTTTAGATAGTATTAGAGATTTTCCCAATGCATCATATAAAGGGTTTAATCATTTCACGAAGCATTAGATGTTGCACGAGAACGCATTGGCATAAACTTTTATTTATCTCCTTCTTTGATAACTGCATGTATAGACCTCGTAACTCTTACAAGATAGCCAAAGATACTCGAGAAAAATTATATTTTGTGACCACTTGCAATGTTCTAGCGAGACAATCGTTAAAAAGCAATGAAATAGTTGCTCTTTTAAGACAAGAAAAACTCAAGCTCTTAGACAAACAAGCGATTTAGAGAGACTCCTTATTCGTAAGGTTGGATTACATCCAACAAACCTCCAAACCTGTTGTGGAGAATAAAAGTATTGCAGAACAAAGCAGCCTACTCTTGCTGAGAAAAGAGTAGAAACAAAGATTCACTTGTCTTTGAGAAACAAGTGGCTAGTCTTGGTTCTCTGGTGACCGTAAAGGCATATCAAATCCGAGATCCTCGGCAATTTGGGAAAAATTACATTATCGAGGTTTTCATCAAGGAACATGCAACAAAAAGAACAAAGAACCAATTCTGGAAGAACGTGGTGGGATACTTGAACAATCTCGAACTTGAATTGAACGTGATAGTATACAGATTATTCCTACACATATGTATAATGTTAGACCTAGAAGAACTTTATTAAGGAAAAGAGAATTTAAGAAACTTATTGAAGAAACTATTAAAGATTTATCTATCTTTAAGAACATTTCTAATCCTATGGATGTGAAAAAGAGTATAAAAAGAACAACTAGTTCAATCGGAATCAACAATGAAAGCCTATCCCCTACTCAAAGAATGGACGAGATGTGCGGACATAGACAACCTTTCACATCCCGAAGCGAAAAGAGGACTTGGACTGTAACACTGGGCATCTAGAAAGATTCAAGATCCGGATGGAGACAAAGCTACCTAATGAAAGCGGCAAAGAATTGGTTAATTAACCACACTACGGTTAGTTAACTTTAGTTTATTAACTATAGTTTGTATACCCTAGTTATATTTTTAACTAGGGTTAAGTTTAGTTTCTTTTCTATAAATATGTGCAAATTTTGTAAGTTGAGGGCATCGGTCTTTAAGATCTGAAGCTCTCTTGTGTGTATGCTCTCAAGTTTGTGCTTTCAAGTGTGTGCTCTCAAGTTCTTCTTGTAAGTCCCTTTTCTTTTTAATAAAAGTTTTAGGGATTTCCTGAAAGGGAAACTCCCGAACGCTTTCTATTATGTTTTCTCTCCAAAAATATTTTTGTTTTGAATATTTTTCTTATGTTTAAGCATGTAGTATCTTTGTCAAACGAGAAGGTTTTGACAAAGATATCATTTCATGGCATATCATCTTTTACAGTAAATAAATCTCTTGCATCTCATGTATTCTTGGATGTCCCCAAACCTTAGGATCAAAGGCTTAGCTTAAGTATATGTTTGTTTTAACTTGTCCTAATCCTCCGAGTCATCCTTGTAAGTCCTGCTTAAGCCAAGGTTAGGCATAAGGCAAAATGGATTGAACATGATGAACGAAAAAGTTTTAACAAACTAGCTTGATGTTTTAGTCTAAGATATCCTTGTAATAGGGATCAATATCTAGATACAATCATAAATAGCAGAGCTGAGGAAGATACCTCTTTGTTTAATCTATGGTCAAAGCTTTTGTTATAAAAAAATTAAAAAAAAAAAAAAAAGAGAGCATATGAAAGTCAAGAAAAAAAGTACAGTAAGATTAAGACAACTAAGAAATTTTCCCTCTTCCATTTAATACAACATTTCTAGTTATCCTCTTTTATATCAGTGAACTCATTCTCGCCTTTTTAACACTTTATCTTCCTTATAAATACGTTCTATTAAAAGTAATAACAATAATAGTATTACTTCGTTTAGTTTAACCTAGGTAGATTAAACCTAGTAATAGAATTTATACTCTATATAGATCTGTAAATCTAGATAGAATATAAATTATATGACAGTACCCATTAAGATAGAACATACAATATTTTCACCTTTAAACGAGCATTATATACAAGCAACAGAAGTAACTTTAGAAGAATTTTTTAGAGTAGTTGATTTAGATCAAATTACTGAAGTTAATCAAGACGCAGTATTTTTAGAAAGAAATTTTTATTTTCCTTTACAAGAATTATTATCTATGGAAAATTCTGAACAGAGTATTTAAATTAAATCAAAAAATAACTAGAATTGAATCTACAATAAATCTAGAAAAGAGGAAGGGGGTTAAAAATAAGAAAAATTTATTACTATTATTGTTATTACTTTTAATAGAACGTATTTATAAGGAAGATAAAGTGTTAAAAAGGCGAGAATGAGTTCACAGATATAAAAGAGGATAATTAGAAATGTTGTATTAAATGGAAGAGGGAAAATTTCTTAGTTGTCTTAATCCTTACTTGGTACTTTTCCTTACTGACTTCCATATACTCTCTCCTTTTTTTTTTTTTTTTTTTTTTTTTAATAACAAAAGCTTTCAGATACATTTATTTGAACCTGTTACCACCGAATAAGCGTCTGGCCATAGATTAAACAAAGATGTATCTTCCTCAGCTCTGCTATTTATGATTGTATCTAGATATTGATCCCTATTACAAGGATATCTTAGACTAAAACATCAAGCTAATTTGTTAAAACTTTCTTTCATCATGTTCAATCCATTTTGCCTTATGCCTAACCTTGACTTAAACAGGACTTACAAGGATGACTCAGAGGATTACCGGACAAGTTAAAACAAACATATACTTAAGCTAAGCCTTTGATCCTAAGGTTCAGTGGACATCCTAGAATACATGAGATGCAGAGATTTATTTACTGAAAAAGATGATATGCCATGAAATGATATTGTTTGCAAAACCTTCTCCCTTCACGACAACATACTATATGCTTAAACATAAGAAAAAATATTCAAAACAAAAATATTTTTGGGAGAGAAAACATAATAGAAAGCATTCGAGTTTCCCTTTCAGAAATCCCTAAAACTTTTATTAAAAAGAAAAGGACTTACAAGAAGAACTTGAGAGCACACACTTGAAAGCACAAACTTGAGAGCATACACACAGAGAGCTTCGGATCTTAAAGACCGATGCCCTCAACTTACAAACTTTGCACATATTTATAGAAAAGAAATTAAACTTAACCCTAGTTAAAATATAACTAGGTATACAAACTATAATTAATAAGCTAAAGTTAACTAAACCGTAGTGTGGTTAATTAACCGCTTTCATCGCTTTCATTAGGTAGCCCGCTCCATCCGGATCTTGAATCTTTCTAGATGCCGAAGTGTTACGTCCAAGTCCTCTTTCACCGCCGGGATGTGAAAGGTTGTCTATGTCTGCACATCTCTCGTCCATTGCTAAGTAGGGGATAGGGCTTTCTGTTGTTGATTCTGATTCTCAACTAGTTGTTCCTTTATACTCTTTTTCACACTCCATAGGATTAGAAATGTTCTTAAAGATAGATAAATCTTTAATAGTTTCTTCAATAAGTTTCTTGAATTCTCTTTTCCTTAATAAAGTTCTTCTGGGTCTAACATTATACATATGTGTAGGAATAATCTGTATACTATCACGTTCTGAATTCAAGTTCTGGGGATTGTTCAAAGATCCCACCACGCTCTTCCCGTAATTGGTTCTTTGTTCTTTGTACCGCATGTTCCTTGATGAAAACCCCGATAATGTAATTTTTTCCAAATTGCCAGGGATCTCCGGATTTGATATGCCTTCACCGGTCACCGGTAGAACCGGACTAGCCACTTGTTTCTCAGCACAAGTGAATGCTATTTCTACTCTTTTCTCAGCAAGAGTAGCTGCTGTTCCTGCAATACTTTTATTCTCCACAGCAGGTTTGGAGGTTTGTTGGATGTAATCCAACCTTACCTGAATAAGGAGTCTCTCTAAATCGCTTGTTTGTCTAAGAGCTTGAGTTTTTCTTGTCTTAAAAGAGCAAATCGTTTATTGCTTTTAACAAAGTTGTCTACTAGAACATTGCAAAGTGGTCACAAAATATAATTTTTTTCGAGTATCTTTGGCTATCTTGTAAGAGTTCTGAGGGTCTATCTGTAGTTATCAAAGAAGGAGATAAATAAAAGTTTATGCCAATGCTTCGTCGCAACATCTAATGCTTCGTGAAATGATTAAACCCTTTATATGATGCATTGGGAAAATCTCTAATACTATCTAAAACTTCAAACCATGTTTGAAAAACTCTGTAGTCTTCCTCTAAAACAACATAAAAAGAGAAATTTCTTCTTTCATGAGAAAATGAAAAGTAAGTGCATTCATGCTTGCTAAGAAATATCACTGAATTCTTTTTGAAATGATTGCAAAAGATTATCTAATAAACATTGTTGATCTTTAGAGATATTCTGCTCTTTGCTTATCTAAAGGTCTAAAAAGAGATATTACTAGAGGAAAACATAAAGTTCATGTTTACCAAAATATAACTTTTGTAAATTGTTGGTGTGGAGTCCGTGAACTAGGTCCGCTACATTGTTCCTCGGCCTCTCGAAGACTAAGTCTTGCTACTTGAGGAGGAATGAATCGTGGAGGAGGTCGCATCTGTAGAAATGAAAGGAGTTAGAAATCTACTTAAAAATGCCAAATAATCTATTATCTTTACCTTTTTATATGCTCTATTTCGATTCTTATACCATCATTTGTAATTCTATCTATAAAATTTAACCATCTTATTTGATTAGATCTTTTCTCATTCATTTTATTATAAAATTTTACTATAGCTTCACAATTACTTCTAAGGGTAATTTCAGTTTTAGATAAAATGAATAATCAATGAATCTAAAGCATAATTTATAGCTAGTAATTACGACTAATACTTGTTCTATTTTCTTTCTGCTTATATTGACCACTACTATATCTAACTACCTTTTCTCTCATCTTTGGCTTAATATTTATTAGGTTTTGATAATAATATCGCACTTTCACCAAGATGAGATCCATCTGCTTTTATAATTAAATAATCGTAATCTAAAGGTAACTCTAAAGGAGGTATTTGTTTAACCTTTTCTTTAATTTGTTGAACTAATCTAATATCTTCTTGGTTAAAATTTCGCTGACCTTTTAAACTAGTCTTAGCATATAAAGGTCCCTAATTTTCCTAAATCTTTTATAAAGGTCTAGTGTAATTTAATACTCCTAAGAATTGTTGTATTTCTTTAAATTACTTAATTTATCAGAAAACTAAATACTTTTTTACAAATATGTTCTTGTAATTCTATTTTTCCCTTTTCCTATAATTACTCCTAAAAATTCAATTTTTTATTTTGCTATCTGCATTTTCTTTTACTAATAATTATTCCATGTTCTAAAAATGCCTTTAAAACTAATTGTAAATGTCCTAAATGTTCTTCTTTGGATTTATCAAAACTAAAATGTCATCTATATATACTATCACAAATTCTCAGATATTGTCTAAATACCTCGCCCATTTTTCTCTAAAATATGGAAGGTGCATTTTTTAGACCGAAGGTATTACTAACCACTCAAAATGACCTTCCACAAGTAAAGCCGCTCTAAGGTATACTTTCTTCGCATTTCTAACTTGCCAAAATCCGGATTTACAATCAATTTACTATAAATTTTTCTATCTCTAATTGTTCTAGTAATTCATTTTTATTTGGAATTAAATATCCATCATCTATTGTATTATCATTTAATCGCTTGTAATTTATAACCATTCTAGATTTTCCTCACTATTTATTTCACTATGATTTCTTACAATAAATGCAGGGATCTATGTGGGACTATCCGACTTTCCTAATTACTTTTAGTTTAAGCAAATCATTTATATGTTCCTTAAAATCTTTTCTATCACCTCGTGCTTCTATAGTTCCCCGCTTATAACAAGACTTTCATTTAATAATCGTAAATGACAAACTGCTTTATCTTTATTCCAATATTTCAGATATTTTCTCCAATAATTTCCAACTTTTCTAACTTAGAAATTAATTGTGTTAAACTAGTTTCTTCTAATAAAGAATATGTAAAGTGTAGAGGTTCTTCCATGAATTCTAAAGCTTCAAAGTCATCATTTATATCAATAGCTATTTCATCTAACGCTCTAAATATTGTGTAAGGGAGTCTAATTGCTTGTTCTCCTAACTCGACATTGACCTTTAATAGGGCAAGACATTTTGCTTCTTCTTCTTCAAAATCTTGTCAGTATAAATTGGTAAAGGGCCATGTTTATCTAAGAAAACTAGTTTAAACTCACCACGCTTTCCAAACAGACTGAGGTAGGTGTGGTCACTAAGAAAAGAATGGCAGTGTCAGAAGAAAAATCTTTAGTAAGAGTAAAACTACCATTATCTTTTAACTAAAAAGAAATGCCTAAAATAACATTATGTTTAAGACTTAAACCTCTAACGAAAAGTTTGATCGGAGGTAAAGAATATTCGATCAGAACCGCAATTGGTTTTGAAACTAATTTTTGTACCTGTAGGTATAGAGATAGTATATGTATAAGTAGCACCATTCATCCGGGTAGCAACTAATGGTTGTTTAGGTTTTCTAAAATATTTTTCTGAATGATATCTGGGGTAAGAATAGTATTAGTACATCCCGTATCTATCATTGCTAAAGTTTCTACATAGCGCATAATACGATTTTACACATGACTTTTAAAGTGCCTATTTGATTATACCGATTACATACAAGAATAGGTTCTTCACGACTAAATTGAGATTTGTTACTTCTTCGATGTAATGATTCCGAAAGTGTTGGGTGGAATATGAAGAAAGCTAAAGTCATCTTTCCAGATATTACTACTTTTAGGATATGTCTAGATTTATCAGAGATTCAATTCTAGTTATTTTTTATTTAATTTAAATACTTGTTTCTCTAAATAACTTATTCTTGAATCTAATGTTTTTTATATTTAGGATAGTAGTAATCATTGGTATCTAAGTGTAAACACTTTATACATCCTTCTTTAAACATAAACTACATTTAGCTCTATTCATTCTACTAGGAAACCAATGACAAATAAAACATGGTGTACAATCTATTCCTTCGTATTTTTTACAATTATGAGAGCATTCTTCATTCATATATTCTAATTCTTCCTCGTAAGAGTCCAATCTATTTTTATTCCCGACATTTCTTCAATAAAATCTTCGTAATTCATCTCTATATTTTTCTTCTAAAGATTCTATACTATAAATAGTCTCATCATCGGATATTTTAGTCTATATCTATTAAAGTTTCATTTACACATTCTAGTAATTTTTATTTCTATTATGTAAATTCTTTCTTTTGAACATGCATTACTTAAATGTTCTTCACTATTGCATGCAAAACATTTTAATTTCTTTCTATAATTTCTTTTGGATTAAATCGCCTTTACATTTTTATTTCTATCTAAATATGGTTTTTTCCGATTAGATCTTCTTAAATAATATTTCTTTTTTAGTACGGATATCTACGTGATTTTCTTTTATTTTTGTTTTCTCTATAATTCGATTAGGGACATACATATTATTGCGTAATGCAAATTGTCCTCTTTTTAGTTGTCTAAATGCTTGTATTTCAAAGACATTTTTTGGTTAATACTTTCATTATATGATTTACTCTCCGAGTAATAGTCCATAAATTATTGGGATTTTCTTTACAAAGCCAAATTATTCCATTCTCTTTCAATTTCTTTTGCTAAGTCTGGAGGAAATTTTCTAAATAGTCTTTTTCCATATTCCCGTCAAAACCACTCCGCTTTACATACCATATGCATATATTCATTACAAAATCGCTTTTTACTTACTAACATCTTTAAGTTGCATTTGTTCTATATGCATTAATGCTTCACTTGATAGATACTAGTCCTACATTAGGATCTTCTCCAGCTTATTAATTGATGTATTTGATTAACAAAATTATAAGGATTTGGTCCTAAGTCCAGAAGCCTTTATAACCAAATGGTTGGTCTCGCTTAAAACTTCCCATACCTTTCAATGCATGCATTCTCCTAAAAAGACTTCTAAATATCTAAATGCTTCTTCTCCAAAGAAGTACAATCTTTCATATTTTTCCAAAGATGTTCCTACTACTGTGTATTTTTCTATACATCTAAAATATTATTCCATAAACTGAGGGTCATGTGTCTTTGAGGTTAAGAATTTGTCCTTCTCCAGAGTTTGAAATTGTATTTTTGTTCTAATGAAAAAGGTTTTCCCTTTTGATCTTAAATTTGTAAAATCTTGCTCATGTAATGCAATAGTTGCCTAGGTAAATTTTCATACGCGCTGAGTTTTCACAGGTTCAGGGCTTCTCTAGAATGGACTAATTGCCGATCTCAAGGCAGATTCAAAGGGATTCCATAAGTTCTAATTGGCTAATTTCACTAATTGAATCTAATTTGTCTTTACTAAAATATTTTAATCTAAATGTATTATCTAATTCTTCCATTTTTTTCTAATTCTAATTTTAGAGGTGCCACACCACATCTAAAAAGTTTTTGTTTTATGGGTGGAATATAATCTTTAGTTACTTCTCCACTTTTTATCTTCCTCAACAAACCTTTCTTATTCTCCATATTTCTAATCTTTTATCCCTTAATTTAATTTTATCATGTCATTCTTTTAATTTAAAATGAATACAATCTTTCTACTAAATTTTCTTTTACGAATATTCTTTTGACAATCATAATAAAAATATTCATTTGTATCTAAATTCCAAAAACTTAATCTTAAGAGGTCTTCAAAAGTTCTAATTGTATCCATACTTTTTTTCTCGACATGCTATTACTATAGGATCTTCATAAACAAGGTAAATTCATTCATGCATTCTTCCTCTTTTCATTATCTTTTAACATAGAAATTGATTTATAATCAGAAATCTAACACTGTATTATTTCTAGCATTTTTATACATCATACTAGTTTCGGAATAAGAATATTTGATTTTTGATGAAATTCATCTAAAAGCCATTCTCGCTCAAACTAATTCAGAGGATCTATTTTATTGGCTTTTAACATTTTAATTCCTTTAGAACTTACTAATCAATAACATCATCCATTTCTAATTTATATTTTATGTCTCCATTATTAGTTAATCTTCCAATAAATCCTATTGAAAATAATAAATTGCTTCCTGCTTTTTTCCTTCATAACCTCTCTCGTTTTAACTCCTATTTTTAAATGTTGAACTCCTTTGTAATACTTGTTAAAAAGTTTGAGAACAATAAAACATTCATGCATTCTCGACACATGTCTATTTCTATAGTAGCTATTGCTTGCTTGCTCGGGATTAATCTATAAATCATTATAAACATAAAGTAATACTTTTGTTCCTAGATAACTTCTATCTAACTTTTTACTCCTACAATTAATAATCCTAAATGTATAAAATTAAATTGAGAACTTCTTAAAATTTTATAAGTTTCTAAACTAATAATATCTAAAATAACATTTTGTCCTCCAAACATTCAACTTCTTCTTCTCTTTTCTAATAAAAAACTGAGTCCCATTTATTAAATTTTCTACTTTTCCTATATGATATAATTCACATGGGGATATAAGATCTAAAACCATGTTGTCAAAAATGTTCTAGATTTTGTTCTGGATCTATAATTGATCCTACTTCGCTAAATGTTTTTACTTCTACTAAAAAGTTTGCTTAAAAGAGTCCTGCTTAGATTTAGGAACTATTTTTGGCTTATACTTTGTTCTCGCTAAAGTTCTGAGCTTCCACTAAATGATGTTGTCATTTTATAGAGAAAAATTTTAATACTTTAGGTGGTCTAGGTCTTTTCTATTTTACTTATTTTGTTAATATTTATACTATCAACTTTTTTTAATAAGATCTTCTAATTCGTTGTTAAAAGTATTTTTTTTCTTTCTTCAAGTAATAAATCTAGTTTAGTATTCACTGTAATAATAAACTGATAATAGTATTATTTTGTATAATTATAGTTTTATCTTCAGCAGTGTGGGATCAAGTTTGCTAAATCCTTCACGAAATAAATATTTTTCAGCTTTCTAATAAAGCTTCTTGCAATCTTTCATAAGGATTGTTCTGATATTTGTTATGTGTTGTTTGATATTTATAAGATAATAGATAGAATAGTTCAGATAAATAAGTCTATTATCACACAATTTGCATTTGTGAGTTAAGCAAGAAATATTTGTATCAACCGCTTGTATGCTATTATTGTGCTCACCCATGCTAATCTTTTGCAATATGTACTTGTCTTTTTCGTTTCTAGGTTCATGGTTCATTACCATTGCAATTGCAATGCAAAGAAGAATTGAAATGAGCAATGCTGAATATGAATTGCCTGGTGTTGAAGATGAACTCCCCAAATGGTAAGTTACAATGATTGCGCCGCAGGGATGTATATTATCCTATATTTCAAGAAAAGATTACCATATGGTACCTAGTCGCATGGTCGCGACATTGAATAATAATAGGGGTTTTACTTAGTGAAGATGCATCCTGATTTGGCCAATTGAAGCAAACGCAACCTATAGCTTATCTTCGAACTTCCTCAACAAAGAAAGGCATGTGCATTATCCTCCATTTCAAGGAGAGGTTACCGTATGGAACCTGGTCACACAGGATCGCACATTAATAATAGAGATCTCTCAAAGTCGCAAGAGCCAAAAGGGTCTTTGGAAAAATATAAGTATATACATGTATGTTGTTTGTGAACATTATAGACGTGTATAGAGCATCACTTGGATGCTATAGGGTCCCACATTGATAAGTTAGTTGCACAAAGTCGCAAAAAGGATTTTGACTTGAAATATATAAATGCGTAAACTTTATCTTGTTTCTAAATACTATATATATGTAAATATTTATTATTTAGCATGGCAAATATGTAAAGCACATGATCCAAGTCACACAAGGTCACACATTCATAAGTAGCAATCTCACAAAAGTCCAAAGAGCCAAGTAAGGGTTTTTTTAACTTGAACATGCAAATATATAAATATGGTCAAAATATGGTCACTAATCGATACTCACAAGGTCGCATATAATCCCACAAATGACAACTTATAAGAGTTGCATTAACAAAAATCATATGCCTTTCAACACAACCGATATATCAATGTTTATAAATTGAAAATCATAATTTACAAGATATACCAATATTTAAAACAAGATTGCACAAGCCATACATCACATAGCAAGTGTTGCATTGTTAAAAAACACTTAGACACTCAACTTAGTAGATAAGAGATCATTTCAAAAATTTTGTTTTTTATGAGTTGCAAATAACTAAAATTCTTTTAGATCTCTTATATGAGTGACAAAGTTACCTGCTCAAATAGTTCTGAAGGCCATTTAAAGATACTAGTGGTTTTTAATAAACTTTTTCTACTTGCAACTTACCACTAATATGAGAGATATGAAGGAATTTAAATCTTGCTACAACTCTAAAGGGACAACTACCCTTCAAATGGTGTCTCTTTTAGCAAATGGCACAAGAGTTCACCAGCAACTGATGACCACCTAAGTTGGGAATAAAAGAATGCAAACACAATTTGTCCCTAGATTAGCATGGGTCAAAATGCACTTTATAATGGCAACCATTAATACAAAATATTTACTTCATAGACATCATACTTATTCATTGATTCGACATTCCGACGTTTAATATTATATGTCATCCCTAACTTTTGATAAACCAACTATTCCTATGTTCAAACTACTATATGATCATGTACTGACCACATTTTCTCTCAAAATATGAAAGCAAGTGCAACCCTATGTTGACCATAAGATAAAGAGGTCAAATTGTCTGCAATCGTAAGAAAAGCTCTAGGTCTTTCATCCAAGTGTTTGGGCTTGCACCTTCTAATTAGGATATTTATCATAATTGTTAGAGTTTTTATTTGAAAGAGACTTACCTTAATTGTAGAAGATTTGATCTAACTGTATATATACATATTACATCCTAATAGTAATTTGAAGATATTTTATCAGTGGCCTATACATACTAAACAAACTATAGTTGAAGTTTAAGCATTTGAAGATACATAGTGAGATAGAGACAATAATGGGTCTCACAAGGTATAACGTCAGACAAACATTCAGAAATAAAACTTATAAAATATATCAAAATTTACATGGACGAATAGGGGACAAGAATGGTTACACAAGTTCACACAAATGTTCAAAAGTAGATTTTATAAGATATATCAAAATTCACATTATATGTAAAGTCATAAGGCTTAAGATGTAAGAAAACTTTGTAAGACCATACTTAAAACACGTAAATTTACGCAAACTTTTAGAAATATAATTTAGAACTAAAGAATCACACAAATGCAAAAACTTCAATCAATCAATTCAATTATGAGAAAGTGGAAACACTTAATTTATTTACATTTAAAGGTTAACTAATCAAGATAAAAGGGATGTATCATGACATCTAGAAGACTTAATATTAGGATGTAATATGTATATAAACACAAATTAGATCAAATCTTCTACAATTAAGGTAAGTCTCTTTCAAATAAAAACTCTAACAATTATGATAAATATCCTAATTAGAGGGTGTATAGCCCAAACACTTGGGATGAAAGACCTAGAGCTTTTCTTACGACAATCCCATAATTTGACCTCTTTATCTTATGGTCAACATAGGTTGCACTTGCTCGCACCGAGAGAAAATGTGGTCGTATATGATCATATAGTAGTTTGAACATAGGAATAGTTGGTTTATCAAAAGTTAGGGATGACATATAATATTAAATGTCTGAATACTGTACTGAATAAGTATGATGTCTATGAGAAGTAAATATTTTGTATTAATGGTTGCCATTATAAAGTGCATTTTGACCCATGCTAATCTCGAGGACAAATTGTGTTTGCATTCTTTTTGTTCCCAACTTAGGTGGTCATCAACGCTGGTGAACTCTTGTGCCATTTGCTAAAAGACACCATTTGAAGGGTAGTTGTCCCTTTAAGAGTTGTAGCAAGATTTAAATTCCTTCATATCTCTCATATTAGTGGCACCATTTGCCAAGAGAAAAGTTTGTTAAAACCACTAGTATCTTTAAATGGCCTTACAGAACTATTTGAACAGGTAACTTTGTCACTCATATAAGAGATCTAAAAGAATTTTAGTTGTTGCAACTCATAAAAGAACAAAATTTTTGAAATGATCTCTTATCTACTAAGTTGAGTGTCCCGAGTGTTTTTTAACAATGCAACACTTGCTATGTGATGTGCGGCTTGTGCAATCTTGTTTTAAATATTGGTATATCTTGTAAATTATGATTTTCAATTTATAAACATTGATATATCGGTTGTGTTGAAGGCATAAAGCAGTTTTTGTTAATAACAACTTATATAAGTTGTCATTTGTGGGATTATAAAGCACCTTGTGAGGTATCGCTTAGTGACCATATTTTGACCATATTTATATATTTGCATGTTCAAGTAAAAACCCTTACTTGGCTCTTTCTGGACTTTTGTGAGATTGCTACTTATGAATGTGTGACCTTGTGTGACTTGGATCATGTGTTTACATATTTGCCATGCTAAATAATAAATATTTACATATATATAGTATTTAGAAACAAGATAAAGTTTACGATTTATATATTTCAAGTCAAAATCCTTTTATGACTTTGTGCAACCCCAACTTATCAATGTGGGACCCTATAGCATCCGAAAGTGATGCTCTATACACGCCTATAATGTTCACAAACAACATACATGTATATACTTATATTTTTTCCAAAGACCCTTTTGGCTCTTGCGACTTTGAGAGATCTCTATTATTAATGTGCGATCCTCATTCCCTGACCAGGTTCCATACTGGTAACCTCTCCTTGAAATGGAGGATAATGCACATGCCTTTCTTTGTTGAGAAGTTCAAGATAAGCTTATAGGTTGCGCTTGTTTCAATTAGCCAAATCAGATGCATCTTCACTAGTAAAACCCTATTATTCAATGTCGCACCTTGTTTGACTAGGTACCATATGGTAATCTTTTCTTGAAATATAGGATAATATACATCCTTAAGCGCAATCATTGTAACTTACCATTTGGGGAGTTCATCTTCAACACTGTGCAATTCATATTCAAGCATTGCTCATTTCAATTATCACAGCATTGCAATTGCAATGGTAATGAACCATAAACCTAGAACGAAAAAGACAAGTACATATTGCAAAAGATTAGCATGGGTCGAAGCACAATAATAACGCCAAACAGTTGATACAAATATTTACTGCTTAACTCACAAATGCAAATTAGTGATAATAGACTTATTTATCTGAACTATTCTATCTATTATCTTATAAATATCAAACAACACATAACAAATATCGAACAATCCTTATGAAAGATTACCAAGAAGCTTTATTAGAAAACTGAAAATATTTATTTCAAAGAAGGATTTAGCAAACTTGATCCCACACCTGCACAAGATAAAACTATAATTATACAAAATAATACTATTATCAGTTTATTATTACGAGTGAATACTAAACTAGATTTATTACTTGAAGAAAGAAAAAGAAATACTTTTAACAACGAATTAGAAGATCTTATTAAAAAAGTTGATAGTATAAATATTAACAAAATAAGTAAAATAGAAAGACCTAGACCACCTAAAGTATTAAAATTTTTCTCTATAAAATGACAACATCATTTAGTGGAAGCTCTAGAACTTTAACAGAACAAAGCTAGCAAAAATAGTTCCTAAATCTAAATGTACTTTTTAAGCAAACTTTTAGTAGAAGTAAAAAACATTTAACTGAAGTAGGCTCAATTATAGATCCCGAACAAAATCTAGAACATTTTCGACAACATGGTTTAGATCTTATATCCCCAACAGAATTATATCATATAGGAAAAGTAGAAAATTTAATAAATCAGACTCAGTTTTTTATTAGAAAAAGAGAAGAAGAAGTTGAATGTTTAGGAGGACAAAATGTTATTTTAGATATGATTAGTTTAGAAGCTTATAAAATTTTAAAAAGTTCTCAATTTAATTTTATACATTTAGGATTATTAATTGTAGGAGTAAAAGGATTAGATAGAAGTTATCTAGGAACAAAAGTATTACTTTATGTTTATAATGATTTATGGATTAATCCAGAACAAGCAACAATAGCTACTATAGAAATAGACATGTCTCGTAATGCATGAATGTTTTATTGTTGTCAAACTTTTCAACAAGTATTACAAAAGGAGTTCAACATTTAAAAATAGAGTTAAAACCAGAGGTTATGAAGGAAAAAAAAGCAGAAGCAATTTATTATTTTCAATAGGATTTATTGGAAGATTAACTAATAATGGAGACATAAAATATAAATAAGAAATGGATGATGTTATTCAGTTAGTAAGTTCTAAAGGAATTAAAATGTTAAAAGCCAATAAAATAGATCCTACAGAATTAGCTGGACGAGAATGGCTTTTAGATGAATTTCATCAAAAATCAAATATTCTTATTCCAGAAACTAGTATGATGTATAAAAATGCTAGAAATAGTACGAGTGTTAGATTTACTGATTATAAATCAATTTCTACGTTAAAAGATAATGAAGCAGAAGAATGCATGAATGAATTTACAACAGCTTATGAAGATCCTATAGTAATAGCATTTCCAAGAAAAAGTATGGATACAATTAGAACTTTTGAAGACCTCTTAAGATTAGAAGTTTCTTGGAATTTAGATACAAATGAATATTTTTATTATGATTGTCAAAGGAATATTCGTAAAGGAAATTTAGCAAAGGATTGTATTCATTTTAAATTAAAAGAACGACATGATAAAATTAGAGAATTATGGGATAAAAGATTAGAAATATGGAGAATAAGAGAAAGGTTTGTTCAGAAGATAAAAAGTGGAGAAGTAACTAAAGATTATATTCCACCCATAAAACAAAAACTTTTAGATGCAAAGTACACCTCTAAAATTAGAATTAGAAAAAATAGAAGAATTAGATAATACATTTAGATTAAAATATTTTAGTAAAGACAAATTAGATTCAATTAGCGAAATTAGCCAAGTAGAACTTATGGAATCCACTGAATCTAGCCCAGCATCAGCAATTAGTCCATTCCAGAGAACTCAACCTACAAATAAAAAACAACGATTATGAAAATTTACTTAGACGAACTATTGCATTACATGAGCAAATTTTACAAATTTAAGATCAAAAGAAAAACCTTTTCCATTAGAACAAAAAATACAATTTCAAACTCTAGAGAAGGACAAATTTTTAACCTCTCAACACATGACCTCGCTTATGGAATAATATTTTAGATGTATGGAAAAAATACAGAGTAGGAACATACTGAAAAATATGAAAGATTGTACTACTGAGAAGAAGCATTTAGATATTTAGAAGTCTTTTTAGGAGAATCTGATTTAGATTATGGGAAATTTTTAAACGAGACCAACCGATCGTTATAAAAAGGCTTACAGACTTAGGACCAAATCCTTATAATTTTGTTAATCAAATACATCAATTAATAACCGAGAAGATCCTAATGTAGGACTAGTATCTATGCAAGGAAGCATTAATGCATATAGAACAAATGCAACTTAAAGATGTTAGTAAAGCCAAACGATTTTGTAATGAATATATGCATATGGTATGTAAAGCAGGAGCTGGTTTTGACCAGGAATATGGAAAAAGACTATTTAGAAAATTTCCTCCAGACTTAGCAAAAGAAATTGAAAGAGAATGGAATAATTTGGCACCAAAAGAAAAGAAAATCCCAATAATTTATGGACTATTACTCGAGAGTAAATCATATAATGAAAGTATTAACCAAAAATGTACTTAAATACAAACAAAATAGACAACTAAAAAGAGGACAATTTGCATTCTGCAATAATATGTATGTCCCTAATCAGAATTATAGAGAAACAAAATAAAAAAAGAAAATCACGAGATATCCGTATCTCCAAAAAGAAATATTATTTAAGAAGATCTAATCGGAAAAAACCATATTTAGATAGAAATAAAAATGTAAGACGATTTAATCCAAAAAGAAATTATAGAAAGAAATTAAAATGTTTTGCATGCAATAGTGAAGAACATTTAAGTAATGCATGTTCAAAAAGAAAGAATTTACATAATAGAAATACAGAATTACTAGAATGTGTAAATGAAACTTTAATAGATATAGACTCTGAAATATCCGATGATGAGACTATTTATAGTATAGAATCTTTAGAAGAAAAATATAGAGATGAATTACACGAAGATTTTATTGAAGAAATGTCAGAATAAAATAGATTCTGACTTTTCGAGGAAGAATTAGAATATATGAATGAAGAATGCTCTCATAATTGGCAAAAATAATAAGGAATAGATTGTACACCATGTTTTATTTGTCATTGGTTTCCTAGTAGAATGAATAGAGCTAAATGTAGTTTATGTTTAAAAGAAGGATGTATAAAGTGTTTACACTTAGATACCAATGATTACTACTATCCTAAATATAAAGAAACATTAGATTCAAGAATAAGTTATTTAGAGAAACAAGTATTTAAATTAAATAAAAAAATAACTAGAATTGAATCTACAATAAATCTAGACATATCTCGAAAGTAGTAATATACGTAAAGATGACTTTAGCTTTCTTCATATTCCACCCAACACTCGTAATCATTCTCGTCAAGAAGTAACAAATCTCAATTTAGTCAAGAACCTATTCTTGTATGTAATCAAGATAATCAAATAGGCACTTTAAAAGTCATGTAAAAATACGATTGAACGCTATGAAGTAGAAACTTTAGCAATGATAGATACAGATGTACTAATACTATTCTTACCCCGATATCATTCCAAAAAATATTTTAGAAAACCTAAACAACCATTAGTTGCTACCCAGATGAATGGTGCTACTTATACATATACTATCTCTATACCTACAGTACAAAAATTAGTTTCAAAACCAATTGTGTTATAAAGATGTAATATTCTTTACCTCCCGATCAAACTTTCAGTAGAGGTTTTAAGTCTTAAACATAATGTTATTTTAGGCATTTCTTTTCCGTTAAAAGATAATGGTAGTTTTACTCTTACTAAAGATTTTTTCTTCCTGAACCGCCATTCTTTTCTTAGCCCAACCACACCTACCTCAGAGTACGCTGGAAAGCGTGGTGAGTTTAAACTAGTTTTCTTAGATAAACATGGCCCTTTACCAATTTATACAGAACAAGATTTTGAAGAAGAAGAAGCAAAATGTCCCTGCCCTATTAAAGGTCAATGTCAGTTAGGAGAACAAACAGAATTAGACTCCCTTACACAATATTTAGAGCAGTTAGATGAAATAGCTATTGATATAAATGATGACTTTGAAGCTTTAGAATTCATGGAAGAACCTCTACACTTTACATATTCTTTATTAGAAGAAACTAGTTTAACACAATTAATTTCTAAGTTAGAAAAGTTGGAAATTATTGGAGAAAATATACAGAAATATTGGAATAAAGATAAAACAGTTTGTCATTTACGATTATTAAATGAAAGTCTTGTTATAAAGGCAGGAACTATAGAAGCTTCTGAGGCTGATAGAAAAGATTTTAAGGAACATATAAATGATTTGCTTAAACTAAAAGTAATTAGGAAGTCAGATAGTCCACATAGATCCCCTGCATTTATTGTAAGAAATCATAGTGAAATAGTCAGAGGAAAATCTAGAATGGTTATAAATTACAAACGATTAAATGATAATACAATAGATGATGGATATTTAATTCCAAATAAAAATGAATTACTAGAACGAATTCGAGATAGAAAAATTTATAGTAAATTGATTGTAAATCCGGATTTTGGCAAGTTAGAATGTCTGAAGAAAGTATACCTTAGACAGCTTTTACTTGTCCAGAAGGTCATTTTGAGTGGTTAGTAATACCTTTCTTGTCTAAAATGCACCTTCCATATTTCAGAAAAAATGGACGAGGTATTTAGACAATATGCAATTTGTGATAGTATATATAGATGACATTTTAGTTTTCAAAGAAATCCAAAGAAGAACATTTAGGACATTTACAATTAGTTTTAAAGGCATTTTTAGAACATGGAATAATTATTAGTAAAAAGAAAATGCAGATAGCAAAATAAAAAATTGAATTTTTAGGAGTAATTATAGGAAAAGGAAAAATAGAATTACAAGAACATATTTGTAAAAAAGTATTTAGTTTTCCTGATAAATTAAGTAATTTAAAAGAAATACAACAATTCTTAGGAGTATTAAATTACACTAGACCTTTTATAAAAGATTTAGGAAAATTAGCAGGACCTTTATATGCTAAGACTAGTTTAAAAGGTCAACGAAATTTTAACCAAGAAGATATTAGATTAGTTCAACAAATTAAAGAAAAGGTTAAACAAATACCTCCTTTAGAGTTACCTTTAGATTCTGATTATTTAATTATAAAAACAGATGGATCTCATCTTGGCTGGGGTGCAGTATTATTATCAAAACCTAATAAATATTCGCCCAAAGATACAGAAAAGGTAGTTAGATATAGTAGTGGTCAATATAAACAGAAAGAAAATAGAACAAGTATTGAGTCAGAATTACTAGCTATAAATTATGCTTTAGATTCATTCAGATTATTCATTTTATCTAAACCTGAAATTACCCTTAGAACTGACTGTGAAGCTATAGTAAAATTTTATAATAAAATGAATGAGAAAAGATCTAATCAAATAAGATGGTTAAATTTTATAGATAGAATTACAAATGATGGTATAAGAATCGAAATAGAGCATATAAAAAGGTAAAGATAATAGATTAGCTGGCATTTTAAGTAGATTTCTAACTCCTTTCATTTCTACAGATGCAGCCTCCTCCACGATTCATTCCTCCTCAAGTAGCAAGACTTAGTGCTCGTAACTGTAACAATGTAGCTGGACCTAGTTTACAGCACTCCACGGCCCAACAATTTAGAAAAAGTTATATTTTGCAAACATGAACTTTTATGTTTTCCCCTAGTAATATCTTTTTAGACCTTTAGATAAGCAAGAATGTAATATCTCTAAAGATCAACAATGTTTATTAGATAATCTTTGGCAATCATTTCAAAAGATTGATCAAATGATATTTCTTAGCAAGCATGAATGCACTTACTTTTCATTTTTCTCATGAAAGAAGAAATTTCTCTTTTTATGTTGTTTTTAGAGGAAGACTACCTGGAGTTTTTCATACATGGTTAGAAGTTTTAGATAGTATTAGAGATTTTCCCAATGCATCATATAAAGGGTTTAATCATTTCACAGAAGCATTAGATGTTGCACGAGAACGCATTGGCATAAACTTTTATTTATCTCCTTCTTTGATAACTACATGATAGACCTCGTAACTCTTACAAGATAGCCAAAGATACTCCAGAAAAATTATATTTTGTGACCACTGCAATGTTCTAGCGAGACACTCATTAAAAAGCTTAATGAAATAGTTGCTCTTTTAAGACAAGAAAAACTCAAGCTCTTAGACAAACAAGCAGATTTAGAGAGACTCCTTATTCAGGTAAGGTTGGATTACATCCAACAAACCTCCAAACCTGCTGTGGAGAATAAAAGTATTGCAGGAACAGCAGCTACTCTTGCTGAGAAAAGAGTAGAAACAAAGATTCACTTGTCTTTGAGAAACAAGTGGTTAGTCCGCTCTACCCAAGGCCCTGAAAGGGCATATCAAATCCGGAGATCCCTGGCAATTTGGGAAAAATTACATTATCAGGTTTTCATCAAGGAACATGCAGTACAAAGAACAAAGAACCAATTACAGAAGAACGTAGTGGGATACTGAACAATCTCCAGAACTTGAATTCAGAACGTGATAGTATACAGATTATTCCTACACATATGTATAATGTTAGACCTAGAAGAACTTTATTAAGGAAAAGAGAATTTAAGAAACTTATTGAAGAAACTATTAAAGATTTATCTATCTTTAAGAACATTTCTAATCCTATGGACTGTGAAAAAGAGTATAAAAGAACAACTAGTTCAGAATCAGAATCAACAACAGAAAGCCCTATCCCCTACTCAGCAATGGACGAGAGATGTGCAGACATAGACAACCTTTCACATCCCGACAAAGAAAAGAGACTTGGACTGTAACACTCGGCATCTAGAAAGATTCAAGATCCAGGATGGAGACAAAGCTACCTAATGAAAGCGGCAAAGAATGGTTAATTAACCACACTACGGTTAGTTAACTTTAGTTTATTAACTATAGTTTGTATACCCTAGTTATATTTTTAACTAGGTTAAGTTTAGTTTCTTTTCTATAAATATGTGCAAATTTTGTAAGTTGAGGGCATCGGTCTTTAAGATCCAAGCTCTCTTGTGTGTATGCTCTCAAGTTTGTGCTTTCAAGTGTGTGCTCTCAAGTTCTTCTTGTAAGTCCCTTTTCTTTTAATAAAAGTTTTAGGGATTTCTGAAGGGAAACTCCCAACGCTTTCTATTATGTTTTCTCTCCCAAAATATTTTTGTTTTGAATATTTTTCTTATGTTTAAGCATGTAGTATGCTGTCGTAAACGGAGAAGGTTTTGACAGCAATATCATTTCATGGCATATCATCTTTTCAGAAATAAATCTCTCGCATCTCATGTATTCTTGGATGTCCTCAACCTTAGGATCAAAGGCTTAGCTTAAGTATATGTTTGTTTTAACTTGTCCTAAATCCTCCTCGAGTCATCCTTGTAAGTCCTGTTTAAGCCAAGGTTAGGCATAAGGCAAAATGGATTGAACATGATGAACGAAAGTTTTAACAAACTAGCTTGATGTTTTAGTCTAAGATATCCTTGTAATAGGGATCAATATCTAGATACAATCATAAATAGCAGAGCTGAGGAAGATACCTCTTTGTTTAATCTATGGCTGAAAGCTTTTGTTATAAAAAAAAAATTAAAAAAAAAAAAAGGAGAGAGCATATGAAAGTCAGTAAGGAAAAGTACCAAGTAAGGATTAAGACAACTAAGAAATTTTCCCTCTTCCATTTAATACAACATTTCTAGTTATCCTCTTTTATATCTGTGAACTCATTCTCGCCTTTTTAACACTTTATCTTCCTTATAAATACGTTCTATTAAAAGTAATAACAATAATAGTATTACTTCGTTTAGTTTAACCTAGGTAGATTAAACCTAGTAATAGAATTTATACTCTATATAGATCTGTAAATCTAGATAGAATATAAATTATATGACAGTACCCATTAAGATAGAACATACAATATTTTCACCTTTAAACGAGCATTATATACAAGCAACAGAAGTAACTTTAGAAGAATTTTTTAGAGTAGTTGATTTAGATCAAATTACTGAAGTTAATCAAGACGCAGTATTTTTAGAAAGAAATTTTTATTTTCCTTTACAAGAATTATTATCTATGGAAAATTCAATGAGTATTTAAATTAAATCAAAAATAACTAGAATTGAATCTACAATAAATCTAGAAAAGAGGAAGGGTTAAAAATAAGAAAAATTTATTACTATTATTGTTATTACTTTTAATAGAACGTATTTATAAGGAAGATAAAGTGTTAAAAAGGCGAAATGAGTTCATGATATAAAAGAGGATAATTAGAAATGTTGTATTAAATGGAAGAGGGAAAATTTCTTAGTTGTCTTAATCCTTACTTGGTACTTTTCCTTACTGACTTCCATATACTCTCTCCTTTTTTTTTTTTTTTTTTTTTTTAATAACAAAAGCTTTTACATTTATTTGAACCTACACACCGAATAAGCCTCGCCATAGATTAAACAAAGATGTATCTTCCTCACCGCTTATTTATGATTGTATCTAGATATTGATCCCTATTACAAGGATATCTTAGACTAAAACATCAAGCTAATTTGTTAAAACTTTCTTTCATCATGTTCAATCCATTTTGCCTTATGCCTAACCTTGACTTAAACAGGACTTACAAGGATGACTCAGAGGATTACCGGACAAGTTAAAACAAACATATACTTAAGCTAAGCCTTTGATCCTAAGGTTCAGGGACATCCTAGAATACATGAGATGCAGAGATTTATTTACAGAAAAGATGATATGCCATGAAATGATATTGCTGTCAAAACCTTCTCCGTTTACGACAACATACTATATGCTTAAACATAAGAAAAATATTCAAAACAAAAATATTTTTGGGAGAGAAAACATAATAGAAAGCATTCGGGAGTTTCCCTTTCAGGAAATCCCTAAAACTTTTATTAAAAAGAAAAGGGACTTACAAGAAGAACTTGAGAGCACACACTTGAAAGCACAAACTTGAGAGCATACACACAGGAGAGCTTCAGATCTTAAAGACCGATGCCCTCAACTTACAAACTTTGCACATATTTATAGAAAAGAAACTAAACTTAACCCTAGTTAAAATATAACTAGGGTATACAAACTATAATTAATAAGCTAAAGTTAACTAACCGTAGTGTGGTTAATTAACCGTTGCTGTCGCTTTCATTAGGTAGCCTGTCTCCATCTGGATCTTGAATCTTTCTAGATGCCAGAGTGTTCTGGTCCAAGTCCTCTTTCACTGTCGGGATGTGAAAGGTTGTCTATGTCTGCACATCTCTCGTCCATTGCTAAGTAGGGGATAGGGCTTTCTGTTGTTGATTCTGATTCTCAACTAGTTGTTCCTTTATACTCTTTTTCACAGTCCATAGGATTAGAAATGTTCTTAAAGATAGATAAATCTTTAATAGTTTCTTCAATAAGTTTCTTGAATTCTCTTTTCCTTAATAAAGTTCTTCTGGGTCTAACATTATACATATGTGTAGGAATAATCTGTATACTATCACGTTCTGAATTCAAGTTCGGGATTGTTCAAAGATCCCACCACGCTCTTCCAGAATTGGTTCTTTGTTCTTTGTACTGCATGTTCCTTGATGAAAACCTGATAATGTAATTTTTTCCAAATTGCCAGGGATCTCCGGATTTGATATGCCTTCACCGGTCACCGGTAGAACCGGACTAGCCACTTGTTTCTCAGCACAAGTGAATGCTATTTCTACTCTTTTCTCAAAGAAGAGTAGTCATTGCCTCGCAATACTTTTATTCTCCACAAAAGAAAGTTTGGAGGTTTGTTGGATGTAATCCAACCTTACCAAATAAGGAGTCTCTAAATCGCTTGTTTGTCTAAGAGCTTGAGTTTTTCTTGTCTTAAAAGAGCAAATCTGTTTATTAAGCTTTTTAAAGGTGTCTACTAGAACATTGCAAAGGTCACAAAATATAATTTTTTTCTGAGTATCTTTGGCTATCTTGTAAGAGTTCTGAGGGTCTATCTGTGTAGTTATCAAAGAAGGAGATAAATAAAAGTTTATGCCAATGCGTTCTCGTGCAACATCTAATGCTTCTGTGAAATGATTAAACCCTTTATATGATGCATTGGGAAAATCTCTAATACTATCTAAAACTTCAAACCATGTTTGAAAAACTCCAGGTAGTCTTCCTCTAAAAACAACATAAAAAGAGAAATTTCTTCTTTCATGAGAAAAATGAAAAGTAAGTGCATTCATGCTTGCTAAGAAATATCGCTGAGCATTCTTTTGAAATGATTGCCAAAGATTATCTAATAAACATTGTTGATCTTTAGAGATATTCTGTTCTTGCTTATCTAAAGGTCTAAAAGAGATATTACTAGGAGGAAAACATAAAAGTTCATGTTTACCAAAATATAACTTTTGTAAATTGTTGGGCCGTGGAGTCCAGAACTAGGTCCGCTACATTGTTCGCTTACGAGCACTAAGTCTTGCTACTTGAGGAGGAATGAATCGTGGAGGAGGTCAGATCTCAGAGAAATGAAAGGAGTTAGAAATCTACTTAAAATGCCAGCTAATCTATTATCTTTACCTTTTTATATGCTCTATTTCGATTCTTATACCATCATTTGTAATTCTATCTATAAAATTTAACCATCTTATTTGATTAGATCTTTTCTCATTCATTTTATTATAAAATTTTACTATAGCTTCACAAATAGTTCTAAGGGTAATTTCAGTTTTAGATAAAATGAATAATCAATGAATCTAAAGCATAATTTATAGCTAGTAATTACGACTCAATACTTGTTCTATTTTCTTTTCTGCTTATATTGACCACTACTATATCTAACTACCTTTTCAGTATCTTTGGGCTAATATTTATTAGGTTTTGATAATAATATCGCACTTTTACCAAAGATGAGATCCATCTGCTTTTATAATTAAATAATCGTAATCTAAAGGTAACTCTAAAGGAGGTATTTGTTTAACCTTTTCTTTAATTTGTTGAACTAATCTAATATCTTCTTGGTTAAAATTTCGTTGACCTTTTAAACTAGTCTTAGCATATAAAGGTCCTGCTAATTTTCCTAAATCTTTTATAAAAGGTCTAGTGTAATTTAATACTCCTAAGAATTGTTGTATTTCTTTTAAATTACTTAATTTATCAGGAAAACTAAATACTTTTTTACAAATATGTTCTTGTAATTCTATTTTTCCTTTTCCTATAATTACTCCTAAAAATTCAATTTTTTATTTTGCTATCTGCATTTTCTTTTTACTAATAATTATTCCATGTTCTAAAAATGCCTTTAAAACTAATTGTAAATGTCCTAAATGTTCTTCTTTGGATTTACTGAAAACTAAAATGTCATCTATATATACTATCACAAATTCTGCATATTGTCTAAATACCTCGTCCATTTTTCTCTGAAATATGGAAGGTGCATTTTTTAGACCGAAAGGTATTACTAACCACTCAAAATGACCTTCTCTGACAAGTAAAAAGCCATCTAAGGTATACTTTCTTCTTATACATTCTAACTTGCCAAAATCCGGATTACAATCAATTTACTATAAATTTTTCTATCTCAAATTGCTCTAGTAATTCATTTTTATTTGGAATTAAAATATCCATCATCTATTGTATTATCATTTAATCGCTTGTAATTTATAACCATTCTAGATTTTCTCCTCGACTATTTCACTATGATTTCTTACAATAAATGCAGGGATCTATGTGGACTATCCGACTTCCTAATTACTTTTAGTTTAAGCAAATCATTTATATGTTCCTTAAAATCTTTTCTATCACCTCAAAGCTTCTATAGTTCCTGCTTTATAACAAGACTTTCATTTAATAATCGTAAATGACAAACTGCTTTTATCTTTATTCCAATATTTCAGATATTTTCTCCAATAATTTCCAACTTTTCTAACTTAGAAATTAATTGTGTTAAACTAGTTTCTTCTAATAAAGAATATGTAAAGTGTAGAGGTTCTTCCATGAATTCTAAAGCTTCAAAGTCATCATTTATATCAATAGCTATTTCATCTAATCGCTCTAAATATTGTGTAAGGGAGTCTAATTGCTTTGTTCTCCTAACTGACATTGACCTTTAATAGGCAGGGACATTTTGCTTCTTCTTCTTCAAAATCTTGTTCAGATAAATTGGTAAAGGGCCATGTTTATCTAAGAAAACTAGTTTAAACTCACCACGCTTTCCAAACAGACTGAGGGTAGGTGTGGTTGGGCTAAGAAAAGAATGGCGGTTCAGAAGAAAAAAATCTTTAGTAAGAGTAAAACTACCATTATCTTTTAACTAAAAAGAAATGCCTAAAATAACATTATGTTTAAGACTTAAACCTCTAACGAAAGTTTGATCGGGAGGTAAAGAATATTCTTTATCAGAACCGAATTGGTTTTGAAACTAATTTTTGTACCAGTAGGTATAGAGATAGTATATGTATAAGTAGCACCATTCATCCGGTAGCAACTAATGGTTGTTTAGGTTTTCTAAAATATTTTTCCGGAATGATATCCGGGGTAAGAATAGTATTAGTACATCCCGTATCTATCATTGCTAAAGTTTCTACTTCATAAATTATAAATACGTATTTTACACATGACTTTTAAAGTGCCTATTTGATTATACCGATTACATACAAGAATAGGTTCTTCACTAAATTGAGATTTGTTACTTCTTCGATGTAATGATTCTGAGTGTTGGGTGGAATATGAAGAAAGCTAAAGTCATCTTTCTCAGATATTACTACTTTTTAGATATGTCTAGATTTATTGTAGATTCAATTCTAGTTATTTTTTATTTAATTTAAATACTTGTTTCTCTAAATAACTTATTCTTGAATCTAATGTTTCTTTATATTTAGGATAGTAGTAATCATTGGTATCTAAGTGTAAACACTTTATACATCCTTCTTTTAAACATAAACTACATTTAGCTCTATTCATTCTACTAGAAACCAATGACAAATAAAACATGGTGTACAATCTATTCCTTCGTATTTTTGCCAATTATGAGAGCATTCTTCATTCATATATTCTAATTCTTCCTCGTAAGAGTCCAATCTATTTTTATTCCCTGACATTTCTTCAATAAAATCTTCGTAATTCATCTCTATATTTTTCTTCTAAAGATTCTATACTATAAATAGTCTCATCATCGGATATTTTTAGTCTATATCTATTAAAGTTTCATTTACACATTCTAGTAATTCAGTATTTCTATTATGTAAATTCTTTCTTTTTTGAACATGCATTACTTAAATGTTCTTCACTATTGCATGCAAAAAACATTTTAATTTCTTTCTATAATTTCTTTTTTGGATTAAATCGTCTTACATTTTTATTTCTATCTAAATATGGTTTTTTCCGATTAGATCTTCTTAAATAATATTTCTTTTTTGAGTACGGATATCTACGTGATTTTCTTTTTTATTTTTGTTTCTCTATAATTACGATTAGGGACATACATATTATTGCAGTAATGCAAATTGTCCTCTTTTTAGTTGTCTAGTCATTTGTATTTCAAAGACATTTTTTTTGGTTAATACTTTCATTATATGATTTACTCTCCGAGTAATAGTCCATAAATTATTGGGATTTTCTTTATCAGTGCAAATTATTCCATTCTCTTTCAATTTCTTTTGCTAAGTCTGGAGGAAATTTTCTAAATAGTCTTTTTCCATATTCCCGTCAAAACCACTCTCTTTTTACATACCATATGCATATATTCATTACAAAAATCGTTTGGCTTTACTAACATCTTTAAGTTGCATTTGTTCTATATGCATTAATGCTTCACTTGCATAGATACTAGTCCTACATTAGGATCTTCTCCATTATTAATTGATGTATTTGATTAACAAAATTATAAGGATTTGGTCCTAAGTCCAGTAAGCCTTTTATAACCAAAATGGTTGGTCTCGTTTAAAAACTTCCCATAATTCTCGCATGCATTCTCCTAAAAAGACTTCTAAATATCTAAATGCTTCTTCTCCAAAGAGTACAATCTTTCATATTTTTCCAAAGATGTTCCTACTACTGTATTTTTCTATACATCTAAAATATTATTCCATAACTGAGGGTCATGTGCTGAGAGGTTAAGAATTTGTCCTTCTCCTAGAGTTTGAAATTGTATTTTTTGTTCTAATGAAAAAGGTTTTCCTTTTGATCTTAAATTTGTAAAATCTTGCTCATGTAATGCAATAGTTCGTCTAGGTAAATTTTCATAATACGTTGAGTTTTCTGTTGTAGGTTCAGTTCTCTAGAATGGACTAATTGCTGATGCTGGGCCAGATTCAGTGGATTCCATAAGTTCTAATTGGCTAATTTCGCTAATTGAATCTAATTTGTCTTTACTAAAATATTTTAATCTAAATGTATTATCTAATTCTTCCATTTTTTCTAATTCTAATTTTAGAGGTGCCACTGCATCTAAAAGTTTTTGTTTTATGGGTGGAATATAATCTTTAGTTACTTCTCCACTTTTTATCTTCTGAACAAACCTTTCTCTTATTCTCCATATTTCTAATCTTTTATCCCTTAATTCTCTAATTTTATCATGTCATTCTTTTAATTTAAAATGAATACAATCTTCGGCTAAATTTTCTTTACGAATATTCTTTTGACAATCATAATAAAAATATTCATTTGTATCTAAATTCCAAAAAACTTCTAATCTTAAGAGGTCTTCAAAAGTTCTAATTGTATCCATACTTTTTTCTGGACATGCTATTACTATAGGATCTTCATAAACTGTTGTAAATTCATTCATGCATTCTTCTGCTTCATTATCTTTTAACATAGAAATTGATTTATAATCAGTAAATCTAACACTCGTACTATTTCTAGCATTTTTATACATCATACTAGTTTCTGGAATAAGAATATTTGATTTTTGATGAAATTCATCTAAAAGCCATTCTCGTTCAGCTAATTCTGTAGGATCTATTTTATTGGCTTTTAACATTTTAATTCCTTTAGAACTTACTAACTGAATAACATCATCCATTTCTAATTTATATTTTATGTCTCCATTATTAGTTAATCTTCCAATAAATCCTATTGAAAATAATAAATTGCTTCCTGCAGTTTTTCCTTCATAACCTCTGGTTTTTAACTCCTATTTTTAAATGTTGAACTCCTTTTGTAATACTTGTTAAAAAGTTTGGAGAACAATAAAACATTCATGCATTCTGACACATGTCTATTTCTATAGTAGCTATTGCTGCTTGTTCTGGATTAATCTATAAATCATTATAAACATAAAGTAATACTTTTGTTCCTAGATAACTTCTATCTAATCCTTTTACTCCTACAATTAATAATCCTAAATGTATAAAATTAAATTGAGAACTTCTTAAAATTTTATAAGCTTCTAAACTAATAATATCTAAAATAACATTTTGTCCTCCTAAACATTCAACTTCTTCTTCTCTTTTTCTAATAAAAAACTGAGTCTGATTTATTAAATTTTCTACTTTTCCTATATGATATAATTCTGTTGGGGATATAAGATCTAAACCATGTTGTCGAAAATGTTCTAGATTTTGTTCGGGATCTATAATTGATCCTACTTCAGTTAAATGTTTTTTACTTCTACTAAAAAGTTTGCTTAAAAGAGTCTGTTTAGATTTAGGAACTATTTTTGCTGACTTTGTTCTGCTAAAGTTCTAGAGCTTCCACTAAATGATGTTGTCATTTTATAGAGAAAAATTTTAATACTTTAGGTGGTCTAGGTCTTTCTATTTTACTTATTTTGTTAATATTTATACTATCAACTTTTTTAATAAGATCTTCTAATTCGTTGTTAAAAGTATTTCTTTTTCTTTCTTCAAGTAATAAATCTAGTTTAGTATTCACTCGTAATAATAAACTGATAATAGTATTATTTTGTATAATTATAGTTTTATCTTGTGCAGGTGTGGGATCAAGTTTGCTAAATCCTTCTGCTGGAAATAAATATTTTTCAGTTTCTAATAAAGCTTCTTGGTAATCTTTCATAAGGATTGTTCGATATTTGTTATGTGTTGTTTGATATTTATAAGATAATAGATAGAATAGTTCAGATAAATAAGTCTATTATCACTAATTTGCATTTGTGAGTTAAGCAGTAAATATTTGTATCAACTGTTTGGCGTTATTATTGTGCTCTGACCCATGCTAATCTTTTGCAATATGTACTTGTCTTTTTCGTTCTAGGTTCATGGTTCATTACCATTGCAATTGCAATGCAGCAGTAATTGAAATGAGCAATGCTGAATATGAATTGCCTGGTGTTGAAGATGAACTCCCCAAATGGTAAGTTACAATGATTGCGCCAGAGGGATGTATATTATCCTATATTTCAAGAAAAGATTACCATATGGTACCTAGTCGCACAAGGTCGCGACATTGAATAATAGGGGTTTTACTAGTGAAGATGCATCCTGATTTGGCCAATTGAAGCAAACGCAACCTATAGCTTATCTTCGAACTTCCTCAACAAAGAAAGGCATGTGCATTATCCTCCATTTCAAGGAGAGGTTACCGTATGGAACCTGGTCACACAGGATCGCACATTAATAATAGAGATCTCTCAAAGTCGCAAGAGCCAAAAGGGTCTTTGGAAAAATATAAGTATATACATGTATGTTGTTTGTGAACATTATAGACGTGTATAGAGCATCACTCGGATGCTATAGGGTCCCACATTGATAAGTTGGGGTTGCACAAAGTCGCAAAAAGGATTTTGACTTGAAATATATAAATGCGTAAACTTTATCTTGTTTCTAAATACTATATATATGTAAATATTTATTATTTAGCATGGCAAATATGTAAAGCACATGATCCAAGTCACACAAGGTCACACATTCATAAGTAGCAATCTCACAAAAGTCCAGAAGAGCCAAGTAAGGGTTTTTTAACTTGAACATGCAAATATATAAATATGGTCAAAATATGGTCACTAACTGATACCTCACAAGGTCGCACATAATCCCACAAATGACAACTTATAAGAGTTGTTATTAACAAAAAAAACTTTTATGCCTTCAACACAAACCGATATATCAATGTTTATAAATTGAAAATCATAATTTACAAGATATACCAATATTTAAAACAAGATTGCACAAGCCGCACATCACATAGCAAGTGTTGCATTGTTAAAAAACACTCGGGACACTCAACTTAGTAGATAAGAGATCATTTCAAAAATTTTGTTCTTTTATGAGTTGCAACAACTAAAATTCTTTTAGATCTCTTATATGAGTGACAAAGTTACCTGTTCAAATAGTTCTGTAAGGCCATTTAAAGATACTAGTGGTTTTAACAAACTTTTCTCTTGTGCAAATGGTGCCACTAATATGAGAGATATGAAGGAATTTAAATCTTGCTACAACTCTTAAAGGGACAACTACCCTTCAAATGGTGTCTTTTTAGCAAATGGCACAAGAGTTCACCAAATTGATGACCACCTAAGTTGGGAATAAAAGAATGCAAACACAATTTGTCCTCTAGATTAGCATGGGTCAAAATGCACTTTATAATGGCAACCATTAATACAAAATATTTACTTCTCATAGACATCATACTTATTCAGTGCACAGATTCCGACGTTTAATATTATATGTCATCCCTAACTTTGATAAACCAACTATTCCTATGTTCAAACTACTATATGATCATGTACGACCACATTTTCTCTCAGTGCGAGCAAGTGCAACCCTATGTTGACCATAAGATAAAGAGGTCAAATTGTTGGTGTCGTAAGAAAAGCTCTAGGTCTTTCATCCAAGTGTTTGGGCTATGCACCCCTCTAATTAGGATATTTATCATAATTGTTAGAGTTTTTATTTGAAAGAGACTTACCTTAATTGTAGAAGATTTGATCTAACTGTGTATATATACATATTACATCCTAATAGTAATTTGAAGATATTTTATCAGGGCCTGTTACATACTAAACAAACTATAGTTGAAGTTTAAGCATTTGAAGATACATAGCTGCATAGAGACAATAATGGGTCTCACAAGGTGGCATAACGTCATAAAACATTCAGAAATAAAACTTATAAAATATATCAAAATTTACATGGACGAATAGGGGACAAGAATGGGTTACACAAGTTCACACAAATGTTCAAAAGTAGATTTTATAAGATATATCAAAATTCACATTATATGTAAAGTCGCACAAGGCTTAAGATGTAAGAAAAACTTTGTAAGACCATACTTAAAACACGTAAATTTACGCAAACTTTTAGAAATATAATTTAGAACTAAAGAATCGTCACAAATGCAAAAACTTCGAATCGTTAATTCAATTATGAGAAAGTGGAAACACCCTAATTTATTTACATTTAAAGGTTAACCAATCAGTACAAAAGGGATGTATCATGACATCTAGAAGACGAATATTAGGATGTAATATGTATATAAACACAGTTAGATCAAATCTTCTACAATTAAGGTAAGTCTCTTTCAAATAAAAACTCTAACAATTATGATAAATATCCTAATTAGAGGGGTGCATAGCCCAAACACTTGGGATGAAAGACCTAGAGCTTTTCTTACGACACCGACAATTTGACCTCTTTATCTTATGGTCAACATAGGGTTGCACTTGCTCGCACTGAGAGAAAATGTGGTCGTACATGATCATATAGTAGTTTGAACATAGGAATAGTTGGTTTATCAAAAGTTAGGGATGACATATAATATTAAATGTCGGACTACTGTACCTGAATAAGTATGATGTCTATGAGAAGTAAATATTTTGTATTAATGGTTGCCATTATAAAGTGCATTTTGACCCATGCTAATCTCGAGGACAAATTGTGTTTGCATTCTTTTGTTCCCAACTTAGGTGGTCATCAACCCTGGTGAACTCTTGTGCCATTTGCTAAAAGACACCATTTGAAGGGTAGTTGTCCCTTTAAGAGTTGTAGCAAGATTTAAATTCCTTCATATCTCTCATATTAGTGGCACCATTTGCCAGTAGAAAAGTTTGTTAAAACCACTAGTAACTCATATCTCTCATATATGAGTCAAAATTATCAACTCTAATCCAACCAATCTAATAACAGGATCAAATTTCGATTGACTTATTTAATAATTAAAATTATTAAAATAAGAATTCTAAAAATAAATTTTTAACAATATATATGAAAATTAGTAATTATCATATATCTAAAAAAAGAAAATATTAATTTTGATAAAATATATAATTAAGTAAGAAATTAATTAAAATATGTAAAATTCTTTATTTAACATATTTTAATATATATATAATTAAATTTAATGTTATTATTTTAAATATTTTTTAATTAATAGATAATATATGTTATACAAATATTATACGGATTAAATGGATCGAACCAAATTTGATCTGTTTAGATTTTCAGATCAAATTTGAATCAATCTGAAAGTGACCCAAAACAAGCTAAAGTGTCATCCAAATTAAATTTTTCTAAATTGGCTTCGAATCGGATTGTACATTGTAACTCTTACGTTTGATAATGTGTTTTATAAACCATTGATTTTAAATTTTCGTTTTGAATTTCTTAATAAACTTTTTTCAATATTTTATAACAATTATTGAAAAATTTAAATATATGAAAAATTATATATTATAAAATTTTATTAATACGTATGTTAATTTTTTTTAGATATAATTATTAAAAATTTATGAATTATTTCGAAATAGCTTTCATAAAAAAAACGTCATCTCCAGACATAGGCGTCGCCTGTTTAAACAAAAACCCAATCTTACTTTGGCTTTGTTGCTGCGAGTTAGGGCAAGCAAAAAGCAAAAAAGGATGGGAAGCTCTAGCGCCGCCGCCGCCGCTACATCGGAGAAGACGGCGGACGAGCTCCGTAAGGAGATCTACGAACTGCATCGCCAGCACCGCCAGGTCTCATTCTTACTTCCTTCATCTCTCTATGTTTTTCTCTCAGTATCTCAATCTATTCAACAGATCGGATGATTGAGTATTAGTTTGATGATTCATTTAATTTCTGCCTCGCAGATCAACGAGCAGCTTCGGGACCGTCGCGGCCTCCGTCGCCCTGTGTTCGGTAGCCAACGTGGCATTGTTCGACCTGTAAGAAACAACACTACCTATTAAAAAGGTATATATATTTACGTTTACTTTTAGTTTACAATTCATCGAGCAATTGGCTCAGGCTGTCTACTCGGAAGAGGAGCCAGCGCCCAAGCGGAGGCTTTTGTCCGCTGTCTTCAGGGTAACTAAATTCTTCCTATTCTCTTTTTTGTTCTTGAAATAAAATCTCTCGTTTATGTTGGCACTGAATAAATTTATTGAGCTGTTGTGATTATGCTATGATGATGATCTGGTTGAGTGCTTGATTGGTGAAGGTGGAGGGAGAAGAGGCAAACGAAGAAGCTGGCGGTTCCGCCGTTGCAGATGATGATCCCAAGGAAGTGGAGCAAAGATCTGCTGCAGATTTGAGAAATGGTGGCAGTTGGCTGGCGGAGTTCAGAAAAGATACCGGTTCTAATCCCATGATGCGGAAGAAGGTGCTGATCGTTGACCTGATACCCCTTAAAAGTTGGAGCTTTTGGTTTTGATAAGCTCTAAAGATCAATTATGTTTTAACCATGCAGGTTAGTGATGAAATACCAGAGCCCTTACCAAGGGAATTTCGGAAGGAGGACCCGAGCTTGGTTAAGAGGAATAGGAGGATGCTTGGAAAGCTGTTAGGCACTCTAGAGGTTATTTCCCCTTCACCTTTCTTTTAATATTTCCATGCGTTACAACTATCACAGGAATCAAAATATTAAGACATAGCATCATATCTTGGTGTTCTATTTCTTGTTTCCTGGTTGAAACTTAATATGAGGTGTTGATTTAGGTCTCACCTAGTTGTTAACCTCTTACATTTTTGGACCTCATTTAGTGACCTACTTGCAATTAAGGCAATAAGAATCCTTTATAATAGTAAGTGCCCCTGTTGGTATAACATCCTACAAGAACAAGAACCATTTGTAAACTCTGCTGCTCTGCAGGAGTGTAGCGTCTGCAATTTGTTTTTTGGTGGTTCACTCTACTTCTAGTTGTAATGTGACTATACACAAGACTAAGAAGTTTGTTGACTTGGGTTAGCAGAATTCTTGTGATTAGTTCAGGTCACTTAGAGAGAAAATGTTGTTGAGTGCCATTATGTTATGGTGTGATTAAGAAGTAGCAAGTTTACTAAAGCCTATGGGTGCTTTGGGAAAGCGTTTCCCAAACGCTAATTTTTATTTTTCCATTTTATGTTTTTCAATACATTTTTTATAAGTATATAGAAAATTTATTTTAAAAATTCAAAAATATAAAAAAATTCTACGTAGTAAGATCTTTTTATTGCTTATTTTTATTATTTTTTTAGATAAAAAAATAGAGCTCGTTTTTTAAAAAAAGACAAATATATTCTCCACTCTAGAAAAGCTCCATTTCATAAGCACTCCCAAACACCTCCCATGTCAACACATCTTATTGGAGGCTTTAAGCAGTAATCTCTGACTTTACATGAGTTAAAAATTTGAATATGTAAGGGTGGGCCACGACATTTATCTCCCTCTTAAAAGGAGAGATTGAGGGCTTAATCCCTGGCAGCTCTGATTTATCTCGTAGTAAAAAAAACAGACATGTAAATATTTGGATTAAATTGTATTGGATCCAGTTTTAATGCTATTATTGCTTTTGATGGATGAAGTTTTCCTTATAGTAGTATACATTTGAGTATGTCATAAGTTTTAGTTGAAAGTCAAGATGAGAGCAAACTATACATTTTTTAAAGTTCTCTGAAGGTTTTATCTTTTCATAAATTATGAAATTGAAAGTATTTGACGTTTTCTTAAGTAAATTTGTCTATTGGTTTGCTCTCGCTGCTTGCAGCTTCTCATATATCTTTCTAAATTCTACTTTCAGAAATTCCGGGAGGAGGATAAGCAGTTGTCCTCAACAGATGCATATACACGAAGAGTTGAAACATTACAGAAGGTAAATGTATCATCTTTACTCATCTGAAGGGTGCGTTTGGCAATGCGTTCCCCAAAAGCTCCTTTCCAATTTTTTATTTCACATTTTTCAATAAACTTTTTACAATATTCTACAGAATTTATTTAAAAATTTAAGAAGTATAAAAAAATTATACGTAGTAAGATCTTATTATTACATTTTTTTTTTTAGGTCAAAACAAGTAGAGCTCGTTTTTGGAAATACGACAAAAATACTTTTTGTTTCATAAAAACATTTTTCAAAAGCACTCCCAAACACCCACTGAATCAATTAGACTTAAGCATGAGGAGTTCCTTCTGCTGTTTGTTTTTCCGCAAGCTACCTCTTGCGAATGTGACATAAGACCTCCTTTTGGATTGAGTATTTTGATTCCTCTGGTGATAGAAATCAGGATATGTTTAGGTACTTGTATCAGCCAAATAATAGATGCTCAATAATGACAATGCATAGTGTATTTGAAGCAGGAGCGTGGAATCGTATCTTTCTGAGGGTCATATCAATTGCCTTGAAGATCTAATGTCATTGATACTTTAACGAAACAACTGGCTGAAAAGATGTCAAAATCTAGTTGATTTTATCTCACTAATGGGCTCATACTTAAAATGCCTAGTCATGACTTCACAGTGGGGAATAGTTTCAGCAAATTGAAATAGGTCATAGTACTGAGAAATACGTAGAATTTGGAAATTCAAGAAATGTTGGTTACTAATTTTTCTATGTATATTTTGTTTGAATTTTAATGAATGTAAACTATAACATAATTCTGAAATAATTAAGGAATAACTCAGGAAAGTATTGCGGAATTCTTTGTTTCAGCTGAATTATTTGTGGAATCTTTCTTTTTATTTTTAGTTTTAGAAATATCTTAACAATTTTTTATGTATAATTGTTGAAGCTTGTGACTATATTGAAATGGTTTAACTGATTGTACTTGTTTCTGAGATATGGAGAGGTTGCTTACTGCATAACAGTCTTAATTACTATAAAGTGTTTGATGTGCCATGCTTTGCAGCTTTCCTCACATCAACTTGCTTATAATTTAAATATTTGCTTGTTGAAACAATGTCTTGTTTCTGCAAATAGGCTGAACAGAAGGCCCAAGAAGACAGTGAAAAGTTACGGCAGCAGGAGCGAGAACAAATTACAGAGAAACGCAGGCGTGACTTGGTAGGTTTGGTTGCAGCTTTTTGCATGTAGGAACCTGTCTTCTTGAGTTAATGCATTTTATGGCCCTTCATAGACACTGCGAGCTCGTATTGCTGCCAAGGCGGAGGAAAAAAAGCTGGAACTGGCTTTTATCAAGTGGACTAAGCATTATAAGTGCCTCTGCAATTTTATAAGGTATATGGATTGAAGGTTCTGGAGTTTGGACTCTCTTCTTTCTTTCAGTGAGTATATCATTCTCTAATTCCAAAATTATTGATTTTCTACAGTTCTTTTTTTCATATGTTGAATCTTGAAAGGAGTGTCATCATATGCTGGTGTTGCTGTGCAGGTTGTTTTTACTTTTGGCCCAAAGTGTGCATATTGACCAATTAGTTGAGACAGATAAGTTTCTCATTATATGCATGAATCATTGCGAATAATATCAGTTGGACCCTAACTTTTTACTTAACCTGCTGAGTCTAGAATTTTCTCTCCTTTATCCTGGTTTAATGTCTGTTGACTTGGTCTCTATCAGGACGAAGACACATCCACCTGTATATTACATGGCCAAGAATTTATCACTTGATGATCCTCTTATTCCTGGACATAGCAATGAACAGGTACTTGCATGTTATATCTTGGCGGATACTTTTAGTTCTTGCCATTGTGTATTCACTGTCTAGGAATCTTGTTTTTGTAACGCAGCTGAACTCATGGTGGTCTGCATCAGGCCATAACCAAATTGAATGATAGATTGTATATTAGTTGTCCTCTGGCATTTGCTTTTAGAGAAAGTTTTCTATTCAAAACCAATGTTATTAGCTTGAGATCCTACCCAGGATCATTTCTGGTTTCGTAGGATTGGGATAGCAGGATTCGACTGTTCAATCCCCTACTGGATTTTAAATTGTATTGATATTTTCACTGAAGACATACATGTAGTGAACTAGAAAAACGTTTAACAATTCTTTGAGATAAGTACTATATGTATAATTAACAAAGACTACAGTAAATTAACGCTATGCTGAGGGTACTTCTCAATAAATCATTAGAGTCAAAGGTTTAAGAACCTTTATGAGTTTTAACTTTTTCAGTCAAATGATTGGAATTAGCAGTCATTGCATTTCATACATTTAGATTAACACTGGGGATTGAACCAACAATTATTAAGTCAGATGATGCCATGGTTTTGGGCGGACTGCAGGCTGCAGATGTCTGGCTTAGTAATTGTTTCACGGCAAAACAGAACATGATATTACTTACTCTTATTTTTTCAAATTAATGCTCTGAATCACTGTCAAGACCAATTCTGCAACAGTGAAGCACATCTGCTGGTGTGCTCGTCTTTGCTGCATCTTCCTTCCATTTACTAAATAGAACAAATGAAAAAGAAATGAAGATCCAAGAGATGGCTGGAGAAGCATATGGATGTCAGTTTAAAAGCCTAGAGAGACTGAAAAAGAGAAGACAAGGAGTGATAATGACTACCATAAGTCATCAATTCTTGATTTATTATTTTTTTAAACAATTAAAAAAAGTGAATTTTAAGTACATTTGGGCTGGATAATGGGCCCAAAAGCTTTTCTTGGGATCGGTTGGTCCAATGTCCCAGCAATTCTGTGACCTGAATTGCCATCTGGGTACATAGACGATATGGATCCAATCGTATATTTTGTTGGAAGTGGGAATAAAAGTGTGCATTGGTTTCAACAATATGATCTGGTTTCTGTTTTCTTCAAGGTTTCTTTTGTGTGCATTGGTTAATTTTGAACGACTTTTTGAAGTTTATTGTCTGTACGTGGTACAATTACTTTTTCAGGTTTGTCTTTTGACTGAATGTTTGTCTAAAATTTCAAATGACTAACGCCAGAAAAGAGCCTGTGACTCAAGTTTTCATTGTATACATATTTCATGTGTATTTGCATCGAAATATTGTGTGCAGTACAGATTGGGCATGATCCCTGTAAAAGTCAAGTTGATCATTATATTGTATACATTTTCATCCAACCTTATACATAGCTCAATTCTGTCAGGAGAGACTAAAAGTTGATAAAATGTTTAAGGGCCTATTCAGAAGCGATAATTGTTGATATAAAAAGAGTTAAAACCGAGTCAAAATTAAGAGAAACCTCAAGTTTCCTATATAATTTTTCCAGTTCTTGGTGATTGTTATCTGATTGGAATATCTTATTTTTTCCTACAGGAATATCTTGAATGGAAATCTGCACGGAGGGCCGAAGTCACAGAATATCAAAAGCAAATCGCTGATCAATATCTATCAAATGTTGATGTCGAGCTTGAAAGATGGCAGAAAGCAAGGAGCTCCAGAAGAGTTCAGAATCTTGCAAATCTACAAGAAACAATGGATAAGGAGCTTGAGACACATCAGCTGGAGCACGGCCCAAAGACCCAAAGAGTCCCTGGTAACAATGATGAAGAAGAGGAAGTAGAGGATAATGGTGCTGAAGATGAATTGATAGACGAGGTCGTTGAGGTCCACCAAGAAAGGAATGAAGATGAGGTGAACCAGCTGTCAGAAGCAGATGCTCACAGTCCAAGTGTTACCAATGTGTATTGATAGCAGGTGGTAATACTACCTTTTAAACGTTAAGTTTTAAAGTTGTGTTTTTATTATTTTTCATATATAGCATTTGGACCGCCACATTTTAATTATCGCTATCCATATTAACAAATTTGTATGGGGTGCTGTAAACTTGATACCTGCAGCTTCTCATAGGAGTGTAATTGGTCATTCATAGTGTGAATGTGCCGGACACATATATACTGCAGTTACACCTGCCACTGAGTCAACCCCATTTCCTCCTAACTAACATTGGGAAAGATTTTGCAAGCAGTTTTGTAATTTGTTATTTATTGCGTATTTTGACTCTCTCATTATGTTTTCTAATATACCGACCTTGTACTGTTCGTGAATGCCCGTATTTGAGCAGACAACCAATTTGACTTGTAGACTTGATTAGCATCTCCCAAGTACTGATTTTGGATGTTAACTGTGATTTGTAACATTATGTTCTGTAAAAGAAACATGGTTGAATAATGTATGTCGCGAATTCACCATTCCATAAAATTGTCATTATTCAACTTCAACAGCATGAAAATTTTGAAAATATTATAGAACATCTTGTCATTCTAGTTAACAATAATGCTAAGGATTATTACTCACAGCTTTCAACAACGAAGTCTATGAAACAATATTATGAGTTCTTTTCAATTTGTGAGTCTTTTAAAAGTGATTTAATAAAAATAGTATTTTTGAATGTGAGCTTAATTTTTTATTTTTTTTAGAGCTGAAAGTGAGTTAGAAATAATTTTTTACAGTATTTTATATTTAGAATTGAAAATTTAAAAAGATTCTAATTTATTTTTAAATTATTATTTTAATAAAACTTATGCATTAAGAAGTTAATATATGATATTTTAGTCAATCATATTAATGCATCAATTTTAACGATCACGCGTGCACACACACACAAACATATAGATATTCAAATTCAATCTCAGTCGTTGGATATAAAAAATTATGAGTTGAAAATATACTAATAAAATTTCAACTCAATCGAAATACGAATCGACTTTCATCAAAACTCTTGATCAAAATTACACAACAACGAAATATATATCTTTTGTCAAATTTAATATTTTATGTTATTTTGATAATAATATATTTACTTTACGCAATTCTTTTACACAATAACTCAACTACAATAATATAATTATAATATTCAATGCAATAATATATTACACTTGTTACACAAATATAGTAATATTTTACAATTTTTACTACACGATATATATATTTTATATTTGTATTACTGTTGAGAACATATTATAGCATTCATTAAACAAAATGTCACACAATCACCAAACAATTCAAAGTAAAATTTCATAATATCTTCATAGCTTCTAATGATGCCAGCAACTTAGTAGCTACATGGGCTGACATCCAACACTTTTTACGAGCATCATTCTTCGTAAGAAATCCACGAGCCTTTGGTGGATCCAACAATAGTGTCCCAAACACATTATCAATTTGTTCTTCAGAAATCGTCCGATAATGCTTGTAGGGCTTCATAGTGTTCAATAGCCTAACCACCGGTAATAGCTCGTAAGGCCAATGCGAAGTCACGTGTCCGGTGACTAACTCATTCGAAAATGTGATGTTATCGTTGCCACGACTACTCCTTTCTCATCCAGGATTACTAGTGCTAGGAATCAAGATATTTAATACAGACCGCTATATACTAGCGGGTGGATGTGCTTATGATCAGGTAGAGTTCCCATGAATTTTCAAGAATATCCATCATGTCAGAAATGTTGTCATTACCGGCATTGCTTTGGGCACTATTAGGGGTTGGCTCTCTGAAGGAATCATAAGAATTCCTGAATGCTTCGTGTAGCTCCATCATCACCACATATCATACGCAGCTCTTCTAACTAGCGAATGGGCATGTTAATAAAGGTTTCAACTTGGGAATACTCTACTCACAGAAAGCAAACCAATAAAAGGAATTTGAGACTTGATTACATGCAAAAAATTATATAGATGATGTCATCAAATGAATTGAAATATAGACATATAATAAAGCACAAATTAAGGAAACATAATGAACCATCAAAATATACCTTAATAAGATCTCTCTTTGTTTGTTTATTTAGAAATACTGTTTATAATTCATCATTCCAACCGCCTCCACGGTTACAGACTTAATCATCTTATATCTTTCCCTCAAAGTGCGATAATGATTCTCAATATGAATTGATGTCGTATTAAACAATTCATTGATAGCCAGCTACAACAAATGTTGCTTTTTTAAACCCTAATATACTTATTTACCTTATGACACTATTTAGCCAAAAAATCAATTAGTTTCTCATCTTGTTGCTACATCCACTGCTTATTAGGAGTTCCTTTTCGCAAAGGTCGACCATGACTTGGGCCTTATCCTGAGTGTGAAGACGCCATCTGCTAAGTCACACAAATAATTATCAACGAGTAATATTTTATTAATTGGACAGACTAAAATATTAGAAAATCATGGAGCTAGCAAGGATTGTTCAATTATACTGGCAATGTTAACTTACAAACAAATATCTGATAAGCCATCATTTCTACAAACGAATCACATAACCAAATATTTTATAGTACTGAAATTCTAACAATGCATGTTAACAAGTAACAATTACAATGTTTAAGCATACAAATTCTAAACGCATCGTACAGAAAAGAGCACATTCTTCTAACAAGTTAAAACTTTCTAAAGTGCCCTAATATAGTCATTCCACATATCCTTCTAATCTTATCTCTCAATTTGCACCATTCCCTACTTTCCGAACGCTGCTCACGTTGGCAAAATGTGCTAAAATGTGAGAATCATATTCACATTGATCGTGTATCCTTGACTTGTGAGAATCATCTTCACATTAGATCATTTTAAAAGGTCTCTTCAGCAACACAGAAGCTTGTCGAGCTTCGAAGCGAAGAGTGCCGAAAAATTGACAACTCCTTCGAGTTCTCTAGCTTGCGTCTAGAAATTTGTTTCAAATGACACTGCACCCCTCGTTATAGAGATAAAAAACCTGACATTATTGTGTACCCTCTATTGACAAGATAAAATTTACATACACTCAAAAAGGTAAAACAACATTTGTGTTTAAACTCACTTATGCATGACACTAAATCAAATCAATAGTACTCAATTATCATCTCCCAAGACATGTAATTGATTCGGTGGAGGTCGCCTCAATGCATATTTTCGTACCATAAATCATTAACTAATCCTTCCCGACTAGCTAACACGTATATGAAGCTCATGTCAAGTGCAACACCCTAAGACATTTTGGGTTATACCCTTTCGGCCTCGAAAGCATGCTGCTAATGTGGAAGGGACATTTTTAGGTATTTGTGTACCATCAATTAGACGTAATGCAATCCTATAAATTGTTTTGGAAAACATTGGATGAGCTAAGGTATAATGCAATGTGGAAACAACCTTATAGGAACGTATTGAATATACCTTAAAATAAGGGTACCAATTACGATTCGCTCGAATATAAGTGTTCATCTAGTATGTCTAGGGATAAACACATGCTTAAGCTTAGATATGACCTAAGCACCCGATGAAAGTAGCGACTCAATGTCGAACCTGACCATAAAAGTCAATCCGCATTGCTCTTTTGGTTCAACTATGCCCAACAATTTGCAATATGTAAGCAAGTTGCTCCTAGACCGTGACATTTTTTGAGTCATTTAGTGCATGATATCTTGCATCGTTTGGGCAAGGTGTATGAAAGCATTTGCGTCCATTACCATCAATGCAATACAATTATCAGCTCCTCTAGATGTATTCTCCATAAGTGTCATGTTCTATGCATGTGTCTAGCTAAAGATGGTTCTCAAGGAATCCTTGAATCTATTGCCATCAATACATTGTTTACTGCATGTATGACACATACAACTACATATGCAGCAGCGCTAACAACAAGCTCCAAACTCTGGTCAATTTATTATCGAAAATCCTTGTAAACGAAGAAAACAACAACAATCAACAACCAAGCATAATACAACCATATCTTGTAGTTTTATAATCAATATAATTATGTACCTCACACAAATGGAATCGCAAATTATTAAGAACACTCTCTTACACAAAATTTGGAAACTCTGCCAAACTAATAAAGTAATGAATGTAGAGGCGATTTAAGAAAGAAACTTGGATGTTAACTAACCTAACCTGTTGGTGTTTGTAGAGATGTTAATTAACAGGAGTCTGTCTTGATACGCCTGAAACTGCAAAACGAATGACATTTATCAACTAGTGAGTCAAATAAACTATCATTGACAAGAAAAAGAATGTAAAAGCTAAAGGCAAGATGGTTGCTAAAGGTAACAAATGTGCACCCAAAGCAAAGCGCTACATGCAAATAAATCAATCATAGGAGATTATTAGACACTTACAAAATCATAATGCAGTAAATTTCCAGTTTTTTTATAAGACTAATGAATTGATGTTCTAGTGAAGTCATAATGCATGATGTCCTAGCAAACATCACATACAACATCAAATGGATTTATAATCTCCAAGTCCGAACTGCTTTCTAAGTGAACCGGCCATCAGTACCCATTTGAAGTCCTTTCAAGCTGTGTTTGAGTAGACGAAAAACTATGAGGGAAAAGAAATGGAGAGAGAGCAAACTGTACTTGAGCAGCTTCTACAACTTTCTCCTACTAACTCATACTAAAACTAATTCGGCTGACCTAATAAGGCTCAATAATGCAAAATGTTTTCATTCCCAACAGCAGCTTTGTACTTTCAATAAGACCACGTAATGCCGTCAACATACAGGAGTAAAATTTTTGCTGTAATTTTCTCCCATTTTTCACTAATACCAGACAAAACTCAATTGCCAAAAATCTCATAAACATTATACGAATTAAAAAATAATTCATATAACTGTTCTTCTCTGAACACCTAGAAACACCATGGCAACCAGAGCTTATAAACCAATGCAAATGAAAATCAGAATTAAGCATTTGGTTACCTCTGCAACAACGATTATGTTATAGATTAGATGACCATCAACAAGAGCATAAATATAATACACAGCTACAATGAAGAACACATCGAAGATTCCAAACAGATCAAATTTCTATTTGACACCAGTAAAAATTTTCTCAGACGAATAAATACTGATCTATCAATCAACTATATATTTCATTACATAGATCCACCTGGATCAAGAATGAGAACAACAAAATTTTAAATTTTCTCAGATCTGTAGGAAGAGAGAGAGAATGAAACCAAATGTAGAAAGTAGGAAGAGAATGAAAGTCCTCAGATCTGTACCTTTTTCTTCAAAAGACACAGTCGGAAGCTTACACTCGAAAGGAAATTATGACGGGAGGGAGAGCTTGCACTAACTTCGTCTACGGCACCGGAATAGCGGACTAAAAGAATAATGTTGACGTTGGTGCTTGGAGCTTGACAGAGTATTGTTTGTTGCTAGAGCAAGAGAGAGAGAGATCGCAATCTGATCGGGAGGAAGAAAGGAATGGAGAGATCGGAAAGAATGCGATCTGGGAGAGATCAACAAGAAGAATGGAAGAAAGAGATCGAGAAGAAGAACGAGATTTGGGAGAGATTGGGAAGAAGAAAGGAAGAAAATGAACTGAAGGTGAAGTGTGAGATGGGAAGTGAAGTATTTGCATGTTGGAAATCAGTTTTGAGTTTAAAATAACAGTGAATTTGATTTGGAGAGGTTAGGAAGAAAAAAGGAAGAAAATGAACTGAAGGGGAAATGCGAGATGGAAAGTGATTGATTTATGTTATAAGAAGTATTTGCATATTGGAAATGAGTTTTGAGTTTAAAAAAACAGTGAAATTGATTTGGAAGTCACTTATTTATCGATGAAAGTGATTTTTATATATAAAAGGATACACCTTTAGGGCGTGTTTATATATCTCTCCAAATTTATTTTTTTTAAACTCACTTTTAATAAAAAATAATTTAAAAAATTAAAATAAATTATGTCTATTAAAATTTTATTTATTAGAATTTAATTTTAAAATTTACTTATAATATAAAATAATTATAAAATATTATTTTTTATTAAATATTTTTAATTTTTAATTTTATTTTTTAAATTCACTTTCGAAAAAGTGAGTTTATCTCATAGTAAACACGCCCTTAGACACCATACCATGTCTTTACGCAGCTAACAGAGCGTAATGCAACAAGCTAATTCGTCTTTCATTTGGACCTGTCAAATCTTTTATACTATCCAGACTCATTCTAAATTTGGAGGCTCAACAGTCTCCCATTAGCAACATCTCGAATGGCTGCATCTCATCCGGCTCTAATACAATTATAGGATTGGATGCTCAAGTTAAAATAATTTTGCCAACCACTTAGAGAGTACCATCTCCCGCATATAGGGTGTGTTTACCTACCATCCAAAATTTACTTTTTTTAAACTCACTTTTAATATAAAATAAATAAAAAATTTAAAATATATTTTATTTATCAAAAAAATTTTAAATAAAATTTTAAAAATTACTATTAATACAAAATAAATATATAAACTTATTTTTATTAAATGTTTTAAATTTTTTAAACTCACTTTTAAAAAAGTGAGTTTACCAAAGTAAACACATCCATATGTACATGCACATTCCAAACCCGCCAATGTACGGGCGTTGGTTGTTAAGCACACCAAATCAGTGCCTTAGTTGGAGCAACTCAAGGCGCTTTATTGGCCCACCTTCAAGTTATATAGCTTATTTTTTACTTTTGCACCATCTTAGATCTCTCACTACTAACCCGAATTTAACCTACCAACTTAGCCTGTCTTTTACTCAGCTCACCAAACCCTTCGTGTTACTAATCTAAACTCAACCTAATTTAGAGGCCCAATAATACAATTGTTGTTAAAGGTTCAATCTCTACCAATATTAGGTAACATCTGACCCACTAGCGTTAAACGACAAAGCACTATTAGATAAATAGCGACCATGCATTACCGTCGATGCTACTTTAATAGCGACCACAGATGCTTTTTGCTATTGCTACCAATGCGACCAACCTTTAGTCAGTTGTTATAAATTTAATTAAGATCTTTTTTAGAAATGCTAAGTATTTTGATGATAATATATATTTGAGAATTATTGTTGAGCTTCAGGCATGTCTTAGTTGAAGTGTTTGGATGCATAGAACTGATTCACTAAGTGTACAAAGCTGATCAAGAAGCCGACTTTCGAAGCAGATATGTTTTAGTTCGAGCAGCCTTGGTGGAAGTCTTTTCCACAATAGCAAGTAGGCATATCATGGATTAATTTAAGAAGACTTTGAAGCATGTATCAAAGATAGGACATGTAGCGGAAGTTTGTTGTTAGCACAAAAATCACTAGGATAAAACTTGACAGCGTCACTAGAATAGCGATTTGCAGACGCAAATCTCAGTGCAAAAGCAAGGTTTGATGATATGGTTTTGTTATGTACAACCAATATGCTGAAGTAATTACGATCTAATTTTAGAAAATTCTATGCAATAACGGTGTTCACAAAAATTAGAGAAGATCACTGATCGTATATGACTCCCCAAGACCAACCCTAGTAGCTGATCAAGATAGCAACTTTGAAGCTCGATACCTTTCAACCTGAGTTAGATTTTGGAGATCTACAATAGAAAGCCAACATGTCAAAGTTTCTACAACACAAATCTGAGGCAAATCTGTCTACTTGTGAAGCTATAAAAATCGTCAAGTATGGTTATCTTTGGCTAAGCTTTAAATTTAAAGCTTTTCAGTAAAAGCTATTGTTTCTATTTTTTTGTTGAGAAAAATGGGTATTGAGTTTTTGATTAAGAAGTTACTTTTTTTTGAATTCTGTTTGCCTAAATTTTACTGTTTAAAGTTTTTTTTTAAAGAAAAACTAAAAATATGTTCAGCTAAGCTTGTGCTTATAAAGAACGAGATATATAATTACTGAGATGTCCTTAGATATAATAAACGATGTATTGTTAAACTTCTGAATCTATTATCATGTATTATCTAATTTTTTAAAAATTAATTTTTATAACATAGTTTTAAAGTATTTTTTGTTTAATATTTTTTATATTAATATTTTATAAACCTATTACTATATATATATATATATATATATATATATATTATCATTATTATTATTTTGTAATAATATTTTTCAATTATTTTTAAATATGTAAATATACTAATATTTTATATAATAATAAATAATAAAAATACATATCAAAGAGATAATTGTATCTCCAATTACTAAAATTATTTGTGCAAACAGTCCAAACAGTTTTAACATCTCCAATCCAGTAGATAAAATTTGACCTTACAAGCTAAAGAGAGTTCAATAATGTTGTTAAGCACATTCCATTGCAATTTCCTTATATCGTAAAGCACAATCCATTGCAATGCCTTTCAATACCAAAACTCCAGCATTCATGTTGTGAACAAAAATCTCAAAAATGCAAGCTTAACTGGAAGCTGAAAACGGCAACGAGTAAAACAAGCAAGCTTTGTAGCTACATTGTTATCTATTAATAGACAATAATTTCAGTTTTAGACTAAAATAAATCAAGCTATTACACTCGTGTATTCCATCCCTCAAAATCAAATAATCTAGAGGCATTCGTTAGAGTCTAAGATCAAACACAATATGGTAGAAATCACGTTCTGTAGTAGGTATTGGTCTTTAGAATATCTTGAGTAGGTCTAGGGACTAGAATATTTGTCCCAGCCAGATTTGGTGCACTGTTGCCGTTTGCTTGCGGACCTAAAGCCAAATTGTTCTTTGTTCATTATGTTGAAGATCTCTATGAGGACAGTCGCAAAAGCCGTCTTGACGTTGGTGGCATTCAATACTGATGTCTATAGAAAGAAGAGTCCTTCCCTCTAAGCAAACTCTTTTGAGTCTTTAGTTGGGATATCCCTATGGTCCCAAGAACGCCTCTATACTAGGCACTGGTGACAACCCTATACCTGTAAACACATTAGCAACAAAAACGAATATTTTCATTTAATTTGATATAAATGACAATTGTTAAGTTTCTCAGGTTTAGCTGTAGCAGCTACATATTTAGGATTCTTAATCAAGTCGCAACTACTACTGAAGGTCAGTAGAAAAAGACTTTTCAAAGTAAGATTACAAAGTAACAACCACTCTAGTTTAAAGTGATCCACAAACTAAGAGGAAACTGTTCTCTATACGTAACTAATAAAAAGTTTGAGTTTAAGTTAAATTTGTAATCTGCAACCTTGACCACATTAGGCCTCAATTCACAGATGCAAAATTCAATCAGTTTTCCTAGTAGCATTCTAAAACCATAATGAAAAAAGACAAAGTTGTTTTCAGAATTTTTATTATGCTTAAAGTTGTAGCCAAGCCCTCAAACATACAACACTGCAGAATGAACAATAATATTAATCAAATAAGAGCATATAAATAGTGTAGTTAAGCTACATGAAACAATAAGAACTAGCTGATAAAGAACATGTTCTACAAGAGGTTATATATATAACATCACACTAAACATATAGGACGATTCATCAGTTCTTAAGCAACTGTTATAGATTTAACTTTCAAATGCCACTGTTTGATGCACAGTTCCACTAAACTAGCCAATACAAAAGTATCAACAAGAATGAGATCATCTAGACAACAACTGAAGGATATGTACGAGACCTAACTTAAGAAGAACTAAAAAGGATTATCAATCCGTAAATGTACTAACTTGAATCCATAACCATTCACAAATCAATACAAGTGTACAACCATAAACTACTATTCATCTAAATACTATGGAAGTCCTGTAAACTTAACCAAAAGTTACAAGATCGACAAACAAAGATGATTGCATTAGTAAGAAAAGGAAGAGCTGAGTGCATTTTATAGAATCAATAGCCATGCAACACAATTAGATAAATAACAAGACCATCCAAAGGAATCGTATACAACTAAACGATATAGAGAAATATAGTATATGAAAAGGCTATAAATTAAATGCAAGAATGGATCATAAAACAACTCTTGACCGGGAAACAAAAGAAATTATTGCACCAGGAATGAACTAACAAAAGCCATACAACCATGCAGTCAACATTCTACATATGCAAGTTTCAGCTAATTATTGCAGAAAAATATTCCAACCCCCTTCCCTTTCTATTAGTTGTTCATTCTACATATGCAGGTTTCAGCTAAAGTCTAACATATTTAATCAAAAACCACGACAATTAGCTTTAGGAACCTAGAGATTGAGAGAAGGGTTCGACGAACTAGCTCGTCTTGGCACCAAAGTAGAAATTTGACCGATGATAGAGAGGAAAGCTGTACCTAGGTGAGGAGATAAGTTTCCACACCGGCGGAGAAATTTGGCGAACTTTAGGATCTACGCCAACGGAAAGGAGAAGAACGCTGGAAGTACAAGAGGAAGAAATCGACGCTGGAGGGAAAAGTAGTGCTCCGGCTAGAGGGTGTCGCAAGGCATGGGTGCTTACTGTCCGGAGGAAAATTGAAAGAAAATAAAGGGGGAGAGAACTCGTGAGAGAGTGAGAAATGAGAGTGAGATGAGAGAGTAAAGAGGGTAGGATGATTTATAAATATTGTAATTATTTTAACTTAAAATGAACAAATATGTCTTTAACGAATTTGGAGAATAAAAGCTACGCACTGCTTTATGAAAAAGCATCGCTTTGCTGCTTTTTATGTAGTGAGCAAAAAGTAGCTTCTTTACATTAAGCAGTTTTGCTAAACACCAGTTTACTATTTAGTGCTTTTTTCTGCTAAAAGTAAAAAATAAGCGGAGCCAAACATGACCTATGACTGGTCAGACCACTTTCTAGAACAAATAGAGTCGTGCCACTTTTATGTGCTTAAGTTGTTTTTGGAGTTCTTACTTAGGCAAATTCAATCAAGGTACATCAAAAGTTGCAATATAATTCTAAAATATGGAGAATTAATTGTAGATTATATGGAGAACATACTCAAACATTTTGCAAATTTACAAAGATTGGAAAGTGTTCAGCTTGGTTACAACTCTTATACCATCCAAGACCAACCATCAAATGTGGTCCATCCAAGTTTTGACTACTTGTGGTTGGAGATTTGATTTAAGTTTATTACGCAAAATCAAGAGGACATCCAGAGCTTTATTTCATGCAATGATATAATGAAGGAACCTAGGAAAATCGGTAGAAAATTGGATGCGTCTTGGCTGCTTGATAACCCTAGATATAACTATGACACTTAGTGTCGTAGATTATTTTAAGCCATTAGATGACGTCCAATCTCTTTTAAATTTGAAGATTTATTCCTAGAAATGGAGAATAGAAGATTTATGCATTGGCAAAGTGCAACCAATGGAGAATAGAAATTTAAGAAATTCTCAATGGAGGAAACCTATGGAGGGAAGATTTCAACGTAGCAGTTGTGCATAATCCTAACCGTGCAATTTCTTGGAGTTGTTGAAGACTTGATCCGTTAGTGCAGTTTTCATCCTGAGATCAAGGAGAAGAGATATATAAGTTCATAGCAAAGAGAAACAGCAAAAACAACATCTAACTGAGCATAAACTGAGTTACATTCTTGCTGCCCGAATAGAGAAAGACTTCCGTTCATGCGCCTCATCAAGTGATTGTTTTCTTTGTGATTGTGTGTGCATTCCTTTGTTACTTTTATGTTGTGAGATTAGCCATCATTGTAGAGGAGTTCACTGAGCTTAGACTCATGATTCACTACTTGTAACCATGAGTTTGTAAGAGAACTTGTACCTATGTTGGCTAGCCTAGGGGTAGGTTAGTTGGTCTTGATTTTGTTGGCTGTGTTTGCACAATTGAAGTCGCCAATTACTCTACGAAGCCTAGGAGGTTGTGTGAGTTGTTCTTGCAGGAAACTCGGCTTGAGGTATAGATACATTTCGAAACATCAAGTTCTAGTGATTATATGCTAGTTAACACTAGTGGGTTTTACTTGAAAGTTTCAAGGCACATTGATGTAAGCATTACGGTGCCGAACCACGTAAAAATCTTGGTGTACTAACTGGTTGAATACTTAGCATTCATGATTGTTTTCTTTACATTTTATATGCTAAAAATTTCCATAGTGAGAATTTAGTCAAGCAATAGTAGCCTTTCAATCAATTGGAGTGAGTAATCCACTATTGGATTCTGAATATAGAACTATTTTAGTTTTGTTTTTCGTAGCTCAATTCAGCTCTTCTTTTGTGTTGTATTCCCCTAACTAAATAAATTAACAATCAATTAATATAAATAATCAATTCTTGAACAGATGTTCGAATTAAATTAAATAGATTAGTAACTAATTAAGAATATTTAACATTAGGTTTTCCTAATGTCAGAATAATTCTTCAAATGAAAAAGTATTTAATACAAATTAGCTAACTATGGGGACGAAACAAACCAAAACTACTGATCATACAAGCACCAACTCCGACTATGTATCTAGCATAAATGAAACAAATGTCTCTAAAATCCTATGATGCAGTAAATTTCATAACTATATAATAAAAAACTTTAGGAATGCAAGATCGTCTCTGTTGGAACTCCAAGGTTGATTTTGGTGATAACAATAAATAGAATTATAGTTTATGAATTAGGGTGAACTAATAATCGGAATCAACTTCTGCAGAAATTTATGAAACATGTCTATCCTACATTCAGCAGACAACAAGACAACTTCTTAGCTACTAATTATATAAGATTTCTTTTATAGCATACTGAACAGAGGATTCCTCAGCCACCAAGCAGCCAATTGCCTAATTACTGCTATGTGGATAAAACAGAGAATTGCAAACAGAGCATCTCGAATAGAGAAGAGCAGAAAATAGAGCATCGCCAACAGAGAAGAATAGAAAACAGAGGACTCGAATAGCCGGCGACTTCGTTGCTGCTCGCTGGACAGAGAAGAATCCGAAAATCGTGATAATCATTCACTCTTCAGAAGTAATTCAAGCATGATGCCGATTCCAGTTGAACTTCAACTTTTCATCAGAGATAGACCAACCTGCACACTATAAGACTGACCGAATAACACATCAAATGATGATCAACATAAATTTGAAAAGATCGTGAAATGATAGATGAAAGCTTAGTAAAGAGGGAGCAGAATCAGATATTGGTGGAACAACTTTTCAAATGTAATTCAATCAAAAATTTGTCATCCATTTGAAGCAAAATCTTGAAGACATACTGAGGAACATATCAGCTATAAGTTCATATCAAGAATCATGAAAAATCACAACAAGAGAAGACGAAGAACATAGTGCAAAGTATCATCAGAATCATGTCTTGCTGACAATGCAGAAATGCTTCAACATACAGATTTCGATTTTTCTCCAAGAAGGAATCACGAATTTTAATTACAAGGTGATATCATTCAACAAATCTACTATCTTGTTACTATTACATAATCGAGCTATATTGAGCCACCACATTATTGAAGAATAAGTTCAACTATAGAGATTGCTAGATGGCCATGAAAACCCACTGAACACAATAGCAAGCAACGAAGCAGAGACTGCAGAGTCATGCTATTGGAGTCCACCTCACTTGAACCAGTCAACTTAGCAAAAAATAGCAAATCAAGAGAAGCCAACTCAGCTAGAAATTTGAAAAATACAACTCACCTGAAACAACTCAAAACTGCAGACAGAAGTTTTTGAATTGCTTCCTTCGATGCACTTAATGCTGATGAAAGACTTGCACCAGTTTAGCCAAAAGAAATCTTGAGGTAGTTAATTGACCACTAAACATAATCTTCATCTCTACCTTAAAATTTTGCCACTACAAACCAACGAATATTTTCTAACGGGAAGAACCACTTATCTGTAAGAACAGAAAACTCTATAAGAAGCATAGAGACACAGAGACAGAGGAGATAACAAGCAAAAAATTCAAAAATAAACTTGCACTACATTGACTCAATTACTCAAGTAAAGAAACTCCTCTTGCTGCCAACCACTTACAGAGCATCATCTTCAGCAGCAACAAGTTTGATCATCTCAACAGAAAATCTTAAGTTTATTTATTTACTTTGAGATTGATCCTGTGCCTAACCTTGCTCTTTTAGCTTTCTTTGTAAACTTGTGATAGAAGTGCTTGGTGCACTAGGTAAAGAAGCTCGGTTGGAGCTTGGTGGTAGTTCTTAAACTTTGTAATAGAGCTAGCATATCAGTTAGAGTGACAATGGTGTCCAGTAGACTGTGAAGGGTTGTCTTGGTGAATAAACTCTTTAAGAGTAAGTGTGCTTGGTGAAGCACTTTGCTCTTGGTGTATGTGTAGCTTATTAAAAGTTCGGTGAAGCTTTAGCTCTTATGATAGAGCACCCGTGGATATAGGTAAAGAGGTTTGCCGAACCACGTAAAATACTATGAGTACTTTCTCATTTTACCTAAATCGCTATATACTCTAACCCTCTCTGTCTGTACGATACAAGACTACTAATAGCTGGCTGTACGTTTGCTGTCTGTAGATCGTTAAATTTTACGAAAATTTTTATTTATCAACTCAATTCACCCCTCCCCTCTTGAGTTGATCTTGTAGGAGATTCAATAGCCTCTATTTCATTCATCTAACATAAATTCAATTTGGATTCTCATATACGTCACACTCGTACGCGGTGATTTCACCTCCTTTTGTTGAATACTTCTATTTCATCTTTTAATTTGTCATAAGCATATAAGTATTATAGATTAAACCTTTAAGAATGCACGACCGACTCTATTCCACTCGTACCATCTTAAAATGTAATTTCAATTTTAAGAATGCATCACACTCGCCGAGATGGTAGTGTTTGCAATTTCGTGTTACTTCATGCCATGGCCAAATCTTGTATCATGATCATCACCATACTAAACCAATTCAAGATAGGATCTAAACTCAGCCCAACCCAATAAGCCTACCAATAACTGACTCAAAACAACATGTGCCGAAATTGTTCTGGATTTCAATGAAACCTCCCTTGACATTTAAGAAAGAAAACTAAACAATTTATATAACGTAATACTAAATGCAGTAAATACTAACAATGAAACCTTGAACGGGTAAAATGCCTAATGCACCCGGGGCTTCTTGTAAGAATTCCTTGAGAGAGGGGTCCCTTTGCTGAGCCACCCGAATGTCATCTTAGAAGGAGGGTTTTAGGGTGGTAAATGCAGCCAGAGAAGTTGCAGGACGACGGGAAAAAGAATCCGCAATGGTATTCTGCGCTCCACATCGGTATACGATTTGATAATCGTACCCCAATAATTTAACTAGCCATTTTTGCCGATCAGGTGTTCTTAGGGGATGTTCCAGCAAGTATTTTAAGCTCAAGTGATCGGTTTTGATCACAAACCTTTGCCTGAGTAGGTACGGCCTCCACTTCTGGACAGCAAGCACAAGTGCATAAGTTCCTTCTCATAGGTGGATTTAGCCCGTGCAGCAGGAGAGAGGGCTTTACTGAAGAAGGCAATCGGCTTATGATGTTGTGTGACTACCGCGCCGATTCCACTATTGGATGCATCCGTCTCCACTTTAAAGTCGAAGTTTTATTGTTTTAGATGCTACAAGGTATTCAATTGGTATTTCTATTTCCCCTCTAATGATTTGACAATAACCTGCAATTGACTATATAGTTCTAATTCTCGTAAATGCACTAATCTTGATCGAATGCTTTTTCAGTTCCAACCACAAGTAGCCAAAACAAAATGCTTTATCGAGTTGAATGTAGATGTATCATGGAAAGCCTTACGTTGATCCCATTGTATTACAAATTACTTATAAACTATAATAGTACTCTATGAAAAAAATATATATTATCTTAACATTCTTCTTCTTGCATTTGTAAGAGCTCGTTGTATTTGTGTAGAACTGGTAGGCCTAAGCGGAAAGACCGTGGTCGATCGTCGTACAATCTCTCGCCTTCATGGAAAGTGCACTTTATAAGTTTAAGATATTAACCATGGTCATGGTCGGAGCTCGATGATATCATAACTAGTTAATGTATTTCTTGCATCAAGTTGTCGCATGATCGTTTATCGATTTTAGGTGATCGCCGGCTTTTCTAAAATTGAAATACGATTGTCTGAATTTCTGTATAAAATATTTTCCAAATGTTTTATTTCTTAAAGATCTTTGTTGATCCATACGTCGACTTCCTTCATTTTTTTGTAAAACGAGTACGGATGCTATCAAGTACTAAATAAGAAATAACCATTGGGCGTGACTAGCAAAAAGCCCCACTCTACAATATACTATTGCTGATAAGAAAGACTCTAATATGTATGGCGGTGGTAAGAAATCGTTGAGTAACGCTTTTACTCTTACTCACGATGCTTCGGATCAACCACCTTCTTTTTTCAGTATATATTTGGAGGCTAGCATGCATAATAATCTATCATAGCTCTTGATGCGAACTTCAACCCAATTTAGGAGTCTACGGAGTTGTTTTCTTTGTCGGAATACTTTTTGAGATTTTCTACTCCTGCAAGATATTCTTCTCGAGCACATTTTATGATTCCTCCTTAGTTAGGGACTCAAGAGAAAATGTTATTTCAGTTTTCTATATTACCGCCTGTTCAGAAATTCAAGTGTTCTTGGCGTATGCTCTATCTTCAAGGAACTTGTTATCGAACTTAGTGATTTGTGTCGTGTTCTTCAATAATGCGGTTGAACTTCTAAAATTTAAACGACATTATACTATTTGATTTCTAAATGTAGCATTTGATTTTTATAACAAGTAACTGTCAACATAATCATAACTGTAGCTTTTACAATTCGTATATATGTCACTATTACTGTTGCTATTTTTCTTATTGTCTGTGTCACAAGAACTTGTCTCCTCATAAAACATTACGCAAGTCATTTTTCTGGAAAGATTTGTAGTGTTTTTATGGGATAAAGTTTTCTTAAAAAAACTAGCATGTGTCTTGAGTATAAGAATATATATATATGGAATGCATATTTTGATCGAAACATTTCCGATTCTATTCAAGCGTTTTGGTAAGGGTAACATTGTCACCGCTCCCTCGTTATTACATCTCTACACTTTCTTTTTTGAAACACGGTCATCGTTTTACCTTCGATTACTAATTTCAATCTGATGTTCATACGATGAGCTTTTACAGCCAGTTATCTCTTTGTTTTAGAGCCGCAATTACTTGGATGAGGAAGCCGTTCTCATTTTCTTTAACAATCGTAAGTTTTATTGTTTTAGATGCTACAAGGTATTCAGTTGGTATTTCTATTTCCCCTCTAATGATTTGACAATAACCTGCAATTGACTATATAGTATAATTGTCGTAAATGCATAAATCTTAATCGAACAGTTTTTTTCAGTTCCAACCTCAAGTAGCTAAAAACAAAAATGCTTTAAATATCGAGTTGAATGTAGATGTATCATGTAAAAAGCCATTCGTTGATTCCCATTGCATTACAAATACTTTAGAATTAGATAATAGTACTCTTTGAAAAATATAAATTACTTCGTCGTTCTTCTTTTTGCATTAGTAAGAGCTCGTTGTTTTTGTGTATAACAAGTAGGCCTAAGCGGAAGACCGTGGTCGATCGTACAATCACTGCCTTCATGGAAAGTGCACTTTATAAGTTTAAGATATTAGCCATGGTCAGTGGCTCGATGATATCCTAACTAGTTAATGTATTTGTCGCATCAAGTTGTCGCATGATCGTTTATCGATTTTAGGTGGTCGCCGGCTTTTCTAAAATTGAAATACGATTGTCTGAATTTCTGTAAAAAATATTTTCCAAATGTTTTATTTCTTAAAGATCTTTGTTGATCCATACGTCGACTTCCTTCGTTTTTTTGTAAAACTAGTACGGATGCTAAGAAGTACTAAATAAGAAATAACCATTGGGCGTGACTAGCAAAAAGCCCCACTCTACAAGATACCATTGCAGATAAGAAAGACTCTAATATACATGGACGTGGTAAGAAAGCGTTGAGTTACGCTTTTACTCGTACTCACGATGCTTCATATCAACCACCTTCTTTTTTCAGTATATATTTGGAGGCTAGCATGCATAATATTCTATCTTAGCTCTTGATGCCAACTTCAACAAAATTTAGGAGTCCACAGAGTTGTTTTCTTTGTCCGTGTGCTTTTTGGGACTTTCTACTCCTGCAACATATTCATCTCGAGCACATTTTATGATTCCTCCTTAGTTAGTGACTCAAGAGAAAATGTTATTTCAGTTTTCTATATTACCGCCTGTTCAGAAATTCAAGTGTTCTTGGCGTATGCTCTATCTTCAAGGAACTTGTTATCGAACTTAGTGATTTGTGTCGTGTTCTTCAATAATGCGGTTGAACTTCTAAAATTTAAACGACATTATACTATTTGATTTCTAAATGTAGCATTTGATTTTTATAACAAGTAACTGTCAACATAATCATAACTGTAGCTTTTACAATTCGTATATATGTCACTATTACTGTTGCTATTTTTCTTTTTATTGTCTGTGTCACAAGAACTTGTCTCCTCATAAAACATTTCGCAAGTCATTTTTCTGGAAAGATTTGCAGTGTTTTTATGGGATAAAGTTTTCTTAAAAAAACTAGCCTGTGTCTTGAGTATAAGAATATATATATGGAATGCATATTTGAATCGGAACATATTCGATTCTATTCAAGCGTTTTGGTAATGGTAATGTTGTCACGCTCTCTCGTTATTACATCTCTACACTTTCTGTTTTGAACCACGGTCATCGTTTTACCTTCGATTGTAAATTTCAATCTAATGTTCAAACGATGAGCTTTTTACAACCAGTTATTTCTATGTTTTAGCGCCGCAATTACTTGGATGAGGAAGCCGTTCTCAGTTTCTTTAACAATCGTAAGTTTTATTGTTTTAGATGCTACAAGGTATTCAGTTGGTATTTCTATTTCCCCTCTAATGATTTGACAATAACCTGCAATTGACTATATAGTTCTAATTCTCGTAAATGCACTAATCTTGATCGAACAGTTTTTCAGTTCCAACCACAAGTAGCCAAAACAAAATGCTTTATCGAGTTGAATGTAGATGTATCATGGAAAGCCTTACGTTGATCCCGCTGTGTTACAGTTACTTTATAACTACATAATAGTACTCTATGAAAAATATATATTATCTTAACATTCTTCTTCTTGCATTTGTAAGAGCTCGTTGTATTTGTGTAGAACTGGTAGGCCTAAGCAGAAGACCGTGGTCGATCGTACAATCTCTGCCTTCATGGAAAGTGCACTTTATAAGTTTAAGATATTAACCATGGTCAGTGGCTCGATGATATCATAACTAGTTAATGTATTTCTTGCATCAAGTTGTCGCATGATCGTTTATCGATTTTAGGTGATCGCCGGCTTTTCTAAAATTGAAATACGATTGTCTGAATTTCTGTAAAAAATGTTTTCCAAATGTTTTATTTCTTAAGGATCTTTGTTGATCCTTACATCGACTTCCTTCATTTTTTTGTAAAACGAGTACGGATGCTATCAAGTACTAAATAAGAAATAACCATTGGGCGTGACTAGCAAAAAGCCCCACTCTACAATATACCATTGCTGATAAGAAAGACTCTAATATGTATGGCGGTGGTAAGAAATCGTTGAGTTACGCTTTTACTCGTACTCACGATGCTTCCTATCAACCACCTTCTTTTTTTTCATATATTTTGGAGGCTAGCATGCATAATAATCTATCATAGCTCTTGATGCCAACTTCAACCCAATTTAGGAGTCTACGAGTTGTTTTCTTTGTCCGTGTACTTTTTTTGAGATTTTCTACTCCTGCAAGATATTCTTCTCTGAGCACATTTTATGATTCCTCCTTAGTTAGGGACTCAAGAGAAAATGTTATTTCAGTTTTCTATATTACTGCTTTGTTCAGAAAATTCAAGTGTTCTTGGCGTATGCTCTATCTTCAAGGAACTTGTTATCGAACTTAGTGATTTGTGTCGTGTTCTTCAATAATGGTTGAACTTCTAAAATTTAAACGACATTATACTATTTGATTTCTAAATGTAGCATTTGATTTTTATAACAAGTAACTGTCAACATAATCATAACTGTAGCTTTTACAATTCGTATATATGTCACTATTACTGTTGCTATTTTTCTTATTGTCTGTGTCACAAGAACTTGTCTCCTCATAAAACATTACGCAAGTCATTTTTCTGGAAAGATTTGTAGTGTTTTTATGGGATAAAGTTTTCTTAAAAAAACTAGCATGTGTCTTGAGTATAAGAATATATATATATGGAATGCATATTTTGATCGAAACATTTCCGATTCTATTCAAGCGTTTTGGTAAGGGTAACATTGTCACCGCTCCCTCGTTATTACATCTCTACACTTTCTTTTTTGAAACACGGTCATCGTTTTACCTTCGATTACTAATTTCAATCTGATGTTCATACGATGAGCTTTTACAGCCAGTTATCTCTTTGTTTTGCCGACGCAATTACTTGGATGAGGAAGCCGTTCTCATTTTCTTTAACAATCGTAAGTTTTATTGTTTTAGATGCTACAAGGTATTCAGTTGGTATTTCTATTTCCCCTCTAATGATTTGACAATAACCTGCAATTGACTATATAGTTCTAATTCTCGTAAATGCACTAATCTTGATCGAACAGTTTTTTTTCATTCCAACCTCAAGTAGCTAAAACAAAATGCTTTAAATATCGAGTTGAATGTAGATGTATCATGTAAAAGCCATTCGTTGATCCCATTGCATTACAAATACTTTAGAATTAGATAATAGTACTCTTTGAAAAATATAAATTACTTCGTCGTTCTTCTTTTTGCATTAGTAAGAGCTCGTTGTTTTTGTGTATAACAAGTAGGCCTAAGCGGAAGACCGTGGTCGATCGTACAATCACTGCCTTCATGGAAAGTGCACTTTATAAGTTTAAGATATTAGCCATGGTCAGTGGCTCGATGATATCCTAACTAGTTAATGTATTTGTCGCATCAAGTTGTCGCATGATCGTTTATCGATTTTAGGTGGTCGCCGGCTTTTCTAAAATTGAAATACGATTGTCTGAATTTCTGTAAAAAATATTTTCCAAATGTTTTATTTCTTAAAGATCTTTGTTGATCCATACGTCGACTTCCTTCGTTTTTTGGTAAAACTAGTACGGATGCTAAGAAGTACTAAATAAGAAATAACCATTGGGCGTGACTAGCAAAAAGCCCCACTCTACAAGATACCATTGCTGATAAGAAAGACTCTAATATACATGGACGTGGTAAGAAAGCGTTGAGTTACGCTTTTACTCGTACTCACGATGCTTCATATCAACCACCTTCTTTTTTCAGTATATATTTGGAGGCTAGCATGCATAATATTCTATCTTAGCTCTTGATGCCAACTTCAACAAAATTTAGGAGTCCACAGAGTTGTTTTCTTTGTCCGTGTGCTTTTTGGGACTTTCTACTCCTGCAACATATTCATCTCGAGCACATTTTATGATTCCTCCTTAGTTAGTGACTCAAGAGAAAATGTTATTTCAGTTTTCTATATTACCGCCTGTTCAGAAATTCAAGTGTTCTTAGCGTATGCTCTATCTTCAAGGAACTTGTTATCGAACTTAGTGATTTATGTCGTGTTCTTCAATAGTGCGGTTGAATTTCTAAAATTTAAACGACATTATACTATTTGATTTCTAAATGTAGCATTTGATTTTTATAACAAGTAACTGTCAACATAATCATAACTGTAGCTTTTACAATTCGTATATATATCACTATTACTGTTGCTATTTTTCTTATTGTCTGTGTCACAAGAACTTGTCTCCTCATAAAACATTTCGCAAGTCATTTTTCTGGAAAGATTTGCAGTGTTTTTATGGGATAAAGTTTTCTTAAAAAAACTAGCCTGTGTCTTGAGTATAAGAATATATATATGGAATGCATATTTGAATCGGAACATATTCGATTCTATTCAAGCGTTTTGGTAATGGTAATGTTGTCACGGCTCTCTCGTTATTACATCTCTACACTTTCTGTTTTGAACCACGGTCATCGTTTTACCTTCGATTGTAAATTTCAATCCAATGTTCAAACGATGAGCTTTTTACAACCAGTTATTTCTATGTTTTGGCGCCGCAATTACTTGGATGAGAAAGCAGTTCCCAGTTTCTTTAAAAATCGTAAGTTTTATTGTTTTAGATGCTACAAGGTATTCAGTTGGTATTTCTATTTCCCCTCTAATGATTTGACAATAACCTGCAATTGGCTATATAGTTCTAATTCTCGTAAATGCACTAATCTTGATCGAACAGTTTTTCAGTTCCAACCACAAGTAGCCAAAACAAAATGCTTTATCGAGTTGAATGTAGATGTATCATGGAAAGCCTTACGTTGATCCCGCTGTATTACAGTTACTTTATAACTACATAATAGTACTCTATGAAAAATATATATTATCTTAACATTCTTCTTCTTGCATTTGTAAGAGCTCGTTGTATTTGTGTAGAACTGGTAGGCCTAAGCAGAAGACCGTGGTCGATCGTACAATCTCTGCCTTCATGGAAAGTGCACTTTATAAGTTTAAGATATTAACCATGGTCAGTGGCTCGATGATATCATAACTAGTTAATGTATTTCTTGCATCAAGTTGTCGCATGATCGTTTATCGATTTTAGGTGATCGCCGGCTTTTCTAAAATTGAAATACGATTTTCTGAATTTCTGTAAAAAATGTTTTCCAAATGTTTTATTTCTTAAGGATCTTTGTTGATCCTTACATCGACTTCCTTCATTTTTTTGTAAAACGAGTACGGATGCTATCAAGTACTAAATAAGAAATAACCATTGGGCGTGACTAGCAAAAAGCCCCACTCTACAATATACCATTGCTGATAAGAAAGACTCTAATATGTATGGCGGTGGTAAGAAATCGTTGAGTTACGCTTTTACTCTTACTCACGATGCTTCGGATCAACCACCTTCTTTTTTCAGTATATATTTGGAGGCTAGCATGCATAATAATCTATCATAGCTCTTGATGCGAACTTCAACCCAATTTAGGAGTCTACGGAGTTGTTTTCTTTGTCCGAGTACTTTTTGAGATTTTCTACTCCTGCAAGATATTCTTCTCGAGCACATTTTATGATTCCTCCTTAGTTAGGGACTCAAGAGAAAATGTTATTTCAGTTTTCTATATTACCGCCTGTTCAGAAATTCAAGTGTTCTTGGCGTATGCTCTATCTTCAAGGAACTTGTTATCGAACTTAGTGATTTGTGTCGTGTTCTTCAATAATGCGGTTGAACTTCTAAAATTTAAACGACATTATACTATTTGATTTCTAAATGTAGCATTTGATTTTTATAACAAGTAACTGTCAACATAATCATAACTGTAGCTTTTACAATTCGTATATATATCACTATTACTGTTGCTATTTTTCTTATTGTCTGTGTCACAAGAACTTGTCTCCTCATAAAACATTACGCAAGTCATTTTTCTGGAAAGATTTGTAGTGTTTTTATGGGATAAAGTTTTCTTAAAAAAACTAGCATGTGTCTTGAGTATAAGAATATATATATATGGAATGCATATTTTGATCGAAACATTTCCGATTCTATTCAAGCGTTTTGGTAAGGGTAACATTGTCACAGCTCCCTCGTTATTACATCTCTACACTTTCTTTTTTGAAACACGGTCATCGTTTTACCTTCGATTACTAATTTCAATCTGATGTTCATACGATGAGCTTTTACAGCCAGTTATCTCTTTGTTTTGCCGACGCAATTACTTGGATGAGGAAGCCGTTCTCATTTTCTTTAACAATCGTAAGTTTTAGTGTTTTAGATGCTACAAGGTATTCAATTGGTATTTCTATTTCCCCTCTAATGATTTGACTGCAACCTACAATTGACTATATAGCTATAATTGTCGTAAATGCATAAATCTTAATCGAACAGTTTTTCAGTTCCAACCTCAAGTAGCTAAAACAAAATGCTTTAAATATCGAGTTGAATGTAGATGTATCATGTAAAGCCATTCGTTCTTCCCATTGCATTACAAATACTTTAGAATTAGATAATAGTACTCTTTGAAAAATATAAATTACTTCGTCGTTCTTCTTTTTGCATTAGTAAGAGCTCGTTGTTTTTGTGTATAACAAGTAGGCCTAAGCGGAAGACCGTGGTCGATCGATCGTAATCATCACGCCTTCATGGAAAGTGCACTTTATAAGTTTAAGATATTAAAGATTCAACGTCGAAATTGGAGGCGATTAAGAGTCTAGTTGATTTGTCAAGTAAGATGAGCTTCTATTCAAACTATGATTTTTTATGCAGTTATGTTTGGGGAAGAAAGTTGAATTCAAGAGTATGCATTAATTTTGATGTAGAGCTATAGTTTAGTAGATGCTTAGTATTCGATAATATTAATTTGATGGAATTTGGTAATTACTTATGCGTGCTTGTTAGGATTGAAAAATGGAAGGAAGATAGTGTACGTAAGCAATTGCTGTGGCTTAGGAGATAGCGAAGAATTTAAGGTGAGGGTTACCGTGCCACATTTTTCTTCGTAGATTAACGCTAGGCTTTCAGCACACGTAACATTTACTTTGATCCTCGGGCATACCTTGCCAATTTCTTGCATATTATGATTATACCCTCCATAGTGCATACTTGTATGTAATATATGTTTTCTTGATATGATAAGTATTTATGATAGTATAAATAGTAACTTGGATTTTCAATACGTTGATAAATGTATCAAATGAGTATTAATGGGAATTTGAAAGATGAGTTATAAACATATGGTTAATGAATGATTGGATAAGAGCTAGATGATTTTACGACGATGTTTTATGGACTTTCTATATGATTTGAGAACGATTCGTATTATATTAATATGCTTTCATTTGTAAGCCAATAGATTATGTTTGACAATAAATTTGAGTTTTATCTAAATGGTATTTATTGAAGTATTTGTGGACTTTGAAATATTTGGAGATTCGCGCTGCTTTTCTTGAGGCACACGATAGTCAGGGGCTGAGTTCAAGATTCTCGTCTCTCTCTCCTCTCTCTTTCATCTATAGATTAGGTGGGTCCATGTGCGTGGAGGCGATAATACCACGGCACCCGGGTTGAATGTATGGATATATGATCGAGCTGGAGACGCGGTCTAGCTCGGTTCTTGGTATATATCCTGACTCCCTGACTGGTATGATTGTTATGGATTGTTGTTGGGCATTGAATGTTTATTTATTAAAATTCCTGTTTGACTTATTCGATTGGCTTTCAATATGAGATTCATTATTTATTATTCATTAAAGTATTTATATTTTAGTTATCTATGTATTTAGTTATTATTTAATATGTTGTATTTAATTACTTATATTTAATTATTAATTTTATTTAATAATTATTTTATTAAATCGCAATGTTTATATTATACTTTTAAAGATAAATTAAAATGTTTATGTATGTAGAGCATATTCTTTGATTTTATTCTATGATCATTTGACTGATGCATATGCATTACATATAATCGAATCTTCCGTACTAAGGACTGAGTCGGTATTGGACAATTCAGGACTTAGTAGGAATGATCTTGATCTAACCCGTTGCATATTTGTTCATGTAGAAAGTTAGTACTTAAACTTCAGGATAATGTATTAGAAAACTTAAACGGTGCATCTGTTATTTTAACCTCACTGAGACTGGGCTCATTTCGTCTTTTCTTTGGCCTCCCCCAGATAGCTCGGAGGCAGTAAAGCAAGAAACAAAGTTAGCACCATCGACGAAGCCACACATTGATGGTATCCCGATGTACTTTAATACTCTATTTTTGCATATAGGTGACTCTGTGATCTCAAGAGGCTTGTACTACTCTGTTAGATATTTATGTATTGTTGTATAGTTTTGGGTATGTATTGTCTTCTAATAGAGTGAGTTGGCTACCGGTAGCCAGTAGTTGTTTTGTGTTTTATTTTGATGGTAGTATAAATTATTTGGTATGAATGTTTTCAGGTTACTATATATTAGAATTGTGTTTATTCCATTGATTTTTAGGGGAGGTGCTATCAAAATTTTATGAAAATTTTGGTACTGGTTATTTTGAATTTGTTGGAACAATTTTGGTGTCATGTCTTAGGTAGGGGTGTGACACTAATAGTGGGTTAAAGAATAGAGTTAGATTTGGTGCAGGGTCAGAACCTCACAGGGAAGACATCTTCACTTCAATTGAGAGGTAGATCACTATCCTATAGGAAGATGCAGCTGATGAACAACCAAATATAGTAGAAACAGAGAATGAACATGTCTTTGATGAACTGCTAGATCAACCAGAAACCCTTCAAATTAGGCCAAGACTTTTCAAACATAGGTCAAGTCATCCTTAAGAAAATAGGTAATGTAGATGAAGGCATAAAAACAAGATCACACTTCAAAGGTAACTTTACTGAATACACAGCCTTTGTTTCTAATACTGAACCAAAATGCATTCTTAAGACTCTTAAAGATGATTATTGGATTGTTGCTATGCAAGAGGAATCAAATCAATTTGAACAAAATAATGGATGGCATTTAGTTAGTAAACCCACTGATAAATCTATCATAGGAACAAAATTGGTCTTTAGAAATAAAATGGATGAAAATGGATATATCATTAGAAACAAAGCTAGGTTGGTAGCAAAAGGATACACTCAGAAAGAAGGCATTGACTTTGATGAAAAATATACTCCTGTTGCTCTCCTTGAAGCAATCAGAATGTTGCTTGCATTAGCATGTCATAACGATTCCAAGCTTTTACAAGTGGATGTTAAAAGTGCATTTTTAAAAGAAAAGGTTTATGTTAAACAACCTCCTGCCTTTGAAAATGAAGACTTTTCCAGAACATGTTTTAAGTTGAACAAGGTGCTGTATGGTCTCAAACAAGCTCCCAGAGCTTACTATAACGCCAAGTGCCATTTTGACTAAAAATGACATATTTGTGATCAGATAATTCACTACATCAGTATACCAAGGTACATCTTCAATGGCGAACAACATCTCATCAGGAAAGCTCTTAAACAAAGGCGTATGCATGCCTAAGTTATTACCCTCATAGGACAATCGAGACAAATGATCAAGTACATTTTCTGCTCGTTTCTTTTGTCATGTTTCTAGATCAAACTCTTGCAATAGTAGAATCCACCTGATCAATCTAGGCTTAGCATCTTTCTTACTCAACAGTTATCTAATTGCTGCATGGTTTGAGAAAATTATTACTTGGGAACCAATCAAGCATGACTTGAACTTTTCTAATGCAAATACCACAGCCAAAAACTCATTTTCATTTGTGCAAAAGTCCACATGAGCTACATTAAGAGTGCGTCTTGCATAATAGATTGTATGAAGTCGATTGAGGGGCTGTTTGGTTCTCGTTTCAAAAGCGGCTTATCAGCTTTTTTCAACTTTTTTCTATTTCACGTTTTTCAATATATATTTTATAAGTATATAAAAAATTAATTTAAAAATTGAGAAAGTGTAGAAAAATTCTACGAAGTGAGATCTTTTTATTGCATATTTTTATTATTTTTTTTGAAGTAAAAAAAATATAGCTCGTTTTCTAAAAAAGACAAAAATACCCTCCATTTTATAAAAGTTCCATTTCATAAGCAATCCCAAACGTACTCTGAATTTATTCAATCTCTGTACTAACACAACTCCTACATCATAGTTAGAGGCATAACACAAGATTTCGAAATTGGGCAAATTTTAGTTAGGGGGCATTATAATGGGGTTTGTTGTGAGTTTAGTCCTAAGTAACTTGCAAACAACCCAAGAATCTTGATTAAAATCAAAGACTACGTCCTCTGCTAAAAAGTTACATAGAGGTCTACTGATCTTAGAAAAATCTTAAATAAATCTCCTGTAAAAGCTAGCGTGTCTCAAGCAAGACCCTCACTTCATTCACATTGGTAGGAGGTGGAAGATTTGAAAAATATCAATCTTAGCCTTATACATCTCTATACCCTCTTAGGAGATAATGTGTCTAAGGATAATGCCTCTTCGAACCATGAAGTCGCATTTCTCCTAATTTAGAACCAAATTGGTTTCATGGCATCTTTTCAACACTAAACAGAGGTTATGTAAATCAAAGTCTTCCATAAATACTCCTATAATTTTTTCTACTATATTTGAAAAGATCGCCACCATGCAACGCTGGAAAGTAGCAGGTGCATTACACAAAACCATATGGCATGCGCCTATATGAATAAGTTCCTTATAGACAAGTGAAGGTGGTTTTCTCTTAATCCTCAGGAGCTATAGGATTTTGGTTGTACCCGGAATATCCAGCTAAGAAGCTATATACTATAGCCAGCTAATCTCTCAAGCATCAGATCGACAAATGCTAAGAGAAGTGGTGTTTCCTTCTGGTAGTATTAACCCTTCTATAATTGATACACATCTTCCAGCCAGTCACTAATCTCGTATACACTAACTCACAACTATAATTTCTCACCACTGTAACCCCAGACTTCTTTTGCACCACATGTACAGGACTAACCCACCTCGAGTTTGAGATAGGATAAATAACTCCAACATTTAGAAGTTTCATCACCTCAGCTTCTACTACTTCTTTCATGTTGGGATTAACTCTCTTATCAGCATCACGGTGAGATTTAGCACCATCTTCTAACAAAATTTGATCCATACACCGAGTAGGCTGATCCTTAATGTCAGCTATAATCCAACCAATCGTAGTCTTATGCTCTCTCAATACCTAAATTAATTTTTCTTCTTCTATAGTGTCAAGATTAGATACAATAATCACAGGAAGGGTTTCATGATCTCCAAGATATACATATTTCAGAGGACTAGGTTATGTTTTCAACTCCAGCTTTGGAGTTTCTATAATAGACGGAACAACTAATTACTTAAAAGTGGCCAAGATTCAAATTTTTATGGCCATCTAGAATAAACAGATACAAAATCACCCATAGTATAAATTTCTCGTAGATTAATAGAGTCGTCCTGAAGAATGATACATGGTTTCTATTGATCAACAACATCAATACTGAAAAAATTGCCTAAATACTCAAAAACCTTCATTACATTAAAAACTTTAAACTCAACAGTCATAGTGAGTGTCCCTTCCTTAACATTTATCTTTGTGCCAGCAATAGCCATAAAAGGTTGACCTAAAATAATGGATTACTCTTTTCCAGGTCGTGGTGTGTCCTCTATACCTAAGACAACAAAATCAGTGGGTAAAATAAATTCATCAACTTTCACTGAAATACATCCTCAAGAATCCTACTAAGAATCTTCACTTAACGGTAGGCAAGTTGCAAAGTCATATTAGTTGTAGAGAGTTTACCTAATCTCAACTCAGTATAAACTAAATAAAGCATGAGATTTATGCTTGTTCCCAAATTCAGTAATGCCTTCTCAAACTTGATACATCCTATATGGCAGGGAAAAGTGAAACTCCTTCGACTTTGAGTTTTAGTGTCAAGTTTCTTTGAAATATTATACTTACACGTTCGGAAAGACGCTTGAATTTGCTCATGCTCTTAAAATTTCCTCTTGTTAGTGCATAAGTCTTTTAAGAACTTAGCATACGCTAGAATTTGCTTAATTGTGCTAACACATGAATATTGATTTCTACCTTTTTAAACATCACCATCAAATCGTTTAACTAATCCTCTTTCTTAAATGACATGAGGCGTGAAAGAGAAGGAGCTTTCGATAAGGTGGAGGTTTATTGTAGAATCTGTTGAATATTTCTTTTCAGATTCATTGCCTACATCTACCTCCTTATTGTCAACATTTTTGCCATTTGTAAGTGTCATAATAGCTATGGCATCTTTATAATTTCTGGATTAGGTTGAGGTTGACTAGAAATTTTACCTTTCTCACGTTCACAGACATGAGATGCAATCTGCCCAACTTGTGTTACAAGCTTTGAGTAGCTTTAGGTCACATGCTGGAAGGTTTCAAATTTGGAGAGGGATTATTTGGTGGAGTTTTAAAGTTCAAATTGATTTTGCATAAAGAATTTTATCAGTTGTTGCAATTTATCGATCGGTTCCTTTTTAGGCTCAGTTTGAACCGGTGCTTGTGCTTGCCAAGGTTTAGAAATTAGGTTTTTTGACTTCTTATTGTTTGGCCAAGAAAAGTTAGGATGATGTCTCCAACTAGTTTTATATGATTAGAAGGATCATTCTTAGAAATTTGATAATTGTTAATTTGATTGGATTGCTGCTGAACAAGTTCTGGACATGAGCCATTCATAGGACAATTACGAATCATATGACAATGTTAGCACAAATTTCGCAACCCTCTCCTCTAGAACGTTGCACACGAGATTGACTATTGTGTCAAACTTTTTCTCCAAAGCATCAAAACTCGCATCAACATTAGTGGGGAGAACCTATTCAATACAATCCTCTCTTTCCTACCGCGCGATCTCTCGTATAATCCCACTGTTGAGAATTAGCACTAAGTCGCTCAAGCAACTCAAATGCTTCGTTCTCAGTCTTATCCATTAGAGCACCACCATAACAACATCCATAATTTGTCTGCTCTGATGTAAAAACTCTCATAAAAATATTATATAATTCTCCAATTTTCAAAACTATAGTGATGGCATTTCTGTAATAGATCTTTATAACGATCACTTACCTCAATGAATAACTCACCATCTCTTTGCTGGAAATTCTGAATTTCCTTACGTAAAGATTGGGGTTTCTACAACAACTGATCCCAAGCATTAATGGATTGTGTCTCAAGAGTATTGAAGCACGCCAGTACTTTCTCCTTTAATGAGAAAGGAAAGAGACAAAGTCGGATTCCTTCATCTAAGACTCCATAAATCTTCAAAGTTGCACAGGTTTCATATAAATTCTTAACATCAAGATAAGGATCCTCATTTGCTTTCTCATAGAAAAAAGGAGGAGTTGATTCATGGAAGGTTTGAGTTCAAAATGTTGAGCAGTTATGTTAGAAGAACAATGTAAGAAGGTGGCCATTGGTTTGGTGATGGGAATAGGATCTCAAAGGTCTAAGTGGCTGATCAATTTCTTGGATACAATCCATTATGTTTAGTTGATTTCTATCCTCACGCCTAATTCTTTAAGATTTCTCAAGTTCACGATGTAATTCAAGAGATGATTAACCTCGAGAGAGGGTTGTCATGCAGTAACTCAAAATCTAAAAGTGAAATGCAAATGCTAAAATGCTCTAAATGCAAAACAAGTGCAAATTTCATGCAAAACATAAATCATCTAAGAGAGACTGGAATAAATCAAAGTTAAGCAAAGTAATCCCCAACAATGTCACCAAAAACTTGGTGAAGCTAAAATCAACTACGAAAACCTAGGGATCCTATCCTACTTTATCCGACAAATGTATAGTTGTTGTCTACCATATAGCAAATATAGATTTGATAAACAGAGATTGAAGCTAAATCTAAATCAAACCAATCTCATAAAATATGTAATAGAATGAAAACTATTTATCAAGTTACAAATGTGTATGAAAAGAGAAAGCTAATAAATCAAGAGGAGATCAAGAGAGATAGTAAGAGGGAGAAATCAAGTTTTTCAAAGAAAACAATTTGTTCCAAAAGCACCACTATGGATCAAGGTAAGCTTATTATCTCGTTTAAATGTTTATTGTAAAAATTAGTGTGTTTCTAGATCTTGGTATTACGATTATGTAAGTTGTATGTTACATAGAATTAAGATAATTTCTAGCAATTGGTATGAGAGCTAAGTTTTAGAATCAATGATTTTTCATAAAGATTGCTTTTTCTCGTGATTATGAAATCCTAATTTAAGTGTTGGGATATTATATATTTCCGCTATGTTATTATAAATTTTATTGATTGTTTCAATTGTTTCAAAGCATTTTTGTTGTTTGAATTTACATTATTATGATGGTTTGTTAGTCATCAAAGTGGCCAAATCTCAAGTTTTACAATTTAAATTTGCATTATGATGATTTGTTAATGACCAAAGTTGGGAAATGTTGAGTTTTGTATTTGTAGAGTTTATATATCAATTTGAATTCTCGTAATGTTAGTTTGTTGGTCACCAAAGTGGCCAAACTTTAAGTTCTTGTGAATTTCAATTATGTGATTTATGTATTCAATTATTCGTAAGTATGTGATGCTTGTAATTGAGATGACATTATATAATAGATTTTATTTTATTATGGATAATTGATTTTCATAATTATAAGGCATTTAAAATCACCCAAAGGTTGATTCGTAGTTCTTATAATTAATGAATATGATGTGATGATTTATATAATCTATTAGATTTGTTTAATGTATCTAAAGATAATAAACATGTCTAATTTGAATATTTTTTAATTATCAATTTTAGTTAAATTTTTTATTTTAGCATCATCATGGTTTGTGCTTGTATATCGTTGTTTTACCCAAATGAGACTACGATATAAATTTATTGCTTATATGAATTGTTTGAATCTGAGTATGTGTTTATTCTTAAAATCAAAGCACTAGTTTAGAGCATCTACTAACTTTGGAACTATTTCTATCTCTTTACATTCGCATTCTATGTCTATATCATTGTTTAGTGGACTCAATTTTTCTAATTAGTGTGAACAAGTTCAGTTTCACTTAGGTGTGTTGGATCTTGATCTAGAAATCTTAACAGAAAAACTCATTCCTCTTATTGATAACAGCAATGATGAAAAGATCTTTCCATAGTAATTAGGAAAGATAAAAAGGACTAATCTTAATCTTCATGCGAATGACTGCTACAAAGAACATTAAGTCAACTCTTCCTACAATAGAAAATTCTATGGAATATATAAAGTAAGTGGAAGAGCGTTTCCAAACGGCTAATAAGTTACTCGCTTTGACACTTATGGGTACATTGACCACCATGAAATTTGATGGTTCTCGTACCATGCATGAGCATGTTATTGAAATGTCTAACATTGCAGTAAGATTAAAGTCTTTAGGATGAATGTTGATGAGAATATCCTTCTAAAGTTTATTACTTATTCGTTGCCTCCTGAATATGGTCCATTCAATTAACTACATACCTTGAAGAATAAATTGAATTTGAATGAATTGCACAGTATGCTTGTGCAAGAAGAGAAGACTTAACAATTTGGGAACTCATTCCGTTCATTTCTTTAAGCATCAAGAAGCTAGAAACAAAGTAGAAAGAAAGAATGGAAAGGCAATGCAAAATTCTATTACTATATGGGATTGAGGAGGACTTGGGTCAAGTGCATTGGACATGGCTGCGGGTTGTCCTACCAAGGCCCATGGTTGCACTAAAGGAGTTTGTAATTTGAATCTCATTAGAATTTAGGAGTATATGAATTTCATTAGGAGACTAGTATTAGTGTCCAAGTTAGGTTGAAGTCCTAACTTTAGAAAGTTGTAGTAGAGTTAGAGTTTTACTCATAAGAGAAAGAGCTCTAGCTATTTAATAAGAGTGCTTGTACTCATTAAGAATAATGAAAGAAGAATCGAATTAGTTATTTTGTTCAAATTTTATCTTTTAGTTCCTTAGTTTATCTAGCATTAGAATAGTTTCACGATTCGTATGATCATGAATCGTAACAAAACCACTTATGACAAATGGGTTTACTGCTCCGTTCCATAAGAAACAACGTAAAGATGACAAGTGCCCGTTCTATAATAAACCTGGACGCTATCAGAAAGATTGTCTGAACGAAAGGGTTTGTTCGAAAGGAAAGGCAAGCATTATGCTTTTGGATGTTTTGAATCAATTTTAGCTGAAGTTTCTTATAATACTTGGTGTATTGATTTTGGCCTACCACTCATGTTTCAAATACGATGCTGGAATTTATTACGACCCGAATCATAAACCCAACTGAGAATTAATTTTCGTGTGGAGTCGAGTCAAAGTTCTTGTTGAAGGTGTAGGGTTTGATTTTAAACACCGAGTATCAGTTACATAGAAAAGTAAAAATTATCATTTGATAGATGTGTTGAATATTATAGAAAATATGATGAAATAGGACAATGTTCAGGTCCATTTGCTAAGTTTTTTGAAAGACATATTATATATGCTTAGTACATAATGTCAGCTACACCACAACTAAATGGCGTAGCAGAAAGGCGTAATCGTATACTATAGATATGGTTAAAAGTATGTTAGGTAATTCTTCTCTACCCAAGTCATTGTGGATCCATACTTTAAAAACTATCATGTATTTACTAAACAGGATTCCTAATAAGGCAGTTGTCAAGACTCCTTTTGAACTATGGATATGAAGAAAACCTAGTTTAGGACACCTGCATATGTGGGGTTGCCAAGCGAAAATAAGAATTTACAATCCACATGAAAAGAAACCGGATGCAATAACAACTAGTGATATTTTACAGTTATCCAGAAAAACAAAAAAGGTATAGATTTTATTCTACTAATCATTGTACGATAATTGTTGAAACTTTTAAAAGCTAGGTTCATTTAAAAAAACTGAAGTCAGTGGAAGTGGAGAGCTAGTAAAGTGGATTTCAAAAGGTTAGGGTACAAATTCCTTTATACTTAACCTATTATAAAGTTGTTGTTCCTATAGTTTTGGAACAATCTCATAGCTTATAAGAACAACAAATAGCAACAAAAAGGTCTAAAAGTTAAAGAAAATGATTATGTGGTTTATTTTACACGAGTCAGATTTTGATGTAAGCATTGATGTTGATCGAGTTTCAATTTCACAAGCCGTTTGAAAGTGCCAATGTTCTCAATGGACAGATGCCATAAAATATGAGCTAAAATTTATAGAGCATAATGAAGTCTGAAACTTCTTGAATTGCCATAAGGACATAATGATTGAGTGCTAATGAGTTTTTAAGACCAAACGGGACTCAAATAGTAATATCAAAAAATATAAGGCTAGACTTGTTGGTAAAGGTGTGACTCAAAGAAATTGTGACTATAATGAAACTTTTCTCCAGTTTCGAGAAAAGACTCATTTAGAATCATCACAGCTTTAGTGGCTCATTATTATTTAGAACTGCATTTTTTTGATTGGAATTTAGATGAAGTATATATATATCAACCTGAAGTTTTTTTTTGTTGAATGAAAAGAACGGTTGGTGTGTAAACTTAAGAAATTAATATACGAATTCAAGCAAACTTCCTGACAGTATTATCTTAAATTTAATTACACTATCACTTATTTTGGATTTAATGAAGATCCTGTTGATCGGTGTATATATCTAAATGTCAACGAGAGCAAGATTATATTTCTTATTCTATATGTTGATGATATTTTTCTTACAACAAATGATCTTGGTTCATTATATGAGGCTAAGAAATTTCTCTCTAGGAACTTTGAAATAAAAGATATAGGAGAAGAAACTTACGTAAGCGAGATTAAAAATTTCTCGAGATCGACCACAAGAATGGTTAGAGTTGTCTCAGAAAACATATGTTTATAAGTCTTAGAGGAATGTGGAATGCGAGGCCATTATCAAAGTAATGCAGGGCATGATTACTAGAAAACTACAAAGAAAATATTAAGATATTTGCAACGCACTAAAATACCATATGCTAACTTACTGAATATCTGACAATTTGAAGGTTGTCAGGCTTTCAAATTATTGAATGTGTCGATAATAGAAAATTCACATTCGGTAATGTGTTCCTATTGGTTGGAGGAGCAAAATTTTGAAAACGTGCAAAATACTCTGTCATTACTACTTTCACTATGGTAGCTGAATTTGTACTATGCTTTGAAGTCATAGTTCAAGTTAATTAGCTACGAACATTATTTAAGGGGTTGAAATTGTCGACACTATTGTTAAGCCGTTGAAATTTTGTTATGATAATTATGTAACAGTTCTTTTTCTCTACAAACGGCAAGTACTCTAAGGGTGAGGTGAGGCATTGGTATCAATGAATTCAACAAAGGAGATGAGATTTACAATCCACAAGCTAAGATATTCAAAAAGAAATCAAGTGATGGAATTTTGCGTGGCAAAGATTCCTCGAAAAATGGTGAAGTTCGGTTGTGGAGAGCTACTTGCATAGAGTTTTGCTGCTAGTGAAGTTTCTCACACAAGGAGGATTCTTCGCTTTGTCGGAGACACACAGCATAAGAGTTTTGTGGAGCGCTGGTGTAGGGAAAGCTATGCAGCCAAGAAGATAGGGTTTCCCTTGCTCGTGTGAGTAGCTTGCGTTGACCTAATTCATTGGTTTCCTTCGCGTGACAAGATAAGGCCACTTATTTATTCTTTCTTTTCTTAACTTATCTTTGATTCTTCTTCTTCAATCTTCATCTGTTATCAGCACAAATAATATAATTTAGCTAATATGTGTAAGAAATTAACAATTGGAGTATACAAAAATGTATTCAAAATGCATATAGTTATACTATTAGACGCCAATCAGGGAAGTAGCTCGTCGACTGAAGAACACACAGGACAATGACAAGCACAAATGGTTCAAGAGTCGGGAAGCATATAGAAAGTGTTTACACTTGTCTTCGGCTACCAGTCCAGCCTCCGACGACTATCCAATTTGAGGACTTCAACTCCGCCGGACTAGAGGTTAAAGAATTATTGCGAATTTCACGGATACTGAACTCACTGCCCGGTATGTATTATGAAGGCGTTGTACGATTTCCTATACTAACGGAAAGTTGATTGGAAAATCCTCTCTGAGCATAGAGCTTCATGATGTGAAGATCAATTTAGAGCCAAGATTCGTGGCTCTACTATTGAATGTTCCCTACCATGAGAATTTGGATCCGTTGGCCTCTACAAAGGAAAAATACCTGAAGTTGGCATTAGCCACACAGATTATTTGAGACAAAGATTTGAAGTCGATTGCCAACCTTCCTCTTCTTCCAAGAGCACTGTGTCACATCATCTCCAGAATGGTGATAACCCAGATCAGAAAGTTACAATGACCCATCCACACTAGCTCCTACATTCTCTAAAGGTTAATGAGACAGCTTCCTCTGAACATCTCTAGATTATGATCAACCACATGAAGGAAGTATACAAATCTGAAGCCAAGCACCTGCCGTATTAGAATTTGCCGACTTTTGAATGTATAAATAGATAAATTTGGAGAAGAAAAGGTACATAGCAGGATTGTTCTTGACAACAAGTTCATCTCTGGACTGACCTCAACAGAAACCAGACATGCTCAACCTTCAGAACAGCAACAGCAAAGACAACATTATTAACAAGTGCCACAACAGCCTCCAGATCAAGAAGTACCAGGATTCGTTTTAGTGCCTATAGAACAAATGTAGCAAATTTGTTATTTAAAACATGCAGACAATTCTACGAGGACAAATGCAACAGTTACAGGAAGCAGTTACCACTTAGGCTGAAATAAGCGAATTTAGAGTCCAGGAAATCAAGAACATTATCACCACAGCTGTGGCAAACTTAAAGAAGCATGATAGGAAAAGCAACCGCAAGGAAGCTCAAGTATACTCTCTGCCAGACTCTCCACAACAGCAAGAACAAGATCCTCCAACAGAATCTCAGCAAGAGCAGGATCCAGTTTTAGGTGATAAAACAGAAATCCTTCTCCAATCATCTCCTGCACCACCCAAACACAAAAGACCCGTACCACCAAGCTGCGCACATCTGGAAGGCGTAAAGCCTAAACTATAAAGCTTGGCCTGAATTCTCAAAGCCTAACCCAAACCATCATTTACCGCTATGCAACTTTAGCATTTGTTTTGGTTAGCATTCAGGAATGGTTTTGATTCTGTTTTCCTGTTCAGAATTCCTGCTAGTTATCTAGGTGTTTAAGCAAAAACATGTGTTAATTATGCATCACATTTATACGCCATGTGAATTATTCTATGATAAGCATGTATTATCTTGATGTTTGAGACTCTATTTTGTGCTGGAAAAGCTACTCTCTACCCTCAAATTTTTGTTGATGACAAAAAAGGGGACAGTTTGGTAGAATATTGTGTTGTGTAATAGCACAGGTTGTTGCATAGACAAAGGGTAGCCCAAAGTACGGGCGAGAATCTTAACGTTCTGTTTGGATAGAGGAGTAATAAGTAAGAGAAAATAAAAGTAAGATTAAACAAGAGTAGATTATTCAGGTGAAAACGAAAGTAAGAGTAATAATTTATCTCATCTTGTTTGGATATACTAATAAGATTAATGAAGAGTACATGATTATTCTTGTTTGATAACTAAAGAGTAAATAAGAATAATTTTTATAAAAAGACTAAAATATCCTTTTAGTTTTTTTGTGTTTTTTAGTTTAAGAATTGCTAGCACCAAAGAGGAGCATTTCTTCCGTTGTTGTGGAACATTTATTAGGCACTTTTTTCATTTAAATATTATTGGAATCTCTTTGACTCTCAACAATAGATTTTGTTTAAAACTTTAAACACATTTATCGGGCAACGAGAATATCAGATCAAAAAGCAATGATAAGATAGACATAATGCATCCACGCGTTACAGTTTAAAGTTCATCGAACATCAAAATATCGTTCTTTCAATCTGATATATAACTTAAACATATCGAATTCGATTAAATGGCGCGATAAGTAGGCACTGGCAAGATCCTGAATAAGGAATAAACTAAAGCTGCATATGATCTGTGAGGTCGTTTGGTTTGTTGTGCTTGGATGCTCCAAGTAAAGCTGCATCTTCAGAGGTTCACTGCTCATGGACTTGATTGGGGTAAAAACTGGCAGCTGTATCGACTGCTTTGTGTCTGTAGGAATCCAAAGCTAAGTATTGTTACTGGTGCCTTCATCTGGCAAGGCACAGAAGTATGCAGTGACCTTCCAGCTGCTACCTGCAGTGTTATTATACACATCAAACGTTCAGACTCAGCTATAGTATGGACATAATAACACATGCATCATGCAAGGAAAAAGTTATATCAAGAGGAAGATAAGGAAAGACGAGTCAAAAAGTAATACTCAAGGTAACCATATCGATATAGTGAAATATATAACCTAAGACCCTTAGCTTAAACCATGAAAAAAAAGAATACTTAAATGCATGCACAAAGTAATACAAACCAGAGATTCCACCGTGAACACTAAAAACAACAACAAATTTATAGAGTACTACAAAACAAAGAATAGCTAAAACTGAGATGGTGAGGCAAAACTTTCACCTATTTAGCTAGCAACTAGAAATGTATTTCAATATATTCACCTGGTTTACCATAAAGTACTCAAGCAAATCCAAAAAACTTCAAACTCATTAGAATTGAAGTAATCTTCCCCGTAATTTATCAATCATGCCACCAAAAGCATACAACATGTTACCTTAAAAAGTCTAACAATGTTAGGAAAAATTAGACTACACAAGTAAACTTGAAGACTAGGTTATTGGTAGGGGAAAAAAACAAATGAAAAATCAATGAGGTGATGTAGTTAGCTTTAATGAATGATTTGCAGTTCAACCAGAATAATAAAATACTAAGCAGACACTCTAAACAAAAGTGAGGAATGATCAGGAATAAAACTATAGTTTTGATGCATTTAACAGATTTGCAATGAAATGCATCCCAAAAATAGATTTTGTTCAAAATTGATTTTACTAAAATCAAGCATACAATTTTCAGTGACAGTAAAACTTTCTTCAGAAAGAAAGTATAGAAAATTATTTTGGCTTTCAAAGATAGCAACAATGTTGTACTCTAGCAGTGGGAATCAAACCAAAGTCTAAACAATGCCTAATGGGAATCAAATCACTTGTTGTTTGACCTGACAATATTGTGGCAACTCCAAGTCTAATCTCTAAACAATTTTATACTTATTCAGGAAAAGATAGCTAGTCAACCCAATTGTGCATTGCTGTTCAACCGCCACTTAATGGGGATCTGATAACCAATTTAGAGGAGCGAAGTAAAGCATTAGAAGCACATGAAAAATTTGAAGCAAAGAACTTAATTCTTACCTCCCGACATCAAACAAGTGGCTGTGCTGGATCCTCAAAAAAAGGCTCCACAGTGAGCAAGAGCGTCTCATGTCATATAAAACACTCAGTTCTGCACATGTTCTCAAAAGCAAGAAAGTTGAGCAAGTAGTGAGCATCACACAAGATATAAATAACTCCAAACATGATTCATGGCAGATCAAGTGCAACTAAAACCAATTAACATCAAGTATGGAAATCTTAATAATGCTATAACAATGCAACTGATTAATCATATTTAGATCCGTATGGAATCTAAACAATTTCAAGCTACTAACAGCAGCAACAGCACTTAGAAAGAAATGATATATATGTATGAGTTACTGTCACTGCATCAACTAGCAAACTGAAAAATCGGCAGTTACTATATGTCCAAAGCAAATGCTGAACATTAATTACAACATCTTTAAGAAACTACCTTTTGAATGAAAGGGAATAGCTCGTTTGTGACAGAGTGAATGTATCCATCAAGCTTAGGATGCCGAGCACGGTGGACGACCACGTTCATATACCTTCTCCCTCTCAAAGATTGAGGAAAAACAAACAAAAACATAAGTCAGAACTTCTGTTATTCGATTGAGGAAAAACAAGACCCATATTGTTGATAATCAACAAGCACCAAAATAGACTATTTAAGAACATAGAAATCGTAATGAATTTGATGAATTAGCCAACAACAACCAAGATAAACCAATGAGCTGAAACCAAAACCAAATAATCAAACAAAACTCATACTAGAACAGTTGACACCGAAGAAAATCGAAGTCAAAATCAAGCAATATCTCTAACTATTGCTAGAAATTGAATCTGAAAAATCAAATCGAACGAGGAGCGGTGAATTGAAAGCGACATAGACGATGAAATAAACGAAAGTTTCGAACGTACCTCTGTCGACGGCGGGGAGGCGGCAAGCGGCGCGGCGAGATCGGAGAAGAGCGTGGCGAGTATAGAGTTGATCGAAACACTAATGAGATACTGCAGTTGGGATCGAAAAAAAACCTACGTAAATATCATCAAACAACATGGACACTTCACATTATCTACAATCACCCAAAATTCTCTTCACTTGATTACACCCTATATTGAAGTGTAATGAATTAGTTTCAAATAAAAATTAATTGAGAGTAAAATTCTCACCGTTACTCTTATAAATTTATTAACAAACAAGAGCAACGGAGAGTAATTAATTTATTTACTCCCAATTGCTTTCCAACACTCCCAATCCAAACACAGTTAATATATACCAAAGCAAATATGGCATAGACAAAGGGAGAGAGTCATACAAAAAAAAAGTCAAATGTAAAGTTTACTATTGAAAATGTTTTTATGCAACTGTAAGGTAACTTTTGACACATATACTAACAATTCTCAATAAGTTTTGTCATCAATAAAAAAGGAAGGAATATTGAAACTCTCTAAATATTTTTGATGATCATAAATATTAATAATTATTATTTATGAATTATGTGTACTAATGATTTGAATCTAATTATTGAACTAGCATAACAAGAGCTCGAAAGAAAAACTGCTCAGCACGAACAAAATATAGACGAACGTTTTGCAAAAACCTATCACAATATAACTAACTATTTTGCAGGAAAGCGCACTGAAAAACAAAGCACCCTTGAAGTTGTTGTAACAGAGGAGCCGAATGCCGAATAGAAATAGAAGATATGAATAAAAAGTAGTCAATGACCTAGTACAAGGCCACATGTTACAACGGAGTTCAAATTTCAACACGACTCAAGCCACTCATCAGAAACATATCAATAGATTGACCCGCACTAGCCACATCGACTCAATCATTCAGTCTATCAAATCTACTGGGGACCACATAATCAAGTTCAGTGGGTAGAAAGAAACGTGCACAACGAAAATTTTAAGTTCTCGCTACAAGCAGCTCATTAATTGTAACAAAAATATCAAATTGCCACAACGGATGTCGAATTGAATGCAGAACCAAGATCCAACAAGATCCTATCATACCTAGTCGGATCAAACTTGAAGCTGCTCAACGGATCAATTGATGATCAATAACGAGAACACACTAAAGATAATGTCTTGGAGATTGGGTCGAGTAGGGGCAACAACGGCAAGAAATTTGAGGGAGATAATAGCCGAGTAAGAAGAGAAAGGAAAGTTTTTGATGAACAGAGCAAGTGAGATTTTACTAAGCCATATCCATTGCTCCAATTCTCAGACAAGCTCAAGCACATCACTTTCTCATCACTGGCTTTCTTTGGATTTGCTTACACCATTCAATTTGACAGTTCTTATTTGTGAGGTAGATCCTGAACTATATCCTATGTTGTAACTCTCTCTGAAATGTGTTAAGTGCTGTTTGCATTTGGAAGTGAAAGGCTTACCGTAGTTTTTACTAGTGGAACTGTTCTTGTAAGGATAGTGACTACCGCAGTAGGCAAGTAGGTAGTGAGACTACTGTCGGCTCATCTCTAGGAGTGAACCAGTCAAGGCAAGTGTGCATGGCTAAGCACGTGTCCTAGGTACTTTTCCAAAACAAGAATACTGGATTTCACTAACGTAGAGTGGTCATAGACAGAGAAATTCATTTGCCGAAACCATGTAGATTGTCTGTGTTTTGTTGCGCTTGTTGATTGCTTAAATTCTAAATTGATAAATTGTCATACACTAACCCCTCTGTTCTGGTAGGCTTTGTTTTCAGGAGGCTGTCGTAAACCAAAAGTGGTTCTATTTCATAGGATAAGTATAAATTTTTTTATAACAACTCATTTTACCCCTCCCTTTGTTTTTGCAAGATTTTACAACATTTCCTATCTTTCCTCAAAAAATAAAAATTTAGTAAGACCATTTAAGAAAAAAGAAAAATTTGGTAATATTCTTTGTTTTATTCAAACTCATTAACTATTCAAATCTCCTCTTATCAGTAACATTCCATCTCCAATGCCCATCAGCAAACCCTACTTCTTCTGCTTTCTTCCTATCCCAATCCAGTTCGAACATTCGCCATTCCTTCAACCAACAAAGCTTCTGCAGCTCTGGGTCCATCTCATCATGAAGTTTCCACCATCTCCGGTGTGCCACGTTGCTCGTGTAAACCCTCTGATCATCAATGTTCCAATTGCAGTCATAGTCTCTATAACAAAGCAATGGCTTCAACCCAGGTAAAGTATCGCGTAAAGCTCTGGCGGGTCTGCTCCAAACAAGTGGTTCTTCAAACTAGCTTCTATCGTAGTATTAGCCCAGAAGTTCTTCAAGAAATTGACACGACGAGGTAACCGGTGCCACCACACAAAGATCTCATTCAAGAAACCTTGGTCAACGCCATTGTACGTGTTAATGTCCTTTCGCCTTTTCATTAAGGGTTTGAAAGTGCAGTTTGACGGTTCTGTTGGAGCTCCAACGTTGATTTGATGATAACAATGATTAAGAATTATAGTTTATGAATTAGGGTGAGCTAATGACTTGAATCAAATTCACAGGACTTTATAAATAAGATTCATCATTCACCTATCAAACAACAAGCCATCTATAGCGCTTCTACAGATAGCCACCTGACAGCCAGAGAATCGCAAACAGAGCATTTGAAACAGAGAAGAGCAGAAACTATAGCATACAAAACAGAGGATCTCACAGTCACCCAATAGCCAGCTGCTCAGCTACTGACTATATGAGATTTCTCTGTAACGCAAAGAACAGAGAATCGGGTTCATCAGTGAAGTTCCTACTCAAGTTTTAGACCTTACAGAAATACACATTACTAAAGAAGAATGCACATATCACATTGTACAAGATCAACAATGAGCCAACCATCATTCTTATTCATAAGAAAAGTCATGTGCAACCGTCAAGAAGAAAAGCAAGAAATAGACCCACTAAACTCAGCAAGAAGCAATAAAGTAGAGTCAAGTTGTTAGAGTCCACAAATTCAAAGCGGTCAACTTAGCTGGAAACAACAAACCAAAGAACCCAACTCAGCTATGAAATTTAACAATTGAGGACAGTAGGCGGGAATTTCAAATTGCCTTCTTCGTTGCACTTAATATAGAGGAAAGAGAGCATTAAATGCATGAAAGACTTGCACCAGTTTAGCCAAAAGAAATCTTGAGGCAGCTGATTGATCACTAAACACAATCTTCATCTATACTTTAGAAATCTGCCACTGCAGACCAACGGAAATATTTTTCTAACTGGAAGAACCACCTACATGTAAAATTAGAAAACTTTATAAGAAGAGAAGTTGAAGAACGAAGAGACAGAGGGGATAGCGAGCCAAAATTCAAAAATAAATTTGCACTACATCGACTCAATTTCTCAAGCAAAGAAACTCCTCATGCTGCCAATCCCTTACAGAGCATCATCTTCAGCAACAACAAGTTTGATCATCTCAACAGAAAACCTTAAGTTCATTTATTTACTTTGAGATAGATCTTGTGCTCAAACCTGTTTTTTCTTAAGTCACTTGTAAACGTGTGTTAGAGTGCTGGTGCACTTGGTAAAGGAGCTCGGTTAGAGCTTGAAGAAAGTTCTTAGATTTTGTAGCAAGGCTAAGTTGTCAGTCAGAGGGACTAGGTTGCCCAGTAGGTTGGGAAGGGTTGTCTTGGCGAAGAAACTTTTAAGAGTAAGTGTGCTTGGTGAAGCACTTTCTTTTGGTTTGTGTAGCTTGTTAAAAGTCTAGTGAAGTTTTAACTTTTGTAATAGAGCATCCGTAGATGTATGCAAAGGAGTTGCTGAACCACTTAAATACTCGGAGTACTCTAATCTTAACACAGACAACAATAACATATATATATATATTGTGACTGTCTCTGTCTGCAAGATACAAGTTTATTCATAGCCGGTTGAAAACCTGTTGTCTGTAGTCTGTAGTAACATTCTTTCTTACAAAAATTTTTATTTGTAAGCTCAATCCACCCCTCACCTCTTGAGTTAATCTTGAAGGAGAATCAACAGGTTCCATGACCATGACACCAAAATTAAATATCACTTTGTCGTTTCCGGTAGCAGATATTTGCGGGAAATGGAATAGTAAGTCGAGGTTCTTAAGGACAACGATGTCGGAATCGATGAAAACCACCTTGTCGTAATGCGGGTTCTTTTCCGATGCGGGTTGAGCATACGTTCGATCAAACGAAGAGTCCATCCAGCCATTTTGAGAGCCTGGAGCTTCTCTGGTGGGATGGATTTGTCGTGGAGAAGGATGAGATCACGTGTTGATCCTGTCTTTCTGATGCTTTGAGCTAAGGTGATTGCGCCGCAGAGTTGTAAGAATCCGATGCGTGAAGGACCGTCGCGTAGGCTTTCGCGTGCTGGAGCGGGCATCGCGATGAACCTTGAGAGATCGTACTCTTCATTTCCTGCATCACTCCCAAGTGCAAAGCTCCTCAGAGACTTCAAATAACAGCTCGCTTTTTACAAACATTTCTTCGAGTCCGTCCTTGGTCTAACAGAAAATCGAGTACTCCACCCATCATGGAAGACTATTTAATTGATATGTGTTAAAGAATGATTTAGTCCCATATTGCTTATCAATGGTCCTGAGATAATATTTATAAAGACTTGGGCTCACTCTTCCCATTACCAATTGATTTTGAGAAGAATCCTAAATTCGTCACATAGTATCAGAGCGGGTTGGGCCGGATCGGCCCAATATGTGAGCTAACTCTAACTTTATTATCCATATCTATTCAGAGCATTCATGGTCCGTTTTATTTTAGGGCAAAATTAGCCCGCTTCATTTCAGGGTAGATAGCCCGTTTCATTCAAAGGACAGTTGTCCACTACATTATATGGCAAATAGCCCATTTTTATTTTAGGGCAGGTCGCCCGCTTCATCCAATTTATTACAGGGCACGTAGCCCACATTAATTCAATTTAAAAAATTAAAAAAAAAAACGCTTGCTGAAGGGCAGGTGTTAAAAAATGATTTAGTCCCACATTATTTATCAATGCTCCTGAGATGATATTCATAAAGACTTGGGCTCACTCTTCTCATTGCCAATTGATTTTGAGAAGAATCCTAAATTCGTCACAGTTCATTGAGAAACGTTTTCTTGAAGGGGCTACGTATTGAAAACAGTGAAATTTACTTACCATGTAGCTTTTATGCATTTAACAAGTCTGAAAAACGTTCTTAGTTCGGAGACATAATACTTAGTTCCTGTGTGACTGAAAGACTTACGGGTTAAAAGTTCTTAGTTTGGTTTTGATTTTTTTATTAAAGAATAGGAAAAGATTATCATATCATGTTAGCATAATGAGAAAACAATGGAAACAACTGTTGGCAGTGGTGATTGTTTAACTAACATGAACATGAAGTCGTTAGATGATTAATTAAAGTTAATTGATTATTTTATGTCATCACAGTGACCCAGAAAATGTGCACAGTGATGAGAAAATTCCACCACCTACCGATCTACCAACCAATTGTGTTTGTTTAAACAATCTGTACTTGATTGATTGAAATACTTTCGTTCAAAGAACATATATTTGTGAAGAAGCTTCAAGTGAAAGCAAACTTTGACAATATATACGTGTAGTTTTCTTTGATCCTGTTATTTTCTTGTAGCCAAAAGTAGTGAACTTGACATGGATAGAAAATGTATCAACTCTCTCTCTCAATGTTTGCGAAGGACTAGAGGTCTTTATCGTTAGTAGTTTTGTCATCATTTCCAATTTACTTACTACAAATTATATATAAATAATTTAAGAATCATAATAAAAGGTTCTGATTGACATTATGTTTTTAGGTCCCTATTAGAAAATGGCCTTGCGTTACAGCCACGTAACTTAATTTCTTGCAGTCATTGATTATGCTAGAAATCTAATATCATAATTACCAATATATGCTTCTTGAATCAATTTTTTATTTTTTGTTTTCTTCAAATTTTGAGGGAATTTTGGTGTCTGTTTTGTAATAAGGAAAGCAGAATAAGGAACCATACCTTCTCCCCACAAAGGCAAGGCAAGGTTGCTAGAACCTACAGGCATGACCACCTTCTGCTCTAACCTCTCAACATCAATCTCATATAACCACCAGTTACCTTCATGCTTTATGACATCGTCACAACGGAAGAAGTCCATCATTGGTCGGCACCGGCTAAAGAACATCAATCTAACCCTCCCTTGACTATTCCTGGTCACACGCCTCACCGCCAGATTCGCAACAATGAGATGAACTTGAAGCCTGTACACATCCCTTTTCCACCCTTCCCTAGGCCAATGGCAAGGTAACTTAGCCGCTACTACATCCATCTCACTAGATGCAGTGAAGTCTAGCATCGGGTATCTCTGGACATAAGGGTCCTTGGTTGTCCTCCTCCTCGTCGATCCATTCAGGGAACAAATGCTTCCACTTCAAGAGTTTAGACACTTGTGGAGCTTGATTTCATTGGTGTACCTCCATAGCTTCACCTCTTCTTCTTTTAGGTTCACCAACCCTACCCTTTTGTCTTTGAGAAATTCATTCAAGAATACAGGTGCCTTCACCTGCAGCAATGGCTTCTCTTGAAGCACCGCCTTCATTGCCACCCCTTTCTCAGCCTTCATAAATTTTACAATATCATTTTTAATTGCTACTACAACATTTTTAAGATTGCAAAAACATATATGGAAGATTATATGTAGCTAAATAAAGAGTAGTACTCACCTTACCTTGTTAAAGTAGCAATCACCGAATGCGCACCACCTGAGAGAGGCAGTACTCAGGGCATCGTATAACGAATCTGGTTCAAGAACAACTGTAACATAGATTACGAAAAATATCGAGAGAAACACGACATTGATCCTGATGACCAATTTCTTAGTATGTATATGAATAATCATATATATAGTATGTTGTTGATTTCCTATTTAATGTGTTTGGGTATTATATTGTACTGGTTTGACTTGTTGTGGGCTAAGCTAAGCTATAGTTGGAGATAGAGGTCCTAACATGCAATGTTTCCTTCTCCTTTTATTTTTCTCCTCAACTCTATTTTTCTCCTTCTCCACCCAACAACCACCCTCTCGGTCTCCTTCCCAGCGTCCGATCAACCCCGTCCGACGGCTATTTCTCTTCTTTTTCATTCCGGCGTGCATCTCCTCACCCTCTTTTTCGTCTTCCTACCTCAATTTCGCCGTATTTAGCTTAATCATCACCGAGCCAAAAACCCCAACCTTCGTCGGAGTTATTCGCCGGCAATTGGATGCACCGAGCTGCTAAAAACCATCTCCTCACCCCACTGAAGGTTTTCCATCCATCAATTGAGCTCGATTTCGGCTCAGGAGAGAAGGAGCATGATTTCTCCCTAGCCGTCGTGTAAATGGCCGATTCCGGCGCCGACATGGTTTTTAGTTTAACCATCGGTTCTATTAGACTCTGCTACTCTTGAGGACGTTTCGTTGTTAATTTCTCTCTTGTCGGAAAGTTCACCGAAACCCTAAATTTCGCCGGAATCTGGCGAGACCCGCGGCCAAAGTAAGTTGTAATACTCTCTTGTGTCATTTGATCTTGTCTTTGTGCCTATAGCTAACCTGTTTCATCATAGGCGTTCTTGGATTGAAAATCGGCAAGGTCGTTAGCATGCTACGATGTCGACTTGAAATTATGATTGATTATTGATTCGGGTAAGCTTTGTAAATTCACTAGCGCTAGTACTAATCAAGAATTATTACGTTGATGATTGTGGACTTAAATATATAATTATTGGATTTTGGGTTAATGGTGCCTTACATCGGATTGGGCTATGTTTGAATATAGATGTGAATGTGATTGGTTTCGATTACCAAATTAAGTATGGTGGTATTTATCTACTTTAGGATTGGACGTAGCTTTGGAACCTTTAGGTGTGGTTTGGTGATAACTTACGAATTTAGGTGAATTACGTGAACCTTCAGGTGAGGGTTACTTGCGTCTTTTACTCTTAGCTTACCGTTAAGCTTTCAACGCAAGTAACATCTGTTTTGGAAACTCCGGCATGACTTTGCCAATTTCAGTGTATAATGAGATTTGATCTTTCATACATTAAAATGTCTGTGTGCATGCTTGCATAAGATCAGGACAGTGATAGTAATTAAGATAATATGGTAGGATTTGATTATATTTTGTGGTTGATAAGAATCCCATTGTTCAATGTTATATAAGTTAGAAATTGTGATATACAAGTGCACGAGATGCGTAGAATGCTCTTATACTTTTAGCAAAAACACTTAATTTTGCAGGAGAATTATGCACTAGATATTTCAGACATAAATTAGTTATGACCTATGCTAAGTACAACTATGGATCTTAGCCTCAGCATCTTAGCGTGCTTAGAATTTGCATATATGTATAAGAATCTTAATACTAGTTATATCTATTATTGCTAGTAAATGGCTTAGCATGCTGGGACAGTATAGTTGAGTTGAGTGACTTATAAGAGCATGATAGAATTAATTACATGAACTATATTGTATGGGTTTTTGCATAACATGCATAATTCATTTGGAAAACATACTTATAGAGAGTAATGGTTATTACAATATTATACAAGGTAATGTTAGATATGAGAGCACAACTCTCATTTATTGTTCCTTCATGCATCATGCATAGATTATGGGACATGATAAGCATAGATTATACCATATTGTATATGACATGTATATGGATATATGGTTGTGAATAAATAAATCTAATAGAGGCTTTATGCCTGATTGGTCATGATGCATATGCATATGACCTATGACTAATGCTTGTAGAGGCTTGAGTTTGATAGACCTTATGCATGGACACTCGCGCTGTACGAGGGCAGAGATCAGGACCCCAATGGGTGTGGGGCGGGCACCCACCTATGGCCATAGTATTGTTAGGTCTATGCGCGTGGGGGCGATACCACGGCCCATCCGATTCGATCGCACGGGATGGTTGTACTTCGCCGAGGCAGGAGTAGCCTAGTTGGTAAGTTAAGCTGGAGATTGGGTCTCGCTCTTTGTTTTATGATTATTATCCTGATTCCCTGATCAGCTTCACGTCATGTAGATAGATATATGTACACGCACGGTGACATATGCAGATGGTGTAGGCATGCATTGACCTTTTTCTCCAATTTGATTTTCTAACAATTCAAATATCATAGATATAGATACTTATGCATGCATAACCCTACGTCTAAATAACATAAATATACTGGGTATATTGCATGTATTATGTATGGCTGTATAAAATGTAAAAATTGAAAACTCCTATACCATAATTATTTGTTACTAGGAAAGGATTTGTGTTGTATGTCATACTTCCGTAACTGTCTTCATTAGAACTAGGCTGATATGGGACGGCCTAGGACTAGATAAGGCATGATCTGATCTATCGTTACATTTATTTCATCTAGAGATATAGAGAAATAATAATAGGGTAATGCATTAGAAACTTTAAATGGTGCATCCCTGATTTATTACCTCACTGAGACTGGCTCAGCCTTTTCTTACTTTGGCCTCCCCCAGTTATTGCAGGGGTGAGTTGGAGTTAGCGGACCTTATCGTGGACTGAAAAGGTGTAATGATGGTATGTTTAAAACGCCCCTGTTTATTATTTAATAGGCTCTATAACACTCGAGGGACTGTACTATTCTTATCATTGTTTGAAATTATCAGCTTGGCACACAAATTGTTGATTTATGTGTTTCCTCCTTTTATTGAGATGGATTACCACAGGTAGCGGTTGTATAAATTGTTAAGTCTTTTGTGTGTTCTTATTTCTTAGTGTTGTCGAAACGAATTTGTGATATTATTATTGTGGTTTAAATGTTAGTTTCATATCCTTGAATTTTCAAGGGAAGTTCCGTCGAATTTTTCTAAAAATTTTGGATTAAGATATTTTGAGTCGATTTTGTATTAGGCTTACTAGGCTAGGCCGAGCTTGGGTTTCACTTGGGCTTGGTTTGCTCTAGTGCTGGTCATGGCCCAAGTTAGGTCGTGACATATATATAGTGTTAGGTACAGTGTGAGATAATTAATGAATGAGTTGATGGTGAGGATGTTTTTAAGTAGTGGTTGGGATGTAAGGGAGAGAGTTTTCTTTGGAGAACTATGTGTATGCTTGCCAAAGCTTGAAACAGATGAAAAACTCCTTCGATGGTTTCCAGAAAGAAAATATTGCTTGATTGATTGAATATTCTTTGTCCATTTTATGTTAAAGTAAATGAATGTCAGTGCTTGGTTAGCCAGTATACATTTCAAGGTCAAATTTATAGATTCCAGTTTGTGTTAGTTGGAGTTAGGGTCAGCGTTAAGAAACCTTTGTCATTTTAATAATTTATAATTTGATTGCAAGCATAAAATAGGATACAGATTTATGCGATAACAATAAAACCGTTGCAATGTTTAATGTCATCTGGTCTGATCCTATCCGACCAATTCTACTACCATCTTTCAATGTAGTAAGTTAAAAAGGGTTTAACAAATTGCCTATTAAACAATTTTCTAGCATCCATTTTACTAATAATTTCAAAATATCGCGAAGATGATTATAACAAATCTTGTTTAAATATTATTTGTGTAGAATCCAAATATTACATACAAAATACTAAACTCACTTTCTTATGTATACCACAAACGATTAACTTTTTGCCCACCGTCTTTCTTATTAAATTAATACTAATTTTGTAACGTGTGACATTTTTTGAAGTATGATATACTAAATAATATGATTGTGGACTTAGTTTTGGAATCAATTAAATATCAGGTCTCATCTCTTGTTTTTAATTGATTATTTCATACCATCTTGGGTTTAACGCACATCAGCAAAATCTATATAACTATTACATTTGGTTGTACATTCACTTTTTTTCTTGATTTAAATGATTATTTGTTTACCTTTTTCTAGGAGTGGCAATATATGACCCGACCTGAAAATGCGATCGAAACCGACCCACTTAATCAGTGTTAGGATTAGAAAATTTGACCCATATAAATATATGGGTTGGGTTAGGATTGAACGAATTGGACCCGATTATTAAATGTGTCGATCCGAGTTAACCCGACATTGACCCACCAATCCGAGTATCATATCTTGAAGGAATAATATTTAATTTTTCCTTTCTGCATATTAAAATATTGATAATAAAAATAATCGATAATAATAATTTTTAAATTATTAAATTATATAGTATTTATTATTAATTGTTATTTTTATATTTTAGTAAAATAGTGTAAGATGAGAATTATAATATTATCGAAAGTATTACTATGTATGTGTTTCTGTATTGAAGAATTTGAATTCGTATAAAAATTTTAACAAAATTTTGTTAGATAGCTATGTTTATCAAAATTTTTATCCAAATTATTAGTATATGTTTATAATCATAAAATTTCAGCTGTCAACAAATGTTTTCAAAAAATAAAAATAATGTTTTTTTAGATATTTGAAGGACCGATGAAGATACTAAAGAATGCACATTTTAACAAGCATTCAGTATATCTCGTCATTAAGAACATCGTGCACTTCTCTTACAATTGATCTTATAATTTCACTGAATTCTAAAAATATACTATTAAAAATTAATAATTTTAATTATTAAATGGGTCGATCCGAATTTGATCCGGTTATTAATAGATTGGGTTAGGGTTAGACAATTTTGACCAGTATAAATTCATGTGTTGGGTTAGGATTGAATGAATTTGATCCGATTATTAAATAGGTCAATCCGAAACCGACCCACGAATCTAATTTGCGATCTTTACCTTTTCCCCTTAGATGTCATCAATTTGTCAAAAAGTATTTGAAAAGTATTATATATTTGAAAATTATTATATCATGACCAAACGTGTGCCATGATCGGCAATAGATCAAACTAAACCCAAGTGGAACCCAAGCTCAAAAAGATGCCAGAGATAAGGAAAGAGATGAACGCCGGAGGGAAGACCACAGACCGACGAGAAGAGCCGCACCAAGAGGTGCTCGGGTGAGGGCTTGGGGACTGAGCAGGGAAAAAGATAGGGAAAAGAAAATTAAATGAAATCAAGGAAGAATATGAATAGAATTTTTTGGGCTTATACTTGTTAGTGATAGGCTTGAACCTGGGCCTAGTCCAACAAGTATTGAGATATTACATATTATTTAGAAGATACAATATTAAAAAAGTTTACTTTAAAAATAAAAATTCTAATTTAGCATCATATATTAAAAAGCCAATACTGATTTCATCTTATTTTTATTACACAAAGAATTAATAATATTACCAACGATTTATACCCAATAATTTTTTCATAAAAATAAGTTATCTATATTATTACTTATTAACCGAGTATTATTAACTAGCACCAAATACACCAATCATTTAGATTAGTCAAATCTACCTCCAAGTACTGTTGTGGTGTACCAAAAGCTTTTAGAATCGAGATTCCGCTAAAGCACCATTTATCATGCGGAAGGTTATTTCACAGTGTTATTAAATCAGGTTACCATATTAGCAATGACAGCCACTGGTTGGTTGTCGTTCAAATCATCCAGAAATCAACATCAATAATTCCTACTGAAATTCAGCTCAAAAAGTTAAAAATAATGTTACACTAATAAAAAGTTTCGTTAATCATATATGCATTGGGTACAGAATACGGCTCCCTTCCCTTTGGCCAACTTAATCAAAGTTCCCTTGTTTCCTTACCAAATTCTTTGAAAGAAATTTTTGCCCAAAATCAAATAAATTATTCCTTCACATATTTGAATATTCTTTTTTCTTTGACGTGTTTAAGTTTAGCGAAAAGAAAGTTCTAGCATGTGTGATTATTTCCATTCAGAATTCATCCTCAATTCATTTCAAAGCAATTATGATTTCCGTCACTGTTGATGGTTTGATTATAGTAGCTCAACTATTCAAAAGCAACATTAGACCTAATACTGAAATGAAAGTATCTATATGTATGTTGACTGATTGATTGATTTTGATTTGAAACCATACAATGATATCATATATATGTTGATTGGTGAATTAATTAGTTGACGATAACCTTGAGTAACACAAGGTATTCATACGTAGTAGTGTTGGATATTTAGAGCGTGTTTACTATACGATAAATTGATTTTTTCGAAAGTGAATTTAAAAAATAAAATTAAAAATAGTTAATAAAAAATAAACTTTGATATTATTTTATATTATAAATAAGTTTTAAAACAAAATTTTAAAACATAAACTTTTAATAGAAATAATTTATTTTAATTTTGTAATTTATTTTGTATTGTGAGTTTAAAAAAAGTGAGTTTGAAGGGGTATGTAAACAAGCACTTAGACATGTTAATGTCAAGCGCTAATGTACGATTTTAAGTTTCTAATAATTTCTACGGTAGTTTTCTTTTTGGGTTTTCTAGTTATATTTTATTGTAAAAGAAGTGTTTCTAATTTTACTTTTTAAAAAAAAATTTCACACTTAAATTGATCAAATATTCTTAAAGTTTGTCAATTTTATTCTATTTTTTTCCTTCGCAATAATAGTCAATCATATGAAATGTCTATGAGTACGTATGTGGAAGATCTCTAGGATATAATAGTGTAAAAATTACTATGCTTATTTGCATATTTGAAGAACAATTCTAAATATCAATCACACAATATCAAACAACAAAATTCTGAAAGATGAAGACAACAAACTGAAATATAGACATTTCCTTTTCAATATCTTGCAAACACTCTTCCGCTGTTTGCTGAATGATTTTTTGGTCATCTTTTGACCAACCCTCGACCCTTATTTGTTAAAAGATGAATTCTACAAAAGACATGAAAAAAATAGTCGAATAAAGTATGAATTTCTACTTCTACGTTCTTATTTGATGTTTCTTCAAAAAATAAAAAACTGTAAAATATATGTTGTGAAATAAATATTTAATAAAAAAGCGACATAACGTAACTATATTTAGCAACACAATTTTTATCATGTAATTAAATAATATTCGAAGTCTGGTTGAAGAAGATCGTCCTTGAAACCTTTTTCAAATAATATATTCCTTTGGCCATTATACTTCGACTTTTAATAGAAACTATTCGAATATGTTGTGAACTTAAGTCGAGGAGTCACATTGATCGTAATAACTGGTTCTACTATTGTAAGGTAAGTACTTTGAACGTTGAAAATTCAATAATAAGTTGGTAAAATAATGCGCGGGGAGTAGTTTCAATGTCAAAAATTAAGTAATAAATTCTTATATTAATAGGCGGAATTATAAAAGCGAAGAATATAGGGCAATCAGATATGATAATTTGGAGATACTTTTCTTTGTTCTGCTATTATGAGCGTCCTCCAATATATGATTTACTTGGATAGGAAAATTTTCACAATTTCATCTACCCAAGTATGTCATATGTTGGAGATGCGCATTTCCTTTACTCAAGTACGAGTGATTGGTTGACAAAGATTTCCATCTCATAGAATCTTGCCCCAGCAAGTATAGAAGGAGATGCAAATCTTTAAGAAATTTTTATCAAAGCAGAAAGTCATAATCAATACTATTGTTTGTATTAACTCATAAAGCCTTAAACATATACAGTTTGTACTAAAAAAATTTGGCCGACTGCATTCGACGGTAAATCGAATATTGATCTAACAATATTATTGTTTATTAAAATCATATTGTGAAATAAATCTTATCACGGATTTGTGGTTGTGTTTCATAATACAAAAGCCTAGGAAGATTTTCTTAATATATCACTAAAAGTATCAAGAAAAAATAAAAGAGAAAAAAATCTTTGGCCTTATTTGATAATAGGTCAAATATGAGTCAAAAAATAACTTTTTGACTAAAATCATATAGTTTGTAAAAATAAATTTTTTTACAAGAACTATAATTGAATTTTCTAATAAAAAGAATCACAGTATTATACCACTAAAAGTATGAGAAAAGAAAACAAAACTATAATTTTCTACTCTAGAATTACAAAAGGAAGTTCTATTTAAAAATATAATTTTATTTCAAAAATAGTCGAACCAAGAAGGATGAGGTTTGGCCATTTGTTGACCTCTCCTCGCTGTTATTCAAATAAAATATGTTGGAGAAGTGCATGCCTAGTAGAGTTATTTTGGGCATTAACAGTATTCATTGTGAAGTTATCTTGTGTAAAGTTATCTTCAATAGGTCATAATGTCATACTGTTCGACTATATACATAGAAGCATTCTTTGTGAAACTTTCAATATACGAGCTCCTAAGATTTCTTCAAATTCATGAACAACGGATATCTCCAAGTGCACTAGATTCAAAATTGACTCTATTACAGATGTGGTATTAACGATTTCATGATCTGAACTTTAATGCTTGAAACTACTATCTACCATTGGCATGGTTAGAGGCCTACTAACAATCGATCAACCAAATCATATATGTGAAAGTGTATAATTAGTAAGTAATCACAATTTTCTTTTCCTAGTAGTAAGTCATGGAGAGCAGAGGAAACATTACAACTTATCCATACTGATGACGTCTATGAGCCATTTCATCCTATCAATTTAGAAGGTAATAGATATTTTGTTAGCTTAATTGATGACTTTAGTAGAAAGTTATGAGTGTATTCTTTTAAGAAAATGTATGCTGGCTTTACTACTTTCAAGTATTTTAGAGATCTTATTGAAGTAGAGAGTGGCCACAAGCTAAAAATTCTCTCATTTGATAGAGGTGGTGAGCACACCTCAAATATGCTCCAAGGATATTGTAGGGAGCATTGTATAAAGAGATAGTTAACTACTCCGACACACTATAGCAAAAAAGCATTGCAGAAAGAAAGAATAAAATTATCCTCGACATGACAAGAACGATGCTCAAAGAAAAGGAATTGTCGAAGCAGTTTATGACAGAAGTAGTGTATGCTCAGCTTATTTGCTTAACAGATTTTTCACTAATATGGTGAAAAATATGACACCTCAAGAAGCATGGAGTTGCTACAACCCAAGTGTGGCATACTTATTGTTACATATGATCAAGTACCTAACGGCAGAAAGAAGAAGCTTGACGATCATGGTGAAAAATGCATCTTCTTCGGCTATGTGGAGGAGTCAAAACACATATAACCTCTCGGTATACTAACAAAAAATTAGTGAGTAGTAGAAAAGTTGTATTCAATGAAGAAAAAGTAACATGATTAATGAAGAGAATGCTAAAGAAAACTAGTTGTTGATGAAGTTGATGAGCCCCTATAGGAGGCACCACAACTAGCAACACCACCATCTCCTCAATATACAATAGGTTCTCCTGCAAGGTGTTCTTCATATTCTGGGAAGGTAGTAGCAGTGGAACTTCTATGCAATGCGTTGGAATCCCAAGATTACTTTAGATGATAACAACAGTTAAAATTTATAGTTTATGAGTTAGGTGGATTAATGGTTTAAATTAAGTTATGTAGATCAGTAACTATGAATATAGCATCATCTCTTTCTATTTTTACAAGAAAGAGTTATTATACAGAACATCCAGGTATATCCGAGCTATTCTTTATCAAGAAGAAGATTGCAAGCATTTGCTAGACATTGTTACAAAGCGAGATTAGACTAGACTAGAGGAGCTGAAAAAAGCGGAACAAAGGAGCGTAACAAAGAACAACCGACTAAATTGCTTCTGATCCTAATCTGAATAGAAATGATCATTTTACAAATTTCTAAGGCAGATACGATCGTGACTCTTTCATCGGACTTTGAGATATGACAAAGGAATTGAGTTGTGGTGTTTAGTGTGATGTTGCTGCTGTAATATTTGGAGTGACATTGAGATTAAGAATGCCTGGCAGTCTCGTACTAACGATAAAGCATTGAAAGGAGACATTGAAGGGATCAACGAGTTTCTGCTACAAAGAAGGTGCAGAACATTCTACAGTCATCGATATTTACATTCACCATGCCTGCAACATACGGAACAATACACAAACGAATATTCAGATTTTTTATAAAATTTGTCTTACTCTTTATTTATCAAATGAAAGTAACTATTTACTCTTCATTATTCTTACTAATATTCCAAATAAGATGAGGATAAATTATTACTCTTACTCTCATATGCACTCTAATACTCTCCTTTCGTTTACTCTTTCTCTTCGTTACTCTTATTATTGCTCTGCTAACCAAACATACCCTTAGACTCAATACATATCACGATGGAAGTGCAATTTGCTTATTTTTTGCGTATTATTGGACATAGCTAAGCCAATACTGCGATGTGGATTGACTTTGTATGGCCAAGATCGATGATAGGTTGCTATTTTTAGTGATTGTTTGCGGCAATATCTAAGATTAAGAATGCATACATAACCCTACTTGGTATCCGTACTCAGGTATACTCAATATACAGTACAATCATATGTTCATGTTAGCTTTGCTTCCACATTTGCATGATAAAGCTAGCTCATCCAATATTTTATAAAGCACTTTTTTAGGATTGTATAGGTCTAATTAATGGTACACATACAGCCGTAACAGTCTCTTCTATATTGACAGCACACTTTCTTTGCGGAAGGTGTCACCCAAAATGTCTTAGGGTGTTGCACCCTAGATATGAGGCTTAGATATGTGTTAGTTGGTCAGGAGGATGATCCAATTACTTTACTATAGTAAAAGATGCACTTAGTCAAACCACCGACGAGTCGATTACAAGTCCCATAACGTGATAATCGAGTATTCTTCATTTGATTGCTTTGTGATATGCAAAGGTGAGTTAAAGTAAATTGTTCTTTCGCTTTCTTGAGTGGAATTAAATTTCACCTTGTCAATTGAGGGTACACAACAATGCAATATCTAAGGTGAAAGTTAAAGATAGCTAGAGAATTTCTTGATGTGTTATGGAGGGTACACACCTTGTCAATTTTCTTCCATATTGGGGGTGTCTTACTATTTAAAGGAATTTCTCGATGCAAGCTAGAGAACCCGAAAGAGTTTGATAGAGCGAGCCTTTGCCTTTGTTGAAGACACATTTTAGAATGGTACATCGGCAACTGAAATTACCCCTTTCAAGTGCAAGTTCGTATTATGTTGGCTTGTTGTGCAAATTATATACCGGTTTGAATCCTAATGCTAGGATTTTAAATTATTTAGTGATATATGAAGAATGTGAATATTGTTCGCAAAATTTTAGCATCTTTCTTCAACGCGAGCATCATTTGGGTAATAGATGGCGCAACTTGAGATAAAAGAATGTCTCTAGTTGCTCAAAGAAATTGTTATTGTTATGTGCAATGTGTTTTTCTTCGTGTGTGCTTAAATTAGAAGCACTTTTATGTAGTTGATAACAAACTTTGCAAGAATTTTAATATTATGAGATATTTGGTTATGTAATTAGTTTTTCAAATGATGGCTTATGAGACATCCCATTTTGTAGCAACATATTTCGTTATTATTAAACTATTAATAGCTTTGTTTCTTTTGTATTATTTATTGAATAATTGATAGAGTGTTACTCTTTGATCTTATGTTGTGCGTCTTCATTGCAGATGTCGGCATCTTCCGAGTCCGGACAAGGTCCAGTCATGGCCACATCCATTAAAGAGAACCCCCAACTAGCGGTGTACACTGCAATAGGATGAGAAATTAATTAACTTTCTTGCTGAGAAGTGTAGTAAAGATAAGGAAGTTGATAAGTGTTTCGGAAGGGCCATATATTTTAATGCAACCCACCCTTTGATGTCAAGGAGAATATTTTTTAGAGGAAGATGATTCATCTCCCGCTGCCAAATATATAATGACGGGAGCGTTTGGGAGTGCTTTTGAAATGAAGTTTTTCTAGAACGGAGGTTATTTTTATCCTATTTTAAAAAATGAGCTCTACATTTTTTATCTAAAAAATAATAAAAATAAACAATAACAAGATTTTACAATGTAGAACTTTTTTATACTTTCTAAATGTTTAAATAAATTTTGTAGAATATTGTAGAAGATTTATTAAAAAATATGAATTGAAATAGAGTTATTGGGATGGTTTCAAACGCACTCGAAATGTTAAATATAAACTTCACGCTCATGTTGACAACCACTTTTGCATTTTATGGCATATGTATCTTCTAATTAAGTTTGTAATTAGTTAAATGGTGTTAGAAGGAATGGTGAACTTAGAACGATTGTTTTGAATAAGGAGACTAAGTGATATCAGGTAATTTACACAACTAAATAGTGTGCTTTACTTTTACATATACAGAGCATTTCATTTGAACACAACATTGAAAAATTATTGACTGTAATATCTAATTTTATATTTTTTTTCTTTTAGAGTAATCCCAAGTTTAAATCTTTCATCAATACAATAATTCATAAAATACATGGTGAATATGAAACTATAGGAGAATTTGGCAAGACCAGTTATGACAACTTTGGAGAGTCAACTATGGATAGTTGCCATCAAAGTAATGTTGTGAAAGATGACAAAATGGAAGACATGGACGTAATCCTATCGAAGCGGTGAAAGTGGAGCTCCGCTCAAATCACTAGCACCCCTACTCTTGAAGTCGCTTATGGCTACAAGAGATATATGCGAAAGTTACAGTACAAATCTATGTGAAGCCCTCCAACCATTCCTGGGTGACGTTTTTGAAGAATATATCGAGGAAGCTTTTGACACTCTAATGACAGATGTAACGAGGTGCGTGGATTCCCGACAAAATTGATGCCATGAGAAGTCATTGGATATTTATTCATATAGCTACAACTGGCATCATTTGTAGCTAGTTATAATCATAGGGTCTGTCTTGAATTTATATAGGAGATTGTAATATAATAATATAGTTGTATAATATAAATGTAATATCTATATATTGTGTAATGAAGATCGAAATATATTATTATAGGTATGTAACAAATATTATACTATATTAAATTTAGTTGTGTAATATAAGAAAATATTGTCTTCGAGTTTGTATCTGGTAATAACTTCAATTCTTTGATTAAAATAATATGTTAGAAAAAATAATATATTAAACATATAAGGTCTATTTGTTAAAAATAATTGTTATAACTATCTCCACTTCATGAGGACTCCGTATCTTACAAGTTATAACAGGTCATCTCTCCGTATGTGTGTGTGAGAGACTTTATGCAATCTAGTTTTAAATTTCTTTTATTTCTACTGCTACACACATCATCTCAATATACAAATTATATTGAGATTCTATTAGATTCTTTAAAGGTGCTTTCGGATTCAAACCAGCATTGCCAGATATACATGATTGGTTCGGCAGCGCAATCACATCCTGTTAATCTCTTTCTTTTTTCATCTAAATATTGTTATTCCGCTCCGGCTCTTCAATCACTGTTGCTCCGGATCCTGCTCAGTCGGATTCATCACTCCGCTCCGCCGATTTTATCCTTTTGCTCTTCTTCATTTAGGTTTTATTCTCCGGCCCTGGCTCTTCGCTTGCTATCCGCTCAGGCTCCTGCTTCGTCATATTCGTTGCTTTATTACTCTACTTTGCCTCCAATATCATCGCTCCACATGTTGTTCCTCTATACCATCACTTTGTTTTGCTGCTCTGGTTACAATTTCGTTGCTGCTCCGATAGACTACTCTACTACGCCTGCGATTTCGGTTTGCTCCCACTGTTCGCTCCATTTTCGCTCAGCATGACTTGATCAAAATCTACTATTAAGATCCAGTTGACCTACCTGTGCCTCACAATGCCTCATAAGATGTTTTTATGTCTGCTATGTATTTTTAACTTGAAAGTTATTAGTATTGGTCTCTTATTCACTGCTAGGTGTTAGTATTAGTCACTATTGACTGGATGCATCCAAACATACATGCATATAACTTGTATTGGTCATTGACTCACTGATGGCTTGATGATGAGGTTGACCCATTGCTTCACTGAGTCAACTCGTCACTTGTTGATCTAGATGAAAAACAGATCGGTGCTAAAAACACCGACTGAAACTCTTTGATCGCAAACTTTTAGCGACTCAATAGATACTCCTACCTAAAGTGCGGTCAATGCAAAGTGCACAATACAAATAACTTTAAGTCGGCAAATATATTTTTTTCCATTCTTTTTACTGTTAGCGAAATTCTAAGCACGTCCAAAAGAAGTGCTACCTCACGCACGCGGACATCCCAATTTTAATCACTTCATCTTTAGATTCATTTCAAAGCTTTCTTTAAAAACATTCCTACTGATCTATACATTCTCAGAAGAACTTTGTTTTCCTAAAATGATGATAATTTCTTATAAGGAACACAAAAAAAAAAAGAAAAAAAAGAAAAGCCCTAAACTCAAAAGAATTGTTTCCCTTGAACATTGGGAGTATCTGAATTCACACCTTTCTAATATTGCTGACATCTTCACTGACATAAAAAATAGATCTTGGTATTTAATCACTAATAAACCTCACTACCAAGAACTTGATTCATGTATTTATTATCGTTGATTAGTCTCCATCGACTTAATTATTAACCCAGAAACTTAAAACTATAACGACAGACTATTACAATTTTCTGAAAATAATAAGAATACAATTAACACTTCTTACCTTCAATCTCTGTTGAAGAACTCGACCAATCGATCAACCAATTCGTTCGTTTTCTCGGACTGCGGTTCGGACAAAAAGAAAACGTGTCGTTGTCCTTCCGAAACTAAAAGTTCAGTTCGCTTCCCGCACTCCTTGACCTTCTCATAGAACCATTTCCCTCTCTCAACCAAAAAATCAAGCTCCGCCACACAAACCATTAGCTTCGGGCATCCGATTTTGTCTAATGTCGGCGCATCATCAGCAGTTGGATTAATCCATGGGTCATCAATTCCTTTCCCTCCCGGGCAAACAAACTTCCACAGGTCTTTTGTTCGCTTATGGATTTCTTCATTCTCAGAACCGATCGGTTTTGATCCCCAAAAGAATGGGTGAATCAACACTGCTCCTTTGATTGGAATTCCTTTTAAAGTACACAAAAATAATCGAATTAGCTGAATTATTCAATTTCTACTCCATTTCAGGACCGGCCATGAATTCCTTCAATGAAATGTGTCAATGTGTAGTGAAGTAGCATAACAGAACATAATTCATACTTATCTGATTGAAAATTATATCGATAATTGAATTCTGATGCGATGCATAATCGAAAAGAAAATAACATCTCTCATGCCTCTGGTCAATTGGTCTATGTTTACTAGTCAAAGCAATTGAATTCAGTAAATAAAGAAAACGTTTATTGTTGCTTCAAAAGTATCACCTTTTTCGCCGGCACGGATGGCTATGTAATGCGATATATTAGCTCCAGCGCTATCTCCGACGACAAAAACCCGATCTTTATTGCCGTGCTCGGCAATCCATGGTTCATCAGTAGTGCCTTTATCTCCTTTTATGCCATCCATGTTTGCAAATATCCATTCGAGGGCGTCCCAGCAATCTTCATAAGCGGCGGGAAGCGGGTGCTCCGGCGCAAGACGGTACTCAACGGATATGATAAGAACGTTAGCTTTTGACGAAACCGTGTTGAGGAAAACATGGTAGTTCGGAGACTTCGAAGATTCGATACAGAACGCTCCACCGTGTACGAAAAGTAATACCGTGAGCTTCTGATCTTGCTTGTTGATTGGTGGTAAATAAAGACGCGCGGAGAGACCTGTATTGGTTTCGATGATAACGTCTTTCGAGTCGACGCCGGTAGCAGAGTCGAAACTAGGCGATACGACGGCGGTGCCCATGTAACGTTCGACACGGCCAGATTTGTATCGTCTGATGAATCCCGGCATCTCAAAATCTATTTCTTGATTGCTGCTGTTGTTGTTGATCTCCATGGCAGCGGTAGAAGATCTAAACTGTTTCAGTTCTATGTGCAGTAGTGTGTTTCCTTAGATGGATGAGAAATTAAGTAAATATCTAGAAATTTTTCTGGAAACAGTATTGTGGTATATGTTAGGTTTGTTATCGTTTTCAATGGATGATTAGTTTTTAACCGTTGGAAATGCTACACGTATGATAAGAAAATGGTTGAAACCGAGAATTTCGGTTACCACGATAGAGAATAATGAACAGGTTTGGCTTCTTTCTCATTGATTTGTTGAGGTAGATTAGGTTAGCTTGCTAATTTGGTTGTTTGCTTAAGTGTTCCAATTTCTTAATATATTTTACGCAATGATTTAATTTGAAACTTAAATAGTTTTCACCATAAATAATTTAAGAGAGAGGGTACTTAGGAGAAGCAATTCATCAGACAATCTAATTTTAAGTAAATCTGATTTCTTTCATCCCGAAATAAGACTGAATCATACAATTGTTTTGCGATTTAACTAGATCAACAAAACCAAAATTAGAGATGGCAATATATGACCCGACCCGAAAATTCAATCCGAAACCGATCTGTTTAATCAGAATTAGGGTTGAAAAATTTGACCCGTATAAATATATGGGTTGGGTTAGGGTTGAAAGAATTTGACCCGATTATTAAATGAGTTGTTCCGGGTTAATCCGAAATTGACCTACCAATCCGAAATGTCATCTTTTGAAGGAACAATTTTTAATTTTTTCTTATCCTATAATAAAATATTGGCAATAAAAATAATCGATAATAATTATTTACAAACTATTAAATTATATTGTATTTATAATTAATTCTTTATTTTTATACCTTAGTAAAATAGTGTAAGATGAAAATTATAATATTATCGAATAGTATTACTATGTAGGTATTTTTAATAACAAATTTAGATTTCGTATAAAGATTTTTATGAAAATTTTGTTAGATAGATATATTTATTAAAATTTTTATTAAATTATTAATATGTATTTATAACCATAAATTTCAACTTTTAAAATATATTTTAAAAAAATAAAAATAACAATTCTTTTAGATATTTTAAGTACTGATGAAGATATTAAGCAATTCATATTTTGTCGAACATAATTATATCTAGTCAGTATAAATATTGTGCACTTTCATTTGAACAAATTTTATAATTTCGCTGAAGCTTTAAAATATAAAATTAATAATTAATAATTTTAATTATGAAATAGGTCGACTCGAATTTGACCCGGTTATTAGTAGGTTGGATTAGGATTGACAATTTTGACCCGTATAAATTTATGGGTTTGGTTAGGGTTGAACAAATTTGACCCAGTTATTAAATAGGTCGATCTAAAATTGACCCACCAATCCATATTGCCACCCCTAACCAAAATAGATAAAATAGGATGAGAATAGATAAGATGTCACCATCCAATCAAGGACCGTCACCAGTGCAAGTAAACCAAGTCCCAGAAAAATAAGGGTGCCAATTTGAATTAATCGTTCGGTTTCGAATCGATTAATTTAATAATCGGATCAAATATCGATTCATTTAATAATCAGATCAAATTTGTTCAATTATAATTTAATTTATGAATTTATACGGGTCAAAATTATCAATCTCCATCTAACTTATTAATAACCGGGTCAAACTCGGATCAACCTATTTAATAATTAAAATTTTTAATTTTTAATTTTATATTTTTAAGCTTCAACGAATTTATAATATCAGTTGTAATAAAAATATACGATATTCTTATTGACAAGATATAGTGAATATCCGTAAAAATATGCTTTCTTTCGTATCTTTAACGGTCTTTCAAATATATAAAAAAATATTTTTATTTTTTGAAAATATGTTGTGACAGCTAAAATTTTATAATTATAAATACATACTAACAATTTTGATAAACATAACTATCTAACAAAATTTTAATAAAAATTTTTATACAAAATTAAAATTTGTCATTATAGAAACACCTACATAGTAATTGTTTCGATAATGTTATATATAATTCTCATTGTACATTAATTTACTAAGATATGAAAATAACGATTACTTATAAAAATAATATAATTTAATAATTTATAAATTATTATTATCTTTATTTTTATTGCTAATATTTTAATAAATGGAAAGAAAAAATCAAATGTTATTTCTTCAAAAGATAGCAATTCGGATTGGTAGGTCAATTTCGGTTTGCATTTTCGGGTCGGATCATATATTGCAAACCCTACGAAAAAGACGTTTGGGATTAGCCTAATAAGCGTAGCCCAAATTCAACTCAAAACAACATGTGCTAAATTTTAAAAACATTTTGGTATAATCTATTCTGAAAATCCAGGAGAAAATCTTTCATCTCCAAATACTATAACAAAAACCAACAATCTTTGACAAGGGAGCCAAAAATGATTTGAAACCTCAAATTGCTAATAAAATGAATGAATGCAATATTAAGTTATTACAAGCTAATAACAGTTAAACTAGATGTTAGCGTGGCCCATGTGTAATATTTAATTTAATATATTATGGTAATATTCTTTTAGTTAAGAGTTATTAAAACTATCATTATGAAGGAAAGTTAAAATAAATTCTATAATCGGATGTTACATTAACACTCCACTTTGGGAGAAGTTATGACAATTACCCATAATAATAGTTGTGGATTATAAATATATTTTAAAGAAAATGCTTAGCTCTCTGTCTATTTTAAACTACATCTAAACCTTGTTGTTTATTCTATCACCTTAAGTATTGTTTTAGAATTAAGTAAAGACCAATAGAGAGAAATCATGTTCTCAATAAGTAAACAATTGTGAAGATAAACGTTATGGATCAAGATATGTCTTTTCTCTTGATTAAGTTTTGTAACAATCATTGATCTATGTGAATTTTGATAATACATAGATTTATGAAATTATATAACATATGGTATTTGAGTTAAGATTTCAGAAACTGATGACTTTTCATTAAAGATTCATTTGATCTCATGATTATAAAAATCCTAAAATTATTTCTTTTGGTAGTTTATATTTTTTATTACTATTGATATTTATAAATATAAATTTTCTAAATGCTTTTATTACGTATGCGTAAATTTTGCCGATTAAATTACTGGCTTCATGAACTGTATGCTATTATATAATAGATTAGGTGTTATGTTGCCTAGAAAATACTTCATATATATTTTATACATGAGTCAATTTCTTACAACTATCAAATTTGTATAATTTGAATTTGTATTACGATGACTTGTTAGTCAGCAAAGTAGCCAAATTAAGCTCTTATGGATTTCAAATTATATATATATATATATGTATATAGATATATGGGGAGGGATATACGCACTCTTGTAGGCACTCCTTTCGTAACTGTAGACACTCCTTAACCGGACGGTCAGGATGTCTTTCATCATTTGATCAGACGCTGCGAAGTAAAAGGTTACGGAGTCACTGTTTGGCTCTCATTTCTTCTTTTGCTCTTCTTTTTCGAAGCGTCTCTCGCCTCTCCGGAGTGAGATCCTGCTCGTCGCTGCCAAGTTTTGTTCCCAAACTTCTCCTCTCTCGTGCTACCTCTGTTGTCCTCACTCTGGCAAAACGAGCTCGCCCCCGCACGGGGAAGGTGAGGGTTTCACCATTGGCCACCACCGCCAGAATTTGAAGACCGGAAGGAGGAATTCTCTCGTTCTCCCTACTCTATTGCTGCTCTTATCCTCAATTTCAAATTTTCCTACGGATTTGACGTCGCAGCTCACCATACCAGGCACTCGCCGCTGTTCAGGATTTCTGATTTCTCTTCAACTGATTTTGATTTCGTTTGCTATTATTTCGTTCTCCCCTTCAATTTCAGGATTTGGCTTAATTTTGTTCAATTACAGGATAGAGAAGCGCAGAAAGAGGCATTTGCACGTATCTAGAGTCCAGCGGTGTTCTTGAGGAGTTTACAAAGTCTTTAGCGTTCCACTTATCTACATGTTTGTTTTAAGTTAGAAATATGTTATCATGCACATGAGGAAGCAGTTCTTCTTGCATTATATGAAGTGAATGATAAGCCTTCCACTTGAACAGAGTATGTGCTCTACTTATTTCTGTAATATTTCAGAATTATAGAAAGCTTTTTGAAGTGAATATTTCAGAATTATAGCAATGTGAGGCGAGAGACGCTTCGAAGAAGAAGAGCGAAAGAAGAAATGAGAGCCAAACAGTGACTCCGTAACCTTTTACTCGTAGTGTCTGATCAAATGATGAAAGACATCCTGACCATCCGTTTAAAGAGTGTCTACAGTTACGAAAGGAGTGCCTACAGGGGAGGGAGTGCGTATATCCCTCCCCTATATATATATATACCCTATATATATATATATATATATATATATGGGGGATGATGTATACACTCCCCCAACTGTAGACACTTCTACACTCCCATCTTTGATCGAACGGTTAGGATTTCATCCCGCATGATGAGCGGTAGTGATCAGCGTAAGCGATCGCGCATTTCACGCGATCACACTCCCCCAATCAGCTCACTCGTTCTCATTTCTCTCTTGAAAATCTCTCTCCCGAGCTACTCTCGTCGCCGCCTCGAAATCTCTCTCCCTATCTCCAAGCAGATTTCTTTGTCCCTGCAGACGAAGAAATCCGATCCTGGCCTCGACGACGACGCCGACATCTGATCTCCCCCCTCTTCGATTTCTTTCATGAATTTGCTTAAACTTCCCTCAAATTCTTGATCTGTTTTTGGATTTTTGTTTAATCTCTTCTTTCTTGAATTTTTTCGATGATTTTATTTTGTTGATTCGGTTGATTTCGCTGAAATTATTTTCGGTTGATTTTGTTGAAATTGTGATTTAATTTTTTAGTGACGACAGTAATTATATTGGTTAGCTTTTCTATCTTGCGAAGATTGAATTTTTTTTTTTTTTTGCTTAGTTCTTCCGGTCCTCCAAAATTTTCTGGTCGTATAAATTTTCCTTTGTTTAGTTTAAATGTTCTAGTCCTCTAAATTTTTCATCTGTGTAGCTTAGATTATTTTTGTTGTTTGTCTCTCAATTCTATCTTGCGGAACTCTAATGCAAGTGAAATATGAAGAAAAAAAATGCTCGGGTAGTATTTCTTTGTGACAGGTAGCCGAAAGAAATGTTCTGTGTAGGTAGCTTGTGTCATTGGTTTCTTGGTACACTTCAATGTTTACCTTTGTTGTTTTTTCTTTTTAGTTTTTTTTCTTTCTTGGGTATGCTTCTGGATGTTGTAATCTCTGTAGATTGTTGGTTGATTCTTGAACCAGGTAGCTTGTTGCATGATCGTTGATACATTTTGAATTTTCGTTGATGTGGTTGAAATCGGTGTATTGATGTATTGACAAATTGTGTTGTTATATTATACTTATGGATGTTGTAGTCAGCAGGAATACGAGTACTGGATCCATGCAGGAATGCAACGCACTATTGACCGGACAGAACTAGCAAGTCTTTGTGCTATGCTTGAAGAATGCTTCAGTTATCTGGATGTGTACAACAACATGTTGTTTTGTTTTCTGAAAAGGTTGTGCTGGTGTTAAAAGATGTTATGGATGTATGGAAATGTTTATGTAAACTCTGAAATGATTTTTGAGTGTTTGTGTAATCTAAAAATGTACAATAAAAATTTCGTATGGAATGTTATCAATTTTTGACTGGGCAATCCGGCTCTTCTCAATGGAAACTGATTTGAGCAATGCTACAACTTATTTTCAGTATATGATGAATGTAAACTGTTAGCACTTTTCTGTCCAGCTCTGCTGTTGTATAACTATCTAGAAATAAGCAATATTGTCCATAAAGAAAAATTAATGAATGAATACAAACATATACATCGTGATTTGAAACAGCATCATAACATCAGTGCAATTAAATGAACCTAACTGAAATGTTTTGAATACAAAATGAATTCAACTGAAATTTTTGAAGAAAAAAACATGAACATTGCTGTTGTTGACATGTTTTCTAAACACAACACAACTCTTACCCATCATTTACATTCAAAAACTTCAAAAACTTACTTAGCACTATCATAAGCTCATACAAAATATTACAGTCAAATGTCATCACCGGTGTCTTCTTATCAGTAAAAAGGAACCTCTGTTCAAACTTCATCATCACTGTTAATGTCTTCAGAAGTCTTTATAGATTCATCATCATCAGCAGCAGCATCATCTTCATCTATGAATTTAATAAGTATCTCTATTAATAACTACCAAGTAAAAAATTCAGCAAATAACAATTTTAATTTGAATTCCAACAAGAGTTAGCATAACGAATCAAAACTACGTAATGATTATACTTATCTTCTTCTTTTTATTTGAATTTTCGGGACAATTTCGCTTGTCGTATTTAACACCAATTTTGTTACAACAAGCACATATTCTCTATATTTTTGCTTTGGCTCTCGCAACGGCTTTCTCCAAACCGCCTTTTATTCTACTAGTATCATGATAAGTTTTTCCTTCCTTTAGTTTGTGAGATGTTAGGATTCAACAATAGAGCTTTGGATGCATCAACTGAAACTTGTGAGCTCTCATTAGCAGTGCATGAATTGACTTGTGAGCTTTCTTTAGCCTTTCTTACTTCTTTGATCCGTAATGATAATTCTTGTAATGTTTGCAACATCAATTGAAAACTGTCATCTGCTTCACCAGCTTCATAGGACAATTGACTGGAGATCTTCAAGAGTTGGGTAGTTCTCAATAGTTCAGAACTCTCATGACCACGAACTGCTCCTCCATCATACTCAGCTCTATACTTATTAGCTCCTTTCATCCATCTCTTAAGAATGAAGTGATTTGGTATCTCCATGTCACGATAATGAAAAACCTTTATAAGGTGTCCACAAGGAATTCCTGCAAAATCAAACATTTTGCATTCACAGTAACCTTGCTTTGTGGCATGATTAAATGTCACCTTCCATTGACGCTTGTCACCAAACACTCGAGACTTATAAGTATAAGTTGTGTAGCCATCACTTCCCTTTTCATCTTCACACAAGACATACACAGCTTGAACTTTATCAAATTCTTTTTTAAACTTATCATATCTCGTGTACACATTAGATGCACTCTTCAAAAGAAAAGCGTAACTATCGACAACGCGATTACAATGCTCACTAATATAATTCTCTTTTTTTCTTTCTAAACAATTTTAGCCAAACACTTCTCGTTCTTCAAAACCAACCCCCTTAGAGTTGTAGTTGAGTGAAAAAAATTACTATAAACAGAATTCATACCTTCAAATCGCCCTGTAGTGTTCATGCCAGCATAGAAGGTGTCTAAGTGATAAACCGAAACCCACTTTTTTCTAATTTCATACATTCCTTGGAGCCGTTCATTCTCTTGCAAGTTATAGTTACATACCAATTCCTCCCATCTCATTTCAAAAGAACTAAGATTATAACTTTCCCGAATACACATTTTGATATCTTTTTTGAACTTTGATTTCTTGAAATAAATGTGTGGTAGCTTTTCAGGAAATTTCTTCAACACATGCCATAAACAAAACCGATGTCAAGTGTTTTGAAATAACTTTTCAACTGCTGCAGTTATAGCTCTGTCTTGATCTGTGATTATAGAAAATGGAGCATGCCCGTCTATAGCTGCACGCCATGCTGAAAAAGCCACTAAAAAGACTCTTCCGTCTCATCCAAAAGTAATGCACATCCAAACTGAATTGACTGCAGATGGTGGTTAACTCCGGTAAATGGTGCAAATGGCAATTCATATACATTCTTACGATATGTTGTGTCAAAAAATTACACATCACCAAAATACTGAAATTGCAGACGAGATCGACCATCTATCCAGAAAAAATTTATTGCCCTTATTTCGCTATCCATTTGGATTGCATAAAAAGCAATGTGGATCTTTTATACTCTTTCCCTTAAAAAAATCTAGTGCTGCAATGGCATCTCCTCTAATAGGTTTTTTGTACTCCTTAGATGGTCTCAAGTGATTCCAACAATCTCTATCATCGAAGCCATTATGCGGTCCGTCGAGTATATCCGCAACTTTACTCACTGGAATGCCTTCATCACGAAAGAAGTCAATTAATATCTTAGCTGTAGTTGGCATATGTCTACAAACAGGTATACGCATCCTCTTCGATGGACTAACTAGATTGTGATTGTGACCCTCAGTATACTGCGTCACCTTCCACAATCCAGTAATAGCTTTTTTGCCACCTTCACTTTTGCCGGACATTCACATTTGCCTTTATTTCTTTTTCTCTTCTGTTTTACTAATGCATCTAGCCCATCATATGTTTTGTTCTTGTTATAGTCTCTATAATTTCCAAATTTGTAACAAGTCATTAGACAACTAGTGACTTTATCGGAATTTGAATTTCTTTTTTGTGTACTTCGGATAACGGGACTAAACCCGTTTGTTTTTCCATAATATATATACATTTCTTTTGCAGCTTGAAGACTTGGAAAAATCATCCCTAAAGAAGGCGACTTTTCTTGCTCTGTTGTAATGTCTGGAGTTGAAGCAGAACAGCTGGCTTTATCTGTTTTATATGCATTCTCGGTGGAATGGGCCATGGAAAGAACAAAGAGCTTTGTAATTCTGAAAACAGTGAGTTTGCTTTGTTGTAATGAAATAAAATTTCTTTCCTGTGTCTGATAAAGAGAGAATTATAGTAAAGAGTTTGGTTGTGCAGCTGCTTATTAGACAGATAGAAAGAAAGAAAGGAAATTGCGGGGAGAATGGTGTATGGGCGGGAAGCATGGAAGTTACCGAGAGAGTATGGAGCAGGTCACAGCAAGAAAAATTTAGAGGACCAGAACATCTATACGATCAGAAAATTTTGGAGGACCGGAAGAACTAACCAAAAAAAAAAAAAATTCAATCTTCGCAAGATAGAAAAGCTAACCAATGTAATTACTATCGTCACTAAAAATTTAAATCCCAATTTCAACAAAATCAACCGAAAAAAATTTCAGCGAAATCAACTGAATCAACAAAAATGAAATCATTGAAAAAATTCAAGAAAGAAGAGATTAAACGAAAATCCGGAAACAGATCAAGAATTTGAGGGAAGTTTAAGCAAATTCATGAAAGAAATCGAAGAGGGGGAGATCAGATGTCGGCGTCGTCGTCGAGGCTGAGATCGGATTTCTTCGTCTGCAAGGACAAAGAAATCTGCTCGGAGATAGGGAGAGAGATTTCGAGGCGGCGACGAGAGCAGCTCGGGAGAGAGACTTACGAGCTCGCGAGAGAGATTGGAGCTCGGGAGAGAGATTTCAAAGATAGAAATGAAAACGAGTGAGCTGATCGGGGGAGTGCGATCGCGTGAAACACGCGATCGCTTACGCTGATCACTGCCGCTCATCAGGCACGATGAAATCCTAGCCGTTCGATCAAGGATGGGAGTATAGGAGTGTCTACAGTTGGAGGAGTGTATACATCCTCCCCCTATATATATATACTATATGTTCAATTATCCATAAATATGTGATGCCTATATTGGCATTATGTTAAATATTTTATTTTATTATGGATAATTGTAGTTTATGATTATAAGACATTTTGAATAATCTAAAGGTTGATTGGTAGTTCTTATATTTAATAAACATGACGTGGTGATTAATATTTTTATTAAAATTATTTTGTATATCTAAAGATAGCAAATATATCTATTTTGAATATTTTTAATTATCAAATTAGCTAAAATTTTGTTTTAGCATCATTATTGTTTATATTGTATGTTGTTTCACCAAAGGAGAACTTCATTATACATTTATTGCTTAAATTAATTGTTTGAATCTGTATTATGTAATCATATGTTTGAAATTCAAATCATTAATTTACAAGCATTTATTAATTTTGTAGCATCTATTCCTGTTTCTTTGCATTCACATTCAACGATTGTATCACTATTCAACGGACTTAATTTTTTTGATTAGTGTGAGCAAGCTTAGTTTCAATTAGGTGTACTAGATCTTGATTTGCACTTTTAACTGAAATACCCGCTGATGAAGAAAGATCTTTCCATAATGTTTGAGAAAAATCAAACAGACTAAACTTAATGTTTATGTAAATGATTATTCCGAAAAATATTAAGTCAACTCTTAGTAACACTGAAAGTGCTAAGGAATTTATGAAATTTGTGGACGAGCGTTCCCAAACAGCTGATAAGTCACTTGTTCGGACACTTATGGGTACATTTACCACCATAAAACTTGATGGTTCTCGTACTATGCATGAGCATATTATTGAAATGTCAAAAATTGCAGCAAGATTAAAATTCTTAGGAATTAATATGGTCCATTCCGAATGAATTATAATACAATGAAGGACAAATAGAATATGAATGAATTGCATAGTATACTTGTGTAAGAGGACGCAAGACGAACTTGGGAACTCATTCCGTTCTTTTCATTAAGCGTTAAGAAGCTGGAAAGAAAGCCGGAAGAACGAATGGAAAGGAAGCACAAAGACACTGAAGACAAATGGATCTTTCACTTCATTCCATAAGAAAAAACGTAAAGATGACACGTGCTGATTTTGTAAGAAACCTGAACACTATCAGAAAGATTGCCTGAAGGTTAAGGCTTGGTTCGAAAAGAAAGGTAAGCATTACCCTTGTATATGTTACGAATCAAATTTATCTAAAGTTCCTTATAGTACTTGATTGATTGATTTCGGATGTACCGCTCACGTGATACAGCTTAAGATTAAACTACAAGAGAAACTAGGAAGATACTAGTAAAATTAAGTAAACAACTTATTTCATTGCTCCTCTTTTCTCCTACATCTACACCTATTTATAAGTATAGTGTTTATAAACTAGAATTCCACTTGACGGACATCTCCTCAATCAAACACACTTTGAAAATACTTAAAAACACCTAAGAGTCCCTATTGGACTCAAATATCTAAACACTTAGTAACGTTCTGGCATGCTTAGGCATTTTTCAAAACTGCTCGAGCAAAATCATTTGGCGCCCGAGCACGTTTCTAAAAGTGCCCGAGCACATTAATTGGTGCCAGGACACTTTCAAAAAGTGTCATGGGAGCTCTGTTTTGCACCCAGGCCAGTCAACTGGCCAGGATGCTCTTGGAGGCAACCTTTGTATTTTTTTTTCAAGTCCTGCACCCTATGCAGGACTGACATGACCTCGCTGGTCTCCGGCTCCGGCGGGGCAGCCTTCGATCATCATCTCCGGTGAGCTCTAAACCATCTCTAGTAGTTTCTTCCTTATTTCTTTGTCCATCATCATCATCTTCCTTACTTGTATCATTCTGTACACCTTGAAACTTGGCATCGTCCTCAAGACCGGGCAACACAACAAGCGATCGGCCACCCTAGAGAATACTTCGGTAGGGACGCGGTGAGCATCTTTGGGTAGAGATACATGGAACACTAGGTGAATGCGAGTTGATGGGGGAAGGTCCAACCGATATGCTGCTGGCCCAACTGTTTCTATGATAGAAAAAGGTCCAAATACTTGAACAAAAGCTTGTGATTCCTCCTCTCTGCCAAAGAAGACTAGCGATGAGGTCTCAGCCGGAGGAAAACACGATCCCCAATGTCATACACCTTCTCCCTTCTATGGCTGTCCGCATACTATTTCATCCTATTTTGGGTATGAGGAAGATGCATCCGTAATTCTCGAAGAATGCTGTCCCGTTCGTGTAATTGAACCCCATGTGCATCTGTTCGGATAGAGCCACTAGGAAATGAAATCAGAGATGGAGGTGGGACGCCACAAACAGCTTCGAAAGGGGTGGTTTTGGTAGCCGAATGGGTGCTAGTATTATAGGAATACTCAGCCCAGTGCAGCACTCCATCCAGCGCTGGGGATGATCACCGACAAAGCACCAAAGATAAGTTTCCAATCCCCGGTTAACAACTTCAGATTGCCCGTCCGTCTGCGGGTGATAGGCCGTGCTCATATGTAATGCTGTCCCTTGGAGTTGATGCAATTCCTTCCAAAATTTGCTAAGAAAGATCGAATCTCTGCAGATACAATTGTTGCTGGGCAGCCATGTAGACGCACAATTTCTTTGGCAAAAGTATTTGCAATCTCCACAGCAGTGTATGGATGCTTAATAGGAATAAAATGAGCATACTTAGAGAGCCTATCCACTACCACAAAACTAACGTCCTTATCTCTTGAATGTGGCAGCCCTTGAATGAAATCCATGGCTATGTCAGTGAGGGGAGTCGCCTTAATTCCGTAGTCCTTGACGAACACCTGTAATATCCAGTGAGCCCCAAAAAGCCATGCAGTTCAGTAGGTATAGATGGGGCTAGCCAGTCCAGCATTGCCTTGACCTTTTCAGGATCAGCTGATATTCCTTTATTGGACACAATATGCCCTAAGTAGTCTAGCTGCCTACACCAAACCGACATTTGGCTATGTTAGCACATAGTCTCTCCTTCTGTAAAACAGCCAGCACGTCACTCAAATGCCCCAAATGCTCCTGCCATGACCTGCTATACACAAGTATGTCATCAAAGAAAACTAGCACAAATTTTCTTAGGTAAGGCCGAAAAACCTCGTTCATTAGAGATTGGAATGTTGCCGAGGCATTGGTCAATCCAAAGGGCATAACTAAAAATTCGTAGTGTCTGTCGTGTGTTCTAAATGCCGTCTTGTGGACGTCTTCTTCCTGCACATGAATTTGGAAAAGTACCTCGCCCTATGTAACTCATCTAGCAGCTCGTCAATAACTGGAATAGGGAATTTATCGTTCACCGTAATCTCCTTAAGCGCCCTATAATCAACACAAAACCTCCACGATCCATCCTTCTTTTTGACAAGCAATACAGTGGAGGAACAAGCCGAGCTGCTTGGCCGAATAATCTCTTCTGCGAGCATTTCAGCTACTGCCCTTTCAATATCTGTCTTTTGCACGAAGGGGTACCTGTAGGGTCTAGTATTCGCTGGTGCAACTCCCGATTTGAGGGGAATCCCATGATCTTGAATTCTTTTGGGAGGTAGGCCATGATGTGGTTGAAAAACTCTTGCAAACCGAGCTAAAAGGGACTGCAATTCAGCTGGCAGTGGTTCAGTGCTACTCGGGCTCCCTTCCTTGGTGTTTTCTACTGCCATTAGGCGTACCGAGTACAGCGAGCTTCGTGGGCACAAGCTTGTGAGCTGAGAAACCTTTTCGCTTCTAATGCCCGTCAATACGAACTCCTGAAATCGCATCTCAGATTTACACCAGTCGGATATCACCTCGCCTAAGCTCTCAAGCCATTGTATTCCCAGGATCAAATCCATCCCTCCCAAGGCAAAATGGGTAGGCTTTGACCACTAGTTCCACGTTCTGAACTGATAGGAGAATATTCCTGTGCATAACTTCTATTGAATGGGTGCTGCGATCTGCTAGTTCAACCTTCAGTGGTCTGACGGGAGTGGCCGCCATTTTAAGTGTTTTGCCAAAGTGTAAGAGATGAAATTGTGGGTGCTACCTGAGTCAATCAGGAGGAACACCTATTGTCTCTTGACTTTTCCCACAACTCATAGGGTTTGAGGGCCTAGCATTCCATTCATCGCACTCAGTGATATTGCGGCATCTTCTATCAACTCCTCTTTCTCTAGGCTGTCCTCATTGATTTTGATTTCGTCTGCACAAGAGACCTCAATGGAGTATAAGCGTGCTACGCATTTATGTCCAGGTACATACCTATCATCACAGTAGAAGCATAACCCTTTTGTGCGTCGGGAGTTTATCTCAGCAACTGACAACTTAGAACTCCTTGAATGGGCGATCTGCCTGGTCACTAGAGCATTCTGTTGGTTATTTGCACTCCCACTTGCTGCCCAGGCGCTTATAAAATTTGATGCTGGAGTTCTATGAACTGCACCCTTCTCTGTTCTAGTGCTGGTTGAGACTGAAGATGTTTTGAAGTCATACATCTTAGCCAGCATGTATGCTGTCTGCAAATATTGTGGACGGGCAGCCATGACATCCATGGCTAGCTTGTGGTTTAATCCTCCACAAAATCATCCAATCAAATCCTGCTCCGTGGTATAAGGGACACGCACCCGGAGTTCTTCGAAAGCCTCTAGGTAATCCCCAATGGGCCCCCTTTGCTTGAGTTGCTGTCGGGAGAAGCTGGGGTTGCCAAATGCGTTTGGCCCGAACCTTAGGATAATTGCATCCTTAAGTTCTTCCCACATATGTTGGGAATGGTCTTGTTCAAAACTTTAGTACCAACTTTTGCTTCATCTTGCAAATACATGGTAGCTATGTTAACTCGATCCCAATGAGGGGTATGATAATACCTGAAGTACTTGTCCGCCGAAAAGATCCATCCGTTAGGTTTCGTCCCACTGAAATAAGGAAACTTGTGTTTTTCTCTGCTTCTTGTGTTGAATTGTTCCCAAGGTTGCTATTGATTGGATTGGCCCCATCTTTGATGCATGGAGTTGTAGCTGGAGAAGCTTGGTTGATTTCCAGATGCTGAGTAATGGTTCGGAATCCTAGAATTAGGTGGATGCTCCACTGTCTGCTGTTTAGCAACCAAGGGAGTTGGGGTGGCTATTTGGTTTGTTCTTGTTTGATTATAAGGGTTTTCCTAGAACAAGGGATTTTGATAGGGCAATTAGAGGCTTGTTTGTTGTGTAGTGGATGGCATATGGTTTTTGCTTGTGGTGGGGATTTCCCCCAAATTTTGTTTGGAGTTGGACTCAGCCTTCTCCCACTGCTTGTTGTTAGGGCTGGAATTTTTATTTTGGTTCAATTCCAAGTAGGTTTTCAACAACATGGGAATCTCCAGAAGTTGTTCCAGAATATTGGTCATGCATCGCATCTCATCTCGTAGTGTAGGTTTTTCTTCTATTTAAACTGATTTGGGGGACTTGGGATTTGGTATGATGTCTCCCATGGTAATGGTTGGCGTAGGTGTTTTTGGAGAGTTTGGTGAAGTACATCGATGATTCTTCATGGAACTTGCTCTGGTACCAAGTTGATACACCTTAAGATTAAACTACAAGAGAAACTAGGAAGATACTTGTAAAATTAAGTAAAATAACTTATTTCATTCCTCCTCTTTTCTCCTACCTCTAGACCTATTTATAAGTGTAGTGTTTATACATAACCAGGATTCCACTTGATGGTATAAGAATCGAAATAGAGCATATAAAAGGTAAAGATAATAGATTAGCTGACATTTTAAGTAGATTTCTAACTCCTTTCATTTCTACAGATGCAGCCTCCTCCACGATTCATTCCTCCTCAAGTAGCAAGACTTAGTGCTCAGAACCAGAACAATGTAGCCAGACCTAGTTTACAGACTCCACTGCCCAACAATTTAGAAAAGTTATATTTTGGTAAACATGAACTTTTATGTTTTCCCCCTAGTAATATCTCTTTTAGACCTTTAGATAAGCAAGAACAGAATATCTCTAAAGATCAACAATGTTTATTAGATAATCTTTGGCAATCATTTCAAAAGAATGATCAGCGATATTTCTTAGCAAGCATGAATGCACTTACTTTTCATTTTTCTCATGAAAGAAGAAATTTCTCTTTTTATGTTATTTTTAGAGGAAGACTACCTGGAGTTTTTCATACATGGTTAGAAGTTTTAGATAGTATTAGAGATTTTCCCAATGCATTATATAAAGGGTTTAATCATTTCACAGAAGCATTAGATGTTGCACGAGAACGCATTGGCATAAACTTTTATTTATCTCCTTCTTTGAGAACCGCACAGATAGACCCTCAGAACTCTTACAAGATAGCCAAAGATACTCCAGAAAAAATTATATTTTGTGACCACTGCAATGTTCTAGCAGACACTGTTAAAAAGCTTAATGAAACAGTTGCTCTTTTAAGACAAGAAAAACTCAAGCTCTTAGACAAACAAGCAGATTTAGAGAGACTCCTTATTCAGCTAAGGTTGGATTACATCCAACAAACCTCCAAACCTGCTGTGGAGAATAAAAGTATTGCAGGAAAAGCAGCTACTCTTGCTGAGAAAAGAGTAGAAACAGCATTCACTTGTGCTGAGAAACAAGTGACTAGCCCGGTTCTACCGGTGACCGGTAAAGGCATATCAAATCCGGAGATCCCTGGCAATTTGGGAAAAATTGCATTATCAGGTTTTCATCAAGGAACATGCAGTACAAAGAACAAAGAACCAATTACAGAAGAACGTAGTGGGATACTGAACAATTCCCAGAAATTGAATTCAGAACGTGATAGTATACAGATTATTCCTACACATATGTATAATGTTAGACCCAGAAGAACTTTATTAAGAAAAAGAGAATTCAAGAAACTTATTGAAGAAACTATTAAAGATTTATCTATCTTTAAGAACATTTCTAATCCTATGGACTGTGAAAAAGAGTATAAAGGAACAACTAGTTCAGAATCAGAATCAACAACAGAAAGCCTTATCCCCTACTCAGCAATGGACGAGAGATGTGCAGACATAGACAACCTTTCACATCCCGACAGTGAAAGAGGACTTGGATCAGAACACTCTAGCATCTAGAAAGATTTAAGATCCAGATGGAGACAGGCTACCTAATGAAAGCGACAACAACGGTAATTAACCACACTACGGTTAGTTAACTTTAGTTTACTAACTATAGTTTGTATACCCTAGTTATATTTTAACTAGGGTTAAGTTTAGTTTCTTTTCTATAAATATGTGCAAAGTTTGTAAGTTGAGGGCATCGGTCTTTAAGATCTGAAGCTCTCCTGTGTGTATGCTCTCAAGTTTGTGCTTTCAAGTGTGTGCTCTCAAGTTCTTCTTATAAGTCCCTTTTCTTTTTAATAAAAGTTTTAGGGATTTCCTGAAAGGGAAACTCCCGAACGCTTTCTATTATGTTTTCTCTCCCAAAAATATTTTTGTTTTGAATGCATGAATATTTTATTGTTGTCCAAACTTTTTAACAAGTATTACAAAAGGAGTTCAACATTTAAAAATAGGAGTTAAAACCAGGGGTTATGAAGGAAAAATTGCAGGAAGCAATTTATTATTTTTAATAGTATTTATTGGAAGATTAACTAACAATGGAAACATAAAATATAAATTAGAAATGGATGATGTTACTCAGTTAGTAAGTTCTAAAGGAATTAAAATGTTGAAAGCCAATAAAATAGATCCTACAGAATTAGCTAGACGAGAATGGCTTTTAGATGAATTTCATCAAAAATCAAATATTCTTATTCCAGAAACTAGTATGATGTATAAAAATGCTAGAAATAGTACGAGTGTTAGATTTACTGATTATAAATCAATTTCTACGTTAGAAGATAATGAAGCAGAAGAATGCATGAATGAATTTACAATAGTTTATGAAGATCCTATAGTATTAGCATATCCAGAAAAAAGTATGGATACAATTAGAACTTTTGAAGACCTCTTAAGATTAGAAGTCTCTTGGAATTTAGATACAAATGAATATTTTTATTATGATTGTCAAAGGAATATTCGTAAAGGAAATTTAGCCGAAGATTGTATTCATTTTAAATTAAAAGAACGACATGATAAAATTAGAGAATTATGGGATAAAAGATTAGAAATATGGAGAATAAGAGAAAGATTTGTTCAGAAGATAAAAAGTGGAGAAGTAACTAAAGATTATATTCCACCCATAAAACAAAAACTTTTAAATGCAGTGGCACCTCTAAAATTAGAATTAGAAAAAATGGAAGAATTAGATAATACATTTAGATTAAAATATTTTAGTAAAGACAAATTAGATTCAATTAGCGAAATTAGTCAAGTAGAACTTATGGAATCCACTCAATCTAGCCCAAAGATCAAAGAATTAGTCCATTCCAGAGAACTGAACCTACAACAGAAAACTCAACGTATTATGAAAATTTACCTAGACGAACTATTGCATTACATGAGCAAGATTTTACAAATTTAAGATCAAAAGGAAAACCTTTTCCATTAGAACAAAAAATACAATTTCAAACTCTAGGAGAAGGACAAATTCTTAACCTCTCAGCACATGACCCTCAGTTATGGAATAATATTTTAGATGTATGGAAAAATACAGTAGTAGGAACATACTGGAAAAATATGAAAGATTGTACTACTGGAGAAGAAGCATTTAGATATTTAGAAATCTTTTTAGGAGAATCTGTACGAGGATTATGGGAAGTTTTTAAAGGAGACCAACCGACTGGTTATAAAAGGCTTACAGACTTAGGACCAAATCCTTATAATTTTGTTAATCAAATACATTAATTAATAACTGGAGAAGATCCTAACATAGGACTAGTATCTATGCAAGCAGACGCATTAATGCATATAGAACAAATGCAACTTAAAGATGTTAGTAAAGCCAAACGATTTTGTAATGAATATATGCATATGGTATGTAAAGCAGGAGCTAGTTTTGACCAGGAATATGGAAAAAGACTATTTAAAAAATTTCCTCCAGACTTAGCAAAAGAAATTGAAAGAGAATGGAATAATTTAGCACCACTAAAAGAAAATCCCAATAATTTATGGACTATTACTCAGAGAGTAAATCATATAATGAAAGTATTAACTAAAAAATGTACTGAAATACAAACAGCTAGACAACTAAAAAGAGGACAATTTGCATTCTGCAATAATATGTATGTCCCTAATCAAGATTATAGAGAAACAAAAATAAAAAGAAAATCACGTAGATATCCGTATCCAAAAAGAAATATTATTTAAGAAGATCTAATCGGAAAAAACCATATTTAGATAGAAATAAAAATGTAAGACGATTTAATCCAAAAAGAAATTATAGAAAGAAATTAAAATGTTTTGCATGCAATAGTGAAGAACATTTAAGTAATGCATGTCCAAAAAGAAAGAATTTACATAATAGAAATACAGAATTACTAGAATGTGTAAATGAAACTTTAATAGATATAGACTCTGAAATATCCGATGATGAGACTATTTATAGTATAGAATCTTTAGAAGAAAAATATAGAGATGAATTACACGAAGATTTTATTGAAGAAATGTCAGGAATAAAAATAGATTCAGACTCTTCTGAGGAAGAATTAGAATATATGAATGAAGAATGCTCTCATAATTGGCAAAAATACGAAGGAATAGATTGTACACCATGTTTTATTTGTCATTGGTTTCCTACTAGAATGAATAGAGCTAAATGTAGTTTATGTTTAAAAGAAGGATGTATAAAGTGTTTACACTTAGATACCAATAATTACTACTATCCTAAATATAAAGAAACATTAGATTCAAGAATAAGTTATTTAGAGAAACAAGTATTTAAATTAAATCAAAAAATAACTAGAATTGAATCTACAATAAATCTAGACATACCTGAAAGTAGTAATATACTGAAAGATGACTTTAGTTTTCTTCATATTCCACCCAACACTCAGAATCATTCTGTCGAAGAAGTAACAAATCTCAATTTAGTCGAAGAACCTATTCTTGTATGTAATCAGTATAATCAAATAGGCACCTTAAAAGTCATGTGTAAAATACGTATTGAACGCTATGAAGTAGAAACTTTAGCAATGATAGATACAGGATGTACTAATATTACTTTTACCCCAGATATCAATCCAGAAAAATATTTTAGAAAACCTAAACAACTATTAGTTGCTACCCAGATGAATGGTGCTACTTATACATATACTATCTCTATACCTACAGGTACAAAAATTAGTTTCAAAACCAATTGCGGTTACAGTACCGAATATTCTTTACGTCCCGATCAAACTTTCGTTAAGTCTTAAACATAATGTTATTTTAGGCGTTTCTTTTCTGTTAAAAGATAATGGTAGTTTTACTCTTTCTAAGAATTTTTTCTTCCTAAACCGCCATTCTTTTCTTAGCTCAACCACACCTACATCAGAGTACGCTGGAAAGCGTGGTGGGTTTAAACTAGTTTTCTTAGATAAACATGGCCCTTTACCAATTTATACAGAACAAGATTTTCAAGACGAAGAATTGTTGTATTTCTTTTAAATTACTTAACTTATCAGGAAAACTAAATATTTTTTTACAAATACGTTCTTGTAATTCCATTTTTCCTTTTCTTATAATTACTCCCAAAAATTCAATTTCTCCTTTTGCTATTTGCATTTTCTTTTTACTAATAATTATTCCTGTTCTAAAAATGCCTTTAAAACTAATTGTAAATATCCTAAATGTTCTTCTTTGGATTTACTGAAAACTAAAATGTCATCTATATATACTATCACAAATTCTGCATATTGTCTAAATACCTCGTCCATTTTTCTCTGAATTATGGAAGGTGCATTTTCTAGACCGAAAGGCATTACTAACCACTCAAAATGACCTTCTGGACAAGTAAAAGCGTCGAGAGTTTATCTCAGGAACTGACAACTTAGAACTCCTTGAATGGGCGATCTGCCTGGTCACTAGAGCATTCTGTTGGTTATTTGCACTCCCACCTGCTGTCCAGGCGCCTATAAAATTTGATGCTGGAGTTCTATGAACTGCACCCTTCTTTGTTCTAGTGCTGGTTGAGACTGAAGATGTTTTGAAGTCATACATCTTAGCCAGCATGTATGCTGTCTGCAAATATTGTGGACGGGCAGCCATGACATCCATGGCTAGCTTGTGGTTTAATCCTCCACAAAATCATCCAATCAAATCCTGCTCCGTGGTATAAGGGACACGCACCCGGAGTTCTTCGAAAGCCTCTAGGTAATCCCCAATGGGCCCCCTTTGCTTGAGTTGCTGTCGGGAGAAGTCAGTTTGCCAAATGCGTTTGGCCCAACCTTAGGATAATTGCATCCTAAGTTCTTCCCACATATGTTGGGAATGGTCTTGTTCAAAACTTTAGTACCAACTATTTGCTTCATCTTGCAAATACATGGTAGCTATGTTAACTCGATTCCAATGAGGGGTATGATAATACCTGAAGTACTTGTCCGCCGAAAAGATCCATCCGTTAGGTTTCGTCCCACTGAAATAAGGAAACTTGTGTTTTTCTCTGCTTCTTGTGTTGAATTGTTCCCAAGGTTGCTATTGATTGGATTGGCCCCATCTTTGATGCATGGAGTTGTAGCTGGAGAAGCTTGGTTGATTTCCAGATGCTGAGTAATGGTTCGGAATCCTAGAATTAGGTGGATGCTCCACTTTGTCTCTTTTTAGCAACCAAGGGAGTTGGGGTGGCTATTTGGTTTGTTCTTGTTTGATTATAAGGGTTTTCCTAGAACAAGGGATTTTGATAGGGCAATTAGAGGCTTGTTTGTTGTGTAGTGGATGGCATATGGTTTTTGCTGGTGGTGGGGATTTCCCCCAAATTTTGTTTGGAGTTGGACTCAGCCTTCTCCCACTGCTTGTTGTTAGGGCTGGAATTTTTATTTTGGTTCAATTCCAAGTAGGTTTTCAACAACATGGGAATCTCCAGAAGTTGTTCCAGAATATTGGTCATGCATCGCATCTCATCTCGTAGTGTAGGTTTTTCTTCTATTTAAACTGATTTGGGGGACTTGGGATTTGGTATGATGTCTCCCATGGTAATGGTTGGCGTAGGTGTTTTTGGAGAGTTTGGTGAAGTAGATCGATGATTCTTCATGGAACTTGCTCTGGTACCAAGTTGATACACCTTAAGATTAAACTACAAGAGAAACTAGGAAGATACTTGTAAAATTAAGTAAATAACTTATTTCATTCCTCCTCTTTTCTCCTACCTCTAGACCTATTTATAAGTGTAGTGTTTATACATAACCAGAATTCCACTTGAGGGACACTCTCCTCAATCAAACAACACTTTGAAATACTTAAAACACCTAAGAGTCCCTATTGGACTCAAATATCTAAACAATTAGTAACCTTCGGGTATGCTCAGGTATTTTTTAAAAATGCCCGAGCAAAATTATTTGGCACCCGAGCACTTTTCAGAAAGTGCTCAAGCACATTAATTGGCGCCAAGACACTTTCAAAAAGTGTCGTGGGCGCTCTGTTTTGCACCCAGGCCAGTCAACTGGCCAGGATGCTCTTGGAGGCATCCTTAGTATATTCAAGTCCTGCTGCACCCTATGCAGGATTGAGATGACCTCGCTGGCCCCCAGCTCTGACGAGGCAGTCTCCGATCATCATTTCCGGTGAACTCTAAACCAACTCTAGTAGTTTCTTCCTTATTTCTTTGTCCATTATCATCATCTTCCTTACTTGTATCATCACATTTCAAATACGATGAAGGGATTCATTACGAACCGAATCATAAGCCCAAATGAGAAATTTATTTTTATGGGGAATCGAGTCAAAGTTCTAGTTAAAGCCATAGGAACTTATCGTTTAATCTTAGACACTAGATATCAATTTGATTTATTTGAAACACTTTATGTACCTTCTACTTCCCGCAATTTAATTTCTTTGTCAAAACTTAACATCAATGGATACTTTTTTAAATTTGGAAATGGATATTTCAGTTTGTTTAAACAATAACATCTTATTGGTTTTGTTGTCTTATGGGATGGGTTATACCATTTCAAACTTGATAGCTATTTTGATGAGATACTTTTAACCTTATATCATGATATTTGCACTAAACGAGGTTTAGTGAATGCATGTGCAGCTTATTTGTGACATAAACCATTTGGGTCACATGTCCAAATCAAAATTAGAAAGATTGGTAAATATTAAATCCTTCCAAATTTAGATTTAACCGATCTTCGTATGTGTGTGGATTGTATTAAAAGGGTTTAAGGTTTAGGATTTAAGGTTTAGGGTTTTAACAAACCAACCACACAAAGAAAGGAGCCACAAGAAGCACACAGCTTCTTGAGATTATATATATTGATATTGTGAACCTTTCGATGTTTCATCTTTTAGTGAAGAAAAGTATTTTATCACCTTTATTGATGATTTGTCACGTTATGGTATATCTATCTATTACATAAGAAATTTCATACAATAAATGTCTTAGAGGTATTTAGTGCTAAAGTTGAAAGACAGCTATATAGAAAGGTGAGAATTATTAGATCTAACATAAATGGTGAATATTGTGAAAAGTATGATGAAATTGGACAATGTCTAAGTCCATTTGCTAAATTCCTTGAAATGTATGACATATGTGTTCAATACACAATACTGGGCACAACAAAATGATGTAGCAGAAAGGGGTAATCGTATTCTAATGGATATGGTTAGGAGTATGTTAAGTAACTCATTTTTACCAAAATCGTCGTGGATGCATGCTTTAAAACTACCATGTATTTATTAAATAGGGTTCTTAGTAAGGCAGTTCTAAAAACTCCTTTTGAATTGTAGATAGGAAGAAAATTTAGTTTAAAAGGCACCTTCATGTTTGGAGTTGTTTGACAGAAGTAGGAATTTATAATCCACATGAAAGGAAACTGCATGCAAGAACAACCAGTGGATTTTTTATTAGTTATCTAGAAAATTCAAAAGGGTATAGATTTTATTATCCTAACCGTAGTATAAAAATGTTGCAACTAGAAATGCTAGATTCATTGAAAATGGTGAAGTCAGTGCGAGTGAAGAACCACTCAAAGTGAAAACTAAAGAAATTAGGGACCAAATTGCTCTACCTCAACTTTTAATGAAGTTGTTGTTCCTACAGTTATAAAACAGTTTAACAGTGTACAAGAAAAAATAAATGAAACTTTTCTAGATGACATCAATTTTGATGAACTTATTGTAAATGAGCCACACAAATAGCATTAAGAAAATCTCAATTACAAAGAATACCTACTACTTTGAGCGATTATGTGGTTTACTTACAACAGTCAAATTTTGACGTAGGCATTGATGATGAACCATTTATTTTTTCATAGGCCATTGAAGGTGCTAATAGTTATGAATGGATAGGTGCCATGAATGATTAGATGAAATCTATGCAACGTAACGAAGTCTGAAAACTTGTTGAATTGCCAGAAAGACATAAGTGTATTGGATGCAACTGGATGCTTAAGATTAAACGTGACTTAAATGGCAATATCGAACGGTTTTACTACCAACGGTTTTACTCAAAAGAATGACATTGATTATAATGTAACTTTTTCTCTAGTTTCAAGAAAAGACTCATTTAGAATTGTTATGGCTTCAATAGCTCATTATGATTTAGAGCTACATTAAAAAGATGTGAAAATTGCCTTTAAAATAGGGAATTAGATGACAAAATATATATGTATCGACCTGAAGATCTTTGTTGAAGGAAAAGAAAAGCTGGTATGTAAACATAAGAAATCAATATACGGACTAAGCAAGCTTCCCGACAGTGGTATCTTAAATTTAATAATACTATCACCTCTTTTGGATTTATAGAAAACAATGTTGATCGATGTATACATTTAAAGATCAGTGAGAGTAAATTTATATTTCTAATCCAGTATGTTGACGATATATTGCTTGCTACAAATGATTTTGGTGTATTACATGAGTCTAAAAACTTTCTTTTTAAGAACTTTGAAACGAAAGATATGGGAGAAACAGCTTTTGTGATTGGTATTGAAATTTTTCAAGTCAATCATAAGGATTGTTAGTGTTGTCTTAGAAAGCATATGTTAATAGAGTTCTAGAGAGATTTGAAATTGCTCGGCAAGTGTTGTTTCAATTCAGAAAGGTGACGAATTCAGTCTTATGCAATGTCCAAAGAGTGAATTGGAACGACAAACAAATGAAAGAAATTTCTTATACATCTCTTGTTGGGAGCCTGATGTAACCCAGGGCATGATCACTAAAAAGCTGCAAAGAAAGTATTAACATATTTACAAGGAACGAAGGATCATATGCTCATTTACAGAAGATCTGATAAGTTGGAGGTTGTTGGAGTTTCGGAGTCATACTTTACTGGATGTGTTAATAGTAGAAAATTCACATTCGAATATGTGTTCCTTTTGTGAGAAAATATGGATATTACAATAGAGCAATGTGAGAAAAGAAGTACAAGATGAGGATAGATAGGAGAAGGCAAGAATAATAAAACAAGGTGAGAATACAATGGATAATGGAAGAACAAGGTGAGAATTGATAAAATAACGCGAGAATAAAAGAAAATGACGAGAATAGACAAAGGCTAGAATAAAAGAATAAAGCTAAGAATAGATAATAGAACAAGAGAAAAGCAGAAGAACTAGAGAGAAAGATTTGAAGAAAATAAAATTGACATACCTTTTCGTTGATGATATGAGGTATTTAACCCCTCATTCATATCTTGAACTCTATAGAGTTGTTGAGCTATTACAACTTCCCTAAAACTAAGGTACTTGCATAAGTAGAAATCAAACAAATGGTTTCTTATTGAAACTCGAATTCTCCAAGGAAACTTTAACTCTACCTAATTGGGCTCCAATGCAATATTATAACAAATTAAGAAAGCTTCATACGTAAATTATTAGACAGAGAGTATCAAATCTCTTTTGAAGGATGTAGTCATTAGTCCGATATCCATCAAAATAGGTAAGTTAGCCGACAAATAATTTTTGTAGTTGCTCTACTACTAAATCAATTAATTGCCACGTGGGGTACATTTAATATTCTCTCGCTTACTCCATTTGTCAAAATTTTTACTTCATTGTTTAAAAGATAAAGTATATTGTGCAAATTATAAAGGCTAAACTTATTCATTCATTGGCCATATCATAATATCAAAGGTCAGTAAAAAACTATTTTTTACAAGTAACAAAGGTTTCATATAATTAACTCAACATAGTTCTTTCCATTTGCAATAAACTAGTCTTAAATTTAACATTAATTATAAGTGAGAAATACAACAATATTATATGATAATATTTTTGCAAAAGACTAATCATGTTAATATTCATATAGTCCATCCATTTTTACACCAATTAAAAAATTATATAGTAAAATTAGAAACAATATATAAACAAGTTCAAGTGTTAGGCATATAAATTATAAAAAGTATCAACGATACTCATTTCTTCGACATGTTGAGTAAATGTGTTTAGGGACTAATCTTGATTTAATGGATCCGTAACCGTAACATTAGAGCTATCATGCTCAGTTGTCACTCTTTATTTTGAATTTTTTCTTTACTGGCAAGATATTTGAATTCAATATGCTTAGCGTCTTTAGATCACTATCTAAAGACGAGATTACTAAAATTAAACTTAAACTATAGATAAAAACTTGAAAGTGCAACCATCTTTGTTCATAGCTTATCTAAGTAAAGTCTTCTTAAGCTAGAGATCCTAAATAGTAAGCTAACTATTGACCTTTTCCAAGTGTGGTGAACTCCAACTAGAATTTTGAACAACCCTTGCATCCAATGCAAGGGTGCAATCTTTCGTTTCAAACCTTGCATAAACAGCATGATGTGCTTAAATTATATACAAAATCCAACGTACTTTTGTACCCTATATGATTGATTTTTTATAAAAGTATTGATTAAAAAGAACCTTACTCATGCACTTTTTTTATTTTCAACAATTCTGTGCAGTCGGAGCGTTTTGTATTAAAAGTTGACTTTTACATGGAGTTTTTGTGAACGGGCAATTACTTTTGACAGTGAAGACCTTGAAATTGGTTCATTAATCATTCAAATTTTTATGGCCAGCCAATGGATATATATTTACAGATGAATTTGAAAGCCAGTGCAGAACCGCATCTTGTGTGCAGTTTTGGGAATAGGTGAAGTTGAAGGCCTCCTTGATTTTTAAACGACATTGATGATATATGGTTGAAAATATAAGATATTGGTCTTAAATTTTCATATTTTTACATATTTTTTGAAGGCCAAACAGACCTCGGAACGGTGCAAATAACAGGGTGGACAGAGAGTTAGGACTAGTTTTGGACTACACCAACCTAATTATGGAAAGAAAAATCCTATGATTTAAAGACTCAATTTTCGGATCGATTTCTTAAGGAGGAGGACAGAAGAGGACAGAGCAGAGCCGGCTGATCTAGGGTATACTCTTAGGTTCACTCATGGGTTCTTGCTACTGGAACGGACAGAAGGACGGAGAGAAGTACGGTGCAAAGAAAAGAGGCGGTAGTTCGCTCGACACCACTCTTTGTTCAGAGTTCTTTTGTTCTATCTCTCATGTTTCTCTCTGTTTTGTTAGATTTGAAAACTATGAACTAAATTCCTCTTTGATGGGGCTGTGATGATTTAAATCTTAATTCTATGCTAATCGAAGTTTTATAATTGTTTATTGAGTGAGTATTCATTACCGTGCTTAATGCTTTTGAGTATCTGGCCAATATTCAATCAATTTGAGATTCGTATTGAGACAAAGATGCGACGTATGAATTAGTCTTTGTGATGAATGTCATTAATTGCATGAGAGACAGAGATGTACTGTTATGGTTTGTGAAGTTAATCTAGGATGCCATAGAACTTAATGAGCTTTCTTGTATATTTTCACATAGAGATATAGTGAGTTATTGGATGAAAGTATTTTTGGTATAACTTGAGAAAGTACATCAAAGAAATTAGGGTTTTCCAACTATCAATAAAGCTTATAAACTTCGATAGCATGAATACGAAGTTAAATTGGATTAGTTACGATGAAATCAAATGCCTTAGCATTTAAGTCATTGAAATCTTACAAGTGTTAGTTTTATCTTGTTTTGCTTTCTTTAGTTTTAGCATTCACTCATTTAAGATCGATCGTTCAAATAATTGTAGAATTAGTTTTTTTGGGTACTTAATAAGTTATTCAATCCTCGTGGGAACGATACTTTTCTCAGCATTGTATTACTTGTGAGTAATAGCAACACTTACCTCCTTGGTATAGCAACACTTACTATCATCTGAAAGATTAACCTTACCTCCTTGCTAAACTTCTAGATCATTGATGTTGGTAGCATCATCTGTCATATACCTTTAACAGCCACTATCAAGGTGCCATTTTGTCCTTCTATTCCTCCTAGCTGTCAAGTAAACCTACAAGATAGTGCTCCTATCTAAGGTCCCATTTGTTTTTGGGTTCTTTAGTGTTTGTTGGTCAGATGGTTCTCTTAGTTGCCCAAATTAGTATAACTTCATTTTTGCTATACTAACAAGATTTGACAAATGAACATTCTATTACAATGAAAACATGCAACAAAGGGTGTTAAAAAAGTACTTACAGCCCGGACATGTTTAAGGTATTCAGTTTTGTTGAGAGCTTCAAAACTGATTCCTTCCTATATAAAAGTACTTTTATGAGATCTAAGCATCACATTAAGCCTTTCCTTGCCACTTGAAAACTTGGAAAGGGAGGCTTACAAGTTGGATGTCTCGTTTGTCATCTTTGATTTCTCATTCTAGAGCATCTCATTTTCAAGAATAAGCTTTCTTACATTCAAAAACCACATCATCTAAGATTTCATAGCGCGTAATTTATTATCAACACAAGCATTCTCGTTTAAAGATGCATTCTTAAATATTGAGTTAATTTTCGGTTAACCTTTCATTCATCTTTTCACTCTTATACATACACTTCTTAAAGATTTGTACATCTTTTACAAACTTCTAAATTTATCATATAAACCAAAACAAAGTATCATGCAGTTCATGATCTGAGAATTCATAATTTCATAATTGGAATCACTAACCTCATTATCCGAATAGCCATTGACCATGAAACACATTTTGTCAGTCTCCATTTCATTTTCGGATTCAATTGAAGAGATGAGTCCTCGTCACTCCATGCAGCCATGACTTTCTTCTTATTGTTAATGTTGTTATATTCACGATATATGGTAGTATCCCGACTTGTTGTAATGATAGCAATTTCACTCTTGGTCATCATCATCTTTGATGTTTTCCCTTCTTAGGTCATTTTTACTTGCTTCCCCTCAACTATTGTTGAATTTCCTGGTTAAGATAGAAATGTCATCCTCATCATCTTAAGAAGCAAAAGAGTTTACCAGGGTTTCGCTTGTCATCAATGCAAATGAGAGAAGCGCTTTCTAGGTTTTCTTCAAGGAGAGGTTTTCATCATGAGTTTGCCAATTCATCTAAAGACATACTAGGAATATAATGATTATCTACGGTGGAATCCACCTAGGAAATATATGTCGGAAAGTATGGCATCCACCTAGGCTAGCTACTGGAGAACTCACAAAATTTCTTGTAATGTTCTCTCAAGATTACAAGAAGAATGACGTGGTTTTAGCTTAGCATCACTTATAAGAATGTCTAATGTCACAACTAGATAGCACAAGTGATTTCATACTAGAACACATTGAGAACAAAGAATCTAACAAGGGGCACAAGTGAAGTTGTTCACTTCTCAGTCAGCAAGCAAGTTTACGCCATGTATGCTCTGCTCGATGTTGTAATTGGTGATTTCTTCACATCTCCTTTGCTGCAAATATATACGATATCTTCTCTTTGATCTCAGGAATGCTGTGCAGTTTGATTGAGTGTGCAACGGCAATGAAGAATGCATGGATCAGATGAAAGCAAAACAGCTACTTTAAAGTTTTCAGCTATAGAAGATTTCTTCCATTACAGATTTTTGTGATTCCTTTCAGTTAATGCAGGTTGGTTTTTGAAGTCGATATCATCTCTTGCATTGCAAGAACAAGTCTCAAAATTTGAATCAAGCGGACGTTGTTTGACGGCAAAAGATCCAACAGGCCAAGATGTCTTCTATGGTTTTCAGCAGCCATGTCATCTTTAAATTGCTATCCATTTTACTTAAGAGTCAATGATAATATTTTTTCATATAATATTCTCGTGGATGTCCTCTATATTCTGCATACTCAGATCATATCAAAATTAAAATGGTTGGCTAATATATGAAGTTTGGATTTGATCTGGATAGGACTTGTAGTATGGCTGGAACTTTCCATCTTTGACTATTTGCAACTTCAGATTGAAATGAATCTTTATAAAATCTTTATAAATATTTGTAACTTCTGCAGATAAATTTCATAAAATCTACAAGAAATCTCTTGTAACTTCAAATTGAACGTGCAATGAGTTAGCATGAGTAGGAAACAAAAAGCTAACTAGGACACGATAAGTGCATTGGTTTTGTCCGTTACGAAATCATAGTGTGAACAGCAATTTTCACGATTTTATAGCCTTCGCAAGTGGATAGGTTTGCCTCAGGTTTTGTTTGTAGAATTCTGTAATGTCAGACTTCTATTGCAAAAATTGGATCATCAAAATGTGGCTTGAGCAGAAAGATATGGAGCTTTAAAGTAACTGTCCTGATGAGTTACTCTGATTCGTCCAACCAAGACGTACGCAGACAGCAAATTTCTCTGACTTTTTTAGACTTAGTTTCTGCATGGAATTTCTTAAAATTTTGACTGTTGTAACTTCAACATGCTGCTGCGCGTACCAAAAAGCAGATCATCAAAAGCTTATTTGTGTAGCAGGATATCGCATCTACAAGTTGCTGTCCAGAAGTGCTGTCAGGTTGATCATGGCGATTTTATGCGCAATCAGCGAACTTCCATGATCTTCTTGTCTTTGGTACCTAGTGGAATTCCTTCGAACATGTCTTACGTTACTCGAAATATCCTGTTTTAACTAAAGTAGAGAGATCTCCAATTGGTTGATTGAGCTGAAAGATATCGGACTCCAATTGGCTTGCTGATCATCTTAGAAACACTTAGCAAAAATCTGCATGGTTGTACTGCTTCTCCAATGACAGTAATGAACACTTGTCCAAAGCTCAGCAATGATTCTCAAATGCATGTATCTTCAAAATACTTGTAATTTTCATTGCATGTTCTTGGTTGTCCAGTGTACATAAAGTACAACCACCAAGAAAGATCGATATTAGATGCCAGGTCCAGGAGGTGCCTCTTTATAGGGTATGCTGAAGATGTTCAGGTGTATCGCCAATTGGATCCCACTGCTCATAAAGCTTTCTTTAGCAGGGAACTTATCTTATGCATGGACCTAATGATAAATAATTAAAACTAAACGAGCTTTTTGCAAAATAGATGATAGTGCTAATATAGAAAGAAATAAAGCTAGATTAGTTGCTAAGCAATATACAATAGGAAGGAACCGAGTTTGATGAAGCATATGCACCTATTGCTAGATAGGAAGCTTTTCCTTTATCGCTTGCATTTGCATGGCACATGAATTTTAAGTTTGTTTCAAATGGATAAAAATATCTTTTCTAAATAGTTTTATAAAAGAAAAAATTTTGTTGAACAATCACCCGGCTTAGAAAATCACAAATTTCTTAATCATGTGAATAACCTTTCAAAGACACTTACGAATTCAAACAAGCACATTGTGTATGGTATGAGCCTCTATATGCTTTTTTTTTTATTGAATAATGCTTTTCTTGTGGTAAGATTGATTCGACCTTCTTCATTAAGTATGATAAAAGTGGTATCTTAGTGGTGGAGCTGTATGCTGATGATCATCTTCAGTTTGACTAACTAGACTTTGTGTATGTGGTTTTCGTAGCTTATGCAGGGTGAATTGAGTATAATCGGAGAACTCAACTACTTAGTCTTGAAATCTAGCAACTTGAAAACGTCACAAATCAAAGAAAGTATATCAAATACCTGCTTAAAAAGTATAACTTATAAGCTATGACCAGAAAGGAAAAAGGTGGAGATCGAGGGGCGTGGAGGAGATGTTGGTCAATGGAAAACAATGATTGTGCACCAGAGTGAGAGCTGGTGAGACGGTTGCGTCAATAGAAGAATGAGTGAAAAGGAGGGGGAAAAACAGACAAAAAGGGAAAAATGTCATGATAGAAACTAAGGCAGCTTAGCTCAACTTGGGCCTAACCCATAAGCAAAATTTGGGATGTTCTAGTTTAATCCCATTTTCAAAATATTCATACTCGAATATTCAGTTTACAATGAGAGACGAACTCATACATCAAAGGTGAGTAACCGAGGATTCTTTGCCTCCACCTGAATTTCTAACCCCATGTCGCTTTCATGCACAAGCGGTTCTCCCTATTAGAAAAACAAAAGGTAACTCCTGCCTCCATGATTGATGGTCCAAAAGAGCCCGTGGGAACTCCTCGTAACTTTAGTCCTTAAGATCTATCCAATAATTGGCTCGATTAAGTGTGACAGATTATGGAAGCACCTTCGAAGCTCGATCATATACATGGAACACCGGGTGTACACTTGCTAAATTCGAAGGCAAGGCCAACCTCTAAGCGACTTCGTCTATGCATTCTAAGATCTCAAATGGGCCAATAAATCTCGGGTTGAGCATCCCCATCTTTCCAAATTACATAATGTCCTCATTAGAGAAACTCCAAAAGAACTCATCACCAACAGCAAAGGATACCGCACGACGCTTGGGATATGCATACACCTTTTGCCTACTCGGAGTGGTGGCCATTCGCTCTCGGAAGAGCCTAGTCCTTTCAGTACTATCTCGAATAATATGTAGAGAACGTTCATCTGCCTCATGAGTCTCGAAGCAACAAACCTGGCGAATGACGCTTCCCATCGTAGAACACCTCAAATGTTGGATTTGGATAACAGCTTGAAAGCTATTATTACAAGCAAACTCCACTAGTGACAAGCATTGATCCCAAAAGTGTTCAAACTCGAGTACACAAGAACATAACATGTCTTTCATGATTTGAATCGTGTGCTCAAATTGCCCTCAGGTATGCGGATAAAGGTAGTATTGTAGGTTCACTTGGTGCCAAGGGCCTACTGGACTCTACGCTAGAGGCAAGAAGTGAACCATGTCCCACTATCAAAGATAGTCGTCAAAGAAATACCAGCAATTTTAACATATCCTTCAACAACTTTGCATATTACGCTGCAAGATAGGTGGTCCTTGGTAGGAACTGCACACTCTTGGCTAATCGTCCACAACTTTGTGATGTTCGAGACAACCTTGTCACAAAATCCATAAAAATGTGGTTTCACATCCACTTGAGAACAAGTAATGGCTGTATCAGTCCTCCAGGCTGTCGATGTTCTTCTCGAACGGTTTGACAAGTGAGGTAAGGGGAGATGTAGTTGGCAACATCCCTCTTTAAGCCACTCCACCAATATTATTGTTTCAAGTCAAGATACATTTTGCTAGAACCTGGACTGATGGATATGCTAATTTATGTCTTCCTCAAAATTTCATGCTGCAGATCGTCAACACCAAAAAATACATAGCTTGGAGCCACACCAAATAATACCAACAGTATCTACAAAAAGTTCTTTGACAACGCCTGCTTCAACTTGGTCTACTAATTTGATCAACTGCGGATCCTATTTTTGTTCGGCCATGATCCTATCTCTCAAAAAAGAATAGACTATCAAGTGTGCGAACCAAGTCCAAGGCATCCCCTTCAATCTCAAGCTCCTCAAGCGAAGCCGATCTAATCACATTCTAAAGGTCGAGGTAGTATTGTATGATGTGTCAAACGCCCTATTGACTTGTGACTTAAAGCATCCGCCACCACATTAGCCTTCTCCGTATGATAAAGTATCATGCAATTGTAATCCTTGAACAGTTCTAACCAATGCCTCTATCGCAGATTTAATTCTTTTTGACCAAAATGCACTTGAACCTCTTATAGTGCTTGTAGTCGGTATACATCTCACATTACTAACCATATAACTAATGCCTCCAGATCTTAAGTGCAACACAATGGCAGCCAATTTCAGATCGAGTGTTGGATAGTTCTAGTGGTGCTTCGTAAGCTATCAAGAGGCGTAAACAATAGAGCTGCTTTAACACACATCGCAAACCAACTCCGAGGCATCACAATACACTTGGAGACCATTATTTTGAAGTTTAGATTAGAAATGTCTTCAATTTTTGAAAACTCTCATCGCACTTATCACTCCAAAGAATCTTTACTCCATTGTGAGGTAAGCCAATCAACGATGCCACTATCTTAGATAAGTTGAACAAATCGTCGACTACACGCAGTTAACCCAAGAAAGCTACGAACTTTTGCAACAATTTTCGGTCCAGCCCAGTTCTTTGTATCCTCTATCTTCTGTGGGTCCACATTGATCACTGATCCTGAAACAATATGTCCCAAAAATGTCACAAGATGCAGCCAAAATTCGCAGTTACACAGCTTAGCATACAACTCCTACTTTAATGTTTGTAATATGATTCGCAGATGATCTGCATGCTCCTCCTTACTCCTAGATTGAACCAATACATCAACAATAAAAGGAACTATAAACAGGTCCAGGAATGGCTTGAACACCCTGTCCATAAGATCCATAAAAGTTGTAGGGGCATTTGTCAACCCAAAAGACATCACCGAGAAATAATAATGTCCATATCTAATCGTGAAAGCTGTCTTTGCTATATCCTCCCCTCCTACCTTCAGCTGACAGTACCGCAGCGAAGATAGATTTTTGAGAAACGAATGCTCCCATAAGGTGGTCAAACAAGTTGACTATAGGTGGTTGAGGGTACCGATTGTGGACCGTCACTTTATTTATCTATTTGTATCCACGCACAATCTAAGGGATCCATCCTTCTTACGCACAAATAAGATGGGTGAGCCCAAGGAGACATGCTAGGGCGAATGAAAACCTTCTCCAAAAGATCCTCGAGCTAACTCTTCAACTCCATTAAACTAGTAGGAGAATACGGTAAGAGGGCACAAATATTAGTGTCACACCAGGCACCAAACCAATACAAAACTCCAATTTCTCATTAGGTGGTAGTTTTCTAAGTTCCTTACGAAACACCTCTTGAAAATCTTTTACATCTAAAAAAGCATCAAGTCCCTTAACAACTTGTGCGCGTCCAACCAAGAGTCAAGTTTTTAGGAGCTTCAGAATGATCTCCTTCAAAGCTGAACTTAGGTTCCTCTTCTATTCGAAACCTCATAGATTTGCTAAAGGAGTCTAATCAAGTATGATACTAAGTAAGCTAATCCATTCTAAGGAGCATATAAAAATATGTCGTATCCAATATCAAGTATCTCGTGACCCTAATCTCAATCACATAAGCACTAATTACCGAGTCCACTTAGAACACCATTCATCGATGTTGACAACTTAAAACGTGCCGCTAACGATTCTAAAATAGCTTTGAGTTTGAGAGGCAAAGACAAGTGACACGTAAGAATGTGTTGAACCAAAATTAGACAATGTGTTCTCTCTTTCACCACGAATCATCACGATGCTCGAAAAAAATAAAGCCACAAATTCTTAAGACCTATGGGGACTCCTAAAATCTAACTCCTATCCTGGGTAAGGTATAAGAAGCACATTATGCATGATAGCATAGAAAAGCATTAATTTACATTGCACGAGTAAAGACATACATGTCATAATAGCCTTTGATGCGTGAGCATCTTGACGAGTAACGGCATATAACGTAGCCACTACTGATCAATTGAAAGCAAGGGTACCAATGGTTTACGCGAGAGTGGGTCCTCCTAATAAGCTCCACGGCCACCGCACACTTGATGACTCACCTAATCCCTCTAGTACGGCTGCCTCTTCCTCATTCACCTCTATAAAGAGTGCAGTGTCCTTGGGCTACACCACATTTGGTGTAGGTGCCCAAAAAGGCGGCAACGGGAGTCCTCTATTATGTATTTGTAGTATAGCATAAGGGCACTCATGCTTCTTATACCTTCCAAGCAATAGTTAAAACAATCATTGCGTGAGGGAGGGCATTGCACAAAAACGGTAATGTCCACAACCTTTGGATAGGCCACTCCCTAAGTCTGAGTCAGACCTTGAACCTTTCTCCGGCCTTGTCAATGTCCCTATCTCTGCCCCTATTTTACTCTCGCAAGGTAGCATGACTAAACTATCCACCGTCCTCAACCTCCTAGGTTCCATCTCACCACGAGTTATAAGACTAGTCTATGCTTTAATAGTAGTATCAAAAGTCTGACCAACCGTCTCTAAAGAAGATCCATAAAGAGGTAAGAACAACTCAAGATTCAATCCCTTCACAAAATAATGAATTTCTCTTTCTCAGTATTAAACAAGTGAGGTGTATAGGTTGTGCGTTTGTTGAACTCCTGAATATACTCCCATAAGGCATGTCAAAGTGAAGTAAGCCCTCGGCATACTCAATCCTACTCTCTCTCAACTTGGTGGGCAGGAATCTGTCGCGAAGCAGCTCCTGGAACTCAATCTATGTCTTGGGCCCGCACTCACAGCTCTAGAACTCATCACGGTATTGTACCTGGTATAGGCCAAGCATTCTACTAGGTATATAGTAAATGTCAACATCATCTCTGGGAAATGATGTGCAACAACCTTAATTTTTCGTAGTTTGGTTAGGAGTATCTCAAGGTCCTCATAGTTTTCTCCGTAAAAACTCAGATGGATCATGTTCCTTGAGTGTCTTATTAGACAACACCTCTCTAGGGACAATGGTTGAACATCTAAGGAAACCCTAGGTATCGCCTAATGTAGTCGCCACACCACCCAAGTCTCTTATCTTGGAGCAATAGGTGTACTAACCTTGGGCACTAAAGGATCCTATGCAGTAGAAAACGTAGGTCCTTTAGACTCATCACCAACATTGTTGTGTGAGCTAAGGCTGCTCTCGCTGATCGCTGAACTACATGCATCATCTCCTGGCGCATAGTGTCTATTTATGTTCTGAACTCGAATGGATATTGAACCTCCAGTACTACTCGAATTGGAAGTTGTAGGTTTTGTAGATGATGAAGGATGCGTAGCAGTATGCTTCTAGCCCAAGTGTAGCCCACTGCACTTGTTGAGGAACCCGGTAGCCTGCGTTTTGCAATGCTTACGGAGTGTTTTTTTTCTCCTCTATTTGGATGTCAAATTTTGCAATAAATCTTCTACAACATCTATAACTTTCTTAAAAGAAATTTAGAAAACGTAGAGAAATTCTACGTTGTAAGATCTTGTTATTGCTTATTTTGTTGAGGTAGAAAGAAAAGCTCATTTTCCAAAATAGGATAGAAATGCCCTCCATTTAAAAAAACCTTCCATTTCATAAGCACTTCCAAGCACAACCGCAATCCACGTTTAGGAGCCATCACAAACCATACATAAAATTTTAACATTTCAAAAGAAATGAGATTCAAGTATGCAACTGCAACTATTCTAAGCTCTCTATAACATCTTAAGACCGACTTGATTTCTACCATATTGTCAAGAGTTACAACTGGAACTTGACTGGTACTTGACTAAATCGAGCCCAAAGCTCAACACAATCTAGTAAGCTTGTCCTAAAAAGTTGAAGAAACCAATACATGACTAATTTAACAAAATTTTAGCATAACCTCCCATACAAACTCAAGGAGAGGAGGCTACAAAAATGAAAAATAACCATATTTAACACTAACACACGAAATCAAAACAAAACAGCAACCAACTAGATTGGGGGGAGCGCGAGGCGAATCTCTCAACCGAAAATTTGTGTTTAGCCACAAATTGGAGGCCGGAGAGTTGGACAGAGCTCGACGACGGACACAACAGCAACCAACCAGATTTGATTTTCTTTCTCTTTCATGTTTATCTCAATGAAGTTTACTGCTTGTATTATTAATATGAGTGGCTAAACATTAAAGAAAGAGCAAAAAAAAAAAATCTCGACTATACCTTATAAAGTATAAGTGTAAAGAAAGAGTAATTAAGCAATTGAGGGGGTGAAATTTCTCAACCGAAATTTGATTGGCTTTGAAAACTGATCTTCACATGAAAATTAGGGGTGGACGGAGATGAAGAGACGGAGATAAAAACAGAAAACAAATTGGAGGCCGGAGAGTTGGACAAAGCTCGACGGCGGACACAGCAGCAACCAACCAGATTTGATTTTCTTTCTCTTTCATGTTTATCTCAATGAATTTTACTGCTTGTATTATTAATACGAGTGGATAAACTACATTAGAATCCCTAGGTTTTCTTAGGTGATTTTAGCCACATCAATCGCTACTACAACCATCCGCACCATTTACAACCCAAAAATGATGATTACAATTATATATACAATTACGTACAAGAATAGTTCATATCTTTCGAAAATTACAGAGCTAACTACATCATAAAAAGTGGTTTGCGGCTGTACACCTCAACACGTCTCCATGTTCAGTGGTAGCAGGTCTATTCAGCACCCTCAAGTGTCTGGGTTAGGGAGAGGCTAAGAAAAGACCGTGAGCTAAGTCTTAGTGAGCTTTAAAGTAAGAATATGCTCGTATTAAGGTAACAACACACTCATGCTATATTACTATCTCTTTTTGCAAAGACGCAAAAGATAAATCAAATAAAGTCCTATTAAGTCATGAATCATCCCATACCGATTCAATCCTTAGTAGAGAGGATATGATGATATTGTAATATATATATATATATATATATTGATGTATGCAATGCACGTGGGGTGACAACTACATAAAGCAGGTGATTGAGCGAGGCAAGACTACATCCCCAACCACATAGTACTAACTAGGCCCATAAATGTGAGCGCAATACCACAACTTATCTGGATTGATCATTCGGGATGGCGGTAGCTTCGATGGTGCGTAGTGGGAATCTAAACATCGAGTGCTAGCGAAGGTATTAGAATGAAGATTAGATTTAGGTTTACACAAGGTTGTTAAGATCGGGATCTTAGAATCATTTCGCTTGAGTATGATCGTAAAATCGGGATTTTAAAATAAGATCGCAAGATTTTACATACCGATAAATTTTATAATTTTTTTTTCAATACCATTAAGGATCCTTTATAAAAGTTTTCTAATATTTTTCTAAAATAGTTTAGTAAATTTTAAAAAAAATTAAAATTCTTTTAAATTTTATAAAAAAGTTCCTCTGTATTTTATAGAAAATTTCTCAAAATTATATTTTTTCAGAAAACCTTCAAAATTTTATAGAAAACTCTATTTAATTTTATAAAAAGCTCTTTCAAATATAGTTAACTACAAAATTTTCTTCAAAAGTAAAATCGTATAAGATCGTAAAAACATCGAAATCTTATCGATTTTAAGATTTTAATCGAAATCTAGGTTTGATTTTACTCAAAAAAGATTTTACTTGAGATCGGGATCATTTGGTGAAGTAAAATCATAAAATCGTAATATTTTAAGATTTAAATCGAGATTTTGATAACCTTGCGTTTACACTATCCTGACTCCATCACCGTTATATTTTATTTTAACTTTGATTTGTGTAAACTACTATATTGAATAACATTTTTTGATTGGCAACATACTACTTATTCTACGATTTGTCTTTTAAGTATGTAGATAGTGACGATGAGTATTTAATTATACATTTGATTTTTTATTAATTTATGTTTGTATACACCTTTATAACGCTTTATTAATTACTTGATTGATCTATTTACTATTCATTCAACTGATCATTTATTTTTTAAAGTATGATGTAATGTATGATTTATAACTAGCTTCCGTTTACTATTTCTTCTACTAAGACTTCAATAATGTATATATTTTCCTTAAGAGTATCCAGTAATGCTATTATGATTGAGAAAGTATGTTAAATTACTTTGATTGTGAAAGCATATGTTACATGTTGCATTTCATGCATCCATATCTCTCTTACCTTCACTGAATTGGTATGGGAAAACTAATGACTTGGTAGGACCGATTCAATCTATTATTACATTCTTTTATGTATAGAAGGTCAGGGCTAAACTATTACTTAAGCCATTAGTGACTTTAAATTAAGCATCTACTATATCTGACCTCACTAAGAATGGCTCACTTTTTTTTCTTACGCCTTGCTGAAATATTTCGAAGCGGGTAGAAGTGCAGTTTATATGGCACCCTCATTTTGACCGACATATTTGACGGTACATCTTTCATTTGAATATAGATGGCTCTGTGGCCATGAGTGTTTATCCTACACTTTGGGTGTGTTGTGATGTATACCTTTGTGCATAGTAATAGTTATATTGTTTACTAGTTATTAGTAGCTGTGTATATTCTAGTTGGTGGCCTGAGTTATGTTCTTGATATTTTTGGATACTAGTGTCTGAACGCCTTATTGTGGTATACATGTTTCTCTGAGTTTATAGGGAGGTTTTGTCAAAATTCAGAATACTTTGGCGTGTATCGGTTTTGTGTTGAATTGAGTTAATTTTGATTAGGCTTACTAGCTAAGCGGAGTTTAGATCTGACTTGGGTTCGGTTTAGTCCAGTTTCGGTTATGGCTCGAGGTCAGGTTGAGAAGAATTTGTATCAAAGCCAGTTAGGTTTTACAGGTACGGAAGTTATAGGACCATGCATTTGTATTTCAATATTCCTGTTTGTGTTAGTGTTTAGTTTAGGCTTCCTATATTGTGTTAGTGTTAGTCTTCTCGCTTAGGCTTTCGATATTCTCGTTAATGTTGTGAGAGTGGGAAAGCGACTCCATTGTGTTAAGAAATGCTTGGTTTGGCTTTACTCTTTACTCTTTCGTCTTGGCAAAGTGATGTTTTTAAACTATTTAGAGTAGTGTGGAATACTCTATAATAGTCAAAGATATTTATGGTGCTATGACACTTTTAGAAGTATAGGAGATATCTTTGTGCTCATTTATGATTCCAAGATTTGTGTTGCCATGATATTTGTAATTGATAGTTATCTTATAAAGATATTGTGGGAGAACCTTCTAGACAAGCATTCTCCACTGTTCGATCAATCTCCTCTTTTCATCAAGAGGAGGAAGGACTATAAATAGGGAAACGTAGCTCCCATTTGGAACCATTGAAAAAGCTAACAATAACAAGCATCCAAGCATACACCAACAATCCCACTTGTGAGAAACAATTGTAATCTCTCCAACAAGAGCTACGCTTGGAATAGCCTTGTAAAGGGAGTGGTGTAGTTTCTATTTCTTACTGAAGTTTTTCTTCCCATTGCCACCATGGTTTTCCCTATCTCCCTCTAGTTAGAGAGGGTTTTCCATGCAAAATCTTGTGCCTATTGTCTAGTGCTTCTCATCTTATCTCATCGTTCACTAGGGTTGCAAGATATCCTTGGCACGCTTCATAATTCAACTGTGCTACTTGTGCTGTTTAGTTTCGTCCACACACGTGTTTGTGCCCGACCTCTAAACCTAACAAGTGGCTACCAAATGAGACATGGAGAAGTTCATCGACAATAAGTTTCCTTTGTGGAAAGCCAAGATGAAAGCAATTGTCAAGAAGGAAAATTGCATAGCAGCAATTGAAGAGTGGTCTGATGGCATCTCTGCGAGAAGTGGCAATGATAGATGGGTAAGCATTGGCAAGCATCTTCCTCTGCCTTGGAGATGGAGTCCTCACCAGTGTGCTAGAGATGATGGGTGCAAAAGGAAGTATGGGACACATTATGCCAACAATATGAGGTAAAATCTGAGCATAATAGACTTTTCTTAAAGAGAAAGTTAATTATATGCTATATAAATGCTAGAAACAAGTACCATCGCCGAACATTTAAAATACTCTCAACTAGTTTTTTTCTCAACCAGCATTGCTAGGTGAGAATATAGCACCAAATCACAAGGCCCAACTCCTTCGCTCAAGCTTTCGACTATGACGACTATCTTGTCATCATATTGACAAGTGAGACTCCTTCAAAAAGCCTAGTAAACAACGATGTTGTAGCAGTGCTATTTGATGAAGAGGCTAGGTGCAAAGCAAAGGAGGATCACGTGTCTACTTTGAAGTGAGTACCTCAAAAAATCCGATTCGTGCTGATTCTCGCGGCAAAGGACAGACCATGAAGAAGAGATTCAGTGGGAGCTACAGAAAGGATAAAGGAAAGAAAGATAAGGATAAAAGAAGATACATTTCTCCAAGAAGATGCACCATGTGAAGAACAATTGTTGGCACTACAAGAAGAAGAAAGAAACAGAGCAGCCTAATGCTCAGGCAAGTATAGCATACAAAACTAATGAGGGAGAGGCACTATTTGGAGAAGTAATGGCATCATTAAGGGCAAGTCAGAACTAACAAACATATAGGTATTGGACTCTGGAGCTACATGGCACATGACCTTCTGGAGAGATTGGTTCTTCAAGTATGCGCCATTCAATGAGGGAAAGGTCTACATGGGGAAGAATCATGCATGCAAGATCATCATTATAGGATCTATGAAGATCAAGACATTTAATGGAGCCATTCGCATCATCGATGATGTTCGCTGCATAGAATGTCTCATAAAGAATCTACTTTCAATAGGACAGCTAGACGATTTGCGTACAAGGCCCATGTTGAATACGAAGTTATGAAGATTGTCAAAGGAGCACTCACAACACTCCAAGCAGAGAAGATTGGGACCGATCCTTACAAAATACTAGGAGAAACCATCTCAAATTGAGATATGCTAGCAGTATCACATGGCAAGAAGGAAGAAGAGGACTCTTGGAAGCTGTGGCACCTATGTTTAGGCCATATATGGGAAAGGGTCTCAAAATTTTCTTTGACTGTAAACTCTTAAAAGGGTTCTAGATGGTAAATTTACCATTTTGTGAAGAATGCATAACCAGCAAGCAACATTGAAGATCTCTCTCATGCTCCAAAGGCATTTTAGGACTTGATACACTGACGTGTGGGAAGCCACGAAAGCATTACTCGGAGGAGCAAGTGATGTGCTTAAATTGTATACAAAATCTCATGCACTCTTGTACCATATATGCTTGATTTAAATAGAACCATTTTGTGAAGAATGAATAACCCGCAAGCAACATCGGAGCAAGTTTGGAATATCTCTCTCATGCTCCAAAGCATTTTGGATTGGTACATTCGTATGGGAAGCCATAGAGGCATCTCACTTAGAGGAGCAAGTGATGTGCTTAAATTATGTACAATATTTTATGCACTCTTGTACCATATATGCTTGATTTTATATAGATATATTGATTAAAAAGAACCTTAACTTTGTATTTTTCTTATTTTCAGCAATACTATATAGTCGGAGCATTTTTGACGAAAACTTGACTTTTCGAGGGAGTTTTGTGAACGACCAATTGTTTTGGCAAGAAGTTGGTACATTAATTTTTTCAAATTTTTATGGCCAGCCAATGAATATATATTCATAGATGAATTGGACATCGAGTGCAGAACTGCATCATGTGTGTATGGATTAGTCTTTTTAATGAATGCCATGAGAGACAGAGATGTGATCTTATGGTTCTTGCAGTTAATCTAAGATGCCACAGATCTTAATAAGCTTTATGTATGTTAATTCATATAGAGATATAGTGAGTTACTGAATAAAAGTATCTTTGATATAGCTTGAGAAAGTATATGAAAGAAATTAGGGTATTCTAACTGACAATAAAGATATAAGCTTCGTAGCATGATTACGGAATTGAATAGGATTAGTTAAAGTGAAATCAAATGCCTTAGCATTTAAGTCGTTTGAAATCTTATAAGTGTTAGTTTTAGCTTGTTTTGTTTTCTTTAGTTTTAGCAGTCACTCTTTTTCGATCGATCGTTCAAATAATTCTTGTATTAGTTATTTTCGGTACTAAATAAGTTATCAATCCTCGTGGGAACAACACTTTTCTCATCATTTTATTATTTGCGCGACTCGTACACTAGGGATGGCAACAAGTTTTTGACGCCGTTGCGGGGGATTATTTTAATTTTATTAATATCGATTTTGATTAATTCTAAGTTTACTTAGAACTTCTATTTGTTTTCTTTCATTCCAGTTTGCTATCTAGTGCATACAATGGGTGCCATCTCCGCTTTAAATTCACAAATGGCGATTTTGTCTGGGCTGTTAGGAAGTCTAAGTGATGTTATTCAAACTGCAAGTCCAATGTGTGAATTCTATTGTGGGAACTATGATAATGATGATTACCAAGTTAAAGTCCATTCTCACCATACCTTGCATAAGAAGTTCAATTTGCCTTTAACTTCAACTGGCAAAAGTGTAACTCATACTCCAATATATACAATCTAGGATGACAAGAATATCCGAATTTCTCATGGAAAAATCATCAAATTATAGCTAGAAACCCTCTTGGATTTCAGCAGCAAGCAGTGACTAAAACACCACTGGAAGATGGCCTTGCCCAATTAATGGCCAAAACAGAATCAGCTTTGCGAAAGCTTGAGGTGCAAATGGGTCAAATGGCAAGCTTGTTATCTAGAAGACCACAAGGTTCTTTGCCAAGCAACACTGAGGCAATTCCTAAGGAGCAAGTGCATGCAATTGCACTTCGAAGTGGAAAGATTCTCAAATGCCAACAGTGAACAGAAAACTGAATTGGAACATGAACATCAAGGAGTTAAGGGAGGTTAGATGGAACACTAGCAACCGATCGTTAGATGGCATTCATGCAAGAAGAAATGGGTTCTTTACAAGAACAAGAGATGGGAGGTTGTGCCACTACCGAAAGGGCATAAAGCCATTGGGAGTTAAGTGGGTGTACACGATCAAGTGTGGAAGAAAGGATCAAGTCGAAAGTATCGTGCTAGAACAGGGCTACACATTGAAAGAAGGTATTGACTTTGAAGAAATCTTCTCCCTAGTACTCCTTACAACTATTAGAGCAGTCTTAGCATTGTGTGCCACATCTAATCTTAAGCTCGAGCAGCTTGATGTTAACACTACTTTTTGAATGTAGAACTTGAGGAAGAAGAAATATACATGCACCAACCAGAAGGGTTTATCCAAACTAACAAAGAGGTCCTAGATTATCAGGTGAACAAATCCTTATACGATCTTAAATAGGCGGCTAGATGCTGGCACAAGATATTTGACTCCTATATAGAGAGCATTGGATACATCAAGCTAGCCTTAGATCTTGTGCTTACCATAAGAAATCTGAGGATGGTTCCTACATAATCTTGCTGTTATATGTGGATGTCTTGCTCGTAACAGGCCTGAGCATGTCCACAATAAATAATTGAAAAATCAACTAGCTAAGGTATTTGATACAAAGGAGCTTGGGCCGGCAAATAAGATCCTAGGACCCATCTTCACCAAGACCGAGGTAACATGGAGATTCGGTTGTCTTAGAAAAGTTATCTAGAGAAACTAATCCAGCACATCTACATGGAGGGATGTAAACTGATATCTACTCCCCTACCTATTAAACCTCATATTGTTCTCTATTGGAACTCCTAATAAAAGGGAAATGCAAGCCGGATTAGCCTAAGATAGATTTCATGAGAGCCAATAGCATAACTAAGACTGGCTAATGATATCCTCATTTAAAACCAGAAAGTCCGAGTGCCCAATGGCTCATCCTTACGTATACAATTACTTTACAAGACGCATAATTCAGCGAGAGGGGGCCATGGTCGAGAGTTCTACACATAAAGTGGTCAGCACACCAATATCATTGGCCAGGCATGTCCAAAGATGTTTGAAGGAACGTTGTATCTTAAGCCAAATCTTAATGCTTGCAGCCAGTAGGTTTCAGCCCCTTCTTGTACCTGGAAGAGTATTGATTGACATCGCAATGCACTTTATAGAGGGACTACCCATATCGGGAGGTACGGATCTAATCTTGGTGGTAGTAGATCGACTTTCTAAGTATGCCGATTTTGCAACTTTAAAACATCCCTATACGACTGTTGAGGTTGCTAACGTCTTCACAAAAGGAGTGATTCAACTCCATGGGTGTTCGGCTACCGTAGTATTTGACAAGGATCAAGTGTTTCTTGTAAAGAAACCTAGGGAATATCAATTCAAGAGGGGGGATGAATTCAGTTATGGCAAAATTAAATCGAAACAGTCGACTGTTCAAAAAGTAGTTACTTATCAGTTAGCTATTAGTCGACTAGAAGGTTACTAACGACTGACTGAACGTTAATTGTATCCTGCACCGAAAAGTTAGCACAATATAATCTAAACAAACTAATCTAAAGTGCTAAGTGAAATCTAGTCTGCACACCGATAATTTTTTACGTGGTTCGGTACAGCAGTATCTACGTCCATGTGACTTGACATCGCAAGTGAAATCCACTAATATTGAGCCAATGTACAATCAACCGAAACTTGGTGTTTCGTAAAACACCTCATCTCAACCAAGTCTCCCAACAAGGGCAACTCCAACAAGCCTTCTAGTCTTTATAAAGTCCCTCCGGCTACAAGGGTGCATGATTTTTCACAAAGGCCTAGCACAAACCTGCTAAACTAACGTAGGCTAGTAAAAATAGAGAACTCGCAAGTTCTCCAATAACAACCAGGCTAAACAACCTCTCAAGGTTACAAGTCTTTCACAAGGTTAAGCTCAAAAGATCTCCCCAACAATGATTTCTAGTCGCACATCAAGAAAGTTTAAGGGATCTCACAAAAGAAAGCAAGAAGAACTAAAGCTCAAAGTAAATACTTGGTTTAATATTGAATGGCAGCAAGGCAATGGCTTGGTTTTGTGCACTGAAAAATTGTTTGAGTTCTTCTTCTTGCTGTCCTCTATGCTGCATCTATACAGATGTCTTCTCAAGATCAGATCTGCTGCGACGAGTGAATCTTCCAATGGCTAGGAAGAATGTACGGGCAAGATCAAAGTAAAACGGGTAGAAGAGAGTTTTCTTGGTTGTTGCTACTATGAAAATTTCTCTGATTTATTTCCTTTCCTGCCCAATTCTAGCTCATGCGGATCTCTTATTTAATGCCTCAGGAACACGTCTTCAAAATCTCAAGTGAATTGAACGTCTTATGATGCCTCAAAACAATCCAACAGTCCAAGTGCTTGCTAGGGTTTTTGCTGACATCTCATCCAAATTTTGTGGCAGATTGCTTCTAGGAACCATTGTGTTTGCTTTCCATAGCAATAATCTCCAGGAAGTTCTCTCCAATCTGCATATAAGGTTCATATCTAAATTCAAACGGATGGCCAACATATGAGTGTTTAAAGTAGATATAGTAGGTATTCTATTCAAGCTGGATTCTTTACATCTTTGTAGATACTCTTTATGTCTTCCAATATGCTGTCCACAGAATTTGGAAATAAATATTCTAAATATATGCTTGGTTTATCTAGCCTCCTCTGAAATCATCTGCAACTAATTTGCACGAGTAGGGAATAAAAGATAATTCAGTCGCACTCATACCTACATAGTTCAATCATGTCTAGAATGCATTCTGTTTGGTCACTTTGAGGATATTTATAAATGTCGTTAGTGGATTATTTTGCCTCAAATGTCAATTGTAGATATATTAATGAGTCAGCTTTCAGTAGCAAAAATCGGATCTCCAAAATATGGCTCTAGCTGAGAGATACTGAATTTGCACGTTGCTGTCTAGATCGGGTTCACTCGGGTGCATCCGGAATAGCAGGTGCAAAACAGTGAGATTCTCCGATTGTTGTAGGATTAATTTCTTCAGGTAATGAGCTGAATTTTGTACTTTAGAAACTTCAATATGTCTGCTGTCCAAAGAAAAACCTGATCTCCAAAATCACGTCTGAGCTGAGAATATGCCGTTTGACGTGTCAAGGTGCTATCCAATTGATCCTGTGATGTTGGGCAGTGTGACCAGCGAATTTCACAAAATTTTCCTGCTTTCGATACCTGCTGGAATTTCCTTCTCTTAGTCTCTATTTACTCTGTGTTAATCCATCTTTCAAATCAATTAAGAAATCTCCATTTGGTGCAGTGAGCGGAAAGATATGCACGTCCAAAGTTGTCACATTAGCAAAGTCTCAACACTTACTCAATTTCTGCATGATGTTCTATCCAGCTTCATATGCTAGTCAAATCCAATGTACACATGTTTCCTCAATATGAGTTATCATCAAAATTCTTGGGAGTTCCAACAATTCTTCGTACGTTTTTTAGATGCTACATCGATTACAAGGCACCACATTGCATATGAGTTCGGCTTGTCACCCTCAGACGGACGGGCAATCAGAGGTGGTTAATCGCGGCTTGGAAACATTCCTACGCTGCTTTGTGAGAGAGCATACTCGAAAGTGGATCAATTGACTACATTGGGCAAAGTTTTCATACAACAGTAGCACTCATTCTAGCACCAAAACAACTGCCTTCGAAGCTTTCTACGGCCAACCTCCACCACCACTAGTTTCATTTCCTGCAGGAAGCACACAAACAGATGAACTAGCATCACAACTCAGCAAACGATATGAGATCTTGAGGGAATTAAGGCACCACCTCTGCACAGCCCAAAATAGGATGAAGTAGTTGCCCGGTGGACGACGAAGAGAGTAGAATGGGTGAGACCGTATGTCAATCGTCCATTGCGGCTCAAAGAGTTCACAAACTCTACTTTCGTTCTCATGGGTGTAGAAAGCAATAGGTCCAGTATCATTTCTGTAATAGGTTGACTTGTTCGTGGGATAAACCAAGCTATACTTGAAGATAAAGGCCTTAATATGCAATATTCTCCTTTCTTTTATTTCCTTCTTCCTACATTCTTTGACTCCTTCAGACCGACAGTCACCGGCCCCTCATTACCAGCTCCTCCCCAGCACGCGATCAACCTCCTCCAGTGACGATAATCTCCTTCAGGCACAAGGTTCATCATCTTCTTCCCTCCATCAGTCCCCATCACAGTTTCGGCAAGCTATGCCGAGGGGGATGAAAACTAAGGTTTTGTCCTGCCATTTCACTGGCGATCGGGCAACGTTAGGTAGTTAGAATTACTCCTCTCAATCTGCTAAGTCTTTTCCCTCACCTGTTTGTGTTGATCTTTGTTACGGTCTTCAAAGGATCCATAACCAAATTATAGAACCAAAAAGAAAAGCAGTAAAAATAAGAGACTGAATTAAAGAAATAAACTTCCACACCTTCTTAGGTGACTAGCACCCTTATTTATAGCTAACTTGCACTAGTAAGCTATTACAACTCATCTAGAACTCTTAGCTTCACTGGACTCTTGATGAGTTACTATCACAGGACTCCCACTGCACTTAGACTCCTACTAGGACTCCTACTGTATTTAGACTCCTACTATGACTCAACTACTACTACAGATAAACTCTCAGGAGGGCTCCTTTGCCTTCGGTTACTTCTTGGCTCTATCTGAGCATCCAATACATACACTCACTGTGCTTTGATGAGGTTACTCCTCCTAAGCAAGAACCCATCTTCTGTTTCATTCCTAACGTTCCCTCCCTCTGGAAAAATTGCCTTGTCCTCAAGGCAATCAGCTGAGACAGAGAGATTCACGTGTGACTTGTACCACCATGGCATCTGGTGGCAGTGAATCTTCAAGCATGGGCAAACACAGGTTCAACAGGAGCACGAGGTATGAACTTAGAGTCTTTAGGTTGCGAAACATGAAAGACTGGATGGATGCAGGAATCTTCCGAAAGGGCTAACTTATAGGCCACGGTTCCTAACCTTTGCAAAACCTCATATGGACCATAAAACTTGTAACACAGCTTGTGATTTCTGCGATTTGCTAATGATGCTTGCCGATTAGGTTGCAGCTTCAAGAAGATTCGATCACCTAGTTGAAAAGCTTACCTCTGTGGTGTTTGTCATACAACAACTACATACGATTCTGAGCTTGTAGAAGATGGAACCGTAACTCCCTCAGGTTCGCATCACACTCTCGGATTTGAATTCCAAGTGCCTCCTCCTTAACAGGTCCAGTTGCGAATGATGCTACAGGTGGTGGTCGTCTCCCATACACCGCTTCAAATGGTGAAACATTGTTGATGAGTGAATGCGGGTGTTGTACGAGTACTCAGCCCAATGGAGCTAGCGCATCCATTGCTTCGGGTGTTCTCCGATAAAACATCGTAAGTATGTTTCAACCCCTTTGTTGACAATTTCTGATTGGCCTTCAGTTTGCGGATGGTATCACGAGCTCATCTACAGTGTTGTCCCTTGGAGGCAATGCAGTTCTTGCCAAAAAGAACTCATGAAGATAGGATCACGGTCAGACACAATGGAAGAGGGGCAGCTATGCAACAGGATAATTTCTTTAACAAAAATTACCGCAACTGTAGAGGCGTTATATGGGTGTTTAAGAGGGACAAAATGAGCATACTTCGTGAGCCTGTCGACAGCTACCATCATTATGTTCTTACCATCCCAGAGGTAATCCATCAATGAAGTCCATTGCAATCTCTGCCCAAAATTCAGTGGGTATGGCTAATGCTTGCAACATTCAGATCTTGCTCTTGCACAAGTCACACATGATGCTATGTATTACTGCACTTCTCTAGACATTCCCTGCAAATAAAACTGCTGTGAAAGGCGTTTGTAAGTGTGGAATCGTCCACCATGGCCCCCAATGGCTGAGTTGTGTGCTTCGAACAAAAGTTGGCTCCTTAGTGCTGGATCTGCAGGCACCCAAAGCTTGACTTAGTATGTTAAATATCCTCAAACTACAGCAAAGCCAGGCTGTGTTCCTTTCCTTGCATTTTCCAGCAAGACTCTGGTCTCTGGATAGCTCTGCTGGGCTTTGTGGAGGTCATCCCAGAAAGAGGAGCATAAGATTGATATTGCAGTTAGACACGCATCGGGCATTCTGGATAATGCATCTGCTACGGTATTATGTTTTCCTGCACAATACTCAATCTTATAATCGTAGCCAAGTAATTTTACTAACCATTTTTGTTGATCATGTAATGACAACCTTTGCTCTAAGAGGTATTTTAGATTTAGATGATCCGTTTTAATCACAAAACGGTGACCCAAGAGGTAGGGGCGCCATTTTTGCACAGCCAGCACGAGAACCATTAGTTCTTTGTCATATGGCTTGAGCTAAAGATATAGAGACTTGCTAAAAACGTGATTGGCCGGCTATGCTGTCTCAAGACTGCTCCTAGTCCTCTTCCTGATGCATCTGTCTCTAATGCAAAGGGCTGAGTGAAGTCTGGTGCTGCTAGCACTAGCGTGGAGGTCATGGCCGTTTTCAACTGATTGAAAGCTCTCTCGGCATCTGCATCCCATTCAAAAGCGTTCTTTTTCAGCAAGCCAGTAAGAGGTGCAGCTATGAGACCTTACACTTTTACGAATCTTCTATAGTAGCCAGTTAATCCTAGAAATCCCCTTAACTGCATCGAGGACTTGGGCACATGCCAGCTGAGCAATGCTTCCACCTTGCTGCTGTCCACTGCAAGCCCCTGTTTAGATACAATGTGTCCTAAATATTCCAGCTATTAGCAACCAAACTTACACTTGGAAAGGTTTGCAAATAATTGGTGTTCCTGCAATAAAGACAAAACAATGGCAAGGTGTTTGATGTGATCCTTTCAGTCACGACTGTAATTGAGAATATCGTCAAAGAAAAATAATATGAATTTGCGGAGGTAAGGTCGAAACACTTCATTTTATTAGGGACTCGAAGGTAGAATGAGCATTTGTCAACTCGAAAGGCATGACAAGGAACTCATAATGGCCGTCATGGGTGCGAAACGCGGTATTGTGAATGTCTTCCTCCCTTACTCGAATTTGGTGGCACCTAGATTTTAAATCAAGCTTGGAGAAGATTCGAGCCCCATATAGCTCGTCAAGCAATTCATCAATTACTGAAATAGGGTATTTATCCTTTATTGTTATCTCATTCAGTGTGCGGTAGTCCATGCAGAACCTCCACGACCCATCCTTCTTCTTTACTAAGAGCACTAGAGAAGAGAAGGCGGAGCTACTAGCTCGTATGATGCCTTGAGCTAGCATCTCAGTAACAAGTTTCTCAATCTCGGTCTTTTGAACTTGTGGATAACGCTATGGGCGCACATTAGCTGGACTTGCTCCTGGTAGCAAAGGAATTCCATGATCGTGGCATTGCTTACTACTGGTAGTAAATGCATAGAGCATAACTTATGATCAGAGTGAAGGCTAGTCAATTGAGATACTCTACCTTTGCGGATTCCTTGCAAGACAAAATCTCGGCCTTGTAAAGAGAAACGCACGTCTGATTGGCGCCAATTACAAACAACATCACCAAGGCTCTCCAACCATTGAATGCCCAGCACTAGATCCATTCCACTTAAGGGAAATTGATAAGCATCAACAACAAGTGCAGCTCCTTGTACCTCAAGAGGAATACCTTTATAGATGACGTTGATCGAGTGTGGACTCCCATCTGCTATCTCTACTTTGAGTGGTCTCACCGCTGTTGGTTGTAATCGCAAATATTTTGCTAGCTTGGCTGTAATAAAATTGTGAGTACTACAAGAACCGATCAAGATGAAGACTTTTTGTTTCTTTATCTTGCCAACAACCCGTATAGTTTGTGGTCCAGCAATGCCATGTATTGCACTCAATGATAAGGTTGCATCTTCTGCAGAATTCTGCTCTACTGGATCTTATGATGAGTTGTCTTCGCTTTCCTCGTCAGTTATCCCGCCAATGGAATATAATTTAGAAGTACACTTGTGACCTTATAGTATTTAGCATCACAATAGAAACATAAGCCTTTGTTTCTCCTATCGATGATGTCCGCTACAGACAGAGAGGTTTCGCGGTCGAGATGTGAAACTTGAATTGTTGCTAGCAGCGGTGGTTGTAAGGTTCAGTGATGACTGATTCACAGTCATTCCATAGTGGCTTGAAGCTGACAGGCTTGTGGTTAGCCGATTGCAATATGTGCGAGCAGATTGTTGCTCTCCTGACAATTTCTGCTCAAACATTCTAGCTATCATGTAAGCTTCTTGCAAGTCATTGGGCCGCATAGCCATAACATCCATTGCAATCTGTTTCGATAGACCTCTGCAGAAACGTACAATTAAATCTTTTTCAGGCGTTGGTTCCATTTGTGATCGCAAATCCTCAAAAGCTATTTGATATCTTGCATAGTCCCTATCTGTTTTAATTGTTGCAAAGAGAAGCTAGCATTGTCGAAAGTAGTAGGCCGAAACCAGCGAAGCATCGCCGAAGTTAACTCCTCCCACATGTAATGAGGTCTATCTCTTTCAAAATTTCAATACCATCTGTTAGCATCTCCTTGGAAGTGTATCGCAGCAATCAACTTCTTGCCATGAGTTGGTGTACGGTAATATGCAAAATATTTTTTCACAACATACAACCACTCATGTGGGTCTTTCTTTGAAGGATGGAAATCGATAGCGTTCTTTTGGTAGTTGCGTTTGAGCTCCAGTTGTGGGTGTTGTGGTGTGTGTCATGTAGCCAGAGGGCTGTTGACTTCGGTTCTAGTTTTGATTGCCAGGAAGGAAGTCAGGTTGGTTGTTGGTGCTGTAGTAAGTTAGGCCTGGGTTAGCATGGTTGTGCGTATTAAAGGGAACTAAGTGGTAAGAATTCATATTGGATGGTTGCGAGATTAGGATTACTGGTCCTGCTGGTGTAGATGCAAAGGGCATTGGTGATGTGAAGCTAGGTAGGGAAGCTACCAGTGAGATAGTATTTGGTTGTGGTGTCATGAAGGATTGGTTGTGCATTGGCATTAGAGTGGTAGTAGTGATCATAGGAGGTGTTGCTAGGTAATTGGCCTTGTTTACTACAGGGTTTGTTTGGAATTTGGCAGGGCAGTTTGGTCGTAGAGATTTATGGGAACCTGGTATTGAAGTCCCTGATCTCTTAGAGTAGATTTGGTGGGTTGATGTGCTCGGAGTAATTCCATCATGTCAACCATGTGGCAGCCAAGTTGATTCATTGCAGTTGTAAAGAGCTCATAGTTCTCCGTTGTTTCTACTTGACTGGTCTGTGTGCTGGGATATAGTTTTAGAGGAGTAGCTGGTGTTCGCAGGGAGGTGGTGGAGTGGGTGTGTCGTGGAGAAGACGGTGATGATGGTGAATTAGGAGTATTTGTTGTAGATGGGTTCGAAGGGTCGGAAGCTCTGATACCACTTGATGCAGTCCTCAAGGGATCTATAACCAAATTACAGAACCAAAAAGAAAAGCAGCTAAAATAAGAGAATGAATTAAAGAAATAAACTTCCACACCTTCTTGGGTGACTAGCACCCTTATTTATAGCCAGCTTGCACTACTAAGCTGTTACAACAAATCTAGAACTCTTAGCTTCACTGGACTCTTGTTGAGTCACTATCACAAGACTTCCACTGCACTTAGACTCTTATTAGGACTCCTATTGTACTTAGACTCCTACTATGACTCAACTACTACTACGAATAAACTCTCAGGAGGGCTCCTTTGCCTTCAATTACTTCTTGCCTCAATATGAGCATCCAATACATACACTCTGCTATGCTTTGATGCGGTTACTCCTCCTAAGTAGGAACCCATCTTCGGTTTCATTCCTAACAATGTTCAGCTCCAGCGTGTGATTTTGCGTGAGCTCACCATCGAACATTATTCCTCCGATTTTCGATCGCGGCTTAAAGTTGAAGCTCATCGTCATCTTCCTTGAGCTCTATTGGTGTCGCTGCTACTTTTTGCTGTGTTCAACACCCTCTCGGCCGGAACTCTAACTCACTACAATCTAGCGAACTTCACTTTCTTGCGGGCTCGAGCTAAGTGAGTTGAAAATTCTTGTGTCGCATACTTGAAATTGCTATTGGATGAATTATTGATTAGTTACATTTTAGGTAATCGTTGGATTGGAAATTAGGTTTTCGGCAAGGATAACATTTGCTTTGGAAACTCCAGTATACCTTGCCATTCTTTTTACATATTCTGATTTATCCTTCATGCTATATGTAACTGTACATGAATTTAAATGGCATTCCTTGATTAGGAGGTTGCATAGGGGCTTCGTTATCTTTAAAAAATCTTTGATGAATCGGCGATAGAAACCGTCATGACCATGAAAGCTTCTCACTATTCTCATTGAAGTTGGTGGCAGTAACTTTGCAATGACTTCTACCTTTGCCTGATCAACTTCTATTCCCTTGGCTGAAATACGATGTCTTAGAACAATACCTTCAAGCACAATAAAGTGGCATTTCTCTCAATTTAAGACTAAATTAGTTTCCTCACATCGTTGCAAAACTGAAGCCAAATTTCTTAGATAGTCATTAAAAAATGATCCAAACACCGAGAAGTCATCCATGAAAATCTCAATGAATTTTTCCACCATATCAAAAAAATTGCCATCAAACATCTTTGTAAAGTGTCTGGCACATTGCGCACAGGCTAAAACGCATCTTTCGAAATGCAAAATTTATGGTTCTAATATGTAGAAGTATTATGTATGTATGCTTCTATTACATAAATAGCAACATTATGCGAGTTGGAGATGTGAGCTCACTCGACCACCTACTTATATGGCTGTTACTCTTGATGTATTCGCGTACATCATTACATATGCTTGCTTGTGTGGATGCATTGCACATATGTATATTATCTATAGCCTTGAGAGTGCTGCATGACATTAGTTCATATTATCGTATAGCTCTGCTAAGAGCTGATAAGTATGAGATGATTAGGGACCGAATAAAATCTGATATGATCTATTGTTGCATCTGTTGTATATAGATAGTACTACAACACCTAGGTATTGCATTATACATTAATTGCACATTATGTTGTTTTAACTTGGCTCACCCTCCTTTCTTTCTTTACCTCTTCCAAATAAGTCCGAGGCTACGGGATGCTGATTAGATCTAGTACTGCTGAATAGAGAGACATGCTGAGAGTATAGTCATAATCTTTTTAGCGTGTAGTTAGCTCTGTAATCCTCGAGAGGCATTGACTTTTCTAGTACCTTATTATATATAGTATTGTAATAGTTTTAATTTTGTATTGTAATAGGTGGTACGGCTACCAATAGTCACTAGAGATATTTTCGGTGTAAATAGTTTTCATGTTGGTCAATTTATTTATTTTGGATTTTTGGTGATAAGTATAGTTATTGTTGATTGTACAAGCCTTCCCCTATTGAGATTTTAGTGAAGTTCATGCTGAAATTTTTGAGTTGGTAAGTTATTGAGTTGCTTAAGTTTTGGGTCAAGCTCAGTGCATTGGGCTGAGTTTGGGTCTTGCATAGCCTCGGTTTAATTAAGTATCGGTCAAGATCTAATTTTGGGTCTTAATTTATTTAAATGGAGGGGGGAGGGGGAGAATATATGACCCAATCCGAAAATCCAATCCGAAACTAATCTATTTAAATGCGGTTCAGGTATAAAATTATATGGGTTTGGGTCAATTCAAGCGACCTAATAATATAAATAGGTTCGAGTCAATTTGGGGTTAATCTGACTAACTTGAATAACTCACTAAATATTCAGATGTTATACCTATTCACCTTAATATTGAAGCGGCTAGAAGTTTGACAGAGGGTTCAGATTTCGACGTGGCTTCGTCGCTTAGTTCAATAGTTGACGGGTTTGCTGGAGAATTGAGAGCTAGAAATTCTTGGGAATGTTTGATGGATAAAGGTGAGGAGATGGTGGTGGTGGTTGTAATGACGAAGATGGTAATTGTGGAGATAGTGAAGGAGATGAAGTTGTTTCAGAATGTCAGTTTCGTCTTTATCAAAATTACAACTTTCTCTAGCCACTTCTGTTGCTTTTAAATCAGGCTAAAATTTCCAAAAGAATTATCATTTGATAAATCGAACATTTTTGTACAAATCTGATGGAGTTTCATGAGAATTGCTCATCAAAAGAAGTTGGTCAATGAAAAATTGAAAATAGAACAAGAAATAAATAAATTTTTCTTCGAGAGCATGCCAAAAAACAACAACTTAGAAGTATCAATTTTTGTACAAAGTTTTTTGCAAATTTTAGCTGAAGGAAGAAGAAAAAACCTTGAAAATGAAGATGGACAAGAAAAGAGATCGTTTGATCGATTGATAAGATCAAGAAGAAACAAAGAAAGAAAGAAGGGAAAGGGAGGTGATTGGGCTGAACTAGTGAGAAGAAGAATGTGACAGAGAGAGCAGGTAGGCACGAAAAAGGAAGAAACCTTTGAAGGTAGTGGGGAGGAAAAAGAGGCAGTCAAAATTTTCTTTAATCAAATCAAAATTAAAATATCATTTCTTATTTTGAAAATTTGTGAATTTTCAAAAAATAACTCTTTCTTTTCTAATATGTATTCGTTTATAATAATTATAACCATTATACAAATAAGTATTTACCAAAATTGTTGTTATATGAGGAATGTGTTTTTCCCAGTTTATTAGTAGTTATGCGTTACATTTGTCATTATTAAAAGAGTTTGTTACAATTACTCTTCCTTTTTGTTTCTCTTTTCAACTTTTTTGTGGTTCAATAGACGAAAGAAAAGAAAGTGTACAATATTACTGTATTAGTGCTTTGCTGAGGATTTTGGTAATGACTATGAGAGGCATGCATACATATACATAAGCATCCTAAATGATGTACATAGTCTCTGCTATATAAGTTAGATATAATTGCATGAAGCAGATTCTACTCGCATCACCAAGAACAATTGACGAACTATAGCACTTGAAAAAAATTTCGTATACCCACATTCTTCGAATATGTTTGCAAGTGTTTACAAAATGATGGCAATTTGTGTAGCATTAAAATTGTTAGATTTTAAAAATCCAATGCTAAATTAGCCTGGATATTGTTGTTTGCACTTTGCCGCAACATCTTATAGTTTCAAGTTAAAGATTATAGGATTTATCCCTTTGTTATAGTTTCAAGTTGAAGATTACTAGGATTTACCCAATTTAACAATCTACCCCTTAATTATAGTTTCAAATTGAAGACTAAATCAAGATGCACCATATCACATGGGTTTGTTATCAATCATTATCAAGAATCTATTAACTGGTAAACCATCACAATCGAAAGTATCATTTTATAATTTCACTCACATTTAAAAGTGAAGAAATAAAAATTAATAATTTTAATTATTAAATGGATTGATCCAAGTTTGACACTATTAGTAAATAGGTTGGGTAAGCGTTGACAATATTACTCGTATAAATTTATGAGTGGGTTAGGGTTAAACGAAATTGATCCGGTCATTAAATAGGTTGATCGAAACTGACCAACCAATCCAATTGCTACCCTTGAGATTATGACTGTGAATGGCTCTAGCCATTATGTTGTAAAGAAATGGAGGGCTCGGCAATAAATGTTGGTGGCATTAAGCAGTTGTCGGTAAATCATGTCTCCGACACTATTCTGTCTTGTCTTGTACGTTTAGAACGGTCAGGTTATTCTCAAATCCACTAGGAATAGCGCTGCACTGAATGATCTCAATTCTGCTCTACGATAAGGAACTCCTAAAGGAGGAGCATCGCATACAACCCTTAGCTTAAGATCAATGCAAGGTTGTGATGCATTGCTCCTTCACCTTACAACCCTATGTAATTCCTCAATTGTTCATGGCAGCTTATGTTGAAGGTCACATGTTCACCCCAAACACCACCCAAATAGATGTACCATATGTGATGACACACCATATATAGGTAGAGTAACCCCAAGAATTGTGAAGAACATCGCTAACAGATTAGAATGTGTGTTGCTCAATAACAGTCTAAGAATCATTGATTAAGCATCAACGGATTTGTTATATCTCTAGAAGGTACCTCTATTTGCTCTTATTTTACTACCCTGCTCATGAACATAAATTTTTATGTGATGCCCTTACGGCTATTAACACAAACTAACCAAACAACCCAATAGGATAACTACATTACTTAAGCCTTACGACCAAAATTGTGACGTTACAACCACGCTACGACAAGATCATGACCCATTTATAATGACATTAGTGAACATTTATGACAGTTTACGTGCTTAAGATTATTGTGGTCCTTTTAGGCCCTGTAGATATGGTTTTATGATCTTAACCCCGCAATTACGATGTTAACGTCACGCTACGACCGAACTACGACTTCACCACGATGTTACAAACATAGATAACTTACAAGCTTATAACTACTTTACGACCTCACAATGACTTTACAACCATACAAAGACTTTATGACCATTATTACGATCTTAGGCTTTGCAAGCATGGTTTAACGACCCTGCTATGACCTTATAACCCTTTACAATGCAGAAAATGACGTAAACAACAAAAAAAAAAAAAAAAAAAACAAACAGGGAGCTCCTCACAAAAACGGAAAGCTGTAGTTAATGGGGGGATTGTTAATGCAGATTCGGTGTAGCTCCTCTAACTTTTTTTCTGGAACAAGAGCTGACTGAGTGAATCTCGATTAAGAGATTTGAAAAAGACCTCTATGGGATTTCTAGTTTTGATTTTTTATCTTGAAGTGGAGCATGCATATACGCATAGAGAACAATAAGGATTTAGTCAAATTAAGTAATATGGGTTAGAGAAACATCTTTCGGAAAGTATTCCTGGAAATATAAAGTTGGAAAGAAAAAGTTATTTTGATAAAAAAAAACTCATTACAATATAGGACTCCTAATAAATGAAATGTTTTCACTTTCTTGGAATTATGCATATGTTCACAGGTCTAATGTCACAACCCAATCCCAGGCTATGACCCTTGGCTACACCAAGCCCAAGGAAGACGCAAACTCTGCCGAACTCAGTGAGCTATTAAAAAACCATCACAACAACATGCAGAAAATTCTAGAAAATTTTGGCAGAATCCCCCAATTCAAGGGAAGAACATTTATAAGTTTTAACTAACAACAAAAATTATTGAAGTAGTACTAAACTCAAATCTTAAATAGAAAAATGTGAAAAATGATAAATATATCAAAGATTATCCTTAGCCAACCATACTCCATAGAAAATACAATTCAAAACTACAATCTACACAAGCGAAGTAAAACATATTATGATCCCATTTGTTTTTTTATGATAAAAAACATGGAATACATTTGTGTTTTGAGCAATCAACCAAGGAAAATCTGAAGCATACCCCGTCATTCATAGATTAAATGCATGAAAAGATTGAGTCAAGAATGCATCTACATTGATTGAGAAAATTCCCCAAAGATAGGAAGTTGACATATTAATTGATGGAGCTTTTTCGACAAACAGAAAGCCGATAAATTAGCCACTTTCTGATTGAATTTGTGAGCATTTGAGATAGCTAATCGTATCCACGCCTTTTGGGAACTTGTTAAGGGTCATGCAGACTATATGATTGAGTTGTTCGTATCAATATCCATGCTAAAATTCACGTTGGAGACACGTTTCAAGATGGCTTCCCAATTAGCTTTAGACGAAAATATTGGCCAAGTGTTTAAGTTGATAGCTAATTTACAAGGAAAGTTTAGAATGTGTTTGGACGAGATTTTGGAAGCAATTCAAGGTTATATTTTGCAAACTTGTTAATTTACATATCTACTACAGTCCACACCGAATTTTCTAAGAGACCTGATGAACATTTGCTGAAATCAAGGTGCAAAGAAGGAAGAAAAATCAGATGTTATCACACTTGGAAAGTTCTTCGTATTTGAAGAACCCTCTTCTATCTGTTTGATCTAGATTTCTTGATGTTGTAAAGTTGCAATCAGTCATACAATGTTGCACGAGGATGTTTGTGCAAATTTCCCATTTAAACAAGGAAAGTAATATTGTACAGAGAAGGATCTAACCAAAGCTGAACTCTACACACTATTAGAGCTCCATTACAATCACCTCAATCATCCGATTGGAGACTTGTTTTGCACATTATAGAAAACACATTAAAGTTTTTTGTTACCAAATTTGAGCAAATAGTATGAAGTAACAAAGTCAGAAATAATCAAGAAAGTTGTATCAGATCGAGGAGAAGCAGAAATAGCTAATCAACACATTAATTTAGATTACCATTTCTTTCAACTCACTCACTCTTTTGGAGATCTGTTTTTGGTAGTGTATATCAATATGACAAAAGTTATTCCAGACCAAATTTGATAGGAAAATGTGCAATAATCAAGTCACAAAAAATTAGGAGAAATGGCTGGTATATGAGGTTTGTATCAACTTTATAGCAAACGTTGAAGCTTTTCACTGTCTACTAATGACCCAAACAATTATAATTACTCTAAAATCTTCTTATGATAACCCACCAAAGAACAGTAATCGTAAAGTTATTCCTTAATCTAATATCTTGTACTTCGTTATGTACATAGATACCATAACAAATAAAGTTCCTGTATGAATGATTACTCTTTTTTTGAGTGCAAAGTTGAGTTGAAATAGTAATACTGAAATACCTTGAAATAGTCTAATTAGCTTTAGTTTTTGGATTTGATTGGTGCTTTTATATGTGCCGAAAGGCCTTGACGTGTAATCCCTTTTGTCAAGTAGTTCCTCTGGTGTAGTATTTACCAAACGCTTTTGGGTTTTCTGAAAAATGCACAACATAGTAAAAAAGCCATTCAGTAGGCTTTTAACTACTGTAAGAAGCTTTTAACAATGAAAAAACAAAAGCACCAAATGGTGAGTTTGGAAGTGTTTTTGGAAAGTGCTATTAAAAAAATTGTTTATTAATTTTTAAAAATAAATTTTATTTTTTAATTTAAAAAAATAAAATAATCATAATAAGATCATACAACGTGAAGTTGAAAATTAAAAAAGCGCTTTATAAGAAAAGCAGCATGGAGCTTTTCTAGATGAGGTTAGAAATGACAGGTTTGCGTGCGATAAGTTATCAAGATTGCGATATTTTATATAATCTCAACCCAATTGGATTTTCTCGTTTTCTTCTCATTTTATTCTTCTCCCCACCCGTTCCGTTGCTCTCCCCCGTTCTCGCGTTGGTCAGCTCCCAGTGCCTGCGATCCTCCAGCCGACACGATTCATTATTAAAAATGAAGCCATTTCCAGTTACATCTCACCATAGGCTACGCACATTGAGCTGTTATTCCTATTTCTTGTAGAGTGTACTTTGGGTTAGGGTTTCAATCAATCCCCCGCTGTTGTTTGTTTGAAACGAAAGAAAACTTCGTCTACACTCATCTTATACTATTCTCTCTCTTTATATCTTATATATCTCCAATTAAAATGTTTGATTTCTGAAAATTTTTTTGAGAATAAATTGCTGAGAACTTCGTTGAGCCAAAAGAAAAGATTTGTTGAGAACTGACTTTCAAGATATGCCTCAGAATCCTTTTTGTTCTTATCTATATACTTTTATTATAGTTTTTATTTGACTTCAATTTCTACAGGCGTTTTATGTTGAACTGTTTCTTAATTGTTTAATTTCGGATAGGTAGTTTGGTTATCAAATTTATGTTGCTGTTTGATTTTTTTCTTTCTGAAGTCAATTTGTTTCTACATTTGTAGCCTTTGATAAGGCCTCTGTAGTTCCTGTTTGCACTTGTACTTGAGTGGATTAGTATAAAAATTTAAGATATATAAGTCACTGAGGTTGACTTAAAATTCATGAATACGTTCAAAATGGCATTATTATGAGAAGGATTAAATCCAGAATAATTAATAGGAGAATTTAGGAAGATCGGAGAAACCTTGTTATTATTTTAATTTAAAGTGTGAACTACTACAATATAAGGAATAACAATTAGGGACATTGTGACTGACTGCCTTGGGAATTTTATGCCAGATTATTTGTTGAGGTTAGTACAAGTTTCTGTCTTGCTTTTTTTTTGCATGTGAACAATGAAGAGCTTTAAAGATTGGAGTTTTTCTTTAGTCCTTTCTAACTCTTTTCACATGTAATGTTTGCTGTTGTCTTCAACTCTCTACTGTTTGCACTTGGAGGGGTTGTTCGAAATTGGATTTTATATGCTTCATTATGACTCACTTTTGTTTTACCAACAAACTGATATCTATTAGTAAGTACATCATTCTGTTACAAATTGCTTGTAGACATTGATCTGTTACCCATCAACTGGTACCAGAAAGCAACCATTACCCACTAACTATTACCCACCAACCATTACAAATTCCTTTACACTTTTGTTTGCTTGTTACCACAACTGGTAGCAAAAGTAGTTCTTCATAACTAACATTATTGGAATTAATCCATACTAAGGCAGAACATGTTAAAATTACTATGCACCCTATCAATTTTGTGTTTGATTGATCTGTTCTTGTTGATTCGCAGCTTCTACATTTAGTGCGACATCATTCCATATGAGAAACACAGATTTCATGAAGCCGGGCATTTGAAGTATGGCGTACATAGATTCCCCAAGAGGAGCACGACACGGTGGCTGTAGAGCTCGATATGCTGTCAGAAATGTGATTCTTGAGTGTGGATAGTTGATAAATGAAAATTTTTGTGATATAGCGCTTGGTGTGATTGGGGAGGTCTTTTGCTGTAAGAAAAGAAAAAATCTATTGGTGTATGGTTTTGATTACAGACTTCATTCATCTTTTCTTTGTGTTTGTTGATTGACTAAGGTACTGAGAAATATATAGGAACGGAAGTGTGGCGAAAGGAATGTGAATAGATTTGTCAATCTTAGTCTTCAAATTTTTATTACTCATGACTCACAGCTAGAGTAATAGTTTACTGAATGAAAAAAGTCTTGTTTTATAATTAACTAATTTTTTTTTTGTTTGTTTCATTTTGCATGGTTAGTAATATGTAAGAAACTATCTTCATACCAAGTGAAGATAAAAAGGAAATTCCAAATGTATACATATAAGCATCCATGCGAAGCATTCAAGCATTTTTCTAAATTAATTTGCATTTTTAATTTGTAAATATTAATATAAAAAACTATTCATAAATTGATTATGTTATGAAAATATTAAATTGAAAATAGTAAATATGATATGAAAATGAGTGTAGAAGTTTAACAATATATCAATTATATGCAAGTGCTAGAATCCGATCTGACTCCTCACGCTAGCAAGGAAAGAAATGACATAAAGGGAGGTCTTAACTGAATGAATTGAGGTTGAGTAAAAGCCATTCGCTTGAGAACAATATAATTAAGGACTTTTCGGTGATTACAAATGTCCTTCAAAAATAAGTACAAGCTTATCCAAATACCTTATTCAGTTTTTAGTATCAAACAACACAATAAATTAAAATCTTATCTAAACACATTTCAGTGAAAGGTTGCTTTTTAGGCAAAAGTTTCAAAGCTACTGAAAGCACTATAAAGTAGTTTTACTTCAAAAGATAAAAAATTTCAACACTTTCAAACGACCCCTTTATCCTAAGTATTTAATTAGATTTCACATTATTGACTTTGTTTTCTTATGACATGTTTTCATAAAAATACAATGATTGTATTCATTTCTTGAAAGTGTTGTCAATACGCTATAAAAAGCTATCATTATGCACAGGAGCTTTCTCTTCATTGCTTTATCTCATTCTTCTCCCCCACCCCTCACATTGTATAAATCATGATTTTGAGTTTTTTTTCACATTAAAAACATATTAATTTTTTTAATTCAGTGTTCACAATCCCAGCCATCACATTGATCTAGAGTGCTATGTATAACAATGAAATGTCTGTTCTTATTAAGAATTGTTATAAAGTACAAAATTATGGTTATTAATTAATAGTTAATTGATTTGAGTACTTCACTACACATACGTAGAACATACATATCACTATACATATTTTTCTTAGTAAGAGTGACTTACATAAGTTAACAATTCTTCACCATGCTTGGACATATTAATTAAGTGATATGTACTGCAACTATGTGCAGTTGTTATTTGTTCAATAAAGTATTTCCATACAGTATATTGCAATACATAATACATAGGAGTACATATATATTAGATACACAAAGGTATTATTGACAATTCAACTCACGCTAACACACCCCCTCAAGTTGTGCACAGATATTTCTAATGCCCAACTTGTCGAATGAGTTGTAAAATATCTTACTAGAAACAACCTTTGTGCGTATATTTGCTAACTGATCTTCAGATATTATGAACGGAAATAGAACTATCTTGTCGTCAAGCCTCTACTTGATGAAATGACGATCCACCTCAACATGTTTTGTCCTCTCTTGTTGTCATAAAATAACTTCACTACAGATAATAGTGCGTAACCAAGTTCTGTAAGTAAATTCTTTAACCAAAAAAGTTCACATAATCATTTGCTCATACCTCTAAACTCAACTTCTGAACTTGATAATGCATCTACCTTTTGTTTCTTACTTCTCTAAGTGATCAGATTGCCACCTATAAAGGTAAAGTCACATGATGTAGATCTCCTATCAGAAATACTTTCTACACAATCAGCATCTGTTTACCCTTTAGTTAAGTGTGGTTATCCCTAGAGAACATGATCCCTCTCCATGGAGCAGATTTTAAATAGCGAATAATTTGAAATACTGCGTTCATAACAATGCACGAATTGACTCATCACTAAGACAATGCACGAACTGACTCATCACGCTCACAACATAAGCAATATCTGAACTCATGTGAGACAAATAAATTAATTTTCCAACAACCTTTTGTGTATGTCTCCTTATTGGTAGGTACATAACCGGATACACTCCTAAATTATGATTCTAAATAATTAGAGTGTCTACTTGTTTGCAATCAAGCATTCCTATTTCAGACAATAGATCAAATACATACTTCCTTTCGCATATAAAGATATCTTTCTAATCGAGCCAATTCAATCCCCAGAAAGTACTTTAAGACCTCTTATATCTTTCATTTAAAACTTAGTAGATAAATGCATTTGCAGTGCAGAAAATTCTTCCATGCTATCACTTGTTATTATCATATCATCAAAATAAATAATCAATATTGTTATCTTTTCTTGTCTATGTTTAAAAAATAGTGTGTGATATGAGTTACTTTGTTTGAATCCAAACACTCCATTGCTAGACTAAATCGCCCGCACCAGGCCCAATGAGATTGTTTTAATCCACATATCGCCTTCTGAAGTTTGCATACCACTCCAGTGTGAGATGTCACAGTGTATCCTGGTTGAATATCCGTATATACTTCCTCCTTCAGGTCACCATGTAGAAATGCATTCTTTATTTCAATATGGTGTAGTGGGCAATTTAAATTTGTTGCAAAAGATAGCAGGACCCTAATAGTGTTCATGTTTGCCACCTGGTGAAAATATTTCTTGGTAATCTCCAACATATGTTTGTGTATATCCTTTTGCCACAAGTCTTGCTTTGTAAATTTTGAGAGATCTATCTACTTTATATTTGGCAAAAAATACCCACTTTTCATCCCACGGCTTTCTCCCCTTTGTAAACGAGACAAGGGTCCATGTATTAATTTTCTGTAGTGCTTTTATCTCCTCTTCTATCGCCTGAGCCCACTTGTGATATGCTAAGGCTTCCTACACTTCACTAGAGATATGGCAAGATGACAACTCCTTCAGGAAGGTCTTCAATGGTTCTAATAGTTCCTGAGATGAAACATAGTTGGCAATAGGGTATTTTGTATTTCTTCCTTCAAAGTCTGGTGAGTATTTATCTGGAGGTTTGCCAGAATTATGTCTGAAAGGTAATCTATAACCAGTAGAAATTTTTGATATATTATCAGGCAGTGGAGTGATAGGGGAAATTATCTTAAGAATATTCTCAGGAGATCAGACTTCCGATACTAGAGGTTGAGGGGGGTTTTCTTCGATGATGCCATCTACTTTTGATGGGTCTTTCAGTTCTTTCGATTCTGATTCATCGATAAGGCCAGCTATCTCAACCTACTCTATTCCCCTTATCATCTATGGATTAGATACCGCATGTATGGAAGCTGTGAATCCTAGCCAACTTTTCTTATTCTGCTCTTCACCATCTTGTGTCTCCCCTTTAAGAGGAGAAGTGGATACTAGAGAAGAGAAGAACATTTCAGACTCTAAAACGGTGACATCCATTGTGACATACGTGTGTCTAGTGATATGTAGTAGCACACATATCTCTTCGTGTGTGTACCATAACCCGAAAAATTACAACAAATAAGACATGGATCAAGTTTAGTCCATCGATTTTTCTGAATTTGCATAAATACTACACATCCAAATGTACAAGGTGGGAGCATCAACATTGATGGTAAGGTAACATAATTAGATAAACCATGAGTGGAATTTGAAAGTTGCGTACCTTAGAGCTCATCCTATTAAGCAAGAAGACAACTAAAATAACTACATCTACCCAATAATTTTGAGGTACATTTGCTTAAATCATAAGAGCTCTAGTTGTTCCCAAAATGTGTCTATTTTTTCTTTCACCATTACCATTCTACTGTGGTGGATAAGAACATGTGGTTTGATAAATAATACCATCCCGAAAGTAATCAATAAATTCATGTCTAGCATACTCGCCACCATTATCCTAACGAGGAATTCAAACTTTAGTTGAAGACTGAGTCTGAATATATTCTGGAAGTAATGGAAAATGCCAAACACTTCATGCTTATTCTTCAAAATTAAAGCCGAGTCATGTGCGTACAATCATGAACGAATATGTCAAACCAATAGAAGCCAAATGAGGTAGACACAAGTGAAGGCTCCCAAACATCAGAATGATTTCAAGAGAGAGGTGTTTGGCTTCTACTGGAACTAATGGGATAATAAGCACAATGACTTTTAGCTAAAATGCATACATCACACTTAATGTCTGAAACATTCAAACCAGAAAATAACTTTGGTAATAAAAACTGCAAATAGCTGAAAAAAGGATGCACAAACCGACGATGTCATAGCCAAATCTATCTTTGTTTACTTTCAGATGAGTGGTAAATATGATTTGCTCTACTAGGAAGTCAGCAATGTAGCATAAGCCCTCTCTTAGTAACATGACCAATTATCTCCTTACTGAGAATATACTGAAGAAGACAAAATTAAGAATACATTAGCACATAACAATTCAACTACCCGGTAGCTTACCCCACCGATATCAATTTACTAGAAAGAGATGGAACAAGTAAAGTGTTTGTAATGAGAGAGACAGTAATAAGTCTATAGTTCCATCCCCTTTTGACTAGATAGATAACTCCATTTGCATTTGCAATAAACGCTAGTCTTGGTGTAGTGGTAGTGTTAAGGTCACTAGAGTCATATGTCATGTGGTCAGTTGCGCATGAATCAATTATTCATTCCTAGCATTTTTTGTAAGAAGAGTTGGATAAAACATGATTACATGTTGCTTATAGTGGAGGCCTTGTTCGGTTGCATGATACTTCACTCGTCCATGTATGATATAAAAGATATTTGAGGTTCTACATTTACAATAATAGCTCGACTGGTACCTCTACTGACAGCAACATCAGGTTGTTTCTTTGCCTTAAATTCGTTCCACCAATCTAGATATTCATGTAATTTAAAACATATATCACTAGTATGTTTCGTCTTCCCACAATGTGCGCATCCTCTTTCTGCTTGCTGTGTCTTTGTCTTCGGTGATGCATTTGGCTTTTCTGTATTTTGTGCAATCTTGATCATATTACTTGTAGGCACTATCTAAGGCATAGATGATTTGGTTCCACCCTTAGAAACCATAACGGCATCAATTGAAACGTCTAATCTTGCCATTATGACAGCCTGTCTTGAATCTTCTCTTCTAACATATGTATACGGCTCCCCCACAATTGGAAATAGTCTGATTTGAAGTACGTCACTCTGTACTTTGTCAAGACGATAGTCTAGTCCATCAAGTAAGGTATATACTCTATCTTCCTGTAGAGTAGAGTTATACTTTTGTACATCTGTCTCACATTTCATTGGATTCGGCCGACGAAAATCGATTTCCCTCCATAAACCTTGTAGACTATTATAGTAATTCTCAATAAATCCTCCGGCCTATCTAGTTCTGCTAATTCATCTTTTAAGATCGTCGACTTGAAAAGTGTCGGTGTCGTCAAAGTAGGTTGTAGAAGCAGCATCCCATACCGCCGTCACTATAGGGAAACAAATGAATTACCTATTAGGCTGGGATCCATCGAGTTGATTAGCCACCTCTTCATAGTTGAATTTTCAGTCCTCCAATTTCTTGAAAGTCGCGATCTTAAAGCATAATTAGTCCCATCCAATTTATCATTGGATGAAATATACATTTCGGCCACTTGAGACCATAAAGCATAATTAGTCCCATCCAACTTAATACTGATCTACCTCGCAGACATATCTAAATTTGTGTTTAGATTTTCAATTGGAGTCATTACCTATGCCACTAGAATTGTGAAGTCTTTAAAACAGAAGTTATACTGTTTTGTGGATTTATTGACTCCATTGTTGATTGGCCACCTTCCTCTTGTTTTTTATTTTTTTAGTTTTTCAAGTTCTTGTGTTGCCAGAGCGCGAGTGGATAGAGAAAAAGGAAGGTGTTCTCGGATCGCAGGGAGAGAAGTCCTACGTTTTTCCTGAGCAGTCGGATTTGAAATATTGCAACGCCGCGATGAGACAAGACCCGCCAGAGGATGATTGGTGCGCAACGTTCCGGCGATGAAATCACATGCGGGTGGCGAGCAAGGTGGCGACAGGGTGTGTTCAGAGCCTGCTGTGAGGGTTTCGACGATGATGCGAGAGGGATGCACCGGTGATCTTGACCAGTCAGCAGTGATTAACTGCAATGTCCGGTAGTGAATCAAGGCGGCAAAAAATGTGGTGGCGTCGGCTGCAATGCGCGGCGGTGAATCAGTGGTGTTCCAACAACTCCGGAATGGCGACCGGGGCGAAGATCATCGATCAGAGGTCCCTTTTTTTTTTCTGTTGCCAACGGTAATTGTTAGATCTGGTCTAGTCTAGTGGACATTGTCGTAGTCCGACCCGGTCTAGGGGAGATCATGAGAATCTATGGTATGGGATATTATGTGCACATGCAGTTTATTGGCGCATCGCAAAATAGTTAGGATTTTTCTACTCACAATTCTATGTTCAATGAATGTGTTTCCATACGGTATATTCTGAATACATAATATGAGTACATATATATTAGATACAAATCACTAATAATTCAACTCGCACTAATATTCTTCAATGTAAGAATTCTCGATAGAGCGGCTGTGTACTCAATCAATTTGATGATACCATTTATAACCCACAATAAAAAAAGTCAATCGTGCGACACATCTATAGACTGTAATGTCTATATTTCTATGGCTCGATGAAACCAATAGTTGGAAATAGTGGCTCTTATATGCAATGTCCCTTCCTTTTATTTTTTTCTTCTTCCTTCTCCTTACCTCTCTGCTCTGCCCGACACCCACCAGCCCTCCTCCTCCCAGCTCCTCTCCGGCGTGAAATCAACCCTTCTCCAGTGACATTCATCTCATTTCATCTTCTCAAGCTATCATCCTCCTCCATTCCAGTCGACTTTATCGTTTTCTGGCGAGTTATGTCATGCGGGACAAAACTAAGGTTTTTGTTCGGCCGTTTTGTCGGCGATCCGGCGATGGTAAGTAGCTAGAAATATTCCCCTCAACTTGCTAAGTCTTTTTCCTTATTGAATTGCGTCGATTTTCAGCTCCGATGCTTATTTTCGTGTGAGTTCGCCGCCGAACGTGTTTCCGTCAATTCCAGCCATCGGCGATAATAGTTGAAGCTCGTTGTCTTTTCATTAGGTTCTACTGGCAGTGCTACTATTTTTCACTGCTTTAAATGCTCTTGAACCCTAGCTTACCAGAATCCGATGAACTTTTTCAGTGACTCGGTTATGTGAGCTTAAAATACTTGGATCGCGTATTTGGAATTGTTGTTAGATGAATTATTAATTCGTTTCGTACTAGGAAATCGTTGGATTGGAAATAGGCGAGTTTTTGCCGATATAAGTTGTTTCAGAATTCGATCGTCTCGCCTAGTCTGTAAGCTTCTTGGATTCGTTATCTTAGTATTTATTGTGTAGTGGATAGGAAAATTGAATGAATGGATAAAATTTTAAAATGGTTCGTTGTATGCTATTGGGCTTTAGACTCGAATTTAGTTATAAAATTATTGCGAGTATTTGGTTTAGCTTATACCTAGCATGTTTGTTTATTGAATATGCCCGTATGCACATTAGGTGGTACGAGTCACTTGACTTCAGGCAGTGCGGCTTAGAGTTGACGGTTGATCAAAGTATTTGCTTGGACTATAGGTGAGGGTTACCGTGCCATTGTTTTTATAGCTATATCGTTAAGCTTTCGGCACAGGTAATATTTGCTTTAGAAATTATGACAGACCTTGCCATTCTTCCTACATATTATGATGTATTCTTCATGCTACATATGCTTGTACAAGTTTATACTTAGTTTCCATCATATTTATAGTTATTGTTAGCATGTTCGCATATTGTAGACTATATTGCATAATTATGAGAATATTTCAATATACATGTCAAAAGTTACCTTTCATATATGCATGAGTATAATTACGATGGCATTGAAAGCATTGGGTATAGCATGTTCATTGTGTGAAAACCTATTGTATTGCATCTACTTGTTAGGGATTGCATCGGTATGGAAAAATGTAGAATCTGATAAGTATTGTCATGACCTATCATATTATGTCAAAGTTTTTCTTGAATATTAGCAAGTTATCAGGTATATCGAGTTTTTGGTCAGGCTTACTTGATTGGATTGATTTTTGGTCCTTGTCTGGGCTCGGTTTGGTCTAGTGCCGGTCAGGGTTTAGTTTTGGGTCTTGACAATATGAATAGAGAAAAAGCCAGGGACAAGTTCAAGGACAGATTCAGATTCCTAGAGTGTCATATTGCAGAGATTGTAGACGTCATCATTTTGCACCTTGCCCCCCTCATGTACTGGTTGCTTTAACTGTGGCTTAGAAGGCCATCATAAGTATGAGTGCCCTTATGATGTAGTGCAAACAGGACATAGTAGACGACCCCAACCCTCGCCAGCTCTTCCAGCACCTCCGCCTATTGCTGCACGACCCATCAGTGTGCTCCTTATATAGGTGATGAGGGCATGGCAGTCGCACCAGAGGATTTCGGCGAGGTCATCAGGTTCGTAAGTGTCGTGGAGCTTATAGAGGAGGACCCATCTCGACACAATCCGTTAGTACACCTGCTGCGACTTAACCTACGGTAGCTGCGTTGTGCGCTATGATTCGTCAGGATGCACAGACATCGAATGCTGTTGTGATTGGTACATTTTTTTGGTTTTATAAGTTAATGCTTTCTGTATTGCATGCATAATGTGATTCTGTTTGCTTTATGTAAGCATGGGGGTTAGATTTTAAATCACGTTATAGGTATTAGGAATTCGTGGCTTTGACGTTTCAGGTATCGTGATGATTCTTGGTGAAAAAGCGAACGCGTTATTTGATTCTGGTTCAACACACTCTTACGTATCACGTGCCTTTGCCTCTCAGATTTATGCTAATCCGGAAGCATTAGCGACTCCTTTCATGGTGTCAAATGCCGACGAATGATGTGTTCCGAGCGTATTCGCATGCATAATGTGATTCTGTTTGCTTTATGTAAGCATGGGGGTTAGATTTTAAATCACGTTATAGGTATTAGGAATTTGTGGCTTGACGTTTCAGGTATCGTGATGATTCTTGGTGAAAAAGCGAACGTGTTGTTCGATTATGGTTTAGCACACTCTTACGTATCACATGCCTTTGCCTCTCAGATTCATGCTAATACGGAAGCATTAGCGACTCCTTTCATGGTGTCAAATGCTGACGAATGATGTGTTCCGAGCGTATTCGGTGCTTAGCGCTTGTGTGGTTACGATTGTGGGTCATGAGATGCCGGCCAATTTGATATTATTGGATATGACAGATTTTGATGTGCTCCTTGGGATGGATTGGCTCACCTCTTGTCATGCTTCAGTAGATTGCTTTTGCAAATCTGTGAGGATCCGAATTGAAGGGGAGCTTAAGTTTAGCTTCCAAGGAGATCATTCTGCAGCTCCTAATAACTTGATCCCTTGGTTAGATGCTCGCAGATTGTTGAGGAAGGGGTATAGTTTTTATCTTGCCTGGGTCCGTGATCATAGTAGTTTGGAGAGTGAAATTATTGCCATCCCAGTGGTACGAGATTTTTCAAAGGTTTTTTCTGAGGATCTTAAGAAACTACCACCAGACAAGGAGGTTGAGTTTTGTATTGACTTAGTGCTTAGTGCAAAGCCAATCTCGATACCCGCGTACCGTATGTCTGCTACTAAGTTAAAGGAATTGAAGACTCAGCTTGAGGATCTTTGGAGAACGGTTGTATTCGCCCTAGCGTGTCTCCTTGAGGTGCTCCCGTCTTTTTTGTGCGGAAGAAGGACGGATCCCTTAGAATGTGCGTTGATTATAAACAGCTAGACAAGGTAATAGTTCAGAATCGGTACCCTCTACCCCGGATAGACGATTTTGTTTGATCAGCTTGAGGGAGCGTGTTGCTTCTCGAAGATCGACCTTTGTTCGGGGTACTATCAGTTGAAGGTGAGGGGAGAAGACATACCAAAGACAGCCTTTAGAACTAGATATGGGCATTATGAATTTTTGGTGATGTCCTTCGGGTTAACTAATGCTCTTGCAGCTTTTATGGACCTTCTGAATAAGGTGTTCAAGCCATACCTAGATAGGGTCGTGGTTATTTTTATCGATGATGTATTAGTTTACTCTAGGAGTAAGGAGGAGCATGCTGAGCATTTGCAGATTGTTATTTCACAAATTGAAGGAGAAAGAATTGTATATTAAGCTATCTAAGTGTGAGTTTTGGCTGGGTCGTGTTATTTTTTTAGGGCACATTGTTTCAGGGTCAGGGATTAGTGTGGATCCACAGATGACAGGCTATAAAGAACTAGGCTAGAACAAAGAATGTCTCAGAGGTTCGTAGCTTTCTTAGATAAGCAGGATATTATAGAATATTTGTTCAGGAATTCTCCAAAATAGCAACACCCTTGACTGGTTTGACTCGTGAGTAAATTTTCTTTGGAGCGATAAGTGCAAGGAGAACTTCCAAAAATTAAAAACATGTTTGACTTTAGCGTAAAGACCTATACTACCTGTTAGCGGGGGTGGTTTTCAAGTTTATTGTGATGCATCTAGAGTTGGCTTGGTTTGTGTGTTAATGCAGCAGGGTCGTGTCATTGCTTACGCCTCTCGGCAGCTTAAGAAGCATGAGCAAAACTATCCAACGCATGATTTGAAATTAGCGCCATTATGTACGCACTTAAGATTTGGTGGCATTACTTGTATGGTGAGTCGTGTGAGATTTATACTGATCATAAGAGCTTAAAGTATATTTTCGATAAGAAGGAACTGAATTTGAGGCAAAGGCGTTGGTTAGAACTGTTGAAGGATTATGATTGCATGATTCTCTATCATTCGGGAAAAGCCAACGTGGCTGCAGATGCTTTAAATCGCAAGTTTTGTAGGGAGTTTGGCCCATCTTACGGCGATACCTCGACCTCTAGCGTACGACCTAGATTGGCTTCAATTGAGTGGCTTGAGATTGGAGGCTAGACCTGGGGCTTGGTTTGCTCACTTAGCATTGCATTCTGTTTTGATAGATAGGATTATGGCTGGATAGAAATGAGACCCACAATTGACCAAGGTAGTAGATCAAGTCAAAACGGGAGCTGCCAAAGAGTTTTCTCTTAACACTAATGATATTGCTTGGTGTGGCTGCAAGTTATGTGTTCTCAATGTTGATGATCTACGTCATGTGATTTTAGAGGAGGCACATAAGTCCGTATATTCAGTTCATCTGGGTTCTACTATGATGTACCATGACTTGAAGCAATTATATTGGTGGAGTGGTTTGAAGAGAGACGTTGCTGATTATGTCTCTCGTTGCCTCACTTGTCAATCTGTAAAAGCATAACACCGCAAGCCTGGAGGATTGTTACAGTCTTTACCTATTCCCGAGTGGAAGAGGGACCATATTTGTATGGATTTCGTGACAAGATCACCTCAAAATCCGCAAGATTATGATTCGATTTGGGTAATTATGGATCGATTGACCAAGAGTGCACCTTTCCTACCCGTTCGGACCACTTACAGGGCAACTCGATAGGAGGACAACTGGAGAAAACTGAGTGAGACAAGACCCCCCAAAGGTAGGAGGATGGTTGTGTGTGATACATTCCGGCAATGAAATCACATGCGGGTGGCGAGCAGGGTGCGAGAGGGTGTGTTCAGAGCCTGCTGTGAGTGTTTCGGCGATAATGCGGAGGGATGCGCCGGTGATCTTGACCAGTCAGCAGTGAATTAATTGCAATGTCCGATAATGTATCAAGGCAGCAAAAAATGTGGTGGCGTCGGTTGCAATGCGCGGCGGTGAATTAGTGGTGTTGCAACAACTCCGGAATGGCGATCGGAGTGAAGATCACCCATCAGAGATCCCTTTTTTTTCTATTGCCAACGGTAATTGTTAGATCTGGTCTAGTCTGCTGGAGATCTTCGTAGTTTGACCCGGTCTGGTGGAGATCATGAGAATCTGTGGGATGGGATATTATGTGCACATGCAGTTCGTCGGCGCACCACAAAATAGTTAGGATTTTTCTACTCACAATACCATGTTCAATGAATGTGTTTCCATATGGTATATTCTCAATACATAATACGAGTACATATATATTAGATACATATCATTGATAATTCAACTCACACTAATATTATTCGACATAAGAATTCTCGATAGAGCCTCCGTGTACTCAATCAATTTGATGATACCATTTATAACCCTCAATAGAAAAAGTCAGTTGTGCGACACATCTATAAACTGTAATGTCTATATTGCTATAGGCTGACGAAAGTAATAGTTGGAAATAGTGGCTCTTATATGCAACGTCCTTTCGTTTTATTTTTTCTTCTTCCTTCTCCTTACCTCTCTGCTCTGCCCGATAACCACCAGCCCTCCTCCTCCTAGCTCCTCTCCGGCATGAAATCAACCCTTCTCATGCGACATTCATCTCATTTCATCTTCTTAAGCCATCATCCTCCTCCTTTTTGGTAGACTTCACTATTTTCAGACGAGCTACGCCGCATGGGACAAAACTAGGATTTTTCTCTAGCCGTTTCGCCGGCGATCCGGCGACGGTAAGTAGCTAGAAACATTCCCCTCAACTTGCTAAGTCTTTTTCCTTATTTAATTGCGTTGATTTCAGCTCCGAAGCTTGTTTGCGCGTAAGTTCACCATCGAACGTTGTTCCATCAATTCCTGCCATAGGCGATCAAAATTGAAGCTCGTTGTCTTTTCATTTGGTTCTACTGGCAGTGCTACTGCTTTTCACTACCTCGAATGCTCTTGGTCGGTACCCTAGCTCGCCGGAATCCGGGAACTTTTTTGGTGACTCCGTTAGGTGAGTTAAGGTACTTTCATCACATATTTGAAATTGGTGTTAGATGAACTATTAATTCGTTTCGTTTTAGGAAATCGTTGGATTGGAAATAGGCGAGTTGTTGCCAACATAAGTCGTTTCAGAATTCGATCGTCTCGTTTGAGGGTTACCGTGCCTTTGTTTCTATAGCTATATCGTTAAGCTTTCGACACAGGTAACATTTGCTTTGGGAATTCTGGCAGACTTTGCCATTCTTCTTACATATTATGATTATCCTTCATGCTACATATGCTTGTACATGCTTCTACTTAGTTACAATCATATTTATGGTTATTGCTAGCCTGTTTGCATGTTATAAACTATATGGCATAATTCTGAGAATATTTCAATATACATGTCAATGTTTACCTTTCAAATATGCATGAGTATAATTATGATAGCATTGGGCATAGCATGTTCACTGTGTGAAAACCTATTGTGTTGCATCTACTTGTTAGGGACTATATTGGTATGGGACAATGTAGAATCTATAAGTATTGTCATGACCTATCATATTCTGGATGCTTGCATGAGCTATTATACGGTAGGTCTTAGGACATACTGGGCACCGAGATACATGGATAGCTTATGGGTCTTAGGATATACTGGGCATCGAGTTATGCGAAATGGATTGCAGGGTGGGACGCGGGACATAATAGGTACCAAGCTGTGATGGTATTGCTTGCCGGTGGGACCTAGGGCATACTAAGCAACGAGATTGCTTGTGGCTTTGATATATAAAGGTATTATGTATGCATACTTGTATGATACACCCAGTGACGTGATGCGAGTTAGAGATGTGATCTCACTCGATCCCCCACATTGTATGGTTGTTACAGTTGATGCATTTGCATACACCGTTACATACGCTTGCTTGCATGGGTGCACTATGTATATGTGTATATATTTATATCCTTGAGAGTGTTGCATAACGTTGTTTCATATTATCGTATATCTTTGCTAAGATTTGAATCGATATGGGACGATTCAAGACTTAATAGAATCTAATCTATCGTTGCATCTATTGCATATAGATAGTAGTATAACATCTAGTTAACGCATTAGCTATTTTAATTAAGCATTCTGCTGTTTTACCTCACTGAGACTGGGCTCACCCTCTCTCTTCTTTGGCCTCCCCCTGATAGGTCATTGGCTAGCGGGCTGTGATTAGATCCGATATTGCTGGACGGAGAGCGTACGGAGGGTATATACCATAAATCTTTTGGCATGTACTTAGCTCTGTAATCCTCAAGGGACATTGACTTCTGTTGAAGTTTATTGTGTGTAGTATTGTGATAGTATTTATTTCGGATTATAATAGGTGTTACGACTACCGATAGCCACTAGTGATATTTTGTTGCGTAGACACCTTTCATGTAGGTCGTTTTTCTTTACTTTAGATTTTTTGTGAAAGTATATGTATTGTTATTTGTACTAGTTCTCCATATTGAATTTTTAGGTAAGGTTATGTCAAAATTTTTCTTAAATAAGTTATCAGTTTTATCAAGTTTGTGGTCTGGGTTACTGGATTGGATTGAGTTTGGGCTTTATTTGGACTCGAATTGATCTAGTTCTGGTAAGGGTCTAATTTTGGGTCTTGACATAAATAATCTAATCTTAACCTGCCTAGAGCAAAAAAATTTAGAAATATGGAACCGTAGATTCATTTCGGCAATTCTTAGATAGAAAGAACAAAATTATAGGAATATCTATGTAAATCTATAAAAGTAGTTAATCAGATCTAGTATTGTGCTAATTCTTGCGCTTAACAACAAACGAGAAGACATCAATCAACAACTATGCAAAAGGAGAGAGGATTACAGGAACTACAAAGTGGATATTAATAAAGAAATTAAAATTGATGAGAAGGAAGCTGGTGCAAGTAGTTTGCGATATTTGGTTCAATTTATATATGTAGAAAACAGGTAAAGGGAGAAGTTCATAAATTGTTAAACAATATTAGTTTCTGAGATTTTTGTGTGTATTTGGTAACATTTGAAAGCTTCCTCAGGTCATTAAGATCCTAAAGACGGAGTGATTGAAGATTCCATAAATAGAAATTATCTCTTTCTTTCTATATTCTAGACTATTGAAATTAGATATAAGTATATACAAAATACTTAAGGTTTAAAAGAGAGAGATCTAGAGAGAAATTTGAGTATTAGAGTTGGTCTTGTGGGGTTCCAAAAGTTGTACAAGAACTCTATCATGGTGCTGCAATCACCCTTACATAGCTCCGCAATATACAACAACGATGTTGTCGAGCTCCTCCTATATCTCACCAAACGATGAGCATCTATCTATTTTCTTTGAGATGTTTCTCTAATTAGTAGCTATCGGCGTTGTCGAGCTCCTCCTGTATCTCACCAAATGATCAAGGTCACCAAGATTGAAAGTTTCAAGAGAGAGAAGTTGGGAGGAAGAGGAGAGTGTTCATGTGGTGAAATTCCATTACTAGTGATTTGTAAGGAGAGATACACTAGAAGAAGGAAGATGAATATGAAACTAGGCCTTTTGCTTTGGATCACTTCTATATTTATTTTGTGTTTTTTAAAATTTTTTTGGAGATAATAAAGTTGCTACTTCATCCGTTTAGATTGGCTAGAATGGGTTAATAAAGCAGCGAGTGTCTTGGAGCTTGGGACAATTGAGAGTGTACCGAGCATTCCACATTAATGCAGATATGGTATTTATTTTTGAGAGAATTAACTGAATCATTGCTTTGTTAGTTGTGCTAAATATCATTCTTTTGCCTTTGTCAATTCTCTGTAAGAAATAGCGAGTGTGTTAGGTTGTTGATAGACACAGCGGAAATATAAAACACACTTAATGATCTTGCGTAAGCAATACGAGAATTGAGAAAATAGCAAAACAAACACAAAGACAAGAGATTTACTTGGAGAAAAATGAGAAAAACCTCACAGAAAGGCAAAGTAGCCTCAAGGAAATCATTAACTCAAAGCAATTACAAATTCTTATATTACACTTTAAGTGGAAATTCTCACTAGAATGCTTTGTTTCTATTTCTCACACTTGATATTGTGAATGGTGTGATTGATGCTTCAAATAAATATTTTTTACCCATATATATAGTGTGTCCAAGAAGACTCTTGAATTTCCAAACTATTGTCATTCAATCTTCCCATTAATTGAGTCCTTTGCCTTTCCATCTTCCATTAGATGTTTCAAATTCTTTAATCTTCCAACTTCATGGGTAGTGTTTTATCTTCCTTAACCTTTAGCATTCCAACATGAATGCATAATTTGTTGCATTCTAATTAATCACTAATTTACATAGTGGCTTTACAATATTTAACAAATCTCCCACTTAAAGATAATTTGTAAATTGCAATACAAGAATAACAAGAAACTGATACGTAAGTGACAAAATTCGAAAATAGGCACCACTGAGAGGAGCAAGGCTAGCATGCATGCTAGCTGACTTCATTTACCTCATACCATTGCTATCTTGAAGTGATTTCCTTTCGGCTTTCTCGTATTGTGATTCCATACAGAGATCTATAAAATAAAAACTTATCAAGGGTTACCACTCCCTGCATTTGCAATAGACATTCCTCTTGGTGCGGTGGTAGTGTTGAGGTCACCGAGACATATGTCATGTGGTAAGTTGCTCCTGAATCAATAATCCATTCGTGGCATTTTTGTAAGAAGAGTTAGATAAAACATACTTACAGTTACCTGAGTTTCTAGTGGTAAAGGCATTGTTCGGTTGCGGATGCTGGATTGGTCAACATATGACATAAAGGACAGTTGAGGTTCAACATTTACCACTATAGTTCGATTTGTACCTTTACTAGCAGTAGCATCACATTCTTTCTTGGCATTAAATTCGTTTCACCAATCTGGATATCTGTGTAGTGTGAAACACGTATCACTAGTATGTTTCGTCTTCCCATAATGTGTGCAGTCTCCTGCTTCTTATTGTGTCTTTGCCTTCAAGGGTGCATTTGGCTTTCCTGTATTTGGCACACTTTTGATCATAGGGCTAGTAGGTATTGCCTAAAGTGTAGGTGTCTTGATTCCACTCCTAGAAATCATAACTGCTCTAGTTGGAACTTCTGTTCCTGTCATCATTACAGAATGTCTCGAGTCTTCTCGTCTAACGTGGGCATATGCCTTCTCCATAGTCGGAAAGGGTCTGATTTGAAGTACGTCGCTCCGTATTCTATCGTGGCGATCATCAAGTCCATCAAGAAAGGTGTATATTTTATCCTTTTGTAATATAGAGTTGTACCTTTGTATATCTATCTCACACTCAATTGGATTCGGCAAGCGAATGTCAGTTTCTTTCCACAAACCTTGTAGTGTATTATAGTAAGTCTCAAAAGATCCTCGAGCCAGTCTTGTTCTGCTTACTCATCTTTTAAGATCGTAGACTTGAGACGTGTCGGTGACATCAAATTAGGTTGTAGCAGCAGCATCCTATACTGCTTTTACTGTTGCGAACCGAATAAAATTACCTATCAAGCTTGGGTCCATCAAGTTGATCAACTATCCAATCACAGTTGAATTTTGAGTTTCCATTTTCTAAATGTAGGGTCAGTTGGTAAGGGCTGTGGAAGCTCTCCATTAATATAACCCAACTTGTTTTTGGAGAAGATGTACATTTGAACTACCTGAGACCATAGAGCATAATTGGTACCATCCAACTTGATACTAATTTGTGCAGTAGATGAGTCATAAATTAGGTGTTGATTCTGGATCTGATTCTGAGTCAATATTTGTGCCATTTGAGTTGTCAAGTCTTCAAACACAGAAGTTATAGAGTTCTCTTGATATGATTGCTCCATTTTACGGTTGCTAAAAATAGCCAACTAAATCTAAGCTCAATCTGTTTGCTGTAGCAGCGTTACAGTCCAGCCCAGCAGTCCAGCCATTAGGGCTGCATTTTGGCACTGCTTATCATAAACAGCTTTTCAACTTTTCTTCATTTTACGTTTTCCAATACATATTTTTTAAGTATTTAGAAAATTTATTTAAAAATTTTGATAGTGTAAAAAAATTCTACAAAGTGAGATATTTTTATTATATATTTTTATTATTTTTTTAAAAGTAAAATAAATAGAGCTCATTTTTTTAGAAAAATAAAAATATTCTTTATTTCAGAAAAGCTCTATTTTATAAACACTATTAAACGTCCCTAGACCAGCCTTCTTGTAGTCTAGCACACAGTGCAGCCCACTAGACTAGCCTTCTTGCAGTCCAATTCAGCCCGGTGTTTGGTTCGGTTCACCCAGACCAGCGTGGTTCTGTTCAGTAAAGTTGATGTAGTGTGCGGTGCGGCGGAGGCAGCCTTGTTCAACAGCGGCGGTGATCAGTGGCAGCGGCGACCTGTGAAGTCGATGTTGACGTGGACAAAGGACTCCGACAACTTATGGCAGCGGTTCTCCGGTGGTTTCAATTTCCGGCGGTGACAGACGAGATCTAATCGACGGCGAAAGATGGCGAAAGAATACCGGTGAAGTTCCGGTGGAGATAGATTGATCGGGTATGGGTTCGGTGTCGACGGATTCCAATCCGATTTGTTGGAGAAGTCCGGTGAAAGATCTGTTGGAGAATTTTGTTGAAGGTAGATGGGTCTGTGCGCAGTGATGGCACGGTAGTAAAGTTAGGGATTTTTTCTTGCTCTAGATACCATGTTTTAAATTCATTCAATATATCATTATTGTTTAACTCCATACAATACGTACTACCACTACATATATACTAGATACATAAAGGTATAATTGATATCTCAACTCACACCAACAAGAACACCTCATGGGATCAAATCTTGGTAGTGGTTGTTCCCCTCCCCAGGTTTTGGTGGTTGTTAATTTCAAAAATTGTCGTTGCAAGCTGCTTACTGAAAGAATGCACTTTTTTCAGGTTCACTTTATGCTGATGATGAAACATTCAACTCTTTGGGTATGGATTATTTTATTCAAATATGATCTAAGTTCTTTTATTGCTACGTGAACCTAAAAGCATCTGATGCGTATAGTTAGAGCTTTTCTGGAACTTTCTGCAGGTAAAGAGCATGCACAGGTCATTTCCAATCACACGAGTGGCATTGATTGGCTTGTAATGGATTCTAAATCTACATCTTTTTTTGATTCTTTAGTATTTTCTTTTTAATATTTTGGTTCAGTGATCCATCATCATATAATATATATAAATTATGCTTGAGGTTTTGGCTTGACATATGACATTATTATGATACTTATCTCTTCCCTTGTGATTCTTTTGGTCGGTTGCAGCGGTCAGGATATCTAGGTAGATCCATACCGCCCAATGAAAAATGGTATGCATCGACGATCACTTCGTGCCTTGTATTTCTAATGGCACACCCTTATATACCACTTCGATTGCTTGCGGTCGTCCATCGGTGTGGCAAGCAGCCGTAGGTGTTTCTCTAATCCATCCTAAATAAATTATGAGTGCTTTTGGAGTCTATATGAATAAAAACTTGTTACCGTTTAATCCTACCCATTAGTCCACTGGTTTGAGGTTCAACAAGACCATGTATAGCACTCAAGGATGGTGTAGCATCTTCAATTACATGCTCACCTGCAAACTTTTCACTAGACACATCCTCTCTGTCATCACATCTTCAATTACATCATCTCCCAAGATTGATTTTGATGATAACAATAATTAAGAACTATGGTTTATGACTTAGGATGAAATAAATAGTCAAGTTCTACAGGATCGTACAAACAAGATTTATCCTACTCTAAGCCGACAACACGGCAGCTATAGCACAATGAGACTTTTCACCTGCAGACATGTACCTAACAGCTAGCTCCCTGACAGCCAACCTATATGCTCAATCCCTTGTTAGGCGTATAAACCAAGGAGGAGTAGTCAATTATTGTCTGCACACAAGACAGTCAGAAAATGAAGCACACACAAAAGGAGGAGCAGTTAGCTATCTAGATGCTACATCTTTGCAATTAAGTAAGAAACCGAACATAGGATTATTATTAGCTCAAAATTCAGAGTGCTTATATTAATGAAGAAGATAATACAAGTCAACCTATGAAAACTAAAATGATTATCTCAATAACAGTGGAAAGAATAACAACGAATTCAAAGAGGAGATTCACCATTCAACTCTGCTGCGAGTCGGAAAGCAAGAAAAAAGTTATTGGTGTCCACAACAAACAAAAGAAGCCATGTCAGTTGGAGCAAGTGGGCAGCAACCAGACGGGAGTTTTGAATTTCCTCAATTGGTGCATTTAACTTAAATGAAATCATGGGTCAACTGAAAAACTGCTGGACATTTCAACAATAGCCTTCAAAGAATGGAAAGACTCCAACGGGAACCATCTCGAAATTTGTTGTTGATTGGGAGACTCCAACGAGAAGATTTGCAATAGAAAGACGTCAAGAAGGTCAGTCCTGCAAGCAGAAATGGTACAAGAAGAAGAAAAGGTGCGAACAGGGGAAAAACACTACGAAGTTTCGAGAAGAACGAACAAGCTTTAAGGAGACTCCATTCTTCAAAATAGAGACATTTTATAACTGCTGATCAAATTTATTAACACACTTTCTGGTAGCTTTTGATCATCTCAACTTGCTTTCTTTAAGTTTATTTCTTCTTTGAAATTGATTCTGTGCCTAACATGTGTTAATAAAATTTCTATAAAACAAAGGGTAAGTGCTTGGAGAACTTGTGGAAGAGGCTATAGGACGTTGGTAGGTATTTACTGACTTTGTAAAAAGGCTAGCTATTCAGATAGGGGGACGTTCACCATAAGAGCAAGTGTGCTTGGTGAAGTACTTTACTTTTAGTTTGTATAACTTGTTAAAAATTTAGTGAACCTTCGGCTCTTGTGATAGAGCATATTTGAATGTAGATAAAGAGATTTGTCGAATCACATAAATTTCTTGAATTGCTTTGATTTACTATTAAATTCACTTACTATAAAATCACCTGTACTAATAGCTCTCTGTAGGACTTATCATGCACAAAGCCGGTTGCCTAACTGCAACTTGTAGGAAGTTACGTGAATCAAAATTTTTTATTATCAAATCAGTTCACCCCTCCTCTGTTGAGTTGATCATGCAAGTTTATCTAATAAGTGGTGTCAGAGTAGGCCTACAAAAGTAGGTTTAACTATATTGAGGTAAAAGATCTATATGGCTAACATTGCATATGTTGCAGTTGAGGGAAGATCTTCAAACCTACCTCCATTTTGTGATGGATCAAACTACAAAAGCTGGAAACCAAAAATGACAATGTTTATTTGAGCTCAATACAATTGCTTTGGAAGATCGTACATGACGAACCCACTATGCCTAACAAAGTCGACGCAACTAGAAGAAGCATACCAAAACTAAAAGAAGAATTCACAAATGAAAATAATCGATCCATTTCACTCAATGATAGAGCGATGAACCTATTGTAGTGTGCTTTAGACTCTAACGAATTTAACTAAATTTGTTCTTGCAGCACAACTAAAGAAATTTGAAATCAACTCAAAATCACACACGAAGGAACATTGCAAGTTAAAGAAATTCGTGTGAACTTGTTGATGCGTGAATACGATAACTTCGAAATGAGCAAATGCGAGTCCATTACGCAAACGTGTTCTAGATTCATTATCATTATAAATTCCTTGATGAGTTTAGGAAAAGCGTTCAAATTAGAAGAGCTTAAAGGGAAAACCTTACGAACCGTACTACCCTCTTACAGCTCAAAGGTGGATGCAATAGAAGAAATTCCCACTTGTTCAATGATGACACTTAATGAACTTATGTAAACTTATGGTAAAGAGCTATTCATTAACAAAATGGAAGATTGAGATTACGTAAGTTTAGGTGGATGTGTTTGGACCTGCATTAGGTGCTGGACTATTAGGTTTGGTTGGTGATGTGCTGATAGACATTGGGCGGCTGGTTATATGTTCCTAGTAAGGATTTTTGGTTCTTAGGTTATTCAGTGATATATCTGTTGGTTAGTTGGGGTGGTGGATTGTTGATTGGTTGATAGTTCTGTTTGTTGGTTCATGGTGGTGTTGAGGAGGGCTGCTGAAGCACGGAGTTGGGGTTCGTCTTGGCGTCGGTTTTGCAGCCGTGCTGAGTTCTTTTGTGACCTCCGTAAAGTCCTTTGCAATTGGGGCAAGTTGAGTTGAAAGTTTGATTGCAAGAATACTAGTATCTGTTGCAACCTTCATTTTCTACATTGGGTTGGTATCTTAAGTGGGTGGGTGGAGTCTTAAGAAAGGCTCCATTATGTGATGATTGTGATGAGCATGGTGATTTGGGTGATTCTGATGAAGTGGGAGTAGGGTGTTCCATTGAACCAGTCTTTGATACTAAATGTAACACTTGCATCAAACAACTGAAGGTAACGTGAACAAGATGAGAAAAAGAAGATAGAACAAGATATCGAATAGACCAACAAACAGAGGAAGAGCTTGAATAATAAGAAGTACTTTATTCATGACGCCTTCTTTGAAAGTGCATCGTAATACTCAAGCCACTGGCTAGAGTTTGTTACAATTTAAATACTTTTCTTACTAGAATACATAGTTATTATGACTACTAAGTATTCTTCTAAACATCAAACACTTAAGTATATGCATATTCTATGCAAAACTCCTACTGGATACTGAACAACTCCTTATCTGGCACTACCTAATACTCAATTAGCCACTACTACCTACCTTCTAAGATTCTTCCTTGTAAATGCAAGCTTTATGTGCACCAATTCAGTGCACGAGCAACCTACACAAGCTGACCTCCTTATTTTGGGCTGCCTGCAAAGCCGTGATGCTCTTCCTGTGGGCTCCTCAATTCCTTTGTTTTCAATAAACCTCTGCATCTCAGTAGCATCCATGACAATATTTGATTTCACCGTAACTAATCTAATTCAATTCCGTGTTCATACTAGCGAACATTATAATCTTTGTTGATATTTGGAAAAGCCTAATTCCTTTGATATGTTTTCTTAAGCTAACCAAAAGTACTTCCTTGCAATAACTTACTATATATTTATGTGCGTTAACATACAAAAAAACTCATTAAGTTCTGGGCACCATAAATTAACTGCACGAATCAAAAGTCTACATCTCTGTCTATCATGCAATTCATGGCATTCATTACGAAGATTAATCGGTACATCACATCTCTATCTCAATATAAATCTCAAATCAATTGCATATTGGCCAGATGGTAAAAAATATTAAGCATAGTAATGAATAATCAATAAGTAACTACGAAATCATCGAATAGCATAAAATTAAGATTTAAATCATCATTAAGTTACATCATAGCCCCAGTAAACAAAAATTTAGTTCATTGTTTTCAGATCTAACAGAGATAAACATGAGAGGTAGAAAAAAGGAAAATTGAACAAAGAGTTTTGTTGAGGGAACTACTGTCTCTTTTCTTTGCTTCTTGCTTCGCTTTGTCCTTCTCTCCGTTTCAGCAACAAGCACACAAGAATAAACCTTAGATCCACTGCCTCTGCTCTCTCCCCCTTAGGAAATCTGAAATTGAGCCTTTTACATAGGGTTTTTCTTTTCAAAAAATAGATAAGTGTAGTTCCAACCAATCTAAACTCTGTGTCTGCCAAGTTGTATGTGCCATTTTGAGGTCTGTTTGGCCTCCAAAAAATATGGAAAAATATTGAAATTTAATATATATGTCTTATCTTTCTAACCATATATAGAATGTCATTTAAAAATCAGGAACGCTTTCAACTTTACTTATTTTTGAAACAGCACACATGAATCGGTTCTGTGCTGGGTGTCAAATTTATTTGTGAATATGTATCATTTAGCTGGCTAGAAAATTCTGAAAAAATTAGTTAACCAACTTCAACGTCTTGGCTTTCAAGCCCAATTGGTGTTTGCAAACTTCCATCAAAAAGTCAAGTTTTCATTAATAAAAACTTGGACTATGCAAACTTAATTGCTAAAAATAAGAAAAAAGAAGTGAGGGTCAATCAATTTTTTTATATAAAATCAAGCATATATGGTACAAGAGTGCATGAGATTATGTATATAATTTAAGCACATTATATTGCTATACACCCGTATGTCATCCAAGTACGCTACTACCATCTGGTCGAGATAGGGTTGGAAGAGCTTGTTCATGACGGTGCAAAAAGTGGTAGGGGCGTTTCTTAGACCAAAAGGCATGACAAGAAATTCAAACGAACCATACCTGGTCAAGCATGTTGTCTTTGGTTCGTCCCCTGTGGCTATGCAAAGTTGGTAATTCCTAGAAGATCTAGCTTCATGAAGTATCAAGCCATTCCAAGTTGGTCGAAGAGATTAGTTAACAAGGGTATGGTATATTTGTTCTTGATTGCAATCTTGTTAAGCGCCTTATAGTCGATGCAGATACAAAGCATGCATCCTTCTTTTCTGGAAGAGAACTAGAGCACCATATTGTGCCTGGCTGAATGTAACCTGCATCCTAGAGGTCTTTTTTAGAAGTTCCATTGGCATCACATGCTTGTACTCTTCAAGGATGGCTCGTATGGCAGAATGTGTTGGATCTTTGGATATGACTACCTCCTCGTTATCATTGAGCTTCATTAGAGAAACCATGAAGCTTAGGTCTTTGTTGAGGCCTTTCTTAAATTGATGCCGAACATTGCCTTTGCTTCTAACTTGGTGACGCGTTTTTCTGAACCATACATTCTTGGTCCCTTTGTAGATGATGAGAAAATTAACTGCCGGGAAAGGGTAGGCATGGGCTTAGTCAAAGAACTCCATGCTTAGAACCATTTAAAAGTTGTCCATAGGGACGATAGAGGTCACATGTCCCTTTCCATGCTCCAAGTTTGACCGGGATAGTTTGAGAGATGCCCATGATTGGCTTGACGGATGAACGTACTGCTTTTTTGCCTCCTCATTCGCAACAAAATTACATGCGGCTCCTATATCTAGTCCGGCACGAGTGGACTGTTGATGGTAGCAGTAAAGAATGTGAGCCCTTTACGAGACAAGGTGATGAGTCATCTTTGAGTGCTCCAAGTCTTTTAAGGGAACCCAAACCTGCTGGTGAGTCCACTACTAGTGACTCCTCGTACGAGGAGGAGTCAACGAGTTAGAGTAATACACTTGCTTTTGGCTGATCTATTGTGCTTGTCCTTTCTGCCATGGGATTTTTGACATCCTTCGTTTTTGCGGCCTTAACTATATTGTCTGCGCTTGTCTCTTCTCTAACTATGGTTGTTCTTCTTTTCCTTGGACTAGGAAGAGTAACCCGTGAGGGACTCAGCTTCAATGATGGCAGTGCCTAGGTCTTGTACACCATGACTCTAGTTCTACCCTTGCTCAATCCTTAAGGCCATCAACGAACTTAAAGAGGAAGTCCTTGCTGGACATGCCGTCTACTTCATACAGTCGCAGATGGATCCCGTTGATTTGAGTCAACATAGCAGGCCACGAGCCTCCTTTTTGCATTGCTTGGAGAGAAGTGTTTACGAAGTTCCCACTTGAAGTCTTCTCATGTCTCTATGGCCCAAATGCCTTTGCCCATTTCATCGTGCTTATGCCGCCGCCATAACTGGTACATATCGAAGATAAGTAGGAGCAGTACTTACCTCGATAGTGTCATCGTGCAGGGTCGTGCATTAAAATACTGTTCCAGGCTGAAGAGGAAGTTTTCCACTATGTGGCATTCCCGATGCCATTATAGGTGGATGGTTTGGGTATGTCTAGCCTCCATGTTTCAGCTGTGGTATTGGAAACAGGACTGGTTGCAAAACTACACTTTTGCTTCCCCCAGTCTTCACGAAATTCCTCTACCTCAGTGCAGTTGCGTGCATTTCGTGCTCTTCAAAATTGTGGAGGCTAGAGACATCTTGTATCAGGGTAGTAAGCTCCCTCTCGAAAGAGTTGCTAAATTCTTGAATAGATGTCTTTACGGCCAGAGTAACTTCCGCATATTGCACTTCTAAGTCATCGAGGCATCTTCCAAGCTCTTCAACATTAGAGTTCATACTTGATGAAGCTTGCTCCAACTAAGCAATATGAGCGTTGGTTGGTGCACGATGTTGGTTCCTCCCGCAAGCTTGCTCTTGCAGACCTTCTCTGTAGCGATGACGTCCTGCAGCGTAGCCATTCACCATAGGAGCATTACGTTGCTATCCACTTGTTGGAACCTTGGCTCTAACACCATCATGAGAATAGAGTTCTCAATAGTACTAGTGCGACACTTAGACAACTTTTGCGCAACTTTTGCTCTACATTGTTGAGTAAGCCTAAAGGATTCCGAGATGATACAAAAAAAATGGAGCAAAAGGGAATCGAGGAGTTGGATAAAAGGAAGCTTTACTAAAAAAGTTAAAAACCTTACAAGAGCTTGATGATTACACCTATTTTCTATGATTCCAAGGGTTCTTGCCCTCTATTTATAGCATCCCACCTCCTTAAAGGATGGTGGTGATTGGTTTTAACCGGGTGATGGAGAAAGTTTCTCTCAAATATTCTCCTTAAACATCTACACAAAATATTTTGCATTAGAAAATATCTAGTTATACTAGAGAAGTCCATAACTCTTTAGAATATGGACGTTACTTGGGCCATTTTTAGAAGTGCCATCTTGGTGAAGTTTTGGTCCAAATTTTATGGCCTGCGACATTGAGCCCCGATCATTTTCAATGTTACTTAATCTTTCATACCATGAAGAGGTTGAACCATTGAACAAAGCAAAATTACTGAAGTTGGCTTTGGATTCTGAGTTCGTAACTGCCGATGAACTGAAGTCCATTGCTCATCTTCCTCTAGTGCCAAGAGCTCAATGCCAAATCATCTCTAGGATATTTGTTAAGATTGGAGACTTCATTTATTAAGATATCAGAAAGTTATCCTGCACATCCTTGGAGCACTTTCCATATCCACATATCATAACTGAGATTTTTTTACTGCAAGAAGTACAGCTAGAAATAGAAGTTGCAATTTTTTACTCGACACGCAAAGCTGACCCAAAACCGATCTGAAAAAGTCGGGTTTGGATCAGACTTAAACCGAAATAGGATCGATTTCGGATCGACCCAAAATTGATCCGAAAACTTAATTGGATTTTGATTGACCCTAAATTGATCCATTTAATCTATATAATTATTTATATATTATATATTACTTAAAAATTTGAGAATATTTAAACTAATAATATAAAATTTAGACTTAATTTGTATATATATATATATATATATATATATATATTATATATGGGAAAGGATAGTGACAGAAAGTAAGAAAACTTAAAAATATATATGTTGTATCATTTTTGTCTTCTTGATCAAGTGACTAGATGAAGGTGAATTCGTGATCCGATTTAGCTGAAATTTTATGAGAATATTTTTAACTCATAGTTCTTCATATCAAACGGTGAAGATTAAATTTGGAGATTATTCCGGCCATGAACCGAAGAGGGGCTGCCCGAGAGTGCCCCTAAAGAGGAAGTGCCTCTATTCCTCCCATATATATATATATATATATATATATATATATATATATGTATATATATATTTCTCTTAACTTATCCTAGTTTAATTTATAAATTTTATCAAAATTAATATATTTGTTAAATATATCATAATTAATAAATTTTATATACTATTGTTAAAAACTAATATTTTTAATTTATGTTAATAATTTTAATTATTAAATATGTTGAGTTAGAATTGACAATTTTGATCAATATAAATAAATGGATCAGATTAGAATTGAACGATCTTGATACATTTATTATACGGGTTGATTCAAAAGTAACTGAGGAACCTGAATTGTTACCTATAAATAGAACGTCATGGAGATGTAGAGGTTATAATTCATGTTTACTTGGGCACCTAATCTATCACTAGATTGACACTAGCAGAGCCGAGAGCTGACTAAGCTCATCAAGCACACTCTTCTGAAGCAGCCAGAGAACCAACCCCCTCCAGCCCAACAACACCACGACATCCCTATAAGAGCTATTGGCCACCATAGAGCGCCTAAGAATATTCTACTCTCAAGGATGTGAATGCTCAAAGACCGTATGACTAGTTGAGTGGACTTAAGTTATGAATGATCAAGAGAGCATCAACTGGCTATGGAGACTCGCCTACGTAACTGGAGGAAGCTGCCTAAGCAATCAAGGATAGTGACATCCTCTGGTGTCACTAACTAATCCAAGGCCAAAGTCAAAATCTCTTCCCGCAAAACGCGTTAACCGATCCATCTCACCAACCCATCTCTATGGAACCAATGGAACCTTGTGAATTTGTGAATTCTGTTTTCTGCTTGTGATATTTACTATTTTATGTTCTTTGCATGGCTACCTATCCACAGAAATCCTCTACTTTGAGGTTGTACGTTGGATTCTGTGACCAAGGTTGCCTTTTGGTCTAAGCACCTTTATGGTTTATGAAGGAATGATGCTCTGTTCTGTTGAGTGGTTCTAATACGGGCTAGCTTTATGAATGAATGGTATCTTTACAGAATATAATATCAAGTGATGCTTTTTGATAGTTGGTTCTGGAAATTGTTTGTTTCGTAATCTTTTCCCACTCTTTTTATTTATGATGACAAAAGAAAAGAGAGATAGAAGAATTATTTGCAGGTAATGCTTACACATAGCTACATGATTGAAAAAGATTGGCAAGAAGTGTTTTTATATAGCGTTTGAGAGTGTTTTTGAAACATACTTTTCTAAAATAAAAAATAAACTAATTTTAAAAAATAAATAATAATAAAATCTTAGTATATAATTTTTTATAATTTTTAAAATTTTAAATAAATTCTATAAAAGTTTATATAAAATTTATTAGAAAACATAAACTAAGAAATTAAAAATCTAATTCCTAGAAACGAACGCCAAACAACCTCTAAACTAAGCCGGAGAAGCTTTTGAAAGAAAAATTCTTTAGTAGGTAACAAAAGCTTCTTCTTTATTTATATTAAGTAATATATTTATAAAAATGAGCCACATTAGAAGCCATAAGTTAATAATTTTTTAGATTTTCTGTCAAAGAGGAGACTGTTGGAATCTTGAATTGATTTTAATGATAAATTTGATTAAAAATTATGGCTTATATCTTAATTGTACTGATGGTAAAGTAAGCATATGTACTGGCTGACCCAGAAGTAATCAGAATGCACGAAAAAACAACTGATTATTCTATAATAGAAGAATGGCTCACCCACTAATAAGCAGAATCTTCTTATAAAATAACTACAAAACTGTAGGCTATTCTGCAAGCTATTCTTCTTAATCAGAAGGGTCTAAAGAGCCGAACAAAGATGGAGGACGTAGAGCACTGAAGATGAAACTTAAAGCCGGTTATTTCTCTACAATCTAGTTATACAGTTTGACAGAACTTTGTAACATGCAGTTCAAACCCAATAATTTCATCCGAGTCAGCATATCATACTTACCATCAATTCTCATAAGCGCTACAAGATATCAATAATTCCAAGCCTAGGTTTATTGCGAAGTGTTGATAAGATCTATGTTGCTGACAGTCAAAGTAATGATTTCAAAAGTCACTTCATGTTTCACTCGAGAAGATGTTGAAGTTTTGTTAGAAGAAATGATCAGAAAATTCTGCAACATCAAGTGGTGAAAAGACATTGAGCTGACGCAAAGTAAAAGACATTATACAAGACAGCATGGAAGATTTACCAGATACAAATCACTACATGTTCTCATCGCATGTATTCGGGTGATTACACTTGTACATCATGGTAACAACACACTTATAAATTTTCAGTGAGCTTCTATGCGAACAATTTCACATATTGCAGAGCACAGGATTGACAAAAGTTCGACCGGAACCTTCACGAGCCCTTGAACACTTCACGAACCAAAACTTCGTCGCCCATTTCCACACCATATCACACATGAAACCACCAAGCAGAATTGGGCAAATGCACGGAGAAGGAGAAACCGCTTGTATAGATACAAAAATGGGCGGGCCAAGCTGGCCCGGCCTAGGTAAAGCGTCCGGACCGGACCAGTCCAGTCCGATTTTATTTCTCCATATCCGGTCCGGTCTATTTATTCGAATTATATTTTTATTTTATATAAAAAATAGAATTTTAAAATTATTTTTAAAATAAAAAATAAAAAATAAAATTTTAATTATTAAATGTATTTTTTAGTGATATAAAAATATTTTTTAATTAAAATTTGATCTAGTAAACGATCAATATTGACCTGATCAACTGTCAATATTGACGGTCAATGTTGACCGATCAATATAAACAGTTACCGGGCCAACTATGTCGGCCCATCTTGCTCGTAGGATCGGGACGGGCCGGCCCGATCTTGTCACTATTTATCAAATCGGACAGGCCGATGACCGGGCCAACTAATCGATCCGCGGGCCAGCCCGTTTGATCCGACCTATTTTTACATCTTTAACTGCTGGTTCTAAATTTATGAATTAAAAATTTTTATGACTAGAAAATTTTGAAGCTTCTTTGGAGGAGAATTTTTTTTTAGAAAATTTTGTTTACTCACTTGATGCAAAATAACATACCATAAACTTTCTTATATAAGTATTATAACCAAGCATTATATTAACTAAAATATTAAAATAAAATAAAATTTACAACTATTACTAATTTTTAACACATCCACTAATTTTTCTAATTAACTTATACGTCCACTATTATCATTACTTACCCACTTTCTTTTATTAATGTTTTAAGAAACTCTAAAATGAATGCATAAAATTTGATTTGTTATTCCAACACGCAACCTCAAATCAAAACATTTTTCATACCGAGCATTTAGCCTTCCGAAATGTTATATTGGCAACGGCTTGGTAAAAATATTTGTTACTTATTCTATAGTATGACAATACTCTAACTGCACAGTATTCTGCTTTATATGGTCTCTGAAAAAATGGAATCGAGTATCGATGTGTTTGCTCCTTCTATGATGTACTGGGTTCTTTGCAAGTTGTATAGCTGATTGATTATCAACCAATATTCTTGTTGATTTTTCTTATCGATAATGCAGCTCTTTTAGCATATTTCTTAACCAAATTGCTTCACACACTATAGATGCAGCTGCAACATATTCTGCTTCATATGAAGATAAAGCCACAATAGTTTGCTTCTTTGATGTCCATGAAAATGCAGTTGAACCAAAGTAAAAGACATACCTTGTGCTGCTTTTTCTTTCATCTTGGTAGCCAACTAGTTCTGCAGGTTTACCATAAGTATAAAATAGACCAAAATTAAGTGAGCCTTTGATATACCTTAAAATCTTCTTCGCAGCCAGTCAATGAAGCTCCTTTAGTGTCAATGTAGCGACTCATAAGTCCGACTGCATAAACAATATCTGGCCTTGTGATTGTCAGATACCTCAAACTACCGACAAGACTTTTGAAACGAATTGAGTCAACTAAATCTCCATTCCCTTCTTTTGATATCTTTGTTCCTGTGGCAATTTGGATGTTCATCGGATTACAACTGCTCATCTTGAACTTCTCCAATATGTCCTTCGTGTACTTTTTTTGAGATATAAAATTACCATTTTGTTGTTGTTTCACTTCGATACTAAGGAAGTAGGACATCAAACTATTATCACTCATCTCGAATTCCTTGAACATCATCGTCTTAAATTCTCCAAGCATTTCAAGACTATTGTCTGTGTAAAACAAATCATCAACATAAAGACAAATTATTAGAAACTCGCCTTTATGATTCCTCTTCATATAGATAGCATGCTCATAAGGACATTTGGTGAAGCAATTTTGTTGAAGGTAGCCATCAATTTTTCGAGCATTCACGCTCGAAGTGCTTGCTTCAACCCGTACAAAGCTTTCTTTAATCGATGTACTTTGCTTTCTTGCCCTTTCACTTGAAAACCTTCTGGTTGCTGTAGGTATACCTCTTCCTCAAGAATAACATTGAGAAATGCTGACTTGACATATAGATGATATATCTTCCATCTATGATGAGCTGCAAGAGATATTATTAGTTTTACCGTATCAAGTCGAGCAACAGGTGCAAAGACTTCTTCATAGTCGATGCCGTATTTTTGTTTGTAACCTTTCGCTACAAGTTTAGTCTTGTATCGATCAACATCGCCATCAGCAATGCGTTTAATTTTGTATACCTATTTGACACCTATTAATTTGTGATTTTGTGGAAGTGTTGTCAACTCACAGGTGTCATTCTTCTTTATAGCTTGGTCTCCTCCTCCATTGCTAGTCGCTAAAACTTCTCTTTTACAGCTTGTTGGAATGTGAAAGGTTCATGATCAGCATATAGACAAAAAAGATTAGACTCACCTTCTTCATTTATCTGCTCATAGATCTTCCTGAGACTTCTCATTTTGATATGGCTCTGTTGCATAGAATATCAGCTACTACTACTTTCTCCAAAAGATGGAAAATCTCTAATAGGAGAGAGTGTAGTATATTGAGGAGATAGTGGTGTGTTGTTAGTGCTGGTACCTCATATGGGGGCTTATCAGATTCATCCACCACTGGATGCTTTTTGGAAGTCTCTTCACTCCAAGTTCATGCATCTTCTTCACTAAACATAATGTCTCTACTAATCACTAAATTCTTGGTTAGTGGATTGTAGAGTTTATATATTTTTGACTCCTCGCTGTATCCGATGAAGATGTATTTTTCACCACGATGATCAAGCTTCTTCCTTTTGTCTTCAGGTATTTGGGCATAGGCAATGCACCCAAAGATTCATAAGTGTGCAACACTTGGCTTGTATCCGCTCCACACCTCTTGAGGTGTCTTATTTTTCACTATCTTTGTGGGGCATTGGTTAAGTAAATAAGCTGAGCACGCCACGGCTTCTGTCCAAAATTGCTTCAGCAATCTCTTTTCCTTCAGCATGATTTTTGTCATGTTGAGGATGGTTCTATTGTTTCTTTCTACGATGCCATTTTGCTATGGTATATAGACAGTAGTCAACTACCTTTTTATATCTTGTTCCCTACAATATTCTTGAAATATATTTGAGGTGTACTCACCATCTCTGTCAAATCGGAGAATTTTTATTTTGTGGCCACTCTCCACTTCAACAAGAGCTCTAAAATGCTTGAAAGTGATAAAGGCAGCAGACTTCTCCTTATGAAAATATACCCATAACTTTCTACTGAAGTCATCAACGAAGGTAATAAAATATTTGTTATCTCCCAAAAAGACAGCGTCAAATGGCCCAAGATATTGGTACAAGTAAGTTGCAATAGTGCCTCTGCTCTCCATGATTTTCCATTATGAAAAGAAAGTCGTGGTTACTTGCCAATTACACATCCTTTGCATATATGTTTTTATGGTTCAATTGTGAGTAGGTCTCGAACCATACCAGTCGAGATAATAACCTCAAACCATTAAAGTTCAAATGGCCAAAACGAAGATGCCATCTCCATGACTCATTCTTCACAAGTCTTTAAAAACATTTGTCAACTCTCGTGTTTAGATGTAAGGGAAACATACGGTTGCTTGTCATCTTAACACAAGCTATAAGGCCTCCATTTGAATTTTTCAACCAAAGATGGTTGTTTTTCATATGAACTTTCTATCCCTTTCCGAGTAATTGGCCGATGCTAAGAATATTGCTTGTCATATCAGGAATATAATAAACATCGGAAATATATTCGGGCTTACCATCTTTTTGGTAGATTTTGATCTTTCCTTTGTCTTTAATGAGGAGTTTTGAAAAATCTCCCAAGCTCACGCTTCCATGAATACCTTCTATGAGTTCCATGAAAAGTTCTTTCTTTTCACACATGTGGTTACTAGCACCCGAATCCAAGTACCATGCATCATTGTGAACATTTGAATCATCATTAGCAAGAAGAAGAGTAGAGGTATTACCCATATCATTTGTTGCTTCGGTAAAATTGGTAAGAACTTTATTTTTATACTAGCACTCCGAGGCATAATGTTCAAATTTATAATAGTTGTAATATTGGACGTTTTTATTATTTTCACGGCCAGATGTGGATCTTCCTCGATTGTTTTGTCCGCGACCTCTAAAGTTTGAAACTTTCGCTTGATTTTGAGCGGTTTGTTGTTAGGAACCACGTCCCTACCTCGACCACGGCCTCTACCATTTGATCCGCGATCATTTAGAGTCAATTTCGACTCCAATGCTTGTTCCACAAATGTAGAACTAGTCTTCTTGAACATCCGTTGTTCATGAACTTAAAGATATCCTACGAGATCCTCGATTGAAATCTTCTTCAAATTTTTTGACTCTTCAATTGCCGCCATCACATGCTCGAACTTTGACGTGAGTGATCATAACAACTTCTCCATCACTTGGATGTCTTCAGTATTGTTACGATTCGTGATAACACGAACCGCGAAAATATTCTAATTCTAAATAATCTAAGAATTCAAAGATAAAACTAAAATAAATAACTAATTCAATTCTTCTTTTTTCCTCCTTACATGAGATGCCACGCACCTTTATTTATAGCTTAGCTCTTACCATGTTGGTAGAGTTCCTAAACTAGCAAAACTCTCTTAACATACGACACCTACTCAACTACTTGGTTTCCTAATGAATACAAACAACTTAGTTTTCTAACGAAACACAAACTCTTATTGACTAGTCTCCTAAAGTAACTCAAACTCCTACTACTTCTAAATTACGTACCGTAACATTCCATCCTCCCTGAAAATCAACCTTGTCCCCAAGGTTGACAACATAAATAGTTGCTTCTCGAAATCTAACGCCAGTGTCATCACACTAACCAACAGAAGTAAGATCAGCGGCCCCAATTTTGCCACCCATTTGATGTCTTCTAACCAGGATTGAGCACATGCCTTATGTTCACTCCACCTAGCATCCATAGGGCTATTCGACTTTTCTCGAAAATCCTTGCTACCGCATGTAAGCCACCGAAGTAAGGAGTGTCTAAGAACCAACTCTCGTTCCCGGTTTGAAGTCTCGCTCATCTTCCCGATTTCTGATATGCGCAACAACTTGATCTTTCAAGATAGGAGAGTTGTTGCTTGCTTGATACCATTCTTCAGAAGTTCAATTGTTCCACTATCCGAAAACCTAATATACAAGCCAATGTTGACTAGGTTGGAGGTATCCCCGATTCTCCGTTGAATTGATCACAATTAACTGGAGGAATTCATCCTCACAACTCCACTTGGTAAATGGATTCCTTACCCACATCACATCCATATCTCGTGAAGATAAAACCATAACCTTTCACAAGACTTTTCCAAGGAAGATAGTTCTCCTGACATCATTTTGATAAAGTCCTCGATCATGAATATAATTTTTATAGAGACATCAATCCCTTCAAAGTGACGAGTTGATAACTATGGAGTCCTAGCATCTCGCAAATGTTGAAGGCTCCACGATCAATGGCCGCAAGGAGGAGGCATTTGATGAGAAACTGGATGCCATCTCCTTCTCGTACACACTTCTTAGGAAGAGACTTGACATGCCCTTCTTATAAACATATGCTCTGTTTAAAACACCGATGATAAGAGCTCTACTCATGGAAGCTTTCTCCAAAGCTATACCTAATGCATCATTTGGTTTGGTGATAACTTTCCGTGGTATATGCTGAATGAGAAACATTAGACCAAGTGAACTCGGGATCAAATTCAACAATGTTTTTGTGATCCGCTTGGTCTATTTCTCGCATGATTCACCCCAATGACCGCTTCCAAAGTTGATTGTATAAGGAAACCACCCTCTTGAGAAAGAAGACCTTCAACTCTTAGGTGCACTTTGTTGCTACTATCACCAGTCTAATGAGTTCAGCTTCACCAATTATATGGTCTAAAGGAAGGAATACCCTATCCGCTTGAATCCACGAACTTTCGACCGATCGCCAGTTGAGAGGGTATTCTACCTGAATAGGAGAGTCAGTAGTTCTTCTAGTGGTGCATTTTTACTAAACCTCCGAAGGCCTAATGTAAAACCAGTTTACACTACCACTTGCGCCGCCGCCATAGACTTCCTCCACCGAGAGAGACGAAAAGCTTGTCCGGAGGTCTCTTAAGCACCAAGATGTGGTCAAAAGCTTCAAGGAGAGTAGAACCTGCAGAATAACAATCAAGGTCACTATACTTATCGACTATGTTAGCTCCCTTGAACACGAGATTGGTGCGGAAAGGATCTTATCATGGTAATACTCCACTTTCTCCAATTGTGAGGAGACTTACGCACCACTATCATACCTAACCTTGAGATACATTGGAGTAGTAGCATGATCATTCAGGCAGCCCCAACTCATTAGTAAGACATCAAGAATATAGGCAAGCAATGCCCACAAAGCACTATCGATCATTGGAATTCTCAAGTAGTAACCCTCCGACCCGAAAGAACATTCACTAATGAGCTCATAGGGCGCTCTTGTCATAAAAATAATTATAATTGATGTTGAGCTTAGTCTAGAAGTGCGTAAATGCATACCACCAATATTTAGGGATGAAGATATGTTACATTGTTGAGAGTCGAAGCTTATCCAAAGAGAGATAGCTTCCCTTATTCAATTCCAGCAAGAACTTTACCCTCTCGGTTGGCTTCATCTTCAACAAAGAAGTAATCAACAAATCTACCTCACAAGGTCTCAAAACAATGGAGACGCTGAACTAAGTGGCCCCTGGCTGTAAGACATTCACTCTAAAGCCCTTGATTGCACTTGAATTGTCCTTGAATCTTATGACAGACTTGTTTGGATTGATTTTCAGAGTGCTCTTCAAATTCTCTACTTGCAACTTCTCCGCACATATGTGTCTTTAGCTAGTGGGAATGCGGTGAAACTCCACGATGGGTTACGTGGTTTGACGCTTGTTGTGATGTCAGCTATATGTAGGCAAGCCACATAGGTGCAGAAGACAACTTGAACGCTAAAGGCTTCCCGCCTGAGGTGCATGAGATGAGCTTATTTTTCGAGTTCAATGACGCTGCAATTTGATCTTCGAACTCATCTTGCCTCGACTTCAAGATTCCTCGCATCGCCACGGAAGGCCTCGTGACAAGGAGTTTGCCACCGTTTACCCTCCCGAATGTTACCGGTAAAAGAATAGAAGTCGGTGGCGAAGGATTTCTTTCAGCGGGTTCTTAAATATCGACACGCCCTCCTTCATGTTCACCACCGACTCAACACACGTGAACCGCCTTCGTGATCAACCGGGATTGAAGAGAACGGAGGTGCACATGATCGCGGGTCAAATCTTACGCTTATTGAGGGTCTTCGCATCCGATAGCAAAAAATTCTTCATTGCACGCAAGAAGAAAATTCGAGCTTTGCTAGCAACAAGTAGCATGTTCGGACATAAGAGATCGAGATCGTCATGCGGTGGAGCTCGATGAGATCACCGGAGTGGAGATCGGTCCCCGTGCGAAACTTCGGAGTTCGTCGAGAAATCACCGTGAGATCCTTTCTCCTCCTGTTGTTTCGTTGAAAATCCTCGAGAGATTGCGGCGGCATTCGTGGTAGGAGTGATTTGAGTGGGAAAAAGATTTTGTGAGGAATCCATATGAAGCGATTTAATTCGGTGGCAAATGTGGGCTTGGGAGGATCCAAAGAAACATGAATTGGATCATGTGAAATAGGAGGTCATTGTTGTTCTTGAACTTGTTCTATTTGGTACGGCTTATTCTTAAATTTCTGAAGTCCGGCAGAAAACTCCTTTAGCTCGGCTAGTAGTATGCTTAACCGCTCTAGCGCATCACTCGTGCGCTGAGGTATAGGCATTACATGAGTCTGCTGTGGTTGGATTTGATATTGTTGGTCATAATAAATTTGTGAACACTGATGGTGAATTTGATGTTGTTGATTGGGTTGCTCATAAGGATTTTCATGATACCGTTGTGAATATGACTCTTGTTGCCAATAATATTGCTGATAAAAATTATGAGAATACTACTGGGAGTACAATTCATATGGCTGATTATGTTGCTGGTAGAATTCATCGCCATAATACGGCTGTGGATGAAACTCCTGTTGTTGATAATATTGTGACTGCTGCAATTGTTGTTGATGCAATGAGGACATTGTAGCTAGCAGCAATAGCGAGGTTGCAGATCGACTGCTCTGATACCAATTGTTACGATTCGTGATAACACGAACCGCGAAAATATTCTAATTCTAAATAATCTAAGAATTCAAAGATAAAACTAAAATAAATAACTAATTCAATTCTTCTTTTTTTTCCCCTTACATGAGATGCCACGCACCTTTATTTATAGCTTAGCTCTTACCATGTTGGTAGAGTTCCTAAACTAGCAAAACTCTCTTAACATACGACACCTACTCAACTACTTGGTTTCCTAATGAATACAAACAACTTAGTTTTCTAACGAAACACAAACTCTTATTGACTGGTCTCCTAAAGTAACTCAAACTCCTACTACTTCTAAATTACGAACCGTAACAAGTATCTTCTCCATTTCTCCTCATTTCATTCACAATTAAAATTAATTGTGAATAATAGTCGGAGATTTTTTCTTCATCTTTTATTTGAGCGGCTTCAAACTCGCCCCTCAAAATTTGGAGACGAATTCGTTGCACCCTTTCGACTCCCTTGTAGATGGTAGCAAGAATTTCTCATGCTTCCTTACATGTAGTTGCTTCGGCAACTCTCTCAAAGGTAGACTCGAACCTTTGATAGAGTAGAAAACGAGCCTTACTATCCTTCCTTTTTTGTTCTTTAAGAACCTTCTTCTCTTCATTTGTGTAGGAGGCTTTTCCTCCAATGTGGGTTCCGTAAACCCATCACTAACAAGCTCCCACAAATCTTGAGAATCAAATAAAGCTCCCATTTGAATTGACCAACTGTCATATTTATATTTCGATAACTTTGGAACTTGAGAATTAACAAGATTGTAAGTGGAAGCCATAAGAAATTTGGATCGACTTGGCTCTGGTACCAATTGTTGGTTCTAAATTTACAAACTTAGAATTTTTATGACTAGAAAAATTTGAAGCTTTCTTTGGAGGAGGACTTTTCTTTAGAAGACTTCTGTTTTACTCACTTGATGCAAAACAACATGCTATAAGCCTTCTTATATAGGCATTATAGACAAGCATTAAATTAACTAAGACATTAAAACAAAATGAAACTTACAACCATTACTAAATAACATACCCACTAATTCTTCTAAGTAATTTATATGCCCACTACTAGCATTGCTTACTCACTTTCTTTCATTAATGTCTTGAGAAACTCCAAAATGAATGCATAAGTTTTGATTTGTTATTCCAACAGAAACACACTCCTAACAACCAACACGGCAAAAAGAAAATCACCCATACCTGAAAATCAAATCTTGTACATGATGGCTTGCAAGCCCAGTGAAAATCATAAAAGATTCTATCCGCAGCGACCAAATCCAGTTGTTGATCCCAAGGCGGGAAGACAGGTCGATGTCGGTGCATATAGCAAAGTTGTCAACCAGTATAGCAGTCACGTGGCAGAAAACACCTTACCTCTTCATGGCCGTTTCAAACTCTAACTTCAAAGATTATTGATAAGTATATAAAGACAAGACGGAAGCTATCAAAATTATTTAACGAAACACTGAGCGAGCATACAAATTCTATTTTCTTTTCAAATTCATATTTAATATAAAATAAATAACTTTTTAAAGTAATTTTTTTTTAAAATCTTACATATAAAATTTGTACAAAAATTATTTTTTATTGAATATTTTTATTTTTTAATTTAATTTTAAACTCATTTTGAAAAATGAGTTTATCTGAAGTAAACATCTATATACTAAATAGACCCCAACAAGAACACATTTCAAAGGGTGATTACAATCTTTTTTAGATCCTTTTTGTGGATCACTATTAAGCTTACTCAATTGTGAAATAGAGTGATTCTAGTTTGTAATTGTGTGAGGAAGAATATTTACATATAAGGTTGTATGGAGAACGGGTTGCACTCCGGTGAGGAGGACTTATGTAGAGTCTTCTTGGTAGCTATTTGTTATAGGGATACGCTTGTGCGGTTGGAGAGACATGGTAAAATCTAGTAGGCTGCTGTAACCTCACCTCTAGAAGAGAACTTGTTTGAGGTAGAGGTATTTCGGTGGACCGGCAGGTCTACAGTTGTAGTACTTGACAAGTAATTCACTCTTCGCTTAGGATATCTGAAGATGTAGGCCAAGTCCATTACCAAGCAGCATAAAAACCCCTCGCACGACATCTGGTGAATGCTCTTTCGAACAGATTTGCAGAACTAATTTCACTTCTGTGCAGGAAATAAGGACTTTAGCTGACTGTTTTATTGCTGTTTAGATACTTCAATATTTGTGTAGGAAATGACAGATTTATAGCCAACTATTACCAACTATTTATTACTAATTAGTGTAAAAGTTTTCAAATTAAAACTTTCTCTAACAACTCAAATTGTATTTGTGCAGTAATTCTAACAATACCTAATGCGTATTTCACCGAGCGTTAAAGGCATGAAAACATCTAAGTGCTTGTCTTTAATCTTCACGACTCGCACAATGATGGTTCTTGATGTGTTGCTTCACACAAGCTTTAAACTCCGTTGCTGTCTTCAAGGATGCCGTTAAGGTAATACCAGAAGTGAGCGCAAAAGAATAACACCAAGGAAATGCATTCACTACTACAAATAATAGAATCACAGACTGAATAAAACAGTCAGCAAAAGTCACATTTCGGTTAAAAAAGTACTTTGCATTATATTTGATTGTTACGAATGCACTATATGATTATCTCTTGGCATTATATTTGATGTTCTATTGTAGTTAAATTATGCTACTATTTGTCTATCCTCCTCTTTTTGCGATGACAAAAATGGGTAGAGAAAGTGACACAGAATTAGTGTCTTGTGCTATATGAAGAATGTCTTGTGTTGTATGTAGCCACTTGAAATCATAGGTATAATATCTATGCATGGATTGAGGGGGAGTTTCACATAGGTAAGCATTAGTCAAAATTCTATTCACATATACACTTTGCAATGGGGAGAGAAGGAATCCTAATAATCGGTATCTCTGACTTGAAATATTTTATACACTATGCATGGTTGAGATTATGTTTGAATACATAAATCAATAATTCTTAGTTATTTTGTCATTATCAAAAAGGTGTAGATTGTTGGAACCCAAAGGTTGATTTTGATAACAGAAATAATTAAGAATTATGTTTTAAGACTTAGATTTAACTAATCAGCTACAATCAAGTTTTGTGAGAGCTTCTAAACAAGATCTATCCTATACCTAGCAGAAAACAAGCCAGCTATGCTATAAGGAGATCTTTCACATACAGACAACCACCTAACAGCCAGCGATGTGAGAGCTACCTGTATGCGAAATTCCTTCAGAAGTGCATGAACAGTAGACAGAGAATAGAGTACACATAGATAGAGGTGTACTTAGTTGCATGATGCTACATCCTTGGCACTGAGTAAGAAACCGAACAAAGGATTACTACTAGCATCGGGATAACAAACTTCAGTCATTAGCTCAAGATTCAGAGTGTTTACAATAATGGAGAAGTTTAAATATGTAGTTATGCAAACTAAGGTGATTATCTTAACACAAGTGGGAAGATAAACAACGGGTGCTCAATCTTCAAGCGTAGTCACTTAAGAACACAAGTTTCCAGTCATAAAGGTGAACAACAAGTTCTGGGACTAAAATCAACTTGTCAGGTTCTCTCATCCACGGGAAAAGTAGCAACATGATCAACGAATTCATCAAAGAAAACTCACCATCCCACTCAGCTCCAAGCCAGAAGAGAAGAAATTAATTGTTGGGGTTCACATCAAATAAAAGAAGCCAATTCAGCTTAAGCAAGTGGGTAGCTGTCAAGAGGGAGTTTTGAATTTCCTTCTCCCTTGCATTTAATGCTGATGAAAAGCTTGCATTAGACTAGCTAAATAAAATCATAGGGTAGTTGGAAAACTGCTAGATATTTTCATCATAACCATCAAAGAATGGGAGCTTCAAGGTAGCTATTGAAATCGTCTTGAAATCTGCTGTTGACATGAAGACTCCAATGGAAGGAACTTGAGAAGCTCAGCCATGCAAGCAAAAATATTTTCAGAAGAAGAAGAAGAGGAAGTGCAGAGTATGACAAGTCAAATTATAAAGAAATTCGAAAAGAGCGAACAAGCATTACATCTACTAAATCCTTCAAAGCAAAGATATCTCATTGCTGCTAATCATTTTCTGGACACATGTTCTGGCAACTTTTTATTATCTCACTTGTTTACTTTAACTTTATTTGTTGTCTTCAAATTAACTCTGTGCCTAACCTGTGTTGTTTAAATTTCTATAAATCAGAAGCTAAATGGTTGGAGCAGTTGTGGGAGAGGTACGTTTGCAACTTGGTAGGCGTTCACTGACTTTTATAACAAAGCTAATTACTCCATTAGGGGGACGTGTGTGTCCAGTAGGCTATGAAGGATTGTCTGGTGTAAGGAAACCTATAATAACAAGTGTGTTTGGAGAACTACCTTGCTCTTGGTGAGTGTAGACAAACAGGTTTGTCGAACCATATAAATCTCTCCGAGTAGCTTTGATTCACCATTAAACTTTATTACTATAAAAATTATTGTGCTAATATTTCTCTACAAGACTTATCATACACATAACTGACTGTCTTTCTGCTACTTGTAGGACCTTCAATTAATTGAAAATTTTTTAATTATCAACTCAATTCACCTCTCTCCTATTGAGTTGTTCTTACAGGTTTATCTAACTAGTGGTATCAGAGCAAGCCTCCAAATTAAAATTTAACAAGCTTAAGGTAAACTATCTCTATGGCTAACATTAATCTTGTAGCTTTTGAAGGAAGGTCATCCAATCGGCCACCTCTCTTTGACGGAACCAATTATGGATACCAGGAATCTAGGATGATGATCTTCAATTGAGCTTAAAATTTTACACTCTATAAGATAGTACGTGATGGACCCATTATGCCAACACAAGCTGGTCCGAATAGAAGAAGAATCCTAAAAATATAAAGTAAATACAATGAGGAGGACAACAAACAGATCTCGTTTAATGACAAAGTTATGAACATCCTCTACTTTGCACTGGATCCCAATGAATTCAACAGAATCAGTGCCTGTCACACAACTAAGAAAATATAGAATCAACTTGAGTCAACACATGAAGGAACAGCTCAAGTCAAAGAAACTAGGGTGAAGTTATTGATGCATGAATATGAAAACTTCAAAATGAACAAAGGTGGCCATAACTCAAATGTACACTAGATTTACCAACATCATAAATTCTTTGAAGAATTTAGGAAAAAGTTTTAGACCCTTAAGAAATAGAAAATTCTAAGAGCCATGTTGCCAACCTTCGAATCAAAAGTGGATGCAATAGAAGAAAATTCAACATTTCCTCAAATATCTCTGAATGAACTAATTGGTAAGTTAATTGCCAAGGAATTATGTTTGAAAACGACCGATGAACGTCCTGAGGGAATTGCATTGGAAGTAAATGATTAACAAGTAAATGATCACTCTTCTGATATGATATTGATATTGCACTACTAACCAAAAAATTTAGGAACTTTCTTCGAAGAAATTAAGTTTAAGGAGAGAAAAGGGTACTTTAGGAACAATAGAGTAGAAAACAAGTAAGTCGGCAATTGCTACAACTGCAACAAACCTACACATTTTAGAAATGAATTTCCTCTGTTGAAAAAATCCAGAAATAAGGATATGTGAAGATAAAAAGCAATGACTTCTTAGAATGATGAGGATGAAAGCTCATTAGAGGATAACCAGACTGAGCCAAATAAAAATAAAGAAGTCAACGTATGTCTAATGGCTGACCATGATAAATTGGATGAGTTAAGCTCCACTGAATTGATGACTCTAATAAAGAATTGCAAGATGTATTTGATGCATTGTATGCAAAATACTAACTTCTAAAACTGACCGTAAACTATGAAAGTTTGAATGTGTAACTTTAAGGAGAAAATGAATGCCTAAAGAAGTAAGTGCTTAACTAAAAATTGCCCTCGAAGATAAGACTAATGCCATGAAGGACACATCATGCTGATTATGATCATATGAATCCTAAATTATGTGTACTTCATATTGAAAACAAACGTTTGATACAATTAAATGAAAAACTCCATGCCAGTTTAGATGAATGTTTGGTCGGTAAGCAAGTGATACAGCTACTACGAGTCACTCAACCAATGTGGATCTGATAAAAAAGATTCCTCAACTTGAGGAACTGATTGAAGCTTTGAACCGAAAAGTGGACAAACTATCATATCCATCTATTCCAGACTTCAGACCATTCACGAATGACTATATCGCTATTTTCGTAAAGGAGATGCTGCTACAAGAGAAAAATCAGAAGCTACATCAAGAAAATAAGACCCTAAAGAATGATGTATAGAAACTACAAGCAAAGAACAATACTTAGAAGCATCCCTAGCTAGATTTGTAGAAGGTAAAGACAGACTGGATGTAACGTTAGGAGCTTAGCGCAATGTTTATAGAAGAGACAGTACTAGATTTGTACCAACATCAGGTAACACATCTTGCAAGCAACCAGTGAGGTATGACGACCAACCAGATGTAAGTATGTCTTTAACAAGCACGCAAAACTTGAGAAGCATTATGTACAGAGTACATAGCTGATGAATTCAAATCCTTAACTCCCTTTATTAAATGTTTTCACTTTGGTAGGAAGGGTCATGGCATAAATTCCTGTTGGTATAAGAAGAATACTAATAAAATAAAAATGATGTGGGTTCCTACAGGAACCACTAGTAGCACTAACTTTTTAGGACCCAATGAAAATTAGGTATCTAAATACTGAAATTCTTTTTTGCAGATGAAAGAGGAGCAAAGCCGACTGAAGCATAATAGATGGTATTTGGACCCACAGCTGCTCAAGACATATGACTTGAGATGAAAGATTATTTACTCACCTGCAAAAATAATTCTGTAAAACGCTGTTCTAGGTGACAACAACAAGTGCAAGTGATAAGCGTAGGAAAGATTGGTAACCCTTCATCTCTATACGTAAAAAACGTTTTTCATGTCAAGTGACTAAAACATAACCTGTTGAGCATAAGTTAACTGTGTGACAATGGCTTCAAAGGAAATTTCAATAATCATTACTACTCCGTAATCTATGATCCAGACAAGAAGCGGTAAATGGAAATAGAAGGTAATTATATGTTCTTTATATTGGTGATTTTCTAACCATAAAATATGTCTAGTTGATAGTTAGCAGGAAAGCAGGTGGAACATACAATTAGGACGCTGTCGTGTAAAGATTCTATCAAACTTCCCAAGCTGAATCTGGACAAAAGTTTGCCTGAAACAAAGAATAGTATAGATAATCTGTGGGATGCCTGTGCAAGAGGGAAACATGTGAAATCATCATTCAAACCCAAACAAGCAGTCACAGTTAACAAACAAGCCCTTACAGCTATGTTGCACATGGATCTGTTTGTACCTTCACGAATTGCTAACTTAGGAGGTACGTACTATTGTGTGGTAATTATAGATGACTATTATTGATTCAACTGGGTATTCTTTCTTACAAATAAAAATGATTCATTAAAAGCATTTACATGATTTTTCAAAAGGGTTCAACAAGAGTTTGACTTTAAATTTTGTTCTGTGTGAAGTGGTCATAGTAAAGAAATTTAAATTTTTATTTTGATGAACTATGTGATGTAAATGGTTTAACGCATAATTTTTCAGCACCTAGAACTCATAAACAAAATGGTATTGTTAAAAGAAAAAATAAAGTGATTATAGAAATGGCCAGAACCATGTTGCTGGAAAAGAACTTGCCTAAGTACTTTTGGGCTGAGTTAGTATTGCATGTCATATAATTAATCATGTATTCGTTCGCCCTTTCCTTAGGAAAACTCCATATCAACTCCTTGGATACTCCTCTAACTCTAACGCATATAAAGTATTTAACAAAAAAACTATGATTATTGAAGAATTTGTGCATGTAGTATTTGTGAAACTAACAATAGGTCGAGAAAGGAATTATAATCAGATGTAGGCTAAGAAGATGAGGAGTTATTGTAGTCACCAAAAAAGTAACAAGAAGCTCTAGAGGAGGAGTCATACGACAAATAGTCAACTGAGATGACAACAGATAGGCAGAACAACATGATCAAATAGAGAATAAATAACCTACTCATATACTCTTCAAACACAGATCTAGTCATCTATAGAAAAACAAAATAGGTAATGTAAGCGAAGGTATCAGAATTAGATCTCAATTTAGAAACAACTTTATGGAGTATTCTGCATTTGTATCCAACTTGGAACCTAAATGTAATGTTGATACTCTAAAAGATAATTCTTGGATTATTGTTATGCAAGAAAAGTTGAATCAATTTAAAAGAAACAATGCATGGCATTTTGTTAGGAAACCACATAACAAATCCACCATAGGAACTAAATATGTGTTTAGAAATAAAATGGATGAAAAAGGCAATATCATTAGAAACAAAGCTAGGTTGACGGCGAAAGGGTACAATCAGAAAGAAGCCATTGATTTTGATGAAACCTATGCCCTTGTTGCAAGCCTTGAAGCCATTATTGCTTGCATATCCATGCCATAAAGACTTAAAACTTTTCCAGATGGATTTTAGAAGTGCTTTCCTAAATGCCTTTCTAAAGGAGGAATTTTATGTTGAACAATCTCTTAGTTATGAAAATTCTGATTTTCCACAACATGTTTTTAAATTAAATAATGCACCCTATGGACTAAAGCAAGATCCCTGTGCTTGTTATGAGCGCTTAGATGCTTTTTTGATTTTGCTGAGGTTAGATTGACTTAGCTTTGTTCACTCTGCATGAAAAAAGTGAAATATTAATTCTACAAAATTATGTTGATGATATAATCTTCGGTACTACTAATGAGAGGTTGTACAGAAAATTCTTTAAGCTAATGCAGGAAAAATTTGAAATAAGCCTTATAGGAGAGCTGAACTACTTTCTTGGATTGGAAATCAAAAAGCTGAAGAATGGAATTTTCATCAATCAAAGTAAGAATGTCAACGACTTGGTCAAGAAATACAACATGGAAGGCAACAAAGAAATAAGCACCTCAATGTCTACCTCATACAAGCTAGACAAAGATGAAATAAGTAAGTCAGTAGATCAGAAATTTTACAGAGATATGATTAGATCTCTCTTTATTAACGGCCAATAGGCCATATATTTAATTTAGTGTGTGTAAGATTTCAAAGCAATTCTATGAAATCCCACATGAGTGCAATAAAAAAACTTATTAGATATCTACTTGGTACTAAAGAATTTGGATTGTTTTATCCAAAAGGCTGTGAATTTGATTTATATCCTTATGCTAATTTTGAAAGATATAAGCTTGATAGAAAAAGCACATGTAGTTCTTGCCTATTTCTTCAAAGCTGTTTCATGGTGCTAAAAAAAGTAATCATCTGTAGCTATGTCCACTCCTGAAGCAGAATATGTATTTGCTGGAAGTTGCTGTGCGCAGATACAGTGGATCAATCAACAACTTTTAGATTTTGATTTTGATTTACAAAATGTGTCTATATTTTGTGATAATACTAGTGCTATCAAGCTAACAAAAAATCCTATATAATAGTTTTGCACGAAGCATATTGATTTATGACATCATTTCATTATAGTGCATGTTGAAAACGCAATAATGTTGTTTAAAATTTTGTTGATTCTAAAAATCAACTTGCTGACATCTTTATCAAACCACCGGGATTTGATTCTTTTTAAAAAATTTGTCACAAGATGGGATTATGTTTTATGCGAATCGTTTCATTCAACTAATTGAATTTTCTATTATGAACATATGGTCAGCAGACTTGCAACTCATGTCTTTTAAACGGTTCATTAGTTTTTAAATCCTAAGGTTAAGGGTTAATATCTCATAGGCAGCTGACTCATAGTAGACTTATTATAAAGACAGGCTTTTATTCTCTTCCTCCCGAGACTTCACCGAGCACCAAACCTTTCCTCCTTCGGCAAACGTAACCCTGAAAATTTCAAACCCCTCAGCCAAAACCTCACCGATCCTGCATTTCAACGATGGTGAAGAAGACATCAAAGCTTCAATAAGGAATTTTGGCTCAGAGGACGACGGATCCGATAGAATCACTGGACAGAAGGAGTATGAAAGTTATCGTCGACGTCTTGCTACTCCATTTTTGCCTCCGGCCATTGTAAGTTTTGATGATTTCAGTTATTTTGGGTAAGAGGTAGAAGAGATCTTTGAAGCACAAGGGTGGATCGGGTTCAATGAATTATCAGGAAAATACTATGAGGACAGTGTCAGAGTGTTCTACGCCAATCTCAAAGAAACTGGTTCATCCTCAATCAAGACAAGTGTAAGTGGAGTAGAGATCAATCTTGAGCCCAGATCTATATCCCTGATGCTAGACGTACCCTTACGAGGATAGATGCCACTGATGAGTGAAACTAAACTCAATTACTTTAAGCTGGCCTTGGAGATCGACGTAATTAATGGGAAGGAACACGAATCAGCCCATTGACCTCACTGCAGCAATGGTACCCTTCAAGGAATATCTTCACAGAATTCACATAGCTCTACTGGACCAGAACAAGGAACTGAAGCAGTTAAATGATCAACTTGGACAGCTTAGAGATGCTTTTGTTCGGTCAGCACCCTCTGCACCAACTGATACACGGGAACCAAGTCAAGATGAAGTTAGAACTGCAGAGCCAACAGAAAATCATGAACCTACAGCAAGTCATGAACCCCCTCCTGAGACAGGTGATGTTGAACAAGAAGAAGAAACCGCTGCATAGGGAGAGAGTTGCAGAATCCACTGAAATGCATGCAACAGAAGTACCTCCAGGGGATACTGAACTACTACTTACTGGGGTACACACTCCAGAGATCAATCCAGAAGCAGCACCTGACAGTCCTACACAGAATCCTGGACCACTTCCCATAGAGTCTCCACCTTAACCTCAAGGATATGCCCATGAAAATTTCTCACAGCCACCACAAACGCAGGAATCCAGCTTGCCTGTCAGACTCAAAAGATTGAAACGCAGAGCAAAAAAATCTTGTCCAAAACCTATCCAAGCTGAGGAAGAGGACCTTGTTATTCTTCCTCAATCAGCCCCTGCAAAACCCAAGCACAAAAAACCAAGACCTCCTGATTGTAGAACATCTACACGCTGAAAGAACTAAACCCCTAGCCTACTATCTTATGAAACTCTTGTCTTCTGTTGTTTTGCTTTTTAATCATGGCTATTTTTAGTTATTATGAATGCACTGTATGGTTATCTCTCGGCATTATATTTGATGTTCTACTTTGGTTAAATTCTGGTACTATTTGTCTATCCTTCTCTTTTGGAGATGAAAAAAAGGGGGACAGAAGGTGACATAGACTTATTGTGTCTTGTGTTATATGAAGAATGTCTTTGTGTTGTATGTAGAGATGGCAATTTGAATTCATGGGTCTGTTTTAGGTCGATCTATTTAATGATCGGATCAAATTCGTTCAATTTTAATCTACCTCATGAATTTATACGCGTCAAAATTCTCTAACCCTAACTCAACTTATTAATAATTAGGTCAAGTTCGGATCGACCTATTTAATAATTAAAATTATTAATTTTTTATTTTATATTTTTAAAATTTAGCGAAATTATAAGATCAGTTTTAATAAAAATGCACGATGTTTTTAAGGACGAGATATACTAAATACCCGTCAAAATATGCATTCTTTAGTATCTTCATTGGTCCTTAAAAATATCTAAAAATTTTTATTTCTATTTTTATTTTTTGAAAATATGTGTTGACAGCTGAAATTTTATGATTATAAATATATACTAATAATTTTGCTAAAAATTTTGGTAAACATAGCTATTTGATAAAATTTTGTTAAAAACTTTTAAACGAAATTCAAATTCGTCATTATAAAAACACCTAAATAGTAATACTTTAGATAATATTATAATTCTCATTTTATATTATTTTACTAAGATATAAAAATAACAATTAATTATAAATACTATATAATTTAATAATTTATAAATTACTATTATCGATTATTTTTATTACCAATATTTTAATATACATAAAGGAAAAATCAAATATTATTCTTTCAAGATATGATAATTCGGATTGGTGTCAATTTCGGGTTAACTCGGATCGATCCATTTAATAATCGGGTCCAATTCGTTCATCCCTAACCCAACCCATATATTTATACGGGTCAAATTTTCTAATCCTAACTCTGATTAAGTGGGTCAGTTTCGGATCACGTTTTCGGGTCGGGTCATATATTGCCACCCCTAACTGTATATAGCCACTTGAAATCAAAGGTATAATATGTATGCATGGATTGAGGGGGAGTTCCACACAAGTAAGAATTAGCAAAATTCTGTGCACATATGCACTATGCAAGGGGGAGAGAAAGAATCCAGATAACATGTACCTAAGACTTCAAATATTTTATACACCCTGCATGGTTGAGATTATATTAGAATACATAAATCGATAATTCTTAATTGTTTTGTAATCATCAAAAGGGGAGAGATTATTGAAGCCCCCAAGTTGACTTTGATGATAACAGTATTTAAGAATTATGGTTTATGACTAAGTTTGAACTAATCAGCTACATTCAAGTTTTATAGGATTTTTATTAACAAGATTTATCCTACACCTAGAAGACAACAAGCTAGCTATACTATAATGAGATTTTTCACATATAGATAGCCATCTAACAGCCTGCTACTTGAGTGCTACTTGTATGTGGAATTCCTTCAAAGCGCATGAACAGTAGTTAAAGAACAGAGCACACATAGACAGAGGAGCAGTCAAATGTATGATGGTACATCCTTGGTACCAAGTAAGAAACCGAACAAGAGATTACTACTATCACGGGGACTACAAACTTCAGTCATTAGCTCAAGATTTTGAATGTTTACAATAGTGGAGAAGTTTACATAAAGTCAACCTATGAAAACTAAGATGATTATCTTAATACAAGTGGGAAGATAAACAACAACTTTCAAGCCTAGTCACTGAAGAACATAAGTTCCCAATCATGAAGGTGAACAACAAGTTCTCGGACTCAAATCAACTTGTCGGGTCCACTTGTCTACAGAAAAAACGGCAGCCTGATCAACGAATTCATAAGAGGAGACTCATCATCCAACTCAGCTCCAAGTCAGAAAATAAGAAATTTGTTCTTTATGTTGTGGTTCATGAAATGTGTCCATAACCACGAAAGTAGGTTCATATGCTTTCCAAATTATTCTCCATTACCCGCTCTTCAATTATCATTACCTTAGTTTGTGATGATGACTCATTGAGCATCTAGGTCATCTTTTTCTACAATTTATAAAATTAGCATAGCGGTAGTAAGTAATGTACAAATTATTATCAATGCCATTTGAACTTTCTACATACATAGTTGCTTTGAGTTCATTTTGAACTCCAACCCCCTGAGGCGTTAGTGTATAAACACTATGTTAAAGAAGCATGCTAAAAACAATTCAAAAGGGATGATGAATTGAGTTATGGCAAATTAATACTAAAAGCTTTCTCTACTTACCATCAATGTTCAATCAGAGTTCAGTTAGTGGTAAGGTAATTGATGCTTGACGAAATATATATGAAAGCCTAAACTGAACATGTTAGTATCATAAAATCTAACAAAAACATACACAACTACTACAATAGTAATCAGGTAGCACAATAAGAATATATGTGGTTGGCACTGCATTACCTTCGACCATGTCACTTGAAACTTTCAAATGAAATTCACTGTTGTTAACCAACATACATTCACTAAAACTTGATATTTCGCTAACACACCACCGAAATCCGAGTATCCTTGGAAGGACAATCAACACAACCTAGAGAACTTCATGGAAACAGCGGACCCCTTCAATTTTTGTAGTCTTAGCTTTTGCCTGGAAACCTCTGATATTTGGACTGTAACAACCCATCATCTTGAAACTCCCAATTGTTCGTGCACCCACTTGCTCAAATTTGAAATTTCTTGCTTGGTGTGGCCCCCCATTAATTTAATCCAATTTCCTGATGTGAGATTGTATCCTATTTGAATTTCCCAATGTGGATTTGTTGATCGGTTTGGAGTCCTCACAAATTTATGGTGTTCCGGTGAAGCTTGCATTGCAACTTGCAATGTGTTCTTTCTTCTCTTGTTATGATTCTTCGTGATTCTTTATGTTAACTTGTATCTAATATGTTTCTCAGTGAACCTTAAAAATTGGCTTCAAATGGGTGACAAATTCTTGATCAAACCCCATCTGAAAATGGATTCTAGGTATGTCTGAATTCGACAGCTCACTATTTTCAGAATTTTCTTCTATATTCCACGATTTTTCTAAACTTGTGTTGATCATAATTTGATGAGCTATTAGATTAATCATGTAGTGCGCATGTTGCTCTAACTCTGATAAGAAGTTGGGGCTCAAATAAACTCTGCATCATCTTTTAAGTCGTTTCTGAAAAGTGAAAGATAATCACGATTTCGGATTCTTCTGTGTTCGATGATCAGCAGCAAGATAGATGACTATCGAGTCTCTGTATTATTTTGTTTGCCGCTCAATGCTCTGTTTTCCCGTTCGGTTAAATCTGCCTGTCCCCATACTTAGTCAATTTCGATGAGAAACTTGCATACATGTACCTAGCTATTCCTCTGGTATATCTATGATGGTTCCTCCTTGTGAAATTCTGCATAACATATTTCAAGCCATTAGTCCACCCTAATTTATAAACTATAATTATTAATTATTATTAGCATCAAAATCAACCTTAGGGTTCCAATAATCTCTCTCTTTTTCAGGATAACAAAACAATTAAGATTAATGGTTTATGCTTTCTAACTAAGCACAAAGTAATAACTCCCCCTCCATGAAATACCCATTATAAATAAGGAAGGAAACTTGTTACTATTTTAAGAGACAACATAAATTCATCATTTGCCCTTGAAAATTTCTCCCTCACTTAGTGCATATCTTTGTAAGAATCTTCCAAAATAGTAATCTTCTTTCATTTTTCTGTAAAAATATTAAATCACCTGCACACAATAATTCTTATTTCTCTCTCTCTTTTTGTCATCATAAAAGGAGTGGAAGGAGATTATCCAATACTAATAGTCAAGAAGCATAAAATAATCTAAAATCATTTTCATTAAAGCTTAAGAAATTTACCTTGTGATTTTGCATTGATTCTTATTGCTAAAATAGTATTACCTCTAGATGATTGGATTTGTCTTTGAACTAATGTTGATAGATAGGAGTCGCTTCTTGTTATTATGGCTTGATATGCACTTGAGGTTCATTTGTAGCAGACTTAGATTCGGCTATTTAACTGCTATGTATACAACAGAGGCAATTCCTTCTATTCATGACAGCCTTTTTCTCCTTTGGTCATTGTCTCCTGCATCAACAGATTATACCTTTCTTGACAGAAAATTAGCTTCATCAAGTGCAGCAAGCATTGACAAGATTACTAAATGAAATATCTCATGAAATTTGAATACCATTTTAACATATGGACACATTCATTATCTATAACTCTTCCAAGCATCACTCAAACTAGCAATATTGATTAACCAAGTAGAACCTGAACTTAGTGAATCATCAAAATCAACTTGTCTTTAAAACAAAATCCGAATCAAAATTTTTTTAATGTATGCAAATCAAAGAGATGATAATAAAAAAAAACTAATCTAAAAAAAAATCGTATGATCATACCTATTAACTTGTAGTTTACTGTTTTTAGGCAATTCCATGCGTAATATGTCCAATAATCTCCTTTGCGTTGATCAATTTTCTAACTTTGGAGTCTTGGACTAATATAGATGTTTTAGGAAGCTGCTCTTAGAAATTTATTCTGATAGCACAATTGCATCTTTCTTGTTGAGATGAATTATTAATCGATGTAGTTCTTTCTTTCACAAAATGATGTGTCTTCAACATGTTTTTCATATTATTTCCTGTTAGTTCATTGAGATAAAAATATTTTTGTATAGGTCATAATTCACATTGTGAGGACTTTAGGACTCCTCCCCCTTAGTAATTGCTATCTTTCTATAAGAACCATGTTCTCCTTCATTTGTTGTTGATGCTCAAAGTAAATAGGGAATAATTTTGTTGCCCATTGGTGAGTAGTGTTAGAGTTTTCTTCATTCTCTTCGCATAAGTTCTCCCCCTTTCTAAATGCACACCTACAAAGCAGTTCTTGCATTCTCTCCTTCTTTGTGTTATGATTGAAGATAAGATGAGAGGAATATAGCATTTAAAGCACAACAGTAGAAATGTGCATAGTTAAATTTCTGTTTTTACAAAAAATAACTCAATGCCAACTTCAACATAGCTTTAAAGATATTAATGACCTCATTATGCATTCTATAAAACTTACCACTTCGGAGATGTTACCTATTGAAACTTTTAGGATTGGTTGTATTTGTGACTGAAGTGATGCGATATAATAGAAGTAGATTCTGGCTATTCAGAAAGTCCAAAAGAGAGTTATTCATTCTCGGTTTGTATTCCAACTGGCTATTCTCATGTTATTTCATTGCTGAATACGTAGTTCTTTCTGTTTTCATCCGAATTGCATTCATTAATATACCTTTTCTCGGCTTTGCATTAGCTCAACAGATGGCAGTAAATATTGGCAAGAGTTTACAAGATTCTCAACATATGCATAAGCGTAAATAAATCAGCAAAATTAATATTTCAAAATTATGCAGCATTTCTGGTATACAGGTTAATCAACAAGATCATGCACAAAACAACATATGTACGCCTAACTTATAATTTCTTATAAATATAGGGAACAATTTTGTAATGAGATATGCCAGCTAATTCTTTTATGTTCATCATCTTTATAAATTATGCAGATGGCCAAATTATCAATAGAGATTCTTTAGCAAGTCAACTGTACAATGGCTTTTATAACTGATTTAAAAATTTTCTTCCTCCAACAAAGCATTAATACATTGCTGATAGCAACAAAGGACTTCTCCCACTTTGTAGGTGCCTTCAATTCTATATTGAGAAAGTTGATTTCTTCCATTACCTGTTGACTTATCACCTTTCTTCTAATCAAAGATTTGCATAATATAAAGTTAGTATCAAAGCATTTCCGGCAAACACGTGTTGACTCTACCAATTTGCATATGGTTGTATGCTTTCTCTATCAAGCAACGTCATTCTGCTGCAGAAGAATAATGTTAGTATTGAGAACACTTTCGGCATACGTGTGTTGATCTCGGTAGTGCTTTGCTTCCAGTCATCCATGTTCTTCTTCTTTCATTCTCACAATATTTCAAAGGTTAGATTCCAGTAATTAAGCATAAAATAGAAATATATTTGGAGTCTAAATTATAATCAGCATAAATGGCAAATTTCAAATTTATAACAATCTAACACAATTTTCTAGACAACATGAAAACAAACCAAAGTTTAGCAAAATTCTACAATGTAAACCAATACAAACTTAAACATAGGGTTCATACAGATTGGGAACAAGGTGAGATAAGGAAGATGTACAAGGCAAGATAAAGAGTGAATCAAGAGAAGAACAGATGAGCTAAAGAACTAAAAGAATTTAATTTGATTTCCTTCCCTTCTGCTGAATACATGTCGGGATTTATATAACTTACAACCTTGATGACTCCATAAGAAACTCTACTACTAGCCCCTAATGGACTCTAGATAACTCCAGCTAAGAGTTTCACAAGAACTCTGCTACTACAACAATTTGACTCTTACTAGGAGTCTTATTTGGATACAACTCTACTCAGCTTCAAAGACTCTGGATGGATAACTACCGAGCCTACCTGCATCCAAGGCAATCTTCATGCCCCTTTGCTGCAGACTGCGCTCTTACAGAATGACTACTCTTAGGTCCTACAAGTGTATCACTCTCTAACCCTTGAGAATTGGCCTTGTCCTCAAGGCCTAAAGGATGCGCAAATGAATTCTGTTCAGTATCATCATTCCGTTGATTACTGACAGCAGTTGAGCAGAAACTCAGGAGGTGCAAAGTGCCCATCTCGCAACTGTGAAATATAGAAGACATTATGTATATGGGACTCTACTGGAAGGTCTAGCCGGTATTCAATAGGACCGACATGTCTACTATGACATGAAAGGTCCATAGAACCTGAACCGAAGTTTATGATTCCTGCACTCCGCAAGAGATGACTGTTGGTAAGGTTGCATCTTTAAGAAGACTCGATCCCAGGTGCAAATTGCAAATCTCTATGATGTTTATCAGTTGCCTTCTCGAAGGAGATGGAATTTCAAATCATGTAGGATCTCATCCCTCTCGCGCAATTGCAGACCCAACTCATCAGAACGAATAGGTCCAGTAGAGTATGCAATCAGTGGTGGAGGTGGTCTCTCATAAACGGCTTCAAAAGGAGACATCTTTGTCAAAGAATGAACACTGGTGTTATGTGAAATTCTGCCCAATGCAACCACTTCATCCATTGTTTCTGTTGTTCTCCCATAAAAAAGCGAAGATATGTTTCTAGACCTCTATTTACTACTTTAGTTTGTCCATCAGATTAAGGGTGGTATGTTGTGCTTCTAGACCCCTATTTACTACTCTTGCCAAAAGGTGCTAATGAAGATGGGATCACGATAAGAGACAATTGAAGTAGAATTCCTGTGTAACCTGATGATTTCCTTAGCAAAAATGGCAGCTACTTAAGAAGCTGTGTTGGGGTGGTGTAATGCCAAGAAATTGTCATATTTTGTCAATCGATCCTCTACTAGTAAGATGACATCTTGACCCTCGGAGATAGGTAGACCTTCAATGAAGTCCATCGACAAATCAGACCAGACCTTATCAGGAGTTGGTAGTGGTTACGACAGTCCTGCTGGTTTTAAATTTTGAGTTTTGGCCTTTGTATAGGAACTCCAATCATGTATATACTTCTGCACATCTTAATTCAATCTAGGCCAACAAAATTGTTTAGAGATTCTTTTGTAAGTTCTAAATTGACTCCCATGACCTCCGCTGGACGAATTGTGTGCATCGAAAAGAATTTTTCTGCATAGAACAGTGTCTTCTGGAACCCATAAGCGTCCCTTCTAGAGCAAAAATTCATCAACCACTGCTAGATCAGAATTTGTGTTGTCATTGGCAACTGCAATGTGTTGAAGAATGTCAGAATCTTCCTGCTGAGCTCTTTGTAAATCGTCCCAAAGCTGAGTGTAGTGTAGTGTCACGACCCAACCTGGGCCATAACCGGCACTAGACTAAACCAAACCTAAGTAGAACTCAAGCTTAGTCCAGCCTAGTAAGCCTAATACAAAAATCGACTCAAAACATCACAATCTAAATTTTATAAAAAATTTTGACAGAACCTTCCTTAAAATCCAAGGAGAGGAACCTAACAATAAAACCACAACAATACTATCACAAATCCGTTCAACAACACGAATACATAAAACACAAAAAAAGACTTAACAACTTATACAACCGCTACCTGCGGTAATACATCTCAACAAATGAGAAAAATAAATAAATAAACAACTGGCTATCAAGCCGATAAGTTACAAACAATAATAAGAACGAAACAGTCCCTCGAGTGTTACAGAGCCAACTAAAATAATAAATAGAAATATTTTAAACATACCATCATTATATCTCTCAGGTCCATGATAAGATCCGCTAACTCGAACTCAGCCCTACAATAATTGGGGGAGGCTAAAGAAAGAAAAGGCTGAGCCCAGTCTCAGTGAGGTAATAAATCAGGGATGCATTATTAAAAGTTTCTAATGCATTACCCTATCGTTATTTCTCTATATCTCTATATGAGATAAATGCAACGATAGATCAGATCATTCCTTATCTAGTTCTAGACTGTCCCATACCCCCCTAGTTCTAATAAGGATAGATACGGAAGCATGACATGCAACACATACTCTTTCCTCGTAATAAATAGTTATCTTATAGGGGTTCTCAATTCTGACATCTATATATTCATACACGTGATAATATACAAACACACATTTGGATATTATCTATATGTATGATTATGCATGCATAAGTATTTATATCTATGATCTATTATTTGTCAACAATCGAAATGGAGTAGAAGGTCAATGCATGTCTATAACATCTACATATGTCATCGTGCAAGCAGATGCATCTATCTACATGACGTGACACTAATCAGGGAATCAAGATAATAATCATAAAACAAAGAGCGAGATCCAATTTCCAGCTCAACCTACCAACCAGGCTACTCCTGCCTCGGCGAGGTATAACCATCCCGGGTGATCGAACCGGATGGGCCGTGGTATCGCCCCCACGCGCATGGGCCTAACAATACTATGGCCATAGGTGGGTGCCCGCCCCACACCCACTGGGGTCCTGATCTCAGCCCCTGACTCGCCTGCCTCGTGCAGCGCGAGTGTCTATGCATAATAGGTCAATCAAATCTGAGCCCCTACAGGCATTAGTCATAGGTCATATGCATATTCACATGGTGAACCGGACTTAAAAGCCTCTGCCGGATTTAAATCACAATCAATGCCCATGCATGTGTAGGTATATAAATATCACATGCTCTATGCTTGGAATTCATATGCAAACAATATGTGAAGTCACCTTCACATATCTAAAATTACTATGTATCATGATTACCATAATCATCATTTTTAATGAGCATGCTTTACAAGTGAAAAGTGCATTCAATGCAGAACCCCATATAGCATACGTAATGGTGCATGCAATTTAATTCTACTACTTATCTGCAAAATCATTCGAATCACGTATAAACTAATTAAACATGCTAAGTCATTTACTAATGACATACTGATATACTTGTGATATGATTATTATGCACATATATCACTCTAAACATACTAATATGTTAGATTCAAGTCTTCTAGTAGCTTAATATATGTCATAACTTGATATAGAGTTAAAGTATCTATATCTAGCCACTTTAATAGCATAAAATCATTGTCCATTTTTACAAAGCCATCCAATATAGACGACATCCTATAGATCTCATATACTTGCATATCACAAATTCTAGATTTTTACATGCAAACATGATATTCTCATCAATCATCCAACCTACTTTGTTTCTAGCATGCCCTTATAATTTCTATCGTTACCATGACCTTACATAGTTATACATGCACAAGCACTTTATGGCATGAACGATCAATCATATTATATACCAAGGTGGCAAGTCATGCCGGAGTTTCCAAAAGCAGATGTTACTTGCGTTAAAAACCTAACGATAAGCTAAGAAGAGAAGACGCAAGTAACCCTCACCGATGTCCACGCACCGCGCCTAACTCCGTAAGTTATCACCAAGCTACACAAAAGGTTCCAAAGTTATGTCCAATCCTAAAGTAGATAAATACCACCATACTTAATTTGGTAATCAAAACCAACCACATTCACATCTATATTCAAACATAGCCCAATTCGATTGTAAAGCACCATTAACCCAAAAATCTAATAATTACATATTTAAGTCCACAATCATCAACGCAATAATTCTTGATTAGTATTAGCGCTAGCGAATTTAAAAAGCTTACCCGAATCAACAATCAATCCTAATTCCAAATCGACATCGTAGCACGCTAACGACCTCGCCGATTTTCAATCTAAGAACACCTATGGAAAAAGGATTAATCAGTGGTTCAATAGCATGCTCAAGAGATAAAAGAGCATCATAATTTACCTAGTTTATGTGTCTCGAAAGCTCGCCGGATTCCGGCAAATTTTAGGGTTCCGGCGAACTTCGGCTAGGCACAAAAATCAAGCCTCGAGAAGAACCATCGTCGCTAGTAGAGTTCAACAGAGAAGACGACGAAGTCAAAAAGGAACGTCGGCGGCAGAAATCATTGAATTTCATGGGCGGTCCGACGAAACCGCTCTTCTTCATCTCGGGCTGAAATTTAGCTCGATTGATAGAGGAAAAACCTTCAGTGAGGTGAGGAGATAGTTTTTTAGCAACTCGGTGCAGTCCAATTGCTGGCGAACAACTCCGGCGAATGTTGGGGTTTTCGGCTCGGCGATGATTAAGCTAGATCCGGCTAAATTGAGGTAGGAAAACGGAGAAGAGGGTGAGGAGATGCACGCCGGAGTGAAAAAGAAAAGAAATGGCCATTGGACGGGACTGATCGGACGCCGGGAAGGAGACGAAGAGAGTGGCTGTCGTGTGAAGGAGGCAGATAGGGTGGGAAGAAAACTAAAAGAAGAAAGAATTGCATAATAGGGCCCCTATCTCCAAGTATGGCTTAGCTTAGCCCACAATAAATCAAACTATTACATGTAGTGAGTGCTGCACATGTAGCTTCTGGCCGACGCGATAGGGCATTCGCAACTACATTTTCCTTGCCGGAAGGTAAAGAATTTGGTAGTCGTACCCCATTAGTTTGATTAACCATTTATGTTGCTCAAGTGAATTAGTCTTTGTTCCAATAGGTATTTTAAACTAAGGTGGTGAGTCTTTATCAAGAATCGTTTTCCCAGCAAATAGGCTCTCCACTTTTGTCCTGCAATAACTAAAGCAAGTAACTCCTTCTCATATGCAGATTTAGCTACTGCAGAAAGAGAAACAGCCTTGCTAAAGAATGCAATAGTTCTATTGTCCCAGGAGAGGATTGGACCAATGCCATTGTTGGAAGCATCTGTTTTTACCGTGAACTGTTTAGAGAAATTAGGACTAACGAAGACAGGGTTGTTGTTCATTATAAGCTTGAGACGTTTAAAAGCTTGTTCAGTCTTTAGACTCCATATGAATTGATCCTTCTTCAAAAGCGAGCTTAGTGGCACAGTAATCTGGCTGTAGTTTTGGACAAACCTCCTATAATATTCGATTAGTCCTAGGAAACCCCTAAATTCAGTCTGTTACTTGGGTATCGCGCCAGTCCAGCATTGCTTTGATTTTAGTAAGATCAGCAGAGATGCCATCCCTAGAGACAATGTGTCATAAATACTCTAACTGTTTGCACACGAACTGGCACTTGGAATAGTTTGCGTACAGCTTATTCTTTCGCAACACAGCAAAGACGAAAGCTAGATGCTTTAGATGCTCCTGCCATGAAGATCTATAAACAAGCACGAAATTTTGAAGAAAGGGACGTAAAACCTCATTCATCAATGCTTGAATGTGGCCGGAGCATTGGTTAATCCAAATGGCATCACTAAAAATTCATAGTGACCTTCATGAGTACGGAATGCAGTCTTATGGGTATCCTCTTCCTTCACTCCGATTTGATGGTATTTTGATTTTAAATCCAACTTTGAAAAATACTGAGCCTAGTGCAACTCATTAAGTAACTCATCAATAACTGGGATAGGAAACTTATCCTTAATGGTAATCCTGTTAAGGCACGAAAATTTACATAGAATCTCCAAGTCCCGTCCTTGACCAAAAGGACTGGTGAGGAGAAGGTTGATGTGCTTGGCTTAATGATGCCTTGCTCAAGCATTTCCCTTACCGTTCTCTCAATCTCTTCCTTCTGAATATATGGGTATCTATATGGCCTAACATTGGCAGGAGCTGACCTGGAAATAATGAATGCAATGATCTAAAGTCCGTTATGGAGGCAGTCCTAAGATCAGCCGAAATATATAATGGTTCTGGTCTATCAGCTGTTGCAGCTCTACTGGATAGGTGATGCATTGGGTTGTGGATTCCTGCATGGGTATTAGCCTAACAGAAAATAAAATGGATTTTGAGCTAAGGCTCGTTAATCTGGAAACTCCACCTTCTCTTATTCCCTACAGTGTAACATCTACTCCTGCTAGTGAAAACTACATCATCGATTTCTTGCAATCACACATTATCATACCCAAGCTTTCAAGCCAGTGAATGCCCAAGATGAGGTCCATGCCTCCAAGAGGAAAAAGGTAAGCATCCACCTGAAAATCAACACCTTCAAGAGTAAGTGGGATGTTTTTGTGCATTACATCGACGGAGTATGGACTATCATAGGCTAGCTCCACTTTGAGCGTTTGCACTATTGTGCTTTTGAGTTGCAATTGTTTGGCTAAAGGATTGGCAATAAAGTTGTGGTTGCAGCCTGAATCAATAAGAATGACAACCTCTTGCCTTTTGATTTTGTCCACAACTCGAATGATTTGTGGTCCCACCAAACCATGAATTGCACTCAGGGAAATTGTTGTGCCTGCCGTAACTTCTTAACTGTCACTGTCAGAGAACGTCTCCTCCTTGCAGTCCTCATCTTTGTGTCCAGTTATTGCATATAGCTTGGTTGCACACTTGTGGCCCCTTTCATATTTCGCAGTAGAAACATAATCCATTGACTCTGTGAGCGTTAATCTCAGCTACTGTGAGTCCAGTGGGTCGCCTACGAACCCCCTCGCTGGTAGGTTCGTAGTAGGTAGCTGTCGGAGAATTTGTAACCTGAGAAGGTGGGTTAGAGCCTACCACATTGTGTGAATGCCAATCATTTCCGTTTGACTGGAAGCGCCCTGATTTTGCTAGTGACTGGTCAATGTGGATTTCTCCTCAAAACCCTTGCTAGCTTGTAGGCTTCTTGCAAGCTAGCTGGCCCAATGGCCTTTACGTCTAAGGCTATTCTCTCTGACAGCCCTCCACAAGAATTACCTGTGAGGTCCTTTTCTGCAACGTGTGGTAATCCTTGCACACAAGTTTCCGGAGACTGCTTGGTACTCCTTCACGGATCCATTTTACACTAACTGTTTGAGTGCAAAGCTATGATCTCCAAACATTGTAGGTCCAAATCATTGGATGAGCACTTCTTTTAGTTCATCCCACGAGTGGTGTGGATGATCTATCTCATAATTTTGATAACATCTATTGGCTTTATCCTGAAAATACATGGCCACACTGGGTAGACGCTCCTCTAGAGGTGTTCTACAATATTTGAAATATTTTTCTGCTGAATAAATCCACTCTTGTACTTGGGAGCCATCAAACACCTGAAATTTATGGCACCTGAAATTTATGGCGTTCTCTTGGAGCTGTGTTGTGGTTCCAGTGATCCTGGGTGATATGGGTAAGTATGGTTGTGGTTGTAGTTGCTGGTAGCTATTGGATACTCCAATACTGGTGGTGGGTGATAGTTAAGGCCAGTTTGGTTGGCCCTTGGAAAACCTTGTGCTATAGTTGCTGGTGATGACAGGGGTACAGATTCGAGTGGATTTGGAAGTAAGGGTGGTTGTTCAGGATAATAGGTGGCCTGTTGGTTACTGGAGTATGTTGGGCACTTGTGATTGTTGCAATTTCCTTGATGCGAAAAGCCTATTGAACTGTGTGGAGCTATGGACTGTTTAGAGGGTGCAGGTGGTGTTGGAGTCCAAGGCTGTTCTTGGCTGTATGAAGTGTGGAGTGGAGGTGTTAGTAGGTGTCGGGTGAGGCTGGATGGTTTGGCTTGCAGCAAATAGCATTGCTGGTGTCTTGGTGGATTTGTTGACTAACATATAGTTTCTCAATGGACTATAGGTTAGTTTATTCCTGTGTCTTACCTCTTTGCAACCCAAAAACAACCTCTGTCAGTTGGGTGAGCTTTTCAGTAAGGTTGTCCAACTTTTTTTCAAAGCTAATCTCCTTTCTGGCTTGACTGGATTGGGTAGAGGGTGGTGAAGATGATCTCTGTTGGAATACAAATCAAAACTTAGAACCAACAATCTCTACGGAATGTTCTCCTCCGTGATGGACGTCTATGATTCCATGGTCTTGGGTGACCTCGAGACACCGGATCCTTGGTTCTTCATGAATCTGTGCTCTGGTACCAATTTGATACATATTGGGAACAAGGTGAGATAAAGAAGATGAACAAGGCAAGAGAAAAAATGAATGAAGAGAAGAACATATGATCTAAAGAACTAAAATAAGTTAATTTGATTTACCTCCCTTACTGAATACATGTCGGGGTTTATATAACTTACAACCTTGCCGACTCCATAAGAAATTCTACTACTAGCCCTTAATGGGCTCTAGACGACTCCAGCTAAGAGTTTCATGAGAACTCTGCTACTACAACAATTTGACTCTTACTAGGAGTCTTATTTGGATACAACTCTACTAAGCTTCAAAGACTCTAGAGATGGATAATTGCCGAACCTACTGCATCCAAGACAATCTTCATGCCCCTTTGCTGCAGACCGCTCTCTTACAGTACGACTACTCTTGGATCCTGCAAGTGTATCAAGGGTTCACACAAAATCCAGCAACAAGTCTCAACAAAATCAATAAACGGTAAGAATATTACCTTGGCATACTATAGATCTCTTATTGAAAAATTTACCCTTTTGATATCCAAATTTCTTTGGGTTTTCTATTATTCGTTGATTTTATAGTTTTCTTGGGAGTCCACGTTACTTTTATCGTAGAAGATAAATATAAGGAAGAGAAGAAGAACCTGTAGAACAAGACTTCCAAGCTGCTACAATTATTAAGACCCCTTCATGAAGAATTCTAATAACTTCCAAATATTATTACTCTTACATACACAACGAATACTCTTATATAGCTATAATTCTACTTGGCTTGGCACTTGGCACAATGCCTAAACGTAATATGCATATATTAAAGTTATTTTGTGAAGGACCACATTCCAATTGTGCGTTGTTTCTGAAATGGATTTGATTGCTTGCAAGCTTGTCTGACCTACCACGTGACACATTTTTCTAGGTGCCTCTTCACCTTGTGATGCTACTCTTTGAGTGTGTTATAATCAACCTGCATGTTTTCGAGTAACCGGGGGCAACACGACTCTATCTTGGACATTGGGATGTAGCTGTCAGTCACAAGGATTGACTGCTAGATGTACGGATTGCAAAGCGTCTATTGAAGCAATTTGGCCCTGTAATAATTAGGGACAAGTTGTAGATAGAAACGCGGCTATGTCTTGCCGTAACCATGGCATGTTTACACAAGATTTCATTCAGATCAAATACTCGACATGTGCAAGTCCTCGGTGGTAAGTCAGGAATCCCATTCATATATCTATCAAAGATTAGAAATTGTTAATGGTAAACCAGCTAGACAAGGTGCCCTTCAGATCCCTTACGTCGCCTCCACAGTTCAAGTCGTATCATGGGGTCATCGCTGTGTTTGAACTCTACTGCTCACTACATGTGATCGAAAAATTATGTTTGCAGGAAACCTCTCAGATGCATGACTAGACAGGCAATGGGAAGCTTTTCTTGCATCTTTCAGTACTACATTGTGACACATTTTACAGTATTGGAGATCATTATGCCATATCACCTGCCTTCGAAATACGAAAGAGCCCAACTTTTTTCAACCTCCCACGACTATCGTTCCTTGTCTTTATCCGCTTGGTGGACATTACCCCATTATGTGACTAAATTACTTTGGAAGATACTCTATTATTGCTTTGTGAAACATATGGAACAAGTTCCTTTCCATTTCCTAAAGTTTACCTCTATACTTTTGACCAAAATCTAACAACCTTAATTTGTACGGTCTTCTTCCAACATATATGTTTCACAAAATTACGACTACATTGCGGCATTAAGTCCATGTTACGACCGAACTACGTCCTATAATGACAGCGTTACAAATATTACATCAAGTTACTTATGACTTAAACGAGTAGATTGGTAATAATAGGGCGAGGTTTGCAACCTTACGATGATGTTATGAACATTATGACAATTTACTTACAACCTTACGACTGCTTTCATTCTAATGATGAGATTGCGTCTATACAACGTTAAGACATTAAGATTATAAATTTTATTACGATCCTAGACACTGCAGACATGTTTTGACGGCACTTAAAAACACACAATACAAGTGACCACACATCTCAACAGCATAGACAGTTTTCAAAACACACACGCAAAACACTTCCAACGTACCTCGTGAAGCTATAACAATGCAGGTTCGATGTAGCTTCCCAAGTAAATCCATCTAGGACGAGCTGAAACAATAAATCTCATAGATGACATGTACCACAACTAAGAGCTGACAAAATAAAGCGCACGGAAAAGATTTTGCAGAAAGTACTACAAGATTTTGTAATTTTAGTTTATGGTTGAAAAATATTTCGAATAGATTCCTACTAATAGAGTTAAGGTAGCATGGTCAATTCACATTGCAAACGGATTAGAGAAATTTATTTTAACAAATTGAATCAGAAACACAAATCACTAATAAAAAAAATGATTCCGGCAAAAAATACTTTCCTTACAAGTAGTACATAGAGTTATGTAAGATAAAGCTGCAACATCAACACAAGAGGAAAGTGTTAAATTGAGTTAATAATAAAAAAATTTTGATAGACAGAAGTTACTACAAGCAGTAGGTAGATAGCTGACTGTGTGTATGATAAATTCTGCAGACAGATGTTAACACAACAGACTTTGCAGTAAGAAAATTTGACAATAAATCAAAGCTATTCAAGAAATTTATGTAGTTTGGCAAACCTCTTTGCATACAATCCACGATGCTCTTTCACAAAACCTGAAGCTTCACTAGATTTTGAACAAGCTACACTTACTAAGATCAAAATGCTTCATCGAGCGTGCATATTGCTCTAACTCTGATTGAAAGTTGGAAGCAATATGAAATCAACAAAGTGCTTGAATTTATCCCTGAAAGATGTATATGGATCATGATGCTTGGGTAGCTGTTTGATCCATACAGCAGCGAGACAACAACTAAGTAGCTGGTCTCTTGGTGGCTGAAATTTGTAATCCTCTGTATGTGTGTGCTTTATTATCTGACTACTATTATGCACCTATGAAGGAATTCCGTATATAAGTAGCAAGTAGGTGGTTGTTTGCAAATGAAGCGTCTCCCTATACTATAGATGGCTCGTTGTCTGTTAAGTAAATAATAAATCTTATTTGTAAAATTCTGCAGAACTTGATTTTATTTTAATTTATAAATAATAATTCATAATCATTGTAATCATCAAAATTAATTTTTGGATTCCAACAAATTATATACTCACAACGTAAAATAAACTTAAATCATGTATTTACTGATAACAATGGCACTAGCGCTAACTTTTCTATCTTGTCAGACTATAACCAATATTTAAGTAGGTGAATCCTTCCCTATCTGGCAGGCTGAATTACTCTTTCTTTGGCCTAGAAGGTACGACTTTCGCGGAACTTCATCTGAACAAGATAAAGATGTGCATCACACCATAACTACTGACAGACCAATTGCTGAGAATACTACTCCTTCCCGTGTTGAGAATAGAGAGACCGCTTGAGGAATCTGTATGAAGTGTACGAGAAAGGCCCAAAATGTGACCACCTGCCGATCAAAGAAGAAACAACAGTTAATATGGCAAAATAGTCTGAAAAAACATTCAATAATAGCAAAAAGAATAACTACGGATGAAGAAAACTTAATTTTACATCCAAGGTTTTGTGCCCATTGCAGTAACTTGGTATTAAGTAATGCACAAAGTCTCAATCAACATCATAATTAAATTATAGAAGATGTAGTAAAAATTGTGGGACTTCTTAGGCAAAGCTTCCTAGACTACAATCTAGCAAGGCATATGAGATGAGTTGATGAGTTAGAATGTTATAAACTTGTCCTACGTGATGCATTCACGTCATAGATGTCATACATGTATAGCCTGACTTGTCCTAAGTGCGTACTACATACACATAATATGACTAAAGAACACCAACTGCTCGGCTAAAGAACAGTGCTTATTCAGAGTAAACAGAGCAATCAGCAAATATACAATGAGGATATAGCATCTCCAATATCGGTCTTAATAAGATTTCACCAACTAGTATCAACCATCATGGACTTCATGAGCCGTCCAAGTGGTTTGTATTCTCCTAGCCAAAAGTCCCCTTTGCCAGATGTTTATCTAGTAAAGCATCATGTTCCATAGTAAGGAAAAGGGTTAAACTAATTAGATTTATGTTCAAAGATTTACGTCAAGGTTATAACCATGTCCTAAGCTATTGTTAAATGTCAGGAAAATTAACAGATCAGGCCAAAGACCATTCACAATCAATTTAAGTAGCCACCTTTCCACAAAGATATCTCCACACCATGTGACACTCCATCAGACTCTGGTAATTTACTCATTGTATGCCGTCTTATGTGTACATGGACCTATATATAGCACAAACATTTTTATAAACAAAAGCAATGAGTATTCACTAGCCATTTTGCACCTTAGAAGTAGGAAAACTTTTAGAATTACTATTAATTTCATAGATGATGGTCTTCATAATGTTCTCATATCGACTGAGCCATGCATAATGATCAATCTTTCGAACTCACAGGAATAGAGGCGCAGAATGCAAATCTCAGATTGACATATAAATAGTTGAAACATTCTAAAGAAATTTGAAAATCAGGATTCTTGTCAGTAATATCAGCAGACTAAATTTGTACACAAAAAGAAAAAATAAAAATTTTAGAATGCAAGAAATCACTCGCAAGCTTTCTATCAATTTTGGAATGTAGAAATTTTTTTGGGTTGACTACACAAAACCACTACGTTTTAGGTCAAATATAAAACAACCCAACTCCAATTTTTGCATGAAACCCACTAGGTTTCAGAAAGGCAAATAAGGGCAAGCAAGGCTATGATGCACCTACAAAGTGTTGTCTAAACAACACATTCGGTCAACCTTAGGGTAACATGATTCAATTTTTTGTTACCTTTGTTTAACTAGGGTATGGAACATGTATTTTGAAGATACTTAAGTTGTCTAGACTGCTTGTATTCTGAGTTGAATCACGGTATCCTAAAGGTGAATCAGGGGACCTTAAGTTGAACCAAGTTGAATCGCGAAATATTAACTATAGGTGCACCGCAGCCAAAAGCAAAAACCGCCTAGGTTTTAAGGGTGTAATACCACGTTCCCTTCTATCTAGTTCCTCTACTAATAAATAACATGCAGCAGACATGAGTTTATCACGATGATAATGACCGAATCAACATCAGCTGGTTATAACAATATTCTCTTGTTTTTTTCTGCAAAGAAATTCCTAGTTTGGTTACTGATCGCTCTTCTCTCGATTAATAATTGAAAAAATCCGTTATCAAGCGAGTAAAGTTTTATTACAATGTGAATTCAAATGTATGTAAATAAATTCTGTCTATTGCAACGCTTTTGTTACTATCTATCGCGGTTACCGCAACTTACAGTTTTGATCGTATTATAACCGTGTCCCTTTTAAGAATTTAGACATAGCAGGGTCAGAATAATAAGTGGGTTGGGTCAGGTCAAAGGTCTAGATCAAATTTAAACCAAGCAATACGCGGGTTGTGTTGAGTTGATCAAGCAATTATGGGCAGGTGATACCAATGGTGTTATAAACCCCAAGCTTTATAGCTCCTAGCTAATAGTAAGTCTATAGTCAAGCTTGGTGCTGTGCTTTTTGTAAACAAAAAGACAGCAATTAGGTGTCCATAAAAAGTAGTAGCTCATATTTGGGGAGAGCAAGTCACAACCCAAGTAATAACTGGGTCCTCCGCCCATTGATACCTCTGGTGTCATAAACGACTAGCTTGATAGCTCCTGAGCTAATAAACAAAATTGCTGCAATGATGTGTCCACAAAAAGTAGTAGCTAATATTTGGAGAGAGCAAATCACCCGAAAGTAGTAGCTGATGCTTATAGAGCGAGTCACATGAAATGCATAAGCAAGTAAGCTCAAAATAGTGAATGAGCTCCATTCGTTCAAACTAAATACAAAATTACGGATAAAACACGCAAGTCCAACAAAAGAGGAAAAAATTTGCACATAAGCCTCTTTGGGAGATTTTCACTTTTACCGCCTCATCACTTTAAAATTATCACTTCACCTGCCTAAACTTTACTTTGTTATCACTTTATGCCCTTCCATTAGTTTTTCCATCAACTTTATTTTCAGTATATATTTTGCTGAAATAGAGATTTGGCGTGCTGGTTTCAAGCCCGTATAAAGAAGAAGGATTGCAGTTAGGTAGGCAGTCATCCATAAAAGACATGCGAAATCCAGATAATATGGATTGTCTACGTGATTGTGGGATGAAGCTTAGTTATTGCTGTATTTTGCTGGCATGACATTGACATGTCTGATGCTAGACATTGGTATATCAGTAAATTTTATAATTGACAGAAATAAACTGAATAAACTAATAGGTAAGTAAAGTGATATCAAAACAAGTGAGGGATAGGCAAACAAAGTGATAGTTTTTATTAAAAGTGAGGTAGCTAAAATGAAACCACACAAAAAGAGATCAAGAAAGAGCAATATGTTATTATTCAACACCAGAGTTTTATTTAAACTCATTGGATTCAGTACAGTAATATAGTAAATTGGTTAATTTTCTATAATATTTAGAATTAAAAAAAAGTGTTCTCCATAATCTATCGAAAAAATAAAACTTTTATCGAAATAGAAACCTTTATCTATCGAAAAAAGTGCTTGTCCTGATTTTCTAATCATTCTAACACCAGATTACAAATTCTTATTTACAATTCTCTCTCAAGCTTTAATCTAATAATAAACTTCAAATTATTTTAAAAAAGGTAAATAGAGGAATGCAAAATGGGAAGAGAATAAGGGATACTGCAAATAGATACAACTATAATAAGCACTGAACACTGCTTCTTGAAAATCTTATGCACTGTAGGTGAGGGATGATCTTCGGAAATTGCTAGCGTCACATTACAGACGGTAGGATAGCAGATAGATCAAATGAATCATAAAAAACTTACATATGTCAAATAAAACCATAGCATTCGGTATCTTAATAGCAATGTAAGTAATTCTTTTGCTAAGTATAACTCACGGCATGAATCCAGTTGGATCATGAAAGAGAGTAAATAAATTAAACAACAATTAAAAAATAATACAAACAAAGAAAATACAAAAAAGAAGAAGTGTCATCAAGCAACAAGATTGCCACCGACTTTGGAAAGTAAGTAGAAAGGAAAGAAGAAATAGTAAAGAAAATAAAAAAAGAAAAAAAGAAGAAAATTTTAATAATGTTTAAATAAATCAGTAAAGAAAAAAAATGTAGGTGTAAATTATGTTAGAATTAAAAAAGTAGTAGAAGAAAAATTATAAATAAAATTAAATAGTCTTAAACTCTTTTTCTTTTTTTTTTCCAGTCTCATTTTTTTCTAAATAGTAAACTCTAATCCAAACACATGTTGAAGAAGAACTGCTTTTCCTTCCCCTCTCTTTTCTTTATAAACACTCCATCCAAACACACTTCTAAGAAAATATTACCTTGGTACGAGGAATAAGAACATTCTTTGAAACTGGCAATCCCTGCAAAGCAGTTGTGTACATCGAGTGCCCTCAGCAAAAAGAGCAAGCCAAAATGGCCGAGGAAGAATTTTCAAACGTTCAATTAAGGCCCGACTGCACAACGCTTGTCCAGTCTTATCTCGATTATACAACTGTAGCATTTGAGAACATGTACCATGTCATACCTTCAACGTGTTCATCTGTGCCCAGCTTCTCTCTAGGAAGAGATATTCAGTAACCCACATTGACCAGCCAAGGACCTATATTTATTTGGACTTGAACCAGCATCCAGCCAATTAAATAAGCACCGAAGTAGCAAAGAAATTTAAGAAGAAAATACTACGATGAAAAAGGAAACACTGAAAACTACAAGTAGCAAAGTAATAGAAGAAGAAATTACTACGAAGAAAAAGGAAACAATGGAACTACATATAGCAATTTCTGTTTGGATTCCTACTTCTCCAAAACTAAAACTGTCCGGAAGTAACAATATTCGTAATCTATGGTCTACATATAGCTTTACCATAATTCTCTCCGGAAGGAACTCTTAGAATTTCTTCATGACTGCTAGAGTGCGATCTTGTGCTTGGAATTCAATGGCTAGAAAGTTAGGAGACGTCATTTGTAATTGGCGTCGTTCCGACATGAGGTTCTCTATGCATGGCCGCGAGTTCATACTACAACGTATTAGAGAAGGGGAGTCTCGCTGCTCACAAGCCTTCATCCGGGCCATCTGTTATGTTCTCCAAGATTGATGGCGATTTCACCTCCTACTGAACAGCATGAAGAACTTCCAGCAAAGTTCAGCAACTTCTGGACAAGTTTGGTTCTATTTTTAAGCCAATTTTAGGCCTTCCACCGTGACGATCCCATGATCACAATATTCCAATACTACCCGGTACACTTCTGGAAAACATGCGGCCTTATACATACCCCTACGTACAAAAGGCGGAGATTGGAAATGCCGTCGCCGACATGCTATCTCAAGGCATAATTAGACCAAGCTATTCGGCCTTTTCATCAACGGTGTTACTTGTAAAGAAAATGTTTCTTGAAGATTTTGCATCGATTATCGAGCACTAAATGAAATCATCGTCAAGGATAAAAAATACCCAATTCCGGTCATAGATAAGTTATTAGATGAGCTCCAAGGTGCATGTTTCTTCTCAAGACCTGATCTCAAATCTGATCACCATCAAATCCGCGTTAAGGAAGAAGATGTGCACAAAACGGCCTTTCGCACACATGACGGCCACTTTGTGTTTCTCGTGATGCCCTTTGGATTGACGAATGTTATAGAAACATTTCAATCTTTAATGAATGAGGTGTTCTGACCATACCTACACAAGTTTGTTTTGGTTTTTCTTTGACGACGTATTGGTGTATAGCACCAATTGGCAGGATCATCTTCGACACCTAGCCATTGTATTTTCTGTTTTGCAGGCACCACATCGGCTTTATGCCAACCTTTCGAATAGTTGATTTGGGTGTAGTGAATTTGAATACCTTGCTCATAGTTTCCGATAATGGAATTGCCGCCGATCCATCAAAGGTACAAGCAATGCTAGAGTGGCCTACGCCCAAGACCGTGACTGTCTTAAGGGGTCTTTTAGGCCTAACTGGCTACTACAGGAGGTTCGTCCAAAATTGGACTCATTTCTGCCCCTTTAACAGCCCTCTTGAAGAAGGATTCTTTTTCTTGGACAGCAGAAGCTGACTTAGCTTTCCAGCAGTTGAAGGTGAGCATGTCGACGACACGAGTGCTCGCTGCACTCAATTTCAATGAAACCTTCATTGTAGAGACTGATGCGTCAGGGAGAGGGGTAGGAGCGGTTCTCTCCCAAAAGAAATGGCCAATAGCCTTCTTCAGCAAGGCTCTTTCAGACGCTGCCATGGCAAAATCCACATACGGAAAGGAACTAATGGTGCTAAGGTTGGCAGTGCAGTGATGGCGACCTTATCGTTTGGGCCACCGTTTCACAATCTTTACCAATCATCAAAGTCTAAATTATTTGTTAGAGCAGCTGGTGGTCTTCGTCGATCAACAAAAGTGGCCTGTGAAGCTCACGGGATACGATTACAAAATAGAGTATCGCGACAAGAAGAATAATACAGTAGCTGATGCATTGTCATTTTGTTTGGAGACATCCCTTGCTGTCCTTACTGCTCTGAATCTCTCATTCTGGAGTGATTTACTCCATGCTCAGAAAGAAGACCCAACAGCAACAAAGCTCCTCCAAACAGCCAGGATGGCTCTCAGCCCGAGCTAACAACAACTGGAGGATTTCTTCTCTATAAAGGTCACATTTAGATTCCTAATAAGCTGGCTTTACTATCGCAGCTCGTCGTTGAGGCCCACAATTCGGAATATGACGGTCATGGTGGGCAATTTAGAACGTAAAAAAGACTATCTCAATAGTTTTATTGGCCTGGACTTGCCAAGGAGGTTCAACGACACATATCAGTGTGCATCACTTGTGCCCAAGCAAAGATCGAAAAGTCTACGTCCTGCGGGATTGCTTCAACCATTGCCCATTCGGGATCGCATTTGGATAGACGTTTCAATATATTTTATTGACGGACTTCCAATATCTGTAGGAAAAGATGCTCTAATGGTTGTTGTTGATCGATTATCTACGTATAGCCATTTCACTCCACTCTGGAACCCCTACACAGCAGTTAGTGTGGCAAAAGCTTTTGCTAAGGAGATCATCTGATTGCATGGAATTCCCTCCTCCATTGTGTCTGATCGCAATCCTATATTTCTCTGTTTGGGCGAGAACTTCACCGCCTCAAAGAAACATCGCTGCATATTAGCTCCTTGTACCACATTAGTTGGACGGTCAAATGGAGATTGTTAATAGGGAATTAGAGACAATCTTCGCTGCTTTGTTGGGAATCACCCACACCACTAGATGCATTGGCTCCATTGGGTCGAATATTCGTACAACACTTGCATTCACCCATCTACCAATGTCTCCCCTTATGAAGCTGTCTACGGGAGACCACCGCCACCTCTCATGAAATTTTCTGAAGGGCCAAAGCCTTTAGATGTTGTTGGAACACAGCTGAAAGCAGAGATGCCATCCTACGCGAATTGCGCCATCATTTGTGGTTGGCGCAGAACCGGATGAAGCAACTCACCGATCGCCATCACCAAGTGAATATATATAACATTTCCCCGATTAGGATAAGAGTAAAGGATCTAAATCCAATTTTTATTTAGACAAACACCAAGAAATTTAATAACGTATTGAGGCAATAAATGATAACATTATCATTCTTCATTAATGAAAAATTAGGATTGATGTGTGGTGGGACGGGTTAGGATTAGCAATACGAAAGCTTTTGAAAATAGATATTATTAGATAGTGTTTTGCAGGTTATGTAAAATGTACATTTTGTTATGTGAAGGCACGATGATTTAGCTTATGTTGTATTAATAAATGAAAACAATGGAAGATTAAGACAAAACATTTTTTTAAAAATAAATTGTCAAAACTTATATGATTAAGGCGCGATTTGGCTAAGCATATGGAAGCTTTTGCTTATGCGAAATGCGAAAACAGATTAATATGGTGCTCATTGTTTTTGCTTTACTGATCATCCATAGAGTATGAGTTCGGTACTCGTTGAGCTATATAATTCCTAAGAGATAAATCCCAATCAATCAATCGAATCCATTTTGTTGCGGACCATTTCTCTCCTTTGATAATCGGGCAACTTGCATGGACATTGTATTCGTCAATGCTTGTGTTCGGATGAAGGCTGAAGAATAGAAGCGCGTCCCCTTTCTTTGGTTTCACTATATAAGAATACCATACCATATAACCATATGATGCAATTCTTTCTTATAAAAGATAAAGAATATATATATATATCTGTGTGTGTACCTGCAATTCCTTGTTTAGCACAGTCTGAGAAAGTTTTATCCCCATGATGTGAGAAACTATCCTGCATGCATCATACGTCTTAATAATCATCCAACTCTTAGATGCGTAATATAACGATTTATTCACTATGACATGAGAATACTACAAACATATGAATATATGGAAACATATGTACATATTGTCAAGATTAGAGAAACTAATTAGTCAATTACCTCTGATGCAGGGAAAACCGTCTCTCCACCTATAGCAACATCAGATAAGTACAGTATCACAGTTGCATATCTATTGCCTCCACTGATTATGTGAGCTTCATTTGGAAGGACATCACTGTGGGGATCATACTTCTCACCATTTTTGTACCTCAATATCTGCATCGGCTCACCATTTTCTATTTACAAAGATTAACTAAAATCACCTTAAATATGGAACTTTGTAAATAAATAGTTACTATTGCGCTGAGCATTCTCAATAAAACAGTCCTGATTATTATCTGCGAAATATATATATATATATATATGTATTTCGTTTGAAGCAAATACTTATTGCTTATTTATTCTATAAAATAAGAGAAATAGTTTGAATACCTTTTGGGAGAAAAGTCCAAGCAGCTATCCTGCTCTCAATTCTTGATACAATCCAATCCTTCAATCAGAAGGTCACTTTTCTTATGTGCTCGAATTTAATTAGAATGTACCAACAAATAAATGAATAAAACGAAATTTAGTAGCGCTACTTAATATGGTTGTCAAAATTACCATGCCTATCGCGAGAAAACAATGTATTCTTATTTTGTGAGGATTACTCAATCTAGCTAGTGTTTCTCAACATATGAATTGAAGTTGTTTAATAAATCAATTGCAACAAAAATATAATAAAGAATATATATATATATATATATATATATATATATATATATATATATATATATATATATATATATATAATGTACTTACATGATCTTTATTGATGAAGTAACCAGAATTTGTACGAGCTGAGTCAACAAAATTCTCCCCATTAATATCAACCATTGCTCTTAGTAATTTACCCTTTGCCTGCTTATGAAAATTAAACAATTTTGAAGTACATATATACATGCATATCTACATTGTTTGTATATATGTACATGTAAAGAATTTAAATAATAAAAAAGATGAAGTAAAATGTTCAATTGACTGACCAGTGAAATTAGGTGATCACACTCTTCACGAGAGAGAAAGCCCTTATACAAGGAAGCCCTACATGTAACGATCGAGAAAAGGAGTTAAGAATGGACTAATACCAAAGGAAAGATCCATTTATCTAACTCGCATTCAGAATGTGTACCATACTATATCTGCAATATATGCGTAAGGTCGAGGGACTCATGTGGAACCAATAGTAATACTAACTAATGTAGCGATCAATGCTTTTAGATTTTGATGGGTACCTAGGTTGCCATGAGAGTTGAATTATGCGTGATGGCTCCACAATTTCATCATTATATTCTTGGAAAGAACCATGGAAAGAAACAGAAAAGACAATAAGCAATGCAAAGTTTAATAAGAAGTACAATAGAAGGAGATAAAACTTATCCATTTCCAGTACAAGAGGAGTTTGCTATGGAAGTGATACAGATTTGTTCGAGCTTGTAAAATTTTGCATTGATTTATATAACAATGTGGTTCTCAGTAGCTTCAAATGAATTCTTATAAACTAGAGTTAATGCAAGTTTAGGTTCCAAGTAACTGAAGATATGAGGTAGGTAACTCATGCGCAATTCAACGAGCACATTACTACAATGGAAAGGTTTTATTGAATTTGAATTTAATAGCCTTCTACTCTTTTAAAAAAATATGAATATCTAAGAACGGCTACCAATAAGTTATCAGTTGGAAAAAAAATTAAATTAAATATAAATAAATAAATATTCATTTTTTAGTGGTACATTAGTTCACATCAGTTCGGTTTTGTCAGTATAAAGCTCCAAAAATGATCTCCACCGTATAATATGATGAATTATGAGTTGATAATATATTGACAAATTTTCAGCTCAATCGGATTGGAATCAACCTTCATCTAACTTATTGATCAAGATGACAAAAATAAGAGAATATATATGTTTTGAATTTTTTTCATTTATGTCATCATGATTAAAAAGCCGAATGAATAGTAATATACGATCCGATTAGGCTAAACTTTTGCCAGCATATTTTTAATTCATAGTTCTTTATATCCAACTGTGAAATTACAATATGCTCCTATTTCTATTATATACATATATAATTATTTAATTATCACATTTTATATTCTTTTTCAAAATAGAAGTGCGATTAATCAAACAACTTAAATAAATTTTATTCATAGTAACATTTCTTTGCATGCAAACGGATCGTTGAAATTACATCCCACCCTTATTTGATTTGGTACAGTGTTCGAAGGTCATACTTGTCAATAATGAAAGATATGTAGGAGATGTTTCCATTTGTTTTGTACCGAAAGTTGCAAATGAACCTATGGGCCTAAAACCCTGGCCTAACTAAGGCAAATAAGAGTAAAAGCTTTGTCAGCCCATAAAATCCAAATAAACTCCCTTTTTAAGCCCAAGTGCCACTATAAAAACATGTGATGATATATAAGGAAATTACATCCCACCCTTATTTGATTTGGTACAGTGTTCGAAGGTCATACTTGTCAATAATGAAAGATATGTAGGAGATGTTTCCATTTGTTTTATACCGAAAGTTGCAAATGAACCTATGGGCCTAAAACCCTGGCCTAACTAAGGCAAATAAGAGTAAAAGCTTTGTCAGCCCATAAAATCCAAATAAACTCCCTTTTTAAGCCCAAGTGCCACTATAAAAACATGTGATGATATATAAGGATAGACGCTCATACTTTTTAGGTGTCTATCTCGATTACCGTAAAGTTTATGGGGGCGTTTGGGATTACTTATAAAATAAAACTTTTATAAAATAGAAGGTATTTTTATCTTTTTTAGAAAACGAAATATATTTTGTTTATTTTAAAAAAATAATAAAAATATGTAATAAAAAGATCTCACTTAATAGAATTTTTCTATTCTTTCTAAATTTTTAAATAAATTTTTTATATATTTATAAAATATATATTAAAAAACGTAAAATAAAAAAAAATTAAAAAAAATTGATAAGCAGTTTTTGAAACGGAGAACCAAACAGCGTCTATAACTCATGTGATAAGTATGATAAGCACATTAGTGTATTCATTTTAAATATCTATTATGCACAATTTATTTGTGTATTGTATGCATATGAGCTAATTTATTTTGTTTTCATGTATGTGTAGGCAAAGAAGACATCAGTGACAAAAATAATATTAAGAACTCAATTGAGGAAAAGAGAGTACAGAATGGTGGGACATTAGTGGGCTTGCATTGAGAAACATCTTGTCAACACCAAATTAAATCCCATCTCCTAAGCGGTTTCATCGGCACCGAATGAAATATCTCAATTCTCTTTGCAAAACATTCTCTACATTGAAATACCTTGAACCAGATCTTTGCACCCAATCTCTCAGCTGGGTGGCCTCATGAGATACTAGGGGTGAAAATCTTCCCCAATGGATTCTAGAGGCGAAAATCTTCTGCGCGGGAGGTACTCTACTACATAAATCTTTCCACTAAAAGGAATTTCAATTTCTCTGGGTTTTGGTAATTGTTTTGTCAATGAAATTCTTCCTTAATTGGGACTAGAGAATATTATAAGAAGGACTAGAGCGGAGAACGGAAAAGGGGAGGCATAGAGCATTGAGAAAAAATACAGATAGGACAGAGTGAGTGCGAACAGAATTGGAAGGAAGCCAGACGACGGAGCTAGAGAATTGCAGACATTGTTGATTTTTCAGATTTGACTTCCTCTTCCTTAATGTTTATTTCATTTGATTTTACTATTTGTATTATCAATGAGTACGTAAACTTATCTTGACTGCATTTTGGATAAAATTCTAGTAGAATTTGTTGAAATTCTTGAACATTTTGTGAGAAATAATTATTTAATGCATATTAATAAAAATTTAGACTTTGAATTTAATATTTGATTAACTTGAGTTTGAATTTTGAATTATTTATTTAGTTGAGTTTGTGAGTACCAATTGAAAAAGAAATAAGAATAGTATTTTTTTTACGAAAGATAATATAATTGTATAATTTCTGATCTCACAATTTTTAATATATCTCTTATTAATTCTAAATTGGAATAAAGTTAGAATAAATTTGATATAGATATTCTAAAATGGACCAAGGTTATAATTATAATTTAAAATCTGATCTAAGGAGGAACAAAGTACTAGATACAAAATGCGTTAGTAAATAATAAAACTCACACTTGTTTAAGAATTCAAGCAAAGAATAATAGTAGTGGATTCTTGAATTCTAGTTATTTTATCATCTCTATCTTTTAAAATTTTATTGCTTGACTATTTGCTTTTCTTTTTTATACATAATTGTAATTTCATAAATAATCTAGATTCTATTTACATATTTTGTGAGATTTGTTTGAATTAGAGTTAGCTTCAGTTTTTATGGATCCAATCTGTATTTACTATATTGTAGACGACAATCGTGCACTTGCGGAATAAGTTAGGATAGAATTTCTAAATTTTTCTTAGATGATTTTAGCCTCATCAAATTTTTGATGCAGTTGGTGGGGATTGTTCTTTCTTAAATTTGATTTATTCTTGTCTCTTTTAGAGCATTTAGGTTTTGCTTGAAATGTAACTTGTTTTGCACTTGTTTACATTTAGAGTATTTTAGTATTTGCATTTTACTTTTAGGTTTTGTATAAGTGCATAATAACTTGCTCTCGAGGTCAAAATCTCTCGAGTTTAACCCAGAACAACTAGAAAAAGAATTAGACGTAAGCGTAGAAATCAGCTGAACATCATGTACCGGAATTAAGAAATTGATTAGCTACTTAAACCTTCGAGATTCTATTCCTTTCTCCAAACCAATGCCACACCTTTTTGCATTGTTCTACCTGATACAACCGCTAAACATTTTGAACTCAAACCTTTCATGATTCAACTCATACATTTTTTCCGTGGCAAGCGAATGAGGATCCCAATCTACTTTTTAGGAAGTTTTATGAAATATGTGCAACTTTGGCAATTAATTAAGTCTCAAATGAAGGAATTCGACTTTTCTTTTAATTAAAGGAGAAAGGGAAGGCGTGCTTCAATACTCTCGAGGCACAATCTATTAATACTTGGGATTAGTTGTCCTAGAAATTCTTTCGGAAGTTCTTTCCTACAAAATCCAAGCCTTACGTAGGGAAATTCAAATTTTCCAATAGAGAGATGGTAAGTAATTTTTTGAGGCATAGAATTATTATAAATATCTATTACAAAAATGTCCTCACAAAGATTTTGAAAAGTGGAGAATTATAGAATATTTTTGTGAGGGTATCTTACATTGGAGCAGGCAAATTATAGATACTGCTTGTATCCTATGGATAAGACTGAAAACAAAGCATTTGAATTGTTTGAACGACTTAGTGCTAATTTTCAACATTGAGATTATATGAGAAAAAGTGGAGTAGAATGAGATAGGTTCCTCCACTAGTGTTGATGCGAGATTTGATGCTTTAAAGAAAAAGTTTGACATGATTAACAATCTCGTGTCTAAAGGTTGCAGAGGAGAGGGTTACGAAGTTTGTGTTAACATTGATCATATGACTTGTAATTGTCCTTTGAATGGCTCATATTTAGAAGTTGTTCAAGAGCAAGCCAATCAAATTAACAATTATCAAACTAGGAATGATTCTTTTTCTAATACTTATAATCCTAGTTGGAGGCATCATCCAAACATTTCATGGTCAAACGATAAGATTTCACACAACCCAAATTCTAAACCTTGGCAAGCACAAGCATCCATTCCAATTGAGCCTAAAAAGGAATCAATCGATGAATTGTAACAACATATGAAATTCATGATGCAAAATCAGCTTGAATTTCAAAATTCCACTAAGCAATCAATCTCCCAACTTGAAACCTCCCAACTATCTAAAAGCTTGGAACAGATGTTGGACAGATTGCATTTCATGTTAGTGAACGTGAGAGAGGCAAATTTCCTAGTCAATTCGAACTTAATCCTAGAAATTATGAAGATGCCAAAGCTAGTATAACACTTAGAAATGGGAAAAAGGTTGACAATAAGGTGGTAGATGTAGAAAATGAACCTCAAAAGAAAAATTCAAAAGATTTTGCATCAAGAGAACAACCTATTACTCATTCTACCTACACTAAACCTCCACAGAGGGATATATGTGCCTAAAGCTCTTTTTCCTTGACACTTCTAAAAAGAGGATCAATAAAGGCTTTTAGGGAGATGTTTGAAAAGTTTGAGATCAATATCCCTCTGTTAGATGCGCACTTTTCCAACGTATGCTAAATTCTTAAAATTATACACTAACAAAGGAGATTTAAAAAGCACGAGCAAATTGCTCTTTTCTGAAGGATAAGTGCAGTACTTTAAGGAAACTTGTCACCAAAATTCAAAGATCTAAGAAGTTTCACTACTCCCTATGTAAGAAAAATCTGTTAAATATCAACTCAATAGGATGCGTGAATTGAGTTATGGCAAAAGTAAATCGAAACAGTCCACTGTTCAAAAAGTAGCCACTGAACAGTTAGCTGTCAAACGACTAGAAGGTTACAGACGAGTGACTGAGCATTAACACCGAAGAGTTAACACAATATAATTGAAAAACCTAATATAAAGTGTTAAGAATTATAAACCAGTCACTATACCGAGAATTTTTACATAATTCGCACCGAGGTACTTATGTCCACGTCACTTGACACCGCAAATGATATCCACTAACGTTAAGCCAACGTACAAGCAACCGAGGTTTGGTGTTTCGCAAAACACCTCCACCTTAACCGAGTCTCCTTGCAAGGACAACTCCAATAAGCCTTCTAGACTTCGTAAAAAGTCCCTCTAGCTACAACCTTACACGCTTTCGCAATGGCCTAGCACAAACCTGCTAACCTAATCTAGTCTAGCAAACCGAGAACTCGCAAGTTCTCCAACAATCTCTCTTAAGGTTACAAGTGTTTTACAAGGTTAAGCTCAAGAGATCTTCCTAACAATAATTTCTAATCTCACGTTCAAAAAGCTTTAAGGGATCTCACCAAAGAAAGCAAGAAGAACTAAAGCTCAAAGTAAGTACTTGGTTTAATGGTGTTCTTCTTGAATGGCAGCAAGACAATGGCTCGATTTTGTGCACTAAAAATTGTGTGAGTTGTTATTCTTTCTGTCCTCAATGTTATAGCTATATAGATGTCTTCTCAAGATCAGATCTGCTGCAACGAGTGAATCTTCCAACGGTTAGGAAGAACGTATGGCCAAGATCAAAGTAGAACGGTTAGTAGAGTGCTTTCTCTGTTGTTGTAGTTTGAAAATTTCACAGATTTATTTCCTAGCCTGGCCATTAGTAGCTAATGTGGATTAGGATTTAGAGTTGGGATTTCATCTGTTATGCATCAGTAACACATCATCAAAATCTCAAATGAATGGACGTTATATGATGCTTTAAAACAATCCAATGGTCTAAATGCTTTTTAGGATTTCTACAGACATGTCATCTGAATTTTGTGGCATATTTTTTCTAGGAACAATATGATTTCTTTCTATCGAATTAATCTCTAGGATGTCCTCATCAATATGCATATAAAAATTTTATCGAAATTCACATGAATATTCAAGATATGACTATTTGAAGTAGATTAGGTAGAAGTTGTATGCATGCTAGATTCTTTTCATCTTTGTAGATTTTTTTGTTATCTTCCAATATCCTCTCCATAAAAATTAGAAATAAATATTCTGAATATATTTTTGATTGATCTAGCCTTTTCTGAAATCAGCTGCAACTATTTTGCGATCCAAAAATAATTCAGACGCACTCATAGCTACATAGTTCAGTCTAGTTTAGAACGCATTTTGTCGGGTAATTTTGAAGATTTCTCTAGACTTCGTTAGTGGATGATATTGCTTCAAATTTGGACTGTAGATATATCCATAATTTAGATTTCAGTAGCAAAAATCGAATCTCCAAAATATGGCTCGAGCTGAGAGATATTGAATTTGCACGTTGCTGCCAGATTGGATTCATTCTGGTGCATCCAGAATAGTGCAAAACAGTGAGCTTCTTCAATTTTATAAGATTAGTTTCTTCATGTAATGAGCTGACTTTTTGAAATGTAGAAACTTCAAGAACTCTTAGTACATAAAAAAATCCTATCTCTAAAATGCGTCTGAGCTGAGAGATAACATTCGCTGTTTGACGTGTCAAGGTGCTATCAAGTTGATCGAGTGATGTTGGGAAGTGTGAAGAAAACTTCATAGAATTTTCCTGTCTTCGATACCTGATGGAATTTTGTCCTCTTTGTCTCCACTTACTCTGTGCCAAGCTATCTTTCAGAAGTTATTAAGAAATCACCGTTTGGTGCAGTGAGTAGAAAGATATGTATGTTCAAAGTTTGCATGTTAGCAAAGTCTTAACATTAAGCCTTCTGCATGATTTCTGTCCAAATCTATATGCTATTCAAATCCTATGTACACATGTTCATAGTTTAGCAATAATTTTCAAATATGTATTATCATTAAAATACTTGGGATTTTCAACACCTGTTGAATAGGAATGCGAAGTTTGATAAGGCATTATTTGAAAATAAGTATAAATTTCATGCCTTAATCAGTTTATACTAAGCTGAGATTGGGCAAACTTTCTCCAACTTATATGACCTTGGTACTTGTTGATCGTTCAGAAAGATTCGTAATCGTATTCTTGAGGATGTATTGGTCAAAGTTGATGGATTCATCTGGCTCGCTAATTTTGTTGTCTTAGATATGGAGAAAACACCATGACCTGGAAAAAGATTACCCATTCTTTTAGGTCGATCTTTCATTGCTACTGCTGGCACTAAGATAAATGTTAAGGAAGGGACACTCATTATGACTGCTCAAGAAAAAACTGTTGACTTTAGGGTTTTTAATGAAACGAAGTTTCCTGAGAACTTAGATGATCTGTCAGTATTGATGTTGTTGATCAACTGAAAGCAGAATATCATTCTTCAGGATAACTCTGTTAATCTAGGAGAAATTCACAATCAAGACAATTCTTACTCAAACTTGATAATGCATCAACTCAAATTTATGCTTTATGTGATTATATATCTGCTTATTCTAGATGGCCACAAAAATTTGAATCATTGCCACTTTCAAGTAATAAGCTGGTTGCATCTATTATAGAAACTCTAAAGCTTGAGTTGAAAACATTACCTAGTCATCTGTAATATGCATATCTTGCAGATCATGGAACCCTTCCTATGACATCTGAGCTAGAGACTATAGAAGATGAGAAATCAATTCGAGTATTGAGAAAGCATAAGACTGCAATTGATTGGTCTATAGCTGGCATTAAGGGAATCAACCTTGCTAGGTGTATGCATCGGATTCTATTAGAAGATGGTGTTAAACTTCATCGTGATTCTCAAAGGAGACTTAATCCCAACATGAAACAAGTAGAAAAGGCTGAGGTGTTGAAACTTCTAAATGTTGAGTTTGTTGGATATAAAGACACTTTGGTGAGCTTCTAATCAAGCAGTCTATAAGTAGCTACTGGTAGTCCACTATTTAGTCCAACATAGCTGCTATGGTAGTTATGTCCGATTCATGAAAAGTTATGTCCAGATTAATGAGTAAGTTATGTCTAGATTCATGAGGAAGTTATGTCCAGATTCACTCTAACTATCATAGGAAGTTATGTCCAGATTCATGAGGAAGAGTTATTTTGGAAAGTTAGTTATTTAGTGGACTAGCTATCAAAGGATTTTTTTTCATTTTATATATATGTCCCAAATGTGTGGAATTTGAAAGAAGCATGCAAAGAGAGAATACAAGTTGAATGCAAGCAAGAAAGCGAAGTTGTAAGCCTACATTGTAATCTCATCGCATAGTGATATTTTTTTTGTGTGACCACACCACCGTGGGGTTTTTTTTGTTTTTCCCCATTTATATTTTTGTATTGTGTGATTGCCTTATTCATCTTTAACAATCTCAATTTGGATTGTAAGATCTTAGTGTGTGCTTTATATTTCGCTGTGCTATTTTCGTTCGTGTACACTACCGTATTTCCAACAGAGTTATTAATCCTATCTCAGAATCAAAGTGGGTTAGTCCTGAATGTGGTGCGAAAAAAGTCTGAGGTGATAGTGCTGAAAAATGATGGCAATGAGTTGGTTCCCACGAGATTAGTGATTGGCTGGCAGGTCTGTGTCGATTTAGAAAATTTAATACTATCACAAAGAAAGACCATTTTCCTTTACCATTTGTTGATCAGATGCTTGAGAGATTAGCTGGCTATAGTTACTCTGGGTACAACCAAATTCCTATAACTCCCAAGGATCAAAAGAAAACCAATCTCACTTGTCCTTATGGAACTTATCATATAGGCGCGTGCCATTTGGTTTATGTAATGCACCTGCTACTTTCCTGCATTCCATGATAGAAATTTTTTCCGACATGGTAGATAGGATTATAAAGGTTTTTATGGATGATTTTTTCAGTCTTGGATATGGTTTTGATGATTGTTTTAGATAACCTTTGTTTAGTGTTAAAAGATGGCAAGAAACTAATTTGGTTCTGAAAAATGGGAAAAATGCCACTTCATGGTTTGGAGAGGCATTGTGCTTAGACACATTATCTCTCAAAAGGGTATAGAGGTGGACATGGCTAGATTGATAAACTTTGAAATCTTGCACTGTCAACCAATGTGAAAGAAGCGAGGTCTTTCTTGAGATATGCTAGTTTTTATAGGAGATTTATCCAAGATTTTTTCAAACAATACTCCTATAGGAATGACTCCCTATCATTTGGAGTACGGAAAAGCTTGTCACCTCCTTGTTGAGTTACAACATAAAGCTTACTAGGATTAAGAAAGTCAACTTTGATCTTCAAAATGCTAGAAGTTAGAAAATTGCAATTGAATGAACTAGAAGAAATTAGAAATGAGGCATATGACAATGCTAAGATTTATAAAGATAGAACCAAAGCATTGCATCATAGGGCATTATTAAGAAAATCTTTTGAATGTGGGCAAAAGATCTTGTTATATAATTCTATATTAAAGCTATTTCATGATAAGCTTAAATCTATATGGTATGGACCTTATGAGGTTGTTGAAGTTATTCCTCATGGAGCTGTGGAGATTAGGGATCTACAATCTGAAATGCAATTCAAAGTTGATGGCCATCATTTGAACCCATATCAAGAAACTAATTTCTATATAAATGACGAAGCAACCTTTAAGTTATTAGATCCCATTTATCTCTAGAAAATGCTTCCGTCTAGCTGAAAATGTTAAACTTAGTGGTTCTTGGGAGGCATGATGTAGACAAAAATAACTAAAAAAACTCAGTAATTCTATCCTAATTTATTCCGCAAATGCACCATTGTCGTCTACCGTATAGCAAAAAAAGAGTTTGTTCCACAGAGATTGTTATTAACTCTCATTCAACTAAACTACCAAAAGCTGTATTTTTGTGAATTCTGAAAAGTATGCAAAAGCTAAAAATAAAAAAAAATACAGATCGAGAAATTAGATATGCAATTAACTGGAGTTTTGAAACTAATGCCTCTAATTTAATTCTTAAATAAATATGATAATAGATTATTATGATTGTGAAGACTTTGTATCTAACACTTTAGTTCAGTTCTTATGTACGATTTCAAATTATGACTTTAACTTTGATCCAATGTAAAATCACCTATCGCTAGTGATATTATAACTCGTTGTTTAAAAATTACTAACTATGCATTAGGTCCTGCTAAATAATAAATCATATTATTGTATTCACTTTGGTTCAATAAATACTAACTACAGTTATTAATTCTATAATTCGTAAATTATGCTCCGATTGGTCCTCGTAAACACAATTAATAAAATGATATAGATATCAAACTCAATGCTGATCATGCATGCAAATTTAACATCTAAACATCCTTTCAAACAAGAATTCATAACTCACACAAAATCAACAATCCATGTATCACATAATATTCAAAAATCAAATCAAATTTATTAGGATTTCATCCTAACTCTAGTTGTAGAGAATTTATCCACTCATATTAATATTACACAATAAAATTGTATGAAAAATAAAACATGAGATAAGAAAAACAAATCTGAATTTTAATCTCCAACAGCGGCGTCGAGTCCGTCCAGATCTGTTCCAGATTTGCCTCTATTTCGAATTCCTCTCTTACTTGAATCTTTCTCTCGTATTTCTAGAGCTGTTTTCCCCACGTCGGCGGCTCAACTGAACCTCGCATTCAAAGGATATATATACAACATACTAGAAGACAGTGTAGAATTCAATGTCTATGAGTTCGTTTAGACATCATCTCTCCACTGCTCTTATAATTTTTATAAATTTTCAAGTTATTTCAAATGTTGTAATGAATAAGTTAGTCGTCGAAATACAAAGTCATCAAGAGTATGTTGAACTTCAAGAAGAATAAGGTATACTCAAGCATTGGCCCAAATTTGCAGCTCTTTTATTTTTATTTAATTGCTCTTTCTTTACCAATGCACTTTACAATGTATACTCGAGTTTTTTTTATTTTCAATGCTCTTTATTTACCCTTGTGCTTTTCAAAGACTCCTTATAACTTTGTATCTCAACTATCCATATGAATTGAAAACAAAACGAGACAACACAAAAAAATACTAAGATCAGCTCTAACTCTCACATTGCATGGTGATAGATATCATCACTCGCTTTAGACTATGAAATCAAAATCCTCTATAAAGTGTATTCAATTGCATTATCTAGAATGACAAGATTTTATCAACTCAATTTATATTCAACAAAACTTACAAGAAGAAAATATGCTTAGTTAATAAGAATATTATACTAACAAATTCAATAATAAATTTAGTCTCAAAAAGTCATGCTAGAAACAGAGTTCAAATTCATCATTGAAAGTGGAAGAAGGGCTAGCATTTAATATATTTATCACTTCATAAGTATTAAAAATTTTTCTTTTTTTTTTTAGTTTTTTAAATCTCCCTCCAAGCTAAAATCAAGCATTGTCCTCAATGGTGAAGATATTGATACAAAAAGCCATTCAAGAAAATAAAACTTGAGTTGAATAGAAACTCCCCTAGTTTGTCGCATGTTGTACTTTTCTTAAGCTGCCCATTCCTTTTATTATGAGTTGAAACCTTGAGTTCCTCCTTATATTCCAGCAATTATTGCCTTGACCCTACAAAAGCAACCAAAAGTTAAATTTAAAAAAAATCGAATTCCTACAAAATTCATACTCTACTAAAGAGAAAGATGCTTGGGTTGCCTCCAAAGAAACGCTAAGTTTAACGTTTTCAGCCGGACGACGAGTTTGTCAACTAGGATCGCATAGTTGAAGAATTGGTTTAGTTTGGATTGTGAAGGTGGCCTCCAAGTATGGCTTCAAGCGATGCCCATTGACCGTAAATTGCGCTCCAGATTTGAAGTCTTTGATTTCTAAATTGCGCTCCGTAATAGCTGCATGTGGAAAGACTTCAACTAGCTCATCAGGTCCGTGCCATTTTGATTTCAGCTTTCCTGGAAAGAGTTTCAAGCGTGAGTTAAACAATAACACTTACATACCTGGATTAAACTACTTTCGCTGAATTGATTTGTCATGGTAGAATTTTGTGTATTCCTTGTAAATCTTTGCATTCTCATAAGCCCCATTGCGAATTTCTTCTAACTCATTGAGTTGCAACTTTCTTTCATTCCCTACATCCTTTATGTCAAAATTTAGCTTCTTTATAGCCCAATATGCATCGTGTTCAAGTTCCATAGGTAAATGACATGCTTTACCAATAACAATACGATATAGACTCATCCCTATTGCTGCTTTATATGCTGTCCTATAAGCCAATAAAGCGTCATTACGTTTTATTGCCCAATCTTTTCTTGTAGTGTTAACGGTTTTTTCAAAAATATTCTTGATTTCTCTATTGCTAATCTCTACTTGTCCTGATGTTTGAGGGTGATATGGAGTGGCTACCTTATGAGTTATGCCATATTTTCTTAACAAAGCATCAAAAGGTTTATTGTAAAAATGTTTACCACCATCACTAATGATTGCTTTAGGGGTTCCAAATCTAATAAAAATCATATTTTTCAGAAATTTTAGGACAATCTTATGATCATTAGTTTTTGTAGCTTGAGCCTTTACTCATTTAGATGCATAATCAACAGCAATAAGAATATAAGAATATCCGAAGGAGGACGGAAATGGACCCATGAAGTCTATACCTCAAACATCAATGGCATTTGTCCTCCTAAATAAGATCTGGTCAGCTCCTATTTTTCATCACCTGCAACTATACTTTTATTAGAAACATCAATTTTATTGTCATAAATAATAAGCTTACCTGATCTTAAATGGATGGCTTTTGCTTGTTCATTATTTCGTGGATTGATATTAGGTTGATTAGGAAACTTACCAGGCTCTTTTGACTCAAGCTTTAGCAATTTTACCATCTCAGCTTCAAGCTTTTGTTGACCAATTCCTAACTGTCTTACCAAATCTTCCAATGAAGTCGATGGCTTTGGTTGAGGTGGAGGTTAGTATTGTTGATTGCTCTAAGAAAAGTTCGGGTGATTCCTCCATCTAGGATTGTAGGTGTTTGAATATAGATCATGTCTAGGATGTCAATTATAGGAACTTACCATATTTGCTTGTTCATGTACAAACTCAGAAAATTTTACTCCTTGTGGACAATGTATAGTAGAATGACCAGATAAATCATAAATGCTACATACCTATTGTGTTGAGAGTTTTCTATTCATAGCCACCAAAGCATCAAATTTGTTAGCAATAGCATTCACCTGCCTTTGGAAGCATAATCGTTAGTACCACTCACCTCATAAATTTCAGCTTGTCTTCCTCGTGTATCCATACGTTGCATCCCAACAGCTAGATTTTCAATAGTATTTGACATTCAGCTGGTGTCTTATTCTGAATAGATCCACCTACGTAATTGTTCACTGCAGTCTTACTAAAAATGGTTAGTGCCTTATAACATATAAGCATCAAAACTAGAATAGGCAAACCATGGCATGGTGAGGACATTGAATTAACAAGTTATTAAATCATTCCCACGCCTCAGAAAATGACTCATCAGATTGTTGAATAAATTGCATGATTTTATCTCTTAATGCATAGTTTTCTGAGTTCAAAAGAATTTCTCTAAAAACTTATTTTGAATTTCAGTCCAAGTAGTAAGTGAACCAAGTCTAAGTGATTGTAACCATACCTTTGCTCTATCTTTTAAAGTGCAGGAAAAAATTTTCGTTTAAAGGTGTTCCTCAATAACCCTATCTAGCAGGCATGTTACAAACCATATTGAAAATTTCTCGAATATGAGCTAAAGGGTCCTCATTGTTCAAAGCATGAAAAGAAAGCATCATATTAAAATGAATAGTTTTCAACTCATAATTCTATCGGCATCAAGGAGAACTATACTAGACCGAGATACAAAAATTGTGAGAATATCAAGATCTCACATTGTTTCACTCGGTGCAACAACTATCTCTTCAATTCTAATATTCAAGTGATTTCTACGCTCACGTTTAATTCTCCTGACCTCTCTCTCAAGCTCAGGAATAAATTCAAGTGAAGATTGACTATAAGAGCGAGTGATCATGCAATGATGCAACTATAGTGAAAATCAAACTAATATGCTCTAAGCTAAATGCAAAATATCAATGAATCTAAATAAAACTAGATTGAATCAAAGTCAAACAAAACAATCCGCAGTCACGACGCCAAACTCTTGATGTAGACAAAACCAACTAAAAAAAACTTAGTGATTCTATACTAGTCTATCCTGCAAGTGCACGGTTGTCGTCTACCGTATAGCAAAAATGAGTTTGTTCCATAGAGATTGTTGCTAATTCTAATTCAACTAAACTATCAAAAGCTGTATTTTTGTGAATTCTGAAAAGTATACGAAAGCTAAAAATAAAGGAAAAATACAGATCGAGAAATTAGATTTACAAATAACTGAAGTTTTGGAATCTACCGCTAATGCCTATAATTTAATTCTTAAATAAATATGATAATAGATTATGATAATTGTGAAGATTTTGTACCTAACACTTTGATCCAGTTTTTAGGTACGATTTCTAATTATGACTTTAACTTTGATCCAGTGTAAAATCACGTATTGCTAGTGATATTCTAACTCGTTATTTAGAAATTACTAACGATGCATTAGGTCCTCCGAAATTATAAATTATGTAGTTGCATTCACTTTGGTCCAATAAATACTAACTACGTTTATTAATCCTATAATTCGGAAATTATGCTCCGATTCGTCCTCGCAAACATAATTAATAAAATAATATAGATATCAAACTCAATGCTGATCATGCATGTAAATTTAACATCTAAACATCCTTTCAAACAAGAATTCATAATTCACACAAAATCAACAATCCATATATCACATAATAGTCAAGAATCAAATCAAATTTATTAGGGTTTCATCCTAACTCTAGTTCTAGAGAATTTAGCCACTCATATTAGTATTACATATAATAAAGTTGTATGAAAAATAAAACATGAGACAAGATAAACAAATCTGAATTTTAATCTCCAACGGCGGCGTCGAGTCCGTCCAGATCTGTTCCAGATTTGCCTCTATTTCAACTCCCTCTCTTCCTTGAATCTTTCTCTTGTATTTCTAGAGCTGTTTTCCCCACAACGGTGGCTCAATGAAAAAAATCCCTCTCCTCCTTTAGTTCATGCCCTAGCTCCTCTTATTTCTTTTTTCTTTAATTCTTTCCTTGTGGGCCTTCTTATCTCATAAGCCCATCTTCTCCTTATTGGCTCAATGATATTTCTTTGATTTTTTTTTCTTCTTTACCTACATAGAATGTACAATTTGGCTTAATAAGCATATAGTTGATGTCAATTAATTCAATTTAGCTCACAATAATCATAAAAATATCATTTATATTATAATAATATTACATTAAAATGTATGCAATTGTATACTTATCAAGGTAGCTCAAGCTTTCTCTTTTTAATGGTAACTGACTTTCTGTTGCATTTGCTTTTGTTTAGGACTTGATTTCCAGGAGGAGTTCTTTGGAAAGAAAGGTTTATGATGGCTGATACAGGCTCAAAATAACTATTGCAATTTCAAGAAGTGGGGTCAAAAGAGTCTGGAAGTAACCATACATACAACAACTATTGGAAGAACTCAAAAGGGTGCAGCAAAATTTCAAGGCTACACAATAGAGAGGTCATTCAACAGGAGAACAGTGAAACGACAAATATACATGTGATGTCAATACACTAGATGCCCAAAGCAGATTGCTTAAGTTGCATGGATAATGAACACAGAGCCAAGCTGCAAAACACCTTATGGATGGTGTCATTTGTCATCTAATCAAGTAAGCATTCCAAGCTGATTTCCTTCTTGGTGGTACCTTTCTATGTCAGGTAAGCATTACTATCAATTATATGCATTCATTACTATGAACGAAATCTGGAAATGCAGAAACTGCTCTGCTGGAACAAGATTTGCTCATGCATTATCATAGATTGCATTCACTTCTGTAAGTTACATATGCATGAAATTGTAATGGAAGTGCATACTGCATTTTGTTTCTGTGCCCCATGTTGTGTACTACTTCAAAAACATGCTCTCCCGAAAAGCTTGACATTTGCAAATTAATGTCTAAAAAGCTTCTATCTGTTTGAGTGCTTGTTGTGAATAAAATTAAATCTTGCTTGTGAAGTTCTGTCTACTCCAAAACTACATGTTTGATGTTTAAGGAAATGATAGCAAGGCTTTTATGCTTATACTTATGTGCCATATATGTATATATATATATATATATATATATATATATATATATATGGACGGGATAGAGGCACAACGGTCATTATGTGCGGTTCTCTATGTACCACAAATATGTAGGAGATAATCTATATGTTTTGAAATTATCAAACCTGAACTTAAAGATGCATTAGATGGACTGGATACATAATATACGGAAGTAGCAGCATACAGATGGCACATTAATAACACTACATGCATATTCCTAACTAATTATGGCATGACATATATGGAAACTTCAGTCATTAAGAAGACATGCATATATGACAATTAATGCATAAGGGATCCTATGGACAATTCATATAAAATATCAGCAAGGCTGTAGATATCCAGTCACTACCATCAAAGACACACATAGACACATATAAATGTATAACTAAATATTCTGTATACTACAACCAACGTTTAACAGTCAACTTTGTTCTTAACTATAGGATTTCTCCAGCTGAAATAAAGAAATACTAATAAATAATAAGAAACACACAATTTACTTACTATATAGATGGTCTAGTAGCATTTTTAAGTTTTCCGAACATCTCCATAAGAAATGATACTTTTTCTTCATTTTCACGGAGACGTTGCCTAGTCTCAAGTAGTTCATGTTGTTGCTTCTCAAGCTCTTGTTGTTGCTTCTCAAGCTCAGCCTGTTGCCTTTCATTTTTTTCCTCTAGAGTTACAATATGGTCTTTCAAAACAGAATTCTCGTATGTTTGGGTAGAGGAACCAGTAAAACGGGTGCTAGGCGGCTTAGGTCCACGCCCACGTCCACGAATATCCCCGCGTGCTTTCCCGAGCACCAATAAGCATATCTCTTCATCATCGACGGCATTTCCTTCTTCTTGAGACTTGGTCTGCATCTCTACCATTTGATTCTGTATTTCATTTAAAACAAAATATCATAGCATATTATAAACCTTAACTCTTAAGGTTAATCCAAAAAAATTGTACAGAAAGGACATAACTTACATAATTCGATTGCGACTCTTCCGATATCCAACTGCCCTTTTTTTCTTTTGCATTTGAAATGTGCGTCTCCTTATACAAATCAATACAGTTGGCATTCTACAAATTGTTCAAAGAACCAATATAAGTTAGTTAGTTAGAGTCATATTGTCTTTGTTACATTAATGCAATTAATTAAAAAATTATAAGAAAAAATACCTTCTCTCGTTGTATTGCTGCAAAAGTACGTGAGTCTGCTGTGTGCTTACTGTTATTCTTTGCACAAGCAGCTTTTGCTTTTTCTAATTTTCTCTACATATAACCAATGATAAGAATATTATTAACCAATGAGATAAAAAAAATACAATAAAAATGTAGATAAACGAATCTTACGATCCATTCTGGTGAATCAAATTGATCACATAACCAAATCCATTCTTCACGTCCGGCTGCTGAATGGGTGAAGTCCTTATAAGGATTTGCTCAAGCCCTGTCTCCACCACTGACACTCCTAAAGTAGTCATGACACTCATAACGCCAATCTTTATATGGCTCAGAACCAGTATTATGTAAACATGTTATGACTCCATGATCCGATAAATCTAACTCAAACTTGTCTTGCGATAATAAAACAAAGATGTTAGCAACTGCCAAACCATCATAAAGTAGATTATGCCAACTTAAAAATACTTACTGCCATCATAGAATAAATCTCGTTCTTAATAGATTGATCAATCGTACTCCAACCTTTAGTATTTTTTACAGGAGCATAAGTACGAATTAGATATGCCATCTCCCTTGCGAACCAATTTGCGTGTTCACCGACTGGCCTCCATATGCAATTTGGGATATCAACCTTGACTTTCTTCTTATTTCTCAATATATACATTTCCAAATCACTTCATCTATTGCCCGCTCACGGACGTTGCGTTTGTGTGTCAACAGATCCTACTTTGAGGACAACTATGAGATGCAATAATTAGTAAATGACGAAGTTTATTTATAAAAAAAAACTTACCGCTACTAGAGCCATTAGGATCTTGCGTTTCCAAATCAGCAATATTCTGAGTTGATTGTAACGACAGTCGTCTTCTACTAGATATTACCGGCGCCATAAAGATAAATATAGAAAAGCAGCACCTGTATACAAAATTTTATATAACAAATAGAAAATGAGACTTAAAATTAAATAGAAGCAAATTAGTGTATAAGGTTGAGTTTAATCTCACATGTGACTTATACTTCAATTGAGTTCATCATCACTATAGTTGCACTCCTCCTCGCTTTCGTTTTCATTTTGATCTACCCTGGGACGAATGCCTTCTTGGTCGTCCAAGACCTCAATCACTTCATGATCAAGTTCAACTATCTTATTTAAATTATCTATCTCTAGACTATCATCTCCATTTCTTATGCTCGAGCATTCCACTTCTTGATAGGCATCATTGTCTGCGCTGATTACTTCTTCATCAACATATGTGTTTTCTTCATCTTCGCCCCCTCCAAACAACGAGGGATGATATAAATATCGATGTTGCGATTGTTGTGCTACAACCCAATCATTACCTTGCTTTGTATCTTGAACATAAAACACTTGAGTCACATTCATAGGAAACACGAACGGATCATCTTGATACCATCTTTTGGTAATGTTGATGCTAGTAAAGTCATCATCAATCCTTATGGGTTTTTTGTGCTCTAAATCAAACCATTCACATTTGAATAGAAAAACTTGACGGCCCTTGGGATATGCCAAACTCAAGACTTCATTCAAAATACCATAAAAATTTTAAACTTGATCTTTATGATCACCTTGCACACAAATTCCACTATTTTGAGTCAACAAACGACGCTCGCGTTTGTTCGTTAAAAATTTCACTCCATTGACAATGCATCCAGAATACCTAATTGCACGTTTATCTGGACCAAGGGCTAGCGAATATATATCATCTGTAATATCTTGCGTAGTCACAAGGAGATGTCGTATCTATAATAAAAATACATAACAAATAAGTATTCATTAAAGTGTAACGGTTATAAACGAAATTTTTCGATAAACTAATTATTATATACTATTTCATACTCGAATTTTGAACCACGTAGGAAACACATCTCTTTGTCTTGACTCCAAATTAAATGGACTCTCCACTTTAAGAAGCTCCTCATGTTCACTGTAATCATAGGTTATGCTTAGTATGCGCCAAAGAACACAATCCTTTAAAATTCTAAATATTTACCTCAGATATGGAACAACTTCGTCGCAACTATTTAAAAGAAACCAATGTGCTAAACTATACTACTCCTGTGTTAAGAGAATTTGGTTAGCTTTGCCCAACGGTCGAACCTTCTGAGAAAACACAGATAATGTTGTATCAACATATTGCTCTCCATCGTTATGTTGTTCTTGTCGATTGAATCTAGTCTCCAACCCTCGCAAGTATCTAGAGCAAAACATTAGACACTCATTTACTGTATAAGATTCTGCTATAGAACTTTCTTGACGTGCTCTATTACGAACATACGCTTTAAGCGTACCAAGAGCCCTACATGTATAGATGAAATAAAGAAAATCTTTAGAAGATTCAAATAGAGAAATTAAACGAGAATTGAATTGATTCCTATATTAAAATTTTACCTCTCTATAGGATACATCCATCTATAATGAACAGGACCTCCCTTGATGGCTTCTTCCAGCAAGTGCATAGCTAAATGTACCATGATATCAAAAATGCCGGAGGAAATATCATCTCGAGCTTGCAAAGAATAATCACTATGTTCTGTTGCAACTCCTTCAATACATCCAGCCTTAAAGTCTTTGCACATAGTTCTCTAAAAAATTTTTCCAATTCACTGATTACATCCACCACTTCTTTCTTGAGATACCCACGTAAACCAATAGACAGTAAGCGCTGCAACAGAACATGATTATCATGACTCTTCAACCCCGAGATTTTTCCATCCACTGTATTTACACACTTCGAAATATTTGCAGCATATCCATCAGAAAATTTTACAGATTTAAGAAACTCACAAAATTTCTTTCTTTCTTGATGTGATAAAGTGTATGCCGCAATCGGTTTCTCCCACTTATTTGTATCTAATTTCTTTGTATGCAACTCACGTCGTATGCCTAGATCTTCTAAATCCCAACGAGCCTTCAGTGTATCCTTCGTTCTATTATCTACATTCATCATTGTTCCCAAAATGTTATTATAAATATTTTTCTCCATATGCTTCAAAACTTGCTAGCTAGTGAGAACATATATAATATCCATGCATATATAGGATAATCTCAGTCACAACGTTTTCAATATCTCTTTCTTTTGTCTTGATTCAAGTGTGCATATATTCTTTTGCAGAAAAACTTGTTATAGAATATCATATATTGTCATCACTTAAAGATCCAAAAGGAAACCCCATAACAGTGCTAATTCTTATACATAAGATAAGATTCATTACTCTCTTAATTCCATACTAACTAAAGCCTCCAACGCATATATATACTAAGCAAGTTAATTAAAGAAATATTTCCAAAATACAAAAAAAAAAATTGGAAAGAAAAGAAAGATGCAATGGACAAGCTAAAGAGAGTAATGAATTGAATTAATGCATAAGGGATTAATATAAGTTAAGTTAAGAAGCAAAGAGCAAAGATCCCAAGGAAGCAAGCTTTAAAGTTAATCCAATGCATATATATATTAAGCAAGTTAATTAAAGAAATATTTTCAAAATACAAAAAAAAAATTGGAAGAAAGGAAACATGCAATGGACAAGCTAAAGAGAGTAATGAATTGAATTAATGCATAAAGGATTAATATAAGTTAAGTTAAGAAGCAAAGATCCCAAGGAAGCAAGCTTTAAAGTTAATCCAATGCATATATATACTAAGCAAGTTAATTAAAGAAATATTTCCAAAATACACAAAAAACAATTGGAAAGAAAAGAAACATGCAATGGACAAGCTAAAGAGAATAATGAATTGAATTAATGCATAAGGGATTAATATATGTTAAATTAAGAAGCAAAGAGCAAAGATTAGGAACTAAAGTATGTTTGAATCACCTGCATTAGAGTTAACTCTATAGCGCTGAATTCATGTAACAGAAAGTTTTTTGTTATTCTATAGCCTCTTTTATTATCATAGAAATTCTATTTTTCAGTCGGTAAAACCCCTGTTTTGTTCTAGGTAACTAACCTAAATAAGGAGTAAGAAATTATAGTTATTTAAAAGTTGTAATGGGGGACAACTTGGATGTGTGCATAGATGCATTCAAAAACTCGTAACTTTATGCTTTTCCAGAAAAGCTGTGATAGTGATATAGGAGAAAGAAAGAAAGAAAGGCAGGAACAGTTTACAGCAATAGCTGGATTGCTATTGCTGATGGTGAAAAAGAGAAGGCATGAAGAAGGGAATGTTGCAGGCTTCAGCAAACTAAAATGAGTGAGTGACATAGTGTGCAGTGGTAATCAAAGGCCTTGTTGCACATGCATAACAGTCTGAAATTTCATGTACCATAACATTATAGTTCATCAAATACACTTTCACTTATATTTATGTCCCAGGGAATATGATGTAGTATGAGATGAGCCAATGTCAGGTCAATGAATTCCTTCATTGATTAAGCCATCTTGGCTAGCTCTAGATATTTTACAATCCAATGCATTCATATAACAATAAAGCTGAAATTATCACAATGATCAGTTTCTTGCATGTAAATTCCATAGCTGCCATGGTGTACTAGAGTAAAGTTCAATAGAATAAGAATTTGTATGCAGGACGTAATTGATTAAGTACGCCTTTGGACTTCGTATCTAGCTTTACAACTAGCTACCATAATGAAGGTGTATGTAGTTGCTATCTAGCAATCACTTCCAAGATAGATAATAAATGTTTCCAATAATCTGTGCTCTTTGCATAGAACCTAGCGGTGAACAAGCAAAAGATCCAGTTTATATGTTTAATCAAGTTGTATATATAGAATTAGGAAGTGATGTATGTATATTTGTGATAGCATCCATCATGCATCATGTCTTTTTGCTCTTTGTTAGAAACACAAGCAAAACAATTTTGTGGTGGACACTATAACTATTGTGAGAGAATAAGCAAATCGGTGTCATGTCTTGCAACCAAAAGAAGATGCAATATTCCACTATTGCAAAGCAGGGATGATAGATTAGTAGTAAGGAATGGCAAGAGCCGGGATGATTGAGAAAGTTTGCTTTAGTATTTACACTTTCTATCATTGTGAGAGGTCAAGTGGGAATGAACACTACTACATTAAACAGCAAAGAGCAAAGATCCCAAGGAAGCAAGCTTTAAACATAATCCAATGCATATATATACTAAGCAAGTTAATAAAGAAATATTTCCAAAATACAAAAAAGAAAATGGAAAGAAATACCAATTGCCATCATTCAGCTGACAGTATATGAATTCAAGTAAACACATTCAGCTGCCATCATTTCGTGTATATGAATATGGTTTATTAGTACATCCATCCACAGATGCAAACAAAAATCCAATGCGTATTAATACATCCATCCACTAATGCAAACAAAATTACCACAATTATCTATAAAATTATGGAAATGCTGCTGACAGTAAAGGGCATAACAGCTTAACATAAATAACCAAGCCCTCAGTTCAACAGCTTCACCGAAATCAAATTTTAGCTTAATTTGAAATTCTACGACTACAACTTTATGAAAATTTCTAATGCCGACTCTTTCCAAAAACAACGAGATCGGAATAACTATAAACGGGGACGAATTTCTGCCGACAACCAAACATACAGGAGAACACATTTCTGTCGGCAAACAACTGAGTTGTAGCAAAAAAAAAAACCCAGTGACTGCCAGAAAAATTGGAGAACGTACCGGAGGGAAGCTCGCCAGCAAACAAGCATTGAACAGAATCAGACCGGCTGGCGAGTCGGAGCAGCTCGGTCTCACACCGACAGAATGAGAACTTTCGAAATTTCTTTGAAATTTCTTCTCCTAGCGTGGGACGGAAGCAAATCCGGCGAGATGAAGCGGGATTTCTCAAGTAGATCACCGATCAGCGGCAAGGGAACGGTTCCGGCGAAGACCTAACCAAGGCAGCGTGGGAAGGAAATGAACCCGATTGGGTTCATTAAGATATTTTGCCGACTGCAAAGCTTTCCAATCGATAATGTACCGACCGAATACTAACTCAGTCGGTATTCTATCAAAACATTTACCGACTAACTTAGTATTAGTCGGTGATATTCATAAAATACCGACCAAGTGTCTATTTAGTTGGTAAATTTATATGATTTGTCGACTGATTTTTATTCAGTCGGTATTCTACAAAGTTACCTACTGAACGCGTTCAGTCGGTAATTGTCTTTTTTGTAGTAGTGATTGTTGAGAATTAGCACTAAGTCTTTCAAATAACTCGAATGCTTCGTTCTCATTCTTATCTATTAGAGCACCACCACATAAAGCATCTATAATTTGCCTATTTTGATGTAATACACCCTCATAAAAATGCTCTATGATTCTCCATTTTTCAAAACCATGATGAGGGCATTATGCAATAAAACTTTAAAACGTTCCCATGCCTCAAATAATAATTCACCTTCTCTCTTTTGAAAAATTTGAATTTCCCTACGCAAGGATTGGGTCCTCTAGGCAGAGAAGAACTTTTGTAGAAATTTTTGTGACAACTGATCCCAAGTACTAATAGATTGAGCCTTAAGATTATTGAACAATGCTTTCCCTTTTTCCTTAACGAAAAAGAAAAAAGGCGAAGTCAAATTCTTCATCTAAAATTCTATTAATATTGAAAGTTGCACAAATTTTATAAAAATTCTTAACATGAAAATAAGGATCCTCATGTGCTTGCTCATAGAAATGAGGGAGAAGTTGAATCATAGAGGTTGAAGTTCAAAGTGTTGAGATATCTTATCTAGCAGAACAATACAAGAAGTAGTGGCATTATGTTGTGGAAGAACATAAAATTTCAGAGGTCCAAGTGGATGATCAAGTTGTTTGTCCATGATGTGCAGCTGATTCCTTTTTAAGGGATGCAGAAGAGCTTACCTAAATGCAACAAAAAACAAATCAAAATTGCTCTAAACTAAATGCAAAGTTTTCGGAGAAACCTAAATGAATCTAAGAGGGACTAGTTAAATTAAAGTTAAAATAAACAGTCCCCGGTAATGGCGCCAAAAACTTGATGAAGCTAAATTCACCTAAGAAAGTCTAGAAATTCTATCCTAGTTTATGCCATAAGTACACGGTTGTCGTCTACCGTATAGCAAACGCATATTCGATCCATCTAGAGTGAAGCTAACTCTAACTCAAATCACTCTCACAAAATATGTAAATAGAATGATGATTGTTTATCAAACTAAACATGTGTATTAAAACAATGAATCGGAGAACAGAGATGATAAGATAACTAGAATTCTAAAATCCATCAATAGTATCTTTTGCTTGAATTCTTAAATAAGTGTGAGTTTTATTATTAACTAATGCAAAACTTTCGTACTTAATAACTTGGTCTAATCCTTAGGTCAGATTTTAAATCATGATTCTACTCTAGGTCCAATATAGAATCACCTATCTCTAATTTATTTTTACTTTAGTCCAGTCTAGCATTAAACTAGAAATGCATTAAGAATTACGAATAGAAAATCATACAATCATATTAATTTTTATCTATAAAATACTAGTCACAGTTATTAATCCTAATTTTTTATTTTGTTTTGAATGGCACTCGACAAACACAATTAGATATTTCAAACATCAAACTCAATCTTAATCAAGTATTTAAGTTCAAAGTCTAAATTTTAGTAAACATAAAGATTAACAATTCATAATACATTCAATAATTATTCCTCACAATATTAATTATTCCTCACTACATGTTCAAGAATTTAAACAAATTCAACTAACATTTCATCCAAAATTTCCGTCAAGATGTCAAATGAAATAAACAACAGATAGGAAAGAATCAAATCTAGATGATCAGCTTGTTGCAGTTTGCTGGCTCCTTCTCTTTCTTTGTTCTTGATCCACTCCCCACCCTCTGTATGTTGGTTTTGCCCTGCTTGATGATTTTTATACTGCCTCCCCATGGCCGACCCAAACAAAACTTCCCCCTTAAGCCTAGATTTTTTGAGATTATCTCAAGAGTCCAAGCCAAGAATGAATCCACCGGTGATTGATTCTCCAGACACACTTGTATTGAGTGGATAAAAGAAAATTTTAATTTCAAGAGGGTCTCTATGGAGGCGGTGTGGAGAAAAGAAGCTTCGCCTCTAGACGAGGACTAGTGATCCGAATATCCGATCCAATTCTAGAATTTCCCTTCCAATCCAAGATTCAAAGAAAGAGAAGAAGAATTCTCCCTGGTTTTGGACTCTCCTCAATGTTTGATTTGTTACGGAAAAATCACCGAGAAAGCTGCTATGGCTTCTAGAAGATCGAGATTATCTTTCCGTTTGGGATTGCATTTCTCCAACAGAGTTTTTCAATTTTTCATTTCACGTTTATACAATACATATTTTATAAGTATCTAAAAAATTTATTTAAAAATTTAGAAAGTGTAGAAAAACTCTACGTAATGAGATCTTTTTATTACATATTTTTATTATTTTTTTGGAAGTAAAAAAATAAAACTCGTTTTTCAAAAAGGACAAAAAATTCTATTTCAAAAAAACTTCATTTCATAAGCACTCCCAAACGCCCCCAATGCTTGGTGGAGAAAAGCATCGTTCCATAGAGTTGATTGAAATTTTCATATGCTGCTTAGGCTTAGTGTATGGGCTATTTGCCTCCCATTAAGCTATCTTTATCTCTCCATTGTATTTGTTAGTTTCTGATTCTTACTTAGCTTGCAGCTCATTCCTTTCATTTAGTTCCTTCTCACATAACATTCACAAAATAATATAATTCAACTTTATACAAGAAAAATCAATCTTTAAATATATTAAAAGAAGATACTAAATTACACATATTTGTTTCGTTATCATTGTGGTGATTTAAATGTATGTTGGAGTGAGATTTACGAAAAGTTTTTGGTATAGATCCAAACAAAATAATAGAAAACCTCCAAATTTTTCAAAGAGTTAAGGCTTGAAACCTCGAAGCAACCAAAATAATAAAGTTGGAGGGTATTTTTATCCTTTTTGAAAAACGAGCTCTATTTTTTTTACTTCCAAAAAAATAATAAACATATGCAATAAAAAGATCTCATTACGTAGAAATTTTCTACACTTGCTAAATTTTTAAATAAAATTTCTAAGTACTTATAAAATATGTATTAATAAATATGAAATAGAAAGTTAAAAAGGAGCGTTGGTGAAACGCTCCACCAAACGCCCCCTTAAAAGCATCCAGCTGCATTCTTCCTAACTATTTACCCTTTGAGATTAAAAAATGATGTTAAAACCTACTTTCATTCATAGTGTATATTTACCGAGGTAAACATAAAATTTTTATCAAGGTAAACTAAATTTTTTTATTTTAAAATAAATTTTGAAAATGAATTTTTAATAAAAATTTAATTCAAATTTGTATTTATTTAGTTTAAAATTAATTAAAAATTGAAAATGAGTTTAAAAAATAAATTTAAGGTGTAGATAAATAAATCTAAAAGGGGCATAAATTAGGGAAGAACTGTGAAGGCAAGCATTTAATCGTAAACTCTTACTTTTTGGTCATTACCTTATTTGATGGTCGAAATGTGCTTGCACAAAGGAGTTGTCAATTGTAAGTTTTAACGATCCGATCCCACTATTATCACACTTCTCGGCTCAATACCTTTGCTTGTGAAATACTACAACCTTAAGTACGTTGAAATGCGTCTCCCAAGAACTAGAACAGTAAATAGGCAACTGTGGCATTTACGATTAGTTGGTGGAAAAGTCCTCGGTAAGCATCATACCTCCTGGATTGCATTTTTAGAGTCTTGGGAAATGATATGTTGAAAGAGGGACAAAACGCATAGCCACATTAATGGCGAAGTTGTAAAGGAGGCGGAACACACAGGTTCAAGCAAACGTTAATGGAAGTCTAATAAGTGCCATATCTATGAGTTGTTTACAGTTAGTGTTGGTAATTAAAAACTCGTATTACTAAGTGCCACTATAAATTGGAGATTAGGGTGATGCAATGAACATGACAAAGAAAAGTTTGAGATGTGTAGAAAGAAAGTCCGCAGCGCGCCGTGACCGAAAAGAGTAATGTTGAGTAATCGTCGTCAACTCGGACGAATGACATCTCTGTTGGAACCATAAAGACAATTTTGATGATAACAAAGAACTAAGAATTATGATTTATACTAGACTAATAATCTGAAATCAAGTTCTGCAGGATTAGACAAGCAAAGATCATTTTATTTACAGCAGATAATAATAGCCATCATACAGCCAACTGTCATGCTACTACAAATTAAACAGCATACGGAATAGAGGATGCCATAGTCACATTGCAGTCAGCTACTTGACCACTGAAGCACAAGAAGACTTCTCTGTTTCCAAACAGAGCTTTGGGTTCAACGGCAACAAAACTCTCCTTGCTTCAAAAATCCTCTGGACTCACAACGCACTGAAGCAATTCAAATAGAAGATCTACAACGAGAAAAATCATCTTCCTTTTCACAGAAAGGGAAAGCTCTATAATCAAGAGAAGAAAGCACATCATACAAGTCAAGATCTCTAATCAAATCAAGCAGTTAACCAGCAATGCATTAAATATGGACAGCAACTTAGCTAAATTAAGCTTATAATCACTGGCGGCAAATTCAAATTTTTACAATGCATTTAATGCTATGGAGACATTACACAAAAGACAACCGAAAGCAATTAAGGAAGCGGTTGATTAACCGCTGGGCAAATCTACTCCCTCTCTGATGTGAAGAACCACTAATGGAAAAGAGCGCCAACGGCAACGTTCTGCAACGGTTCCTGCAAAGAGACGAAACACTATAAGAAAGGAGGCACAGCAACAAAGGAAGTGTAGAGAGAGAATATAAGAAAAACAGAGAGATACAAGAACTCTACTACTCTACGAAAACAACAAAGATCTTGCTGCTGATCACACTGAAGAAATCTCTCTCAGCAACATATCTGATCAACTCATTCGAAATACTTCATAAACACATAACCCTCATGAGATAGATCTTGTGCTCAACTTATGTTTATATTCCTTGTAACCTTTTACTGACATTATGAAGGTGGTGCTGCAGGCACCGGGAAAGGAAGCTCAAGTGGAGCTTGGTGAAAGCTCTTAGACCTTATAATAGAGCTAGCAAATCAGCCAGGGGGACAGGTATGTCCAGTAGGCTGTTAGGGGTTGTCTTGGTGAAGAAATCTGGTAGAGTAAGTGTGCTTGGTGAAGCACTTTGCTCTAGGTGTATTTGTAGCTTATTAAATTTTTAGTGAAGCTTCGGCTCTGGTGATAGAGCGACCGTGGATGTAGGCAAAGGGTTTTGCCGAACCATATTAAATATCCTGAGTACTACCTTTTTACTTATGTCAGTAAACACTATAACTCTCTCTGTCTGCAGATTACAGAATTGACACAGCCGGCTGTAAGCTTCCTGCCAGTAGAATAACTAAGCTTGACGAAAATTTTTATTGACTAACTCAATTCACCCCTCCCCTCTTGAGTTAATCTTACAGGAAAACCTAACAATTGGTATCAGAGCAGGCCTCCTAAAATCAAAGGTCTAACAACCTTGAGGTAAAAGATCCTTATAGCTAACATTGTTCCTATAGCTTTTGAAGGTAGATCTTCCAATAGACCACCACTCTTTGATAGAACAAATTATGGCTATTGGAAAACCAAAATGACAATCTTTATTCGAGCACAACACTTCACACTATGGAAAATCATACGAGACGGACCAATCGTGCCAACTAAAGCAGGCCCAGGTGGAATACGCATCCCCAATGCTGAACGTGAACACAATGATGAAAATAACAAGCTCATATCAATGAATGACAGAGCCATGAACCTTCTCTACTACGCACTTGATCCTAATGAGTTCAACCGAATCAGCGATTGCAACACCGCCAAAGAAATATGGGATCAGCTTGAGGTAACGCATGAATGAACCACTCATGCATGAGTATGAAAACTTCAGGATGAGCCGAGGTGAGTCCATTACTCAGATGTTTACTAGATTTACTAACATCACAAACCCTCTGAAGAATTTAGGAAAAGTTTTCAAACCCGAAGATCTGAAGTGGAAAATATTAAGAGCTGTGCTGTCAACCTTTGGATCGAAGGTAGATGCCATAGAAGAAAATCCAACCTTTCCTCAAATGTCTCTAGATGAACTAATTGGCAAACTGATGGCCAAAGAACTGTCACTAAAGAAATCTGATCAACGTCCTGAAGGGATTGCATTAAAAATAAATGACCAGCAGGTAAGTGATTCCTCCTCTGATGAAAACATTGCACTCTTAACCCGTAAATTTAAAAGTTTTCTCAGAAGAAACAAGTTTAGAAAAAGAAGGTTCTTGGAAGAAACAATAGAGGAGAAGAAAGACAAGACACAAACTGCTTCAACTGCAACAAACCAGGACATTTCAAGAACGAATGTCCCTTGCTCAAGAGATCGAAATACAAAGACACAAGAAGGAAACGAGCTATGGCAGCCTGGAGCAATGAAGATGAAAGTTCATCAGAAGACAGTCAGACTAAGACAGAGAAAAATGAAGAAAGCAATCTATGTCTGATGGCAGATCATGAAGATGCAAATGAGGTAAACTCTACTGATTATGATGACTCTAATGAAGAATTACAAGATGTATTTGATGAACTGTATGCAAAATATCTACATGCTAAAACTGATTACAAAACTATGAAAGTATGCATGCATAAATTTAAGGATTAAAACGAATATCTAAAGAAAGAAATATTTGCACTAAAAAATGCCTTAGAAGACAAAACTGATGCCATAAAAGACACACTGCATGCAGACTATGACCATATGAATTCTAAACTATGTGCACTGCATATTGAAAATAAGCACCTGATTCAAATAAATGAAAAACTTCATGTCAAACTAAATGAATGTAAGACTGGAGAACTAACAAGTTACACAGAAAGCTCAAGTATAGACATGATAAAGAAAATTGCTGAACTTGAGAAGTTGAACGATGCACTGAGTCGAGAAGTGGATAGATTATCATATCCCACCCTTCCAGATCTTAAGCCATTTATGACTGATTATACTAATATGCACGTGAAAGAGAGTAAGCTGATGGAAGAAAATAAAAAACTGCTTCAAGAAAACAAAAGTCTGCAAAGTAAGAATCTTGACCTTGAAGCTTCACAGGCAAAATTTGTTAAAGGAAAAGATAGACTTGATGCAATACTGGGAGCTCAACGCAGCCCATACAGAAAAGAAGGAATAGGATTCATACCAACATCTAAAGCGACTGGTAAACAAATCTCAAGGTATGATCAGCCCTCTACTAGCTACACAGGTATGGTGACAGCAAGGATGTAAAACAAAAATTCGATGCCTAAAGCATGCACAGCAAATAGGTCTTATTCCACAACACCTTTTATCAAATGTTTCCATTGTGGCAGAAAAGATCACAATGTTAATTCTTGCTGGCATAAAAAGAACGCTAACAAAATAAAAATAATATGGGTTCCAAAAGGAACATTTAATAGTACTAACTCTCTAGGACCCAAAGAAATTTGGGTACTTAAGCACTAAAATTTCTTTTGCAGGAAGAAGAGGAGCTAACCCGACTGAAATATAGCAAATGGTATTTGGACAACGGGTGCTTAAGACATATGACAGGAAATGAAAAATATTTCAGCAGTTTCCAAAAACAATTCGGGAGAAATGTAATCCTTGGTGACAATAGTAACTGCAAAGTAATAGGTGTAGGAAAAATAGATAATCCTTCATCCCTCTGCATAGAAAATGTTCTTCATGTTAAAAAATTAAAACATAACCTAATAAGCATAAATCAACTATGTGATAATGGATTCAAAGTCAACTTTGATAATCACTGCTGCTCAATCGTTAACTTGTCATCTGGAGAAGAAATATTGAAGAAAATCTGCCAAAATATTTTTGGGGTGAAGCTGTTAACACTGCATGCCATATCATTAATCGTGCATTTATTCGCCCTATTCTTAAAAAGACTCCTTATGAGCTTATAAAGGGAAGAACTTCAAATATTGGCTACTTAAGAATCTTTGGATGCAAATGTTTCATACCCAATAACGGGAAAGATAATTTTGGAAAGTTTGATGCAAAAAGTGACGAAGGTATTTTTCTCGGTTACTCCTCAACATCAAAAGCATATAGAATCTTTAATAAACGAACCATGATTGTTGAAGAATCTATGAATGTATTATTTAATGAGTCTAACAATGGGACGAGAAGAAATCCAGAACTAGATGCAGGATCAGAAGAAGAAGAAGAGCTGTTCCCATCGACAGAAACACAACAAATTACAGAGGCTCAAACAGCTGACGAACAGCTAGCTAAAATAACAGAGAAAGGACAGACTTCATGAAATCTACCCGATCAAGCAGAAATCAATAGACCTTTCAGGTACAGACACAGTCATCCACAGGAAAACATACTAGGTGAGGTAAATGAAGGTATAAAAATTAGATCTCATTTTAAAAATAACTTCATGGAACATTCTGCATTTGTGTCAAATCTAAAACCAAAATGCATATATGATGCTCTGACAGATAGCTCATGGATTACTGCTATGCAAGAAGAATTAAATCAGTTTGAAAGAAACAATGTATGGCACCTTGTTAGAAAACCTTTAAACAAATCCATCATAGGAACTAAGTGGATATTCAGAAATAAATTAGATGAGAATGGCAACATAATTAGAAACAAAGCTAGACTAGTAGCAAAAGGATACAATAAAAAAGAAGGAATAGATTTTGATGAAACTTATGCTCCTGTTGCACGCCTTGAGGCTATTGCATGTCACAAAGACTTCAAACTTTTTCAAATGGATGTTAAAAGTGCCTTTCTAAATGGATTCTTAAAAGAAGAAGTTTATGTTGAACAACCTCCAGATTTTGAAAACACAAATTTTCCAAGTCATGTCTACAAACTGAACAAAGCTCTCTATGGTCTGAAACAAGCTCCCAGAGCTTGGTATGAGCGGTTAAGCACATTTCTGATTGAAAAAGACTTCAATCGAGGTAAGAGTGACTTAACTTTGTTCACATTACATGAAGATAATGACATGTTAATTGTGCAAATTTATGTAGATGATATAATATTTGGTGCCACTAACGAAAGACTGTGCAGAAAAATTTCTGACTTGATGCAAGAAGAGTTTTAAATGAGCCTGATGGGAGAACTCAATTATTTTCTTGGCCTACAAATTAAACAACTGAAAAATGGCATCTTCATAAGCCAGAGTAAGTACATCAAAGAATTGATTAAAAAATACAGCATGGAAGGAAGCAAGGAGATCAGCACTACAATGTCTACCTCTTGCAAACTAAATCGAGATGAGACAGGTAAAGGAGTTGATCAAAAACTATATAGAGGTCTGATTGGATCACTCTTATATCTCACTGCCAGTAGACCTGATATTCAATTTAGTGTATGCTTATGTGTTAGATTTCAAAGCGATCCAAAACAGTCACACATGATAGCTGTAAAACGAATTGTTAGATACCTAGTTGGAACCAAGGAATTAGGATTATTCTACCCCAGAGGATGTGAATTTAATTTATATGCTTATGCTGACGCTGATTTTGGTGGTTGCAAGCTTGATAGAAAAAGCACAAGTGGTTCATATCAGTTTCTAGGAAGCTGTCTGGTTTCATGGTGCTCCAGGAAACAAGCTTCAGTAGTAATGTCAACTGCTGAAGCAGAATACATAGCTGCTGGAAGTTGCTGCTCTCAGGTACTTTGGATAAAACAATAACTTCTTGACTTTGGTTGTGATTTTAAGAATGTGCCTATATTCTGTGATAATACTAGTGCCATCAAGTTAACTAAAAATCCTATTCAACATTCACGCACAAAGTACGTTGATTTAAGACACAATTTTATTAGAGAGCATGTTGAATGCAATAATATAGTGTTAAATTTTGTTAACTCTGAAAATCAACTGGCTGACATATTCACTAAACCTCTAGGATTTGACTCATTCTCAAGAATTTGCCATAAGATAGGCTTATGCATAATATAATCATGCTCTGGTCTGCCTCTTTGTTATGTACATACATATATAGATTTCAGCATCAAAGCAGTCGCACAATAGCTGACTGCAGTTATTAAAACAATAGTAAGCAGCTGACCGGTCACGTGCTGAACACATGACACAGCTGACTCATGCTAGGCTGCACGCATTATAAGCTAACCCGTCTAGGCAGCTCCTCACAACTCATCGTCCTCATTTTGAAATCAAAAAATTCCCTCTCGCTCTCCGAATCCTAGGTCTCAAACCGTACTCCAAATCTCCAAACTTTTGCCATGGCCAAGAAAAATCAAAAAGCTCAGTCAAAGCGTTCCAAAACTGTCCACGGCAACAACGATAGATTCACTGGGAAGGAGGAATTTGAAAGATATAGTCGGTAGCTAGCAATTCCAATCCTGACGCCGGCAAGCATAAATTTTGACGACTTCAATTACTTCGGGCTTGAGGTGGATGAACTCTTTGAGGCGCAAGGCTGGATAGCGTTCAACGACTGGCCGGGAGAATTCTCAGAGGAATGTGTCAGAATGTTCTATGCCAACCTACATTCCACCGGGAACTCCTCTGTTCAGACAATGATGAACGGAATTGAGATCAATTTAGAGGCACGATCCATGTCGCTGATGCTGGATATACCTTACTGGGAAGAGATGCCGCCTGCTAGTGACTCCAAATTGAATTATCTAAAGCAAGCACTGGACACAGACGTGGTGACAAAGCTTCAATACGATTCGGCTGCCCACCTGCCTCTATTACCGAGGGCTCTGTGCCATATCATCTCCAAAATGATAGTCCCACGGTCACGGAGCCGCAACATTATCACCAACTATGATGCATTTTTGCTATGGAGGTTAGTGAAGAAATTGCCCATTAATCTCTGTGAAGTAATGTTGCATCATATGACAAGAGTATCCAAGTCCGGCAGCAAACACTTCCCATATCCTCATGTCATATGTAGAATATGCCAACTTGAAACTGTGCCAATGAGGACTTTGCAAGTAAAGAAGATGTTCAAGATGGATGCAAAATTTTTGAGAGGGATCACTGAGGCAGAGGAAAAATTAGCATCCAAGTACCCTCCAGCTGACATTGGCTCCACTGACTAAGTGCCTCACGAACATCTACAATGCCATCTTGGAGCAGACAAAAGAAATCAAGAAGCTGAACACCACCTTTGAACAACTCAAAGAAGCAATCTGCCAGTCAGAGCACCCTAAAAACAAGACTGCCCAAGAAGACTCCAAATCTGAAAGTGCCAAGGCCTAGGAATATGCAAGGGAGGATGCAGATCACCCAGACATGGACAGAAATGAACACTCTGCAACTCCAGATAATGCCACTGAGCATCCATTGCATATGGAGTCACCTACAGAGTGCACAGCTGAAGCAGCCACTGGAGAACCGAACCAAGGAGCTGAGCCACTATCCATTACCATCTATGCAGCCCCTCTGCAGGAGGAACCTTTGTCCCAAGAACCCCCAACCGAGACTCAATCTGAAGCTCAACTAGAAATGCCTTGTGAACCCCTCACCACTGAACTTCCTATCTCTGACCCTCCATCAGCTCACTCCAACGTTCCTAGCCTTCCTCCTAAACGCAAGAACCTAAAACGCAAGTCTCACAAATCAGTCTCCAGCTCCCAAGCCTTTGTTGATGAGGATGTAGTAATGCTTCCTCAATCCTCTGCAGCAAAACCCAAGCATCAACGCCCTCGACCTCCTGGCTGTAGGACATCCTCTAGGCGTAAAAACATTTAGTAAAACTTTGATTAGGATTAGCTTGCTTACTTACTACTGCTTTAATGTCTATGTTTGGATATTTGTTTACCACTGCCTTGACGTACTACTTATCATTTGCTATGTTTGACTGTGCTCTTAAATATTTGTTAAGTTTTTAGCTGTTTTACATTTTATACCAACTTTTTGAGATGACAAAGGGGGAGAAAAATAGGAGAAAGAATTATTGCTATTACATGATGGCATACAAATGCTATTACATGGCTGAAATTGAGGGGGAGCAATGAGTCATGTACAGGTAAATAAAATAGATGCACCAGTTGAGGGGGAGTCATGCACATGTATAGCAATTTTCAATTCCAAATGATGGCTTATGAAAACACAAATCAATAATTCTTAATTTGTTTGTCATCATCAAAAAGAGGGAGATTGTTGGAACTATTTTGATGATAACAAAGAATTAAGAACTATGATTTATATTAGACTAATAATCTGAAATCAAATTCTGCAGGATTAGACAAACAAAGATAACTTTATTTACAGCAGACAATAACAGCTATCATGCAGCCAACTATTATGCTACTACAAATTAAACAGCACACGGAACAGAGGATGCCATAGTCACATTGCAGTCAGCTGCTTGACCACTGAAGCACAAGAAGACTTCTCTGTTTCGAAACAGAGCTTTGGGTTCAACGGCAACAAAACTCTCCTTGCTTCAAAAATCCTCTGGACTCACAACGCACTGAACCAATTCAAATAGAAGATCTACAACGAGCAAAAATTATCTTCCTTTTCACAGAAAGGGAAAGCTCTATAATCAAGGGAAGGAAGCACATCATACAAGTCAAGATCTCTAATCAAATCAAGCAGTCAACCAGCAATGCATTAAATATGGACAAGCCAACTCAGCTCTTTTGTTTCAGACAGCAACTTAGCTAAATTAAGCTTATAATCACTGGCGGCAAATTCAAAATTTTACAATGCATTTAATGATATGGAGACGTTACACAAAAGACAACCGAAAGCAATTAAGGAAGTGGTTGGTTAACCGCTGGGCAAATCTGCTCCCTCTCTAACGTGAAGAACCACTAATGGAAAAGAGCGCCAACGGCAACGTTCTTCAACGGTTCCTGCACAGAGACAAAACACTATAAGAAGGAAGACAGAGCAACAAACAAAAAGTAGAGAGAGAGAACACAAGCAAAACAGAGACATTCAAGAACTCTACTACTCTACGCAAACAACAAAAATCTTGCTGCTGATCACACTGAGGAAATCTCTCTCAGCAACCTCTCTAATCATCTCATTAGAAACACTTCATGAACACATAACCTTCATGAGATAGATCATGTGCTCAATTTCTGTTTATTTTCTTGTAAGCTATTACTGACTTTGTGAAGGTGGTGCTGCGGGCACCGGGAAAGGAAGCTCAGGTGGAGCTTGGTGAAAGTTCTTAGACCTTGTAATAGAGCTGGCAAATCAGCCAGAGGGACAGGTGTGTCCAGTAGGCTGTTAGGGGTTGTCTTCGTGAAGAAACCCGTTAAGAGTAAGTGTGCTTGGTGAGGCACTTTGCTCTTGGTGTATTTGTAGCTTATTAAAGGTTTAGTGAAGCTTTGGCTCTGGTGATAGAGCGACCGTGGATGTAGGCAAAGGGGTTTGCCGAACCACGTTAAATATCCTGAGTACTATCCTTTTTACATATGTCAGTAAACACTCTAATTCTCTCTGTCTGTAGGTTACAGAATTGACACAGCCGGCTGTAAGCCTGCTACCAGTAGGATAACTAAGCTTGACGAAAATTTTTATTGACTAACTTAATTCACCCCTCTCCTCTTGAGTTAATCTTACAGAAAAACCTAACAGAATGAATATAGGCACTCCCTTCCCTCTAGTCACTCAATTTTTACTGCAAACACTCCCCTAATCCGACTGTCTGGATGTGTTTCATCATTTGATTCGACACTGCTAATGAGAAAGCTACGGAGTCACTGTAGATGCTCATTTCTTTTTTTTCTCTTGTTCTTCGAAGTGTCTCTCGCCTCTCCCGAGCGAGGTGCTCCCTGCCGCTGCTAGGCTTTGTTCTCCCAGTTCTCTCTCTTCCATCAAGCTATGACTTTCTCTCGTCTGGTCTTCATCTTCGATTTCCTCCTCTCAATTGTCTTAGTTTTTGGCTCCTTTTGCGCTTTTCTCTCTCGGACTAAGCAGATCTCGCCCTCATCTTCGTCTCCCACCCCACTACGGCTTCTCTCGTCCGATATTCGTCTCTTATCTCCTCCGATATTCGTCTCTTGAACTGGACGCATCCCTACAGCTCTTATCTCCTCCGATATTCGTCTCTTGAACTGGCCTTCGCCTCTTATCTCCTCCGATATTCGTCTCTTGAACTGAACGACTCCCTACAGCTTGTGCGGTCTTCGTCTCCGATTTTTTGCGCGTACGGTGGGAAGCTTTGTCTCATCAAGATTTGGGCTGGAGAATATCTCTCTCCCTCTAGATCGAAAGTTGATTTCTAAGCTGCCCCCATCGGAATTTGATTTCTGAGTTTGATGATGTTTTGTTTTAATTTGGACATTTTGTTTTGATTTGGATGATTTTTTTTATTTTTGTTGATTTGTTTTTAATTTATGGTGTATTGGTTTGATTTTATGGTGCATTGGTTTGATTTTATGGTGTATTAGTTTAAATCGGTTGTTCTTTGTGTGGTTGTTGAACTGCTTATGGTGCTTTCTGCATGCCTGTGCATGTTGGAACTAGGAAACAATGGAATCAAAAGGTTAGGTTATGGTCCTTTTTATTCATTCTGTGTTCATGTTCAAGATGAGGCAATGATGGTGAAAGAAAATGGCATGATTTAGGATTTGTTACACTCTTTGCTGTTCATTCTTCCTGTTTTTGTATTGCCCTTAAAGTAGCAGTAAGGTAGTAGGATGGCCAGTGGCTACTTAGTCAGCTGGCAACCACTGCAGCTGTATCTTAAAAAAGGCAATGCAGAGAGGTGAGAGCAATGGATAGGTGAGAAAGGCGAATCTGAGCTTCCCTCGACTCCTCCTCTCTCTATTGTTGTACTTGTTGGAAAGAATGTTTTAAGTTCTTTCAGTTGTGGTGATATTTGCATTTGGTGTGATCAGCTTATTTGCACTGTTGTGGATGAAATCAAGATGCTTTTGTTCATGCTCTTTTCATGTAAGAACATGTGGTTACTACAGCTTAGGAATCAAGGCATCCAAGTGTTTGGCACTTCCTGTATAATCTAGTATTACCAACGTAATACTAGCAGGATATTGATAGTAGTGGAATACTCAAACAAAATTTTATCAATGTTATCTGGAAGTTTATAATGAAAATGCTATCAATGTGATGTTATCAAGAAATGTACAATTGAAACTTTGAATGAAATTTTTTGTGTAAGAGAAATGTTACACTATTTACTTTTTAAGTGTTTTTTGGCTTTGTCTAATTTAGTTTAACTTAAACAGTTCATCTTTCACTGTTTACTTGTTCAATTCATTGTAACAATAATTTATTTTTCTAATGCAGATATTTATTTCATCTTCATTCATTAATTTTCTTTATAGATGACATTGTTCACTTCTAGATAACCATTCAATAACTACTGAGATTGAGATATATTTATTCAATTCATCAGCCATTGAAAGGTAATCGGATAGATCCAGTCAATAAGATTGTTAGCAATTTCATACAACATTCTCACTGTAAATCTCTAGATTGCACAAATATTTTAGTATATCTTTTCCAAATTACACAAACATTTCTATAGATCATTTCTAAATTACATCAATTTACAAAACATAGCCCTTAGCACACTTCAAGCATTCTTTCCAACTTTCAACAAACCTATTACAGCAAGCACACCTGGTCGACAATATTGGGTTTGTCTATATGCTAATTACAACATCAAGCACAGTCCTCAGCACACTTGAAGCATCCAGCTTTTTGTAATATGCTGGTATCAACTATGACTTTGATGTAAATGCTTGTTGTAATAGCATTCTTTCATTACTGTCCATATGCGGCTATCAACTATCAACAAGCATTGTATCCATATACTGATTACAACATCATCAGCAGTCAGCACCTACTAGATCCGATTTTATTACCATTGAATTAAAAGCAAAGCAAAACAAATCAGCAATACATTATAAAATAAATCAACCAAATCTGTCAATACACAAGTAAACAAACTTCAACAAAATCTCTGACCATATTAACCATCATTGCAACCAAAAATTTGAAAGCTACCAAAATATCATAAGCTAATCAAACCATAAAATTGAAGCTGCAAGAATCTACGGATAAACCCAAATCAACTGGACATAGTTAGATCAACAAAGACCTGTAAGGAAAGCCACATATCAGCAAGCCAACAGTCCCATGCAAGCAGATTCACAAATGAAATAACAATTCATTCAAAACTTCAAAAATAAAAAAAGTATACTGACGTTTTGAAGTTTTTTGCTTCGCTTTTAACATAAACAAAAACTACAGATCATCAACGAGCTTCTGCAGTAAAGAAACATCAATAAGTATTAAAAAGCTAAACATCGAAATAAAAACATCAAAATAAAGACACGATAAAATTTTGAAACCAATTTTTTTATCTTTCCCGCTAATTTCGAACAAGCATAACAGTCGGAAAGATCATATTGTTGAGAAAACATTAAGCAAAGTCATCAAAAAAATCAAGATGGAGGAGATAAAATTTTGGCATCGTCTCTGTATACCGAAATCGAATTTTTTTGCGGTGCTCAAAATCGAGAACCATTTCATAGTCGTGTTGGCTCAAACTTTGGCCGAAAGGGCCAAACGTCTCCCCACTGATCGAAAACAAATATTCAACCTCAAACGTCTCCCTTTAGCGGCGAAAGCAGAGATCTAGTTTCTGCTCAGTGGTGTGAAAGGATTAATCTTGAAAACTTGCGGGAGTGACGAATCTGCACAGATGTTAGAAGAGAAGAAGAAGAAAAGAAAAAGAAGGAATCGAACGACATGAATTGAAAGAAGATGGAAGCTAGAGGAAAAATTCTGGAGAAGGTTGGGAGCGGGAGAGGAATCGGGAGCACGGAGGAAGAAGAAAAAAAAAATGAGGAGAAAACACGGAGAGAGAATACGTAAACGAGTAAATCTGATAGAGTGTGATTGCATCTCAACAGTTGGATGTAGGGAGTGCCTACTGTCACAAAGGAGTGTCTATAGAAGAGAGAGTGCTCATATCTCTCCCCATATATATAGATATATATATATTTTTTTTCTTCCTCCCGAGCTTGCTGCCATCTCCCTCCCCGGGCGCTGATTTCTAGCAACCGCGCCTCATTCTTCCCCTACACAGGTTCAATTCTTCCTCTTCTTCTTCTCCTTCCTTTAATCCCTCTCAAAATTTCCTTCACAAAATAGAGTATCGTGTCGAGAAGGACAATACGGTGGCTGATGCATTGTCATGCTATTCGGAGGCAACTCTTGCTGCCCTCACTACTCTGAATCCCTCATTTTGGAATGACTTACTCCATGGCCAGCAGGAGGACCCGATAGTAACAAACCCTCTCCAAACAATGCAGGAGGGATCTCGGACAGAGCTAACAACAACTGGAGGATTTCTTCTTTATTATGGTCGCATTTGGGTTCCTATAAGCCGACTTTACGATCGCAACTCCTCTTTGAGACCCAACAGTTTTACTGGCCTAGACTTGCCAAGGATGTTCAACGACACATATCAGTGTGCATCACTTGTGCCCGAGCAAAAACCGAAAGTCTACGTCCTGCGGGATTGCTTAACCATTGCCCATTCGGGATCGCATTTGGACAGACGTTTGACGGACTTCAAGTATCTATAGGAAAAAATGATATAATGGTTATTGTTGATCAGTTATCTAGGTATAGCCATTCGTTCCATTCCTGAACCCCTACACAGCAGTTAGTGGCGAAAGCTTTTGCTAATGAGGTCATCCGATTGCATGGAATTCCCTCCTCCATTGTGTCTGACCGTGATCCAACATTTCTTAGCTCATTTTGGAGAGAACTCCATCGCCACCAAGGAACGTCACTACATATGAGCTCCGTATACCACCCTCAGTCGAACGGCCAAACGGAGATTGTTAATAGGTGATTAGAGACATATCTACACTGCTTTGTTGTGGATCACCCACGCCAATGGATGCGTTGCATCTATTAGACTAAATACTTGTACAACACTTGCATTTACTCATGTATCAATATCTTCCCTTATGAAATTGTCTATGGGCGACCACTGCCTCCTCTCATAAAATTACTATCTATGGGCCGAAACCTTTAGATGTGGTTGGAACACAGCTAAAAGCAAGGGATGCCATCGTACGCGAGTTGTGCATCATTTGCTTCGGGCATAGAACCAAATGAAGCAATTCGCTGATTTGCCATCACCGAGAGAAACAATTTCAAATAGGTCATTGTGTGTGCTCCTGAAACTACAACCCTATCGGCTAGACGTCATTGGCGAAAAGGTGTGACAATAAACTACGCCACCATTTCTGTGGGCCATTTGAGATTCTGCAGAAGATTGGACTAGTAGCTTACAAGCTTAAGCTTCCAGTCGATGCTCGTGTCCACCCTATTTGCCACGTTTATCAGCTTAAGGATGGACGATTCATCCCTCCAGAGGTGCTTGATCATCTGCCATCATGCCTAAAGGATGAGTTCAATTCAGAGCCAACAGCGAAATAGTGCGGAACAACGGTACAGAGACACTCGACCAACCTGGCGAGTGTGTTACTAATCACCGTCTATGCCAACTCCTTTTACCCTCCTCTAGGATGATGCCGGATTTTCAGAGGAGGGGGATGCAATTAATACTACTGAAATGCAGAGGTTCAGAGAAAAATATGGAATTGAGGAGCCCAAAGGAAGAGCATCACGGTCACGCAGGCAGCCAAAAATAAAAAAGTCAGCTTGTGTGGGTTATTCTTGCACTTATGCACATAAGGCATGCATTTATGAAAGAAGCTTAGAAAGTAGGTGTAGTGTAGTAGTAGCTGATTGAGTACTAGATAGTGCGGTTATAAAGGAGTTTAGCATCTAGTAGGAGTCTTGTATTTAGAATATGCATGTAGTTAAGAGTTTGATATTTAGAAGAATACTTAGTAATCATGAGAACTAAGTATTCTAGAAAGAAAAGTATTTCATTTTGTAGTAAACTCTAGCCAGTAGCTACGAGTATAAGTATTTGGGTGCACTTCAGAAGAAGGCATCAAGAATAAAGAGCTTATTTATTTCAATCACTTCCTTGCTTGTTCATCTATTCGGTATCTTGTTCGTCTTCTTGTTCTTATCTTGTTGCCTTACTTTCAATTGTTCGTCAAAGTGGCACATAATACTGCTATCTCAAACTTGTGAATATAATTGAAATTCTTTGAATGTGAATGTAATACTATCAAAGTGAATGAATGTTGAAATGTTTAATGAAAGTTTGTTTCAAATGGATGGTTGTTCTGCTGTGAAATGTTCTGTGGATCCTACGTAAAATGCTCAGAACACAAACTATACAAAGCAAACAGTGAAAGCTTTCAAAAAATTATAGAGGGCAGTTTTGTTATTTCAATATCATGTTTAACACCACTAGCGGGAGAGTGTTAGATGATATGATGTTACGCGGTAAAAAAAAAACACCATCCTATAATTTCTAGTGAAAGCTCAAAAGCTCTCTTATCTCTCTGTTTTGTTTTCTCTATTCTCTGCTTTCAATTTCAATTGCCAACACCGATTTTTCTTCGTATTATGGAGGCTGCGTCTTCTTCTCTTCCCACACCATATTTAGGGATGACTTTTGAGAGCCTCGATGCTGTGAAATTTATATAAACTATGAAAAAGTATCAGGATTTGGCACAGTTACAAGAATAACTCATAAAAGAATTTCCAATTTAGTTGAGGTGAGTATTTGTCAAATGTCTTGTAACCGTTATGGTAGTCATATAGGCCATCAACCACAAAAGATAGATGACTAATCCCAGAAAGAAGTGAAGAAAAGAAAAAAATATGAGTATAGTGAAATATGAATGCCCTGCAACAATCAGGATTAAAAAAAGGCATTGGAGCATGGTAAATGGTTGGTTATAAATGAGAGCACAACCACGATCTTATCAGTTCAACAAAAAAAATGCGTATGCCTGTTTGTAAAAATTTGCCTATTGCAGTTAAGAATTTGATCAACTCATTCCGTGGTGAAGGCTTACTTGTAAGTAAAATTGCAGATATACTTAACGAGTCACAAAATGGCATCGGTCAAAGAGAATGTTGGAACCATTTATGTGGCTCGTAGGAGTACAAGAAGTCTATTGGTGGTGATGATATTGCTGTGTTGAATTTCTTTAAGTAGAAGAGCATATATGATCCGAATCTCTATTTTATGCACTATAGATCGATAATGAAGAATACAAAATCTTTTTGGGTAGATGGTTGATCACGTACTCAATATCAGTATTTTGATAATGTGATTTTCTTTGACATCACCTACCGCAAGAGTGTGTATGACATGCCATTTGCTCCATTCATTAGAGTTAACCATCATATGCAGTCAATCTAGTTTGGTTGTGCATTACTTTTGGATGAGATAGAAGAATCATTTCAGTGGCACTTTGAGACCTTGCTTGCAGCTATAGGTGGCCGTGCTCCATCTTTAATAATGACAGAATAAAATAGAGATATGACTGCAGCAATTGCAAAGATATTTTCATTACACGACATAGATTTTGTTTGTGGCATATCATGAGGAAATTCGCTAACAAGCTTTCACACATTTATTTCAAAAAACCAAAATTCAAAAAAAATATCAAGTCGTGTATTCGGGAAACTTATATTCCTAACACCTTCGAAAAGAGGTAGGAGGAATTAATATCAGCATACGAACTACAAGAGAATGAATGTCTAGAGAAAATTAACGAGATTCGAGATAAATGGGCACCGGTTTATCATTTGGATATATTCTATGTAGGCATGAATAGTACTTTAAGAGCTGAAGGTATGAATGCTATCTATAAAGATTCTTTTCAACCAACAACTCTTCGAGAATTTGTATTGAAAAATGATAATTGTTCGAGTCAACTTGTTGCAAGAGAAAAGGAGGATTATACTAGTGAGTGCTCATGCCACATTGTGGATAGTAGTAGTTTTTTTTTTTAAAAACTGCAACAAAAGTGTATATGAAAAATGTATACGATAGATTCAACAAAAAAATTGAGAAAGCTCAAGTTGAGTATGTCTTGCATGATGACTAAAAAGGTACTAATGGTTGTACGACATACACTTCTAAGCCTCGAATGAAATGGGATCAACAAAAATGGAAGGTGACGTTCAATTCAACCACGAAGAAAGGTAATTGTGAGTGCAAACTAATTGAATTTTTGGGGATTCCATATGGGTACCTTCTAAAGTTTTTCAGAGTCGTGATATAAAGCTCCCAAATCACTTTGTTCTTGAAAGGTGGATGAAAAGGGGCTAAAAAATATAGTGCCAAGTATGATGCTACACTAATAAGTGGCCACGAGAGGTCTGATCTATTGAGAACTACTCAACTTCAGATGGTTTACAATAAATTGATTTATGAAGCGGCTAAAACCGATGAAGGATACTAAATAATGTTGCAAGCATTATAAGAATTATCACATTGGCTTAAGGAAGTAAGAAAGACTGACAATAGGGATAAAAGTTCAGTTGATGATCCAGGTAGTATAAATGTGAGCTTACCGGCCTAATTGATGCCTCTTAAGTTCTACTTTTAAATTCAAACATCTCACAAACGAAAGGAAAAAAAAAAAGGAAATATTTATAAGAGCACTATCAGAATTAAAGAAGGTTTCGAAGAAGCTACTGCAAAAGTCAAAGCGAAGCTAGGCAAAAACTGTGCTTATAGTAACAAGCATGCTGTCAAACATGACAAGCAAAATTGTCCTGAAAATTCAAATAGAAAGAACAAGACAAGAAAGTGTAGTAATTTGTTTAATTTGATTCCTATATACTAACTTTGTTTTGGAAAAAACATTCGAAATTGAGATTTGCCTTTACATTGTTACTTCATAGTTCTTACTAGAGACGATGAAGATAAAAACAAAAGTGAACATGGAAATAGTGTTGATAAAAAGTTACCTGTTACAATTGTATGTACTATCAACTAGTTGTATGCAAGGTTGTCAAAATCGGGATCTTAGATATGATCGTTTAGCTTGAGTATAATCGTAAAATTGGGATCTTACAGTAAGATCGTAAAATTTTACATACCGATAAAAGATTATACTTGAGTATAATCTTTTATAAAGTTTTTCTAAAAGAATTTTTAGTACATTTAAAAGAATTTTAAAGTTTTTTTAAATTTTATAAAAAAATTCCTCTATATTTTATAGAAAATTTCTCAAAATTATACCTTTTCAGAAAACCTTCAAAACTTTATAGAAAACTTACTACAATTTTATAAAAAAGTCCTTCAAATATAGTTAATTAAAAAAATTTTTTAAAAAGTAAAATCGTATAAGATCGTAAAAAGATCGAGATCTTACCGATTTTAAAATTTAAATCGGGATCTAGGTGGGATTTTATTCAAAAAAGATTTTACTTAAGATCGAGATCGTTTGGATGAAGTAAAATTGTAAAATCGTAGAATTTTTAGATTTAAATCGGAATTTTAATAACCTTGGTTGTATGGTTGTTTTGGGATTTTTGGATAAGTATTTGGATGTTGTATATAAACTTCTTGCATTATACATATCTCATCTTCTGAACTTGAAAGTACTTACAAGAAATAGTAAAGGGGATTGAAAAATAAAATTAAAAAAATAGTGAAAAAAAGTGAAAAAAATAAGAAAAACATTGAAAAAAAGGGTAAAATAAGAAAAAACAATGAAGAAAAAGAAAATTAAGAAAAACAGTAAAAAAAGTAAGTTAAGTAAATAGAGTGAAAAAAACAGTAAAAAAAGAAAAAAACAGTTGAAAAACAGTAAAATAAGAAAGAGTGAAAAAAAACAAACAAAGAAAAACAGTGAAAAAAGTAAAATAAGAAAAAACTGTAAAAAAAAAAGAGTGAAAAAACAGTAACATAAGAAAAATACCCATAAATAGTAAAATAAGAAAAAAGAATGAATTAAGATAAGAAAAAAAACAAAATAAGAGAAGAATGAAAAAACAGTAAAATAAAAAAAAAGAATGAGAAAACAGTAAATTAAAAAAAAGTGAAAAAGATAGTAAATAAGAAAAAATAGTATGATAAGAAAAAACTGTAAAATAAGTTAAATAAAAAAAACAGTGAGATAATAATAAAACAAAATAAATACGGTGAAAAAAAATAGTAAAAAAACAGTAAGTTAAGAGAAAGAGTTAAAAAAGTAGTAAAATAAGAAAAGAGTTTAAAAACAGTGAAAAGAAAGTGAAATAAGAAAAAAATAGTGAAAAAGACAGTAACATAAAAAAAAGTTAAAAAGAACAGTAAATTAAAAAAAAAGTGAAAAAATAGCAACATAAGAAAAAACAGTAAAATTAGGAAAAAGAGTGAATTAAGAAAAAACAGTGCGAAAAAGTGAAATAAGAAAAAACAATGAAAAAGACAGTAATATAAGAAAAATATTAAAAAAAGGGTAAAATAAGAAAAAATAATGATAAAATAAAATAAAATAAATAGTGAAAAAATAGTTAGTTAAGGAAAAAGAGTGAAAAAATTAAAATAAGAAAAAATGGTAAAATATGAAAAAAGTGAAAAAACAGTAAATGAAGAAAAAACAGTAGAAAAAGGTAAAATAAAAAAAGTAAAAAATAGTAAAATAAGAGAAAAGAGTGAAAAAATACTAATTAAAAAAAATAGTGAAAAAACTGTAAAAATAAGAAAAAAGTGGAAAAAACAGTGAAAAAGAGAAAAAAATTAACAAAAACTACATTATGCAAATTAGGATATTCCAACATACTAGAACAAGTATTACATTCATACTTGTCGAGTACTACAGTATGCAATATTTTGGCGTACAGTCTAGCATTACGTTTCAGCATTGCAGTCGTACTCACATTCATATTCACCTTCATTCAACACTGCAATTATATTCACATTCATTTTCACCATCATTTCAGTATTGCACTTCATCCTTGAGCATTCCACATTCACATTCATATTCACCTTCACATTCACATAATACTCGTATCACATAACTAAGCAACTCCTGCTTGCTGAAAATTTTTTCTTATTTCATCAAACAAAAAGAAGTTTGATTACAAGTTGGCATAACCATAAAAATTTGGTTACAAATTTCACATAACCAAGTGTGGTTACAAGTTTCCACTATCAAGTGAAAAGCTTTATATCTCGTAATCCTACACTACTAAATACAAGTTTTCTCTGTTGGGAAATAGTGCAGCAAAATATGTTGAAATTGTCTCATACTGCATTCCTAGTTCTCATATTGCATTCTCAGCATGCTCCAAAACCTGTTAACCTTTTAAACACATCAATTAACAAAATTGAAACCATATACCATAGATATCGATCAAATTATTCCAATGAATACAACTCTTATCAAGTTATCATAGCATCGATTAATTAGAACAACTGAAACCAAAAATTATTCTAACAATACTTTGTCATTTACCAACAAATAAAAATAAAATCACCAACAAATAAAAATAAAATCAGAAAATAATCACCTACTACACATACAAAAATAAATCATGATCCGTGTCCAGTTCCCAGAACTTGCAATATATAACGTAAAAATGCTCATACTTCATTCCGAGTTCTGATACTGCATTCCCAAGGCCTATACGGATACATCTAGAGATCAGGTTTCTAGTATGTTGAAGCTGTTTGGTGTTTGCTACTTAGGATACAGGCTTAACATGTTGACGTGTCAAAAGGAGAAGATACCAAATTGAATCTTCCTCCAACATGCTTAACATTTTGAGTACATGTTGTAGTTCAAATATCTCACGCGAGCTCCCCAGCCAACTCCCCAGCAACAAGCTTCAAAAAAAATTAAATAAATAAAAACTATTGAACTTCTTGAACATTTTTAAAATAATAGAACGTTAAAAGTGTAATTCTGTAACAAAAATATTTTAAAAAATTTACATGAAATTCACTCGCCGACCAGCGTTCGAATGTTTTGGCCGACGACTAGCGAATTCCGCACTTAAAAGCGTCAGAAGGCATATAAGAATGACGAGATTAGAAATAATAGCTGGTTAGCCCTAAAATCGATCGTCCGTCGGCGAACGAAAGGTCCGGCCGCGATGAGAGAATTAGGACTAATGGTAGGAAAATTAAAAATTAGAGGTGTTAGACTGCGTAGAAGAAAGAGGAGAAGAAGAATTGAAGGTTTGCTAGCCCTGATTTTGATCGTCGGCCGAGGAACGAGTGCTTCGGCTCGACGAACAAAATTCTAGGCTTTGAAGCGGGAAAGGAAAAAATTGAAAGGGAGTAAAGGAAGGAGAAGAAGAAAGGACGAACTGAACCCGTGTAGGGAAGAATGAGGCGCGGCTGCGAGAAGTCGGCGTCGGGGGAGGAGAGATAGCAATTTTATTTTGAAATTGACAATTTTGAATACATCAAGCGATCACAAGCACCGATGCTACTATGATTATTGAATACATGTTAATGTCTCAAGGAACGGCATCCGTGTCTAGCTGTGCCTGGCAATGTGCAACCAAAATATGACAATGTGCAACCATAGTAGCCGAACTACACTTTTCAAAGCATCCGGGGATTACTTTATTGTCGCACAAGTCTACGAGATGGTCGATATATATACATACATATATATGCACACACACAAACACACACACACATATATATATATATATGTATATATATGTGTATACATATATATATATAGATATATATATACACATACATATATATACACACATATATATATACATATATATGCATATATAAATATATATATAGATATATATATACACATACATATATATATATATATATATATATATATATATATATACACACATACATATATATATATATATATGAGTATAGGGAGAGGATGCACGCATATCTTCTCCTCGCATACACCACACGCACATCACCACTGAGGCCGTCGGATCTTGATACGATAGTCCACATGCGAATGCTGGTTGTACTAGGAAGAAAGAAAACGGTCGGGGGGGGCGGGGAGCCAAATGGGTCCATTCACATGACATTTTCTTCACCTCCTCGCGCGTTTTCTTTCATTCTTCCCGTCTTCGTTTTTCTCTCCTTTCTTCCTCCAAGCTCGTCGAATCTCTTGATGCATTCATCGTGATCCATTAAAATAATAATCAAGTCACGCATATGATTTTTACAATTTAAGAATCATCATCCAACCACAGGATATATCATATGAATCCAAAATTAACATTTACAAGATAAATCTAAATTTACAGTTCCCGTTGTAACCATTTATTTTTGTATCTGTTTAGCCCGAATGTTAGCTCGTTCAGTTCCTTTTATTTCACCAATTGGCACTTCTCATCTAGAGTAATAATAACAATATTACTTACCGCAAACGCATACAGCAGGCCTTCAAGAGTATAAGTGGTTGTTTGCGATGGACCATTTATCCATCCCTTGAAGGCCTTCTATAGAGAATCAGATGTGAGCGCGCAGCTTATAGTTCCCCAGAGAAAGTTGCAGAAGGCAGACTAATCATCAACCAAGTGCTGCAACCCCAAGTCGAGAAGGACATGTTTCGACTTTCTCATAATTCTGCTTCGACAAAGTAGAACAAGCTCATCCTTGGAAATCCTCAGGAGCACATTCATTCCCTAGTTTTTTAAAATTTCTCACAAGTCACTCCCTTCGTCTTCTTGTTGGGTTTCAATGCAGAGGCATGACCGTCTTCACTCATGAGGACTCCTGTAATACGGTGGAACTCTTCATGGCCGAACTCCACTTTCCTTCCTGCTATTGTGAAAGACATCCTACCTTGTCTTCTTCCATCAATATCCTCCCATAGGAGGCTTGATGGATTACATGATTGCAAGCTGGAAGCTTTAGCATACCGAGGATGATGTCCCCAAAGCAAGAGGCTCTTAGCATCAAATCCTTGTCTGGTTTTGAGATGAATTATTTTGGATATCTTTGCATACTTTTTTCAAATTGCCTCGGAGGGTTACCTAACACTTTTTGGTAAATTCTCCTTAAAAGTCTCCATGCCTATAATGTTTATAGAAAATAGTTGCTACTAAAATCAAGAAGCCCATAGACACTACGGAGATGCACTTGAACAGGAACACAGTGTGGCCAGCAAAGAATCCTGTGACATGTGCCAGCATAAGGTCCGACCTTTGCGAGAACCTTCATAGGTTTGTGCTACCGTAATGTGCAATATGTGCAGCCACCAGTATACCCGTATAACCGTGCGACTAAATTTGTTCGATTGTGTGACTTTGTGAATTCTTAGTATTGTCGATGACATTGCAAACTTAACATGCATGCAATGGACAAAGAGACGAATCTAAGGATACGATCTTCACTTGAAGGAATCGCGATTCCTTCTAAATGTGAGTCGACACCAACAATAAAAATAGAAGAATCGCAGTTCATATCCGCATCATGAGCCTTCATATCAGCCATTTCGTGTCTCAACCTGTTCAGCTTTTTACTAGTTTTTCATTCACCACTAGTAAGACCTGATGCTGTATTACTGTTTGAACCTAGTTGCGGTTGCTAATATGGTTGACTTTGCAATGAGAGATGCATCGTCTTCCTCAAATACTCTTGTTTCAATGATTGTTATGAACTTTAGCTGGAGGTGTTGTCTTCAATTTCTTCTCTGGCGGCAATTCCCTATCTATTTTGATTGTTGGTGTGCACTACTAGGATGGAACTGAACTACCGGCAATGTCAGGACTTCCTTCCATCTTCCTTCCGTATACATGCTCGCTCTTCATTAAGACAGGAGTATCTAATCCCTCTGACTTCGAGAAAGACATCCTCCTACACTCCTGCCTATTAATTGTTATGATTTGTTAATAGCGTTAGTTAATAACAAAAAAAGAATAGATTCTTAACGAAAGGTACATGCAAATTGTACAAAATAACACCTTATCGAGTTTAGAGAACAGATTTTCCACAACCCTACCCTGCGTAGTATCGGTGATGAGTTGCTTGTCAACCTGGTTATGATTGAAGCTACTATCGCTAACCTTCGCTTCCATTGTTATACAAATAGGTTTATCTAGAGAGACGGTTCTCATGAGATATGAGGTTTCTTACCCGAAAACATGCTCGCCTCTGTCTGTAGGTGACGACCCTTACTCATCATTACTCCTTTCGATAGAAGTGTGATGCCGACTTTGAGCCGTTCATAAACATCTCAAACTTTTCTTTGTGATCTTCATTGCATCAGTCTAATCTCCAATTTATAATGGCGTCCCATTAGTATGTGTTCTTAATTACCAATGCTAAAGTGTAAACAACTCATAAATAAGCCACTTATTAGATAGGACGCCATTAACATTTTGCTAAACCTATGCGTTCCTCTTCCTTTCCAACTTCGCCATTAATGTGGCTGTTCATTTCGTCTAACTTTCTAGCTTTCATTTCCCGAGATAGTTCCATTGTAGATACGATGCTTATCAGGGATATATAATTATCAATAGTAAAGTGATCATAAATATGTCCCTTATTATGTATACTGTGTGCCGCTAACGCTGAGAGATCTGCTTGTACGTTTTGTCTCACTTTCAACCTTTCGTTTCCTGAGAACAACCACAGTATTAAAGCAGATGCATTTTCCACCTGATTAATCGATGATCATATAAAAGTAGCATTTTCCCATGCTACTATTCTTATTTTAGGTAAATGCATTTCAATGTACCAAGGTTGCTCTATTTTACGAGCAAAGCTGTTAATAGGGTTAAGTCCTCATTAATTGATTGTGGCCTGATTGTTGGAACAAGCACCAACCTCACTTTCTACCATTATAGCCCGAGCTCAAAGTTAATATGCTGGTTCTCGGCCAAAATACTGAGCTAGAGCGTAGAGACCAGCTCTATGAATTAATTGTTTCTTTTTTGACATACATTTCTTTGGTTTTTGGATTCAAAAAATTTTGCAATAAGTCGAAAGTTAAAGATGAAAACTTAGTTACCTTTTCATTTACATTTCAACTGTTCTGCGTAAAAACATTCAGACATTAGCTCATATGTAACCAAATTCTATCGTATCATGTCATCATGTTCAGAAAAAAGGACATATGTGGTCATAACGTGATGCCCTTAGTAGTTAGTAGATCATTAACATAGTCGATATTTTTGGCTGCGGGTTTTACTAATGGTTAATAGTGGATATCCAAATTTTATGATTGCGACACAGCTTTGATTCGAACTCTTAATTGAGTAATAATAATTCAATATTAGAAAAACCACTTATACGATTGAAGCATTTCATAATACCAATTTAGCATTATTAGTTTTACAGTTTTGTGAAATTTCAACTTCTGACGCTATTGCTAGCGAAGGAGAAGAAAGTAATTCATCTCTGAGAAGACTTGAAACATTATTTAGCCAGACTTGATGGCTTCTCTAGACAGCTTGGAATTGACGATGTTTAGAAAAACATCGTGACCGAAAGGAGTAATGCTAAGTGTGATTTGAAAGCTAATGCTCTTTAGTATTTCAGGTCAATTGATTCTCAGCATTACCCCCTTCGGTTGCCATATTCATTCAACTGGTCTCATGAAACCTTCCTGCTACTGAATGGATACGACAATTATTTAGCTGCTTGCGACAACTTGAGCTTGGAAAATTAACGATGTTCTGAAAAAACAAGGTGACCGAAAGGAGTATTGCTGAGTATGATTTGAAGGCGAATGCTCTGTAGCATTTGCGTCAAGTCATTCTTAGCATTAGTGCCTTCAGTTGTCACAGTTTTGCGGCTGATCTCATAAAATCTTGCAGCTATTGAACGAACACAACAATTCTTTAGCTTCGTGCAACAACTTGAGCTTGCGGCATGGCAATTCGAACACTGATTTGATTAAGCATCCAAAACAAAATTTTACATATAAAAAACTAATAATAAATTAAAGTAACTAAGAAGAAAACTTAAACTGAATTAAACCTATCACCTATAAAGTAGTTGGAAAAAGAAGCTCATAACAACTCGTACATTCCATAGCATCAATATCAATTTCCACATTTAACTTGTCTTCTCTTGCTTGTCGTTTGTTTTACTGCAATTTCAGTCACCTTGGATGGCAACATTTAGCTTGCTTAGATCAGCTCAACTAGCACAACCCTTAGGGATGGCAACATACAATTTCTGCTAGCTGTCCTCAGGTGTAAAGTGGCACAAGATCGTCATTTGTTCTTCAACACACATGCCAGTTTTTGCTTGTTAACATGCTTCATGGAGGTATTCAAATCTAGGTGATTATCCTTCTCCACGATAGAGTACTTGCTGGATCAGAGACTGTTAGGTTTTCCTGTAAGATTAACTCAAGAGGGGAGGGGTGAATTGAGTTAGTCAATAAAAATTTTCGTCAAGCTTAGTTATTCTACTGGCAGCAAACTTACAACCGGCTGTGTCAATTCTGTAACCTGCAGACAGAGAGAGTTAGAGTGTTTACTGACATAAGTAGAAAGGTAGTACTCAGGATATCTAACGTGGTTCGGCAAAACCCCTTTGCCTACATCCACGGTCGCTCTATCACCAGAGCCAAAGCTTCACTAAACCTTTAATAAGCTACAAATGCAATAAGAGCAAAGTGCTTCACTAAGCACACTTACTCTACCGGGTTTCTTCACCAAGACAACCCCTAACAGCCTACTGGACACACCTGTCCCCCTGGCTGATTTGCTAGCTCTATTACAAGGTCTAAGAGCTTTCACCAAGCTCCACCTGAGCTTCCTTTCCCGGTGCCCACAGCACCACCGTCACAATATCAGTAAAAGGTTACAAAGAATATAAACATAAATTGAGCACAGGATCTATCTCATGAGGGTTATGTGTTCATGAAGTATTTCGAATGAGATGATCAGATATGTTGCTGAGAGAGATTTCTTCAGTGTGATCAGCAGCAAGATCTTTGTTGTTTTCGTAGAGTAGTAGAGTTCTTGTATCTCTCTATTTTTCTTGTATTCTCTCTCTGCACTTCCTTTGTTGTTGTGCCTCCCTTCTTATAGTGTTTCGTCTCTGTGTAGGAACCGTTGAAGAACGTTGCCGTTGGCGCTCTTATCCATTGGTGGTTCTTCACGTCAGAGAGGGAGCAGATTAACCAATCAACCGCTTCCTTAATTGCTTTCGGTTGTCTTTTGTGCAATGTCTCCACAGCATTAAATGCATTGTAAGAATTTGAATTTGCCGCCAGTGATTGTAAGCTTAATTTAGCTAAGTTGCTGTCTGAAACAAAAGAGTGAGTTGGCTTGTCCATATTTAATGCATTGCTGGTTGACTGCTTGATTTGATTAGAGATCTTGACTTGTATGATGTGCTTTCTTTCCTTGATTATAGAGCTTTCCCTTTCTGTGAAAAGGAAGATGATTTTTGCTCGTTGTAGATCTTCTATTTGAATTGCTTGAGTGCGTTGTGAGTCCAGAGGATTTTTGAAGCAAGGAGAGTTTTGTTGCCGTTGAACCCAAAGCTCTGTTTCGAAACAGAGAAGTCTTCTTGTGCTTCAGTGGTCAAGCAACTGACTGCAATGTGACTATGGCATCCTCTGTTCTGTATGCTGTTTAATCTGTAGTAGCATGACAGTTGGCTGTATGATGGCTGTTATTGTCTGCTGTAAATAAAATGATCTTTGTTTGTCTAATCCTGCAGAACTTGATTTCAGATTATTAGTCTAATATAAATCATAGTTCTTAATTCTTTGTTATCATCAAAATTGTCTTTATGGTTCCAACAATCTCCCCTATTTTGATGATGACAAACAAATTAAGAATTATTGATTTATGTTTTCACAATCCATCATTTGGAATTGAAAATTGCCATACCTGTTCATGACTCCCCCTCAAATGGTGCATCCATTTTATTTACCTGTGCATGACTCATGGGTCCCCCTCAATTTGAGCCATTATTTTTGTATGCTATCATGCAATAGCAATAATTCTTCTTTCTCTCCATTTTTATGGAATAGCAATAATTCTTCTTTCTCCCCATTTTTTTCCCCCTTTTGTCATCTCAAAAAGTTGATATAAGATGTAACATAGCTAAAAACTTAACATGATAGCACTGTCAGGATAGGCAAAAGATAACCAAATAGTTATAACATACATTCAAGCACGGCAAATGATAAGTAGTAAGTAAACAAACATCCAAACATTAAAAGCAGTAGTAAGTAAACAAGCTAAGCCTAAGCTAAGTTTAACTAAATGTTTTTGCGTCTAGAGGATGTCCTACAGCCAGGAGGTCGAGGGCGTTGATGCTTAGGTTTTGCTGCAGAGGATTGAGAAAGTATCGCTACATCCTCATTAAGAAAGGCTTGGGTGCTGGAGGCTGATTTATGAGCCTTGCGTTTTAAGTTTTTGCGTTTAGGGGGTAACCTAGGAATGTTTGAGTGAGCTGATGGAGGGTTAGAGATAGGAGGTTCAGTGATGAGGAGTTCACAAGGTATTTCTGGTGGAGCTTCAGATTGAGTCTCTGTTGGGGGCTCTTGGGATAAGGGTTCCTCCTGCAGAGGGGCTGCATAGATGGTGATGGATAGTGGCTCAGCTCCGTGGTCCGGTTCTCTAGTGGTTGCTTCAGCTGTGCACTCAGTGGGTGACTCCATATGTAGTGGATGCTCAGTGGCATTATCTGGAGTTGCAGAGTGTTCATTTCTGTCCATGTCTAGGTGATCTGCATCCTCTCTTGCATATTCCTGGGCCTTGGCACTTTCAGATTTGGAGTCTTCTTGGGCAGTCTTGTTTTTGGGGTGCTCTGACTGGCAGATTGCTTCTTTGAGTTGTTCAAAAGTGGTGTTCAACTTCTTGATTTCCTTTGTCTGCTCCATGATGGCATTGTAGATGTTCATTAGGCACTCAGTCAGTGGAGCTAATGTAGCATTTGTGGAGCCAGTGTCAGCTGGAGGGTACTTGGATGCTAATTTTTCCTCTGCTTCAGTGATCCCTCTCAAAAATTTTGCATCCATCTTGAACATCTTCTTCACTTGCAAAGTCCCCATTGGCACAGTTTCAAGTCGGCATATTCTACATATGACATGAGGATATGGGAAGTGCTTGCTGCCGGACTTGGATACTCTTGTCATATGATGCAACATCACTTCATAGAGATTAATGGGCAATTTCTTCACTAACCTCCATAACAAAAATGCATCATAATTGGTGATGATGTTGCGGCTCCCTGACCGTGGGACTATCATTTTGGAGATGATATGGCACAGAGTCCTCGATAACAGAGGCAGGTGGGCAGCCGAATCGTATCGAAGCTTTGTCACCACGTTTGTGTCCAGTGCTTGCTATAGATAATTCAATTTGGAGTCACTGGCAGGCGGCATCTCTTCCCGGTAGGGTATATCCAGCATCAGCGACATGGACCGTGCCTCTAAATTGATCTCAATTCCGTTCACCATTGCTGAATAGAGGATTTTTCAGTGGAATGGAGGTTGGCATAGAACACTCTGACGCACTCCTCTGAGAATTCCCCCGGCCAGTCGTTGAACGCCATCCAAGCTTGCACCTCAAAGAGTTCATCCACCTCGAGCCCGAAGTAATTGAAGTTGTCAAAATTTGTGCTTACCGGCGTCAGGATCGGAATTGCTAGCTGCCGACTATATCTTTCAAATTCCTCCTTCCTAGAAAATCTATCGTCGTTGCCGTGGACAGTTTTGGAACGCTTTGGCTAAGCTTTTTGATTTTTCTTGGCCATGACAGAGGTTTGGAAATTTGGAGGAGGGTTTGAGATCTAGGATTCGGAGAGGGAGAGGGAATTTTTTGATTTCAAAATGAGGACGATGAGTTGTGAGGAGCTGCCTAGTCGGGTTAGCTTATAATCTGTACAGCCTAGCATAAGTCAGCTATTTCATGTGTTCAGCACGTGACCGGTCAGCTGTTTACTATTGTTTTAATAGATACAGCCGGCTACTGTGCGGCTGCTTTGATGCTGAAATCTATATATGTATGTATATAACAGAGACGCAGAGCAGAGCATGATTATATTATGCATAAGCCTATCTCATGGCAAATTTTTGAGAATGAGTCAAATCCTAGGGGTTTAGTGAATATGTCAGCCAGTTGATTTTCAGAGTTAAAACAAAATTTAACACTATATTATTGCATTCAACATGCTCTCTAATAAAATGGTGTCTTAAGTCAATGTGCTTTGTGCGTGAATGTTGAATAGGATTTTTAGTTAACTTGATGGCACTAGTATTATCACAGAATATAGGCACATTCTTAAAATCACAACCAAAGTCAAGAAATTGTTGTTTTATCCAAAGTACCTGAGAGCAGCAACTTCCAGCAGCTATGTATTCTGCTTCAGCAGTTGACATTGCTACCGAAGCTTGTTTCCTAGAGCACCACAAAACCAGGCAGCTTCCTAGAAACTGACATGAACCACTTGTGCTTTTTCTATCAAGCTTGCAACCACCAAATTCAGCGTCAGCATAAGCATATAAATTAAATTCACATCCTCTAGGGTAGAATAATCCTAATTCCTTGGTTCCAACTAGGTATCTAACAATTCGTTTTACAGCTATCATGTGTGACTGTTTTGGATCCCTTTGAAATCTAGCACATAGGCATACACTAAATTGAATATCAGGTCTACTGGCAGTGAGATATAAGAGTGATCCAATCATACCTCTATATAATTTTTGATCAACTCCTTTACCTGTCTCATCTCGATTTAGTTTGCAAGAGGTAGACATTGGAGTGCTGATCTCCTTGCTTCCTTCCATGCTGTATTTTTTAATCAATTCTTTGATGTACTTACTCTGGCTTATGAAGATGTCATTTTTCAGTTGTTTAATTTGTAGGCCAAGAAAATAATTGAGTTCTCCCATCAGGCTCATTTAAAACTCTTCTTGCATCAAGTCAGAAAATTTTCTGCATAGTCTTTCGTTAGTGGCACCAAATATTATATCATCTACATAAATTTGCACAATTAATATGTCATTATCTTCATGCAATGTGAACAAAGTTAAGTCAATCTTACCTCGACTGAAGCCTTTTTCAATCAGAAATGTGCTTAACCGCTCATACCAAGCTCTGGGAGCTTGTTTCATACCATAGAGCGCTTTGTTCAGTTTGTAAACATGACTTGGAAAGTTTGTATTTTCAAAACCAGGAGGTTGTTTGACATACACTTCTTCTTTTAAGAATCCATTCAGGAAGGCACTTTTAACATCCATTTGAAAACGTTTAAAGTCTTTGTGACATGCAAAAGCAAGTAGTATTCTAATTTCCTCAAGACGTGCAACAGGAGCATAAGTTTCATCAAAATCTATACCTTCTTTTTGATTGTATCCTTTAGCTACTAGTCTGGCTTTGTTTGTAATGATATTACCATTTTCATCTAATTTATTTCTGAACACCCACTTAGTTCCTATGATGGATTTGTTTGGAGGTTTTCTAACAAGGTGCCATACATTGTTTCTTTCAAACTGATTTAATTCTTCTTGCACAGCAGTGATCCATGAGCTATCTGTCAGAGCATCATATATGTATTTTGGTTCTAGATTTGATACAAATGCAGAATGTTCCATGAAGTTATTTTTGAAATGAGATCTGGTTTTTATATCTTCATTTACCTCACCTAGTATGTTTTCCTGTGGATGACTGTATCTGTACTTGAAAGGTTTATTGATTTGTTCATGAATTTCTGCTTGATCGGGTAGATTTCTAGAAGTCTGTCCTTCCTCTGTTATTTCAGCTGGCTGTTCGTCAGCTGTTTGAGTCTCTGTAATTTGTTGTGTTTCTGAAAATAATTCTTCTTCTTCTTCTGACCCTGCATCTAGTTCTGGATTTCTTCTCGGCTCATTGTTAGACTCATTAAATAGTATATGCATAGATTTTTCAACAATCATAGTTCGTTTATTGAAAATTCTATATGCTTTCGATGTTGAAGAGTAATCGAGAAAAATACCTTCGTCACATTTCGTATCAAACTTTCCAAGATTATCTTTCCCGTTATTGAGTATAAAATATTTGCATCCAAAGGTTCTTAAGTAATTGATATTTGGAGTTATTCCCTTTATAAGCTCATATGGAGTCTTTTTAAGAATAGGGCGAATAAATGCACGATTAATGATATGGCATACAGTGTTAACACCTTCAGCCCAAAAATATTTTGGCAGATTTTGTTCTATTAACATAGTTCGAGCCGTTTCTACTAACACTCTATTGTTTCTTTCCACTACACCATTTTGTTGGGGGGTTCTTGGAGCAGAGAAGTTGTGCGTCAGACCATTTGAGTCACAAAATTCATTAAAGTAAAAATTTTGAAATTCCTTGCCATGATCACTTCTAATAGCACAGATATTGAGATTGAGTTCTTTTTGAATCTTTTTGAAGAAGCATATAAATGTTTTTATAGCATCATTTTTGTATGCTAGAAAATAAACCCAACAAAAACGAGAATAATCATTTACAATTACTAAGCAGTAATACTTACCTCCCAAGCTTGCTGTCCTTAATGGTCCAAACAAATCCATGTGTAGTAATTGCAATGGTTGCTTAGTTGTTATCACCTGCTTGTGCTTGAATGATGACTTTACTTGTTTTCCTTTGGCACAGGCATCACATAGTTCATCCAAGCAGTAGTTTGCTTCAGGCAGACCCTTCACTAATTTCAATTTAGACAGTTTTGATAGTATTTTGATGTTGCAGTGTCCTAAACGTCTATGCCAGAGCCAACTGCTTTCTTGCTGGCTTGCTACTAAACACATTTTGTGGTTAGGAAGATCATCAATATAGAGCACATAAACATTACCTTCGCTTTTTCCATTTAATATTTCTTTTCCAGATGACAAGTTAACGATTGAGCAGTAGTGATTATCAAAATTGACTTTGAATCCATTATCGCATAGTTGGCTTATACTTATTAGGTTGTGTTTTAATCCTTTAACATGAAGAACATTTTCTATGCAGAGGGATGAGGGATTACCTATTTTTTCTACACCTATTACTTTGCACTTACTGTTGTCACGAAGGATTACATTTCCACTGAATTGTTTTTGCAAACTGCTGAAGCATTTTTCATTTCCTGTCATATGTCTTGAGCACCTGCTGTCCAAATACTATTTGCTATATTTCAGTCGGGTTAGCTCCTCTCCTTCCTGCAAAAGAAATTTCAGTGCTTAGGTACCCAAATTTCTTTGGGTCCTAGAGAGTTAGTACTATTAAATGTTCCTTTTGGAACCCATATCATTTTTATTTTATTAGTGTTCTTTTTATACCAGCAAGAATTAACATTGTGACCCTTTCTGCCACAATGGAAACATTTGATAAAAGGTGTTGTGAAATAAGACCTATTTGCTGTACATGTTTTAGGCATCAAATTTTTGTTTTGCATCCTTGCTGTCACCATACCTGTGTAGCTGGTGGAGGGCTGATCATACATTGAGATTTGTTTACCAGTTGCTTTAGATGTTGGTATGAATCCTATTCCTTCTTCTCTGTATGGGCTGCGTTGAGCTCCCAGTATTGCATCAAGTCTATCTTTTCCTTTAACAAATTTTGCCATTGAAGCTTCAAGGTAGAGATTCTTGCTTTGCAGACTTTTGTTTTCTTGAAGCAATCTTTGATTTTCTTCCCTCAGCTTACTCTCTTTCACGTGTATATTAGTATAATCAGTCATGAATGGCTTGAGATCTGGTATGGTGGGGTACGACAGTCTATCCACTTCTCGACTCAGTGCTTCATTCAGCTCCTTAAGTTCAGCAATTTTCTTTATCATGTCTATACTTGAGTTTTCTGTACAGCTTGTCAGTTATCCAGTCTTACATTCATTTAGTTTTACATGTAGCTTTTCATTTATTTGTATCAGACGTTTATTTTCAATCTGTAGTGCATATAGTTTAGAGTACATATGGTCATAATCTGCATGCAGCGTGTCTTTTATGGCATCAGTTTTATCCTCTAAGGTATTTTTTAGTGCAAGTATTTCTTTCTTTAGGTATTCGTTTTCATCCTTAAATTTATGCATGCACACTTTCATAGTTTTGCAGTCAGTTTTAGCATATAGATATTTTTCATATAGTTCATCAAATACATCTTGTAGCTCTTCATTAGAATCATCATAGTCAGTAGAGTTTACCAGATTAGAATCTTCATGATCTGCCATCAGACATAAGTTGCTTTCTTCATTCTTTCCTGTCTCAATTTGACTGTCTCCTGATGAGCTTTCATCTTCATCGCTCAAGGCTGCCATAGCTCTTTTCCTTCTTGTGGCTTTGTATTTTGATCTCTTGAGCAAAGGACATTCGTTCTTGAAGTGTCCTGGTTTGTTGCAGTTGAAGCAATTTGTATCGTGTCTGTCTTCTCCTCTATTTGTTCTTCCATTACCCCTTCTTTTTCTAAACTTGTTTCTTCTGAGAAAACTTTTAAATTTACGGGTTAAGAGTGCAATATCTTCATCAGAGGAGGAATCACTTACCTACTGGTCATTTATTTTTAATGCAATCCCTTCAGGACGTTCATCAGATTTTTTTAGTGACAGTTCTTTGGCCATCAGTTTGCCAATTAGTTCATCCAGAGACATTTGAGGAAAAGTTGGATTTTCTTCTATGGTATCTACCTTTGATCCAAATGTTGGCAGCACAGCTCATAATATTTTCCATTTCAGCTCTTCGAGTTTGAAAACTTTTCCTAGATTCTTCAGAGGATTTGTGATGTTAGTAAATCCAGTAAAAATCTGAGTAATGGACTCACCTCGGTTCATCTTGAAGTTTTCCTACTCATGCATGAGTAGGTTTACTCTAGTTTCCTTGACTTGTGTGGTTCCTTCATGTGTTACCTCTAGCTGATCCCATATTTCTTTGGCAGTGTTGCAAGCGCTGATTCTGTTGAACTCATTTGGATCTAGTGCACAGTAGAGAAGGTTCATGGCTCTGTCATTCATTGATATAAGCTTGTTATCTTCATCACTGTATTCACGTTCTGCCTTTGGAATGCGCATTCCATCTAGGCCTGCTTTAGTTGGAACGATTGGTCCATCTCGTATGATCTTCCATAGTGTGAAATCTTGTGCTCGAATGAAGATTGTCACTTTGGTTTTCCAGTAGCCATAGTTTGTTCCATCAAAGAGTGGCGGTCTGTTGGAGGATCTACCTTCAAAAGCTATGGGAACAATGTTAGCCATAAGCATCTTTTACCTCAAGGTTGTTAGACCTTTAAGGAGGCCTGCTCTGATACCAATTGTTAGGTTTTTCTGTAAGATTAACTCAAGAGGGGAGGGGTGAATTGAGTTAGTTAATAAAAATTTTCGTCAAGCTTAGTTATCTTACTAGTAGCAGGCTTACAGCCGGTTGTGTCAATTCTGTAACCTGCAGACAGAGAGAGTTAGAGTGTTTACTGACATATGTAAAAAGGATAGTACTCAGGATATTTAATGTGGTTCGGCAAACCCCTTTGCCTACATCCACGGTCGCTCTATTACCAGAGCCAAAGCTTCACTAAACCTTTAATAAGCTACAAATACAACAAGAGCAAAGTGCTTCACCAAGCACACTTACTCTTACCGGATTTCTTCACCAAGACAACCCCTAACAGCCTACTGGACACACCTGTCCCTCTGGCTGATTTGCTAGCTCTATTATAAGGTCTAAGAACTTTCACCAAGCTCCACCTGAGCTTTCTTTCCCGGTGCCCGCAGCACCACCTTCACAAAGTCAATAATAGGTTACAAGAAAATAAACAGAAATTGAGCACATGATCTATCTCATGAAGGTTATGTGTTCATGAAGTGTTTCTAATTAGATGAACAGAGAGGTTGCTGAGAGAGATTTTCTTCAGTGTGATGAGTAGCAAGATTTTTGTTGTTTGCGTAGAGTAGTAGAGTTCTTGAATGTCTCTGTTTTGCTTGTGTTCTCTCTATTTCTGCTTTTTCTTTGTTGCTCTGTCTCCCTTCTTATAGTGTTTTGTCTCTGTGCAGGAACCGTTGAAGAACGTTGCCGTTGGCGCTCTTTTCCATTGTTGGTTCTTCACGTCAGAGAGGGAGCAGATTAACCAATCAACCGCTTCCTTAATTGCTTTCGGTTGTCTTTTGTGCAATATCTCCATAGCATTAAATGCATTGTAAAAATTTGAATTTGCCGCCAGTGATTATAAGCTTAATTTAGCTAAGTTGCTGTCTGAAACAAAAGAGCTGAGTTGGCTTGTCCATATTTAATGCATTGCTGGCTGACTGCTTGATTTGATTAGAGATCTTGACTTGTATGATGTGCTTTCTCCCCTTGATTATAGAGCTTTCCCTTTCTGTGAAAAGGAAGATGATTTTTGCTCGTTGTAGATCTTCTATTTGAATTGCTTCAGTGCGTTGTGAGTCTAGAGGATTTTTAAAGCAAGGAGAGTTTTGTTGCCGTTGAACCCAAAGCTCTGTTTTGAAACAGAGAAGTCTTCTTGTGCTTCAGTGGTCAAGCAGCTGACTGCAATGTGACTATGGCATCCTCTGTTCCGTATGCTGTTTAATTTGTAGTAGCATAACAGTTGGCTGCATGATGGCTATTATTGTCTATATCCTATCCCTGTATGTGTATATATATATATATATATATAAACAAGTGCTTATATAACAGATTGGGGTATGACATGAATTACTTCTTTTCACTCTCTGATTTGTTTCAAAAGAGTTTCTTAAAATGGTTTTAGCGAGAGCTGTCACAATGAGATACATGGGTGGTGGCTGGAGCTATCCAAGTTTGTAATCAAACTTCATCTAGCCGGTTGATTCAACAGGTGCCTGAACAGCAAAGAAAGAGCTATTGTAGCTGCATAGGTGGTGATTGAAGCTGTAGATTTTCTTCAAGAGCAAACATCTAGTGCTGCAGGTAGGTCTTTTACTAAGGTAAGCAGCTCGATTTTTATTCCTGGTAACTTGTAAACTTTCAGAAATGGTGAATATTTTTGTTGCTATGAAATTCTAAAATGGAGTTGGTGTGCAGTTGACAAAATCTTGCCATAAGCACCTCACTAGTATAGCTTCAAGGAGGCCTGCTTGAATGACTGATTGCACCCGCAAGCGTTGAAAAATCTTGTTCAGTCCAGGTATTGGGTCTTGATGCTAATGTGTAAAATTTATTTGAAAAGGTTGTTGCTAGAGTCATTATTTTAGGTGATTGTAATAAGTGACGTTAAATTTGTTAAGCATTGGAGGCTATTACTAGGTGGTATTAGTACTAATGTTGAGATAGTTGTAATAAATGCAATATTTATTCGAGGATTAGTTCCAGAATGCACATGCAATATTTTGTTTTCCTAGGTCCTGGCCACTCGAATGCTTGTTTTGTTGAATTGGATATTGACTAGTCGTAGAGATTGTTGAGATAAGTGCATTGTATCTAATATCAATTGTGTATGCTGTAGACACATGCCATAAATCCTTACAAATTACTTGCACTAGTAATAATGTCTTGAAAAATTCTTATGTGCAAACAAAGTCATGATTGTGATGCTACTTGCGAACTGATCAAATACCACCTGGAAAAAAACATCTGATTGTATTCTATTATTATACATGCAATTGGCCACTAATGTTTGCCATCTTCTTGCAAGCTTTAGACAGCTAGATACCATGAGATGCTTAAGGCTATATTAATTTTCTCCAACATTGAATACTTCTTACAATTCCTTCTTGTTCATTCAACTTCAAGGTTTATAGTAAGCATAAGAAGATACAAGTCGCTCAAAAAATTAGGGGAGTTTTTTTTACAACCCAAGTTTGTATTCTTCTATTTTTACATTCATGGTTATTCTATTCTTTGAACTTTGAGTACAATGTTGGATTTAAGCTTGGAGGAAGATAGAAGATCTAAATTTGTGCAGTGATAAATATTCTAACTCTTAGCCCTTTTCCATTTTTCAGTGATGAATTTGAACTCTCCTTCTAACATAGTTTTTGAGACTTGAATCGGTATTGAGTTTGTTTGTCTAATCTTATTGTTAACTAAATCTACATTCTTCTTTTAGATCTTTTTATGTACAATCAGGTTGACTAAACCTTTTGCGATTCCAAACAGTGTAATTGAATACATTTTATAGAGGAGTTTGATTTCATAATAGCAAGTGATGATATCTATTGTAAAGCCACTATGTAAATTAGTGGTTCATTAGAATGCAACAAGTTAAATGTGCATTTATATTGGAATGCCAAGGATCAAGGAAGATGAATCCTCATCCAAGAAGTTGGAAAGCCAACGGTCAAGGACTTTGAAGCATCTCTTAGAAGATGGAAGAGAAAAACCCCACGGGAAGGCAAACTAACCTTCAAGAAAATCACTAACCCAAAGCAATTACAAACTCTTATGTTACACTTTAAGTGGGAACTCTCACTAGAATGCTTTGCTTATATCTCTCACTTGATGTAAGAATGATCCTTTCTTATTTCCTATCTTGTTCTCTCCTCCAAGCAAATGCCTCTCATTCACATATATAATGCCTCAAGGAGACTCTTGAACTTCCAAACGGTTGTCCTTTCATCTTCCCATTAATTGTCCAAGTCCTTTGGTCTTCCATCTTCCAAAAGATGCTTCAAAGTCCTTGACCGTTGGCTTTCCAACTTCTTGGGTGATGATTCGTCTTCCTTGATCCTTGGCATTGTAATATGAATGCACATTTAACTTGTTGCATTCTAATGAACCACTAATTTATATAGTGGCCTTACAATTTCTAACATCTATTACCATGCAATGCGAGTTGATCTTAATATTTTGTTTGTATTGTGTTGTTTTATTTTCATTTCTTAGGGGTACTCGAGAGACAAAACTATCAAAGAGTTGTTCGAAAGTGCAAGTGTAAAGAAAGAGCAGGAAAAAAAAGAAGCTCGAGTATACCTTAAAAAGTGTGAGATTAAAAAAAGAGTAGTTGAATAAAAATAAAAGAGCCGCAAAATTGGGCCAATGCTCGAGTATATTTTGTTCTTTTGAAAGTTGAAATTGCTCTTGACTTTTTTGTGTTTTGACTTCCTTGGTTTGATTGTATTCATTACAACTATTGAAACTATTTCGTGAATCTCTAAAAATAGTATAAGCAGTGGAGAGATGATTTCTTAACAAAATTATGGACTTCGGATTCTAGACTTCCTTCTAATATGTTGCACGTGTTCTTTGAATACAATGATTGATTTTGATTTGATTGTATATAGTGCATTTAAGGTAGTTTGTACTTTGTAGGTGATGTTAATTTGAGCATTATGCTTAGAATATTCTTTAAGATTTGTAGTTGATAAGCTATGAGTAGAAAATGGCTTCTATGAGAATAGTTTGTGGAAGATAGGCTTGTATGTTTAATTATTTTGCAAGCTTGTAAATATTTGATAAACACATTATTGTACTCATTTTAAATATGTTTTTAGACATAATTTATTATTGTATTGTATGCGTATGAGCTACTTTAATTTATTTTGATGCATATGTAGGCAAAGAAGACTCGACTAAGAAAGATAGAGTAAGGAATGGATGGGCCATATAGTGGGCTGAATTGTTTTAAGCCCAATGCTTATTCATCAAATCTCATCTTCTTATGACTCAAACATCCTGAGAAGACAAACATTTTCATCAACACCAAATTAAATTCCATATCTAAGCGGTTTCGTTGGGACCGAATGAAATCTCTCAAATCTTTCTATAAAAGACTATCTCTACATTGAAATTACTTGAACCAGGTCTTCGTACCCAATTTAGCGAGGTGTCCTCATTCAATCGGAATCTAGTGGTGAAAATCTTCCGCACGTGAGATACGCTATTGAATTAATCTTTCAAGTAAAAAGAGTTTCAATTTCTCTGGTTTTTGGAAATTGTTTTGTCAATAAAAGTCTTCCCTAATTGGGACTGGAGAGGATTATACGAAGGACTAGAAGGGATAACGGAAAAAGGCTAGGCACAGAGCATTGAGAAAAAGCAGAGAGAGGACAGAGGGAGTGCGAACAGATTGGGAAGGAAACCAAATGACGGAGCAAGAGAACTTCAGATATTATTGATTTTTTGAATTTGATTTCCTCTTCCTTAATGTTTACTTCACTTGATTTTACTTTTTGTATTTTAAATATGAGTAGTTAAGCTCATCTTGACTGAAATTTTGGATGAAACTCTATTGGAATTTGTTGGAATCGTTAAACATGTTGTGAGGAATAATTGTTGAACGCATCGTGAGTTGTTAATCTTTGTGTTAATTGAAATTTGGACTTTGAAATTAAATGCTTGATCAACATTGAGTTTGAAATTTCAATTATTTGTCTAGTTGTGTTTGCGGTGACAATCCCGAACATATGAAAGAGCTTAGGATTAATAACTATGATTAGTGTTTTCTAGACCAATGACAACATGATCGCAAGATTTCTGATTTCGCAATTCTTAAAGAATCTCTTATTTAATTAAAGATTGGACCAAAGTTAGAGTAAATTCAATATATGTGATTCTATATTGGACTAAGATTAGGATCATAATTTGAAATTTGTCCTGGGGATTGGACCAAGATATTAGGTATGAAAATTTCACATTAGTCAATAATAAAACTCACGCTTGTTTAAGAATTCAAGTAAAGGACACTAGTGGTGGATTATAGATTTCTAGTTATTTTATCATCTTTGTTTTATGAAAATTTCACTGCTTGACTATTTGTTTTTGGTTTTCATACGTAATTGTAGATTGATAAACAATCTTTATTTTATTTACATATTTTATGTGATGGTTTGAGTTAGAGTTAGCTTCAGTCCTTGTGGATCGAACCTATATTCGCTATACAGTAGATTACAACCGTGCACTTGCGGAATAAATTAGGATAGAATCTCTAGGTTTTCCTAGGTGATTTTAGCCTCATTAGTGATCGATCAGTCCTGTTGCTTTCTATATTATGTATAAGAGCAATTTCTGCAGAAACAATTTGCGGAAATGTTTCCTTCGAATGTATAGATATGAACTGCTTTCACATTACACTTGCTTTTGTTCGCCAACAGCCTTCATAAAATCCTATAGCTCTTATTCCACCGGACTTGGTTTTTAACTATGAAGCATCTTCTTCTTGAAGCATCTCCTTCTTGTTTAAAAGATTTTAATTATGCATATCTCCCTAGAACATGTACTTCTTGATCACGACAATCTTTATGTGAGCTTTAATCAAAAGATTGTCTGTTTTTTAAGTTTTTTATTATTATATTTTAAGATATAGTTTGATTTTGAGTTGAGAGAGGTGATCCTGTTGTTAAGTACGTGAACTTTTAATATCGACTTCTAACTTCTAATATTCAATATAGGTACTGCTTATGAGAAATTAATGAGCATAGGTAAGTTACTATTGCCTCTACTTATTAGGGTTAGTTTTGTTTAAGGTACTCTTTTGGTACTTTCACTGTAGATAAAGAAGGTACGGGAGTGTTTAGCTAAGCTCGAACAAAACGCAACACAGTGTTTGAGGTGTTTGGATAAAAGTACTTTAAGCTGCCATTGCGGCTTTCAAAAGTGTAAAAAGAAATCATCGAATTGATACTTTTGGAAAAAAGTTGCTACAGCGGCTTTCGAAAACCAGACGTTAAAAGATTATTATATCCATATTAAGTTTGAGAAATTATGATGGTATATAAATCATCCTACCACATAGAAACTTCGCACTTTTTTTTCTATCCTCTTTGTTCCACTCCGCTGTTGAATCCTAGCTCCTCCCGATGTAGATTTTTTCGTCGTACCCGATACCGATGCCGATCTCAATCTCTTTTGTCTGCTTTCATCCACGAATCCTCCTCTTTCCCTTGCATTTGTCTTAGATATTTCGTTCCACTTACCCCGCTTGTCTGAATCTCTTCATCCCGACGACGATTTCTCGCCGAATTTGACATTGATTCTACTACTTTCTCCCAATGAACAGGTAAAAACTAATTTTTTGTAGCAATCTACTCGATGTGCTTATGTTTTGCTCATGTTCTGATTTTGTGTATTGTTAGCTTTTTGTTTGTGTTGCTTTGTGTTATGTTCTGTGGATGTTCTCCTAATGTTGTTTCTATCGTTGTAGTTTCGCATGTGTTGTACTAATTTTGAATAGGTAAATTAGTTTTTCTTGGTAAAAACTTGCTGGGGAAGCAGCTGGTCAGGTGTTTTCTTACCTTACAGCCTCTTTTTTTAGGCAAAGCTGCTTTTTACCTTGAAAACACTATGTTAAATATCCTGCCAGATCAATTCAAGAGGGGAGGGGTAAATGATTTGATAAACAAAAATTTTTGCAAATATAATGATCATACAGACAGCAAATATTTTCGGCCGGCTGTTAGTGGTTTTGTATCCTATAGATAGAGAATGTTAGTGTATATAGTTATTATAGCTATCAAGTAAAAGAAGGGAGTACTCAAGGTGTTTACATGGTTCGGCAAATCACTTTGCCTACATCCACGGGTGCTCTATCACAAGAGCTAAAGCTTCACTAAACTTTTAACAAGCTACACACACCAAGAGCAAAGTGCTACAACAAGCACACTTACTCTCAAGAGTTTCTTCGCCAAGACAACCCTTTCCAGCTTACTGGACAACCTAGTCCCTCTGGTTGACTACTTAACCTTGTTACAAAGTTTAATAACTTTCACCAAGCTCCAACCGAGCTTCTTTACCAAGTGCACCAAGCACTCTATCACACGATTACAAAAAAATTCGAAGATTAAGGTTAAGCGCAGAATCAATCTCAAAGTAAATAAGTGAACTTAAGGTTTTCTGTTAAGGGATCAAACTTGCTGCTACTGAAGACTATGCTCTGTAAGTAATTGGCAGCAAGAGGACTTTCGTTAGTTGAGAAATTGAATCGATATAGTGCAAGTTTGTTTTTGAATTTTTGCTCGCTATCCCCTCTATCTCTGTGTCTCTCTAGTACTTATAGAGTTTTCTATTCTTACAGGTAGGTGGTTCTTCTAGTTAGAAAAATATCCGTTGGTTTCTCTGAGCAGCGGTAGACGATTGAAGGTATAGAGTTCAATGGTCAATCAATTGCTTTGCGATTTCTTTTTGGCTATTCTGATGCAAGTCTTTCCTCTGCATTAAATGGTTTCTTTCCTGTGTATTAAATGCAACCAAGAAGGCAATTTGAAATTCCTGCATGCTGTCCTCAATTGTTTCAGCTTGAGTTGTATTATTCAAATTTCTCAAGCTGAGTTGGCCTCTTGTGTTTGCTGTTTCATGCTAAGTTGACCGCTTTAGACGAGGTGGATTTCAACAGCTTGACTATGCTTAGTTGCTTTTTGCTAAGTTTAGTGGGTCTGCTTCCTTGCTTTCCTTTTTGAAGATTGGACTTGACTCTTCTTGTGAATAAGGATGATGCTTGACTCATTATAGATATGGTACAGTGTGATTTACTTCAGTGATATGTATATATGTCTGGAGGATCTTGAAATGAAAACTTGAGCAGAAACTTCGCTGATGAACCTGATCCTCTGTTCTGTGCGTCACAGAGAAATCTCATATAGTTAGTAGCTGAACAGCTGGCTGTTGGGTGAATGTGGGATCTTCTGTTCTGTATGCTATGTAGTCTGCTCTTCTCTGTTTCAAATGCTCTGTTTGCAATTCTTTGTAGGATAGATTTGTTTCATTAATTTCTGCAGAACATGATTCCAATTATTAGTTCACCTTAATCCATAAACTATAATTCTTAATCACTGTATCATCAAAATCAACCTTGATGTTCCAACAATCTCCCCCTTTTAGATGATGACAAAATAATTAGGAATTATTGGTTTATGATTCTAATTAAGCACAAAGTAAACTCCCCCTCAATGAAAATACTCACTAGAAATATCTTATATTTTTCTGTAAACATAATAAATCACATTCACATAATAATTCTTCTAGTTCTCCCCCTTTTTGTCATCACAAAAAAGATAGAAGGTGGTTGTCCAATACTAATAGTTATGATGTATAAGGTAATTTCGACTCTTTTTCATTAAAACTTGACAACTTTACCTTATGATTTTTGTTTTGAAGCTTACCACTAAAATGGTATTACTTGTGCGTATGATAAAGGTAATTTTCCTCTATATATGCCAGCCTTTTTCTCCTTTTGTCATTGATTCCTGCATCAACAGATTATACCTTTTTCGGTAGAAAATTAACTTAGTCAAGTGCAATAAGTACCAACAGGAGATTACTAACTAAAATATCTCATGAAATTTTCAATACCATTTAACATATATAGAACACATTCATAATTTGTAACTCTTCAATGTATAACTCAGGCAGGCAATATTGATTCACCAAAATAGAACTATTTAAAAACTTAGCTCTTTCTTTCATGAATTTATGATGAGTCTGCAATGTCTTTCATATTAATTCTTGTAGAGAAGAACACTATATGCAAGAGAAGCATTGCATATCCATTCTTTAGTATGCCATAGGTCCTGTAAGCAGTTCATTAGTGCACAAAGAATAATCTGTATATCATAATTTATCAGGACTATATGTTTTCTCCCCCTTAGTAAGTGCCCTCTTCTATATAGAGCACATTCTCTTATTCAATAAGTAATAAATTATTAAATCTTTTTTTGCACGAAAACATGACCTGTCAGATATGGCATTCATAATAGTTACTGCAAATGATGTTGATATGCTAACAGCAAGATGAACAATACATAACATTCATTTAGCACGCATGCTGCAGATCCTGATATGGATTCATTACTTCTCAAAGAGAAACATAATTTCGATAAAATAACACTTCCATTTGTTTCATTTTGATTTCAAAAGCATAGCTCCTTGATATGTCCCTTTTCTTACTGACTTACCATTTGATAACCAACATGCCTAAAAAAAATCATTTATTAACATAGGCAAATCCATCAAACTCAACTTTTTAATATCACTGAACAATCAACAAAATCTCATCATTGATTATCAATTAGTAGTGTTAGTGAACTATAAATAGTAACTTAAAAGAAGTGAATCATACCTTTAGATAGCTTTCAACTTACTATCTTACTTGTCTTATCTTTGGATGACTCCTTCTATTTTGCTAGCAAATTTGACAACATGGTGGATGTCCCTTCTTTTACTATGTGCTCATCTTTTATTCTATTATATGCATTCATCTTTACTCCTCTGTAACTTATGAAGAGCACTCTACAACTTAATTTTTAAAGCTTTTAGGAAGTTGTTAGAGCTTCACAAAACTTAAAAGATTTCAGCGTTATCTTTAAAATGATATTATATGATTTGGTTTACAGATTAAGTTATACATAGCAAACAAAACAGAATGCATCAATAAATTAAAATCTCAACAAGTTCAACATTTCTCATCATTGTAGATAATATTTTCAGAGGTCAACAGTTTTGTTCAACAATTGAAAGCTCCGTTGAGGTGTATCATAAGTCCACAAAACATTTAGAATTTTAAAAATATAAGCAAAATGTTTCAATATGATGATTAGTCACTGAGCTTTCAGTGGAGCAGAGTGGAATTCAAGGAGCTTGACTCGAAATAGTTTGGCTTAGATATTGATTGAGGGATGTAGATGAATCACTTTTAAGTCTCATCTCATTTCAAGAATTTTCTTTTAGCGTAATAGTTCGATTTGCGTAAGCCGAAAAGATATTGATCATTCAAGCAATTTCATCTCTAAAAATTCATTCAATTTCAGGTTAACCAAGATGAAGAGTTTGGCTTTAAATAAGTTTGCTTAGGAACGGTCAAGAGTTTGATTATAAAATGTCAACAGAGAATGATTGGTAAATCTCATTTGAGGCTCCATATGACCAATCACTTGAAAACATTTTTGCAAAAACATGTTGCAACGTTTAACATTTATTTTAAAGGGATTTGGACTAATATTTTTAATTTTATTTCAGATACATGATCGGCAATTACGGTTGCACAAAATAGACGTTACTGACTATATTTGGTATGAAACCGACATTGATGAATCTTATGTATATTCTATTATGAAGACAATTATATATTCTGTATTTAAAGATTTAACTAATGTATTTTGTATTGTATTATGAAGACAATTTGTATTAATTTAATTTAGTGAACAATTGACAATTATCTTTTTATGTACTAAGTTTTTCTATATACAATATGTACTGTGTATTTTAACATTTTTATTATAAAAAATTTTGGAAAAACACTAAAAAGTAGATAGTAGCGACCAAAGAGCCTGGTCGCTACTACGTAGGATCTTTGGGCTTGTAGTGATAGAGGAAAATAATAGTGAAAAAGAATTGACAGAATTATTTGAGCAAGAAAGTTGTACGACTGTTTAGTATTATTAAAGATATTTATGCAAGCATCCGTGTCGTATATCTATATGCAAAGGTAATATATTTATGAATAAGATATTGAAAGAAAATGAAATATGTTGCTATCAAAATTTTCAAATGAAAGTACCCATTCTACAACTATGTGATGAGTTAATAAGGTTGTATGGGTTAAAACCAACACGTGGAATGTTTGCTCATGAAGAAGTTGCAATATTTCTCATAACGCATGCTTAAGTCTATGCTCATGAAGAGGTCTTGACAATATACTATGTGAGGATATTTAATTATTCAAGCATCCATCGACATTTTGATAGAGTGCTTGAGTCTGTGCTGAGATTAGCTATAAATATTATAAAGCCTCATGCTAAATACAATGAAGGCGAGGGATTTCACAAACCATAGAACGCACTCTACTCCCATGGTAATGATATTATGATGATGGGAATGTAAGCTACAGTTTTCTCAGGAAACATATTGGTTGTTGTCTAGACTTATCCTTACTGACCTTATGATTATTTTTTAGTGATTGTTGCCTTATACAATGCTGAAATGAAATGGTTAGGTGCCTTGCTAAAATGAGATCGTTGTGTGCCATGCTAGTAATGATATTATTGTTGTGGGAACGTAATCTACATTTATCTTAACCGAACATAATTAGTTGTTAGCTAAACTTATCCTTATTGGCCCTATATGAATTTCTAACGGATTGTTGCGTTATATGTTTCTGAAATGAGATGGTTGGTGTCTTGCTACCTTATGGCCTCTTTGTTTGAGGCATGATTCCCCTGAAACAAGATGGTTGGGTTGCCTCACAGTGACGATATTGTTATTGCGGAAATGAAAACGACACTTATCTTAGCCAAACATATTTGATTGTTACCTATACTTATCTTACTAGCCCTATGATGATTTTTTAGAGATTTTTACCTTATACAATGCTAAAATGAGATGGTTGGGGTGCCTTGTTATTTGACGCCCTCTTTATTTGAGGCATGCTTTCCTTGTTACCAATAAAATATGAAGATGCTTGGTTGGCTTGATGGTAATGATAATACTATATTGTGGAACTATAAGCAACACATATTTTAGACAACCATATTTGATTGTTGCCAACACTTATCCTTACTGACCATATGATGATCGCTAAGGAAAATGTTTCTTGTCCAATGCTAATGTGAGATAGTTGGATACCTTGTTTCCTTGACAGCCCAATTACTACATTGATCATGCAAAATATGTTTGCTTCGATTCTCTTAACTTATATTGATATGGCTTACTTTGGAAATGCATGTATAGGGCTTAGGGTTTGGAATGTTGAGTCTAGAGTAGGCTAACTATTGGTCAAGAATGATGCATGAGAGCATTGAGGCAAAACCTTAAAACCTAACCTTAATCCTAAATCCTAGTCCTCAAACCCCACACCCTAAATTCTAAACCCGAAACCCTAAACGCTTAACCCAAACCCGAAACCTAACCCTAACTCTTAAATCCTAAAACTCTAACCATCATCGTTAGACCTCCAATCTCAAACCCCAAGCCCCAAGCCCTAAACCCCATATCCTAATCCCTAAATCGAAATCTCAAACCACAAACCCTAAACCCTAAAATCCTAAATCCTAAATCCTAAACCACAATTCCCAAACCCTAAACCCTAAACAATAAACCCTAAATCCTAACCCCAAACCGCAAACTCTAAACCCTAACCTCAAACTCGAAACAAGTAAACCCTAAACTCCGAAACCCTAATCCTATATTCTGAACTTCATCCCTAAACCCTAGACCCAAAATTCTAAACTATAAACCCCAAACTCTAAATCCAAATTCCTAAACTCCAAACCTCATATCCAAAACCCAAAACACCAAATCCTAAATTTTAATAAAACTCTTATTTAATAATGATGCCCTTAAGAGTATTATAATTTTATATGCTTAGATGGAACCTCCAATAACACATCAACCAATAAATATGATTGCAATTAGATGGACAGATGATGTCTATCTAAAGTTTACTGAGATTTGTGAACAAGAGATACAAAAGGGAATATGCCGAGAATCCATTTGAACATGCAAAGTTGGGCAATCATCAAAAAACATTTGAAGAATTTACTGGCAAAGAGGTTGAGAGATAGCAATTATAAGATCATTGGGATGCATGAAGATTGATTAAAACCGCTTATAAGTCGTTGATCAATGGAGAATTAGGTTTGGGATGGGATTATACTCACAACACAATTGCTACAGATGAGGAGTGGTGTGAAGAGAAGATTAAAATAAATTTGTCCAGTAATATTCATGCTTAATTATTTAAACATTTTGGAACGTTGTAGTTTGAACATATTGAAATATTGTTGTGGTGGTATTGTGATGTTGCTATGTTGTACTACAATCGAAAATATTATGTGATGTTGAAATTGTGTTGGTAGCAAAATTTGTCATGTTAATTATGATATTGCATTTTTGTAGCAATTGTGAGTGTAATAGGGTGTTGTTTATATTTAATTTAGTAGATGTATTGAAAGTTTCTATTTAGTAGAATGGACAGAATTATTTGAGCAAACAAGTTGTATGATCAAGCATCCGTGTTATATATCTATACGCACAGGTAAAATATTTATGAATAAGATATTGAAAGGAAAAGAAATTGGTTGCTGAGATTCGTTTCCAAAAGAAGGTACCCATTTTACAACTATGTGATTAGTTCATAAGGTTGTATGGGTCCAAACCAACACGTGGGATGTCCGCTCATGAAGACATTGCAAGAGGTCTTGACAATATATTATGTGAGGAAATATTTAATCATTCAGGCGTCCATCACCATTTTCATAAGTACTTGAGTCTGTATTGAGATTAGCTGTAGATATTATAAAGCCTCATGCTAAATACGATGAAGGCGAAGGATTTTATAAACCTCAGAACGCACTCTACTCCCATGTTTTAGTTCTCGTCTTTTATGTCCTCTTCCGAATCCGAATACTAGAAGAGGAGGTTTTCCTATCTTTATAAGTTGTCTTGGAAATTATTTGATAATGGAAACAGATTTGAGATTGAGCAGTAGGATGAAATTCGGATAGGAAGGTCTTTGGCCAAGGATACTAGGTTCATGAGACAAAGGAAGTAAGTGATCAAATCGAACTTCGACATTATATTAAATTAAGTTAAATTTGTGACTCTAATAACAAAAGTCTTATCGTAGGAATATATTGGAGCTATTTATGGGACACATACCATAGCAATTATACCGCCGGAAGTTATAACACTTTATGTTGGTTGTAAAAGGCATGCTACCTAGAATATTTTATCGGTATGTGATTTTAACATTTGTTTTACATTTGCATAAGCCGGATGGGAAGGATCAACTCATGAGTCACACGTATTGGATGAACTCATTGGCAAACTTAAGCTGATATTTCTCATCCGCTTAGAGATAAATATTATTTAGTGGATGTAGAATATAAGCATATATTGGGATACATAGGCCTTTATAAAGGCCGGAACGTAATATACCATCTCAATTATTTTCGTCATGCCAGTATGCCATGAGTACGGGCACCTAGAGGGATGAATGAAAAGTTCAACTTTCTACATTCTTTGTGGAGGTCTATGATTGAACGCGTATTTGGCCTATGGAAAGTCCGCTTTGCAATTTTAGAAAATATGTCATTATATCAAACAGAGTTACAGCATAATGTCATCATTGCGACAATGGTGACACAACTATATCAAGATTAAAGGAGCAGTAGATGCACATGCAAATGATGAACGTGAAACTTATATGCCATCAGCACTTGAAGCATCGTGTAGTACATCGAGTGTTCAACCCGAGGATGATTATGATCGGAATGATGGGTGGGTCGCGCATCCAAATGCAACTGCACATGAAATATATAAACATTTATTTATGTTATGCTAATATTTGTTCTTATAAATTTATTATGAAATTGCTACAATATTTATGACTATGTATTTTTATATTAATGTTTGTTTCATTAGCAATAATTGACTCATTATTTGTTGGCTCTTTATTTAGTAGTTATAGATCATAACAATAAAGTATTTGTATAATTTATAGATATCTAAAATAGCCAACAAAGTTAATTATTGATTTAAAAAATCCTTTATTTTAATAAAAATCTATAAATGTTAATGCGAAATATTAGTTATAATAAACATGTTATTCATAAACTTTGTATTAAAATTTTGTAATAAATATTCAAATTAATTATTGTTTTATTTTTACTAATCAATTTATAAATATTAATATAAGAAAGTTGATTTAAGTTGATTATGTTATAAAATATTAAATTAAAAAAATTAATTATACATAAAAAAATAAAAAATAGAAATATAACAATTATTAGATACCTATGGATGTTTTAGTTATTATGTACCTCTTTTATAAATAAGCACAAGTTTATCCAAATATACCCTACAACTTTAAAAATGAAATATTGCTAATACAACAAATTTTATGTAAGCAATTTTTAGCCTAAAGCTGCTTTTGTAGTCAAAGCTATATAGCCGCTTAAAGTTCCATAAAGCAGTTTTACTTCAAAAATTCTAAAGTTTCAGTCAAACAAGGCCTATAGTAACTTTATCTCTCTGCTTTTCTAGCACGGAGTTCGCTGGATCCTCAAGTGTTCCAACATATGGGACTTATCCGTAAGTAGAAAGGTGCCTCTCAAAAGAAATCTTTTAATTAGTGGATATCAAAACTATGGAAATAACTTTCTCCTGTGATTGCCTTATGACTTTTCACAATTTTTTGTGGGAAAGAAATACTTTCACAATAAACTAACACTCCAAAAATACGATTTTCATCAATAAAAAATTGTTTAAACATTTTTAGACGACCGCACATTACTACCAAACGATGTCTAATTCATATTGCCTACAAAAGTTTCTCCACAAATTACCTTGGGGAATTGAGTAATCAATTCGCATATGTATTCTGCTGAGCTTATGTTAGAGATTGTAAAACCACTATATATTAGTCATTCATTAAAATGTATGTAGTTAAATGTGCATTCATATTGAAATTTCAATAGTCAAGAAAGATGAACAATCACCCAAGAAGTTGGAAGGCCAATGGTTAAAGAATTTGAAACATCTCTTGGATGATGGAAAGCCAAAAGACTTGGACAATTAATGGAAAAATTGAATGACAACCGTTTGAAAGTTTTAGAGTCCCTTTGGGTTGACTAATGCTCTTGTAGCCTTTATGGATCTTATGAATAGGGTCTTTATGCCTTATCTGGATCGTTTTGTGATTGTCTTCATTGATGATGTATTGGTTTACTCCAAGAGTAAGGAAGAACATGCAGAGCATCTGCGGATAGTATTACAGACATTGAAAGAAAGGAAATTGTATGCCAAGTTATCTAAATGTTAATTTTGGTTGGATAGTGTGACCTTTTTAGGTCACGCTGTCTCATGTTCTGGAATTACAGTAGACCCAAGGAAGATAGAAGCTGTGGAGAAGTGGGCTACGCCGAGAAACGTTGCAGAGGTCCGAAGTTTTTTTGGTCTAGTAAGGTACTACAGGAGGTTCGTACAAGATTTTTCTAAGATAGCAGCACCTTTGACTAATCTTACTCGTGAAGGAGTGAAGTTTGATTGGAATGATAAGTGCGAAGAAAGTCTTCAGAGGTTAAAGACGTGCTTGACTTCGGCACCTGTTCTCGCTTTGCCAAGAAGTGGAAGTAGATTTCAAGTATATTGTGATGCTTCAGGAGTTGGCTTGGGATGTGTACTGATGCAGCAAGGACGTGTCATTGCCTACGCCTCCCGTCAACTAAAGAACCACGAACAAAATTATCCTACGCATGATTTGGAGTTGGCCGCTGTTGTGTTTGCACTAAAGTTTTGGAGACACTATTTGTATGGTGAGGCTTGTGAGATCTATACTGATCACAAGTGTTTGAAATATATTTTTAATCAGAAGGAGCTAAATATGAGGCAACGTCGTTGATTAGAATTATTGAAGGACTACGATTGTACCATTTTGTATCATCTAGGCAAGGCGAATGTGGTGGCAGATGCTTTAAGCCGTAAGTCAGCAGGAAGCTTGCCACACCTTTCTGTGGTGCCTCGATCTTTAGCACACGATTTGGATTGGCTTCAGATGAGTGGCTTAAGGTTAGAGGCAAAGTCTGGCTTCTGGCTTGCACACTTGGCGATACGTTTTGTTTTGAAAGACAGAATCATAACTAGTTAAGATCGTGACCCATAGTTGACAAAATTGGTGAATCAAGTTAAAGCTGGTATGGTAAAAGAATTGACAGTAGATGCCAATGGTGTTGTTTGGTGTGGTGCTAGATTGTGTCTTCCTGATTGGTGTGGTGCTAGGTCCGCATACTCAATACACCCTGGTGCTACCAAAATGTATAGGGACCTACGACAGTTGTATTGGTGGGAAGGTATGAAAAGGGACGTTGCTGATTTTGTCTCTCGATGTCTAACTTGCCAATCTGTAAAGGCAGAGCACCGGAAGCCTGGAGGATTATTGCAACCACTGCCTATTCCCGAGTGGAAATGGGATCACATCTGTATGGATTTTCTGTCAGGACTACCTCGTACACCTCAGGGTTATGATTCTATCTGGGTAATTGTGGACCGTCTAACCAAAAGTGCACATTTTCTTCTACCAGTACGAACTACTTACAATGCGGCTCGGTATGCATAGTTGTACGTGCGGAAAATTGTAAAACTACATGGGATTCCCTTAACGATCATTTCTAATCGAGGGACGCGATTCACTTCTCGCTTCTAGAATAAGATTCAATAAGCTCTTGGCACACAATTGACTTATAGTACGGCATTTCATCCCAAAACAGATAGCCAAACGAAGCTTACTATACAGACTTTAGAGGACATGTTGCGCTCCTGTGTGCTTGAGTTAGGGCAGGCTTGGGATCATCATCTATCTTTGGTGGAGTTTGCATATAATAATAGTTATCAGGCTAGCATTCAGATGGCACCTTTTGAGGCCTTGTATGGAAGGAAGTGTCGATCGCCAGTCTACTGGTTTGAGACCAAGAAGGCCGATGAACTCTCACCTGACATTATTCGCGACACCACTGAGAAGATTAAATTGGTTAAGGAAAAGATGGCCACAGCTCAAAGTAGGCAAAAAGCATATGCCAATCCTAAACGCCGCGCAATGTCCTATTCTGTTGGAGATGAGGTCTTCCTACGAGTTTCTCTGATGAAAGGTATTTTACGTTTTGAAAAGAAAGGGAAGCTCAGTCCAAGGTTTATTGGCCCTTTTAAGATATTGGAAAGTATAACTGAAGTTGCATACAAACTTGCATTACCTCCAAGTTTGTCAAGTGTCCATCCAGTGATTCATGTTTCGATGCTTTGGAAATGTTTGTGTGATCCATCACATTTAATTGAGCCTATCGTTGGACAGGTTGTGAGGACCTAACCTATGATGAATGCCCAGAGACTATTTGGATCGTCAGATTCGCCGACTACGGAAATGAGAATTGCCTTTTGTTTGGGTTTTGTGGCGAAAACACTCGCGTAGGGAAGCGACATGGGAATTGGAAGACAAAATGAAAGCCAAGTATCCTTGGTTGTTCACTTCTTAAATGTGTCCTGTTCTTTATGTATGTAAAAATTTGAGGACGAATTTTCTTTAAAGGGGGTGGTATTGTTTCATCTTAACTTTTTGTAAGTGGGTAGTCTTGTCAACATAAGTGTTTTGGGTTAGGTGTGAGGGAATGAGTCTGTGTCGGTGGACTTCAAAGCCACCCTCTTAAACTTATTAGCATGACCTTAACAACTCTAGAAACCTCTAAGTTAATTATTTTTATTTCATCTTACCTACTTGCCTTCTCTCCGTTTCTTCCTTTCTCCCAAGCCTTGCAGGGTGATCTCTCCGCCGATCCAAGCTCGCCGCCAATCGTCGTTTTCTTCTCCCACGTGAAGCTCCTTTCATTTCATCTTCTCCCTTCGCCGCCATTTCTTCCTAAGAACTCGAACCGCGGGGGCAACGAGCGCGAGCTGTGGGGGCGGGTTTTGCCGGCGAGCCACAAATCGCCACATTTGGGTTGCCGGAGGACGAAATTTCCATCCTCGACCTTCCTTGTGGCTGCTCAACTAACAAATTTCACACCGTCTCGCCGAAATCGTCGCTGTAGCTCTCGGAACCGACACTCGTCTCGGCCGTTGGTGGCCAAGGATTATCGCCACCGGCATTGTCATTTCTCCACTGCGGTAAGCTTTCTAAGCCGTTGCAACTGCTTGCTTGAAGCAAATTAAAATTCGGCCGGAAACCCTAATTGCCGGAATCCGGCGAACTTGGGAGCTCCACTGTTTGGCCGAAATGAAATATCTAAATCTAGTTGCTTAGACTTATAATTGAACTATTTGCAAATTCTTTTTCTTTGCGATAGGTAATCTCTTGAATTGAAGCGCTAAAAGGTGCGATGTCAATACTAGAGTGATTAGGAGCCTATCCAATTCGTCACTAGCTAGGTAAGCTTTTATCCAAGCTAGCATTATTTTTAAGAATGATATGAAATTTGTGATTATGAAAGATGTTGAATTCGTGCTTAGGCATAATTTTTATATAGAGCTATAGCATTGTAGGTGCTTAGTTTTCGTTAATATTAATTTGATGGACAATTGTATTTGTTGTGCATATTTGTTAGGATTGAAAAGAGGAAGATAGTGAACTAAGGATTTTGGCGGCTTGAGCAATAACGAAAGAATTTAATGTGAGGATTACCGTGCCACACTTTTTTTCCTAGATTAACGTTAGGCCTTCGGCATAGGTAACATTTGTTTTGATCTTCGGGCATACCTTGACAATCTCTTACATTTTACGATTATACCTTCCATAATGCATAATTGTATGTGATATGTATTTTCTTGATATGATAAGTATTTATGATAGTATAAATAGTAACTTGGATTTACAATACGTTGATAAATATAGTAAATGAGTATAAATGGGAATTTGAAAGATGAGTTTTATGTATATGGTTTATGAACGATTCGATAAGTGTTAATGTGTCTTACTTAAAGAGTTAAATGATTTATGACGATGATTTTATGGACTTTCTATATGATTTGAGAACTCGTATGATGTTATTATTCTTTCATTTAATAAGCCAATAAATTATGATTGACGAATAATTTGAGTTTTATCTAAATGTATTTGTTGAAGTATTTGTGGATTTTGAAATGTTTGGAAATTCGTGCTGCATTGAGGCAGGCGATAATCAGGGGCTGAGTTCAGGATTCTCGTCTCTCTCCTCTCCTCTCTCTTTTGTCTGTAGATTAGGTGGGCCCATGCGCGTGGGGGCGATAATACCACGGCACCTGGGTTAAATGTATAGATATGTGGAAGAGCTGGAGACGCGGTCTCGCTCGGTTCTTGGTATCTATCTTGACTCCCTAACTGGTATGATTGTTATGGATTGTTATTTGGCATTGAATGTTTATTATTAGAAGTCCTTGATTGACTTATTCGATTGGCTTTCAATATGAGATTCATTATTTATTATTCATTAAGGTATTTATACTTTAGTTATCTATGTATTTAGTTATTATTTAATATGTTGTATTTAACTACTTATATTTAATTTTATTTTATTTAATAATTCTTTTATTAAAATCGCAATGTTTATATTATTCTTTTAAAGATAAGTTAAAATGTTTATATATGAAGAGCATATTCTTTGATTTTATTTTATGATCATTTGACTGATGCATATGCATTACATATAGCCGAATCCTCCGTACTAAGGACTGAGTTGGTATGGGACGATTCAGGATTTAGTAGGAATGATTTTGATCTAACCCGTTGCATATTTGCTCATGTAGAAAGTTAGTATTTAAACATTAGGATAATGCATTAAAAAACTTAAACGATGCATCTGTTATTTTGATCTCACTGAGACTGGGCTCATTTCTTTCTTTTCTTTGGCCTCTCCCAGATAGCTTGGAGGCAGTAAAGCGAGAAATAGAATTAGCACCATCAACAAAGTCTACGCATTGAGGGTATTTCAAGATTCTTCATTACTTTATTTTGCATATAGGAGATTCTGTGATCTCAAGAGGCCTGTACTACTCTATTATGTATTTATGTATAGTTGTTTAGTTTTGGGTATGTATTGCTTTGTAATAGAGTGAGTTGGCTACTGGTAGCCAGTTGTTGTTGTGTGTTTTATTTTGGTGGTAGTATAAATTATTTGGTATAAATGTTTCCAGGTTACTACATATTAGAGTTGTGTTTACTCCATTGATTTTTAAGGGAGATGCTGTCAAAATTTTATAAAAATTTTGGTAATTATTATTTCGAGTTTGTTGGGACAATTTTGGTGTCATGCCCTAGATAGGGGTGTGACATTCACCATTCAGAACCATCATGCGATGGTCTTCATTGTTCCCTCCGCTGCCCCCTTCCTCATCAAAGCACTCAAGGAGCCGGAGCGTGACAAGAAGAAGACCAAGAACATCAAGCACAAGGGCAACATCTCCTTTGATGACATCATCGACGTTGCTAGGACTATGAGGCCTAGATCCATGGCGAATGATCTTTCTGGGACCGTGAAAGGGATCCTTGGTTCGTGTGCTTCTGTTGGGTGCACCGTTGATGGATGTGATCTGAAGGATATGCAGATGGCCATCAGTGAGTGTGAGCTCGATGTCCCATAGTACTGTTTTCTTATTTATATGTTCCCAGTTATCGTCGTATTTCTGTCTGGATCTTGTTAAAAGTAGTGATCTTTTGTGGAGTTTATATCATTATTATCTTTGCTTTTGTTATGCTTCTAGAATGTTGATGGTTGTTAAGATTATTGTTGAAGAATGAGCTTTTGGCGGCAGAACAGTTGATTCAAAAGTTTAGGACTGGGTCTCTGAGGTCTGGTGCTTATGTGCCTTAATTACCTGGTAGTTTTGAAGCATGTTGTTTAGGGGTTTAGTTATATGCTTAGGGATGATTGGGTTCTTTGGAAAAAGGTTGTTCAGATGTAAATTGGTTGAATATTATTTTTTGAGTGATTGACAGGGGTTTGGTTGCAAGGGATTTGTATAGCATATGATCCACTATAGCGGTGGCATATGACTGTATCTCAGAATTTCATTATTCAGTTGGCTTGTTCTTCTAGCATCATTCCAGATTTCAGAATTTTGCCCTTCTACTAGAATGTATGGTTTAGTGCTGCATCAGAATTTTATCTCTTTGTTAAAATGTACGAGTTTAATTATTCAAGTTAGTATGTCCTCAGACTAGAACCATATGAAAACTTTGTTAGTTCACTTATCAAGTCAGCAATTGAGATTTACAGGTTAGTTCTTGATGCTTGATTGCTACTGCATCTGGAAAAGCCTATACGAAAGTTTACTGTAGCCAAACTTGAACACTCTTGGCTGTGTAGCTTGAGATGTTACCAATATTTTGGAGAATGTGTGTGGATCTTATTGTGTGAAAGAAGATATTATATACGTTTGAAGAAGAAATTCTAAGAAATTTTGGCTGGGAATGAAGCACCTTAGGAAGGAAATGAATTTTGGTTTGGCCGCGGGAAGAAGATGGTGAATAGTAGTTAAGGTTTGATGTTTCAGTGAATGGAAAACTAAAGTGGGGAACCCGATGATTTAAATAGATCTTAAGCACTTATACAAAATTTGCATAGAATTAAAACTATTAAAAGGAATGAACACTTGATACAAAGAGTTTTAACAACACCTAGCTATCCTTTGTGCTTGATTGTTAACAATAAAAAATTCAAAACAAAATAAAATTCAATGCAATTTAGTAAATTATTCGAAATGCAATAAATTCACAAATAGCATCCAAATTCACAGAAAATACGTAAAAATGAATCGGAGGCAAAGGTTTAGGTAAAATATCCACAAGTTGATTTTCATATTCAACTTAATTCAAAACAATGTCATTAGAATCACTACAGAAAAAACCTCTTAGCTACTAGCTCTATAGTGACTAAGCAACAACATTCACCACTAAGGTTAATGGCGACTAACACACCACCGGTCATGACTATAGAATGCACCGAGTCCCTAATATACAGGCAAACATGATTGGAGATATAATTAGTTGCTAGTGGAGTCACATCACCGACTAGTTTGACCCACAGTCGCTTCTATTTTCATAATAGCGATGACACCTACGCCAGTCGCTATTGCTTTCCATTAATGGCGACTAATACAGTAATACATGCCCTATTGAATTTACAGTGGTGACTAGTTCAATCGCTACTCGCCATTATTGTATTTATATTTAATTTGATAATAATTTGTGTAATTTATTTTTATATGAATCCAAACTATTTGATGTAATCCACATTTTTATTATATCCTACTGAGGAAAGTTTAGATCATATATATAGTTATTTATGTTCAATCACAATGAATATTTAATAAACGTATAAGATTTGTTGATTTGTTAGTATGCATTGGAGCATTAGATTATATCCAAAATTTATGAAATTTTGCTTGAAGAATAATGTGCTTATTAGAAAGGTATTTAACGGTTTATATCTTCTATTTGAAATATGCAATGAACGAGTTTATGTGATTTAGGCAATGTAGGAGTTTTAGTGTTATGATCGTTTTTAACTTACACTTATATTGTTGCTAGTTTATTCACTTAAGTTACAAAAATTTTCAAATATTAAATAGATGATCCAAGCCGTTAGATATGTCATATACTATTATTCACACAAAATTTTGTCAAATTCGGATATATTTAGTGCTTCGATGTATGTTTTAAGATTATTGAATCTCACACGTCCATCAATTATCTTTTAGTACGGAATACTCAAATTATGTGAAAAACTTAAAATGTTTTTATATGATATATCAAAACTCTAGATCATATCAAACGGTACAAATTTTACTTAGTGAACCTATAAATAATTCTTTTAAAAATAAAAAAATAACAATATTAGCCTCTAATGTTCTGTTTAGACGCTATTATTAATAGGACTTATAGTCTAGTCGCGGTTGCCATTATTAGCGACTGGCGTATTTTGTTAGTTGTTATTATTTTTTGATAATAGCGACTGGAGTCTTCGTTAGCTGCAATTGTTTATGGCAACTACATGTGGCTTAGTCGCTACTAGTTTTTAATAGACTTAGCCTGTTCGAGCAGATCCGACTGTTTCTTGTCTTCTCCCACTCGAATCCTAGGTTTTCTGGCGTTTACTTGCCGCTCTGGCAGCAATCTCCTCTTGTCACCGTTCCGTTTGCTCTACCAGCTAGATCTCCGCCAGACGACTTCCGCTAGCGACGCCGAATTATTCGTTCTACCGGCCAAGTTCACTCCGACGTACACTCTGAATTGTTCTCCGAACCTTTAGCTCGCTACTCCCACCGTTAGTTCACTGCTCCGTCTCTATTAGCTCGGACGCTACCAGTAGTGGATTGTTTGCACGCCGTTGCCTCCGTTCGCCGTTTGCTCGCTGTTTACTCCGACCAGGTTCACTCTGATGCATCTTTGTTTATTCAATTGCATTTGTGTGATGTTGTTGATTTATAGATAAACATTAGAATTGCTTCTGAGTTTGGATGTTAAATTGTGAATGTTGCTTCTTTTAATTGTCGATTGAATGCTTTTTTAATTGGGTAAAAGAGTGTTTTCCTATGAAATAGTTGTTGGAATATTAAGACTGATTTTGATGATAACAAATATTAAGAATTATAGTTTATGAGTTAGGTGGACTAATGATTTAAACTAAGCTATGCAGAATTGAAAGTATAAATTCTTGCAAATAAATAGTTATAGTCCAACCAGCTGCTTTATAGGAAACTCTACTTGGGGCTCAAGATGAAAATCAATTAAGTATTGGACAGCAGAACAGAGAGCAGGACAGAGAGCAGAACAGAGAAGTCTCACAAGAACAGCCGACTAGATTACTGCTGATCCTGAACCGAGTGAAAATGATCAAGTTATAGACTTCAAAGGCAGATTCGATCGTGATGCAAATTCAGCTTGAGGAAGATATTTTTACCAGAGCTAGAACAACATGCATACAACAATCTTGGCTAAAGAGTTCATCAAATTATGATCTACACAACTTTGGAAAATTCGTGAAAGATTGGAAGAAATTAAGAAAACATACATTGCAGAAAATCAGACAATAGTAGAGTCAACTTTCAGATTAAGTTTGATCAAGATTTTCTCATTCGTTTGAAGCCAATTTTTGAGGACATATAGAACATCATATCCACTGTCATTTCACATCAAGTTCAGCAACAAATCACAACAAATGAATGTCAAGAACACAATGCTAAAGTGACATCAGAACCAGTCTGTCAGCATACCAGATTTGAATTCAGAAATTGAATTTCGACTTTTTATTCAAAGAAAAGCCAAGAATCAGTTACAAAGAGTATACATACGCTAGATCCACCATAGTGCTTTGACGATACATCACAATAACCTACTACATGGAGCAACTACACGAAATGATCTAAACAAATGAAGCTGACAGAAGAAAACTTTACAAAGTGCTGTCATACAAGATTCACAAGATGGATTCCAGTGCATATCAGAGCTGATTTTACTAGAACACTCAGATGATAATAGACTTCAAAGTATTAGCATTCTTCACTGAAAATCAAGTCATTGATTATAAACTCTGATTACAAATCTAGATAATGAATGATCGCGGTCATATCTAAAGCTTCAAAACTTCACAAGTAGGTTTAACAATGTACATCTGTAATAAGACAACTATGCGATCTTGTGCGAACATAGTTGTCGAACGATGATTTTACAAAGGTGTTGGGGGTCACTTTATGGTCGCACGAGCTCACAATATAGTCGCATTTAGTCACACAAATCCAGGCCATAGTCGTCCGTGGCGCATATCTAAAAATGTAAAGGTTCAAAAGAAGATGCCAAAATATACGACCATAATAGGATACTTTGCGATGTTTGCGATGATTGTTGCCAATCGACAATTTTGCAAAGGTGCCTGAAGCAACTTTATGGTCGCACAAGGCACAATATGGTCGCATGTAGTCACGCAAACCTAAATAATGGTGGACCGTGGTGTATATCTAAAGTTTCAAAAGTTCGCAAGTACATGTAACAATGTACGACCACAATATGATGTCGTGCGACCTTGTGTGACCATAGTTGTCGAGCTACGATTTAAAACGGTCCACGGGGTCACTTCATGACGCACGAGACCATATGATGGTTCCATGAATTTCACAAATCTAGAAAATAGTCGATCCTGGCGTATATATGAAGATTCAATAGTTCATAAGTAGATTTAAAATTGGCTACTATAAGGAGACAATGTGCGACCACGGTTGCTGACCCAAGCTGTTTCAAAAGAGGCGCGAGTCACTTTATAGTCGCACTAGTTCATAGTGTAATCGCCTGTTGTCACACAAATCTGGACGATGGTCGATCGTCGCGCATATCTAAATTTTCAAAAGTTCACAAGTATGTGTACAATGCATGACTGTAACACAACACTATTCGACCTTTTGCTACAATAGTTATCGAGCGATAATTTTACGAAGGTCCACGTATCACTTTATGTACGCACAAAACAAAAAAATTGTCGCCTCTACTTGTACAAATCTAAACAACACGCGGCACATATCTAAATATTCAAAAGTTCCTATGTAGTTGTAACAATGTATCATCGTAATAGGACATTGTTCGACACTGTGCGGCTGTAGTTGCCGAGCGATGATTTTACAGCAATCCATGCGATCACTTTATGGACGCCAAAGTCGATAAGATGGTCTCGTGTAGTCGCACGAATCTAGACAATGGATGACCGCGGTCATATCTTAATCTTCAAAACTTAACAAGTAGGTCTAACAATTGTTACTATCGCAAGTGTACGAATCGCACAAGTAATACAATGATGAGAAAAGTATCGTTCCCACAAAGATTGATTAACTTATTAAGTACCAAAAATAAGTAATTCTAGAATTATTTGAACAATTGATCTAAAAGAGTTAATGCTAAAACTAAAGAAAGAAAAACAAGCTAAAACTAATACTCGTAAGATTTCAATGACTTAAGCGTTAAGGCATTTGATTTCACCGTAACTAATCCAGTTCAACTCTGTCTTCGTGCTATCGAAGTTTATAATCTTTAATGACAACTCTGTTTACATTTTTAGATATGCGCCGCGGACGACCATCATCTGGATTTGTGTGACTAAATGCGACTATATTGTGAACTCGTGCGACCATAAAGTGACCCCCAAAACCTTTGTAAAATCATCGTTCCACAACTATGTTCGCACAAGATCGCATAGTGTCTTATTATGGTTGTACATTGTTAAACCTACTTGTGAAGTTTTGAAGCTTTAGATATGACCGCGATCATTCATTATCTAGATTTGTACGACTACATGGGACCATCTTATCGAGTTGTGCGTCCATAAAGTGATCGCATGGATTGCTGTAAAATCATCGCTCGGCAACTACGGTCGCACATTGTCGAACAGTGTCGTATTACGATGGTACATTGTTCCAACTACATAGGAACTTTTGAAGATATAGATATGTGCTGTGTTTTGTTTAGATTTGTGCGAGTAGAGGCGACAATCTTTCGGTTTTGTGCGTACATAAAGTGACACGTGGACCTTTACAAAATCATCGCTCGTTAACTATTTTCGTAAAAGGACGAATAGTGTTGTGTTACAGTAATACACTGCTACACCTGCTTGTAAACTTTTTAAATTTTAGATATGCGCCGCGGTCGACCGTGGTCTGAATTTATGTGACAAAATACGACTATATTGTGAACTCGTGCGACCATAAAGTGACTCCCACCTCCTTCGAAAAAACGTGGGTCAGCAACAATGGTCGAATGTTGTCTCCTTAGAGTAGCCGAATTTACATCTATTTATTAACTTTTGAATTTTCAAATATACGCCACGATCGATTATTTTCTAGATTTGTGGAATTAATGCGACAATCATATGAACTCGTGCGTCATAAAGTGACCCCGTGGACCGTTTTAAAAACGTCGCTCGACAACTATGGTCGCACAAAGTCACACGATGTCATATTGCGGTTGTACATTGTTACACGTACTTGCGAACTTTTGAAACTATAGATATGCACCACGGTCCACCATTATTTAGGTTTGGGAGACTTAATGCGACCATCTTGTGCCTTGCGCGACAATGAAGTTGCTTCAGGCACCGCGCAATTGTCGATTGGCCACTATCGTCGCAAAGTGTCCTGTTATGGTCGTATATTTTGGCATCTTATTGTGATCTTTTAAAACTTTAGATATGCGCGATGGATGACCATGGTCTGGATTTGTGTGACTACATGCGACTATATTGTGAATTCGTGCGACCATAAAGTGACCCCCCAACACTTTTGGAAAAGCATCGTTCGACAACTATGGTCGCACAAGATCGCATAGTGTCTTATTACGGTTGTACATTGTTAAACCTACTTGCGAAGTTTTGAAGCTTTAGATATGACCGCGGTCATCCATTATTTGGATTTGTGCGACTACATGGGACCATCTTATCGACTTGTGCGTCCATAAAAGGATCGCGTGGATCGCTGTAAAATCATCGCTCGGCAACTATGGTCGCACAATTGATGCAGTGGATCTTCAAATCGAAGCTCGCCGGTAAGGTAGTCCCTTCACGCCCTCCCTTGTTCTGTTGATTTGTATGAATGCCAAAATAAGAGAAATTGAACTCCAATATTCGTTGATTACAAGAATACCGAATAATGGAAAGATGATCCTCAAATTAATTCAAGATACAATACCCTTTTGAAAAAGGTTTACAAGCCTATAAATAGGAAAACAACTAAGAGTCTTGATCTACTTAAAAACTATAAGTTAGAAAGAAGATAAAAATCTATAACTATGGAGAGAAATAAATGAATAGTTATAACTTTTGTAAAATTCTTGAATGCAGGAATTTAAAGATGTGTAAAATTTTGCTAGCTGTCCTGGCAGTGATCTGAAGCCCATTAACAAGCCCATCTGCGAAGCAGGATTCACCACAGTTGTTTTCCTCTAGTAATCACCAGCTACCAGCTGCCTCATCTAGTAGTTCCCAAGCTACCTATCGAGCTGCTCGCATCCAAACAGCGCTGCACCATTCTCCCCATGCTAGCGAAAATTCGGCCTGGAATTTTCCAGCGTCGTCTCTACACCAAAGCTGTTCGGCAAATCCATGTTGATCGTTGCCAAACTGAGAGAGCTCTCCCGTACATCCGATCCGTTCTCAAACCCTCCAGACTAGCGATAATTTAATTTCAGAACGCCGGCATTCCGGCGACTTCTCTCTGCTCAACAGCGCTGAGTGGACGTAGGACAGCAGTTTGCGATCCCGATCTAAGATACGCCGTCCTAAATCCAAGCATTGTGCAGTAGCAAGCCTTCCACGCTGTCGACAGTCGAACTTCGGAAGTTCGGCCATAGATGGTAGCTCATGTGGCTCCGCAACTTTGATCTGATTTCCGACAGCGATTGCTGCCCCAGATGTTACAGCAATATTCCCAAGTCCGACGTCGACCACTTCTGTTTGGGCTAAAAGCAATTATTGGACTATGATGGTGTCGGCGGCCACCTCCGATTGGACGAGATCTATAGACGATGACTCGACTGCTGTATTGTCGGACAGATCACCATGAAAAGGTAGTGCTTGATATTAAACACATTGGAGGTGCGGACGTTGTCGGGCAGCCTTAGACGATATGCATTTGGGTTTATTTTCTCAATGATTTGGAGAGATCCGATCTCTCTAGCAGATAGCTTGTTGTGTGTACCTACGGAGTACCGATATTTAGGAAGAAGTGCCCAGACAACATCACCCACCTCAAAGTCCACATGACGACGCTTCTCATCCGCTTTGGATTTGTATTTAGTCGCAGATTCAACAAGGCTGCGTTGAACTTCCAAGTGGGTGTCGTGTAAGCTGTGTAAGAAATCTTCTGCCTTGCCATGGAGTTTGGTCCTAGTAGGAAAGGGAAGGAGATCTAACGGTCCACGTGGAACCAATGAGTATACTACCTCGAATAGGCTAAAGCCGAAGCTCCTATTGACAGCATGATTGTGTGCAAATTCTGCTTGGCAATGTTTATTATCCCATGACTTGATGTGCTTGCCCACCAGGCACCGTAGCAAGTCCCCTAGTGTGCGGTTTGCCCACCAAGCATCGTCCGACAACTATAGTGGCACAAGATCGCACAATGTCTTATTATGGTTATACATTGTTAAACATACTTGCGAAGTTTTGAAGTTTTAGATATGACCGTGGTCGTCCATTGTCTAGATTTGTGCGACTACGTGGGACCATCTTATCGACTTGTTCGTCCATATAGTGACCGTGTCGACCGCTATAAAATCGTTTCTCGGCAACTAGAGTCGCACAATGTCGAATAGTGTCGTATTATGATGGTACATTGTTACAACTATATAGGAGCTTTTGAACATTTAGATATGTGCCGCTGTCGACCATTGTATAGATTTGTGTGACTAAAAGCGACAATCTTTTGGATTTGCGCATACAATAAAGTTACACGTACTTGCGAAGCTTTGAAGCTTTAGATATGACCGCGGTTGTCCAATATCTAGATTCGTGCGACTACATGGGACCATCTTATCGACTCGTGCGTCCATATAGTGACCGCGTGGACCACTGGAAAATCGTCACTCGGTAACTATGGTCGCACAATGTCGAATGGTATCGTATTACGATCGTACATTGTTACAACTACATAGGAACGTTTGATGATTTATATATGTGCTATGGTCGACCATTGTTTAAACTTGTGCGACTACATGAGACAATCTCTTGAATTTGTACGTCCATAAAGTGACATGTGGACCTTTGTAAAATCATCCTTTGGCAACAATTGTCACATAATGTCGCATTGTTACACCTATTTGTGAACTTTTAAAATTTTAAATATGCGCCACAGTCAACCATGGTTTGAATTTTGTGTGACAGTAGGCTACTATGTTGTGAACTTGTGTGACCATAAAGTGACTCCACCTCCTTTGTAAAATATCATGGTATAGCTATTTTGGCTTTTCTCCTCATCCAAAATACCTTGGTAGAATGCTTTTTATCTAGATAAAATACTTTGTAAATAAGCTAAGTCTAGAGTATGGTAGAATACTCTAAATATAAGATAGTTGGCACAATTCTAGAGTAGGTTAGGAAATACTGTAGAAAGGTGGAGATTTTTGTAAAGAATATTATGTAAGAACTTTCTGTACCATGTATTCTCCACCGTCCGATCGAAACAATCTACACCGTTCATTAAGGAGGTGGAGAAGCTATAAATAGAGGAGGTGAGCTCTCATTTGGAGCCATCAAGGAAATCAAGCAAGAGTTGTATTCAAGCAAAGTAATATAATGCTTTCTTTCCAAAAGGCTCTCTCTTCAAGTGTTCCTTATTTTCCCTCTAATCCATCCAAGTTTTCTAACTATCTTTGATAGTTCATTTGAGTGAAAGGCTGACTTAGCCACAAAGGGGTGTGACTAAGTGCCGCACGGACTAAGGTAAAACTCTAGACCCGTGACAAAAAGCGTCGGTCAGCAAGAATGGTCCCACAAGTTTGCACAGTATCGCAATAAAGTAGCCAATTGTTACACATACTTGTGAACTTTTGAATCTTTAGATATACACTACGATGGACTATCTTCAAGATTTGTGCAATTACATGCGACAATCATATGGACTTGTGCGTCCATAAAGTGACCCCGTGACCGTTGTAAAATCATCAGTCGGCAACTATGGTCGTACAAGGTCGCAAAGTGTCGTATTACGTTCGTACATTGTTACACCTATTTTGGAACATTTAAAGTTTTAGATATGCACCAACGTCGATGATTGTTTATATTTGTGTGACTACATGTGACCATCTTGTGGACTTGTACGTCCATAAAGTGACCCTATGGATAGTTGTAAAATCGTCACTATGAGCTATGGTCGCACAAGGTCTCACAGTATCGTACTTGGGTCGTACGTTGATACACGTACTTGTGAACTTTTGAAACTGTAGATATGCACTGCGGTCGACCATTGTTTAGGTATGGGCGGCTAGATACGTCCATCTTGTGCCTTGTGCGAACATAAAGTAGCTTCAGGCAACTTTGCACAATCGTCGCTTGGCAACTATCATCGCGAATGGTCACAAAGTATCCTGTTATGCTCGTTTAGTTTTGGAATCTTCTTTTGAACTTTTGAAAGTTTAACTATGGCCGAAGACGACCATGGTATGGATTTTTGTGACTACAGGAGACCCTCAACTCTTTTGGAAAAGCATCGTTTGGCAACTATGGTCGCACAAGATCGCACAGTGTCGTATTACGGTTGTATATTGTTACACCAACTTGCAAATATTTGAAGCTTTATATATACACCGCGGTCGTCCATTGTCACGATTTGTCTGACGAAATGGGACCATCTTAGTGACTTGTGGGTCTGTAAAGTGACTACGTGTACCGTTGTAAAATCGTCACTCGGTAACTATGATCCCACAATGTCGAACAGTGTCGTAATATGATCGTACATTGTTACAACTACATAGGAACTTTTGATGATTTAGATACGTGCCGCGGTCGACCATTTTTTAGATTTGTGCGACTACATGCGAGAATCTTTTAGAATTGTGAGTCCATAAAGTGACACGTGGACCTTTGTAAAATCATCGCTCGGCAACAATTGTCGCACATGGTCGCATAGTGTTGTATTACGTTTGTACATTGTTACAACTATTTTGGAACATTTAAAGCTTTAGATGTGCACCAAGGTCAATGATGTTTTAGATGTGTATGACTACATGCGACCACCTTGTGGACTTCTGCGTCCATAAAGTAACCTTGTGGGATGTTGTAAAATCGTCACTATGCAAAGATGGTCACACAAGGTCGCACAGTGTCGTACTTCCATCGTACATTGATAGATGTACTTCTGAACTTTTGAAACTATAGATATGAACCACAGTCGACCATTGTTTAGGTATGGGCGATTACATGCGACCATCTTGTGCCTTATGGGCCCATAAAATAGCTTCAGGCACCTTTGCACAATGGTCGCTTGGCAACTATCATCGCAAAAGGTCGCAAAGTGTCATGTTATGGTTGTATATTTTGGCATCTTCTTCTGACTTTTGAAAGTTTAAATATGCGCCACAGACGATCATGGTACGAATTTTTGTGACTGCAGGCGACTATATTGTGAACTCGTGCGACTATAAAGTGACCCGCAACCGCTTTGGAAAAGCATCGTTCCGCAATTATGGTCGCACAAGATCACAAATGGTCGTATTACGGTTGTAAATTTTACACCTACTTGCAAACATTTCAAGCTTTAGTTATGCAACGCAGTCGTCCGTTGTCATGATTTGTCCGACTACATGGGACCATCTTAGTGACTTGTGCGTCCATAAAATGACTGCGTGGACCGTTGTAAAATCGTCGAAGGGCAACTATGGTCACAAAATGTCGAACAGTGTCGTGTTACGATCGTATATTGTTACAACTACATAGAAACTTTTGATTATTTATATTTGTGCCGCGGGCGACTATTGTTTAGAATTTTGCCACTACATGCGACAATCTTTTAGATTTGTGCGTCCATAAAGTGACAAGTCGATCTTTGTAAAATCATCGCTCGGCAACAATTGTCGCACAAAGTCGCATAGTGTCCTACGACGTTCGTACATTGTTACACCTACTTGTGAACTTATGAAATTTTAAATATGTGCCACGGTCAACCTTGGTCTGAATTTGTGTGACAACATGCTACAATATTGTGAACTTGTGCTATCATAAAGTGACTCCCACCTCTTTTGTAAAATCGTCGGTCAGCAGAAACGGTCGCATAGTGTCTCAATAAAGTAGCCAACTGTTACAAATACTTGTGAACTTTTGAATCTTTTGATATACACCGCGATCGACATCATATGTACTTGTGCGTTCATAAAGTGACCCCTTGACCATTGTAAAATCGTCGATCAGCAACTATGGTCGTACAAGGTCGCAAAGTTTCGTATTACGATCGTACATTGTTACACCTATTTTGTAACAGTTAAAGCTTTACATATGCACCAAGGTCGATAATTATTTAGATTTGTGTGACTACATTCGACCATGTTGTGAACTTGTACGTCCATAAAGTGACCTTATGGATTGTTGTAAAATCGTCACTACGCAACTACGGTCGCAGAAGATCGCATAGTGTCATACTTCTTTCGAACATTGATATACGTACTTATGAAGTTTTGAAACTTTAGATATGCACCGCGGTCAACCATTGTTTAGGTATGGGCGACTACATACGACCATCTTGTTCCTTGTGCGACCATAAAGTAGCTTCAGGCACGTTTGCACAATCTTCGCTTGGCAACAATCATCGCAAAAGATCGCAAAGTGTCCTGTTATGGTCGTATATTTTTGGTATCTTCTTCCGACCATGATCGCAGTCGACCATGGTCTGGATTTTTCTGACTATAGGGGACTATATATTAAACTCGTGTGACCATAAAGTGACCCCCAACTCTTTTGGAAAAGCATCATTCGGCAACTCTGGTCGCACAGTGTTGTGTTACGGTTGTACATTGCTACACCTACTTGCGAACATTTTAAGCTGTGGATATGCACCGTGCTCGTCCATTGTCATGTTTTGTCTGACTACATGGGACCATATTACGGACTTGTGCGTCCATAAAGTGACTCGTGGGCCGTTGTAAAATCGTCGCTGGGCAATTGTGGTCGCAAAATGTCGAATAGTGTCGTATTACGATCTTACATTGTTATAACTACATAGAAACTATTGATTATTTAGATATGTGCCGCGGGCGACCATTGTTTAGATTTATGCCACTACATCAGACAATCTTTTAGATATGTGCATCCATAATGTGACACGTCGACCTTTGTAAAATCATCGCTCGCCAATAATTGTCGAATAAGATAGCATAGTGTCCTAGCATGTTCATACATTGTTACACCTATTTGTGAACTTTTAAAACTTTAGTTATGCGCCACAATCAACAATGGTATGTATTTGTGTGATGACATGCTACTATATTGTGAACTTGTGCGACCATAAAGTGAATCTCACCCCATTTGTAAAAGCGTCGGTCAGCAAAAATGGTCGCACAAGGTCGCACAGTGTCTCAATAAAGTAGCCAATTGTTACACATACTTGTGAGTTTTTGAATCTTTAGATATACACCGTGATCGACTATTTTCTAGATTTTTCAATTCATGCGACCATCATATGGACTTGTGCGTCCATAAGGTGACCGCGTGATAGTTGTAAAATCGTCGGTTGGTAATTATGGTCGTACAAGGTCGCAAAGTGTCGTGTTATGATCGTATATTGTTACATCTATTTTGGAACATTTAAAGCTTTAGATATGAAGTAACGTCGATGATTTTTTAGATTTGTGTGACTACATGTGACCATCTTGTAAACTTGTTTGTCCATAAAGTGACCCTGTGGACTGTTGTAAAACTGTCACTACGTAGCTATAATCGCACAAGGTCGTACAGTGTCGTAGTTCGGTCGTACATTGATACACGTATTTGTGAACTTTGGAAAATATAGATATGCAGTGAGGTCGACCATTGTTTAGGTAAGGGCGACTATGTGCGACCATCTTGTGCCTTGTGCGACCATAAAGTAGCTTCAAGCACCTTTGCACAATCGTCGCTTGGCAACTATCATCGTAAAAGGTCGCAAAGTGTCATATTATGGTCATATATTTTTGGCATCTTCTTCTAAACTTTTCAAATATGGCTGCAGACAACCATGGTATGGATTTTGTGATTGCGGACGACTATATTGTGAACTCGTGCGATCATAAATTGACCCCCAACTCCTTTCGAAAAGCATCGTTCAGCAGATATGGTCGCACAAGATCGCGTAGTGTCGTAGTACGGTCGTATATTGTTACACCGACTTGTGAATTTTTGAAACATTAGCTAAGCACCACATTCGTCCATATTCATGATTTGTCCGACTATATGGGACCTTCTTAGAGACTGGTGCATCCATAAAATAATCGTGTGGACCGTTGTAAAATCGTCGCTAGGCAAATGTAGTCATACAATGTCATATTACGATCGTAAATTGTTACAACTACTTAGGAACTTTTAATGATTCAGATATGTGCCGCATTCAACCTTTATCTAGATTTTTGCGTCCATAAAGTGACATGTAGATCTTTGTAAAATCATCGCTCCGCAAGAATTATCGTACAAGGTCGCATAGTGTCTTGTTACGGTCATACATTGTTTCACATATTTGTGAATTTTTAAAACTTTAGATATGCGCCACGATCAACCATGGCCTGAATTTGTGTGACAACAAACTACTTCTATATTGTGAACTTGTGCGACCATAAACTGACTCCCACCTTTTTTGTAAAAGCATCGGTCAGCAAAAATGGTCGCACAAGTTCGCAGAGTGTCTCAATAAAGTAGCCAATTGTTACACATACTTGTGAACTTTGAATCTTTAGATATACGCCGTGATCGACTATCTTCTAGACTTGTGCAATTTATGCGACAATCATATAGACTTGCGCGTCCATAAAATAACCCGGTGACCGTTGTAAAGTCGTCAGTCGACAACTATGGTCGTACAAGGTCACAAAGTGTTGTATTACGATCATACATTGTTACATCTACTTTGGAACATTTAAAACTTTAAATATGCACCAAGGTCGATGATTGTTTAGATTTGTGTGACTACATGAGACCATATTGTGGACTACTACATCCATAAAGTGACCTTGTGGACCGTTGTAAAATCGTCACTACGCAGCTATAATCGCACAAGGTCGCATAGTGTCATACTTCGGTCGTACATTGATAAACGTACTTGTGAATTTTTGCAACAGTAGATAGGCACCGATGGACTACGTGCGACCATCTTGTTCCTTGTCCGACCATAAAGTAGCTTCATGCACCTTTGCACAATCGTCGCTTGGCCACTATCATCGTAAAAGGTAGCAAAGTGTCCTATTATGGTCGATATTTTGACATCTTGTTCTGAACTTTTGGAAGTTTAAATATGGCCGCAGACGATTATACACTACTACAAAAAAAACCTTTACCGACTGAGAGATTCAGTCAGTAAACGACTCATTTCAGTCGGAAAAGTAAGTTACCGACACAAAATCTACCAGTCGGTAGAATGTCGGCAAATCATTGTCGGCAAACCGTTTACCGACTGAACACAAAATTCCGTCGGCATCGCATAGTAAATTACCGACTACGAAATTCAGTCGACAAATACCGACTGTAACGTTTGTCGGAAATTACTAACCGGTGTAGTGGTCGGTAAATATCGACTACGCATGCAGTTGGTAAATACCGACTGCTTCCTCAGTCGGTGACTACTGACTAGCACAGTAGTCGGTGTATACCGACTGAAGGTTCAGTCGATAGTTGTCGACTGATTCCGCAGTCGGCATTTCCTGGATGGTACGGTGCAGTCGATGTTAGCGACTGCTAACGTATTCGAAAATCACCGACTACATTTACAGTCAGTATTTGCCGTCTGTAGATGTAGTCAGTAATTTACTATGTCTTGTCGGTGATTGCCGACTACATCTCAGTCGGTGGATGTCGACTCTTTGCTTGTCAGTCGGCAATAACATCTAAAACATCACTGCAATGCGTTTTTCTTTCGTATCAACCTGCTATTTACATCATGCATTTCTATTTCGCATCAACCTGCTATGAAACATCATTTCTATTCATGTACAGCTCGTATTCACACAAATCATCCAAATAAACATCACTGATTAATAAAAATTTATCCAAATTCACATCACTCAACACTTACAATTTATACACAACACTACTACCCATTCACCACATGCATTCCACACACAACTTTGATGAATAAAGAAAACTCAATGATTTTATGCAGTTGCATCCATACATCGTCTCATACATTAGCTGAAGATGAATAAAAGAAAAGCTTTGTCTCTCCTACAATGAAGCACCCTAGCTAGCTATTATTTGAAACAATATCCCTCCAACAAACAAGGCAAATAATTTTGTTATAAGATATAGAGCAAAAAATATATATGTTTTGAAATCATTACTCAAAATCAAGATAAGATTTTTATGTGCTATTGCATTAATACGATAGGAAGGATTCCATATGAAATTGTAAAATCACTTATAAAGATTTCTAGACGTCTACAACATTGATTTGAAAAAAAAACATGTTCCTAATTTGCATACAAGATTAGTGGTCACTACCATAATCAGCCAGTAAACAAATTAATGAACAAAATCAAACTAAATGACAACATTTAGCTAAGCAATAAATATATCTCTTTTTTAGCTGAAATAGAGTAAAAATAATAAATAAAAAGAAACACATATTGAACTTACTGTAAGGTGGCCCAGTAGCATTTTTAAGTTTTTCGAACATCTCAATGAGGAATGATACTTTTTCTTCATTTTCACGGAGGCGTTGTCTAGTCTCGAGCAGTTCATGTTGTTGCTTCTCAAGTCCAAATTGTTGCTTCTCAAGCTCGGCCTGTTGTTTTTCATTTTTTTCCTCTAAAGTTATAATCTGATCTTTCAAAACTGAATTCTCGTATGTTTGGATAGAGGAACCAGCAGAACGGGTGGTTGGCGGCTTAGGTCCACGCCCACGTCCACGAATATACCCGCGTGCTTTTCCAAGCACCGAGAAGCATATTTCTTCATCCTCAACTACGTTCCCCTCCTCTTGAGACTTGGTCTGCATCTCTACCATTTGATTATGTATTTCATTTAAAATAAAAGGATGTAACAAATTATAAACCTTGACTCTTAACGTTAATCACTAAAAATTTGTATAGAAAGGATATAACTTACATAATTCGATTGCGACTCCTCCGATATCCAATTGCTCTTCTTTTTTTTTGCATTTGAAATATGCGTCTCCTTATACAAATCAATACAGTTGGCATTCTACAGTTCATAAGAGAAATAATACAAGTTAATTAGTTAAAGTCCTCTTGTCTTTGTTATGTTATATTAATGCTACTATTTAGAAAACTATAAGAAAAATACCTTCTCTCGTTGTATTGCTGCAAAGGTGCGTGAGCCCGTGGTCTGCTTGCTGTTATTCTTTGCACGAGCAGCTTTTGCTTTTTCCGATTTTCTCTACATATAACCAATGGTAAGGGTACTACTATCCACCAATGAGATAAAAATTAAAAGGAAAAGTTAAGATAAATGAATCTTACGATCCATTCTGGCGAATCAAATTGATCGCATAGCCAAATCCATTCTTCACGTCGGGCTGCTAAATGTGTGAAGTCCTTAGAAGGGTTTGCTCGAGCCCTGTCTCCGCCACTAACACTCCTAAAATAGTCATGGCACTCATAACGCCAATCTTTATATCGCTCAGAACCAGCATTATGTAAACATGTTAAGGTCCCAAGATTAGAAAAATCTAACTCAAACTTGTCCTGCGATAATAAAAAAATTGTTAGCAACTAGATAAGCCTTTAAAATACTAACGCTATCATGGAATAAATCTCCTTTTTAATAGACTGATCAATCGTACTCCAACCTTTAGTATTTTTTATGGGAGCATAAGTACGAATCAGATAAGCCATCTCCCTTGCGAACCAGCTTGCATGTTCCCCCACTGGCCTCCATATTCCATTTGGAATATCAACCTTGACCTTTCTCTTATTTCTCAATATATACATCTCCAAATCACTACATCGATTGCCCGCTCGCGGACGTTGTGTTTGTGTGACAACAGACCCTAAATAGAAGACAACTATGAGATGCATTAATTAGTAATTGACGAAATTTATTTATAAAAAAATTACCGCTGCTAGAGCCATTAGGGTCTTGAGTCTCCAAATCAGCAATATTTTGTGTTGATTATAACGACAGTCGTCTTCTACTAGATGTTGTCAACACCATAAAGATAAATATAAACAAAAGCTAGCACTTGTATACAAAATTCCATATAATAAAAAAAAAGTTAGACTTAAAATTTAAATAGATGCAAGTAAGTGTATAAAGTTGAGTTTAATCTCACATGTGACATACAATTCAATTGCAATCATCATCACTATAGTTGCACTCGTCTGAGCTGTCGTTTTCAGTTTGATCATCACTAGGATGAATGCCTTCTTGGTCATTCAAAACCTCAATCACTTCACGATCAAGTTCAACTATCTTATTTAGATGATCTATTTCTATACTATCATCTCCATTCTTTATGCTCGAACACTCCACTTCTTGATAAGCATCATTCTCTATAATGATTGCTTATTCATCAATATGTGTGTCTTCTTCATCTTCGTCCCCTCCAAACAACGAGGGATGATATAAATATCGATGTTGTGATTGTTGCACAACAACCCAATCGTTACCTTGCTTCGTATCTTGAACTATTAAAACACTTGAGTCACATTCATAGAAAACACGAACGAATCATTTTGATATCATCTCTTAGTAATGTTGATGCCAGTAAAATCATCATCAATCCTAATGGGTTTTTTGTGCTCTAAATCAAACCATTCACATTTGAATAGAAAAACTTGACGGCCCTTGGGATAAGTCAAACTCAAGACTTCATTCAAGATACCATAGAAATTTAGAACTTGATCTTTATGATCACCTTGCACACAAATTCCACTATTTTGAGTCAACAAACGATGCTCGCGCTTATTCGTTAGAAATTTAACTCCATTCACAATGCATCCATCATATCTAATTGCACGTTTATTTGGACCAAGGGCTACCGAATACATATCATCCGTAATTTCTTGCGTAGTGACATGGAGATGTCTTATCTATAATAAAAGTATATAAAGAATAAGTATTGAACCACGTAATGACTATAAATAAAATGTAATGATCAACTAATTATTTTATACTATGTCATACTCGATTTTTGAACCACGTAGGAAACACATCTCTTTGCCTTGATTCCAAATTAAATGGACTTTCCATTTTGAGAAGCTCCTCGTGTTCACTGTAATTCTAAGTTATGCTTAGTAAGTGTTAAGGAATATTGTGTGTTTAAAACTCTAAATACTTATCTGAGATATGGAACAACTTCGTCGCAATTATTTAAAACAAACCAATGTGCTAAACGGTACTCGTCCTCTGATAAGAGAATTTGGTTTGCCTTACCCACCTGTCGGACCTTATCAGAAAATACAGATAAAGTTGTATTAACCTGTTGCTCTCCATCTTTATGTCGTTCTTGTCGATTGAATCTAGTCTCCAGCCCTCGTAAGTATCTAGAGCAAAAAATTAGACACTCATTCACTGTCTAAGTTTCTGCTATAGAACCTTTTGGACGTGCTCTGTTATGAACAGACGCCTTAAGCGTACCAAGAGCCCTACATGTATGGATGCAATAAAGAAAAAACTATAAGATTCCAATAGAGAAATTGAACGAGAATTTTGGGATTCCAGAATTCACCTCTCTATAGGATACATCCATCTATAATGAACATGACCTCCTTTGATGGCTTCTTCCGGCAAGTGCACAGCTAAATGTATCATGACATCAAAAAATGCCGGAGGAAATATCATCTCGAGCTTGCAAAGAATAATCACAATGTTTTGTTGCAACTCTTTCAATGCATCCAGCCTCAAAGTCTTTGCACATAATTGTCTAAAAAATCTTCCTAGTTCACCGATTATTTCCACCACTTCTTTCATGAGATGCCCACGTAAACCAATAGGCAATAAGCGTTGCAACAGAACATGATTATCATGACTCCTCAATCCCAATATTTTTCCATCCACCATATTTTCACACCTCGATATATTTACAGCATATCCATAAGGAAATATTACAGATTTAAGAAACTCACAAATTTCTTTCTTTCTTGATGTGATCATGTGTATGCCGCAATCGGTTTCTCCCACGTATTTGTATCTAATTTTTTTGTATGCAACTCACGACGTATGCCCAGATCTTCCAAGTCCCAATGAGCCTTCAGTGTATCCTTCTTCTTTTTATCTACATTCATCACTATTCCCAAAATGTTATCACAAATATTTTTCTCGATATGCATGACATCAAGATTGTGTCGAATTATATGAGATCCTTCCAATACGGAAGTTCAAAAAAATACTTTTTTGGTCCAATTAAGCTCTTCAGTAGTGTGTTTCCTCTTCTTTCCGTATACAAAATTTCCAAACTTCACGTTTTAAACAATCTCCATCTGCTCTAACAATTAATCAGTTGACAACATAGGAGGTGGTGGTGCTGCTTCTTGCTTTCCATTAAACTTCTTACTCCTTCTATATGGATGATTGCTCGGCAAATAGCGACGATGACCGAGATAACCAATTTTGTCTCTAAGTTTTACCGAATATGTGTATTTGTTGCAAATAGGGCATGCCAAATAGCCTTTTGTGCTCCATCCGGATAAAACTCCATATGCTGGAAAATCATTTATAGTTCATAGAACAGCTGCATACAATTGAAATATAGTGTTGGAGACGGCGTCATATGTTGAAACTTCGTTCTCCCAAAATATCTTCAACTCTTCGATCAATGGTTGAAGATATACATCAATGTCTCTACCCGATGCCTTCTTTACAGGAATCAAAAGTGACATTATAAAAAATGGCTCCTTCATACACATCCATGTAGGCATATTGTATGGCAATAAGATAACCGGCCAACAGCTATAAGCATTGCTCATGTCTCCAAAAGGATTGAAACCATCGGTTGCCAAGCCAAGACACAAGTTTCGAGGATCATGACCGAACCAAGGATACTTCATATCAAAATCCTTCCTAGCCTCGACATCTGCAGGATGCCTCAGAATACTAGAATTGTCTACACGTTTCTCTTTATGCCATCTCATATCTAGGGCCGTCTTTCTTGACATATAAAATCGTCGCAATCTTGGTACTAATGAAAAATGACGAAGAACTTTTTTAGGAACTTTCTTACCGGTTCCATCACTAACTTTCCACCTAGATGTATTACATTCAGGGCAATTCTCCTCGTTTATCAACTCCTTTCTAAAAAGAACACAATCATTCTCGCATGCAGCAATAGGTTCCCATCCCAAACCTAGATCCTTCAGAACCTTTCGGCATTGATAGTAAGACGAAGGAAGTAAATGCCCTTTCGAAAAAGCATCATTCAAAAGGTCATAAGTAAATCCAGATCGTGGTTGATCGAGGTGCATATCTAAATCTCAAAAGTTCATAAATAGGTGTCACAATGTACGACCGTAATATGACACAGTGCGACATTGTGAGACAGTAGTTACCAAGCTATGATTTTAGAAATGTCTACGTGCCACTTTACGGTCGCACATGTCCAAAAGATTTGTAGGATGTAGCCGCACACATTTATACAAGGATCGACCACGGCATATATCTAAAACTTCAAAAGTTTCAAAGTAGGTATGACAATATACGATCGTATATGACACCTTGCGTTCTTGTGCGACGATAATTGCCGAGCAACGATTTTATAATGGTCCACGTGGTCACTTTATAAATGCACAAGTCCAAAAGATTTTCGATGTAGTCACACAAATCTGACAACGGTCGACCGTGGCGTATATCAAGTTTAAAAATTCACAAGTAGGTGTAACAATTGACGATTGTAACAAGACTCAGTGCGACCTTATGCGACCATATTTGCTGACCGACGCTTTTTCAAAGGAGGATGTAGTCATTTTAGGGTCGCACGACTTCAGAAAATAGTCAATAGTAGTCACACAAATCCAGACCATACCTAACCGTGGCGAATATCTAAAGCTTCAAAGTTGCAATTAGTTATAATATTGTATGATGGAAATACATCACTGTGTGACCTTGTGCGACCATATTTGTCGAGCCACGATTTACAACGGTGCACGTGGTAACTTTATAGAATAAGTCCAAAAGATTTTCGCACATAGCCGTACAAATCATGAGAATAGTCGACCGATTCGCATATCTAAAGATTCAAAAGTTGACGATTACTTGTCACAAGGTACGACCGTAATACGACATTGAATGACTTTGTGTGGCAATAAGTGCCGAGCAATGCTATTAAAAAGTATTGGGGAGTCGTTTTACGGTCGCACAAGTTCAAAATATAGTGAGCTGTAGCCACTCAAATCTAGATCGTGGTTGACCGAGGCGCATATCTAAACCTCAAAAGTTCAAAAGTAGGTGTAACAATGCACGACCGTAATAGGACACAGTGCAACCTTGTGAGATCGTAGTTACCAAGCGATTATTTTAGAAATGTTCACGTGCCACTTTAGGTCGCACATGTCCAAAAGATTTGTGGGATGTAGCCGCACACATTTATACAGTGGTCGACCATGGCATATATCTAAAACTTCAAAAGTTTCAAATTAGCTGTGACAATATATGATCGTATATGACACCTTTCGTTCTTGTGCGATGATAATTGCCGAGCAACGATTTTACAATGATCCATGCGGTCACTTTATGGATGCACAAGTGTAAAAGATTTTCGATGTAGTCACACAAATACGACAATGGTCGACCGCGGCGCATATCTAAAGTTTCAAAATTCACAAGTATGTGTAACAATTGACGATTGTGACAAAACTCGATGCGACCATATTTGCTGAGCGACGCTTTTTCAAAGGAGGAGGTAGTCATTTTAGGTTGCACGACTTCAGAAAATAGTCAATAGTAGTCACACAAATCCAGACTATACCTAACCGTGGCGAAAATCTAAAGCTTCAAAGTTGCAAATTAGGTATAACATTGTATGATGGAAATACATCACTGTGCGACCTTGTGCGACCATATTTGTCGAGCCACGGTTTACAACGGTCCACGTGGTCACTTTATAGAACAAGTTCAAAAAATTTTCGCACATAGCTTCACAAATCTTGACAATAGTTGACAATGGCGAATATCTAAAATTTCAAAAGTTCACAAGTAGACGTAACAATCTACAACCGTAATACGACAAAGTGCGAGCTTGTGATACCGTAGTTATCAAGTGACGATTTTAGAAAGGTCCACGTGTCACTTTACGGTCGCAAAAGTCCAAAAGATTATAGGATTTAGCCGCACAAATTTAGACAATGGTCGACCGCGGCAGATATCTAAAGTTTCAAAATTCACAAGTAGGTGTAACAATTGACGATTGTAACAAGACTCTGTGCGACCATATTTGCTAAGCTACGCTTTTACAAAGAAGTAGGTAGTCACATTAGGGTCGCACGACATCAAAATATAGTCACTAGTAGTCACAATCTCAGACCATGGCTGATCGTGGCGCATATCTAAAATTTCAAAAGTTTCAAAATAGGTTTAACAATGTATTATCGTAATACGTTACCTTGTGACCTTTTGCGACTATATTTGTTGAACCACGATTTGCAACGGTCCACGTGGTCACTTTATAGAACAAGTCCAAAAGATTTTCGCACATAGTCGCACAAATTTTGACAATAGTCGACCGCTACGTATATCTAAAGATTCAAAAGTTGACGATTACTTGTCACAAGGCACAACCATAATACGACATTGGATGGCTTTGTGTGGCAATAAGTGCCGAACGATGCTATTAAAAATAATTTGTGAGTCATTTTACGGTCGCATAAGTTTAAAATATAGTGAGTTGCAGCCACTCAAATGTAGATTGTGGTTGACCGAGGCGCATATCTAAAACTCAAAAGTTTATAAGTAGTTGTAACAATGTACGACCGTAATATGACACAGTGCCACCTTGTGAGACCGTAGTTATCAAGCGATTATTTTAGAAAAGTCCACGTGCTACTTTACTGTCTCAAAAGTCCAAAAGATTATAAGATTTAGCCACACAAATCTAAACAATGGTCGACCGCGGCGGATATCTAAAGTTTCAAAGTTCACAAGTACATGTAACAATTTACGATTGTAACAAGACTTAGTGCGATCTTATGCGACCATATTTGCTGAGCGACGTTTTTACAAAGGAGGAGCTAGTCACTATAGGGTCGCATGACTTCAGAAAATAGTCACTAGTAGTCACACAAATCCAGACCATGCTTAACCGTAGCGCATATCTAAAGTTTCAAAGTTGCAAATTAGTTATAACATTGTATGATAAAAATACGTCACCGTGCAACCTTATACGACCATATTTGTCGAGCCACGATTAACAACGGTCCATGTGGTCACTTTATAAAACAAGTCCAAAAGATTTCGCACATAGCCGTACAAATCTTGACAATAGTCGACCGATGCGCATATCTAAATATTCAAAAGTTGACGATTACTTGTCACAAGGTACAACCGTAATACGACATTGAATGACTTTGTGTGGCAAAAAATGCCAAACGATGCTATTAAAAAGTATTCGGGAGTCGTTCTACGGTCGCACAAGTTCAAAATATAGTGAGTTGCAGCCACTCAAATCTAGATTGTGGTTGACCGAGGCGTATATCTAAACCTCAAAAGTTCATAAGTAGGTGTAATAATGTACGACCGTCATAGGACAAAGTACGACCATAATAGGACAAAGTGCGACCTTGTGAGGAGGTAGTTACCAAGCGCTGATTTTAGAAATGTCCACGTGCCACTTTACGGTCGCACATGTTCACAAGATTTGCACGATGTAGCCGCACACATTTATACAATGGTCGACCACGGCATATATCTAAAACTTCAAAAGTTTCAAAGTAGGTGTGATAATATACGATCGTATATGACACCTTGCGATATTGTGCGACGATATTTGCCGAGCAACGATTTTACAATGGTCCATGCGGTCACTTTATGGATGCACAAGTCCAAAAGATTTTCGATGTAGTCACACAAATCTGACAATGATCGACAGCGTCACATATCTAAAACTTCAAAATTCACAAGTAGGTGTAACAATTTATAATTGTAACAAGACTCGGTGCGACCTTATGTGACCATATTTGCTGAGAAACGCTTTTACAATGGATGAGGTAGTCACTTTAGGATCGCACGACATCGGAATATACTCACTCGCCGTCAGACAATTTCAGACCATGGCTCATCGTGGCGCATATCTAAATCTTCAAAAGTTCTAAAGTAGACGTAAAAATGTACAACCATAATACGATATAGTGCGACCTTGTGAGGCCGTAGTTAACAAGCGACGATTTTAGAAAGGTTCACGTGTCACTTTACGGTCACACAAGTCCAAAAGATTATAGGATGTAGCCGCACAAATCTGGACAATGGTTGACCGTGGCGGATATCTAAAGCTTCAAAATTCACAAGTAGGTGTAACAATGTATGATCGTAATACGTCACTGTGCGACCTTGTGTGACCATATTTGCTAAGTGACGATTTTACAACGGCTCACGCGGTCACTTTATGGAGGCAAAAGTACAAAAGATTGCAGATGTAGCCGCACAAATCTAGACAATGGTCCACCGTATCGGATTTTAAAGTTTCAAAATACACAAGTAGGTGTAACAATTGACGATTTTAGCAAAACTCTGTGCGACCTTATGGGTACATATTTGCTGAGTGACGCTTTTACAAATGAGGAGTTAGTCACTTTAGGGTCGCATGACATCAAAATAGAGTCAGTAGTAGTCACACAATTTTAGGCCATGGCTGATCGTGTCGAATATCTAAAGTTTCGAAAGTTTCAAAGTAGGTGTAACAATGTACGAACGTAATATGTCAACGTGCGACCTTGTGTGACCATATATGCGAGCCACGATTTGCAACGGTCCACGTTGTCACTTTACAGAACAAGTGCAAAAGATTTTCGCACATAGTCGCACAAATCCTGACAATGGTCGACCGCTGCGCATATCCAAAGATTTAAAAGTTGACAATTAGATGTCACAAGGTACGACTGTAAAACGACATTGAATGACTTTGTGTGGCAATAGGTTCCGAGCGATGGTATTACAAATTATTCGGGAGTCGCTTTATGGTCGCACAACTTCAAAATATAGTGAGTTGTATCTACTCAAATTCAGATCGTGGTTGACCGTGACGCATATCTAAAACCTCAAAAGTTCACAAGTAGGCGTAACAATGTACGACCATAATACGACACAGTGCAACCTTGTGAGACCGTAGTTAACAAGCGACGATCTTAGAAACGTCCACGTGTCACTTTACGGTCGCACAAGTCCAAAAGATTACAGGATGTAGCCGCATAAATCCAGATAATGGTCGACCGCGGCGGATATCTAAAGCTTTAAAATTCACAAGTAGGTGTAACAATTTATTATCGTAATACGTTACCGTGCGACCTTGTGTGACCATATTTGCTGAGCGACGATTTTGCAACGGCTCACGCAGTCACTTTATGGAGACACAAGTACAAAAAATTGCAGGATTTAGCCGCACAAATCTAGACAATGGTCGACCGTGGTGGATATTTAAAGTTTCAAAATTCACAAGTAGGTGTAACAATTGACGATTTTAGCAAGACTCCGTGCGACTTTATGGGAACATATTTCCTAAGCGACGCTTTTACAAATGAGGAGGTAGTCACTATAGGGTCGCACGACATTAAAATAGAGTTAGTAGTAGTCACATAATTTCAGACCATGGCTGATCGTGGCGCATATTTAAAGTTTCAAAAGTTTCAGAGTAGGTATAACAATGTACGATCGTAATACGTCAACGTGCGACCTTGTGCGACCATATTTGCCGAGCCACGATTTGCAACGGTCCACGTTGCCACTTTAGAACAAGTCCAAAAGATTTTCGCACATACTCGCACAAATTTTGACAATGGTCGACCACTGCGCATATCTAAAGATTCAAAAGTTGACAATTAGTTGTTAGAAGGTACGACCGTAATACGATATGGAATGACTTTGTGTCGCAATAGGTCCCTAGCGATGTTATCACAAAGTAGTCGGGAGTCGCTTTATGGTCATACAAGTTCAAAATATAGTGAGCTATATCTACACAAATCCAGATCGTGGTTGACCGTGGCGCGTATGTAAAACCTCAAAATCACAAGTAGGCGTAACAATATACGACCGTAGCACGACACAGTGCGACCGTGTGAGACCGTAGTTAACAAGCGACGATCTTTGAAAGCTCCACGTGTCACTTTAAGGTCGCACAAGTCCAAAAGATTAGAGGATGTAGCTACACAAATCTAGATAAAGGTCCACCGCGGCGGATATCTAAAGCTTCAAAATTCATAAGTAGGTGTAACAATTGGCGATTGTAACAAGACTCTGTGCGACCTTATGGGACCATATTTGCTGAGCGACGATTTTACAAATTATGAGGTAGTTACTTTAGTGTCGCACGACATCAAGATATAGTCACTAGTAGTCACACAACTTCAAACCATAGCTGATGGTGGCGCATATTTAAAGTTTCAAAAGTTCCAAAGTAGGTGTAACAATGTATGACGTAATACGTCACCGTGCGACCTTGTGCGACCATATATGCCGAGCCACGATTTGCAACAGTCCGCGTTTGTCACTTTATTGAACAAGTCCAAAAGATTTTCGCACACGGTCGTACAAATCTAGACAATGGTCGACTGGTGCGCATATCTAAAGATTCAAAAGTTGACAATTAGTTGTCAAAAGGTACGACCATAATAGACATTGAATGACTTTGTGTCCCAATAGGTCCCGAGCGATTCTATTACAAGGTATTCGGGAGTCGCTTTATTGTCGTACAAGTTCAAAATATAGTGAGCTGTATCCACACAAATCCAGATCGTGATTGACCGTGGCGCATATATAAGACCTCACAAATTTACAAGTAGGCGTAACAATGTACGACCGTAATACGACATAGTGCGACGTTCTGAGACCGTAGTTAACAATCGACGATTTTAGAAAGGTCCATGTGTCACTTTACAATCGTACAAGTCCAAAAGATTAGAAAATATAGGCGCACAAATCTAGACAATGGTCGACCGCGGCGGATAACTAAATCTTCAAAATTCACAAATAGGTGTAACAATTGACGATTGCAACAAGACTCTGTGCGACCTTATGCAACCATATTTGCTGAGCGACGATTTTTAAAAGGAGGAGGTAGTTAATTTAGGATCGCACGACATCAAAATATAGTCACTAGTAGTCACATAATTTCAGACCATGGCTGATGGTGACGCATATCTAATGTTTCAAAATTTCCAAAGTAGGTGTAACTATGTATGATCGTAATACGTCACCGTGCGACCTTGTGCGACCATATTTGCCGAGCCACGATTTGCAACGGTCCACGTTGCCACTTTAGAACAAGTCCAAAAGATTTTCGCACATACTCGCACAAATTTTGACAATGGTCGACCACTGCGCATTTCTAAAGATTCAAAAGTTGACAATTAGTTGTTAGAAGGTACGATCGTAATACGATATGGAATGACTTTGTGTCGCAATAGGTCCCTAGCGATGTTATTACAAAGTAGTCGGGAGTCGCTTTTTGATGTTATTACAAGTTCAAAATATAGTGAGCTTTATCTACACAAATCCAGATCGTAGTTGACCGTGGCGCCTATGTAAAACCTCAAAAGTTCACAAGTAGGCGTAACAATGTACGACCGTAGCACGACACAGTGCGACCGTAGTTAACAAACGACGATCTTTGAAAGCTCCACGTGTCACTTTAAGGTCGCACAAGTCCAGAAGATTGGAGGATGTAGCTACACAAATCTAGATAAAGGTCTACCGCGGCGGATATCTAAAGCTTCAAAATTCATAAGTAGGTGTAACAATTGACGATTGTAACAAAACTCTGTGCGACCTTATGGGACCATATTTGCTGAGCGACGATTTTACAAATTAGGAGGTAGTTACTTTAGTGTCGCACCACATCAAGATATAGTCACTAGTAGTCACACAATTTCAGACCATTGCTGATGGTGGCGCATATCTAAAGTTTCAAAAGTTCCAAAGTAGGTGTAACAATGTATGACGTAATACGTCACCGTGCGACCTTGTGCGACCATATATGCCGAGCCACGATTTGCAACGATCCGCGTTTGTCACTTTATTGAACAAGTCCAGAAGATTTTCGCACACCGTCGTACAAATCTAGACAATGGTCGACTGGTGCGTATATCTAAAGATTCAAAAGTTGACAACTAGTTGTCAAAAGGTACGACCATAATAGACATTGAATGACTTTGTGTCCCAATAGGTCCCGAGCGATTCTATTACAAGGTATTCGGGAGTCGCTTTATTGTCGTACAAGTTCAAAATATAGTGAGCTGTATCCACACAAATCCAGATCGTGATTGACCGTGGCGCATATGTAAAACCTCACAAGTTTATAAGTAGGCGTAACAACGTACGACCGTAATACGACATAGTGCGACGTTCTGAGACCGTAGTTAACAATCGACGATTTTAGAAAGGTCCATGTGTCACTTTACAGTCGTACAAGTCCAAAGATTAGAAAACATAGGCGCACAAATCTAGACAATGGTCGATCGCGGCGGATAACTAAATCTTCAAAATTCACAAATAGGTGTAACAATTGACGATTGCAACAAGACTCTGTGCAACCTTAGGCAACTATATTTGCTGAGCGACGATTTTAAAAAGGAGAAGGTAGTTAATTTAGGATCGCACGACATCAAAATGTAGTCACTAGTAGTCACACAATTTCAGACCATGGCTGATGGTGACGCATATCTAATGTTTCAAAATTTTCAAAGTAGGTGTAACGATGTATGATCGTAATACGTCACCGTTCGACCTTGTGCGACCATATATACCGACCCACGATTTCTAACGGTCCACGTTGTCACTTTATAGAACAAGTCCAAAAGATTTTCGCAGACAGTCGCACAAATTTTGACAATGGTCGACCGCTTCGCATTTCTAAAGATTCAAAAGTTGACAATTAGTTGTCACAAGGTACGACGGTAATACGACATTGAATGACTTTGTGTCCCAATAGGTCCCGAATGATTTTATTACAAAGTATTCGGGAGTCGCTTTATGGTCGTACAAGTTCAAAATATAGTGAGCTGTATCCACACAAATCCAGATCGTGGTTGACCGTGGCACATATGTAAAACCTCAAAAGTTCACAAGTAGGCGTAACAATGTACGAACGTAACACGACACAATGCGACCTTATGAGACCGTAGTTAACAATCGACGATCTTATAAAGGTCCACGTGTCACTTTACAGTCGTAAAAGTCCAAAATATTACAGGATATAGCCGCACAAATCTAGACAATGGTCGACAGCGGCGGATAACTGAAGCTTCAAAACTCACAAGTAGGTGTAAAAATTGATGATTGTAACAATACTCTTTGCGACCTTATGGTACCATATTTGCTGAGCGACAATTTACAAAGGAGGAGGTAGATACTTTAGGATCGCACGACATCAAAATACAGTCACTAGCAGTCACACAATTTGAGAGCATGGCTGATGGTGGCGCATATCTAAAGTTTCAAAAGTTCCAAAGTAGATGTGATAATGTATCATCGTAAAACGTCACCGTGAGACCTTGTGCGACCATATATGCCGAGCTACGATTTGCAACGGTCCACGTTGTCACTTTATAGAACAAGTCCAAAAGATTTTCGCAGACAGTCGCACAAATCTTGATAATGGTCAACCGCTGCGCATTTCTAAAGATTCAAAAGTTGACAATTAGTTGTCACAAGGTACGACGGTAATACGACATTGAATGACTGTGTCCCAATAGGTCCCGAACGATTCTATTACAAAGTATTCGGGAGTTGCTTTATGGTCGTACAAGTTCAAAATATAGTGAGCTGTATCCACACAAATCCAGATCGTGGTTGACCGTGGCGCATATGTAAAACCTCAAAAGTTTGCAAGTAGGCGTAATAATGTACGACCGTAACACGACACAGTGCGACCGTGTGAGACCGTAGTTAACAAGCGACGATCTTATAAAGGTCCACGTGTCACTTTACGGTCACACAAGTCCAAAAGATTACAGAATGTAGCTACACAAATCTAGACAATGGTCCACCGCGGCGGATAACAAAATCTTCAAAATTCACAAGTAGGTGTAAAATCGGCGATTGTAACAAGACTCTGTGCGACCTTATGGAACCATATTTGCTGACCGACGATTTTACAAAAGAGGAGATAGTTACTTTAGGATCGCGCGACATCAAAATATTGTCACTAGTAGTCACACAATTTCAGACCATGACTGATGGTGTTGCATATCTAAACTTTCAAAAGTTTCAAAGTAGGTGTAACAATGTATGATCGTAATACGTACAAAAACTCAAAAGTTCACAAGTAGGCGTAACAATGTATGACCGTAACACGACACAATGCGACCTTGTGAGACCGTAGTTAACAAACAACGATCTTTGAAATGTCCACGTGTCACTTTACGGTCGCACAAGTCCAAAAGATTACAGGATGTAGCCGCACAAATCTAGGCAATGGCTGATCGCGGCGGAGATCTAAAGTTTCAAAATTCACATGTAGGTGTCACAATTGACGATTGTAACAAGATTCTCTGCGACCTTATGGAACCATATTTGCTGACCGACGATTTTACAAAAGAGGAGATAGTTACTTTAGGGTCGTGCGATATCAAAATATTGTCAGTAGTAGTCACACAATTTCAGACCATCGCTGATTGTGGCGCATATCTAAAGTTTCAAAAGTTCCAAAGTAGATGTAACAATGTATGATCGTAATACGTCACCGTGCGACCATATATGCCGAGCCACGATTTGCAACGGTCCACGTTGTCACTTTATAGAACAAATCCAAAAGATTTTCGCACACGGTCGTACAAATCTTGACAATGGTCGACTGTTGCGCATATCTACAGATTCAAAAGTTGACAATTAGTTGTCATAAGGTACGACCATAATACAATATTGAACGACTTTGTATGTCAATAGGTCCCGAGCGATGCTATTACAAAGTATTCGGGAGTTGCTTTATGTTCGCACAAGTTCAAAATATAGTGAGCTGTAGCCTCTCAAATCCAGATCGTGGTTGACCGTGGCGCATATGTAAAAAAACCTCAAAAGTTCACATGTAGGCGTAACAATGTACGACTGTAATACGACAAAGTGCGACCTTGTGAGACCGTAGTTAACAGGCGACGATCTTATAAAGGTCCACGAGTCACTTTACGGTCGCACAAGTCCAAAAGATTACAGGATGTAGCCGCACAAATCTAGACAATGGCTGACCGCAGCGGATATCTAAAGATTCAAAATTCACAAGTAGGTGTCACAATTGATGATTGTAACAAGACTCTATGCGACCTTATGGGACCATAGTTGCTGAGCGACGATTTTACAAATGAGGAGGGAGTTACTTTACGGTCACACGACATCAAAATATAGTCACTAGTAGTCACAAAATTTCAAACCATGACTGATGGTGGCGCATATCTAAAGTTTCAAAAGTTCCAAAGCAGGTGTGACAATGTATGACCGTAATACGTCACCGTGCGACCATATATGCCGAGGCATGATTTGCAACGGTCCACGTTGTCAGTTTATAGAACAAGTCCAAAAGATTTTCGCACACAATCGTACAAATCTTGACAATGGTAGACCGCTGCGTATATCTACAGATTCAAAAGTTGACAATTAGTTGTCATAAGGTACGACCATAATACAATATTGAACGACTTTGTATGTCAATAGGTCCCCAGCGATGCTATTACAAAGTATTCGGGAGTCACTTTATGTTCGCACATGTTCAAAAAATAGTGACCTGTAGTCACTCAAATCCAGATTGTGGTTGACCGTGGCTCATATATAAAAAAACTTCAAAAGTTCACAAGTAGTCGTAACAACGTACGACCGTAATACGACACAGTGCGACGTTCTGAGACCATAGTTAACAATCGACAATTTAGAAAGGTCCACGTTTCACTTTACAGTCGTACAAGTCTAAAAGATTACATGACATAGCCGCACAAATATAAACAATGGTTGACCGTGGCGGATATCTAAAGCTTCAAAATTCACAAGTAGGTGTCAAAATTGACAATTGTAAAAAGATTCTGTGCGACCTTACAGGACCATATTTGCTGAGCGACGCTTTTACAAAGGAGGAGGTAGTTACTTTAGGGTTGCACGACATCAAAATAGAGTCACTAGTAGTCACCCAATTTCAGACCATCGCTGATTGTGGCGCATATCTAAAGTTTCAAAAGTTTGAAAGTAGGTGTAACAATGTATGCTCGTAATACGTCAAAAGTTCACAATTAGGCGTAACAATGTACGACCATAACACGACACAGTGCGACCTTGTGAGACCGTAGTTAACAAGCGACGATCTTTGAAATGTCCACGTGTCACTTTACGGTCGCACAAGTCCAAAATATTATAGGATGTAGCCGCATAAATCTAGACAATGGCTGACCGAGGCGGATATCTAAAGCTTCAAAATTCACATGTAGGTCTCACAATTGACGATTGTAACAAGACTCTTTGCGACCGTATATAACCATATTTGCTGACCGACGATTTTACAAAAGAGGAGATAGTTACTTTAGGGTCGCGCGACATCAAAATATTGTCACTAGTAGTCACACAATTTCAGACCATGGCTGATGGTGGCGCATATCTAAAGTTTCAAAAGTTTCAAAGTAGGTGTAACAATGTATGACCGTAATACCTAAAAAAACCTCAAAAGTTTACAAGTAGGCGTAACAATGTATGACCGTAACACGACACAGTGCGACCTTGTGAGACCGTAGTTAACAAACGACGATCTTTGAAATGTCCACGTGTCACTTTACAGTCGCACAAGTCCAAAATATTACAGGATGTAGCTGCACAAATCTAGACAATGGCTGACCGCGGCGGATATCTAAAGTTTCAAAATTCACATGTAGGTGTCACAATTGACGATTGTAACAAGACTCTGTGCGACCTTATGGAACCATATTTGCTGACCGACGATTTTACAAAAGAGGAGATAGTTATTTTAGGGTCGCACGACATTAAAATATTGTCACTAGTAGTCACACAATTTCAGATCAGGGCTGATTGTGGCGCATATTCAAAAGTTCCAAGGTAGATGTAACAATGTATGATCCTAATACGTCACCGTGCGACCTTGTGCGACCATATATGCTAAGCCACGATTTGCAACGGTCCACGTTGTCACTTCATAGAACAAGTCTCAAAGATTTTCGCACACAGTCGCACAAATCTTGACAATGGTCAACCGCTGCGCATATCTACAGATTCTAAAGTTGACAATTAGTTGTCAGAAGGTACGACCGTAATACGACACTGAATGACTTTGTGTCCAAATAGGTCCCGTGCGATGCTATTACAAAGTATTCGAGAGTCGCTTTATGCTCGCACAAGTTCAAAATATAGTGAGCTATATCCACTCAAATTCAGATCGTGGTTAACCGTGGCGTATATCCAAAATCTCAAAAGTTCGCAAGTAAGCGTAACAAAGTACGACCGTAATACGACAAAGTGCGACCTTGTGAGACCGTAGTTAACAAGCGACGATCTTATAAAGGTCAACGTGTCACTTTACGGTCGCACAAGTCCAAAAGATTACAGGATGTAACCGCACAAATCTAGACAATGGCTGACCGCGGCGGATATCTAAAGCTTCAAAATTCACAAATAGGTGTCACAAATTGACGATTGTAACAAGACTCTGTACGACCTTGTGGAACCATATTTGCTGACCGACAATTTTACAAAAGCGGAGATAGTTACTTTAGGGTCGCACAACATCAGAATATACTTACTAGTAGTCACACAATTTCAGACTATGGCTGATCGTGGCGCATATCTAAAGCTTCAAAAGTTCCAAAATAGGTGTAACATTGTATTATCGTAATACGTCTCCGTACTGCCTGGTGTGACTGTATTTGGCGAACGAAGTTTTTACAAGATCCCACGCGGTCAATTTAAGGACGCAGAAGTCAAAAAAGATTTTCGAATATAGTCGTACAAATATAGATAATACTCGGTAGCGGCGGACATCTAAAACTTCAAAAGTTTCAAGGTAGATGTGACAATGTAATCATAGTACAACACTTTGCTTCATTGTGCGACGGTAATTACCGAGGGACGATTTTACAACGGTCCAATGGATCACCTTATGGATGCACAAGTGCAAAAGATAGTCCCATGTAGTCACGCAAATCTAGACAATGGTCGACCGTGGTGCATACCTAAAGATTCAAAAGTTCAAATATAGATGTAATAATGTACGACCGTAATACGACACTGTCGAACTTATGCGACCATAGTTACTGATTGATGATTTTAGAATGGTCCACGTGTCGCTTTATGGGTGCAAAAGTCCAAAAGATTAACGTATCTAGCCGCACAAATCCAAAAAATGGTCGACCGTGGCGGATATCTAAAACTTCAAAAGTTTCAAGATAGGTACGACAATGTACAATAGCAATACGACAGTTTACGAACTTGTGCGACCATAATTACCGAGCGACGATTTTACAATGGTGCACGTGGTTACTTTATGGATGTGCATGTCTATAAGATAGTCGCATGTAATCGCAAAAATTTAGCAAATAGTCGACCGCGGCCCATATTTAAGGATTCAAAATTCACAAATAGGTGTAACGATTGACGAACGTTACAAGACTCTGTGCGACCTTATGCCACCATATTTGCTGACCGACGCTTTTACAAAGGAGGAGGTAGTCACTTTAGGATCGCACGACTTCGGAATAAAGTCTCTAATAGTCACACAATTTCAGACTATGGCTGATCGTGGCGCATATCTAAAGGTTTAAACGTTCCAAAGTAGGTGTAACAACGTATGATCATAATACGTCACCGTGAGACTTTGTGCGACCATATTTGCCAAGCGACGATTTTACAACGGCCCATGTCGTCACTTTATCAACGACCAAGTCCAAAAGATTTTTGGATGTACTCGCAGAAATCTAGACAATTGTTGACCGCGGCGGATATCTAAAACTTCAAAAGTTCCAAAGTAGATGTGCCAAAGTATGATCGTAATACAACACTTTGCGTCCTTGTGCGACGGTAATTACCGAGCGAAGATTTTACGACGGTCCACGCGATCACTTTATGGACGCACAAGTACAAAAAGATAGTCTCATATAGTCACACAAATCTAGACAATGGTCGACCGCGTCGCATATCTAAAGATTCAAAATTTCAAATATAGATGTAACAATGTACGACCATAATACGACACTTTGCGAACTTATGGGACCATAGTTACTGATCGATGATTTTAGAATGGTCCACGTGTCGTTTTATGGGTGCAAAAGTACAAAGTATTGGCGGATGTAGCCGCACAAATCTAGAAAATAGTCGACCGCGGCGGATATCTAAAACTTCAAAAATTTATAAGGTAGGTGCAACAATGTACGATCGTAATACGACACATTACGAACTTGTGCGACCGTAATTACCGACCGACGATTTTACAACGGTCAACGTGGTCATTTTATGGATGTACATGTCTATAAGACAGTCGCATGTAATCGCAAAAATTTAGCAAATAGTCAACCGCAGCGCATATCTAAAGATTCAAAATTCACAAATAAGTGTAACGGTTGACGAACGTAACAAGACTCTGTGCAACCTTATACCACCATATTTGCTGACCGACGCTTTTACAAAGGTGGAGGTAGTCACTTTAGGTCCGCATGACTTCGGAATAAATTCTCTAGTAGTCACACAATTTCAGACGATGGCTGACCGTGGCGCATATCTGAAGTTTCAAAAGTTTCAAAATACGTGTAACATTATATGATTGGAATACATCTCCTTGCGACCTTGTGCGACCATATTTTTCGAGCGATGTTTTTACAACGTCCCACGCGGTCAATTTATGGACGCAAAAGTCCAAAAAGATTGTCGGATGTACATGTCTAAAAGACAGTCGCGTGTAATCGCAAACATTTAGCAAATAGTCAACCGCGGCCCATATCTAATGATTCAAAATTTATAAGTAGGTGTAACGATTGACGAACGTAACAAGACTCTGTGCGACCTTATGTCACCATATTTGCTAACCGACGCTTTTACAAAGGTGGAGGTAGTAACTTTAGGGTCGCACGACTTCGGAATAAAGTCTCTAGTAGTCACGCAATTTCAGACGATTGCTGACCGTGGCGCATAACTAAAGCTTCAAAAGTTTCAAAATACGTGTAACATTGTATGTTCGGAATTCATCTCCGTGCGACGTTGTGCGACCATATTTGCTGAGTGACGTTTTTACAACTTTCCATGCGGTCAATTTGTGGACGCAAAAGTCCAAAAAGCTTGTCGGATGTAGTCGTACAAATCTAGACAATGCTCGACTACAGTGGATATTTAAAACTTCAAAAGTTTCAAGATTGATGTGGCAATGTAATCATAGTACGACACTTTGCGTCCTTATGCGATGATAATTGCCGAGCGATAATTTTACAACGGTCCACACGGTCACTTTATTTACGCACAAGTGCAAAAGATAGTGTCATGTAGTCACTCAAATCTAGACAATCGTCAACCGCGGTGCATATCTAAAGATTCAAAAGTTCAAAAATAAATGTAACAATGTACAACCGTAGTACAACACTGTGCGACCTTGTGTGACCATAGTTACCGATCGATGATTTTAGAATGGTCCACATGTCGATTTATAAGTGCAGAACTCCAAAAAATTATCGGACGTAGCCGCACAAATTTAGAAAATAGTCGACCGCGGTGGAATCTAAAACTTCAAAAGTTTCAAGGTAGGTGCGACAATATATGATCGTAATACGACACTTTACGAACTTGTGCAACTGTAATTACCGAGCGACGATTTTACAACAGTACGCGTGGTCAATTTATGGATGTACATAACCATAAGACAGTCACATTTAATCGCAGAAGTTTAGCAAATAGTCGACTGCAGCCCGTATCTAAAGATTCACAAGTAGGTGACGACCATTTGAAAATTTACAATTAGGTTTTTACAATTGGCGACCGTAATAAGACTATGTGAGACCTTATGCGACCATATTTGCTGACCGACGCTTTTACAAAGGAGGAGGTAGTCATTTTAGGGTCGCACGACTTAAGAATAAAGTCTCTAGTAGTCACACAATTTCAGATTATTGTTGATCGTGGCGCATATCTGAAAGTTCAAACGTTCCAAAGTAGGTATAACAATGTATGATCGTAATACGTCACCGTGTGACCTTATGCGACCATATTTACCGAGCGACAATTTTACAACGGCCCACGTGGTTACTTTATAAACGCAGAAGTTCAAAAGATTGTCAGATGTAGTAGCACAAACCTAGACAATTGTCGATCCCGGCGCTATCTAAAACTTCAAAAGTTCCAAGATAGATGTGCCAATGTACGATCGTAGTACGACACTTTGCATCCTGGTGCGACGGTAATTGCCGAGCGACGATTTTACGACGGTCCACGTGATCACTTTATGGACGCAAAAGTGCAAAAGATAGTCTCATTTAGTCACAAACGACCGTCATAAGACTCTGTGTTACTTTATGCGACATTATTTGCTGACCGACACTTTTACAAAGGAGGAGGTAGACACTTTAAGGTTGCACGACTTCAGAATATAGTCACTAGTAGTCACACAATTTCAGACTATGGCTGATCGTCGCGCATATCTAAAGCTTCAAATGTTCCAAAGTCGGTGTAACAACGTATGATCGTAATACGTCACCGTGTGACCTTGTGCGACCATATTTCCCGAGCAAAAATTTTACAACGGCTCACGTGGTCACTTTATGAACGCACAAGTCCAAAAAGATTGTCGGATATAATCGTACAAATCTAGACAATACTCGATAACGGCGGAATTCTAAAACTTCAAAAGTTTGAAGGTAGATGTGCCAATGTACGATCGTAGTACGACACTTTGCGTCCTTGTGCGACGGTATTTGCCGAGCGACGATTTTACCAAGGTCCACGCGATCACGTTATGGACGCACAAGTGCAAAAGATAGTCTTATGTAGTCACACAAATCTAGGCAGTGGGAGACCGCGGCGCATATCTAAATATTCAAAAGTTCAAATATAGATATAACAATGTACGACCGTAATACGACACTATGCGACCTTGCGCAACCATAGTTACCGATCGATGATTTTAGAATGGTCCACGTGTCGCTTTATGGGTGCAAAAGTCCAAAATATTGGCGGATATAACCGCACAAATTTAGAAAATAGTCGACCACGGCGGATGTCTAAAACTTCAAAAGTTACAAAGTAGGTGCGACAATGTACGATCGTAATACGACGCTTTACGAACTTGTGCGACCGTAGTTACCGAGCGACGATTTTACAACGGTCCACGTGGTCACTTTATGGATGTACATGTCTATAAGATAATCACATGTAATCGTAGAAATTTAGCAAATAGTCGACTGCGGACCATATCTAAAGATTCAAAATTCATAAGTAGGCGTAACGATTGACGAACGTAACAAGACTCTGTGCGACCTTATGCCACCATATTTGCTAACCGACGCTTTTACAAAGGTGGAGGTAGTCACTTTAGGGTCGCACGACTTCGGAATAAAGTTTCTAGTAGGCACGCAACTTCAGACGATTGCTGATCGTGGTGCATAACTAAAGCTTCAAAAGTTCCAAAATACGTGTAATATTGTATGATCGGAATACATCTCCGTGCGACGTTGTGCGACCATATGTGCTGAGCAACGTTTTTACAACTTCCCATGTGGTCAATTTATGGACGCAGTCCAAAAAGCTTGTCGGATGTAGTCGTATAAATCTAGACAATGCTCGACTACGGTGAATTTCAGACCATGCCTGACCGTGGCGCATATCTAAAGCATCAAAAGTTCCAAAATAGGTGTAATATTGTGTGATCGTAATACGTCTCTGTGCGACCTTGTGCGACCATATTTGACGAGCGATATTTTTACAACGTCCCACGCGGTCAATTTATAGACGCAAAAGTCTAAAAAGATTGTCGGATATAGTTGTACAAATCTAGACAATACTCAACAGCGCCGGACATCTAAAACTTCAAAAGTTTTAAGGTAGATTTGACAATGTAATCATAGTACGACACTTTGCGTCCTTGTGCGACGATAGTTACCAATCGACAATTTTACGACGGTCCACACGGTCAGTTTATATAAGCACAAGTGCAAAAGATAGTCTCATGTAGTCACACAAATCTAGACAATGGTCGACCGCAGCGCATATCTGAAGAATCAAAAGTTCAAAATATAGATGTAACAATGTATGACTGTAATAAAACACTATGCGACCTTCTGCGGCCACAGTTACCGATCGATGATTTAAGAATGGTCCATGTGTCGATTTATAGGTGCAAAAGTCCAAAAGGTTGTCGAATGTAGCCGCACAAATCTAGAAAATGGTCGATCACGGCGGATATCTAAAACTTCAAAAGTTCCAAGTTAGGTGTGACAATGTACAATCGTCATATGACAGTTTACGAACTTGTGCGACAGTAATTACCGAGCGACGATTTTACAACGGTCCACGTGGCCTAGTGCGACCATAGTTACCAATCGATGATTTTAGAATGGTCCACGTGGCGCTTTGTGGTTGCAAAAGTCAAAAAAATTGTCGGATGTGGCCACACAATTCTAGAAAATGGTCGACCACTGCGGATATCTAAAACTTCAAAAGTTTTAAGGTAGGTTCAATAATGTACTATCGTAATACGACACTTTTCGAACTTGTGCGACCGTAATTACCGAGCGACGATTTTACAACGGTTCACGTGGTCACTTTACGGATGTACATGTCTATAAGACAGTCGCTTGTACTTGCAGAAATTTAGTAAACAGTCGATCGCGTCCCATATCTAAAGTTTCAAAATTCACAAGTCGGTGTAACAATTGTCAACCTCAATAAGACTCTATACGACCTTATGCGACATTATTTGCTGACCGACGCTTTTACAAAGGGAGTTAATCACTTTATGGTTGCACGACATCATAATATAGTGACCAATAGTTCCATAAATCCAGACCATGGTTGACCGTGGCGCATATCTAAAGCTTCAAAAATTTCAAGGTAGGTGTAATAATGTACGATCGTAATATGTCGCCGTACGACCTTGTGCAACTATATTTATCGAGCGACGATTTTACAATGGCCCACACGGTCACCTCATGGATGCACAAGTCTAAAAGATTGTCAGATGTGTCTCACAAATCTAGACAATTGTCGACCATGGCGGATATCTAAAACTTCAAAAGTTCTAAGGTAGATGTGACAATGTATGGTCGTAGTATGACACTTTGAGTCCTTGTGCGACGATAATTATCTATCGACGATTTTATAATGGTCCATGCGGTCACTTTATGGACGCACAAGTGCAAAAAGATAGTCTCATGTAGTCATATAAATCTAGACAATGGTCGACCGCGGCGCATATCTAAAGATTCAAAAGTTCAAATATAGATGTAACAATGTACGACCGTAATACGACACTGTGCGGCCTTGTGCGACCATAGTTACCGATCGATGAATTTAGAATGGTCCACGTGTCGCTTTGTGGTCGCAAAAGTCCAAAAGATTGTCGATGTAGCCGCACAATTCTAGAAAATAGTCGACTGCGGCGGATATCTAAAACTTCAAAAGCTCCAAGTTAGGTGCGACAATGTACGAACTTGTGCGACCGCAATTACCGAGCGACGATTTTACAACGATCCACGTAGTCACTTTATGGATGTACATGCCTATAACACAGTCGCATGTAATCGCAGAAATTTAGCAAATAGTCGACCGCAGCCCATATCTAAAGCTTCAAAATTTACAAGTCAGTGTAATAATTGACGACCGCAATAAAACTTTGTGCGACCTTATGCGACTCGATGCATTCCGCTCCTTTTCATCTTCTTCACTAAAGACCTCGAGCAATTGGATACTTGAATGTAGCGCTCCTTTTTAGTCACTACCATCTCCTCGACTTCAGCCACCCATTGTACAAATTGCGTGCAAGTTATTATGATGATTTTGTCTAGATATATAAGTGTACTAGTTATATGGACAGGCATGGAAGAATTAAGTTAATTGCTTTTCTTTACCAATCCTTTCTTTTTTTTTCCTCTCTCGCACTGCACATTCCCCTAGCCGCTCAACCTTATCAACTTATAATATAAGTTGAACAAAATAGTAACAATAATAATGCAAATATAGACCTAACACCTTTAATAAAATAATAATGACCTGTAATCCACTCTCTTTATAATACAAGATGCCACTAAATATATTAAACTATTACATAATATCATGTAGTACTCCATGCCACAAAGTATATTATATTTATATTACACTAACGTTGCAATCCGCATTACAATTTGACATGCCACAAAACACAGCATATTTACATTGCATTGATACTATAATGTTATACGCCACAAAGTATATTACAATCCTATCCATTAACAATATAATTGGCATTACAATACTATACACCACACAATACATCAAACTGTAATCCACTAACATTGCATGTCCTTGTTACACAAACTCAAATCTATATCTTATTAGATCATAATTAAGTCCAATGAATGCAGTCGGGGTACAGTAGAGAAGCGGAAACCAACACCAAAACTAGCAAAACACAACAAGCCCAAGAATAGCTGTGATTTTATCATGCTTCTTTTGAAAGAAGCTTTATCGTCACATTGCGCCCTCCATCATACTAAATATTCAAGTGCCCAAAATAGCACCCATATATAAGCACATGCTGATACCAGCACAGATGCTTCGCCAGTCATGGAACTCTCTTTCATTACGTAGATTTTATTAATCTGTAAACAAAGAATTAAAAAGGAGTTGCCAATTCAATTCGTAACGTGGGCATGCACCAATTATCGAAATATAAAACACACTCAAATGAAGAAATATCGTCTCTTCATTAACTTCGATAATAGAAGGTTGGACATAACTGTATATAGTCAAAAAAAAGCTCAAACAAGGTCGACCGAAGAACAGAAGATATATATGGCCTTTTATTTTTGGTTGGACGGGAGCAAGACTGTACTATTCTCCTCGAATTAATTTCCATCTGTCAGGATAGGATGCTGGAAACATTCAAAACTTCGAAGTATTTGCGAATAGAAATACGCACGTGTGTCTTAAGCCTTTTTATTTTACTTGACAAAAACTACAAGTGGATAAAAGATAAAGCTATTCTTTCTTTCTTAGTAACTAACGCTACTAACAAATCATAACAATTACCATGCATGTGCATTAGAGGAAGACGTCCTTACTTAATATGTCGCACGGATTGGATACTGTTGTTGCAGCGAAGAGCGAGCACCAATAGATGCCGAACTGATGCATTAACCATGCACCCGAGATTTGCAGCCAGCAAAGGAATTAAGACAATACGGAAAAACACGGTGACCGAAAGGAGTAATGCTGAGTATGATTTGAAGACGAATGCTCTTTAGCATATGCAGTCAACTCATTCTCAGCACTAATACTCCCTTTGGTCATCATGTTATTTGGACTGATCTCATGAAAGCTTCTAGTTATTGAACAAACACGACAATTCTTTAGCTTCTGGCAACAACTTGATCTTGCCATCATGTTATTTAGACTGATCTCATGAAAGCTCCTAGTTATTGAACAAACACGACAATTCTTTAGCTTCTGGCAACAACTTGATCTTGCGACATTGACGTTGTTCGGAAAAATGTGTGACTAAAGGAGTAATACTGAGTATGATTTGAAGGCGAATGCTATTTAGCATTTGTGGTCAACTCATTCTCAACATTACTCTCTTGGTCACCATGTTCTTCAGACTCATCTCATGAAATCTTCCAGCTATTGAACAAACACGACAATTCTTTAACTTTGCGCAACATCTTGAGCTTGCGGCATGGCAATTCGAACACTGATTTCATTAAGTAGACAAATCAAAATCTTACATATAAAAACTAATAATAAGTTAAAATAATTAACAAGAAAATTTAAATTGACGAAAACTTGTCAGTGGAGAAGAACACACCCATGTCAGCCTATGCTCGTCAACAAGTTCTTTCGAGTGTAGGAAAATTAAATCTAGGTGATGATTTTCTCCACGATAGCGCCCCTACTGGATCAGAGATGGCAGTCGACCGAGTGGACGACGACTATTACTCAATTGCTCCTTTCGGTGGCAGTGCACTGCTGACTTTCTTTGTATACATAGAGAACTATTCATTGTGATATTATTTGCATTACTTTGGTCTCCAATTTGTAATGGAGCCCATTAATAGTTTAATAGAGCATTTCTTAATTACCAATGCTAAAAGGTAAACAACACGCAAGTTGTCAATTATTAGATAGGGCAACAATTAACGTTTGGGTACTTGTGCACTTCGGCTCCTTTTTAACACCGCCATTAATGTGGTTGAGCGTGTCATCTCCCTTTTCAAAATTTCATTCTCGAGACACCAAAAAAGCAGTGCAGTCAAAAGTATGACGATTACGGATGCTAATTTTCTACCCGCGGATCGTAAATGTCACGTTTATTATTATGATCTTTATCCAATGACCCTACCACAATATCCAGTAGTTATAACTCCATATTACTACATCTGTGGCTAGCAACCGTAGCGTTTAAATCAAGGGTATTACTCCACCGTGGCGTTAATTTGTTTTCCAGTGAAAACAGTTATATTCTCCCGCCCGTTTACCATGGTACCATCACTTTTTTAAATAAATATCACACATTTTCTAGAGTACTTACCCTGTTACCAATGCAATCGAAAATAAATCTTCGACACCTTCCAATTTGGGACAAGATCACAATTGCAATTCCTTGTTAGATGGTTTATAAATTAATTACTAACTTACCAAATTCCTTTTTTTCAAATATATTTGGAGCATTGATGGAGGGTGGACGGAAGAACAAAGTTGCCATGAATCCAAGGCCTTCCCAGCAGTAGATTGTATGAGGTCAATTCTACTATAAAATAAATTAAAGAATTCAAATATATCAAAATTTTATTTTTAAAATTTTAATTTTAATATTCATTTTTAATATAAAATTTAAAAATTAGTTGGAGATAAATACTAATATTCATTTGTAAAATTTTATCTTTTACATGCCCTGGCTAATACTTAATAGGGTGCCATAGTTATGACTTGTTTAGTCACACTAGTGTTGGTAATTAAATTGGAGATTAAAGTGATACGAAGAACATCGAAATGAAGAGTGAGATGAATACGAACGACTTCAACTTGACTGCGCGCTGCGAGCATGTGGCACTGCCACCGAAAGGAGTAATATTGAGTAAAGGATATCCCTTGCAAGGAACAAGAAAGAGTTGGCAAAGGCCGGTTGCATGTTGACAAAATGATGAAAGGTAGTCATACGGACAAACTTGGGTTAGCACTAGGTCGCACATGGGTAGAATACGGTCCATCTTTGGTGAAATCACGTCAATCTAGGATCATATATAATCGAATGAGTCATAAGGTCGACATTTGGTATAATTGTCGGCTTTTCTCGAAATGTAAAGCAGTCAAAAACTCCATATAGTGGTCAAAATTTCTTCAATATGGTTGGGACTACGAAGGATTAAAAGGAAGAGGAATGAAAGAATAAAATTAATAAAAAAATAAATTAACTTAACTAAGCAAAATTAAATTAATAAAAAATTAAGTTAAGTATAACGAAAGAATTAAGATAAGTTGAGGAATGAGAATACGTGAAGTTGTCAGTGTAAGTAGACAAGCATTTATTTTGAGGATGAAAGAGAATAACAAAAGTGATTATTTTTTCCTCCGGTACGTGCGCTGATCTCTCCTGATGCAATCATGGCCGTTCATTTTTATAAAATGCTATAGTGTTGAACAGTGGAGGGAGTGCCTATAGCCCGCCCTAGTATAGTATAAAACATAACTAATACAATCCGAAGCATACATAGCGCATTGTGCAAAGTATAAATTTTAATACATAATACAAAACACAAAGTATGTAGATTTCACACGTAAATGTAATATAGTAAACTTTACTATAGTATACAATACATCCTATTGATTCTGTTGTAGCATCAATAAAGCAAATTCACTTGTTGCATCATCGAGTAGTGAGAAAAATTAGTATGAATCAATAGCGTCCTGGTTTCTCTACACATTATTGATAGAGTTATTACTCCACGAGAGCTCTCTTCAGAGTGAACATCTGGGTCAATGTTTTCTTCTTTTAAAGACTAGTATGATTCTTCAAAGTAGTATGAATCAGTGGCGTCCCGTCCTTCATGTGAAATTCGTAAAGTCATCCAAGATGTTCTCGCTGTACGACCGTTAGCAATTGCTGGAGCTTCGTTCGCCCGAGCAATTCATCAATGCCGGCGATCGATTCAATCTTTATAGTAGACGATTGAGATGCTCATGACTAATTCATCAGCATGATGAGAATAAGAAGAACCACTCTCACCAGCCTCTCTAGCTCAGCAGCACCATCTCGTCCCACTTTCACTAGCCATCCAACCCTCCGGCATATCGTCCAAGTTATACCAAAAGTTACTCAACATTACTCCATTCGGTTGATGTCGAATATTTCTTACTTAACATCATCGTGGTTTATATGTTGTTATGTTAAAGTATCTCCTATTCTCCACATTTCTGGGTAGAAGAAAGCTTTGCTAGGACAGTCTCTTTAGGTGAGCTAACAGGGGCTTGATGCTTACACTCTTTCGATGGTTGTATTAAGAGTCTTGTTGTTGTCCTTATTTATAGCACCCTACCCCTTGATGGACAGTGGTGATTGCTTTTAATCAATGGTGCAGAACATTTCTCCATATGTTTCTCCCTAAAAAAGGGTTCTTTTCGTAATGCTGAACATAACAAGTTGGTAGAATGGAGAGGCATTGTTCCACACTAAATCTACATACGATCACTAAGATATTTCTTGTATTACACAAAACCAATGCGTGCACACCCACGCGACAGTTGGTGAGCATGCCCAGTCGTAGGCTGCCATTGCTTCCAAAGCTATATACTATACTCTTACATGGAAAGATGGTTGAAAGCGTGCTACGGGTGACTCGAGGTGAATGTATGGGCAGTAATAATAGCCGTAGCCCTAGAAAGATTCAATTTGATCGAGTACCATTCTGCAAAGGGAATCCCAAGGAGCGAGTACCGGCCTGGTGTATAACATATTTTAAATAGTTATATCGGCTCTCTGGCATGAAAAGTGAAATAATAAATTCAAGGAATTGACAACACTGGAGCATTCACAGATACCAGCACAGTTAAAAACATCAACGCATTTCTCTAAAAATAATTGATGGTGACCTCGGCTGGAGTAGGGAAGGAGCGCACCTGCACCGTAAAATATCCCTATTGGGGTATGGTACTTTTCGGGGTTGCTTATCATATACATTTTAATTACACACTTTTTAAAACAAACTATCCCGAAAATTTTCCAACAAAATTTGAAAAGTAAAGCAGTACATTGTCGTGACATTTTATAATTATTATTTTTATTCTTTGTATTTAAAAATTTTTGAAAATATCTTTGGTTTCAAAAAAGCTCTCTTTTTCCAAGGCAACTCTCAAACTATATATGTATATCCATGTATGAGACAACATCCCGCTACTCCTTCTCTATGCCTTTAGAAATTGCTTGAGTTGAATTCTCTAGTAGATTATTACGTGGAAGTGGGTTACTTCCCACTTATTTTTATTTGTTGTCTATGGCGAGTTCAACTACAACGGTTTTCACAGGCACATAGAAGGAACTAATTGATCTTCGCTCAAAGGTTGTTGTGATTATCAGACATAACGCTGAGATAATTACAGTGCCCATTACGAGGACTAATCTCCAGAAATGGGTTCGGCCTTCCATCTGCCACTATACGGTCCAACATCATTAACCTTCCATCTTCCAATTATTAATGGCGCAAGACCCTTGATCTTCCACCATCAAATTCTCTACTTCTATAAATTCTCCAATAACCAAGTTAATCATCTATCAATGTTTTAATTCAAATTTCATACGAGAATTACGGTACAAAACCTAATTCTAAAATTTCAAATTTCAAATTTGTGGTTTTGGATATCAGATTTCAAATTTTCGATGAGAATTCGCATTATCGTCAAGATACCCATCATCCAGAACATTCATCATCAATCATGCAGCCAACCTCATTAGAATTCGATAGACTGAGTCAAGAAGTGGCAGTAATAAGGGCCAAGGTAGCGGTATCTTAAGAGCATACTTGTCGACGTTGTGCTGTCGGAGATGAAGGCCCTTATGGACCAGATGAAGGCCCGGGATATTTCACGAGAAGAGCGTCAACGATCTAGGGAAAGGTATGCCTAATCGGATATAGCACATGCACAATTTAATAAAAAGCTGAAGGAAGAAGAGGAGTGTCTAGCGCATTAGCACCCACTTTATCTGGCCTGTATAACCCTGTTGACATGCCATCGGAAGGCGAAGGTGTCCGGTTAAAGCAGTGGGAAAAGGACCAGATGAAGAAGGAGACTCAGACTATTAAGATTGGATGTGCGAAGGTATTTTGATGGTTTTCGCTAGCCTCACGACACCTGAAGTGTGCTTAGGCCACGAGGTAATGTCGAGAAGTATGGATTTACACTTGTATCATCCTAAGATCATCAACTTATTTTAACTTAAATTAGCCCTTTCACGTTATATTCCCCACCACCGCAACACCTAGACGCTTCTGTCTATTGGCTGCATAAGCAGCTGGCCCAACTGGGAGCATCTGACCCAAAGTGTTGGTTCCTCAACTTATCTTTTCCAGTAAGGAGTCACATAGCAGTTGAGATGTCTCGTCGTAATTATTCTTGTTATTGTGAAACTTTGTTTGAATGGATAAAAGTTCGTATAGTTTCTTACACTACGCTTTAGATGGAGCTATTATATGAGTACGAAAGACATCTTAATGACGAGAAAAAACAGATGAAAAGGGAAAGAAACCGAAACAAGTATTCAAAGCAGATATTTTCTTGGCCGTTTTAGACCCATGAATCCCACCCTTTCCCAAACAGTAATGGGATACCATTCCTTAGCGATTGACATCCCAGAGCAACCATGGACAAATTTAGATCCCGTTGTCTTTGCTATTAACACAGTCGAGTTGCTAGTGAAGGAGCATACCATACGCGTGTATAACTCATTAAGGACTTTCATTCTGGAAGGTGCGCTCGACTTCCTGTTGAGAGGATTTGATCCCTTGTTGGAGTTTTCGAGGCCTCAAATCCACAGCTTCCTAGAAAATAGTTCATGTTGACGTTCCGAAGCAAGGGAACAGGTACAACGTTGCTTTTCGTTCACTTGTAGGAATGTAGCTTTTATATCTCTGAAGTTGCTGTTCACACATCTGAATGACAAGTATCCCTATATAATCAACGAGTATCTTATAACATCCATGCACATTATATCGAGGTCTCGAGACTGTCGACCTCAATCCATGCCTTTGCAAAGCTTGTCCAACTTTTCGAACATGATGAAAATTCAGAAACCCCATCCATATGTAGACAAACACTTGTGAGCCTGTGCGTTCGTCTCCTAGTCTATGCGCCACACTAGCGTTTGGCTGAACTTGTGCGCTCACCTCCTTTGACTTCTCGCCATTAACGTTTAGATGTGCGTCTCATCTAATTTTAAACCTTTCGTTTCACGAGACCCTACCCGCAGCATTCCAAAGTAGATTGGATGCTTACCTAGGGTACATAATCACCAACAGTCACCTAGTCAAGACTAAACATCTCATAACTGTGGCACTGGACGACAAGTCACATGCCTTTCATTAACATGTCAACCAATTTTGTGAAAAAATAATCGGACGATAAGTCATACGTAAACTAAATTCTGTCAAATTTGCGTGATCGTGAAGACCGCCAACATATCAATTACTTGGTGGAGAGTAGTGGATGGCGGGAGAGAATAATTTTATTTCCAGAGGAAAAACAAAAGCTGGCCAATGCGATCTTTACAGCAAAGTGAAAAAGCACCGTGATTGACAACACAACTTTGATTCAAGTTATTGAGTTAACAACATGATTTTAGAAAAAGCTCCAAGAAATAACCAGAAAGATTTACAGTACCAATTAAGGATAACTGTGTTTACTATTTTGTGAATTTCAACATCCAACATCTTCACCGGCCAGTTCTATTCCGCCATTGTCAGCAAGAAGAAGACCGCAATAACTAACACTTTCGAGGAAACACTCAGTGTCTACGAGGCATGCAGCCACCTGATGGTTGGTAGATACCTCTAGGTGCGTATCACTCAGCACGAGTTTTGTGAAACTTCAACAACTAAGGAATCAGTCGACGAGTTCGGTACCGCCATTATTCTCCCACTTGTAAGCAACAACCAAGTATCTTCAAGCCAAATGGCGATAACACGTCGGTAAAACCTTCTCTCCACATCCTAATGAGTTGCAGATAAAGAGGGGACAGAATGGTAGGTTGAGTATGTTGCTTTGGCCTAGGAGCAGTTCATATTCAATAATACTTCTTTCGGCTAACTTTTATGCTTACGATACCGAGCGGTCCAAGGCTGAACTTGGTCTCTTAAACTCGAAATCCATTACAAAGCCCTGGGATTCATACTCAACATTAGTCCTTTCAGTGGGGGCGCGCTACCGAGTTCAAGTTGTTCGTATACATCTCAAACTTGTGCTCTGTGAAGCCTGTGATGTTATTTGTATCACTCTATTCTCCAATTTATAATGGAGCCCATTAACACGAGGACCTCTTAAAATCACCAACACTTAAAGTGACTAATAAAAACAACATAACAACCGCACTCTTTAGACAGGGATCCATTAATGTTTGGATGAACCGGCACGTTTCGTCTCTTTTTTTCAACTTACCCATAAATGTTTGGCATCATTTCTCATCTAATTTTTAATCTTGTGGTTCACGAGACCGAACCACAGCATTCTAATGTAGATATGACGCTAACCGTGGGCGATACTTACCAATAGTATAGTGAGTAAACAACTCATGAGCATGAGCCTACGCGTACGATTCCGTTTTCAACTGCACAATTAATGTCTTGACTAGTCGTTTCCTCTCAAGTCTCAACAATATCAATATTACAAGAACCACCTGTAGAATCAACAACATTCGATAAAGAGAATATGCAAAAAGATGTGCTTTTATTAATGTGAGCCACTATAAATTGGAAAATCCAAAAGCATCACAATGGAGTTGTATGCAACCTCTGCAGCATCTGCCTGCAAGTCGACTCAAGAAGTCGGCAGCACTCTGCAACCGAAAGGAGTAATATTGAGTATTAGGCATCATTTAGCACAACTGTCGTGCTAGTGTGTGCCCACTGCTTCGGCTGCTTCTATTGTGTTCTGTGAAGGCTCGAAAGGTGGGGCTCAGCTCGCCCATTGGGCTTCTCCTTCGGAGCCAAAAAACAAAGTTCAATAAATTGCCTGCCGTGTCACAAGACTCGACACTGAGTGGTGACGCAGAATTCACCAAGTGTTGGATTGTTAACCCAACAACAGGGAGCGTGAACTGGTTTAGATCAATATAAGACAAGTTAGTTTTATCCTACTGTTGATCGTGCCGCACAGTAAGTGACTCGAGGCTACCGTGTGCAGAATTATGACTGAATGCTAGTGGAGCAAACGCCTTACATGGTCCCTCCCACCCTATAGTAGGGGCATTCGCCGGCAATTTAATTCAACATTGGAGTATCCGAAGTTGATTCTTCGATTGCTAAAAAAATGATGAAATTGACGATGTTCGGATACTATAACTGTTATCTTTTGAGTTGATTTCCGACCTTTAACGACCATGTTTGAGGGCTTTTGTTGACCTCAAAGGTGTTTCCGACCTTGAAAGACCCTTGAGAGAATATGTATGTGATCAAGTCTTTGAGGGATCTCTGATCTTCTCGGAGTCACCTGTTCTCCAAAATCGAAGGGCTCTGGTTAGGAAATCGGTCGTTAGCTGATAACTGCAGCTACCCTAAGGATCTGCTCTGATCACTTTCCAATCCGCGGGACGACCACTCTCCTCATTGTCGCTCCAGATGCCAATCTCCATGAAATATATCAAGCTAAATTTGATGAACTCGTCAACGTTGTGAAAGCTATCCGTAGCAAAATATTGATATCTTTTCGTGAGTTTTTTCCTGCACAACTTAGTGGAACCCTTGAAGAATCTCTCCTGGATCATTCCTTCCTGTTGTGATCTGTCAGGAGAGCATCGTTCTCGCGTTCTGCCATTTTTAATCCAGTCACCATGTGGAACTCGATGGAACTTAAGTTGCAAGTCCTCCATCTTATTTTGTAATGAAGTCTTTTGGAGCTTCCTGAAACTTGCTCCCGTAGTAAGATGTTATGGAGAACGTGAGAATTTTGTGGATTACGTTCGGAAAGACAGTAGATAATATGTCCTAAGCATGACTCTTTCAACCTGTTTACAGCTCCTGGGTGTTGCACAACCTTGGTTCGAATATTTGCGCATATTTTGGTCAATATGAGAACGGAGGGTGACCTTCGCTGATGCAATAACGTTCCTCAAATCTTTTTTCTTACCTCCAAAAGACAAACTTTCAAAAATTAGTGTTTACATAGCTGCAATAATCATACTACAAACCTAATCCCAGCTATCATAACAAGGTATTAGGAACATAGTTATGGACCATAATGCAATCAATTGCGCCCTACTTTATATCTCATAGTTAGGAAATCGTAATCTCCACGTCATTGTATTGACCTAACAAAAAAGATTCGACCTGAAGACGTCAACCTCAAAATTCGAATACAAGATAACGAACTCATCGGGTTGATATATTCAAGTAGAACGATATATTGAACTAAGTTATCAACCACTACCGAACAAGTACGGCCAAGGCTATAGCTCATTAACATCGACAATATAGCAACGGCCATGCTTGGTGAGATGTCTTGACGTCATGGAGTGGGAATCAGGCTGATGATGTCTGATTTCCACATAGAAGTCGTAACCATCAAGTCAACTTCTAAGCGTGACGTTAATGCCAATTATCAATCTTATGAGTGAAACTCCTTTAACCAGGACTATATGGCCTCAGAATAGAGAGATAGCGCATGGTGGGAACATATGAAGTTCAGATAAGAAAAGGGAATACCTTTCATCCAAGCCATAGAGCGAGAGTAGGACAAATCGAATGTGCAGGCCGATCACGGAGTTGTTACCAGTGAAATTCGTCTTATAATCGGAGAGGACGCAGGTGGATTATCGATCACGATCGAAACTGCGATAGAATATACAGTCGCTGGAGTGAAATACGTGAGCCTAGTTGATTGGTGGTGCGGCGACAGCAAGGGAGAAATACGAAATTGGATGAAAATTCATAAGGAAACACTTTCTAAAGCAGCGGAGAAATACGTCTGGGTTACTACATGATTTTGGAATAGTGAATGCATGGTTTCAAGAAATTTGGAAGTAGTGATGCGTTGTTTAAAATTCAAATAATTTAGAAAGTTTGCCTGCGGATTCCTAATGCGTTGAATAGAATCAATCACAATGTACCAATTTTGACCTACTTTATAACTCACTGAACAACTATATGAAGTCGAAAGTTTTGTCAACCTTTTCTCTTGTGTCCAACATGGTCGCACATTTGGACTTGTCTTGACCAGTGCTGAAGTGAGACATCTACCAGTGTTGAACTGAGGCATCGACCATAATTCAACACTTTCGACTTTATATAACTCACTTTCCGACTGGTTGAAGTTGATATCGTCTTGTGCAGCCCACTATGCTGACCACAAGAAGCGAAAATCAATCGACTATCAACCTACTGGGAACTAACGATGTCGTGCTCAGAACCAGCGTTCAAAATAACTAGTTAATGGCTATTATCAATCTTGCACGTCCTGAAAATTATCGAGTTCATAGAAGAAAAGGGAATAGCTTTTGTTGCCCATTTCTTTGTTTCCATTTCGCCAGAGTTGAACAATTCCAGGTACAAGTTGATCAATCGAGGTAGTCGCAAAAGCACCAGACTAATCAAATTTAAAATCTAAATTAATAGGAAAACAGTTACAGGAGGAGAATTGCTTTGTGGTTGAAACTTGACAGATAATTTTTGGATTTTGTAATAGCTCCTTTTCAATTTTCAAACCCTATTTGGGCCAGTGATGGCACCGCTTCAAATTCAAATAAAAAAGTCAAAACGTTTTTTCTCAAAATAACGCTTTTGCCCATCTCTTGCAAAGTGAAATTGCAATTGAAAAAGACCCATTTGTTTCGAAGAAGCTTGTTTCCGCAATTGACTTAGTCATGTCGAACGATTTAGATATTCCATCTAGTACCTATAATTGTATGCATAGTCTAAAATGCCAAACAACTGTATGACTTACTTATGTTTTAGTATATCTTTATACTCTTACGTTATCTTATAGCATAAAATCTCTCATTTTATATCTCAAATTGAAGATCTAGACCGTTGAATATATTTGACACTGTCAAATTCTTCTTATAATCATGTTTATTAAAATTTAGATGTAGTTATTTCTTCCAATTAACGATAATAAATCATTAAACCTGAGCGGAATTAAACAGGTCAGACCATCAATGACAGGCCTAAATGGTCACTGATACTCTGCAGGATGGTTACTAATACGTAAAGGAAACTATGATATCTTTAGCAGTCGCTAATACCAGATAGCAAAAAATAGTATCTTTGATAAACATCAACTGACGATCACTCATGTACAAATAAACAGCGCCCAGCATAGCAACCTGTAGCTGTTACTCACAGTAAGGAACCCGAGAGAGAAAGGAAGTTGAGCGCAATTAAATAGGTTAGAGCATCCGCGACCAGCCTGAACGGTCCCCGATACTCTACAAGATGGTAGCTATTATGTAAAGGAAACTACGATCAATAATTTTAGCATTGGCTAATACTTGATAGCAAAACACAGTATAATTCAATAAATAGCAAGTGACGGTCACTAATGTACAAACAAACAGTGCCCAGCTTAGCAACCGGTCATTGTTACCCACAATAAGGAACTCGAGGGAGAAAGGACACTGAGCACTATATAAAATATCCGTGACCGGCTTGAACGGTCGACGATACTCTACAAGATGGTCGCTATTATGTAAAGGACATTTTGATCGGTACTCTTAGCAGTCACTAATACCAAATAGTAAAAAATAGTATATTTCAATAAACAGCAACAGACGGTCGCTAATGTACAAACAAATAGCGACCAGCATAGCCACTAGCCGCTGTTACCCACAGTTATAGTTACTAGCTATTATCTCATTTTATATATTTGGCAATGTTAAATTCTTCTTATATCATGCTTTTTAATGTTTAGATGGTTTGTGGGTGGGGGGGTGTTAGTAGAGAGAGAAAGGAACCCGAGCGTAATTAAACAGATTAGAGTACAGCGACCATCCTGAACGGTCATTGATACTCTACATGATGGTTGCTACTACGTACAGGAAACTACGGTTGGTGGTTTTAGCAGTAGCTAGTACCAGATAGCAGAGAATAATATAATTCAATAAATAGCAACTACCGGTCACTAATGTATAAACAAACAGCGCCCACCGTAGCAACCGGTGACTATTATCCACAGTAAGGAACCCGAGAGAGAAAGGAACCTGAGCATAGTTAAACAGGTTAGAGAATATGCGACCAGCAAATTAATCTAAAATTTTCTATTTTTACATAATATGCGACCAGCGAAAAAATGATCGCTCATTATAAACCATCAACGACAGCACTGATGAACGGTCGTCGTTCCTTGTTCAACCTATTGCGACCAGGCAAATGCAGTCGGCGATGAGGTATTTAGCGACCAGTACTGACTAGGTCGCAGACAATGCAGGTACTTTCATGTTTTAGCGACTTGAATGGCTTGGTAGTCACAGTTGAGATCATTCTTTCAACCGTTGTTGTTTACTAGTCACTGTAATCTGAATGACGGCGACCGTTCTTATTCGGTTGCGGTTGATGAGTAATCGCGACCATTTCACGCTAGTCGCTGATGCTATGGTCGTTGTTGACCATCTTTTTGTAGTGTATGTGATTTTGGATTGTATGTGACATTCAAAGAAAACTCTTGCTTGGTGATCAACTCATCCAAAAAGGAGATCATCCAAAGTCAAAGGGAAGGTAATGTTTTTTTTATTTATCTTGAAGATATTTATAGCAAAAACCTTTACCTTGTAGCTAGCCAGCTATAAATCAGTCACTTGTGGTATAGAAAACATGGTCATTGCAATATCAAGATGATTCCGAAGCTTTTCCGTAAGCAACTAGTCTCGGGTCTACCTAACATACCATACTGAATGGATGAACTTTGTGATGCATGTATGAAAGGAAAATAAGTGAGCACTTCATTCAAATCAAAGCAAGCTGTAACCACCAGCAAGCCACTCCAATTGCTTCACATGGACTTGTTCAGACCTATTCAAACCGCAAGCTATGGAAGGAAATACTACTGTCTTGTCATTGTTGATGACTACTCATTGTATTGCTGGGTATTCTTCTTAGCCTTAAGGAATGAAGCACTAAAGTATTCTGTTCTTTCTCAAGGAAAATTCAAAATGAACTTGTTTTAAATATTGTTGCTATTAGGAGTGATCACTGTAAAGAGTTTCAAAACCAAAGTTTTGATGAAATTTGTGATGCAAATGGTTTGAACCATAACTTCCCGGCACCTAGAACTCCTCAACAAAATGTTGTTGTTAAGAGGAAGAAAAGAGTGCTAGTTGATATGGCAAGAACTATATTGTGTGACCAAAATTTGCCAAAGCATTTTGGGCAGTAGCCGTGAATACCGCGTGTCACATTATTAATCATGCTATATTATTAGACCCTTGCTTAAAAAGACTCCTTATGAATAGGAAACCTAATATTGCTTACTTCAAGTCTTTTGGTTGCAAATGCTTTATCTTGATCATTGGTAAGTTTGACCTCAAAAGCGACAAAGGTTTATTTTCTTGGCTACTCAAACTCTTCCAAAACATTCAGAGTTTTGAACAAGAGAACTGTTACATGTGGAGGATGTTCATGTTATGTTTGATGAGACTAACTCTATGCCAAGAAAGGTTGATAATGTGATGTAGGTTGCGATGATGAGAATGACAAGATTGCAGAAAAAAAAAACAGAAAGCAGTTCTTGAACTGTCACTAAACAGTGAGGATCCAATCTCTCGACAGTCGACTGAACAACAAACAGAAGACAAATTCCATTCAGTCAATAGAACCTGATCAGTAAGGAACAAATTTTATTCATCCACAATAATTCAAATACCGCTCTAGACACCCTTAAGAAAACATTATAGGTAATACAAACTAAGGGGTAAGAACAAGATCACAATTGAGAAGTAACTTTTATGAACAATCCACCTTTATTTCTAAAATTGAACCTTCAGGTATTGATGATGCTCTAATGGACAATTCCTAGATTATAGCTATGCAAGAAGAGCTTAACCAATTTGAAAGGAATTGTGTTTGGAACCTTGTTCCTAAACCTTGTGATAGGTACCAAGTGGGTGTTTCGCAACAAGATGGTTGAAAATGATAATATTGTCAGAAATAAAGCTAGATTAGTTGCTAAAAGTTATTGGCAGGAGGAAGGTATTGACTTTGATGAAACTTATGCTCCCATTGCATATTTAGAATCTATTCTCTTGTTACTTTCATTGGCTTGCCAGATGAATTTCAAGTTGTTTAGATGGATGTGAAAAGTGTGTTTCTCAACGAATATATCAGATGAAGTCTTTGTTGAGAAACCACCGGTCTTTGAAAATCCAAAGTTCTCGGATCATGTCCACAAGTTGTAAAAAGCTCCCTACGGACTCAAACAAGCACCACTTGTATATTATGAATGACTTAATGTATTTTTTATCGAGAAAGATTTCTCTCGTAGTAAAATTGACTCTACCCTTTTTATTAAGAAGAGACTAGATCATCAAGAATATATTCAGAATTTTTATTTCCAGAATTTATGGAGAGAATATTGGAAGATATCAAGAAAGACTATAAAGATGGAAAGAATCCAGCATGCATACAACTCCTCGGATCTAATTCAAACACTCATATCTTGGCCATCCGTCCAGAGATTAATTCTATGAAAAGAAATCATATTGGTTTCTAGAAAAAATTTGCTACAAAATTCGGATGACATGGTAGCAGAAACCCTAGAAAGCACTTGGATCGTTTGATTTTTGAGGCATTATATGACGTCCAACTCACTTGAGATTTTGAAGATGTGTTCATGAGGCAGAGCAGAAGACATCCACATCAACAAGCATTTGCCAACAAAGGAAATAAATCAAAGAAAATTTCAGAGAAGATACAACCAAAGTAACACATCAACTAGCCATTGGAACTAGATCTTGACCTTGCATTGCTTCTAGCCGTTGCGAACCTTGTTCAATTCAAGCAGCCTTCATCTTGAGATCGAGGACCATTCGCTGCTATATATTTCTGTTGAAGAAGACAGAAAGAAAATCATATTCAGTGCACTAAACCGAGCCTTCAACTTGCTGCGCATTCAAGAAGAACACCATCAAACCGAGCACTTACTTTGAGCTTTAGTTTTTCTTGTTTCTCTTGGGTGAGATCCCTTGAGGTTACTTGTTGTCGATTAGACATCATTGTTAGGGAGATCACTTGAGCTAGAACCTGTGATCATTGTATCCTTGAGAGAGGTTGTTTGGAGAACTTGCAAGTTCTAAAATTGCTAACTTAGGTGTAGACTAGTGGGTTTGTGATTTAGGGTTACGATGAACATTCAGACCATAGAGAAAATCAAACAAAATGATTCTCAAGAGCAGTAGGATTTAATAGGACAAAAGGTCAAACTAGAGACCATCACCGTCGCTCAAATTCGTGCGGACCGATGCCGATGAAGAGGTCGCTGGAAATCATGCGCCAGAGCCAAAATTCATCGCAATTGACATAAGGAAAAGTCTTAGCAGGCCAAGAGAGGATTTTCAGCCGCTCGGCACGGCCGAATCGCCTATGAAGCGGTAGTGAAAAACCCTAACTTTTGCACGCGGGAAAAAGATCGCCGAAAATGCGACGATGAGGACCTGAAAGAAGAAAGACGGAGACCTGAGGTGAAGAGAGGAGATTCTTGTTGCTGGGAGACGATAATCGCACGCCGGAGGATGAGCATGGGGTGGCTGTGGGAGCAATTGAGGTGGTTGTCACGAGAGGAGAAGAAAAGGAGTGAAGGGAGAAAATTAGAAAATAAAGAGAAGATGTAAGATAAAAACACAAGGCTCATGCGCTTAGCCTAATAGGCATTGGCATGTTACATATACTATTAGTTTAATAACATTCTTCTCAAGCCTAGATAACAAAGACATTTTTCCAAGATTTTTGTGATTCAATAGTCCACTATATGTAAGCATGTATTGCTGTACAGGAGCTGTTGTAGTTCTCAGTATTAATAATAGAATTTAAAATCATAGTTTGACGTTGAGGTTGCGTGTTACGGAGAGTTAAGGCCTCTATCACATGATTTTTGCATTTATTTATTCGTATTTATGTACATATAAGAACTTGTATTCCCATACCATATCTTTCTTTTTTTCTCTATGATGAAAAGAAGGTGCCGGTAAGCCAGTCCTGAGCATAAGGTGTCAAGAAAATACCAACTTTTAAAAATATGTTTTCTCAACAATACCATTTTCTATAGTTGTGGATGTTTGACTTCATAGTAATATGTATCACGAACAGGTAGAAATTGTTGGGAATACGGCAGTGTGCACGAACGAAAAATAGCACAGCGGAATATATAGCACACACTAGGATCTTGCAATCCAAATTGAGATTGTTAAAGATGAATAAGGCAATCACACAACACAAAGATATACGTGGGGAAAAACGAGAAAAATCCCACGGTGGTGTGGTCACACCAAAAGAAATATCACTATAAGATGAGATTATAATGTAGGCTTACAAATTTGCTTTCTTGCTTGCATTCAACTTGCATTCTGTCTTTGCATGATTCTTACAAATTCCACACATTTGGGACATATATATAGGATGCAAGAAAATCCTTTGATAGTTAGTCCACTAAATAACTAACTCCCTAAGGCAACCCTTCCGCTTGGTAACCACCTTGGCATTTATTCATTGGCATAACTTCCTTATGTTAGTTAGACGAATCTGGACATAACTTCCTCATGAATGAATCTGGACATAACTACTATAAGAGCTATGTTGGACTAAATGGTAGACTACCAATAACTACTTGTGGACAGCTTGATTAGAAGCTCATCAAAGTGTCTTTATATCCAATAAATCTCCCACTTAAAGACACTTTGACATGTCTTTCCAAGAAAGTAAGAAGTTGGTATGAAAGTACCCGCATCGGAGGTACTGAAAATAGATAAAGGCAGAGCGGAGCAAGAGCTAGTGTACTTACTAGCTAACTTTCGAAGTTCATAATGCGTTAGTCAATTTTCTCCCAACTCCATTGCTTTCCTAAGATGCTTTCTTAGGATACCTGTGACCACTACCACTGCTGTTCCTGCTGTTGTCCATTGTGATTTCATACAAAATTCTGCAAAATTCGAACTTGTCAAAAGAAACTGCCTTCGTTAAGGCATCCACGGGATTCTCCTTGGTACGAATCTTGAGTAAGTTAATACTCCCACTGTAAATCATGTAACGAACAAAGTGATATTGCACTTCAATGTGTTTTGTTCTGGAATGAAATGCTAGATTTCTTACAAGATGTAGGGCACTTTGACTATCACAAAATAGAGACAATAACTCTTGTTTGTACCCTAGTTCCTCCAGCAATCTCTTCATCCATATACCTTCCTTGCATGCTTATGTTGCTGCCATATACTATGCTTCTGTTGTGAAAAGAGCTACAACAGATTGCAATTTTGAACACCAACTAACAGCACCACCTGCAAGGGTGAACACATAACCAGAAGTGGATTTCTTCCTATCAAGATCACCCGTATAATCCGAGTCCACAAAACCTTTGACAAGACATTCAGACCCTTTGTAACATATGCAGCATCTAGAGTACCGTTAATATATCGAAGTACTCTCTTGACAGCCATCCAGTGCTCATTGCCTGGATTTGCCATGTATCTACTCACCACTCCCACTGCTTGGGCAATGTCTGGCCAAGTGCATACCATGGCATACATAAGGCTTCCCACTGCAGATGCATATGGTACCCGAGACATCTCCATCTTCTCCTTGTTTTAGCTAGAACATCCCAAAGAAGATAACCTGAGACTAATAGAGAAAGGGGTAGACATCGACTTACTTGTTTGCATGCCAAATCGCTGCAACACCTTTCTCAGGTAGCCAACCTGGGACAGTCGGATTTCTCTATTGTCTCTGTCTCGCCATATCTGCATTCCAAGAATCTTGTTTCCTGGACCCAAATCCTTTGTATCAAATTTACTAGCCAGTTGAGCCTTCAATTGTTGGATGCGTTCCATGCTTTGGCTCGCCACAAGCATATCATCCACATACAGCAGCAAGATGATATACTCACCTCCCTCAAACTACTTGATGTAAACACAAGAATCCGAGACTAGCTTGCTGTATCTGAGGCTCCCAACACAACCATCAAATCTCTTATACCAGCACCTTGGTGCCTGCTTAAGCCCATAAAGAGATTTGACTAACCGACAAACCAAGTTCTCCTTGCCTACCTCAGCAAAGCATTCTGGTTGGACCATGTATATCCTCTCTTCCAACTCACCGTGCAAGAACGCCGTCTTCACGTCGAGTTGTTCAAGGTGGTGATCCGATGATGCGCACAATACCAAGACCACACGAATTGTTGCCAAACGAACCACCGGAGAGAAGATTTCATCAAAGTCGATCCTTTCTTTTGTGCATATCCTTTTAAAACCAATCGGGCACGAAACCGTTCTACTTGATCATTGCTATCACGCTTGATCTTGTGGACCCACTTGTTACCAATAGCTTTGTGTCCTTGAGGAAGTGGAACTAATTCCCAAGTCCCATTCTTATGGAGTGCCTCAATTTTTTTCTTGCATAGCTTCAATCCAATAGGCAGCATCTGGACTATCCAATGCTTCCTTAAGAGTTGTTGGCTCTCCTTCTTTAGCAAGAAGATTATATGTAAAGTTAGGCATAGTCTCCAAATAATAATCCGCATACCTCTCAGGTGCTTTACTCTTACGAGTTGAACGCCTAAGGGTTGGATTCCTAGGAACTTCTTCCTCTTCCCCATCCCTTGGTTCATGCATAGAATCTGAGTCTTCTTCCTCATCTTCTGCCTCCTCCGGATTAACCATGGTCTTATCCTGAAGCAAGTTTTGCTTTCCAGTGGCATATATAGTGGCATCATCATCTTATGATGTCCTTTGTAGCTGGTCTTCTAGAAAGATCACATTCATGCTAAAGAAAACCTTACGGGCAGTGGGATCCTATAAGCGATACCCCATAGCATCTTCAGCATACCCTAGAAATATGCACTTTTTGGACTTAGGATCCAACTTGGATCTCTCCTATGATTTATACATCACAAATACTGGACAACCAAAAATATAAAGACGAGAATAATCAACAACATTACTAGTCCACATTTCTATTGGCACTTTTAACCCAATAGCAGTTGAAGGGATGCGGTTCAATACATAACAAGTCGTCTTGGCTGCCTCTGCCCAAAAAGAGTTAGGCAAACCAGCCACTTTAAGCATAGCCCTTACCCGCTCAAGTAATATCCTATTGAACCACTCCGCAACTCTATTTTTCTGTGGAGTAGGAGGTACAGTGGACTGCCGTTTGATCCCTTGTTCGGCTAAGCAAATAAGGAATCCATCACTGTTGTATTCTCCTCCGTTGTCCGACCGTAGGCACTTGATCCTACTGCTGGAATCAAGTTCCACCCGAGCTTTAAAGTACTTGAACACACCAAAGACCTCTGACTTCCTTCGGATAGGATACATCTAGCTTCGTCGAGAAAAATCATCAATAAAAGTTACCAAAATATTTGGCGCCCCCAAGTAAAAGCTGCGGTGACTCCCACACATCCGAGTGAACCAAGTCAAGAACGGCTTTGGCTCTGGAGAATGATCTCCAAACTTGGTACGGTGCTGCTTCTCGGTAACACACTCCTCACAAAACGGCAACTTAACCTCGAATAGCCCTAGCAAGAGCTTCCAATCATAGAGAATTTTAATGCCATACTTCGAAATGTGACCCAGCTTCAAGTGCCACATTCGAGTTACCTCCTCTAAACTAGTGCCAGATGCCACACTTGCATCTCCATGTGATAGTGTCACTCCAAGCACTTGGTACAAGTTGGAACCAATCTTTTCTCCCTTCAAGACTTCCTGGACATCCTGAATGACCTTCATAATACCACCCTCTATTCGGGTCTTACAACCAAGGTCATCAAACTGTCCAAGAGATAGCAAATTTTTAGTGAGGCCAAGTACATGGCGTACCTTATGAATGAGGCGAATACTTCCATCTTCTCCCTTGAGCATGATGGAACCAACTCAAATAACCTTCAAGACTTGGCCATTTCCCATCCGCACGTTACCTCTAGAAATGACTTCATACTCATAGAACCAATCCTTTCTGGATGTCATGTGCCAAGATGCCCCTGAATCCAAAATTCAGACATCAGGAAATTTGGCCTCGTCTTCGGTAACAATTGTTATTTCGCCAACTAAAGCCTCGCCCTCATCCAAATTATATGCCACACATGCTTGAGACTTGGGAGGCTTCTGTACTTCCTCCTTTGGCCAACGACTTGCACTCACGTTTGTAGTGCCCAAACTTTTCGCAAGCAAAACACTTTACTTGCCGCTTGTTCCTCTTTTGCTGCCCCGTGCCACTACTTCAAATATTCCGCTTCCTTTTCTTATCTTGTGCTAACAACAAAACCTCCGATTGTTGTCCACCAGACACAATATCAAACTTGTCCTTTCGATGACTTTCTCCTTCAAGAACAGCTGCAACGACATCTTCATAAACAAGTGATTTCAAGTCGCTGTTACCTGTTTGATTTATGACAACTTGATCATAAGAACTTGGAAGACTTTGGAGTAGAATCAAGGCACGCTCATCAGTCTCTATCTTCTTCTCTAGTGCTGTTATTTGAGAGAAAAGAGACTCCATTGCACTAAGATGATCAGCCACAGAAGAAGTTTCAGTCATGCTAAAAGAATACAAACTTCGCATCAAGAATATAGCATGTTACCTTAACTTCTTGGCATAAACTTTCTCAAGCTTCTCCCAAACCTCTTTTGCGGTCTTTAGTTCTGAGACACTAAGAAGCACATGATCAGCAAGAGAAAGATGTAGATTAGCCATAGCATACCTTTTCATTTTTTGTCATCTATCGTCCGTAATATCATCGGCACGATCCTCTAGAGCGGCAAAGCAATTTTCTTTGGCTAAAATTGCCAAAATCTTCATCCTCCACAATCAGTAGTTGCTCCCATTGAATTTTTCAATCTCAAACTTGTTTGTCATCAAAAAAACCGTAAACTCTAATACCACTTGTTGGTAATATGGCAGTGTGCACGAACGAAAAATAGCATTGCGGAATATATAGCACACACTAGGATCTTGCAATCCAAGTTGAGATTGTTAAAGATGAATAAGGCAATCACACAACATAAAGATATACGTGGGGAAAAATGAGAAAAACCCCACGGTGGTGTGGTCACAAAAAAAAAAAATATCACTATAAGATGAGATTACAATGTAGGCTTACAACTTTGCTTTCTTGCTTGCATTCAACTTGCATTCTCTCTTTGCATGCTTCTTACAAATTCCACACATTTGGGACATATATATAGGATGTTAATCCTTTGATAGCTAGTCCACTAAATAACTAACTCCCCAAAGCAACCCTTCGGCTTGGTAACCACCTTGGCATTTATTCATTGGCATAACTTCCTTATGGTAGTTAGATGAATCTGGACATAACTACCATAAGAGCTATGTTGGACTAAATGGTGGACTACCAACAGCTACTTGTGGACAGCTTGATTAGAAGCTCATCAAAGTGTCTTTATATCCAATAGAAATTATTTTGTCTACGAGTTTATGACAAGTTAAGATGTTATCTCCTATCACATACAGCGTATGCTATATGAGAGTTGTTTGTTTGGTATTTATTTTTTCCTTGTCTGAAAGTTTGGTTTAAACTGTTTCTCATAATCTCTTTTCTTTATTTGATGGTAGGTGCTATGACTACTTGTTAAGTTATTCTGAAGCTTGACTTCTGCTGATTACTTGAGCATCTGCTAGTGCCTCATGTTTCTAAATGAACCAAAAGGTGTTGTGAGCATACTGGAGAAGCTTTTGTCTGGAACCAAGGTATTTCATACTCTATCCTAGAATGGTATTTATCTTCTTTGGTGTCAGTATAGATTCCTCAACTGCTTTCTATGTCTATGTCCAGGATAATGCATTGCTTGCCTTTTAGATAGCATTTCATCTTATTGTAAATGAGAACCAAGATTTTCTTTTTTCATCTTCAATGAATGTATGAGGTGATGTTAAGATGCAACTAACAATCGAATTGTACTTGGTTTAAGCATTTAAATGATCATGAATATTTACTTCTTTTTTTTTTTTTTTGAATTGATGTACCTTGATTGTGGTGAATGTTATGTATATATCTGAAGGATATATATTGAACTATGATGCATATCTTGAATCGAATGATTAATGTTAAGAATAATTAAAAACAGCAACCAAATTGCTGCATCATGTAAGTTGTCGCCTGAAAAAGTAGTACTACCGACTACTTGTTCCAATTCGTAATTACTAACAATGTATTTGGGTAAGCAGTGGTTATTTACCGGCTGCAAACTACAATGGTAATTACCGATGGAAACCTTTAGTCGTTAACTACCGACTTTAGTAGTCAATTGGTCTTTACTGAATTGCACTCATTAATAGGGATTGAAATTTTCAATCGGTATTTTACTATACCTTGCCGATCGAGTTTTATATTGAGTTGGTAATTAATTTACTGATCAGTGTTTACCAACAAATTGCTGACTACTGCTTTTTCAGGTGGTAATGTACTTTACCAACTATTTTTTGGCTTGTGCCAATTGTTTTCCATCAGTCGGTGATGCTGGTATCTTGTAGTGTTTACATTAGTGTTTTATTGTTTGTTTCCTCTTTATATTCCTTTTGCTTGTTATTGAAATCTGCTCTTTGAACTATGTTCTTTTGCAATTGTAGCAGGTAATTGTGTAACCAACGAAATCTCAAGAGAAGCTTGAAGGTCTCATGTTCGATGACGACTGAGCTAGGATGTTGTAGTTGAATGGTCTATTTTTTAATGTTCATAGGCAATGTATGCGTTGTTTTTAACAAGTGCTAGCTATTTTAACATTGGGATGATGACTTGTATTTGTAAAGTCTACTATAGAGTTTCCATTGTTTCTTTTTGAAATATGTGGTTCTTGAGGGAGTTTTGAAACAGTTATATAATTTTATGTTCATATTAGTTATTAATATCACGACCATTATTTCATATCATAGTTGTGTATATGTGCTATATAATAAACATTACAATTATATTATTATATTTGTGAAATGATTTTGCAAATAATATGTAGAAGTATGTTGTATCTGTGTAATGCCTATCTTTTTGAGGATGATAAAAAGGTATGAAACTTAAAGCAAAAGTATGAGTTAAATTGATATTGATAACTTGATTAATAAAAAAATAGGCTTAGTTTAGTCGGAAGAATTTTTTTAAAGTTAGTCTTATCATAAAATTTCTAAATTATGGAAGAGTTACCAAAAAGACAATTTTAACATGGATAAAAATATAGTGATATACTATGTAAGAAAAATTATAATATAGAACTATAGTTGTGTAATAAGGTATATGTACAACAAAAGTTGTAACATATATTATAAGAGTAATGGTTATATATTTTGTAATGTATATACACTGTGAAATATATTATATATAAGTATAATACATACATTGTAGATAAGTGTAACATATACAGTGTAATATATTATAGATAAATCTAATATATATATATATATATAGAGTAAGGTAGTTGTGTAATGCAATGGTTGAAAAATGCATATGTTTTTATTTCTCTAAGATTGATAAATAATTGTTACTAAATTAAAATTTTTTAAATTAAATTAACCTCACTTTTAATATCTTACTTCCAAATACAATTTACTGCAAAGAAAAATTAAAGCCACTTTTAGCTTCTTTCAACTCACTTTTAGTTAGAAAAGAACAGATAAAAAGAACTCACTTTCACTAGCACTATTTCTATTAACTCGCCTTAAAAGTCATTTTTAAGGAAGTCATTTCACAGCTAAGTGAAGACACCCTAAATTGAATATTGATGATCTTAATGTGGATGATAAGGATGATTAGAAGAATAAAGTAGGAGGTGATGAACATTCCTTGGAACTCTCATGTTGAATTGAATATGTTTCGGTTCTGCACTTTAAACATTTTTCCTTCATTGATGGTAAATTGCATAATGTTGAATATGTTTGCCTTGATTTAATGGTATATTAAAATGTCTGATTTTGATGGTACATTGAATATGTTTGCCTTGATTTAATGTTGCAAATATATGATCAAACATGCATAAACTTGTCTGCCTTGAACATGCAAAAATGTGTGATGTTTATTGCTAATGATTCAAACTTGGCAACTTTGAACATGTATACACTAATATGAGTTTGCGTTTAGCTGATCATGTCACTTTCGTTTGTTTAGGATGATTGAAGATTCTTGTTGCTACATAAATGCAATACAATGAATTCTAATGTAGCACAAAAGAACTTAGAGAATCTAAATATCTCAAAGTAAGTTCTCGAAAAATGACCTTTGGTTCATGTGTAGTTGCAAACATATGTTATTATTACAGCTTATTATATCATAGGATTCCTGATACACCTTGGGTGTAAACCGAAGCTCACACACAAGTTAGGTAGTTAACTAAGGACTAAAACTAATTTTATTGATCAAACTTGCATACCTTTCTTTGAGGTTATGCTACTTATTTATAACTAGAGAATTACACTTAAGTTGGAATTCTTTTATTGTTCTAACTCTTCCTACAAGAGTCCTTAATAGACTCCTCACCCTAACTGACAACTAAGAGTCCCTAGTGGACTCAACCTCTGTTTTGGCACCTTATGCACTCGGTGCCACAAAGTGCTGAGCACATCCAAATTGTGCCTAGACAAATGTTTGGCGCCAAGCCCAACATTTGAAAAGTGCCTGAGCACAACTCATCTTGTGCTTAGGCATTGTACCCGGGTGCTTAGACATTACACCCGGGACACTTCTAGCACTTTGGTGCCACTCTTCTCCTGGAGTGCTTCTGCTCCCTTCTTGCCTCCTGCTGTTCTCCAGTGACCTCCAGTGGCTCTGAGCTTCTTCTCTCCCCCTCTCTATCACTTGCATCATTCCTCACCCCTTGAAGTTCGGCATCGTCCTCGAGGGGGGTGAAGGAAAGAAGATCGTCGGTGAGTTCCTCCGTAATGGCTCCAGTCGGTATGCGACTCGCATCCTTCAACTGTGAAACATGAAAAACAGGATGTACTTTTGCCATTTAGTGAAGAGCTAACTGGTAGGCAACAGGGCCAATGGCTTTCTCCACTGTAAAAGGGCCATAGTATCGACAACGAAGCTTATGATCCCTTCGAACAGCTACTGAGGATTGGCGATGTGGACGAAGCTTCAGGAAAACCTTATTCCCTGGATTGTAATGAATTTCTCTTCGATGTCCGTCGGCTAACTGTTTCATCCGATTTTGAGCTCTAGCAAGATGAATCTTCAGCTCTCGAAATAATGGAATCTCGTTCACGAAGCTGCAATCGCAACCTTTCAGATCGAGAGCTTCCTTCAGGAAATGCAATCAAGGGGGAGGTGGGCGGCCATATATTACTTCAAAGGGAGTAGTTTTGGTGGCAGAGTGTGTACTGATGTTGTAGGATTACTCGGCACAGTGCAGCCATTAGACCCATTTGCGGGGTTGGTCCCCAATGAAGCATCTCAGGTGGGCCTCTAACCCTCCGCTAACTACCTCCGACTGTCCATCAGTTTGTGGGTGATAGGCCGTACTCATATGAAAAGAAGTGCCTTGAACACGATGGAGTTCTTTCCAGAACGAGCTAAGGAAGATTGGGTCTCTGTCTAGGATAATGGTTGCCGGGCAACCATGAAGTCTAACCACCTCTTTGGCGAAGATGTTTGTGATTTTGGATGCAGTGTAAGGGTGTTTCAAGGCTATGAAATGTCCATTCTTGGAAAGGCGATCCACAACTACTAAGATGGCCTCCTTACCTCCAGATTTAGGTAGTCCTTCTATGAAATCCATGGCCATGTCTGTCCAAACTGTCTTAGGTATGGGAAGTGGCTATACTAACCCTGCCGGACACAAACTTTTAGCCTTGGCACGAGCACAAGTGGCGCAAGCAGCCATATAGAGGCGTATGTCCCTAGACATGCCCGACCATTGAAATTGATGAGCCAACCACTTATAAGTGCGGAATTCTCCTCCATGTCCTCCACTTGTGGAATTATGTGCCTCGTATAACAATTGAGTGCTTAATGAAGGATTCGCAGGTACTCGTATGCGTTAATTACAGATAAGGATGACATTGGATAGGCGTAAATTTGGTTGGGGTTCAGTAGTAGCTTGCTGCCTCAACTCGGCCAGAGAGGGATCTGCCTCTTGGGCCATTCTGAAGTCATCACAGAGAGAGGGTTGTAAGAATGTAAATGCGGCTAAGGAGGTTACTGGCTGTCTGGATAGTGTATCCGCAACCACGTTTTGTGATCCAGACCTATACACAATCTGGTAATCGAAACCCAGTAGCGTGACAAGCCATTTATGTTGATCGGGTGTGGACAATCGCTGCTCAAGCAAATACTTTAGGCTCAGGTGATCTGTTTTTCTAATAGAGCGTTGCCCTAGTAAATAAGGCCTCCATTTCTGAACCGCAAGGACCAATGCCATCAACTCCTTCTCATAGGTTGATTTTGCCATGGCAGATTGAGAAAGTGCTTTGCTGAAATATGCTATTGGTCTATTTTGTTGAGTCAAAACCGCCCCAAGTCCCTTACTTGATGCATCTGTCTCTACTGTAAATGGACTTTGAAAATCAGCAGAAGCTAGTATAGGTGTGTTAGTTATTACCTTTTTAAGTAGCTGGAAGGCTCGTTCTACTTTAGAAGTCCATGTAAAGGCATCCTTTTTTAGCAATGCTGTTAGGGACGAGCCTAGTGAGCCATAATCCTTGACAAATTTTCGATAATATCCGGTTAGGCCTAGGAATCCTCTCAGCTCCGTGGTAGTAGTAGGAGTAGGCCAGTCAGTCATGGCCCGAACTTTGTCCGGATCCGCTGCAACTCCTTGTGAAGACAGTATATGTCCAAGGTACTCCAATTCCTTGCATCCAAAGCGGCACTTAGTAAAGTTAGCACACAGCTCCTCCTTTTGTAACACGCTGAATACCTTAGCTAAGTGCTTCATATGCTCTTCCCAAGTCTTACTATAAACTAGTATATCATCAAAGAAAACGAGCACGAAGTCTCTAAGGTAAGGGCGAAAGATATCATTCATTAATGACTGAAAAGTGGAGGGCACATTTGTTAGATCGAATGGCATCATTAAGAACTCGTAGTGGCCGTCGTGTGTTCGAAATGCGGTCTTATGCACGTCCTCCTCCTTCACTCGTATCTGATGATAACTTGATTTCAAATCTAACTTCGAAAAATATTGCGCCGCATGGAGCTCGTCCAATAGCTCATCAATAACGGGGATCGGAAACTTGTCCTTAACCATTATTTCATTGAGCGTCCTGTAATCAACACAAAATCTCCAAGACCCATCTTTCTTCTTGACAAGCAACACGGGAGAGGAAAATGCCAAGCAGCTGGGTCGAATGATCCCCTGAGACAGCATATTAGTAACTGCTCTCTGAATTTCTATTTTGTGCATATATGGGTACCGATAAGGCCTAATATTGGCCGAGGCTGCCCCTGGCAGAATTGGAATACCGTGATCATGGGATATTCTTAGAGGCAACCTATTTAGGGGCTTGAACACCATGGCATATTGATCTACTAACCTCTGCAGCTCAGCTGGCAGCAAGGTTCCTACTTTTCCCCCTTCATTCTGTTCAATAGCCATCAAAAGTAAAGAGCACAGTGTAGTCTTTGGACCTAGGCTGGTTAACTGGGAAACTCTTCCTCCTCTAATTCCTTATAATACAATGACTTGTCCTTGCACAGCGAATCTCATCTCAGAGCAACGCCAATCTGTCATAACAACTTCCAAACTTTCGAGCCATTGAATCCCAAGAACTAGATCCATGCCTCCCAAAGGAAAAGGATAAGCATCCACTATCAGCTCTATTCCTTGAACTGTTAGAGGAATTTTCTTATGAAGGACTTCGATTGAATGAGGTCTTCCATTGGCTAATTCCTTGAGAGATCGGACAGAGACATAAGCCAGCCTTAGGTGCTTAGCCAGTCGATCCGATATAAAATTATGGGTACTCCCGGAATCGATGAGTATGAATACTTCTTGCCTTTTGATTCTTCCCACCACGCGGAGATTTTGAGGGCCAACCATCCCATTCATGGCACTAAGGGATAGAGTTGCATCCTCACGCAGCTCTCCTTCTTCTGCTGATTCATTGTCGCTGTCCTCTATGTCTTGAACAGAGATGGCATATAGTTTAGTCACAGATTTGTGGCCCCTCTCATATTTGTCATTGTGGTAGAAGCATAGGCCTTTTGCATGCCTTGAATTATTTTTAGCTACAGAGAGACTGGTTGTTCTTGGTCGAGAAAGTTGTGTGCGTATCTGAGAAGAATTCCCTTGCTGTTGGTTGGCAGTCTTGAAGTATCCGGAGTTGGTATTTGTAGATCGTCCAGGTAGGTTCTTGTCCGTACGTTGTGTCTGCTACTTTGTAGATGACTTGTGCTCAAATAATTTGGCCAACATATATGCAGTCAGGAGGTCCTTGGGCTGTGCATCTAGACATCCATAGCAAATTTTGTTGTTAGATCCCCACAGAATCTTCCGATCAAATCCTTGTCATTCGTAGAGGGTAACCGAATTCGCAAAAATCTTCAAAAGCGGCCTGGTATTCCCCAACACATCCTGTCTGATGCAACTGTCGCAGGGAAAAACTAGGATTACTAAAAAGCATTAGGGTCGAACCTTGCTATTAAGGCATCGCACACCTCCTCTCGTTGAGGTTTATCACTCTCGAAACTCTAGTACCATTGATTGGCCTCTCCTTGGAAGTACATCACAGGTATGTTTATGCGTTCCATTGGAGGTGTGCGGTAAATTTTAAAATATTTTTCTGTAGAATAAAGCCACTCATGTGGCTTGTTCCCATCAAAGTCAGGAAGCTTGTGCCTATCCTTGTAGGGTTGATGGTCATGTTCTTGATGATAAGCCCTTGATGGATTGGAACATTCGGCTCCTTGATGACCTTGATAGTGCTGAAACTGAGTGACCTGCCATGGTGTTTCTGCTGAATTTGAAGCTGCTTGTTGCTGGAGTTTTTGGGGCCAGACCTTCTATGGATTATTTGTGTTCTGATTTTACTAGAGTATTGGGGTATTTTGTGATGGAGAGTTGTGTTTACGCTTAGAGTTAGCACTCAAACTTCCTTCTGCAACTATGGTACTCGGTTAATCAATTTATCAAGTTGCTCCTGGTTTGCTTGGCCTTGCGTCAAGCTTTTATTCATTGGTAGGACTGCTAACGCAACTTGTTCAGTCAGCTGTGCAATATTGCTCGACATCTGGCGCATCTCTTCACGGAAGCTAGAATCGTTGTTGTTTTGAACGAATTTGTTAGATGATGGAGAAGTGGGCGACTGTAAGGAACTTTCAGCTGCCATGGTTATGGTAGCTTCAAGTGTTTTTGGAGAGTCGGGGGAGGTTAATCGGCGCTTCCCCATGGACCAGCTCAGGTACCACGTTGATACACCTTGGGTGTAAATCGAAGCTCACACACAAGTTAGGTAGTTAACTAAGGACTAAAACTAATTTTATTGATCAAACTTGCATACCTTCTTTGAGGTTATGCTATTTATTTATAACTAAAGAATTACACTTAAGTTGGAATTCTTTTATTGTTCTAACTCTTCCCTACAATAATCCTTAATAGACTCCTCATCCTAATTGACAACTAAGAGTCCCTAGTGGACTCAACCTCTGTTTTGGCACCTTGGGCACTCGGTGCCACAAAGTGCCCGAGCACATCAAAATTGTGCCTAGACAAATGTTTGGCGCCAAGCCCAACATTTAAAAAGTGCTCGAGCACAACTCATCTTGTGCTTAGGCATTTTACCCGGGTGCATTAGATATTGCACCGGGGACACTTCTGGCACTTTGGTGCCACTCTTCTCCTGGAGCGCCTCTGCTCCCTTCTGGCCTCTTGCTGTTCTTCAGTGACCTCCAGTGGCTCTGAGCTTCTTTTCTCCCCCTCTTTATCACTTGCATCAATCCATACCTAGATTATTACAAGATTGTGTTGCAAGCATATGATTGAACATGCATAAACTTGACTAGTTTGAACATGTAAACATGTGACGTTTGTTTCTAATGAATCAAAGCTTGTCTGACTCATCTGAGTTTAGCTGATCTTGTTGCTTTTGATTGTTCAAGATGATTGAAGATTCATTGTTGGAAGGACAACGAGTAGCAGGAAGCATGATAGTAGAGGCTTATGCAACACTCCTGCTCGTTACTTTTGTCAACTGAAAGGTATGCTCTTCTAAGTTGAGAGTGGATCAGTTCTGTTAACCATATTGGTATATGAGTTTACTATCTCGTGTTAGTCAATTGTAACTGAGCAAGACAAATTTCTTGTTGATGTAAAATCGAAACTTAGTCTGTATTGTTGAGAGTAGAACTCATAGCTTTTCTGTCCTGAGCCGCTATGATTGTAGTTTGTTTTTGTAGTATATAGTTAAAGACTTCTATCAGTGTGGATGATGACTGTAAATGAGCGATCTGTTGATTCTGATCAGCTAAGTTTATTTAGTTCAAGTTTGTTATGTTGAATTGATTCAATGATTCGTGATGCTGGGATTGTTACATTGATAGTTGATTCAATTCATAATAAATTCATTCTGTAATGAAGAATAAGAGATTGATTAACAATATTTTAGCAGCTCGGCTGTTTATCTCGACTCTAATCGATCTATCAATTGGGACGACGACATTTTCAATTGATGCTCGAATTAGATCTATCAACTTTGTTAATCACTAGAAAATTAAATAATAATTTAGATTTGTATGCAAAAGAATTTTTAATCGAAGTTTATAGGTAGTTTTAGTATAGTTGGCAGAATCGAATTGGACGTCGATCTGAAATCCTATCCGAGTCGACGGATCGTGGATTGACCCGACGGGTCAATGTGTCAAGCCGCCGAGTCAACACAGTAGGTGGCTGTCAACACATGTATTACCTCAACATGTCTCTCATGGTCCTAGCTCTTTCTCCTAACTTTATATTAGCTTCTCCTGGCTTGAACAACTCCACTCCTGCTCGATGCGATCCTTTCTTCCTTGCCGCTGGTAGTTTGGACGGAATTTTCCGACCTTCTTCTTGCTTCCCTCACTGTCGCATCCTCTTTGCTGCCATTCGAGCGATCAATTGAGCCGATCGTGTCGGTCGGTGAAAAACCCTAGATGTCGTCGGACTTCACCACTAGCGATTTGGCCACGCCAGCTATGGTAACTCATTCCCCTATATTCTTATTAGTCTTCCTTGTCCGATCGAGCCTCAATTCAACCCGACTGTGTGGGTGCCTGAGTTTTACTAGACTACCACTGTGGCCGATTTTGGCTGTCGGCGCCCTCATTTAGTTTTGTTGTCTTCTTCTATAAGCATTACTACTACTATCACTCCTTTTTGCTCTTGATTTTTCCCTCTAGCCAGAATCCTAGAGTTAGCTAAAATTCGGCGAGCTAGTGGACATGGCCTAGGTGAGTTTTAATGCTCTTCTATATGTTTTTCAACCTTGTAGCGGGTGGACATGGCCTAGCTTATTGTGTCGACCGGAAGATTCAAAAAGAAGCAATGCTATGTGTCTGCCAAAAGATGTCCCAGATTTAGGAAACTAGGGAGGTAATGGTCGTTCATATACTTCATATTTCTTACACGTTGCTAAAAGCAACAAAACAGGATTAGTGACACTAAAACGTTTTTAAACATTTTTAGTACACAAAAAAGGACTAGTTCATGCGTGTCGTGCAGGTGGCGTAGTGCACTATTTAGAGGTTGGAATCATCACATGGTCGGCGCAATCGATGTTGATCTGATTGATGTTGTCTAGAAGACAGCTTCTAAGAATGGTCTAACACCAATTTCAATGAATTTGAGTAGCAAGTACTGGTACTGAGTTGATTATTCATGATTTAATAAGTTTTAGTTCTCTACGTGTAAAAAAAATGAAAATTTTCTCTACATAGAGATTATTGTATATCATGATGAGTGTGTCAGTGCTCTTCTAACAGCATGGGATTTTCAAACTTGTAGCTCAACAGCTCTTCAAGCTATACAATTGGGGATTGATTCGGAGAAGAAGAATTGATCATGCTTCCACGGAGAACTTTAAAGTAGCACTTCAATATTCTGATCTAAAATTTATTTTTTGAATCTTCCTGAGTTGATCCGGTACACAAAAAGGACTAGTTGGACTATTTAGAGGTTGGAATCATCACAAGGTCGGCGCCATCTATGTTGATCTGATTGATGTTGTCTAGAAGACAGCTTCGAAGAATGGTCTGACACCGATTTGAATGAATTTGAGCAGCAAGTACTGCTACTGAGTTGATTATTCATGATTTAATAAGTTTTAGTTCTCTAAGTGTAAAAAAAAAAAAAAAAAAAAAAAATTTTTTTTACACTTAGAGATTATTGTATAGCATGATGAGTGTGTCCGCTCTTCTAACATGAGATTTTCAAACTTATAGCTCAACAGCTCTTCAAGCTCTACAACTGGCGATTGATTCGGAGAATAAGAATTGATCATGCTTCCACGGAGAACTTTGAAGTAGCACTTCAATATTCTGATCTAAATTTTATTTTTTGAATCTTTCTAAGTTGATCCGAACGGTCAATGAATAGGTCATTTCGGAACACGTCTAGATTGATCCGAATCAAAGTCGGCTTGACTGTATAGACAAATCATTTGCTGAACCAGACCGGATTAGACTCCTGTTGACCTTCAATCCAAACGGGCTGATCCGAATCTGGCAATTATGAGTTTTAGATTAGAAATTTCATTGTGGGAGTTGGCAAAATATAGTGTTTTTCATTTTGAAATTTATGATTGGTATAGGAGAGCTTTTTTTCTACTTTTTATTCTAATTTTTATTTTAATATTTTTCAATAAAGCTTCTAAAATATTTTACAAAATTTTAAAAAAATTTTTAAAAATATAAAAATATTCTACGTCGTAAAATTTATTATTAATTAGTTTAATTATTTTTTAAGTAAAAAGAGACTTATTTTTTAAAAATTTTTTAAAATACCTTATTTTTTGAAAAAACTTGTTTTTAATAAGCACTTTCAAACATTATCAAATCTGTATTTGGTGTCTCCCGTTTAACTGGTAAAGAACTTCCAAAATAATATTTTAAAGAAAAAAAAAGAAGTCCGTAACTATTATCATTCCAAATTAGTTCACTAATAAATCTTGCTATTATTATCCACTAGTCTCTCCTTGGACAAAACTCTCATAGGTTTATCTTCCTTGTTCTTCTTCTTCTTCGCTGAGCGACGGTAAATTAATGGCTTGGACGATAGCAGCAGTGCTGCTGCAGATCGCTGGGCTCTCGCTCTTCATCGTTGGATTCTTCCCTCACAAGCCAACTCTTTCTGGCTTCAGGTTCAGTTCCCTCTCGTTGATTCCTTCGATCTGTCTTGACTTTTTTGTAAAGTTTCATTGGTGTCGATTTTGATTCTGTTTAATTGGTTGCTCTTGCAGTGGTCCGGAGAGCTACAAAACGCCTACTTGCGATTTGAATGTTCATGATCTCGATGCGCGAAATCTCTCACCGGAACAGCTCAGATCTCTATACAGGGTTCAGTTCTGATACTTGCCTTCCTTATTGGATTGCTTCTTGAAAGTTTGAGATGTAACCTCAAGAAGATGCATAACTAGAAGCAATGCTTCTATTCTTGTGTTAAAACTTTTCTGGGGTTAGTATCGAATGGTTTAATCAAAGTGCTTTCCCTAGATGCCTTTGTACTACTGGGTCTGAGGGATTTATCGTTTAACAATCCACTAGAAACTTCACACCATTTTCTTTTTTTAGAAAATGAATTATGAGAGGATAAATAAGAAAACACTAGGGTGTATGTGAAATAAATTGTGTTTATTGGTTTGCATAAAATTTTTAATGGTCAAAAATGTTCATTGAACTACTTTTTGGAAATGTTCTTTTCTGAAAGCAGTAGGACAAAAATTACAATGGTATTGGATTTGGTAGAGTCGAATGGTTACTAGTGATGTTGGTTAAAATTAGTCGATGGTTGTACTTACTGACGATCTAATAAAATTGAGTAAACCTGTGACTCAAATAGTTTTCTGGATTAAGGTTATGGTCCTACTGACTGCCATCGAAATGTATTGGTGAAACAATTTTTTTTAATCATTGATAATAATAGTAGATAACTTAAAAAATATCATGCAAACTAGCTTAACAAAATTGCATAACATGAAGTAGAATCAACAAATACAGAGTCCAATATATTAACATCATGGCTTGTCCAGTTCATAATTGACACTTATAATTTCTGATCATATTCCTAAGTTCTTCATTACAACCATATTACAAGAAAATATAATTGGTGAATAAAAGAGTTAGCTGGTTTGGCCAGTGCAGTTGACTCTGGTTTATTGGTAGTAGAGAATTTATAGTTCAACTGAAGCCTGAGGGAGGTTTAAGCTGTTAACTGTATTGGCCAACTAGTTCTACTACTTTGATTCTTCAAACAAGTAAGTTGCTTCAAAAAGTTTAGTTGACCAACTAGGTTATCAGATTGACCTTTGGGTTGAGAGACTTAGTCTACTATCGAGAGTTTGCTTAGCAAATTTGTATTATTGTGGTCAAACTGGTTGACTATCTCAGAATTGTTTATCTAACCAGTGGTAATTAGGAAAACTCAGGGATTTGGTTTTTGCTACTTATAATAGCTGCCTTAGAAGAGCATGACTTGTTAGGATTCTTCCTGAACTTATCTTTCACTACATGTTATATCCTATTGACTATGAAAGGGTAAACATTTAGATGTCATTGACTACAAAATGGAAGTTTGACAAAATGACTAGAAATCCTTTATATCCACTAACAGCTTTCTTCTGCATGGTGTCTGAATGTAAACTATCACTATTCTTTTTGTATGCAATTGCATATTTTACGGCAGGAAACATCTGGAATTCCACCTTCATTTGATCGTCTAATACTGATGGTATGTTCTCACTTTTAAGCGGAAGTAGTGCTGTTTCTATTCTGTCTAAAAAGGTATCTCATATTTGTAATTGTCTCATTATATTCTTCTGTATTTATCTAGGTCGTTGATGGACTGCCTGCGGAGTTTGTTTTGGGAAGAAGTGGCAAAAAACCAGCGAAATCTATGATGGAGGCTATGCCATATACTCAACTTTTGCTATCCAAAGAAAGTGCAATAGCATACCACACAAAAGCCGCTCCTCCTACAGTTACAATGCCAAGATTGAAGGTAAATTAGAATTAAAGTAAAAAGAAAAAGTCGAACTTGGAATCTTGCTGATAATGGTGTGAGCTTCTCATATTTATGTTCTCATAGGCAATTGTTTCTGGGGCAATTGGAGGTTTTTTGGATATTGCATTCAACTTTAACACTCAAGCATTTTCAGATGACAATCTTCTAGGTTGGTAGTACCAAAGTTAAATTTGATCTAGGCAAAGATTGTATCCATGAGCTAATACTAGCTTTTATTTTATTGATTGGCAGATCAATTCTACCGTATTGGCTGGAAATTAGTGATGCTTGGTGATGAGACATGGCTTAAAATGTTCCCTAAATTATTTATGCGACATGATGGAGTGAGCAGTTTCTTTGTGAGTGTTACAGACCTTGGTTACTGTTGCTTTACCTGCAGTTTTCATATGAAAATTAATTATCAAATATCTGTGGATTAGTGGTGACAATCTAAATTTGTGCTCATGGGTTTTCCCCAAAATGCTTTACTTTTTCTCATAGGTTTTGATCTTTTAATGATGCTTTACTTGTAAGAGCCATCAAATATGTCCATTGTAGTACCTCGATTTCAAAGGCTACATCATGATCTTATATGTACACAAGTAATTATTGTTAAAATACAGACTTTTTGTCAGGAAAGCCTTCAAACTATGGAGTTTGGAGCCAGCCTTAGAAAAATCTGAATTATGGACCTCATCGGTCATGACGAGAGCAGTAAGAACTTTTTAGTTTTGCCAAGTAGACATGTAAATTGCAATTTGCCTTTTAGTTTTCACCACTAGCAAAATGGCTGCATAGCTCTTTAGAAGCACCGGTCTTCATCTCTACCATTATTTTCACGTTCTGACATTCTAGAAACTCTTGAAGCTTATTTCTGTAAAAATTTATGGAAAGCATGCTTCACATAACTCTAAATTAACTGAGAAACACCAACTGTTCCTGGAAGATCTTCTTGCAAATTGCTAATGAAAACAACTGCGTTGTTTTTACTTTGCTGAAATGGTAACATAAAAAATATGAACTTATTTCTGTTGCAATTCATTCTGTTTGCATTCCATTCTTGATACTAGGTAGAGGCAGTTACAGTCTACAGGTCTAATGATACTGGCTTTCTGGTGAAAGATGTGATAATCATTGTGTCTTGGTTAAAGTGATCATCGTTAAAAAATGCTGTGTACTAAGTGCATCCACGGTGGAATATGAAGTTGTAATCTGCAAATTTAAATTTTGGTGCCTCTTGCCATTTGTCTATAACTCTATGTTCTTGTTGTTTAATAACCTAGAAGCAGTTAGAGATACTGGAGCTTGTAGTTTTAGGCAGCCAATCGTAACTATGACTTTATGGTGAAAGGTGAAAATAATTTGTCTAACATGAAATGGTTATTTATTAAACTTCTAATCATGTAAACCACCCAACAGTGTCGGTGACATTATCCCTGAATTAAATGTGAAGAGGTAAGCTTAAACTGATTTTGGTAATATGATACTTTTAAAAGGGCCTTTTGTTCTTTCTGAATCTTGTTAGTTAGCATATCATGCTCAATGAAGTGCTATGACTTCTATTTATAGTAGTGGTATGAAATTTTGAGTGCAAGCTGTTGATTTATGGCAATGCTAAGATATATGTTCCCTGGTACACTCTAAGGAAAACGGAGACCTTCTGTTGCACGAGTCCAGTTGAATAACAGACGAGTTCCTTGTTTCTCTTTCTTGTCAACTTTGGTTGTTTATTTTCTATCGGTACACATGTGTCATAGGTTAATATTTAGTGGTTGATAACTTGCCTTGTTTCCTAATTTAAATGCCAATAATAAGACATCTGTTTTCTTATCTTATGGCATCCTCTTATTGTTTTATCTGAGAAGGTGAAAGATACAGTGGAGGTTGATTTCAATGTATCATGCCATCTGGAACCCGAGCTTGCTGCTAATGATTGGAATGTTCTGGTACACTTTCCATTTCTTTTAGATGATGGTAGAACGGATCTTGGAGCTTTCCTTCCTGGATTCCATCAAATTTCTAAATAATGATTTTACGATCGATTTCAGCTATCTGGGGCAGTCAAAGAGGCATTGCTTACTCTATGATGCCTTACTTTCCCGATTTTCTGTGAATCTGGCTTTTTCTTGTCTTGGGTACTATTGTTGTTTACATGCTCGTTTTTACTTGCCCACAGTGAGAAGATCATGTTATCTGATGTTCATGTTGTAACTTGCAAGTGTGTAATTCTTTCCATGGTTATATCCTTCATTGCTATACAAAGTGCTTCCTGATCATCTAATAAGTTCGTAGAATAGTTTGATGTCTTTATAATACAAGAAGGAAAAGTATTGTTTCTAAGTTCTTTAATCATTGTCTGCATTTCTAAATTGCCTAGTCTTACAGCAAATGTTTGCCATAATGAATTGATTATATTTGTGTACATGTAACTACTGTTCTCAGGCGTTCTTAAACAGTTTTTTGAGTGCTTTGTTAGCGGAATAGGTGTTTTATTTCTTATTTCACTAAGTTAATATTGTGATGCCTAAAAAATTCCTCTCTCTAGATTCTCCATTATCTTGGCTTAGATCATGTTGGACATATTGGAGGCCGCTATAGGTAACCTCTCCCTCTTGAAAGTATTCCGCATTCATTGCGCCACTCTTTTATTATCTGAAATGTGTAGCTTATCTTTTGTGGCATAGAATTTCAGTTCTTTGATGGCTTCGAAGCTAACTGAGATGGATGAAGTTATCAGGATGATTCACATGCATGTGATCTTGAATAGTTTGGACAAACAGACACTTCTAGTATGTTCCCATCCCTGTCAAGATTTGCTATATTCCATGTTTTGCTTAATCTAAAGAAATCCATATGCATAAAAAGTTCAATGCATTGTTGCAAGTTTACCATTGTTATTTCCATATGCTAATGCTGTGTTCAAGTTTTTGTACTGGTCTTGGCTTATGAATATTCTTTGTTATAGCTTGTGCATGTATATTTGATATATCAAAACATTTGCGATATACGCAGAAAGATACTCTTGAATAACATGGATTTGTGACCGTTACTTTGGGCAAGATTGACTAGATAGGATTTGTGAATCAGAGTCATCTGAAATAAGCAAAGATGACAAACCAGTAAAATTGAGTAAATATTGAATTAGTAAGTTGTTAAGATTGTTAGATGATTGATATTTTTTTCTATACTTCATTATAAAACTGCTTCATGATGTTTTATTTGTTTCGCTTCCTAATTTGTTATGCCTTGAATCTCTACCAATATTGTCGTTCAGTTGGTTGTAAGTGATCATGGCATGACTCATGGAGGGAACCATGGTGGTTCCTCATATGAAGAGACGGACGCCCTTGCCCTCTTTATTGGTAACGAGCTTGAGGTTTTTAATCATTCATACCACAATTCAGCATTTCAGGTTAGTCGGTATATATTTCTTCAGATTTTCTGCTGGATGCATGTAATGGACTTCGATTTGAAAAGTTTTCCGTTAGTTCCATGAACTCCAACTGAGCAGTATTCCTCTGTTGCACTTCTCAAGACTTTTACATTTTATTCAAATTTTGAAATGTATATGTTAGGTAGTTGTTCATTTGTCTATGTAGATCAGATTGTTTACTTCTAGATTTGGATGCTTTTATAGGCTAGAGGTGTTGCTGCAATTCAACAGTCCTTAATGCAGTTTTGAATGAATGATGGTTAAAATTATCTGAATTTCATCTAATTTTCTTTTTTTCTTTATTTAGCTTCCCTTGTTCTTTCTCAGTTGTTTTACACGCATGCGCCTTCGATATGGATCTTTCTAATTATAATCTTGCTTTGTTCATCTATGGACATTCGCATGCCATGCCCTTAGTAATTTTTCGTCCATTTATAATGCTGAATGGTTCTGCTAATCTGCCTCTTGAGGTTTTATGAGGTAATACTTTTGATTTAATAAGCACAAAGAAGCTTGAAAACACCTTTGATTTAGTTAAGGAAGAGGATGGAAAGTATAGGTGATAGTGTTTTTCGCCCAAAAGGTTTGCAGTTTGAAATCTAACCAATTGGTGACTAAGAAAATACATAAAATTGGACACTGTAGAATGGTCCACTTGCAATCATTCTTTATTTTAATTATATAATGTTTGTTTTGTAACATTATTTACATGTGACAATTTACTTGGTTTCCTTTTGTTCAAGGTGGATATTGCCCCTACGTTGGCATTGTTGTTTGGGATTCCCATTCCCAGAAATAACATCGGAGTCATTCTTCCAGAAGTCTTTAATTCCTTAACAGGTCTGTGTTTCCTAGCCTGCTTTGAAAAGGAATGATTCCCTGCTGTTATGATACTGCAAAAAGACTTTCAGTTAGTGATTCCCTTATGTTGCGATCGCAGCAAAAAATAGACAGTTACCTTTTCTTGAACATACTTGTGCTAACTAAGGTTGTCATCCTCACGATTTTTAAATCTTTATATGGCTGAGTCGTACCTAGCAAAAGTAGCACCTCTCTCTGTGATTGTAGGAGTTAACAAAGGGGCTGATTTTAAAGTGGGTAAAAGAATGTAGGGTGAAACCTTCATAAACCTCTTGCTGTTTGCCTTTTGTGGTCAATAAATCAATCCCTGTAGCCAGCAATATTCCAACTATTAGGATATGCTCTACATAAGAAAATACAACTTAAATTGCAAAAGTGAATTACTTGCACAATCTCTGAATTTGGATTATTCTGAATAGTCATAGCCTCTGAGAAAGATGATCAACTTGCTGTTATTTCTTCTTTTCTGTATGTGCAGAGAAGCAGTGTTAAAATAAAATTATCAATTTACACGTAACAATTGGTTAAGGGGTTTTCAAGTTTGATATTGTGTTGCTTGTTATATGTTTGGAGGTAAATCCTAACCCCTTCTGTATTTGAATGATTTGTATGCTTCACAGATGAGCAAATGCTACGAGCACTAGAGTTAAATTCTTGGCAGTTACTAAGGGTACTACAAGCACATACATCCGGCTTGCTGTCGAAGCAGGCCGCCTCTTCTTTTTGTACTGATTTTGAAGATGTTGATTCAATTAATAACCCAGAGGAAAAGTTACGCTATCTATTTTTAAAGGCCTCTGATGCACATGAACAATGGAAACTTAACCGACAGGTTGATTCCATGTAAGATCTTGCACTCAAACTAGATATCTCTAGACATCATACTCAATAAAGTGGATCAGCTGCTCTAGAATATAACTTTCTTTTGCAGGTCATACAACTCATATGACTTCAGGGTAGCAGTTGAATCATATTATGATTTTCTTCGAATGGCCAGTGAATGGTTGTCTCAACGGGCAACTGATGTAAGTACTTACTTTCTTCAAGTACAGTTTACTCAGTAGTAGTTGGTTCTTTTTAATATATCAAGCATCACTATTCTTTTCCTCAATGTGCAGAGGCCAGCTGATTTACTCGCATTTGGAGTGGCAATGATGCTAGTGTCATTTATTATACTACTTGGTCTTCTTTTTCGGTTGTTTGGATGTATCAGATGGTATTTGGATGGGATTTTCATTGTTTTTGGCATCTTAATTCACGCTCTCAGTCTCTTCTCAAGCTCATTAGTGGAAGAAGAGCAATATACCTGGCATTTCTTAACATCAACACTTTTTCTTATATGTCTCTTCTTAGATGTACAGTCAACTCTCAGGGAACAAGTACTGAGTTCGATAACAACAATAGAAACCAAAGAAACGCATATTAAGTCTCAGATAGCTAGTGGAAGGTGTTTTACAAGGTTGTTGAACGGTAGTTCATTACAACGTGAACATATTCAACTGTTCAAATATCTTCCTATTCTCACTGTACTAATCTGTGGGAGGATTTTGAGGGGATGGCATCAAGGTGGTGTGAACTGGAGTCATCTTCCAGATATTTCCAAGTGGCTTATGCATACTGGATCTTCAAGCATAAAGGTTTTACATATAGCTTCTCTCCTTCTTGTCATGGTTATTACTTTACTTATTCATCGGATAGTGAGATCAAGAAAAGCCCTTCTTATTCCAACAGTCCTTGGCCATTTAGCATCAGGATTACTCGTTTTGCTGCATATTGTGAGATACCAGAGCCCTGACATTATGGCTGTAGACAACTCTTCCACTTTAGTAGCTCAGACATTCTATTTCACTGCTGGAGTGACAGTAATTGTAGCAGCAGTAGGGTCGCCTTGGATTTCACTGACCAATGTTGATTGGAGGTCCCAAACTTCCACAAACAGTAGTTACAGCTGTCAATCTGGCCTTCCTTGGCAGGGTGTACAGAATACTATTTACCTGGTTGGTACCACATATACTGCATCTTGGTGCCTTCTGCAATTACTTCTTCAGCAACCTGTAAATGCAATTCCTGTACTGCTGCTGCTTTTACAGCTGCTTGCAAGCTTGGTGTATTTTTCCAATGATCGCTCACATTATAGGCAAGGTGTTGAGGTCAGTATTTAACTTTTGTCATATGACTCAGCAAGTTTTATGATACTTCTACTGAACATTTTCTCTGTTATAATTAGTTTCAGTTAATTTAGCATTTATGTGGAAATTATGCTTTAGTTTATATTTTTTAAGAGTATGCTATATGTTTTTTTTGTTTTGTTTGCTATCCTTAGATTGGATGTTTTGCTTTGTGTATCAGCAAACATCAAGTTTCTGTGACAAGTAGACTTGTTAAACTCAATTGTAAAGCAACAAAGAGACCAAATAGAAAGTTCATGTTGATTGCAGATTAGAGCCGTTAGTACAGATTTCAGAGTGATGGTTCTAAACTGATATAAGAAGTTCAGGTTTGCGCGATTGAACAAATTCCTAGGTAATCTAAATCCTATTACCATATAAAAGCAACCAAAGATATAGATTTTTGTTGTTGTTATACTTTCCTCAGCCCTGTTTGACAATATTAAGTGAAATTGTCCTTTTGAGCAGATGAGAACTGTGACAATGGTATATTCTTTTGTATTCATTACAATTGTCAACCTTGTGATCGATGAATTTTTAAGACATCAATTGGATACATGTGACACCACTTGCTTTGCCCTGGTTTTATTTATTTATTTATTTTGTTGGGGAGGAGGGGTGCTGGGTGGGGAGGGGAAAGTTGGGGAATGGGAAGTCTGGGGCAAATAATTCTTGTTCTCATGATGGCAACTTAACCTTCCTATGGTGGAGCAACATCAGTTGGAATACATGTGATCTTACTTGCTTTTCATTTCTTTCTTTTTTTTTTCTCCTGGGAAAGCTTTTTTTAATGATATTGCAACTTAACCTTCCTTTGGTGATAATAATAAATAATGAAAACTTGCAGGTAGCAGCATTGTACTTCTTGGGAATGGCAGGTCACTTCGGCCTTGGGAATAGCAACAGCCTAGCGACTATTGATGTTGCTGGAGCATTCATTGTAATCGTCTATACTTGTTATCCAATTTAACTTTTTCTTTTGCTGTCGTCCTAACTTTGAGTTTCCATCCTATCAGGGAATATCTAGGCATTCAACTTTACTTTCAGGCATATTGATGTTCAGTATAACATTTGCATCTCCTATACTGTCATTTCTCATTATGGTGATAAGCGTATCGTTAAAAGATATTGGCTATTTATCTGATGAAGAGAAGTCAAAATCAAGCTGCATCTTTCAGAATATGGTTGCCTTTCCTTGTTTGCTCCCTCTTGCTTTTAACTCATTTGTGTTGACGTCCTTCACCTTGGTTTTGTTGGCTATGAGGAATCATCTATTTGTTTGGAGCGTATTTTCACCAAAGTAAGTTTTGGTTTATACTATTCTTGTTACTAATTTCATTCCTTTTATCCCTTCATTTGGTTCAAAAGCAGCATTCTTGCTACTAGTTTGTATTGGGGGTTCTTTTCACAAACACGAAGTCAATGTGTAAGTTGCAGGCTTGTGTTATGTATAGTGGATTAGCTTTTGGTAGATCTGCTATATGTAATAGTGTGTTTATTGATCACAGTCGCTCGGATGTGTTAGGCGAAAATATGAATAGGAGAGGGCCCACTTCATTACTTGCCAAAAAATACCAAAGACGATTTGAGCTTGTCAACTCCTTGATAAGTAGCACATTAGAGTGTACACATGCATTCTCACAAAAACAAAAATGCAAATAAAGTCCCGACTCTTTCATGTAAATGTATATTATTATCAGGACATCTAGATGTATATCTAGATTTTTGTAAAAAGACACTTAGGAGTTTGTCTGCTTTTGATTGCAAACAGGCAGCAGCATATTCTTTTTTTATTAGACAACTATACTACTATAATTCCTGTTCACACTTGAAAAAGAACAATAGGTAAAAGAGTTGATGACAACAGAAGCAGGACGAGGTCCTGATGTCACTAGTAATCGATCTGGCAAAAGAACTTGTTTTAGTGTAAGAGTAATATTCTGAAGTTGATTTGTCACTGCTTTTGAAATTAACTCTAATCAGTAATACTGAGGGTCCCTCCAAGAATTCCTCCCTGGTTTGTGTTCCAGGGTCTAGAATCTGTCTTTGAATACTTTACTTCCTGCTTGCTTACTGTATGGTTCTTTTTTCAAATGTGAAGTTCGGGGTTTCTAAGTTGTTCTAGTCTCATCTTACAAGTTACTTAAATGAGCTCCTCTATGCATGGTCCAAATCTATGTATGCATTACACTGTCTTTTTGTGACTATTAGCATAATTCTCAAGCTTTTGTTCTACTTCATGGCAGGTATCTATACATCTGTGCATCCACAGTAAGCGTTTATATTGGAGTTGTAGTCGTAGCTGCTACGGGAGCCTATGTTTGTACCGTTTTCGCCTTTAGGACTAGGAGATCAAGGTTATAGTCAGATCGGTTCAATTACCTCACAAAGATATTGTAGCCGAATGTTATCAACTAGAATAATATTACCACCCTTACCGAGGCAGCAAAATTTTGAAAGCTCATTGCTGCAACAAAATCAACTCTTTTGTAACTTCTAATTAGTTGGCTTAGGGCTTAGGAATAATATATAAACGTTATTTGTTTACATTCATTTAGTTAATGAAAGATTCTCGTGGTAGTTGTTGTAGGAAACGTCTGGGAGTGCTTAAAATGATATTTTTTTGAAGGATATTATTTTGTAGCTTTTTGAAAAGACTTTTGTATGGTCATCAGCATCACCGTTGGATATGTGAAGATATCAAACTCATCTTTCATAGTTGTACAACGTTTTCTAATATAAAAGATTTTGGTTTCTTCCTATTAGAGAAATGAATCGAGTCCTCGGATAGAGGAGGCTGATCACAACCAATGGTTTAATAAAACGATAGCTAAGTGCTGTGAGTGTCAAATTTCTCATCTTGAGAAACAAGTTTTTTGAGAATTCACATCTATTTAAGGCTTATTAAAATCAAAACCAATGATCAAATTACTCTGTAATATTGGTTGGGGCGTCATTAACTTCAAAACTAACGATTTTACCTCTATCATTGAGGTATATTTTTCAAGGATAACATCATTTGACCAAGAGTATATCCCATTAAATTATTATATTTCAAATATACCGTATGCCATACTATATATACATTTGGTGTAACTGAAATTTTACTTTAAAGGTCATAGTTACTGCTCCAATTACAGAATCCACTAATTTATAGTTGGATTAAACCATGATTAAGATAGCTTTGAATTAATAACCCTTCAAGTGGCAACTTAAAGGATAAATCTTTAAGAACTCAATAAATAAAAAGATCAGTTCAATTGATGTAAATAAATTCACATAATTTGCAGGACTTGTTAACAATTTTGAGAACAATTTTCTCGATCAGTAAAATCTACTTCACTCCAATTAGAATTCTTATAATATGTTTAATTTTCTATTACAATAAGTAAATTTAATTTATCATTATTGTGACAATCTGTATATCGAGACATATATAGTATCATTATTGATACTATGCTAAGTTTTGACACTATGTTAGATCATATTGTGTGGCATTTGGTCATCATTGTATCCTAACCGTTTTTGTCAAGCTTTACAAGAATTGTCAGATTCAAATCGGACCATCCGAGTCGATTCAAAAATTATTGATCCGGATGCAAACCGAACTCTGTCAGCAAATAAACCATATGTACTATTGATCTGCTTTAATTCGATCCAATATGATCCACGGGAACCTTCCCTCCGATTCAACCCGGGACCTTGGGTCACACCGGGAGTGTTAAAACAAAAAAAATTCTAAACCTAATCCAAGTTCTGTTGATTTTGTTGAAGAAGAGAGCATTGTAGCCATCTGTTCTTCGTTAACGGCTTGGCGAGTTCGGGAGGGTTGGCTTGGAGAAGAAAGCGGTGGCCTTCGCTAACGTTCCGGCAAACATCATAGCCGTGGTGGGGACAATGGCCGAGTTTGCGGAGAGCATCGACGTGGCTGAGAACAAAGCATAGCGAGACCCTCAATCATTAGCAACTTGTTCCATCAGCAACAGCAGCTCTGCTGCTGGTTCGGTTGCGTCGCGTTTCCTTATATGTTGACAATCGTTTCTCTTTGGTGCTAATTTCGGTTTCAACCCTGACGAAGAGAAGATTAGAGCGAAGGCCGGTGGAATAGGAGTCGACGTTGTTACTGTTGTTGTGGTTGAGGAACAGAGCGAAGGCAGTGGGTTGGGTTTATTTTTGCTTTAAATTGCAATCTTGTAAGCAATTCGAGACACTAAAGTTGCAGTATGTCTTCTTCAGTTGATACACATGCAGCTAGAAGTTTCTTATATTACATGCAATCTGTTTAATGCCTTGCAGGTGTTCGGACATATGCAGTTGAAGAACACCGATGTCCCAGTGCTGGTTATATGCTTCAGTGAGTAGTTGGTGCCGTATTTCTAGACTTTGAGTTCCGATCTTGTGATTATGGTTCCCAATGTAATGAAAGGAGGATTGCGGCAACAGATCGAAATCTGGCAATCTATATACTATCAAACTAAAAATACAACCGTTACGTTACAATGATAGTGAACTTCATTTTGTTACTAACTCGAGTGGAGTGCCTGAAGGTATGCCACCATGGCATCCACATCTATGGCTGAAGACCTTGTCTCTGTCACTGCTCTCTTTGCTGTCTCCGCTAGGTCCTCCGCTCACTTCACTACTGACCCGGCGGATCAATTCGGAAACCACCAATCCGGACAGCTTTTCCAATTGAGGTCCGGTTCCGTTCTTATAAGTATGCTTCAAAGTGTGTTAATTTAGTTATAATACAAATGCTACAATAAACCAAACTTTGATTCATTGATTTAGGATTCTATCTAACTTTAATTTGGTAGTCAATATCTTACTTATCTTAATTACTAGTTAACTTGTAGTGTGACACTCCACTTCTTTAAAATGTCGTTGGAATTTTTTTTAAAAAAAGTTTTAGAACTGTTGATAACCTTTTTCATTTATGTTGCAGTACCATTCCTTTTGTTTTGTTTTATTTTTTTATTAAATTTTGTCACTTTAAATTATAAAGCTATGTTGCCTAATATATTCTCGCTGTTTTCTCGTATCTCTTAATAACTTATGTTGCAAGTGCCTTAATGACATACAAAGTTATGTTGGTGTCCAATATTTGCTCGTATTAGATTCAAATAAACATGGTTATGCTGGCAACTTCAAATTGAACAATCTTAACGAAGTGTTTTCTATGGTTATTTTAGTGAAAAAATGTCACTTACACAAATTATTGAGGTTGTGAAGATCGCAATCTTGTTTGCATAATTCTTTTCAAGATCAGATGATAATAGACTACACTTATGATGAAGACGAACAATCATTTTGGTGAGTATACTTTGGATGGCTTTCGATCTTTTAAAGCTTGCTAAGCTGAACAAACCTGGAAGAATGAGAAAGAGACCCCTTATAATGGCTTATCTAAACAAGCTACGAAGTTTTCGGAGGTGTTCGTTAGTTCTTATGCATTTACTTTTTCATTTTAAAAGAATAGTTATATTTAAAAAAAATTTACAATTAAAAAATTTTAATTAATATATATAAATTAGTTACATATTATATAATTTATATATGTATAATTTTTATTTTGTTGTTATGAAAAAATTGAATTTATTTTTTTAGAAAATTTTAAATAAATTTTATTCTAACAAACCTATTTATTTTACTCCCAAACGTCCCATCACTTATTTGTAATGCCTTTTTGGCCCAAAAATTATTAAAAATAAAGGTTCAAACTATATTGAAAATGTTATTGTATAATGTGAAGTATTACACTCTCTTTGAAACAATATGGTAGCTCAATCTTTGTACAGTTGATGATATTATTTTTGTTACTTATATGTGGACATATATATAGATTCATTTTATTTTGTTCCGTTTAATAATTTTTACTTCCATACTGATTTACTTTGTTAGAAGGTCTATTATTATAAACTATTTATATGTACCTATTGGATGTAAAATAATAATCAATAATTATTATTAATTATAACATATGTTTTCTCAATTTAATTCGTTTTATAGTATCAAAGTCATTATATTTTTAGAATTTTTTCTTTCAGTTTAATTATATTTTATTTTTTTATCAAAGTTAAAATCTTTTCAGCACAGCTTGTCATCATATGACTGTTTTTTATTCTCATTGCCACAAATATAATCATTTTATTAATAGTTATTTTCAACTTTCTCTATATTAGTTTACACAATATGGGGAGCGACTTTTTTTCTCAACTTGCTCTCAAGATCTTCAAACATATCTCGTTGATAGTGCACTGGCAGCTCGTCAGATCTCTCTTATTTTTTTAGATATTAAATATTATTTTACTTAATTAGAGTTCTAGCTTCAGCAACAGTCTGCATTTGTTGGCTCTTTTATATCTGTTTTTTCTGCTTCTCTAGTTATGTCTTCTTCGTGAATATTAGATTCTAATACTTCTCATCATATGACTTCTCATCAATTTCTATATCCAACACTACACTATTACCATCATATTTTTCATCTTTAGACACGACAAATTGTTTTCAATTACTCATTACTAAATCTGGCCATATCATTTCAAAAACTCTTACATTACTCTTTATTCTACATATTCCACGCAATACTTTCAACTTATCTTTATCAGGAGTTTTTGTAAGAGTGAATTTATTGTTACTTTTGATTTCCTTACCTTCACTGTAAAAGATTCTCATAGTGGACAAACGGTTAGTTGTGCTCGTAGAAAGTGACGACTATACCATTTAAAATATTTTCATATTCCTTTCTCTAGTCCTTCTACTATTACTTGTACTGCTATTGTTTCATCTAATGATAATTTATGGCATAGATGTTTGGACCATATTTCTGAATCTTGATTAAAAAATTTATTCTAAAGTAGACCTCTCAGACAAGTGTCTTTTCTTGACCATCTGCATGTACCGGTTATAAATTGGCAAAATATCTAACCCTAACTTTCCTTAAAAGTTCATTTAAAATGAAAAATCCTTTTGAGTTAGTTCATTTTGATATTTAGGAATCTGTTCATATACCATCTATGATTGGTTTTCTCTATTATGTAAGCTTTATTGATTATTATATTCGTTATAATTGGCCTTACCTCATTCGTAATCGGTTAAATCTCCTACTATTTATAATAGATTTGTTGTTATTATCCATACACAGTTTAATAATAGAATTAAAGGTTTCCGTTATGATTGCGTTCGTGAGTATTTATCATATATAACAAGATCCATTTTACAATCTCATAGCATTTTTTTCAACAATTGTGTCCTTACTCATTAATAAAATGAGATAACAGAACGCAAGCATCGCCATATTTTGGAGACTATTTGTGCTCTTTTGTTATCATATTCTGTCATGGGTAGAGGCAATTGTTACTTCAATTAATCTTATCAGTATCATTCCATAATCTGTTTTTATCTGGCAAGATCTCTCATGAGAGTCTTGTTCGTCTCCTCTTGACTATAGCTGCACTTTTGAATGTATTTGATGTTTTCTTCTTGCTCTGGCTGAAAGGATGAAGTTGTCTACTACTTCAACCAAGTGTGTCATTTTTTGTGTTAGTTTCGAGCATAAATGATATCATTGTTATGATTTTTGGCTCGTCTTCTTCATATTTTTTACCATGTCACATATCTTGAGAACTTACTTATTCCTCCACATCATCTTATAATGTCGAGTTCTTCACACTAGCAGATACGCATAATTCTAAATCATCTATTCAGCAGTCTAATGTTTCTATTGATCCAACTCATTTGCTTTCCTCTAATAGTACAATCTATTCTGTGGTGGATCTAATGATGACACATGAGGATTCTCTCCCTTGCTTCGATTTCACCATCTTCACCCCTATCACCACCCTCACATCTACCTCCATCTCCACCTCCATGAGTTCATCGACTACCTGATCAGTTTACCAAATTGTTCTGGTCCACTGGACAGTTTCGATTTTGCTACATTGTATTCTTATTCCTTATACTTTCACTCTTTTTTTACTTCTATATACACTACTCGAGAGTCCAGTTCTTACTAAAATACAATTCAATATCCTAAGTGGTAGGAGAATATAGTAGACGCGTTTCACACTTTTCAGCAAACAGGTATTTGGGATGTTGTCCCACTTCCAAAGGGCGTTCAGCCTGTTAGTTGCAAATGAGTCCCTTAAATTAAGTATAAATCAGACGGATCTATTGAGCAACAAAAAGTTTGTATTGTTGTTCGGGGTTTTACTCAAGAGAATGGGATTGATTATAATAAGACATTTGCTCCTGTAACTAGATGACCACAATTCATAACTTATTGGTTGTTGCTACCGTACGTCGATGGCTTCTTTATCAGATGGACGTGAAGAATTTATTTCTTCACGGTACTTTATTCGACGTTATTTATATGCAGCCTCCTCCAAGCCTCTCTACACCGTTAGGCCACGTGTGTCGTCTTCACGCTAGTTATGGACTCAAATAGGCTCCCAGAGTTTGGTTTGAGTGTTTTAGACGAGCCATTACAGAGACAGATTTTCAGCAAAGTTTTTAAAATCACTCTTATTTATATGATCGTCACCGCAAGTGCGGGTATTTCTATTATATATTTGGATGATATGATTATAAAAGAAAATTCAACAGCATTAGCTACAACTCAAAGACATCTTTGTCAGCAGTTCAAGATGAAAGATTTTGATTACTTACGTTATTTTTTTTTTATTAGAGATTGCTCAAGGTGATAAAGGATTCTTAGTTCTCAGCAAAAGTATACCTCAGATATTATTGCATCAGCAAATATACCGGATAGAAAGACAGTTGACACTCTCATAGAGCTTCATATGAAGCTTCGCCCCACTAATGGTGAGCCTCTCAAGATCCTAATCGATACGGATGATTAGTTGGTCAACTTACATATCTTTATTTGATGAGGCTGAATATTTTTCATGTAGTTAGTATTGTCAATCAGTTTGTTTCTACACCTCGATTAATATATTATAGTGCTTCACATTGGATTTTAGATATTTTCTGTTGCATCATATTGGAAATATATTTTGATGATCACAAAAGTGAAGAATTATTGTACATAAAATGCAAATGTTTTAATCTCAGCTATTGAAATTAGCTTTACAGGGTTCTATCAGCGCCAGCACAATTTAGTCACCACACAGCCAGCTATTATATAGGAAAAGGCTCACTGACGAATGAAGATACAAATCACCTAACATGACGAATGAAGATACAGCACAATTTAGTCACTACACAGTCAGCTATTATATAGAAAAAGGGTCACTAACGAATGAAGATGCAGAAATCACCTAGCATGTTCAGAAGACTAACGGGAAACAACAATTGACTGCAATGATGTTCAATACAAGGAACAGCTACACCAACGTGTCAAAATCTAACCGGACCCACTTGCACCGAGATACATCAATACATCCATAAAATCAAATTTTCAGAAAAAGAGAAAAAGAGGCGCGCTTTGCCACCGGCGAGCATTAATTACAACCATACACATCAAATCACTTTCAAGAGTGGATGAATTAAATGCTTGATCCGGTAGAGACCCTGTCACTCCAAGTCGACCATCACTCACAGCAGCTCAACGGGCAAATTTTCATCACCTTGAAGATCAGGAAGAAGGAAGGCAACGGAGATTTTTAAAATGGCAGCCAACCTGTGAAGAAGGAACATATAAAAAGATGAAAACCTGAGCTGGAGAAAGACAGCAGAAAGGCCATAAATTTCACTCTAAGAACTTAAAATAGTTCTGCTCCTACTGAAGCCACGAACCCAAGTAATTTCATTTCAGGCTTCCTTTTAATCATCTCACTTTACTCACTCTATAAACTGAAAATGCGAGATTGATTCAGTGCTTAAACCTGTGTTTTAAATTTCATCAAATGTGTGTAAGTGCATTTGCACTTGAAAGCAAGTAGCTTGAGGAAGCTTTTGCTGATAGGGGAGACTGTATAAGTGTAGGCTCTGCAATAAGAAATACCCTGGGTAACTGCTGTCGGCTCAGCTTGACAAGTGAGCTGACAGAGTTGTGCTTGTCATAGCACTATGGTAGGTTGTTGTAGTTCTGCACTTAAGATTAGTGAAGTTCACTCAAGTTGAGTGGTCGTGGACGTAGGCAATTCACTTGCCGAACCACGTTAAATACTTGTGTAGTAGCACTATAATACTTTGATTGTCATTTAGTTGAGAATTCTCTTTAAAATCAGTCACTGCATACTAAACACTCTGTTCCAGTTCTCTGTCCAAGCATAGTCGACTAAAAGTAAACTAATTTATCGGAAAATTTTTTATTTATCAATAACTCAATTCACCCCTCCCCTCTTGAGTTATATATGCAGGTTTGAACAACAAGTGGTATCAGAGCGGGCCTCAAATTCAAAGGTTTAACCATCTGAGGTAAAGATCTCCTAATGACTAACTTAGTTCCTATTGCTTTTGAAGGTAGGTCAACAAACCGACCTCCTTTGTTTGATGGAACAAACTATGGATATTGGAAAACAAAGATGACGATCTTCATACGAGCTCAAGACTACATGCTATGGAAAATTGTTCGAGATGGACCAATCATACCCACCAAAACCAATGCAGAAGGCAGAACCATTTCCAAGCCTGAAAACGAGTATACTGATGAAGATAAACCGAGCAATGTCACTGAACGACAGGGCAATGAACTTATTATACTGCTCACTTGACTCAAATGAATTCAACCGCATTTGCTCATGTAGCACCGCCAAGGAAATTTGGGATCAACTAGAAGTGACACATGGGGCACCACCCAAGTTAAAGAGACCAGGATCAACCTACTCATGTATGATTATGAGAATTTCAAAATGAACAAAGGTGAAACAATTACTCAAATGTACACTAGATTCACTAACATTATAAACCCCTTAAAAAATCTAGGGAAAGTATTTAAGTCAGAAGAACTCAAGTGGAAAATACTTAGAGCTGTGCTACCTATATTTGGATCCAAAGTTGATGCAATTGAAGAAAATCCTAGCTTCCTTCAGATCACACTTGATGAGCTCATAGGTAAGTTAATGGCCAAGGAACTCTCACTGAAAAATGCTGATGACCGATCTGAAGGAATTGCCTTGAAAAGCACAGAAGGACAGGTATGTGAATTATCCTTAAATGATGAAAAAGATATTGCATTGCTAACAAAAAAACTCAGGAATCTACTACGGATGAACAAGTTCAAGAAAAGGAGAAACTATAGAAAATTCTAGCGTGAAGATGACAATTCTAAAAGAAACTGCTATCACTGCAATAAACCAGGACATTTCAGAAATGAATGCCCACTTTTAAGAAGAACCAGAGCGAATGACTCAAGGAAAAAGAAAGCCATGGCAGCTTGGAGTGATGAAGATGATACATCATCAGAAGAAAGCGAGAAGTTTGAAGCTAAAATTTGAGGCGAGATCAATCTCTGTCTGATGGCTGACAGCGAACACCCTAGTGAGGTAAATTCTTCTGACTGTGACACTGATGAAGATATTCAAAATGTATTTGATGAATTACATGCAAAATATCTTGATGTAAAAACTGATAGAAACACTATAAGAGTATGTATGCATGAACTAAAAAGAAGAGAATAACAAATTAAACAAAGAGATACTTACTCTGAAAATTGCCTTAGATGATAAGACCAATGCTATCAAGGATACTTTACATGCTGACTATGACCAAATGAACTTTAGATTGTGCACCCTACATATTGAAAACAATCGTCTGGTACAAACTATTGAAAACCTTCGTGTTAAAATAAGTGAGCATGAAGCTAGTAACTCAAATCAAGCCACTGTCAAAGATATGATAGAGAAAACCTCAGAACTTGAAGAACTAAATGAAGTTCTAAGCAGGGAAGTGGATAGATTATCCTATCCAACCATACCAAACTTCAGACCCTTCATGGATGATTATAATAACATGCTCAGAAAAGATATTGTACTGTAAGATGAAAATCAGAAACTGGTCCATGACAACACGGCGTTGAAGAAAAATGTTCAAAATCTGCTGGTTAAGAACAATGACTTACAAGCATCCCTGGCAAGGTTTGTAAAAGGTAAAGACAAGCTAGATGTTTTGCTTGGAGCACAGAGAAGAACATTCAGAAAGGAAGGCATTGGCTACATTCCGACCAACATGATTACACATACTGACAGCTACAGTGGTAAACAACATTTTAAAATAAACAATAAGCCATCATACACAGACATGCATCAAGGCACTGTAAGTATTCCCTCCTCAAGTCAGCGAAAATATAGCCATGTATACTATAGTGAGTATGCTGCTGACAAATCTTACTCTTCAACTCCATTCATAAAATGGTTTCACTATGGAAGGAAAGGGCATAACATAAATTCCTGCTGGTATAAAAAGAATGCAAATAAAATTAAAATGATTTGGGTTCCAAAAGGAACCAGTAGGACTGACACTTTAGGACCTAAAGTAATTTGGGTACCTAAACATTAATTTTCTTATTACAGGAAAAAGATATGGAAGGCAGCCATACAAAAAGCAGATGTTATCTGGATAGTGGCTGCTCCAGACACATGACAGGAAATATAAAATGCTTTAGTCACCTGCAAGAGCAATCAGGTGGAAATGTAATCCTTGGTGACAATAGTAAATACAGAGTGGTTGGAATTGGTAAAATTGGTAATGTCTCTTCACTATGCATCGAAAATGTTTTACATGTACAGGATCTTAAACACAATTTACTGAGTATTAGTCAACTCTGTGATAATAGTTTTAAAGTTAACTTTACAAATCAATGCTGCTCAATTATCAACTCCAACTCTGAAAAGGAAGTTCTACATGGAAAAAGAGAAGGTAATGTATATGTACTTTACATTGATGAATATCCTAATCACAAAATCTGTTTAGTGGCCAATCAACAGGAAAACACTTGGCTTTGGCACAGAAGACTTGGGCATTGCAGTACAAAAATTCTGTCCAAACTCCGGAAACTTATCTTAGTAAAAGGTCTTCCTGAAACAACCTTCAAACTGGAATATCTCTGTGATGCCTGCATGAAAGGAAAACAAATCAGGTCATCCTTCAAACCTAAACAAGTTGTCTCAACACAGAAGCCACTCCAGTTATTACATTTGGACTTATTTGGACCATCCCGCATTGCCAGCCTAGGAGGTAAGTACTACTGTTTAGTCATTGTGGATAATTACTCACGTTTTTGTTGGGTGTATTTTCTTGCATATAAAAATGATGCATTAAAAACATTTTCAATCTTCTTTAAAAGAATTCAAAATGAGCTAGATTTCAAAATCATTGAGTACGTAGTGATCATAAAGAGAATTTCAAAACTTTGATTTTGATAAATTCTTAATACAAATGGTGTTGTCCATAATTTTTCTGCCCCTAGAACTTCTCAACAAAATGGTGTTGTTAAAAGAAAGACTAGGGTGCTAGTGGAAATGGCAAGAACTATGTTGATTGAACAAAACATGCCTAAGTACTTACAAGCGAGAAGTTATAAGCACCTGTGTGCTACATCATCAACCGTGCACTCATCAGACCTATTCTTAAAAAGACTCCATACGAACTCCTAAAAAGTAAAAAGCCTAATATCTCATATCTAAAGTGTTTTGGATGCAAATGTTTTGTATTAAACAATGGAAAGGAAAATCTTGGCAAATTTGATGACAAAAAGTGATGAAGGTATTTTTCTAGGATACTCCACTAACCCCAAGGCTTATAGAATTTTTAACAAAAGAACCTTAATATTGAAGAATCCATTCATGTTGTTTTCGATGAATCTAACAAAGGTCAAGAAAGAAATCAGTTGTGAATGCAGGGATCACTTCTTTGAGGAAGATATAATTTTACTACAATTGAGAAGCGATCCTCTAGCTCAAACAAGATACAAACAATGTACATCCAAATGCGGTTGAAGCGAAAAATGAACACATCTCGGATTTAAAATGACTCATGAACTTGAAACTATGGAAATCAGGCCAAGACCATTCAAACTTAGATCAAGCCATCCAAAAGAAAACATAATAGGTAATGCAAGTAAAGGCATAAGAACTCGATCTCAACTGAAAGGTAACTTCATTGAACATTCAGCATTTGTCTCTACTGTTGAACCAAAATGTATTATTGAAGCACTGAAAAATGATTGCTGGATTATTGCTATGCAAGATAAATTGAATCAATTTGAAAGAAACAATATGTGGCATCTAGTTAGAAGACCGTTGAACAAAACCATAAGAACTAAATGGGTATTTAGGAATAAAGCAGATGAAAATGGAAACATTATTAGAAACAAAGTTAGATTAGTAGCAAAAGGGTATAATCAAGAAGAAGGTATAGACTTTGATGAGATATATGCCCCTGTAGCACGTTTTGAAGCCATTAGAATGCTACTAGCATTTGCATGTCGTAAAGATTTTAAATTTTTTCAAATGGATGTCAAAATTGTATTTTTGAATGGATTACTAAAAGAGGAGGTCTATGTTGAACAACCTCCTGGTTTTGAAAACGAAGACTTTTCAGAACATGTCTTCAAGCTAAACAAAGCTCTATATGGCCTCAAATAAGCCCCTAGGGCTTGGTATGAACGTCTAAGTGCTTTTCTGACTGAAAAGGGCTTTTCACGAGGTAAAATCTACTTAACTCTGTTCATTATTCATGACAACAATGATATTTTAATTGTACAAATATATGTTGATGATATAATATTTGGATCAACCAATGAAAAATTGTGCAAGATGTTTGCGGAGCTAATGCAGGGAGAGTTTGAGATGAGTCTAATGGGTGAGTTAAACTATTTCCTTGGACTTCAAATAAAGCAACTAGAGTATGGAATCTTCATTAATCAAAGTAAGTATGTCAAAGAATTGATTGCTAAATACAAAATGGACACTGGAAAAGAAGTCAACACACCCATGACAACTTCCTGCAAACTTGACCTGGATGAGACAGGTAAGTCAATTGATCAAAAGACCTATAGAGGTATGATTGGCTCACTCCTTTACTTGACAGCAAGTAGGCTTGACATACAGTTTAGTGTGTGCTTATGTGTTAGATTTTAAAATAATCCTAAAGAAACTCATCTCTGTGCTGTTAAAAGAATACTTAGATACCTAAAGGGCACCTCAGAACTGGATCTATTCTATCCAAAAGAATGCAGTTTCAACCTCATTGCCTATCACGGATCTTTGACTTTGGAGGATGCAAACCGACAGACGAAAAAAGCACTAGTGGATCTTGTCAAATTCTTGGTGGTCACCGATATCCTGATTTTCAAAGAAGCAGTCCTCTGTGGCAATGTCTACTGCAGAAGCGGAATACGTCGCTTTCTGTAGCTGTTGTGCACAGTATTGTGGATTAAACATCAACTATTAGATTATGGTTTTAATTTGAAAAACGTGCCCATCATTTGTGATAATACAAGTGCTATCAAATTAACAAAAAATCCTATTTTACATTCTCGCACTAAACATATTGAGTTACGACATCATTTCATCCGGAGCATGTTGAAAACAATGATATTGTCTTGGGTTTTGTAAACATTGAAAATCAACTTGTCGATATTTTTACAAAACCATTAGCCTTTGATCAGTTCTCAAAGATTTGTCATGAACTAGGTTTATGCTTCATGAAATAAATGCTCTCAGCAAAACAGAGAATTTTATTCATATGTATATAAGTGCTTTCAGTTTGCTTTTAGTTAACTATTTTCGAAAACGGCTCTCTAAGTTTGTTTTTGATCTGCAACTCAACACCCTCCTCTGCACTTAAAGCCTAACTGACATATCTCATCGAAGCCCATCCTTCTCCTATCTCTCCGCCCCAAAACCAAAATCCCTAAAATCCCATCACTATTCACCGGAAGAATGCCGACCAAAGAACTTGCCTAAAGATCAAGAAGAACAAACAGAAAATGATAGGCACAAACGGTTCAAGAGTCCAAAGAAATGTACAAGAGATACCTCGATTGTCTTGATTCTGCGGTCCTTCCGTCGACAATAATCCATTCCAAGATTTTGACTCTGCCGGGACTAGAAATCAAGGAATTATTTGAATTTTAAGGATGGATGATTCTAATCTCCTTGCGGGAAAGTATTTCAAGGAAAGTGTTGGGTCTTCTACGCAAATTTGAAGTCGACAGGAACCTCCTCACTTAGCTCAAAGTTCATGGGGTAAGAATAAACCTAGAGCCTAGATCTTTAGCAATGTTACTAGATGTTCCTTCCCATGAGGATGTTGATACAATGAAGTTCACCAAAAGAAAATTACTTGAAGTTGGCACTGACACGGAACACCATTTTAGAGAAGAAATTGAAATCAATTGCTAATTTGCCTCTTCTCCCACGGACAATGTGCCATATCATTTCAAAAATCATCATACCAAGGACTGGGAGGTAGAAATGATTTATCCACTATTGACTCCTACATCTTTTGGAGAATGATGAAAAAGCTTCCCATAAACATCACCGAGTTTATGATCATCACACATGAGGAAAGCCTACAAATCTGAAGCCAAACACCTGCCATATCCTCATATCATCAGCAACATATGCCGAACATTCAGTGTGGAGATGGATAAATTTGGAGATACTGAGATACAAAATCGGATAGTTCTGGATGGTAAATTCATTAACGGATTAACCTCGGCCGAGACTAGAGGAGCTCACTCCTCTGGATAGCAGCAACAAACCAGGGCCGATATTCCACAACAGTCTACATGTCTAGAGGTACCAGCATGTGTTCTAGTTCCAGTAGAACAGTTGGAACAAATGAAACGCTCGATTGAAAGCCTGCAGATTGAGTTGACAGGACAAATACAGAGGTTACAAGACACAATTGCATTTCAAGTTGAACTCAGTGATTCCAGATTTTTAGAAGTTAGGAACACCATCATATCTGCTTTAGATGAACTGAAGAAGCCTACTCAGAAAAAGGACAACAGAGCAGCTAGGACAAAATCTCAATCAGACCCACCAGAGCCGCAAAAATCCAAGACCAAATGGGAACAAAATCTCAAACCAGAACTAAGGAACCTGTATCTGAGGATGAACCTGAAATTCTTCCTCAATTAGCTCCTGCCAAACCCAAACATAAAAGACCAAGACCATCTGGATGCAGATCCTCTGGCAGAAGCAAAACCAAACCAACATCTTAACCCTCCTAAAAACCAACTCCTCTATGTATGTTTTGTCCGCTTAATTTTTCATGGACTCTATCTCTATGTATGTTTTGTACAATGAATGTTTTGTCTCCTCCTCCGAAATCCTCATGGATGCTTTTTGTTTGCTTAATATTTATATATTCCAAGGACCCTACTATTTTTTGGTTGATTACTCATCTTTCTCCCAATACTTGCATTTTTTTTGCTGCTGACAAAAAGGGGGAGAATGGTTCAATAGACTATCAGTAATATTATAAGCACAGGTTGAATAGATAAAGGGGGAGAACAAGTACAGCCCTGAGCTTTGAGTACTCAAGGTATGAGATACACTATAACACTTACAGTTTATTTTATATGGCATAGACCAAGGGGGAGCATTGTTCAAAAGAAGTCATCAAGGTAATACAAAATACAATAATTCTAAATATATTTTATCATCATCAAAAAGGGGGAGAATGTTGCATCATATTGGAAATATATTTTGATGATCACAAAGGTGAAGAATTATTGTACATAAAATGCAAATGTTTTAATCTTAGCTATTGAAGTTAGCTTTACAGGGTTCTGTCAGCACCAGCAAAATTTAGTCACCACATAGCCAGCTATTATATAGGAAAAGGCTCACTGAGAATGAAGATACAGAAATCACCTAACATGATGAATGAAGATACATCACAAATTTAGTCACCACACAGCCAGCTATTATATGGGAAAAGGCTCACTGACGAATGAAGATGCAGAAACTACCTAGCATGTTCAGAAGACTAACAGAAAACAGCAGTTGACTACAATGATGTTCAATACAAGGAACAGTTACACCAACGTGTCAAAATATAACCGGACCTACTTGTACCGAGATACATTAATACATCCATAAAATCAAATCTTTAGACAAAGAGAAGAAGAGGCGCGCTTTGCCACCGGCGAGCATTAATTGCAACCATACACATCAAATCACTTCCAAGAGTGGATGAATTAAATGCTTGATCCGGTAGAGACCCTATCACTCCAAGTCGACCATCACTCACAAATGACTCAACGGGCAAATTTTTCATCACCTTGAAGATCGGGAAGAAAGAATGCAACGGAAATTTTTAAAATGGCCAACCCGTGAAGAAGGAACATAAAAAATGAAAACCTGAGAATGGAGAAAAAAAAAAGCATAAAGGCCATAAATTTCACTCTAAGAACCTAAAATAGCTATGCTCCTCCATCAAGCCAAGAACCCAAGTAATTTATTTTAGGCTTCCTTTTGATCATCTCACTTCACTCACTCTATAAATGAAAATGTGAGATTGATTCATTGCTCAACCTTTGTGTTTTAAATTTCATCAAATGTGTGTAAGTGCATTTGTACTTGAAAGCAAGTAGCTTGAGGAAGCTTTTGCTGATAGGGGAGACTCAGATAAGTGTAGGCTCTGCAATAAGAAATACCTGGTAATCATCTTTGTCACCTTGACAAGTGAGTGGTGTGAGTTGTGCTTGTCATAGCACTATGGTAGGTTGTTGTAGTTCTCGCACTTAAGATTAGTGAAGTTCACTCAAGTTGAGTGGTCGTGGGCGTAGGCAATTCACTTGCGAACCACGTTAAATACTTGTGTAGTAGCACTATAATACTTTGATTGTCATCTAGTTGAGAATTCTTTTTAAAATCACCATCAGCATACTAAACACTGCATCCAGTTCTCCGTCCGAGCATAGTCGACTAAAAGTAAACTAATTTATTGGAAAAAGTTTTATTTATTAATAACTCAATTCACCCCTCCCCTCTTGAGTTATATATGCGAGTTTGAACAACAAGTGGTATCGAAATGGGCCTCAAATTCAAAAGTTTAACCACCTGAGGTAAAGATCTCCTAATGACTAACTTAGTTCCTATTGCTTTTGAAGGCAGGTCGTCAAACCAACCTCCTTTGTTTGATGGAACTAACTACGGATATTGGAAAACAAAGATGACGATCTTCATACGAGCTCAAGACTACATGCTATGAAAAATTGTTCGAGATGGACCAATCATACCCACCAAAACCAATGCAGAAGGCAGAACCATTCCCAAGCCTGAAAACGAGTATACTGATGAAGACAACCGAGCAATGTCACTGAACGACAGGGCAATGAACTTATTATACTACTCAGTTGACTCAAATGAATTCAACCGCATTTGCTCATGCAGCACCGCCAAGGAAATTTGGGATCAACTAGAAGTGACACATGAAGGCACCACCCAAGTTAAAGAGACCAGGATCAACCTACTCATGCATGATTATGAGAATTTCAAAATGAACAAAGGTGAAACAATTACTCAAATGTACACTAGATTCACTAACATTATAAACCCCTTAAAAAATCTAGGGAAAGTATTTAAGCCAGAAGAACTCAAGTGGAAAATACTTAGAGTCATATACCTATATTTGGATCCAAAGTTGATGCAATTGAAGAAAACCCCAGCTTCCCTCAGATCACACTTGATGAGCTCATAGGTAAGTTAATGGCTAAGGAAGTCTCACTGAAAAATGCTGATGACCGACCTAAAGGAATTGCCTTGAAAAGCACAGAAAGACAGGTATGTGAATTATCCTCAAATGATGAAAAAGATATTGCATTACTAACAAAAAAACTCAGAATCTACTACGGATGAACAAGTTCAAGAAAAGGAGAAACTATAGAAAATTCTAAGCGTGAAGATGACAATTCTAAAGAAAATCGCTATCATCAATAAAAGCGGGACATTTTGAGAAATAAATGTCCACTTTTAAGAACCAGAGCGAATGACTAAAGGAAAAAGAAAGCCATGGCAGCTTGGAGTGATGAAGATGATACATCATCAGAAGAAAGCGAGAAGTATGAAGCTAAAATTCGAGGCAAGATCAATCTCTGTCTGATGGCTGACAGCGAACACCCTAGTGAGGTAAATTCTTCTGACTATGACACTGATGAAGATGTTCAAAATGTATTTGATGAATTACATGCAAAATATCTTGATGTAAAAACTGATAGAAACACTATAAGAGTATGTATGCATGAACTAAAAAAAGAGAATAACAAATTAAACAAAGAGATACTTACTCTGAAAATTGCCTTAGATGATAAGACCAATGCCATCAAGGATACTTTACATGCTGACTATGACCAAATGAATTCTAGATTGTGCACCCTACATATTGAAAACAATCGTCTGGTACAAACTATTGAAAAACTTCGTGTTAAAATAAGTGAGCATGAAGCTAGTAACTCAAATCAAGCCACATCAAAGATATGACAGAAAAATCTCGAACTTGAAGAACTAAATGAAGTTCTAAGCGAGGAAGTGGATAGATTATCCTATCCAACCATACCAAACTTCGGACCCTTCATGGATGATTATAATAATATGCTCAAAAAAGAGATTGTACTGCAAGAAGAAAATCAGAAACTGCTCCATGACAACACGGCCTTGAAGGAAAATGTTCAAAATCTGCTGGCTAAGAACAATGACCTACAAGCATCCCTGGCAAGGTTTGCAAAAGGTAAAGACAAGCTAGATGTTATACTTGGAGCACAGAGAGGAACATTCATAAAGGAAGGCATTGGCTACATTCCGACCAACATGATTACACATACTGGCAGCTATAGTGGTAAACAACACTTTAAAATAAACAATAAGCCATCATACACAGACATGCATCAAGGGACTGTAAGTATTCCCTCCTCAAGTCAGCAAAAATATAGCCATGTATACTATAGTGAGTATGCTGCTGACGAATCTTACTCTTCAACTCCATTCATAAAATGCTTTCACTGTGGAAGGAAAGAGCATAACATAAATTCCTGCTGGTATAAAAAGAATGCAAATAAAATTAAAATAATTTGGGTTCCAAAAGGAACCAGTAGGACTGACACTTTAGGACCCAAAGTAATTTGGGTACCTAAACATTAATTTTCTTGTTACAGAAAAAAGGTATGGAAGGCAGCCATACAAAAAGCAGATGGTATCTGGATAGTGGTTTGCTCGGACACATGATAGAAATATAAAATGCTTTAGTCACTGCAAGAGCAATCAAATGGAAATGTAATCCTTGGTGACAATAGCAAATGCAGAGTGGTTGGAATTGGTAAAATTGGTAATGTCTCTTCACTATGCATCGAAAATGTTTTACATGTACAGGGTCTTAAACACAATTTACTGAGTATTAGTCAACTCTGTGATAATGGTTTTAAAGTTAACTTTACAAATCAATCTTTGCTCAATTATCAACTCCAACTCAAAAGGAAGTTCTACATGGAAAAAGAGAAGGTAATGTATATGTACTTTACATTGATGAATATCCTAATCACAAAATCTGTTTAGTGGCCAATCAACAGGAAAACACTTGGCTTTGGCACAGAAGACTTGGGCATTGCAGTACAAAAATTCTGTCCAAACTCCGGAAACTTATCTTAGTAAAAGGTCTTCCTGAAACAACCTTCAAACTGGAATATCTCTGTGATGCCTGCATGAAAGGAAAACAAATCAGGTCATCCTTCAAACCTAAACAAGTTGTCTCAACACAGAAGCCACTCCAGTTATTACATTTGGACTTATTTGGACCATCCCGCATTGCCAGCCTAGGAGGTAAGTACTACTGTTTAGTCATTGTGGATAATTACTCACGTTTTTGTTGGGTGTATTTTCTTGCATATAAAAATGATGCATTAAAAACATTTTCAATCTTCTTTAAAAGAATTCAAAATGAGCTAGATTTCAAAATCATTGGAGTACGTAGTGATCATGGTAAAGAATTTCAAAACTTTGATTTTGATAAATTCTGCAATACAAATGGTGTTGTCCATAATTTTTCTGCCCCTAGAACTTCTCAACAAAATGGTGTTGTTAAAAGAAAGACTAGGGTGCTAGTGGAAATGGCAAGAACTATGTTGATTGAACAAAACATGCCTAAGTACTTCTGGGCAGAAGTTGTAAGCACTGTGTGCTACATCATCAACCGTGCACTCATCAGACCTATTCTTAAAAAGACTCCATACGAACTCCTAAAAAGTAAAAAGCCTAATATCTCATATCTAAAGTGTTTTGGATGCAAATGTTTTGTATTAAACAATGGAAAGGAAAATCTTGGCAAATTTGATGACAGAAGTGATGAAGGTATTTTTCTAGGATACTCCACTAACTCCAAGGCTTATAGAATTTTTAACAAAAGAACCTTAACAGTTGAAGAATCCATTCATGTTGTTTTCGATGAATCTAACAGTGGGTCAAGAAAGAAATCAGTTGTGAATGCAGGATCAGTTGCTGAGGAAGATATAATTTTTACTACAGCTGAGAAGCAGTCCTCTAGCTCAGAACAAGATACAAACAATGTACATCCAAATGCAGTTGAAGCAGAAAATGAACACATCTCAGACGAAATGACTCATGAACTTGAAACTATGGAAATCAGGCCAAGACCATTCAAACTTAGATCAAGCCATCCAAAAGAAAACATAATAGGTAATGCAAGTAAAGGCATAAGAACTCGATCTCAATCAAAAGGTAACTTCATTGAACATTCAGCATTTGTCTCTCTTTGTTGAACCAAAATGTATTATTGAAGCACTGAAAAATGATTGCTGGATTATTGCTATGCAAGATAAATTGAATCAATTTGAAAGAAACAATATGTGGCATCTAGTTAGAAGACCGTTGAACAAAACCATAAGAACTAAATGGGTATTTAGGAATAAAGCAGATGAAAATGGAAACATTATTAGAAACAAAGTTAGATTAGTAGCAAAAGGATATAATCAAGAAGAAGGTATAGACTTTGATAAGACATATGCCCTCAGAGCACGTTTTTGAAGCCATTAGAATGCTACTAGCATTTGCATGTCGTAAAGATTTTAAATTTTTTCAAATGGATGTCAAAAATTGTATTTTTGAATGGATTACTAAAAGAGGAGGTCTATGTTGAACAACCTCCTGGTTTTGAAAACGAAGACTTTTCAGAACATGTCTTCAAGCTAAACAAAGCTCTATATGGCCTCAAATAAGCCCCTAGGGCTTGGTATGAACGTCTAAGTGCTTTTACATTGAAAAGGGCTTTTCACGAGGTAAAATCTACTTAACTCTGTTCATTATTCATGACAACAATGATATTTTAATTGTACAAATATATGTTGATGATATAATATTTGGATCAACCAATGAAAAATTGTGCAAGATGTTTGCGGAGCTAATGCAGGGAGAGTTTGAGATGAGTCTAATGGGTGAGTTAAACTATTTCCTTGGACTTCAAATAAAGCAACTAGAGTATGGAATCTTCATTAATCAAAGTAAGTATGTCAAAGAATTGATTGCTAAATACAAATGGACACTGGAAAAGAAGTCAACACACCCATGACAACTTCCTAAACTTGACTGGATGAGACAGGTAAGTCAATTGATCAAAAGACCTATAGAGGTATGATTGGCTCACTCCTTTACTTGACAAAGAAGTAGGCTTGACATACTGATTTAGTATGTGCTTATGTGCTTAGATTTTAAAATAATCCTAAAGAAACTCATCTGTCTTTGTTAAAAGAATACTTAGATACCTAAAGGGCACCTCAGAATGGGTCTATTCTATCCAAAAGAATGCGATTTCAACCTCATTACCTATCGCGGATCTTGACTTTGGAGGATGCAAATCGAGACGAAAAAGCACTAGTGGATCTTGTCAAATTCTTGGTGGCTGCCTGATATCCTGATTTTCAAAGAAGCAGTCCTCTGTGGCAATGTCTACTGCAGAAGCGGAATACGTCGCTTTCTGCAGCTGTTGTGCACAGGTATTGTGGATTAAACATCAACTATTAGATTATGGTTTTAATTTGAAAAACGTGCCCATCATTTGTGATAATACAAGTGCTATCAAATTAACAAAAAATCCTATTTTACATTCTCGCACTAAACATATTGAGTTACGACATCATTTCATCCGGGAGCATGTTGAAAACAATGATATTGTCTTGGGTTTTGTAAACACTGAAAATCAACTTGCTGATATTTTTACAAAACCATTAGCCTTTGATCAGTTCTCAAAGATTTGTCATGAACTAGGTTTATGCTTCATGAAATAAATGCTCTCCGCAAAACAGAGAATTTTATTCATATGTATATAAGTGCTTTCAGTTTGCTTTTAGTTAACTATTTTCGAAAACGGCTCTCTAAGTTTGTTTTTTGATCTGCAACTCAACACCCTCCTCTGCACTTAAAGCCTAACCTGACATATCTCATCGAAGCCCATCCTTCTCCTATCTCTCTCGTCCCAAAACCAAAATCCCTAAAATCTCATCACTACTCACCGAAAGAATGCCGACCAAAGAACTTGCCCTAAAGATCAAGAAGAACAAACAGGAAAGTGATAGGCACAAACGGTTCAAGAGTCCAGCAGCGTACAAGAGATACCTCGATCGTCTTCGGTTGCCGGTCCTTCCGCCGACAATAATCCGATTCCAAGATTTTGACTCTGCCGGACTAGAAATCAAGGAATTATTTGAATTTTAAGGATGGATGACTCTAATCTCCTTGCCGGGAAAGTATTTCGAGGAAAGTGTTCGGGTCTTCTACGCAAATTTGAAGTCGGCCGGAACCTCCTCACGTAGCTCTGAAGTTCATGGGGTAAGAATAAACCTGGAGCCTAGATCTTTAGCAATGTTAGTAGATGTGCCTTCCCATGAGGATGTTGATACAATGAAGTCAACCGAGGAGAATTACTTGAAGTTGGCACTAGACACGGACACCATTTCAGAGAAGAAATTGAAATCAATTGCTAATCTGCCTCTTCTCCCACGGACAATGTGCCATATCATTTCAAAAATCATCATACCAAGGATTGGGAGCAGAAATGATTTATCCACTGTTGACTCCTACATCTTTTGGAGAATAATGAAAAAGCTTCCCATAAACATCACTGAGTTTATGATCAGTCACATGAGGAAAGCCTACAAATCTGAAGCCAAACATCTGCCATATCCTCATGTCATCAGCAGCATATGCCGAACATTCAGTGTGGAGATGAATAAATTTGGAGATACTGAGATACAGAATCAAATAATTCTGGATGGTAAATTCATCACCGGATTAACCTCGGCCGAGACTAGAGGAGCTCACTCTTCTGGACAGTAGCAGCAAACCAGGACCGATATTCCACAACAGTCTACATGTCCAGAAGTACCAGCATGTGTTCTAGTCTAGTAGAACAGTTGGAACAAATGAAACGCTCGTTTGAAAGCCTGCAAACTGAGTTGACAAGACAAATACAGAGGTTACAAGACACAATTGCATTTCAAGCTGAACTCAGTGATTCCAGATTTTTAGAAGTTAGGAACACCATCATATCTGCTTTAGATGAACTGAAGAAGCCTACTCAGAAAAAGGACAACAGAGGAGCTGGGACAAACTCTCAACCAGACCCACCAGAGCCGCAAGATCCTCTAGCAGCTGGAACAAAATCTCAACCAGTCTCTAAGGAACTTGTCTCTTAGGATGAACCTGAAATTCTTCCTCAATCCTCTCCTGCCCCACCCAAACATAAAAGACCAAGACCATCTGGATGCAGATCCTCTAGTAGAAGCAAAACCAAACCAACATCCTAAAATCCCTCCTAGACCAAAACCAACACCTATCTCTATGTATGTTTTGTCTATGTCTGAAATCCTCCTGGATGCAGACTTTTTGTATGTTTGCTTAATATTCCAAGGACCCTACTGCTTTTTGGTTGTTTAATCATCTTTCTCCCAATACTTGCAATATTTTTTTGCTGCTGACTAAAAGGGGGAGAATGGTTCAATAGACTATCAATAATATTATAACCACAGGTTGAATAGATAAAGGGGGAGAACAAGTACAGCCCTGAGCAAGGTATGAGATACACTATAACACTTGCAGTTTATTTTATATGGCATAGACCAAGGGAGAGCATTGTTCAAAAGAAGCCATCAAGGTAATACAAAATACAATAATTCTAAATATATTTTGCCATCATCAAAAAGGGGGAGAATGTTGCATCATATTGGAAATATATTTTGATGATCACAAAAGTGAAGAATTATTGTACATAAAATGCAAATGTTTTAATCTCAGCTATTGAAATTAGCTTTACAGGGTTCTGTCAGCACCAGCACAATTTAGTCACCACACAGCCAGCTATTATATAGGAAAAGGCTCATTGACGAATGAAGATGCAGATCACCTAACATGACGAATGAAGATACAGCACAATTTAGTCACTACACAGCCAGCTATTATATAGGAAAAGGCTCACTGACGAACGAAGATGCAGAAATCACCTAGCATGTTAAGAAGACTAACAGGAAATAGCAGTTGACTGTAATGATGTTCAATAAAAGGAACAGCTACACCAACGTGTCAAAATCTAACCGGACCCACTTGCACCGAGATACATCAATACATCCATAAAATCAAATTTTCAGACAAAGAGAAGAAGAGGCGTGCTTTGCCACCGGCGAGCATTAATTACAACAATACATATCAAATTACTTCCAAGAGTGGATGAATTAAATGCTTGATCCGGTAGAGACCCTATCACTCCAAGTCGACCATCACTCACAGCAGCTCAACGGGCAAATTTTTCATCACCTTGAAGATCGGGAAGAAGGAAGGCAACGGGAATTTTTAAAACAGCAGCCAACCTGTGAAGAAGGAACATATAAAAAAATGAAAACCTGAGCTGAAGAAAGACAAAGCAGAAAGGCCATAAAATTTCACTCTAAGAACCTAAAATAGCTCTGCTCCTACTGAAGCCACGAACCCAAGTAATTTCATTTTAGGCTTCCTTTTGATCATGTCACTTCACTCACTTTGTAAACTGAAAATGCGAGATTGATTCAGTGCTTCAACCTGTGTTTTAAATTTCATCAAATGTGTGTAAGTGTATTTGTACTTGAAAGCAAGTAGCTTGAGAAAGCTTTTGCTGATATGGGAGACTGTATAAGTGTAGGCTCTGCAATAAGAAATACCCTGGGTAACTGCTGTCGGCTCAGCTTGACAAGTGAGCTGACAGAGTTGTGCTTGTCATAGCACTGTAGTAGGTTGTTGTAGTTCTGCACTTAAGATTAGTGAAGTTCACTCAAGTTGAGTGGTCGTGGACGTAGGCAATTCACTTGCCGAACCACGTTAAATACTTGTGTAGTAGCACTATAATACTTTGATTGTCATCTAGTTGAGAATTATCTTTAAAATCAGTCACTGCATACTAAACACTCTGTTCCAGTTCTCTGTCCGAGCACAGTCGACTAAAAGTAAACTAATTTGTTGGAAAAAGTTTTGTTTATCAATAACTCAATTCACCCCTCCCCTCTTGAGTTATATATGCATGTTTGAACAACATCTTCGAGGTACCATTACTCGATCACTTTTTGTATCTTTTACATCTAAGTTGGAGCTTCGAGCCTTTTCGGATGTAGATTGGGAAGGTGATCCAACCACTAGACAATCTACTATAGGATTCTGTTTGTTTCTTGGTGATTCGTTTATTTGGTGGCGTAGTAAGAAACAAACAGTGGTTGTATGTTCTTCTACAGAAGCAAAGTATAAAGTTATGGTTGCTACTACTAGAGAGATTATTCATATGTGCATATTGCTGTTCGATATAGGCATTATACCTACATGACCTACACCTCTATGCTATGACAACCAAAGCGGTATTCAGATTGCAAGCAATCTAGTTTTTCATGAACGGATGAAACATATTAAAATTAATTGTCATTTTGTTCGTGAGTAATTTCTATCATGCACTATTTTCTTACCATATGTGATTTTTACTGATCAACTCATAGATTTCTTTACAAAGTCACACCCCACACCGAGATTTTAGACACTCTTAGGCAAACTCATATTGCTTGATCCATTATGAGTTTGAGGGGCATGTTAAATTATATTTGGACTTATATATAGGTCCATCTTATTTTGGTCCGTTTAATAATCTTTAGTCCCATATTAATTAAGCTTGTTGGAAGGTCTATTATAATAAGTTATATATATGTACCTATTAGATGTAAGACAATCATCAATAATTATCATCAATTATATCATATTTTCTTTTTGCAATTTAATTTGTTTCAATTTTGCTATCCTAATAAAGTTTGCGTAAATTTAAACAAGCCTTTTATTTGATTCTTCTGGCTATCTTTTTCTTTTTTCTGTTTTTACTTCTTTTTATCACTTCCAATTTTTTTTGTTCCGAATGTAGTTCTGATACATTGCTACTTTATTCCATTATGTTTATTGTTTTATCAATCTTTTAACTATTTGGCTTTCTTGTAGCTACCTATTGGTTACTTAGGTTTGCTTCAAGTTTGAATGAGGATTGGCCATCAATTGCAATTTCATCAGTCTATTCATCAAATTTATGAAATATCAAAAGTGGAAAACTAGTCACACAAATGCAAGAATGTGTGAGTATTCTCCAAATTTGTTAAACTGAAACTTTGATCTAAAATCGCTGTGTTGAGAAAATGCTAAAATAGCATGAGCCTTTCATTCTAAAACCCAATTATCTAAATTTCATAGAACTGAGAACCAATGTTGTAAAAAACGACTTGATCATCGACCCGAAATGGTGTAAGGTCGTCGAATCGCGGGCCAATCCGTATTAGCACAGATTCTTATGTGTGGAGGAAAAGCAGTAGTGTGTTGTAAATCAAGCATTTCAATTATGAGCTTATCAGCGTTGAGATCGACGAGGGCAAGCTCGTCAAGACCTTGAGTAAGGATTGTTTGATCTATCAGCATACCATCATTACCAACACTAATGACAGATATTTCAGAGCGGGTTTTGCTTGGTGGTGGCTATGCTCCACCGTCGATTAGCCGAAATATGGTTGAGCGAGCTACTGCGTTTCCTAAACCCATCTCAGAGAAAGATGAAACCTTCTTCATCATTCTAGGTGTTGTTGTTATGGTTATTCCGATGAATTCCTTGGTAGAAGATTCGATAGGATTGCATGCGATGGAAGAAGGTGGCTCGCCTGCGATCAATCGAGGACTAGTAGAATCGTAGCAAAGAAAACTATGGTAGCGTCGATGGGTGATGACAGAAGTAGTGAGGGAATGAAGATGCAGCAAAGAGAGTGCTGCCGCGAGATGCAACAACGGAGAAGGAAGTTGTCGAAAGCATCACCAGAGTTATTGAGGTATCGAGAAGCCAATCATAGATTAAGTAAAAATAATATATATATATATATATTTAATTCATACGGGGTTGATCTGGGAAGACAGATCATCCGAATCAGTTCGGGTCAAAGCAGGTCAGTACGAAACAATACGAGTCATGTTTATATCTGATTTTTTTCAGACCCCAACCATTTTGGAGTCCGAATCAAAGGTTTACGGGTTGATCCAGACGGTCTGGTCTGGATCTGCCAACTATACTAAGAACATCATCATAAACTTGCTAATAACACTAGAAACATAGAAAAAGAAGTATTAAGAGTATATTATTTGAATTGATAGTATATTTTTATCAGCTTTATCAAAAGAATATTTTTATATTTGAATTTATCTTATTTGAATTATGTTTGGTTTTTATCTTTTATATATGTAGATAAACATTCCTTTAAGGCTATCCGAATTTATGTGATAGAAAAATTTCTTTTAAGACTAAAATGTCAGCTTTATAAAATAGTCATTCGGCCTGTAATTCTATATGGTAGTCAATGATAGCTTCATAAGGTCAAGATATTAATAAGATAAATATAGCAAAAATGAGAATGTTAAGATGAATGTGTAGGTATACTAGAACGGACAAAATATAAAATGAGAATATACGCCAACAAGCAACTATTGCGCCGAACGGGGACAAGTTAAAGGAATGTATGGTTTGTGGTTCAGGCATGTCTTGCACAGGCTAAAAATGCTGTAGTGCATAAGAGTAATGCGATTTTTTTCGAACACTTTTGGAAGAAAACAGTTAGACCAAAATTAACTTGACCTAAAGTGGTGGCGAAAAATTTAGAGAAATTGAAATTTTCGCTAGATCTATTTTATAATCGAATGGAATGGAGGAAACGGATTCGTGTAGCTGATCACGCAAGTGAGATATAAGGCTTAGTTTGTTGTATATAGATAAACATCCGTATATTTTTGGGAATTAATAGCTGATCAAAAAATCTTTCGCAGATGCATTTTGATTCACTTTGCAGACTGAATAAAAATCAGCTTTGAGTTGATAGAAAAAACTTCATAATAGGGTTTCTAGTGAGTGCAGGATAGTTTCATCATTTCGGTAGAAATGGTTAAAGAAACTTATTTTGGAAAATAAGTTAGAAACACAATGTTGACCAAAAAATGATCCATTTCAACAAAAATCTAAGTTCATATCCTAGGCGTGCTTATTTTTTTGAAAATGAGTTTCAAAATAAAAGTTATTAGAAAGTTAAGTTACTGATTATTGAAAGTGAGTGTATTTACTTGTGCGAGAAAATAAGTATTGAGAGTTGACTTTCTAATATAAAGTAACACAAAAACTCAGCACAATTCACCTTTTAGCGGGAGATGGGGAGTTCCGGAAAGTAAACACGCCCTCGGTTGAACATTTGCACGAGTCACTCCATTGAAGAAATGAAGCATCTGGCATACCTAAATTTCCTCATACTTTATCAACAGTGATATCTTGTTTTATAACATGAATAGAAATGGTATGTGTACAAATGATGAAATAAAGTATGGAATGATCATGTGCATCAACATCCAAAGTAACACCACAATTAACTTTGTGGAAAGTTAGAGTAAAACGTAAAATTTGTACAACGCATGCTGTAGCGCTGTATTGCATGAAAATGCAAATTGCAGGACGGCAATGAATTAACTTTCGGTGTAACAACGGGTAAGTAATCAAACATAAAGACCTCTGTATATAAGGGAATCCAGTCAATTATAAGTTGCACCTGCTGGCCATAGCGACACAAGGCACCAAAAAGCTGCTTTCAATAGCTCTATCTAATTTACTGATAAGGTATATAATTATACATGTTAACAGACACTGGATATTAGTTAGCCAATTGAGATATATAGAAATACCAGCAAAACACATTTTGCAGTATAATTGGAGAAAGATACATTCAGATGCTTTGATACCATTCGGAACAGGCATATGCGAAACAAATACCAAAGCAATTAAAGGTAGATGGTCGAAATTCTTTCAGATATGAAAGCATTGGCATATACTGGAAAGGAACTGAAGGGCCACATCTTAGACAACTAACACAAAGAGGAACAGCATTGTTGCTTAATTAGCTATTCTGAGGTGTTCACAGCACTCCAAATTGCCTAAACATCTAACATCAAAACCAGCTAAGGCTTATTCTCCCTAAGTTCCCACCACTAAAATGCCGCCCACAATTTACAACCTAGTCAGAAATTCTAGTCACATACTTACTGATGAAGGATTGCCCATGCTCTCCGAAGCATGGATTTTGAACCCGGGAGCTTCATGGCATATGACCTTTCGAAAGGAGTGGCCGCATGGATATGAACAAGTCTAGCCTTTGCTAGTTGACCCTTCAAATAGGCAAGTTATATGCCTTTGTACTTCTGTCTCAAGGGATGCCGGAGCAGGACAGAAGTGCGAAGGCATTTTACTTTCGGGAGGGCCAACTAGTAAAGGCTAGATTTGTTCATAGCCATGCAGCCACTTCTCGGAAGCTCATGTGCCATGAATCTCCCGAGTCCAAAATGCATGCCACAGAAAGCTTGGGCAGCCCTCAGCACTACAACTACAGCTAGTACTACGACCCCCAACCAAACCAACCGTTTCATCCTTCCGCTCTACAAGAAGCTAAAGCTGGGCACGTTGTCCACATCAATCTCAATATCAAAGCTGCTAATATCCACATTTTCACCCTGCATGCCAGCCCCAACAACCGTTCCTGATTAACATCCCATTCCTCATTGATATTAATCACCACAGGCTTCACTCTATTCCCCAAACCCACATTCGCATTTTCCCCAGCATCACCACTGCCATCCTTCTTCTTCAGCGCATTCCCAGTCTTCCTCGCCGCAACCATTTCCGGAGTTGTCTGCTGTTCTATCGTTCTATCGTGGACATTTTAGTTGCAAGCTTGTTCTATCGTCTGCTGTGTTGTTTGGGCTTTGTCTGAGAGGGAGTGGGGAGTAGCACCTCTCAGTGATTTATTTAAGGGTTTATAAAACCAATTTACGTTTTCTATATTGTTTTATCGTTTATATAAAAAATTATTTAGTATTCCACAAAATTAATTAGTGAGGGAGAACGGAACTTCGAGTCCTGAACAGAATCATACATAGGACCATGTCATATAATATGTAGCGAAAAAGCAGTTTTTTTACGAGGGCTGCAAAATATTAGTCCAACTGTTATCATTTATGGTTACTTGGCGACTGGCATTCGTGGGATTGATATTCTCACGTTAAAAGTCATTGTTGGGTTGACCCAAAAAATTAGAACCATTTGTAAAAAGAATTATGATTTTCTTTTTTTATATAAAACATAAATTACTTTATAATACGTCACTTATTTATATTTTTAAATTAAAAAACTTTTTAGGGGAACGTGTATCATTTTTTTGGAACTTAGAGAGCTCAAAAAGACTATGTCAATATTGCATTTAATAGATAACTATAGAGGTGTTAATGCAATTTGTTGATCAAATGGCTAATACGTTAAGCTTCAAGTAGCGACCAATCAGTTTCTCATAAGGTTAAACTTGCCCTCGTCCGGAAACAAATACAAGCGACCGCCCAAGAGAACTTTTGAGGAAGCTGAACACAAAAATCCTGGTTTACGTAGAAAGTCTTTTGTTTTTTTTTTTGGATTCCTTCATCCAACCAGAACCCAACCTTTTATATACAAGAATAAACCAAAGCAAAATTGTTAGTACAGATAGCAACAGATAAGCTTTATGTTACGAATAGCAAAACTACTCTAATACTAGATAAATTAAAGAACTTAAAGATAAAATTAGAATAAAATAACTAATGCAAATCATTTTTCATAATTTTAATGAGTACAAACACTTTTTTTATAAATAGAACTCTTTTATTATGAGTAAAATTTTAGCTCTATTATAACTCCATTAAAATTAGGACTTCAACCTAACCGAGACACTTAACATTAGTTTCTTAGTGAAGCTGAAGTATTTCTAATAAGAGTCAAACTATAAACTCTTTCAAAAGCAAGCATCAGCCTAGGTAGGACAAACTCCTAATGGAACTCTTTCAATTGCTTCTAGAACAACTCTGTATCGTAACATTCCACCCCTCCTGAAAGCCAACCTTGCCCTCAAGGTTGACGGCAATTGTTCATCAGAAGTCTTGCTAGGATATATGTTGGAGTAACTAACCCCAAAGCACATTGGCCAGACATCACCAAAACATCTACTACAAAAACAGAAGTTGTGTTACCGCCAATGTCATCACTTTGTAGACCAAAAAGAAAACCCTTAGTGATGTATTTCTAGAAGAGAGGGAAAATGGCTCCTGAGCAATAGAATGTTTGTCTAAAGAGGCCTGTGGTAGCAACGTATCCTTGTATTGCGTAGCAAAAGTAATGCTTGCTTACTCATGGAACTCTTGCACCCTAAGCATGCTGCCAAATTGCTGTCCATGTAAGCCTCCTTAGAACCTATCAGGGTGAAGGCTTTCAATGAATGAGGAGCATACCTGTAAAACAAGCTCATGCATATCTCTAAACAAGCTCATGCATATCTCTATGCATAATTAGCTCGTGCATGAAAAATCTAAGTAGAATCTCAGGGGTCTGAAACCAATACCCAATTCCTTCATCTAACCAACCAGTATAGGTATAAAAATGGGCTGGGCCAAACGGGCCAGCTCGTGGCTCAATTAATTGGCCCGGGTGCTGGCCCGTCTAGCCCGATAAATAGTAGTAGGACCGGGTCGACCTTGTCGGTTCGTCCGTCCGGTTACTGTTGACATTGACCAATCAGTGTTGACCGTTGACTAGGTCAATTTTTAATTAAAAAATATTTTTTAATTATAAAAAAATAAATTTTAATAATAAAATATTTATAATATTTATTTTTTTAACTTAAAAATAAAATTATAAATTTATTTTATATAATATAAAAAATAAAACCAGATAAATAAGCCGGATCGGGCTATAAAAAATGCAACCACTGGAAACAACATGCAGAGATCACCATCATCACCCTTTGCTCAATCAGAGAAAAGTCGAGAAGAGGCTAACACCTAAGAACGCCAAGACAACATGGAAAGAAGGACTTCTAAACTTGATACCTTGACAGAAAAAGTCGACCGGCTCACGGACATAGTGTTTGGTATGCAGCATGGAAGGATGCAAGACCACCTACCTTGGTTCATCGAAAAGTCAAATTCGGAACAAACCGTCCCAGGAAGAGACTAGTGTTTTTCATTATAACCTCAACCCGAACAGCCAGAATCATCACTAGCCATAAACACCCCTTGCACCCTTAAAACAACCTCTTGTTTCAGCTGGCCTAGTGAACTATTCAACCCCATCTAGTCAAATCCGGTAGAGGAACCTTAAGGCATACTACCCAAATCAAACAGCCACCAGGAACGTGGTCGGCCACAGCATACGTGGGAGCAGCTAAAGGAAGCCATAATGAGGCATTTTGGCCCATTGGCATCCGAAAATCCTAGTTACTCCATACACCAGCTCTGACAAACAGGTTCTTTAAGTAAGTATCTACCCGCCTTTGAGGAACTTAGGGTCCATCTGTCTCACACCTCATAGAATGATTTGATAGGAAGATTTTGTGGATGGGCTCTCCTGAAGGTTGGCCATGGATGTCATGACATCGAGACCCAGTCATATACAAACAGCATATTTACTAGCAAAGATGTATGAGCATAAATTTTCAGTTGAGCTCAGCTAGCAACGCAACAAATTGAGCTACTCACAGTAGCAAAGCTCAATCCCTTATACAACTAGTAGAACTAGGGGACATGGAGCAGTGAGCATATCAATTTCTAATAGTAATATGGAAAGCTTGAGGCTGGTAGTATTCTAGCTGTCAGTGGTATATATTAATTCTCGATGCCCAAAGGGTCTATGTTTTTAGTTTGACGACAAGTATGAGGGTGGACATAAGTGCTCAACTCGGTTATACTCAATTTCTATCAGCAACCCACTGGAGGAGGAGGAGGAAGAAGGGATAACTGAAGAGGAAGAGCTAGCAGAAGATGCAACATTATCCCATAGCTCCATGAACGGTATGGTTGGACCTCAAACTCTTTGCGTTGTAGGAAAAATTAAAAGACAAGAGGTGTTTGTATTGATTGATTTGGAGAGTACGCACTAACTTTATTTTGGATCACTTAGCTAAGCACCTAAAGCTAGCAGTTGAAAGTGTTTGGCTATTAAAAGTTGACCTAGCGGACGGAAAGCCGCACACAGTGAAGGTCATTCACAAGCAGACTCCCTTGATGGCACAAGGAGTAGAAATGTTGGTGGATGCATACCCTTTTCCCCTAGGAGGTGTGGCTTTGGTCATAGGAATCCCGTGAGCTCGAGAGCCTCGGTAAAGTGGTAAGTGATTGAAGAAATAGGAGATGCATTTCTGCATGAACAGGCAACACTATATTATGGGAAGAATCCGCGGAGGACAGGTTTCTCAACTGACCAGCTTGCAGCCAAAGAACACATTATGTTCACTAAGACTCATGGCTATAGATCAAACAGGAGTGGAGGCCTCCAGCAACCCCAACCTTCTACCTACTGAATTGTAGGAACTCCTGAGGATGTATGCTGTAGTATTCAGGGGCTTTCACCAAGACGCACACATGATCACGGCATTCCTCTCTACCTTGGTGCAGCACCTACCAACATTAGACCCTATAGGTACCTCTACATATAGAAAACAAAGATGAAAGGGCAGTTGCTGAGATGCTCTCTCAAGGTATAATTTGCTCAAGTTGTTCCGCATTTTGATGTAAAAAAGGCCTTTCTCTATGGTGACCACAAGAAAGAGGTATATATGGATATTCCACCAAGTTATACTACACATTCTCAGACAAGAGAGCGAATGTTAATTACAGAAAGCATTGTATGGATTGAAACAAACCTCGTGCATGGTTCGGACGATTTATCACGTCAATGGAAAAGCATGGCTTTAAGCAAAGCAACTCAAAACCATACATTATTTCTAAAACATCAGCAAGAAAAGGTAACAACCTTATGATATGATAATAATAGGGGATGATACGGAAGATATTTCAACATTGCAGAATATTTAGTGTCCGAATTTGAAATAAAAGATCTAGTAAGGTTAAAGTACTTTTTGGGTTTTAAGGTGCCTCGATCAGAAGAAAGTATATTTCTATCTCGAAGAAAATATGTGTTGGACCTACTATCTGAAACAGGGATGCTTGATTGTAAACCAGCTGACGCTGACACTCCAATTATTCAGAATCATGGTTTGAGAGAGTATTCTGATTATATACCCACTAACACGAAGAGATATCAAAGATTAGTTAGAAATTTAATTTATTTGTCACAAACAAGATCAGATATTGCTTTTGCGGTGAGTATGGTGAGTTAGTTCATGCACTGTCCTAACAAAGATCATATGAATGTAGTAGTTAGAATCCTTCGCTATGTGAAATCTGCTCCTGGAAAAGGACTTACGTTCTTTAAAAATAATCATCTTGATAGTGAAGGATATACATATGCTGATTGGGTAGGGAGTGTTTCTGACAGAAAATCTACATCAAGTTATTTTACCTTTGTAGGTCGTAATCTGATCACTTGGAGGAGTAAGAAACAAAAGGTTGTTGCAATATCTAGTGTCGAAGCCGAGTTCAGAGGTATGGACAAGGGATTATGTGAACTTCATTGGTTAAAGAAATTACTTGCAGAAATTGGCTAGGCACCAACATCTGCGATGAAATTATTTTGTGATGATAAAACAGCTACTAGTACTGTTTATAATCCAGTTGATCATGATCGAACAAAACATGTTGAAGTGGATTGACATTTCATTATACAGAAGCTCGACGTCAAACATACAATTTCCATTTGTGAAATATGAAGTTCAACTGGCAACTACAAAGCCTGCATCTAGTAAAATATTTTAAAACTCACTTGATAAGTTGGGCATTCAAGACATTTACGCACCAACTTGAGGGGGAATGTTAGTGTGAGTTAAGCAAAATTATATATTTAACCCTATGTACTAGAATATATATTTTTCTTAGCTCGGCATGACTTATGTGTGATTGTATCTTGAAACAGTAGATTCTTAATCAAGGTTATCAAAATCTCGATTTAAATTTTAAATTCTACGATTTTATATCACGAAAACGATCATATTTCAAGTAAATTTTTTTTTGAGTAAAATCCACCCGGATCCCGATTTAAATCTTAAAATCGGTAAAATTCTGAACCTTTTATAATTTTATACGATTTTACTTTTGAAACAACATTTGTAAGTAACTAAATTTGAAGAGAATTTTTATACATTTAGGGTGTTTTCTGTAAAACTTAAAAAGGTTTGCTATAAAAGTATGATATGATTTTCTATAAAATATAAAGGGGTTTTATAAATTTAAAAGATGTTTTTCTAAAATTTGTAAATGTACTACAATTTTTTATTAAAATATTAGAAATTGTTTTATAAGATTCTTAATGGTACTTAAAAAATTTTATAAGTTTATCGGTATATAAAATCTTATGAACTTATTTTAGAATCTCGATTTTATAATCCTATTAAGCAAAACGATCCTAACTAAAACTCTAATTTTGACAACCTTGCTCTTAAAGATTGGAAATTTCTTAACTGCAAGAGCATTTATTATATGTACGTTATGTTGATTTATGAGAAATAACTGTGATAGAGAGTATGAAAATTAATGAGTACGAAAAATCCCCAAGTTTATGAGCGAGGCACCAATGTTAAATTTCTGAATGGTTAGAAGAAAGGAGGCTTTGAATATTATATTAATTAAGTACTATTTCTAAATAACTACTTTTAATGGTTGTAGTTGAATGCTATTATATTTTTAAATAAGGCATCTATGTAATGCAAACGGCAATATGATTGGCGCCGAGTGTGTGGGTCCAGATGGGTGTGCTTGTAGATACTAAAAGTGTACAATCAATAGAGTTAAGTATGTGACTAGGAAGCGTGATAGTTTAATGTTAACACTAAAAAATTATCTATGTGTTGAAGGGGATATAAGAACTATTCTATTATTTTTTATGGTGTTTCTACTGAGATTATAGAGTTCACATGTGATGGTAATCGTTAAGTATGCCTGTTGAAATGCGAATAGCTTGATCTTGAGCATAAGAAACCAATAGTAATAAGCAATTATTTTATTAGTATCAATGTCGCGAAGAAATGGTATGCGAATGTGTTATGATTCGTGATCACACGAACCGCAGAACTATTCTAATGCTAGATAAACTAGGAAACTAAAGCTAAAACTAGAATAAAATAACTAATTCAATTCATCTTCCATCCTTTATAATGAATACAAGCACTTCTATTTATAACTAAAACTCATAATCAAAGATCTAACTCTACTATAATTCTACTAAGTTAGGACTTCAACCTAATCTGAATACTTAATACTAATCTCTTACCATGCAAGGTAGAGTCTTCTTTTATAAGAATTCATCTCTACATAGATTTCATATTACATAAACAAATACTAGTTTTCTACTAAAACTCAAACACTTCTAATAAAATTCAAATTCCAAACTCTCCTAGAGAAAATACTAGACTTGGATAGCCATGGTGTAACATTACCTCCCTCCCGAAAATCGACCTTGCCCTCAAAGTTGACAGAAATTGATACTTCAGAAGTTTGAATTTAGCCAGACCACCAAAATAAGTATTTGGAGAATATTAGCAAGCATTGTAGGATAACTAACATAAGTTAAGATTCCTTTATTGTGCGTCCAACCAAACTATACTAGAATTAATTATAGGAGAGAATACTCGTCCAAAATTATAAATTTTCAAGATAATCATTATGGTACACGTCAATCAGTGGTTCTAATTCTTAGCAATCTTTTGTGAATTTTGAAAAGGAAGATTGTGTACCTGTGGGTTGACTTGGGTGTTGCATTTGAGGTGTTATTGGTTGGTGTTGATGTTGAGGCATGGGGTATGCCTGTTGTAAGTGCGCTTCCTTAGTGTCCAATATCGAAAGAATTTTTTGATCATTTTCTGAAGTCTTGCGGCACTTCTTGTAACTCTTTAGACATGTATATATTTGAGGGTCTGATAATCGATTAAGCACATCAATCTTCCCTTGAGATTGAGATACGACATAATGTTGCTGGCTTTTATGTTCTTGTTTAGTAGAAATTTGTGCACATAGCTAATGAAATTGTTGGGAATATTGCTCATGTTGCTGACAGTATTGCTAATAAAGATTAAGACCATAGCACTGTTCATAATTTTGTTGATAGTGAACTTGTTGTTGCTACCATTAAGGCATCGTAGTATGCAGCGATAGCGAGGGTGCGATCGACCGTTCCGATACTACTAATTGTTATGATTCATGATCACACAAACCGTGGAACTATTCTAATGCTAGATAAACTAGGAAAGTAACGCTAAAACTAGAATAAAATAACTAATTCAACTCATCGTCCATCCTCTTTAACGAATACAATCACTCCTATTTATAACTAAAACTCATAATCAAAGTTCTAACTCTACTACAAATCTCCTAAAATTAGGACTTCAAGCTAATTTGGATACTTAACACTAATCTTTTACCATGCAAGGTAGAGTATTCTTTTATAAGAATTCATCTCTAAATAGAATTCTTACTACATAAACAAATACTAATTTTCTACTAAAACTCAAACACTTCTAATAAAATTCAAACTTCAAACTCTTCTAGATAAAATGAGGGCCTGGATAGCTTGATGCCCATGGTGTAATAGAATGATCCATTTATACTTGCAAGCCAAGCTATTTAAGTATATATATGTCTCAAAATGTGATGGGTAGGGGTGGGAAATCGGGTTTCTAAGTCGATTTCGGTTCGATACATTTAATAATTAAAATTATGAATATTAATTTCTAACAATAATATATTAAAATTATTAACTATGATATATCTTAAATGAAAAAATATTAATTTCGATAAAATTTATAAATTAAGTAAAAATTAGTTAAATTAGGATATGCTAAGAAATATATATATATATATATACAAATCAAATTCAAATTTTATGCTATTATTTTCTAACTATTAAGTAATACATACTGTATAAATAGTTATATGGATTAAACGGATCAATTTTGGGTCAACTCGAACCCGATCCAAACCCATTAAAGTTTTCGAGTCAATTCTAAGTCGATCCGAAATTAACCCAAACCCGGCTAAGGATTGACCCGAACCTGATTTCTTTTGGGTCAATTTTAGGTCGGGTTTGCGGGTGTGGGTCAGAAATTGTCACACCTAGTGATGGGTAAAGACTAGAGAGAGGTACAAAGATTTTAGCAGCATTATTTGTTTGATCATCACTATTGGGAGGGGACGATGCATACTAAGGTGCTGGGTGCTTAGATAGTACAGTTGAATCTATATGTGATGAGCTTAATCTTCGAGTTAGAAATGACAATTATTGTGAGGTACTTGAACTTCGTAATGAAAAAAAGATATAAATGCAGATATAATATAGACAATGTTTAAGATAATGGGTTTGTCAAAATGTTGCTGATAATTTTATAATATGTTTTAAGCATTGTCTAATTATTTATTACTTATTATTTATTTTAACATCTCATAATTTTTCTTTAATTATTGTAGATGGCTCATGGTAAGATCAAGGTCCCGTGCCGATACAGGTTAAGTATAGCCAATTTAAGATCCAACACCTGATAGTTTCTTGTGCTTCTTAGGAACGACACTTCTAGGCTCATCTTCAGCCATCCAGATACACGTATCAATAATATAGTTGTCAGATCCGGACTGGCCAATCTGGGTTGATCGAAAACTGTCGATCAGGAACCTAACCTAGTTCAGGTTTGCAAAATAACTCGCCCATGCAGTCGACTTGGATTGATCCGGATCAACCCGAGTCTATTTCTTTGTCGTGTTCATTTGGTTCGTCTAGGATCAAGTTCGATCGACTCAACACTCAATAGTCAAGACCCTACCACCACTTCTTCGTCTGCTCTACCACTCCAATTGCTTCCACTGCGGCGACTTATGATCTAGTTGAGTAGATGTAGTATTTCAATGTGCGTATTGTTCTAGTGTGTAACATTTTTAACGGCAGTGAAGCGCATATTAAAGTCCCTCAATCCACTTTCGTCGTACCCTCGTCGCTCTCGATTCCTCTTCTCTCACTCTTCTTCTGTTAGTAATTTCTTTTGCTCTCTATGGCATTTTGTCAAAACTCCTTTGTGCAAACAGAACTTATATCACGCTTTCTTTTCTGAACAAATAAGTGAAGGACACGAGCAAGTAGAGATTGCTTGTGTCAACAGCTATTGCTATTGCAGTGGTTAGCTTTAGCTCCATAGGAGCATTGTTTGTTGTAGCAAAAGCTCAACAAGTATGAATCCAATATTTAGGGAGTGTTCGTAACTCGATCTGCTGCACAGTTAGGTTCTGCTGGCCGTAAGTTAGGTTTATCCGAAATAATAGTAGTTGAATTTGTTGTAATTAGAGATGGTAATGGATTTTGCTTATTTTGGTTTTCTTGGTTAACAGAAAGCTGTTCATGTCAATGCAAACTTCAGATGATTGCTTATCATGGTAGGTTTGAAGTGCAACAAATAAGATGTGCTGTCGAGAATTAAAACATTTTGTTAGTTTTTTTTTTCCTTAATTTTGGTTGTAAGTGTTCCTGCAAACAATTGGTATATGATGTTGTTTATGGTATTACAAGTTTGTCTTTTTATCTTTTCATTTACAATTGATATTTGTGGTTTTCGTAGCCACCCACTATGTTGACCCGGAGGGTCGACCTGCAACCCGTCGACTCGAACATGATTCCTAGTTAACGTTCTGTCTAATTCTACCAACTATGGCCCCAGTGCTGGTAAGTGTACTTTTGTTTTATTAAACAGATGTATGTGTTAACTAATACGTTTCAAAAATATTGGTTGCACTATTTATACATTTCACCTCAAAAGAGCCGTAACATATGGCGGAGTCAACTGCGGATCGGCACTATATACTTATAACTTTCGAAATGGTAAGATACCCATATAATTTAAGGTTGATGCATGCCCGTTGGTGAACACTAGTTTGGCTTACAAGAGAATAAGGGCTTTTGTCTGTACATATACTCTAGTCCATTGTGAAGCCTAGGTTTAGATCCAAAAAATAGAGCTAAAATTGTAAATGAGATATATACACAACTTTCTGTAATTTGGTTATATAGTTATAGTTTATATATATCATATTTATATTTACTAACTCTTCAATTGGTCTTTCTTTCTATAATTTCGGAAAAGTTCGACATCGATTTTGTAAATTCGAACTTGAATAACTACTTACATAACGCACAAGTAACAATACATAATCATTGGAGTATATGACACATCAACACTACAAAAAGATGAAAGGTGGGGAGGCTACAAGGGTCAACTCACCTAATAATTTCAAAGAAAGCGGCTGAGTTTCTGATTGTTGTTACATTGAGAATCCAACATGAAATGTAAGTATAAACTATATTGTATTTACTTTAAGCATGAAATAAGATTTCTTAAATAGATTTGCAAATTATCTTTCTATCTCTATAGGAGACTTCAAGAATTGCTAAAGCATCACATCCTAAATAACTTGATCATTATGCGATGAAAGTGTAAGTATAACAAGTATTTCGCACCAAATGGTAAGTATAATAAACTGCAAAAAGATATACATATATTATTCTTTGTAATTGTATATTATAAAATATATGTATGGTCAAGGACCATTTAAGATATATAAGACAGCATATACCATAAAGGAGTGCTCAGGTAAAGGGGATTTTACCTCAGAAAAAACAGTTATGTAAATAAAAGTTTAAACATTATACGCAATAACAATTTTATGTGATATAGGCATAATAGTAAATTAGTTGCAGGAGATAAATGAGTCAAATACTAGAATATTCTTTCCAAACAAACCAGCTTATGATGTAAGAGCAAGTCATAGAGAGTGTTTTAGGGAATGGATCTAATAACTGTCGTGGTTGGGAACTTAGCCAAAATCACAATGCAAAGATGACCGATCGTTACAAGTATCTAGTCTACAACTCAATTAGAGAGAAAAAGGTAAGAACGAGAAGGCATGAATGAAAAATTAGTACTCTCCAGTAAAAGGTCTCTAGAGTGAGTACTGTTTAGGAGGAATGATAGATAGCGAAAGCAGTACAACGAACTCACATTTGATGTAGTTTATGAAACGTCAAATGGAAAGACAAGATTCGTGTTTAGGTAAATACTTTCTCTACTGATTATTTATTTATTTTTTTATAACTTCAAAATATTGTTATAAGATTCTTTATTTATTAGCCACAACTTATTGGGTGAATCTATGATTCATATGAAATCTAGAATTATTTAGATTTTAGTATAAAATAGTTAAGTTTAAGAGAACTTATGGGGTCAAAATAGAGAATAATGTACGAAATGACACACAATCAGAGCTAGCACAACCGCATTCGCAAGTTTTACGTGTAGAAAAATCAAAGTTTAAGGTCTAACGAGTAAATAGATCAAGCAAGTTTGTCTTTTAAAAATTTTATTATAGAATAGTTTAACTTAAACAATAGGAGTCAAATTACCAAATGAGGCATGAAATGACACGAAATCAATGTTGACATGACATGCTCCACGAGTGTGACGTGCAGGATTAGAATCAAAGTTTGATGTTTGACGAGTAAGACAGGAGCAAGTTAGCATTTTAGGTTAGAATAGATTAGTTTAAAAAAATATGAGGAGTCAAAACAATAAGATATGAAATGACATGAAATAGACATGACTGGCTTCGTGAGTGAGACGAGTAGGAAAAATCGAAATCAAATTTCAAGATCCGATAAGTAAGGGAAAAGCAAATTTGTGTTGTAAAGTATTTACTATCGCATAGCTTAGATTAAAATAATACAAGGGGTCAATTTATAGAATACTCCATGAAATGGTACCAAATCAGCGTCAACGTGACCGCCTCAACAATAGCGACGTGTAGGAAGAGTTGGAATCAAATTTCAAGATCCAACGAGTAATATAGAACCGATTTTGCATCTTATAGATTTGACTATATAATAGCTTATGTTAAAACAACCTAAAGAGTAAAAATATAGAATAATTGTAAAATGACATGAAATCAAAATCGACATGACCGACACGATGAGTGTGAATCACATTTCACGGTCTTAGAAGTAAAATGCACGCAGTTTTACATTGTTGAGGTTTTGTTATAAGTACACTACAAGTACTTCAGTTATTCAATATGTAATCACAAATACATTGTTCAAATTTTGTAAACACTTTTACTTGTTCTATTTTAGATACATGATTGTATGGTTTTATTTGGAGAGAAGTGCTTCCTCAACAGTTGGAGCTTTTGCTAGTTAGTATTTGATTGTATTAAATTAATATATAATATAGTACTATTTTTAATTTCTTGTACCAAAATAATAATATAATTAGTAATGTTGTATTATAATTACTAAATTATTAATAATTAAATTATATACGTACTATGCTGGGACCAATACTACGGGCATGCTGAAGTCTTTAACTATGCTTACATGAGTTATTTTAATCCCACAACAACTCTTCGGCAGTTTGTAGAGAGCAACAAGAAAAGAATGAAGATTATGTTACTGAACACTTCGAGCGGATCGTCGATGATCATGCATACATCATGAAAAGAGCAGCAAAAGTATACACAAGGAATGTGTTCAACAAGTTCAAACAAAAATATAATAAAGTTGTTTCTGACAAAGAAGATAGTGACGAATGCAGGACCTACACTTATAGGATCCGGGTGCCCAATGATCAACGATTGTGGAGGGTGGAGTTCAACAGATTAACAAAAGAAGGTCACTACGAATGCAAACTTTTCAGTTTCTAGGAATTCCTTGTGTAAACCTTATCAAAGTTTTCATGTTGCTCGATATGGACATCCTTGATCACTTTATTCTTAAGAGATGAATGAAAGCGACTAACAAATATAGAGGCGATAATATCGGAAGACCATTGAGTGGCCATGATGCTTTAGACCTAACGAGAACTATGCAACTCTCTATGATTGTCTATGGCATACAAAGCGGGCACGATCGATGAAACCTTCCAGCTAATGTGGCAGCATTTACAGAAGCTCTCTACTGCAGAAGAAATATAAGCAGTCTGGCGTTCTTGAAGTCCCTAAAATTCCTTCAATTGTCGATTCATGCACGGTTGATGCCGACACACAAGACCCTGTTAATGCCTTTGTAATAGAAAATTTGAATACGAACATTTCACAAATAAAGGAAGACCCAATATGGATAGCCGCTTTTCCAATCGCAGTGGTAAAAAAAAGAGGTATGGAGAAAGCTACTGCGAAAGCTAACACAAAGAAGGAGGAGATTTGCTTGCTGTAATAAGACCGGTATCAAGCATAACAAACATAATTGCCCTACAAATTGAAATAGAATAGAGGAGCAGCTTGCTCCGACGCTGGAGATGAGACGATTTGTCTTTAGGAATGCATACTTGTGGGGCTCGCCATTAGCTTCGCGTATGCATACACTACTGTAACATACTTTCACACTCATCAATTTTCGAAAAATTCTTTATGACATTCTTGAATAAATTAATTCAGTGGCTAGATATTTCTCTATAGAAATGAATTCAATTTCATGTACTAAGGATTACTTTTCTTTTTGACATACTTGTGAACTTTTGAAACTTTAGATATGCGCCTCGGGCAATCATGTTTTTGGAATTGTGCGACTATCTTGTGGACTTGTGCGACAATAAAGTGTCCCGGGCTCCATTGTAAAGCATCGTTCGGCAACTATGATCGCACAAGATTGCACAGTGTCATATTTTGGTCACACAATGTGACACCTACGTTTGAGCTTTTGAAGCTTTAAATATGCGCCGTGGGTAACCATGGTTTGGAATTATGCAACTATATGCGACCATCTTGTGGAATTGTGCAACATTTAGTGACCGCGGACTCCTTTATAGAGTGTCATATTCTGGTCACACATTACTAGGCAAGGCTAGACACGGGTCACATGGTATGGCAAAGATGCCGGTATGCCTCATGACACCTGCAGTCAACTTAGGCTTAGAGGTAATGTCGATGCGTATGGATTTACGTTTGCATCTTCCTAAGATTATTGACTTATTTTGACGTAAATTAGCCCTTTCTATTGTTTTCGTTTTCGCTACAGCACCTGGATGCGTGTATATATTGGCTGCAAAAAAATCTTGCCAAGCCAGGAGCATCTAGTCTCGAGTGTTTGGTCCTCGTCTCATTTTTTGGATAAGGAGTCATATGCCATGTCTCTCCTGTTAAGATCTTTTCTCGTTATTATAGTTAATGTTGTTAAATTCTATTTGCATGTTAAACGTAATTTAGTTGCATACACTACACTATAGATGGGGCTATATTTTGAGTATGAGAAATATCTTTATGACATGAAGAAAATGATGGAAAAGGCCAAGAAACCAATACAAGTAGTCAAAGCAGATGTCCCTGGCCGATTTAAGCCCATGAGTCCCGACCTATATGAAACAGTATTGGGATTCCTTCCCCAAGGGATTGACTTCCCGCAGCATTCATGGATTGAGAAAGACAGCATTGTCTTTGTTGTGAACGTTACGAACCAGCACTGGATTGCATTCGAGCTGCTATTGAAGGAGCACAACATATGCATATACAACTCATTGAAATCAGTTTGTGGTGTATGTTTAGGTTTTTTGTAACGAAGATTGGGAGCTGAATTAAGAAATAATACAGACAAGATTTGGAACAAAGAACGGCTGTTTATTTATAATGCACCAATTAATACAAAACAATTTACTTAATCACTAATGTCTCAATTCTCGTACATAGATTAATGTTCAAACTAGATTCCTCATTTAGGGATTAATTAATTAGGGTCATAGGAGATTAGAAATGTAGAAAGATTATACCTTGGTTATAGGAGATTTGATACTAGTAGAGGATTTGAAGGTGGAACATCAAGGGACTTGGATAATTAGTAATTGAAGATGGAAGACCAACGAACTTGGGACATTAATAATTGGAAGATCAAAGGTTAATAGTGCTCGACTGTTTACGTTTCAACTGGAAGATGTAAGGCCAAACCTATTTAGGAAGATTAATCGTCATCTTGGGCACTATATATACAAAGAGTGGCGTTATCTCTGATAATCGGACCATCACACCTTTCCTTTGAGAAAACATCCATCAGCTCCTTCTCTATGCATACAAAAAACTGATTGAATTGAACTTGTCAATCGATCATCACGTGGAAGTGTTGAGAAAACATCCATCAGCTCCTTCTCTATGCATACAAAAAACCGATTGAATTGAACTTGTCGATCGATCATCACGTGGAAGTGTTGAGAAAACATCCATCAGCTCCTTCTCTATGCATACAAAAAACCGATTGAATTGAACTTGTCAATCGATCATCACGTGGAAGTGTTGAGAAAACATCCATTAGCTCCTTCTCTATGCCTAAAAATACCGCTTGAATTGAGAATTTGAATCATTTTTTTTTGTCGCTATCATAAAATTTAGGTATCCACTTGTTATCCGCTAATACCCTCAACCAAGAATATCGACTATGTTAACGACCTACCAACTTGAGCAGGGTTACATGATAGGTCGATCCTGTATTCGTGATTCGAATAGTCAACAACTTTGGGTTTAGGTCGATAGCATGGACGATATTCTTTCATTGCGTTGTTTTATACATTGATAGTAGGTGGATACCCAAATGCTACAACTTTGAAATGGCTTTTCATTTGAAATTCTTTGTTTCCAAATTAATGAAATTTACGTAATGAATCATTTCAACTGTCCATCAAGGACAGCAATAGTTAGATATTTTTGTGAAATTTCAGTATTTCTGACGAAGTAAAAGACACTACAACTATATTAGAAATTCTTTATTTAGCGTGTCATTGTACAAATATTAGGAGGACAAGTTCGTGAACCGAGGAGAGCAAAATAATATTTTCTTATAAATTTTGGAGATCATGTGAATTGAAATTGAAATATTGAGTGAAGACTTTGATGTTCACTCCACATCAGTCTATTCACATTATTCCATCAGGCTCAACCAAGCATTAGTGGCGCACAGTCTAGTAAGTGCCATATTATAAGTTGTTTAGTCACTTTACTATTAATAATTACGTACCATCGATAAGCATTGTATCACTACTGGAGTACTGCGAGAGGGTCTCGGGATATGAAAAGTGGAACATTAGACGAAACATACAGCTAAATATTAATGGTGAAGTCGAAAGCGAGATGAACGCACAAGCTCAGCCAACGTTAGTGGCGCATTCTAGGAAACCAACGCACCGCCTCACAAATATCAGTCTATATATGGGTGGGTTTATGAATTTCAACCATGGTCGACCAACTTCGGGTAAGTTCTGTCAAGGCACGGAATGAGGTCAACAACTAAATATAATAGTTAACGCGCATAGACGTTATTGATACGAGTTGATAGTACCATGTACTTGTACGTCGATTGATTGCAGAAACTGTAAAACCTTTGTTTCTAACACCAATGAACAATTTAAAATGCTATTAAATATAGATTGCGTGGAGAGAAACATTGTTACTACCTACTTCAAGCATTATTTGTTAGATGAATGAGTATAATTGAGGGGTATGGCAATCAAATTATAAATGAACACTTAAACATATTAGAACACTTCTAGGCATGCACATGAATATATTTAAACTTACAAGCCAATAGAAACACTCTCACGTAAAAATTTTTCCACTCCTCCACAAGTGCAGTAGGGCTTAGAGACACATTGCCCATACCAGTCTATGAAGTAGGTTCAGGCGTTCGGTAGCCGAGAAGTTCGACAGCTTGCTTGATCCTAAATTGTGATACCTTTCCTTGAGTGATTAATCTCATGTCTTTACTGACGACTATTCTAGATACATCAAGGCGAACACTTGTAATGACCGCTGCAGCAAAACAAGCACTAATAGTTAGACATTCACATGTGTGAGCAGCAACTTTAGTGATATATATCCTACAAGTGAACACTCAACAACCATGTACCTGTTCTCCTGTTGCGGAATGTCGACATAAACTACTTTCCGGGCAGCTTTGGAGTAAAGGCCAGAAGACTCCAACAAGGGATTGAGTCTTTTCAGCAGGAAGTCGAGCACTCCTTCCACACTTATATTTTTTTAAACTTTTGTTTTTATTTCTTGACTTCATTCTTGCAAGTAGCATAGCTTCTATGGCTTCGCGTGATTGTGATGAGTAACATCGTTTGATATATCCATCAACTTCATCTACGTTATACTAGTTGACTACACGAGGCATCAACAATCATGCAGCCAACCTCATCAGAATTCGACAGACTGTCTCGAGAAGTGGCAGCAATATGGAGGGAGGTAGCGGATTTGAAGAGCGTAGTTGATGGCGTTACGAAGTTTGAGATGAACGCCCTTGCAAAATAGATCATCATGGTTTCTGTAGATATAAATGTCCTCAGCATGATGGAGATGGTCGGGATGTTGCACATGACAAGTGGCGATGATCCAGAAATAGGCCTGCCAAAACGGACATAACATATGCACAATCTTCTAAGAAGCCAAAGGAAGAGGACGTGCCTAGCATTGAGGTATTCGTTGTATTTGACTATTTGTGTAACCCTGACCACATGCCATGAAAAGGCGATGTCGTCCGGTTACGATAATGGTTGAAGGACCAGATGAAGAAGAACACTCAGGCAACTAAATTTGAATGAGCTAAAGTATTTTGGTGGTTCTTCGTTCGACTCTTGGCACCTGCAATGTGCTTAGGCGCAGAGGTAATGCTGATGTGTGTAGATTTGTGTTTGCGTCATCCTAAGATCATTGACATATTTTGACATAAAATTACCCTTTCATGTTTTTCTTTTTTCCCGCAGCACCTAGATGCTTTTGTGAATTGGCTACGAAAAAATCTCGCTGAACCAGGAGCATCTGATCCTTTGTGTTTGATCCTCAACTTATCTTTTCCGGTAAGGAGTCATACGCCATCTCTCTTCGGTTAAGATGTTTTGTCATTATTGTTGTTATTATTGTTAAAGTTTGTTTGCATGTTAAATTTAATACAGTTGCGCACACTATGCTGCAGATGGGGCTAATATTATGAGTATGAGAAATATCTTAATGAATGAAGAGAAGGATGAAAAAGGGCAAAAAACCAATACAAGCATTCAAAGCAGATATCCCTAGCCGTTTGAAGCCTATGGTTCCTGACCTATACAGAATAGTATTGGCATTCCATCCCAAAAGGATTGACTCCTCTGAGTGTCCATTGACAGAGAAAGACTGTGTTGTCTTTGTTGTGAATGTTAGGAATAAGCACCAGACCGCAATCGAGCTTCTACTAAAGGAGTACACCATAAGTGTGGAAGGAGAGCCCGACTTTCTGTTGAAAGGACTCGATCCTTTGTTGGAGTCTTCTGACCTCATGTTCAAAACTGGCTGAAAAATAGTTAATGTTGACATTCTGCAGCAGACGAACAGATATGTTTACTACTACAAAAATAATCATTACCGATCAAATAAATTTAGTCAGCAATAATATAATATAATTACTTTACTGACTAAAACACATTTTAGCCGGAAAATTAGAACATATCACCGACCGAATTGTGATTCAGTTCTAATGTTTATTAATTTACCGAATGAATTATGGTTCGGTTGGTAATTAATCATAATCAACCTGAGCAAACCAATCCCAGCCATTTCCTCCCCCTCCTGCTAGGATTTTGCCGGAGTTGTTGTTTCACTGAATCTTGAGATTTTGCGGGCGTTTTGCTATTGCTATCCTTTCTGGTAGCTCCATTCTGCTGATCTTGAGATTACGCTGGTAGTTCTGCTGTTGCTCCTCCTACTGCTAGCTTCATCTGTTTCGCTGATCTTGGGATTTCACTTATCTAGCTTCGGAGCCCTCCACCGCTGCCATCTCTTCGCCACCAAGCCGAGGTCAAAGCTTTCCAAATCTTATTTAAAATCTCTCGCCAATTTCTCTGGTGGCTTTCTATAACTCTCCTCTCTCTACCTCTACATCTGTCTGCCTCTTTCTTTTGATTCACGTTTTAGGATTGTTAATAACAATGAAATCTATACATTGATTAGGCTAGAAGCATTGAATCAAGACAAACTGAACAAAAGGATATTTCATTGATTTTGAGTTGTAGATTTGTCTTATTTGAGCTGATCTGAAAAAAATCGAGGGTAAGATTTTCCCTGGCTGTGGTTAGATTGAAGTTGAGAGCCTATCTATGAATTGAGAAAAATGGATGGAAAATTCGATAACTTGAGAACTTATGGACTGAAAATTTGAAGTCTTTCTAAAATATATTGGTCTAGGTTTGTAGTCTGCTCTACGACTTTAATCGACTTCCTCCTGCTATTGTTGTACTTTGTGCAATGTCATAGTTAGACCTTAATCAAAATAACAGCATTTCAGCAACAGATGTATAATAATGAATTCTAATTCGTTAATGCACTTGGTACTTGTTAGTTGTTACAGAGATGATTTGTTCAATGTAATAAAAACTATGCTGTTTGGCTCAGCTTGCCAAACCAAGCTATTAGCTCTGTTAGGTTTCACGACACATGTCATTGTTTATTGTCTAGTTTGAGCTCATGTCTTCTCTCTTTGTCAAGTTGTCCGGACCCTCTTTCACCTTTTAATCAGCTGCTATCTTTTTTACTATATATGCTTATGTAGTGCTGAATTTATGTGCAATAGGTTAATGAGTGTTGCCTTCCCATAATTCCGACAGATGAATTGAAAATTTTACTCAAACATATCCCTACATGTACAAGTGCATGTGTTGGATATTGATTATTATTATTATAGAGTCATACATAAGACATAAAGGTTTTGGGAAATGTTTATGTGATTGTGCCTTTTCTGCTGGTGTATGAGTAGGCGAAGTTTCTTTTTCTTTATCTTGGTGTGAGAATGACAATTTCTGGAATGCATGTTCATTAAACACAACATTACAAACAAAGAACAACTTTGAGTCTTTAATGGAGAACAGTATATACATTAATATCTATATCCCTATATCTATACGTGTATATTATCATATGCATATCCCTATATATACAAAAAGCAATTTCTACAAGTGGACTCCTAATATCATATGTCATATTATGTATTACATTATATGTGTTGGAAGATTAAAAGAGCATGCAAGATTAAATTCTTTTTATTGCTAGAAAAACTTATCATCTTACGTATATGACAATGAATTAGTTAGTGTACAATTTTGAAAGTCGGACTAACTTTTAAAAATCTCCACGAAGGATGAATAAGAGTTGGATGTATAATTCCGACAAACTGTCGAAGGAGAATACAAATGGAGTCCGCTCTTTCATGCTATTTGCTAAAAATCATTTACCAAATACTGGTGAAATGCATTGTCCATGCCGACGCTGTTTGAATAGATATTCAAACACGCTTAATATATTGTACACATTTACTTGTGAATGGTTTTATGGCATATTACACGACATGGAACCTTCATGGAGAACTCACTTATCGAAGTAATTGAGTCTTGGTTCTCATATAGATGAAACCGGGATGAGATTTTGTGAAGACGAAGAATATGATGAAATGTTTGAAATTTTGGAGTATATACGCAGGGGTAGTGTTGTGGAGTTAGAGATCCCTCAAGGAGCTATAGAGGGTGAGACTCGTCAGCCATATGGTGGTGAAGGGTCAGAACCAGTTGCGGCAGATGATTTTGACAGATATAAGTTACTTGAAGATGTCGAGAAGCCATTATATGAGTTATGTATAATCTCAAAATTATCATTCCTCGTAAAATTGCTTCATGTTAAGGTGCTTTACCATTAGAGCAACAAAAGTTTTAATATGCTGCTTGACTTTTTGAATGATTCTTTTCCAAAAGGGCATTTAATTCCTTCGTCCTACTATCAGTGTCGTAAGGTTCTCAAGGAGTTAGGCTTGAAATGGGAACCTATTACTGCATGTGAGAATGGTTGTGTTCTTTTTAGAAAGGAGTTGATAAATGAGGAGAAATGCCCTGAATGCAATGCATCAAGATGGAAGGTTAATGATGGAACTAGTAAGAAGGTTCCCAAAAAAGTTCTTCATCATTTTCCATTAGTATTCATATTGCGACGATTTACATGTGAAGGAACACGCCCTAGATATGAGATGGCATAAAGAGAAATGTGAAGATAATCTTGAATTTCTAAAACATCCTACAGATGCTAATGTTTGCAAGGTTTTTGATGCGAGGTATCTTTGGTTTGATGATGATGCTCGAAACTTACGGCTTGACTTGGCAATCGATGGATTCAATCCTTTTGGTGACATGAGCAATGACTATAGCTGTTGGCCAGTTATGGTAATGCCGTACAATAAGCCTCCATGGATGTGTATGAAGGAGCATATTTTATAATGTCACTTTTAATTTCTAATAAGAAGGCACCAGGTAGAGATATTTATGTTTATCTTCAGCCACTAATGAAGAGTTGAAGAAATTATGGGAGAACAGAGTTCCAACATATGAAGCCATTTCAACACTATATTCTAATTACATACAGTTGTTCTATGGACTGTAAATAATTTCCTGCATATGGTGTTTTATCCGAATGTAGCACAAAAGGGTATTTGGCATGCCCCATTTGCGACAAATACACTTATTGTGTAAACTTAAAGATTAAATTGGTATTTCGGCAATCACCACTATTTGTCGAGCAATCATCTATACAGAAAGAGTAGAAATTCAATGGAAAGCAGGAAGCAGCACCGCCACGTCCTACATTGTCGATTGATGAATTGTTAGAATAGATGGAGATTGTCAAAGATGTGAAGTTTGGGAAGCCTCCATGTAGTAAGAAGAGAAAACACACCCCTGAAGAGCTTCATTGGACCAAAACAAATATGTCTTTTTTTGGAACTACCGTATTAGAATGATCTCACAATTTGACATAATCTTGATGTCATTCATATCGAGAAAATATTTCTGATAACATTCTGAGAACTTTATTGAATGTGGACAAAAAGACAAACGATACCTAGAAGGCTAGTTGGGACTAAGAAGATTAGGGTATACAACGTGAGCTGCATACAAAAAAAATTGGATAGAGATAAGCGGGATAAACCGATTGCAGCGTACAAACTACACCTCAAGAAAGAAAGAAATTTTGTGGATTTCCGAAGTTTGTAAGATTTACTGATGAATATGCTGCAAATATTTTGAGGTGTGCAAATATGGTGAATTGTAAACTCTCGAGATTGAAGAGTCATAATAATCATGTTCTATTGCCGCTTACTGTCTATTGGATTGCGTGGTTATCTCAAAAATGATGTGCCAAGACATTAAGATTGGATGAATTGAAAGAGCTACAATAGAACGTTGTGATTATTCTTTGCCAGCTCGAGATGATCATACCATTGGCATTTTTTGATATCGTTGTACATCTAATTGTTGAATTGCCGGAAGAAGCTATCGAGGGAGGCCTTGTCCACTATAGATAGATGTATTCTGTAGAGGTGAAATTTCATTATCGGAATCTCATAATTCTCTTTTTCATTACCTCTATTGGAATCTTACAAATTTTCCTTATAATTTAGGGCTCTTGGTACGCTTAAGGCGTCTGTTCGTAATAAAGCACGTTTAGAAGGCTCAATGGCATAACCATATACAGTGAATGAGTATCTATTTTTTTGCTCTAGATACTTCTTAGGGATGCAAACTAAATTCAATCGACAAGAACAATATACCAATTGAGAGAAGCATATGGATAGACCATTATCTATATTTTCTCAGAAGGTCCGACCCATAGGCAAGTGTTACGTTATGGGCCATCAAGCTCTTACCATGGCCCACTATAGCATAAATTGTATTTAGAACTTTAGAGTTTTGAGATTAAGAGTTTCATTAGAAGACTAGTGTTAAGTGTCCACGTTATGTTTAAGTCCTAACTTTAGTAGAGTTATAGTAGAGTTAGAGTTTCACTTACAAGAAAAAAACTCTAGTTATAAATAATAGTGCTTGTACTCATTAAAAAGGAGGAAAAAAAGAATTGAATTAGTTATTTTATTCTAATTTTATCTTTTAGTTCTTTAGTTTATCTAACATTAGAATAGTTTTACAGTTCGTGTGATCACAGAGTAGTGATACGATTCTCCTCACAGAGTAGGAAAACAATTAGCATGTTGGTTTGTTTTAAATAACTACAACGAAGTGGTTCCATATCTCAAGTAAGTATTTAGAATCTTAAAAATACAATATTTTTGGCGCTTATTAAGCATAGCTTATAATATATCTAGTGGCCTACCAATGTTCATTTACAGTAAGCAGGAGGAAACTCTTAGAAAGGGGAGCCCTCTTAACTTAGAAACAAGGCAAAGATATGTATTTCCTACGTGGTTCAAAAATTGAGTATGAAATGCTATATGTATTAATTGATATGAGATTTTATTTATTGTCACCATACTTTAATAAATACTTATTCCATATATGTTTTAATTATAAATAAGACATATTCATGCAAACTACGAAAGAGATCACAAATGATCTATATTCGTTAGCCGTGGGTCCAGATAAACTTGAAATTAGGTATTCTGAATACATCATCAATGGGGTGAAATTTCTAACAAACAAACGCGAACGTCGTTTATTGACTCAAAATACTAGAATTTGTGGAAGGGGATAATAAAGATCAAGTTTTGAATGTCGATAGTGTTTTGAATGAAGTCTTGAGTTTAACATATCCTAGGGGCTTCAAGTATTTTTATTCAAATATGAATGGTTTGATTTAGAATAAAGAAAACCAATTAGGATTGGTGATGACTTTACCGGCATCAACATTACAAAGAGGTGGTACCAAATGATCCATTCGTGTTTCCTAAAAATGTGACTTAGGTGTTTTATGTTCCTGATATGAAACAAGACAATGACTGGGTTGTTGTACAAAAATCACAATCGATATTTATTTCATCCCTTATTGTTTGGAGGGGACAGAGATGAAGAAGAGACAAATGTTGGTGATGATGCAATCATCGCAGATAATGATGCCTACCAAGAAATGGAATGTTCAAGCGTAAGAAATAGAGATGATAACATAGAAATTGATCAACTAAATAAGATAGTTGAACTTGATCATTAAGTGATTTAAGTTTTGGAAGACGAAAAAGGCATTCATCATGGTGATGGTCAAAATGAAATGAAAGCTCAGACGAGTATAACCGTCGTGATAATGATTGCAATTGTATTGTAAGTTGCATGTGAGATTTAACTCCATTCTATATAATTTTCTTCATGTACTTAAGTCTAGACCTAAGTATGTTTCTCAATACAGCTCTTTGTATACAGGTGCTTCCTATTAATTTATTTTCATGGCTCCCACATTATCTTAGCAGAAGACGATTCTCGCTACAAGCATTTCAAAATACCGCTGATATGGAAACTTAAGATGCTAATGGCTCTATTTATGATAACTGTTTTTTAAATTAAATTATATTTACTAATTATTGCACCTAACTATAATCCTCTACATAAGGTCTGTTGACACACAAAGGCAATGTTCACGTGCTGGTAATAGATAAAGTGAGTTAGAATTGTACATACTGAGAAATATGAAAAAAGTTAAAGTTGATATACTAGATGGCATATGGAGACCAGTCGTTGAACATGCTAATTGGTACGCAAAGAAGATGGCTTATTTAATTCGTACTTATGCTCCCGTAAAGAATATTAAAGGTTGGAGTAAGGTTGACAAATTTATCAAGATCGAAATTTATTCTATGATGGCTGTAAGTATCTTAAAGTTTGCATAATATACATCATTATAGGTTAGAATTTGTTACAAGTTTTTTTTTTATCATCATAGGATAAGTTTGGGTTGGATTTGTTTGATCTTCGGACTTTGATATGTTTACCTTCTACTAGATCCGAGGGTACAAGGATTGGCATTATGAATGCCATGACTACTTTCGTAGTGTCAGTGGTGGAGACAAGGCTTGAGTAATCCTTATAAGGACTTCACTGTTAATGCAACTCGGCGTGAAAAATGGATCTAGCTATGCCACATGTTTGATTCGTCAAAATGGATCATAAGATGGGTTTATTTAAATTTACCTTTAAGTTTCTTTACGTCATTATTGCTTTTGTAAAATTTTGTTGTTTATATGCAGAACAAATCAAAAAAAGCAAAAGGTGTCATGAAGAATAACAATAAGTATACAGTAGGCTCACACCCCTTTACATCCATATAACTGGAGAAGGTATTTCTTCTATGATTTTATAATTAATTGCATAGTTTTGTTTAACAACAAAAAGATAAGGACTATGATAATTAATTGGGAACTTGATTCTCTTAACAAATTTGCGAATGCAAATTGTATTAATTTCTACAAGGAAACGAATGTTTCAAACATAAAAAGTAAGAAGGGGACCTCGGTGTCGGAGGAGTCGCACTCAAATTAGGTAAGTTATGTGCTTTCATAATTTTTAAGCAATTAACCATAAGAATTAGGGTTGCAAATATACTAACAAATTGTGTTTTAATGAAATATAGAATCAAATGAAAGAGATGTAGGTCAAGTCCCACGAGAACGGGAACCCCGTCGATGACGAGGAGATATGCCTATCGGTGCTTGGGGTAGACGTGGATATGTAAGTTATGAAAAATAGGAGATAGCACCCGTTTCGCTGGTTCCTCAAGCCAAGATTACGAGAATAAGTTTTTGCAAGAACGGATTGTTACCTTAGAAGAAACAAATGAAAGATAATAGGCAGAGCTTGAAAAGCAACAAGCTGAACCTCTTGAGACTAGACAATGTCCCATGTGAAAATTAAAAAAAGTATCATTTCTAATGGAGATGTTTGGAAAGCTTAAAAACGCTACTGGACCACGTACAAAGTAAGTTCATTATTTTTTCCTATTAATAGTTCATTATATTTTTTATTGTGGATTAGTCTTATTTTATTTCTGCTAGAGAAGAGATATATGTTTATGGCTTACCTAAAATTGTTTATCATGTGGATTAATTCCAGTGGGGTAGTTTCATGAAATCGTTTGGCAGTTGAAACTTTTGCTGTCATATAATTACTTGGCATTGCATCCTTCAACTGTGGCACCTTTTTCTTCAAATCTTACCAGTCATTATATTTATTTCTAGAGTTTGATGCGTTGTATCATAATAATTGAAGCGAGATTCATGAATACCATTCTGTATTCACTTGAGTTTGAATCACCATTTTAACAATTTCACCAAGTCAATGAGAGTAATGGTTCATAAATTGGTTAGTGTTTTCTAAGACTTACCAAGATTTGTAATGCATTCATAGAAGCTATATACAATGTTTAAGCACTTGGGCTAATTGCTTCATCCATAGAAGGTATATTCAATACTCTGGTACATTGATCAGGTGCAGCACAACCTCTCCTGATGTATGACATATACTGTTCCTTTTTGCAGATGCCTACTACCAACCCAACTGCCTTCTACCTATTGATTTGGTGGATTAGCATTTGGTGCTCTTTGACAGCACCTTCTTGAGCCCTATGCAGCAGTCTGGCTTTTGTACCTTAGATGTTGAGCTCGACTGCACGTATGACAAGCAAAGTGACAAGCCTATCAACTGGTGTATGCACTGCCATGATCTTTCATTTCTTTTTCATATTCAATGAATGTATGTGGTGGTTCAGTTAAGACGCAACTCAAAACTGAATTGTAATTGGTTTAAGGATTTAAATAAACATGTGTTTTTAATTTTTCTTTTTTTTCCGAATTGATGTGTTGAAAATTGTGGTTAATGTAGACTCAAATTTGTACTTGGGTGTTGTTCAGTGCTGAATTATGTGAATGGATTGACCGTTGTTGTGATAAATAAAAACAACTACTATTGGTGCATTCATACAGCTTACCGACTTACGTAGTAGTCAGAAATAAAATAATCTACTTTGCCAATGGATAAAAAAGTCGGTAATTACCGACTAATATAAACAGTAGATAATTATCGACAAATTTAAACAGTGTCTGATTGATAAATTTAGTCTATAATTTTTTGATTGCTTTCTCAGTCGGAAATGCCGATCAGAATATTAAGTTGGTAATTTCCAAACTATACTATCATTCAGTAATTTGTGACTCAAATAATTCGGTCAATATTTTATTGTATCTTGCCGACTGAAGTGTTTAGGGAGTCGAAAAATTGTTTACCTATCGGTGTTTGCTTACAGTTCACCTACATGAGCTTTTTCAGTCGGTATTTCTAGTAGTGGTTGTTGTTGAAAGTTCATTTGTGGGAGGTATATTGCTAGAGTTGCTGCTAGGAAATGTGAATGTCTGACTCATATTAATATTTGTCTTGCCGCAATAGTGATTGATGGATGTTCGTCCTGATGCATCTCGATTATCAAGCCGTCAGTAAAGACGTTAGATTAATCACACAGGACAAAATAACATAAATGAGGATCAAGAAAGCTGCCGAACACTTTGGCTACGGAACGCTTGAAGCTATATTAGAGACCGAAACAAGTAATGTGTTTCTGACCCCTACTGAACTTCTAGAGTTGCAGGAAAATTTTGCGTGAGAGTGTCTGTTGACTTGTACATTTAGAGATATTCATGTACATGACAATTTTATTGACACAACCCTCACTCAGTCTACTCATTCACTTGACACATAATACTAGAAGTAGGTAGTGACGACGTATCCCTACACAGCTTGTATTTAATAGGATTTCAAAACTGTTGATTAGTGTGAGAAACAAAGGTTTTGCGCGGGAAATCAAAACTTGGTCAACATGAGCTCTTTAGCATAAGCGAAATACTTAGGCTGTTGGAATTGACAAAACAAGCGCAACATATTTACATTAAGGATGATTAAACCTTTCAATAAAGATCGTTGACCTTTGCTGCAAAAGGGAAAGGTAGATGCATGTAATTGAGAACACAAGTCGCATTCAATACACATTATTTTTTTGAATTTTACTAATGGAAAACATCATTGAGAGTGAGAAAAAATCCTTACGAGGAGCCATAGACACGACACGATAATGACGTCACAAGATTATACGATGACAGCATTATCGCCTCTACCCAACAAGGAACGTCGATACATGTTGATGTTATATTTTTATTTATTTATTTATTTCTATTTTTGTGTGAGCTAGCATCAATTCTCTATCAAAATACAACAAGCTCAAATAGCACGCACATAGATAAGCATTCTTTTATTATAGTACGGTCTTTAAACGACTCCTCAGATTCAGCCTGAACTTGGAATATATAGACATCGCCAGCATTCAAGTTACGCTCATCATGCTAGCCTTTGCTCTATGTACGGTCTTGTGAAATGCACAGCAATCATCTAGTGTCGAAGTTGAAAAGTAGACGAACGCACATGCTCAACCAAGCGTTAGCGGCGCACCATCTAATAATTTCATATTTACGATGTGTTGATGAAGTGGTGGATGGCACAAACCTTAATGACGCCGACATAAGGTTTATGTTAGCTATCCTTAGGTGTAAGAAGCACAGGATCCTCCTACAATTTAATTTTCATGAAACAAAAATGATGCTAAGAAAAAAAGGTTGTCAGTATCTCAAGATTATGCTTGCTTCATACTAGTATAATCTGGAGATACTAATAGCCTTTTTTCCTTGACATCGTTTTTCTTTCATGAAAATTAAATTGCAGGGGGATTCTGTGCTTCTGACACCCGAGGACAACCAACAAAAACCTTACGTTGGCATCATTAAGGTTTGTGCCGTCCGCGACCACATGCCATTATAACGTCCGCATTGGATCAACGAAGGTAGTTGTCAGAGGTGATAACGATATTTACTCAATAGTACTCCTTTCGGTTGCAGTGTGCTACCATCTTCTACATCGAAATTTAGAAGATGCTACAAAGTTATATGCTTGAATTTGATGTTCGGTGTATCACTCTATACTCCATTTTATAATGGTGACCAATAATACGAGCATTTCTTAATTACCAACACCAAATTACCCATAAATATTTCACCTGGAAAGTACGCCTTAATATTTGGTTTTGGTTTTCGTCCACTTTTCAAATTCTCATTCCTAACAATGCTACCGCAGTATTTCAGTGTAAATACAATGCTTACGAGGGTACACAATTATCAACAGTAAAGAGACTAATATAACTCATAAATTTGGCACTTAGCGTCACTAATGCTTGGAGATCTGCCTATGTGTTTGTCTCCTTTTCAACTGCACCATTAATGTTTGGCATTGCTTTTCGTCCACTTTCAACCTTTCGTTTCTCGTGACTCCAGCATAGCATTTCAATAGATATGACGCTTACCAAGGGTACGTTTCCACCAATGGATCGTAATGCCGCATTTTTGTGCTAATGCTCTATTTATGATTCGTACAATAATTATTATACTAAGGTAAAACATTTTTTCTATCTTTGTTGACGTTGTGCTTATGTTCTTATTGTTGCTGTTGAGGAGAACATGGAACGGAAGCAATTTTGTTCCAAATAAAATAGATAATCAAGAGATCTACCTAATAAAGATATTTAGTAGATAATCTCTCTAGACTTATGGAAAAAAAAAGAAAAGAAGTGCTCGATAACTCCTTTTGAAAGAGAAGTGGTTGGAAAGACATTAATAGGTCATCTAGACCTCAGAAACACTTTCAATATGTAAGGTCGCTAAGATCCCAAGCTTGTTGCCTTGTCGCTCAAAATCCAAAACAAAACATAAAGAGAGGTATAGGGCATGTTTCAAATGCCCATAACTGAGTTTTGCAAAAGTGAAAAGTGGGGAGTGCAATTTTTGAAAATTGGGTTGGAAGTAGAGTTCAATTTTTTGTGTTTCTATTGTTTTTTGAAGTGGGTTGGAAGTGGAGTTAGATTATGTGTCAATTGTTTTTGGAAGTGGAGTTTAATTTTGTATTATAATTGCATTTTAAAGTGAGAACTAAAGTAAGTTAGAAGTGATAAATAATACTTATAAATATAAAAATTGAAAATAATAAACTTTGCTAATTATTTATTTAGATAAAATTCAAGCATACTCTATATATCAGATTTAATAATTGTACAACCTACTCAATTAATAGAGTACTTATATGTTGTATAATAAACTTGTTATATAAAATGTAGAATCTCTTAATAATGATGCAAATTTTATACCTAACACTTATAACACAATAGTAGATGCCACAAAATATATCAAACTTATATTGCATACTATTACATAATACTCCATGCTACAAAATACATTACATTTATGTTACACTAACGTCACAATCAGCATTACCATTTGACATGCCACAAAATACATTACATTCTATACACACATTATATTTGGTATAAATTGCAATACTATATGCCACAAAATACATTACACTTCTATACACACATTATATTTGGTATAAATTGCAATACTATATGCCACAAAATATATCAGTTGTGTTATACTAACATTACATGTCTCCTACAAAATAACACAGTCCACATAACATACATGTGCGGAAATAAAAACACAAGTTGTCATTAAGGTTTCCATTCAGTGGCAAAAAAGTATGTCATTCAGCTTGCAAGAAACAAATTCCACATAACATACAACATGTACAAAAATAAAAACACAAACTGCGCCATTTAGCTTTCCATTCAGTTACCACAAAAAATGTCATCCAGCTTTTTCGCAACTCATCATCTCTTGCAAGAAACATTTTAGCTTTGACATCATCTCGCATTAGATGCTCAGAAGCTTGCTAAATTTGATCATACTATGCTGCAAGACCTTTCGGATAAAGTTCTCAAGATAAAAAACCATCACTTCACTAGAAAATCTTCTCAATGCATGAAATAGCTAGCTCTCATTCAGAATGAAGTGATTTAACTCCCCAGATGAAGAACAACCTCATAAGAAGATCTGAAGCATGGTGCTGAAACAACAAAACATAGCTCATAATCATCAATTTTTTTCTCTTTTTTCTCTCCTTTCACACTCAAAACAACAACAAATGAAATTAATGGATTGCCTTAAACTAGATCTGAAATGCGGAGGAGAGGAAGAAGATCTGCAGCGGCGAGAGCGGAGAGGAAGATGGTCTTCAACGGAGAGGTGAGAGGTAGAAGATTGAAGCGTATAGGAAGAAATCGTAGAGGAAAGTTTGTGGAGAAATTGTTTTGGAGAGTGTAAAAAGAGGGTGGAACTCAACGAAAGTGGAGTCTACTTGGAACTACAGTTCTGGGTTCTTTTGTATCATTAAAATACGTAAACTAACTGGAACTCTAAATCTGATGGGAGAAATTAGAGTTCCAGTGAATTGAAAGATGCCCATAGAAAAAGCAAAGCTTGATATACCGATGGCATTATCCGATAGTTTGCAAACACTCTAAATGGTTCTCAAGAGAGATGGGGTTTCCTATTTATCAACATGCTCCATCCTTCAAATTATGCTCGTGAACACGCACACCAGTCTTTGCTGTATCCTTTGCTCCATGCAGCGATGCAAATTTACGTGATGATCCTATTTCATGTCAGCAGCTCTTTTCGAATCAGCAACGGTAGTCGTCCGAGTTGATGACGATTGTTACTCAACATTACTTCTTTCGGTGGCGGGGCACTACAGACTTTCAGCCTTTCTATACATCTGGAACCTTTCCACCCGATGTTCTTTGTATCACTCTAATCTCCAAATTATAATGGCAACCATTAATGCAAGCACTTCGTAGTTACCAACACTATGTGACTAAACAACTCATAAATATGGCACTTATTAGAGAGGGCGCCATAAACGTTTGGCTTCGCCATTAATATAGCTATGTGTTTCATCTCACATTCAACCTTTCATATCTCAGGACCCCAACACAGCATTCCAGTTGACAATGGTTGCCCAGTGTACTATTCAATGCATGAATCATAAATCCGCATTTCCCGTGCTACTATTCTAGTTCTCATTTAGTGCATTCGAACGTACTTCAATGTTGCACTATTTCACGAGCAATGCTATTGACCAGGGTAAGTATGATATTAGTGGGATCTAGTTATGATTGTACGACAGCTAATCTAATCGGAGTTGCTTGTAAAGTTGTCTCATCGGGTATGTTATCGACTTGTGATAATGTCACAATATACAAGTATCAACTTATATTGTTATAATTGTCGCTACATAGAGAAGGTGGTGGTACGTGGATCTTTTCTTTCCCACGATAAAAAGTGTAATATTTTTTTATCAAGTTTAGTGTGATATACTTTTATCAAGTTTAAGAAAACTAAATTCTGTCGTATCGTATGATAATGTCCCTTAAACGGTGACTGGACGTCATAACATAGCCTTGGTAGTTGGTAGGTCGTTAACATAGTCGATATTATTGGCTGAGAAACTTGTTAGTGGATACCCAAATTTTATGATGACGACACAACTTTGTTTCAAATTCGTAATTGAGTAATAACAACATATCAATATTAGAAAAACCACGACGGTAGTACATGATTGAATCATTTCACAATACTAATTCAGCAACTTTTGTTTTACAATTTTGTGAAATTTCAATATCTAACGTCTTCACCGGCGAGTTCGATCCCACGATCTTCGGCGAAGGTGGAGATAGCAATTCATTTATGAGAAGAGTTGAAACTTTGATGTGCTAGTCTTATTGTCTTCTCTTTTGCCAGAATTCAATTCATGACTGGATTAGTCAGACTTGCAACTTTGACTGCTAAAAAAGAGTTTCAATGACGATGTTCAGAACCACACAGTGACCGAAAGGAGTAATATTGAGTATGACTTACAGGCAAATGCTCTTAACAATTGCGGGCAAGTCATTCTCAACATTACTCCCTTTGATGTCATGCTCTTCAGGCTTTTCTCATGAAATCTTCCAACTATAACACCTGAAGCTGTTTTATCTAATCTTAGTCTATTGATTTTGCTTATCGTTGCCATTATTGATGTTTTTTCTTTGCCGACAATGGCGTGATCGAATTTGTCGGCGAAGACGTTAGATCAGGAAATTGGTTCATATCATTTTATTCTCCAATTTATAATGGCACCATTGATACGAAGACTCTTAATTACCAACGCTATAAACTACTCATAAATATGGCACTTGTAGAGTGAGCCATTAATGTTTAGTCGTGCATTTCATCTGCTTTTCAACTTTTCGTTATCCGAGACAATATTTAACATGTCAACCAAACACAGTTCTCCCAAGGCGACGATTAATCTCTATCAACAGGTTTGGCTTTTCATCTTCCAGTTAAATGATCCAGCACTGTTAACCTTCCATCTTCCAATTATTAAAGACCAAAATTTATGAAAATGTCTAACTAATGCTGAAATGAGTCAATTACGTGTATGTAATAGCTTTAAACAAAGAATTCAAAAGAAAAGCCACGGCATAATGACCATGTATATATATATATATATATATATATGCGCACACACACCGCTATATCGCACACATCATGATCAAACGGTCCAGATTCATGCAGCATTAAGCCCTTTATGTAAACACTGTGTAAGGACATGCTCATTATTTTGCATGGCTTTACATAGTGTCACTGGTATATGTTGTTTTTCTTTTTTTTTTCAATTTTCTTACCTCATTTCTTCTCCTCTCGAGTTTCTTCTCTTCCTCGCTCATCCTCCTGAGCTCGATCCATCGCCTCTCCGAGCCAGCGATGCTCGGGTTTCGGCGAATGTATTAGCACAATTATGCCTCCTGTCTTCTCCTTCCTTCAATTTCTAATCATTCGTTTCTCTCTCGCTCCTGATCGGAAACTCGACGACAGGCAGAAACCCTAGCGTGCTGGCCGATTATCGTCAATTCGATAAGTTTTGTGTTATTTTCTTCACCTCCTCCTTCTCTTCCTATTGCCCTCATCAATTTCATCATTTACATCCACTGAACAATTCTTTCCTTTTGACTTTCACAGGAAACATTGTCGGCTAAAGTTTTCGATGTGTTCGAACGTGTTAGCGAATGTTTTCAGCATGTTGTTCATCTCTACTGCAAGGTGGATGTAAGTTGATACTTATTTCATTTTTAGTTTATTTTTTTTTTTGGTGTAACCAGTGATCAAACCGCGGATTAAATTTCCTTAATTTCTTTGTATTGCAGCTGTGATGAGAGTGCAAATTCATTAATTTTTGTTTTTTGTTTGCTTTCTAGTGAAGAAGGAGGACTTGCTATCCATCTATGAGATCAATGTAGACAAGGTTACCGAAGACAAAGAAGCTATTATTGTCTAGTGATGAGATGTAACTACACGAGATTGCTTTCTTCTTCTTTCTTTTCTTTTTCTTTCCTTTGTAAATTGGGTGCTTCAGCAAAATCAATATTTGTGAATTAGGTGGTGTTAAACTTGTGAATGTAATTTGGTGCATTGTAATGCAATTGCTACAAATGTAAGGACACAATTTTTTAATTCAACGCGAATGAGTTTATTGGTAATGTGTTGTATGTTTTTGTGAATGCAAGTGGCCATGGAGGCTTGCTGTGAAAAATGATTGTTGAAATAAAGCAAAGCCTCTATGAATGAGTAGTGAATGTGAAGGAGTGGTGAATGTATGAAGTGAAGGAGTAGTGAATGTATGTAGTGAGTGATTGTTTGACAGAGCGAGTGAATGTATGATTGTTGAAACAAAGCCTCAGTGAATGAAATGAAAGTTTCAGTTTTGCTTCAAATTGTTTGAAGTGTTTGAAGAATGATTCTTGTTATAATTGTGGATGCTATGTTTACTGACAGTAAGAAAAAAAACTGCAAATAGTATACAGAAACTAGTAAAATGCAAACAGAATAAAAGAAAGAATGAAAAAAGAAAAAGCTTGCTGTTTAACATTGAGGGCAATTATGCCAATATGCTAATAATATTGGGATGCAATGAGGCGGGAGAGCATGTAGACTCCCTTCCCGAGCTTTGTTCTGGAGGGAAGAAACTAGTGAGCTCCCTTTGTTTCTCTATTGAAGCTAACACAACTATCAAAATTTTCTTATTCTTCTCTTGTTGCTCCTCTTGCAACCAAACTCCTACTCTATGTCTAACCATTCCACTGGTATTTCATTTCAAGATATTAAATTTGCAGCATTTCTCTTCATTCAATAACGAGCTTTGAATTTTGTTTGTATGTTATTTTCTTTGAACATTTTTAGATTTCGATGCCGGCAATTCTTCTCTACCAACACCAAACACAATAAACGACAATCTCAAGACATCATGCTTAGGGATGACATTTAAAAGTCTCGAAGATGCTAAGCAATTTTATATAAACTAAGAAAAAGCCGAGAGATTTAGCGCTGTACTCGAACGATGCAAATGACCCATGCTAATTCGTATGAAGTCACTATTTATCAAATGACTTGTGACCGTTTTGGGAATCATAGAGGCCATCGTCTACAAAAAATAGACAAGGAACATGGGAAAGAAGTGCAGAATAAGAGAAGCACGAGTACTAGATTATGGGAAGTGGTTGGTTATGAAGGTGATCATAGCACGACCTTCTTAGCCTTGCAAAAAAATACACGTGTCTATTTGCAGAAATATGCCCGCTACGGCTAAAAGTTTATTTGACTTATTTTGGTATAAAGACATACCTATTACTAAGGTTGCTGATATACTTGATGGACGGCAGACTGAATTTGATGACAGAAATTGTTGGAACCATTTGTGTCATTCTAAGGAGTATAAGAAGCCTATCATTGGCGATTGCAACACTGAACTTTTTAAAAGGAAGCGTCTAGAGGATTCAAACTTTTCTTATGCAATATAAAAGGATGAAGAGTCATGGGCAATCAACTCTTTCTAGGTAAGATGGTCGGTCACGTTGTCAATTTTAGTTCTTTGGTAACATTGTATTCTTTGACATCACCTACCGTACGAATATTTATGAGATGCCATTTGCGCCATCTGCTGGAGTTAACCATCACAACATGTCAATTCAGTTTAGTTGTGCACTGATTTTGGATGAGACTGAAGAATTCTTTCAGTGGCGTTTTGAGACTTGGCTTGCAGTTATTGGTGGGCATGCTCCATCTTCAATCATCACAGATAAAAATAGAGCTATGACTGAAGCTGTTGCAAGGTAATCTCGAATAGACAACATGGATTTTATTAATTGCACATTATGAAAAAATTTGAAAAGCTTTCATATGTTTATTTCAAAAATTCAACATTCAAAAGGACATCAAGTCGTGTATTCAAAAAACTTATGTCGTTAACACCTTTGGAAAGAGGTGGGAGGACTTGATGTGTGCGTATGAGTTGCAGGAAAGTGAATGGCTTCTAGAAATATGTGATATTCGACATAAAGTGGGCACCTGTCTATCATTAGGATACCTTTTATGCGGGTACTAATACTATAAGCCGCTTCGAAGGTATGAATGGTATATATAAGAATATTTTTCATCCCACGATAACTTGAGAGTTTGTACTGACGAATGAGAAATGCTTGAGTAAGATTTTTGAGAAAGAGAAAAAGGAGGATTATGCCACTGAACACTTGTGTTAGATTGTAGAAGGCAACTCCGATGATTTGAAAAGTGCAGCAAAATTATATATGAAAATGTGTACAATAAGTTTGAACAGGATTATGAGAAAGCTCAGTCTCAATATATTTTGCATCAGGTTGTGATGGCTACACGACTTATATTTATAAGTCTCGATTGGAAGGTGAGTGGCGTGAATGGAGGGTGAAGTTTAATCCAGCCACAAAAGAAGGTAACTGTGCATGCAAACTTTTTCAGTTTATGGGGATTTCTTATGGACATCTTGTGAAGATTTTTCAAAGTCGGTATATAGAAATACCATATCACTTTTTTCTTCAGCGATGGAGGAAAGGTGCCAATAAATATAGGGCTTAAGTATAATGGAGGTCCGATAAGTGGCCATTTGAATGCTGAGCTGTTGAGAACTATCCAACTCTAGATGGTTTTCAACCAATAATTTACAAAGCTGCTGAAACCAATGAGGGATAAAAAACCTTATTGCACGCATTTGAAGAAACAACGGTACGGCTCAAGAAAGTCAAGAGGACTAACGAGCAGGATAAGAATCCACTCGTCGATTGATGATTGCACAATGAGAATTTGGCTGATTCAGTTGATGCCTCTCAAGTTTTGCTTTTCAATCCTAACATATCACAAACGGAAGAAATAAAGAAGGGAAGATTTGCTATGGCGGTACTAGAATAAAAGAAGGTTTGGGGAAAGCCACTTCAAAAGCCAAAGCGAAAGCAGGCAGAAGATGTGCGTATTGTAACAAGTCTTGTGTCAACTTGACAAACGAAATTATCCTGAAAATCTAAATAGAAAGAATAAGACAAATAAGCTTAATCATTTGCTTTATTTTGGTCTCTAAGGTCAACTTTTTATATTCAAAAAATGACATTTTTCATCACTTTCGTACTTGCTAGTTACTGTTACAGATGATGCTGAAGATAAAGATACAAGTGAAGATGAAGATAGTGAATATGATGACTTAGCTATTCGGTTAGATGTTGTACACAATCTCTTCAAGTTACATTGCAAAAAAAAAAAAAAAAAAAAACAACTAAAAATGATTGTTCACAAAAACAAAAACAAAAAATTATAAATTAAAAAAAAAAAGATTTTGTGCTCTACCCACTCACTGGCTGGAGACCAATGAGCTCATTGGCTGGGAACCAGTGAGCTAGCAAAGCTCAACTTGTTTGAAAGAAAAACTAGATTTCTTGAGATGTAATGTAAAAACAATCATATTGTTATGTTGAATCTGTTTAAGCTGGCATTGTACAACACCTACTAATAAAAAGAAAAAAACGAAAGACTTTCCACTTTGCCGGCTCATTTGGCGGAGACCAATGAGCTCACTGGAAGCTGAGCAGTGAGCTATGCTTGCTCACTAGTCACCTGCGGGTGAGCTAGCAAAGCTCAACTTGTTTTGATAGAAAAACCAGATTCTTAAGATGCATCACAAAAAAATCAAATTGTTATACTGAATCTTTTTAAGCTAGCATTGTACAAAACCTATTAACAGAAAAGAAAAAAGAGTTTCAGCTCTGCAGGCTCACTGGCTAGTAGGCTAGCAAAGCTAGCTAGCAGGAGACTAGTGAGCTACAGCTAGCTCACTGGTCTCCCTATCAGGTATGCATCTGCTAGGACCGTCACTGGCAAGCATTCACTGGTTTGCTTTGCTCCTGCACTTATGGATTGACTTGTGTTTGCCCAGCTATACCAAATACCAACCAGCTTTCATTTGACCTTTCCATTCAAATCAAATTCACATTCCTAGTATTACCAACTACCAACGAGCATTAAAACAATCACATTCAGGAGCAATGTGCAGGAGATCAGTGAGCATCTGCTAAAAATACATCTGCCAGGAGCAAAACTAGCAAACATTCACTGACAGAACTCATGTAGATTCATTCCAATCATTGACTTCACATTCATGTAGATCATTCTAATCATGTACACATAACTCACTGCCACACTTATCGCAAACCATTCACAACATTTACTTCTTCCAATCATTCTTCAAGCAATTTGATGCAAAACTGAAAATTTTATTTTATTCACCGAGGCTTTGTTTCTACAATCTACATTCACTCACTCCTTCAAACAATCACTCACTACATCATTCACTACTACTTCACTGCATACATTCACCACTCCTTCACATTCATTACTCATTCATGTTCACTACTCATTCATAGAGGCTTTGCTTTGTTTCAACAATCATTCACAACAATCCACCATGACCACTTGCATTCAAAAAAAAAAAAATCACAACACATTACATCTAAACTTATTTGCATTGAATTCAAAAATTGTATCATTACATTCACAACAATCGCATTACAATGCACCAAATTACATTCACAAGTTTAACACCACCTAATTCACATATATTGACTTTGCTAAAGCACCCAATTTACAAAGAAATAAAAACACAAAGAAGAAGAAAGCAATCTCGTGTTCCATCTCATCATTGGAAAAATAATAGCTTCTTTCTCTTTGCAATGCATTGATCTCATAGATGGATAGCAAGTCCTCCTCCTTCACTGGAAAGGGAAACAAAACAAAAAAAAGTTTAATAAATTTGCATTCTCACCACCAGCTACAATACTATGAAAAAAAAATAATGAAATTTAATCCGTAGCTTGATCACCACTACACCCAAGAAAACTAAATTAAACTAAAAATAAATATCGACTTACATCGACCTTGCAACAGGTATGAACAGCAGGTTGAAAACCTTTACTAACACATTCGAACCCATTGAAACTTGGCCGACGATGGTACCTATGAAAGTCAAAAAGAAAGAAATGATCAGCGGCTGCAAATGATGAAATTGATGAGGGGAATAGGAAGAGAAGGAGGAGGAGAAGAAAAAATCATGAAAACTTACCGAATTGATGATCGGGAGTGAGAGAGAAAGGATTGATTGAGAAATTGAGGGATGGAGAAAATAGGAGTCATAATTGTGTTAATACATTTGCTAGAACCCGACCATCGCCAACTCGGAGAAGCGATGGATCGGACTCGGGAGGATGAGTGAGGAAGAGAAGAAACTTGGGAGGAGAAGAAATGAGGTAAGAAAATTGAAAAAAAAAATCAACATATACCAGTGACATTATGTAATGGCACCCAAACTTATGAGTGTGCCCTTACATAGTCTTTACGTAAAGGGCCTAACGTCGGATGATTCTGGACCACCCGATCTTGATCGGTCGGTCCAGATGTCATGTGCGCGATATGCGGTACAATGGTGTGTGTGCACATATCTACGTATATGTATATATATATATACACACACATATGTTTCTTCCTGGGTCCTGATATATATAATTGTTAACTTCTTATATGCGTGAACAAAAGTTACGACCAGTATATGACCATTTTCACGACACAACGATAATATTATGATAATTTCGTGTCAAGACGTCAACAATGTACAATGAGTTGGTCTGTCTTATCGTTAGTATTTTGACAAATTTTGTGAGAAACATCCGCACGTTAGGTCATATGTAAACTAGTTTCTGTAGAATAGTGTCATTAGTAAAACAGTCTTTGGTCATGTAGGTCTCCATAACGTACTCTTGGTAGTTGGAAGGTCAATATCTTACCGAAATATTCTTGAAAACACATTTGTATTGTACATTTATTCTATCTTACGACTGTATGTGGATCACATTTAGACAATACTACGACGAATTACGTACTTCGCCCCATCAAGGCATTCTTATGGCCCATCCTAGATGGTTGCCATTACCTTGAGAAACGTTTCAAAAATTTTGACATGGATGGTTGTAACAAATGACAATTATGAGTGCTATAGCCTTAACTACGATAGATGGTGAGCGGGATAGTTCCCTCGATTTTGAAAGACGAATGGTCTGATTTACTTGAATGCTGAAGAGGGGTAGTAGACGGGGGGGAGAATATAACATTTATCACGGAGACACAAGACATGATTGATAATAATGTGCTTGGCGACACGTGCATTCAATTGACAATTTTTTTTATATTTAACTTTTAACCTACGTTTATAAAACATTTCTCCCTTGACCACTTGTGCAAAGTGTAGAAATAATAATGTGCTAAACGACATGTGCATTCAATTGACACTTATTTTTTTATGTTTAGCTCTTCAGCCTACGTTTATAAAACATTTCTCCGTTAACCTCTGCTGCAAAGTGAAATAATAATGTGCTAGATGACACGTGCATTCAATTGACACTTTTTTATTTAGCTCTTCAGCCTATGTTTATAAAACATTTCTCCATTAATCGCTGCTGTAGAATGAGAGAATAAACAGATGGAATTGAGAGCACAAGACGCCTTAAAAGGAGAGAAGTGCTCCTTTATTAATGGGCACCATTATAAATTGAATGCAATCCAAAGAAAATCAAAATGAAAACGTTAGAGCTGTATGCGATCTCTATAGCATCTTCCAGATTTCGACTCAGAGTTAGCATCACTCTACAACCGAAAAGAGTAATTTTGAGTATTGGACATCATCTCGGGAGACTTTCGTTCCCATTTTCCTTCCATCTTCTAGTTGCCTCATGTTGTCTTCTCTAACTGGTCGGAAAGTGGGGCTTGATATTTAGCTCACCCACTGCACTTCTTATTTAGCTCTTCAACATACATTTATAAAACATTTCTATGTTAACCTCTGCTGCAAAAAGAGAGAATAGACAAATGGAATTGACAGCACAAGATGCTTTCAAAAGGAGAGAAGTGCTCCTTTATTAATAGGCACCACTATAAATTGGATGCAATCCAATGAACATCAAAATGAAAACGTTAGAGCTATACGCGATCTCTATAGCATCTTCTAGATTTCGACTCAGAGTTAGCATCACTCTACAACCGAAAAGAGTATTTTGAGTATTGGGCATCTCGGGCGACTGTCGTTCCCATTTTCCTTCCATCTTCCAGTTGCCTCATGTTGTCTTCTCTGACCGGTCGGAAGGTGGGGCTCGATATTCAGCTCACCCACCGCACTTCTTATTTGCAGCCGAAGAATAAAGAAAGTAACAAATTATCTACCGTGTCACTAGGCTTTACGTCAAGCAGTGGTCGAGAGCTGTATGTCATTACTGTTTGCTTTTGGAATACCTAAATAAGAGAAGAGTATGCATGTTGCGCGGTTGCCTATTAAGCTGTTTGCATTTTGACATGTTGCTTCAGTAGGAGCTGACCTTCTCGTATGGAAGTCAGTGTAGCTTTTGCTCCTATGGGAGCGGGAACTATGAGTGTGCGAGTAATGTTGAAGCTTCAACAGAAACTTGTTTCACCCTTTTGGAGGCTACTTGCTTCCACAGTCTCTGCCACTACGATCGCCTGCATAGACATAGCTAACATATACTGGCAAATTTTCCCTACTACATCGATCTCATCGATACACAAGTGAAATCCTTTCCTATCGTCTCTCGTTCAGAAGAAACAACAGTGGCTTCACAGGTACGATAGACTTTACCGTTTGAATAAAATCATAAAAACGCATAAAATCTTCTCACTCACTAATCCTACCTCCAAATGCAATTCCGTTTCTTTCTACAAGTCACTCGCATAGTTGTGTAGCTTCACAGCTTTTCGAAGCTTTCTCTACATTCTTATCCTTTAAATTGTTGTAAAACTTAAGTCTTTTCCATGTAAATCATAACAATGAAGAAATTCTTAAATCTTTAGTATGCAATAACCTTTAAATCCAAAATTTACTGAAAAGTTAAACTGTTAACCATAAAACCGTGGCTTGTTTATCTATCTTACATAGACTTCAACTTTTGAATAAATCCTAAGAACATATAAAAACCTTCTAACTCACTCGTCCTAACTCCTAAATACAAATTCATTTCTACCTACAAGTCATTCGCTTGGAGACGGTCATGTACGCGTAGGCTTCTCTACTTTCCCAAACATTTTCTAGTTTTGACCACTTAAGTTGTTGTAAGCTTAGGTTTTTCTTTTAATAAATCTTAAGAATGCATTAATTCTTCTAACTCACTCGTCCTATCACCATATGCAATTACGTGCTTGCTATCAGTCAGTCTCAATGACACGATCGTGTACGCGAATGTTTCGCTACTTTTCGAAGCTTCTTCTACGTTTTGAGAACTTAAATTGTCGTAAAATTTAAGTCTACTCTATATAAGTCTTAAGAATGCATAAATGCTTCAAGATCACTTATCCTATCTCCATTTGCAATTCCGTTACTTCTAACCAATCACTCTGGCCGAGACGGTTATGTACGCGTAGGTTTACGGCCTTTTGAAGTTTTTCTACATTTTTATCCTTCAAATTATTGTAAAACTTAAGTCATCTTCATGTAAATCTTAAGAATGAAGAAATTCTTAAATCTTTAGTTTGCAATAACATTTTTAAATCCAAAATTTGCTAAGAAGCTAAACTACTAAACCACAAAATCATAGCTTGTTTGTTTGTCTTCCATAGACTTCACCATTTGAAAAAATCTTATGATTGAGTAAAACCTTCTACTCCCTCATCCTAACTCCAAATTACAATTTTGTTTATACCTATAAGCCACTCGCGTGGAGACAGTCATGTACGCGAAGGCTTCTCTACTTTCCCAAACTTTTTCTAGTTTTGACCGCTTCAATTGTTGTAAGCTTAGGTTTTCATTAAATAAATCTTAAGAATACATAAATGCTTCTAAGTCATATCACCTTATGCAATTACGCACTTGCTATCAGTCACTCTCACTGAGATGTTCATGTAAGCATAAGTTCGTGGCTTTTCTAAGTTTTTTCTACATTTTCATGATTGAAATTGTTGCAAAGGATAGCTCTACTACATATAAATCTTAACAATGAATAAACGCATTAATCTTAAATTTGCAATAAAATTTAAATAGAAAATTTATTAAGAAGCTAAACTGTTAAATCGTGGCTTGCTTATCTATGTTCTATAAACTTCACCATTAAAATCTTAGAAACGCATAAAGCCTTCTAACTCACTAATCCTACCTCCAAATGCAATTCCGTTTCTTTCTACAAGTCGCTCGGGTAGAGACGGTCGTGTAGCATAGGTTTCGCTACCTTCTAAAGGTTTATCAAGTTTTGACCACTTAAATTGTTGTCAAGTTTTACTACATACTTTTGATAAATCTAAAGTATGTAGAAATGCTTCTAAGTGACTCGTCCTATCTGCATATGCAATTACATTACTTCATACAAGTCACTCTCACCGAGACGGTAATGTACGCGAAGGTTCTCGGCTTTTCGATGTTTTTTCTATGTTTTTATCCCTTAAATTGTTTTAAAAAATAAATTTTGTACATATAAATCCTAAGAAAGCATATATGAAGAAATCTTAAGTTTGCAATAACATTTAAAAACAATAGATCTTAAGAAACTAAAGTTCTAACTGCATAATCGTGGCTTGCTGGTCTATCTTACATTGATTTCACCATTTCGATAAAATTCTAAGAATGCATAAAACCTTTTAACTCACCCATCCTATGCCTAAATCCAATTCCATTTCTTACTATAATTTACTCCCATCGAGACGGTCGTGTGTGCGAAGGTTTCGCTACTTTTCGAAACTTCTTCCACATTTTGACCACTTAAATTGTTGTAAAGTTTAAATCTACTCTATACAAATCGTAAGAATGTATAAATGCTTCAAGCTCACTTGTCTTATCTCCATACACAATTCCGTTACTTCTAACCTGTCACTCTGACAGAGATGGTTACGTACACGTAGGTTCACCGCTTTTCGAAGCTTTTTCTATATTTTTATCCTTTAAATTGTTGTAAAACCTAAGTCTTCCTCATGTAAGTCTTAAGAATGAAGAAATTCTTAAATCTTTAGTTTGCAATAACATTTAATTCCAAAATTTGCTAAAAAACTAAACTGCTAACCACAAAACCATGGCTTGTTTGTTTGTCTTCCATAGACTTCACCATTTGAAAAAATCTTATGGTTGAATAAAATCTTCTAACTCACTCGTCCTAACTCCAAATTACAATTTTGTTTATACCTACAAGTCACTCGTATGGAAACGGTCATGTACGCGTAGGCTTCTCTACTTTACCAAGCTTTTTCTAGTTTTAACCACTTAAATTGTTGTCAACTTAGGTTTTCATTAAATCAATTTTAACAATACATAAATGCTTCTAATATACTCGTCATATCACCATATGCAATTACGTACTTGCTACCAGTCACTCTCACTGAGATATTCGTGTAAGCATAAGTTCACAGCTTTTCTAAGTTTTTTCTACATATTCATGCTTGAAATTGTTGCAAAGGATAGCTCTACTACATATAAATCTTAATAATGAATAGACGCATTAATCTTAAATTTGTGATAAAATCTAAATAGAAATATTAATAAGCTAAACTGTTACCTGCAGAATCATGACTTGCTTATCTATGTTCTATAAACTTAACCATTAAAATCTTTAAAACGCATAAAGCCTTCTAACTCACCAATTCTATCTCCAAATGCAATTCCGTTTCTTACAACATGTCACTCAGATAGAGACGGTCGTGTAGCATAAACTTCGCTACTTGCTGAAGCTTTATCAAATTTTGACCACTTAAATTATTGTAAAGTTTAAGTTTTTCTATTTTTTTATCTTTTAAATTGTTATAAAATTTAAGGCCATGTTTGGCCAAACTTATTTGGTGCTTTTTGCAAAAAATAAGCACTGAATATTAAATTAGATTTTTGATAAAAGAGGTTATTGCAAAAACTAAGTTGCTTTTTTTTTTTAAAGTAATGCGGGAGCTTTTTTCATTGAGTTTGTTAAAAGATAAATTTATCCATATTAAGTTAAAACAATGACAACATTTATAAACTATCCTATCTTTTTACTTTCTCAACTCTTTCTAATTTTTCAATATCTCGAATTCTCTCCCTCTTTTATTTTCTTCCGTTCTCCGCCCGACAGTAAACTCATTCCTTACGACACCCCATCGCCAGAGTGTTGCTTCTCCCCTCCAGCGTTGATTTTTTTCTCTCATGCTTCCGGCACATTCTCCTTTCCGTCGGCGTCGCTCTAGCGAGCCATTTCAGGCGGATTTAGATCCACCGAAGAAACCCTAAAATTCACTGGAGTTCTTCGCCGGAGAATCGACAGTGCCAAGATGTGAAAAATTATCTCATCACCTAGGTAAAGCTTTCTCCTCTATCAATTCGGCCAATTTTCTGTTCTAGTGCCGAGACGAGCTAATTTGTCGAGCCCTTCTCTCAAGTTAGTACTCTTAAGCTAGTTCGTCGATCCTTCTCTCAAATTAGTGGATGAGAGAAATTAGAGATAGTTACTTTCCTACCTGACCTCCTATCAGTTAGAACTGAGTAGTGAGTGCATTTTGCACTGTCTACAATATAGGAGCTTCAATTCATCCTCCACCATTGATTTTGAAGACCTAGTCATACATAGCTTGTTTACCGTCTACATGGTTTTATGGCTTTTGTTAGTTCATTCTGATGCAATATTTTTGACTCCCGATCAAGAGTTGTTCTATGATCCATCCTTGTATTTAATTTATAGCTTTTGGTATTTCTAGCCATCCATGCCTGATTTTCATCTGCTCTTAATTTCTCTATATCTTTTAGTTGTATACGATTCCTTTTTATGGTCTTGTTATTTATCTAATTGTGTTGCATGACGATTGATCTATAAAATGCACTCAGCTCTTCCTTTCTTGCTAATGCAATCATCTTTGTTTGTCAGTATATTAATTTTGGTTAAGTTTACAGGATTTTCACAGTATTTAGAAGAATATTAGTATATGGTTGTACACTTACTTGTACTGAGTTGTGAATGGTTATGGATTCAAGTTAGTACATTTACAGATGTGATAATCCTTTTTAGTTCTCCTTAAGTTAGGACTCGTACATATCTTGCAGTTGTTGGCTAGATGATCTCATTCTTATTGATGGTTTGTAGTTTAGTGGATCTGTGCATGTAAGAGTGGCATTGAAATCTAATTTATAACAGTTGCTTAAGGACAGATGAATCGTCCTATTAATTTAGTGTGTTGTTATAGATATAACCTCTTGTAGAACATATTCTTTATCAGCAAGTTCTTTTTGTTTCATGTAGCTTAACTACACTATATATATGCTCTTATTTGATTAATATTATTGTCCGTTCTGCAGTGTTATATGTTTGAGGTCGTGGCTGCAGTTTTAAGCATAATAAAAATTCTGAAAACGACTTTTGTCTCTTTTTCATTCTGGTTTTAGAATGCTACTAGGAAAACTGGTTGAATTTTTCATCTATTGAATTGAGGCTTGATGTTGTCAAGGTCGCAAATGACAAATTTAACTTAAATCCAAATTCTTTATTAGTAACGTATAGAGAAGAGTTTCCTCTTATTTTATGGGTCACTTTAAACCAGAGTGCATGTTGTTTTGTAAACTGACTTTTGAAAGCCTTTTGCTACTGACCTTTAGTAATACTTACGACTTGATTAAGAATCCTAAATATCCTGCTGCTATAGCTGAATCTCAGAAACTTAACAATTGTCATGTAAATCTAAGTTGAAAATATTTATGTTTATTGCTAATGTGTTTACAAGTATAGGGCTGTCACCAGTGCATACTACAGAGGAGCTCTTAGGGCAATGCTGGTGTACGACATATCCAAGCGCGAGAGCTTTGACCACATTCCTTGCTGGCTTGAGGAACTTCGTGGCCATGCAGACAAGAATATCATTATAATGCTGGTAGGCAACAAGACTGATCTCGAGGACTAGAGGGCTGTCCCAACTGAAGACGCAAAAGAGTTTGTTCAGAGGGAAGGACTCTTCTTTCTGGAGACATCAGTACTGATTGCCACCAACATCGAGACTGCTTTTGTGGCTTTCCTCATAGAGATCTTCAACATAATGAATAAGAAGAACATGGCTTCAAGTCCGCAAGCAAACGGCAGCGCACCAAATCTGGCTTGGATGAATATTCTATTCCCTGGACCTGTTCAAGAGATTCCAAAGACAATTACCTCCTGCAGAACGTGATTTGTATCATATTGTGTTTGATCTTAGACTCTAATGAATGCCTCTAGATTATTTGATTTTGAGGGATACAATACACGAAGTGTAATAGCTTGATTTAATTTAGTCTTGAACTGAAAGTATTGTTTGTTAATATATAACAATGTTGTTGCTGCGAAGCTTGCTTGTTTTACTCGCTGCCGTTATCAGCTTCTAGTTAAGCTTGCACTTAGAGATTTTTTTCACAACCCGAATGCTGAGGTTTTGGTATTGAAAGACATTGCAAAGGATTGTGCTTTACAATATAAAGACATTTCAATGGATTGTGGTTAACAACATTGTTCAACTATTTTCTACTGGATTGAAGATATTAAAACTGTTTAAAACTTTTTGCACAAATAATTTTAGTAACTAGAGATACAATTATCTCTTTAACATGTATTTTTATTATTTAGTATTATATTAAATAATAGTATATTTATATATTTAAAAGTAATTTAAATATTATTACAAAATAATAATAATAAATAATAATAATAATATTATTATTATTTATTAATAGGTCTATAAATATTAATATAAAAAATATTAAACAAAAATACTTTAAAAATATGTTCTAAAAATTAATTTTTAAAAAATTAGATAATACATGAAAATAGATTAAAAAAATTAACAATACATCTTTTATTATTTCCATACGTATATTTTAGTCATTATATATTTTATTCACTTATAAGCACAAATTTAGCCAAATATATCTACAATTTACTTTTATATAAAAGCTTTAAACAGTAAAATTTATCCAAACATAATTCAGAGAAAAGCAGCTTTCTAATCAAAAGTTCAACAGCCTCTTTTTTCAGCAAAAACACATAGATAGCAGCTTTCGCCCAAAAGTTCTAAATTGAAAGCTTAGCCAAACATGCCCTAAGTCTTCTTCATGTAAATCTTAAGAATGAAGAAATTCTTGAAACTTTAGTTTGCAACAACATTTAAATCCAAAATTTGCTAAGAAACTAAACTGTTAACCACAAAACCATGGCTTGTTTGTTTATCTTCCATGACTTCACCATTTGGAAAAATCTTATGATTGAATAAAACTTCTAACTCACTCGTCCTAACTTCAAATTACAATTTCGTTTCTACCTATAAGTCACTCGCGAGGAAACGGTGGTGTAATTGTAGGTTTTGCTACTTCCCAAGCTCTTTCTGGTTTTGAGCACATAAATTGTTGTAAGCTTAGGTTTTCATTAAATAAATCTTAACAATACATAAATGCTTCTAACACACTCGTCGTATCACCATATGAATTACGTACTTGCTACCAGTCACTCTCACTGAGATGTTCATGTAAGCATAAGTTCATGGCTTTCTAAGTTTTTTCTACATTTTTGTGCTTGAAATTGTTGCAAAGGATAGCTCTACTACATATAAATGTTAATAATGAATAAACGCATTAATCTTAAATTCGAAATAAAATTTTAATACAAAATTTATTAAGAAGCTAAACTATTACCTGCAAAATCATGGCTTGCTTATCTACTTTCTATAAACTTCACCATTTGAATAAAATCTTAAAAACACATAAAGCCTTGTAACTCACTAATCCTACCTTCAAATGCAATTCAGTTTCTTTCTACAAGTCGCACGAGTAGAGACGGTCGTGTAGCATAGGTTTCGCTACTTTCTGAAGCTTTATCAAGTTTTGACCACTTAAACTGTTGTAAAGTTTAAGTTTTCTTATCCACATATGCAATTACATTAATTCATACACGACACTCTCACCGAGATGGTCATGTATGCGAAGGTTCTCGGCTTTTCGATGTTTTTTCTATGTTTTTATCCTCTAAATTGTTTTAAAGAATAAACTTTCTACATATAAATCCTAAGAAAGCATTAATGCATAAGTCTTAAGTTTGCAATAACATTTAAATACAATATATCCACCCGCAAACCGTGGCTTGCTTGTCCTCCTTCTATAGACTTCACCATTTGAACAAAATCTTAAAAATGCATCAAACCTTCTAACTCACTCGTACTACCTCCAAATGCAATCCCGTTTCATTCTACAAGTGACTTGCGCAGATACGGTCGTGTAGCGTAGGTTTCGCTACTTTTCGAAGCTTTTTCAAGTTTTGACCACTGAAATTTTTGTAAAGCTTAGGGTTTGGTTTGATAAATCTAGAAAATACATAAATGCTTCTAACTCACTCGTGCTATCTGCATATGCAATTACGTTACTTCATACCAGCCACTCTCGCGCGAGACTGTAATGTACGCCAAGGTTCTCTACTTTTCGATGTTCTTTCATGTTTTTATTCTTAAATTGTTTTAAAGGATAAACTTTCTACATATAAATCCTAAGAAAGCATAAATGCATATATCTTAAGTTTGCAATAACATTTAAATACAAAATATCTTAAAAAGCTAAAGTGCTAACTGCAGAAACGTGGTTTGTTTGTCTATCTTCCTTTGATTCCACCATTTCGATAAAATTTTAAGAATGCAAAAAACCTTCTAACTCACTCGTCCTACCTCTAAATGCAATTCCGTTTATTCCTACAACTCACTCTCGTCGAAACGGTCGTATGCGCGAAGGTTTCGCTACTTTTCGAAGTTTCTTTTGGGTTTTAACAACTTAAATTGTTGTAAGTCTACTTTATATAAATTTTAAGAATGCATAAATGCTTCAAGTGCACTTGTCCTATCTACATATGCAATTCTGTTACTTTTAACCAGTCACTCTGACCGAGACCTCTTTTCTAAGTTTTTTCCACATTTTAATCCTTTAAATTGTTGTAAAGCTTAAGTCTTCTTCATGTAAATCTTAAGAATGTAAAAAATTCTTAAATCTTTGGTTTGCAATAACATTTAAATCCAAAATTTGCTAAGAAGCTAAACTGCTAACCACAAAACCATGCCTTGTTTGTTTGTCTTCCATGGACTTCACCATTTAAATAAATCTTATGAATGAATAAAACCTTCTAACTCAGTCGTCCTAACTCCAAATTACAATTTCGTTTCTACCAACAAGTCACTCGCGAGGAAACGGTCGCGTACTTGTAGGTTTCGCTACTTTCCAAGCTTTTTCTAGTTTTGAGCACATAAATTGTTGTAAGCTTAGGTTTTCTTTAAATAAATCTTAAGAATACATAAATGCTTCTAACACACTCGTCATATCACCATGTGCAATTACGTACTTGCTACCAGTCACTCTCACTAACATGTTCGTGTAAGCATAAGTTCACGGATTTTCTAAGTTTTTTCTACATTGTCATGCTTGAAATTGCTGCAGACGATAGCTCTACTATATATTAATAATGAATAAACACATTAATCTTAAGTTTGCGATAAAATTAAGTACAAAATTTATTAAGAAGTTAAACAGTTACCTGCAGAATCGTGGCTTGCTTATCTATGTTCTTTAAAATTCAAACATTTGAATAAAATCTTAAAAACGCATAAAACCTTCTAACTCACTAATCCTATCTTCAAATACAATTTCGTTTCTTTTTACAAGTCGCTCGGGTAGAGACGGTCGTGTGGAATAGGTTTTGCTACTTTCTGAAGCTTTATCAAGTTTTGACCACTTAAATTGTTGTAAAGTTTAAGTTTTCTTTTGATAAATCTTAAGAATGTAGAAATGCTTCTAACTAACACGTCCTATCTGCATATGCAATTACATTGCTTCAGACAAGTCACTCTCGCCGTGACGGTCATGTACGCGAACGTTCTCGGCTTTTTGATGTTTTTACTATGTTTTTATCCTTTAACTTGTTTTAAAGAACAAATTTTCTACATATAAATCCTAAGAAAGCATAAATGCAAAAGACTTAAGTTTGCAATAACATTTCAATACAATATATCTACCCGCAAACCGTGGCTTGCTTGTCCTCCTTCTATAGACTTCACCATTTGAACAAAATCTTTAAAATGCATTAAACCTTCTAAGCCACTCGTCCTACCTCCAAATGCAATCCCGTTTCATTTTACAAGTCACTCGCGCAGATATAGTAGTGTAGCATAGGTCTCGCTACCTTCGGAAGCTTTTTCAACTTTTAACCACTTAAATTGTTGTAAAGTTTAGGTTTTGTTTTGATAAATCTAAAGAATACATAAATGCTTCTAACTCACTTGTGCTATCTGTATATGCAATTACGTTACTTCATACCAGCCACTCTCGCCGAGACTATAAAGTTCGCCAAGGTTCTTCGCTTTTCGATGTTCTTTCTATGTTTTTATTCTTAAATTGTTTTAAAGGATAAATTTTCTACGTATCAATCCTAAGAAAGCTTAAATACATAAATCTTAAGCTTGCAATAACATTTAAATACAAAATATCTTAAGAAGCTAAAGTGCTAACTGCAAAATCGTGGATTGGTGGTCTATCTTCCACTGATTTCACCATTTCAATAAAATTTTTAAAATGCATAAAACCTTCTAACTCACTTGTCCTACCCCTAAATGCAATTTCGTTTCTTCCTACAACTCACTCCCGTCGAGACGGTCGTGTGCGCGAAGGTTTCCCTACTTTTCGAAACTTCTTCCACATTTTGACCACTTAAATTGTTGTAAAGTTTAAGTCTACTCTATATAAATCATAAGAATGCATAAATGCTTGAAGCTCACTTTTCCTATCTCCATATGCAATTCTGTTACTTCTAACCAGTCACTCTGGCCGAGATGGTTATGTACGCTTAGGTTCACGGCTTTTTGAATGTTTTTCTACATTTTTAGCCTTTAAATTGTTCTAAAACTTAAGTCTTATTCATGTAAATCAGGACGAGTGAGTTTGAAGGTTTTAAGCATTTTTAATATTCAAAGGTTGATGTCTATAGAAGATAGACAAGCAAGTTATGGTTCTGCGGGTAGCAGTTTAGTATTTAGAAGATTTATCCTTTACAACAATTTAAAGCATGAAAATGTAGAAAAAACTCAGAAAAATCGTGAACTTATACTTACACGACCGTCTCAGTGAGATTGATTGGTAGCAAGTACATAATTGCATATGGAGATACGACGTGAGAGTTAGTAGCATTTCTGCATTTTTAAGATTTATTTAAAAAAAGCCTAACCTTACAACACTTTTAAGTGGTCAAAACTAGAAAAAGCTTGGCAAAGTAGCGAAACCTACGCGTACACGACCGTCTGCACGCGAGTGACTTGTTGGTAGAAAAGGAAATGCGTTTGGAGGTAGGACGAGTGAGTTAGAAGGTTTTATGCATTCTTAAGATTAATTCAAATGGTGAAGTTTATGAAAGATAGACAAACAAGCCACGGCTTTGAAGTTAGCAGTTTAGCTTTCTAACAAATTTTGGGTTTAAATGTTATTGCAAACTTAAGATTTATACATTTATGCTTTCTTAGGATTTATATGTAGAAGATTTATACTTTACAACAATTTAAATCATGAAAATGAAGAAAAAACATTGAAAAGTCGTAAACCTATGCTTACACAACCATCTCAGTAAGAGTGACTGGTAGCAAATACGTAATTGCATATGGAGATAGGAAGAGTGAGTTAGAAGCATTTATGTATTTTTCAGATTTATTTAAAGAAAGCCTAAGCTTACAAAAATTATAATGGTCAAAACTAGAAAAGTTTGGGAAAGTACCGAAACCTACGCGTACACGACTGTCTCCACACGAGTGAGTTGTAGGTATAAACGAGATTGTATTTACGAGGTAGCACGCATGAGTTAGAAGGTTTGATGTATTCTTAAGATTTATTCAAATGGTGAAGTCTATGGAAGGTAGACAAACAAACCACGGTTTAGTGGTTAGCAGTTTAGCTTCTTAACAAATTTTGGATTTAAATTTTATTGCAAACTTAAGACTTATGTGTTTATGCATTATTCAGATTTATATGTAGAAGAGTTATCCTTTGCAACAATTTCAAGCATGAAAATGTAGAAAAATATAGAAAAGTTGTGCACCTATGCTTACACGACCGTCTTAGTGAGAGAGACTGTTAGCAAGTACGTAATTGCATATAGAGATAGGTCGAGTGAGTTAGAAGCATTTATGCATTCCTAAAATTTATTTAATGAAAAAATAAGCTTACAACAATTTATGTTGTCAAAACTAGAAAAAGTTTGGAAAAGTAGCGAAACTTACGCGTACATGACCGTCTCCATGCGAGTGACTTGTAGGTAGAAACGAAATGGTATTTAGGAGGTAAGACGAGTGAGTTAGAAGGTTTGATGTATTCTTAAGATTTATCAAATGGTGAAGTCAATGGAAGATAGACAAACAAGCCATAGTTTTGTGGTTAGCAGTTTAGCTTCTTAACAAATTTTGGATTTAAGTTCTATTGCAAATTTACATTTATTGGTTTATGCATTATTAAGATTTATATGTAGAAGAGTTATCCTTTGCAACAATTTCAAGCATGAAAATGTAGAAAAAAAATTAGAAAAGCAGTGAACCTATGCTTACACGACAGTCTCAGTGAGAATGATTGGTAACAAGAAATTGCATACGGAGATAGGTCGAGTGAGTTAGAAGCATTTACGCATTCTTAAGATTTATTGAAAGAAAACCCAAGCTTACAACAATTTATGTAGTCAAAATTAGAAAAAGCTTGGAAAAGTAGCGAAGTGTACGCGTACACGACCGTCTCCACGCGAGTGACTTGTAGGTAGAAACAAAATTGTATATAGGATGTAGGATGAGGTAGTTAGAAGGTTTGATGTATTCGTAATATTTGTTCAAATGGTGAAGTCTGGAAAATAGACAAATAAGCCACGGTTTTGTGGTTAGCAGTTTAGCTTCGTAACAAATTTTGGATTTAAATTTTATTGCATACAAAAGATTTATGCATTTGTTCATTGTTAAGATTTATATAGAGTAGACTTAAACTTTAGAAAAATTGAAGTGGTCAAAACGTAGAAGAAGATTCGAAAAGTATCGAGTGAGATGTAGGAAGAAACGGAGTTGCATTTGGAGGTAGTACGAGTGAGTTAGAAGGTTTTATGCATTCTTAAAACTTTATTCAAATGGTGGAATCAATGGAAGATAGAAGCAAGCCACTATTCTAAGTTGGAACTTTAACTTCTTAATAAATTTTGTATTTAATATTATTGCAACATAAAATTTATGCATTGTTTGAAATTATGAAGATGCCAAAGCTATCATGACACTTAGAAATGGCAAAAAGGTTGACAATGAGGTGAGAAATATAAATACTGAATCTTCAAAGAAAAATTTTAAAGGTTCCACATCCACCTCTGACATTACCTGTACTGAACCCCCACCTTATGTGCCTAAAGCTCCTTTTCCTTCGCGCCTCATGTCTTCTAAGAAAAAGGATCAGCTAAAGGATTTTATGGAGATGTTTAAAAAGGTAGAAATTAATATCCCTCTGTTAGATGCAATTAAGCAAATCCCAGCGTATGCTAAGTTCTTAAAAGACTTATGCACTAACAAGAGGAGATTTAAAGAGCATGAGCAGGTTGCTCTTTCTGAAGGGGTAAGTGCAGTGCTTCAAAGAAAACTACCACCAAAACTCAAAGATCCAGGGAGTTTCACTGTTCCCTGTCGCATAGGAAGTGTGAAGTTTGAGAAGGCATTATTGGATTTGGGAGCAAGCATAAATCTTATGCCTTATTCAGTTTATACTGAGCTGAGATTGGGCAAACTCTCTCCAACTTCTATGACTTCACAACTTGCTAATTGTTCAGTAAAGGTTCCTAGTGGCATTCTTGAGGATGTATTGTTGTCTTAGATATGGAAGACACATCACGACCTGGAAAGGAATTACCCATCATTTTAGGTCGACCTTTTATGGCTACAGCTGGTACTAAGATAAATGTTAAAAAAGGGACACTCACTATGACTATTCAAGGTAAAACTGTTGAGTTTAAGGTTTTTAATGCAATGAAGTTTCCTGATGATTTAGGTGATTGTTTCAGTATTGATATTGTTGACCAATTGAAAACAGATATCATTCTTCAGGATAATTCAGTTAATATAGGAGAAATTCATGATCAAGACAATCCTTACTCAAAACTTGATAATGCATCAACTCAAATCTATGCTATGTGTCATTCTATATCTGCTTATTCTAGAAGGCCACAAAAATTTGAATCTTTACCACTTTCAAGTAATAAGTTGGTTCCATCTATTATAGAAGCCCCAAAGATTGAGTTGAAAACATTACCTACTCATCTAAAATATGCATATCTTGAAGATCATGAAACTCTTCCTGTGATTATTGCATCTGACCTTGACACTATAGAAGAAGAAAAATTAGTTCGAGTATTGAGAGAGCCTAAGACTGCGATTGGTTGGACTATAGCTGACATTAAGGGAATTAGCCCTACTAGGTGTATGCATCGAATTTTATTAGAAGATGATGCTAAACCTCATCGTGATGCTCAAAGGAGACTTAATCCCAACATGAAAGAAGTAGTAAAAACTGAGGTGATGAAACTTTTAGACGTTGGAGTTATTTATCCTATCTCAAACTCGAAGTGGGTGAGTCCTATACATTTGGTACCAAAGAAGTCTGGGGTTACAATGGTAAAAAATGATAGTAATGAGTTAGTGCCCACGAGATTAGTGACTGGCTGGCGGGTTTGTATTGATTATAGAAAGCTTAATAGTGTCACAAGAAAAGACCATTTTTCTTTACCATTTATTGATCAAATGCTTGAGAGATTAGCTGGCCATAGTTACTATTGCTTCTTAGATGGATATTCTGGATACAACCAAATTCCTATAGCTCATGAGGATCAAGAGAAAACTACCTTCACTTGTCCTTATGGAACTTATGCATATAGACGCATACCATTTGGTTTATGCAATGCACCTGTTACTTTTCAACGTTGCATGATGGCAATCTTTTCCGACATTGTACAAAAGATTATAGAGGTATTTATGGATGATTTTTCAGTCTTTGGATCTGATTTTGATGATTGTTTAGATAATCTCTCTTTAGTGTTGAAAAGACCTCTCTTTAGTGTTGAAAAGATGCCAAGAAACCAATTTGGTTCTGAATTGGGAGAAATGCCACTTCATGGTTCGGAGAGGCATTGTTCTTGGACATATTATCTCCTAAGAGGGTATAGAGGTGGATAAGGCGAAGATTGATATTATTTCAAATCTTCCACCTCCTACCAATGTGAAAGAAGTTAGGTCTTTCTTGGGACATGCTGGCTTTTATAGAAGATTTATTCAAGATTTTTCCAAAATCACTAGACCTCTATGTAATTTGTTAGCAAAGGACACGGACTTTGATTTTAATCAAGATTGTTTGAATACTTTCAAGTTACTTAAGACTAAACTCACAACAGCTCCCATTATAATGCCCCCTGATTGGAATTTGCCCTTTGAAATCATGTGTGATGCCTCTGATTATGCTATAGGAGCTGTGTTAGGGCAAAGAGTGAATAAACGACTGCATGCCATATATTATGCAAGCCGCACACTTAATGAAGCTTAAGTAAATTATTGCACTACTGAAAAGGAGTTTCTAACTGTGGTATTTGCTTTAGAGAAGTTTAGGCTCTTGTTTAATTCTGTACTGGACCAAGGTTAGAATAAATAAGAGATAGGTGATTCAAATAATTAGGTGAGAAATATAAATACTGAATCTTCATAATTGAAATCTGACCTAAGGACTGGACCAAAGTATTAGGTACGAAATCTTCATATTAGTCAATAATAAAACTCACACTTGATTAAGGATTCAAACAATAGATACTAGTGGTGGATTCTAAAATTTTAGTTATCTTATCTCCTCTGTTTATAAATATTTTATTATTATTATTATTATTATTATTATTATTTGATTTTCATACATATTTGTAGTTTAATTAAAAATCTCCATCCTATTACATATTTTCTGAGATTAGTTTTGAGTTAGAGTTAGCATCAGTCCCTGTGAATCGAACCTGTTATTTGCTATACAGTAGGCAACAACCGTGCACTTGCGGGATAAACTAGGATAAAATCTCTAAATTTTCTTAGGTGATTTGAGCCACACCAGCCCTCTCGGCGAGAGTGACTGGTTATGGTGAAGGTTTTATGCGTTTTTAAGATTATATTCAAATGGTGAAGTCTATATAAGATAGATTATAAAGCCACGATTCTGCGTGTAACAATTTAACTTCCTAGTAAATTTTGTATTAACATTTTATTGCAAACTTAGGATTTATGCATTATTAACATTTTATTTCAAGCTTGAAAATGTTGAAAATTAAGAAAAGCCGTGAAGATATGCTTATATGACCATCTCAGTGAGAGTGACTGGAAGTGAGTACATAATTGCATATGGTGATAGAACGAGTGAGTTAGAAACATTTATCATTCTTAAGATTTATATAAAGAAAACCTAACCTTATAACTATTGAAGTGGTCAAAACTAGAAAAAGTTTGGGACAGTAGTGAAACCTATGCATACACGACCGTCTCCATGCGAGTAACTTGTAGGCAGAAATGAAATTGTACTTTGGAGGTAGGACGAGTGAGTTAGAAGGTTTTACACATTCTTAAGTTTTGTTCAAATGTTGAAGTCTATGGAAGATAAACAAACAAGCCACCGTTTGTGGTTAGTAGTGTAGCATCTTAACAAATTTTGGATTTAAATTTTATTGCATTGTAAAGATTTTTGCATTTATTTATTTTTAAGATTTACATGAAGAAGACTTAAGTTTTACAACAATTTATAGGGCAAAAATGTAGAAAAAACATTGAAAAGCCGTGAACCTACGCGTACATGACCGTCTCGGCCAAATTGACTGATTAGAAGTAACGGAATTGCAAATGGAGATAGGGCAAGTGAGCTTGAAGCATTTATGCATTCTTCAGATTTATATAGAGTAGACTTAAACTTTACAACAATTTAAGAGGTCAAAACATAGAAAAAGCTTCGAAGAGTTGCAAAACCTTCGTGTACACGACCGTCTCGACCAGAGTGAGTTGTAGGAAGAAACGGCATCGTATTTAGAGTTAGGACGAGTGAGTTAGAAGGTTTTATGCATTATTAAAATTTTATTCAAATGGTGAAATCAATTGAAGATAGATATTTTAAGCCATGATTCTAAAGTTAACACTTTAACTTCTTAACAAATTTTGTATTTAAATGTTATTGCAAATTTTAGATTTATGCATTTATGCTTTATTAGAATTTATATGTGGAAGATTTATCTTTTAAAACAATTTTAAAAGGTTAAAAATGTAGAAAAAATATTGAAAAGCGGAGAACCTACACGTACACTACCGTCTCGGCGAGAGTGACTGGTAAGAAGTATCATAATTACATATGGAGATAGGACGAGTGAGTTAGAAGCATTTCTACATTCTTAAGATTTACCAAAACAAAACTTAAGCCTTACAATAATTGAAGTAGCGAAACCTATGCTACAAGACCGTCTCTGCGCGAGTGACTTGTTGAAAGAAACGGAATTGCATTTTGAGGTAGGACGAGTGTGTTAAAAGGATTTCATTCATTTTTAAGATTTTATTCAAATGGCGAAGTGTATAGAAGATAGATAAGCAAACCACGATTCAGCGGGTAGTAGTCTAGCTTTCTAAGAAATTTTGTATTTGAATTTTATTGCAAACTTATGATTTATGCGTTTATGCATTATTAAGATTTATGTATGGAAGAGTTATCCTTTGCAACAATTTCAAACACGAATATGTAAAAAATATAGAAAAGCTGTTAACCTATACTTACACAACCGTCTCAGTGAGAGTGACTAGTAGCAAGTAGGTAATTTCATATGGTGATAGGACGAGTGAGTTAGAAGCATTTGCGCATTCTTAAGATTTATTTATAGAAAACCTAAGCTTACAACAATTTAACTGGTCAAAACTAGAAAAAGCTTGGAAAAATAGCGAAACCTACGCGAACACGACGTCTCCACGCGAGTGACTTGTTGGTAGAAACGGAAACGCATTTGGTGGTAAGACGAGTGAGTTATAAGGTTTTATGCATTTTTAAAATTAATTCAAGTGGGGAAGTCTATGGAAGACAAAAAAACAAGCCACGGTTTTGAAGTTAACAGTTTTTGGATTTATGGAAAACATTTTGGATTTAAATGTTATTGCAAACTTATGTTTTATGCATTTATGCTTTCTTAGAATTTACACGTAGAAGATTTATCCTTTTTAACAATTTAAAACATGAAAATGTAGAGAAACCATAGAAAAGTCGTGAACTTATGTTTACGCAACCGTCTCAGTAAGAATGACTGGTAGCAGGTACATAAATGCATATGGAGATAGGTCGAGTGAGTTAGAAGCATTTATGCATTCTTAAGATTAATTTAAAGAAAACCTAAGCTTACAACAATTTAAGTGGTCAACACTAGAAAAATCTTGGGAAAGTAGCGAAACCTACGCGTACAAGACCGTCCCTACGCGAGTGATTTGTTGGTCGAAATGAAACTTTATTTTGAAGGTAGGGTGAGTGCGTTAGAAGGTTCTATGTATTCTTAAGATTTATTCAAATGCTGAAGTCTATGGAAGATAGACAAACAAGCCATGGTTTTGTGGTTAGCAGTTTTGCTTCTTAACAAATTCTTGATTTAAATTTTATTGTATACTAAAGCTTTTGCATTTATGAATTCTTAATATTTATATGTAGAAGATTTATTCTTTCCAACAATTTAAAGCATGAAAATGTAGAAAAAATATTAGAAAGTCGTGAACCTATGCTTACACGACCGTCTCAATCAGAGTGACTGGCAGCAAGCAGATAATTACATATAGAGATAGGTCGAGTGAGTTAGAAGTATTTATGTATTCTTAAGATTTATTTAAGGAAAACATAAGCTTACAACAATTTAAGTAGTCGAAACTAGAATAAGCTTGCAAAGCAGCGAAACCTACATGTACACGACCATCTCAACGCGTGTAACTTGTAGGTAGAACCGAAATTTTATTCAGGAGGTAGGACGAGTGAGTTAGAAGGTTTTGTGCATTCTACAGATTTATTCAAATGTTGAACTCTATGGAAGATAAACAAACAAGCCACGATTCTTAAGTTAGCACTTTAACCTCCTAATAAAATTTGTACTTAAATGTTATACCAAACTTAAGATTTATGCATTTATGCTTTCTTAGGATTTATATGTGGGAGATTTATCTTTTAAAACAATTTATAGGATAATAATATAGAAAAAACATTGAAAAGCTGATGACCTACATGTACATTACTGTCTTGGCGAGAGTGACTGGTAAAAGGTAACGTAATTGCATCTGTAGATAGGACGAGTGAGTTAGAAACATTTATGTATTCTTAAGATTTATCAAAAGAAAACATAAGCTTCACAACAGTTTATGTGATAGAAACTTGATAAAGCTTTATAAAGTAGCGGAACCTATGCTACAATACCTTCTATGCGGGAGTGACTTGTGGAAAGAAATGGAATTGCATTTGGATTTAGGATTAATGAGTTGGTAGTTTATGCGTTTTAAAGATTTTATTCAAATGGTGAAGTGTATAGAAGATAGATAAGAAGCCACGATGCCGCGGGTAGCAGTTAACTTCTTAACAAACTTTGTATTTAAATTTTATTTCAAACTTAATATTTATGCGTTTACATATAATTAAGATTTATATGTAGAAGGTTTATCCTTTGCAACAATTTCAAGCATGAAATTGAAGAAAAAACATACAAAAGCCATGACCCTATGCTTACACAACTGTCTCAGTGAGAGTGACTAGTAGCATGTACGTAACTGCATATAGAGATAAGACGAGTGAGTTACAAACATTTATGCATTCTTAAGATTATTTAAAGAAAGACTAAACTTACAATAATTAAAGTGGTCAAAACTAGAAAAGGCTTGGGAAAGTAGCGAAACCTACGCGTACACGACCGTCTCCACACAAGTGACTTGTAGGTAGAAATGAAATTCTATTTAAGAGGTAGCACGCATGAGTTAGAAGGTTTGATGTATTCTTAAGATTTATTCAAGTGGTGAAGTCTATGGAAGATAGACAAACAACCACGGTTTTGTGGTTAGTAGTTTAGCTTCTTAACAAATGTTGGATTTAAATTTTGTTGCAAACTTAAGATTTATGTGTTTATGCATTATTAAGATTTATATGTAGAAGAGTTATCCTTTGCAATAATTTCAAGCATGAAAATGTAGAAAAAACTTAGAAAAATCGTGAACCTATGCTTACACGACCGTCTCAGTGAGAATGACTGGTAGCAAGTACGTAATTGCACATGGAGATAGGTCGAGTGAGTTAGAAGCAGTTATGCATTCTTAAGATTTATTTAAAGAAAACCTAAGGTTACAACAATTTATGTGGTCAAAACTAGAAAAAGCTTGGGAAAGTAGCGAAACCTATGCGTACACGACGTCTCCACACAAGTGACTTGTTAGTAGAAAAGGAAATGCATTCGAAGGTAAGACGAGTGTGTTAGAAGGTTTTATGCATTTTTAAGATTTATTCAAATGGTGAAGTCTATGGAATATAGAAAAACAAGCCACGGTTTTGAAGTTAGTAGTTTAGTTTCCTAACAAATTTTGGATTTAAATGTTATTGCAAGCTTACGATTTATGCATTATGCTTTTTTAGGATTTACATGTAGAACATTTATCCTTTACAACAATTTAAAGCATGAAAATGTAGAACAAACATAGAAAAGTTGTGAACCTATACTTACACAACCGTCTCGGTGAGAGTGACTGGCAGCAAGTACGTAATTGCATATGGAGATAAGATGAGTGAGTTACAAGCATTTATGCATTCTGAAGATTTATTTAAGTAATGCCTAAACTTACAACAATTAAAGTGGTCAAAACTAGAAAAACTTGGGAAAGTAGCGAAACCTATCGGTACACGACCGTCTCCACGCGAGTGACTTGTAGTTAGAAACGAAATTGTATTTAGGAGGTAGCACGCGTGAGTTAGAAGGTTTGATGTATTCTTAAGATTTATTCAAATGGTAAAGTCGATGTAAGATAGACAAACAACCACGGTTTTGTGGTTAGCAGTTTAGCTTCTTAACAAATTTTAGATTTAAATTTTATTGCAAACTTAATATTTAAGTGTTTATGCAATATTAAGATTTATATGTAGAAGAGTTATCCTTTGCAACAATATCAAGCATGAAAATGTAGGAAAAACTTAGAAAAGTCGTGAACCTATGCTTACACGGCCGTCTCAGTGAGAATGACTGGTAGCAAGTACGTAATTGCACATGGAGAAAGGTCGAGTGAGTTAGAAGCATTTATGCATTCTTAAGATTTATTTAAAGAAAACATAAGCTTACAACAATTTATGTGGTCAAAACTAGAAAAAGCTTGGAAAAGTAGCGAAGCGTACGCGTACACGACTGTCTCCACGCGAGTGACTTGTTGATAGAAAAAAAAATTGTATTTAGGAGGTAGGACAAGGTAGTTAGAAGGATTGATGTATTCTTAATATTTATTCAAATGGTGAATTCTATGGAAGATAGACAAACAAGTCACGGTTTTGTGGTTGGTAGTTTAGTTTCTTAACAAATTTTGGATTTAAATTTTATTGCATACTGAAGATTTATGCATTTGTTCATTGTTAAGATTTGTATAGAGTGGACTTATAGTTTACAACAAATTAAGTTGTCAAAACATTGAAAAAGCTTCGGAAAGTAGCGAAATCTTCGCGTACATGACCGTCTCAACGGGAGTCAGTTGTAGGAAGAAACTGAATTCCATTTGGAGGTAGTACGAGTGATTTAGAAGGTTTTATGCATTCTTAAAACTTTATTCAAATGGTGGAATCAATAGAAGATAGAAAGCAAGCCACTATTATGAAGTTAGCACTTTAGCTTCTTAAAAAATGTTGTATATAATGTTATTGCAACTTAAAATTTATGCAGTTATGCTTTCTTAGGATTTATATGTAGAAGATTTATCTTTTAAAACAATTTAAAGGTTAAAAGCGTAGAAAATCATCGAAAAGCCGAGAACCTATGTGTACATTACGGTCTCGGCGAGAGTGACTTATCAAAAGAAGTAACGTAATTGCATATGGAGATAGGATGAGTGAGTTAGAAGAATTTCTGCATTTTTAAGACTTATCAAAAGAAAACATAAGCTTCACAACAATTTAAGTGGTCAAAACTTGATTAAAGCTTCGGAAATTAGCGAAACCTACGTGTTGCCTTCGCAAGTGTACGAGTCGCACAACTAATACTATGATGAGAAAAGTATTGTTCCCAAGAGGATTGATTCACTTATTAAGTACCGAAAATAACTCATTCTAGAATTATTTGAACGATCGATCTAGAAAGAGTGAATGCTAAATCTAAAGAAAGTAAAACAAGCTAAACCTAACACTCGTAAGATTTTAATAACTTAAGCGCTAGGGCATTTGATTTCACCTTAACTAATCCAATTCAACTCCGTATTGATGCTATCGAAGTTTATAATCATTATTGACAGTTGGCATACCCTAATTTCTTTGATATACTTTCTCAAACTATACCAAGAATACTTTCTTGCAATAACTAACTATATCTCTATGTGAATTAATATACAACAAAGCTCATTAAGTTCTATGACATCTTAGATTAACTGCAGGAATCATAAGAGTACATCTCTGTCTCTCATGCAATTCATGGCATTCATCACAAAGACTAATTCATACATCACATCTCTGTCTCAATATGAATCTCAAATTGATTGAATATTAGCTAGATACTCAAAAGCATTAAGCACGGTAATGAATACTCAATAAGCAATTATAAAACTTCGAATAGCATAGAATTAAGAATTAAATCATCATATTTAGCTTACATGATAGCCCCAGCAAGGAGAAATTTAGTTCATAGTTTTCAGATCTGACAAAACAAAGAGAAACATGAGAGATAAAACAAAAGAACCCTGAACAAAGAGTGGTGTCGAGCGAACTGCCATCTCTTTTCTTTCCTCAGTTCTTCCGTCTGTCTTTCTCCCCGTTCCAGCGGCTAGAACATCAGAAAATAAAGCCTAGATGACTGCTCTTCCTGCTCTCTCCTGTTGCCCCCTTTGGAAATCCGAATAGTGGGTATTTAAAACAATCGGGTTTTTCTTTCCATAATTAATCCGAACTCTCTGTTTACCCATTAATCTGCACCATTTTGGAGTCTATTTGGCCTCTGAAAAAATAAATTAAAATATTTAAAATTAAGATCAATGTCTTATGTTTCCAACCATATATCACACATATCATTTAAAGATCGGAAAGGCTGTCAAGTGCACTCGTTTCAGAAACTGAGCAAATGATTCGGGTCTGCATCGTCTCTCAACTTCTTCTGTGAATATTCAAATGGTTGCCCAGAAAATTCTGAAATAATTCATGGACCAACTTGAATGTCTTGGCTTTTAAACCCAGTTTGCCATTTACAAAATCTCACATAAAAGTCAAATTTTCATAAAAAACTCTCAGACTGCACGGAATTGCTGAGAATTAAGAAAAACAAAGAATTAAGGTTCCTTCTGATTAGTTTCTCTATATAAAAATTAAGCATATATGATGCAGAAGTGCATTATATTATGTATATGTTTGATCACATCACTATGCTAGACGACCGTCTTTGCGCGAGTGACTTGTAGAAAGAAACGCAATTGCATTTGGAGTTAGGATGAGTGAGTTAGAAGGTTTTAAGTATTTTTAATACTTATTCAAATGTTGAAGTCTATAGAAGATAGACAAGCAAGTCACAGTTCTACGGATAGCAGTTTAGCTTCTTAACAAATTTTGGATTTAAATTTTATTGCGAACTTAAAATTTATGTGTTTATGCATTTTTAAGATTTATATGTAGAAGATTTATCCTTTACAACAATTTAAAGCATGAAAATATAGATAAAACTTAGAAATGCTGTGAACCTATACTTATACAACCGTCTAAGTGAGAGTGACTGATAGCAAGTACGTAATTGTATATGGAGATACGACGAGTGGGTTAGAAGCATTTCTGCATTTTTAAGATTTATTTAAAGAAAGCCTAAGCTTACAACAATTTAAGTGGTCAAAACTAGAAAAAAACTTGGGAAAGTAGCGAACCTACGCGAACATGACGTCTCCACGCGAGTGACTTGTTGATAGAAAAGGAAATGCATTTGGAGGAAAGACGAGTGAGTTAGAAGGTTTTATGCATTTTAAAGATATTTTCAAATGATAAAGTCTATGGAAGATAGAAAAACAAACCACGGTTATGAAGTTAGCAGTTTAGCTTCCTAACAAATTTTGGATTTAATTGTTATTGTACACCTAAGATTCATTCATTTATGCTTTCATAGGATTTATATGTAGAAGATTTATCCTTTACAACAATTTAAAGCATGAAAACATAGAAAAATCTTGAACCTATGCTTACACAATAGTCTTAGTGAGAGTGACTAGTAGCAAGTACGTAATTGCATATGGAGATTGGACAAGTGAGCTAGAAGCATTTCTGCATTCTTAAGATTTATTTAAAGAAAGGCTAAGCTTACAACAATTTGAGTGGTCAAAACTAAAAAAAGCTTGTGAAAGTACCGAAACCTACGCGTACACCACCGTCTCCACGCGAGTGACTTGTTGGTAGAAAAGGAAAATGCATTTGGAGGTAAGACGAGTGAGTTAGAAGGTTTTATGCATATTAAAGATTTATTTAAATGGCGAAGTGTATGGAAGTAGAAAAATAAGCCACAGTTTTGAAGTTAGCAGTTTAGCTTCCTAATGTTTATGCATTTATGCTTTCTTAGGATTTAGATGTAGAAGATTTATCCTTTACAATAATTTAAAGTATGAAAATGTAGAAAAAACTTAACAAAGCTGTGAACCTATGTTTACACGACCGTCTCAGTGAGAGTGACTAGTAGCAACTATGTAACTTCATTGAAGATAAGAGGAGTGAGTTAGAAGCATTTATGCATTCTTAAAATGTTTTTAAAGAAAACCTAAGCTTATAACATTTGAAGTGGTCAAAATTAGAAAAAGCTTGGAAAAGTAGCGAAACCTACACGTACACAACCGTCTCCACGCGAGTGATTTGTAGAAACAAGAATTGTATTTTAGAGGTAGGACGAGTGAGTTAGAAGGATTTATGTATTTTAAAGCTTTATTCAAATGGTGAAGTCTATGAAAGATAGACAAACAAGCTACCGTTTTGTGGTTAGCAGTTTACCTTCTTAACAAAATTTAGATTTAAATGTTATTGCTTACAAAAGAATTATACATTTATGCATTCTTAAGATTTATATGAAGAATACTTAAGTTTTACATCAATTTGAAGGATAAAAATGTAGAAAAAACTTCGAAAAGCCGTCAAGCTAAGGGTACATGACCATTTCGGCCAAAGTAACTAGTTATAAGTAATGGAATTGCATATGGTGATAGGACAAGTTAGCTTGAAGCATTTATGCATTCTTAAGATTTATATAGAGTAGACTTAAACTTTACAACAATTTAAGTGATCAAAGCGTAGAAGAAATTTCATAAAAGTAGTAGGAAGCAACGAAATTGCATTTGGAGGTATGACGAAAGTTAGAAGGTTTTATGCGTTCTTAAAATTTTATTCAAATGCTGAAATCAATGGAAGATAGAAAAAGAAGCCACAGTTTTGCAGGTAGCAGTTTAGCTTTCTAACAAATTTTGGATTTAAATGTTATTGCAAACTTAAGATTTATGCATTTATGCTTTCTTAGGATTTATGTGCAGAAGATTTATCCTTTACAACAATTTAAAACATGAAAATGTAGAAAAAACATAGAAAAGTCGTGAACCTATGGTTAGCGAGAGAGACTGGTAGCAAATACGTAATTGCAAATGCAAAAAGGACGAATGACTTAGAAGCATTTATGCATTCTTAAGATTTATCAAAAGAAAACCTAAGTTTACATCAATTAAGTGGTAAAAACTTGAAAAAGCTTTAGAAAGTAGCGAAACCTACGCTACATGACAGTGTTCGTGGGACTGACTTCTTGAAAGAAATAGAATTACATTTGAAGGTAGGACAAGTGAGTTAGAAGGTTTTATGCATTTTTAAGTTTTTATTCAAATGGTGAAGTCTATAGAAGATAGATAAGCAAGCCACGATTCTACAGGTAGCAGTTTAGTTTCCTATCAAATATTTTATTACGAACATATGATTTTTGCGTTTATGCATTATTAAGATTTATATATAGAAGATTTATCCTTTACAACAATTTACAGCTTGAAAATTTTGAAAATACTTAGAAACGCCGTGAACCTATGCTTACACGACTGTCTTAGTGAGAGTGACTGGTAGCAAGTACGTAATTGCATATGGAGATAGGACGAACGAGTTAGAAGCATTTATGCATACTTTAGATTTATTTAAAGAAAGCCTGAGCTTACAACAATTTAAGTGGTCAAAATTAGAAAAAGTTTGGGAAAGTAGCGAAACCTACGCGTACAGGACCTTCTTCATGTGAGTGACTTGTAGGTAGAAACGAAATTGTATTTGGTAGTTAGGACGGGTAAGTTAGTATTCATTCTTAAGATTTATTCAGATGGTGAAGTCTATGGAAGATTAAGAAACAAGCCACGGTTTGTGGTTAGCAATGTAGCTTCTTAACAAATTTTGAATTTAAATGTTATTGCATACTAAAGATTTATGCATTTACGCATTCTTAAGATTTATATGAAGAAGACTTAAGTTTTGCAAGAATTTAAAAGATAAGATTTAGAAAAAATTTTTGAAAAGTCATGAAACTAGAAAATGTAGAAGATTTTATGCATTCTTAAGATTTATTCAAATGGTGAAGTCTATGGAAGATAAACAAATAGGCCACTTTTTGTGGTTAGCAGTTTAGCTTCTTAACAAATTTTGGATTTAAATTTTATTGCATACTAAAGATTTTTGCATTTGTTCATTGTTAAGATTTATATAAAGTAGACTTAAACTTTACAATAATTTAAGTGGTCAAAATGTAGAAGAAGATTCGAAAAGTAGTGAAACCTTCGCGTACACGACCGTGTCGACGAGAGTGAGTTGTAGGAAGAAACGGAGTTGCATTTGGAGTTAGTACGAGTGAGTTAGAAGGTTTTATGCATTCTTAAAATTTTGTTCAACTGGTGGAATCAATGGAAGATAGAAAGCAAGCCACTATTCTTAAGTTAGCACTTTAGCTTCTTAAGAAATTTTGTATTTAAATGTTATTGCAAACTTAAGATCTATGCATTTGTGCTTTCTTAGGCTTTATACGTAGAAAATTTATGGATAAAAACATAGAAAAAACATCAAAAAGCCGAGAACCTTTGTGTGTTTCAAAAAGCCATGAACATTAGGGTACACGATCTTCTCAGCGAGAGTGACTAATAGAAAGCAATGTGTGTTTCTATGGATAGAGGGCCTGCGGGTTTGAAAGTATTTATGGACTGTTAAGATTTATATAAACTAAAACCTAACGTTTATAACAATTTAAGTGATCCAAACTAGAAAAAGCTTGGAAAGTAGTGAAATCTACGCGTACACGACCGTCACAATGGGAGTGAGTTTTAGAAAGAAACGGAATTGCATGTAAACGTAGGAACAGTGAGTTATAAAGTTTTATGCATTCTTAAAATTTTATTGAAATGGTGAAATCAGTGGAAGATAGACGAGCAAGACAAAATTCTGCAGTTAGCACTTTAGCTTCTTAAGATATTTTGTACTTAAATGTTTTTGCAAACTTTAGATTTACGCATTTATGCTTTCTTAGGATTTATATGTAGAAAATTTATCCTTTAAAACAATTTATGGATAAAAACAACGAAAAGCCGAGAACCTTCGCGTTCAATACTGTCACGGCGAGAGTGACTAGTTAGAAGTAACGGAATTGCATATGGAGATAGCGCAAGTGAGCTTGAAACATTTATGCATTCTTAAGATTTATCAAAAGAAAACCTAAGCTTTACAATAATTGAAATTCAAAACTTGAAAGTAGCGAAACCTTCGCTCCACGATCGTCTCTACGCGAGTGACTTGTAGATTGAAACGGGATTGAATTTGGAGGTAGGAAAAGTGTGTTAGAAGGTTTTTTGCATTTTAAAAATTTTATCCAAGCGCTGAAGTCTATAGAAGATGGACAAGCAAGCAAAGGTTCTGCGCGTAGAGGTTTAGCTTTTTAACAAATTCTCCATTTAAATGTTATCGCAACCTTCAGATTTATGCGTTTACGCATTCTTAAAATTTATATGTAAAAGATTTATCGTTTAAAAAAATTACGTGATAAAAAAATAGAAAAAACTTCAGAAAGTCGTGTACATACGGGTACACGATCTTCTCCACGAGAGTGACATATAGGAAGTAACGTGTGTTTGTATGGATAGAGAGCCTGCGAGTTTGAAGTATTTATGGGCTGTTAAGATTTATATAAATTAAAACCTAACCTTTGCAACAATTTATGTGATCCAAACTAGAAAAAGTTTTGAAAGTAGTGAAATCTACGCGTACACGACCGTCTCAATAGGAGTGAGTTATAGGAAGAAAGCGAAATGCATTTGGAGGTGGGAAGACTGAGTTAAGGTTTTATGCATTCTTAAAATTTTATTGAAATGTTGAAATTAGTGGAAGATAGACGAGCAAGCCACAATTCTGCAGTTAGCACTTTAGCTTCTTAAGATATTTTGTATTTAAATGTTTTTGCAAACTTTAGATTTACGCATTTATGCTTTCTTAGGATTTATATGTAGAAAATTTATCCTTTAAAACAATTTAAGGACAAAAACAAAGAAAAAAGAAAGAAAGGGCGAGAACCTTAGCGTTCAATACTGTCACGGCGAGAGTGACTAGTTAGAAGTAAAGGAATTGCATATGGAGATAGGGCAAGTGAGCTTGAAACATTTATGCATTCTTAAGTTTTTATCAAAAGAAAACCTAAGCTTTACAATAATTTAAGTGTTCAAAACTTGAAAAAGCTTCGGAAAGTAGAGAATCTTCGCTACACGTTCGTCTCTACGCAATTGACTTGTAGATTGAAATGGGATTGAATTTGGAGGTAGGACAAGTGTGTTAGAAGGTTTTATGCATTTTCAAGATTTTATTCAAAGGGTGAAGTCTATAGAAGATGCACAACCAAGCAAAGGTTCTGCGGGTAGCAGTTTAGCTTTTTAACAAATTCTCCATTTAAATGTTATCGCAACCTTCAGATTTATGCGTTTACGCATTCTTAAAATTTATATGTAAAAGATTTATCGTTTAAAAAAATTACGTGATAAAAATATAGAAAAAACTTCAGAAAGCCGTGTACATACGGGTACACGATCTTCTCCGCGAGAGTGACATATAGGAAGTAACGTGTGTTTGTATGGATAGAGAGACTGTGAGTTTGAAGTATTATGGGCTGTTAAGATTTATATAAATTAAAACCTAACCTTTGCAACAATTTATGTGATCCAAACTAGAAAAAGTTTTGAAAGTAGTGAAATCTACGCATACACAACCGTCTCAATAGGAGTGAGTTGTAGGAAGAAAGCGAAATGCATTTGGAGGTGGGAAGACTGAGTTATAAGGTTTTATGCATTCTTAAAATTTTATTGAAATGATGAAATCAGTGGAAGATAGACGAGCAAGCCACAATTCTGCAGTTAGCACTTTAACTTCTTAAGATAGTTTGTATTTAAATGTTTTTGCAAACTTTAGATTTAAGCATTTATGCTTTCTTAGGATTTATATCTAGAAAATTTATCCTTTAAAACAATTTAAGGATAGAAACATAGAAAAAAGAAGGAAAAGGTGAGAACCTCAGCGTTCAATACCGTCACGGCGAGAGTGACTAGTTAGAAGTAACGGAATTGCATATGGAGATAGGGCAAGTGAGCTTGAAGCGTTTATGCATTCTTAAGGTTTATCAAAAGAAAACCTAAGATTTACAACAATTTAATTGGTCAAAACTTGAAAAGGCTTCGGAAAGTAGCGAGACCTTCGCTACATGACCGTCTCTGTGCGAGTGACTAGTAGATTTAAACCGGATTGAATTCGGAGGTAGGACAAGTGTGTTAGAAGGTTTTGTGCGTATTTAAGATTTTATTCAAACGGTGAAGTCTATAAAGGATGGACAAGCAAGCAAAGGTTCTACGGGTAGCAGTTTAGTTTCTTAACAAATTCTCTATTTAAATGTTATTGCGACCCTTAGATTTATGCGTTCTTAAAATTTATATTAAAATATTTATCCTTTACAATAACTTAAATAATAAAAATAAAGAAAAAACTTCAGAAAGCCGTGAACATAAGGGTACACGATCTTCTCAGCGAGAGTGACCAATAGAAAGCAATGTGTGTTTGTATGGATAGAGGGCCTGCGGGTATGAAAGTATTTATGGACTGTTAAGATTTATATAAATTAAAACCTAACGTTTATAACAATTTAAGTGATCCAAACTAGAAAAAGCTTGGAAAGTAGTGAAATCTACGCGTACACGACCGTCACAATGGGAGTGAGTTTTAGGAAGAAACGAAATTGCATGTAAACGTAGGAACAGTGAGTTATAAAGTTTTATGCATTCTTAAAATTTTATTGAAATGGTGAAATCAGTGGAAGATAGACGAGCAAGACACAATTCTGCAGTTAGCACTTTAGCTTCTTAAGATATTTTGTATTTAAATGTTTTTGCAAACTTTAGATTTACGCATTTATGCTTTCTTAGGATTTATATGTAGAAAATTTATCCTTTAAAACAATTTATGGATAAAAACAACGAAAAGCCGAGAACCTTGGCGTTCAATACTGTCACGGGGAGAGTGACTAGTTAGAAGTAACGGAATTGCATATGGAGATAGCGCAAGTGAGCTTGAAACATTTATGCTTTCTTAAGATTTATCAAAAGAAAAGCTAAGCTTTACAATAATTTAAGTGTTCAAAACTTGAAAAAGCTTCGGAAAGTAGCGAAACCTTCGCTGCACGATCGTCTCTACGCGAGTGACTTGTAGATTGAAACGGGATTGAATTTGGAGGTAGGAAAAGTGTGTTAGAAGGTTTTTTGCATTTTTAAAATTTTATTCAAGCGGTGAAGTCTATAGAAGATGGACAAGCAAGCAAAGGTTCTACGGGTAGCTGTTTAGCTTCTTAACAAATTCTCCATATAAATGTTATCGCAACTTTCAGATTTATGCGTTTATGCATTCTTAAAATTTATATGTAAAAGATCTATCGTTTAAAATAACTTACATGATAAAAATATAGAAAAAACTTTAAAAAGCCGTGAACATACGCGTGCACGATCTTCTCAGCGAGAGTGACTGATAGGAAGTAACGTGTGTTTGTATGGATAGAGAGCCTGCGAGTTTGAAGTATTTATGGGCTGTTAAGATTTATATAAATTAAAACCTAACCTTTGCAACAATTTAAGTGATCGAAACGACAAAAAGCTTGGAAGTTAGTGAAATCTACGCGTACACGACCGTCTTAATGGGAGTGAGTTGTAGAAAGAAAAGCAATTGCATTTGGAGGAGGGAAGAGTGAGTTAGAAGGTTTCTGCATTCTTAAAATTTTATTGAAATGCTGAAATCAGTGGAAGATAGACGAGCAAGCCACAATTCTGCAGTTAGCACTTTAGCTTCTTAAGATATTTTGTATTTAAATGTTATTGCAAACTTTAGATTTTTGCATTTATGCTTTCTTAGGTTATATGTAGAAAATTTATCCTTTAAAGCAATTTAAGGATAAAAACATAGAAAAAACAACGAAAAGCCGAAAACCTTCGCGTTCAATATTGTCACGGCGAGAGTGACTAGTTAGAAGTAACGGAATTGCATATGGAGATAGGGCAAGTGAACTTGAAGCATTTATGCATTCTTACGATTCATCAGAAGAAAACCTAAGCTTTACAACAATTTAAGTGGTCAAAACTTGAAAAAGCTTCGGAAAGTAGCGAAACCTACACTACAAGACCGTCTCTACGCGAGTGACTTGTACATTGAAACAAGATTGAATTTGGAGGTAGGACAAGTGTGTTAGAAGGATTTATGCATTTTAAAGATTTTATTCAAAGGGTGAAGTCTATAGAAGATGGACAAGCAAGCAAAGGTTCTGCGGGTAGCAGTTTAGCTTCTTAACAAATTCTCCATTTAAATGTTATCGCAACCTTCAAATTTATGCGTTTACGCATTCTTAAAATTTATGTGTAAAAGATTTATCGTTTAAAAAAATTACGTGATAAAAATATAGAAAAAACTTTAGAAAGCCGTGTACATACACGGGTACACGTTCTTCTCAGCGAGAGTGACTGATAGGAAGTAACGTGTGTTTGTATCGATAGAGAGCCTGCGAGTTTGAAGTATTTACGGGCTGTTAAGATTTATATAAATTAAAACCTAACCTTTACAACAATTTAAGTGATCCAAACGAGAAAAAGCTTGGAATTTAGTGAAATCTATGCGTACATGAATGTCTCAATGGGAGTGAGTTGTAGAAAGAAAAGCAATTGCATTTGGAGGTAGGAAGAGTGAGTTAGAAGGTTTTATTAATTTTAATAATTTTATTGAAGTGGTGAAATCGGTGGAAGATAGACGAGCAAGCCACAGTTCTGCAGTTAGCACTTTAGCTCCTTAAGATATTTTGTATTTAAATGTTATTGCAAACTTGAGATTTATGCATGTGACAGGTACAAACTCTCAGATGACTGGTGATGTGCTCAAATATGTCAATAATATCATGCACTCTTGCATAGTATATGCTTATTTTTATATAGAGAAACTAATAAAAAAGAACTTTAATTCTTTATTTTTCTTAATTTTCAGCAATTTCGTGCAGTCTGAGAGTTTTTTATGAAAATTTGACTTTTCTATGGAGATTTTGTGAACGGCCATCTGAGATTAAAAGCCAAGACATTCAAGTTGGTCCATGAATTATTTCAGAATTTTATAGGCAACCATTTGATATGTATTCACAGAAGAACTTGAGATACGATGCAAACCCGAAACATGTGTGCAGTTTCTGAAACGAGTACACTTGATGGCCTTCCCGATTTTTAAATGATATGTGTGATATATGGTTGGAAACATAAGGCATTGATATTAATTTTAGATATTTTAATTTATTTTTCTGAAACCAAATAGACCCCAAAATGGTGCAGACAAAACGGGTGGACAGAGAGTTCGGATTAGCTTGGACTGCACCAACCTAATTATGGAAAGAAAAACCCTATGGTTTTAAATACCCAATTTTCGAATTTCCAAAGAGGAGGTGAGATAGCAGGAAGTGACGGCTCATCTAGGGTTTATTTTCTGGGATTCTTGCTGCTGGAACGGGGAGAAAGAAGGATGGAAGCACAGAGCAAAGAAAAGAGACAGCAGTTTGCTTGTCACCACTCTTTATTCAGTGTTCTTTTGTTCTATCTCTCATGTTTCTGTTTGTTTTGTTAGATCTGAAAACTATGAGCTAAATTTCTCCTTGTTGGGGCTATGATGTAGCCTAACTATGATGATTTAAATCTTAATTTTATGCTATTCGAAGTTTTATAATTATTTATTGAGTATTCATTACTGTGCTTAATGCTTTTGAGTATATGGCCAATATTCAATCGATTTGAGATTCGTATTGAGAACATAGATGTGATGTATGAATTAGTCTTTGTGATGAATGCCGTGAATTGCATAAGAGACAGAGATGTACTCTTATGGTTCATACAGTTAATATAGGATGCCATAGAACTTAACGAGCTTTATTGTACGTTAATTTACATAGGGATATATTGAGTTATTGCATGAAAGTATTTTTGGTATAGCTTGAGAAAATATATCAAAGAAATTAGGGTTCTCCAACTGTCAATAAAGATTATAAACTTCGATAGCAAGAATATAGAGTTGAACTGGATTAGTTACGGTGAAATCAAATGCCCTAGCGCTTAAGTTATTGAAATCTTACGAGTGTTAGTTTTAGCTTGAATTATTTTTTCTAGTTTTAGCATTAACTCTTTTAGATCGATTGTTCAAATAATCCTGGAATTAGTTATTTTCGGTACTTAATAAGTTAACCAATCCTCGTGGGAATAATACTTTTCTCATCATTATATTACTTGTGTGACTCGTACACTTGCGACAGCAACAAGTTTTTGGCGCCGTTGCCGGGGATTGTTTTTAATTTTTGTTAATATCGATTCCGATTAATTCTAGTTTTAGGTTGAAATTTTATTTCTTTACCTTCTGTCAAGTTGTTTGCATAGTGTATGCGAAGTTTGAGAAGCATTTCTCTTGAGCCCTTTGATCTTGAAATTGAACGTACAGTTAGGAGGCTTATTAAGAAAAACAAAAAAGCTCTCAACGAAGGGCAAACTACCATGGCAGAAAATATGGAAGAAGTTGAAAACGGAAGAGCTTTGAGGGATTATGCCATGCCTACTATCAATAGTGCCCCGTCAAGTATTAGACGTTCGGCAATTCAAGCGAACAACTTCAAGATCAAGCCCGCAATCATCCAAATGATCCAAACTTCTGTCCAATTCAACGGCTCGCCAAATGATGACCCAAACACTCACATTGCTGACTTTCTTGAGATTTGTGACACTTTCAAGCATAATGGTGTGTCCGATGATGCTATAAGGTTGAGACTCTTCCCATTTTCATTATGGGACAAACCAAAAGAATGGTTGAATTCACTTCCTCCCAACACTATTACAACTTGGGAGGCATTAGCACAGAAATGTTTAGCCAAATTCTTCCCTCCTGCAAAGACGGCGAAGATGAGAAACGACATCACTACCTTTACTCAATTTGATATGGAGTCTTTGTATGCGGCGTGGGAAAGATATAAAGACTTGCTAAGGAAGTGCCCTTACCACGGTTTGCCAAAGTGGCTACAAGTCCAAACATTCTATAATGGGTTGAGTTGTACGACTAGGACAATTGTTGATGCCGCAGCGGGTGGAGCGTTGATGAGTAAAACGCAAGACGAAGTCTATGAGTTGCTGGAGGAAATGGCGGCAAATAACTACCAATGGCCTTCAGAACGTTCAATGACAAAACGGGGAGCAGGAGTACACCAAGTTAATGGTGTTGCTGAATTGACTACACAAATGAAGGTGCTGTCCAAACAGCTCGGAAGCTTAACCGGTAAAGCAATTCAAGCGCGTAGTCAAGTTTGTGAACTATGTGGGGAAGTCATGCTAGTGTTGATTGTCAAGTTGGAAGCCCATTCTCACCATCTCCTGCAGAACAAGTGCAATGGGTGTCCAATGTTAACCGGCAACCGAACAATCCGTACTCCAACACATACAATCCCGGTTGGCGAGATCATCCAAATTTTTCATGGAAAAATCATCAACACACAATTAGAAACCCCCCTGGATTTCAGCAGCAACCAGTAACTAAAACACCACTTGAAGATGCCCTTGCCCAATTCATAGCCAAAACAGAATCAACTTTGCAAAATCAAGCTGCCTCTATTCGAAGCCTTGAGGTTCAAATGGGTCAACTGGCAAGCTTGTTATCTGGAAGACCACAAGGCTCTTTACCAAGGAACACTGACGTAAATCCTAAGGAGCAAGTGAATGCAATTGCACTTCGAAGTGGGAAGGTTCTCAAAACGCCAACAGTTAACAGCAATGAGTTAAGGGAGCAATCCGAAATGTTTTCATCTAAATCACCCTCTGGAATAGAACAGAACAACAAGCAAACACTGGAGAATGCCACCGAATCAACTAAAAGAAGAAAGCTCGGACATTAACCAGCCGCAAACAGCAGCACCAACCAAGTCTTATGCGTCACCGATTCCATTTCCTCAACGCCTTCGAAAGACCAAATTGGATAAGCAATTCTCTAAATTTCTCAATGTGTTTAAAAAGTTGCATATTAACATTCCTTTTGCAGATGCGTTGAAGCAAATGCCAAGCTATGTAAAGTTCATGAAAGAGATTTTGTCCAACAAACGAAAACTTGAAGACTATGAAACGGTGACGCTAACCAAGGAGTGTAGTGCTATCTTGCAAAATAAGTTGCCACCAAAGTTAAAAGATCCAGGGAGTTTTACTATACCTTGCATTATTGGAAACTCTCATTTTGAAAAAGCTTTATGTGATTTAGGTGCAAGCATTAATTTAATGCCATTCTCTATTTACAGAAAATTAGGATTGGGAGAAGTAAAGGCGACCACAGTTTCTCTTCAACTAGCGGATCGATCTATTAAGCATCCAAGAGGAATACTTGAGGATGTGCTAGTGAAAGTGGATAAATTCATATTCCCTGCTGATTTTATTGTACTAGATATGGAAGAAGATAAAGGCATACCAAAGTACGTAGCTTCTTACAAAATTAGCACAACCGAGAAGGCTTAACCAAGCCCTTCTCAACGAATATGTTTGTTACAAACAATTTTCAAGCACAGGATCTCTCTCACTGGATTGAATTTAAGCTTAGTAAAGCAAGGAGAGGATCAAAGAAATGCCAAAGATGTATCTAGATAAAGCTTAGGCAGTGAGGTTGAGTGAGAGATGTTTCTGCTGTATGTAAGCTTTTCTTTTTATGTATGTGGCTCTGTTTTTCTTTTGCTCTGTAGTGTCTCTCACTTTTTTTATTTTTCTCTTCTTCTCCTTATATTTTCTCTTCTCTGGCTATTGAGATTTCTAATCTCCTAACGGTAGGAAATTCTCCCGTTCTCTTCTCTTGTGCCTACTACATAGTGCCAGCTTGTATTTGTATCCCGCTGTCAGTCGGGTTCAATCAATTAGGTCTTCAACGGTTGGATCTTGATGGAGGTAATTAGAATATCAACTAGATCTTTCAGCTAGCATTTAAATCTCAATTATTCTGCTGGTATAGCTTGATTTGATCTTTCTTTTATAGCAATCAATGAGCTTGTCGGCAATTCAATTTTCCCGCTTGCTTCTCCCTTTTCTTCTGTAATGAATTTTTCTTCGTTGCAGTAACACCTAATATGAAGATGATGATCTGATCAAGTAATTGGAATGCCTCAAGTTCAACTTCGAATTTTTGTTCTTAGTTCATCGATCAGTTAGGTGATGTTCCCTAAAGTATTCATTGGCTCCAATATGGTTTTAGGTTCACTTGCTTACTGTGAGCAGCAAATCAATGACTTGATTTTCAGTGAAGAATGCTAATACTTTGAAGTCTATTATCATCTGAGTGTTCCAGTAAAATCAGCTCTGATATGCACTGGAATCCATCTTGTGAATCTTGTATGACAGCACTTTGTAAAGTTTTCTTCTGTCAGCTTCATTTGTTTAGATCATTTTGTGTAGTTGCTCCATGTAGTAGGTTATTGTGATGTATCGTCAAAGCACTATGGTGGATCAAGTGTATGTATACTCTTTGTAACTGATCCTTGGCTTTTCTTTGAATGAAAGTCGAAATTCAATTTCTGAATACAAATCTGGTATGCTGACAGACTGGTTCTGATGTCCCTTTAGCATTGTGTTCTTGACATTCATTTGTTGTGATTTGTTGCTGAACTTGATGTGAAATGACAGTGGATATGATGTTCTATATATCCTCAAAAATTGGCTTCAAACGAATGAGAAAATCTTGATGAAACTTAATCTGAAGGTTGACTCAACTATTGTCTGATTTTCTGCAATGTATGTTTTCTTAATTTCTTCCAATCTTTCACGAATTTTCCAAAGTTGTGTAGATCATAATTTGATGTACTCTTTAGCCAAGATTGTTGTATGCATGTTGTTCTAGCTCTGGTAAAAATATCTTCCTCAAGCTGAATTTGCATCACGATCGAATCTGCCTCTGAAATCTATAACTTGATCATTTTCGCTCGGTTCAGGATCAGCAGTAATCTAGTCGGCTGTTCTTGTGAGACTTCTCTGTTCTGCTGTCCAACACTTAATTGATTTTCATCTTGCGCCCAAAGTAGAGTTTCCTATAAAGCAGCTGGCTGGACTATAACTATTTATTTGCAAGAATTTATACTTTCAATTCTGTATAGCTTAGTTTAAATCATTAGTCCACCTAACTCATAAACTATAATTCTTAATATTTGTTATCATCAAAAGCAGTCTTGATATTCCAACAAGTTTTATTGTTTAACTTACGGTTGAAACTCTTTCCAGGAAAGTTGAAGTCAAAATGGCATGGACCATATGAGATAGTTGAAATCTTTCCACATGGAGCTATAGAAATCAAAGATCTCAAATCTGGAGCACAATTTAAGGTCAATGGGCATTGCTTGAAGCAATACTTGGAGGCCACCCTCGCAATCCAAACTGAACCAACCCTTCAACTGCGCGATCCTATTTGACAAACTTCTCGTCTGGCTGAAGACCTTAAATTTAGCGCTTATTGGGAGGCAACCCAAGGCCTTTCTCTCTAGTAGCAATTGAATTTTTTAGGATTTTGTTTTCGTTTGATTTGATATGTTTATTATTTTTGAAGGATTTGGAAAGAAAGAAGAATCACTACAATGCAAAGATTTGTTGTTGTGATGCAGTTGATGGAGAAGTTAATCAAAGATTCAGGACATTTAAAAATCAGGGGAGCTTTCCTACACCTCAATTTTTATATCCCTTTGCTTTATACGTTGTTCATTTTTATCTTTCACCATTGAGGACAATGTCGAATTCAAGCTTGGGGGGAGATAGAAAATTATGCATAAACATCGATTGATAGTCTATCATCCATTTTTCAATAATAAAATTGAACACTCTTTCTAGTATGGCTTTTGAAACTAGAATCTTTATTGAATTTGTTCGTATAATATTCTTATTAACTAAGCCTACATTCTTCTTGATATAGTACTATATATAATTGAGTTGATAAAATCTTGTCATTCTAGACAATACAATTGAATATATTTTATAGAGGATTTTGATTTCATAGTCTATAGCGAGTGATGACATCTATCACCATATAATGCGAGGCTTAGAGTTGATCTTAGTATTTTTTGTGTTGTCTTGTTTTGTTTTCAATTCTTAGGGATAATTGAGATACAGAGTTATAAAGAGTCTTTGGAAAGCACAAGGGTAAAGAAAGAGCATTTGTATTGAAAAAAAAAAAGAAAAAAGCTCGAGTATACATTGTAAATTACAATGGTGAAGAAAGAGCAATTAAATAAATAAAAGAGCCGCAAAATTGGGCCAATGCATGAGTATACCTTGTTCTTCTTGAAGTTAAATGTGCTCTTGGTTGCTTTGTATTTTGACGACTTCCTAAATTTGATTTTATTCATTACAACACTTATAATAACTTGGTGAATCTCTAAAAATAGTATGTGCAGTGGGGAGATGATTTCTAAACATACTTATGGACATTGAATTCTAAACTTCCTTCTAATATGTTGCATATATTTTGGAATGCGAGGTTGAATTGATTTGATTACTATATAGTGCAATTAAGGGAGTTTGTAAATGATGTTAATTTATTTATTATGCTTACCTTACTCTTTAAAGATTTTGGGTGATCAAGCTACACGAAGAAATTGAAAATTATGAGAATAAGTTGTGAAAAATGATATATATAATTTTCTTATCATTTTACTCGAGGACTAATAAAAATTAAGTTTGGGGGTATTTGATAATGTGTAATGATACATATTTATTATATCTTATTGTTATAGTAAATATTAGATTTTTATTAAAATTCTATCCATATTATGAATTAATTTATTTTATTTTAATTTTGTGAAGTATAGGTGAATAAAAAAACAAATTATTGAAAGAATGAAATAAAAGAGCTAATCATGGGAGAAAATATCAAGCGGTGTCGACATTGATGCATTTGACCAATCAAATTTAAACCAAAGATTTAGCATCAAATCTAGTATCAAATATAACATCAAATATAGCAACAAATCTATATCAAATCTAATCCGAAGATTCTGAAGATATTTTTTCCTAATTTTTTGGGAGAAAGTTCAACTATAAAAAGGGGTCAATGGAGGGCCAAGAAGAACCAACAAGGAGCGAACGAAGAGCCAACGGAAAGCCGATGGAAAATCTAGAGAGAGAGCCGAACGGGAGACAGAAGGGAGATCAGATTAGAGACGAACAATTTTTCAGATTTGCTTTCTTCTCTTTTTCTCATGTTTTATTTTTCATACAATATTATTGTGTGAATATTAATATGAGTGGCTAAATTCTCTAAACTGGAGTTAGGATGAAACCCTAATAAATTTAATTTACTTCTTGAATATTATGTGATGTACGGATTGTTGATTTTGTATGAGTTGTTAATTCTTGTTTGAAAGGATGTTTAGATGTTAAATTTGCATGCATGATTAGCATTGAGTTTGATATCTAAATTGTTATATTAATTGTGTTTGCGAGGACCAATCGGAGCATAATGTACGAATTACAGGATTAATAACTGTAGTTAATATTTACTGGACCAAAGTGAATGTAACTATATGATTTATGATTTCGCAAAACCTAATGCATCGTTAGTAATTTCTAAACAAGGAGTTAGAATATCACTAGCGATAGGTGATTTTATACTGGACCAAAATTAAAGTCATAATTAGAAATCGTATCTAAGAACTGGACCAAGATGTTAGGTACCAAAGTCTTCACAATTATCATAATCTATTATCATATTTATTTAAAGATTAAATTAGAAGCATTAGTGGTGGATTCTAAAACTCCAGTTGTTTGCATACCTATTTTCTCGATCCGTGCGTTACTTTTTGTTCTTAGCTCTCGTACACTTTTGATTCGCTTTTACAAACACAACTTTTGTTAGTTAAAAACTTGAATTAGAGTTAATAACAATCTCTATGGAACAAACTCGTTATCTGCTATACGGTAGACGACAACTGTGCACTTGCGGGATAGACTAGGATAGAATCATTGAGTTTTTCTTAGTTTGTTTTATCTACATCAGCCCTTAAGTGAACTTTTAACACTGAAAGGAGTCCTAAAAATGAATAACGCTTATAAGAGTATTGCTCGAACTAAATACACAAAATTGCCTCATAACTATTGCATGTCATTTATTTGTATGTGAATATTGAATCTGCTACAGTTTGACAGTTTACTTACTACTTCCAGTTAATTAGGGTGATAGGAGTCAACAACCTGCCAGTGTGGTACGAAGCCGGTGCTACAAAGTTCGAGTTTGCAAGCACAAGAGCACTCTTGATTGTCCAACTCATTCCTATGGGGTAAACTTCACAGTGCAACACATCAAGCCATCCACAAACGATTTTACGGTTGTTTTCTTTGAAACTGGAATAATTTATTTCTTTGGATTGCAGATTTATTGAAACAAAAAGGTACATGGACAATGTCAATCCTGGATCACGAGCACAGGCTAGCTTCTTTGGATTGGAAGCAGCATTTGAAGGCCTTGAACCTGGATACATCTTTGTAGCTTTAATTTAGAAAGTACCTTCTGAATTTCAATAGCTAGACTTTAGATACATTTTATCGAGGTATGGGATTCTTTGAACAGGTACCCTGGCGGTCCATTGCTAAACCCTCTTGGACTAGCCAAACATATTCGGAATGCCAAAGAATTGAAGCTCAAAGAAATCAAGAATGGTAGAACTTCTATGAAATTACGTTAACCTATCTAGTTTTTACCAAACTAGATTGCTGTTGGTTTCTGAACATGACTCCTTTCGCAAGGAGGCTTGCTAGGGTTGCCATGCTCAAGTTCTTTGTGCAAGCGTGCGTCACTCATGTTGGCCCTATCGATAACCTCCTAACCCATCGATCTGATCCTTGGAACAAAACAATCATCAAGCACTTTCAGGGCTTCCTTCATGATCTTGTTTTTTCATAACCATGTATAAATACAGGAAAATGTAAAAGAAGCAACTTCTATAGCAGGATATTTCATATTTATTGAAGAGCTGCAAGTGAGAACTGCTAGATCATCTCATATTTATTTTCATGAAAAAAGAGACTAGGTTCGATATAAGAAACCCATGAATCTGTTGGTTCTAAGTTTACGAACTTAGAACTTCATCACTAGAAAAATTAGAAGTTTTCTTTGGAGTAGAATTTTTTTTTAGAACAATTTTTTGTATTTCTCAGTTGATGCAAACTAACATACTACAACCATCTTATATAGGCATTACAACCAAGCATTACATTATCTAAGATATTCAAACAAAATGAAAGTTACAACCATTACTAACCTTTTAATCACACACTAATTCTCCTAAGTAACTTATGTGCCAACTACTACTATTCTTATCCACCTTCTTTCTTTAACGCTTTGAGAAACTTCCAAATGAATGCATGAGTTTTGATTTGATATTCCAACACATCCCCTCAAATTAAAACGTTTTTCATGCCGAACATTTCTCTTAGCCTTTTGAAATGTTCAATTGACAAAGACTTAGTAAAAATATCTGCTACTTTCTCCATAGTATGACAATACTCAAATTGCACAATATTCTGCTTTATGTGGTCTCTAAGGAAGTGGAATCGAGTATCTATATGTTTGCTCATTCCATAATGTACTGGATTCTTTGCAAGTTATATAACTGATTGACTATCAATCAATATTCTTGTCAGTTTTTCTTGTGCATGACTCGGCTCTTTTAACAAATTCCTTAACCATAAATTACTTCACACATTGTAGATACTGCTACCACATATTCTGCTTCGCAAGAAGATAAAGCCACAATATTTTGCTTCTTTGATGTCCGTGAAAATGCAATTGATCCAAAATAAAAGACATAGCCTGTAGTACTTCTTCTCTCATCTTTGTCACCACCCCAATCACTATCTAAATAACAAACTAATTCTGCAGGTTCACTATAAGTATAGAATAGACCAAAATTTGAGTTTGCCTTTGATGTACCTTAAAATCCTCTTCGTAGCTAGCCAATGAGACACCTTTGGTGTCTCCATGTAGCGACTCACAAGTCCAACTGTATAAACAATATCTGGCCTTGTGATCGTCAGGTATCTCAAGCTACCAACAAGACTTTTGAAAAGAGTTGAGTCAACTAAATCTCCATTCTCTTCTTTTGATAGCTTTGTTCCTGTGGCAATTGGAATGTTCACCGGATTTCTCATCTTGAACTTCTCCAAAATCTCCTTCGTGTACTTCTTTTGAGATATATATTCCATCTTGTTGTTGCTTCACTTCGATGCTAAGAAAGTAGGACATCAAACCATTATCCGTCATGTTGATTTCCTTCAACATCATCGCTTTGAATTCTCCAAACATCTCAAGGCTATTTTCTGTGTATAAAAAATAATCAATATAAAGACAAATTATTAGAAACTCGTGTTTATGGTTCTTCTACATATAGATGGCAAGCTCATAAGGACAATTTTTGAAGCCATTTTGATAAAGATAGCCATCAATTTGAGCATTCCACGCTCGTGGTGCTTGCTTTAATCCGTACAATGCTTTCCTTAATCGATATACATTGTCTTCTTGCCCTTTTACTTGAAGACCTTCTGGTTGCAATAGAATACCATTGCGAAATGCTGAGTTCACATCTATATGATATATCTTTCATCTATGATGAGCTGTAAGAGAAATTAATAACTTTATCATATCAAGTCGAGCAACAGGTGAAAAGACTAGTTTATAGTCGATGTTATATTTTTGTTTGTAACTTTTCGCTACAAATCTAGCCTTGTACCTATCATCATCACCATCAGCAGAACGCTTAATCTTGTATACCCACTTGATACCTATTGCTTTGTGATTTTGTGGAACTGTTGTCAACTCCCAAGTGTCATTCTTCTCTATAGCATAGATCTCCTACTCCATTGCTAATCGCCAACAATTCTACTTTACAACTTGTTGGAATGTAAGAGGTTCATTATCAATATATAGACAGAAAATGTTAGACTCACCGTCTTCATCTGTCTGCTTATAGATCTTCCTCAGACTTCTCATTTTGATAGGACTACATTGCGTAGAAGATCCGCTACTACTACTTTCTCTAAAAGATGGAGAACCTCTAATAGGAGATAGTATAGTATGTTGAGAAGATAGTGGTGTTATTAGTGATGGTACCTCATGTGGAGGATCATCAGATTCATCCATCACTAGATGTTTTTTGGAAGTCTCTTCACTCCAACTCTATGCATCTTCTTCACTAAACACAACGTCTCTATTAACCACTAATTTCTTGGTTAGTGAATTATAAAGCTTATGTGCTTTTGACCCCTCGCTATATCCAATGAAAATGCATTTTTCACCATGATCATTAAGCTTCTTCATTTCGTCTTCAGCTACTTAGGCATATGCAATGCACCAAAAAATTCGTAAGTGTGCGACACTTAGTTTGTATCTACTCCATGCCTCTTGGGGTGTCTTATTCTTCACCATCTTTATAAGACATCGATTAAGCAAATAAGCTGAGCACGTCACATCTTTTGCCCAGAATTGCTTTGGATCCCTTTTCCTTAAGCATGGTTCTTATATCATGTTGAGGATGGTTCTATTCTTTCTTTCTGTGATGCCGTTTTGCTGTGGTGTGTAGGCAGTAGTCAACTGCCTTTTATAGCTTATTCTTTATAATATTTTTAAATATATTTGAGTTGTACTTACCACCTCTGTCAGATCAAAGAATTTTTATCTTGTAGCCACTCTCCGCTTCAAGAGGAGAGCTTTAAAATTCTTGAAAGTGATAATGACAGGAGACTTCTCCTTAAGAAAATATACTCATAATTTTTTACTGAAGTTATCAACGAAGATAATAAAATATTTATTTTCTCCCAAAGAGACAAGGTCAAATGGCCCACAGATGTCGTATGAACAAGTTGCAATGGTGCCTCTACTCTCCATGATTTTTCATTAGGAAAAAGAAGTTGTGATTGCTTGCCAATTACACATCCGTCGCATATATAATTTTGTGTTTCAATTATTGATAGGCCTCGAACCATACCAGTCGTAGATAATATCTTCATGCCATTAAAGTTCAAATGGTCAAAACGAAGATGCCATCTCCATGACTCATTCTATACGTGTTCTTGAAAATATTTGTCAACTCTCGTGTTTAGATGTAAGAGAAATATACGGTTCCTTATCATCTTAACACAAGCCATAAGGCCTACATTTGAATTTCCAACCAAAGATGGTTGCTTTTCATATAAACTTTGTATCCCTTTCCGAGTAATTGGCCAATGCTAAGAATATTACTTTTCATATTAGGAATATAGTAAACATCAGAAATATACTCGGCCTTACCATCCTTTTGGTAGATCTTGATCTTCCCTTTGCCTTCAATTGGGAGTTTTGAAGAATTTTCCAAGCTCACGCTTTCATGAATACCTTTTATGGTTCTATGAAAAGTTCTTTCCTTCCACATACGTGGTTACGAGCACCTGAATCCAAATACCATGCATCATTGTGAACATTTGAATCATCATTAGCAAGAAGAACAGTAGAGGTATTATCCACATCATTTGTTGCTTCAGAAAGATTGGTAAGATCTTCATTTTTGTACCAATATTTCAAAACATAATGTCTGAATTTATGACAGTTGTAATATTGGACATTTTTATTATTTCCACGGCCAGATGTAGATCTTCCTTAATTGCTTCGTCAGCAACCTCTAAAGTTTGGAACTTCCGCTTAATTTTGAGCGGTTTGTTGTTGGGAACCACGTCCCCTACCTCGACCACGGCTTCTACTATTTGAACCTCGATCATTAGAGTCAATTTCAACTCCAATGCTTGTTCCACAAATATGGAACTAGTCGTCTTTAACATCCTTTGTTCATGAACTTGAAGAGATCTTAGGAGTTCCTTGATTGAAATCTCCTTTAAATTTTTTGACTCTTTAATTGCCGCTATCACGTGCTCGAACTTTGATATGAGTGATCGGAGCAACTTCTCTATCACTTAGATGTCTTCAATATCCTCTCCATTTCTCCTAATTTTATTCAAAATTAAAATTAATCATAATAATAATTAGAGATCTTTTCTTCATCTTTCATTTGAGCGGCTTCAAGCTCACCCCTCAAAATTTGGAGACAAATTCGCTGCACCCTTTCGACCCCTTTGTAGATGATAGAAAAATTTTCCATACTTTTTTGCATGTTGTTGCTTCGGCAACTTTTTCAAAGGTAGACTCGTCTAACCCTTAATAGAGTAGAAAATGATCCTTACTATCTTTTTTTTTTCCCTCTCTAGAAACCTTCTTCTCTTCATTTGTATAGGCGGTTTGTCCCTCCGGTATGAGTTCTGTAAATCTATCACTAACATGCTCAAATAAATCTTGAGAACTAAATAAAGCTCTTATTTGAATTGATCAACTATTATAACTATCTTTCGATAACTTTAAAACTTGAAAATTAACAAGATTGTTGGTGTAAGTCATAAAAAATTTGGATCGACTTGATTCTGGTACCATTTGTTTGGTCTAAGTTTGTAAATTTAGAACTTTATCACTGAAAAAATTACAAGCTTTTTTGGAGAAGAATTTTTTTTTAAAACAAATTTGTGTTTCTCACTTGATGCAAAATAACATCCTACATGCATCCTTATATATGCATTACAATAAAGCATTATATTATTTAAGACATTAAAATAAAATAAAACTTACAATCATTACTAACTTTTTAAATCATCTACTAATTCTTCTAGATAACTTATGTGCCAACTATTACTATTATTTATCTATTTTTTTTTTTTAATGCTTTGAAAAACTCGTTTTGATTTGATATTCCAACAGAATCTTTAACCATGAAAAAGCACCAAACATGCATTAATTTTCATATGCTAGACGTATAAGTACGAAATCGATGAGAATTCTGCTGCAAGCAGCACACAGTTAAATCACCGGCTTTTATGTCCAACAGACGCGCAAAATTATTGAAAATTCTGATGCACGGAAATATCCGTAATAAATCTCACTAACACATTGGTAACTGCAGAACGTCAACGAAGAAAATTCAAAGACATGACCTACTTGCTTTTCCAAGTGGAGTACTGCTGAGGTGCATTAGTATCCATGCTAAAAATACTACTTTATTTTTACCGACATTTTACAGGATTTGAAGTCAGGTACACAAAAGAGCCAGTTCTTTCCAAGTTCCAACAAAAATTTCAGACATTAACAGGTTCTGTAACCAAAAATAGATTGTTGCATGAAGCAACGTTTTCATGCACCATAAGAAACCATTATCTTTGACTTCACAAACATGTCTAGGAGGCAAGAGGTTCCTCAGAGCTTTCAGAAGGCAAACCAACAGTTTTGAAATAATCATTTCATAAATTACGAATCTTCCTTGCAGTTCGAATAAAGCTCCAGTGGCAATTGTTAACCCTCAAGAGGCCCCAAAAAATTTGGTGGCTGGTGAAAACTGTGGGCATGAGACCAACACAAGCCTCATTCTTATACAATTATAAGCCTCTATCAAACATATGCTGTATTCACCTACTAATCTCACACTTCCCCTCAAGAGAACTACTGAATGTTATAACAGGTCAAATGATCATTAATAAGGCAATGAATCTCCCTACTTCTGAAACTGAGGTTCATGCAAAAGCACAATAGTGACAACAGTAGCTACAGTCAGCCAGCACATCTAGGATTTCCTTTGGAGCCCCAATCCTTTGCCTTTCACAGCTTCACTATATTAAGGCGTCCATCACGCAGTAGAAGGTCCTGCAACTGACTGTTTAGCAACATATATTTGCTTTAATTTGGAAGTGCCAAAACTCTTATCCACATCAGAGCTCCGGTTCCTTCCATTAAAACCAACCCTACGATGCCACTCATTACTTGAACCAATCTTCTGAGAGGTCCCAGAACCTCTTTGATCAGCATGTCCAGCTTGAGTATACTCATGGCTTGATGAAGTTGGCTGCTGAATGCCTTGAGGCTTGAATGAACCTCCACTGCGCTTGCCAATTTTTGTGTTACTTGCTACATTGATGGAGCCCTCTGTAACATTTGATAGAACGCTCCTTCCTGTGTTCTTGGTACTACTTGCTGCCCCTCCGTTAATATTTGCAACAGGAGGACTCTGAGACAAACCTATGTTCTGGACAGAGGGACGGCTGCTAGTTGATGGTTCCATCAGGATAAGTTCATCAGGGAACTGGGACGCAGCTTCATTTTCCACACTTTTATTGGCATAAGAAGGTGCTGATTGCGACACACTAAAGTGATTACTTCCTGAAGATGTAGAGTTCTCTCTCAGTGCATTATAGTTCAGCTGTGACAATATCCCATCCTCCACTTGATGTTGCTGAACTGGCATGGATATAGGGACAGCATGAAGTGGGGCACCAGCTATGTTCCAGCGTGCTTGCATTGGTACCTCATTAGGTGGCTGAAACACATTATATAAGCACAATCTAACTTGAGAAAGATCACAGTAAAGATCTAGTATGTGGAGATGTTAAGTAGGCTATCGATGAGACTGTAAAAGGTAACTCATCACATATAGGAATATTCATTTGAAATTAGGGTCTTGCTATATGCGCAAAGTACTTTTAGTCCAGCTAGTTATTGTAGTTGGAGTAATTTTTTTAACAGATTTAACCATTAAATTAGTTCTTCTCGCGATTGATGGAAGAAAATAAGTAGTGACGCGGTGTTCAGAACTAGCCGTCGAAGTGAATGAATTCGTTTGAACATGAAGAAGTAAGGATATGAGACGACTCTCTCATGAACTTATAAGCAGATTTTCCCTTTATACATCAATCACGAGCTTTTTTATTATTTCTATCATTTATCGTCGTAATGCCCTTAATGATAGGTTTTGAAAAAGACTTTTCTGGACTGCCTTGAATTTAGTAAAGGTAGTTTGTTTGTAATATTTCAAAAGAGTAACAACAAGACAAGGGGCAACTTAGACTTTACTATACTTGCATCTTGCATACTTTATATGCCACAACTACTACCATCATTACTATTTGAATTCATCTACTTGAGCTTTCACATGTTAGAGCCATTCACACAATTACTCCCTAATCACAAAATAGCGCTATCATAAAAAAGAGCAAAAATATAATGAAATATATAGATAATCATGATGAGTATTATCCTTGCTTACCTGGAAAGGTGACATATCAAACATTGCCACGGGAGATGGCATTGGCACAAGAGGCGATCCAGGAGGAAGATGTTGGAGAGTGGTTGGTATGTTCAAAGTATTACGGTGACCAGAGACAGTATTCAGATTGCTGGAATCCTCCTCACTTGTACCCACTGCGGAGGATGCTGGATTATGCTTCCAATCTAGATGTTTCCCAGTAGGAATGTAAGTACCCATGAAGCTCAGTCCTACTTGCCCAAACTGCCCAACTGGTGCAAAATGGTTATAAACAACCATATGTGGTGGCCCTTGAACACCAGGAATCCCTGCAGGGCTAATGAATGGACCAGCAAAACCTGCAGACGATCTGTAAAAAGGCTCTACACCTGAATGGCATTGTGGCCAACCACCAAGAGGACCTGAATCCATTTGTGTACTTCCCCGGGCCTGTGACTGGGTGCCAGAAAATTCGTCTTGGGACCCAAATGAGAAAACAGGGGCCCCTAACATGGGATTCACCTCAAAGCAAGGAAAATGTGAAGGCTGAGCTCCTGGAAAATGTGAAATTATTGGGCAAGAAGAGCTCCGGTGACTTGGTAAAGGTTGCCATAGGGCCAGTGGAATGTCCACAGAAAGATCAGCCGGCAGAGAAACAGCCAATGATTCTTCATTTGCTTGTAGATCATTTACTTCTTGTGATGCTGTCCCTCCTGCTAAACAAATTACCAAACATTTTTGTATTAAAAGCTGTCCAATCTTACAAAGTTTCCAAAATATTTTATCAAAGATATGATTCATTACCTTGTGAACTCAAACTACCAGCATCGACAGATCTAAAGCCTTTTGCATCGGGAGCAGCAACTTGAGAAACCCCCAATCTGTTGCCAACAATATCATCATTATTACTAATAGCAGCAACGGCTACAGCTGAAGCAGCTGCTTCAGCTTCATCGAAATGAGCACAAGAAACATCAGAATGTTTTTCATTATCAATGAAGATAGCACTGTCAGAGTTTGACAGTAATGATCTGCTTTCAATTGGCACATCAGGTCTACTGAGAGCCCTTGCTCCGTTTGAGACTGAGTGAGCGACTGGAGGCAGAATGGATGGAGAAGTAATGGCCCCTAAAATAAGTCATCACCAATAGTAAGAAGCTATACATGTTCAACAAAATAATATAAACTGGCCCTTCAGAAAATTAAGACCCACCAAATTGAATTTTCTCCCCCGATAGTAATGAATTGAGAGGGCTTGCTGAAGAATATGGTTTCTCCTGCATCACTGCAGATGCGGATGTATTATGAGATACTGACACAGTAGATGTTGGTGTTTTACCAAGCTCAAGAAAACCACTAGAAGTCTCAAGTGATTCAAAATGTGTTGGCTTCATAGCCTCATCAAGTTGAGTTTGTGTCAACGGTATCACCTAAAAGGTCAAACACCATCAAAAGATAAATCACATGAAACAAGTTGCAGAATGGCAATTTTAACTACGTTACTACCGCCTTAACTACCATTAAAGCCTTTCCTACTAGCACATAAACATATGTAAAAAGAGCAAACACTGCAGATTGAACATATGCAACAGCGCAGCACCTTAACTAGAATTGAAGTCTTTCCTAACAAATAAGCTATAGCAAGGGAACATATTTGCAGCTTTATAAACAACAGCTGACTCCACTTAGTGGAATGAAGCTCAGCTGTTGTTTGTCTATCGTGCTATAAAGTTGAAGAAAGGTGCTAAACTTCAGAAGCCTTTAGGAAATGTAACTCATTCTAAACCCCCAATGCCTCTCTTTTCAGTGTAAAGGTCAAAAAAGTGAGGCTTGCCATAGCACTAACGTCAAAAGACTATGAAGCATAGTACTGCTAAATTGTGAAAGTGAAAATCATAACTTAATAACACAGTAATATCTAGAAAGACATCACGTTACCACCAAAACTAACAAAATCATCTGAAATTTAAACTGGATGTAATTTATACATAAAATATGAAATTATGTGTGTGTAGTCATATAAATGCATGCCTAGATACATGAACGTCACTATTCGTCATGATGATTCTAAACATCATGACTCCAATTATGAATGAGGTGACATCAGAATTCAAGATTGTTTTAAATTTAAATCAAATCAACCAATTATATGGTGACACATCAATGATGATCATGGTTTACAGTGGTCAGACATAACAGATACCACTTTTTGTATTATACATATCAACATCGATGCACATTAATTAACGCCAAATAAGTACCTGCTGATTGATGTCTGAACTAGTCCAGGACCCAAAAGTCAAAGCACCCTCAAAAGTTGGTCCTTCGCATTCAAGAGAAAGACTTTCGATAAGCTTTGCTGCAACACTAGGCCTATCTGGGTGAGTTCTCTGACTAGACCTGCATTTCAAGAAACCAATGCATATACTTGAACAATTTAAAAAGCAATAAATCAGATTACTAACTTGCAACAGAATCATGACAGCCACAAAGTCTCTAAGCAATGAAAACAAAGGAGAAGTACATACTTATGGGTATTTGATCGCAGAACTGAACCAAAATTTACCACTGGTGTGCCAATTGTTGGTAATTGAGCTGTTATATTGGCAGTAAGGACAGATGTCGGTTCTACTATAGTGGAGCTCCTTCCATTAGTAACGTCAGGATCAGCAAAAACACTAATCACATTTTCACCTGATGATGCTGCTGATCTACTGGAGACAATTTCTCCTGAATTACCTTGTGAAGGAGAGGGTCGACCTTTTCTTAATGCCTGTTACAAGTGAAATGTTGAAATCATGAATCAACCCTCTAAACACTACATATACACCATGTGTGACAGGAAAAATTAAGACAACTTAGACTGTGTACATCATCATTACCTTTGCTGCTCTAGATTTTGCCTTAATTTCTTTCTCTCTCTGCTCTCGGCGGTCGTTTAGCATCTGCCTCTTTGACCTAACCTCAATAAAATCATCCTCGTCACCTGGAGTTTCAATACCTGGCTGGTTGAATACACGAACAACTCCACCTTGCAAAGGAGTATCAACATCCTCCATAATCCCATGCTTTTGACCTTCTCCTGATTGCGTATTATCCATTAAAGATGCATTTCTCTTTGGTGCTCCTTCTTGCTCATTTGTTCGGCCCAGCTTGACCTCAGGACCCTCAGCTTGAGAACTCAAAGAACCTGAACTTGATTCAGCTTTAGATGATTCAAGAAAGTCCACACCCTTCTTACCTCCTTGCTTAAAACAGCTACCTAGCATTGTACCATCACAAATCTGCTTTTCAACCTGGCCAGCACCGCTAGATAATTCTAGGCATTCTGTTTTCCTTTGATCAGAAGTGCCGCTATCTCGAACTCTGAACTCCGTTCTCCTGAAGTTCCTTCTAGGCCTCCTCTGAAACCTGCCAGATTTAGTTTGAAAAGTTTCTGTTTCTTGAATTGATGATCTTGAGCCAGCATTTCTTGCAATGTAAGTGAATCGCCTACAACTTCCACCAGAAACCATTCCTGCTGAAGTTTTTGACCGAGCTTGAGTATTCTCTGGCAGAGGAACCATAGGCAAAATTGGCTCACTATGTAGATGAGCATGTGAATCTTTACTGACAGTGACAGGTCTATAATTCCTCCTTGCAGACGCTCTAGGAGTAGGGTGATGCTCTGCATGGGAAGCAGAATTGAATCTGGGTTTACTATCAGCAGGAAAAGAGTTATCCATTTGACAGGAGAGCTCCCGAACTTCATCTTTTGTAGCCTCAGATGTTGCAAGGAGCTGTTTGTGATCTAAGTTCATTTGAGGCACGCTTATGTGATGCGTTGCTGGTCCAGGCTGTACTCCTGTCTGAAGCAGAGGCAATTTATCTCCAACAATCTTGTGAAAACTAGTCTCTTTACTAACTTGAGTGTGAACAGTTAATCCAGGAGTCTGATTTATTGAAAAGAGTGCTGAAGGAGGTTGAACAAATGATAAAGGTTGAGGAGCTAATGGCAGGATACCTTGAGAAATAGGTGATGTGTAGCTCAGCTGGCCAAATTGGAACAAGGGAGCTTGTGGAGGGTGCATCTGAGAAATAGAAGGGCCTACTTGAGGATGAATATGTAGGGGAATTGAGCCAATCTGAATGGCTGGAACAGGCGTCGGTATTAGAGAAGGGCCGGAGAAAAGTCCAAACTGAAGCTTAACAGGCTTTTCTGCTGGAGGAGTTAAACTGGAAGCCGATAGTGAAGCAGGTGCTATGAGCAGCTGCGATGACATACCTGTACTTGCAGCGCCACTGACACTTTCAGATGGATAAGAAGCAGAGACAACAGGATCAAGTACTAAATCTTGCAATGCCTTCTCAGTCTCATTAAGTGTCGAAGAGTTGTCCACAGCTACGTCAAGTGTAATTTTCTCAACGTGAATATCAATGCTATTATCACCATCACTAGATTTTGGGAAAACAGCATCAGGACCAACCTGGATTATACTTGCCTTCTTTACGTCGCCAGGTGTTTCAAAGTCGTCATTGCTAGGAAACCTCACCTGAATGCCCTCATTAAAACCAATGAGCTCGTCCACTTCACCAGTTTCTTTATGCAATTCCATCTGCAAATCAGCAAAATCTTGTACCAAATCAAGGTTCTGATCTTCGCCTTCCGGTGCTTCATCTTCTTCTTGGTAGCTATTATCTTCTTCATCATATTCATCTTGTTCGTGAAGCTCCTCACAGTTTCCAGCAGCCCACACATCTTCATCATGAGAAATAGTATTTACAGATACCATCCCATGTGTTTCCTCAGCATCTAGTAGCAAATCAGTATGTTCATTGTCCATCAAAATAGTATGTTCCTCAACAACAATGGCGCATGGAGCTGGAGGTTCACTAGTTTCATCTATATCATCATGCGAAAGGTGAGTAGGAGAACCAGGGGGGCTGGTAACAGAAAGGGAGGATTGAGAATCACATTGCAGGCTATTGTTTTCATCCTTCTGTAATGAGATTGTACTATCTTCCACTAAGTTAGTCGAGCTAGGTTCACAAAGCTGCTCCTGATTTCTACTGTCATAACAAGTACGCATAATTTCCTCCTCATTTCTTCTAGCCTTTGGGTACTGCATTTCATTTCCAAGCAAAGCTGAGGCGCTCCGAACATCCGCTGCAGCTCTGAATGAACTCCTATGAACAGAAGAGATTAGAGGTGGTGGGAGCACACGAGGTTGCCTCATGGAATGGCGTGGTCTCCCAATGGACATGGAACTGTCAGATTCAGAACTGTGATATACTCCATATGAAGCATGCGGACTTTCATCGAAGCGATAAGGGCCCCAGTCCCCATCAACAAGCCTACTATTATTGACTAATTCACCAGCAACATCAGAATTTCTGAGGAAGTAATCGCTGCCACCAGTTTGAAAATGATTCCACCTGTCATCTCTTGAAGAATGAAAATTGTCAAGAACCTGGGAAGGCCCTGGTTTTTCCCATTTGGATGACGGCCTTAGAGGGATACCAGTTGGGGTGCCATGGAAGTCTGGCCTCAGGAAGCCTCTGCTATTCATGAAGGTATCACTAACAGGACCACGGTAGACATTTTGTTGCTGGTCCTGAACATGAAACATCGAGATATTGCAATTCTCATTAGAATCTATTCTCCAATAGTTCCCATGCTTTCCTCTTTCCATAAAGGAATCTCCAACCCTTGAGATATTAGGCCTAAATCCTGCATCCGTAAATCTGTTCATATTTGACGCATCAGGAAGTGAAGAACTAGTAAATCTTTGTACCACTTTCTCTCCATCCTCCCAATCTCCAACTTGTGCAGCATTAAGTGCATCCCTTTCCTTTACTAAAGGAAGCACTCTTCCAATGGAAGAACTGCCAGAAGCCTTCTCATCTTTTAGCTCAGCATTCCTCTTTGCAATCCGTTCCTCCAATTCCATGAGTTTCCGTCTTGCAGCTTCCTTCCTCCTCTCCTCCTCCATAAGGATCCTCCTCTTCTCTTCATTCCTTGTAATTCTCTGTTCCTCCGCTCTTCTAGTAGCCTCTATTTTCTCAATCTCTTCCCTTCGAGCTGCCTCCAATTCCTCTTCTTGAATACGGCGCCTCTGCTCCTCCTCTTCCCTAACTAACCTCTCCCTCTCCTCCTGTTCCTTCCGTGCAAGCTCCAGCAACCTGGCCTGCTCCTCCATAGCACGCTGTCTGTCCTGCTCCTGCATCATCTGAACCATCTCAAGCTCAGCTTCAAAGGACTCCCTTACAGGATCAAGGAAATCAGTTTGCTTTACCACTTCTTTCTTCCTCTTCAAGACTTTACCACTAAAATCACCAAGAATATCTGTGCTATCTAGGCTTGTGTTATCAAGATATGACTTACAATGGGTATGGGTAATCCGCTTTTCCCTACAGAACTGCAATACTGGATCACTCAAAGGATATCCTTTATTCGCAGAAGCAATTACAGCCTTTGACTGGGTGTTGTTCTGGAAAGTAGACTTCCTGAACCGACTGTTTGAATCCTCACCATATCTGCCATGTAAATTCTGGTCAGTGCCCTTTATGTTGTAAGCTTCTGCTGAATTTCTTCCATTCTGGATTCCAGGTCCAGAGCTAAAATCTCTTCTAGCATACCATGAATCCTGAACATCATTGCTATCTTGACTATTTCGTGGATACACATAACCATTATTATCCTTATTCATTTCCGCACCCAAACCAACTGGTTTCAAGCTGTCCCTCGACTGCAGAGGAGGCCTCCACAAACCAACACTGTAACTTTCTCTGCCTGCAGCATTTAAATCTCTACCGAATGTATCCAAATGGTAGAACTCCTTGCCAGTCCCAAAATCGCAACCGATTGCACTATTCAAAACATCATTATCTTTGGTAGACTCCATCCTCGAGAAACCACGGTCACAATCACGTTCCGGTAAACTAAGAGCAGTGTCCCGCTCATCATCAGCCCACTCGGTATGCCTTATTACAGGCAAGGGATTTCCTGGCAAGAACCCATCTTCCTTCCTCGACAGTTCTGGAGCACTCACAGGCCTGCTCTGCTCCCTTTCTCCTTCCAAACTGCCGCCACTACTACCAACAAGCTGAGAAGGTCTCATTCGCGGCCGCATATCTATCGACTGCGAAGATAAAATCGCCATCTCAGATTGATCCTGCAGCTTCAGTTTTTGCTTTTGTGTCATGAAATCCCTCTGCTTCTGCTCAGAAGCAACAGTAGCAGACAGTGTTGGGAAATCTTCGCCCCGTAAGACTACAGCTTTTTCAACAACACTGCTACCGCTGCTGCTTTGAGCCGGCACCGTCATTGCCGCTCTGGAATTTTCAACATTCGGCTTAGTCCAACCAAGTGAAGAAGGCCCATGGCCTGATCCAGGCCTATTAGGTCCAGCAGAAGCACCGCCAGAGGCAGTCGAAAGATCGAGGCATTCGTGTTCTTTGCGGAGAGAAGGGAGATTGAGCGGTGCCGGAACAGAGAGCCGTGCTTTTGCCGTTGTTGACGTTGTCGAAGAACCTGAGCTTCGGGGACGTGAAAGGACAACCATGCCCCCGGTACCAGGGCTACCAAGACGAGGACGGCGATGGGCAAAATTCGAATATGAAGATGAAGACGGTTGTTGTTGGCCGTATGATTTGTTGAGATTGACGGAGATGAACTTGTGCTGGTGATTGTTTGCCATAAACCTCAAACAAAACTGATCTAGGGTTTCCAGAAAATTGAAATTAATTTGAAAGAGAGAATTAGATGGGGTGGTGAGGTTAACGCTCCCGTGAGACTACAGCCTCGGAACTGGAGAAGAACAAGGGAAGCGGTAGCTCTAACCAGTGCACGAGCACTCGGGGGAGGGAAGATTGAGGGGCGGAGGAGAACAAGAACAGAACGAAATGAAGAAAATAGGGGGTAGATGGAAACTGGGAGAGTTTAGTGGTAAAAGTAAATTTCTTAGAAGAAAATAAATGGAGATTGAAATGGAATTTTAGGTTTGTTTCGAGGGTAACCATAAAAAGAGAATTGCAGATTGCAGAAGATGGATCTTGGATCTCGGAGGTTTTATTTTGGGGACGTTAATGGGAGCGAAGTGGAATAATTGGTTTGATGTAAATTAGAAAAAAAAGCCAAAAAGGTGACGCGAATTTTGTGGGTTTATTTGGTAAGGGAAATAGGAGTGAGATAGTGTTATTGATTTGTTGGGGTGTAAAATAGAACAAAGTAACTAGAGAAGACTATATTTGGACAGAATAGTAATACATAAAAAAATAAGAGTACAATTAAATTAAAAAATTATTAGAATGGAAATAAGAGTTCAAATAATAATTTTATTTTATTTTATTTGAATATTACTATAAGAATAATTAAAAATAAATAATTATGCTTATTTGATAACGAAGAATAACTAAGATAATTTTTTTTAAAAATCTAAAATATCTTTTTTATTTATCAATACTGAGTACAACATCACTTCTCCTACGTTCACAAGGCTTCGAAGCTCTCGCTGATATCTTAGGATTTCGCTTTGTGTATATCCATGATGGGTTACCTCACTCTGATGACGAATACAAAGATGCAACACAAGATATTCCGCCACTATGCAAAGTCTACTTGAAAACACAGCCCTACTTTAGAGTGTGTTATTTTACACCCGTAAGTCACTTTTTTTCTATTAAGAAGTCACTTCTAACTCATTTTTTATTATAAAAAGAACATAAAAAATTACTTCTAATACATTTTCCAATACAAAAAGAACACATCACTTCTAATAATTCTATTTCTAACAACTCACTTCTAAAAACTCACTTCCAAAGAACTCACTTTCAAAGCCAAAAAAACACACCCTTTACTTGCAAAAAGTGCTTGAAGAGATCAACTCCGCGATCTCAAACTCGCCGAAGGTGACTTGCTCTTGACGGAGTTATGAGCTTTGCTCTTGACGTAGCTAAGGAAATTAGTGTTCCTTTGACACTCTTCTGGACAACTAATGTTTGTGGGTTCATGGGTTATCTTCATTACCAAAGCCTCGTTGATAAAAATATCCTTCGTTTTACTGACAAAGAAGATCTCAACAACAACTATCTCGAAAGAAAAGTAGATTTGTTTCTGGGAATAAAGCAAATGTGGCTGAGGGATTTCCCCAGCTTTGTTTGAGCTAGAAATCTCCTTTAATGGTGGTTTGAGAACTTCTTGTTACCTAAAAAATGGGGCTTGTTTGTGTATTATTGCAAGTAAACGCTAGCTTATAAGTCACACCATAGGATGGTCTGGAGAACAGAGTTTATTTTATGGAATTAAGTACCACGTGTTCAACGTGGTATTATAATAAGTTCATTCATATTGGTTATTGTAAATAAATCTTGATTCCATATTCTTTATTAGTTCATAATGGGTAATGCAATTCAAGTCCTTTTTTATTATTTCTTCCGCTAAAAAATTCAAAAGATTCACCGGTGTTTATCTTGTATTAGAATGTGCATACTGAAGCACTAGGAATTCAAACTACAAGATACTTGTCCTGATTTTAAAGCCAGGAAGTTTGCAACAATGGCCATTTCTTACTCTAGCATTCTACTAGCAACTTTCATACTTTATGCCTACAAGCTATAAAATGATCTATTTTCAAAATAATTAGGTCACCTACTACAAGAGCCCTTAGTTTGATGTTGATCTAAAAAGGTTGTACATATCAAAGAGATTATGTGCGATGCAATAATAGGTGCAATACCTTACATAAACCACCCTTATAAAGCTTGGAAGTAATAAACATAAGAATGATACTATTACAATTACAAGCAGGCTGCATCACATAGTAAGCAGCTTCGTTCATATTAAGAAATATACACTTTGAGAAGCAATGTTATAGTTGTAGCCTAGTATAATATATTCTTTTAAAAGAATTGCTCTTACTTGCACATTTCTTTTGCCTAAAAGTTTCTGATAGTTTGTACAGAAAAGGCAAATCACTACAACTGATATAAGAAAAAAGAAAAGTCTGATCGTTCTTTATTGGTTGCCTTCAGTTCCAGCTTTTGAAAAGGGCTGCAGGTTGCAAAATAAAAAACACTTTATAATAGGACGAACATGGAATATGCATCAAGTAAATATACACAAAGAAAATTCAGCATAACTAGGTTAGCTTCTGCATACCAGCAGAGCCATTTGCATTAACATAGCAACCACATTTTCATAATTCCTTAACTGCATACCAATTAGAACAATTCATAATATTACAACTGCACAACCAATTGAAACAATTCCAGCAACCAGAATATAATGTTAAATACATAAGTAATAGATTCATCAATATATACATCATAATCAGACTAATATTAACTACTTCAGTAGACTAACATCTTTGCAAGGATTGCTAAATCTGCAAAAAAACAAAATGCACATAGAGGGCTGCGCAGTATGCAAAAAACAAAAATATCCAGACTAATATTGGCTAACTAATCTACAAAGAAAAAAAAAGCATAGTAGAAAGCATTAGGCATTAGGTACTACAAATCCAGAACAAAAAGCACTAGGCAAATAGAAATTATAACAAAAAAAACATAGAAAGATGTACAGAGAGCACACAACAGAACAAAGTAGAGCAAAAAGCATTAGGCATTGAACATTATGCAGAGTAGAAAGAAGGACAAAAAATAGAAAGCATAGCGAAAAGCATTAGCATTAGCATTAGCAGAACAATCCAGAACAAAAGATATTTGGCTTTAGACAAAACAGAAAGCATAAAGAGAAAGAAAAAAAAACAGAACGCATAATAGAGGGTATGAGGCAGAGCAGAACAAACCAAAACATAAAGCATTAGGAATTAGGCAGAATAGAAATCATAACAGAAAGAAGAAGAAAATAAAAAAAGCATAACAGAAAGCATTAGCATTCGGCAGAACAATCCAGAACAAAAAATATTAGACATTAGGTAGAACATAAAGAAAAAAAATCAGAGAAAGATAGGTATTACTACCAGTAGGCAAGCAAGTTCCAATCCAAGCGTAGCAAAAAGAAACAGGAAGAAGAAAATAAAGCAACATAATTTTAGAACAAGTGCATATGCATACATTAAATAGTCCCTCTCATCATCTTTATTAGAAGATTTTTGCGTGGTTTTTGTGGATATATAAGTAACATTTTTAACTTTTTAGAATTATCCTCAAGATAAATGGTTGCATCTTCATGAAGATCATTATCTAATCCAAGTTCATCTCAAAAGTTAATAATGTCACTGAATATCATCCTTACATGTTTTAGCTATTTCATATGCAGAATTTATCATAGCTGTAGAGATATTATCTATGACTTGTTTAAGAAGTTCAAGACCATCAACATCTTTCACCTTCCCTTTTGCTCTCTTAGAAGGACGCTCAGAGTTTTGCGATTGTCCATCAATAAGGAGACTTGGAGTTGCTGGACTTGGAGTTCAATAATAAAATTGATCAAATTAATCATCCAAATGAAAATCTTCCAGTCCAACATGATTTTCTAAGATCAACTCATCTAATTCTTCAATCGTGTTATCATTTGTATCCTTTTTTCAAGTCTTCATCATGTCAATTCCAATCCAAACTCCACCACTACTAGCTCTGTCACTTCCACAGAGTATATATAGCTTGTCGTAAGGAAGACAAATGCTTTATGCCTCCATTCACCAACTTTAAGATTTTGCTGAACTAACATAACACAAAATGAATATGGTTAAGTGCTATTGATGAGAAATCTTAATATCTAAGTAAAGCTTTAAAATTAAAAATAAGCAAAGAACATATATACCTGGATTAATTGTTCCCACACTTCATCTTAGGCATCAAATTTGCATGTTTGACGATTTCAAGCAAAACCACTCAAGCCTCCCTTAAAAAAGTCCCAAGCAGGAGCAAACATTTTCTTAATATATTTAGTACGGTTGATAACTCTAAGTTTGTCTAATGGTCTATTAGGAAATATTTCTTTCATCTCCTTGACTATATTCTCATAAGCATATGTTGTGAATGTTCCATTGACTTGGTTTCCTAAATCGTGTTGATGTAATAACGCATCAATAACAGCATAATCCATAGCATAACTCCGTTGAAGGTGCTTAGCTTTTGTACTTGTACTTGTACTTGCATTGGATAACTTTCATTTAGGCGCCATATTGAAGTCTTGCAATTCAAAAATATATACATACATAGGCTAAGTAAAGTAACTAGGCAAATAAAGCAACTTGTTAAGTAAAACAAATTGTAATTAGAGAAAGTATGCATAGGCTAAATAAAGTAAATTATCAATTAGACCAATAATAATTCAATTACATCAAATTGTTAATTTAAAAGAAACAACTAGTACAAGATTATGCATTGTAATCCCTCCACATAGCTTGCACAATTGCAGCCCTAATTGACTCTCTTCTTCGTGTATCCTCATTATAATCATCATCGTTATAGTCGTTATCTATTTTAATGGGTTGGTTTGCAAGTTCATCAATCGTTATAGTCGTTATTCTTGATCATTTCTTGGTGGATTTGACAAGTACTCTTTTAAATAGTAACGAGCCCTTGTATAAGGTGTTATTAGTCCACTCTTTGTCATAAAACCAGCATCCACAAGGTATAATTTCCCTAGCAAAAATATCGTATGTTATTATAAAGTTCATACTTAATTTAGATATTCATTATAGCTCATTATTACCTTGTGGTATTCTTAAAGGATGTCTCTTCTTAATGCATTCTTTATAATTCTAGAGTCTGACGCTGAATCTTCCTAACTAGCTAACACATAGGTAAACTTGAGATCAAAAGTACAAGCAGCCAGTATATTTGTGTGGGATATTTTTTTCTACCACGATATCTAAAAGCAGTGGTAGGAAAAACTTTAAATCAAATATATGTTCCATCAATTGCTCGAAACTATCCTGACATTATAATTTGTTACTTAATAAGTTATGTAAAAACATCTACTATAATTAAAGTTTAGGAGATCTCTTTACTTTGGAAAAGGAATAATATCTAGAGCTATTGAATATTTCTGTAGAAACTTGTGATCCATCTGGTTGTCGTAAGAATTTATCTGTTAATTCTATGACAGTTTGTAACACATTATGAAAATGACGACTGATAGTTTCTCCGGGTCGTTGGAAAATACCTTGTGCTAAACGATTCCTTAGCTTTTGTCCAATAATACACATAAATTAATTATTTGTTCTTCTACACTAGACCGTTGTGTAAGTTTGAGACCACCAAATGTTACTAACAACTCACACCATTTTGCAAATATCCCATCTGGTAAATACTAGGACATTTAGCCTCACTACCAATTGAACTCAGTACTCCACGTCGAATCTTTTCTCTTTTTTTTCATAATCTCAGGACCAATTGAAGTTACCTTTCTTTTACGTTGGTTTTGTAATGCAACATAATAAACAATAGCACAAACTGAAAATGTCATAGCCAAACAATATAAATGCAAATGCTTAATCAACTTATCATCCATATTGGATATGATGTAAAATCTGCACAAAAGAGAGAGAGAGAGAAAATTTATTTATAAATTTCATTGAATAAAGAATAAAAATAAAAATTTGAATAAAGAGAGAGAAAATGCAGTTATAATACAAGATACCAAAAGTCTAATTTCATTGAATAAAGAATAAAAATTTATTATAAAAGCATGCAATTCAAGTTTTGAGACCTAGGACTATCAACAAAATAAATATAAATAAATACTAGTTGCAAAGATTCTATAAGCATAGAGATTGTACAGATATTTAAAGCATAGCAAAAATTTGAAAACCCTTTCTCTCTCTCTTTGCTTATCTGCTCTAGGTGCCCTTTCCTCCTTTCGGACAACCCGTAGAACATCTGAAGTCCGGCATCCATCTCATCGTACAACTGCCACTTTGCTAGTGTGCTGCGTGGCTTGCGAAAACGCTATAACTATCGACATTCCAATTGCAATTGGTCTCTGTAATAACGCCACGGTTCAATTTCGAGACAATGTATGGCACAAATCTAGTGGGATTGGCACTGTAAAGGCGATTCTTCTCATTCGCCTGCTAGACACTGTTGGCCCATTTTATGAAGTTTAAGTCGGGGAGAAAGACGGTACCACCACACGAACATCTAGTTCAAGAAACCTTGGCCTCCGTGCTGTAGAAGATGAGATTGTCTCGTTTGCTCGTTGGAGTTTGGAAGGTGCAGTTGGAGGGTTTGATGACTATAACACCGGTCGAGCTTCTTGAGGACATGATGCTAGAACCGATGGAAATAGCCTTTACGAAGTCTGTGAGTTCCAATATCCGGAACTTGCTGTAGTTGTACTCATAATAGGCGTCCTTCTTTACGTCCAGGTGTAATGCACTGTCAGGTATTATGTGGGCCAAACCCAACTAAATACATATTAATCTTATATTCACTTCCCACTCTTAACTCTTGATTCATTTTTTTTTTTTTGCTTCCACCCCCCTTCTCGTCTCCTCCTGACAAAACCTCCTACTGCCCTCCTTGGTGTGCGATCAGCTCCCTCCGGCGACGAGCATCTCTTCACCTCCTTCAGGCCTTCATCTTACTCCTCGTCTGTCATTGCCATCACACCTCCATCATGCTTCATCGTGCGGGTTAGGAATTAGGGTTTTCGCCGGATCTCTTCGCTGACCATCCCTCCGCCGTAAGCAATCAAAATCTTTCTCCTTAGTTTGGTAAACCTTTTCTCTTTATCAATTTGATTAAATTTTGGCTTGGGAATAAAATTGCTTTGCCGGACGTAAAATTGATTTTTTTCATTTTTGGTCGCCAGCGTGCATTTAACTCAACAATGTTTTTTCTTTGAGCTCAGTGTTGCTTTTCTTCTCGCATCGGTTTGATCTCAGACGGTTCATTTTCTGGCCAGCACTATTCATCGTCGGAATCCGACGAGCTGACGGGCCCTATCTTGTGGGTAAGTTACAGTACGCGCTTTGTGTATTTAAAAGCGAATGTTGGATGAATTATTAATTGGTTTCGATATAGGAAATAGTTGGATTCAAACTCGATTAGCCGTCGTCGATTCAAAGCCAACTTCGAGTCCGATCGCATCTTTCGAATTGGTAAGCTCTCCAATATTGCTAGTAATAGTAGTTAGTTGAGTATTGGATTGGAATTGAATTATTGGTTGAATGGATATGTCGTTATGTGTAATAGGATTTCACGAGGAATTTTGAGTTTTGCTTAGCGCGAATCAGTTGACTTGGGTGCTTGTTAGGACTCCAGGTGAGGGTTACCGTGCCACATTCTTTTTTAAAATTTTAGTTAGATATTTCGGCACAGGTAATACTTGTCTTGAAATCTCTGACATATCTTGCTAATATCTATACGTTATAATTAACTTCCTCGTGCCATGGGTTGTCTGTAGTATGCATGCTGTATGTGAGTTATGTTTAAGAACAAGTATAAGCATGCTAGGAATATGTAAGCTATCATATCATTTCAAATTCTACTGACGTATGATATTACATGCTAGTGTTCACGAAGCAGAGAGCATGGATTCTATGCATGATTTTAAAATGGTTCAATGGTTCATTGTATTACTATATTTTGGCCTAACCATGATATTTATATTTTTAAGAGTAATTTATAGTATTTGTAAAAAAAGGTCATTATGTTTTATGACTAATATACGTTGTGATAAATAATTTACGAGCTTTGTCAATTATCGAATATGTTTTCATATGTGGCCATAGACTTGTGAAGTAGATTGTTAGCCTCGCCGGGATGCATCTGTATTAGAGGCTCAGCCTCGCCGGGACCTGTCTAGGTTGGAGGCGGAGTAGATAGTTAGCCTTATCGAGATCCGTTTGTGTTGGAGGCTCAGCCTCGTCGGGATCCGTTTGGATTGATAGTTAGTTATCCAGTTGTTTGCATACCTGTTTTCTCGATCCGTGTGTTACATTTCGTTCTTAGCTCTCGTACACTTTTGATTAGCTTTCACAAACACAACTTTTGTTAGTTAAAAACTTGAATTAGAGTTAACTACAATCTCTTTGGAACAAACTCGTTATCAGCTATATGGTAGACGACAATCGTGCACTTGTGGGATAGATTAGGATAGAATCACTGAGTTTTTCTTAGTTGGTTTGGTCTACATCAATTGTACTACTTGTGCGACTCGTACACTTGCGATAGCAATAAGATTTTAACCCCATTGCCGGGAATTGTTTTAATTTTTATTAATATCGATTCCGATTAATTCTAGTTTAATTTGGACTTGTAGTTCTTTTCTTTCCTTCAGGTTCATTGTTAATATATGAGATAGATGCCATCACCGCTTTTGACTCCACAACTAAGGACTGTCTACCATCATTTTGAATGCACAAATGGCGATTTTGTCTCAACAGTTAGGAAGTCTAGATTGTAATGCTATTCATACTCCAAAGCAGTGTGCGAATTCTATATGGGAAGTCATGCTAGTGTTGATTACCAAGTTGGAAATCCATGCAAGTGTGAATTCTCACCATTTCCAACCGAACAAGTGCAATGGGTGTCTAACGTTAACTGGCAACCGAACCATCCATTCTCCAATACATAAAATCCAAGTTGGCGGGATCATCCAAACTTTTCAAGGAGTAATCAGCAAAATACAACCATGAACCCCCTGGATTCCAGCAGCAGCGGTTTAGGAAAGCACCATTTGAAGATGCCCTTGCCCAATTCATGGCAAAAACAGAATCAACTTTGCAAAGTCAAGCTGCCTCTATTTGAAAGCTTGAGTTACGAATGAGTCAAATTACAAGCTTATAATGTAAGATAGCAAAGTTCTTTGCCGAGCAGCATTGGGGTAAATCCCACCGAACAAGTGCACGCAATTACGCTAGTTGAGGAGCAAGTGGAGACACCATATACGAGCAACAGAGATTCACTAGAACAAAATGATTTCTCTTTACCAATGTTGGTTGCTGAAACTGAAGGGGACAGCATGGAGTTAAACCTGAACTTTCTACATCTAAATTCCCTACTAGAGCTGAGCAGACAGTAACGAATCACTAAAAAGCTCTACTAAATCAGGAAAGAGAGCAAGCTCGGAATATGCACAAAACCAAGCAGCAGCACCAACTAAGGATTAGATGCAACTGATTCATCTTAAGGAATGTCTTCCGAAGGATCATTTTTTATAAGCAATTTTCTGAAAATTTTGATGTGTTTAAAAAGTTGCATGTTAACTTATCTTTTGCAGATGAGCTGGAACAAATGCCGAGGCATGTGATACTCTTAAAGGAGATTTCATCCAAAACTAAAAATGAAGAGATTAACGAGTATGCACACTACTAGAAAGCTTCACCACCTTACGGATGGGGATGTTCTAGAAGAGCTTTCCGTAAGCTCCTTAAAATCCACCATCCTCCTTGAACCGGCATAGAGGGAAAGAAGTCAAGCTATAAAATAAAGCGCCTTGTTAGTTCTCCTGTAAGATTAACTCAAGAGGGGAGGGGTGAATTGAGTTAATAAATAAAAATTTTCGTGAAGTTTAGTTATCTTACGGACAGCAGGCTTACAGCCGGCTGCGTCAATTCTGTAACCTGCAGACAGAGAGTGTTAGAATATTTACTGACTTAGGTAAAGAGGATAGAACTCAGAGTATTTAACGTGGTTGGGCAAAAACCCTTTTGCCTACATCCACGGACGCTCTATCACCAGAGCCAAAACTTCACTAAACCTTTAATAAACTACATATACACAAAGAGCAAAGTGTTTCACCAAGCACACTTACTCTTATCGGGTTTCTTCACCAAGACAATCCCTAACAGCTTACTGGACACACCCGTCCCTCTAGCTGATATGCTAGCTCTATTACAAGGTTTAAGAACTTTCACCAAGCTCCACCTGAGCTTTCTTACCCGGTGCCCGCAGCACCTCTGTCACAAGGTTTACAAAAAGGAAACTAAAAGATCAAGGTTAGGCACAGGATCAATCTCAAAGTAAATAAATGAACTTAAGATTTTCTGTTGAGATGATCAAACTTGCTGCTGCTGAAGATGATGCTCTGTAAGTGATTGGCAGCAAGAGGAGCTTCTTTACTTGAAAAATTGAGTCAATGTAGTGCAAGTTTGTTTTTGAATATTTTGCTCGTTATCCTCGTCTATCTTACTCTGTTCTTCATCTTCTTTTCTTATAGAATTTTCTATTCTTGAGTAGCATGCTTGTTTTTTACTGGCTTTTCTTAACTATTTGCTCGTGCATTGATAAATAACTTTTCTGCGCCCAAAGGATATATACTGTAGATCTTGCAATAAAATTCACTAATTCTAAAAGAATATATATCTTTTATAAAACATGCTTTTCTTCTTTCAATTTGACTCGAAGGCTTTTCTCCTTGATGTGTTTTCTTTTCTTAGTGATTTACCATTTGATAGACAACATTCTCCTCATGAAAAATCATTCATTTGCATAAGTATTTTTATCAAAATCAATTTTCAATATCATTTGCATAATCAGCAGAATTTCAGCATTGATTATTAATAAATAATTTTGATGAAATATGAATACTAAGTTAAAAGAAGCGAGTTACCCATACCTTTGGATAGCTTACAATGTATTGTCGTACTCGTTTCTTAACTTACTCATGCAATGTTTTGCTTGCCTTGTCTTTGAAAAACTTATTTCTTTCTTGTTCACATAGTGTTCTGAATAATTTTGACCGCATGGTGAATATCTCTCCTTTTGCTATATACTTTTTCTTCACTTTGCTGATTACATTTAACTTTATTCCCTTTAGCTTGTGAAAACATCCTGCAAAATAGTTTTAAAGATTTTTTCCTGCAGGGAGATGTTAGAGTTTCACAGAATCCACAAGATTTTAGCATTATCTTAGATGATATTGTAGGAATTCAATTAAAATATCGAATAACACATCCAAACTAGAGATGATATTATAATATTTAGCTTCACATGTTTTGTTATATGGCAAATAATGCGTCAATGAATCAAAATCTCAACAAGAATTGTTAACAATTTTTATCATTATAGATCAACAGTTTTGTTCAACAATTGAAGGCTCCATTGAGGTGTATCATAAATCCACAAACCATTTAGACTCTTAGAAATACAAGCAAATATGTCTCAATATGATTAGTCACTGAACTTTCAGTGGAGTAGAGTGGAATCCAAAGAGTTTGACTCAAAATAGTTTGGCTTAGATATTCACTGAGGGATTTAGATGAATCACTGTTAAGTCTCATCTCATTTGAAGAATTTTCTTTTAGTATGATAGTTCGGTTTGCATAAGCCAAAAAAAATATGGATCACCCAAGCAATTTCATCTCTAAAAATTCATTCAATTTCAACTTAACCAAGAAGAAGAGTTTGGCTTTAAATAAGTTTGTTTAAGAACGGTCAATGGTTTGATTATAAAGTGGCAATAGAGAATGGTTGGTAAATCTTATTGAGGCTCCATATGACCAATTACTTGAAAACATTTTGCAAAAACATGTTGCAACGTTTAATATTTATTTAAAAAAAATCATTCACTATTTAAGAGCAGTTATGCGTCAAGGATAAAGAGCCATGAGATCTTAACAAATATCAAAATTAATATAAAGAAGATATACTTACCTCTTGATTGAAATATGATTTTTATCTCTTTATATGATTTACCTATGATGAAATTTTGGAGGCTGAGGGATTCTCTGTTCTGTATGGTATAAAAGAAATCTTATACAATCAGGAGCTAAGAAGCTGGCTTGTTGTCTGCTGAATGTGGGATAGACCTGTTTAATGAATTTCTGCAGAACTTGATTCCAATCATTAGTTCACCCTAATCCATAAACTATAATTCTTAATCATTGTTATCATCAAAATCAATCTTGGAGTTCCAACATGCCTAATGAGAGGTAACCCAAAATTTTCAACCTTTAGCTTTCATCTAGTTTAGACTTTCAATTAATTTTCTGTACTGATCTTCTTTAATTCTAACAAATTTATAATGACAGGGAGAAAAATGACAAGTGGACGTAAGTGTAAGGACTTTGAGTGAGCAAGCACAAAAATCAGGGATGCTTTTTAACCCTTCCTCTTTATTTACATTTTTTATTTACACACATTGAGGACTATGTTGGTGCTAAGTGTGGGGGTAGAGAAAATTTTGGAAACTTTTGTATTATTTGTTGCTTGGTTGGTTGAAGTACACTACTTATGATGAAATTTTCTGTCTTGAGTCTTAATTATTGGAGATGAACTAAATGCATAGTAATTTAAATTAATTCTTATGTTAACTAGTGATGAGTATGGTATTTATTAGCTTGAACTTGTGATGATGAGTGGCTTAGAGAATTGATTTGCTCTTGTTGCCTTTTTGAGATTTAAAAGTTATCTTGAGTAGTGATTGTACACTAAGATTCTATTTCCAGCTACTGTCTTAATAAAAATATTGCACTAGTCAGGCTTGTCTAGTAGAAAAGAGCTACTTATATGAAAGCGTGAAAGATAGCCTAGAGTAATTTGGCCCTATGTATCACAAATATATAGGAGATAATTTACCATGGAAGAGGGCTACTTTCGTGATAGTATAAAAGTTATCGATAGCGAGTTTTAATTTTATTAAAAAAACAATGTCTAACTAAGTCTTGGATACATAAGGGGATTTCAGATAACTAGTTAGTTTGACTTGCTCGATTTAAACTTCTATATTGAGACTACCAAAGTCGAAGAGATCAAAATACGCACATGAGCTTATTGACCATCTAAATGCTTATATTCATGAGTTTAGCTTTCTTGCATTAAATTGTTTGCTTGCATGTGAACAAGTATGTGTATGATCGAGACAAAATGATTGGTTGTGCACAGAAACATTTTCATAAGTTATGCATTCAATGACAGATCTGAAGATATTGGTATTATAAAATCTAACCAAGATACATGAACATTAATATTTATTGTTGCTCGAGGGTGAGCAAAACTTAAGTGTGGGGACATTTGATGTGCTTAATATGTGCTTTATCATGCACCGTTGCATCATATGTGCTTTAGTTTAGATGGAAAAACTAATGAAAAAAAAACTTTACTTTGTTGTTTATTTTATATTCAGCAATTCTATGCAGTCTGAGCATTTTTTATGAAAACTTGACTTTTTAAGTGGAGTATTTGTTAACGGCCAACAAGGTTTGAAAGCAAGACATTGCAACTTTGGGAACTTTGGGAACGAGTGCAATTGAAGGTCTTTCCAAATTTTAAATGACATGTATGATATATGGTTGGAAATAGAAGACATAAGTCTTAATTTTGAATAATTTTACATATTTTTTTAGGCCAAATAGATTCTAAAATGATGCAGACAATTGGTGGAAAGAAAGTTCGGATTAGCTTGGACTACACTAACCTAACTATTGAATGAAAGCCCTTTGGATTTATATTCAATTTTCGGACTTCCTGTAGGTGAGAGAGCATAGGCTGCTGATCTAGGATTTATTCTAGAGTACATGTTGCTGGAATGGAGAGAAAGACAGAGGGGGGTAAGAAGCAAAGAAAAGAGATAGCAGTTCGTTCAAAAATACTCTTTATTTAGGATTCTTTTCTTCTATATCTTATGTTTCTCTCTATATTGTTAGATATGAAAACTATGAACTAAAATATTCTTTGATGGTGCTATGGTATAGCCTTAACTATGATGATTTAATTGTTAATTCTATGCTATTCGAATTTTATAATTGTTTGTTAAGTATTCATTACTATGATTAATGCTTTTGAGTATCTGGCCAATATTCAATCGATTTGAGAGGTCATGTTGAGACGAAATGTGATGCAAGGATTATTCTTTGTAATGAATGCTATGAATTGCATGAGAGACGGAGATGTATCTTATGGCTCGTGCAGTTAATCTAGGATGGCACAAAACTTAATGAGCATTTGTGTATATTATTTCACATAGAGATATAGTGAGTTATTGTATGAAAGTATTTTTGGTATAGATTGAGAAAGTATATCAAAGAAATTAGAATTTTTCAACTGTTCAATAAAGGTTATAATTTTCGATAGCATGAATACGAGTTGAATTGTATTAGTTATGGTAAAGTGAAATGCCAAAGCACTTAAAACTTTGAAATCTCACAAGTGTGGTTTTTGCTTGATTTGTTTTCTTTAGTTTTAGCAATCACTTTTTTTAGATTGGTTGTTCAAATATTTCTAACATTAGTTATTTTCGGTACTAAATAAGTTAATCAATCCTCATAGGAACAATACTTTTCTCATTATTGTATTACTTGTTCAACTCGTACAATTGCAATAGCAAGAGCATTGTGTTCAAGTTCCATAGGTAATTGGCATGCTTTTCCAAATACAATATGATATGCACTCATCCCTATAGGTGTTTTAGATTTTGTCCTATAAGCCCATAAAGCATTGTTAAGTTTTATTGCCTAATCGTTTCTGTTGGTGTTAATGGTTTTCTCTAAAATATTCTTACTTTTCCTATTGCTATTCTCTAGTTGTCCTGAGGTTTGTGGGTGATATGGAGTGGATACCTTATTAGTTATGCCACATTTCTTAACAAAGCATCAAAGGGTTTGTTGCAAAAAATCTCTACCACCATCACTAATGTGTTTACTCTAGGTGTACCAATTCTAGTGATAATCTTACTTTTAAGAAATTTGATTACGATCTTATGATCATTGGTGTTTGTAGCTTGAATCTCTACCCATTTAGATTCATAATCAACAGCAATAAGAATACAAGAATACCTGAAGGTGGAAGAAAAGGTACCAATGAAGTCTACACCCCAAACATCAAAGAGTTCTACAACCGATGCATTAGTTAAAGGCATCATACTGCTCCTACTAATATTCCCATTTTTGGCACCTATCATATTTAGAACAAAAGTTAAATGTATCTTTAAATAAAGTGGGCCAGATGAAAACTATGTGGACTTTGTGAGATGTTTTCTTAGCACAAAACTGACCTCCACATGCTAACTCATGGCTATGCCTTAAAATGCTTTCTTATTCATCTTCAGGAACACATCTATTAATGATTTCGTCAGGGCAGTGCTTAAATGGATAGGGAATCCCAATAAAAACGATTCACCAAGGACAAAAATCTCTTTTTTTTTTTTTTTTGAAAAGACAAATTATTTCTGATTGCACCACTAACAAGATAATTCACAATACCAGCATAACAAGATTGTTTATAGCTAATGGAAAGAAGTTGTTCACCTGAAAAGAATTATTTAGAGGTATGTCGTCTCCTTCTGTTTGATCTTGAATCACGATACTAGAAAGATGATTTGCTACCAAATTCTCGCTTCCTTTCTTATTCTTAATCTCTAATTCAAACTCTTGCAGCAATAAGATCCATCGAACCAATCTAGGCTTAGCATCTTTTTTGTCAATAAATATTTAAGGACAGCATGGTCAGCAAATAAAATAACTTTAGAACAAAAAATATATGGACAAAATTTTTCTAAAGCAACCCCACAGCCAAACTCTTTTTTGTTGTTGAATAATTAAGTTGTGCATCCTTCAAAGTCTTGATGGCGTAATATATAACATGTGAAGTTTATTAATCCGTTGACCTAGAACTGCACCAATAGCATAATGTGAAGCATCACACATCAACTCAAATGGTAAATTCCAGTAAGGAGGAGTGATGACAGGAGCGGTAGTTAAGGCATTTTTCAAAGTATTGAATGCATCCAAACAATCTTTATTAAAATAAAAAACATCATCCTTAGACGATAAACCACATAAAGGCCTAGTTATTTTAGAAAAAACGTTAATGAATCTTTTATGAAAACCAGCAGTGCATAAGAAACTTCTAATACCTTTTACTAAAGTAGGAGGATGTAGATTTTTAATAATTTCCGTTTTTGCTCTATCCACCTCAATCCCTTCACTAAAAATGTGAGGCGCACCTAGAAGGAGCAACCACAAGAAGACACACATAAGCAAGTGCGTTGGATGCAAAGGATCAGATCATGAATAAAGGGTATAGCTAGCTAATAGGGAGTCCTAAGTAGGAATTGTGTTTCTTTAAGAGTCTAGCAATAAGAGTTTCATTAAGAATTGTGTATTAGGAGTTAGATGTTGATTGCAACTCTAGTAGCAAGAGTTCTAATCAGCTTGGAGAAATCCCAAGCTACAAATAAGGGTGCAAGGCACCCATAGTAGGCATAGAAGAACGTTTACTAATTTCATCTTTTAAGTTTGTTTTCTTGCGTTTACGCTTTAATTCTTACGAGATTGACTATCAAGCGATCTTATGCCATAACAAGTAGTATTAGAGTGCTAGTGATATCATGGATCCAGCATCGTCAAGCACGCCAAATTCACCTCCATCACCTTACTCTCCACATAATATCTGCTCCACCACCTTCTTACAAACACTCGCCACTCGCTCAAGACCTATCCTAATCTAGAACCTAGTGATGTTGACAACCGTGAAGAACTCAAATTACATGCTACGGCAATGAACAATCTCACACATACTATGGCAGACATCATGGAATTCCTCAGAAAGAATCTTCCAGGCAACTGTATGGGTAAAACCCAAGGACCATCTAACTAAGTACCAATGCCAACCTTCAAGCAAGACCCACCACTGAACTTTCTGTACAGCCCTATACCAAACAACTATCTTTTAGTCCCTCCTATGAACACCATCACTAAAATTTTGCCAATGCAAAATCAGCCCTCGATACACCACAACCCAATACCACACCCTTGGTGGCACCCTTAACCAATTTCAACCAAATAGCACCCCTACTTAGTATCCCTCTAGGTTCATTAATATAAACTCCACAATCTTCTCCAGCGAGCATTTACAGTATGTTCACCAACCCAGACCATCCCTAGATTAACTTACTACAGCAACCTAGCCAAAGACTGCACATGACCGGTCCAAAACCGAACTCATGAGCAGCTGGCCTCTAGCGGGCTGCTGCCTGAGACGCCTCTAGCAATGGGAGCTCACACTCAGCTGCCCATGAATCGTCATCACTTTCCATCCTTTGACAGGAACGAACCACACAAGTGGTTGTATGCCATACACAAATATTTCAAACATTACCACACTCCGGCAATTGATTATGGTAGCGCTGCCTTGTATAACCAAGGGGATGCCAACAGAAGGTATCGAAATTTTGAGAGGGATCGATCTCATCATTCATGGGAGGAATTAACATCGGCATTACTGCACCATTTCAGGCCTACCACCTTCGAAAACACTAGTTTCTCCTTGCAGAAGTAAAAGTAAATCGTGACTTTAGCCAAAGTCTTATGCTTCTATTGCAATAACTAATACTGTAAAAGGCATAAGTGTACCACAAGTTGTCCCAATCTCACAATGGAAGAACAAGACGATGACGATGATCTTTCAGCAGAACCGGCAGACGAAACAGTAGGAGAAGATGCTGCCTTATCATTGAGCGCTATACATTGCCTTGTTGGACCACAGACCATTCACGTCGTGGGCAAGATAAAGAAACAGACGTCTTTAATTTTTGATTGACTCAGGGAGTACGCATAACTTCATTTCTGCTAAGTTGGTCCAGCACATGCGACTACAAGCTATAGATGTTCGACCACTAAAGGTAGAGCTAGCGGATTGGAGACCTCAATTGAAGTTGTCTATCGGGCTGTGCCACTTGAAGTATAGGGAGCCAAATTGTTCATTGATGCGTACTCATTTCCCCTTGGAGGAATGGATTTAGTATTGGGTATACAATGTCTCCGGTGCGTTGGAGAGGTTATAGGTAATTGGGACCGTTCCGACATGCGCTTATCCATTCAAGGGCGCGAGTTTATTTTGCAAGGGATCAGCGAGGGAAGAGCCCCTCAGCTCACAAGCCTTCGCCTTGGCCACTTGCTTTGTTCCTTGTGTTTAGTTGCGGTCACAACCAGTAAAGGAAGACACTAGGGATAATAGCTTGGAAGATGTAACAGAGGAGTTACAAGGATTAATCACTGGGTACAAGAAAGTATTCAGCCCCATTCTTGCTCTCCCGCACAAATCAACTCATTCGGAATTCTTCTTCTCCCGAGTGCACAACCAACTAATGTGAGGCCGTATAGGTACCCACAAGTGCAAAAAAATGAGATAGAAAGGCGCGTTGCTGAGATGTTATCACAAGGTATTATCAGGCCAAGCACTTCTGCTTTTTCCTTCATAGTGCTTCTAGTAAAGATGAAAGGCGACTCGTGGGGTTTTTGTGTAGACTATCGAGCCCTCAACGAGATAACCATGGAAGACAAATATCCCATTCCAGTATAGATGAACTTTTAGAGGAACTCCATGGGGCTAGAATCTTCTCCAAGATCGATATGAAGTCCGGGTACCATCAAATAAGAGTTCGTGATGATGATGTCCACAAGATAGTGTTTCGCACTCACGACAGACACTATGAGTTTTTAGTCATGCCTTTTGGCTTAATAAACGCTCCGTCAACCTTTTAGTCCTTGATGAACGAAGTGTTCTGCCCATACCTACGCAAGTTTGTATTAGGTTTTTTTTTTATGATATCCTCATTTTTAGTACCAACTTGCAGGAGCACATTTGGCATTTGGCAATGCTACTTGTGCCAAGGCCAAACCAGACAGCCTCCAACCAGCAGGACTTCAACAGCCCCTCCCGATTCCTACCGCTGTTTGGACTGACATTGCGATGGAATTCATTGAAGGCTTACCTTTGTCGGAAGGGAAGAATGTTATCTTAGGGTGATCTATAGGCTAACTAAGTATGCACACTTCATACCTCTCAGGCATTCATATGTTGCAATGAGTGTGGCAAACACTTCCTGCCAAGGAAATTGTTAAGCTACACAGGTGTCCATTCTCGATCATTTCCGACAGGACCTGCAAGCAAGCATTAAAAGATTATGACTAAGGTAAAACTAAAGATAAATAGTTTTATTATAATACTGTACATACAAACATTTTGGCTTATAATTTGTTTAAAAATAGCTTAGAAAATTATTACTTTAGGTCTTATTATGAGTTGTACGCTTCATCCTTAAAGTGCATGTTTCCCAATCATTGTGACAAGCTAACACCTCAACCCTCTCACTCATCAGTTGTGTTCTCCAATCTTCGATTATTCTTTTAGTTGCGCCAATGTCAAATGTGAAGTCACTATTGAGACAGGAATAGTCAACATATCACGTGCTAATATGAGAAATTATTGGATATTTTGTTGAATGCGTTTTCTGCGAATTCTAAATGTTAAAGCCCTCTAGATTGTTGTCGTTCTCATTGATGATAGTATCTCTTTCAAAAATTTTAAATCCATTGAAGATCGTATATTGCTTGATGTCGAAGTTGGTATTGATGTTGAACTAGACTCGGTGGAAATTAAAATCAGTGACTACCTTTTTCTTCTTAATTAGCCTGATGGTTTGTAGCGTTGCCATTTGTTGTTGTTGAATGTCAGTGAAGATCATATACTTAATGCAACTTGGTACAATCTTTAGTAGTTTTTGGTTGAATATCTAAAGTATTCAAATGCATACCAATATAAAAATAGCATTGAAAAACAATAAAAATTTGAAATCTAGGTCTAACATAAAGGCAAAATGATATAAAAGAAGAATATCAGAATAATATTTTTTTAAGTTATTTATCATTATTCAACTAGTGGTCTAAATAATGCAACTATATATGTGAATGCAACATGATAGCCATGATAAAAATTGAATGAAAAACTAATGAAGAAGTAGGACAACAAATACTAATAATAAAATGTAGCATCATAAAAAACTCCTAAAGAGTCCACAAGTTTTTCAACAACAATCTAGTGAATGTCAGTAAACATATTATTACATATACTTATATTATGTAAGCACATTTTTAGAATCTAAATACCTTTTAACAATAAATAAGTAAAGTTGTATCTTATTAACATATCACGGCTGGACTTTAGAGGGTTCAAGAGTTCGACTCTACAATACCTCTTAAATTCAGCAAAGTGTTGGTTTTGAACAAGTAAGCCAAAAAATAGCAACTTGACTATTCATTAAATTGTTCACTTGATGATGTGGCAATCACAACATTAATATAGTAAAACTTACCCTATATGAGATTAGCTCCTTCTCAACAAACTGAATCGCCTTTGTGTTAGCTTAAGCATTGTCTAATGTAGTTTTTTCTACCAAAATATGTTGGTACACTTACAATAAGCTTAGAAATATTTTTAACATCATATATATAATAAATAAGTTTAAAACCAATAATTACTTTTTGCATAGCCAATTGGGAACCTTAATAATGTGCAACAACAGTTAAATAATCATGTTTACCTCTATTGTTTCGAATATTAGATGTTATGCAATAGAAAATTATGATTAACATAATCTAGATTTTAATGCAATGCACAATTTATTATGATAAACAATAATATAATTTTTAATAGTTGTTCTACTAACTTTTTGAAGTTGTTGACAATATGTTCTTTGATATGCTCTTCATAAACAGATAACTCACCAATTAATAGATATATTGTTGTTGCTGTCGCAAGTGTACGAGTCGCACAAGTAATACAATGATGAGAAAAGTATCGTTCCCACGAGGATTGATTAACTTATTAAGTATCGAAAATAACTAATTTCAGGATTATTTGAACAATCGATCTAAAAGAGTTAATGCTAAAACTAGGAAAAACAAAACAAGCTAAAACTAACACTCATAAGATATCAATAACTTAAGCGCTAGGGCATTTGATTTCACCATAACTAATCCAGTTCAACTCTATATTCGTGCTATCGAAGATTATAATCTTTATTGACAGTTGGAAAACCCTAATTTCTTTGATATACTTTCTCAAGCTATACCAAAAATACTTTCATGCAATAACTCACTATATCTCTATGTGAATTAACATACAAGAAAGCTCATTAAGTTCTATGGCATCCTATATTAACTGCATGAACCATAAGAGTACATCTCTGTCTCTTATGCAATTCACGGCATTCATCACAAAAACTAATTCAAACATCACATCTCTATCTCAATACGAATCTCAAATCGATTGAATATTAGCCAGATACTCAAAAGTATTAAGCACGGTAATGAATCCTCAATAAACAATTATAAAACTTCGAATAGCATAAAATTAAAATTAAATCATCATAATTAGGCTACATCATAGCCCCAGTAAGGAGAAATTTAGCTCATAGTTTTCAGATCTAACAAAACAAACAGAAACATGAGAGATAGAACAAAAGAACCCTGAATAAAGAGTGGTGACAAGCGAACTGCCGTCTCTTTTCTTTGCTCCGTGCTTCCGTCCTTCTTTCTCCCCGTTCCAGCAGCAAGAACCCCAGAAAATAAAACCTAGATGAGCCCCACTTCCTGCTATCTCTCCTCCTCTTTGGAAATCCGAAAATTGGGTATTTAAAACTATAGGGTTTTTCTTTCCATAATTAGATTGGTGCAGTCCAAGCTAATCCGAACTCTCTGTTCACCCGTTTTGTCTGCATCATTTTGGGGTCTATTTGGCTTCAGAAAAATAAATTAAAATATTTAAAATTAAGATCAACGCCTTATGTTTCCAACCATATATCACACATATCTTTTTAAAATCGTGAAGGCCATCAAGTGTACTCGTTTCAGAAACTGCACATATGTTTCGGGTCTGCATCGTATCTCAACTTCTTCTGTGAATACATATCAAATGGTTGCCCATAAAATTCTGAAATAATTCGTGGACCAACTTGAATGTCTTGGCTTTTAATCCCACAAGGCCGTTCACAAAATCTCCACAGAAAAGTCAAATTTTCATAAAAAACTCTCAGACTGCATGAAATTGCTGAAAATTAAGAAAAACAAAAAATTAAGGTTCTTTTTTATTAGTTTCTCTATATAAAAATAAGCATATACTATGCAAGAGTGCATGATATTATGTACATATTTGAGCACATCAAATACCCCCACACTTAGATTTTTGCTCGCCCTCGAGCAATAAAGTAGATATTAATGTTCATGTAGCTTGGTTGGATTTCATAACACCATTATATACAGATCTGTCATTGAATGCATAATTCATGAAAATTTTCCAAAACACAACCAATTATATTTTCTCGATCACACACACACTTGTTCAGATGAAAGCGAATAATTTAAGGCAAGAAAGCAAAACTCATGAATATAAGTACTTAGATGGTCAACAAGCTCAAATGCCTATTTTGATCTCTTCGACTCTTGTAATCTCAGTATTGAAGTTTAAATCGAGCAAGTCAACTAACTAGTATCTGAATTCCCCTTTCCTGTCCAGGACTTAGTCAGGTATATCATTATTATTATTTTTATTTTATTTTATTTTTCATAGTCGATAGCTTTCACACTATCACGAAGGTAGCCCTCTTCCTTGGTAGATTATCTCCTATATATTTGTGGTACATAGAGCCAAATTACTCAAGGCTAGCTTTCATACTTTCGTGTAAATAGCTCTTTTCGACTGGATAAGCCTGACTAGTGCAATGTCTTTTACGGAGACACTAGTTAGGAATAGAGTTCTAGTATATAGTCAATGCTCAATATAACTTCTCAATCCAACATTACATAGCTTCAGATCTCAAAATGGCAACAACAGCAAATTAATTCTCTAAACTATTCATGATCACAAGTTCTAGCTAACAAATACCACATTCATCACTAGTTAACATAAGAATTAACTTCAATAGCTATGCGTTTAGTCCATCTCCAAGAATTAAGATTCAAGACACAAAATTTTCATAATAAGTGGTGTATTCCAACCAACCAAGCAACAACAATAAGCATTACAAACATTTCTCTACCCCCACACTTGGAACTAATATTGTATTCAATGTGTATACCAAAAAATATAAGCGAAGAGGAGACGTTAGAAAGCGTCCCTGATTTTTGTGCTTGCTCACTCAATATTTCTTATGTTTATGTCCACTTGTCATGTTTCTCCCTGTCATTTGAAATTTATTGGAATTAAATATAGATCAAAATAGAAAACTAATTAAAAATTAAAAATAAATGAAAACTAAATGATAAAAAAAAACTTGGGTTGCCTCCCAATAAGCGCTTTATTTATAGTCTATAGCTTGACTTCTTTCCCTCTATGGCGGTTCAAGGAGGATGGCAGTCTTGTTGTTGTCAAAACTAGCAAAATATGGTTTCAATCGTTGCCCATTTACTTTGAATGTACCTTTCTTCTCATCAGTAACCTCGACTGCTCCATAAGGGAAAACTCTTACCATAGTGAATGGACCCGACCATCTTGAGTTAAGGTTCTTTTTTATTAGTTTCTCTATATAAAAATAAGCATATACTATGCAAGAGTGCATGATATTATGTACATATTTGAACACATCAGTTGTAATGAATGAATCGACACTAGGAAGTCGTCAAAACACAAAGAAGTGAAGAGCATTTTTAACTTCATAAAGAACAAGGTTTGCTCGAGCATTGAAAAAACTTAGTAAGGCTATAATCACCTAAGATAACCTAGGGATTCTATCCTAATGTATCCTTCAAGTGCATAGTTGTTGTCTATCGTATAGCTAACAACAGGTTCGATCCACAAGGCTAAAGTTAACTCTAACTCAAAATAAGCTCACAAAATATGCAATAGAGTGAAGATTATTTGTCAAACTATAAATATGCATGAAAGCAAAAGCAAATAATTAAAAAGTGATATTATCAAAAAATAGGAATGCCAAAAGAAATAGAATTCTAGAATCCATCACTAGTGTGCTATGCTTGAATAACATTATTGCCCCCACACGCATGGCCTAACTAGTACTACAGCCATGGGTGGTTAACTGGTGTGAGCATGGAGGAAGATGGTGAGGGATTCACATTCATGTCATGGAGAAGCTGTAGAAGAGAGAGCAAAAGCGAATAGAACAAGGGAACAAGCAAGCGGATGCTTTAGAGCTCATCGGAGAAGAAGGCCGAGAAAGGTCTTGCCGGAACAGAAGTCCGGCGAGGCCTTGTTAGTCTTGCCTTGGGTACCAAACTTGATGGCACCAAGGGTGCCATTCATCTACACCCAGGCCAGTAAAGGGCCTGGTGCAGAACAAGTCGCCATGACACTTTTCAAATTGTGTCCTAGCGCCAAACACAGTTCTCGAGCACTTTTCAAATTGTGCCCGGGTGCGCCAGTAATTGCACCCAAGCTCAATTGAAGGTGCCTGGGTGCAACCAAGGCGCAGACCGAGTGTTGGCAAATTGAAGTATTTGAGTCCAGCAATGACTCTTAGGTATTCAAAGTAAAGTAAAAGTATTGTTTTGATTGAGGAGACATCCCTCAAGTAGAATTCTAGTCTTGTATTAACTCTGCACTTATAAATAGGTGAAGAGGTAGGAAGGAAGGATTATGGATGAATAAAGTTAATTATTTAGTTTTCCTATCTAGCCTATGTAGTTTTGTTGTAGTTAGATTTAAGGTGTATAAGTAACTCCCACCACACCCCCGCCCACTATTTACAAAACAACTATCCATATAAGAAGAGCGTCGAAATCCTAATCACAGGTTAGGATGTCCTTTTCCGATTATGAAGCTAATGTGGGCTGCTGCCTCTCATTTCTTAGGAAGCCTGACAGGCCAATGGATTCCTTTCTAGATGACAGAATTGAGCAGCAATGCTTACTGACGGATGGTTTTGATGGGTTGGACTGGTACGGATATGTGGAGCTTGGGAAGTTAGCTGGATTGCCTGCGAAAAACAGTCATGTGTAGAGAAAAGCCTGTTAAGGAGACTACACATCTAATGCAAAGTGTGGTATGAAACTTGAGACTTCAATAAACTAGGTAGTAGTTTGTTTTTTCTTGTTTTATATGTCGTAAAACAATGTGATCTAGCTAGTGTTGGCATTGATGATCTAAAAACAAATGGTTATTAGTTTATGTAAAATAATAAAGCTTACCATGTGCAACTAGAATTTGTTCATTGAGGTATGTGCTGTACTCCTTAGTTATCTGAGTGATGTTTATTTTCAGGATGCAGGTGTCCATAAAATGATAAACAAGAATGTTCGAGAGCGTGCAATAGGTCGCGGAAGTTATGGAAAAGTGGTAGCCTACCTTTATCCTCTTGGATATTCTAGAGCCTAAGTTTCATCTTTTTTTTCTTTTTAAGCTTTTAATGTTTGTTTATGTTGCACAAAGATTTTATAACATAGTCAAACTGATGAAAGACAATATGCAATTCAGGTGTGCTTTCATTTTCTTTTCCCTACTAGAAGTTAGTGGACCTTAAACTGAAGATTTTGGATTCAATCTTTTAGTATAACATTTTGGCACCAAATGCTTTACTCCTAGGCTTCATTCATTTGAGTTTAGGTAGTGTAAAACTTCTATACTTTCCTCTAGCTCTAGGTTGAATAGTTAATCTGAACTGCTCTGTTCATTACTTTATATAGTTTTTCCATACAGTGCTGCTAGTTTTTTGGTTTATAATCTGATAAGTTTCCCTTTCAAGGATTAGCTTATGATTATTTGAGGATCTCTTCATTGTTACTAATTGGTATAACTGATAAGAGATGATTATCTTCCTTGGTTGGTTATTCTTTTGTAGGTATCTACCATACTCTTGGGAAGTTTGGTGTTATAAGAAAATGAATGATTGGAAAATATGGAAGAAGTATATTCACAACTGGAAAAGACATTTATAGATGGACCTCCATGGACTTTTTCTTGGAATAAGTATTTTGGAACAGGGATGCAGTTTAAATCATGTAGGTTTCTTTTCAGTGATTCACTTATTTGTAGCTCTTCAGAATTGTATATCATGTTCTTGTAGTGTTGCATTATCTCATGCAAAATATCATATATATTCCTCTAACAGGGTTTTACTTTCATTTCCTAAAAAGCATAGTTCCATCTCTTGTTAACTAGTTTGGCATGTTTTTCTTCTTATGTTGTTATCATTCTGATGAACTTATTACGGTTCTGTTGGATCATTTCAGGCTTTGTCTGTTATGCATGTCTAGGGCCTAATATGACTTGCAGAAAACAAAACTTTCTTTGTTTGGTTCTCCTTACGATGTCATTGTCACCGACCCATGTAGTGCTAATTTAGTTTGTCTCATCTGATCCAAGATAGCATCTGAACAGCTTAACATTTCTTAGGATGATGATGATGAGCTCTTAAGAACACCTGCACTCCTATTTTTACGGCACATGAGTGTTACTTAGGTAAAAAAACAACCACCACTAATTTTTGACTTATTGAAGTCTGTGATTAGAACCTTATTCTTTCCATTAAATTTACAGGGCTAGCAAACCATGGCAAAACTGCTGATGTTTGGGACGTAGGTGTTACACTATATTGAATGGTTTTCGGTTATTGTTCATTTGTTGGCGACTATTTACAGGATACTATGACAAGGTAGTTTTCTCTTTGCTCCAGAGTGAGCTTTTAGTTTTTATTTCTCTGATGTCTGCCTTATGCTTAATTTTCTTTCAAATTGTTAATGGTCCAATACCTATACCAGAAGAAATTGATCCAGAGCTAAAAGATTTGCTTGAAGGACTTTTTTTGCAGAGGTAAGATGATAAGAAAGACTGCAGTTTCCCCACTTAAACTAAGAAGTTTTTACAATGAACTCCAAAAGTGTGATAGGTAGTAGATATCTAGACTACTTGACTGAAAATAATTATGCAAGTAAAGTTCAAGAAAGAAGGTATAAGGCTAAATATTACTGGAAAGAAAACAAACAGAACATATATTTCTCGATGCTTCTCAATGATGAGTTTGCGTCTATATATAGAATACATCATCAGAGTTTATAACAAAATCTAACACCAGTCCTTAAGGGACTCTAATGCAACTAAATAACTGACAACTCAAAAGTCTAGCAGACTCTACTACTCTTCCTATTCGTTACTGCTTACAGCAACTAACTCATATTAGAGTTTTTATTCGTATCTAACCCTTCTAATAAACTTATCTCTAATCACTTACAACCAATACATGTGCAGTCCCGAGCTGAAGTTCTTTTGATTCGTTTTGGACGGCCTTCGGCTCCCTTCACCGGTTCACTTCTAGCCTGCGTATCATTCCCCTCCTCATGAAAACTGGACTCATCCTCGAGTCCAACGGAGCTCAGCTGCTTGCCATTCTCGAGTGAAATTAAGAGTTCTTCTCTCTCTAGCTGCTCACGAGGATTTGCGGGTGAGCTATCATCTAGTAGGTCTGGAAGTTGCTGTGAACATTCTGGAGGAGGATAATGTCCGTCTTTCAGCAAGGAGATGAAAGACAGAGTGGATCCTCGATTATGGTGGCAAGTCCAGCCTATAGGCGACTTGCCCCACTAATTCCAAAATGCGGAAGGGCCCGTAGTATCGATGCCTTAACTTATGGGATCGACGATCGGACACCGACAATTGTCTATATGGTTGTAGTTTGACGAATACCCAATCCTCTTCTCGGTAATTCTTGTCCCTACGATGCCCATCTGCTAATTGCTTCATGCGATTTTGAGCCCAATGCAAATGATATTTGAGCTCACGCAGAATCTCATCACGTTGTCTGAGCTGGATTCCTAGTTTCTGAGACTGAACGGTACTCGAGTCAAGGAAAATTAGAGGGGGTGGTGGTCTCCCATAGACTGCTTCAAACGGAGATGTACGAGTTATTGAATGGGTACTCGTGTTATAGGAATATTCTGCCCAATGGAGCCAGCAGAGCCACTTACTTAGGTGATCTCCTACGAAGCAGCGCAAGTAAGTTTCAATCCCTGGTTGACTACTTCGGTTTGCCCGTAGGTTTGCGGATGGTATGTAGTACTCATGTGGAGAGAAGTCCCTTGTAATCGGTGCAACTTGCGCCAAAAGGAACTGAGAAAAATTGAATCCCGATCTGAAACAATGGAACTCGTGCAGCCATGTTATCTCACAATTTCTTCTACAAATGCAGATACAACACTTGCTGCAGTGTAAGGGTGCCGGAGTGGGACAAAATGAGCGTACTTGGAAAGATGATCTACGACAACCATGATAGTGTCTTTCCCATCAGGTATAGGCAACCCGTCTATGAAATCCATCGAGATTTCAGTCGAAATGGTTTTAGGTATGGGCAAAGGTTGCAGCAACCCAACTGGCCGCAATGTGCTGGACTTGGACTTGGCACGGGTAGCCCATGATGCGATGTGTTGTTGCACATCTTTATATATTCCCGGCCAATAGAATTGTTGCGACAAATGCTTTAACGTCCGAGATTGCCCTTCATGACCTCCCAGGGTTGAACTATGTGCCTCAAATAAGAGTTTCCCTCTCAAGGATCGGCTTGCTCGCACCCGTATGCGGCCGTGCTGTAGAAGGATTCCGTTGCTGACAGTGAGATCATTGTGAGATCCATCCCTTGTAGCTTGTAGGAGGCACGCGGTGATGGGGTCATCCATCTGTGCTTGTCTCAGATCCTCCCAAAAGGATGCTTATAATGTTGACATGGCTGCGAGTGATGCCTCTGGTTTGCGAGATAATGCATCGGCAACCGTATTAAGTTTTCCTGCTCGAAACTCTATTTGGTAGTCATACCCAAGGAGCTTCACCAACCATTTCAGCTGGTCAGAGGTTGACATCCATTGCTCTAGAAGATATTGAATGAGGTGATCTGTTTTGATAGTGAATCAATGGCCAATTAGGTAGGATCGCCATCACTGGACTGCAAGAACAAGAACCATCAACTCTTTTTCATATGTTGATTTCGCCAATGCTGAGGACAATAATACCTTGCTGAAGTATGCTATAGGCCTCCCCTCCTGGGACAACATTGCTCCAATGCCTCTTCCCGGTGTATGCGTTTCAACAGTGAAGGATTTGGAGATGTCAGGCTCGGCTAGGACAGAGGTTGTTGTCATTGCAGTCTAAAGAGTTTGGAAGCGTTCTTCTGCTTCCTTGCTCCACATGAATGCATTTTTCTTGAGGAGATCCATCAGGGGGGCAGCAATAGCACCGTAGTTCTTTACAAAACGCCTAATAGCACCGTAGTTCTTTACAAAATGCCTATAATAGCCTATGAGTCTAAGGAATCCTCGTAATTCTGAGATGGATTTGGGTGTTGGCCAATCCACCATTGCTTGTATTTTGTTGGCATCTGCAGCTATACCCTTAGCCGACACGATATGGCCAAGATATTCTAATCGTTGGCATCCAAATTCACACTTCGAGATGTTGGCATAGAGACTTTCCTGTTGCAATACAGGAAACACTGTGGCTAGATGCCGAATATGATCATGCCAACTAGAGCTATAAACTAATATGTCATCAAAGAAGACTAAAACAATTTTGCGGAAATAAGGGCGAAACACCTCATTCATCAAAGATTGAAACGTCGCCGGAGCATTTGTCAAGCTGAAGGGCATGATGAGGAACTCATAGTGGTCGTCATGAGTTCAAAAAGCTGTTTTATGTGCATCCTCTTCCTTTAGGCTTATTTGGTGGTTACCCAGACTTCAAGTCAAGTTTAGAGAAATAGCATGCTCCATAGAGTTCGTTCAATAACTCGTCGATCACGGGAATAGGATACTTGTCTTTTATTGTGATCTCATTAAGTGATCGATATCCAACACAAAAGCGCCACGATCCATCCTTCTTCTTGACTAATAGAACTGGAGAGGAAAACGTTGAACTACTGGGACGTATAATCCCTTGGGATAGCATCTCCATAACTGTTCTCTCTATCTACTCCTTCTGTGCATATGGATATCGGTAAGGTCTTCTATTGGCCAGCACCGCACCTGGCAGCAAGGGAATTCGGTGATCTTGAGCTCGTACGGGAGGTAAGCCTGATATGGGTCTAAAAACTAAGGCATATTGATCCATCAAGCTTTGCAATTCTGCAGGCAGTGGCTTCTTTCTTTCCTCGCCTGAATCCTCCTCTAGAGAAACTGCCATCACACGCAAAGAGCACAAACATGTACCTAGGCGAAAACTAGTGAGTTGAGATACACCTCCTTCTCGGATGCCTCGCAAGATAAAGTCGTTGTTTTGCAAGGAAAACTTCATATAAGAATGGCGCCAGTCACACTCCACTACTCCTAAGCTCTCTAACCACTGAATGCCTAAAACTAGATCCATACCACCCAAAGAAATGGTATGCATCCACCACTATTTCAGCGCCTTGTACCTCTAAAGGGATGTCCTTGTATAAGACATCAATTGACTACGGTCTGCTGTCTACGAGTTCTACCTTAAGAGGCCTCACAGTCGTAGGTGACAATCGCAAATGCTTAGCAAGACGCTCTGCAATGAAGTTATGGGTGCTACCTGAGTCAATCAAGATAAAAATCTCTTGGCGCTTGATTTTACCAACCACACGGATGGTTTGTGGTCCTATCAGTCCTTGCCTTTCACTAAGAGATAAGGTTGCGTCTTCTTCTTCTCTTGATTATTCTAGTGAGTCTACCCAGCTCTCTTTGTAGTCTTCTATTTCTAATCCAGTTAGAGAATAAAGCCTTGTGGTGCACCTAAGACCCTTCTCAAATTTAGCTTCGCAATAGAAGCATAATCCCTTAACTCTTCTAGGGTGAATTTCTGCAATTGATAGTCTGGGTCTAGTAGTATTTAGTTGCAAGTTAGAAACAATGCTACTAGAAGTTCCAGCAGAAGTTGCTGTGGTCAGTGAGGCTGGTTGCATATGAAGACGAGAGGAACGCGATGCACTATTCTTGGCGGTGAGCTTGTCTCATATATTCTTGAGAGCATGTATGTGTATGCTTGTGTTTGGTCGAAGCTATCTGGTATAAATCATATTTTCTACGTTTGCAGTCTATGCAAAAGGTTCCTGCTAGAGGAAAAGTTTAGTTAGTCTCATGGATCTGGCTTGCTATTTGTGCTACTTTTGGAAGTTTTTGAGCTTTTCAAGTTTAAAAAAGTCGTACATAGTGTACTAGAAATTCTTTCAAAAGTTTGTAATGTAAGGCTGTAAATTTTTTGTTCTTTTCTCCAACATTTATTGTGGATGTACATATAATCGTCAAAAGAATATTTGATTGAATGCATTATCCCTATTTTGGTAAACTTTTTTTTTATTAATCTCTTTTTCTGTATGCATCATGGCTGAATATAGAATTCTTATCATGAAGAAGAATTATTGGACTCTCTTCAGCTTATAAGGTCAAAGATATCTTTTGGGTTGAAGATGTTAAAATTGTTTGGACTTTTTACACAAATAATCCTAGTGATTGGAGATATATTTATCGCCTTAACATATATTTCTGTTATTTATGAATATATTAAATAGTAGTATATCTATATATTTAAAAGTAATTTAAAAATTTACAAAATAATAATCATAATAATAATATATTTATTAATAAGTTTATAAATATTAATATAAAAAATATTAATAAAAAATACTTTAAAAATATGTTAAAACTTAATTTTTAAAAAATTAGATAATAATGAAAATAGATTTAGAAATTTAACAATATATCGTTTATTATATACCTAAGTGCATCCCAATCATTATATATCTTATTTATTTATAAGCACATGCTTAATCAAATATATCTTCAATTTTTTTTTACGAAAAAGCATTAAATAGTGATATTTAGCCAAACAGAATTCAGAAAAAATAGCTTTTCAATAAAAAGCTCAATAGCTGGTTTTTTCAACAAAAGCATATAAACAGCAGATTTTGCTGAAAAGTTTGAATTGGATTTGTCATGACCTATAATATGCATCATTAAGTTTAGAAATTTGTTAACTCGTTTATTTATGATTATAGAATAAGTTGAATTGGATGTCTAATCCTAGAACTTCGATGTGCTTTCATAATACCGAATCTAAGCGATATAATGATCGACATTGTGAATGCCATGATTATTATAAGAGTCTCTGTGGTGGAGAAAACACTCGAGCTAACCCTTACAAGGACTTCACTATATTAGCTGATCCGAAGGCATAATGGATATGGCTATGTCACATTTTTCATTCACTGGAATAGATCGTAAGATTCATTTATTTATTTTTGCTTTTCGTTTTCTTTGTTTTTTATTGGTTTAACAAAATTACATTAGTTATGTTTAGAATAAATCAGAAAAAGCAAAAGTTGATCGTGCAAAGAATAGCAGCACGCGTACAGAAGGCTCGCGCACCTTACATCTATACAGCGAGAGAAGGTATTTATTTTTTTTAATTCTACAAAGACATAAGGATTTAATTATTTCAATCTCATGTATCTTCCAACGTATGTGCAGAATGCCAATTATATTGACTTGTACAAGGAAACGCACATTTCAAACACAAAAGAAAAGAAGGAAGAGCTGGGTATGAGAAGAGTCTCATTCAATTTATGTAAATTATGTGCTTCCAAAATTTACAAGCAAATAAGGCATAAAAGTTAAGGTTCCTAAGATTGTTCCAATTGTCTATTTTTAATAAAATACATAATAAAATGCTGGAGATACACACCAAGTCTTTGAAGATGGGAGTTCCGACAGTGACGAGCAGATATGCTTATCGGTGCTTGATAAAGCACGCGGATATATTCGAGGGCGTGGTTGTGGACCTAAGCCACCTAGTACCTGATCTACTATTGGTTCCTCAAGCCAAGCATAGAGAACAAGCTTTTACAGGAGCAATTATATCTTTTGAAGAAAAGAATGTATGACAGCAAGTTGAACTTGAGAAGCAAAAAGCTGAGCTTCTTGAGACTAGACAGTGCCTCACGATAATAAGCAAATGTGTCATATTTAATGGAGATGTTCGAGAAGCTAAAAAATGATAGTGGACCATTGATAAAGTAAGTTTATTATTTTCTGAATTTATAATTTGAATTATAAAACACATATAAGCACGGTCTCCTTGCAATATAGAAAGTGGCTTATGATTTATGACTTTATATCTATAGTTTGATTTTGTTTGTATTTACAGGTAATCAAAAGTCATCAAAGCATCACCAAAAACACAAACTTTTGCTGAAAATTTTCTTTTAACCAATGTATCTCTTGATGCTAGAAACAAGTAACACTGAATTGTTAAGTTTCTAAGTTATTTAAAGTATAAGGATGAATGGTTTGGTGGAGGAATGGCTTTGCTGTGAATGTTGTGTATGATAATATATCAAATACTGTATACAGTTATGAATTGTCATTGGTATTGCATGGAAATATGCAAATACTGATACAAACATACTGTAATCTAAGAAAACAGCTGTAGTACTAAAATGATGTCCAAAACGCAGACTAACTTTCAGTATACTATCGACTGAAAATGTTAGTTGGTAGATATAACATCAACAAAAAATCATAGACTGAAAATTTAGTTGGTAAATATACCAACTACTATAGTATTCGGTAACTTTGTCGACTACCTACACAGTCTGTAATCTATAGACTGCATTTTCAGTCAGAAATTTAGCGACTATATATGTTAGTCGACAAACTACCAACTGAAAGTATAGTCTATAATTTGCAGACTATGCTTTTGGTCGGTAACTTACCTACTGACTTTCTCAGTTGGTAATTCCCAGGGCTTTATCGATTGACTACTATGTCAGTCTGTCAACTATTTACCGACCATATTTTCTCGACTATTCGCTAGCTACCACTGTTTCAGTCGGTAAGTGTGTTTGCCGACTGAAATTAGTAAAGTACCGACTCATTTATTCAGTCGGTGAAAACCTTATTTGTAGTAGTGAATGCTTAGTTCGTCCATATTACCTTAAAATATAATAATTTAAATTAATTAATAAGAATTATTTTAACTTCTAAATCATAGGATGTGATTTATATTTTTCATATATCATGTTGACAAAGTTTTAAATCATTTGGTAATGTTTAGTGCTCAATCATATTAAATGAGTGACGGACATATGCTATTTTACAATTTATTAGTATAAATCCTGGTAATAGCTTATATCCAACTTTAATGAAAATTTGTTTGAACAGTAATGTATATATAGAATACATCCAGCAGTTGTGTGAATTGAGTAAATGAGCTAGCAATAATAAAGCAAGTTAGTTTGTCAACATGATTTTCAGTCTATTCCATTATACTAATGCAAACAATTTAAGTTTATATTTCAAATAGATTATCTAATACTACAAATAGTTCACACAAAATTTTATCAAATCGGGATATAAATTAGTGTTATAATTTATACTTATAAATTGTCAAATCATATATGTTTATCGATAATTTATTGTGATGGAGTAGAAAACATCAACCAAATGATTTGAAACTTTACCAACAAGATATATAAAAAATATAAGTCATATTCAACAGTTTACATTTTATTAATTGATTTGAATATTTTAGTTTTTAAGGTAATAAGGACCAAAATCTAGTTGGTCCCTATTGCTAAGGTAATAGCAACCAGCTTCCCTTATTTGTCGTCGTTGCTGTTGTGAGCATTAGCAGTCATTTGTGCTGCCGCTCACGAATGCTATAGCAATAGGGACCAACTTGACATTGATCACTATTAAAATTAGAAATTTTAAAATATCAAATTAATTAATAAAAAATATAATAAAATCTAAACCATTTAAATTTTTTGTGGATCATGTTCAGAAAATTTTAGATCATTTAGATAACATTTTGTGCTCCATCACAATAAATGATTGAAGTATATGATTTAATAATTTATAAGATTAAATCGTAGCACTAAAATATATGCAAATGTGATGAATTTTTTTGAACAGAAATATTGTCATATAGAATGTATCTAACAGTTTAGATACTCCATTTGAAAAGTAAATGACATAGTTGGTGTAATTAGTATAAGGCAAGAGTATAAGTATTATGCTTTTAACTAAATAGACATGTTTTTGCTAAATTTCTCATTCAATTTACACAATTATAAGAATGGAATAACAATCTAAACCGTTGTATACAATGTATACTGCAATAATCATTTTGACAAAAATTTCATCACATTTGCATATATTTTGGTGCTACGATTTAGTCATGTTAATTATTAAATCGTATGCATCCATCAATTATTTATTGTGATGAAGCAAAAAACATTATCCAAATGAATTAAAGCCTTTCCAATATGATATTTGAAACATATATGTCACATCCAATGCTTTATGTTTACTAAAGACAATTTTGTTATTAATTTGAACAGTTTCTAAAGTAATAGGGGCTAACTTAAACATTTTGTCCCTATTGCTACGTAATAGCAACCAACAACTATGTTTGTTCGCAATTACTTTAAAGCAATAGAGAGCAATCTTGTCGTAGTCGCTATTGCTAGAACTGGCTCAACTGCACACCTAACTGCATGCATACTAACCCTAAAACCTCTTCCAACCACTCCCCCAACCCCCCAAATATGCTGCCGCACCATCACTGCGCTGTCTTTCCTACTATTGCGCTCACCGCCACTCCTTCCACCGATCTCCACCGCTCCTGTCACTACCGCTAGCGGTACCTACCCACCCCATCACACGTCAAGTTGTAGTCGCTTCTGCGTTTGCTGCCACCCCTGCCACCGTCCCTACCGCTTGGTGCTACCACCTTTTGTGCTCGTTGCCGCTCCTCGCTGCTGCTCTCGCTACTGCTGCTGCAATGTTCACCGTCACTGCTCTTGCGCTCGCCGCTGCTGCCGTCACCGCCTACTACTCATTGCACTGCCTACATTTCACTGCAGCCGCTTAACGTTGCATGCTACCTTGCTACCACACGCCCGCGCCACCGCCGCCGGTTAAGTTATTTTTGTGAAAAGTTTATAAAATTAGACTTTTTTAATTGTAATTTTATGCATTTGTCGGTTCTTATAATTGTATTGTTAATCTTCTTGATTAAGAATTCCCTCTTTATTAAAATTAATATTAAATTTTATGATAATTGATCATAAACAAATTTTATGTGATTTATACTTAAGATTGCATTTGTATTAAAGTTTAATTAATCATGAACCAAATTTATTTGTAAGAAATGTATATGTTTTTGTGATAATAAGTAATTTTGTTTCTTAAGAAAAAAGAAGAAATTAAATATAAGATAGTGCATAGGTTAATGCTTTATTAATTTTAAAAAATAATTTTGTAATGAATAAATCTTCTAAATATTTCTATTTGTATACTTTGTTGTAGAGTGGAAAAGAGTTGGATGAGAATTAAAAATAGAGTGAGCAAAGAATATATTGATGAAGTTAAACAATTTATGAAGTTTACTCGTGAACACTTCGGGGATATGGAGGGAATTCGATATCCATGTAAATTTTGTTTAAAAGTCTATTGGCAAATATGGGATGTAGTTGAATTAATTTAGCGACAAAAGAAATTATGTGAGGATATTCAACATAGGAAGATCATGAAGAGATACTTTCACCAATTGATCGTTGGGTAAGTACTACAGTTCCGACAAATGAAACAAAGCGTGATGATGACAATGATAAGTTGTTTGAAATGACACAAGATGTGAATACAAGTTTGGTCGTTGGTGTCGGCTATGAGGAACATACTATACAGGCCGTAGAGAATGATGATGACTTGAGAGATTCAATTCTCTATTAACAGATATTTAAAGACCATTGTTCTCGGGAAGTAGTGGGCCTTCTTTTCTTTCGTTCGTCGTAAATTGCTTAACGTTAAAGTACAAAATCGAGCAACAACAAGATGATCAATAATATTCTGCAGATATTTTGTGATATTGCTCCTAAAGGTCACTCAATTCCTTCATCATATTACGAGGCAAAAAATAGTATTATGAGGTTTGGGATTGGATTTGGAGCCTATATATGCATACAAGTATGATTGTGTGCTCTTTAGAAAGAAATTAGCTGAGTTAGATAAATGTCCTAAATGCAACGAATCAAGGTGGAAGCACGCATATGGTAAAGACAAGAAGATTACTTGAATGTATTACATTACTTCCCACTAAGTTCAAGGTTGTGAAGATTAGTTAGGTCAAGGAAGACTGCGTCGGATATGCGTTGGCATAGAGAAGACAGTGTCTCAGAAGTAAATTTATTAAGGCACCCGGCAAATAATCTTGAAGGCATTTTGATAAGAAGTTTCCTTTGTTCGCCAAGGACTCTCATAATATAAGGTTGGGTCCATCAACGGATGGCTTCATTCCATTTAATTATATGGATAAACCATATAGCATGTGGCTTGGTATACTTACACCATACAATTTGCCTCCGTAGAGATGCATGAAAGAGTCTTTCTTCATTTTATCGTAATTAATTCTTGATCCAAATCAACTTTGTAAAGATTTAGATGTGTTTTTATCACCGTTGATAGATGAATTGAAAGATTTGTAGGACCGCAAGATCAAAACATATAATGCAGTTTCTCAGAATATATTCAATTTGCATGTTGCGGTCATTTGGACTATTGGTGACTTTCCTTCAAATGGAATCCTTGGGGATGGGTCACGAAAGATAAGCTTGCTTGTCCAATTTGCAATAAGAACACATTGTGGGAGAGTATAAAGAATAAGAGATGTTGTAGAGATCACCAGCATTTTGACCTTCCAATCATCCGTTAAGGAAGAGTAAGAAGTTCAACTATAAGCAAGAGAGAAGGACAAAGCCTAAAGATTTGCATGCATATGACTTATTGTTATAGTTGGAGGCAATGAAAGGAAACAGAATTTGGAAAGCCACCTATGTTGAAGAAAAGAAAACAACCAGATGCAAATTGGAACCTGTGCAAAAAAGTATTTTGGGAGTTGCCTTATTAGTGAGATTTGCTTATACGCCACAATCTTAATGTTATGCATATTAAAAAAATATTGCTGAAAGTATTCTTGGAACTTTAAAGGATATCAAAGGTAAGTCAAGTGATACTTTCAATGCTCGAGAGAAATTGGAGGCTATGAGCATATGGCCAATACATCTTCTTCGTGAAGGAAATAAGATAGTGAAGTCATATGCATACTATATCTTGATGGTAGAAAATAGGCAAGCATTCTGTGAATTTTTAGCAAATGCCAAATTTTCTGATGTACGCAAACAAATTTATACATGTGTGAACACAAAAGACAAGAATATGCTTGGATTGAAAAGTAACGATTATCATGTTTTATGACAAAAAGACTTACGCCAATTGGATTGCGTGGTTTAGTACACAAGGATGTACTAGTGCAATAAGTGAGCTGGGCAATTATTTAGAATTTTGTGTTCAAAGGTGCTTATGGTGGATGCACTTGATAAACTACAAGAGAATAAAGTATTGACCTTATTCAAGTTTGAGATGATCTTTCCTCCTGCCCTTTTCGATATCATAGTTCATCTAAATGTACAGTTACCCTATGAAGCAAAACTTGTGGTTCCTCTGTAGTATATCAGTGGATACCTATTGAAAGGTTAGTCATATATTCAGTGCTCTTGAATATTTACATATTTACAAGTTATTAACTATACGATTTGAATTCATTTAAGACGATTGGTAGATTTCATATCAGTTGTTTGAAATAAGGCTCAACCTAAAGGATCAATTGCAAAGGCTTATGTTGTGAATGAGTGCTTGGATTTCTGCTCAATGTACTTAAATGGAGAAGATAATATCTTGAACAGAAAAGAGAGAAATAGAGATATGAACCACATGCCTTTAAGCTCTATTTCTATTTTTTTTTTTGAGAGAGTTCGGGCAATTAGATCATTACAATATGGTAACTTAGAACCAGAAGAATTTTCAAAATCTGTTTGGTTTGTGCTCAACAACTGTCATGACGTAGACTGGTAACAATTTTAAGTTTTCTAATTAAGAATTTTTTGATATTATATTTTATTAAAACTACTCACGATAAATATGTGTAATAGGGAGCATGAAAATTTGATGCGAATGGAGAATCTCTTAGTTTATAAACTTAGGCACAAAAAGAATTTGAGATTAGTTTAATCATAAAGTTTGGTTTTCAATTCTAACTTACGGAAATAGGATTGTCACTATATGCTCCTTATATGATTGTTTTGAATTCTTTAGATAAGACAGTTCTACAATGAGAATTCAAAAGTCGTTTGTGCAGAAATACGTTCACTTGCATGTAGTCTAGATTGTCATATGAGAAAAACCAAGAATGTATATTGATAGAGTCAACTATGTGACTAAGCATTGAGACATGGATACATCAACAGAAAATAGTGGTGTTTATTTTCAAAGCGGACCACAAAAGTTGTTCCATTATTCTCATTGGTGTTCTTCATGAAAATATAGAATTAGGAATCATCAAGAATAGCTATTTAAAAGTGAATGGTTTGATCATGAGTAAAGACCAATATGGATAAGTGACGAGTTCATTAGTATTAATATCACTAAGAGATGGTATGTGAATTACCCATATATTCTCGGAAGTCTAGCTGTGCAAGTATATTACATGCCTAATAACATGATGGGTAAGGATTGGATAGTGCTGCAAATAGTTATACAACATCGTCTGTTTGAGCCGTCACCGTTCCGTTGGGAAGAAGAAACAACATCAGATGATGCCAATATTGAAGACGATGTATATCAAGAAGCTGGATGTTTGAATATAATGGGTGAACCTACATGTGAAAAGATTTATCCTCAAGTTAGGAGTGACATAGATTGGGAGGTCATTGAACACCGTAATAAAGAACAAAGCCTACGCATAGATGAAGATCAATATCCCGTGCACTCTTTCACACTCCTTCTGCCTCAACTTCTTCTCTGAGCTCCGACATCATTCGTTCTTTGCCACTTGCATCTCCGCTTGATGATTCAGGATCCCCTGCAGATACGCCAATTGCCAATGCTGATTAATTAATTTTAGTTTACTATTTAAGATGCTTGTATTAGTATATGTAGGATCCACCTGCCAAGACACGCAACGTAGGCCCAGAGATGCCCGTGCAGCTACCTTACATAACTAAGCTAACAAAGAAGGAAAGGTAGCTGTACAACTTACTGCCGATGGCGTGCCCATTAGTTTCTACTCGGAGTGACTTATAAGAGAGTTGGTAAATTGATTCGCTCTCATTCTCTAGTAGACGTTGAAGGATGGATATGGTTAGAGAAGAACGACTGTAAGTCATTGAGATGATACAAGCACAGCTAGTGGTATTTATTAATATATCACAACAAAAACTATTTATATACAAGCCTTTTACTACCTAAAGTTGTTTTTATTTCTATAAAGGAAAATTTTGAATAGACTTTATAAGTCCAGTTTGGAGACGTTATTTGCACAAAGCAGGAGAAGACTAGTACAAGAGAAAGAGCACACAAACATTATAAGAAAATAGGACGTGGAGAACGTGATAGGGCTAATCCGCTAAGAGATTCTAGTAGGAGTGGTAAACTTTTGATTGGGTTAGTTTATACAATCTATTCGATGATCTTGAATCTACGGTGTGTATTTTTTTCGATGAAAATAAAAATAGATTGTTACAATTTACTAACTTATATATTATTTTATAGGTAGTGTCGAAAAGTTGAAAGAGTCTTGAAGTAGGCAACTCCATCCCTAGTACGGAGGAAGTGAAAGTATTGCCAACATTTCTCATTGAACTGTAAGTATATCTAATATTTTGATATGTATGCCTATAATATTTGTTTGTTTTATGTTATAAAATGTATACAGAGTGAGGGGCCATTAGGAACATATAAGATCGCATATATAAAGAAGTCAGGTGAATGGATTTCAAAACGAACACTAAGCAACTATGTATGTAAAATATTTAAATATCATTTACAACAATTAATACACTATTAAGTACTACTACATGAATTTTATAATTATAGGAAAGGATATGCTCGACGAAACAACACAAACCGAGCATCCGATGATGCAAGAAGAAGTAATGCAAAATGTTCTAAGAAGCGTATCTGGCTATTACCAGTGTTGAGGACTTGGAAAGCGACAAAAGGCCACGAAACCTGTTGCAAATCCCAAATACTTTGATGATAACACATATTTGAGAATCACTGCTAAGCTTTGAACATGTTTACATTGAATTTGAATATCATATAGAGCTAGATAGAACATCATGCAGAATTTGGCCAAGTCTTAAGGCCTAGTTGACATGCCAAGTTCACACGAGCCTATCTGTCTACTCACAACAGCAAATGGCGATTTCTTAATTGCATTTAAAAGATGGCATGACTAAATGGAGACAAGGAGCATGATATTTCCTCAGGTATCGAAGGCAGGTGAATTTCATGAAGTTTGCTGACCACACTAGTTAAAATCACTAGATCACTTGGGCAGCGGCAAAAGCTTATCTCTCAGCCCAGGCACTAGTTTGTTCTACTTTATTCTATGGATAAAAGACTTCTTGAAGTTTCTATAGTCCATAAATCAGGCTATTCCATGAAGAAATGAATTCTACAAAAATTGATGAAGCTCATTCTTTTGCATCTTCCAATTCCCGATGCACCGAGTGAACCTCTTCTGGACAACAACGTGCAATTTCGATATATCTCTGCTTTAGTCATATTTTCGAGATCTGAATTTCACTACTGGAAGCTGACTAAAGATCTATCTATGTTCCAAAAATAAGGCAAATATATCCACTACCAAAGTTTCAAAAATCAGCAAAATGGTTGGACAGACTAGGCCAGCTGATGGACTCAATCGGACATTCATTTGGGCCAAACCTATTTTCTAGATTCATTTATGTGCCAACCACTTGCAAATGCACTCAGAAGATACTAAGTCAATCGGGAAGATTTATAGAATATTTATTTTATGGAGAGAATATTGGAAGATATCAAGCAAATCTACAAAGATGAAAAGTTTTGCAGTATGGACACAATCTAGACCAATGAAGTTCAAATGCCTATAATCTCAATCATCCGTTGGAATTTTGGTATGATCCTTATATGCAGATTGGGAGGACATCTAAATTAATTCTATGGAAAGGAATCATGTTGGTTGATGATTGAATAGTAGAAATTCTAAGAAGCACTTGAACTAATGAATGAAAGTTAAGATGATTTGGGTTTCAAAGGGAACTATTAGACCAGCTAACACTAAAGAACCCAAAGAAATTTGGGAACCTGAGATGCGAGCAATCTCTTGCAAGTATGCTTTGAGATCGAGAGGAGTAGAAGAACCAACAGATTCTCGATAGCGGCTATTTCAGGCATATGATAGGAGACGTTACTATCTTCAATCATCTAGAGGCATACCAAGGAGTAATAGTTACTCTTGGAGATTATAGCAAGTGTTTGGTAAGGGTATTGGTAAGATTGTTGTTGTTGAAAGGAAGAATAGAGTGCTAGTTGATATACATTTACCAAAGCATCTTTATGCCAAAGCTGTGAATACCGCTTGTCATATTATTAATCACGCTTTTATAAGACCCTTGTTTAAAAAGACTCCTTGTGAATTGCTTAAGAATAAGAAACCTAATATTCTAGCTTTAAGTCTTTTGGTTATAAATGCTTTATCTTAATCAATGGCAAAGCAGAACATTGGTAAGTTTGATTCCACAAGCAACGAAGGTTTATTTCATGGCTATCAAACTCTTCCAAAGCATTTAGAGTTTTCAGCAAAAGAACTTAACTTGTGTCGGAATCCATTCTTGTTATGTTTGATGAGACTAACTCTATGCCGAGAACTTTGAAAATGTTAATGTAAGTAGTGATGATGAGAATGACAAGATTGTAGAAAAGAGCAATCAAAGAGCAGTTCCTGAACAGTACCCAAATAGTGAGGATCTACTCTTTGGACAGTCGAATGAATAACGAACAGAAGACAATTCCTTTTAGTCAACAAAACATGATCAGCAAAGAACAAATTCAGTCACCCACAACAATTCAAATACCGTTCTAGTCACTCTCAAGAAAGCATTATAGGTAATGCAAACCAAGGGGAAAGAACAACATCATAATTGAGATAACTTTTATGAACATTCCGCTTTTGTTTCTAAAGTTGAACCTCGGGTATTAATTATTCTCTAACGGACAATTCCTGGATTATGGCTATGCAGGAAGAGCTTAACCAATTTGAAAGGAATTGTTTTTGGAATCTTATTCCTAAACTTTGTGATAAAACTTTTATAGGTACCAAGTGGGTGTTTCGCAACAAGATGGATGAAAAAGGTTTTATTGTTAGAAATAAAGCAAGATTAGTTGCTAAAGGTGACTTTCTAGAGGAGGGTATTGATTTTGAAGAAACTCATACTCCCGTTGCACTTTTAGAAGTTATTCGCTTGTTAATTGCATTTGCTTGTCACATGAATTTCAAGTTGTTTCAGATGGATGTGAAAAGTGCATTTCTCAATGACTATATCAAAGAGGAAGTATTTGTTGAGCAACCACCAGGTTTTGAAAATCCCAAGCACCTGTATCATTTCTACAAGTTATCAAAAGCTCTCTACCAACTCAAACAAGCACCACGTGCATTTTTTATCGAGAAAGGTTTCTCTCGCGGTAAAATTGACTTTATCATTTCCATTAAGCATGATAAGAATGATATATTAGTAGTACACATGTATGTAGATGATATTTTTTTGGGTGCTACTAATAAATCCTTATGCAAGTAATTTGCTAAGCTTATGCAGGGTGAGTTTGAAATGAGAATGATGGGAGAACTCAACTAATTTCTTGGACTACAAATGAAGCAACTTGACAGTCGCATTTTCATAAACCAGAGAAAGTATGTTAGGGACTTACTGAAGAAGTACAATATCGAATAATAAAAAAGTATAAGTAACCCCACGGCCACGAATATTAAGCTTGACAAAGATTAATTAAGGATGTTGATCAAAAGCTCTATCAAGGTATGATTGGTGTAATTCTCTACTTAACTGCTAGTAGACCTGGCATTTAATACAAGATTTTCTTATGTGCCCGCTTTCAAAGTGCACCTAAAGAATCTCACTTGGTTTGTGTCAATAGAAAATTTAGATATCTTGTAGATACAAAAGAGCTTGGTTTATTTTATTCTAAGGGCGTGCTTTTGTCTTTGTTGTGTATGTGGATGTAGACTTTATGGGATACAAACGTAATAGAAAAAGCACGAGCAGCTCATGTCAATTTCTACGTGGATGTCTAATTTCTTGGTATTCAAACAAGCAAGTATCCATCGCTTTATCAACTATAGAAGTCGAGTGTGTTGCAGCAGGTAGTTGTTATGCACAGGTATTATGGATCAAACACCAACTTCTTGATTTTGCCTATAAATGCATAATATGCCTATTTACTTTGATAATACAAGTTCCTTTGATCTTTCAAAAAATCTTATTCAACACTCTCCCACAAAGCACATAGAACGTAGGCATCATTTTATTTGTGAGCATATTGAGTGTAATGATATTGTTTTGAATTTTGTTGATTTTGAAAATCAACTCGTCGATATTTTTACAATGCCTTTATCTTCCAATTCATTTTTGTGTATTTGTCGTGAATTTGGATTGTGTTATATATAATTTTATCATCTTGAAAATGAATATAAAAATATTATTTAAAATTATAAATATTTTAATTGATTTCAAATTGTTTATATTAACGGTCATGTCTAGAAGAGCTAGCTGATGCTACTTAAACACTTCTTTCAATATCTAGTGTTCTTTTCTTGTTAAGTGTTTTAATACTCCGCAAACTCTTTCTTTCCATATGAGCTGATGACAACTTAATCTATCGTCTCTCTTTTATTTTCACCTTCTTCTTCCCCGCAACCGAGATTAACCCATCGTCCCCCAAGCCGATCCGGCCAAAATTTCTTGAAATCCTTACTTCAAATCATAACGCCGAAGCATTGAATCTTGTTTGATGAAGAGAAATTCGATAGGAAGAAAGCACTAGCCAACTACCTCAAGCATAAGAAGTTCACCATTCTTCCCCCCACGAAAATCAAGTTTGATGACTTCGCTTATACCAGACTAGATGTTTAAGACATCTTTGAGTTCCAAGGATTCCCATTTTTGCAAGAATGCCCAGAGATCTACTACGAGGATGGTGTTGGGAATTTCAACGCAAACCTTCAACCTAACACTTTCTCCGGTTTCTCAACTATGGTTTATGGCATAGGGATGCACATCAATCTGAGAAACCTATCTTTGCTATTGAATGTGCCTTACTACGAGGACTTGGAGATGGTTTAGTTGAGCAATATCAATCATCCCAAGTGGGCATTAGACACGAATTATGAACACCCGAAGAGATTCACTCTGCTGCACACTTGCCATTGTTGCCTCGTATGCTCCTACATATCATTAGCCATGTCTTGGTTCGTAGGAGAGGCAGCTGAAATGACACCTCAAGTTCTAACTCTTATTTGCTTTAGAGATTGATCGAGCACCTACTGATGAATCTCACCAATATCATGTGCCGACATCGTAAGTGTTGCTCAAGGAAGAAACAAGCATCTTCTGTATGCACACATTATTACAAGATTTCCAGCAAGAAAGGTGTTCCTTTGGAGGGGTACAATGACTTGGTGAAGAGCAATCTGGTTATTCTAGTTTTGAAATTTATCAAGGGACTATATGGAGGTGATGAGGAAATTGATGAGAACTTTGATGAACCAATGCAAGGAGAAGCACCAATAGCACTAGAACAGCAACCCGAGCCACCAGCACAGTAAGATTTACCCAAGGACAGTAAGCTTCAAGTTAGCCAATAGCTACATCAAGGGACAACCAGCTGCATTACCTCACATGGTATTGGTACCCTTTGATCACTGGAACGACCTCACAGATTAGCTAACAAAGGTTCGGATGAGACTTTGGACTCCTGATGACAGTGCACAAGATATGTTCAATGGTTTGCATACAAGGATCAAGGAGCTAGACCAAAGGACTGAAATAAGCTTAAGGGTTCAGTTGAACAACTTTGCAAGTTGTTGGATGACAAATTTGAAGGATTCAGGAACAGCTAAAGGATCAAGACGATTTGCAAATCCTCTAACCCTCATCCACCTCTTCTACCCGAACCTCCAAACGTAGAAAAGCCTAACCTAGCCCATCCTAACCAGCCTATCCTCTCTGGATTGATTGTTTTGTTGCTTCTTAGCTTTTGATTTGTTTTTTGGAAGCTTTATGTTTTTCTATTTTGTATTTGTTGTGTTTTAGTTTTGTATTTTGTGTTTCTACCCTATCTAGGCTGTGCTTGCAGCAACTTGTTTTCTTACTTAATGTACGTTGTTGAAATGAATGAACGAATGATTGTTGCATAAGCTGGATGGTATCTTTGTTGGTTAATATGTGTTGCTACTAGTGAGCTGCAAGCCTTTTTCATTTGGCAAAAAGGGGGAGAAATTTTTGTGAGAATTATTAAGCAGGGATGCACTAACATTAGGGGAAGAAAATCTCACATACAAAGGGGGAAATTTTTCAATGTCACTGGATGCATGAAGCAAAGGGGAGAATTTCTTTGTGCCTACAGAGCTAAACACATATCGAGCTTAAACATGTTCTTATACTACACGCTAGCAAATAGTTCTCTAAATATTCTGTCATCATCGAAGAGGGGGAGATTGTTGAAAGTTTCTAAATATTTTGATGATAATGCATATCTGAAAATCATTGCTAAGCTTTGAACATGTCTACATTGGATTTGAATAGCACATAGAGCTGGACATAACATCATGCAAAATTTGGCCAATTGTTGAGACCTAGTTGACATGCCAAGTTTACATGAGCCTATCTGTTTACTCACAGCACCAAATGGAGATTTCTTAAGTGAATTTGAAAGATGGTATAACTATATGGAGACAAAGAGCATGACATTTCATCAAACATCGAAGGCAGGAGAATTCCATGAAGTTTGCTGAGCTCACTGGATCACCTATGGCAATAGCGATCGATGTACTGCCGGCCGCTATTACTAGTAACGACCCAAAGGAACCAGGTCCCTATAGGAATAGTGACCGACGCTTTACTGCGCTATTGGTAATAGCGACCCGTACTGTCAGGGATGCTATTACCAATAGCAACCCAGTTTCCATGAGTCGCAATTGGTAATAGCGAGCCACTGTACGTTGATCACTATTATCTTATACCAATGACTATTTTGCTATTACTTATAACAACTTTTCTATTCTGGTCGTTGTTGGTTGAAGTATTAGGACCAACTCCCCCTTTTGGTCGCGATTACTATCTGTGACTAGCTTTTACCTATCGATGTCTTTTAGTAGCTTGTAGCAATTGCGACATGCTTTTGGTAATAACACCAACAATTTTGATCCTTAGTAGTTTTTGTTGAAGTGTGCGCATGTCTATTATCAACTTAATTGTGCAATCAAGTATCAAGATGAAAGGTGAACAAGTTAATAATATTCGAGTTGCTATTTTTTAATTTACTACTTCAAACAAACACGTATCTGAATTTAAGAGGTGCTGAATAGTGAAGCATTTGAAGTCTCGAATGTTCCAGCTTTGATATGGCCGTAACATTGAATTTGTTGAAAATCCCAATTATTTTTATGATGACGGATATTTTGGAATCATTGCTAAGTTTTGAGCATCTCTACATTGAGTTACAGTAGCATATGGAGCTGGATAGAACGGCAGGTAGAATTTGGCTAAATGTTAAATCCTTATTGAGATTCCAACTTCAGACATGCATAACTTTCATCTCACAACACCAAAAAGAGATCTCTTAATTGCAATTGAAGGATGTTATGACGAAGAGTAACTAAAGACCAACAAAACCAAATTTCATCAGGTATCGAAGACAGGAAAATTATGTGAAGTTTGTTGATCACATTACCCAATACTACTGGGTCATCTGGCCAGCACCTCGACACCAGACACCACTAGGTCAACGAAAAATAGTATATCTCTCTGCTCAGACAAGATTTTGGAGATCTAATGTTTCTTACGGATAGAAGACATCTTAAAATTCCTTTAGTACACAAATCAGGTCATTTCATAAGGAAACAAATTTTACAATAATTAGAGAAGTTTGCTGTTTTGTTCCTGCCAATTCTGGATGCACTCAAATGAATCCAATTTGGGCAGCGACTTGCAAACCCGATATCTCCCAGCATAAATCATATTTTATAGATCTGACTTTTGCTACTGAAATCTGACATGAAGAGCTATCTACAGTCAAAATCTAGGAAACTTATCCAAAAATGAAGTCCAGAAAAATCAACATTCTAGACTGGACAGAACAATGCCAAGTATGTGCGCCTAAGCTATTCTGAATTCCTACTCGTGCCAACCAGTTGCAAGTGCTTTCAGTAGATTCTAGATCAATCAAGAACATTTTCAGAAAAATTATTTCAGAATTTTATGAAGAGAAAATTGGAGAATATCAAGCAAATCTACCAAGATGGAAAGTTTCGGGCATGGACGCAACTCTAAAGCAATCAAGTTTAAATCCTTATATCTCAGACATTCGTTTGAATTTTGGTATGATCTTTATATGAAAATTGAAGAATACATCCTAAAGGATAATTCTATTGAAATAAATCTTATTAGTTACTATATGAAATCTTCCACAAATTTCGGATGACAGAGCAGCAGCCCTAGAGCTTATTGTGAACCATTAGATGGTTTTGCAGCCTCAAATCTGATCCAATTCACTTCAAATTTTGAGGAGATGTTGCAGAGACTTTTTATAAGATTCACATCAGCAAACAATGGCCACGCTAAGGAAAGAAATCAGAAAAAGTTTAGAGAGGAAGATACAACCGCTGGAACACATCAAGTACTCGTTTGCATTAGATCTTGACCTTGCATTGCTTCCAGCAGTTGCATCCTTGATTATTCCAAGAAGCCATCGTCCTGAGATCAAGGAGGATACATTGCTACATAATTCTAGTGAAGAAAACAGCAATACAAGTTTTACAGAGCATTAAACTGAGCATTCATCTTGCTGCCCTAGAAAGTGAAACACTTCAACGGAGAGCTTTTTTTGGGCTTTATTCTCCTTTGTTTCTTTTGTGAGATCCCTTGAGCCTTCTTCTTAAGTGTGATTGGACATCATTGTTTCGGAGATCACCTGAGTTTAACCTCATGAAATACTTGTAATCTTGTGAGAAGGTTGTAGGAGAACTTGCGAGTTCTCGGGCTAGTGTAAGTGTAGGTTAAAAGGCTAACGTGAGTTGTCATTGCGAGGAGACTCAGTTGAGGCGGAGGTGTTTTGCAAACATCATGTCTTGGTTGTTGTATGTTGCTTTGACCTAAGTGGATTGCACTTGTAGTGTCAAGTGTGACATGGACGTAAGTACTGGGTTGCCAAACCAAGTAAAAATTGCTAGTGTGCTGACTAGTTTGCATCTCTTAGGACTACTGTTTATTTTATTTAAATTATATTGTGATAAAAACTCATTTCACATCTCTTAGGACTACTGTTTATATTGCGCTTACAACTTTGGCATAGGGTACTATTCATGTTCGGTCAGCAGTCAGCAAACTATTAATTGACTGACTGTATACTATTTCGTGGCTATTTTCAGAACTGTGAAGTGTTTGATTTTTAATTTGCCATAAATCAATTCACTCCCCACCCGCCCGCACCTCGTTAATATTTTGCGGGTTTCTCTATCAAACTTCTACTTATCAATATTACAAAGTATTCTAGGATATAAAATATACTTACAATTTTTGTAATTAAAGAATGCATACTAACATGGTGCAAGTAACGTGATGGACAGGATAGTTCAGAGTGAAAGATAGGATATCCATATGGGATAGACTCTTATTAGTATAGGAGGAATTTGAGGATGGTGCGCAAGTGCAAAACAAATTAACTAATTTGGATGTGGGCAGCAACTCGATTGGAGCTATGCCAAATAGGACCTCAATTTGGTGGGCTTGACAACACACGCATCTTAATAATCCCGCATTAGTTAGGTTTTGGAATGGGCATCTGCTTGAATGTGAATGCTCATAACCAAAAAATGGTTGGCTAACCATTTAAGAATAGGGACCCGTTCTTTAGTTAGTATTTGAGCTCGGTATGGTGGAGTCACCTAACGTGTTGCTGAGAGGGGATTATTGTGCCTCCAAGTTAGGCTACAATCAGACTAATAGCGCGAAGGGCTAGGTGCACCCAAGTGAAAGATGAGCTAGACGGTGACTTAGATTCGGGTTAATAGCGGAGAGGCTTGTCAATGGTGAACAGTAAAAATTGGCTATCTAATTTGGAGGTGCACAGCAACTTGTATTGGGATATGTCAAGTTGGCCCTGTCTTGGTGGGCTCAATATCCCACGCTTCTTAATAGTTCCACATTGATTGGGTATTAAAATAGGCATGTGCTTATATGTGCAAGATGCTTACCACTTTCTGAGAGGTGCAAAGCAGTTAGTTTGAGCAAATCATTGTAGTATGAGGATCCGATCTTACACTGACACTCACTAGATTGTTGCTGAAAATTTTGTAAATTTAGAAAGTTTTGTGTACTATTGTTTTATATCTAGTGTTTACTATCTTACCTTTCCATTAATTTACATTCAATTCTTAATTTACATTCAGATGTATTACTTGAACCATAATTGAAATAACGATAAACAATTAAAAAAGATATTGCTCATATTTTTTTATTGTTTTGTCTTTATGTTAGACTCTAAGTTCGTACTTTACTAATATTCTTTCTTATATTGGTATATATTTGGATATTCTTGATTTTCAATCAGAAAATATAGTAACGACTGCAATAAATTGTATGAAGTCTATAATCTTTATGAGCTTAGGGTTTACCAATTTAAGTATTCAACAACAATAAACGACAGCTTAACATCAGACTAACGAGAAAAAAATGATCAATTGTTTTTCATTTCCATCAAGTCTAGCTTAACATCAACACCTTCAACCAGCATGTAAGTTTTATCGAATTTTAATAAATACTTGGAAGTACATACTATCATCATTGAGAACCACGACAATTCAAAGAGCTTTAATACTTTAAATTAGTAAAAAATGCATTAAATAAGATATTTACTACTTTCTCAATTAGTACGTGATATTTTAATTATTCTAATGAGATAATTGATGTGCTAATGCGTCTCAAAGATTAGAATGTTTCACTTAAAAGGATGTAGCACATAGCTCATAACTAAGATTTGATGCAACACATTTTGAAATTACTTTAAATAAGATATTTTTAACCAAGCCATAGTGTATTAGAGCAGGATCAGACCGCCCAGTTCGCATTTGGCTTGGGCAGGTCAAGCATCCCGCCTTCCTATTTTTGCATATCTAGGCTACACTTTCGTATCACGCCATCCATCCTACCCATGTTAGGTTTGTCTCAATAAGTTGTGTAGTGAAATAGAAAAGTGATAGCATAAATCATATCCCAAATCAAGATACATACTCTTCGTTGCATAATATAAGACTTCCCATTGCTCAATTTTATTTAATATGTAATATTTAATTAGGTGCTCCAAACTATTGTTGTGGATTAAGCTATTTCATTTACTTGGAATTCAAATTTCACTATTCATTAATTTTATTTTGACCATCTATAAACAACCAAAAAAATGGCGACATAAACGTAAGTGATTCAGAAATGTATATTGTGGAACTTTAAAAGTATTAAATTTGATCTATATGTCATACTAATGATCAAGATACATAGATTATGCCGGAGGAGGACTGAGTATTTACTGTTGAATAAATTTTCATTGGTATACCGACAAATTAATGGTAGAAAATATATAACTACTGTATATATAAAATAGAGCCATCCGCATTCGATGAAAATTGATTTGTATGGTTAAAATAATGATTTAATCAATATTCAAAAGTCAAATCTAACATAAACCATCTCTAATAAGCATTTTCCAACATATTTATTGTGATGTTTAGACTTTCGTGGATGATTACAACACAACACAAATTTAGTATATTAACATTTCAAAGGGTTTAGACCAACTTAAACGATTTTAATCTTTGACATAAAACTTGATTGCCTAGATCAACTTATAAAACTTGTTAAAAATTTTGAACAAATTTTAGATTACAACATTATATAGTATATTGTTTTTAAGAGGAACTATTATATATTTTAAGTGGAGTAGGATCGTACTATGTGAATGGTAGTGGCCGGATACCATAATTCTCCAAACTTTATTGGTTCATAAACCGAAAATGTTTTATTTTGTAAGAAATACTAAAATCAGTGAGGAATTTAATTGATACAAAAAAGTGTTTTTTTTTTTTGCTTAAATGACCCTTTCATTGTACCAAATTTTTTTGAACCCGACTTTTCAAATTAGTTTGTTTCCAACATGTAAAAGTAACATTTTTGACCGAAATACTCTTAATGTATTCTTTTTCATTATTTGTTTTAAGCGAGTGGTCGTCTGTTTCCCCATCCCAATCAAATAATCTTTGAAATATAACAAAAAAAAGCACTAGCTTAAAATTTCTGCGAAACTATTCTCAACAAAAAAAAATTTCCCACTACCATGTACCTATAGTCTCTCCAGCAAAAGTAGTCGTAGTGGTCGACTTTCTTGCCACAAGGTGGAATTGCTCCCTACTGATCATTTAATAGGATAACCTAACCACCATTTAAACAAAAATGAAAGGGTTTCAGTATATATGTCTATATTTGTTTGATTTGTTGTGTAGGAAGTCTATATCTATGGCATGTTTTCGTCTCTGTCGGGGTTCTATGTACAAAGTTCTTCTTCGACCAATCTTTATCATACTTGTTTGATTTTTGTTCGATTTAAGTCGATTAACCTTATGCTCTAAACTAATTTTTTTCATCCATTATTTGACAATATTCGAAGTACAGTCGAATAACGCCTTTTTCTTACTCCTTGCCTTCCTTGATCTGTTCTTCATTTATTTCCAAATTATTGTCGAATTACGCATTGCTCGACTGTATTTTTATGTATCTAGTATTCATTCTGTACTTTTAAACATAAAATTTGATCTAATTCTATTCATCAATATAGTAATATATAAATAGGAAAAGTAACAAAAAATATTTGTAACAATATTATTTTTATAAAAACTCCTTCATTTCCATAATATAACACAAGTTTAGTTTTGGTTCTGAGATTTTTGAGCCAAACGGTGTATTACTTGGTGCTTCTATCTATTTACTAACTCAAATTTATTCTTATCTTAAAAAAACATCTTTTCTTTTGTTCATAAATCAAACGTATTTTATATGTAAACTTCCATTGCTCAATTTAATTTAAATTCTAGTATTCACAATGAGTGATTGAAACCATTGAGGTCTATTAACCTATTTCATTTACTTAGAATTCAAGTTTCACCATTCTACCTATTTTCTATATTTTTATTTTTTTACAATCAACCAAAAAACCAAAAAAAGGACCACATAAAAGTAAGTGATTTAGAAAAATATTTTGTGAAACTTTAAAAGTATTTAAATTTGATATATACGTCAAAAGAACATTTAGATCAAGATTCATTGATTATTTATAGAGAGAGAATGAAGTATGAAAATTATATAAAAAGCTTGCATTGAAACGCCATAAACTAATATTAAGAAAATATATGATTACTAAATACATATAATAGAGGCAACCAAACTCTATGGAATTGTATTTATATGGATAAAATAAAGATTGGATCAGTATTGACATGTCGAGTCTCTGATAAACTATCTCTAATAGGGATTCTTTAATATAAGTGTTCTTTATAAGGTTAGTTTTTTAGAACTTTTAATTGATGATCAATTTACAATAAAAATTTAGGAAGCATTTAGAAGTGAGTTCCCAAATAATTCTTTTCCAACTTTTCATTTCACATTTGTTAATAAATTTTTTTATAATATTTTATAAATTTATTTAAAAATTTAGAAAGTGTAGAAAAATTCTGCATAGAAAGATCTTATTATTGCTTATTTCTATTATTTAGTTAAGGTAAAAAAATAGAGCTTGTTTACGAAATAGGACAAAGATATTTTTTGGTTTAGGAAAGTACTTTTCAAAAGCACTCCTAAACACCCCCTTAGTATGCTAGCATTTAAAAGTGTAAAGACCAACTTTAATAATCTTCGATCTAAAACTTGAGTTGCCTATATTAATTAATAAATAAAAAGCTAAAAGTTATGGTTTGTACATTTTGATATTGATGAGTTCAATCAAAATATTTCAGTAAAACAATATTACAATAAGCTAGTTATCTATAGTTCTACCTAAACTAATGGAAGTAAAGCACCAGACTAGTCAGGTTTCTTTCGTGCTGATTAATGAAATAAAAAGAAGTTGAGAAATCAATTAGCTATCATTTTGTTGATCAGTACATCCACTCAGAACATAGAGCAACTCAGACACTAGTCGGTATGCCAATCAGCAAGTGTGGCCGCTTTCGACTAAGAACTTATACAAACTCACTTAGGAACAAGCTAGGAAGTTAGGGAAGCTCTGGAAAAGATGAAGATGAGAAATGCCATTGGTCCAGATGAAATCCCATTTAAAGTTTGAAGACATTAAGGTCAAGTAGGCATTACTTGGTTAACAAATTTGTCTAATATTATTTTAAAGAGTTGACGGATGCCAGCTAAATGGAGGGAAAGTGCTCTAACGCCTATTTATGAACATAAGTGAGACATTTAATATTGTATGAATTATAGAGGAATTAAGCTCATGAGCCACATAATGAAATTATGGTGAGAGCATTATTAAACATAGATTAAGTTGTAATTCAAAATTCAGATATCAATTTGGTTTTATACTAGAGAGACTTACGACGGAAGCTATTTATCTACCTGAAAATTGATAGAACAATATAGAGAGGAACAATACCTACATATGGTTTTATATATTATGAAGAACCTACGATAGGGTACATAGATAAGTGTTATGGTGGGTGTTAGAGCGAAAATGTATATCTAATACATATATAATTCATATAAATATGTTCCATAGAGTAGTCACTAGAGTATGCTATAGTGGAGCTATTAGTGAATAGCTTCCTATTACTATAAGTTTACATCAAAGTTTAGCTTTAAGTCCTACCTATATGTCATAGTGATAGATGAACTTACTCGACATATTCACGATGAAGTACTATGGTGCATGTTATTCACAATCACATAGTCCTAAATGATAAGACAAAGAAGGGATTAAACTATAAATTGGAATGTTTCAATGAGTACCTTAGAGTCCAACGGTCTTAAATTAAGTAGGACTAAAGCAGAATAGATGTATTATCATTTTAGTAGACACAAGAATGGTGATATGTTGTTGTTACCATAGAAGATTGTGTTCTACCGCAAAGTGATAGTTTAAAATATTATTCATATGGAAGGAAGAATTGAAGAAAATATATGTATAGAATTAAAACAGGATGGATCAAAGGTGCTAGCAGAATTTTGGGTGATAGAAAAATCCTTTTAAGGCAAAATGGTCGGTTTTATAGAACAGTCATCCAACGTGCAATGCTATATGGTAGTGAGTGCTACGTTGTTAAAGGTCAAGATGTTCATAAGATAAATGTAGCAGAAATGAGGATGTTAAGATTGATGTGTGGGTATACTAGAATAGACAAAATAAGAAATGAAATATGCGCCAACAAATAGTCGTCGCACCGATAGAGGACAAATTAAGGGAAGGTAAGCTTAGATGGTTTGGGCATGTCTTGCGCAGACCTAATTATGTTGTAGTGCACAAGAGTGATGCGATTCTTTTTGTACACTTTAGTACAAAAAAAGGGTAGACCAAAATTAACTTAATTTAGGGTGGTGGCGAAGGATTTAGTGAAATTAGACCTTACGATAGAACTCGTTTATAATCAAACGTAATGGAGAAAACGGATTCATATAGACGACCCCATCTAAGTGGGATAAAGACTTAGTTTGTTGTTGTTGTTTGATCGAGGAACAAGCTAGTTTTTAGGGGCTGCTGAAGATTTGATGAAAAGCCTTCTGAAGTCACTCGAGAACGACTATTATACCACAATCAGAGCCGATTTCAAAGATGATTCTGATCGTGTATGAGCACAATCTTCATAATATTTGTATAGTAGCATTCAGAATAAACTTTCCAACAAGAAGGAGATCAAACGGCTCATCAACAAAGCTCCGAAAAATCAACAACAAAGTGATAAGAAAATCATCCATATATACACACTAACAAGACCCGATTGCATATTTAGAAGGCTATTTCGATGGTCTAGGTCATTTAGTTGGCACCAAAATTTGAAACAGATCCAATCAATATAAAGGATTCAACATACATCAACAAAAGAAACAATGTTGATCGACTAGGGTTTCAAGATTGTTGTACATGCTAAATTGATCCATTTGCCATGTTTGATGTCACGACCCAACCCAAGTGTCATGACTGGCATTGGACTAAACCAAACCCAAGCAAAGTCCAACCCAAGCAAAGTCCAGCCCAATAAACGTACAAGAATTGAATTCAAAAACAATACACATAAAAATTTTCAAAAAAAATTCGACAGAACCTTGTTTGAAAAATCAAGGAAAAACCTTATTTAAATAAACTAAAATCACAATACCACAACTTCTTATAAACTACACCAAGACAAAATAAAAACACGCAAAAGATTTAACAACTTATACAAACGCTATATGCGGTAATAAATCTCAAGGAAAGGGGAAAACAAATAAATCAACAATCGAGTGCTAAGCCGATAATTTACAAACAATAATAAGAATAGTACAGTCCCTCGAGTGTCACAGAGCCAACTAAATGAAATATGAAACGATTAACATACCCATGACGTTTCTTCAATCCACGACTACGGAGTCCACTAAATTCAAATAAAATCTTGTAAAGACTGGGGAAGGACAAAGAAAAGAAAAAGTTTGACCCTAGTCTCAGTGAGGTGAAAAGCAGATGCACCATTTTGAGATTTCTAATGCATTTTCTAATATTTGATTTCTATATTTCTATATGTAGAAAATGCAAGGATTGTCAATATCATTCCTACCAAATCCTAAATCGTCCAATACCAACTCAATCCTCAGTAGAGAGGATACGATAAGAATGAGATGCAACACACAATAATCCATTCCTTTTATGAAGTTATTATGTTATGCAGATTTCCTATTTTTATTATACATAGTTATGCGTATACCAGACAATCGACTACATATTTTTTCCAAGGTCATATGTATCTTTATGTATGTCAACATACCATGCGCTCATTTCAAGACCATAATATATATACATAATATATCCACACCAGCAAGCATATGATAATAATATATGCAATGCATCAGAATCAGCCATATCACTTATGTGACCGAGTGAGACCAAATCTCGAACTCGCATCACGTCACTATACATATCACACAAGCATACATACATAATAACTTTATATATCAGAGTCAAACCAGCTCAGTGTGCAATATGCCCTAAGATCCACCGGCTATCCATATCTCATAGCTCGATGCCCAGTATATTCTAGGACTCATTGGCTATCTATATATCTCGGTGCCCAGTATGTCTTGGGATCCAACGTATATGCAAGCATCTATAATATAGGTTAATGCAGTACTTGTCAGGTTCTGCATTTTCCCATACCAATGCAGTCCTTAACAAGTAGGTGCAATATAATACGCTTTCACACAATAAACATGCTATGCCCAATGCATTCAAATGCTATCATAATTGTACTTATGCATGCTTGAAATATAAGCAGTAATATGTACGTCAAACATATTCTATAATCATACCACCTAGGTTCATAAATGCTAGCATGATTTTATAATAATAATTATGATGTTATATAAGCATGATCTACAACTGATGCATTACATGCAAAAACTCCTACAAGATGTCCAGTAGTTCATACCATTGAATCTTTAAAGTACTAAGCCATTAAATGCAACATGCTTTCTAAGTTAGTTCGTCATGGATCTTATACGAATATGCTTCACACAAGATATATAATATAGCATGAGAGATAATTAAACCAAAATATAGAAAGTGACAAGTTATGCCAAAGTTCTAAGAAGTTGTTACCTGTACCCAAAAAGCCTAACGATATAACTGAAAAAACAAACGCACAGTAACCCTCACATGAGGTCCATAAAATTTATATAAGTCTACGGACACTAATCTGCATCACTCGGCTCCAAGACACTCGTGCAATCCTAATGCATATGCAAGAACATTCATTACTCTAATACACCAAGTGAAGTCTAAACTCCCCATTCATAACACATGGCATAACTAAATTCAAAGTTTAAAACAAAATTGCCCCATTACGTACGCTCCAGGATTTCATTCGCTTTTTATTCACTATACGGTTATTGCTAACATTAATATGTTCAACAGCTTACCAAATAAACGAGACGATTTGAGTCCAACTCGATTTCGCATAACAACAACAAACTACGGATTCTCCATCAAAGGATCACCTAAGGTAAAATGAGTAAAAACTAATCCAATAATAAGTTCAAGGTTCAAAACAACCACACAAAAAAAAAAAAAAAAAAACAATACGCTTACCTCGGCCAAGAGCTCGCTGGCTTGCCGGATTCTAGCAAGGGTTCCGCCCAGATGGAAAATCAATGGCAAAAGATTCTTGAAGGATAGGAAGGCTCAACAGAAGAAACGGCAAAAGCCATACTAGCCGCCAGTTGCCAGAATCGGCCGATTGGAGCTTGCTTGAAATTCACGCGTCGAAGTCGAAAACTATGAAATTGAGGGAGGGAAAAGCCACAACAGGATGAGCGGAGAAAAGCTCGCATGCGCACGATAATAGCAGCAATAACGCACGGCCGGAGTAATCCGACGGAGCTATAACGCACGGCCGAAGTAAGCTCGCATGCGCTCAGTGGCGACGATAATAGCAGCAATGGTAGAGGAGAGCACAAGAAAAGCTAGAGGGCAACGGCAAGGACGAGAAGGAGCATGCGCGGGCGTGGGAATAGGCACAACAGCACTATTGGGTGGAGTAAGGAAAAGAAAGAAAAAAATGAGATAAGCCTAGGGAGAAAGAAAATTAAAATGGAAGAATAAGATGGTATGGCTTTTACTTGGGCTTGACCCAATTAGCCCAAACAAGGCCTAGGTTATCACAATATAATCCTTAACAAAAATTCTTCCTCGAATTTCCAAATAAAAGATTGGACCCATAGTTCATAAATTCGGACGATCCAACGACACCTTTCTCCAAGCGCCACATTCCTATCCACACAAGGCAACATTGAACCTAAGTCTAAGAGTGATATATTCGAACAAGGTCTCACCACCATACAGGATCTTAGTCAGGTAGCATGACGTACAATTCCTCTATTTCATGATATATGCAACATCATCCATAGATATTTTAAGTTAATGCGAATTTCTCGCGGTCAAATCACACAATATACGAAGGTAGATTTAACTCAAATCAAGCAGATAAGAATTTCTATAATAACCAAAAGTTTCTTCTTGAATTTGAGATAATTCCTAAAACAATTTAGCTATGAAACCATCAAAGAACATGTACCCTTATCAAGCAATCACCGAATAGCATCATCCCCCATACCAATGATCACTACAACCCAAATCCATTCACAATCAAATCAATGTACTATAGGAAAAATAAATTCCAAAACTAGCCGCAACGTTCGACTCCCTCGAGGTTCCTACCACTCGTTCACGACGATAAATCAAATAATCACGTGACACTCTTACAATAACAAAACCTCAACATCAAAGAACTACTTTAAAAATAATTCTAAAATATACAGGAAAGATTTCTTAGGAACTGACTAACAAAAAAATCTCGAGTAAAAGAGGTTTGTTGATGAAAAACATCGAGCCTTTACACTTCTTCATATTGTCAAATTTAGCAGGACCTTATGCATCCTCGAGAGGTGCCCTAAAGTGTTCCAATACATCAAAGGCTCAGTCTATTCCAAATCATCTAGCAAAGATTGAATTCCATTTGAAAAGTGTACAGACACTGCACCTTGTTAGGATGTTTTTGAAACATCTATGTGCTCCTTGCTGAAACCTATAATGAAGTCAAGGGTCTAGATATCAACCGAAAACATAGGACTCCAAGAAGAACTTAACTCTTTGTAGATGGTTTAGATCCTTCGACGAGGTAAACTTGATCACTGCGTTGGGGATAAAAAACGAAGGCCCACAAAAGAAAGATAAGCTGTTGAAGGCTCACACATTTAACATCCCCAAAAATCCTTCTCGGTTGCCATGGACTTCTAACTTACTACACAGTAAATCTCTAAGTCTAGATTCTGTTGCAATATGGTTGATTGGCTTCCAAAGGTGGTAGTAAATCTAGAACTAACGCCTGACTATTTATGGGTAGATTAGAGGACATGTTATTCAAGAGGCGATGGGTATCACACGGTCGACCAATAGTCCTAGCTTTCATCCTCCACGAGAAGAAATCAAACAATTCTTATTGTTTGTCACATAAAACCAAAATACCATTTTTAAATGAGAAAGACAAGGTACAAATTAGATATCCTTCCTATAAGGCTTAGAGCCGAACAATGTTTAATTAACGAGTACATTATTCACCAATAAAAATTCGACATCAATTCGTTAAACACCACCAAGAGAAACACTTTCAGGCTATAAGCGTAACCATTAGTTGATCGTGAGCCCGTTTGGTTATAAGCAAATATCTAAACAAGCGTAAGAAAACTAATCAAAAGTAGAACCTCATTAGAAGCAAATCACATCGGTAAACACATTATCCGAGGACTTAGATAAAAGAACATCTACTAAAATATATAAAAATTTTTGCTCTTAGTTTTAAATTATTTCTAATTGAATTCTCAATAACAGGCACTAAATTTTATAACAATGCATAAGTCCACGCATCAATCTACTGAAGGATGGATGAGATTCTTTGGAAACAAAACTTATCTTTAACACAAACATGCAGCTTTAGCATAGTTAATGCATACATTTACAAAATTAAAATCGGGTCTAACAAAAGTATTAGAGCCATAACACAAATGAATCCTTCTAATATGATTACAAAACTACGAATAAGAAATATATTTTAAGCTACTAGCTGCATCAATTAGTTGATATACAAAAATAATAAATAGAATAATTCAAAAATGCTCAACTGTAAATATAACAAAACTAGTGAAGATGACATTCTCATTAACAACAAAAGCACATAATTAAACAAGTTATTCTATGGCCCAAGTAGAAGAACTCTCACTCAAAAGAAAATAATCTATATAATCACAAGTCAAATTCGACTTTAACAAATTCTCAAAACCATGAATTAATCAGTTAAGCGACTAATAAGTCCATTAAGAAAACATGCCTTTAATCACAAATCGAGCTACTAGAAATGATGCATCAGTATAACATATCAATTGCAAAAGTTAAGATCATAGACAATAGGAGTATAATGAGAAAACTACTACAACCATCACTAAAGGAAGAAAAGAAATATGGGATTCATTTGATTCTATCTTCACTAACTAAAATGAGTCTGAGGCAAACAATTTAAATTTAGAAGAGCCTTTAGAAATAGGAGAAACGAAAGATAAACATCCCTAGTGATATTACAAAGGGATGCAAGGAACCTCATCTACCAATAAGTATTTACTATAACGAAGATTGCACCAATAAATATCAATCAAGAGTTGTAAACCATTAAACATGTGTAGCGAAACACTTAAATAGTAGAGTAAAACTCTATTGCTAGAATGCTCGGGTCTTAACTAACCTAAACCTTAGAAGTCCAATAATCATCAAATTACTAATACTATCATCTATTTGAAATAGTCAAAAAGATATGTACAACAAGCCAAAAGAGATTAAAAAATCAAATATCTCACGAAAACGACATTAAGACTAGAGATGCCTAGTACGATTTTGTTTGCACTTACGGAAATCCAAAAACATATGAGATATTAACCAAACAATAAAGAACTAGTAAATATGCATGCAAATAATGAAATAACAATTAGACAAGTAAATATTCACCAAATGATTTAACTAATAAAAGGGTCTTAATGATTAGCAGCAACTTAAAATACCCTAATACTTTCAAAAATGAGTAACTAACTGTGTAATTGAACAACAAAGACCAACTCAATAGAGCGTAATCAATTCATGATCAAGTAAAATAGAGAAATATCTTGGTATGCTAAGATTGTCATGCAATAAGAAATGATTTTCATAAGAATATAAATAGTTAGGCAATAAATAAGTTCTTAAGAAAGTAGTAGTCTAGAGAATGAACAACGAAATGAATAGAAACAAATTATCCTACAAATACAAATAATAAGCGAACAAATAATCAAATAACAATAGTACCAATCACTAACCCAACAATAATTAAGATCACTAGTTAACTCAATAGTAATTAACGCTAGTCAACAAACCAACAACAATAATGCTAATTGATAAACCAATCCAGATAAATGCCATCCAACGAACTAAAGTAAATATCAATTAACTATTAATTATTTATTTATTTAGTTATTTTATCATTATTATTTTAATAATGATCAATCACTAAGTCTCTAATAATTATTACCAATTAATGAATTCAACACACACCAATTAGAAAACATCCAATCATCATGCTATTTCAACCCAATCCACTTAATTTATAAACTTGTAATTAACACTTGTCGTAATAGCATCGGATGTCTCCTTCTCTCTGTAGTTTACAACACATCTACTACAGCACACATATGGTCAAACGTCAAAGTAATAGCACTAAGTGCACCACCTGGCTATACTGAGGCAGATCCTTCACGTGGTGCGCATGATCCCACAGGCTGCATGACACTTAATATAGCCATTAAAATTTCCGTGGATAGGAATACAATAACTTAATATTCAACTATAGCTAAAAGTACCAACACAAGGCTTTGGATGCGTATATGTTTGGTCCATTATTTAGTAGGCACGAACCTTACAACACCGTAGATCACCTAAGCATTACATAATAATAGAAAATCTAAATACGAACGCTAGCATTGACGTGGTAGCCTAAATTAAACACGAATACAATTGAAATGTAGGATGCTAATGAAGTAATCCTATGGCTCTACAACCTCTTAAAATCGACTATGCTATGATACTATTTTGTCACATCCCAACCCAAGAGTCATGACTGGCATTGGACTAAACCAAACCCAAGCAAAGTCCAGCGCAATACGCCTACAAGAATTGAATTAAAAAATAATACACGTAAGAAATTTCAAAAACATTTCGGCAGAACCTTCTTTGATAAATTAAGGAAAAACCTAATTGAAATAAACTAAGATTGCAATACCACAAGTTATAAACTACATTAAGATAAAATAAAACACGCAAAAGACTTAACAACTAATACAACCACTACATGCGGTAATAAATCTCAACAAAAGGAGAAAACAAATAAATCAACAATTGACATGTATTACAAAATCTATGCTGTGGTTTCTCCGTATAATAGTATTCTATAATGCCATAATCATACGCATAGACATGTATTACAAAATCTATCAACATAATAACCTGAGAGAATTAGTCCCATGAAATGCTAGCGCGCCCTTATGACTTATTATTATGATTCTCATGTAGGACTGTGTTGTACACATATACGCTTATACCACACATCTAATAGTTTGACAAGCATAGGACATCATACTATTTAATTTTCTATAACTCTAGCATGTTATCGTGCATAAGTAGAAATTTGAAATAATACAATAACCTACTTATTTACTAGCATGCTTTTACATATACTTCAACATTATTTATACACGAGCACGCATCATGTAAGCACTACAAAAATGAAGGAGCCAATAGTAATGCACAGATATTGGCAAGGTGTAGTAGATGTTACTTGCGTTGAAAACCTAATGGTAGAGCTAAGAAGCAAAAGACGCAAGAACCTCTCACCTGGTGTCCACGCATTCAACTACATCTGTAAGCTATCCCAATTCACACCATTTTTTACTTAATTGTTTGTCCAGTTCCTATACAGATAATTATCATTATCACCTAATTGTTAACCAAAAATCAGATCGTATTTCGTTTTGCAAATCTAAGTTGATTATATAACCAATTTTGCGCCAAAGTGCTATCACAATCCAAAATTCGATTATTCAACCATTCATCTGATTTCTAATAACTACATCATTAATGCTAATTAGCTAGTTCAAGAGCTTACCAACAAAACGAGATGATCGAAGCCCCAACAGGTTTCGCTTCTTTTCGAGGAAACATATCAATTTACGATCCAAGAATACCTAAGACAAAATGAGACTAGCCCAAGAATTTGGCCTACCTCATGCGTGAGGACCACTGGCTCACTGCATTCCGGCAAAAGTTAGGGTTCCGACCAGAGGGGAAACTTCAACAGCAAAAAAGAGCATCAACAACAATAGGACTCAATAATGGCGTCAGCGAAGCAAGAAGCAAACTCCAACGGCTGGATTCGCCTAAAACAACGCTAGCGCGGTGGACTAGCTTGTCCCGGTGTCGTAGCAAAAATTCGACCCAATTGAAAAAAGGAACGATTTATCAAGGCAAGGAGACCGTTTGTTGTAGCTCAGACATCCAAATTGTCTGTGAGAAGCTCCTCTGAAGAAAAATCGTTACCAGATTTGGGGGGGGGAGGGGGGGGGTTTTGACAAGAAATGGTGTTGATTAGAGAACAGTTGATAGGAGAAGAAAAGGAGTGAAGGGAGAAATAAAAAATTAAAAAAGAATGCTAACATAAAAACGTAAGGCACATTGGCTTAACTTGGGCTTATAGCCCAACAGGTATTGGGATGTTACACTTATAATCATTTGCATACGCTAGTCAGGCTAATGATGTTGCGATTATATATATAAAGCATTTACTCATCTATATACAACTGAATATGCAATATTGTCGACGACCCACTCTTAGGTGAATTGTGCATCGGAAAAGAACAGAAAGGATGTGACCGATTATGAAATTGTCAGAAAATAGACTAACAAAATAGACCAAAAAAAAAATCATTTGAGAACATTACAAAAATGAGTCACCAACTAAAATTTGAAAACTACGAAATCCCATAAAAAGGTAGGTATTAATAAAAATGGACTTGTTTTATTTGTTATACAAGAGGAAGGTATTACCTACCAAAGGATAACTTATTTTCATCAAGTGATTTGATTTGGCTTTTAAGTGTTAATTTCTTTATTATTGGTTCAAAGTAATGAACTAAAATTTCAAGGATACTACAAGAATTTGAGAGAAAAAGCTAAAATGAAGATGGAAAACCAACCACAAATAAAAAAGAGAATTTTTCTCTAATTTGTAATTTTTAAAGTTTTTTTAAATGCAAGACTTTTGAAGATTCTTTGGGAATTTTGAGGATTTTGTTTGCTCCAACATTAATCATATTTGTTGAAATTCAAAAAAAAAAGAAACAATTTAAAGGACAGAAAGGAAAAATTGAATTTATAAAATTTTGAAAAACTTTAGCAAAGAAAAACAAGTTTATGTATGCGTGATGCTTGTGATGAGCACCAAAGTGAGCGTTTGAAGTTTTTAAAAAAGCTTTTTTGAATAAAATTTATTTTGAAGTTTTATACAAAAATAAATCTAGTCTTTTATTTTAAAAAAATAAAATTTGAATATATAAATATATGTATAATGTATAGTTTATTTGTACTTTATAGAATTTTTTTCAAATTAAAATACTGTAAAGAATTTATTAGTGAAATTTTTTAGATTAAAGTGCACTATCATAAGCACCTCATAAGAATAACGACAAGCAGTAAGTAGGATTGTTTATGAGAAGTTGATTCGTATGGTTAGTACAGACATGGGGACGGGAAATTTTGCGCAAGTATTCTTCGAAAAAGCGATTTACTTGGAATGGTGGTTGTTGATGTGTAATGGGTTGGAAGGCTTCAAACTAACGTGGCTTAACTTTTTCCTTTTTTTCCTGTTTAAATGTTGTCAAAGAACCGTGTTGGTACCCAAAAATTAATTTTAATAATAATAATAATAATTAAAAATTATGATTCATAAGTGCACTAATTGTTAATTAAGCGTGTGAGCAGGCTACTACACAATGAAATCGAAGTATGAACAAACATTAGAATATTTATGTACTATTTCACTAAACAGAGACTTCTTGCAAAATAATAGTAAAATGTACTATCCTGGATTTTTGTTAGCAGTATATTTGGCCAAGTGAAATGTTTTCGTTGTCGGGCAAACTAATGCGTGGGCTAGTTATACCGGTTGTTGAGATGTTTTGTTGGGCTGGACTTTGAATGCAAGTGCAATCAATCTAAGCTTATTTTGTAAATGCGGCTTGATTTGCGCAGATCAATATTGTTCTAAACTTGTTCTAAGCTTGATTTGCTGGGCCGAACCATTTTCACATAGTTCTAATTGAAACTTATTTTTATATTGTATTTATTCAATTACTATTTCTTTGTTTACTTTCAACTCATATTTTCTTCTTTCGACCCTTCAGCGTTCGCGCGTCTCCTGAGTGTCTTCTATTCTGGTTGGTGTTCGTCCGCTCCAGCTTTGGCTACTCTTTATTTCTCCCTCCGATGTTATTCTCCTCAATGTCAGCGTCGCTTGGCCGAGCGGATTGACCGTTCATTCGGGCCAGACGAAAACCCTAAACTCTCGCCGGACGATTCGCCGGCGATTCAACGATGACGACATGTTAGGATCCGTTCTCTCGTCGTTCTATGGCCTTCCCCTCACTCAATTTCGGGTGATTGCAACTCCGACGGATGACTGTGTGCGAGCCTTGTGCGGGTGTGTCATCCGCCTATTTCTGGCCATCAGCGTCTCTTCCGGTCTTCGCGATATCGCCTATTTGGTTTTGCTTTAGCCACTACACCTTCTGGATGCTTGAATCATGCTCCGACACAAAACCTTAGTTTGCTGGATTTCGACAAGCCGGTGGACCCCAAGCGTAGGTGGGTTCTAATGTTCTTTTGTGTCTCTTGAGCATGCTATTAAGCCATTCAGTGATGCTTTTTATCCAAACTGTTCTTGAATTGAAAATCAGTAAAGCTCGTCATTATGATACGACGCTGATCTGGACTTGAATTGTCTTTGGTGATTCAGTGTGTCTTCCTAGACCATTAGTCGTAGCACTAGTCACATATTATAGTACAGTAGATTTAATGGCAAATAATTGGATCTTGGATCTAGATTGTGCCTTAGCGCCAGTTTGGTATAAGTATGGAATTAGAAGTGTTTTAAGGATTATGGTTTGGTTTGCAATTGCTGATTTAAATGAATAAGGTATTTCTTCAGTAGGATTGAACGTTAGAACCATTGAATTGCCATACTGATAGCCGTAGATTTGAGATTGCATGGACCTTCAGATGAGGGTTACTATGTCTTTTCCTTCCTGGTCTATGTTCAGATAATTTCAGCACAAGTAGCATCTGCTCTTCCATACCTTGCCAATTTATATGCAGTACTCCATTGACTTCCTCATGCTATTGTATGCTTTATGCATACTCATTTATGAGAGATGGTAAAGGACATGGAAATGCATGCTAATCTATAAGAAGGTTATGTTATTACTTCAAAACTCCTACTTATGTATGATATTATAGGCTAGAGTTTTAGAAACCTATTTGCATGACTATGTACGTCTTTGGAATATGAAATACATCATGCAAACGCTCGTATGACGCACTCCTATATATGAATTATGATAGAAACTTATAAAAGCATGCTAGCACCTCATAAGATGTAATAGCATAACTTATCAAGCATGTTAGTTGATTAGGCAATGCATAATCATGCATAGAGGATCATGGCATCATAGATTAGCTTTACATAGAAAATCAAGAGCATGGATTTCAAAGCATGATTTTAAAATGATTTATATTATATTACTGTACCTTTGCCAAATCATGATATTTGTGTTTATAATAGTAATTTATACTTTAATACCATACTTCTGTAGAAGAATATTATTGTATTTTTAAAGATGATTTGCACAGTACTGCCATACATTTTTGATAAATAATTTACGAGCGTGTAAATTTCTATATATGTTTACACATGATTTCTGTGTGACTATGTGCGGATACATGCACTGCATGGAGGCATGCAAAGGTTAGGGAATGAGTTAGGAGCTCACTGGGTATGGGGTGGTACTCACCTATGGCCATAGACCTGTAGATTAGATAGTTAGCCACGCAGTTTGTGTTGGAGGCTCGGATTTGTTGGGATCTGTCTGTGTTGAAGGTGGGGTGGATAGTTTTTGCCTTACCAAGACCTGTTTGTGTTGGAGGCTTGGCCTCACCGAGGTTTGTTTGTGTTGGAGACGAAGTAGAGAGTTAGCCTTGTAGGGATTCATCTATGTTGGAGGCGCAACTTCGCCAGGATTTGTCTGGATTGGAGGTGTATTTAATAACTGGCTACCTTGACATTGCGACATATATAAAGATATTATGTATGTATTTAAGTATATATGTGGATATTATTATATTATCATAAATGGCATAGTCATACATAAGCATTCCAATGGGACAGATTATACATACATATGTATATACATTATACATATATCTACATATATATATATATATATATATATATATATATATATATATATATATATATATGTATATACATATAAGATGCTAAGAGATGTAAATTTATATATTGATATATTTACTAATGCATATATGCATGTATAATAGCGTGATGTGGGTTAGAGATGTGGTCTCACTTGATCACCTATGTTGTGACTATCATTCCTAGCGCATTATAAATACTCCTATCATGTCATGAGTACATAAAGCATTGATGATCAGGAAAGAGGTCCTACAAATTTGCTAGACATAGAGGACCTTTTGGGATTAGGTGAATAGCATGTGCTCAAATACTTGATAAACATTTGCAGACATTAATGAGGATTAAGTATTATGACGTCATGTGAATAATATAACAACTTTACAAAAGAAATTGGTTGCTTTGTGTTGCATATCATTAACCATATCTCTCTTACTAAGGACTAGATCAGTATGTGACGATTCAGGAGTTAGTAAAATAGATCTGGTCTAGCGTTGCATTCTTATACATGTATAATGATAGCAATTAATGGTTAAGTAATGCATTGGAAACCTTAAATGGAACATCCAAATCTTCACCTCATTGAGACTAGTTCAGATTTCTTTTTTCTTTGGCCTCCCCTAATAATGCAAGGTTAAGGTGGAGTTAGTGGACCTCGCTATTGCGATCGGAGTGAAGCAATCTAGGTATGTTCATGCATTCTCGTGCATCCTCTAGTTGGCTCTATAACAGTGGAGGGATGTATATAGTTTATATGTTATCGATTACAGATAGCCTGTCTTTGTATTTGATTCTTTACTATGTTGAGATCTTTTACAGCAGGTAGCTGTTGTATAAATTTTGTGAAATTTTTGTATTTTACGTCCTTTTGGATGTCATTGTAAGTCTTTGTGTTAATCTGCTAGGTCTTTCTCTTGAGTTCTTCGTGAAAGTTCTGCTGAATTTTCTAAAACTCCGGTACATGTGTTATCATGGATTATTTTTTATAAGCTTGATTGGCTGGGCCGAGTTTTGGGTCCTACCTAGGCTTAGTTCAATGCAGTGCAGTTCATGACTCAGAATCGGGTTGTGACATAAAACAACTAGTTATTCTACCTACTACTTAGACAAAGTAGACTCTGTGAAAAGTTATAAGGTCACACTTTAGAGAGTCAATCTCGATTTTTATGTAGTTGGACTCGATGTTTTTAGTAGTGCTAGAGTATCATGTATAAAACTATATCGACCTAAAACTTCATCAAATCATGAATTATATACAATTTCAGAAAAACATAAGAATTTGAAAAAAAAAAGTCAAGAAACTTTGATCTAGTATTTGTATCATTGCTCATGCTAATTTTCATATTCATTTTGACCCAGTTTTACTTGATCGTTCAAAGTAAGACTTTGAAACACTGTCAGAGCATCATATCAAGAAATGCAAAAAATTTTAACAATTCATTTGTAGAACTTTTATAATGCTAGACCTAACCATGATAGTTAAATATCTATATGCCAAGAGAAAGTTGAACCACTTAAGTCATGGGTCTCATAGCACTAATGGTGAGATCTAATTCGTCATGTGCTACTAGTAGGCAGACTAGTGACCAATATAGAAATTATTTCTTACATTAGTTTCTTAGAAGTTTGATGATACCAATCACATCAACTTTTCTAACGTGCGTTTTGAATTTATTAATGTCATTTTTCATGTAAAAGAATGTAAACTAAATCATAATATGAATGAAACAAAAGCCAATATCTGCCACATATTAAATTCGCAAAATAGACTTCTTAATTTGAAATTTTATATGAATTAATGAGAACTTTGCTTAACCTAATTTTTTTGTTCTTTTAGTGCAATGCCTAAATGGGGCATTTCACTCAAATTATTTGATAGGATTTGTGAAATTTTTAAACGAGAGCATCATATTCTCTAGTTTGTGTTGGGCCTCCTAATTAGATTGTATTCGGATTAGTAGCGTGAAGCATAGAGTGGGACCAAGTAAATCTAGGTTAGTGTCCTAGGTCCAGATTAATAGCATTGTGGCTTCGGAAGGTGAGCAAGTGAAAAACAAGTTAACTAACTTGAAGATTGGCAAGCAATTAGTCTTGGCCTCAACCAAATTGAACCCTAGTTTAGTGGTAACAAACTACGCCCATTAATAGTTCCATATTGGGTGAGTATCGAAATGGGTATGTGCTTATATATGAAAGATGCTAACTCTTAAGTCATTGGAGCTGGAAAAACCAATCATTCAATTAGTATTAGAATTGTTGGGATAAAGCCACCCGGTGTGTTCTTAGGGAAAAAATTCGGTCGAGTCTCTAAATTAGATTAGGTCGGATTTAGTAGCGTGAAGGTTCAAGTAGGCACCAGTAAAAAAAGGCTAGTTTGATGGATTAGGCTCAAGTAGGGGTTCGATGGTAACCAATTGAAATTCATATTAGCTAATTTGGAATTGTGCCAGTAATCCATTTTGGACTAGGTCTAATTGAGCACTGACTTGGTGGCCTTAACAATCCACACCACTTAGGAACTGTTTGGAGTTTTGGTAGCGGTGGGGGGAAAAAGGAATGTGAAATATTTTCCTACCGCTACCCATATTTGACATTGCTTCATTAATGGGAGGGAAGAAGAACAGTTTCCCATTCTTTCCCATGAATCATGGTTAAATCCATACCCAACAATCATGGGTACAAATGCGAAACAAATTTTGTTTCGATTTTATCCTTTTCTTGTTTTTAGTTTCTTAATCTCATTTAATATTTACTTCTAATTCAATACTGTATGGATTTTCATAAAAATCTATTTGTTTCCCCTTTCATTTTACAAGGAAGGTTCTGTCAAAAATTTTTAAAACTAGCACCTGTTGCCTTTATTGTAGCAATTTATTTATATTCACTTTAATTTCAAATGCTTTTAATTGGTTGAGAAAATATGAAATTCTATTGATCAATTTTTATATTTAAAAACTAATTTAATTTTGTTTAAATTATATCTAATATTAGTCTAATTTAGATTACTATAAAAAATTTAACTGAAGTTATATTAATAAAGTGAATATACACATATGTTATTAAAATATGAATTTATCTAATATAAATAAGAAATAGTACTTTAGTATTTATAAAAAATTTCCTTCCATTACTCACACATTTACCATTTTATTCAAACACAGTTAACCCCTTAGGACACTCTATATCCAAAATGGTAAGAATAAATGATTACCCTTCTTTATCCATCCTCTTCATCACACTTGCTTTCGTTACTCTTACTCTTATTTATTACCACTTATTCAAATAAACTAGTAGTCCAATATTGATTGAATACTGAAATAGTTAGATGCTTATGCATTAAAGATAATAACTTCTAAATAATTAGCCACTCTTTTTAGGTTGGGATCAGATCCTACCGTTTGGTTCGTCCAAATGGAGGTAATCTGATTCCTGCCAATGAGAGAATCTAGATTGTCATGTGAAAAAGGCGATAATCCAATCTCAGGTAAACTTACTTGCAAATTACTTTTTTATTATAAAAATATTTCTCTTTTCTTCTCTTTTTTCTTTTACCTTTTCAAAGGCGCTCCTTCCTTGGCCATGTCTTTTCTGCTGTCAGGATCTGTTTGGATAGAGGAATAATAAAGAAAAGTAAATAAGAGAAAGAGTAAACAAGAGGAGAGTGTTAGGATAGAGATGAGAGTAAGACTAATAAATTATCCTTGCCTTGTTTGAATCTATTAATAAGAGTAATGAAGAATAAATAGTTATTTTTGCTTGATAACTAATGGTTCGTTTAGATACAGGAGTAATAAATAAGAGTAAATAAGAATAGGATTAAACAGGAGGAGATTATTAGGGTGGAGACAAGAGTAAGAAAATAATTTAATCTCGTCTTGTTTGGTATTTATATATCAATAAGATTAATGAAGAGTAAAATAATTATTCTTGTTTCGTAACTGAAGAGTAAGTAAAAGTAATTTTATAAAAAGTCTGAAATATTCTTTATAAAAGATCTCTTCTAAATTCAAGCAAACGTATAGTTTTGCGCTACATTAAACCATTTGCATGCTCCTAGTTATGTAATGAGCACCAGTAGTACTAGAGCTTGTTATACGAAAAGCTCTATTGTACATAACAAAAAATATATGTAGTAAGCTTATTATACAAGATACTTTTTAATAGCTTGCTTCATTTTAAAAGCATATAATATATAGTATAACTGAGAGCATTAGCATTCTTTTTAATAATTTGCATCTACAAATTAAGTTTGTGATAAATTTCTCATAAATTAGATACAAATACTTTTTAGAACGTTGCATCTACCACAATATCAATAAGTTTAATACAAAAACTGCAACATGCTAATTAATGGCAAGGTTCTATACAGGACAAAAAAATCTAGTATTCTGCAGCAACACCACCAGTAGAACTTCCTACTACAGCACTTGTAGAACCATCACCAATGAATGCACCACCACCACTACCACCACCACCATCAATGATCACCTGCAAGATATGATGCTTGTTAATTAAGCTATACATGCTAATGCATTTTTTATTCTCATATCATCATCTCTTGGGCTCCTACTAGCTTTAGCAAGTACATGCTGCAAATTTTTCAGATTTTGATCCCATTATCTTCTCAACATCAATATCCATAGAGTTAGTTCCTTACATGCCACTGACCTTAACCCCTCCCCTTCTTTGGCTCCCAATCATGCACCAGGGCTTCCACTATTGCAAAAAAAAGATGATGAACTATTTACCAGAAAACAGATCAAAATATCCAATTCTCCCATGATCAAAAGGACATACCAGCTGCCAGAAACAACAAATAATCATCTCCAAAAATAATAGAATCTATTGTATGAGCCCCAACAGAATCACAGCTTCGTTAAGAGAGAATAAGGAAAGCATACGCAAAAATTTCAACTTAAAACACAGATTTCGATTACAATATATCATCTCCTATAAACATAAAGGACATACATGGGCATCAATTGGAAGCAAAAATATTTTTTAAAAATCCACAAAAGTTACTTTAACATATATACTATTTATTATAGTCTTAGTGCAAAAAAAAAAAGTAAAAGTTATCCACTAAAACTGGACAAAAAATAGAGAAAATTATCGCAAATAGCACCAGATTGAACCTACAATTAATGTTATGCCCAACTATTACACCCAACAGCAAGCAAATCAATGAATAAATAAACAAAATTTATTGAAAATAAAGCAAAGTTCGATTCTACTACCAAAATGAAACATCAATCAATCTACGGATTTGATGGTTTTGAGAAAATTTCCTGCGATGAATCAGAAATCTTTGCTTCTGATTGACGCAAACTGAATTTAAAAAAATTTGCAAATTGAGTGGACGACGAAGAAAGAGAACGGTTGACGCCACGGCAGTATTAAGAATGAATGAGAGCGAGAGGTGAAGTACTCTGTTGATAAACAAAGAAAAAGAAGAAAAAAAATGAATGAGTGAATTAGAACAGATGAGAAGGAAAATAAACAGAAAAAAAAAAAATCAAAGAAGAAATGAGTTTGTCAGAACCGTTGCGGAGACGCCGGAGAACAGAGTAGCAACACTTTCAGATTGACGGAGAAATGAGAGGGGTGTGGCGAATGGGAACAAGTCGAGTGAGAGACAAAGAAGAAAAACTAAGCAATGCGTAAATACAGCGAAATAATATGGGTGAATTAGGAACTTAAAAATATAGCAGACCCAAAGTTAATCTTACTCCAGGTTACACCTCATACTGGGGTGTAACTGATTACTCCCAAATGAAGATTAATAGGAAATATTTTGCTTCCTATTAATCTTATGAATTCGTTGCCAAACAAGAGAACGAAGAGTAATTCATTCACTTACTCTTCGTTGCTCTCTCTTCCTCTCAATCCAAACAGACCCTAAGGAATAAGTAAGGGTAATTTTTATAAAATGTCTTTGAAATATCTTTTATAAAAGGTCTTGTGCTAATTAACTGAGGAGCATGCAGTGACTACACGGATTCTTTTTCGTGCGGAGGCGTTTGTAAATCTGGGAGAACCTAGGATCCCTGTAGCATGATTAATCTCCGGAGCTATATTCTAAGAGGTAGTAGGTAATATTATTTCTTTTTTATTGTCATATTGCTTACCTACATCTGGGAACTATAACTCCTGCAGGTAAATTTGCTCTTTTTCGCAATTCACTGATCAGTGCAGAACTTGGATCAAAGATTTGCAATTCATATGAAGCACTCAACTATCTTTCAGCTTAAAAATGTGTCTCTTGCTTGGGATGAGTACTTTTGCCTCCAAATTCTTAACGCTTGATGAGGTTGCTTGATGTGAAGCCTACTCTTTTTGATGGCTTAGCAAATCGCATCTCAAGTCTTTCAAACTGCTCAGTATGTTGGATAAAGTCGATCAATAATGTATGGAAGTAAGAAGCAATTTTTAAGTAATAATCCAGAGATGTAAACCTGCAACTTCTTTCAGAAAGCATTTAATTGTTCTAACAGAGTTAAGGTACCTGTTAAATATGTTGCAATGATTCTATTCATTGATCGTGCTTTCATAAAAACTACATTTGACAGGTGGAATGATTGCCAAGCATAAATACAACATTTAAAATTGTGATTCTTGAATGTCCATGTAAAATTTTTCTTCCTGAATTCAGCAGACTTGCCAGTATTTCGACAAGCAAAATAAAAGCAAACCTGCTGAAAACATTGATCTTCAGATATTAGTAAATTGGTGAAACTTGTATGCAGAACAAGTGCATGCATTCTACTTCATCCAGAGTAACTCAGCAGCAATGCCTATGTACACCGCTGCAACGCCATTTATTGTTTTAATGAAAACAAAAATTGCATGTACTTCTAAATTAAATTGAGAGCAACCTTAGTTAACTGGGAGAACAAATTCTCAATAACTCCACAGGGACAACAAAAAACTGATGATAAACAGTTTTCTTCACATAAATTAGTACATGAATAGAACTGACAGAGTACACGTCACATACTTTTAGAAACCATGAAACGTGCACGTCTGCCCTCCTACTCAAGTGTTAATGACACTAAACCTACAAATAAGTACCTCAAACCAAAGTATCTATATAACCTACAATGAGATGCAATGTATATGTCCTAAGTACGCTATGTTTGGATTTTACCAATTCCTTTCTATCGACACTGGTTGCTTGTTGCGACAGTGCCAGAGAACCCGCAACATATCCTTTGCTTTCCAAGAAGAGCCTTGTCTTTGGCTTCAATGCACTGTCCTTGTACAAGAAATGACTTTGTTGTACTTTGGTACATACCGATAGAATATTGACGGAAGGGCGTCAATGCCTACATTCTCCATAATCAGAAGTACTGAATGAATTTCTGGAACTATCGGTTGTGAACGATGCTTCGTTCGATGAGCTCGTGAAAGGAGACCAATCACTTTATGCATACAAGAACTCCATGGTAAGTAAATCTCGAGGGATTCCCCTGCAAAGACATATGTTGCCACCTAAGTGAATCTCTCTCAAGTTCACACATGAGGCACCAATTTCTGACCCTGCCTAAATGTGGAAGATAAATGAGTTATATGGTTAAGCATTAATCACGTACATGATGAATTTATTAGTGCAGAAATTATATGTTTTCGAATGTAGTCCCTGAAGCAGGTAGATCATGAGAGGCTTGGTGCAAGTCAAGCACTGCAAGATACCATTCACGTAACAACTGCATAGATACCATGAACAGTAAATGATAGTGCTGATAGTCACTAAAAAAGAAAATGTGTGAGTAGGTAGAACATAAGTAGCTAGAACAATAGATTATACATACACGAACTAACAATATCGAAAATCCAGGTAACATGATAGTTCATTTCTTTTGTATCATCTAAGAGGGATCTTATGCAGGTAGTTATCATAAGTTTTGGCAGAAAAGCATGCATAATCACCAATCAGACAAGCAAATGTGATACAACTTCACTATGATATCCACGTCCTAGGTAGCTGAATTGAACTAGAATTACAAGGAACTACTTGAATTCAACCCCTACTATGGCTATGATGCACCTTATTTATACAAGAGGTAGTTCTACACAAGAGGAATACTCTTGAATTACAACTCTAAAGAATCCATATTGGATTTTAAAACAACTCCAAGAGTCGTTGTTGAATTAAAATACCTAAGTGCTGCACCAGGCGCAGGCGCTCGACTACTTTGTTCAAATATATCCTTGGCGCCCTCCCACTTTGCTCAGCTCCAGCCTTAGCAGAGTGCAGTCCAGGCCTGCCCCTTTTGCTGAGTTCACTCTCGGCATCTCGGGCATGTTTGGCACCTCCCCATCAGTCTTCTATTCCGGCGAGGTCTTCCACCGTGTTCTTTCCTTATCTCGGGTTCATTAATACCCAATGAACTCTCTGTTTCTTGTGCTTGCTGATCAATTGCATCATTCCTTCCCCTCGAAATTTGGCTTCGTCCTCGAAGCCTAACAAGGAAGTGTTGTTGTTAGCGGAGACCATGTCTAAAAATTCTAGCGAAGTGCGGCTAGCATCTTTAAGCTGCGAAACATGAAACATGGGATGTATTTTCGAAGGAGGAGGTAAGAGAAGTCGATAAGCCGCTGGCTCTATTGCTTTATCAATAGTAAAGGGTCCATAATACACCAGTAGAAATAAGGTCTTTACCGACTGAATTAAGTAGTCGGTAAATTCCAAAAATCAGTCGGTAAAGTAAATTACCGACTAAAATAATGATAGTCGGCATTACGTCGGTAAACACCGGTCGGTAAATCAATTACCGACTAAATAAAAAATTCAGTCGGCATTAAACAGTAAATTATCGACTAAAAGAAATTAGTCGGCATCTACCGACTAGTTTTTCAGTCGGTAACTACCGACTGAATTATTTAGTCGGTAGTTACCGACTGATTATATCAGTCAGTGATTACCGACTGATAGCATCAGTCGGTAAGCACATATGCAACAATATTTTTACTTTTTTTATTAATTTCTAATATTAATTATTTTATATGCATCATTATTCAATATATACCCTTCAAAATATCCACAACAACCACCACAAATCAAAGTTTAACAATTCAAATAAAAAATTAGCTATTATGTTGGATAATAAAATCGTTGTTGGATACAATATAATTCAAATAAAATATCATTTAAATACATAAATCAATTACAATTTGGTTTTTAGACAAGTCTAATACAACACAAATTCAGAAAAAATAGAATGACTGCTTTTAGACTCCTCAAACAATGTACTTGCTCTTTGTTTCTAATAACTATCTCTGTCCTGCAAATAGATAGAAAAACCAACACATAAATTCAAAAATATATAGGAAATATTTTCCATTAGGACTTGCAACATTAATGCTAAACATGAATGAAAAATATCAAATACAACTATTTTTGTCCTGTAAATAAAACTTGTGGAGTTTCTACACTTGTTATGAATATGTGTAAGGCAAAAAACTTGAACAATTACCTTTCATATATTCAAAATTTTATTCCAGAATTGAGAAAAACATAGTATCCACTGCAGCTTGTTAAGGATCAAAGTTTCAGTCTTCTTACTGCATATCACATCCATGCTAGCCACTTCCTCAATAGCAGTCATTCTCTTTGTTATAGCTCCCTTCATCAGTTCCAAACAAGCTTGTTAGCACTATCAAGAAGTAAGACTAAACTAGCACTTTAAGGGTGAACTAATTTAAATCATCTAGTAAGTGATCTACAAACACATTGCTTTCTATTAAACATATACAGAATTCAGCCACACCTAATCAAGTAAGCTCCATAGATCACAACAGCAACAACTGACAGAGTGGACGCCGCATTCATACCTCCATAAAACAATCCAATAAGTTTCTGCAGAAAACATGAAGCGCCTAACACCAAAAGTTTGTCATATTTACGCGAAAGAAATCAATATATCTAAAAAATCTAACTCACAGCCTGTTTGAACCCAAGCATCAAAGTTTCATCAACTTGTTTAGAGTAGCGTGATATTTCATAACCCTCCTGAGCAAAAGATCTAACTGTTCTTATTGCTCCAAAAGATTCCTGCAAAATTCCAAATCCATAAGAAAAATATAGACCATCTAACTGAAATTCCAAAGATGTATTTCACATAAAAATATTCGCATTTTCAATCCTCAGAAAGGTATTGAAAGAGAGATTGCACAAAGAAACCTCAAAGAATTGATGAAGCAACAAATGCTGCAGCTTGAGTCTTGTGGGAAAGTTCACAAGAAGCGCCAACACTCATTGAAAGAGGGGTGTCTTTGTCGGTTGTCAAGACTTGATTTTTCTTGATTCAATCCTTCTAGCCCAATCAATATACCGATTTTCATTGTAATTAACAATCCTAAAATATGAATCAAAAGAAAGAGACAGATTGATCTAGAGATAGAGAGAGGAAAAGTTAAAAAACGCACCAAAAAATTGGCGAGAGGTTTTAATTATATTTGTAAAGATGATAAATGATGGAGGGCTCGAAAGCTAGATAGGCAAAATTTCGAGATCAGTGAAACAGATAAAGCTAGCAGGTAGAGGAGCAACAACAGAATAGCCGACGATCAGCGGAACGGAGCTAGCAAAAGGGGGAGCAACCGTAGAACGTCCGACAAAATCTCAAGATTCGGTGAAACAACCAAATCCGTAAAACCTAGCAGAGTGAGAGGAATGGTCAGGGTTGGCCCGCTCGGGTCTTTTAAGATTAATTACCGACCGAACCAAATTCAGTCGATAAAATTAATAAATATTACCGACTGAATAACAATTCAGTTGGTAATATGTCTAGTTTATCGACTGATATATATTTCAGTCGGTAAAATAATTACATTTACCGACTGGTATATTTTCAGTCGCTATGTTATATTATTACCGACTGAATTTAATTAGTCGGTAAATTTCAGTCGTTAATGATCATTTTTGTAGTAGTGATATCAGAATCAGAGTTTGTGATCTCTTAGTTACAGATGTCTGCCGGTACGGTCTTATTTTGAGGAAGACTCTGTCTCCAGACTTGAAATGCTTCTTTGTGTGGTGGCTGTCCGTGAATTGCTTCATTCTGTTTTGAGCTTAATAGAGGTGTAGGCGCAGCTCCCTCAAAATCTCATCACGCTCTCGTAGGCGAATCCCCAATTCATTAGTCCGTAAACTTCCTGTCGGAAAAGAGACTAAAGGTGGGGGAGGACAGCTGTAGACGGCTTCATAGGGAGTGGTTTTGGTAGCCGAATGCGCACTAGTATTATAAGAGAACTCTGCCCAGTGAAGCCATTGAACCCACTTACGAGGATGATCGCCTATAAAGCATCTCAAATATGTCTCTAGCCCTCTGTTGACCACCCCTGAGTGTCCGTCGGTTTGAGGATGATACACCGTGCTCATGTGTAGCAATGTGTCTTGTAAGCAATGTAGTTCTCTCCAGAATGAGCTAAGAAGCAGTGGTCACGGTCCGATACTATTGTTGCTAGACACCCATTGATCGAATAATTTCCTTGGAGAAAATATTTGCAATGTCGACCGCCATATATGGGTGCTTAAAGCCATAAAATGTGCGTATTTAGAAAGACGATTAACAACAACTAGTATCGAGTCCTTACCTCCTGATATGGGCAACCCTTCGATGAAGTCCATGGCAATGTCTGTAATATCCCATTTGACTCTCAAAGCCCAGGCCCAATACAAACAATTAAAAAGCTTAAACCACCTAACTATAATTCTCTTACTCTTATTATCCTTATACTTCTAATACTTTTCTTCTCTCTCAGAGCCGAGAGCTCTAACAGTAGACCCGTATGAGCTTGGCTCTCTCCCAGCACATCTCTCCTTCCGTCTCCAAACTTCGTTCTGGTCTCCTTTTTGCTGCCTTTATTGCTCCTACCGTCGATCGTGATGCGTGTACAAGATTGTTTGTTCACGAGAACCAAAATCCGGCAGACCCTCTGGCGATAATTGCTGATTGGCCTAGGAATCTTCCCCTCGCCCTCTTCTTGCTCTTTCCCGTCCCAATTTTGCCGATTGAGTTGTGATCTTGTTCGGTGCCAATACCCTAGATTCCGGCGGAGCTCCCCACCGGCAATTTAAGGATGCCGACCTATGGGTACTCATCTCCTCATCTTGTTGCCATTTTTCCCCTCAACCATTTAACTGAATTTTGCTCGGATGCCCCAAACACACAATCGTCGGTCTTGCGGTTGATTTAATGATTCCTACCAACGACATTTAATTGGGGCTTCGTCTTCCTCCTCTTTGGACTCTGCCATTGCTCCTTTTTCGCGGTCAAAATTCCCTCTGTGATCGGAACCCTAGTTTTCACTGAAATTCGGCGAAATAGCGGGCCCCACAGCTGAGGTGAGTTATATTCTCTTTTGTGCATTATTTGAACTCTTAAATATGTTATTGGACTAGTCCTGACCCATTTGGCCTTAGGTATTCCTTGGATCCAAAATCGGCAAGCTTTTCGTTATCATGTTACGACGCCGGTTCGGATTTGGGGTTGATTGTTGATTCAGGTAAGCTTTCTAAATTTGCTAGCACTAATACTAGTCAAGAACTATTGAGTTGATGATATGGACTTAAATAGGAATCGGATTTTTGGATTCAATGGTGCCTTACGCCGGTTTGGCCTATGTTTGGATATAGATGTTTATACGGAATGTGATTGATTTCGGTTATAGAATTAAGTATAATGGTATTTATCTACTTTAGGATTAGACATAGCTTTGGAACCTTTGTGTGTGGCTTGGTGATAACTTATGGCTTTAGATGATTGTGTGGACCTCAGGTGAGGGTTACTTGCGTATTTCCTCTTAGCTTACCGTTAAGTTTTCAATGCAAGTAACAACTATTTTGGAAACTTCGGCAAGACTTTTCCAATTTCAGTGCATAATGAGATTTGATCTTTCATGCAATAAAATGTTTGTGTGCATGCTTGCATAAGATCAGGACAGCGATAGTAACTAAGATAACATATTAGGAATTGATTAGATTTTATGGTAGATAAGAATCCCATTTTTTTGCATGTTATAGTCTAGAATTTATGATATGCAAGTACATGAGATCTATAGAATGTCTTCTATATATTGGATAGCATGTAAACATGACATTTGTATTATGCTATTAAGGTGGCTAAATATAGATATTTGAACACTATATCAAGTTACGACATATGCTAAGCTACTAGAAGCCTTGAATCTAACATATTAGCATGCATAGACGGGAATATGTGCATAATAATCATAACAGAAGTATATTAGTGTACCACTAGTAAATGGCTTAGCATGCACCATTATGTATACCATATGGAGTTCTGCATTAAAGACACTTTTCACTTGTAAAGCATGCTCATCAACAATGGCTATTATTGTAATCATGATGCATGGTAATTTTAGATATGTGAGAGTGACTTCACATATTGTTTGCATATGAATTTCAAGCATAGAGTATGAATATTGTGTACCTATATGTGCATGGACACTTGATGGTGATGGAAATCCAGTAGAGGCTTTAAGCCTGGTTGATCATGTTCGTATATGCATAAGCGTATGACCTATGACTAATGCCGGTAGAGGCTTGACCTTGATTGACCTGTTATGCATGGACACTCGCGCTGCACGAGGGTAGGTGTGTCGGAAGCTGAGATCAGGACCCCATTATGTGTGAGGCAGGCACCCACCTATGGCCATAGTATTGTTAGGCCCATGCACATGGGGGAGATACCATGGCCTATCCAGTTTGATCACCCGGGATGGTTGTACCTCGCCGAAGCAGGAGTAGCCTAGTTGGTAGGTTGAGCTAGAGACTGGGTCTCTCTTTATGTTATATGATTATTGTCCTGATTCCTTGACTAGTGCCATGGCATATAGATAGATACATATGCATGCACGATCATATATACAGACAAAATAAGTATGCTTTTGACCCTCTACTCTATCTCGATTCTCTTATTGGATCATATTTATAGATGCATACACACGCATAATCATATATATTGATAGTATAAGTGCATGTTGATCTATTGCACGCATTCATATATGCATACATTTAGAGGGTATTGTTATGAATGTCATAGGCATGCATAAGCATTCCAAAGAGATGGCTTACGTATACAGTATATTCATGGTACATTGTAGATGCATATGTGCAAGTAGTTTGAAGGGATACAAGTTGGAGACGCGGTCTCACTCGATCATTTATGAGGTATGATTGAGTCCCTGATGCACTAGTGATATACAAATTGAGATTTGCTTATGATGACATTAAGAGATTATGTGTGCATAAGGTAGGCTTATTCTTATATGTTTATGCATATGATGTTGTGATGCGAGTTGGAGACCCGATCTCATTCAATCACTTACGTTATGCCATTATCATCTTATAGTTCATATTAATACACCCGTTACGTGCATGAATGTATTAATGGCTTAGAAAGGAGGTTATACATATGAGATACACATAGAACTTTTAAGATCATGTGAATAGTGTTTGGTTGAATACTTAGAGAGGCACATGTAGACTTTCATAAGAATTAAGCTATATAACTTCATGTATATAATATAATGTCCCTATGAAAGGAATGGTTATAGTGTGTTGCATTACATTTTTATCATATCCGTTCACACTGAGGACCGAGTTGGTATGGGACGACTCAGGACATAGCGAGATTGGATCTGATCTATCGTTACATCTATTTCATATAGAGATATAGAGGAATAATGATAGGGTAATGCATTAGAAACTTTAAATGGTGCATCCCTAATTTATTACCTCACTGAGACTAGGCTCAGCCTTTTCTTTCTTTGCACTCGATCAACTCAGCCCTGTAATAACTAAAGGCTGCTAAGGTTGTGCTTGGCTTGCGTGAGAGGGTGTCTGCTACCACATTTTGTGATCCAGCTCTATAAATGATTTGATAGTCGTATCCTAATAGTTTTACCAGCCACTTATGTTGATCGGGTGTGGAAAGATGTTGCTCTAGCAAGTATTTCAGACTCAAGTGGTTAGTTTTAATGGTAAACCGTTGTCCAAGCAAGTAAGGTAGCCATTTCTGGACTGTTAGGACCAGCGCCATCAGCTCCTTCTCGCAGGTGGACTTTGCTAATGCAGTGGTGGACAGAGCCTTTACCGAAGGAAGTCATTGGACTGCTGTGTTGTGTCAATACTGCTCCAATCCCCTTATTGGAAGCATCCGTTTCTATAGTAAATGGTGCCTGAAAATTAGCAGATATTAAGACTGGTGTCATAGTCATAGCTCTCTTAAGCTGTTGGAACGCCTGGTGTGCTTCAGTGGCCATTGGAAAGCTTCTTTCTTTAGAAGTGCTGTTAAGGGGGCTGTTATGGTGCCATAGTCTTTAACAAACCTTCAGTAGTATCCTATGAGGCCTAGAAACCCTCGAAGCTCTGTCATTGTGGTGGGAACCGGCCAATCTATCATAGCCCTTATTTTTGAAGGGTCGGCGGCAATACCTTGAGATGATATGATGCGTCCCAAGTACTCAAGTTCAATGCAACCGAACTGGCATTTAGAGAGATTGACATGTAGTCTCTCAGTTTTGAGCACCTGAAACACCTTAGCTAAGTGCTCTAAATGCTCCTTCCATGACCTACTATACACAAGAATGTCATAAAAAAATACAAGCAAAACTTTACGTAGATAGGGTCTAAAAACCTCATTCATCAACGATTGGCACGTGGCCAGAGTATTGGTTAATCCGAAAGGCATTACCATGAATTTCGTAGTGTCCAAAATGCTGTTTGTGCACATCTTCCTCCCTCACCCTTATTTGATGATATCTAAACTTTAAATCTAACTTGGAAAATATCGTAGCCCCATGTAGTTCATCCAACAGTTCATCGATTACCGAAATTGGAAATTTATCCGTAACGGTGATCTCATTGAGAGCCCTATAATCAACACAGAATCTCCAAGACCCGTCCTTCTTTTTGACAAGTAGGACTGGAGAAGAAAAGGCGAACAGCTGGGACGAATGATACCTTAAGAAAGCATCTCGGCAACCGCTCCTTCGATCTCAGTTTTCTACACGTAAGGGTACCTGTAGGGTCGAACTTTTGCTGGTGTTGCTCCAGGTAGTAGAGGTATGCCATGATCATGTGTGCATTTAAGTGGAAGTCCTGTCATAGGTCATAATACACTTGCAAATAGTCCTCGAATCTCCTGCAGATTAGTTGGTAGCAAGCGTGAACCACTAGTGTCATCTGCAGTTGTCCGCTCTATTGCCATCAGCCGTAGTGAAGAAAGCATGCCCTTGGGTGGCAAACTGGTAAGCTGCGAGACTCTCACTTCTCGGATTCCACGCAGCACACATTCTTGTCCATGTACAGAGAAGTACATCTCTAATTATCGCCAATCACTCACGACTCTACCAAGCCTCTCAAGCCATTGAATGCGAAGGACCAAGTCCACGCCTCCTAGTGGGAACGGGTAAGCATCAACCCAGATTTCTACGCCATGTGCCACTAGTGTGGCCTCCCATCTGCCAATTCTACTTTTAACGGTCTAATGTTTTCAGGCCTTAACCTCAAATATTTAGCCAAGTGATCTGAGATGAAACTATGCATGCTTCCCGATTCAATCAACACAAAAGCTTCTTGTTTTTTTATTCTACCTACAATAGGAACAGTTTGTGGTCCAACCATACCATTCATGGCGCTAAGAGATAACGTTGCATCCTCCTCTAGAGTCTCCTCCACAGTGGCCTCCTCGTCTTAGCTTCCATCGAGCTGTCAATGGAAATAGAATATAATCGGGTTGTGCATTTGTGTCCATGCTCGTATTTGTCATCACAGTAGAAACATAACCCTTTTGAGCGATGAGTGTTAATCTCTGCTACCGTCAGCGAGGAAGCTTTGGGCCTTGAGCTATATACACTGCTTGCGTTAGCGCCCGCTGCTATTTGACCTGAAGACCTGCCAGCAATAGGGGCATTTGAGCCAGCTTACTGTACTGAGAAGTGGCTTCTGTTGCGTTGAGTGCTAGGTTCTGAAGAAGATGTTCATACATTCTTGCCAAGAGACATGCCGCTTGTAGATCATTCAGCCTGGTTGCCATAACATCCATGGCTAGCCTTTTGGAGGGTCCTCCACAAAATCTTCCGACCAAATCATTTTCTGTAGTGGAAGATTGTAATAGTTTGACTTGTGATGGACTAAACTAAGCCATATTTGAAGATAGAGGCCCTAATATGTAATGTTATCTTTTCTTCTTTATTTTCTTCTCCTTACCTCCTTTTTCCTTCTTCTCGACCCGTTATAACTTTCCGCTTTTCGCTCACACAATTTTGATGATTGCAATGCCGGCGGAAGATTTTGAGCGAGCTTTGGGCGGGTATGTTGATCCGTCAATTTCCGACCACTGCTGTTAATTTTCAGCCTTAATGTTCTTCTTATTGAGTTCGGCCAGTGCAGCTACATTTAACCACATGAATGCCCCTTGGCTGAAGTTCGCCGGAACCCTAAAATCGTCGAATCCGGCGAGCCTTTGAGACACATAATCTAGGTGTTCTTGGATTGAAAATCGGCAAGGTCGTTAGCGTGCTACGATGTCGATTTGGACTTGATATTGATTGTTGATTCGGGTAAGCTGTTGAACTTGTTAATGCTAGCCATAATTATATAGTGAATAAAAAGTGAATGAAATCCTAGAACGTATGTAATGTGGCGTTTTGGTTTTAAACTTCGAATTTAGTTATGCCATGTGTTATTAATGAGGAGTTTAGACTTCGTTTAGCATTTTAGAGTAATGAATGTTCCTGTGTGTATTAGGATTGGACAAATGTTGTGGAGTCGAGTGGTGCAGATTAGTGTTCATAGGGTGGACTTGTATAGATTTGCATGGACCTTCAGTGGAGGGTTACTTGCATCTTTTCTCTTTAGCTTTATCGTTACATTTTTAACGCAAATAACATCCGCTTTAAAATCTCTGGCATGATTTTGCCAATTTCAGTGCATATGAGATTTGATCCTCATATTTGTGGTGCATGCTTGTTTGACTTATATTTAAGCATCTGTAAAGACATGCTAGTAAATAAGTAAGTTTTCATATTATTTCAGATTCTACTTATACATGTTCACGTACTAGGTGATAGAAAACTTAGTAGTATTATTGATAACGCATAAGGAGAGTGCCTAACAATGCATTCGGACACGAGAATCATGACAGTTGTAAAAGCATGAGTGCCTTTCATAGTATTATAATACTAAAATTCATTTAGCATGCTTGTGACTAGTACATATGTATAAGAATTTTGACACAAAGTATATTCGTTTGCTACTAGTTGATGGCTTAGCATGTCTATCTAGTATACTCAAGTCGACAAAGTTGTAAATATATATTGGAAACCAATTGTATGAACTATTATGCATACCGTTTGGACTTTTGTGTAGGATGTATAACTCATTTGTGGAACATGCTATATAAAGAACGACGATCATTGGCAACATAATGCATGGTAACTTAGATATGTGTGAATGCTATTCATCTATTGCTTGCATATGGTTCTCAAGCATATATTATACGACATTGTATACGTACATGTATATGGACATACGGTTTTGAATGAACCTAATAGAGACTTTATGCCTGATTAATCATGATGCATACACATATGACCTATGACTATCGCTTGTAAAGGCTCAAGTTCGATTGACCTTTATGCATGGACACTCGCGCTGCAAGAGGGCAGGTGAGTCAGGGGCTGAGATCAGGATCCCAGTGAGTCGGGGCAGACACCCACCTATGGCCATAGTATTGTTAGGCCCATGCGCGTGGGGGGCGATGCCACGGCCCATCCGGTTCGATCACCCGAGATGGTTGTTACCTCGCCAGAGGCAGGAGTAGCCTGCATGGTAGGTTTGAGCTGAAGATTGGGTCTCGCTCTTTATTATATAACTATTATCCTGATTCCTTGATTAGTGTCACGTCATTTGGATAAATACATGTGCATGTACGATGACATATGCAGATAGTTAGGTATATAATCGGCCCTTTGCTTCATCTTGATTTTCTCAGATCATATATATATAAGTATATGCAAGTATAATCATACGTATAAATAATATGTGCATGTACTTAAACTGTTAATCATAATCATAAATGCATACATTCAGCATCTTTCCTATACGAGATTGGTAAACGCAGATGCATTAGACTTCACTGAGACATGATATATATATATATAAGATACCTTCTTACTGAGTGCATATGTATATGTTGATGGCATTAGGATGCGAGTTGGAGACATGGTCCTATTTGATCGCTTGAACTTTATGACTATAATTTTCTGATGCATAATTCATATTGGATTTAGTATGTTCGAGTGGATAATCTATAAAGGTATACTATTCGTATTGATAAGCGTATGCATACATGTAGATAATATAAAGATGTGTGCTTGGTATATTTATTTATGCATGCGTGAATATAAGAATAGAGCACTCGAATAGAATAATCACTTGATATGAAAGAATGGCATTGTGCGCTGCATGTCACACTCCTCATATTTGTCTTTACTAGAACTAGATAAGGTATGCTCTGATCTATCAATGCATTTGTGACATGTAGAGGAGCAGGAAGATAATAATTAAGTAATGCATTAGAAGGTTAAATGGTGCATCCCTGAATTATTACCTCACTGAGACTGGGCTCAGCCTTTTCTTTCTTTGGCTTATCCTTGTTATTGTAGAGACTAGCTGGAGTTTGGTGGATTCACGCTATTGTTGAGTGGAGTGACGCATCAAGGGTATGTTAGCATGTTGTCGTATTTTATTTAGTTGGCTCTGTAACACTCGATGGACTATTTTGTTCGTATTATTATTTTGTAATTTATCGGGTTGGCGCCCGATTGTTGATTTATTGAGTTTTCTTTTTTTCTTTGTTGAGATTTATTACCGCAGCCAGCGGTTGTATAAATATTTAAGTTTTGTGCGTGTTTTTATTTTGTCTTGGTGTAGTTTATAAGAACTTGTGGTATTGTGATTTTAATTCATTTCAATTAGGTTTTCCCTTGAATTTTCAAAGAAGGTTCTGCCGAAATTTTTTTGAAAACTTTTACACGTATTGTATTGAAGTCAATTCTTGTAGCCTTATTGGGCTGGACTTTGTTTGAGTTTTGCTTGGGCTTGTTTAATCCAATGCCAATCATGACTCTTGGGTTGGGTTGTGACAAAGGTAGGCGAACCCGGAGCTCTTCAAAAGCCTTCAAATATTCACTGAAGGAGCCTGTTTGATGGAGTTGGTGCATGGAGAAACTGGGGTTTCCAAATGCCAATGGACCTAAGCGCATCATTAGAGTGTCCTTAAGTTCCTCCCACATATGTTGTGGCCGATTATGTTCAACGCTTTGGTACCACCTATTAGCTTCGCCTTATAGGTGCATAATTACCACACCAACCCTCTCGCAAGGAGGTATATGATGAAAATTGAAGTACTTATCAGCGGAGTACAACCACTCAGCTGGTTCCGAGCCATCGAAATACTGAAATTTGTGTTTTTCTCTTGGCCCTTGATTAAATTGTTCTGAAAAGTAGGCGGGTTGCTGCTTATGCCTGAAATTTGCTTGGCTCGGTAGTGGTTTTTTTGATTTGTAGGGGCTCTATGCTGGTTGTAGTGGTTGGAGTTTGAAGGGCCTACCAAACCAATTTGATGCTTTGTAGGTGCTGGAGGTGTCTGTGCCCAACGGTGATCTTGTCCAATAGGGTTAGGGGTTTGTAGAAAGAGGGAATTTTCGGTTGACACTATAGAGTTGCCGAAAGGATTGTATGGTTGTCGTCCAGCCAAGGTTCCTCCAGAAGTGTGCCTACTTTGGTGGTGGTCTTTTGTTGGGAAGGCGTTGGCAAATTCCAACGCCTTTCCTTTTTGCAATTCTAAAACCATCTCCGTAAGGTGGTTGAATCTTTCGGTCAAGGTGTCCATCTGGTTGAATCTTTCTGTTATGGTTGAATCTTTTTATCATAGCATCTAGCCGATTCAAGATACCGGTCTCCTCTTTGTTTTTCTCTAATCTTACTAACGGAGGTGATGGTGATCTTTGCATGATTTTTTCGATGGTGATGGTAGATGATGATTCTTGGGCTTGAGGTGATCCTGGTGCCGTCATGCCTTTGTTCTTCATGAACCTGGGCTCTGATACCAAGTTGATACAACTTCACTATGATATCCACGTCCTAGCTAGCTGAATTGAACTAGAATTATAAGGAACTACTTGAATTCAATCTCCTCCCCTACTATGGCTATGATACACCTTATTTATACAAGAGGTAGTTCTACACAAGTGGAATACTCCTCTTGAATTACAACTCTAAAGAATCCATATTGGATTTTAAAACAACTCTAAAAGTCCTTATTGAATTAAAATACCTAAATGATGCACCAGGCGCAGGCACAGGCGCTAGGCTACCTTGTTCAAATATATCCTTGGCGCCCTCCCACTGCGCTCAGCTCCAGCCTTGGCCGAGTGCAATCCACGCCTGCCGCTTTTGCTGAGTTCACTCCCAACATCCCGGGCATGTTCGGCACCTCCCCGTCGGTCTTCTATTCTGGCGAGGTCTTCCACCGTGTTCTTTCCTTATCTCGGGTTCATCAATACCCAATGAACTCTCTGTTTCTTGTGCTTACTGATCAATTGCATCATCTTGTATGGTCCATTTTTAACTAGGTATGCTAGTTTTGGTGTTTACTACGAAAGTACCCGCTCTGCATTTTTTGGTTTTGTTAGAAGCTGAAGAACAATGAAGAAGAACATGAACAAGAAGAAGAAGAATAACATCAACAACACAAGTGCTAGATTCAATAATACATCAAGATGGTCTTCTACAAAAGAGAAGTTCCTCCTGAAAAGACAAACTACCATAAACAAACTATCGTAATTAAATTAAAATAATGACAACGGAGATCAAGAGTAGTAACTCTATTCAACTTAAGCTACTACGAACAGAGCTTACCTAGATTATTGACGATAGAAGAAGAAGAAGAAAGAGGACTTACCTAGATTGTCGACAGCAAAGCAGCAGAGGCAAATTGAGGTGCGGCGCAGGCAAGAGCACTGGAGAATCGGGTGCAGGCAGGCGAACATCGGCTAGAGATGGAGAAGAGAAAAACGAAAAGGAAAGCTTGTGTAAATTGTACAAAAGCTTGAGGTTACTATAGGACATTCGCTATTTTAACATAAAACAAAATTTTCTTGCTTTTGGTTATAATTAGGGTCTGTTTGGATTGAGTGTAATACAGAGCGATAGAAAGTAAGTGAACTTACTATTTTCTGTTGTTCTTGTTTGACAATAAATTCATAAGATTAATGGGGAATAAAACTTCTTCGCCGTTAATCTCAATTGAGCAGTAATCCGTTACACCATGTGAGGTGTAACATAGAGTGAAAGAATTTTTGTGTCTGTTGAAGTTCTTAAATTTCAATATTACCCATTATGTTTAAACAAATCTACTGCTCTTCGTCCTCAAGTCCTCTCGTTTTTGGCTACCGCTCGTCGCATCCGGCTCGCCTCTGCTCATCTGTGCCTCGCTGCCGAACAATGGACAGAAGCTGTGGTAGGGAACACTAATGGCTTCAGTCCAGAAAACTCAGATCAAAACCTTCTTTGCTCTGACAATGCCGGCTTCACCAATCCCTCCATCATCGATGAAACCAATCAATCGTTCGTAAACAACAACTACAAGAACAACAATTTCGTCGTTGGAGTCATTGAACCAGCTGTGCGATTTAATAGCACAGAATCCAGAATCCTTCTCTCACAAGATAAACTGGATTTTCAGCCACTGTTTCTCTCTCTTGACTGAATTGTAGGTGATACATAGCTGTTTCTCTTCATTTTAATCTCTTTATGATTGCTAATTTCTTTTTTTGATCGACTGCAGCTGGTAGAATAATATCATTGGATGATAATCGGTAGTTTTTATGAAGAACGTTTTAAGGTGAGCCTTCTTTTCACTTACTTTCTTCTGATTACATTTATTTATGCTTAGAATTCTGGCTTAAATATCACATGCACCACTTCTTCGAACTTGCAATGTTAATCTTCTCTCAGTATATTCAATTTTATTTTGCTGTTTGCTGAAATAATTAGCATCATATAAATATATAACTAGTTTCTCAAACATAGAGCACTATCAATATTTTTTTGCACCGGTTCAAGTAAACCAACAGAAAAGTCATGCATCCACAAAGTTGTTATAAAACTTTCTGGAGTATGAATATCATAGCAACTTATTATATATCACTATGCTATAGGCCTCAGAATCTTGATAAGACAACCTTGAAATTGCTTAATTTATTAGCATATTACTTCAATTAATATTTACTAGCAATTAATTGTGTATCGCAATGTTACTGTCACATCATTTATTTAATTACATAGATTTTATAGTTTCTGTAAATGATTTTTTTTTATTTGGCATGCTTGACATGGTATCCTTTCTTTGTTTAACTAAATAGCTTAATTCAGTAACCTATGTAGTGTTGGCAATTCAGATTCCTGGTTCGGTTTCGGATTGATCCATATAATAACCAGATCAAAATTATTCAACCCTAATCCGACCCATTTATTTATATGGGTCAAAATATTATCAACTCTAACCCAACCTATTCATAACTGGTCAAACTCGAGTCGACCCATTAAATAATCAAAAATATTAAAATAAATTTTATAAATATTAATTTATATTAATAATATATAAAAAGTACTAATTGTGATATATTTAAAAAGAAAAATATTAATTTTGACAAAATTTATAAATTAAATAAAAATTGGTTAAATTAAGATAAATTAAAAAATATATATATACAAATTAAATTCAAATTTTTTGCTATTATTTTTTAATTATTAAGTAATATATACTATATAAATAGTTAAACGTGTCAATTTCGAGTCGACCCGAACCCGTTTAAAATTTTCGGATCATTTTCGGGTCAATACGAGATCGATCCGAATCCGACTAAAGCTTATCCGGATCCGACTTTTTCGGGTCGGATTTTCAGGTCGAGTCAAAATTTGCCACCTCTAAAGCTATGTTCTTGAATACCATGTGCGGCCTAAAAGTTCCCTTTCTTTCAAACATGTAGTTTATTCTCGATAGTAGGACAATTTTGTTCTCGTAATATTTGCCTCTTAATGTCTGGATGTTTTGTCTCAAAATTCACATAAAATAAGGATGTCTACTTGTAGGATGCGTAAGACAAAGATCTAATGAAACTATTCTTCTTCACTTTATTTTTAACTATATGTTTATTTCTTTTTCAAAATAAAAGAAAAACTCTCTTTAATATTGATCAAATTCATTTTGCTCATGCTAAGCTTTGTTTGTTAACTCCATGCTTATAGGTGTCAGATTTCCTTCTTTGCTTGTGGAGCTAGTTTCTTTACTGCCGTTGTGGTCCCTGTTATTTTTATTGCTTGCTGCTGGTGTTTGTTTCTGAAGCTGTGGCTATCGTTTGAAGTTCCTATTAAAGCTACTGCTGTGGATGCTCTCTTTTGATTTTCTCCATCAATGATATAGTGTTGGACTTGTGTTTTGAATGTTATGCATATTTATTCTAGATTGTTTTACCTAATGCCTAATGCTTTCTGCTTTCTTTTGCAGATTAGGCAGCCAACATTTGTGGATGGATTTTTTTGTTTTATGCAGACTGGGCAGCCAACATTGCTCTGTGCTATTACTTTTTGCAGATTGGGCAATCCTTAGATATGCTATTTTTTCGCAGACTGCGCAGCCAACAATGTTAGAAGTAGTAGTGATGATGTATCTAACATTATGTATGTAACAGTACGAGAATGTATGCAGTTATGATGTATCTAACATAGTAGTTAATGATGTATGAGAAAAGTACAATGTTAGATACATCACAATGTTACAAGCTGCTGATGTATATAACATTATGAGAATGTATGCAATTAAGGAATTTATGACTGTTGTAGATATGTGAATATTTTGAATACAAGTCTACTGATGTGATGATTTTGAATACAAGTCTCCTTGTCATGAGAATGTATGCAGTTTAAGGAATTCATTTGAATGCAAGTCTACTGATGTATTCAAAATTATGAATATTTTGTTGATATGCTTGCTTTCCTAAATAGATTTGTGGATGAGCAAAAGTTTTCTTTGAATGCTAAGGATTGAATATTTGTTGATATGCTTGGTTTTCATTCAATATGCAACATTACTTGTTAATGAATTCAGAAAGTTGTAGCAGGTTTGAAAAGGAAACAATTCATACCACTGTGATTTAATATGCAACATTACATAACCACCACCTCAAATGAAAAATTAAAAAATACACTACTATAGAATGTCATTCAATATGCCAAACTTGTTTTCTTGTCAAACAAACTGCACTAGAATCCCTTACATAGCCAACTGATCATGTAGAACTGCAGATCCCTGACACCTGATACGGCTTCCTCAAACATGTACCCTGCTGGTCCACAGAGGCAAATCTGAAATGCTAGTGTTTTCCAACTGTATCATCAATATGATCACAGAGAACCAGAATTTTGATCAAGAGCTCAACCTATGTTCTTAGAGAGATGTGTAATGTATGTGTTTGTATCTTACTGGGTCAGTAGATGATCCATTCGTTTGTTGCTGGATTTCCCTTGACAGATACAGAGTGAGTAGACGCATCAGAATTGGAACCAAGTCAAAACCACTCTTGTTGGGTTTCACCAGAAAATACCATATGGTGATGCTTGTCGATTCCATTGAGATCCTTGTAGTCAACTGAATCACTCACATTATACACTAATTCTGCATCATCAAAACACCATTATAAGCAAACCATCAAGAACCACCACAGAGCTATACAATAGAAATATCAGCCAAGACAGCTCGATGATATTCAAACCATTACTCCAAATATTGTGGAAGTGTCAGCAACAACATTTAAGCCGAAAATTCTCGTATATGATATAATTCACCAAGTCTCACAACTCTCTAGCTTTGCATAAACTGAACCTTGCTTTTGGGTGCTTCTCAGTTACTCGAATCAAGTTTCAGGAGTGATTCTAACATCTCAAGAGAAATAGAAGAAACGAACGTCACCAAACAAATAAAAATAAATATTTTTTACCTTTTAGGCGAAACTTAGAACTTTTTTTTAGGTCCTCAAAGCACACATGCCTCAAATTCCATTCAAAGAAACCAAATTTTCCCAAACAAAATCCCAAAAAGTCTTTGTTTTTTCAGAGGATAATAGTCGGAGTTGAAACCACTCATGCTCTTAAAGTAAGAAAACCAACAAAAAATGAGCAAGTTGAACTAACTGCAACTCCAAAATAGCAATCAAACACAGCTTCATTTCTTTCGTTGTTGTGGAAGAGAACCTAGAAAAATCTCTATCCTCCGCAGCGTTGGCCATTGCGACAGAGCTCGACGAGCTCATCGAATTCCTATCATCTGCTTCTCCTCAAAGTAACTCTCCATCAATTCAAATCCAATCTTTTCTTCGTTCGCGCTAAGCTAAAAATTCAAAATCCAACTACAAAATTATGAACAGTTACAGATGATTCCAGCGACTCTTAATTTTAACTAGAATTCAAACAGCCAGCTCAAAATTTATCTAAATTCAAACTTAATTCAACTCAGAAACACAAAAATACTTTAAGAACTAAAAAAAAGAAGAACCACGTAAATCTAGTTTTGAAACAAATTGAATTGGACCAACAATAAGAAAGCAACCACATAACAAAGGAGCAACAGAACAAACACAAAAATTGAGCAGGTGATACATCTAAAAGTCAAGAGAAACTAGATAGAAAAAACGAATCTTTAGCTTAGCGCGAACGAAGAAAAAGATTGGATTTTTAATTGATAGAGAGTTACTTGAGGAGAAGCAGATGATTGAAACCCAATGAGCTCGTCGAGCTCTGTCGCAATGGCCAACACTGCGGACGAGAGAAATTTTTCGAGGACCTCTTCCACAACAACGAAAGAAATGCTCCTCTTCGGTGCTAGCAATTCTTAAACCAAAAAACACAAAAAAATATTTGGATCTTTTTATAAAAATTACTTTTATTTACTCTACAGTTATCAAACAACAATAACCATGCACTCTTCATTATTCTTATTAATATATCCAAACAAGACGAGATTAATTTATTACTTATACTCTCATTTTTATCCGAATAATCTCCTCTTGTTTAATCTTACTTTTATTTTTTTCTTACTTATTACTCCTCTATCCAAGTAGACCATTACTCTCCGTATAAGAGTAATAGAGACAAGTTTTACTCTCCATTACTCTTATAAATTTGTTACCAAATAAGAGCAACGAAAAGTAATTGATTCACTTACTCTCTATTGCTCCTATTTTGTTCTCAATTCCAACAGAGTGCAATCTCCTTCATTGCTGCTGTCTTCTTCTTCCTCTGACCATCTTCTCTCTTCTCAACTGCTGTCTTTCTACCATCGCTCGGTCTAACATCGACATCACACTGATCTTGGGAACATTACAAGAAAAATGGTCTACTACAATTAAAAAAATAAGTCGCAGCTTAGAATTGCTAGTCGCAATTAACTATGGCGACTAACATAATTTAGTCGCCAGAGCAGTCGCTATTGCTTAGTCACTCCTAATAATCGCAACTGGAATTGGTGGCCAATCGCCATTACCTAAGACAGTAGTGATTAGGAACAGCTAGTCGCCATTATCTCAAGAGCGACTAAGTCAACGTAGTCATTGTTGATGCAGTAACAACGGCTGACATAGAGTAAGTTGCAACTATCCATAGCGACTAACTTTGTCTGTGTCGCTATTAATGTAACTGCGACTAAATTGGTTGTAGTTGCAGCCATTAGCAGCGACTATCTTTTCTTTTGTCCCTACTAGTTTAGGAAAAGCAGTAGCGACTTGTTTCTTTCCTAGTCTCTATTAGCTTGGAAAAATAGGGGCGACTAAGTTGCTTTTAGTCATCATTATTAGTAGTTTTAAATTAATATTTTTTAATTTCTTTATTAAAAATATACAAACTAAATAATAATCACCTCACAATTATATTCCACACCAGAATGATTAAAATAAATAATTCAGCAAAACTAATTAATAATTAACTAAAAATTATTTTACATTAGTCATAGAAATTGTCTTAACGAAAGTAACTATTTAATATAATAAGATAATTGTCTTAACGAAACAAAATGGAACCACCAATGAAGCTCAAATCATGGAAGCACCAAGCCCATCATGCATCTAGAAAAAAAAAACAGAGTATATTTTTTGAATAGTAAAATATCATATAAATTACAATTATATAAAGCGAAGATTGTATATTAAAATTTTAAGAATGCTAATAGAATCTCTTCTACTCGTTTGGCCCCCAAAAACAAATCCGATTCTTCCTATGTGTCACTCCAACCGCGACGATCGTGTACTCGTAGGTTTCATATCATTTGGTCACTTATTTTTCATTTTGAACGCATTAGTTGTTATCAAGTTAAGTTTTCTAATACAAGGATAAAACTAATTAAGTAACAAAACTAAATTAAAAAACTACGATCATAAGCTAACATATTACCTATCAAATTGTTTCCGCCTCTCTTTTTAGTCCCCTTATATGGACCACACCATTTCAATGAGATCATTGTATTATTTTTCCTGCATTTCTATTTGTTATTGAAGAACAGTGACTTGCGCTTTCAAGCTAGACACTTCGGATGAGCTGTTATTGTCTTTGCGTTTTGGTCCTGGTCCCTTGCCACGATAATAGCTCGATGCGCTTCCTAAAACATGTTCCATGTCGTGCTCGTGTCATTGGTTTTTCCGATTGTGATGACTCCTTCTAACATTTGAATCAATTGTTGCTATAATTTATTATAAACTAATTAATAATATTGAATTGTTGTAAATGATAATTAAACGTCATACTTATATAGTTACTCTTAGTTCATTCTGAACTCTATGATCCTTTATGTTCTCTGTATTTTTTTGTGTATGTTATCTTGTAGGTCTCTAGTGGGCCCGATCCGTATAGATATTTACATAAAATGAATAAGAATAAAAATTTCATATAAAAGTTTAATATTATATAATTACCGTCCGATCAGAAATACTCCCTATAGTTTTACTGCCTCTATGGTAGGGATCTAATTATTTACTGCGTGCATGTTTCATATTTGATGATCTCGCTATAAAAATGAAGTGATTGTTTGTTAACTAATAAATTTTTATGTTATAATGAAAGTAAGTAAGTTGCACTGCGCACTCACCAAACAAGGTCATCGAATAAATTGCATAATAGCTTCCAATCATCATATCTTCCATTCTCTTTAAAATCACGCGGTGGGTTAGCCCTACCTCCCTTCCCACATCCTATGTCCTTATAATGTTGATGAGACTTATACCTCCATTTCTTGTATAACTCTTCTTCTGCCTTGTGCAAGTAATTTTCCATTCCTGAATTTCCAAAATCAATCTCAAATTGATCCTATATACAGATTAAATACAATTCTAATCAGTAGATAATATATGTATATAAATAAAAATAAATATGAAGGTTGATATTTTAATACCGCTAGCCTTGAGTGTATATGATCAATGACGTCAGGTCTGTTTTTCTCCAACCAAGCCCATCCTTCAATGTTAACCTGAGTATAAGAGCGAAACAATATTCCATACTCTCTAGAAAGCCACTTATGGTGCTCTCCAACAGGCATCCCATCAGCATTAAATTGTAAGTCTTGCTGTACTTTTCCTTATGACTATATAAGCTAGCTTCATGTGCGACTCTGCGTCTAATTTAAGAATATTTGCAGGAGGATCTTACATATATAATAGCAAAAACAATGTAAATTTTAACATTCAATTAAAACCGAACCTATAGATGCTTGTAATCGGCCTATGCATAAGAGATGTGAATCCAGGTGATCCCAAAGCATCACCCGAAGATTGACTGCAAGAGATCCCCAAGTATTACTTGGAGATGCAAATGCTAAAGAGCGCACAACATTAGAGTTTGAAGGAGCTGAGTCAGTGTTGCCACGGGACCTCGATCTAACACCAGGAGCCATCTTATAGAACTAAAAATCCATAACAACTATATAATAATTAAAGCAATCATTACATATGTATGAGTTTGATATATGTATAAATGCGAAAATGTGACATGATATAATAATAAGTAAATTTGTAATACCTTGACCAGTCACTAATATGTTGGCTTTTCTTCATTACGCCATTCAATTACGTCCCAATCTATATCATTTCTAACTTGAGGATAAAGCTCTTCACATATAGGTTCAACCATTAGGTTTGAACATTCGGTTCTTGATACGCATCACCTTCTTCGTCCCACGAAATAGTGAAGGATCAAACAAACTACGTTATAGAGCCTTCTGCACCATTCTCTAATCTTTACCCATCACATTATTAGGCATATAATATACTTGCACAGCTTGACATGCAAGAATATATAGATCATTCACATACCATCTCTTGTGATATTAATGCTAAAGAACTCTTCACTTATCTATATTGGTCTTTTCTACTCAAGATCAAACCATTCGCATTTGAATAAGTATATTCGATGATTCCCAATGTATGATAATTCTATAATCTCATCGAGAATGTCATAGAAAATAATGGAATCATCCATGTGGTTCCCTTCCATACAAACACCACTATTTTGTGTTGACATATCCATCCCGATACTTAGTCACATACTTAACTCCATTAATTACACATTCTTGATACTTCTTCACACAAAGGTCTAGCCTAGATGCAAGTGCACGTATTTTCTCACTAACAGCATCCGAATTCTCGTGACAGAGATGTCTTATCTAAAAGTAACACAAATTATATTCAACACAAGCATTCATACTTTGCGATTCAACCATCTTGATAATTCTTTTCCCTGCCTTAGTTCATAAGCTGAAGAATTCTCTGCCCGCATCAAATTCTCGTGCTCCCTATTACACATGTTTATTATGAGTTATCAAAATAATATGTAATACTGATTAAAAATTTAGTTAAAAAACTTACAATCGCCACTCGTCTAGTTCGTGACAATTGTTGAGCACAAACCAAACATCCTTTTCAAAATTCTTCTGATTCTAAAATACCATATTGTAATAATCTAATAGGCTGAACTCTCTCAGAAAATACAAAAACAGAGCCTACATGCGTGTGCCGTCCGTATCTCTATTTCTCTCTATTCTGTTCAAGATGTTATCTTCACCATTTAAATACATCATGCAGAATCCAAACACTCTTTTACGACATACACCTTCGCATTCGATCCTTCCGGACGTGCCATATTTTGAACGATTGAATTTGAACCTACCAATCGTCCTAAATAAAAAAAAATCAAGATGTATAGTTAACAATTCATAAAACTATACATATTTTAATAAACTTGTTCAATAGAATCTTTTGAATGTACAACTAACCTTTCAATAGGGTACATCCATCGATATTGAATAAGCCCCGCAAGTTTGGCTTCATATGCCAAATGTAACGCTAGATGAACCATAATATAAAAAAAAACAAGAGGAAAAATCATCTCGAATTTGCACAAGGTCAACACTATCACATTTCAACACAAACTTCTAAAAAAAGTGCCAACTTATTGCACTTAGTACATCCTTATGTATTAAACCACGCAATCCAATTGGCATAAGTCTTTGCAACAAAATGTGAAAATCATGACTTTCCAATCCAAGCATCTTATAATCTTTTATGTTCACACATCTTGAAATATTAGCTGCATATCCATTGTAAAATTTGACTTGAACCCGTCTTTCTTCTGGCCTCAACACATAGTATACAGTGGCTTCACTGTCTTATTTTCTTCATGAATGAGATGCAGTTCCGGCCGTATGCCGATAGCATCCAAATCCTCTCAAGCATTGAAAGTATCCTTTGACTTGCCTTCGATATTCATTAATGTCCCAAGAATACTTTCAGCAATACTATTTTCAATATGCATACCCTCAAGATTGTGGCGTATAAGCAAGTGTCTCCAATTAGACAATTTTCGAAAAATAGTCTTTTTACACCAATTTCAATGTGCATTTGGGTGCTTTTTTTTCTTCAATATAGGTGCTTTTCCAGACTCTATGCCTTTCACAACCTCCAACTGTAATGCAAATGTTTAGACTGTGACCTTCTCTCATGCTTATTGTTGAACTTCTTCCTCTTCCTTAGACGATTATTGATTGGTAAAATTCGTCGGTGATGTCTATAGCATATCTTATTCCTTATACTCTCCCACGACGTATTCTTATTACAAAATTGACAAGCAAGCTTACCTTTCGTAACCCAGTCTAAAATATCTCCATATGTAGGAAAGTCACATATCGTACAAACGACTGCAGCATGTAAATTGAAGGTACTCTGAGAAACTACACCATATTTTTTAATCCTACGTTCCCACAAATCATTCAGTTCATCAATCAGCAGCAATAAAAACACATCTAAATCTCTACCAGGTTGACTTGGTCCAAAAATTAGTAATGACAATATCAAAAAAGGCGCCTTCATGCATCTCCACGGAGGCAAGTTGTACGGTGTAACTATCACATGCCATATGCTTTATAGTTTACTCATGTAATTGAAGGGATTGAAACCATCCGTTGATAAGCCCAACCGTACATTACGAGGATCCTCCTCGAACGAAGGATACTTCTCATCAAAATGCCTCTAAGCTTTGCTATCCACCAAATGCCTTAATAAATTTTCTTTCGAGACACGCTCTTCTTAATGCCAACGTATATATGATACAGTATTCCTTGTTATGAACAATCTTCGCAGCCTCGGAGTCAGTGAAAAGTAACACAACACTTTCTAGAAATCTTTTTGTCTTTCACATCTATATGCTTCCACCTTAGTTCGTTACATTTTGGAAATCTGACTAGTTCAACCAACTTTTTTCTAAAAAGCACACAATTATACTTGCATGCATTAATCAGCTCCCATCCCAATCCCAAATCTCATAGTACCCTTTTAGCCCCGTAATACGATGATGGAATTTAGTGACCTTCAAGAGCAATGTCACATAATATCTGCAGAATATCATCTATCATCTTGTTGGTTGCTCGATTTCGCACTTTAGCATTAAGCAACCTCACGATGAACGAAAAAAAAGAAGGTCCATTACCCGGAAAATAATGGTCTTTGAACATCCCTTAACAAAGAATTAAGCCTATCAAGTTCATCATTTGTAACACCCCATACTTCACGTGGGCCAGCATTAATTAAAACCAACCACTATACCTATCTCATTTTTTTTTCTTTCTTCTAACCTTTCAATTTTTCTTTCCTCCCGACGCGACGCAGCACTCTTCTCTCCCCCACCGAGCCTTCCTTCCTCCGACATCGGATCTTCCTCTCCGGCAGCAAGAGCATCTCCTTCACCTACAAAATTTCAGTCTTCTTCTTTCCGTTCCTCGCCGTTGCATTTTCTTCAATTTTCACTGCGCGGGGTGAAAACTAGGGATTTCGCCGGACTTCCGGCTAGGGTAAGCAACTAAAATTCATCCCTTCATTTCAGTGATGCTTTTCTCTTATTAGTTGAGACGAATTTTCACTTGTATTGAGAATTTCACCGCCGAGCCGACGAAATCATTTTTCAATGATTTATGACTGCCGGCTTGCAATAATATCTTGGAATGTTTTTCTTAATTTAGTGGTTGTTGTTTGCTTCGTGTAGCTGCTTGAATTTTATTCCGGTCGAAATTCCCTCCGGGCAGCACTATTCACGCCGGATTCCGGCAGTTGAGTGGGCCCCACCTGTAGGTAAGTTAAACTACGTGTTAATGTGCATTAGACGCTACTACGTTGATGGATAATTAATTAGTTTTCGTTTAATGATCGCAAGATTGGAGAAAATTGGTGATTTTCAAAGGTTCGAAGCTAATTTGAAAATTTATCGTCTCGTTTAAATCGGTAAGCTTTCTAGTTTTGCTATCGTTAGAATAATTGCGTAGTGGATAGGATTAAGTAATTGGTTGTTTGGTTGAAATCCTATTATGAAATTCCGCCGTTTCGGCGACGTGCTTATAAAGGATTGTGATAGATATTATGATTGTTAGATTAATTTCGTTTAACGCAATTAAGTAATAGTTGTGCCATGTGTGTGTTATAGCTTTTCGTTGAGGAACGTGGACTAAGGGATTTGGCTTAGAGTAATCAGTGGACTAATTGATCACGGGAAAACAGGTGAGGGTTACCATGCCTTTCTCTCTTAGTTTGCGTTAGGCTGTTGGCACAGGTAACATCCATTTGGAACTTCGGCAAAATTTGCCACCTTCTTTATATTGAATAAATTACTCCTCATGCTAGATAATGACTATATGTGTGGAGGATGTTCGTAGGAATTCTCTATGGACTAATCAAGTAGCATGTGGTAACTAAAGGTCTTACCGTTGATTTATGTCTATAAAGAGCATTAGTGGTTATATATGTTATATAAGTTCTTACATGTAAAGCCTAGTATGCTTAGAGCATGGTTATTGTTAACCGTAATGATATCAAGTATGGTAACTCTGCACAAATCGAGAATGTTTATTATTTATATTGCATGACCATTATCTTTGAGCATTGATAAACGAACTATGAAATCATGTATATGCTTAGAGACATGATTTATATTGAAGTAAAATGGCATGAGTTGCATGTCCTAATGCATAGACACTCGCGCTGCACGAGGGCAGGCGAGTCAGGGGCTGAGATCAGGACCCCAGTGGGTGTGGGGCGGGCGCCCACCTATGGCCATAGTATTTTAGACCCATACGCGTGGGGGCGATACCACGGCCCATCCGGTTCGATCACCCGAATGGTTGTACCTCGCCGAGGCAGGAGTAGCCTGGTTTGTAGGTTGAGCTAGAGATTGGATCTCGCTCTATATTATATCTTTATCTTCCTAATTCCCTGACTAGTGTTACATCATGGATATAGATAGATAAACATGTATGATATCATATTAGACATATTTGGATAATGCACGATGCATATATGAATGCATAATGGTATTATAGTGTGCATAGTGGACTTTATGTATTTAGAATGCTATAGTGAAAGAGATATGAACTATGTAGTTTGTTCTCATAGTATACATGACATCTAATGAATATTATTGCATATTATTATAGCATGATATCTTTTGGACTGCATTAGTTGCATGTCAAAGCCCTCCGTGTCTGTTCTTATTGGAAACTAGGTTGGTATGGGACGACCTAGGACCCAATAAAGTTTGTTCTGCTCTAATCGTTGCATTTGTTGCATGTAGCAGATAGAATTGAAACAATCAGGGTAATGCATTAGAAGCCCTAAATGGTGCATTCTGTTATTTCACCTCACTGAGTCTGGGCTCATCCCTTTTTTCTTTCTTTGGCCTCTCCCAGATATTCCAGGTACTAGCGGGAGCTGACAGGATATAGCACTGAGTTTTGATATAGCACGTCGACGGTAGATCCGTGTACTCATAGTTTATTTTGGCATATAGATGGCTCTGTTATTTCCTTAAGATATGTATTTCTCTTATATCTTTTTGGCTTTGTATTTGATTTGTAAATTGAAGTTTTGGATATGTAATAGGTGTTGGTGGCTACCGGTAGCCCATAGATATTTTATTTGGTTGGTTTGGTATTGAAAGTATTTGTTTGCTTTTGCTTTGTTTTATTGTTATCAAATAATTTATTGTGGTACAGGTTTCCCTTGAAATTATAGGGAAGGTTCTGCCGAAATTTTATTTATTTGAAAATGTTTGGTGAACCGTTGATGATGTTTTTGGGTCAGGCTTACTAGACTGGATCCAGTTTGGATGTTATCTAGACAGGTCTAGTCTAGGTCGGTCGCGGTCGGGTTGGGTCGTGACATCATTATTCTCTGCAGTTTGAAAGATATGATCCTCACACCCAACATCAACGAACATGCTTCTATTCACATCTTGTATCATTTCAAATAACTGATCATCGTCATTATCACTCTCTATTTCATTTATCTGAACTGCACTAGTCTCTTAAATTCTCATCCGACGATCTATTATAGGAAATAATTCTCCATTTTCACTAAGAGTTGTATACCATCCCATGATTCCTTTTGTTACTAAGTGTATTTCAATCACTTCCCAGGTTTGCCGATACACATTTAAACAAAATTTGCATGGGCATCGAATTCTCTCCATATTCTCGAAATGTCCGTGAGCAAACTTCATAAATTGCTCAACTCCATTGATATATTCTTTGCTCACTCTATTTTTAATTCTCATCCAACTTTTATCCATTCCTACAACAAACTATATAAATAAACTTGTTACAATTAGATAAAATATTAGTATAATCCTTATAATCTTTTATCTCGTACAATTACTACAACTACTTATTTATAATCTATTAAATTAATTTATAAGAAATTCTAATATTGTTTATAAATTTGAATCAATTTGACATCCAAATTGAAGTTCATAACAAATACATAACATTAATAACAAGTACATAACAAGTTCATAATTTAACATTCAAATTGAAGTTCATAACATTAACTTGTAGGCATCACACTTGAAGTTCATATTTTAATTCGAATTATGTTTACTATTTCCTGGGAAAGCACTCTTATACCCAACTTAAAGACATTCAATCAACCATTAAAAGAGGCAACATTCACAATTTAACATTCAAATTCAGAAGCAATTCTAATGTTTATCTATAAATCAACAAAATCACAAAAAAATACAATTGAATAAACAAAGACTCATCTGAGTGAACCTGGCCAGAGTAAACAGCGAGCAAACGACGAACGGAGGCAATGGCAAGTAAACAGTCCACTGCCGGCGAGTGTCCGAGCTAACAGAGGATGAACAGTGAACTAACGACTGGGAGCAGTGAGCTAAAGGTCGGCAGAACAATTTGCAGTGGATGTCGGAGTGAACCTGGCCGGTAGAATGAACAATTCGACGGAGCTAGCCGACGGAACGAACAAATCGAGGGAGCTAGCCGGTGGAGAGGAAAGAAAGCTTGCTGGTGGAGAGGAAAGGAAGCCGTCTGGTGGAGATCTGCCCGGTGAGCAAACGGAAGGGTGGCTGGAGAAGATCGCTGGCGGAGTGGCGAGTGAACGCAAGAAAACATAGAATTCGAGTGGGAGAAGACAAGAAACACTCGGGACTGCTCGAACGGGTTGCGTTCGAGATTGCATTCCAAACGTTTGAGATCTTTTTATTATATATTTTTATTATTTTTTTAAAAATAAAAAAATAGAGATTATTTTTTAAAAAAATAAAAATAGAGATTATTTTTTTAAAAAAATAAAAATATCCTATATTTAAGAAAAATTCTATTTTATAAGCAATCCCAAATGCACCCAAGTCTACAAAAAACAATAACGACTAAACAAGCAGTAGTCACTATAGATAATAGCGGCTAATAAAAACACTAGTCGTTTATTATAAAACAATAATGACTAACAAATACTTTAGTCATTATTAATGATAACCACGACTACGATGGTAAGTCCCTATTAATAAAACAGAACTTTAGGATGATATTGTAATTTTTTATTTCTCAAAATTTTATCTATAACTAAATTAAGTAAAATTTGTACCGTTAGATATGATCTAGAGTTTTGCTATATCATATAAAAAAATTAAATTGTTTACAGAATTTGATTATTCCATATTAAAAGATAATTAGTGGACATGTGAGATTCGATAATCTTAAGACATAAATAGAAGCACTAAATTATATTCGAATTTGACAAAATTTGTGCGAATAATAATATTGGACATATCTAACGGGTTGGATCATCTATTTAATATTTGAAATATTGTAACTTAAGTGAATAAACTAGCAACAATATGAGTGCAAGTTAACGATCATAACAGTTCAACTCCTACATTGCCTAAATCACGTAAACTCGTTCGTTGCATATTCAAACACAAGATCTAAACCGTTAAATATATTTTCAACAAGCACATTATCCTTCAAGCAAATTTCATAAAATTTTTATATAATCTAATACTCGTTCCTTACCACCAAATTAATAAATCTAATACATTCATTAAATGTTTATTGCGATTGGACATAAGCAACAATGTATATGATCTAAAATTTTGACAGTATCAAATATTAAGAATGTAGATTACATCAAATAGTTTTGATTTGTATAAAACAAACCATAACAATTATTATCAAATTAAATATAATTTACAATACTACCAACTAACAGAGACCATACTCGCTATTAATAGCCATTAGCGTGTGGTTATTCTGGTTAGTCGCTATTACTTTAAATACAGTAGCGACAGAGGGTGGAAACAAGTTGTTGTTAAAAGTAACTGTGACTAAAAACTGTACTAGGCGCTCATATGTTCCATTTTTTTATTTTTTTAAAAATTCATTTATAAGTTGTTTGAGTAAAATTTGTATCGTTTGATATGATCTCAAGTTTTGATATATCATATAAAAATAAAATTAGATTATTTACATAATACGTTTTTTGTATATTAAAAGATAAATAATGGACGAGTGAGATTTAACAATTTTAAGGCATATGTCGGTGCACTAAATAATATCAGAATTTGACAAAATTTTGCATGAATAATACTATTATAGTACAGGAAATATTTAACTGTTTGGATCATCTATTTAACATTTGCAATTGTGTAACTTAAGTGAATAACCTAGCAACAACATGAGTGTAAGTTAGCAATTCATAACACTTATACTCCTACGTTGCCTAAATCACATAAACTCATTTGTTGCATATTTCAAATAGAAGATCTAAACCGTTAAATACAATTCAAACAAGCAAATTATCCTTCGAGCAAATTTTCATAAAATTTGGATATAGTCTAATGCTCCAATGCATATCAATATATCAACAAGTCTTATACGTCCTTAAATATTTATTGTGATTGAACATAAATAACTATAATATGATCTAAAATTTTCTCAAAAGGATATATTAAAAATGTAGATTACATCAAATGGTTTAGATACAATAATGGCGACTAGAGGGTGAACTAGTCGCCACTATAAATCCAATAGCTCATTGATTACTATATTACTCGCCATTAATTGAAAGCAATAGCGACTAACATAGCTCGCGTCGCTATTACTAACATAGTGGCGACCGTGAGTCAAATGAGTCGCAGTTGTGACAACAATAGTGACTAATTATTTCTCCGATCATGTTTGCTTGTATATTAGGGAATCCGTGCATACTTTAGTCGCTATTGTTTTAATTAATAGTGACTGGTGGTTAGTTAGTCGCCACTAATCTGGGTGGCGACTGTTTTTGCTTAGTCGTTGTAGAGCTAATCATAAAAGTGGTTTTTCTGGTAGTGGAAGCCTTCATCTCTTCCAGGTTTGTTTTAGAGTTTATTACATTTTTCTTGCGATTGTTCCAACTTGTTGTGTGTATGGCTTAAGTCAAGTGCTATTTCAGCAAATCTTTGATTTTGGAGCTTCAATAGTATCATTGAATCTTGGATGAGTTTCAGCAAGTCTTCGTTTAGTCCCTTTTCTTGAAGGATTTGTTTGGGATCAAAAGACAGTAAACATTTTTCGCATTTTGATTCCTGAGATCCGATTCTCTATTAGATATTAATTAATTGTAGCAACAAATGAAGACACTTCACATCGGCTATCAAAAATCTCAATGTACATACTATAATTTTCATGTTTCTTCAAGATCTCCTTGTTATTGTTCTCCAACGATGAAATCTTATTTCATTTTACTTAAGAAGCTTGTGATGAGAATTTTCAATGGCTTCGCAGTGATGCTGTGAAGATGAAGTGAAATACTTACCTGCTAACGGTGAAGATGTTGAAGAAGATATTGTTGTTGCTTACTGACAACAAAGTTCGTGTAGTGAGACCTTTCAACTATAGAACACCTTTGAAAGTAGTACCCATGCAAATAACTCATGAGAAAAGAAGTGGTTGTCATTGCGATGATTATATGTAATGTATACAATGAACTATTGTATGAAATGGATATCATTTACAATTCGATCTATACACAATTGTTATGTACAATGAAATATTATTTACAATTTTGGATGTGAAAGTCTCTTTCAGCTTCCACAGCAACCCTTCCATGAAGGGTCTACAATAATGCACGAACTGTATCACATGTTTTGCTTGTGAACTAAACAAAATTACCAAATCAAGGAAAGTGCATTGTACAGCACAAAAATTATCTTCTAACTGATGGAACTCTAAGAAGAGATAGGAACTCTGAGAAGCGATAAGACTACTAACCTAGAATTTTCACATTTCAATAAGTTCATACAGTATACAAGGCATTCCTTGATACCATAAAGCACAGCTAAAATGAGCTAAGTGGAGAAGTCAAATATAGGGGGGATAGCGACACAGCCGCCATAATGCGTTGTGCGGATGTGTCTCACACATAGTCGTCTAATCCAGCATCCAACAGCTCTTGTAGATGCAATCGACATTTGTCCTACAGGGCCACATGAAGCCAGTCATCCTCTCATGCACCCAAGGATGTCAAAATGAGAATTTTAGGTATGATAGTTTCATCTAAATAGGATAGTAAAATTGAGTTTTAAAAATATGATCGTAAGATTTTACGCACTCATAAATTTTACAATTTTTTTTTAAATACCATTCTATGGCTTTAGTACCATTAAAGTTATAAAAATTTATTTATAACTTTTTAAAATATTTACAAAATTTTAAATAAATTCTTTTAAATTTAATAAAAAAATCCTTTTGTATTTTTTAGAAAATATCTCAAAATTATATTTTTCAAACACTTTCTAAAATTCTATAGAAAACTTCCTAAAATTTTGTAAAGAAACTCCCTAAAATTCAGTTAATTACAAAATTCATTCAAAAGTAAAATCGTATAAAATTGTAAAAGATTGGGATCTGACTGGATTTTAAGATTTAATCGAAATTTTGATAACCTTGCTTGCGCCCTTTTGCACATCTAGGCCTTTGTAGAGCAAACGCATCTTCTTAGTTTAAAAATTCACTTTTGTAACTTAGGTGCGAAGATGAGCCAGGCATGTCTGTTCGGAAAAAAAAGACTTTCTGACTTCTTTGAATTTGAAATAGTGCTAACACTTGCTCTAAAATTTATTGAAACTAAGCTTTATTCCTAAATCATCTCAACCTTGGAACAATTTTTCTCCTCCTGTAACTATTTCATAATTAATTTTTTTATTTTGATAATTCGCTTGCTTCTACCACAACCTCAATCGATCGACCTATACTTAGAATTTTACAACACTCACGACATAAGATGAAAGAAAATCACAACAAAAGGTATTCCCTTTTCTTCTACGAACTTAATAAATGTCATCACCGCGATACCACTATGCTTGGTAACTCAATCCCCATACATATAGGCCTTGATATCAGTCCTTGATCCTTCGCAAGTTAATTATCAGTAGTAATATTGGTAGAAGCCACTAAATCATTATCTTGAATTCTATTCTGAGCACAATTTCGTTAGTTCCCATTATGTCGTAAGACTGATGGTCGCACGATTTCACTTAATGCGGTCAATACAATGAGATCCATAACACGATATTGAATCACTCGATAATGGAGTTATAAATTAGGTTATGATTGTTGCATTGTGATTGATATCTCAGTTCAACAATTATTGAAACAAGTACATCGTGTGTAGCCATGTCGGGTCGTGCTCAACACAAGAAATTTGTTCACAACACAAGTCAAACTCCAATTATTTGTTAACTGAGTTATAAAGTATGTAATAGATTGTCTCATTGTGTTTGATATATCAGTTCAAGGTTGGTCGAGACATGTTTATTGCGTGCGACCCTGTACGACTGCGTGCAACATAGGACATTCGTCCGCAACAAATCGAACTTTAAATAGTCGTTTACTGAGTTATAAAGTAGGACATAAATGTTGCATTATGATCGATTCTAGGTTCAACGCATTGGAAACCACGTGGCAAACACGTCTCGTTGAATATAAAGGAAACTGTATAAAATTTTTCAATTTGAAACATACCCATCACTACTTACAAATTTCTTAAACCACTCAACCACTATTCCAAAATCATGTTGCAACTCCAAAATGATATCTATCCTACCTTAAAAAGTGTTCCTATTTTTTTCAACCAATTTTCTATTTTCCTCTTGCTGTCGGTGTAGTGTTCGATAGACTTTCCGCAAGCAATTCTATCCTTGCCACAGTTGATTTCCTCACTTTCGACAATGATGTCAACCAATGTCCATTCCGATTGGAAGACGAATTCACCAATAACTCTCCTACAATCGACCTACAATTTTTTGTCTAACTCTTGCTCTATGGCTCGGATGAAGTATTTCATTCTTTATCTAAACTTTATAAATTTTCTCACCGTGCGCGATGCCTCTAATAGGGATATGTGTGGAACATGAACTCAAGAGGGTGGGTAAATTGAGTTATGGCAAAATAAAAATCAAACGCTCTACTGTTTTGAAGATAGTCACTGAATAATAAAATCAAACTCAGTCGATCAGAAGATTACTGACTAGTGATAGAATGTTAACTAAACCTCACGCTAAAGTTGTTAGCACAATATATTTAAATAAAATAAACACAAGTGCTAAGAGATGCAAACCTTAGCAATGATTGCCAAATATGCGTTATCATCAAATAGGATTTCCAACAACCTCCCCCTTTTCGATGATGACAAAATATTTAGAGAAGTATTTGCTAGCGTAAAATAGAACAAGTTCATAGCTTAGCTTCATAGGTTGGCACAAAAATTTCTCCCCCTTACTTTATGCTGCATCCAACGATAACGATCAAATTCTCCTCCTTTCTATGTGTGATTTTCTTCCTCTATGTATGTGCTTTCACTGCATAATAATTCTCACAAAAATTTATCCCCCTTTCTGTCATATCAAAAAGGTTTGGGATCTCGTCAAAAGCAACATACACATGTACAAGGAAAGCTATCATTCACATATCCAACGTCTAACGACATCCATAATACAAATTACAAACAATAATAGGTCGGTCCAAGATTAAGAGCACAACATCCATTCTTTTAATATCAACAAAGTACATCAAGGTACGAAACAAGTTGCTGCAAGCTAAGCCTAAATTGGGCAGCAGCACAAAATATAAAACAGAAATGCAACAACCACAAAACAGGAAACGAATACCATCCAAAGGGGGAGGTGTGGTTAGGATAAGGTAGGTTTAGGCTTTCTACATTCGGAAGTTCAAGTAGAACTGGTGAATGAGGGTTGGAGGATTTGCAAATCATCTTGGATCCTTTAGCCAATCCTTGAAAATTTTCATCCATCAACTTGCTAAACTGTTCAACCAAACCCTTAAGCTTTTCTTCATTCCTTTGGTCTAGCTCCTTTATCCTTGCACGTAATCCATTAAAAGTATCTTGAGCACTGTCCTCAAGAGTCCAAAGTCTCATCCATACTTTTGTTAGCTCATTCTTGAGGTCCTTCAAGTGATCAAAGGGTGCCCATACCATGTGAGGTGCTACAGCTGGTTGTCCACTTATTGTATATGCTGGCTAACTTGATGCTTGCTGTCCAGTAGGTATGTCATGCTGTCCAAGTGTCTCTGGTTGCTACTCTGATGCTGCTGGTGCCTCTTCTTGCACGTTCATAAAAATTCTCATCAATTTTCTCATCAGCTCCATATAGTTCCTTGATAAACTTCAAATCCAGGATAACTAAATTACTTTTCACTAAATCATTATATCTCTCCAAAGCCACACCCTTCTTGTGTCAAATTTTCGTAACGATGTGTGCATACGAGAAATGTTTGTTTCTACATTAAGCAACACTTGCAACATGTCAGTGATAGGCGTTCAATCAATCTCGAAAGTACATATGAGTAAAACTGGAAATGTCATTCCGGCCGCCTCTCCTTGAAACCAAGGCATGGCTGATGATGCGTAGGAGCACAAGAGGTAACAAGGGCAAGTGTGCAGAAAACTGAATCTCTTCAAGTGTGACATAGGGCACGTTTGGATGTGCTTTTTTTCAGCTTTTGGTTGAAAAAAAGCACAAAATAGTAAAATCTATGTTTGACAATTACAGCTTTTCGTCAAAATAAGCTGCTTATTTGCTTTAGAAAGAAAAGCATCAAACACGATGCTTTTCAGAAAAGCAGCACAGGAGCTTCTTTTCTCAGGGACGTGAAAAGACAATTCGCTCCTAAGTTCACAAAATTACACTATTATATATATCTCTTATCCTAGCCATTTCTCTGCGCTGAGCCATTCGCTCACCCATTCCTCTCTCTCTCCCTCCACTCTGCTCTCATCCTCCCCGCCGCGATTTCGCTCTTCTCTCCGCCGCGATTTCTTCCTCCCCGCGCAATTGTGTCTTCCCTGATGCCGATCCTCACTCCCTTCGGTCTTTCGCAGACTTCTGCCCCTCTTAGCCAAACATGCCCTAATTTGTTTTTTTTTTCTCAATCCTCATCGCGTTCGTGCTGGTTTGCCTGTGCTCGAGTTCGATCTCCTCTACACTTAGAACTCCAAATCCACTGCTGCTCCGCTGGCTCAGCTACTACTCTGCTTGCTACTTGACTGCTGCCGCTGCTCTACTGCACTGTTGGTCGCATCCGATCGATCAATTCATTGCTCTACTGCACTGCGCACGGTGCTTCACTGGTATGCTTGGCTGCTACTTGCAGAAGCATTATTTACGTTACATGTATATTTTTTATTGTCCTAAGATTAGAAAGACAAACAATAGTTAGTTATTCCTAACAAATTACTGTTAGATCAAAAGATTCACCAGTATATAAACAAGAAATTCTTGGGGGAAAAAAGTTTCGAAAGATTCCTGCTTGCAAGCATGTGTTAGTGAGCTCTCTCTATTCTCTCTCTCTCTGTACAGAGTTTTTCTGAGGAGAGTTTCAGTCACTGTTGCTGAGAATGAAGGAGCTGTGTTGTGATCTCAAGGTTCACATCAATTGCGAACACACATTCTTCATCAACCAGGTAACGCACGCATTCCATGCAATCTCATCAATCTTTCAGGATTCTTTCAATCAAACTTCTACTCTATGAATTATATCAGTAGAACTCAATGGGTTAAATATCAAAATCTAATCTTTCGCTCTCGATTTCTCCATTTTCGGCAAAAATTGTTGTGTTCATATTCAGGGATGTTTAGAAGATTGGTGAAGCAAGAGTTGAAGAAGAAGAAGACGACGAAAACTCAATTAAAAGATTCTGGATTGAATATTACAGATTTCCCAGGCGGAGCTAAAGCGTTTGAGCTCGCCCTGAAATTTTGTTACGGCGGCAGCAGAATGAATATTAGTCCGGCTAACGTTGCACTGCTTCACAGCGCTGCAATCTTCTTGGAGATGAATGCAAATGTTTCAGCTTGCAATCTCTTCACTCAAGCTGAGACCTTTATGGATGGTCTGTTCTATTGGACATGGGAAGAAATCATCATCACTCTCCAATTGTGTGAACTTGTTCTCACCGTCGTTGATATCTCCGGCTTGCTTAACAAGCTTATCTCCACTCTTCTTGGAAAAATTTCAGCAAACTCAGATGTGCAGTTGAATTCTGCAACACCTTTTTCCATCATCGTCGTCTTCTTCTTCATCACAGGATACGTTTGGATCCGGAATCAGATTCGATAAGAAGGCCGGAGATAACGAAGCATTGCTTCACTAGAGAATGGTGGTTTGATGATCTTGCTTCGCTTTCTCCGACAATTATTGAGAAAATCTTGAAGGCATTAGGAAACTACGGGGATTATAATAAGAACCTCGTTCTCACTAGGTTTTTGTTGCATTACCTCAAAACAGCTGCATAAAGGCAAGGGTCATTGAAGTACAAGTACAAGGTTAAGTTCAGCGGTCGATTGCTATCCTTTATCCATCTTAGGAAGTATCTATATCAACAGCTTTGGTCATTATTGGGATCTTTTAGTCTATAAAGACTGAATTATGATGCTTCAACCTCCTACTGATAAACTTACAATGCCTCGGCTCTAATGATGTGGTGCAAGTGAAATAATGGGCTAAGTGGCCCTTAGAAACTTCTTTTTCTAGATGCCAGTTTTCTGTATGCAATGGAACTCTGATGCTTAAAATTTGCTTATCTTTATCTTTCCTTCTTTTGAATATTTTGAATTCAATATTACTTGCAAAATTTTGCTTCTCATTCTAACTTTTGTAGCTAAAATACTTCCTGTTGTTAATAAATATTAATATATATATTAATAGGTTAAAATATTAATATATAAAACATTAAATAACAGGTATTATAAAATATGTTATAAAAATCAAATTTCAAAAGATTAAATAATATATGAAAATAAATTAAAAAATTTTAAAATACATTATTTATTATATACCTAAAGATATTTCAGTTATTATATATTTTATTCACTTATAAGTATAAGTTTAGCCAAACATATCTTTAATTTTCTTTTACGAAAAAACTATAAATAGTAAAATTTATCCAAACAAAATTTTAAAAAAAAACAACTTTCTAATCAAAAGTTCAACAGCCGCTTTTCTCAGCAAAAATATATAAACAGTAGCTTTCGCCTAAAAGCTCTAAATTTAAAACTTAACGAAACATACCCATAATCCGTGTCAAGTGCCCACTTGCCACTAGACCATCACTAAATCCACATAGTAGTGCCCACCTGCCACTAGACCATCACTAATCCACATAGTAGGGCACCCTCAAGAGCAAAGACAAGTTTCTCAAGTTGATGTTCATCTCTATGCCATAAACCATGGTGGAGAAACCGGAGAAGGTGTCGGGTTGGAGATTTTCATGAATAGAAAGTGCACATGCATTGAAATCTTTATTTGAAAATGATAGAAAGTGTACATTAAATGACCATATAATACAAGTGAACAGTATGTATATATGAATATAAATTTTGAAAATATGTAATTAACTTACAGATTTAGTTATGATGATACTTGAATCATCAATCAGTTGTACAATGATAATACATTAATTTTCTGTAGATAACCTGCTTAGAAAAAACATCCAAAACATTCTCATAGTAAACACCTAACTGGCCACTGCATCAAGGCCCTCCAGTTAACCAGCCAACTGGGTCCTTCTTGCTGTGTCTTGTTTGGAAGAAGAGGTCGAACATCCTATAAAGGCAATCACTCATAATCAGCAATAAACTTCACCTTGCTACAAAATTAATCTGTTTGTAATAAAAATCAGGGAAAGATCTAAGACGATATTCCATCATCCTGTGTTTCATCGGTACTTCCTAGACTACTTCCCTAACAAAAGAACTCAAAACCATGTACCTAAATGGCCAGATAGACTAACCCATGTAGCACTAATATTTAATATTGATTTTCATTGTAATACACTTCAAATCCGATCTACACTCAACCGTACAGCTCCGTATGATGATAGATTTATATGAATATCACAAATTACAACAAACTGAGGTAACAAATGCCAACAGCATCCTTGTTGGTTTTGTGGGGGACAGCTTATCAATCGCCAAAATGCCTTGTCATGTTACTAGCTTATAGATTCATGTAAAAACAACCAAAAGCTCCCCCCATAATAATATATAAATTGCAAAACCAACATCTCCTCCTACTAGAGAAAACATCACAAAACATTATATAGAAGAAAATCTATATATGAAACAGAGAACAAACAGAAGAAAATCAACCGCACATATAATTTGTCACTCTCACGAAAGAAAAATGTGCCTAACTGTAACTATGAAAACTATAATGGTAGTAAAAATTCATTTCATCAAACTAAGAAACTATCAATATAATTTTACTGATAAACAAAATAGGTCAAGAACAAATTACCCATAAATAGTTCTCCAGAAAATCTTAGCAGGAGACTGAAAATGGATCGGTCTATGCAACGGTTTGGTGCTCATTCGATTGTGGTGAAATCTTAGAAACATCATCTTCTGTCTAACGAGTCCAAAACACAAAGTCTGCCAAAATAAATTCAGTAAACTTTGAAACCAAACTTTCAGTAAACTTTGAAAATACAAAGTCAGCAAAAATAAACTAATTAACACAAAATCAATAACAAATCAACTAAAAATTAAATAAAAAACAAACCTCCAAAGCAAGGTACTCAAGAACAGCGGCAAGATAAATTGAAGCACCTCTACTACTAGGTACTGCAGCCTTGCTTTTAGAAGATCTTGACACTGGTTTAAAGGCAATTGTCATCTTCGTATGGCCACTCTTCAATACCGCCGTCGTCAAAATCGAAACCCTAGATTGAATCAAATTCGAACGAAAAATTACAAGGCATATGGAATTGGTCAGAGGTAGATAGAAGGAAGCCCGACGAATAAATAGCTAGGTACGATCGGCGCTGAGGACGGAGAGATCGAACAAAAAATTGAGGGGGGTGGGTGTGGAGTGGCTGCAAACGAAAACCCTCAGGAAAGGGGGAGCAGAGAAATGAGAGATAAGGCAGTAGGTATAGTGTCCGAACAAAAAGCTGCGTGCGTTTTTTATTTTTAAAGCATCCAATCGACGCTTTTTCATTTCCACTGTTCAAAGGCACCTTTACTATTATGTACTTTTTTTTGAGGTAAAAGCTCAAAGAAAGCAATGTCAAACACCCCGATAGTCTTATTAGATATATCCTTATTAAGTCTAATTATGGAACTTCTCTAATTTTTAGTAAGGTTTATATTCTATATATATATATATAGATTGTATTAGAAGAGTTTGAAGTGATAATATTGAAATAGGCTTTTCATCATGGTACCTAAGAAAAAATCATGAATTTGTTCAAAGTCGTCAAGGAAATAACGATTGCGACGATTAGATTCTGATCATATCTATTCACTTTTTTAGTGAATAAATAGTTGCTCAGGTCAGAAACTTCGATAACATTGACCCGATCATATCCGGTGGCTGGATTTGAAATCTACTACAGAAAAACTTTTGCGTACTCTGCCGTTACCTCCTAGGTTTTCTATTGCAGCCGCTACTACCACCTAAATTTTCGGTTGCTGCTGGCAGCATCTGCCGTTGCCATCTCCACCTCTACCATCATCATTTCATCATCTTATCGCCTGCCCCATTGCTAGGTCCATTGTCATCTCGCTGCTGGTTTGATTTAATTTGACTCCCTCGTTCTCATTGTCGCCGCCACCGACTCCATCATTTGATCATATCTATTGAGAGATTGACTTTGCCATCGCTTTTGTCGTGCTAGATCTACCTAACTTGTCAGCTCGGCCGATCAACAACTAGAAGCAAACCAGCCAATCTAAGAGAGTTGGCCTAGCCAGTCCGACTCCAACAGGTCTAGTTGAACCGACTCGACCAAACCGATCCAACATATATGACCCGACAGACTCAGCCCAAGCCTGCCCAATATACCCAAACCCACCCCGCTTGCCTAGGCAGAAAAAGAAAATATATTGTTGATGTCATTTGAAGGTTCAACAATAATAAAGATATATAGTCATTGTGGTAAGATTGACCATAATCTTAGTTTGTGCTTCAATTTATTTGAATATCTTGATTGGTGAGAGAAGCTAAAGTTGAAACTAAGCTCTATACAAAAGCACATTTAACTTTAGGTAATCAAAACTGTACTCTAAATGCTTGTTCAGATTCGAAAATAACACGATAAAGTTTAGATTCTGGAGCTACAAACCATATGACATTTTATCCAAAGAATATTCACACTGCAACAACTTTAATTAGACATAATGTGACATATGTCAGTGGAGACACTTATTCAATAATAGGTGTAGGATAGGTGCTGACACCAATTGTATGTTTACATGATTGCTTGCTTTTTTCATCATTATGAAGTAACTTGTTACCCATTGTACAAACCACTAAATAATTGAATTGCATTATTGTATTTTAACCACATTTTTTGTTAAGATATTCAAACATAGAAGACTATTGGGCGTGGGACTAAGAGAGAAGGCATACATAATGATGTCAATTCCGAAAGAATTCATAGTGTTTTGGATTTGAAACTGAAAAGAAAATAACGTTTTGCTTTGGCATCAACAATTATGTCATATTTCTTTTAGCTATTTATGTCATTTACTATTGTTTCAATTTTTGAACTTAAAAGAGTCTAAATTTCAGTGTGAAGCTTGCATTCTTGCTAAGATCACCAAGTGCTTTTTATGTTGGGAAGAAATGAACAGCTCCATTTGAAATGTTATATTCGGATGTCTAGGGCCATTCTCTTGTTATGATACTCACTAGCATTAGATGACTTCTTGACGTTTGTGGATAATTGTATTGGTACGACATGGTTATATGTTATGAGGACTAAGAGTGAAATCCCAAATTTTATTAGGTTTGATAAGATGGTGCAGATTCAGTTGTTCTTCCTATTTGACTATTACACTCTGATGATGGAGAAGAATACATTAACACATTGTTTGCAAATTATCTTTAAGAATAAGATATTATTGATAAAACTAATTGTCCTAAACACCTGAACAAAATGATATGGTTGAATGAAAGAATCGATATAGTTTAGAGACTACTAATGCTTTATTGGTTGGGTTTAATGTTCTAAAATATTATTGAAAGAAGTTGTTCAATTTGCAATATATGTGATTAATCGCATGCCATCTAAGCTTTTAACTTTAAAACTCCTCCGGAAGTCTTATCTATATATGTTATTATACCTTATATTCTCTCACTTTCATCTCGGATTTTTGGATATATTATGTTAATACATATGTATATAAAAAATTAGATCCATGGCTTTGTAATGTGTATTTTTTGGTTATGATCCTTATTAGAAATGTTACTGTTACCATCTTGCATTTCATCGTACTTTTTTTACTATAAGCATGACATTTCTTGAATCAAAAATATACATTAAAAGTCTTGAATCCCATTTCATCTTCGTGAGAAAATAGAGGTTATTGAAGATCTGAATTGGTTTACTATTGAATTTGATGAAAACTTAACATACTCTCAAGATAGCCAGAAACAATCTCACAATGAAGACACTTAGAGACATTCCAAAATCTATGAGTTAGTTTGGGAGGAGATCGGTGCTACTAAACAAATGCCAAAGAAATAGAACACGTAAAAGAATTGATAATGTGGAAGAAAGTTCCTCTCTTTTACCCTACATACCCACTTAAACTTCTGAAGATATTTATGAAGTAAGTTCTGAAACTCACAACAATATTTTAAATAATTCTTATACTTTGAATAGTGGTTACCAGTTGCCACATAAAGGATATTATAGAAAACCTCTAAAGAGATATTTACTATAAAAAAAAAACTTCCAGATATCTTATTACTAAGCATATGTCTTTTCATAGACTGTCACTGTGATATAAGGTCCTATTTGGTTGTGACTTTTTTAGACTTTAAGCTCAACGAAAGCATATTATAGTGAAGTCGTTTGAATACGCCTGCTTAGGACTTATTTGAACATGCTGAAAATTTTGAACTTTTAAAATAAAGTGCTTTATAATGCTTTTAGCAGCTATGAAGTTTTTACTTAAAAAATAGCTTTATGCTGAAAAGCGTTTGGATAAATTTTTACTGTATTGCGATGTTTGATACTTAAAGCTGAAGTAGGTGTTTGGCTAAGCTTATATTTATTTCTAAAGAAGATATCTAATAATTGGAATGGCCTTACATATACAATAATTGATATATTATAGATTTCAAAATTCTTTTTCTTATATTATTGTAGTTTTAAATTTTTAATTTCTTATAGCATAATAAATTTAGTATTTTATTTATTAATATTTATAAATTTAGTAGTAAATATATTATTATTATGAATTATAATTAATATTGAATAATTATTTAAACATTTTTATTAATATTTTGATGTTTATATATAATAATTAAATTTATAATTTGTGAGGAATGGATACATATATATTGTTTCTAAAATTATACAATCTTACATTAACAAATTTCAAACAACATTTCCAAAAAGTCATGGTACATCATCGATACTAGTAGTAGTAGTGGATAAAACATCAAAAAACAAAATGAACATCAGGAATTTTAGGAGGATTAAGATTGTTGAGTGTGTGGTAAGCTGGCTGCCAAGTGGGAAAAGATTGTCGTCTTTTTCTTTACCAATCTTTTGTAACAAACATACCTTATACATAAAAAAGTTATGAAAAATTATCACTAATGATTGACTCATTTTCAATTTTTCTGCAGCTTGCTATTACCCTCCTATGAGGTTAAAGAACAAATCAAACATAAAGGTATACATAGATATAAATACACTATACGTGAGCTTATTCCATACATTAATTATTTAAACAACTTTAGTACTGAATAAGAGATTACTATTGATAATTTATATCTTAATATTTACATTGACAGATCAAGTTACATTATTAACAAATATTTTCACAAATATTTGATGATGAACTGCAGCAAGAAAGCACCAATCAACCCCCTAACTACGATAGGTTCCTGACAACATAAGCATCGAGTCACCCAAAGTTGCTCAGCTTCTCCACTGATGGAATTCCCATCCACATGTCTAGTATAAAGTTCCTGAAAAGAGCACACTAATCATAAGTATAGTTCATAATCAATCTCAAAACTCACAAGAGATTTTCACATATAAACATAAGCTACCCAGTAAGCAACATCCCAATGGGTGTCAATAAGCCATGGCATACATCATCATTAAATCATCATACATACATCATATGCTTAATAGTATAAAACTCGTCAACTCAATTGAAATTTGAATTCCACAAAATTCAATTTATACAAAACTAAGGTCTATATTTCTTATAGATTTGAAATAGTATAAAACTCATCAATTCAATTTATTGAAATTTGAATTGTGATAATAGGATTCAATTTCTCAGAAATTAGAAAAGTAGGAAACAAATTAAACAATACAAGCAGTTACAATTTGCAAAGCAGCTAAACTTCCAGAAATAAGTTCATCCTACAAAAATAGTAATACTTACTGAGTGTGGTGACATTTCAGTTAGGAAAGTCATCTTTAAATAGCAAAACCATGCTATAAGCAAATGAGCTACTACAAGCTGAATGACACAATAGTTATCAAATCTAAAGCACAACCAGCCAAATGAATTGTTACTAGTTTATCTAGTGCAAAAGCACCTATAGAGGTAAATAATTCCCCTATTATGTCTATTCTTATGCCTCAATATGACGGCCTAATCAAATTCCTTAATACGTCACAGTACCCTAACATATTTACAACAGTAGCAACAAAAACATAAACTGAAGCAATAAGGACACTGTAGATTTTTAAGAAATCGATAGTGAATAATAAGAAATAATAGCATTACCAGTAGAAATTATTCAACAAAAACACCACCAACAAAATCAGCAAAACAGTAAACATGAAGGAATTTCTTTGTCTAATATAACAATAATGATGAATAGCAATAGCATAACAAGCATCACTTCCATTAACATTGACGATTTCATTAGGAATGAATGGGACAATTGGGAATTTGAATACTTATGATTGGGAAATTGAGCGGTACGTGACGAGTTATCTTCTCTTCCTCAAGCGTCATACAAACAACCGAGCTACTACTGATGTTGCCAACTCTCCACCTCAACCGTTTCATGTGCAGCAAACCCGAAAGCTACCACCAACTCTCAAGCAAACAGCTCCAGTGGCAGCGTTGGAGGAATTTGAACGTCGTTCAACAACAACAATCGGATGGAAAGCTGAGATGCAACACGGCAGCGCTGCAGAAGCAAGCATCTCCTTGGTTTCCTCTGAATCACTGCAATAATAGAAATAGATTTATTAGACTAAAAGCAAAACAAAAGATTGAAATGAATTTGATTCAATCTCTAGTTTAGAATTTTAGGATTATTTTTTCTTGGGGTTCTCCTAGTGGTGAGAGGTAGATAGGCGCTATATTGATGACTAGTCAGCAACTAGTTCAGACCTTCTAAACAAAGTCCGAGTTGACAAAATCGCACTAATAAGAGTTCGATCGATTTAGGGTTTGCGGTTGACGCACTGATAAGCTAGATTTTACCAAATTGACGGTAGTAAGATGAACAACATTGAATGAAGGATGCCGGAGGAAAGAAAAATGATAGGATCAGCACTAGAATGGAGAGAACATCATTTCTAGAGAAAGGAGCGAAATCGCAAGAGCAAAGCGAACGGGTGAATCAACAAAGAAATGAGAGAAATATGAAGAAATAGATTCGGTTGGGAATATATATTTTGAAATTTTGCTAAATTACCTTGGGCAAAATGGACATAGTATAGACCCAGTCAAAAAAACCCCATGCAGCTTTTCTTGAAAAAACTCCGATTATAAACTTTTTATTTCTACTTTTCAAAGCTGCTTCACTGTTTTTTTTGTGCTTCAGCCAAACAGGGCCTAAAATACTTAATTCATATTGACTCATTCCAACATTTTATTTCTTATAGATTGCTAATGGTCATGATCAAGAATGAAGGGGCTTTCTAGGATGTTTCAGTCATCTGCAACGTCTAAGCACAAGAATGACGTTGTTATGTTTTTGGAATTCATAGCTGAAAAATGTCTTTTTTGTTTCAGTACTTTTATTCACCTTCGAGGTTGACGTCTGATGAATATGACTGGTTTGTACAGGATAAAAGAGTAACAACCTAGGTGTACTTCAAATACAAACTTGAATTTCTCCTGATTTCTTTCTGTTACTTGTCCTTTTGTCACAGACTTATGGATAAACGTGTAGATATTTTTATGCTTGTGATTCATATTTTGGCTCCTTTTCCCTTTGGTCTTATTAGCTCTTTTGTGTAATTTCTCCTCATTAGGTTAATGTTGAAGTATGTTTATCAAAAAAATTGTAGCTAGTTCCAGGCTCGGATAAAGGATTGCTGTAAGTTAACAATTAGCCTAAACTTTATCAATTCTAATAATATAAATCCTTTTTTAACCTGTGTTTTATCGAAGAAACTATTATAGGAAAACCAAAACTATGTACATTGATGGATTTGCTAGCTTACCTTATGTCTGTATCAATTGACATCTTAGGGGTCCTTTGAGATTGATTAAAATGAAAAACTTTCGTAAAATGTTTCTGTGTTGCACGCACATCAGCACACATCGCACTGTGGACCGTCGGATCTTGATTCGACCGTCTAGATTTACTCGCTCATTTTAGCGGATGTGTTAAGCACTATTGTCCGACCGTCCTACTTAACACATCCGACGGATCTTGATCGTTGACATTCGAGCTAACAGCCTATAAAATTCTCTTGTCCTCTTTGTTCTATACCTTTTACCATCATCAAATTCCACGTTCGCTACCACAATTTCTAATTCGTTCGTCGCGGCAGGACGTTCGATCACCGGCCGACGATCAAAAATCAGGTAACCTTAAACAGATTTTGCTACAGTATTGTAGTGATTTTTCAAACATTTAAAAATTTTTGATACACTTTAAAACAGGTGAATTGAGCTTACTACTGGAGAGCTCGAAGCAACATCCGTGTCCATGTGATTATGTTATCTGTAAGTGACATTTTTATGTTTGTTATTTCTTTTTCTTTTCATTGTTTTGCAATCGAAGATCGACTGGATTATGTTGCTTGCAGAGACGAAGTTTGGTGCCCGAGTGAACACAAAAGCATCGGGATATCTTCTCCTTCTTCTGTTTGTTTCTTTTTTTTCTTTTTTCTGTTTGATGAGCGTCGGAAATTTGCAACAGCTTCCTTGTAAATCTGTAATAGCTCTATGAATGTAATGAGGCTGTCATATTTTGTGAAGAAACATAAATGTATACTGTAACAGCTTGTGAGAGGAATGCATATGTGTTGTGAAAGTATTGTCATTGTAATGTTGTTATGCAAGAATGAATGTGAATGAATTCTGCTGTGCCTGTTCTTGTGTCGTGAATCCTGACTGTTGGTGAATGTTATGTGAACTGTTGAGAACTGATGTTGTGAATGCCAAGTAAACAATATATCCAGATAACCATAAATTTAGTATACAAAGTAAATACAATGTCCAGGTAAAATAAACTTTGTATACAATGCATTCAAAGTATTTAAAAAATTTTCACCAAGGGCAAATTTGCCATTTACATAGTTTTCTTCACTAGCAGGAGAAATGATCCCAGCATGGCAGAGTGTTGCTCTGTTCTTTGTTTCTCATTCTCTCTATTCTTTTTGTTTCCAGACAAACTCCATTGTTCTTTCTCTCTTTTTCATTATTATGCTTCTTTTTTTACCTATAGAATATGGCGTTTGGGGCTGCTTCTTCTTCTCTTCAAATGCCTTATTTAGGGATGACTTTTGAGAGTCTCGAGGCTACAAAATAACTTTATATAAATTATAGAAAAACATAAGGATTTGGTGTTGTTATTCGAAGTACTCATAAAAGAACTTCCAATTCAATTGAAGTGAGTGTTTATTAAATGACATGTGATGGTTTTGGTAATTATAGAGGTCATCAATCACATAAGATCGATGAGAGTTCCGAGAAAGAAGTAAAGAAGAGGAAAATTATAAGCATAGTGAAATACGGATGTCCTGCATCTATGAGGATAAAGCAAGAAGGTACTAGATTATGGGAAGTGGTTGGTTATGAAGGTAACCACAATCATGATCTTGTCAGTCCAGCCAAAAAAAATGTGCATGTCTATTTTCAGAAATTTGCTTGCGGCAGCTAAGAGTTTCATTGGCTCGTTTCGGGATGAAGCCTTACCAGTTAATAAAGTGGTCGATATATTTGACGGACGATAAAATAGTTTTAATGAAAGAAATTATTAGAATTATTTGTGTAGCTCGAAAGAGTACAAGAAACCAGTTAGTGGCGTTGCTACCACTGTGTGCTTAATTTCTTTAAGACGAAGAGCATTGAAGACTCACTATTTTTTTATGCAATACATATCGACGATGAAACAAGAGCAATAAATTTTTTTGGGTAGATGGCCGATCACGTACTCAATACTAGTATTTTGGTGACGTAGTTTTTTTTTACACCACCTACCGCAAAAATGTGTATGACATGCCATTTTGCGCCATTCATTGGAGTAAACCATCACATGCAATCAATCAAATTTGGTTGTGCACTACTTCTGGAAGAGACGGAAGAATCATTTCAGTGGCTCTTTGAGACTTGGCTTGCAGCTATGGCGAGCATGCTCCATCTTCAATCACGACAAATCAAGATAGAGTTATGGCTGCAGCTGTGCTTAAGGTATTTCCTAATACATGACACAGATTTTGTTTGTGGCATATTATGAAAAAATTTGCCGAGAAGCTTTCACATGTTTACTTCAAGAAGTCAACGGTTAAAAAAGATATCAAGTTGTGTATTCGAGAAACTTATATTTCTTACACTTTTGAAACAAAGTAGAAGGAGGAGATGTGTAAGTACAAATTACATGAGAATGAGTGGCTACAAGGAATATATAAAATTCGAGAACAATGGGCACCAGTTTATCACTCAGATACTTTCTATGCCGGCATGAATACTATTTCGCGTGCCGAAGGTATGAATGTTATCTACAATGATTTTTTTCTACCCACAACAACTCTTCGAGAGTTTGTATTTAAGAATGATAAGTGTTTGAGTAAACTTATTGAAAAAGAAAAGAAAGAAGATTATATTAGCGAACACTCGTGTCGAATCATTGATAGCAATATTTCTCCTAAAAAGTGCAGCAAAAGTGTACACAAAGAATGTGTATGACAGGTTTAAAAAATAATTTGAGAAAGCTCAAACTTAGTGTATCATTTATGATGATGACATGAGTAGTAATGGCTGCACAATCTACATTTATAAGTCTCGAGTGGATGGCGATCAGCGGGAATAGAAGGTTAACTACAATTCAGTCACAAAGGAAGGTAAATGTGAATGCAGATTATTTGAATTTTTTAGAATTCCTTGTGGACATCTTATGAAAATTTTTCAGAGCCATGATATAGATTTTACGGATCACTTTGTTCTTAAAAGGTGGATGAAAAGGGCTAACAAATATAGAGTCAAGTATGATACTGCACCAATAAGTGGCCATGAGAAGTCTGAACTATTGAGAACTACTCAACTTCAGATGATTTACAATCAATTGATTTATGAAACAACTGAAACCGATGAGAGATATCGAATAATATTGCAAGCATCACAAGACTTATCACAGAAACTCAAGGAAGTAAGAAAAATTGATGATCCGGATGAGATTTCAATTGATGATCCAAGTACTATAAATGAGAGCTTACCGGCGCAAGTTGATGCTTTCAAGTTTTATTTTTAATTCAAACATCTCACAAACAAAGGGAAGAAAAAGAGAAAGAAATGTTTACAAGAGTAGTACTAAATTTAAAAAAGGTTCAGAAAAACCTACTACAAAAGCCAAAGCGAAGACGGGCAAAAAATATGCTTACTGTAACAATTATAGTATTAAACATAAAAAAAAAATTGTCCTGAAAATCCAAATAGAAAGAAGAAGACAAGTAAATATAGTAATTTGCTTAGTTTTGATTCCTAATATACTATGTTTTCTTTTGGAAAAACATTTGAATTTGACATTTTTCTTCACTTTCTTACTTGATAGTTGTTTATAGAGATGATGAAGACAAAGGTACAAGTGAAGATGATGAAAACAATGTTGATGAAGAGTTAGCTCTTCATTTGGAGTAGCTATTACATTTGTATATAATATCAAGTAGTTATATAATAGTTTTCGCATTTTAGGTAAGCACTTGGATGTTGTAAACAAACTTCTTACATTGTATATATGTGGTACTTGTATGAATTTGAAAATGCTTATAAGAAATAGAAAATGGGTAGTTTTGAAAAAATTTTGAAAAATCCTCAATACCTATTAACAGCAAGAAAAAGTGAAAAAGACAGTTAAAAGTATCAATTAAAAAGGATAGTCTTGAAAACAAAAACGAAAAAATAAGAAAGGCAGTGAAAAAAAGAAATGTGAAAAAAAAATAATAAAAAAGATAGTGGAAAAAAATCCTTCCTATTAACAATAAGAAATAGCAAACAAATAGTGAAAAAAAAGGATGAAAGAATGCGAGTACTATGGAACTCAGATGAGGTGAGTACTGGTGAACCTAGGTAAGTATTGGTGAGTTTTACAAACTTGACTGGTGAGTATTGGTGAAGAAAATAAAGTTCCAGATTTATTTTTCAGGCGGTAACAATTATGTAAAAGTTCTTTTTAGGAGTTGTGTGGTTAGTATCCTGGAGAATTTCAGAATCACAATGTTGGTTACAAGTTTGCATAACAACATTACAATCACAATGTTTTCATAACAACATATGAATTCACTCTCACAAGCTGTTACAGTATGCATTCACTTTTCTTCACAACATTTGACAGACGCATTACATTCACAAAGCTATTATAGATTCACAAGGAAGCTGTTGCAAATTTTCGACGCTCATTAAACAAAAAAAAGAAAAAAAATAGAAGGAGAAGATATCGCGATGCTTTTGTGTTCACCCGAGCACCAAGCTTTGTCTCTGCACGTAACAGAATCCAGTCGATCTCTAACTAAAAATAAACCAAAAAAAAAAAGAAATAACAAACATAACAATATCATTTACAGATAACATAATCACATCGACACAGATGTTACTTCGAGCTCTCCAACAATAAGCTCAATTCACCTGTTCTAAAATATATAAAAAATTTTAAAATGTTTGAAAATCACTACAATACTACAGCAAAATCTATTTAAAATTTACTTGATTTTGGATCATCGACGAGCGATCGAATGTCCTGCTACGACGAACAAATTAGAAATTGCGGCAGCGAATATGAAATTTAATGATGGTGAAAGGAAAGGCATAGAACCAAGAGAAGAAGAGAAATTTATGAGCTGTTAGCTCGAATTTCAACGGCTGAGTGACAACCAACTGCTCCGACCGTGACGAACGAAATTAAGGTTTAAAGCAACGGCTTGAAGAAATGAAAATTTTCAAAGGGAATTGAAAGAAGGAGAAGACAAGAAGATTTCGAAGCAGCAGCTGAGAATCACCGCTCCGGACAATCGGGCAAGCAAGAAGAAGGGAGAGCAGCAAAGGAGAGACAGCAACAAGAAGAGAAGAAACAAATGAAGAGGAGAAAAGAAAAACCCCGGGCGTGAGGAGAGGAAATAAGAAGTGCTCTCACGAAATTGCCTCCACATGCTTAACACATCCTTGCTAAAATGAGCGAGTAAATCTGGACGATCGGATCAATATCCGACGATCCATATCACGATGTGCGCACAACACAAATGTGTGCACATCTTCACATATATATATATATATATATACATATATGGGGAGAGATAGGGACACTTCCTTCTTAAGAGTACTCCCGGACACTCTTTTCCCGATTTATAGTCGGTGTGACCTGCAAATCCAATCTCCACGTTAGATATGAAAAACTGTGAGTTAAAAACATATCCATAAAATTTTAATTCAATCAAACTACAAATTCACGTCCATCCGATTACTTAATTAAGATGATAAAAATGATACAATATATATATTTTTAAGTTTTCTTACTTTCTATTATCTTGATCAAGTGACCGAATGAATGTGAATTCGTAGTCCGATTGAGCTGAAATTTTATAGATATGTTTCTAACTCATAGTTCTTCATATCCAACGGTAAAGATTGAATTTAAGGATCACCGACCATAAACCGAAAAGAGAGTGCTCAGAGTGCCCATAAGAAAAGAGTGCCCCTATCCCTCCCCATATATATATATATATATATGTAACTTCTATGATCTACAATTCACCAATGCCTTCCGATAATAGTAGCAAATTTTTAGTAACCGAACAAGCTAAAAAGGAGACCAAAAAAAGTCCATAAGAATGCCAAACGCCTAGTCATTGAATCTTGACGGCGCCTCAATGCTTATAATGCAAGTTCACAGGTGTTCATATATTCATTGCTTTGTAAGCTGAAGAAACATCTGTGTTCATCTCGCACTTGCAAGTGGCATTGATCTTAGCCTGTTCAGCTTTGATGTTGTAGGTACTGGGTCATTTATTATTTGTCGTTTAAAACAACTTCAATTCGCCTAGCTAGCTTCCTGACATGAACTGATATTGGATAGCCTCACTTATAAGCAAGATCAATGTTGAAAAACTTCATTTAAGCATGTAGTTGTCCACACCCAAATCCCTTAGTGCATCAGTTGCAGCATCCTTGCAGCCTTCATGGCTTGCCTTTGCTCTCCTTATTATCTTCTCAATGCCACTACTTAGAAGAATGGCCCTAATACAAGAGGAATCAAAAAAGGAGAGAAGAGTAAGTCTTGAGTACTTATAAAAGAGACTTCCAATGTAACATACTACTACACTTGAAGCAAAGCAAATGGTGAATCCAAATTCTTCTCTCAAAACTAATTCAAGAAAGACGGTGCAAACTACTTCTAGCGCAAGTTGACCTAATCCTGTGCACACCGTTGTAAAAACTTACTGTGGAGTTATAAAGAATCATCTAATACCCGAGGACTGCAGTGACTCCTATCCTCCAAGATCTTGCTTATAAGTGAGGCTATCCAACATAAATTCAAGTGTCCAATTGGTGCACACTACAAAAGTATTTTTAACATTTGGATTTATGACAAACCAGTTGATCCAAAAGATTGAACTGATGGAAGAACACTTGTTATAATATTTTGGATATTTGTAACAAGTCTCCTTACACACAAGCTCTTTGTTTTGATGCGTGGACACGTGTATTTTTTTGCTGTTGTTAAATTATTTTGAGAAATATGGAGCGGGCATGACTCCAACTCAGGACCCTTGAACCTTTGGTTTTCATACCTTTTTGACTGACTCGTTGATTAAAAGGTTAAACAAATAAATAGAGATTGTTATAATATTTTATATTTCCAACGTGATTATCATGCAATATGTCTCTATTCTGCTGTATATCTTGAACAAGTAGCAGAAAGTACATAAAATCCCAACCATGTTTTTGAGAGGCTGAGAGCGAAATAGAAAGATTTCACTAAAAAGCAACAGAATTATTATTAGCATATGTGAATTGTGATTTTCTTAAACTTCAGAAATTGTTTATGTTTTGACACCAGCAGATTACAAACTAATTTCAACTTTGAAACACATACCTGATCTCAGGATTTCTCACAACAAGATTTCGGACCATGAAACATGCTTGTCTTTGCAATTGATATGCAGATGGAAACTTTTGCATTGCTTGAATTACAAAATCTCCTGCCCCAGCTTCAATGGCACGGGCTGCATTCTCAGGGGATCTAAGTGAAAGAACAGAGATAATGGACATAACCTACACAAGCAAAGCCAGTTCCATAGTCAAGCACATGCAGATGGGTTTTACAAAGGATCGCTGGACTACCTCTTGTAGTACAGACGGATCTTCAGAAAATGTTGACAATAGTTTGACCAATCTTTCCAACCCAGCCTTCTGAACTATAGAGCTCTTGTTGGCGTCGCTTCCTGCTAACTACGGCAACCAACTATGCATAAATATTTAACAGCAAAATAATTGCCAATTGAAATTTGTGAAATCTAAAGTCACTTATACTGACCTTGGACAATAAAGAACAACAAGTCTTAGCCACCTCTTTGTTGTTAAGTTTAGCACTGTCATCAATACACTTAAGGATAGCATCAATTCCTCCTTTTCCAGATACTGATTTGCAAATTTCATCCTGCTCTAACAAAAGCTTTTGTCAATCAGCACCAAGCATTGCAATAAAGCAGAGAGTTATAGACATAAAGAAGAGAACATAAAGACCAATAACTCGGAGATCTAAGCTTGTTGCACAGCACTGACGAACATTTACAAAATACCATGATGTCTTCTCTTAGACAGCATCCTAGGTATTCTAGTAAGGGATTACAAAATTCTTCGTGTAGGTTTGAGGGGTCGGACAAATGACTAAGCAAAAAACCATCAAAACCAACTAACAAACTAGGGCTAAAATTAAAAATCAAGAGGAACAGTGATATAAAATTTGAGCAATTCAGGATAACAATACGTCTTTGCTTATCCACATGAAAATGATTTCAATATCCCATCAAAGTTCTGAATTTAGGCAACCTACTTAGGCACGTAACACTTTGGTTGATCAATCGTAGTTTCATCTCTAGGTTAAATTTACTTGATAAATAAAATATAGAAGTAGCTAGCTAACTTCCTACATGGTATATAAGATATCTCTGGATTGCAAATGAGCTGAAATAAACCTAACGCCTAGCACATAAGTTTTTCCTTTGAGAAGTAGTTCTAAGTGATTCTTACTTGGAAAAAGGATTTATGGCATAGTCTGGCTCAATAGAAGGTAAGAAGTCTGAAGTCTGAAATATCCTCCAACATTTATTGTAACTAATTTTGGAATTTGGAATTATGAACCAAGAAATAATTGTTTGGTGAAAAATGAAATTGCTGAAATCAGACCAAAATTATACTGAAGTATTGCCTTGAACAGATCAATACCATCATCCTGCTACTAATCCAAAGCCGAGTTGCAAATTAACAATTTCCAAAGTAAAGCATAAAGTACTGTGAAGCTAGCACAGGCAGTTTCAAATACAAGAATGTACTAACTTACATTAACAGCAAGAGCCTTTAAAGCAACACATGCGGATGTCAAACACATTGAATTGATTCCTTCACAAAGTGTGTCCACCAGAGCATCAACAACTCCTATTTCTGCAAATCTCCGGGCGTATCCAAATGTCTAGGTTGTACATAAGTTGTAAGTATTTAATGCAGCATGTAACAGTTATAAATTTCTCTAGGAAAGCCCATGATCTAGGCACTTTTATGAACCAAAGAGCCAATGAGGAACTAGTTTATAGCTGAAAGTATTACATTTTACAGTAGAGTAAATTTGAAAACAATGTCATTAAGTATCCCCACAAACAAGTCAGTTTGGAAGAGTACTACAGAATCACTTCACAGGAGATTAGCTTTTCAGCTTATTCCCACTTCTTACACATCTCTGACAACCTACAAAACAAACAACTTTTCCTACAATAATTGATGGTCCTAATCAGAATAATAGAACTTATAATGTTAGCAAAGCTCAGAGTGAAAGCTCGGCACTATGCAGTCCAAGCTACCTAAGCCTAATCAGTTTTTCAAATGGCTCATAGGTCCCTAGTCATGTTGAAAACTTGAAATTCAAGAAAAAAAGGAAAAACCTATGCAGACAATATAAAGAATCTTCTCAAAGTAACCAATTAAGAGACAAATATTAGTTAAAAGAAGCCTCTTTCCTTGAGCACAAAAATGCTATTTTGACATTCTAACCCACGGCACCAGGATAAGTAAACATACTGGCAGAGTAGTTTATGACCTTCATGCAATTACAGCATGCTTTAACCCATACTTTGATTGTTTATATTATATATAGCATTACTTTTCCTGTAATGTTCCAGTTATATGTGTTTCCGGAGCAAATTTAGTCTGTTGCAGAGGACACACTCGAATCCTGAAGTGTGTTGTAATAAAATCTCCAATTAGCTATTACTTCATTAATATGAGCAGCATTGTCCAATTTGGTGCCTCGTCAATTAGCTTTCTAGAGGTCAGAACCTACGATTAGCTATATTCAAAGCATGGCTTATTTGCCTAGGAAGGTAGAGGTAACTTTCAGACCAATTCCTTGTCAACAATTGAAGTGGTAAAGTAGTATGGTACCAGTAGTTTCAATTGCTGTGGGCCCACGATATCTTCCACTGTGCAGGTTTAATTCAGAACTCTCAGGTAACTATGTCCGACTGCTTAGGCAAATGCAAGTTCTACACAGAATTTGGTTTCTAAAACCTAAGAAACCATATTGCTGCTATGTTCAGAGATTACCTAGAGCCATAATTTATGTCAAAGGAAAATGAAATCAAAGTTAAAGGCCTAGTGCTCAAACAGCACTAGGTACTTTTTAGTTTGAGCACTAGGTACTTTTTAGTTTGAGCACTAGGTACTCTTTATTCACTGTCCATAACTCGGAGCAATAAATTGTTGTTCTAAGCTAGAATGCGAATTATTATATATGGACGTAGGAGTTGGACATAAAACAGTCTGGAATCAAATTCTACAGAAGTCAAAGTAATTGAAAAGGCTAAGTGAAGAGCATTTCTCTTGGTTATAATTTTTTATTGAATGCAGTTACTTATAGGCGTAGAACATAACTTCAAAGACATATTTGAAGAATCATTCTGAGTGGTAACCATGTTTTAAAATATAACTATAAAGATGAATATTCAAATTAATTAAAGAAGAAGCACCTTAACTGTGCTTGAAAACTAGAATAAATAAATATAAGCATGATACAAGAGAAAGAGAAAGTTTAGAATCATGTATTCTTGAGAAAAAATAATGACAAAGATTTGAGGATGTCATTCGCAAAAAAAAGAAATTAATCAAGGCCAACCAAGAAAGGATTACTGAAAATTAGTGAGTAAACTGCATAAAATATTGTTAAGCCAACAGAAACTAGTCAAACTATGTACTTACTTGAGAAGCCAACACACGGTTATCATCTTGCGTCAAAAGAACATGTATAGAATCATATAGGCTGCGCATTCCTCTCGGATGTTTTTTCATAGTTTGTAGCAAAAGATCACCAACCTTTAATTCGATGAATGACTCTTTCACAACTTCATTACCAGTTGCAGCCGCTGAGATGACAGTAAAGCAACTATCTAATAGTTCAAGATCTTCTCCGCTTCTTCTCAGAATATCTATAACCACCTTAGGACCCCCAATATGACGAAATGCTTCTGTACTTTGCAAATCTGTAAGTAAAACACAGGCATTCACAATTAGCAGCCCTACTTCATCGGTTCATGACCAATGATCTTATTTTTCTTATGTTAGATTGCCTGAGTGATCGATTACGCACGTTTTGCATGTAGTGTTGGTAGACTCCATCACATAATTCTCCTAGTTCTATCATATCTTTCATTCTTTCTAGAACAATCAGAAACACCTTTTTGTTTATGTTTACTACCAAGAAATTCAATGTGTGATTCCTGAATAAAGGCATTTTTTCATTATAAATCCTTTTTATTTCACCAAGTTCAATCTTAGCAAGACTACTGCATTTATTATCTCAAGGGACAAAAAAGAAAAAAAAAAAGAAATCTTGAAACTCCTCTAGATTAGAATACAGAGGTAATAGTATTAGGTTTTACTAAATATATCAAATCTCAAATACTTTATTTGACAAAGATTTAAACTAAATTCAACCATTAGTTGGCAAAGTTGTGGGGAACCATTTAGTCCTCTAAGAGGTCTTGGACTCAATACCTAAGTTCCTCATTGCCTACAATTGCTGTATGATTCCAATCATTTTCATTTAAGGCCTGTTCTTTTACCCAAACAAGGCACTTCCCTTTACAAATAAGTGACTTCTAAATCACTTCCTGTGTTTTCTTAAAATTCAGAATTCATTTCAATATACAAATCACTTCCTAGAATATAAACCAATCACTTCCGACTCTACTCCCCTCCGACTTCATCGTTTTCTTTTTCCTTCTCCGCTCGGTCCGTGCATCTTGTCTCGGCTCGGCTCCATGCCATCTCTCTAGTGCCGTCAACCTTCTCCGCCGGCTTCGCTAGATCTCTCTAGCATCGACTTTTCGCTAGATCTCGTCTTTTCTTCTTAGTCTTTCTTTTCCGCTGCGTGAGCTCACCCTCATCTCCATCTGTGATGTGTGATCCCTGCTTAACTCCGAAACTCGATCTCCTTCCCTTTGGTATACGAGATCCAATTTAAGTGTCGGAGCACAATTTCAGTAGAGGTCATCTAGTTCGTGCGAAATTCTAGTTTCACCGACGATCATTTCCATCGAGAAATGGCGATGGTGAGTCGCCGAGACTTGATTTCGTCCATCGCCTTGACGTGATTTCCATCTTCCTCTCCTCTTTGCTCAATCTGTACTTCTCTCGCTCACACTCTTCCTCTGTGCCAAAGAAACCAAAATTTCAAGCATTGAATCCCTTCAATCTCATTCACTGTTGTTCATCTGTACATAAATTTTTCTTTCACTAATTTCTCATTCTAGATCCAATCAGATTCAATTCCTTCTTTCAAAAAAAATCAACTTTATTACAAAAATCCTTTCTTGTTAGACTACTTAGAATGTTTCCGATAAAAATTAAAAAAAATCTGCTCCTTTTTTTTTGAATTTTGAGAGAAGGAAGATGAATTGGATCAGCAGGAATATCCATCTTTACAATGTGATGATGGGTCTCTACATTCTCGACTGGTGAGAACAATATCTCTTCAATATCTTTTTCCATCTAATCCAATTCAATTTTTTTATTGTAAAATTAAACAAAATTTACCCATTTCGTTATGTTGTTTTGTATCTAGGTATTATAAATTTGTGATATTTTAAGTCAAATTGATTACCTTGCTCTTGATTGAGAAGTTTTAATGTATGCATTTAAGCTTTTTAGCTTCGTCCGTAAGCAAGTTTTTTTTTTTTCTTTTTGTTTACAATTCAACAGAAAGCAAGTCACTTTCGAGTTGTTTCAGACAATCTAAGATTCCACATGTTATTTTGTTAGGGAACTATATGTTTGCATAGTTGAGTCTTGACATATGCAAATTTTTTGCTTACTTGATATGAATTTATAATTGGGAAACAAGAATGTGAGTCCTTAACCCAAAGTAGACATTCTCGTCCTTATCCTTCTATAGTCATCTTTTATAATGGATCCAGATTCACAAAGGAGCTTTATGAAAGGTCACATTAGGAAATGTTGATACTGCAGGGCCATCACTTTTTGTATTTTAGAGCGTTTCTAGCTGTGGACTTGTTTACAAGTGAACTGGTATATTTCTAGCGTAAAGGCTGGTGGAAGTAGTGTTGTATGCATTGTGTTCTAAGCATGCATTATGTATTGCAGGTCAAGCTTTGCAAGTCCGCAATGTGCAGTTTGGGAAGAAAGGCACTTCCCATTTTGACCACTGAACAAGATCAATGACACTATTAAGCATGATCTTGGAGACTACAAAGATCTCCGGCTTCATTAAGTTTGATGTCGACAATATTGCCATTGTTACAGGTGCAAAGAAACAAAGGACGTGTTAGAATGTCTTGTGTTACACCCCTACCGAGGGCATCACAACAAAACTGTCCCAATAGACTCAAATTTGTCACACCTCTACTGAAAGCGTGACAATAAAACTATCCAACAGATCAAATATATCAAGTGCAAAAAAAATTTAAAATTTGGACAGCACCTCCCTTAAACGTTTAAGGTGTAGACATAACTTTCATTCATAACCACAATATATAATCACCATAACAAAAGAACAAATTGCTACCAAAATAAATTACACAGCAATAACTGGCTATAGTTCTACATCAAGATTAATGCATACACTTGAATTCAACTTCCTTCCAAATCACAATTTTAGGTCATTTTCTAATAGTAATGCTAGCTTGGATAAAAGGCATACCTAGCTAGATGGCAAAATCAGCTACACTTAATCAGCTCCAATTTCAATGTTAAACCTTTTTATGCCTCTAATAGAGAAAAATACATACCACATAGGAAAGGGGTTAATAAATAGTTTAATAACGAGTCTTAACGGCGAGATTTAAACGTTGATCTCACCTAAACAGTGGAGCCCACAAGCTTGCCATGTTTTAGCGATTAAGGTTCCAACCGAAATTGAATTAATCTTGAGCAAGCAATTGAGATGATTTGGAAGCTTACCACAGTTGCGATGATCCCTCGCTGAGATGAACGTCGGTCTGGAGAGTTACAATGTCGATTCGGTGAGAGAGAGTGAAATTAATTAGTGGAACAGCCACAAAGAAAGAAGAAGATGAGAATTCCGTCCTCAGGCAATCAATTCCGGCGATGAGAGGCTCAACGGCGAAACCCGCCTCTACTGCACATTCTCGTCGGCGCAATTTGAGCTATTAGCAGTAGACGGTATCGAGAGAGAAAATAAGAGATGAAAAGAGCTTTGTGTGAAAGAAGAAAAACGGCAATCAACAGCGAGCTTGGAATGGCGGTGAAACCACGGTGAAGAATGCTTGGGAGGAAGATGAGAGAATAAAAGAAGAAAAGAAAAATAAGGAAAAGATAAATGAGGTGATAGGAAAAATCTGCATTCTTCTAGATAGGTCCTTCAAATTTTGTGATATAGTGTTGTTATCGGCTTAACTTGAATTGAACTGACACACAACCCAACTCAAAACAAGCTAGCCCAGAACTCAGTCAAAGACAAAAATACCCTTATAAAATTTCAAGAATATTACAATACAACCCCTTTCTAAAAAAATTCGCCCTCAAATTTCAAATACAAAAAGGACAAAACACATTTAAGAGGTGAATAACCAAGGATACTTAGTTTTCATTTCGTCTTCCAATTTCCACGTCCCTTCCCTACGCGAGTGGTTTTACCACATAACTAAGGCAATTTTCGTTTCCGTAGTCAACGAATCTGACTATCCAAGATAGCCTTTAGGCGTTCTTCATATGTTAGGTGCTCACAAACCTGTCCAAAGATAGGCTCGATCAAATGTGATCGATCACACAAACACTTCCTAAACATCAAAACATAATATAGGGCGTACAAAAAATAAGCTTAACGGTAATGCTACTTTGTAAGCCACTTCGCCTATAGGTTCTACTATCTTAAAAGGGCCAATATAACTAGGACCGAGGTTCCCTTTCCTCCCAAAACGCAAGATGCCTTTCACCCAAAAACCCATAGGAAAATCTCATCTCAAACGGAAAAGGACACTGCGAGGCGTTTAGAATCAGCATACATTTTCTGCCTACTTTGAGCTATAGCAATCTTTTCCTAACCAGCTTAATCTTCTCAATAGGGTTGCAAATAAATGTCAAATGAGAGTTCATGACCTCCTTGGTCTCAAACCACCAGACTAGCGATCAACACTTACTTCTATACAAGGCTTCAAGATGTCATTTGAATGCCAGCCTGATAACTGTTATTATAAGCAAACTCCACCAAAGATAGATGTTGATCCCAAGCCTGCCCTAACTCAAGGACATAGGAATGCAATATATCCTCTAAGGTCTATATAGTAAGCTCAATTTTGACCATCTGTTTGAGAATGAAATGCCATACTGTAGGTCAACCAGGTACCAAGGGCTTGCTGAATTTTATCCAAAAGCGAGAAGTAAATTGTGTCCACGATCAGAAATAATTGTCAAGAGAATCCCATACAGTTTTATAATTTTCCGTACGTATAATTAAGCATACCGAGTCACATCATAGGTGATTCATACGGGTAGAAAATGTGCACTCTTAGTTAACGATCTACGATTAACCAAATAGAGACATAACCCTAACGTGTACGAGATATACTTGTCATGAAATCCATACAGATATAATATGACCCCACTTCCACTCGAAAAAAGGCAAATGTTTCAACAATCCTCCAGGACTCCGATGCTCTGCCTTTACAAATTGACAAGTTAGACATCGAAAGACTAAATCAATAACATCCCTTTTTATACCTTCCCACCAATAAAGCTAGCGTAAGTCCTTATAAATCCTTGTTGCACTAGGATGTATCGAGTATACGGATCTATAAGCCTCTTATAGTATCTCATACCTTAAATTATCCACGTCAGGAACACATAATGTAGAGCCACACCAAACAATACCATTGGCATCAACTGTAAATTCCTTAATCACACCAGCTTTTACTTGATTTACCAATTTAGCCAACTACAGGTCACGTCCCTGATTTGATATAATCCTATCTCTCACAACAGAGCGTATCGCCAAATGTGCAAGCCAAACGCCAGACCTTACCTCTAAACTTTAACCACTCATCTGAAACCAATCCAGATCATGCACTAAAGGTCAAGGTACCACAGAAAGGTGTTCTAAGCTTTCTGCTGACTTATGACTTAGTGTATATGCTACAACATTCGCATTGCCAAGATGATATAAAATGGTATAGTCATAGTCCTTCAATAATTCTAACCAACGATGTTGCCTTATATTTTTAGCTCCTTTTGATAAAAGGATGTACTTCAAACTCTTGTGATCAATATAGATCTCACAAGCCTCACTATACAAATAGTGTCTCTACATCTTTAGTGCAAAACACAACAGCAGCCAACTCTAAATCTAGGACACCTATCCTCGCATTTCTTTTCCTTCAATGTTTGTAGCACTATCCAAAGATGTTTGCATGTTCCTCCTTGCTTTTGGAGTAAGCCAACACATCATCAATAAAGACAATCACAAAATGTCCAAACACGTCTAAATACCTATTCATAAGATCCATGAAGGCTCCAGGGTGTTAGTTAACCCAAAGGGCATCACAAGGAATTCATAATGCCCATATTTGGTTCGAAAAGTAATTTTTGATATATCTTCTCCCCTTATCTTCAATTAATAATAGAGTGAAGGTTGATTTTTCAAAAATAACACGCACCTTCAACCTGATCAAACAAATCATCAATTCGAGGAAGAGGGTATCAGTTGCACACAGTTACCTTATTTAATCGACGCACAACGAAGGGATTCATCCTTCTTACACACAAAAGTAATAGGGGTAACCCAAGAAAGCACACTCGGATAGACAAACTCTTCTAATAAGTCCTCCAGTTGCGTTTTTAACTCCAACTCCGTAGAAGACATACGATAGGGAGGCATAGAAATCGGTGTCGCACCTACCACCAGATCAATGCAAAATTTTATCTCTCTATCTGGTGATAATTCTTAAGATCGTTAAGAAAAACCTCCTAAAAATCTCTTGCAATGAAATAGCATCTAAGCCATTTTTTAGGCACTAATATCATGAACCTAAGCAAGATAAGAGCAGCACCTTTTCTTAACATTATTGAGGCATCTAACAAAGAGATTAAATTGTTGGGAGCTGCTGGTCGGTCACCTGGGAAAGTAAACTCAAATCCTCTTTTGATTCGAAATCTTATGATCTTACCAAGACAATCCACCAAAGCATGGTAAGAAGCAAGCCAGTGCATCTCCAATAACATATCAAAATCAGTTATATTTATCAACACCAGATTGCGAGCATCTCCTGACCATCAATCTGGACTACACAAGAACGAAGCACCAAATTTGCGTGAAACACATCATACGTCAGCATAGACACCGTAAGTAGTGTCGCTAATGGTTTTGAGATAGCACGGATTCTCGCGGCGAACTCATACGACAAATACGAATGAGTTGCTCTAAAATCAAACAGTTTTACCGCCTTCTTCATCCCTAACTAACACAATGCCTGAAAGAAAAAAAAATTCACAAGTCCTAAGACCAAAGATCTTCTTCCCTAAATCCTACTCTTAAATTGAAATTTAAGTATATCATACTTTGTTGGTATCAAAGGGTGACACTTAATTCAAGAATTAAAGTATACCTCACACGATTGCATTCGATGCCTTCACATCCTAACGAATCACAGCACAAATAGTAGCCGGCTCCGAAGCGGTGAGAGCAAGTGTGCCGACTAGTTGAGAGAGGGTTTGTCCTTTTCGAAACCAGCTTCTACCTTAACAACAGCATCAAAAGCTTGGCCAACACTCTCAAAAGTTACTCCGCCAATAACTCTAAATAACTCTAAATTCAATCCTTTTTTGAAACGACAAATCTTCTCCTCCTCAGTGACGAAGCTTGAATGTTTTTTAAAATAGTTCAATAACAAGTCTTAACGGCGAGATTTAAACATTGCTTCTCACCTAAACAATGGAGCCCACAAGCTCACTAAATTTCGAGAGTTAGGGTTTCGACCAAAATTGAATTAGCCTTGAGCAAGCAATTGAGATGGCTAGAAAGCTTACTACAGTGGCGTAAAGACAATACCGGTGATGACGATCCCTCACCGGGAGTGGATGGCCGAGACGAACTTCGGTTTGGAGAGCTACGGCGTCGACTCCGAGGGAGGAAGTTGAAATTGATTAGTGAAGCAGCCACAAAAAAATGAGATAGAAATTCCGTCTCCGGCAATCAGATCCAACAATTAGTACCTCGACGGCGAAACTCGCCCCTACTGCACGTGCTCGCTACAGCGCTATTTAAGCATTTAGCAGTAGACGACAACGAGGGAGAAGACAAGAGATAAAGAGAGCTTCGTGTGGGAGAAAAAAAACGGCGATCAATGGCGAGCTTGGAGTGGCAGTGAAACTACATTGAAGAAGACTCAAGAGAAAGATGAGAGAATAAAATAAAAGAAAAATAAGGAAAAGATAACATAAAACTGTAGAAAAATCTGCATTCTTCTAGATAGGTCCTTCAAATTTTGATAGATTGTTATTATTAGCTTGGCTTGAATTGAACTCACACACACAACCCAACTGAAAACATGATAGCCTAGAAGTCAGTAAAAGACAAACATACCCTTAAAAAATTTCAAGAATGTTACATCTTAAGTTGCTCGATGAATTGAGTAGTTCATAATGGTGGCTTGAATAGTCTGTTTTTCGTGTTTAGGCAATCTATGTACTATTTTAACCTATTCTAGCAGCAATAACTTATGTTTGTAAATTGTAGTATGGAGTTGTGTTGTTATTTTTGAAATAATTTGGTTCTTAGGGGCTTTTGAAAGAATTATACATATTTAGCAATGTTCAGTTTTTTATGATGATGGTAATTGTAACATATTATAGTTGTGTAGGTATTGTGTAATAAATATTGTAATTATATTATTATAATTATGAAATAATTTTTGCAAGTGATATGTAAAAATGTCTGTTATCTATGCAATATTTTTTTTAAGATGATGAAAAAATAAGAAAATTAAAAAAACAGTATGAGTCAAATCGGTATTGATAATTTGATTAACTAGAAATTAGATTATTTTCGTCTTAAGAAAAAAATTTAAAAAAAATAGTGTTAGTATAAATATTATAAATTACGAAAACAATTATTTAAAAAAGAAATAATTTTAACATGGCAAACTTTAAATGAAGATAAATATAGTGTATCTATACGTGTACTAAAACTCATATTATAATACTATAATTGGTAATAAAAGTGTATATATAATAAAAATTATGACATACTACTATTATATTTATGCAATATAAGTGTATTATTTATATATAGTGTAATACAAATTATGATATATAATTGTAATTATAAATATAACTATAAAACACGCGTACTATGTAACATAATTATGTAATGCAATGGTTAAAAAAATATTTTTTTATTTTTTAAAATTAATAAATAATTATTGCTAAATTAAAAAAATTTAAATAAATTAATCTCACTTTCAACATTTCACTTCAAATACAAAAGAAAATAAAAAATTCACTTCCATCTCACTTCCAACTCACAAAAGAATAAAAGAATTGAACTCATTTCTAACAGCACTATTTTTATTAACTCACTTATAGAATTCAATTCCCAGTAACTCACTTCCAAAGCTAAAAGAACGCACCTATAAGTCTCTTAATGTATGTGTGTCTGGAAAAGAGAGAGGGAGAGAGAGTAAGGTTTGTAAGGTTTTCTTCTCTAGTACACTACTAGATGGGGGACTAACAAGAATAATGCCAAGCACTATCTAGTGGGATGGGATGAGCTTAAATGTTCTTGCTAAAAAAAGTAGGGGAAATTCTCACTTAGAGTATGAGGAGATATTAACAATCAGCTGTTTCTATAACATTAATCAATACAAATTGAGGCTTCTACTAACTTCAGATTGAATAGCTAGCAAGGACGAGCACCATAGATCAACCCTTTTTATTCCTTTTTTCTTATCTCTTCTATTTTTCCTTCACTCCTCTCTTTATTTTACTTGCTATTGCTCTCTATTGCAATTAAAACAGCACTATGCCCATAGGAGAGCCTCATCCCACAAGCAATTTAAGATTTTGAGTTAGCACCACAACCAACTCACAAGCACGTATTTTGAATAAAAAAACACTATCCCTTCGGGCTTTCCATATCCTTGGGGATGCAACTCTCCAATAAATGAACTACAAAGGGCTAAAATTGAACAATAAACACGAAGCGATGAACATAAAAGAAGAGGAGAATGGAGAAAAATTTGAAGAAAAGGAGTTGATTTTTTATACTCATTGCTAGCTCTTCAATTTCAAGCTACTACAAGTACCAATTTGTGCAGATTTAGGATTTGTTCGGATGGTTTCTTGAGAAAAGTGTATTGTAATAAATAGCTATCCTAAAAGTGCATATATTGTTTGGATAAGCATATTAGTGTTTTGAAGCATCTATCTCAAAAACTCTTATTTCCTTCTTTGATCTTTAGATGTAAAATTGTTAATATTAACAAGTTTAAGGAATGTATATATCTTATGAAAAACTTCCTTACAAATGTTTTTTAGCTTATTACTATAAGCTTTATTTTAGATCTAATTAAATTAAAAGTCTTTTGACAACATAAGTTTATTGAAGTAAATCTCAAAACACAATTCATTAGATGGAAAACAAGCTCATAAGCCTTTTAAATAAGCCCACCAAAATGGGGTTTTATTCTACAAACTTGCGATTGTTCATATCTCCTTAAACTCTAAGTGAAACTTCCCTTGCTCATTGTTGACATTAATATATTGTAGCCCTCTTTTATGGTCTCTATTACATGGCATGGCCTTAGTTGTTAAATTTCTCTTGCAGCGTGCTAGAGATAAAAAAAACTCACAACCCTACTACTATAGACATAATGGAAGTTTGGGCAGTGCTCAGTAGATGTGGTTATTTTCGTTTCTCGAGAGTTTTAGTTTTCCATGAAAATTCTTGTGTCTTGTATGTGGTTATTCTAGCTATTATGGTGCCAATTGAGTGATGATGTTTTATTGATCTTAAACAAAAAGGGGTTGGCATTGCATCTGGTTGGTGTGCAAGCCTCCCAGACCCAACAAAGTGGTGTCATGGCTTGGTCGATTTGTTGTTCATTCGTATGTAAGAATATAGAGGATAGTGTAGGAGGTTTCATGGAGAAGCACTGAAAGCTTCAACACCACATTATTGGGGTTGGGCAGCCTAAATAACAAAACAAAGTAACAACAATCTCTCTTGTGCAGATAGATAGGCCCAACTAAACCATCATACAGTAAATGTAGTCCAACAGCACCAAAAGACACCAAATTTTTACTTGGTTTTACTCTCTTTCAATTTTGTCCACTTGATAACAAGGACAACATATATTTTCACTGTGATGTCATTGCTAAAGTAAAATCAGATAAGCATAAATTGGAAAGACAACTCATACAACAAGCAAGTAACAAGAACTAAGGCCTTTCAAATTAATCCACGTTCTCTTAAGATATATGCTATGAGAAGTCACTAAAATAACAAAGCAAGACTAGCGATTCTAGAAATTGATACATACCACGAATGACCAAAGCCAATGTCCTCATTGAGGAAACAAGTGCAGCACCACCACTACTGTTATGACTGAGCCGGGCACAAACCAAGATCAGCAACTCAACCGCATCATTCCTTATTGCAATCGCCGCATTCTCATTCTCTAAGCACAAACTTCTAACCTCATCAACCACAACCAACATTTCTTTCTCATCAAGACTCGCACTGTCATCACTATTTCCAGTGATTTTCTTGAGAGAATTAATCGCTAGAATAACCGGATGCTCTTCTTCACCTACACCATCTCCATTTCCTGGGATTCGCTTTATAATGCCTGAATTTAATCCGTAAAGAAATAGACGTTCTTAAAAAAACGAATAACGAATAACAAAAACTCCTAAGAAATCTACAAAAAAAATTTTATAAATCGAAACATTCTTAGAAAAACCAATAAATAAATAAATAAACTCTCTAAGAAAATAGCCAAACAAATTAATAAACGAAATGGAGACGAATGGATTGACCAGAAAGATCAGCGCTTTGGAGAGTGAGAGTTTGGATTGCGTCTTCAAGGGCTTCGTCAGCAGCCATGCCTAGATCTTCCATGTTTTCCTTCACCAAAGAATCAAACGCTTGCTGAGAAATCACCAAGCCCTTCCTCATCTCCGCTCTCTCTCTTTCTCTCCCTTCAATTGAATCAAGTTTGAAAACTTTAATTCAAAAATCGCAGAGATCTACTGTGTTTGGTTTTTGAATGTTGGTGTAGAAGACGGTTCCATTCTAAGTTAGCATCATAGGTCTCTTATTTAAAATATGACAAATTCAGGTAGTCATTAATAAAAGCCAATTTTTTAAGTTTAGCATATACCTGGTTCCGCCAAATTAACCTATTCGACATTTTAAAGCCATTTTAAGTTAAGCATCACTAGGATCTCACACTGTCATTTCGCAAAATAAGGTCCTCAAAAATATAACGTTTCATTGTAAGTTTAGAAAACCTCCGTCCTTCTGTTATCCCTCGATTAAATTTTTTTTTTTTAGAGCCACGAATGTCAGCATTTGAAAGAAACAGCTTGGCACGGAAGCGTATCACCATAAGAGAAGAATCAATGAACTACTCTTGCTCAATTTCGCCGCATCGCAGATGTCGGAATCATACGAGAAGCTCACCAACTGGATGCTTGCTTGCCTCGCCTACCGGTTCTCAATCCGTTCTGGATTCTCCCATATTATTCGTAAGTAAAGCAAAGATCAGAAACAATAGCTTTTTATTTATGGTTTGAAATAACTACAATGATCACGATTTAGTTTCATATTGAGCTGAATTGAATTATGTAAAGGGTGTATTCAATAATTTGAACAAGCTACTCTGAGTTATTACCACCATATTACTTATTTTAGTAGGAAAAAACTTGATGGAGTTGCTATGGGAATAATTTTGAATGAAGATTACTTTTTGTGCTATATTCTAAATAAGTTTCCTATGTCCATTTCAATCTTTTACCAAATAGGCGTTCTCTCTTGTTCTTAAGGTAATTCAATTTTTAGAATTCAAGTAGTCTGAAATGTACAAGATAATGATATTATGGTAGCAGTTTAGTCCGAACTCATTTAAACTTTATTTAGCTCTGGGTGACTTCGTAGCAATGTCTAACGCACTCGATCACACTAGGTTGTAAAGTTTAAGGATTATTATTGATTGAGTTCCTATTCTATGACATTTCTTAAGGAGATTTTTAAACTAGATTCATGGTATTGTGATGTGTTTCGAACTTTTAACCAGCATTACAATCACATTCCAGAGATTAGTCTGAACATTTATGAACACAAAACATTCACATTTCGCTACTAACTGGCATTACATTCACATTCACAACTCACAATCTGAGTTTGATGAAACTCATTCACATTCCATTTAGAATCTTAACAATTACATTCACAAGCTTTTACAAAACATTCCTTTCATTGATCTATAAGTTCAATATCTTACACCATCAAATAATTTCATTCTCAATAATGGATATATATTCACATAAAAGAGAAAAAAAAAAAGGAATACAAAGTGGAGAAGAAGAAGAAATTAAATCAGCGTCTTCACTGGTCTCTTGAATCTTCTATCTAATAATCTGCATACAACAGAGAAAATAGAGAAACAAATAAACCTGCTGGCATTTCATTCAAACACAAGTAAAGAGGAATTTGAAATTGAAACTTAAATAAACTACATGAAATTGAAGTTGAGATAACTATAATTGAACTTGAAATCTGAAATTGCATCTGAAATTGAATCAGTCCCACAATCTAAATTGCTTAAGAATTTGAAATCAAAATAGAGAAATGAATTTGGAATTTTGAATACTAACCTTCTCACCCTTTATTCATGCGGGTGTTTGAGTGCCTCACTGGAAATAGCAACGCAAAACAGGAAAAAAATTTATTCAACAAATTATAAAAAAGTAAATACTAATAAAAAAAACTCGAAATATATCACAATACACGTAATCGGGGTTATTTCGGCAAGGTTCAATACCGCGGAGCTGGGGGTCTCTCTCGCCACGGTATTCTACTTCGACATCGACAATTTTGATTATGCTTAAGGCTGTAATTGATTAAATTGATACGGGAAAAAGAAAGAGAAGGAGATGGAGAAGAAAAAACACAATTTTCTTACCAAATTAACACTCACCGGTCTGCACTGCAAAGATTTTGCCATTGTCGGGTTCTCGATCGGCTGAGAGAAATGAGCTATTAAATTCGAAATTGAAGTTAGGAGAAGAGAGGAGACAGCATTGCGTTAAGTTTTCGCCGAATTACGATGATCGTCGGCTCAGAGAGGCGATGTCGAGATCCGCTTAGGAGAAGAATGAAGCTAGAAGAGGAGAAAAGAAACTAAGGAAAAACAAAAGAAAATAAAAACATCCGTTATACTGTGTAAGGGCACAAAACATTACAAGCGTGCCCTTACATAATGTTACGTAAAGCACAAAGCCGTGTTTAATTTGGACCATCCGATTTGATTGCACGATTCAAATTTGATGTGCATAATGGCATAATGTGTGCGCACTTCTACTGTATGTATATATATATATATATATATATATATATATATGTACAGGGGAGTGGGTGAGGATAGAAGCACAGCGACCACTATGTGCGGTGCCGTTGTGTCTCTATCCTAGCCATTAGCCATCTAATCCACCATCTAACAGCTCTTCTAGACGTCGGAGACTTTCGTGCCACAACATGGGGGCAAGATCGTCTTTCTCCCATGCGCCACTTTACGTGTCCTAGCCTCTACGGGACAAATGGGTCTTTTCTATTTTCAACTTTCAATTTATAACTTAGGCTCGAAGACGGGCAAATACATCTTTTCGGGAAAAAGTTTTTCGACTTATTTTTTTTAATTTGAAATAGAGCCATAACTGCTCCAAATAGGGTTTGAAATCGAGCAATCACTATTCAGAAATCATTCCTCCACTCCGGAATGATTTCTCTCCTCTTGCAACTATTTCCACTCAATTTAGAATTTAATTTTGATTACTCTCTTACTTGTGCCACATTCTCGATCGATGGATCTGTATTTAGGATTCTACAACTTTGCGATATGGGAACCAAGAAATAGGCAATAAAAGGTATTGTCTTTTCCTCTAAACTTGATAATTTCACTCGTAAGATTGATAGTAGCTATTTAGTTGTTATCTCGAATCTATTTCTGAGCACGACATCATTAGTTCCCAATAGGTCGTAAGATTGATAGTCGCATGATTTCCTAATCTTGTAGCCGACAGAGTCGGATGCATAACACGATATCGACTTCAACCAGTTGTTACTTGAGTTCGAAACAGGTCGTCATTATTGCATTGTGGTTAATATCTTAGTTCAACACTGAAAGATATCTGACTATGTAGTAATTTGTCCCATTGTGGTCGATATCTCAGTTCAACACTAGTCGAGACATGTCCAAGTGTCCATCGATAACACTTTCTATTTCTAATAGTCGTTAAATGAGTTATAAAGTATGTTGTAATTGTTGCATTGTGATTGATTTTAAATTCAATGCATTGGGAAACTACGGGGCGAACTTTCTAAATTCTTAAATTTGAAACACCACCATCACTGCTTCCAAATTTCTTGAAACGATGCGACCATTGTTCTAAAATCATGTAGCAGAACGATTTCTCTCCTACTTCGGAAAGTTTTCATATTTTTTCATCTAATTTTTTATTTCTCTCTTGCTACAGTCGAAGCCTTCAATCGACTTTCCTCACGCAATTCACTATCGTCGAGGTCTATTCTCCTGCACTTTCGAATGCGATCGATAATCCACTGTATCCTCTCCAATTGTACGATGAATTTTGCCGATAATAGCCCTACAATCGACCAACACCTTCGATTCTCTTACTCTGGTACTATGGCTCAGATGGAGATGTTTTCTTTTCTTATCTGACCTTCATATATTCTTATCGTGAACGGTCTCTCTATCCTAAGGCCATATAGGCTCGGTTAAAAGAGTTCACTCGTAAGATTGATAGTTAGCATTAAGATCACACTCATAAGTCGACTTGAAGGTAACGACTTCCAAATCAAACATTGTCAGCCTGATTTCCACTCCATGACGTCGAGATATTAAACCAAGCTCGGCCGTTAGCTTGCCATCGATGCTAATGAGCTATACTCTAGGCTGTATTTGTTGGGCAGTGGTCGATTAGTAAGCTATATTCTCCTCTTTCTTTTCAGATTCACTTTTACTCGTAAATTTATATTTCTCTTTACAGCGTGCTCAGAAGTATATTTCAAGATAACAATGAGATGAGTTCCTTATCTTGGATTCGAATTTTGAGGTCGACGTCATCAAGTTGAATCTACTTATGAGGTCATGACAATGACAGTTGAGATCAAGATTTCGATTTAAAGATTGTATACTTAGATATAAAGTAGGGCGTAATTGATATCATTGTGGTCGATAACTATCTTTCGAATACTTTGTTATGAACTTATGATAGTTGGATTGGGTTTGCAGTATAATTATTGCAACTGCAAAACACTAACTTTCGAAGTTTTTAGTTGCAGGTAAGAAAAAAGATTTGAGAGATGTTATTCTATCAGCAAAGATCACCTTCCGTACGCAAATCAACCAAATATACGCAGCCACTCGAAGCAAGAATGCGTAACACTCGAGAGTTAAAGACAGACTAAAAGAGTCATGCATCGGTCATATTATCTACGGTCTTTCCGAACATATTTCACAATATTGTCAGGTTTTCTACAACATCTTGTTGCAGAAGCAACTCGCTAGAAGAATAGAACGACTTTATTACGAATAGGACGGAGAACTTGCAACTTCGGTTTCGCTGAATTGCACAGGGTGACTATGCAAAAAAATGGCAGAATGCGAGAACGATGCGCTCTTGACAAATTACAATAAGGAGGGAACAATCTAGGAGAGATTGTTCAGCGGTTCCACTAAATTGTTAGGAAAGAACTTGTGAAATGATATCAAGATTCTACTACGGATAACTTTCACTACGTTGACGAGTTTTGTCAAATTTAGCTTGATATATTTCATGGAGATTAGTATCAGAAATGATAATGAGGGGAGTGGTCGCCCTGAGGATTAGAAGGTGATGTAACTGGCAGATAATTGGAAAGCCTTCAATAGTTTTCCCTATGGCAGCCATAGTTATCAGTTAACGACTGATTCCCTAACCAACACCCTTTAGTATTGGAGAACAGGTGATGGAAAGAGGAGTAGAGATTTGTCAAAGCCTTGATTATATACTTATTCCCTCAGGGGTCTTTAGGTCTTTTGTACGCGTTTTGTGTAGGTATATCTTAATGCAAATGGTTATTTGCTGCTATTTAGATCGGTTGTTGGTAGCTGATGTGAAATATGAAATGTGTTACGTGGATGATGTTGATTTGGGTAAGTCTTTCCTGAGCTGTGTGAGGCATTTACATGTATCAACGAAGAGTTCCAAGAGGATACTACCTACTGCTGGTGAAGTATAAGTCGGCTGAGGGCTCATTCAAAATTTTAGTTCAATTGGACCACGAATTTATCTCTACCGATCACTTGATCAAGATGATGAAAGAAAGAAAACTTATATATATATATATATATATATATATATATATATATATATATATATATATATATATATATATATATATATATATATATATATATATTGATATTGTACCGTTCATATTTTGATCAATTGGCCGGATGGAGATCGATTCGTAATCCGACTAAGATGAAATTTTTTGTAGAGATTTGTAATTCATTCTTCTTTATATTCAACGATGGAGATTGAATTTGGAGATCACTCGAATAATAAACCAAAAAAAGAGTGCCCCTATCCCTTCGATATATAGACGACACACACACACACACACACACATATATATATATATATATATATGGTGTGCGTTACGTGCACACTAATAACTGTAACACGCACATCGCATACTCAATACAGATGGACAGCGAAGCTAGAGGAATAAGCTATTTTGAGGCAGATGATTGGTCACGTACTCAATTACAGTATTTTGGTGATGTAATATTCTTTGGCACCATGTACCGGAAGAACATATATGCAGTTCTATTTGCGTAAGTTAACCATCATAAGCTGTCAATCGAATTTGGTTGTGCACTATTTATGGATGAGACAAAAGAACTTTTTAAGTGGCTTTTTTAGACAGCATGCAGCTATGGGAGGGCGCGCCCTATCTTCAATTATCACAGATCAAGTCAGAGCTATGACTACAACTGCTGCGAAGATATTTCCAAATACATGTTATAGATTTTGTCTGTGGCATATTTGAAGAAATTCGCTGAAAAGCTATGACATATTTTTTCAAGAGTTCAAAATTCAAGAAAGATTCAAGAGGTGCATTAGCAAAATTTATATTCCTAACAAATTTAAATTGAGGTGGAAGGAATTGATGTCGACATATGAGTTGTAGGAAAACGAGTTACTCTAAAACAATATATGAGATTCGAGAAAAATTGGCACCAATCTATCATTTGGATACTTTCTATGCTGGTATTAACACTGTTGGGCGTTGTGAAGGTATGGATGCTATTTATAAGATATTTTTCAAACCAACAACAACTCTTCGAGAGTTTGTAGTGAAGAATGATAAATGTTTGAGTAAATTTGTTGAAAGTGAACAAAAGATGATTATACAAGTGAACACTCGTGTCGCATTGTAGAAGGCATCGTCTATGTCTTGAAAAGTACAGCAAAAGTGTATACGAAAATGTGTACGACAAGTTCAAAAAAGAATTTGAGAAAGCTCAATTTGAGTATGTTCTGCATGATAATGAAAAGTGTATTGATTGCGACACGACTTATTTATAAGTCTTTAGTGGAAGGTGATCGATATAAGTGGAAGGTGAAATTTAATCCATCCATAAAGGAAGACAATTGTAAATGCAAATGTTTGAGTTTATAGAGATTCCTTGAGGAAATCTTATGAAGATTTTTCATAGTCGAGATATATAAATACCAGATCATTTTATTCTTAAGTGATGGAGAAAGAGCACTAACAAATAAAGAGTTAAAATATGTTGGTACACCTATATGTAGCCATGCGAATGCTGAGCTATTAAGAACTACCCAACTCCAGATGGTTTCAACTAATTAATTTATGAAACTGCAAAAACCTATAAAGGATACTAATTGATGTTGCAATAATTACAAGAGGCTTCACAAGGGCTCAAGGAAGTTAGAAGGACTAATGATCAGGATAAGATTTCAATTGATAATCCATGTACTGTCAGTGAGATGAAGATGTTGTCAATGTCGAGCCAAAGCATATAATGCATCCAAAAATTGAAGGCTTAATTAACTCACTAGTGAATTTGATACAAATGATTTGGGTCCGACAAATAAGATTATTGGAATGCAGATATGAAGAGACAAAGATTACTAGGAAATCTAACTATCCCAATCTACATAAGGAATGTGTCGGCATGCATAGAAGTAAGTCGGTGTCTACCACTTTTTCTATTATTCTCAAATTATCTTATTTGAGATGTCATGTCCAAGACAAAGAAAATATGGAAAGTATCATACGTATCTGGAACTGGAAGGCTTATTTACGCCATAATATGCATTCGACCAAACATTGGCCAAACACTAGGAATAGCGAGTAGATACCTCGATAATCCAAGTAATAAGCATTGGATGGCTGTCAAGAGAGTTTTTTGGCACATCAAGAAAACTCTGTACAAAGGTCTGAATTTATGGTCAAAGATTTTGTGGAGTCGAATTATGCGTAGGATCTTGATAGGAGAAAATCTATTTCTGGCTATGTGTTCACCCTTGCAGGTAGTGCTGTTAAAAGCAGGCCGTCTGAAGAGATTGTTGAAGAAAATCTCTAGAATGAAGAGATTGCTGGAGAAAAATAGGCGCAAACAATAATCTTTTCCTCTATTTTGATAGCCAAAATGTCCTACATATTGCAAGAAATTCAGTGTTTCATTCCAGAACAAAATACAATGAAGTGATTGTTTTATTCGTGATGAGGTTTCTAGTGTGAGCATTAATTTGCTAAAGGTTCCTACTAAGGAAAATCCGTGGATGCCTTAACTAAGTCAATTTCTTTTGACAAGTTTGATTTTTGGAGAAACTTTGTAAGAGATCATAATGTACAGTAGCAGGGACAACCTAATGGAAGCGGTCACAAGGATTCGAAGGAAATATGAGGAGCTTCAGAGGAGAGGTAGTAAGTTCACTATCTCTTACTCCGCGCTACCTTTACCTAGGTACTTCTGCACTAGCGTCTTACTTTTCTTGAAAAGACATGACAAAGAATTTTTAATTGGGATGTTCGTTGGATGTAATGCAATTTGATAAGGTTTCAGTAAGAAGTTCACAAGTAGCTATTGATAGTCCACTATTTAATCCAACATAACTGTTATGATGTGGTTATGGGCTGAAAAAAAGCACTTGGGACAAAAGGATATGAAGTAGTTACGTCCAAATTCATTCTTTCTCAGTAGTTATTGCATCTAACTACCATAAGAAAGTTATGACTGATAGAGAAATCTATAAACTATTAACTCAAGAGGGGGATAAATTGAGTTATGGCAAATTAAAAGTTAAACACTCCACACTATTCTAAAAAATAGAAACTGATCAGTAAGTGGTTAGTGGATCAAGAGGTTACTAACTAGTAATTGAACGTGAACTATACTCTTAGCATAATATAATTTGAATAAAATAAACACAAGTGCTAAGAGATACAAACCAGTCAACACACTATAAATTTTTACGTAGTTCGTCACCGCAATACCAACATCCACGTCACTTGACATCATAGTGAAATCTACTAACACCAAAGCAACGTATAATAACCTAGACTTAATGTTTCACAAAACACCTGTGGCTCAACCTAGTCTCCTCGCAAGGACAACTCACACTAGCCTTCTAGACTTTGCACAGTCCTTTCAGTTACAACTGTGCACGCCTTCATAAAGACCTAGTACAAACTCGCCGACCTACACCTAAGCTAGTAATCCGAGAACTCGTAAGTTCTCCAACAACCTTCTTACAAAGTTATAAGTACTTCACGAGGTTAAGCTCAAGTGACTCCATAACAATGATGTCTAATCACTTAACTATAAAGCTCAAGGAATCTCACACAAAAGAAACAAAGAGAATGACACTCAAGCAATGTTCTCGGTTGAGGTCTATCTCTTTATCGGGTAGCAAGATGAATTCAGTTTGGTGCGCTGTAAAAATTGTAATATGGCTGTTTTCTTCACTAGAATTATATAGCAATGACTCCTCCTTAATATCAGGATGAAATATGTTTGGATTGATCAAGGATGCGACGGCTAGTAGTAATGCAATGGTCAAGATTTAGTGCAAATGGCTTAATTGATGTGTTCCAGCAGTTGTATCTTCTTCTTTGAAATTTTCTCTAATTTTTTGCCATGTCTGACCAATGCTTGCTTGATGTGGATATTCTCTATCAAGTATCAGGAACGACTCCTTAATTAAGTGAATCAGATCTGATTTGAGGCTGCAGAACCATCCAAAGATTAAAGGTGTGTCCTATGAGGTTTCTGCTGCTCCGTCATCCCAATTTTGGGGCAGAATTTTTCTATTAACCAATATAATTTCTTTCCATAGAATTAAACTTTTAGAATTCTTTTTCAATCTACATATAAAGATGATACCAAAATTCAAACGGATAGTTGAGATATAAGAATTTGAATTTGATTGGTCTAGAGTTGTGTCTATACTCGAAACTCTTCATCTTTATAGATTTGTTTGATATTCTTCAATATTCTAAAAATCTTCTTGATTGATCTAGTATCTTCTGAAATTAGCTACAATTAAGTGGCACAAGTAGATAACCCAAATAGCTCGACCACACATAACTAGCATTATTCTGTCCAGTTTGGAATGCATCTGTCTAGCCAATTTGTAGATTTTCTAGATTCATTAGTGATGTATCTAACTCATATTAAGATTATCGATATCTCCTAACGTCAGCTTCTAGTAGCAAAAAATGGATCTCCAAAATATGATGCGAGTAGAGAGATATCATTTTTGCAAGCTGTTGTCCATAATGGGTTCACTTGGGTACATCTAGAATTGACAAGAGCAAAATAACGACCTTCTCCAATTTTTGTAAAATTCGTTTCTTCATGGAATAACCTGATTTTATGACTGTAGAAGCTTCAGGATGTCTTCTACCGATAGAAAAAATCAAATTAAAATTTTGTCTAAGAAGAGAGATATCACATTTGCCGAGTACTATTTCGAGGCGCTGTCCAGATCAAGTGGTGTTGGGCAATGTGATCAGCAAACTTCACAAAATTATTTTATCTTCGATACATGATAAAATTTTGTCCTCTTGGTCCCCATTTGCTCTATTTCATACCATCTTTCAAATGCAATTAAGAAATCTCATTTCGATGCTGTGAGTAGAAAGATATGCATGTGCAAAATTGGTATCTCAACAAGGACTTAATATTTCGTCAAATTCAGCATGCAGTTCTGTCTAGCTCCTTATGCTACTCAAATTCAATATAAACATGTTCAAAGTTTAGCAATGGTTTTCAAATATGCATTATCATTTGACAAAGGATGTCGTTTGTAAGCCAACATTCTAATCTCGCCGATAATGATCGTTCTTTTGATATGACCACACCACTATGGGGTTTTTTCTAATTTTTGCACGTATGTCTTCATGTTTGTGTGATTCATTTATTCATCTTAGTTTCTCAATTTTGATTACAAGATCCTAGTGTATGCCAAATCTTTTACCCTACTGCAATCTTTACTACATAATATATATACATTAATCTGATATCTATCTTTATTACGTATACTATATACATTACTCTGATATTCATCCTCAAATCTACCATGTTAAAAGTTTTCCTTTTAACATTTTGTTTTTGTTTGTGTTATTAACTTTCTCATAATCACAAAATTTATGCTGAGACTTTTTTTTTGGGAAGAAATTGAGCCTAAGTTTTGTATCCATTAAGTTATCACAACACTTTTAACTCGTACTTTTTCCCCCATTTGTATTTTCAGTTATTCATCATCCTTCAAGCAAAAGCACTACTTTGCTGCATCTTCATTCACTCACAACATCCCTCGATCAATGCTGCCATAGTTTTCTTTGCTGCGATTCTACTAATCTTCTATTGATTGCCAGCGAATTGTCTCTTTCAATGCCAAGTAATGCAATTGAATTTTGTACTGTCTAATTCATCGCAATAGCAACAACAACAACAACAAAACCGCCACAACAATCGGTGTGTCTTTGAAAACATTTTTATCACAATTTTATCCAACATCTTTGAATTCGAGATCAATACTAAATCGAATCAATGAGGATCCAGCAGATCAAGTAGCAGAAAAAGTAGAAAGTGATACCGGATTCAACAGAGAAAGGCCGGATCATGTTAACAACTCTAGTCGCCGTGATATAGGAAGCGGAAGATCTCTGTGCAGCGACTGAACGAAGGTGACTACAAATCGATCGCCACCACATCTCAGCCGCCACTCCTTCGATTGTTTCAAAAATTGAAAGTAATTTATTACTTTGAATTTTTGATGTTGTAGAGTTTGGAAAGTGGAGTTGAGATTGGAGATTACCGAATTAGTAGTTACGAAATTGGAGCAGGTGACGGAGCCGGCAACGAAGATAGAACCGAAGGACGAAGAAGCACTGAGTCCATAGCGAGCTTTGATGGGAAAGAAGGATATAGTCGAAGTGGAGGAGAAGCATTGATGAAACATTAAATGTTATGTCAGAGCTTTGCAAAGCATCGAATGAAAGCATGAAATGACGCATTGAATATTTATTGAACAATTCATTGAATAGCTCAAAAGCATGAAGAAAGCATGTTGTTGACCTGACGGGTTAACCTGCCGACGCAGATAAATTTTCGGATCGACGTCCGATCTAGCTGTGCTAACTATTGTTTTTGTAATATTTTATAAATTATTTTTAAAATTTTGAAAAATCTAATAATATGGTAAAATTTTTACATATATAATTTTTATTATTTTTAAGATAAAAATTAACCTTATTATAAAAATTTTATTTGATAAATACTGAGATATTTGGGTATTGCTTCAAATTTATAAATAATATATATTTAACCCATATTGCTTCAAATTAAATTTGGGTAAAACTCATATTGCTTCAAATTTAATTTGATAATAAATCAGACTTCAAATTCAAAGTCTTGCACGCGTGAGTTCTCGGAAGAGACGAACCAAACAACCCTAGACAAGATCAAATGGAGATATTTAGGGCATATTTGGATGTGCTTTTTTCTAGCTTTTGGTTGGAAAAAAGCACTAAACAGTAAAGGCCCTGTTTGGCTATACTTTTTTTCGGGCTTTAAGTTCGGAAAAAGTACAGCACAGTCTTTTAAGCGTTTGGCAAAGAAGGCTTTAAGCCGTAAGCGGCGACTTTTAACAGTTAAAAATAAAAAGCATCGATTCGGTGCTTTCAAAATAAAGCCGCACGCGGCTTTTGGCTTCTGGTACAGAAATGACTATTTCATATGAGTTTTACAAAATTACAAACTAATATATATTTTTACCGTTTGTTCTAATCCCTATTTTCTTTATTTCGCTGCCTCCTCCCACCCGATCATTTCTTCTCTACCTCCTCCTCCTGATCGTTTTTTCTGATCTCTCCGTCTCCAACGCCGATCAATTTCCGTCCAATCTCTCTCTGTCCCTATAGATCGTTTCCAATCCGATCTCCATTTCTACAGGATTTCATTTCAATGGTAGCGGAATTGAAGCGCGGCCGTGGGTAAATGGTAAAATTTTTTTTCTTATTTAGATTTAATTATTTGGTTGTTTATTTATGCGTTGATTTTGCGTTGATTAGTTTATTTATGTTGATTTCATTCATGTCGATGGACGGATGAATTTATGCGATTTTAAAAAAATTATTGATAGTGTTATTGACTATGATCGTTATTTAGTGTTTATTTTTGGTGCATTGATTTCTTTCCCAAAGTCTATTGATTTATTCATTCCCTAAATTTTTTTTCTTCTTTGATTGCATCCGAATCGATCAAAATGTTCACAAGTTATAGTATTCTTTCTTCAATCGATTGCTTCTAAGGATTTTCGAAAGATCATCGGTGAAGTTGTCGCTGTGTAGATATTAAGAATTAATTCGGATCTTTGCAGAACCAAATATGTTAAAATTTTGACAGGTTTTAAGAATAATTGATCATTTTAAAGATTTTATGATTATTTTCTGTTGAAAAGAGTTGCTTGGTGAAGTTGTTTGAAAATTTTGGATTTACTTGTAGTGTTCAACTTTGTGTGTGTATTGTTGTATGTAAATGATTGAACTTATCGCTGTTATTTTTTTACTCAGTTTTGGCATTTTGGTTGCTGATAGAATTGTTTAGTACTTGCTGGACCTTTGATGAATTCTCAGGGATTTTTGTGTATCATTGCTGGTTGCCTTATTACCTTGCAGCCCCTTTTGGATGGCATGGTAAGGATTGTTATATTGAATGAGATGTTTGGGTAGCTTGATGGTTATTGATATCATGATAGTAAATAGATGCTACACTCATCTTAACCAAATATATATAGTTGTTGACTATACTTACCCTAACTGGCCCAATGATGAAGTTTGAGGGATTGTTGATTATCCTTACTGGCAATTAATAAATTTTGAGATATATTTGCCTTGCTTGTCCTTGCTGGCCTGTTGATGATTTTTGAGGGATTGTTGGCTATCCTTACTAGTTTGGCTTAATTTTTGAAGTGGTGTTGCCTATAAACACACTTGCTGGCCCAATGATGATTTTTGAGGGATTGTTGGCTATCTTTACTAGCAAGTAAATATTGTTTGAGATATATTGCCTATGATTGTCCTTGCTGGCCTGTTGATGATTTTTGAGGGATTGTTGGCTATCTTTGCTGGTAGTAATGAATATTGATCTATATTTGCCTATGCTTGCCCTACTTGGCCCTATTTGAATTTTTGAGGGATTGTTGCCTAACCTTACTGCCCCTATGATGATTTCTGAAGGTTTGTTGTCTTATAAAATGCTCAAATGAGATGATTGGTTGCCTTAATTCTTTGCAGCCCTTTTTGGAAGGCATGGTAGGAATTGTTATTTTGAATGAGATGTTTGGCTAGCTTTATGGTTATTGATAACATGATAATAAAATAGATGCTACACTTATCTTAACCAAATATATATGGTTGTTGCCTATACTTATCATAACTGACCCAATTATGAATTTTGAGTGATTGTTGGTTATCCTTACTGGTAATTAATGAATTTTGAGATATATTTGGCTATGCTTGTCCTTACTGGCATGTTGATGATTTTTTAGGGATTGTTGGCTAACATTGCTGGTTTGGCTTAATTTTTGAAGTGATGTTGTCTATAAACACACTCGCTGGCCCAATGATAATTTTTAAGGAATTATTGGCTATCTTTACTAGCAAGTAAATATTGTTTGAGATATATTGCCTTTGATTGTCCTAGCCGGCTTGTTGATGATTTTTAAGGAATTATTGGCTATCATTGCTGGCAAGTAATGAATATTGATGTATATTTGCCTATGCTTGCCCTACTTGGCCCTATCTGGATTTTTGAAGGATTGTTGCCTAACCTTGTTGCCCCTATGATAATTTTTGAGGATTTATTGTCTTATAAAATGCTCAAATGAGATGATTGATTGCCTTAATTTCTTGCAGCCCCTTTTGGACGGCATAGTAGGGATTGTTACTTTGAATGAGATGTTTGGCTAGCTTGATGATTATTGATAACATGATAATAAAATAGATGCTACACTTATCTTAACCAAATATATATGGTTGATGCCTATACTTATCCTAACTGGCCCAATGATGAATTTTGAGTGATTGTTGGTTATTCTTACTAGCAATTAATGAATTTTGAGGTATATTTGCGTATACTTGTCCTTACTGGCCTGTTGATGATTTTGGAGGGATTGTTGGCTATCCTTACTGGTTTGGCTTAATTCTTGAAGTGGTGTTACCTATAAACACACTTGCTGGCCCAATGATGATTTTTGAGGGATTGTTAGTTATATTTACTAGCAAGTAAACATTTTTTGAGATATATTGGCAATGCTTGTCCTTGCTGCCCCTATGATGATTTTTGAGAGATTTTTGTCTATCCTTTCTGGTCTTGATTAATTTTTGAGATGTTGCCTATGCTTATCCTTGTTGGCTCAATGATGAATTTTGAGGCATTGTTGGCTATCCTTACAAGTTTGGCTTAATTTTTGAAATGGTGTTGCCTATAAACACACTTGCTAGCCTACTGATTATTTTTGTGGGATTTTTTGCTATCTTTACTAGCAAGTAAATATTTTTACAGATATATTTGCCTATGCTTGTTCTTATTGGCCTATTGATTAATTTTGAGGGATTGTAAGCTATCCTTGCTGGTTTGGCTTAATTTTTGAAGTTGTGTTGCCTATAAACACACTTCCTGGCCCAATGATGAATTTTGAGGGATTGTTGGCTATGCTTTCTGGCAAGTAATGAATATTGATGTATATTTGCCTATGTTTGTCCTATCTTGCCCTATTTGGATTTTGAGGAAGTGTTGGCTATCCTTACTGCCCATATGATGATTTCTGAGGATTTGTTGTTTTATACATTGCTCAAATGAGATGCTTGGTTACCTTATTACCTTGCATCCCCTTTTGGACGGCATGATAGGGATTGTTACTTTGAATGAGATGTTTGGCTAGCTTGATGGTTATTGATAACATGATAATAAAATAGATGCAACACTTATCTAAATCAAATATATATGGTTGTTGCCTATATTTACTTTTGCTGGCCCTATGATGAATTTTGAGGGATTTTTTGTTATTCTTATTGGCAATTAATAAATTTTGAGGTATATTTGGCTATGCTTGTCCTTACTGTCCTATGTTAATTTTTTGAGGGATACTGTCCTATGTAATGCTCAAATGGGATGCTTTCTTGCTGTTTTTTGAGGAATTTTTTTTCATATGTTTAAATGGAATCCTCAAAATCACATCGATCAAGAAATGTGAATCCGATTAGGTGGACAGATGCACTCCACTTTAAGTTTCTTGAATATTGTGAACAAGAGATATTTAAGGGGAATAGGTTAGGAACACATTTTAATATGCAAGGCTGGGCAAATATCAAAACATCATTTCAAGCATTTTATGGCCAGGAGGTTGAGCGAAAACAATTAAAAAATCGTTGGGATGGTATGAAGAGTGATTACAATAATTATAAATCGTTGGTCCGTGGAGAGTCTGGTTTGGGATGGGATTATACTCGCAACATAATTGCTGCAGATAAGAAGTGGTGGGAAGAAAATATTAAGGTATTTTTGTCTAATAGTATAGACAAATTATTATTATTATTAAATTTATTTTATGGAATAATGAAGTCTTTTTTTTTTAGCCATGCCCTAAGTTCAAAAAATTTAAGGGAAAAGATTTATCTATATACCGCGAACGGTACTCAGTGTTGTTTGATGACCTTGTTGCCGATGGTTCGCGGGCTTGGTCACCATCACAAGTCCAACAAGAGACTGTAACTTCGAACGCATCGGATTTGGAAGGCAGCGGAGATAGCGATGACGTTCGAGCCAATGAAGAAACTCAAGCTGCATTTCAGGTTCCTTCTCCTATAGTTTCTGATAATGATTTATTTTCATAGTCTTTCGCTATATCTTAAAATCCTCAAAGATAGGTAAGTAGTGGTAAGAAGCGAAAGAATTCTGGATCATCAGAAAAGGAGCATACCAGTGAGATGACAGAGATAATGCGTCAAAGACATGCAATGACGTTATCGATACCCACAATCCGTCAATGTTTGGCGATATTGGACACTATTCCGAAGATAGAGGCCGGTAGCCTCCTAGCTCATTATGCAGCATGTGTATTGATTAAGAAAGAAAATCGTGAAATATTTATGAGTTATTCTAATGCTGCAGCTCGTTATAGTTGGCTGCAATTTCATTATAATTTTTTTGGACCGGGCAAATCCTAAATTAGTTATTATATGTTGTATTCGAACATTGTGAAATATTATTGTGTTAGTATGTTGTAAACATTATTGAAATATTATTATGGTTATAAAATAATTTTATTGTATGATGTGGTTGTATGATGTTTGTAAGATAGTAATATTGTGAATATTATTGGAATATTATTGTGCTAGTAATATTTTGTTTGTAAGATAAAAATTATTGTGCTAGTTAATATTATTGTAAATATTTTTGGAATAGTTTTGTGGCGGGCATATCATGGTGGTAGTATGTAATATAATCAAAATTATATTATTAGCAAAAAATTTTATGTTAATTATGATATATAAAAATTGTGAGTTTATACATATTATTTTAGTTGATAGTGACAGTTTAAATTTTTATATTTGCAGTTAAATGGATCCGTGGGTTTGTAGTGATAGTGAGGAAAATGATAGTGAAGAAGAATGGACAGACTTATGTGAACAAGCAAATTATGTAGCACTTCAGTACTACGATCGACATCTACGCAAACGTCCGTGTCGTACATCTATACGTATGGGTAATGTCTTCATAAATGAGATATTGGAAGGAAATGAAGTTCGTTGCTATCAAAATTTTCAATTGGAGGTACCTATTCTTTTATAACTCTGTGATGAGTTGACAAGATTGTACGACTTAGATGTAACACGTGGAATGTTTGTTCATGAAGAAGTTGCTATCTTTTTTGTAATGTGTACACATGGTCTAGGAAATAGAGTAAATCAGAAAGTATTTAATCATTCGGGTGAGACGATTCATCGACATTTTCATAAAGTGCTTGAGTCTGTGTTGAGATTAGCTGCAAATATTATAAAGCATCATGATAAATATAACGAGGGAGAGATATTTTATAAACCACAGAATGCGCGTTATCTTCCATGGTTTGAAGTAAGTGATCAAATCGAATTTCGACACTTATATTATTACATTAGATTAGTTGAATTTTTTATTTTGATATCAAATTTGAATACAGGATTGTATTAGAGCTATCGATGGGACACATATCAAAGCAACTATACGGTCAAAAGATGTAACACCTTACATTTGACGTAAAGAGTATGCTACTTAAAATATTTTGACGGTATGTTATTTTAATATGTGTTTTACATTTGCATGGGCTGGATGGGAAGGGTCAGCTCACGATTCACGCATAGTGGATGTAGGATATTAACATACCTATGAATATATGGGTCCTTAAAAAGGCTGGGATGTAAGATATCATTTAGAGGACTTTCGTCGTACCAATACACCACAAATGCAGGCACCTAGAGAGAGGAAAGAAAAGTTCAACTTTCTACATTCTTCATGCAGAACTATCATTGAACGTACATTTGACGTATGGAAGGTACGCTTTGCAATTTTAAGAGATATGCCGCTATACTCAATAGAGGTACAACGTGATATTGTTATTGCGACAATGGCAATACACAACTATATCAGAATTAAAGGAGCAGATGAAGTATTTGCAAATGCTGAGTGTGAAACTTATCTACCATCAACATTTAAAGTATCTTTCAGTACATCATACGTTCAACCCGATGATGAATCCGATCAGAATGATAGGTTGGCTGCATATCGTGATGTAATTGCAAGTGAAATATATAGACATCTGTGAATGTTGTGTTTTTGTTTGATCATATGATTATATTTTATTTTGCTATAATATGTATGACCGTATAATATCTATATTAAGGTTTGTTTGATATTGTTAACAATTGACTTATTAGTTGTTCAATATTTATTTAATATTTTTACACTATAAAAATAAAATCTATATTTATACAGATTTAAATACATATCAAAATTATTTACTAATATATCATGTAAAGCTGCTTTTATAGCAAAAGCTCCACAGCCGCTTACAGCATTCTAAAACAGCTTTACTTCAAAAGTACAAAAATTCAGCACGTCCAAACGGGGCCAAAAGACTTGTTTGGCAATTACAGCTTCTTGTTAAAATAAGCTGCTTCTTTGCTCTTAAAAAAAAAAACATCAAAATGATGCTTCTCAAAAAAGCATAGCGGAGCTTTTTATCTACTACAGTTAGTAAAAGACATATTTATCCATATTAAGTTAAAATAATTACAATGTTGATTAACCCTCTTACCCCTTTATTTTCTCATATTTTCCTCATTTCTTATTCCCTCTCCCGATCGCTTGGCTACTCCCCACAGTTAGTAACAATTTATGATTTGCAAATGACAGAAGCTTGAATGGGCTGGAAGAAAATCAACAGCACTACTTAGTGTGATAATCTTGAATTTTGGAACTAAATAAGGCTATCAAGGGTGCTGTCGATTAGTTATTGATTTGAAATTTAGATGCTTGAATGGGGATGAATGAGAAGCAACATAGTAGAAGATTTTGTTCTCTCTTCTGTATATTGTTAAAAAATTGAAGAGTCAGTTAGACCCTTACCACCCATCATAGAGATTATTTATCGGTACTGTAAACTATGTAATCTTTCATCTAAATGAGTTGTTTAGATTTTTAAATGATTAGTAATATCGCCTTTTTGCTGGATACATATTGACCTAGAAGTTTTTTATCTCACAAAATGAGTGTCCAACCACATCAATGTACATAATCCTTGTCATGAGAGTGTTTGCTTTTTGGTATTCTCAATGATTTTAGCAGATCACATGCTCTGTAATCGTACATCTATTTTAGTTTTAACTTGCATTGATTCTTGAGGCGCTAATTATTATTAATTAATATATGAGTGCTTGCCAAAGTCTGTTCTCATCTTTATTCTGCTGGTATTGAATCTCTATTAATCCTGAAAAGAGACAAAGATCATGGATATAAATGAGATTTGTCAATATAGAACAATGTTGATGTCTTTGGATCCCACTTCTTTGCAGCAAGCCCTGCTACAGTAGACTAGCATCAAAGATGGATGTCTTTGGATCCCACTTCTTTGCAGCGAGCCCTGCTACAGTAGACTAGCATCCAAGATGGATTCAGCTTAACTTTTCTTTTCATAGTCTTCCAATTATGCTGCTAATTATATTTTAGTATTTTCTGAATTGGAGACTAGTATCAACCTACAACAAGTTTGATGCCTAACTGTTAGTTGTCTTGTAGATCTTCATGATGATAAGCAATTCTTCGAGGATCATCCTGGTGCTGTGCCTATTTCTACTGCTCAGGTGAGGGTTAGCAAAATTGTTTTTTGGCATCAACATCTAATCTCCTTTTGTTATAATATTTTAAGTCTAAAGATCAACCATTTTATTTTAATGAAGGGTGAAGAATTGAGGAAACAAATAGGAGATCCTGTCTATATTGAATGCAGTTCAAAAACCCAACAGGTTTTCTTCTATTATGCGCATTTTCGTCCTTCTTCTAGTGCTTTCTTGAGTCATGATGGCAATAAATCGATTCATATGCGTTTATGTATAGAATGTCAAGGCAGTCTCTGACGCTGCTATCAAAGTGGTACTCCAGCCACCCAAGCAGAAAAGGAAGAAGAAGAGAAAGGCCCAGAAGAGCTGCTCCATTTTGTGATCAAAGCATGAGTAAGATGAAGAAAGACAGGCCAGCTAATAGCAGCAGGCATTATATCAAGTGTTTTATTACTCAATATGAAAGGGATTGATCAGGATAAGTTGTAAATTCCAACTGACAATCTCCAGTCAGCTATGGAAGCATTTGGTGTTTTTATTTTCTTTTTTTGGTTGCTTGTTACATGGTGATCTTGTACTGACATGCAAAACTTACTTTCGATGTCTGTCTCCCCCTCACACAACAATACTTAGTGAGGGAATTACATCTGGAAATGTCTTTTAATGTCTACGCATAACCAAATATAGGTTATGTGGTCTTTATTTCTGAACATTTATTGATTTAATGAATTAGATAAAACTTCCTAGTTTAAATTTTAATTTTATTCTTCCCAAAATTTCAAAGTAATGGAGAGTGGATCGCGCGTAATTACAAATAAAATATATAATAAACAACTATATTATTTTTAATTAAAAATTGCTAATATATTACTATATTATTTATTTAGTTTTTCTAATTTATTTATTAATTATTATTTTATACAATATTACAAATTAATAATAATAATATATTTATTAGTAGGTTCATAATTATTAATATAAAAATATTATAAATATATATTACAAAAATAAAATTTTAAAAATAAATAATATATGAAAATAAATTCAGGGATTTAATAATATATCGTTTATTATATATATAAGGATATTTCAGTAATTATATATCTCATTCACTTCTAAGCACAAATTTAGCCCAGCATATCTTCAATTTTCTTCTAAAAAAAGTTTTAAACAGTAAAATTTATCCATACAAAAGTAGAAAAAAATAGCTTTTTATTCAAAAGTTCAACAGTCGCTCTTTTTAACAAAAGCATATAAAACAGCTTTCGCCAAAAATTTAAAATTTAGCCAAACATGTCTTCTTTCTAACTCCAACTATTTAACCGTCTACTACCGGTCATTTACCTGATTGTTACCGAAAGTAACGGTTCGTCAACCTACACCACTATATAAACCAATCAGCGAATCATCATCCATTTCTTTGTTCTTGAAACAATTAAATCATTTACTTCTCCAATTCATCCACAGGTTCTCTTAAGATTATTTTTCCTCGCTCGAATCAATCTCTACAAGGTAATAGAACCAATTTCTCTTCTGATTGATGTAATTTTTGTTTAGTTTAAAGTTAATCAGAGTATTCGATCTTTTTGTTGAATTATGGTTCGGCGATTTCAGGTGGAATAGGATTTGGTTGGTATATTACAAGTTTATCATCTTTGATTTTTAAGATTTTCTTAGTTTTAGTTGTCCTATCAATAGCTTTGGTAGATGAGAGTGTTTTCGAAATTTAGTTGTCCTGACTGGACCAGGTCAGCCTTGGAGACGTGTATGCTTTGATTGGTAGCTTGATGAATATGAGAAAGTTGGAATTTAGAGCTAGATTTGATAATTTTTCAGATTTGTCATGCATGATTGCTGAGTTTTATTTGTGTGGTTTTTGTCATGATTGTAGTCAAAGGTCTTAGAGCAGAATCTTGACCTTCATTTATGTTAAGTTGGTTCTTGTTTGTGTCGTGAAATAAGTTGTGATGTAGATGTGTTTCAGATTTGATTTTGGGTTTGCCTTATTGGACCTTTTTGAAGGGAGACTGCAATTACTTCTCCCATGGAGTTAGTTGTTGTTTCAGTATGTATATGTTTGATCTTGGTCATGAAAGTAGTAGGTTTGAAATTTTTTTGTAGTTTGTCAGCGGATGGGATTGAAATTGCAGAACTCCACCTGTGTGGATTCTTCGATGTAGCCAGTCCCAATGAATTTTGGTTAGCTTGGTATGGTGCCCACCCGTATAATCTTGTGAAATATTTGTGATATAGATTCTTTGTGAAAGGATCTATATAGCTCATCTCGCTTAATGGGTTAACGCTTGTTTGCAGAGTTGAAGAATGGAGCCAATATTCTAGCTTATTTGTTGGTTCATTATCAGCTCAAATCAGCATAATCTTGATTTTATATGTAGTTTATTTAAGAAACTTGCTTGTGTTGTTTTTTCACCTGATAGTCGATTTTATACCAAGTGGTTTTGGTGGTACTGTGGTTTCTTTGTGATTTACTGTTCTATGTGATTGGTATTTTTGAGTTATTGGTGATGTTGATTTCTTAGTTTCACAATAATACAGTAACCTTCTAGATAGTTATGTGTTTTGAAAGCTAGGGTCATGCAAGTTGGATCTCGTATGCAAGATATGCTGCTAGTTTAGGACTTTGTAGTATGTAGAAGGTTTAGTGGAAATTTTTTTTTCAGTTTTTGCATGAACCGTAGCTCTAATGCGATTTTACCTTACTAGGATGCCTTCATACAACTATCTAAAATTTACACATTGTTTCCAATTCAAGTGTTATGTGGACATTTTGCCTCCACCTCGTTTAAGTCAATCATCGACGGACTCGTTTGTCGTGCCTTCTTGTTCTTTTTTTTTATTTTTTTTTAAAGGAATTGGTCACAACTAGATATGTAGTTGCAGTTAATGGCTCTTTTTAGCTAGTCAACCAGGCCTTATCCACGAAGTGGCATTTGCTACATAGATCGTGTACCTATATCATAAGATTTGATAGAATTTTATGAATGGTTGCAAGCCTAACCCCTACCCTCTTCTTTGCCTGAGATTGGGCCTGGTTTGTGGAAGAATTCACACAAAGTGGAATTTCAATTGTAATTAATGTAATGAAAATTTTAGTACCGATTAGTATTTGTGTTGGAATTGTGGAAGAGGATTATTAAGCATAAATTAAGATGTAATTCAAAGATTTCAGATAATCAGTTTGGTTTTATGCTAAGGAGGCCTACTTTGGAAGCGATTTATCTATTCAGAAAATTGATGGAACAATATAGAAAAAAAGAGTAAGACCTACATATAATTTTTTCTAGATTTAGAAAAAGCTTACGATAGAGTACCCAGAGATACATATGATTTTTCTAGATTTAGAAAAAGCTCACGATAGAGACCTAGAGATACATATGATTTTTTTAGATTTAGAAAAAGCTTACGATAGAGTACCCAGAGAAGTGTTACGGTGGGTGTTAAAAAGAAAAGATATATCCAATACATATATAAAGATCATTAAGAATATGTAAAATAGATTAATCACTAGAGAGTATACTGTAATGGTGATATTAGTAAAGAGTTTTCTATTACTATAAATTTACATAAAGGTTTAACTTTAAGTTCATATTTATCTTAGCAATTGATAAACTCACTCGATATATTAAGGATGAAGTATTATGGTTTATATTATTCGTCAATGACATAATTTTAGTTAATAAAATAAAAAAGAGTTTAAATTCTAAATTAAAATATTGTAGGAGTACTTTAGAATCTAAAGACTTTAAATTAAATAGGATTAAGACAGAATACATGCATTGTCATTTTAGTAAATATAAAGGGCTTGTTTCAAGTTGGTGGAACTCCACTTACTCCCGCCAGAATTAGAGTTCCACCAACTTCTTATGTTTCAAATGCACACAAAACTGCGTAACTCTACTTCAATAACACTATAGCGAAAATCTTCACTTCCCTAATCTTTCACGCTTCCCGAACTGCATTTATTTTTTTGCTTTCTTCTTCTTCTTGCAGCTTCTTTCATATCTCCGGTTGCTTCTTCTCTCCACTTTCTCTTCCTTTTCCGGCTGCCTGTTCTTCCTCTTCTTCCTCTTCTCGGTTCTCTTCTTTTTTGGGTGCTTTTCTCCTCTTCCTTTTCCCAGTTCTCTTTCTTTTCGGTTGCTTCTCTCCTCTTCGTCTTTCCGGTTCTTCTTTTCCAATTTCCGGCTGCATCTTCTTCTTCCAGTTTTTTTCTCTCAATATTTTGCTTCAAATCTAACTCCTTTGCTGTTAAAAAGAGTTTTTTTTATTCATTAAATTTTATCTAAAAAAATAATTAGTAAAATTTATTATTTAGCAAAATTTTTATTTATAAATATTACATATCATGTTCAATTTAATTTAGTTCTAAATTTTAGATGCGATTGAAACACAAAAATTAAACTCCACTTTCATCTCACTTCCAAATATAATTGAAACACAAAATCTGAACTCTACTTTCAAACCACTTCAAAAGTTAACTGAAATACAAAAGCTGAACTTCACTTCCAACCCATTTTTCAAAAAACTTCACTTCTTATTTTTCACTTTCACGTAGCTCAGTTACGGACATTTGAAACACGCCCAAAATGATGATAATTTTGTTGTTATCATAAAGAATTGTGTTGTACCGTAAAAGTGATAGTTTAAATATTTATGTTTGATTATTCGTAAAGAATGAAGAATTAAAATAGAACGGATGAAATGGCGAGGTGCAACTGGAATCTTTTGTAATAAGAAATTTCCTTTAAGACTAAAATGTCAGTTTTATAGAATAGCCATTCGACCTACAATGTTATATGCTAGTTTGTGCTATTAAAAGTCAACATGTTAATAAGATAAATGTAGCGAAAATGAGCATGTTAAGATGGATGTATATCTATACTAGGATGGAAACAATATGTAATAAGAGTATACACCAACAATTAGCTGTTATGTCGATAAATGATAAGTTAAGAGAAATGTAGGTTAGGTGGTTCGGGCATCTTTCGCAGACATAAAGATACTATAGTGCATAAGAATGATGCGATTTCATTAGAACACTTTAGGAGAAAAAGGGATAGAGTAAAATTAACTTGAATTAGGGTACTATAGAAAAACTAGATTTTTCACTAGATCCGCTTTAATTGAATGGAATGGAAACAACAGATTCATGTATCCGAATCCGCTCAAGTGGGATAAGAAATTAGTTTGTTGTTGTTGTTGTTGTAGTATTTGTGTTGGAGACTCGAGTTAGGCGAAGGAAGTGTAAATTCTAAGGTGGTGGTTTTGTTTTGCAAATTAGAATATAATTTAAATAATAATTCGATTATCATTAGGAATTTAGTATCTAAATGGCTGAATATGTAAAAGGGTATCTATAATGGATGAAGGGACTTTTATGGGAAGGCTTTATACTTTGTTGGTATTCATTTTGCTCACTTACTTCTAGAGTCATTTGGAGTTTCGCAAGGAAGGTGCCACCAATACAGCCCTGCAACCACCAGGAAGCTTTACTTATTAGGGGGAGTCTGGTAGATGGATTTCTTCTAACATAAATTGCTGAAGTTTGGTCTAGTATGATTCCATGCAAGTGTATCCTATATTCACTCTAGGACTTCTATCAACCGTCAATATACAAGTGTGTTTGATCGTTCCTGTAGCACTTGCTTAATTCATCTCTTCTTTGTTTCCTTACCAAAATCAATCTCAATCCCATTTACTTCTCATTTTATCTCATCGTGCACTTGAGTTGCATGATCCTTGGCATGCTTTATAATTCTGATGTGCTACTTCTACAATTAAGTTTCGTCTACACACATGTTTGTACCCGACTTCTAAACGTAACAAGTGCTATGAGAAAGCCAAGGTTTTTGCAATGGCAACCAAGTGGGACATTGAGAAGTTCAACGGCAATAATTTTCCTTTGTGGAAAGCCAAGATGAAAAACTATCCTTACGAAGGAAAATTGCCTTGCAGCAATTGAAGAGCGACCTGATGGAATCTCTGATAAGAAGTGGCAAAAGTTAGATGGGCAAGCTTTGGTAAGCATCTTCGTCTGCCTTGGAGCTGGAGTCCTCGCTAGTGTGCTAGAGATGAAGTGTGTAAAGGAAGTATGGACACATTATACCAACAATATGAGGTAAAATTTGAGCATAATATACTTTTCTTAAAAAGAAAGTTATATGCTTTATGGATGCCAGAAACAAGTACCATCGCGGAACATTTAAGTACTCTCAAGTCGTTATTTTCTCAACTAGCATAACTAGGTGAGAATATATAACAAAAGGCCTAGCTTCTTCTCTCAAGCTTTCCTAATTCTTACAATTATCTTATCATCAAATTGACAAGCAGGACTCCTTTAACAAATCTAGTCCATAACAATGTTGTACTAGTGCTGATGAAGAGGCCAGGCGGAAAACAAAGGAGGATCATGTGTCTACTTTCCAACGAGTAGAAGTGTTTGCAGCAAAGGGTAGACCCATCAAGAAGAGTTTCAGTGGGAGGCATAGGAAGGCTAAAGGAAAGAAAGAGAAGGATAAAAGAAAATGCTTTTTCTACAATAAGATGGGCTATTTGAAGGACGATTGTTCGCACTACAAGAAGAAGAAAAAGATAGAGCAGTCTAATGCTAATGCAAGCATGGCACACAACACTAAGGAGGGTAAGGTACTATTTGGAAAAGTAATGGCATCCATTGAGCGCACGTCAGAACTATCAAATGTCTAGGTATTAGACTATAGAGCTACACAGCACACTATCTTTCGGAGAGACTGGTTCTTCAAGTATGCACCAATCATTGGGGGCATGGTCTACATGGAGAACAGTCATGCCTGCAAGATCATCGGGATAGGATCTGTGAAGACCAAGATATTCAATGGGGCCATTCGCATCATTGAGGATGTTCGCCACGTAGGAAGCCTCACGAAGAACCTGCTTTCAATAGGACAACTAGACGATTTGGAGTAGAAGGCCCATACTAAAAATGGAATTATGAAGGTCATCAAAGGAGCACTTACAACACTCAAAACAGAGAAGATCGGGAATAATCTTTACAAAGTGCTGGGATAAACCATCACAATGGACATATGCAAGTAGTATCTTGTGGCAAGCAGGAAGAAGAGGAATTTTAGAAGCTGTGGCACCTACGTCTAGCCCATATGTCGGAATAGGGTCTCAAATTCTCTTGGACTACAAACTCCTAAAGGACTTAAAGATGGTAAACTTGCCATTTTATGAAGAATGCATAACCAGTAAGCAAACATATTAAAAGGACTTAAAGGACTTATGAGTTGTATGCTGCATCCTCTTAATTGCAAGTTCCTAGTCTTTGAGACAAGTTAGCATCTCAACCATCTTACTAGTGAACCATGTTCTTCGGTCTTCAATTATCCTTCCATCTATGGTAATGTCGATTCTAAAGACACTATTGAAACATGAATGGTCAAAATATCATGTGCTAATTGATAAAGTATTGAATATTTTGTTGAATGTGTCTTCCACCAATTCAAAATATTAAAACTTTCAAGGTTGTCATCATCATCGATAATGACGGGATCTCCTTCAAATATTTGTTCGAGTCCGATGAAGAGAAGATTGCATGCTACTTGAAATTGAAGTTGGTGTTAAATTTGAGCCAGGTTTGATAGAAATCAAATACTAATAGATTATGTTTTTTGTTCTTGCTTTGATGAGTTTGCGATGTTGTCCGTTCTTGTTGTTAATTGCGCAAATTACCGAATCTAATCTCGTAAACATCATAAACTTCATACAACTTGTCCCGAGCTTTAGTAGTTTGTAATTGAATATAAAAAATATTCAGATACATATCAATATAAGTTAGAGGATCTAACATATAAAATTAAATTTAGGATCAAACATAAAGCCAAAACAATATAAGAGAGAAATGTTAAACCAATATTTTTTTAATTTGCTTAATATTGTTGTAACTATAAGTCTAAGTAATGAATCTGTTAGATGCGAATGCAACCTGGTAGCCATATTAATAATTGAATGTAAAACTAATAGAGAAGTAGGATAGAAATCACTAGATAATAAAACATTAGCATCATAAAATATTTCTAAAATGTTTTCAAGTTTTTCAGTAGTAATTCAATGAGTTTCAGTATTACTCATTCTTGTATTATAAAAAATCATAAGCACATTTTTATAATCTACAATACTTTTTAAAATTAAATAAGTTGAATCTCATCTTACAGAGATGTCAAAGTTGAACTTTTGAGGGTTCAAATGTTCTGCCAAATAATATCGTTTAAATTCAGTTAAACATTGGTTTGAACTAGTAAACTAAGTAATAACAACACGAAAATCATTAATCTGTTAAGGTATCAACTTCATACCTGATTGCTTGATTAACTTGATAATATGGCAAGCACAAACTTTGGTGTAGTAAAATTCCAACCATGTATGAGCTTAGCTCTATTTCAAAAAATCGAATCGCTTTTTGTGTTGCTTAGTGTGATGGAGATGATGTGGTTGCTTATACTAAAACTTTTAGCTTAGAAATAATAGCATCATATTTGCAATCAATAAGTCTCAAATCAATAAATCTTTTTTGAGTAATCCATTATGAATCTAAATAATGTGCAACAACACAAATAATTTTGTTTAGCTCAATCGCTCAAAATATTAATGTTAATGCAACAGAAATATGTAGTGATCTTAGTTTAGATTTTAGTATAGTCTGCATTTTATTATAATAAATAATAATATTATTTCTAGTAGTTGTATTACTAACTTTTTGAAACTGTGGCAATATGCACTTTTAATATGCTCTTCACAAAAGAATTACTCACCAAAATTAATAAACAAATTCATAATACAAATCATATAAGCTAGAGATTTCCAAGCTACATTAGAGACATAGGACCAAGTACTTATCAAACCATCCATATTGCATTGAAGTTGGTTTTGTGAAGGCTCCATTCGAATTCCTTTTTTGGAAACACATTTTCTTATCGTAGCTTATTAAGTGTCGGGTTCAAGCACTAAAATTAGTAGTTAGAAGCATTTTGCAAAATTTACATGTCGCCAATTTTTATTAGTACCATCATTTTGCGCTGTATATTTCGTGATGAAGTAATTCTAGGCTACAAAAATTGTGATGTTTGAACATTTTGTGTTGTCGATGCCGATGTTCAAACCGAACTATTTCCAACACTTTGAGTTGGAGGAGTTACGTCGATCTTTAATGAAAACTTTTTCTTGTAATGGAGAAACTTCATCGCCTTTTTCTATACGTGCAACATCTATCTTCTCCAACATTTGGCCGTTTATACTATAATCATCCATCATATCAATATTAAAACATATGGATCCATTTGAAATAAAAAACACTAAAAATTTTTTTTAGTATTGTGATGAGTTTTAGAATTTTGAAGGAAGAGGGAAAATATAATGTGTTAGATTTGAAAATTTGAAGAAAAATGAGAGAAAATTTGTTGTGTGAAGATTGAAGAAGATATGAGATATTTATAGAGATGAGTTGTGTTTAAAAAAATTTTAAAAAAATAGGCAGTCAATCGGTGTGTTATCATTGGCTACCAACAACGACGTCATGATGAGCACGACTGTTGTTAAATTTAAAAAATTTTGAAAATTTTTTTTATTCACTATAGATTAGGTTAATGCTCAATATTGATCGGTCAATATTGAGCAGTCAACTTACACCGAAATTTGTCCGATCCTACTTGATCGACTCAATACTTCCTAAGAGAGCAAGCTAGAGCTTCCCGATCCTATCAATATTCATGAGCCGAGTTAGGAGTAATTTTATCTATTTGGTCGGGCATGAACTGGTCTATTTAGTTAGCTGGGCCATATTTCCAACCTCTACTAAATAACTAAATTCCTAAACTAAATAATGATAACCAACTTTATCCTTTTCTGTCTTCTCGATCAACTTAAGAGAGCATTTGACATTCCATTCGAGAAAAGTAGATTTTTTATTTTTCAATACTCTTTTTACAAATTTTTATAGAATTTATTTAAATTTTTTGAAAGTATAAAAAATTTTAAATAGTAATTTTTTTTAATTATTTATCTTTTTAAAATAAAAAATTAAAATTTATTATAAAAAAAATACCTCCACTTAAAAAAAACTTAATCTCGAAATCACTCCAAAAAACGCCCATTAACTCATCGTCACATTCGCTTCTCTCCTTCTGGAACAAATTTTTCTTAAAAGATTTCATTTGAATCAGTTCTCTGCAGCGATGACGCCGCCGCCACAGTCGCTACATGCTCCGCCGCGTCTTGATTCATTCAAGCACGAGGCGAGCTGTAACAACAAGGAGATCAGAGAAAGCCTTCTTGGATCCTACTTTAGAGAGGAAGACGAGTTCAACAATGACGAGGACGATTTCGGTCGACCAGGTCGGTGTCGGTGGAAGAAGTTCTGCAGAACGTTCTGCCGTTGCGGTTTGTTAGTGAGGAAAGTGAAGGAGGGGGTTTCTCAGCTGTGGGAGTTCGGCCGGGATGATCAAAGGAAGGCAGTGTTTGCTGGGAAGATGGGGCTAGCTCTCGGGCTTGTATCACTACTGATTTACTTCAAGGAGCCGTCCAAGGACCTTGCTAGATACTCCATCTGGGCGGTGCTTACTGTCGTCGTCGTCTTCGAGTTCAGTATAGGTTAGTTTCTACCGATCTCTTATTATAATCTCATTTGTTCTTTCTATTAAAATTTATCTCCGGATTGAATTAAAAAGTCTTGATCGGGCAGTGTTTGTCACAATGTTATTTGAGTTAACTATAGTTCAATGGCTGTAGCTGTGATAAATCTGTTTCTGGTTTTTATCGTAACACTTGTTCTTTACGGGATATCTGGGGACTAACCCCTTTTCTTAGATATCTCCAAGTTATCCGAAATACTGTCATTTTAAAGAGTAATGGTAGTTTACTCCATCCGATTGATTTTCTTTATGTTCTTACTTTCTCCAAGTTCAGAGTAGATCAGTCTTTTTGGCCTCTGAGCATCTTGTTTTTGCTTCTGGAATAACTCGGTCCACATCTTGGAATTCATTTCTTATGCCTCCTTTGTGTTTTTACTTCTAAAAAATGGATTCATCAATTTAGCACTCTCTATTACTGCTTCTGTTTAATTTAATTGCAGGGATATTCAGTGGACACCCTTTTTTAAATTCTGTGCACATAATAGATTGACATGATTCTGTTTATTTTATCTAAGGGTCTAAGCTTTCAGATCCAATTCTTTAGCTCTCAGATTCAATTCTTTAGAACATTATCAGTTTCCTTATTTTCAGCATAAAGCAGTCGTCATAGCTTTCAGATCCAATTCTTTAGCTCAATAATATTCATTTTCTGGATGCATTAATTACCTTGCTATGGAAACTTATAAAGTCATCAGTGGTCTCTGTTTAGATTCATTCGAGCACATATGGGGATGTGGTGGTTTCATGTAGTGTTTTCAGCATTTTGAGTTCTTGGTAGATGACCGGCCATGATTGTAATTTATGTAATCTGCTCTGATTATCATCTTAACATTTGTAGTGAACACACTGACGTGTTTGAGTCCAGCATAGGCTGGTTACATTTTCCTTCTGATGATCTCATTAATTTATTGGTCGAGTATCTTTCATTCTCTGGAGTCAGTTAATCCCATTTTGTGGAATAATAAATCTCATAGTTTAAATTGTGTATACTCGTCGTAGCATAGTTTTGTAGTTCAGCATAAGCATAGTTGGTTATTGGTAACTCATGGCCAGAATAACCCATCTGGGCTTCGCTTAATGTTGTGGTTACATCAAGTGTATTTCTCTATTTGATCACTGATCGGTTTATATGTTTTTGCATCTCATATTAGAAGCCAGATAATTGTAGTCTTTCAGATTGAAAATCGGGCACAGTCTTCAATCTGGTCACTAGCTAGGTCAGGTTTCTGGATGTATACTTATTTTGACATTTACCTCCAGTCCTGCTAGCCATAACTAACTCGAATGTGGTTGATATAGTGAAGCTGCCTGTTTTTGCAAGGATTCTGAGCAGTGTGGTTTAAAGTTATTGAATGAAATTAAGCTTTCAAAACACTGAAATCTATAGTTATAAGGAAGCAACATAGATCCTTGACAAAAGAAAAATAAATAAATAATTAAAGTAATAAAAACTAAATAAAAAAAAAAATATAAGCTAAATGTTTTCTTCAGCCTGAATTTTTTGAACTGTTCATTTTGATCTTTGAGCTTTCTGAAATCAATTTTTTGTTCCCAAACACTTTTGTTGGTTAATTTTCTTCCAAAGAAAACAAATTCTGCTTCTAACTATTACATGCTATGACTTATGTCTAAGGTAGACTTCTGTTCCATTTGAAATTAATAGATCGAGATTTCATAGGTAAAACGAAGTTCTTAAGATGTATTGTCTAGACAATTATTTCGTTAGGAACAAACTAAATGTTCATCAACTAAGATCATGCTTTTCAACTCTAGGTACCAAAATAATAATTTAATGTAGAAGGAAATAGTCATTTCAGCAGAGCTGCCACCAATGACATCTGTGAAAGACTATGTTAAATAACTATATCTAGAGCATTGCCAAAATGCTTGATTTGGTTAAATTATTCTGCTGCTTGAAGTTTTAGTGAGATCTATTATTTCTGGATATGGTGTAGCTTTACAATTATTAATAATGGAAGTTTGAACAATTTTCAGTGGCAAATGAAGTCCTAAGCAGGTATTGAGCTCTGTTAGACAGAGGCAAGGCGGTTAGGGGGTAGCTAGAGTTTTGGGAAAACCCTTGAAAAGGGTATGAAGCTGCCCTTCCCGAATCATCTGAACAATATGGCATAGTGAAAATTTTCTTACACTGATGAAAAACAAATAATTAGGCTTTTGCCTCAAGGATTAAAAGAAGAATCATTTTACATTAATTAGTCATATAGTCAAATTTCAGCATAAATATTAATAAACATAAAACAGAATAAAGAATTCTATGTTTTAAAGTGAATTCCAACATTATATATATTGTACATATTTATATAACATGATATTATAATATTTATTTATTGTTCCCCCTTAGTAAAGGTCTGGTTAATGACTGGCTCCTTTTGTGGCTTGCTATCTAGATTTTCCAAATGAAAATAAAGCTGTTTTGCACTTCTTTCTTCAGAAGCACTGTATGAAATAACATAATTTAGAACAACTAACGGTTTGTTTCTTCCTAACTAACCTTTCTCAGTATATCCTTTTACTAGAATATAGTTACAAGTTACAACTAAGGCGTATGTTAGTAGATCACTTCCATCTCTGCTATTCAGGATTCTAGAATATAAATTGAACAAAGATAAAATGGATAATTTTGTGCAATAGTATCTATAATTCGTGTAAACACTCACTGGATTTTAGGTAACATTTTCAAATTTTGACTATTGTAATTGGTGTTTTCTTCATGAATGTCGAACATTTTAGGTAGAAGGCAAGTAGTTTATTTTAGTATAGCAGTAGGCTTGAACCATGTTTATTCATGGCTATGGGTTAAACACTATCTCACAACAAGAATTCTCCCCTTTTATTTTGCTTAGTTACACACACCTTTGCAATCTTCTTTCATTCAATTTAAGATTTATGAATCTATGTCTTTTTTTAATGTAAAAACAAAACAATTTAGGCATATAATTAGATCTTGAAGTTCTTTTCTTTTTGTATAGAGCTTCGACCCTTCTGGCTCCACCATACGCATATAATAACCATGTCCTAATTCAACAAAGTACAGTTCTTTTTAAATACTTTCCATCTGTCATACTCACGCCCATGCAGACCTTTTTGTTTCTTTATCTTGTAGCTCTTGTTGAGAGAACCTCAGAGCAAGGACAAGCTCTGGATGTTCAGTCAGATATCATTCTATTGCTTTCCTCTCTTTTGTTTGTAGCTCTTGTAGAGAAAATCTTAGAGCAAGGAGAAACTCTGGATGTTCAATCGTATATGACCTATTGCATGCTCTAATGAAATGCCGTGGTTGGAGAAGCTTGCTCTGGAATGAATTTGGACCAAATAGTATGTGCTGTTAGGTTCAACATTAGCTACAGTTTCTATATGCAATGAACATTATTGATGTCTAGAGAACACAGTCAACTAAAAATCATGTGTGAAATGACTTACACAAAGACAAGACTGCACCAAGTTGAATATACATATGACCAAGTCCTCAACTGATAGCTTATAATTTGGACGTAGATAAGCTTCGTTTTTGTTTAATTTTTTTTATTTTTTTCATTATTTTACACTTGTAAGCATTGTTGCTAGGATATTCAGAGTAAATTGTTGAGCAAGCACACTTCAAAAAGGGGGTAGAGGTTGAGGACTTTCAGCTAACCATTTATTAGAGGGAAATTCTAAGCCGATTTGGTAAGATGAAACAAGTTTTATAGTAGAAAGAAAACTTCAAATTCCCTGCAAACACAACAGGCCATGAAAATATGTAACAGTGAAACGTTAAATGTTATCTCCTTAAGTGTATTAAAAAAGGGCTACCCTTGTCCGATTCTCTAGCTTGTGCATCTGCATAATTACAATTCAGTTTGTTGCATTTCAACAACCTTGTCTTTTCTTCTCGGCTTCTTTTATAAGTATGTCTCCCCTAAGATTTTACGATAAAATTCTAGACTAATCGGTATTTGTCGATTGGATTAATTAATATTAGTGCAATTTGGGTTAAATTAGAAAGAGTCCAGTTAGTCACAATTCTTAGATAGTGAAGTTTGTTATGGTAGCTTTGTCTCAATGAATTGTTTTTTAGAGTCGTATTTGCATTGCTATTTCTTGGAAGCAAAGTTATTGTGAATGGCAAGTCCTATTGATACTAGAATTCCTTAGGAGATTAGTGAGTCTATCTAAAGAGTTATAAGTCTCATTGTCATGATCAAGGAATAAAGTTTTGAGTTCTTTTATGAGGACAAGGAGGTGTGGACTCTCTCGAACGAGTCGGATGTTTGGTACAGCTTTAATCTATCACTGTATATACTCTCTCTGATGAGTCGGAGGCGTGATTGGGCCTCTAATCCTATCGTTTTTGTGATTTGCATGTTTTTCTCAAAAAAATTTCTCTTCTTCCCTTTAACTTGCCAAAAAATGTCGTTAATCAAATCAAGTATGTTTTCTTAGCGGTGATGTTATACGCCAACCATACCTAGAATGTAATTGGCAATTTTGTTTTCTCTAGAATTATATTTAAACATGCTATGCAACCAACTAAAAGAAAGACAGATAAGGACAATGTGTCTGCACTATCTATTTGGCCTCTATATTACTAGTGACCAAGAATCAGGGACTTAATTGCTTCTTGAAGTTTTGGTTGAGTTGTAGAGGTTGGTCTATCAATAGGCTAATAAAGTACTTTTCCGAGAAGGACTCTTGTCTTACAGACTGGTTTCTCAGCAAAAGTGTTTATTTTGATCTTGAGGTTTTAGCAGAATTTCTATTGTAATGGAGAGAATATTGGGATGGGAGTTGGAAGCTTTAGTAGATTTCCTCTTCCTTATGTGTGGAAAGGCGTGATAGATTTCTTCTTATTGAATGCCCTTTACTTGGAAAAGGTTGAAGAAGCAATCTTATCTCTAACCTCTATATGAGAACCATTTCAAGGCCTAGAACTGTCCACTTGGACCAAAAGTATAAGTGTCAATTACAGTGTTGGTTACTTGATCCCTAACCTTTACTGGAGTATGGTGCTGGTACAGTACTTTTGCTTAAGCTCTCGCGAATAGTTCTGAAGTGTGTGAATTTGTTGTACTCAGGTGCAACCCTTAGTAAAGGGCTTAATCGAGCCTTGGGGACACTATGTGCTGGTGTGCTTGGTCTTGGGGCTGCAGCATTGTCCTCGCTTGCAGGGGACTGGGAGGAATTAGCTATTGTTATTAACATCTTTGTTGTTGGTGAGAATCAATTTCCTTTTTTTGAAGGAATTACTTACGATCAAATAATCTGTAGCATCATCTTCTTATTCTTATATCAAACTGGACATGCAGGTTCTTTTACAACCTTTGTAAAACACCATCCAAAAATGAAGCCTTACGAGTATGGTTTTCGAGTTTTTGTGATCACCTTCTGTCTTGTTATGGTATCTGGATACAATACAAGGATTTACATCAAGACAGTTGTAAACCGATTTCTGTTGATTGCTCTTGGGGCTGCTATTGGGTTCAGTGTAAATATCTGCATCTATCCAATATGGGCAGGAGAAGATTTACACAATTTGGTGGTGAAGAATTTTATGAGCGTCGCGAATTCTTTGGAAGGTATAGTGCTACTTTTAAGAATGTGTATGTTGTTATGGTGTCTGGATGATACTCGAAGGAAACTTTCTTTATTTAACTATAACGAGATTCATAATTGCTATGTGGCATTTACTTGTGGCTCCTCTGGTCTTCACAGTTCTTACATTTTGAACTAACTAGAACAACTAGAGAGTCTTCTGTACTTGTTTGTCCCCTTTTAAGAAGCTTATTGTATTATTCATATAAGAGCTAGCATATAGGTCTTTTAGTCTGCATATAAAATTGTGAAAAGTTACTTGCTAGTCCACTTGGGTAAATCAATCTAACTTAAGTTTTTTGATCATAATACATCTTTATATACTGAGAGCTGATGCTAAATTGTAAGGAACCTGCCATAAGTCGAGCTGAGTTTTCTCCAAATGCTACTTTTCACAGTTATATATTCTCTGGTATTAGGGTGTGTTGATGGATACCTCCGCTGTGTTGCATATGAGAGGATCCCCTCTAAAATATTGACTTACCAAGCTTCTGATGATCCTGTATATAGCGGCTATAGAGCAGCTGTGGAATCAACAAGTCAAGAAGAGACCCTAGTATGCTTGTCTTTTTTGTATTTAGCATAATGTCCTTTTTGTATTTAGCTGATTCTTACAAGCCTGCGTTATTACACATACAGTTAGGTTTTGCTATATGGGAGCCACCCCATGGCCCATATAGGTTGTTGAAGTATCCATGGAGGAGCTATGTGAATGTCAGCGGTGCACTAAGACATTGTGCCTTTATGGTTATGGCACTACATGGATGTATCTTATCGGAGATTCAGGTATACTCTTACTTTTCTATTTGATTATCTAGCTGATGGTATGTGGAACCTTCTTGTTCTGATGTATATTGTGCTGTTGGCTACATTCCCTCGTGGAATAGATACCCAAGTTACGCTTTTCATGTATGACTTAATAGTGAGATTTAAATAAGGAGATGCAGTATTCAAGTGTTAGTGTCGATCTACAACTTTTTCAACTTATGTGAGTATAGGACCTTGTCTCTTAAATCCTGTACTTGTACAAAATCATATAAGTAAAAGATAGACTTTGTAGAAAGCATAGTTGAGCAAATGTTGGGAGCTTCAACTACAAGTAATTCTTTTCATCACCTTAGCCTTCATGTTCGACATACTTTGTTTTCGGTCTATTGCTTGTGTTTTGCCATTTACCATGCTGATGTGGTCAAAATGTTGAAATTCAAACGATTAGACGATTGTAGACAATCCTTATAAGGCCATCATATGAGAAGTGGATGGTTGAAGCTACAAAGAGTTGGAGACAGAGAGATTATTTGAGATTTAAACTTGAGAGGGAAACATATACAAGATAGTTCTTTCTCTAAGACCTATACTGTCCTAGTTGTGGCCGCCATACATAATTCAAGCCAATCGTGGTTCCCTCGGCATAGGTACTCCACACTTAAAGGCCAACATCTCATTGCAACTCATTATCGAGCAAACCAGGCCACTTTTCCATATTTGCATTCAAAAGGGTGACGTGTTTACCTATTAAGACTATAAAGTGAATCGTTAAAGCCTTGATGGAAATCTGAATGTGAGGTGATTCTATTTTAGGTTCTTATTTGATTACTTTTTTTATGATGTTGAGAATGTCATTTAGTATATACAAGTTTAAGTATGGATATTGTGATTGTTTGATGAAATTAAATCATGTATTATATTTTAATGCCTCAGTATGTTGAAGCTTTTTATTGAACTATCTAGGCTTTCCAATATTTTCATTTAAAACCTACTCATATTTGCAAGTACTTAGATAATTATAACTGTAATTTGTACCCAAATTATAGACCTATCAACATTTAATGATCTATCCCGGAAAAAGTTAAGATCATTCAATACTTTTTGATGTTATTCAAGTTCTTACAACTTAGATGGTAGACAGCATGTAGCCCTTGAACCAAGACCGAAACATCAAAATTAGTAATAGCTAATAATGTAGGTCGCTACCTCTTCGATTCATAACAATCTATTAATAGTTCTTGATATTGCATGCGTTAAGAAAAAGCAAGATGCCCGGTTATGATACCGAAACTTTTAGTCTTGCAACTAATAAGCTGCCTTGACAGTCTGTGGCATGCAAACCAGAAGGTAAAATGCCATCCTACTCAAAAAGGCACCTAAGGTGAATTCCCAATCGTTTGCTGGCAATGGCTGTCATTGAATGTTGTTAGTGGCGAGTTTTGCTTGAACTTAAGCTTGTATGTTCTTTAGATTGTTAGTTTGTAGAGGTTTTATGGATATTCGAGGAGTCTATCATGTAAATCTAAACTTTAGTTTTTCTTAGTTTTAGGATTTATCTCAAATGGGAAAACATATGGTTCAATTTATTGTAGACTAGAGTCGAGTTAGTTCAAACATGTTCAACTTTGAGTGTAGTGTATTCAATTCAGTCCGACCCTATTTTTATGAAATAAGTACTGTTGAGATTGCGCCAATTTCTTCATCGGAGATACAACAGCCTACTTTACCAATGGATTTTACTTTTTTGTGCAACTTAAAAGAGTCGTGCATTTACAAATCTGTATTCTTGTAAGACTCATTAAGGTTTCCCCAGAGGTTAGAAAATCTCTACAAAGAAGATCTATGGGTTGTTATCTACAATGTGCAGCATGTATGTCGACATTTGTCTTGTTCCCTATAGTTCTTGAGGTTAAAGTGAGGAAATTTAAGAGGTTGAATTTAGTTTACTGCAGAGTTGGTGTGTGTTGACTCTGTAGGGAGTTGTCCCATGTGCGCTTTTCCTATGATCAAAAATAAGGTTTTTACAACAATACATATTTGATTTCCTAATTATTCTCTTATAATGTTGTAGTGCCGTAACGAAGAGGAATTGTTTGAAACGTATTTTTGATTTTTCTTGATTTAGCAATAATGATATTGTTGATTTACAAAGAGTGATTTTTTTTCCAACTTGTTTAGTTATCTAACTATCTTGATTGCATGATAAAATATTCCGATCTTTCTTGATATAAATAAGAGCATGGCTTGTTATATGCTATAAGAAATATATTTTACAAGACTATTTACTACAAAGTTTCTTGATCTTTCTAAAATAACTATTATAACCATTTATAAAATAGGATAGTTTGCCAGTAAGACAAGCTAAGTGTCTATGCATGCTAGGAAGAATATAATAAAACCTTATGTAAAATTTGATATTTATATTATTCTATTTGCATTAGTTATCTCATTCTATGTCATTATCATCTTGTTTGATAAAATAGGTATAAACCTTTCGTGTTATTATCAATAATTATTGTAGTTAAATTGGATTTAACCAAATTTAAAATATTTAATGGATTAAATTCTTTGGAAGATTAATCTCACATATGGGTTTAAAGTTGTATAGTTTAAATAGTTCTAGCGTATTAGTGGAAGAGTAAGTCATTTGTAACTAAAGAAAGTTTTTTGGGCTGGATTTTTTAAATATATTTTATGCTTCTTTTGGAATTCATTTATTAATTTTGTTTCCTTCATACGTAACTAAAGTATTGTTTGATCACGTGCCGTCGACATATTATAGCTTCATTATTAGGAACATTAATTTTTATGTTCACAAGTTGTAGTTATTCTAAACACGTATATCCTTAAAGTCTTGATAGTAAACCTGTGGTGTTAAGCTAGCTATCCCCTTCTACTATATTAAAAAATGTCGCTCTTGTCTTCTTTTTTAATTCTAAACTCTGTACTATAAAGTTTTAAAATTCAATTTACCTCTACAGTTGCTTTCTTTGTAAACCATAATTTTAAGATTTTAAAATTATTTTTACCAAAATATACCATACTTTATTAGTTAATTCTATTCAAGTTAATTAATTTTGTATTTATGATCCAAATTACTCTTCATCCGCCTAATACCTCTAGCATCTTCTTTTCATCGAAGTAAACTAAACTACTTCAACGATTGGATTGGGTTGGGCAAGACAACCTAATAATATCACATGGTACATAAAAAAATAGTGCATGTAGGCTTTCCAAATGGTGTCCTTTTCTTAACACACGATCGTCATCTAGAAGATCTATAGTGTTCATTACTCTACCTCCACTACCGATCTTTCCCTTCTACTCGAAATCAAAGTACTTGTATGCAGCAAAAGTGTACAATGTGAGCTTGAAGGCAAATAGCATAGACGCTTTCATCTTACTTTAAAAAGCTCTCGTAGCCAACATCGATGCTGATAGCTCTGAGAAGGAAATCAAGGAGATCTTTGTTATGAAAACTGCTGATCTGCATGAACGCCAACAAAGCAATAGAACTGACCTCTGCAGGCAGCAATAGTGACAGCTTGTTCAAAAGCCAACCTCACTGAGAATGCACAAGGTAGTCAGAGTATGGCAGTCAGCAGCGGCGGTGATGGGAGGCGGAGATGAGGAAGAAGGTGGTAGAGGGATTAAGCAGACAAAGTAGATAATTTAGATCGTCAAATAAAATTAATTAATATGAATATAATTAATTAAGAAAATTAATATGAGGAGATGGTATATTCTGAATGAATAATATTAAAAACTTGTTATAATTGATTTTAACAGCATTAGTAACTTTCACAGGTTAATTTTAATAAGAGACTTATAATGTAGAGCTTAAAATGAACTTTTAAAATCAAGAAAAAGGAGCAACCATTTTTCTGTAGTATAAGGGGTAAATTGCCCTTTACACCTAAAACTTTTGCTGGTTCCTTTAAATATTCCTCTAGTATTTACAGACACGCCTAGCCTTCTCCAAATGTAATTTTCAAAAGTACTACACAAAAAATAGATTCAATATTTTGAGCTTTTATAGGATCAAAATAGAACATGGCCAAATCTTAATTCTAGATTCTTAGATCATAAATCTGTTAGAATTGCTTGATGCAAATTGCAAACTTAAACTTGGTCTTTATAGATTCATTTAACTTATTCTGGAGTTTGAGAAAATCTTAATTGGAGTAGACACCATATGCGGTTAGTTGACTAATTCGATGGGTTTGTTACTTTACCCCAAATTTATTAGATATTTGTGTTTCTCAGCGACATTCGTCCAGAATAGGTTTTGCCTAAACCATTTAACATGTGGCAAGATTCAATATGCTTCATGTCCTTGTATCATGCTGTACATATGTGCACAATAAGTTAAGGCTCTTCAATTTTTTTTGGACGGGGATATAGAATAAATCATGTTTATATACTCTTTGCTAGTTTCTGCTTACACATTATGCATTTCGTTGTATAGTGTAATCGTCATTTTCATTTTCTGCATGAACATAAAATGCTGTGAGGAATCATGTTCATCAACAGCTCTCTTGCTTTGGAGACTAAAGAGTTAAAGTTTCACTGCAGGCCCCACCAGAAAGAAGGCTTGTTTTCAAGAGCGAATTACAAAGAGTTGGTACTGAAGGTGCTAAAGTGCTACGAGAGCTCGGAAACAGAGTAAAGACAATGACGAAACTCGATTCTATGAACATTCTTTTTGAAGTACACGAGGCAGCTGAAAAGTTACAAAAGAAGATAGACAGCCAGTCTTATCTTCTAGTAAATTCAGAGAGCTGGGAGATTGGAAAACGACCTGAAGGCCTGAAAGAGGCCTTGGAAAATTTTAGGAATAAGGAGAAAGAGAAGGAACGCTTTCGAGCGAAATCCCTTAGTGAGACTTGGCTTGACCTTCATTTAATTGATTTTTCTAAGAGGCAAGATGCTAGCAATACTTCAAATGTTAAGGTAGGTCCATCAACACCCACAGCTAGTGCAACTGCAGAGCAGCTCTTCTCGAGAAATATTTCCTGGCCTGCGAGACGAGCTTCTTTTGTTATAGACTCAGAGCCTAAGGAAGAGGATACAGGAACTTACGAGAGTGCAAGTGCTATGTCTTTGGTAACGTTTGCCTCCCAACTGATTGAATTCGTTGCAAGGCTTCAATATCTCGTAGATGAATTTGAAGAGTTGAGTGAGAAAGCTAACTTTAAGGATCCTTTGAATGAACCTGCGCAGGATGAGAGTCTTTGGAGCAGACTTATCAATTGTCGTTGCTGTAATTAATTAAAATAAGCTTAAAAGGCTGTCTACCTGGCTAAGTTGTAATAACGTTGTAAGTAGTTGATTCTAAAATGTTTGGAAAACAAAATATAACTTCCAGTGAATACAAAAATCTAAATGTCCTCATATCAGCATAGTTTTTTGCCTTTTAATAAGCAAGATCATATATATGTTTAAATAAGAAAACCTTCCTGGCAAGAGTTATACTACGGTGATTTACTGTCAGAACGATGTTCTTCACAGAGATAGGGGAGTTTGCGAGTGTTTTTGACTGGAGATCAAAGTTTAATTTGAGGGTTCCATATGCATTCTCACAACCACTATACATGCGTTCCAACACACTTCAGACATTATAGAGTTCGTTGGTCAATCTCAAGGAATTTTAAAAGTGCTTTGAACTTAAACACTTTGCACAACTGTTCGTCCAATTCAAGTTCAACGGATGCATTATTATTATCGTAACAAACATGAAGATTATAAGTTTCTATAATCTATTTTGTTATTGTGTATTGATCTTTTCTCGGGGCTGGAAGACCCAACACTTCTGCACCAAGGCATTTTTACTCTGGTTCATGATTTGCACAGTTCCACTGACTCCTGTTGAATCCATGTAGATTTATCCGTGCAATACGAGTCAATCAAGATCAATCATATTTAGTTGACGCCTAAAAGTTGCGAAGAAGCAAGTGCATGCCGTTTTCCTAGTTGACAAGTCACGTGAAAATAAAAAATGACACGTGTATGATCCCTTGCAGGTCTTAGTGATTTTTTTAATAAAGTTACAAAAGGTAAAAGCCATAAGTGCGCTTTCAGCGATGTAAAACAATCACGCGATTCGGATGCAACTTACTTTTTATTAAATATTAAAAATTTACAGAAAGTTTATAAAAAGATTAAAGAGATTTTTACAATCTAACATAGTAGTATGTTGGAATTTGTTAAATTGTTTTGATGATAATGAGTTTAAAAGTTATATTTTATGCATCAAATCTATAAACTCGTCAAAGTCCAAACAGTGATAGTCGGCTATCTAACTCTCACGAGGCTTTACAGTACGGTGCAATTTTGAGCTTGGTTCATATGAAATTTGACGACATATTTGTATAAAAATTACAAATATGCATATGATACGTGCAGGGGAAGTGAAGAGGAGGATCTATCAATTAACATTGAGGACCACTACTGATGACAAGAAGGGCAAGAAAAAACAGAAGAAGCTGGAACAAGTTGATGCCAAAATAGAGAAGGTACTTAGGATGACAAATGACGCCGGAAGACCTCGCCCGTGCAGGCAGCCGGCGATGAGGTGTTGGACGTGCCTGGAGTGCAAACATGGAGGGTTTGGAAGATAGGAGGTCTTGCATTAGCACTCAGAGGGTGGCTAGGAGCAGATGCATCTAGTGTCAGCAAGGACACCATTTGAGGCATATGGGATTTGTTTCTTCGTAATGCTTTAGTTCTTCTCTCCCCTAACCTTGTTCTATCTAATTCCCTCTTGTTCGTCTTCTGTATTCTCCCTTGGTTCATTGTTTAATCAATTGGTATAAGAGCTATGAAAATTTCAACGTAATTGCGCCCAAATCACCAAAGTCTATCACATCTTTCCGGTCGGTGGATCCCGAAAACTTCTTGAGAGTTCCCATTAACCGGAACCACAAATGCCAGGATGCAACGGGTTTGAGCCGGAGTTACGAGAGCAATTCAATATGATGGCGGTAAAATTTACAAGTTACATAGCAAGGCTAACAATGGATCTCACAGAGATGCAACGTATGGTAAACTCAATTAGTAAAGCCCAACAAACCACACCTAGGACAGTTAACCGAACACCCACTAACCCCCTAAAGCTACAATGAACCAGCAAGCAGTAGCACAGATGCAACCCTCTATCAACCAACCATCTTCCAACCATCTACCATACACTTCTTACAACGTACCAATGCCCACCCACTCAACTCACATCAACAGAGAACAACCTACTGCCGTACACCAACAAGTACCTAGTTTAAACATCTAAACATATCAACCACCACAACCTCCACTTCTACCAATACCAGGAATCCCAAATCTTTCACTTGACACGACAATACCAATCCAGCAAACCCAAGAACCCCATTACCGAGCCACCAGATCCGCCACTCCAACCACTGGCCAGCAGCCACACTCCACTTATCCTTACACAGGGTTACCGACTTATCAGGATGCTAGAAACACCATGGAATCGCTGCAACACTTTCCAAAGGGCAGGCATATATTTCCATACTTAGATGGGAATAAAGTTCAGGACTAGATTTACTCTGCGGAGAAAGATTTCAAGTATTATCGGACTCCGATGGACGAACGTCTTTCTATAGCACCAATGTATTTCCAAGACGAAGCCAATCGATGGTACCAAAATAATGAAATTGATTGGCCTCACCACTCTTAGGAACAACTGAAAGAAGCTCTCATACAGATTCGGAAACACAGCCTTGGGACATCCAAGTTTTGCCCTTAAGCATTTGATACAAACAGGCTCTGTGGCTGATTATCAAGCCGTCTTTGAAGACTTACATGCAAGGTGGTATGCAGTAGAGGTGGACATCATTGGAAATTTTTGTTGTGGGTTATCTAAGCGAATTGCCTCCATGTTATGGCCAACAACCCCTCCTGTCTGCAGGAGGCTTTTAAGTTGGCAAGGAACTTTGAACAAAAATCATCTTTGAGCCAATCCTCGCTTACGCCAGTGTGATTCCAACAGAATTGCAATGATGGGAACACCACAATTCCTTCAGCTCCTGCCTTTCAACCGATTGGCTTACTAGCAACACCAATTGCGCTCAAACTACTAGACTGACTATTTCTTACATCAATACTAGGAGGGCTAAGGGGTTATGTTTTTATTGTGATGCTAACTACGAAAGAGGTCATAGATGCGGCTCCAAACTATATTCCATCGCAGAACACGAAGATGAGGAGTTTGTCGAAGAGGAAGCCATTAAGGTAGAAGAAGTAGCCAGCAGCGAGGAAGCAACACCGTCATTGAGTGCTATACATGACCTTGTCGGTCAGCAAACGATTAGAATAATGGGCAATATAAAAAGGCAATAGGGTTTTATTCTAATAGACTTGGGCAGCACTCACAATTTTATCTCCAAGCGCCTCGCAAAGCATCTGCAACTTCAAAGGACTGCTATCCAAACACTCAATGGAGCTGGCAGATGGGAGACTACACTTATTGTGATTATGTACAAAGGATATCCCTCTTACAATTGAAGGCATTAAGCTAAGGTAGATGCATATCCTTTTCCTCTTGGTGGCATGGACTTAGTAATGGGGATTTAGCGGCTAAAAGGTTTAGGGAAGGTGGTCTGTGATTGGAAAACATCCGAAATGCAATTTTCCTTATCAGGCAAATATGTCATTTTGAAAGCATAAGAGAGGGTGGTGTGTCTAAACTAACTAGCCTTCACCATTCATCCACACTGTGTTCAGTGAGGATCATTACAGCAAAAAGGTCACCGCAAAATAGAGAGTCCTTACATGCTGACTTGCACTCCTTGCTGGAGCATTTTAGTTCTGTGTTTTAGCCCATTGCAGGACTACCACCACAACATTCCTTAGATCATGGCATTCCATTGATACCCGGTTCAGCTCCAGTAAATGTTCATCCTTATCGCTACCCTTACATTCAAAACGCAGAAATCGAGAGGACTGTCAAAGCGATGCTGGAAGAAGATATCAATAAACCTAGCACTTCTACATTTTTTTCTCCTGTTTTACTAGTTAAGAAGAAAGATGGCACTAGGAGATTTTGTATTGACTACCAAGCCTTGAACTCAATTACCATCAAGGACAAATTCCCCATCCCTGTTATAGATGAGTTACTTTATGAATTACATGGTGCCACAGCCTTTTTTTAACTGGACTTGAAGTCGGGCTACCACCAAATTAGATTAAAACAGGAGGCACACATAAATAGCCTTTAAAACCCATGATGGCCACTTTGAGTTCTTGGTGATGCCTTTTGGCCTAACTAATGCACCAGCTACATTTCAAGCTACTATGAATAATATATTTAGGCCCTATCTTAGGCACTTTGTCTTGTGTTTTTGATGATATTCTCGTATATAGCCCTTCACTGCAAGAGCATTTAGAACATCTTGCAACAGTCTTCACTGTCCTTCAGTCCAATAAACTCTAAGCAAATTTTTCTAAATGCCAATTTGCATGCAAGGAATTGGAATATTTGGGTCATATAGTGTCGGCAGTGGCATTTCTTCAGACCCATCCAAAGTGCAGGGAATGCTGGAATGGCCTGTACCCACCTCACAGACTCATTTTAGAGGCTTTCGGGGGTTAATGGGCTACTATCGCCGCGTTGTTAAAGATTATGTGCGTATTGCTGCTCCACTCACAGAACTACTGAAAAGGGATTCCTTTGTGCGGTCTTCATCAGCAAATGAAGCATTCTAGCTCCTCAAGGAGGCAATGACAACAACTCTAGTGCTAGTTCCTCCGTATTTCTCCAAACAATTCGTAGTGGAAACCGATGCTTCAGGAAGGGGCCTAGGTGCTGTTCTCTCACAAGAAGGAAAATTGATTTCCTTTTTCATTAAAGCATTGTCTCTATCGGCAGCGAGCAAATCCACTTACGAGAAGGAGATATTGGCGTTAGTGCTTGCAGTCCAGAAATGACGGCCGTATTTGCTGAGTAATCGCTTTCTAATTCAACCCGATCACCCTAAGTCTGAAATACTTATTGGAGCAATGTATTACATCAGTGGTTCAAAAAAAAAAATGGTTGGTGAAATTGATGGAATACGATTACCAAATTGTGTACTGAGCATGCAAGGAAAACATTGTTGTGGATGCATTGTCAAGATGCCCCCAGAGGCTACATGTGCTGCAATATCCTCTCGGCTTTCTTGCAGCAGTCCAACAGCTTCTTCAAATAGCTAATAACAGTGAGCAGCCAGAGCTATCTATTGTACATGGTTTTCTCTGTCACAATGAGCGGCTTTGGGTTCCTGTTGACAAGGCGTAGCGACATCAAACTTTGTTTGAGGCACACAATTCAGTTATAGGTGGACACGGTGGACAATTCAGGACATACAAAAGGATTAGCCAATAATTTTTTGCCATGCCTTTCCTCAGATGTCCAACGCTACATCAAAGAGTGCATCACTTGTGCTAAGGCCAAGTCCTTATCACTCAAACCTGCAGGATTACTTCAACCATTACTAATTCCTTAAGAATTTCAACGGATATCTCTATGGATTTCATTGAGGTTTGCCTTTATCAGGAAGGCCGAGATGTTATTTTGGTTGTGGCGGACTGCCTCTCCAAGAGTGCTCATTTGATTCCTTTAAAATCATTTCCCTGCTGCTCAGGTTGCTACTGCATTTGCCAAAGAGATAATTTGGCTACATGGTGCTCCTAATTCTATTGTATTTGATAGGGATTCCATCTTTCTAAGCTCTCTGCCGCAGGAAGTCGATAAGCTACAAGGCAATGCATTGCATCTTAGTTCGGGTTATCACCCTCAGTCGGATAGACAGTTGGAAGTTGTCAATAGGGACCTTGAAACTTACCTATGTTGCTTCGTAAGCGAGCATCCCAAACAGTAGATGCGTTGGCTTCATTGTGCGGAATTCTCGTACAACATGAGTACTCACTCGGGGACTAACACCAGCCCACTCGAAGCTGTCTATGAGCAACCCCCACCGCCACTGATTTCCTTTGCCTCTAGACCACTACGTTCAGATGAGTTGGGACATCAGTTCAAGGAACATGATGAAATTTTGAAAGATTTGAAATTTCACCTTCATCAGGCGCAAGCTAGGATAAGACTGAAAGCTGATGCTCATTGTCGTGAGCTGGAATTTTCAGTCAATGATATAGTCTTTCTAAAGCTTCAGCCCTATCATCAGCAGTTAATGACAGCTAAGAGAAATCAGAAGTTGTCTTACAGGTATTTTGGCCCTTTCGCATTACCGAGCGCATTGGTCCAGTTGCTTATCGTTTGGCCTTACCTTCGAGATCGCTCATCCATCCGATTTTTCATGTCTCTCAACTGAATGATGCTCGATTTATACCACCTCTATTTTCAGCCAGCCGACCTGAGCAGTTCTTGCAGGAATTACATGCGCAAGGACTCGAGGACGAGTCCATTCTTGGAAGGGAAGGGATTGATATGAGCAGGGTAAGTGAAGAGGAAGATCTATCAATTAACATGAGGACTTCGACTGATGACAAGAAAGCAAGGGAAAACAGAAGAAGCTAGAACAAGTGGATGCCAAAACAAAGAAGGCACCTAGGTTGACAAATGACGTTGGACAACTCGCCGGTGCCGGTGGCCGACGATGAGGTGTCAGACGTGCCTAGGGTGCATGCTTGGAGGGTCTGGAAGACAGGAGGCCTTGCATCAACACCCAGAGGGCGGCTAGGAGCAGATGCATCTAGTGGCAACAAGGACACCATTTGAATGGTGGTCATTGGAGCCATTTACTGATCAGGGTCACCGTTCAAAATGTAACCAGGCGCAGAATAGGGCACCTGTTTTGACATTTGACTATTGACTATTTAGGTCCATTTGGGACTCGCAAAATTAAGTTTAATTTATATTGCACTTCGTTTTAGAGGAGTTTACATTGTAAAAGAGTTTCAATTAGAGTATAACTCTCTAGTTATAAATAAAGATGTATCCCCTGTCAATGGGGCATATGGGATATGTTTCGTCATAATGCTTTAGTTCTTCTCTCTCCCAGCCTTGTTATAATATAATTCCCTCTTGTTCGTCTTCTGAAAACTCTCTTGTTCCGTTGTTTACTTCAGGCAAGAAAGAGATTTATCCAAAAATTAAAAATAAATCATGCAAGACTAGTTAGGAAAAAACAATGAAGATTGGGCAAAAAGTCTGTAGCAAATTCCTTGTAGCGCAAGCACTATGCACATAATAAGTTTTTATTAGATTTTTCAAGGCGATTTTGACGTGAAACTTGCAGTGTGAATTATTATAAATTCACCGATAGTAGAAGGATTAAACTCATTACGAAATAAGGAGTATATCATCCAAAGATTCTCAAGAAAAAATTGCCAACAATGAGATGAAAATAGAGAGAAAACTCTAATACCTACGAAGCAAGTCCTTTTTTTTAAGGTTTTGCAACGTGTTTTTGAGCATGATTTATATCAGCTACTCACACACACACATATATAAAAGGAATCCATGAACAAATCAAGATTAGATCGTGCACGGATTCTCCAAGAAAAATAATTTAATATAGGAAGAAAATCTGCAAAAAATCCAGAAGAATTTTTGTCAGTTTTGCTGATTAGTTCCAGTGTTAATTGATCAAATTTTCAAAAGATATTCTAAGTGTTGTTCCAAGCATAGTTGGCAAACCAGAACATGGTGTCGACCCGGATTGCAGTCCGGGTCGAGGGGTCCTGAATTGATCGGGCGGGTTGACCCGCCGAGTGAACTGTTAGGTCTGCTAAGTTCAAGTCTACTGCCCTATGCACAACCAATTCCCCAGGCTTACAAGTTACACCAAGAAATCATAAAAATAGATAGAAAAACAGGAGGGTGAATCAGATTCACCTTTTAATCAATCATCTAGATTTAAAGATGCTACCCTTTCCAGAACTATGATTACCCATCTACTTCTCCCTCCCTCTTTACATGCATTCTCTACTAATAGCTGCACTGGCCATCCTTATACCATACTGTGTACTGTGAGAGGCAGAGTGGAGTCAGGAAGATTGAATAGGAAAGAGTCTAACAAATCCAACATTGCCTCATCATTGCCTCAGCATCCAGCATTGTTTGAACAACCAACAACCAATCTTCCCAACAACACTTGGTCCAAAACAACCAATACACAGTAAAAACACAACACATAAAACCAAAACACCATCAAACCAATACACCATAAAACCAATACATCATACAACCGATATACCATAAAACAACCAATAAAACCAAGACACCATAACTCAAAGCAAATCAATCGAAAAAAATAAAAAAATCAAGAATATTCGATCGGAGATAAATCAAGATTTGATTAGAGATTGGTTGGGAGAGAGATGCAACATTTTGCAGAGGAGACGAGAGGAGCTTAAATGGAGACCGAAGACAGGAGACGAAGAGGAGTAGCCTCTCACTCGGCTATGGAGGTAGTAGATGAACATGTGGCGAAATCGAGATCGAAAACAGGATACGAAGAGGAACCACAGCCTCTCTCTCGAAAATGGAGGCCGTAGACGAACATGTGGCGAAATCACGACCGGAGATGAGAGACAAAGAGGAGGAGTTGATAGCAGCACCGGGAGAAATAAGAATCGGAGGCGAAGAGCAGATCAACAGAGAGCAGCGAGGATGTCGGAGAGTGATTGAACCAATCGCTTGCAGGGAAATCGTAGCGTCGAGAGGGATGAAGATGAGTAGAGAGCAGCGTCGAGAAAAATGAGAATCAGAGACGAAGAGTAAATCAACAGAGAGCAGCAGATTGCGCCGGAGACTAATAGACAGCAGCTGAGCTTAGGTAGATAGAGATCGGCAGAAAACCTAGGTGGCGTCGTTCGGCCGGGAGAACGGCTTAATTTTTAGAGTGAATTTAACATGGAATGAGTAACCGAGTCCGATTTTGTTTTTATTTCACATTCCCGACGGGTAGTTCGATTGTTTTTTAATTTATCGGGGCGGTCTGTTTGGATCAAACGGGTTAGCAGAATACTCAATTTGTAGATCCGTAATGATTTATTTAATTTGTAAATTCATACCGATTTCTACTTTAGGTCAATAATTTTAAGATCGTTCTGAACGGTCCGGTACAAGTATGCCAATTATGATTCTAAGGGATGTAAAGTGGTCGTATTATCAATTCTTATTGTTAGAAAAATGAAGAAAAGAGTTTCAAAAGCTTTGGAATTTAATATCCAATCAAATTCTTATTGATTGAAACTCAATCATTGATTTGATTTTGAGTTGTTTAGATTTAGATCTTGTAGAACATATTAGGAAGATTGTGCAGTTACAACGTAAAGAAAATGGAGGATTTCTCAATGTACTGCTCATAAAATATGTTGCTAATTAAATTTAGAAAGGCTCAAAATGTTCCTAGGGTCCATTATTAATCATGCAATCAATCAAAGCTTGTTGAAAATCAAATCTTGCAAATCAGATCCCAAACTTAGGGAGGCTTTGCAGAATAGAAGAAGCTCTAGGGAATAGAGATGAACAACTAGAAACAGAGAATGATACTGACAGTGACAATAATGCCGACAAAACTGACAGCTTTCATTGAGTTTAATCTTTGTGATTTTGTGACCCTCTTCTTTGTTTTGCTAAGTGATTAATTGAAATTTGCATAGAGGTCCATGATTTGTATCTGAGTGAATTCATATCGGTAAAATCACTGAAAAATAAATGTAAAGAGAACCCTGGAAGTTCTCTAGATCAGAGATATGAGTGTATTGGCTAAAGACGTGTATTAGTTTCGTTGGAGCTCACTCTTTTCTACCAAAATCTCATTTCTAGACTCACTTTCAATTACAATCAAACACAAATCTCACTCAAACCAAATTATTAAAGAACTCATTTCTTAAAACTCACTTAATACGATCTTGCTTCGCCCTAAGCTAGTTAGAAGTGGCCTAAGAGGGTGTAGTGTTTGCTTGGGTAGGAAACTACAGTTGAGGCTAATGTGTATGGCAGAACATCAAGGCTTAAAAATTGCGACGTTTGTGAACGTTAGTGGAAATCATTTGAATCCTTTCAAATATAGTAGATGTAAGTATGGAGGATGCTGAATTACGTAAAATCTATTGTATATTATCTGGAGTTTGCTTGTTTCTTCATTTTGCATCTATTTACTATGCTCACTATATAGTGCAACAATCTAGCCAGTGCTAATTGACTTGAATTGAGCTGGATTTTGTGATAAATTTATTTGAAGTTTAAATTATCAAACTCAATTCATTTTCTCTCAAGAGTTAGTTTTCGCAGGATTTCTAACAAAATAGTTAATTAGTAAAATGTATATTACATCTATTCTAAAAAAATTTCATGATACATCTATATTATAACATATTGGCTTATAATTTTGGTAAAGTTTTGTCCAAGAGAAAATTATTATTAAGGAAATGTTACATTTGATAATAAGTATTTCAAAATTTTTGGAATTCCATTATTTTTTAAAGTAGTTGGAATCATAATTAATAGACCCAGACCATACATTGACCCGAAAAGCTGTTCAGATCGATGGGTCACGGATTGACCCAGCGGGTCAATAGATCGACTTACTTGGTCAACCTATTAGGTGGTCTGCCAAGTGCTGACTACTAGTTCCATCAGTCAATGCCAATAGCAATTATCAGTTCATCACAGATTTACAGCAAGTTCCCCTATCATAATGCTCTATGTAGCCTTCATTTGAATTTGAAAAATCAAATAATATATTTCCATTGATTAAACCATTTCCAATTGAACAAACAAAATGATTTCCACTAATAAAATAATAGTATGTCCTCAGCTACTAGATCTCAACCCCATTTTAATCAAACTAGCACCGCAATTTTCATTGAATCTATCAACTGCATACTCAACTCATTTAAACAATTAAATCTATATAGAAAAACATAAAACAGGTTCTCACAAACATTATAGAGCAGTATTCAGCAACAAGATATCTAGATCCAGCGCAAGCATTCAATTCAACATTACAAGCATACTCACAAAAAAAAAAAAAAAATCTATGATGAATAAGGAAAAATTTAAAGTAAATTACCATATTTAGCAACTAGAAACCTAGTTCGCTGACGGTGGTCCGAATTTTTCTTTATTTAATATTTTCTGTCTGGTTTTTTTGATCACTTTGAAGATAACCATGGCATTATTCGATTCGAATTGGGGATGATCAATTTCGTCCTACTAGCTGCAGCGGACAAACGACGAAGGAGTTGAGAGGACAAATGGCAGGGCAGCAACAACAGAGCTAGCAAAGCACATCGAAGTATAGCCGGCGCCGCCAGAGGCAATAGATGGAGTAGAGCCCGAGAAGTCTGAGGCAGCAGTTTGAACATATGTAGTGAGAAGAAAATGAACTCTCTCAAATGTAGAAGATTATAAGTTGTTGTAATTTTCTTTTTAATAATTCGATTTGGATTGATCCGGACAGTCGGGTCAAGGTATCAACCTGAAAATCATCAAGGTCGACCTTGATCAAGCTGAGTCGATTGTAGATCCAATTAATTTGATCGGTGTCAACCTGAAAATATGGCTTGGACGTCCAAGTCTACCAACTAGGGTTAGAATTTGTCAGTCGGATCTGTTAGATTATCCTAATACTATGTTACCATTTTTGTCATTAGCAAATCATGATTGGAATATTTAATTTTTAAAAATTTGCTACGAGTTGTTACAACTTATAAGCAGCATGTCTAGGAGGCGTAGCTACTCCATGCAATAACACCACGACTATGGTATCGTGAATTCATGAGCTTATAGGCAACTGCTCCCGTTAACATTTGAAGTGTTATATTATAGCCAGTGCTATGAACTACTAGAAAAGAAATGCTTTGACAGGAGCTGCTGCATTTATTTCGAGTTATAGTAGGGACTTGGTATCTTCAATGCCCAAACAAAGCATAGAATAGATTAGAAACTAACAAACCTATATATGTAGGACATGAGAAAATTTTCAAACAATTACTTCTAGATACACAAGGCTTAAGCTTAAAAAAAACAGTAAAAAGTATGCAAACAAAGTGCAAGCTATTTATTATGACAACTATACACGATATAGATGCTTGTTTAAATGGTTTATACATAGTCTAAAGCTCAAAACTTCTCCATTGTACACATAATTATCGGTAGGCAAAGTATATACCACCATCAAAATATGCTACACGAGCTTAATATTCATTAGATATTTTATAACATATTCCTTCGAGCCACATATTAAAAAAGAAAAATGGCGGAAACCTTTGGCATAGTCCGACTGAGCCTATCCAATCTTCTTCTACACGTTATCATACACAAACAATTTCTCTTGCAGGGAGACATCTAAAACATTTTTAAGAAAAGAATGCATGTAATGTTACAATCAAGGAAATAAGTCTAAAAGAGAAGACGAATAAGGTGTGATAAGATTGAACAAGATGAGAATATAGTAGAATTTGGAGATTGAAAATAACACAATAAAATTCTTGATGCCAACTCTAATTGGCACACAACTATAAATAGACTCTACTGCTATACCAATGCCAGCAAGAGTCTTAAGAAACTAAGATACTCATAATGAGTAAGGAATCCTAACTACACCAGTAATATAACTTGTTAGAGGAAGTTGTAAGATCAACCCAATAAGGAGGGTGAATTGAGTTGATAACTAAAAATTTTGGCTAATTGAATTTCCCACATGTAACAGCTAGGAAGCTGGGTGTAATTAGGATAGTTCCTATATAAGTAAATATTAGTGAATCCAGCAATGTTTCAGATCACATAGAAATTAAATCAATAGCAAGTAGAGGCAATATAAGGGTTTATGTAGTTCAACAAACTTGTTTTCCTACGTCTACGACCTCTCTTTTTGACAACAGCGATAAATCCATAAAAACGAGGGCTAAAGAAAATAGTCTGTCTGTTATGATCAAGCCAAAATAAGGTGGTCAAGATGAGACATGGATGACTATATCAACACCAAAATCTATGTAATAAAAAAGATGATGGGTAGATGCATATAATAAACTTGAAAAATTAGCATTACTAAGGAGACAAAGTCATAAGCAAAAAGTTGAACCACATTGGTTTTAGAATGTGAGCATTTAAAGATCAAAGGAAGGCCACGATCCACAAGAAGATGGAACCATCATTATGAACACTATAATATGTTAGAAATTGTAAAGCCACTATGTAAATTAGTGATTCATTATAATGCAACAAGTTAAATGTGCATTTGGAATGCCAAAGATCAAGGAAGACGAACCATCACCCAAGAAGTTGGAAAGCCAACGGTTAAGGACTTTAAATTATCTCTTAGAAGATGGAAGGCCAAAGGACTTGAACAATTAATGGGAAGATAAAAGGATAACCGTTTGGAAGTTCAAGAGTCTCCTTGAGGCATTACATATATGAATGAGAGGTATTTGCTTGGAAGATAGAACATGAGAAAAAGAATCATTCTCATCAATTGTGAGAGATAGAAACAAAGCATTCTAGTGAGAGTTCCCACTTAAAATTTAACACAAGAGTTCGTAATTGCTTTGAGTTAGTGATTTCCTTTAAGGCTAGTTTGCCTTCCCGTGGGGCTTTTCTCGTTTTTTCCCACATAAATCTTTTGTCTTTGTGATTGTCTTGCTCTTGTCTCAATTCTCGTATTGCTTCCGCAAGATCCTTGAGTGTGTTTTATATTTCCGCTGCGTCTATCGACAACCGGACACACTTGGTATTTCCAACATAATATAGTGTCTACATTTAACTATCATGTGAAAAATCTTCTGCAGATCAATGAGTCTTGGTAAAAACGATGTCCGAAATGGTTGAAAGGGAAACCTACAAAATATCAACGCAAGAAGGGGTGGTGGTGGTTGAATTGAGTTAAGGCAAAATAAAAATGAAATAGTCCACTGTTTTAAAATACTCACTGATCAGTTAGCAGTCAATCGATCAGAAGGTTATTGACGAGTGACTGAGCATTAACTATATCATGCACCGAAGTGTTAGCAAAATATGATTCAAACAAACTAATCATAGGTACTATGAAATGCAAAACAGTCAGCAAGAGTAATTTTTTAGGTGGTCCGGCACCGCGGTACCTACGTCCACGTCATTTGACACCGCCAGTGGAATCCACTAACGTTGAAGCAACATACAAACAACCGAGACTTGATGTTTCTCGAAACACCTCTACCTCAACCGAGTCTCCTTGGAAAAAGACAACTCTAACAAGCCTTTTAGACTTCACCAAGTCCCTCTGGCTACAACCGTGCACGCCTTCGCAAAGGCCTAGCACAAACCCGCTAACCTAACCTAGGCTAGCAAACCAAGAACTCGCAAGTTCTTTAACAACCTCTCACAAGGTGACAAGTGTTTTACAATGTTAAGCTCAATAACAATGATTTCTAATCTCACGTTAAGAAAACTTTAAAGGATCTGACCAAAGAAAGCAAGAAGAACAAAAGCTCAAAGTAAGTATTTGGTTTGATGGTGTTCTTCTTGAATGGTGGCAAGGTAATGGCTCGGTTTTGTGCATGGAAATTTGTATGAGTTCTTATTCTTATTGTCCTCAATGCTGCAGCTATATAGATGTCTTATCAAGAGCAGATCTGCTGCAACGAGTGAATCTTCCAACGGCTAGGAAGAATGTGCGGCCAAGATCAAAATAACGGCTAGTAGAGTGTTTTCTCGGTTGTTGCTACTCTGAAAATTTATGTTATTTATTTTCTTGCCTGGACATTGGTAGCTGATGTGGATCTCATCTGTTATGCCTCAGGAACATTTCTTCAAAATCTCAAGTGGATTGGATGTCATATGATACCTCAAAACAATCCAACGGATGGCCAAGTGCTTCCTAGGGTTTATACTGACATGTCATCCGAATTTTGTGGTAGATTTTTCTAGTAACCAATATGTTTTGTTTCCATAGATATAATCTCCAGGATTTCATCCCCAATTTGCATATAAGGATCATATTAAAATTCAAACAAATGGCCAAGATATGAATGTTTGAAGTAGATATGGTAGGAGTTCTACGCATGCTAGATGCTTTCCATCTTTGTAGATATTCTTGTCATCTTCCAATATCCTCTCCATAGAATCTGGAAATAAATATTCAAAATATATGCTTGCTTGATCTAGCCTCCTTTGAAATCAGCTGCAACTAATTGGCATGAGTAGGAAACCAAAAATAATTCAGGCGCACTCATAGCTACATGGTTCAATCCAGTCTGGAATGCATTCTGTTCGGCCATTTTGTGGATTTTTCTAGACTTTGTTAGATGATGATATTGCATCAAATTTAGATTTTAGATAGATCCATGAGTCAGCTTTCAGTAGAAAAAATTGGATCTTAAAAATACGGCTCCACTTGAGAGATATCGAATTTACACGTTGTGGTTCAGATCGGGTGCATCCAAAAATGGCAGGTGCAAAACAGTGAATTCTCCGATTTTTGTAGGATTAGTTATTCATGGAATGTGCTGAATTCTGGACTGCAGAAATTTTAAGATATCTTCTGTCCATTGAAAAAGTCCGATCTCCAAAATCGTGTCTGAGCTGAGAGATATAACATTTGCTGTTTGATGTGTCAAGGTACTATCCAGTTGATCTAGTGATGTTGGGCAGTTTGACCAGCGAACTTCACAGAATTTTTCTGTCTTCGATACCTGATGGAATTTCATCCTCTTGGTCTCCTTTACTCTGTTTTGAGATATGTTTCAAATGCTATTAAGAGATCTCTGTTTGGTGCCATGAGTAGTACGATATGTACGTCCGAAGTTGGCATGTTATCAAAGTCTTAATACTAAGCCTTCTGCATGATTCTTGTCTAGCTCCATATACTATTCAAATCCAATGTACATATGTTCATAGCTTTGCAATGATTCTCAAATATGCGTTATCATCAAAATATTTCGGATTTCCAACATAGTGTTTTGTGAATAAATCATTTTGCAAGTAAAACAGCCCATAATTCTACTCATTCTCCCCCTTGCTTCATGTGCATCCAGTGACATCCAATGACAATGAAAGTATTTCTCCCCCTTTGTATTTGTAATTTGCTCCCCCTACATATGTGCGTCTCTAAATAATAATTCTCACAAAAATTTCTCCCACTTTTTATCATATAAAAAAGGCTTGGAGCTCATTAATAGCAACAAATAATATAACCAACAAAGATACCATTCAGCTTAAGCAACATCCATTCATTCATTTCAACAAAGTACATTAAGCAAAGATACAAAACAAGTTGCTGCAAGCAAAGCTATATAAGGCAGCAACACAAAATCCAAAACGAAAGCACAATAACTACAAAAACAGAAAAACATAAAGCACCCAGAAACAAATCACAACAGAAACAGTCAGTCCATGAACGGATAGGCTAGTTAGGATAGGTTCAGGTAGAAGGGGAGGATCAGGGCTAGAGGATTTGCAAATCGTCTTGATCCTTTAGCCTTTCCTTTAATCCTCCAAATTTGTCATCCAACAACTTGCCATGTTGTTCAACCGAACCCTTAAGCTTGTTCTCAGTCCTTTGGTCTAGCTCCTTGATCCTTGTATCCAAACCATTGAACATTTCTTGCGCACTGTCCTCAAGAGTGCAAAGTCTCATCCGAACCTTTTTTAGCTCATTCCTGAGGTCCTTCAAGTGATCTCAAAAGGTACATACCATGTGCTGCGATGCAGTTGGTTATCTACTTGATGTAGCAGCTGGCTCACTTGAAGCTTGCTGTTCAGTGGGTAAATCTTCCTGTGCTGATGCCTCAGGTAGCTGTTTTGGTGCTGCTGGTGCTTCCTCTTGCATTGGTTCATCGAACTTCTCATTGATTTCCTCATCAACTCCGTATAGTCCCTTGATAAATTTCAATCCCGAATAACCAAATTGTTTTTAACCAAGTCATTGTACCTCTCCAAAGGAACACCTTTCTTGCGGCAAATCTCCATAATAATGTGCATATGAAAAATGCTTGTTTCTTTCTTCAGCAGCACTTACAATGTGCTGGCACATGATGCTGGTGAGATTCAACGGTATGCTTTCGATCAATCTCCAAAGCACATATGAGCCAAAACTTGAGATGTCATTGCGGCTGCCTCTCCTAGGAACCAAGACACAGCTAATGATATGTAGGAGAACACGAGGCAACAACGGCAAGTATTCGGCAAATTGAATCTTTTCAGGTATGACATACTTCGTGTCCAATGCCCACTTGAGATGATCGATCTTACTCATCTCAACCATCTCTAAGTCCTCATAGTATGGCACATTCAAGAGCAAAGATAGGTTCTTTGGGTTGATGTGCATCTCTATGTCTTAAACCATATTTGAAAAATCGAAGAAAAGGTGTCAGGTTGAAGGTTTGCATAGAAATTCCGAACAACATCCTCATAATTGATCTCCGGGCAATCTTGCAAAATTTACCATCCCTCGAACTCAAAACTGTCTTCAACATCTAGTCCTGAAGCAAAGTCATCAAACTTGATTTTCGTGGGGGAAAGCACAGCGAACTTCTTGTGCTTGTAGTAGTTGGCTAGCTCTTTCTTCCCAACGAATTTCACTTCATCAACAACACTTCATGCTTCGGCATTGCGATTTGAAGTAAGGATTTCAAGATATTTTGGCCGGATCAGCTTGTGGAACGATGGGTTAAGCTCGGTCGCAGGGAAGAAGAAGGTGAATAGTGGCTAGGGCTTAATTTCACATGAAAAATAAAGAGAGATGGTAGATTATGTAGTCATCAACTCATATGGAAAGAAAGAGTTTCTAGAGCATTAAAACACTTAACAAGGAAGAGCACTAGATAAGGAAAGAAGTTTTTATTAGCACCTAGCTAGTTTCTCTAGACAATGATTGTTAATACCATCCGAGTTCACGACAAAGACGCAAAATTGAATTGAAAGGTAAAGGTTTTGTAAAAGTATCCGCTAGTTGATTTTTGAAATCAACAAAATTTTAAAGCAATATCATTGCACTCAACATGCTCAAGAATAAAATGATGTCTAAGGTTTATGTGCTTTGTGTGAGAGTGTTGAATGAGATTTTTTGAAAAATTAACGGCACTCGTATTATCACAGTAATAGGCACATTATGCAATTTAAGACCAAAATCAACAAGTTGGTGTTTGATCCAAAATACCTATGCACAACAACTACATGCTGCAATATACTGGACTTCTATAGTTGATAAAGCAATGGATCCTTACTTCTTTGAATACCAGAAATTAGACATCCACTTAGAATTGCCATGAGCCACTAGTGCTTTTTCTATCAAGTTTGTATCCCGCAATGTCGGTATCCGCATATGCAACTAAGTCAAAAGCACGCTCTTTGGGATAAAATAAACTAAGCTCTTTTGTATCTGCAAGATTCTAAAAATTCTCTTGACGCAAACCAAGTGATATTCTTTAGGTGGACTTTTGAAAGTGAGCACATAAGTGATCCGATCATATCTCTACAGAGCTTTTGATCAACATCCTTACTTGATTCATCTTTTTGATGTTTCCAAGTTGTAATTCTTGACAAAATCCCTAATATACTTTTCTTGGTTTATGGAAATGCCATTGTCAAGTTGCTTAATTTGTAGTCCAAGAAAATAGTTGAGTTTTCCCATCATGCTCATTTCAAACTCACCTAGCATAAGTTTAACAAACCACTTGCACAAGGATTTATTAGTAGAATAGAAAATAATATCATCTACATATTCTTATACTACTAATATATCATTCTTATCATGCTTAATGAAAAGGGTAGAGTCAATTTTACCATGAGAGAAATCTTTCTTGATAAAAAATGCACTAAGTCTTTCATACCATGCACGTGGTGCTTGTTTGAGTCACTAGAGAACTTTTGATAACTTGTCGACAATGATCCTACAGCTTGGGATTTTAAAATCCTGGTGATTACTCAACAAAGACTTCTTTTTTGATAAATCCATTGAGAAACACACTTTTCACTTCCATCTAAAATAACTTGAAATTCATATTACAAGCAAATTGAAGTAACAAACGAATAGCTTCCCAACGTGCAACTTACGCATAAGTTTCATCAAGATCAGTGTCTTCCTCTTGGGAATAACCTTTAGGAACTAATCTAACTTTATTTCTAGTGATATACCATTTTCATCCATCTTGTTGCGAAACACCCACTTGGTAGCTATAACAGATTTATCACAAGGTCTAGGAACAAGATTCCATACACAATTCCTTTCAAATTGGTTAAGCTCTTCTTGCATAACTAGAATTGTATGTTAGAGCATCATCAATACCTAAAGGTTTAATTATAGAAACAAAGGCGCAATGTTTATAAAAGTTACCTCTCATTTGTGATCTTGTTCTTACCCTTTCGTTTGCATTACCTATAATGTTTTCTTGAGAGTGACTAGACTGGTATCTGAATTTTTATGGGTGACTGAAATTCGTTCCTTGCTGATCAAGTTCTATTGACTGAACAGAATTGTCTTTTGTTTGCTGTTCAGTTGACTGTCTAGAAACTGGATCCTCACTATTTGTGACTACCAAGAAACTGCTCTCAATTTGCTCTTTTCTACAATCCTATCATTCTCATCATCGCTACCTACATCAACATTATCAATCTTTCCTGTCATCTCATCAAACATATCATGAACGGATTCCTACACTTAAAGTTCTCTTGTCGAAAACTCTAAATGCATTGGAAGAGTTTGAGTAGCCAACAAATATACCTTCGTTGAGTCAAACTTACTAATGTTCTTCGTGGCGTTGATCAAGATAAAGCATTTACGGCCAAAAAACTTAAAAGTAAGCTATATTAGGCTTCTTATTTTTAAGAAATTCATACAGAGTCATTTGAAGTAAGGGTCTTACAAAAGCACGACTAATAATGTGACAAGTAGTATTCACGGCTTCCGCCTAAAAATGCGTTGGTAAATTTTGAGCACACAACATAGTTCTTGGGATATTAGCACTCTATTCTTTGTTATCAACGACACCATATCAACTATGTTGATGGTAGTTTCCCGGTTGCTTGCAATTGTAACAATTTCTCTCTTGATTATCATCGGCTTTGTAGTCCTTACTTCCCGGCTTGTCTTTCCACTTGTTCCTTCTTAGATAGCTCTTGAATTTCCTAGTCAACATAGCAATGTCATCTTCGTCATCATTAGAAGAAGAAGATCTTACCTGCTGTTCGGTCGTCCTCAAGGCTAGGGATTTAGGTCCTTCTTCGGATTTGCTCAAGGAGAGCTCCTTTGCCATGAGTTTGCGAATGAGTTCATCCAATGACAAAGTGGGGAATTCATGCCATCCACCTTGGAGCTATACGTAGGAAGTACGACACGCATGATCTCCCACTTCAAGTCCCCGTTTCTAAATGGTTCCCTGGATTTTTCAAAGGGTTAATAATGTTAGTATAGCGAGTATACATTCGAGTAATAGATTCTCCCTTTTCATTTTGAAGTTTTCATATTCATCAATGAGAAGGTTCACGTGAGTCTCCTTCACTTGAGTAGTTCTTTCATGTGTGGCCTCCAACTAGTCCCAAATCTTCTTAGCTGTGCTACATGAGCAAACACGGTTAAACTCACTACGATTTAAAGAAATAATAAAGCAAGTTGATAGCATGAGCATTCATATAGATGCACTTCTTATCATCATCCGTAAATTCCGATATTTGCTTGGTCATGTGAACTCCATTTGCATCCATCCTTGTTGGCACAATTGGTTTGTCCTTGATGATTGTCCACGAAGTGAAGGCTTACACAAGTATAAAGATAGTTGTCTTGGTCACCCAATATCCATAGTTGATGTCATCAAAAAGTACTGGTCTGTTTGATTATCTTCGTCGGTTGCATCAATGTTCGTGCTTACTATATCGATCTTTTCCTCTAAGACGAGTACTCCTTATCTAGTAGAGGCATGCTCTAATACCAATTGAAACCTTTGGAATATCAACTCAAGAGGAGGGAGGAGGTTAATTGAATTAAGGCAAAATAAAAACTAAACAATTCATTGTTCAAAAAACAATCACTAATCAGTTAGTAGTCAATCGATCAGAAAGTTATAGACGTGTGACTGAACGTCAACTGTATCATGCACCAAAGTGTTAGCACAATATAATTCATACAAACTAATTAGAAGTGCTAAGAAATGTGCAAACTAGTCAGTAGACCGAGTAAATTTTTAGGTGGTTCGGCACCGCGGTACCTACGTCCACGTCACTTGACACCGCAAGTGGAATCCACTAACGTTGAAGCAACGTATAAGCAACCGAAACTTGATGTTTTGCAAAACACCTCTGCCTCAATCGTGTCTTCTTGCAAAAAGACAACTCCAACAAGCCTTCAAGGCAAAGTCCCATTGACTACAATAGTGCACGCCTTCCCAAAGACCTAGCATGTAGTGTACACCTAGGCTAGCAATTTGAGAACTCGCAAGTTCTCCTACAATCATATGCTCAAGGTTAGAAGTGTTTGACAAGGTTATCAAGTTATCTCGCTAATAATGATTCGTAGTCGCACGTCAAGAAAGCTTAAAGGATCTCACACAAAAGAAATAAGGAAAATGAATCTCAAGAATTGCTCTAGGTGAGGTTGATCTGTTTGTCGGGTAGCAAAGAGTGACTTGTTTGAATTCTTTGTAAGTGTGTTATTCTTTCTCTCCTCAATGTTGCAGCTATATAAGGATGTCTCCTCCCCAATCACACTATCAGATTTGCTGCAACGAATGACTCTTCCAACGGCTAGAAAGAATGTATGGTCAAAATCAAAAGAAAATGACTAGTAGATGTGTTATGTCCGTTGTTTCTTCCTCTCCAAAAAATTTTTCAATTTATTTCCTTGACTGGCCATAGTTAGTAGATGTAAGATTTGTTTCTTCATAAGATGAACTGCTTTTTGTACTGCAGGAACTTCAAGATGTCTTCTACCTATAAAAATAATCAGAACTTCAAAATACTGTTTGAACTGAGAAATATAGCTTTTGCCGTTGACAGTGTCTTAATGCCGTCTAGGTGATGTCGAATAGTGTGATCGCCAAACTTCATATAATTATTCTGTTTTTGATACCTGATGAAATGTCTTGCTCTTTGTCTCCTTTTACTATCTGTTATGCCTTCTTTCAAATATAATTAAGAAATATTTTTGGTGCTGTGAGTAGGAAGATATGCTTGTGTAAACTTGGCATGTCAACTAGGTCTCAACAATTAGCCAAATTTTGCATGATGTTCTGTTCAGCTCCATATGTTCAATCCAAATCCATGTAAACAAGTACAAAGCCTAGCAATGATTCTCAATATGTGTTATCATCAAACTACTTAGGATTTTCAATAGTGGTACTGACTACATGGTTCATATTCGTATCTTAGTAAATGAGATTAAGTAATAGGAGAGAAAACATAAGTTCTTCATGGAAACTAGGAACGCTATTCTGTGTGACTTTAATCAAGTATACCTGTCCTTAGATGGTGGCTCGATATGGAACTATCTTAGGATTTTCCACTAACAATGTGTCATGTGCGTCTATAGAATTGGTATAAGTCCTTCACCTAACAATTTAGAATCCAATAGTTTGCTCACCTGAACATGTGCTTAAAAAATTACAGGTCATTCACATATCGGAGCTACAGGAATCACATAAAAGTAGGATGAAAATACAAGAGATGAGCCATATTACCAATGTTGTAAATAACAGAAAGCTCTTATGTACCAAAAAGCTTTTAGTATGCACTCATCTCAAATATTATAGTTAGTCGTATACCTTGAAAGCACTTTCCCAAGATTTCATGCCTGCAAAACTCACACTCCAGACTAAAAACTCAAAAGCTTCAAAAATGTTTTCCTTTCCATGTGATGGATTGACATAAGAGTGATATGGAGAGTTTTGCTTTCCATAATGAATCTAGTGTTTCTTGAATAAATGCATTTTTGCACGTATAACAGTCCATAAGTCTACTCATTAAAGAAAAGGTCCTAAGGCTCGAATGAATAGAAAGATATGCACACAGTCCTTTTTACTCAAAAATCCTACAAAACCATATCCCTATTAAATTATTAAAGCACTATTGCTTGTAGTCATCCTCATACTAAAAAGGAAGGCTAGGTTGCGATTGACTATTTGTTACTGTTTTTACTGCACTGGAACTATAAAAAATGACTTATTATCCAAAGCATATGCTTCTGTCAGATGTCAATACAAGATGAAAGTCACGTACATTGAAATACAATAAAGAAAAGAATGGTAGGGAGGAAGAGAACGAAATCTGTTGAGGACTCACCAAGACAGCAGCCCGGCACTCGAGGTCAGATCCAACAAGGAGTTTGTCAGACATTTTGTGGAAAACCTTAACTCTCTTCTCCATACCATTTCCCTCATGACCCTCCGTGAGAGCTTTCCCATGGGAAGGAATGTCTTGCAAGCTGTACCGTTCCTGCTCCACTCATCGCCCTGGCTGTCATCTTCGACAGCAACCTTGTCCCCGCCCTTAGCCACATTAGCTAAACACAAAAATTAATCATAAAATCCTGATACACCTAGGAGGTTAGGAGTCATATTCACACATTCTAGACCGTGGTACACTTCCAATATACATACACAATATATATCCCGCATATTAGACACAGCCTTATCTCTTTATCATACATAAGGCGAACAATGTACTAATGATACTTATTTCAGGTTTCAACTTTATTTTTATTTATTTATTTTTTTTTTTGCAATAGAACAAGTGTATATACGAGTTTACATTGTGTAAGGTTCTAAAACATGACAGCCTACACACAGCAAGCAGCAAAGAAAGATGATTTTCTTTTTGCCATCAGGAAACTTAAGTTACCCAATGTCAAGAATGTTCAAAATACCGAGTATGTTTGGTTGTTGATAGATGTAGCGGAAATATAAAATACACTCAATTATATTACGTAAGCAATACGAGAATTGAGACAACAGCAAGACAAACACAAACATAAGAGATTTATGTGAAAAAAAAACGAGAAAAACCCCACGGGAAGGCAAACTAGCCGAAAGGAAATCACTAAACCAAAGCAAGTACAAACTCTTGTGTTTCACTTTAAGTGGGAACTCTCAATAGAATGCTTTGCTTCTATCTCTCACACTTGATGTTGTAAATGATTTTTATCATGTTCATATTACAAGTAAATGCCTCTCATTCATATATATATGCCCTAAAGAGATTCTTGAACTTCCAAACGGTTGTCCTTCCATCTTTCCATCACTTGTCCAAGTCTTTTGGCCCTCCATCTTCCAAGAGATGTTTCAAAGTCCTTAACTATTGGCTTTCCAACTTCTTGGGTGATAATTCATCTTACTTAAACTTTGGTATTCTAATATGAATGTTAACTTGTTGCATTCTAATTAACCACTATTTTACACAGCGACTTTACAATTTCTAACAAATCTCCCACTTAAAGATACTTTGTAAATTGCAACCCAAGAATAACAAAAAATTGATACATAAGTGTCAAAATTCGATGACACTGAAAATAGGTATGACTGAGAGGAGTAGGACTAGCACACATGCTAATTGACTTTTCTTATCTCATACCGTTGCCTATCTTCTCCCGGTTCCAATTGTTATCTTAAAGTGATTTTCTTTCGGCTTCTTTGTGACAACGGTCACATCTAATGCTGTCCTCAATTGTGATTACACACAAAGATCTACAAAACAAAAACTTGACAAAGATTACCGCCTTAATTAAGGCATCTGCAGGGTTTTCTTTGGTAGGAATCTTGAGCATATCAATGTTCCCACTGGAAACAACCTCCTATCCACATTACCTGCATAGTCTGTATCAACAAATTCTTTGACAACAAAGTCAGATCCTCTATAACACAATGCAATATTCAAGATTCCTTTCACATACTGAATGAAGGATCTTTTTCACCTCATTCTAATGCTCAATAACAGGACATGCCATGAATCTATTTACCACTCCCACTACATGTGCAATGTAAGGTTGAGTGTAAATCATGGTATACATTAGCCTTCCCATTACTGCTGTATATGGTACCGGAGACATCTATATCATCTCTTGCTCCTAGCTAAGGGATAACAAAGAGGATGGTTTGAGACTAATAGAGAGTGGGTTAGATATCGGCTTACCTCCATAAATGTTGAACCGCTCCAACACTTTCCTCAAATAACTAGCCTGAGACAGTCGAATCTCTCTATTGCCTCTATCTCGCCATATCTGCATCCCAAGGATTCTGTTTGTCGGCTCTAAATTTTTGGTATCGAATTTACTAGCCATTTGAGCTTTAATTATTGGATGCGACCCATTCTTGGACCTGCCACAAGCATATCATCTACATAGAGCAGCAAGATGACAAACTCACCTCCTTGAAATCTCTTGATGTACACACAAGAGTCTAAGACAAGCTTGCTATATCCAAGGCTCCTAATACAAGAATCAATCTCTTATACCAACACCGCAGTGCTTCCTTAAGCCCATAAAGAGATTTGGCCAACCGACAAACCAGATCCTCTCTACTTTTTACGGCAAAGCCTTCTAGTTGGACCATGTATTTCTCCTCTTCAAGCTCCCCGCGCAAGAACATCGTCTTGACATTGAGCTGTTTAAAATGGAGAACCGATGATGCACACAACGCTAAAATCACACGAATAGTTGTCAAACTTACCACTAAAGTGAAGATCTTATCAAAGTCGATCCCTTCCTTTTGGTTAGACGGAGCCTTTCACCACTAGCCGAGCACAATACCGTTCTACTTGATCATTGCTGGCTTGTTTAATCTTGTAGACCTATTTATTCACAATAGCCTTACGGCCTTTAGGTAGAGGGACGAGCTCCCATGTCCTATTTTTATGAAGCGCCTCAAACTCTTCCTGCATAGCTTCCGTCCATAAAAACGCATCTGAACTCTCCAGCGCTTCTTTGAGAGAAGATGGCTCTCATTCCTCTGTGAATAAGCAATATGGAGATTAAGATGACTCCATAAAATAGTCATCATACCTCTGAGGTGTCTTTTTCATACGAGTTAAACGCCTAAGGGACGTAGACCTGGAAACTCCATCCTCTTCTATTTGCTCATCCACTGATACAGGCTCCAGATTAGGATCGTGTTTTCCATCATTCTCCTCCAGTACCGAAGTGGTCATCGTTGGGAGTGACGCCTCATTCTCCCTTACATCATCGCCTTTAGTCACTCTTTGTAACTAGTCGTCCGCAAAAATGACATCCCTATTGAAGATAACCGTATGAGTAGTGGGATCCCATAGGTAATTTCTCAAACATCTTCAGCATATCAAAGGCATCTTTCGGACTTGATCCTGTTGCTGAATCATATTCCGCCCGGGTTTTGAAGAACTTGACCACCTCAAAGACATTCGACTTTCTTCAGATTGTGAACACATAAGTTCTCAAGTCCGAATGAACCAAGTCGAGATTGTCTTTGAATTAAAAAATGATCTCTAAATCTTTCACAGTGCTGCTTAACGGTGACACATCGCAGAATGACAACTTTATCTTGGACAACCGTATTAGGAACTTCCGATCACTAGTTGTCACGACCCAACCTGGGCCATGACCGGCACTAGACTAAACCAAGCCTAAGTAGAACCCAAGTTCGGCCCAGCCCAGTAAGTCTAACACAAAATCGACTCAAAATATCATAATCAAAATTTTAGAAAATTTTGATAGAACCTCCCTTAAAATTTAAGGAGAGGAACTTAACAATTAAACCACAACAACAATATCACAAACTCGTAACAACAACATGCGAAATAAATCACAAGAAAGATTTATTAACTTATACAACCGCTACCTGCGGTAATACATCTCAACAAAATGAGAAGAATACATAAATCAATAATTGGGTACCAAAATGATAATTTACAAATAATAATAAGAATAGTACAGTCCCTCGAGTGTTACAGAGCCAACTAAATAATAAACAGGAACATTTTAAACATACCATCATTATATCTCTCAGGTCCATGATAAGTTCCGCTAACTCGAACTCAGCCCTTCAACAACTGGGGGAGGCCAAAGAAAGAAAAGGCTAAGCCCAGTCTCAGTGAGGTAATAAATCAGGAATGCATCATTTAAAGTTTCTAATTCATTACCCTATCATTGTTTCTCTATATCTCTATATTAGATAAATGCAACGATAGATCAGATCATTCCTTATCTAGTCCTAGACCGTCCCATACCGGCTTAGTTCTAATCAGGATAGATACGGAAGCATGACATGCAACACAAACTCTTTCCTCATAAAAAATAATTATGTTATAGGGGTTCTCAATTCTTACATCTATATATTCATACACGTGATAAATATACAAGCACACATTTGGATATTATCTATATGCATGCATATGTCTATTAATACGAATAATATACCTCTAGTTCATCCACTCGAACATACTAAATGCAACATGCGTCGTGCACCAAGGAGTTAAAATTGTATAATCAAGTGATAAAGCGGGGTCATATCTCCAACTCGCATTATAATGCTATCAACATACACACATGAACACGAGTGAGAATGTAAGTTAGATATATTGTATGTCTTAATTAAAGCCTCAAGCATTTACTTTTACGTTTCCCGTATAGCAAGTTAACCAAAAACATGCATATATAATTACATGTAATATATATCAGGCATACTAATATTATATGTATGTATGGCTATGCATGGATACGTATCTATATCTATGATCTATCATTTGTTAAGAATCGAAATGGAATAAAAGGTCAATGCATGTCTATACCATATACATATGTCATCGTGCATGCGTATATAATATCTACATGACGTGACACTGATCAGAAAATCAGAATAATAATAATACAATAAAGAGCGAGACCCAGTCTCCAACTCAACCTAGCAACCAGGTTACTCCTGCCTCGGCGAGGTACAACCATCCTGGGTGATCGGACCGGATGGGCCGTGGTATCGCCCTCATGCGCATGGGCCTAATAATACTATGGCCATAGGTGGGTGCCTGCCCCACACCCACTGGGGTCCTGATCTCAGCCCCTGACTCGCCTGTCCTCGTACAGCGCAAGTGTCTATACATAAAGTCAATCGAACTCAAGCCTCTACAGGCAGTAGTCATATGTCATATGCGTATGCATTCATATACATGGTCAACCAGGCTTAAAGCCTTCACCAGTTTCAATCACAATCAGGGATCCATGCACATGTAGGTATATCATGTCGCATATTCTATGCATGATGCATGAGGGAACAATAAATGAGAGTTGTGCTCTCATATCAACATTAACATGTATAATGTTGCAATAATCATTACTCTCTATAAGCATATTTTTACAAATAAATTATGCATATTATCCAAAAACTCATACAGTATAGTTCATGCAATTATTTCTATCATGCTCTTATAGGTCACTCAACTCAACTATACTATCCCAACATGCTAAGCCATTTACTAGCAATGACAGATATAACTAGTATTAAGATTCTTATACTTACATGCAAATTCTAAGCATGCTAAACATGCTAAGGCTAAGATCTATAGTTGTACTTAATTTGCATAGGTCATGAGTAATTTATGTCTTGAAATACCTAGTGCATAATTCCCCTACCAAATTAAGTGCTATGCTAAACGTATAAGAGCATTCTACGCATCTCGTGCATGTATATATCACAATTTCTAACTTATATAACATGCAACAATGGGATTCTTATCAACCACAAAATCTAATCAATTCCTAACATTTTGTCTTAATTACTATCACTATCCTGATCTTATGCAAGCATGCACACAGAATTTTATTGCATGAAAGATCAAATCTCATTATGCACTGAAATTGGCAAAGTCATGCCGGAGTTTTCAAAACAGATGTTACTTGCGTTGAAAACTTAACGGTAAGCTAAGAAGAAAAGACGCAAATAACCCTCACCTGAAGGTCCACGCAATTCGCCTAAATTCGTAAGTTATCACCAAGCCACACCCAAAAGTTCCAAAGCTATGTCCAATCTTAAAGTACATAAATACCACCATACTTAATTTGGTAATCGAAACCAATCACATTCACATCTATATTCAAACATAGCCCAATCCGGTGTAAAGCACCATTAACCCAAAAATCCAATAGTTACATATTTAAATCCACAATCATCAACGCAATAATTCTTGATTAGTACTAGCGCTAGCGAATTTAGAAAGCTTACCCGAATCAACAATCAATCCATATTCCGAATCGACATCGTAGCATGCCAACGACAAACTTGCCGATTTTCAATCCAAACACCTATGGTAAATAGGATCAAGGCTAATCCCCAATAATTAAGTTAAGAAATTCAAAAAGGACACAAAAGAGCAACAAAACTCACCTCAACTGTATGTCTCGATGGCTCGCCGGATTCCAGCAAACTTCGGCCAAGGGGCATTCATGTGGTTAAAAGATGCAGCTGCACTGGCCGAACTCAAGACAGAAGACGATGAAACCCAAATCAAGAACCGGTGGCCGGAATCTATAGATTTCTCGGCGGCCCGGCAAAATCTTGCGTTCTGATGCCAATTCTAAAATCTTAGTAAATTGATAGAGGGGAAAGTCTCATCACGGTAATGAGATGAAGAACTGATGCTCGGAGTGGTGGAATCGCTGGCGAAGAAATTCTAATAAGCTTTGGGTTTTGCCGCCAGACCTCAATTCGCGAAAATAGCCATCCGAGCGATAGTGAAGGGGTCAACAAGGGTGGAGGGGTGCTGCAGAAGGTTTGGAGGCTAAGCTCTCGGCGGCCAGCAGCCAGGGAGAGCCAAATTCAAGCACAGACAAAGAGGGCTCGTGTGAGCTGTGGGTGAAGAAGAGGGAAGAAGATAAGGAGAAGAAAATAAAAAGAAAGAAAATATTGCATGTTAGGGCACTTATCTCCAACTATTGCTTAGTCTAGCCCACCACAAATCAAGCTATTACACTGGTAATCTCCAAACCACGTTTTCGAGATGTGCACATGTTTCAGGTGCCATACTCACAAGATATTTTCAATATTGTCCGATGCAACACTAAGCATCTCCTGCACTGATATCACCCAACGCACCTTATATAGGTTTTACTCGATCTTTTTAGTCTCTAATTCTTCTAGCCCGTCCTTAATGACCTCAATGATCCCACCTCCATCGCAAGTCTTGCAGCCCAAGTCATCTAGCTATTTTGCAGATAATAAATTTTTCGTAAAACGAAAGACAGAACGTACGTTACTGATGATGCTTCCCCTTCCATCATTTGGCATAAGTTTGATGGAACCGACTCTACTAACTTCAAGGACTTCTCCATTTTCCATCCACACGGCACCTCCAGAAATAGCTTTATAGTGATAACTAATCCATTCTGAAAGTCATATGTTAGGATGCTCCTAAATTCAAGATCCAGTTGCTGCTGTCGTAAGTGTACGAGTCGCACAAGTAATACAATGATGAAAAAAGTATCGTTCCCACGAGTATTGTTTAACTTATTAAGTACCGAAAATAACTAATTCCAAGATTATTTGAACAATGGATCTAAAAAAGTTAATGCTAAAACTTGAAAAAACAAAACAAGGTAAAACTAACACTCGTAAGATTTTCAATAACTTAAGCGCTAGGGTATTTGATTTCACCGTAACTAATCCAGTTCAACTCTATATTCGTGCTATCGAAGTTTATAATCTTTATTGATAGTTGGAAAACCCTAATTTTTTTGATATACTTTCTCAAGCTGTACCAAAAATACTTTCATTCAATAACTCACTATATCTCTATGTGAATTAACATACAATAAAGCTCATTAAGTTCTATGGCATCCTACATTAACTGCATGAACCATAAGAGTACATCTCTGTCTCTTATGCAATTCACGGCATTCATCACAAAGACTAATTCATATATCACATCTCTGTCTAAATAGGAATCTCAAATCGATTGAATATTGGCCAGATACTCAAAAGCATTAAGCACGGTAATGAATACTCAATAAACAATTATAAAACTTCGAATAACATAAAATTAAGAATTAAATCATCATAGTTAGGCTACATCATAGACCTAGCAAGGAGGAATTTAGTTCATAGTTTTCAGATCTAACAAAACAAAGAGAAATATGAGAGATAAAACAAAATAACCCTGAACAAAGAGTGGTGTCGAGTGAACTGCCGTCTCTTTCCTTTGTTCCGTGCTTCCGTCCTTCTTTCTCCCCGTTCCAGCAGCAAGAACCCCAGAAAATAAACCCTACATGAGCCGCCACTTCCTGCTATCTCTTCGCCTCTCCTTTGGAAATCCAAAAATTGGGTATTTAAAACCATAGGATTTTTCTTTCCATAATTAGTTTGGTGCAGTCCAAGCTAATCCGAACTCTCTGTCCACCCATTTGTCTGCACCATTTTGGTGTCTATTTGGCCTCCAAAAAATAAATTAAAATATTTAAAATTAAGATCAATGTCTTATGTTCCCAACCATATATCACACATATCATTTAAAAATCAGGAAGGCCGTCAAGTGTACTCGTTTCAGAAACTGTGCACATGTTTCGGGTCTGCATCGTATCTCAACTTTTTCTGTGAATATATATCAAATGGTTGCCCATAAAATTCTGAAATAATTCATGGAACAACTTGAATGTCTTGGCTTTTAATCCTAGTTGGCCGTTCACAAAATCTCCTCAGAAAAGTCAAATTTCATAAAAAACTCTCAAACTGCATGGAATTGCTGAAAATTAAGGAAAACAAAGAATTAAGGTTCTTTTTGATTAGTTTCTCTATATAAAAAATAAGCATATATGATGCAAGAGTGCATGATTTTATGTACGTATTTGAGCACATCAAGTACCCCCATACTTAGATTTTTGCTCGCCCTTGAGCAATAAAATAATTATTAATGCTCATTTGCTTGCTTGGATTTCATAACACCATTATATTCAGATCTGTCATTAAATGCATAACTCATGAAAATTTTGCCAAAGCACAACCAATTATATTTCTCGATATCACACACACTTGTTCAGATCAAAGCAAATAATTTAAGGCAAGAAAGCAAAACTCATGAATATAAGTACTTAGATGGTCGACAAGCTCAAATGCCTATTTTGATCTCTTCGACTCTTGTAATCTTAGTATTGAAGTTTAAATCGAACAAGTCAAACTAACTAGTATCTGAATTCCCCTTTCGTGACTTAGTCAGGTATATCATTATTATTTTTTTATTTTATTTTATTTTATTTTTTTACTCACAGTCGATAGCTTTTACACTATCACGAAGGTAGCCCTCTTCCTTGGTAGATTATCTCCTATATATTTGTGGTACATAGGGCCAAATTACTCAAGACTAGCTTCACAATTTCGTGTAGGTAGCTCTTTTCAACTAGACAAGCTTGACTAGTGCAATGTCTTTTATGGAGACAATAGTTAGGAATAGAATTCTAGTATATAGTCAATGCTCAATATAACTTCTCAATCCAACACTACATAGCTTCATATCTCAAAATGGCAACAAGAGCAAATTAATTCTCTAAGCTACTCATGATCACAAGTTGAAGCTAACAAATACCACATTCATCACTAGTTAACATAAGAATTAATTTCAATAGCTATGCGTTTAGTCCATCTTCAAGAATTAAGACTCAAAACAGAAAATTTTCATAATTAGTGGTGTACTCCAACCAACCAAGCAACAACAACATAAGCATTACACACATTTCTCTACCCCCACACTTGGAACTAATATTGTACTCAATGCGTATACCAAAAAAAATATAAACAAAGAGAAGAGGTTAGAAAGCGTCACTGATTTTTGTGCTTGCTCACTCAATATTCCTTATGCTTCTGTCCACTTGTCATGTTTCTCCCTGTCATTCGAAATTTATTAGAATTAAATACAAATCAAAACAGAAAACTAACTAAAAATTCAAAATAAAAGAAAACTAAACGATGAAAAACTTGGGTTGCCTCTCAGTAAGCGCTTTATTTTTTAGTCTATAGCTTGACTTCTTTCCCTCTATGCCGGTTCAAGGAGGATGGCAGTCTTGTTGTTGTCAAAACTAGCAAAATATGGTTTCAATCGTTGCCCATTAACTTTGAATTTACCTTTCTTCTCATCAGTAACCTCGACTGCTCCATAAGGGAAAACTCTTGCCACAGTGAATGGACGTGACCATTTTGATTTAAGCTTTCCAGGGAATAGACGTAGCCGCGAGTTGTATAGTAGAACTTGCTATCCAGGGGTGAACTCCTTTCTTAATATGTTCTTGTCATGCCAAGCCTTGGTTTTTTCCTCGTAAATTCTAGCGTTTTCGTAAGCTTCGTGTCGAAATTCGTCCATTTCATTTAGCTACAACAGTCTTTTCTCTCCTGCTGCTTGCATGTCAAAATTCAACTTCTTTACTGCCCAATATGCTCGATGCTCCAGTTCCACAGGTAGATGGCAAGCTTTCCCAAACACTAGGCGATACGTAGACATTCCAATTGGAGTTTTGAATGCTGTGCGGTAAGCCCATAATGCATCGTCTAATTTCTTTGATCAATCTTTCCTTGAAGTGTTCACTGTTTTCTCAAGTATGCGCTTCAATTCTCGGTTTGAAACTTCAACATGGCCGCTGGTTTGAGGATGATAGGCAATGGCTACTCGATGTGTGACACCATATTTCCTTACTAAAGATTCAAATTGACGATTAGAAAAGTGTGAACCTTGATCGCTAATGATTGCTCTTGGAGCGCCATACCGAGAAAAAATATATTTTCGTAGAAAGTTTACCACAGCCTTACTGTCATTTGTAGGTAATGCCACAACCTCCACCCACTTGGAGACATAGTCAACAGCAACTAAGATGTATTTATTCAAAAATGAAGAAGAAAATGGTCCCATGAAATTTATTCCCCATACATCAAACAATTCAACTTCAAGGATATATTCAGTGGCATCTCATTCTTTCTTAAAATATTTCTCATTCTATGGCATTAACCACAAGGAGCAACAAATGTATGTGCATCCCAAAATAATGAAGGCCAACAAAAACCTGATTGTAGTATCTTTGCCGCTGTTTTTGTTCCACCAAAGTGACCTCCATATCCCATGAATGACAATGTTGCAGGATGCTTTCCATCTCCTCTTCTGGTACAAATCTTCTTATGGTCTAATTTGAATATCATTTGTATAGGATTGGATCTTCCCAATGTAGTGCTTAACATCAGTAAAAGATTTTTTCTTTTGTTAGTAAGATAGATCTGAAGGAATTATGCTACTGGCCAAGTAATTCACGAAATCTGTATACCATGGAGCATCGGTACTTCGAAGAGAAAATAACTGTTCATTAGGGAATGCTTCATTAATGGCAAATGGTAGCCTCTTCACCTTGTTCTTCTTGTTCTATCCGAAATAAGTGATCCGCCACTTGATTTTCAGAACCCTTTCTGTCTCGGATTTCGAAATCAAATTCTTGCAGTAGAAGTACCCATCGAATGAGCCTTGGTTTAGCATCTTCTTTAGTTGATTAAGTGGCATTCTCCATTATTTGCTTGTTGTTCTATTCTATTCCAGAGGGTGATTTAGATAAAACATCTCGGGTTGCTCCTTTAACTCATTGCTGTTAACTGTTGGCGTTTTGAGAACCTTCCTACTTCGAAGTGCAATTGCATTCACTTGCTCCTTAGGATTTACCTCAGTGTTGCTTGGCAAAGAGCCTTGTGGTCTTCTAGATAACAAGCTTGCCAGTTGACCCATTTGAACCTGAAGGCTTCGGATAGAGGCAGCTTGATTTTGCAAAGTTAATTATGTTTTGGCCATGAATTAGGCAAGGGCATCTTCAAGTGGTGTTTTAGTTACTGGTTGCTGCTGAAACCTACGGGGGTTTCTATTTGTGCTTTGATGATTTTTCTATGAAAAATTTGGATGATCTCGCCAACCTGGATTGTATGTGTTAGAGTATGGATTGTTCGGTTGCCGGTTAACATTAGACACCAATTGCACTTGTTCTACATTAGATGGTAGAATGGGCTTCCAACTTGACAATCAACACTAGCATGACTTCCCCCCACATAGTTCACAAACTTGACTAGGCGCTTAAATTGTTTTACCGGTTAAGCTTCCGAGCTGTTTGGACAGCACCTTCATTTGTGCAGTCAATTCAGCAACACCATCAACTTGGTGTACTCCTGCTGCCCGTTTTGTCATCGAACGTTCTGAAGGCCATTGGTGGTTATTTGCCGCCATTTTCTCCAGCAACTCATAGGCTTCGTCTTGCGTTTTACTCATCAGCGCTCCACCCGCTGCGGCAACAATTGTCCTAGTCGTACAACTCAACCCATTATAGAATGTTTGGACTTGTAGCCACTTTGGCAAACCGTGGTGAGGGCACCTCGTTAGCAGGTCTTTATACCTTTCCCACGCCTCATACAAAGACTTCATATCAAATTGAGTAAAGATAGTGATGTCGTTCCTCACCTTCGCCGTCTTTGCAGGAGGGAAGAACTTGGCTAAGAATTTCTTGGGTAATGCCTCTCAGGTTGTAATGGTGTTGGGAGGAAGTGAATTCAACCATTCTTTTGCTTTGTCCCTCAATGAAAATGGGAAGAGTCTTAACCTTATAGCATCATCGGACAAACCATTATGCTTGAAAGTGTCATAAATCTCAAGAAAGTCAGCAATGTGAGTGTTTGGGTCATCGTTTGGCGAGCCGTTGAAGTGGACAGAAGTTTGGATCATTTGGATGATTGTGGGCTTGATCTCGAAGTTATTCGCTTGAATTGCCAGACGTCTAATACTTGACGGGGCACCATTGATAGTAGGCCTGACATAATCCCTCAAAGCTCTTCGGTTTTCAACTTCTTCCACATTTTCTGCCATGGTAGTTTGCCCTTCATTGAGAGCTTCTTTCTTTTTCTTGATAAGCCTCCTAACTGTACGTTCAATTTCAGGATTAAAGAGCTCAAGAAAAATGCTTCCCGAACTTCGCATACACTATCGAAACAATCTGAAAGAAGGTAAAAAAAATAAAAGTTCAAACTAAAATTAGAATTAATCGGAATCGATATTAATAAAAATTAAAATAATCCACGGCACCGGCGCCAAAAACTTGTTACTTTCGCAAATGTACGAGTCGCACAAGTAATACAATGATGAGAAAAATATCGTTCTCATGAGGATTGATTAACTTATTAAGTACCGAAAATAAGTACTTCCAGAATTATTTGAACAATCGATCTAATAGAGTTAATGCTAAAACTAGAAAAAAACAAAACAAGCTAAACCTAACACTCGTAAGATTTCAATGACTTAAGCGATAGGGTATTTGCTTTCAACGTAACTAATCCAGTTCAACTCTGTATTCGTGCTATCAAAGTTTATAATATTTATTGATAGTTAAAAAACCTAATTTTTTTAATATACTTTCTTAATATATACCAAAAATACTTTCATGCAATAACTCACTATATCTCTATATGAATTAATATACAAGATAGCTCATTAAGTTCTATGGCATCCGATATTAACTGCATGAACCATAAGAGTACATCTCTGTCTCTTATGCAATTCATGGCATTCATCATAACGACTAATTCATACGTTACATCTCTGTCTCAATACGAATCTCAAATCGATTGAATATTGGCCAGATAATCAAAAGCATTAAGCACGGTAATGAATACTCAATAAACAACTATAAAACTTCGAATAGCATAAAATTAAGAATTAAATCATCACAGACTACATCATAGCCCCAGCAAGGAGAAATTTAGTTCATAGCTTTTAGATCTAACAAAACAAAGAGAAACATGAGAGATAGAACAAAAGAACCCTGAACAAAGAGTGGTGTCGAGCGAACAGCCGTCTCTTTTCTTTGTTTCGTGCTTCCGTCCTTTTTTCTCCCCGTTCCAGCAGCAAGAACCCCAGAAAATAAATCCTAGATGAGCCGCAACTTCCTGCTATCTCTCCCCCTCCCCTTTGGAAATCCGAAAATTGGGTATTTAAAACCATAGAATTTTTCTTTCCATAATTAGATTGGTGCAGTTCAAGCTAATCCGAACTCTCTGTTCACCCGTTTATCTGCACCATTTTGGGGTCTATTTGGCCTCCTTAAAATAAATTAAAATATTTAAAAGTAAGATCAATGTTTTATGTTTCCAACCATATATTACACATATCATTTAAAAATCGGAAAGGTTTCATAAATCTTTAAAATATACAAATGCTTCTAACCAACTCATCATACCTCCAAATACAATTCCATTTCTTCCTAAAGTCACTTCTGCTGAGACGGTCATATTCACTTAGGTTTCACTTTCGAAGCTTTTTCTATGTTTTTATCCTTCAAATTGTTGTAATGCTTAAATCTTCTATATATATCTTTTAATGGTCACTAAATGCATAAAATTTTTATCCAAAGGCAATTCCATTTCTTCTTGTTAAGAAGTTAAAATGTTACCAGCAGAACCATCATTTGCTTGTTTACCTTGCACATTATCCACCGTTTGAATAAAATATTAACAATCCATAAAACATTTTAAGTAACTCGTCCTACCTCCATATTCAATTCCCTTTTTTTCTAGAAGTAACACTTACCGGGATGGTCATGTATGCATAGTTTTGCTACTTTTCAAAGCTTTTTCTATATTTTAATCCCTTAAATTGCTGTAAAGCTTAAGTTTCAATTTATAAACCTTTAAAATTTACAAATGCCTCAAACCAACTCGTCCTACCTCCAAATGTAATTCCATTTCTTCATACAAGTCACTCTCGCCGAGACGGTTATGTACACTTATGTTTCGCTAAATTTCAAAGTTTTTTCTAAGTTTTTATTCTTCAAATTGTTATAATGCTTAAATCTTATATATATATTAATTTTAATAATCAATAGATGCATAATTCTAAAATCTGCAATAAAATAAAAGAAATTGTTAAGAAGCTAAACTGGTGCCTTCAAAATCGTTATTTGCTTGTCTATCTTGTGTACACTTTACTATTTGAATAAATTCATAACAATGTACAAGACCTTCAAACTCACTAGTCGTACCTCCAAATGCAATTCCGTTTCCACCAATAAGACATACTCACCAAGACGGTCATGTACGTATATGTTTCACTTCTTTGCGAACTTTTTTATCGTGTTGACCTCTTGAATTATTGTAAATATTAACTCCTCTATTGTGTGTAATATCAACCTGAGAAGCTATACACTTCTTAAATAGAGTTCTTAATGAAACCTCAGTTTAAATTTATTTGAGTTTGTAGAATGTTGTGAGGAATAATTGTTGAATACATTGTGAGTTGTTAATCTTTGTTAAAATTTCAATTAGGATATTGAATTTGAAAGTCTAATCATATTTTGATGTTTGGTAATTTTGTAAACCAATTGGAGCATAATCTTAGATCTTAAGATTATAACCATAGTTAGTGCTTTTCTGAACAAGGTAAACATAATTGTATGATTTTTAATTTCTCAATTTTTAATGCGTCTCTTAGTTGATTCTAAACTGGACAAAGGTTAAAACAAAACAAAGAGTGGTGATCCTCAATTGTAACAACGTTAGGGTCATAACAAAAAATCTGACCTAAGAACTGCAGCAAGTTAAGGTATTCACAATAGTCAATAATAAAAACCACACTTGTTTAAGATTCCGTCAAAGTATACAGGTGTGGATTTTGGAATTTCAGTTATTATCACTTCTACTTTCTATACTCATTTGTTTATTTGTTCAATTTAAATTTTCATAAATATTTGTAGTTTGATAGACAGTCTTTCTTGTAATATGTACTTGTGAGATTGGTTTTGTTAGATTTTCCTGTAAGATTAACTCAAGAGGGGAGGGGTGAATTGAGTTAGTCAATAAAAATTTTAGTCAAGCTTAGTTATCCTACTGGTAGCAGGCTTACAGCAGGCTGTGTCAATTTTGTAACCTACAGACAGAGAGAGTTAGAGTGTTTACTAATATATGTAAAAAGGATGGTACTCAGGATATTTAACGTGGTTCGGCAAACCCCTTTGCCTACATCCACGGTCGCTCTATCACTAGAGCCAAAGCTTCACTAAACCTTTAATAAGCTACAAATACACCGAAAGCAAAGTGCTTCACCAAGCACACTTACTCTTACCGGATTTCTTCACCAAGACAACCCCTAACAGCCTACTGGACACACTTGTCCCTCTGGCTGATTTGCTAGCTCTATTACAAGGTCTAAGAACTTTCACCAAGCTCCATCTGAGCTTCCTTTCCTGGTGCCCGCAGCACCACCTTCACAAAGTCAGTAATAGGTTGCAAGAAAATAAACAGAAATTGAGCACATGATCTATCTCATGAAGGTTATGTGTTCATGAAGTGTTTCTAATGAGATGATCAGAAAGGTTGCTGAGATAAATTTCTTCAGTGTGATCAGCAGCAAGATTTTTATTGTTTGCGTAGAGTAGTAGAGTTTTTGAATGTCTCTGTTTTTCTTGTGTTCTCTCTTTCTCTTCTTTTTCTTTGTTGCTCTGTCTCCCTTCTTATAGTGTTTCGTCTCTGTGCAAGAACCGTTGAAGAACGTTGCCGTTGGCGCTCTTTTCCATTGGTGGTTCTTCACGTCACAGAGGGAGCAGATTTGCCCAGCGGTTAACCAACCGCTTCTTTAATTGCTTTCGGTTGTCTTTTGTGCAATGTCTCCATATCATTAAATGCATTGTAAAAATTTGAATTTGCCGCCAGTGATTATAAGCTTAATTTAGCTAAGTTGCTGTCTGAAACAAAATAACTGAGTTGGCTTGTCCATATTTAATGCATTGCTGGTTGACTGCTTGATTTGATTAGAGATCTTGACTTATATGATGTGCTTTCTTCCCTTGATTATAGAGCTTTCCCTTTCTGTGAAAAGGAAGATGATTTTTGCTCGTTGTAGATCTTCTATTTGAATTGCTTCAGTGCGTTGTGAATCCAGAGGATTTTTGAAGCAAGGAGAGTTTTATTGCCGTTGAACCCAAAGCTCTGTTTTGAAACAGAGAAGTCTTTTTGTGCTTCAGTGGTCAAGCAGCTGACTGCAATGTGACTATGGCATCCTCTGTTCCGTATGCTGTTTAATTTGTAGTAGCATAACAGTTGGCTGCATGATGGCTGTTATTGTCTACTGTAAATAAAGTGATCTTTGTTTGTCTAATCCTGCAGAACTTGATTTCAGATTATTAGTCTAATATAAATCATAGTTCTTAATTCTTTATTATTATCAAAATTGTCTTCATAGTTCCAACAGGTTTGCATTAGATTTAGCTTTAATCTTTGTGGATAGAACTATTATTTGCTATTCGGTACACGGCAATCATGCATTTGCAAGTTAAATTAGTATAGAATGACTAGGCTTATCTTAGGTGGTTTTAACCTCATCTAATCCACAACAAAAAGGGCAGAAACTGTTGCTAAAAATATCATCAAAAGGAACGTAAAAAGGTCATAAAGTGTTCCAAATCATACTCATTTAATGATATATTTTAAAAGAAGACCCACAACAAAATTTTATAATAAATGTTCCGCCATTAGATTCGAAACCATCACTGGAGGGGAGAATTAGAGTACGTCAAGCACTACATTGTAGAGCTGCAAGTGAATACCAGATAAAACACTACAAGAATAGGGAGCAGACTATGGGGACATAGCAAATAGATTTGCTTTTCTAAACCTATTTTCATACAATTCTGTTGTTTGTAATATCGGCTTGGGTAGCTAAACTCTTCTTTATTAGAGTTCTTGATGAAACCTTAGTTGAAATTTATTTGCATTTATGAAAATGTCATGAGGAATAATAGTTGAATTACATTTTGAGTTGTTATTCTTTGTTAAGATTTGAAATTGGATATTGAATTTGAATGTCTAATCAACTTCGATTTGATGTTTGACAAATTGATAACTATATATACTAGACAAATCGGAGCATAAATTTAGAGTTTAAGATTAATAATTATAATTAGCGTTTTTTTGACCAAGGTATATAATTGTTCATTTCTAATTTGACAGTTCTTATTGCATCTCTTAATTGATTCACTGGAGGAAAGTTAGCGCAGAACAAAGAGAGGAGATTCTTAACTGTACCAATGTTAGAGTCATAGACATAAATTTGACCAAAGGACTAACACCAAATTATTAGGCATGAAATCTTCACAATAGTCCAAGAATCACACATATTTAATTATTCAGGTGAGGTACACTAGGTGATAATCTTAGAATTGTACTTATTGTCACTTTTGCTTCATTAAACCCATTTGTTTATTTCTTCGATAAATTTTCATATATATTTGTAGTTTGATAGACAATCTTCCTTCTAAAACATATTCTGTGAGATTGGTTTAAATTAGATTTAGCTTTTGTCTCTGGGGATCGAACTGTTGTTTGCTATACAGTAAACGATAACTGTTGAGTTGCAAGATAAATTAGGATTGAATCATGAGGCTTTTCTTAAGTGGTTTTAGCCTCATCAAATTCACAACAGAAAGGGCAAAAAGTATTGCTGAGAATATTGTGAAAAGGAAAGTAAAATGGCCGTAAGGTGGTGTGAATTTTACATATTTAATCATATATTTTAAAAGAAGCCCACGGCAAAATTTACGATGATAAGTAACACAACTCGAGCTAGAGCGGAGAATTACAGTACTTTAAGCATCATATCGCAGAGCGTAAGAGAACCATACAGCATTCTACAAGAATAAAGAGCATATTTTATGTACACTACAAGAATCCTCAAGCAAGATATTTATACGACGATTGAGGATTATTTTATGATATGTTATTCTTACGCTATTGCATTGAATGACACATAGTTTATGGATAACGAAATGTGAGTTGAGCAAGTTTTACATGTTTTAAATATATATTGTATGTATATGTATGCAAATATGAATCTATTTTCATTGTATACGGATATTCGCGCTATACGAAGGTAGGCGACCAAGTTAGGGCTGAGTTTAGGACCCCAGTGTGTATGTGGAAGAGTTGCCCACCTATGGCCATAGTACTAGGTATGCCCATGCGCGTGGTGGCAGGACCACTGCCCATCCGGACCGATCAGCCGGATGATGGTAGCCTCTGTGGCCACAGATGGAGCCTAGACACCGAGTGTTGGAGGAAATATTTGATTGGAGATTAGATTTAGGTTTTAGATACCCTAACTCCCTGACTGTTGGATTTTATTTTGAAATTATTATTTGCTAAACTACTATATTTTGTAAAGTATTTTGACTTTATAGCTTATTGTGTTCCAATGATAACGCCATTCAATATTAATTATATTAAATGTTTTATTACTAAATTTCTATTTTATTTTTTATTTATGATTTTATAAACGATTTTATACTTCACATGTAACTTTTTAGTAACTATAAATCATAAATCTATTTTATATTTTATTCCATTAATTATTTTGAATATATGGCTTATCTAATTGTTAAGTACTTACTAATGTACGATTTGATTTGTAGTAATTGACTATTAATTTATACCCTAGTTTTTGTTCATCGCTTTCTTATATATATTTATTTGAAATGTCGAGTAATGTCTTTTATAATTCATAAAGCATATTGGTTTTATTGTGTGGTCTTAGCTTATTACATGCTGCATTGCATATAATCGTATCCTCCCTACCAAAGACTGAGTCAGTGTGGGACGATTCTGGACTTAGTAAGAATGATCTAATCTAATCCTTGAATTTTTGTACATGTAGAAACATAGAAGTCAAACATTAGATAATGCATTAAAAACCTTAAACGCTGCATCTACTATTCATCTAACTAAGACTCGGTTCACTTTTTTTTTCTTTCTTTTCGTTAGTCTCCCCCATACAGTTCGAAAGTGCCGGTAGTGACTAGTCCAAATGGCATCGTCCTTCAAGCCCGAGAATAGATGGTATTTAATCTTCTCTAGCACTTTTTTTTCATTATGCATATAGATTCTGTGACGTCTATAGATCTGTACCATTTTGGCTATGTGATCTATTGGTGTATAATTAAATTGAGATTGTGAATGATCCTTGATGGTCTTAACATTTTTTTAATTCCATATTATTGATCCTAGATGTTTTATTATGGTAATTGTTTAAATTTCTCCCCTCTAGGTATAGGGGAGGTTTTGCAGAATTTATAATAGTTTAGTATGTGTGAGTTGGGCTGAGTTTAGTATTAAATAGGCTAATTAGATTACGCCCATTCCGGACTTAACCTGGGCAGACTAGTGCTCGTCTCGCCTCGGGAGCGGAGGTGTGACACTAGTACTATGGCCATAGGTGGGTAACTCTCCCCCACACTCATTGGAATCTTGAACTCAGCTCCTGACTTAACTCGCTGCCTCCATGCAGCGCGAGTATTTGAATATAATGAAAATACTTTCGTATAGACATACATATGCATACAATATATATACATATCCATATAAAACTTTCTCAAGTCATATTTCGTTATCTATAAATTATATGTCATTCAATGCAATAATATAAAAATAACATATCATATAATAATCCTCAATCGTCTTATAAATAACCTTCTTAAGGACAATACTAGCAATCCGATAATTCAAATAACAAGTATAGCATCATGTTTAATAGCAAGGACGGATCATGAAGGATGAATCATATATGCACAAAAGTGGCGACGTATGTCCGAGGGCCAAAGCAACTGTTACCTGTGAGCGAAGACCTAACGATAATTTAGAAATAAAATGGCACAATAACCTTGACCTCAGATCCACGTACATTTCTCGGTTCACGAGCTAACTTCTATCCATATTACTTCGCTCGGACTCCGCATTCGCTCCCATTAAAAGAGACATTTGCACCCAAACCGTCCTAGTGTCTAACAACTCGTTGATCACCCAACCCAAACGGTACCTGCAGAGATGGTGCCTACATGCATGGTAGGACCCGTTGAATTCCGGCAAGCTCCGACCTATGAGGGTTTGAGGTAGGGAAAGGGAACGTCGGCTACAATAAGGTAAGGCTCATGGATAAGATGATCAAATTTTAATTGAGCGGCGGTGGCTGGAATCGATGACTCAGTGGCCACGGCCCAACATGGCACATTTTCATGCCAAAGCCACAACCTCGGACCAATTGATAGGGGAAAAGAAGCAATGACAAGGCCTGAAAACGGTTTCCCATTGCTCAGCAGAGACCAATCGCCGGAGAGGAGCTCCGACAAAACTTGAGTTTTGACCTGTGGTTGTCTCACCTAATAGGGGACCTCGTGATGAGGATAAAATGCGTTGAGGAGAGCAAGGGGAAGGAGAAAGAAAATGTGGAATCTAGCAAAGAAGGATTGGGAACAGGAAGAAGCCCGAAGCATGGAGACTATTCGTAGGTGAGGCTGAGAAGATAAGGGTGAAAGAAGTATCCGGAACATTAGAGAAGGGGAAATAAAACAAGAAAAAAAATCTAACTAACAAGCCTGGCGCATTAATGTGCTAGTCCATAGCCTTGGGGGTATTACAAATTTATGAAATCTTAGTTGAATTGTATTTAAATTTATTAACAAGTTATGAGGAATAATTGTTGAATGCATTATAGATTAATCTTTATTAAAATTTCAATTTGTATATTGAGTTTGAACGTCTAATCAACCTGAATTTTGATGTTTGGTTATTTAATAATTATATTTACGAGACCAAATAGAGCATAATTCTTTTATCTTAATATTAACAGCCATAGTTAGTGTCTTTCTAACGTAGGTAAACATAATTGCATGATTTCTATTTCACAATTTTTAATGCATCCATTGGTTATCAACATGAGTAACTATACTCTTGACTGGAATTTAGTATAAAACTAAGAGCAAAATTTTATAATAAAAAGTGCAACAGCATCGTACAGCCACAAGAGAAAAACCAAAAAGCACACTTCAAGAACAGAGAGTAGATTAGGAAGATAACAGCAACTAGATTTGTTCTCCATATCTATGTTTCATACAAATGTGTTGTGCCTAATATCAACATGAGTAGCTGAACTTCTCTTGACTGGAAGTTTTGATTAAAACTGGGGCAAATTTTATAATAAAAAGTGCCACCACATCGTAGTGCCGTAAGAGAAAAACCATATGGCACACTTCAAGAACAGAGAGAAGATTAGGGGGACACAGCAAGTAGATTTGTTTTTCTAAATCAATGTTTAATACAATTGTGATGTGTGTAATGTCAAAATGAATACCTAAACTTTTCTTGACTGAATTTTCTGATGAAACTTTAGTTGGAATTTATTTGAATTCCTGAAAATGTTGTGAGGAAAAATTGTTGAATTTGTTGAGAGTTGTTAAGCTTTGTTAATATTTCAATTTGGATATTGAATTTGAATATCTGATTAACTCTGATTTTGACGTATGATTATTTGATAATTTTATTTTTTAGACCAATCGGAGCATAACTTTAGGTTAGTATTAATAACTACGGTTGGAATTTATTTGAATATATGAAAATGTTGTGAGGAATAATTGTTGAAATTGTTGCGAGTTGTTAAGCTTTGTTAAAATTTAGCTGAATATTGAATTTGGATATCTAATCAACTCTGATTTTTTGATGTTTGATTATTTGATATTTCTATTTGCTAGACCAATCCGAGCATAACTTAAGGTTAATATTAATAACTATTGTTAGTGTTTATGAAGAAGGTAAACATAATTGCATTATTTCTAATTTCACAATTTTTAATGTATGTCATGTTTGATCTGAACTAAACCAAAATTAGGACAAAACAAAGAGATGTGATAAAAATCTGACCTAAGGATTACACCAAGTTATTAGGTATTGACAATAGCCAATAATAGAAATCACACTTGATTAAGGATTCGTGCAACGAATACAGTTGGTGGATTATAGAATTTCACTTATTATCAGTTTAATTATCTAGAAGCTATTTGTTTATTTGTTCGATTTTAATTTTCATATATATTGGTAGTTTGATAGACAATCTTCCTTCTAATCCTATTTTGATAGATTGGTTTGAGTTAGATTCAGCTTTAGTTTTTCTGGGTCAAACTATTATTTGGATAGAATCCCTAGGTTTTCTTAACCAGTTTTAGCCTCATCAAATTCATAACAAGAAGTGCAGAAACTGTTGCTAAGAATATCATGAAAAGGAACATAAAAGGTCATAAGATGTTGCAAATTATACATATTTGAATATCTTATCAAATTTGATTTTGATGTTTGATTATTTGATAAATATATTTGCTAGACCAATTAGAACATAGTTTAGATAATAAGATTAATAACTATAGTTAGTAGTTTTCTAGCCAACGTAAACATAATTGCAAGATTTTAATTTCACAATTCTCAATGCATGTCATTTTTATTTATGGACCAAAGTTAAAACAAACCAAGGAGAGGTGATCCTAAATTTGACTAAAGTTAGAACAAAATAAGGAGAGGTGATCCTAAGCTAGACCAATGTTAGAGTCATAACCAAAAGTCTGACCTAATGACGGTACCATGTTATTAGGTACTCAAAATAGTCAATAATAAAAACGAACACTTGTTTAAACATTCAGGAAAAGGATGTGGGTGGTGGATTATTGAATTTTAGTTATTATCAATTCTACTTTCCAGAACCCATATGTTTATTTATTCGATTTCAAGTTTCATATATATTTGTGGTTTGGTAGACAATATTCCTTCTATACATACTTTGTGACATTAGTTTGAGTTAAATTTAGCTTCGGTCCCCTATGGCTTGAACCTATTGTTTGTATATAGTAAACTACAACCGTTTACTTGCGAGAAAAATTAGGATTGAATCCCGATGTTTATCTTAGGTAGGTTTAGCCTCATCAAGTTCGCAAAACAAACTGCAGAAACTATTATTAAGAATATCGTGAAAACGGAAGCAAAAGGTTCATAATTAAGTTGGTGCAAATCATACATATTTAATGGCATATGTTAAAAGAAGACCCAAAGCGAAATCTATAATAAAAAGTCCCACCGCTCAATCCGAAGCCACCGCTAGAGCGGAGAGCTACATGACATTAAGCACCACGTTCTAGAGATGAAACAGAAAAACCAGATAGCACAGTACAAGAACATAGAGCAATTAGGGTGACACAACAACTAGATTTGTTTTTCCAAACCTATGTTTCATACAATTGTGAATACCAACATGAGTAACTAACTCTTCTTTACTAGAATTTATTTGAATTTACGAAGATGTTGTGTGGAATAATTGCTGAATGCATGAGATGTTAAACTTTGTCAAAATTTCAATTTGGATATTCAATTTGAGTGTCTAATCAACTTTTACTTTAATGTTTGATTATATAATAATTATATTTGCTAGACCAATCAGACCATAATTTAGATCTTAAGATTAATATCTATAGTTAGTGTTTTTTCTGGCGATGGTAGACATAATTGCATGATTTCTAGTTTCAATTATTATTGCATGTCTTGTTTAATTGAAATCTGGACTAAAGCTAGGGCAAAACAGATAGATAAGTGATCCTAAACTAGACCAAAGTTAGAGCAATAACCAAAATTTTGACCTAAGGAATGCACCAAGATATTAGGATTCACAAAAGTTAAGAATAAAAATCACACTTTTTTAATGATTCAGGCAAAGCACAAAGGTGGTGGATTATAGAATTTTAATTATATCATTTCTGATTTCTAAAACATCTATTTATCTATTCGATTTAAATTTTCACATATCTTCGCTTTGATAGACAATCTTTCTTCTAATACATATCTTACAAGATTGATTTGAATTAGATTTACCTCAGTTCTTGTGGTTCAAACTACTATTTGCTATACTGTATATGACAACCTGCACTTGCGATTTAGGATAGATGCCCTGAGCGTTTCATTGGTGGTTTTAGCCTCATCAAATTCGTAATAAAAAGGGCAGAAACTATTGCTGAAAATATCATTAAAAGGAACGTTAAAAGGTCGTAAGGTCTTCAAAATCATACATATTAACCATATATTTTAAAAGAAGCCTAACGGAAAAATTTATATTGAAAAGCGCCCGCTAGATCCGAAGCCAAGCTAGAGCGGAGAGCTACAGGACAACAAGCACCGAATCGTAGAGCCCCAAGAGGAAACCAGAGAGCACACTGCAAGAACATAAAGCAGATAGCGGGAAGACAACAACTAGATTTATTTTTGTAAGCTGCGGTTAACTCATACAATTGTATTGTGTGTATTATCTATATGATTAGCTATAGTCTTCTAGACTGGAATTCGTAAATCGTAATACAGTCTAGTTCTTCTATATATAAATCATATGAATGAAATAAAACTTTAATAAACAATTTGTTAAGAAGCTAAATTGTTACCTACAGAATCATTATCTGCTTGTCTACCTTGCTTACACGTCACCAATTAAATAAAATATTTAAAATATATAAAACCTTCAAACTCATTCGACCTACCTCAAAATGCAATTCCGTTTCTTCCAACAAGTCACACTCACTGCTACGGGTCTTGTATGTGTATGTTTGATACTTTCCGAAGATCCTTCTTCCAACAACATCTTGAATTGTTGTAAATCTTAACTCGTCTATATATAAGTTTTAAGAATGCACAAATGCCTCTAACTGGAAGCTTAGATTTCATAGTTTCTCGTAGTTTTTCTAAGTTTTTAACCTTTAAATGGTTGTAAAGCTTACATATTCTAAATTATTACCTACAAAATCATCGTTCGCTTGACTACTTTGCTTAGACATCATCAATTGAATAAAATGTAAAGAATGCATAAACCTTCAAACGCACTCGTCCTACCTCCAAATGTAATTCCGTTTCTTCCTACAAGTCACACTCACTGAGACGGGTGTTGTACACGTATGTTTCACTACTTTTGAATGCTCCTTTTATGGCTGGACCCCTTAAATTGCTGTAACTCTTAGTTCCTCTATATACAAGTTTTAAGAACACACAAATGCCTGTAACTTACTCGTACTACCTCTAAATCCAATTCCGTTTCTTTATAAAAGTCACTCTCGCTCAAACGGTCATGTACGCTAAGGTTTCACGCCTCATAGTTTTTCCATAATTTTAACCTTTAAATAGTTGCAAAGCTTACATCTTCTTTATACAAAGTCATAAGCATGCAATGCAATTTTTATAAGGAATTTCTTTAGAAGCTAAACTGTTACCTACATCGTCGTTTACTTGTCTACCTTGGCGTAGACTTCACCAATTAAATAAAATATTAAGAATGCATAATACCTTCGATCTCACTCGTTCTACATCCAAATGCAATTGTGTTTCTTTCTATGAGTCATACTCACTGAAACGGTCTTGGATGCATATATTTCGCTACTTTTCGAAGCTCCTTCTACGTCTTGACCCCTTAAACTATCATAAATCTTAACTCCTCTATATATAACTATTAAGAATGCACAAATGCTTCTAACTCACTGGCCATACCTGCAAAGGCAATTTTGTTTCTTTATAAAAGTCACTCTAACCTAGACGGTTATGTATAGGTTTCACGGATTCTCATATTTTTTCTAAGTTTTTAACCTTAAGAATGCTTAAATCCTCTATATGCAAATCTTAAGAATGCAACAAAATTTTAATAAAGACTTTGTTTAGAACCTAAAATTGTTACCTGAAGAATTATTGTTTGCTTGTCTACCTTCCATAAACTTCACTAATTTACACACTCGTCCTAAAATATTAAGAATTCATAAAACCTTCTGTTGGAACTCCAAGATTGATTTTGATGATAACAATAATTAAGAATTATAGTTTATGGATTAGGGTGAACTAATGATTGCAATCAAGTTCTGCAGAAATTCATAAAACAGATCTATCCCACACGCATCGAGAAATCCTCACCACCAAACGGCCCGGTTTTTTAATTGTCGCTACATGGATATCGCGAATGTAGAGAAGAGCAGCGGAGAATTCCTCACCAAACAACGGCCGGTGTCTAATTGCTGCTACATGGATATCGCGAACAGAGAAGAGCAGAGAATCCTCGACCAAACAAAACGGCCCGGATGTCTAATTGCTGCTACATGGATATCGCGAACAGAGAAGAGCAGAGAATCCCTCAGCCACCAAACAGCCAGCTGTCTAATTGCTACTACATGGATATCGCGAACAGAGAAGAGCAGAAAAACAGAGTATTGCCAACATAGATGAACAGAAAACAGAGGATTCAATAGCCGATTACTTCGCTGCTATTTCGCTGCTGCTTGCTGGACAGAGAAGAATCAGAAAATCGTGATAATCATTCACTCTTCAGAAGTAATTTCAAGCATGATGCCGATTCCAATTGAACTTCAACTTTCCATCAGAGACAGGCCAACATGCACACTATAAGATTGACAGAATAGCACATCAAATGATGATCAATATAAACTTGAAAAAATCGTGGAATAATAGATGAAAATTCAGTAACCAGAGAGCAGAATCGGTCATTGATGAAACAACTTTTCAGATGTAATTCAATCAAGAATTCGTCATCCATTTGAAGCAAAAATCTTGAGGACTTATTGAGGAACATATCAACTACAAGTTCATATCAAGAATCATGAAAAATCATAACAAGAGAAGACAAAGAACATAGCGCAAAGCATCATCAGAATCATATCTTGCTGATAATGCAGAAATGCTTCAACATGCAGAATCCGATTTTCCTCCAGAAGAAATCACGAATTTAATTACAAGAGGACAGCACACGGGACAGAGGATGCCACGGCCACATCACGGTCACCAAGCGATCGCTCGAAGCGGGACAGAGCCAAAGATACGGGGCCAGGGATGCCAAAGCCATATAACAGCCAACTGCTATGCTACTACTGAAGCGGGACAGAGGACAGCATACGGGACAGAGGATGCAACAGCCATATTACAATCAGTTGTTTGGCTACTGAAGTATAAGCAGACTTCTCTGTTTCGGGACAGACCCATATGTTCAGCGGCAACGAAATTTCCCTTGCCTCTAAAAATCACCTACACTCACAACGGACTGAAGGACTTCAAATAGAAGATTCACAAGAGCTAAAATCATCTTCACTTTCACACAAAAGGAAAGCTCAATAATCAAGGGAAGAAAGCAGTCAAAGTCATTGATCAAGTAAAGCAGTTAACCTGCACTGCATTTATTATGGACATGCCGTTGGCAGCTTAGCTCACCGAGACTCAAACAGAAGCTTAGCTAAATTAAGCTCTCAACCGTTGGCAGCAAATTCAAACCTCTTCAACGCATTCAATGCAACGAAGACTTTGCACAAACACAGCTGAAGACCCACTGGACAACACCACTTCTTCTTTGACATGAAGAACCGAGCGCCAACAGCAACGTTCCTCAACGGCTCCTGCACAGGAAAGATGTTCTATAAAAAGGGAGTCACAGCAACGAGGAAACGTGGTGGAGAAATAAAGAAAAACAGGGAGAGAACATAAAGAAAATAGAAGTAGAGAGAACCCAAGCAAAAAAATAGAGATATACAAGAACTCTACCACTCTACACAAAAACTGCCACTGCCGGTCACGAACTTGACTACTCCACACAAACAAATCTTGCTGCAAATCAAACTGAAGAAATCTCTCAGCAATCTCTCCGATCATCTCATCTGAATCACTGCTTAAACACTCAACATTCATGAGATAGATCCTGCACTCAATACTTGTTTATTTTCTTGTAACTTGTCACTGACAGTTTAAAGGTGGTGCTGCAGGCACCGGTAAAGGAAGCTCAGGTAGAGCTTGGTGTAAGCTCTTAAACCTTGTAATAGTGCTAGCAAATCAGCCAGGGGGACAGGCGTGTCCAGGAGGCTGGTAGGGGTTGTTTTGGCGAAGAAACCCGGTAGAGTATGTGTGCTTGGCGAAGCACTTCGCTCTGGGTGTATTTGTAGCTTATTAAAGGTCTAGTGAAGCTTTGGCTCTGGTGATAGAGCGACCGTGGATGTAGGCAAAGGGGTTTTGCCGAACCACGTTAAATACCCTGAGCACTACTCTTTGTTACTTCTGTCAGTAACACACTAACTCTTCTGTCTGCAGGTTACAGCATTGACACAGCCGGTGTTAGCTCTCTGCCAGTAGGATAACAAACTTAACGAAAATTTTTATAGACTAACTCAATTCACCCCTCCCCTCTTGAGTTAATCTTGTAGGAATATCTAACAATTGGTATCAGAGCAGGCCTCCAATTTGAAGGTTTAACAACCTTGAGGAAAAGATCCTATGGCAAGATCAAACTTCATTGAAAAGGAAGGAAGATCACTTGACTGTCCTCCAATATTTTAGGGGAACAATTATAGACATTGGAAGATGAAGATGACTGTATTCTTAAAGGCACAAAATTATTTTTTGTGGAAGATTGTCAAAAAAGGAGATAAAGCCACAACGCAAATTCCAGAGAATAACAACTTTTCTTCTTTAAATTATTATGCCTTGGAATTATTGTATCATGCCTTAGATTTTGAACAATTTAATCATATATATTTTTATTCCACAGCAAAAGAAGTTTGGCTCAAGTTAGAAAGGATGTATGAAGACAAACTTGAGATTAGCCAAAGCAATGAAGGTAAAATGTCATCAAATGAAAGTGAAGGAATACCAAATCATCAAAAAGAAGATAACATTAAACAATCGCCATCCACGAACATCAAAATGAGGTAAGTATTCCTACTTCTAAAGGAGATGATAATATTATTTTGGTAACAAAAAAATGCAGGCACATCTTGAGAAAGAACCAAAGGAGAAGAAGTAAGAACCGGCCTCAGAAGAGAGTAAAGCCCATATGCAGTAACAAAAATTCTTTCTCATCCAGAAAGAGTAAAACTAAAGCCATACATCAAAAGGATATGGAACTATGTCTAATGGCCAATAATGAACAATTTAGTGAGGTAAGCTCATCTGAATTTTATGACTCAAATGAAGATTTGCAAGAAATTTTTGATCAACTATATGCTAAATACATGCATGTGAAACGCATGAATAAAAGTATGAAAAACTGCATGCGTGAATACAAAGAAAAGAACGATTTGTTGACTAAGCAAGTACTCACTTTTAATGATGCTCTTGATGGTGCTTTGTCTACTAACCAAATAAGTGCAGAAATACATGCGTTACGTCTTTGAAAACAGAAGCTCATTGAGACAAATGAGAAACTTTGTACCAAGTTGAATGACTATACTCTTTGGTAAGTACCTAAGCAAATACCCGACATTGATAACTCCTCCACTTGTGTGAATCTAAATGAAAAAATCAAAAAGTTAGATGTAAATAATGCCAAGTTGCATACGGAATGTAATAATCTGAAAGAAGAACTTGTCCAAGTCAAAGTAATAAACAAATCACATGCTACTGAATGCTTACTACTGAAAAATGAGGTAAAAGAATTGACTGCCAAGAACGGTGACCTTCAAGTCTCTCTAGCAAAATTTGTTAAAGGTAAAAACAGGTTGGATGCAATGCTTGGTGCACAGAATGGTGCATTCAGAAGGAAAGATATTGAGTTCATGCCAACTACTGAGAATCTTACTGTGAACGAAATCAATGACAAGCAAAACTTAAAAACTACAAGTGTTGGATTCTGCAGTAAGTACAAAACTAACAAGGTACACTCTTCTACTTCTTTTTTGAAGTGTTTCTATTGTGGTAGAAAGGGTCACAAAGTAAGCTCTTGTTGGTTTAAAAATAATGAAAATAAAGTAAAGGTAATGTGGATTTCCAAGACCAATCATCTTCCGAAAGAGGTAAGTGAAAATCCCTTTAGATCAAGTACTAGATGCATTACTACTAAACAATCTATTATTTTGCAAGATGATCCATCCACCTTCCATGTTGCTAGCAACGATGAATATGTGACTCGTTATTCCAAATTCAAGAAAAATCAAGATATGAATAAAAAGATATGGGTGCCAAAGGAAACTCTCAAGATTGCCAACACTTTAGAACCCAAAGAAATTTGGGTGTTAAAGAAATAAATCCCTATTGCAAAAATTCTACAGCATGAAGGTAAGTAATCCAATCTTTGAATGATTTTGATGGTTTATAGCATTTCAATTCAAATGAAACTCATTGTGCATTCATGTTGAAATTTTGGCTGAAGCTTTGTCACATGTTATTTTGTTTGAATGATATCTTGCATCTGACAATTGTTTGAAAAATATGCTTGCACTTTTCTAAAATTAGGTTAAACTTTTTTAACATAAAAATAATTAAATTGTGGCATACGAATATATCATGAATAAATTTATTGAATGATTGTTGAATGATGTTTCATAAACATTGATTTATTAAAATATTTTTGAACCAAAGAATTCTAAACACTTGATGTAAATACAATTTGATAAAATGAGTTCAATCACTCGTCCGAGTTTCCGATAAGGAACGTAGGACGAGGGTGAGGTTGGACTACAGGCCTCTTCTCAAGTCCCGACCTGAGGAGGGAAACGACCGATAGAATCAAGTCGTTTCACTCCCTTGGGCCGGTTAATCGGCTTTAGCCAGCCGAGGAAGAGAGAGACGACGAAACTAATTGCAAACCATCTGTGCTATTGAAATGGTAAGAATCACTGCTTTTATAAAATTCTATTTTGATGAATATTAATGTGAGTCTATATAAAGTTTTCAGAATTTTTGGACAGTATATATGCTACTAACTATTGTAGGAGAAATATGAACAAAAGAAAGTAAAACACATGACAGAACTGCTGCAAGGATGTATAAAATATTAAAATTTACAAGTTTTCAAGATTGGTCTATTGCTTCAAAATGGTGAAAAGATTATTAATGAGATTGCATCTGAACAGAAGCACTTCACTATAAGAAGAAAGGTAACACATGCATATTATGTTGATGATTTTCTGTCTAGTTGAAAGCCAGCAGAAAAATAGATAGATGTTGTGTAGAGATTTGGATACTACATTACAAAAAAAATTTCTCTACTCTTCAAAACTGAATTTAATCAAAGATCAATGCGAAGTGAAGATCAAACCTGAAAATCTTTACAGATGCCTTCATGAGAGTTAAATTACTAAGTAATTTAATGCGAAGTGAAGATCAAATGGATAGATGTTGTTACTCATTCCAACAAGTGCACATGAACCTACTTGATCCACATAGAGTTGTAAGATTGAAAAGTAAACACCTTCACCTTGTAATGATCAATGATTGCTATAATTTTATTCATTTTTCTTTCTTACTAACAAAAATGATGCACTGAAAGTATTTTCAAATCCTTGCCAAAAGAGTAAGTTTAATGTAATATGATATAGATAACTTATTTGATCATTCACATTACCTAGAGGATATATATTTTTAAGAACTTTGACTGTTGAGGAATTCATTCATGCTATACTTGATGAGATTAATAGTAGGCCGAGAAAGGATTCAGTTATTTTGCAGATTCGTCAAGGACAGTAAAGAAATGTCCATTACAGCAGAAAAATAGCCAGCTGCAATCTAAACAGAGGACGAGCAACTTTCTATTGAAATTTTTAAAATGCAAGGAGACTCTCCAAATTGCATCGTTTATATTCAAACATGAGTACAGTGATCTTCACAAGAAGCCATCGATAGGTAAACCATATAAAGAGATAAAAATCATATTTCAATCAAGAGGTAAATATATCTTCTTTATATTAATTTTGATATTTGTCAAGATCTCATGGCTCTTTATCCTTGATACATAACTGCTCTTAAATAGTGAATGATTTTTTTCAAATATTAAACGATTGCATCATGTTTTTGCAAAAATGTTTTCAAGTGATTTGTCATATGGAGCCTCAATGAGATTTACCAATCTTTGTCTATTGCCACTTTATAATCAAACTATTGACCATCCTTAAACAAACTTATTTAAAGCTAAACTCTTCTTCTTGGTTAAGTTGAAATTGAATGAATTTTTCAGAGATGAAATTGCTTGGATGATCCATATTTTTTTTGGCTTATGTAAACCGAACTATCATGCTAAAAGAAAATTCTTCAAATGAGATGAGACTTAACAGTGATTCATCTAAATCCCTCAGTGAATATCTAAGCCAAACTATCTTGAGTCAAACTCTTTGGTTCCACTCTACTCCACTGAAAGTTTAGTAACTAATCATGTTGAGACATATTTGCTTGTATTTCTAAGAGTCTAAATGTTTTGTGGAATTATGATACACCTTAATGAAGCTTTCAATTGTTAAACAAAACTGTTGAGTTTTCTTTGAAAGTATTATCTATAATGATAAGAATTGTTAATAATTCTTGCTGAGATTTTGATTCATTGACGCATTATGTTTTATTTGCTATATAACTCAACATGTGAAGCTAAATCTTATGATATCATCTCCGGTTTGGATGTGTTATTCGATATTTTAATTCAATTCCTATATTGATAATGTCATCTAAAGATAATGCCAAAATCTTCTGAATTCTGGGAAGCTCTGACATCTCCCTGCAGGAAAGAGTCTTTAAAACTATTTTGCAGGATGTTTTCATAGGCTAAAGGGAATAAAATTAAATGTAATCAGCAAAGGGAAGAAAGAGTACATAGCAAAAGGAGAGATATTCACCATGCTGTCAAAATTATTCAGAATACTCTGTGAACAAGAAAGAAATAAGTTATTAAAAGACAAGGCAAGCAAAACTTTGCATGAGTAAGTTAAGAAACGAGTATGAATACATTGTAAGCTATCCAAAGGTATGGGTAACTCGCTTCTTTTAACTTAGTATTCATTTTTCATCAAAATTATTTACTAATAATCAATACTGAAATTCTGCTGATTATGCAAATGATATTGAAAATTGATTTTGATAAAAATACCTATGCAAATGAATGATTTTTCATGAGGAGAATGCTATCCATCAAATGATAAATCATTAAGCAAGCATATCAAGGAGAAAAGCCTTCGAATCAAAGTGAAAGAAGAAAAGCATGTTTTATAAATGATATATTCTTTTAGAATTAGTGAATTTTATTGCAAGATCTATAATATATAGGCTAAATGGAAATTATGCGATTACAACATTAGTTGATGAATGTCATACATTAACTGCTTATGAGAAAACTTTGAAAGCTAATGTCCTTTGGGCGTAGAAAAGTTATTTATCAATTCAGGAACAAAATAGTCGAGAAAAGCCAATAAGAAACTGAAGCATGCTACTCAAGTCAACTACTTTACTGAAAAGCTTCTATATTGAAAGAAGAAAAGTTGATAAGTGCTTCAACTACAAAAGAAAAAGAATATGGTCTTTATAGCAGAAGGCACTTACTAAGGGGGAGAAAACATATAGTCATGACAATATGAATTATGATTTATAGAAAAATATTATCCTTGTGAACTAACAAATTTTGTGCAGGATATATGATGCAATACAAGACAGACATGCATCGCTCTTTTTACTACTAATAAAATGTCATTCTTTGCAAGAAAAAGTTGCTGAAATCAATTTGCACAATTTAGTAGAAGAACATGCATTAGTGCAACCAAAAGAACCAAGACAAACAAATGCATTACCTCATACAAGGATCAACGATAAAAGAAGAAAAGGCTGCCATTTACAGGTACTACCATTTTAGTATATTGGATACCCTCCTTCTAACTTTTGTTTTGTGATGACAAAAAGGGGGAGAAATAGAAGAATTATCATGCGCAGGTCAGGTGATTTATTATGTTTACAATATCAAATGAGTATTTCATTGAGGGGAAGTTATTACATTGTGCTTAATTAGAATCATAAACCAATAATTCTTAATTGTTTTGTCATCATCAAAAAGGGGGAGATTGTTGGAACTCCAAGATTGATTTTGATGATAACAATAATTAAGAATTATAGTTTATGGATTAGGGTGAACTAATGATTGGAATCAAGTTCTGCAGAAATTCATAAAACAGATCTATCCCACACAAAACAGAGAATCCCTCAGCCACCAAACAGCCAGCTGTTTAATTGCTGCTACATGGATATCGCGAATAGAGAAGAGCAGAGAATTCCTCAGCCACCAAACAGCCAGCTGTCTAATTGCTGCTACATGGATATCGCGAACAGAGAAGAGCATAGAATCCTCGGTCCAAACGACCGGTGTGCCTAATTGTCGCTACATGGATATCGCGAATAGAGAAGAGCAGAGAATCCCTCAGCCACCAAACAGCCAGCTGTCTAATTGCTGCTACATGGATATCGCGAACAGAGAAGAGCAGAAAAACAGAGTATCGCCAATATAGATGAACAGAAAACAGAGGACTCAATAGCCGGTTACTTCGGTGCTATTTCGCTGCTGCTTGCTGGACAGAGAAGAATCAGAAAATCGTGATAATCATTCACTCTTCAGAAGTAATTTCAAGCATGATGCCGATTCCAATTGAACTTCAACTTTCCATCAGAGATAGGCCAACATGCACACTATAAGATTGACAGAATAGCACATCAAATGATGATCAATATAAACTTGAAAAAATCGTTGAATGAAAGATGAAAATTCAGTGAACAGAGAGCAGAATCGGTCATTGATAAATAACTTTTCAGATGTAATTCAATCAAGAATTCGTCATCCATTTGAAGCAAAAATCTTGAGGACTTATTGAGGAACATATCAGCTACAAGTTCATATCAAGAATCATGAAAAATCACAACAAGAGAAGACAAAGAACATAGTGCAAAGCATCATCAGAATCATGTCTTGCTGATAATGCAGAAATGCTTCAACATGCAGAATCCGATTTTCCTCCAGAAGAAATCACGAATTTAATTACAAGAGGACAAAGACACAGGGATGTAGGATGCCACAGCCACATCACGATCACCAAGGATCGCTCAAGCGGACAGAGAACAAAGATACGGGATGTAGGATGCCACACCATATAATAACCAATCAAGCTATGCTACTACTTGGGGACGGGACAAGGGCAAATACGGGATGAGGAGGATGCAATACCACATTACAATCAGCTGTTTAGCTACTGAAGTATAAGCAGACTTCTCTGTTTCGGGACAGACCCATATATTCAGCGGCAACGAAATTTCCCTTGCCTCTAAAAATCACCTGCACTCACAACGGACTGAAGGACTTCAAACAGAAGATTCACAAGAGCTAAAATCATCTTCACTTTCACACAAAAGGAAAGCTCAATAATCAAGGGAAGAAAGCAGTCAAAGTCATTGATCAAGTAAAGCAGTCAACCTGCACTGCATTTATTATGGACATGCCGTTGGCAGCTTAGCTCACCGAGACTCAAACAGAAGCTTAGCTGAATTAAGCTCTCAACCGTTGGCAGCAAATTCAAACCTCTTCAACGCATTCAATGCAACGAAGACTTTGCACAAACACAGCTGAAGAACCACTGGACAACACCACTTCTTCTCTGACATGAAGAACCGAGCCCCAACAGCAACGTTCCTCAACGGCTCCTGCACAGGAAAGATGTTCTATAAAAAGGGAGTCACAGCAACGAGGAAACGTGGTGGAGAAATAGAGAAAAACAGGGAAAGAACATAAAGAAAACAGAAGTAGAGAGAACCCAAGCAAAAAAATAGAGATATACAAGAACTCTACCACTCTACACAAAAACTCCCACTGCCGGTCACGAACTTGACTACTCCACACAAACAAATCTTGCTGCAAATCATACTGAAGAAATCTCTCAGCAATCTCTCCGATCATCTCATTTGAATCACTGCTTAAACACTCAACATTCATGAGATAGATCCTGCACTCAATACTTGTTTATTTTCTTGTAACTTGTCACTGACAGTTTAAAGATGGTGCTGCGGGCACCGGTAAAGGAAGCTCAGGTAGAGCTTGGTGTAAACTCTTAGACCTTGTAATAGTGCTAGCAAATCAGCCCGAGGGGACAAAGCGTGTCCAGGAGGTCAGGTAGGGGTTGTCTTAGCGAAGAAACCCTGGTGAGTATATGTGTGCTTGGCGAAGCACTTCCGCTCTAGGTGTATTTGTAGCTTATTAAAGGTCTAGTGAAGCTTTGGCTCTGGTGATAGAGCGGCCGTGGATGTAGGCAAAGGGTTTTGCGAACCACGTTAAATACCCCAGCACTACTCTTTGTTATTTCACAAGAAACACACTAACTCTTACATCTGCAGTTTACAAGATTGACACACCGCATTTGTTAGCTCTTTGCCAGTAGGATAACAAACTTAACGAAAATTTTTATAGACTAACTCAATTCACCCCTCCGTTCTTGAGTTAATCTTGCAGGAATATCTAACACCTTCAAACTCACTCGTCCTACCTCCAAATGCAATTCCGTCACTTCCTATATGTCACCCACACTGAGAAGATCATGTACACATATGCTTCTCTACTTTTTGAAGCTCCTTCTATCTCTTGACCCCTTGAACTATTGTAAAAAATCTTAACTCCTTCATTTATAAGTTTAAAAATGAACAAATGCTTCTAACTCACTCGTCCTACCTTCAAATGCAATTTTGTTTCTTCATAAAAGTCACTCTCTCCTAGAAGGTCATGTACGCTTAGGATTCGTTGCTTTTTGGAGTTTCTCTATGTTTTAATCCCTTACGTTATTTTAAATCTTAAATCTTCTATATACTAAATTTAAGAATACAAAAAAATTTTATAAGGACTTTGTTACGAAGCAAAACTATTAGCTGCAGAACAGTTGTTTGTTTGTCTACCTTAAACTTCCCCATTGAATAAAATATTGAGAATCCATAAAACGTTTAAACTCACTAGTCTTACCTCCAGTTGCAATTCCATTTATTACTACAAGTCACACTCATTGAGACAGGTCTTGTACGCGTATGTTTCGCTACTTTTCGCAACTCCTTCTACGTCTTGACCCCTTGAATTGTTGTAAGTCTTTAACTCCTCTATATATAAGTTTTTAGAATGCACAAATGTCTCTAGCTACTTGTCCTACCTCCAAATACAATTCCGTTTCTCCGTAAAAGTCACTCTCGCCCTGACGGACATGTACGCTTAGATTTCATGGCTTCTGGTAGTTTTTCTAAATTTTTTAACCTTTAAATAGTTGTAAAGCTTACATCTTTTATATACAAGTCTTCAGAGTGCAATAATTTTAATAAGGAATTTGTTACGAAGCGAAACTGTTATCTGTAGAACCGTCGTTTGCTTATATACCTTGCATAGAATTCACCATTGAATAAAATATTAAAAATGCATAAAACCTTCAAACTCACTTGTGCTTCCTCCAAATGCAATTCTGTTTCTTCCTAGAAGTCACACTCACTGAGACAAGTCTTCTACGCGTATGTTTCGCTACTTTCCGAAGCTCCTTCTACGTCTTGACCCCTTGAATGTTGTAACTCATACTCCTCTTTATATAAGCTTTAAGAATGCATAAATGCCTCTAACTCACTCGTCCTACCTCCAAATCTATTACCGTCTGTCCATAAAAGTTACTCTAGCTTAGACGGTCATGCACGCTTCGGTTTCACAGCTTCTTGTAGTTTTTTCTATGTTTCTAACCTTAAATGGTTATAAAGCTTAAATCTTGTATATACAAGTCTTAAGAATATAATAAAATTTTAATAAGGAATTTTTTAAGAAGTTAAATCGTTACCTGCAAAATCATCGTGTGCTTGTCTACCTTGCTTAGACATCACCAATTGATTAAAATATTAAGAATGCATAAAAGCCTTCAAACTCACTCGTCCTACCTCCAAATGCAATTTCGTTTCTTCCTAAAGGTCACACTCACTCAGATGGATCTTGTACACATATGTTTAGCTACTTTTTGAAGGTCCTAATACGTCTTGACCCCTTGAATTATTGTAAATCTTAACTCTTATATAAGTTATAAGAATGCGCAAATGGTTCTAACTCAGTCGACCTACCTCCAAATGCAATTCCGTTGCTCCATAAAAGTTACTCTCGCCCTGACGGACATGTACGCTTAGATTTCGCGGCTTCTCGTAGTTTTTCTAAGATTTTATCCTTCAAATTGTTGTGAAGCTTAAATCTTCTCTATACAAATCGTAGCAATGTAATAAAGAATAAGGAATTATTAAGAAGCATAATTATTACCTGCAAAACAATCATTTTGCTTGTCTATCTTTCATAGACATCACCAATTGATTAAGAATGCATAATATCTTCAAACTCACTCGTCCTACCTCCAAATGCAATTTCGATTCTTCCTACAAATCACACTCACCAAAACGATCTTGTATGCATATATTTTGCTACTTTTCGAAGCTCCCTCTACGTCTTGACCCCTTGAATTGTTGTAAATCTTAACTCTATATATAGGTTTTAAGAATGCACAAATTCTTCTAACTCATTCACTCTATCTCCAAATGTAATTCTGTTTGCTAAAATTATTTACTCCCACCCTGACGGTCATGTACGCTTAGGTTTCACTGCCTTTCAAAGATTTTTGAAGTTTTTAATCTTTATTGTAAAGCTTAAATATTCTATATACAAATCTTAAATGCCAGAAAATTTAATATGGAATTTGTTAAGAAAGCTAAACTTTTACCTGTAGAACCGTTATTTACTTGTCTACCTTGCATAAACTTCACCATTTGAATAAAATCGTAATAATGCAAATACCTTCAAACTCACTCGTCTTATCATCAAATGCAATTCCATTTCTTTCTTCAAGTCACTCTCGCCGAGATGGTCGTGTGCTAGTAGGTTTGCGAAATTTTGACACTTTTTACAGTTTTGACCCTTTAAGTTGTTATAAAGCTTAAATCCTTTATAGGAGAATCGTAAGAATGCATAAGTGCTTCCAACACACTCTTCCTTTCTGCCAAGACAATCGTCCTAGCTCGCTCATCCTACCTCCAATTCCATTTCAGCTTATTCCTACAAGTAACGCTCACCTAGGGTCGTGTAAGTGTAGGTTTTGCTACTTTCCGTAGCCTTTTCTATATCTTGACCTCTTGAATTGTTGTAAAGCTCAACTCTTTTATATATGTAAATCTTATGAATGTACAAACGCTTCTAACTTACTCGTCCTATTTACTATTGCAATTACGTTTCTTCCTACAAGTCACGCTCGCCGAAACGGTCGTGTATGCGTAGGGTCATGGCTTTTCGATGCTTTTTTAAGTTTTGACCTTTTAAGTTGTTATAAATTTAAATATTTTATATACAAATCTTAAATATGCATAAATACTTCTAACTAACTTGTCCTACTTCCAAATACAATTCCGTTTCTTCCTACAAGTCACACTCACCGAGACGGTCTTGTACGCGTTTCTTTGCTAACTTTCGAAGCTCCTTCTATATTTTGACCCCTTAAATTGTTGTAAATTTTAACTCTATATATAATTTTTGATAATGCACAAATGGTTCTAACTCACTCATCTTACCTCCAAATGCAATTCCAAGTCTAAAGAAAAGTCACTCCCGCCCAGAATGGCAATCTACTTGTCTACCTTGCATAGACACCACCATTTCAATAAAATCGTAATAATGATACATCAATTCTAACTCACTCGTCCTTTCTCCAAATGAAATTTCGTTTCTTCCTACAAGTCACACTCACCGAGCGGTCCTGTACGTGTAGGTTTCACTACTTTCCGAAGCTTATTTGATGTCTTGACCCCTTGTGTTGTTGCAAAGGCTAACTCTTCTGTATATAAATCTTATGAATGCACAAATGCTTCTAACTCACTCGGTCTTTCTCCAAATACAATTCTGTTTCTTCCTTCAAGTCACTCACCATGCGATCATGTCCGCGTAGGTTTCGCTACTTTTCATTGCTTTTCCCATGTCTTCCCCCATGGAATTGTTATAAATCTTAACAATGCACAAATCCCTCTAACTCACTCAACCTATCTACTAGTGCAATTACATTTCTTCCTTCAAGCCACTCTCGTCAAAACAGTCGTGTACGCATAGGGTCGGCTTTTTGACGCTTTTTCTAAAATTTGACCCTTTAAGTCGTTATTAAGTTTAAGTCTTTTATTAAAATATCTTAAGAATGCATAAAGCCTTCTAACTCACTTGTCTTTTCTCCAAATCCAATTCTATTTCTTCCTACAAGTCACACCCGCCAAGCGGTTGTGTATGCGTAGGTTTTGCTACTTTTCGAAGCTTTTTCCACGTCTTGACACTTGGGTTGTTGTAATGATAACTCTTTGATACACCTTGATCGGTTTTACTAAGGAATGGTAAAGCTAGCTAAGAAACTAAATAAACTACTTTATTATTCAATTCCAAGATATCCTCCTCTAACCTAGACTTCACCTATTTATAGGTGTAGTTCCTTACAAAAGTGAAACTCTAATTGAAATACAACTCTTATTCTTTAGGAAAACCTAGTGAAAGCTACCTAACAATACCTAGAGTCGAAGTTGGACTCAAATGCCCCAAAACTGGTGCAGCCGGGCGCAGTTTTGGCGTACCAGGGCACTTTTCAAAAAGGTGCCCGGAAACAGTGTTTCGCGCCTAGGCATATTTTGAAAAATGCATAGGCGCCAGTTCTGCACCCACGCATCCAGTAGGCTGGGGCGCTGGCTTGGGCGCCTATAGGGCACCTTCTGGTGCCCTCAAGTCCTATAACCATACAGATTTGACACATCTTCGCCGGATTCCGACTCCAACGAGGTTGTCTCCTGCCAACTTCTCCGGCGAACCTTAATTCTTCTCCGGTGACTTCATTTTTCTTCTCTTCTTCAATTGTTGCAGGCCCTCCATCCGTATCACTCCCCACCCCTTGAGGTTCGGCATCATCCTTGTGGCGATTTTAGGAAGAGGATCAGTAGGACACTGGTCTGAAAGTGATCCCATGTCCAGGCGATGAGCATCCTTGAGTTGAGATACATGGAACACCGGATGCACCTTGGAGGTGGGTGGGAGAGCAAGCTTATAGGCAGCAGGGCGGATTACCTCGGTCACAGGTAGTATCTGTAACGGAGTTTGCTATACTTCCACTCAGCCACAGATGCTTGACGATGAGGTCTCAATTTAAGAAGGACACAATCGTCAACTTGAAACTGTTTTTCCCTCCGATGGCAATCGACGATTTGTTTCATCCTGTTTTGAGCACGGCATAGCTGGAACCGTAACTCAGCAAGGATAAGTCATGTTCATGTAGCTGGGAACCCAACTCATCTGCCCGATCAGAGCCTCTAGGCAAAAAAACCAGTGGTGGAGGGGGCCTGCCATAGATGGCCTCGAATGGAGTCATCTTGATGGCTGAATGAGTGCTGGTGTTGTAGGAGTATTCTGCCCAGTGTAGCGACTTGATCCAGCAGCGAGGATAATCCCCAACCCAACATAGCATCGAAGATAAGTTTCCAACTCACGATTCACCACTTTGGACTGCCCATCCGTTTGGGGGTGGTAAGCAGAACTCATGTGTAAAGACGTACCATGCAAACGGTGCAGTTCCTTCCAGAAATTGCTGGGAAAAATGCGGTTGTGGTTGGAGACGAACGTTGTAGGACACCCATGTTTTAAGGGAATGAAGTGGGCGTACTCTGAAAGTCTGTCAACCACCATAAATATCACATCTTTGCCTCCTGATGGGGGTAAACCCTCTATAAAATCAATTGCAATATCAGTCCACACCTTATCAGGTATGGGTAACGGTTGCAACAGCCCTGCTGGCCGAAGGCATTCAGTTTTTGCCTTGGCACAAGTAGTACACAAGGCAATATAGTCACACACATCTCTGGTTATTCCGGCCCAGTGAAATTGATGTGAGATTCGTTTGTAGGTGCAAAACTCTCCTCCATGCCCACCAGTTGCTGAATTATGGGCCTCATATAGCAGCTGGTTCCTAAGAGATGGGTTATCAGAAACACATATTTTTCCCTTGCATAGTAGAATTCCATTGGAAATCCTTACTTCAGTCTGGGAGTCATCTGCAGCTGCCTGCCACTCTTTGGCCAGAGCAGGGTCCTCCTCTGTGCCTTGCGTAGATCATCCCAAAATGTGTGCTGCAGTCATGTGATGGCTGTTAAGCAGGCCTCAGTTTTTCTGGACAGCGCGTCAGCCACTGTATTCTGCACACCAGCACGATAAACAATTTGATAGTCATGACCAAGTAATTTAACTAACCACTTGTGTTGATCAGCCGTCAACAACTGCTGCTCCAGTAGGTATTTGAGACTCAAGTGATCTGTCTTGATGATAAACCGCTATTCCAGCAAGTTGCCGGAGCTAATGCCTTGCTGAAAAAGGCTATAGGCATGTTGTTCACCTATCCCTCTACTGGAAGCATCGGTTTCGACATGAAAGGGGATTGGAAATCAGGTGAGGACAGAACAGGGGTGGTTGTCATTGCTGTCTTAAGCACTCGGAAAGCCTCCTCTGCCTTGTTTGTCCAATTGAAGGATCCCTTCTTAAGCAGTGCTGTCAAGGGTGCTGCCATGGCTCCATAATCTTTAGCAAACCTGCATTTAATAACCCATTAGCCCTAGAAATCCTCAAAGTGCAGTAGGGGTCTTAGGCACTGGCCAATCAGTCATGGCGTGGATTTTTTTCCCGGTCTGCAGCTATTCCCTCTTCGGACACAATGTGTCCAAGGTAGTCCAGCTGGGTGGCTCCCAAACTGGCATTTGGGCAGATTTGCATAGAGCTTCTCCTTCTCTAGATTCTTGAATACCTCGGCCAGGTGAGTCTTATGCTCCTGCCAGCTCTTGCTGTACACTAGAATGTCATCAAAGAAAGCAAGCACAAATTTTCTAAGGAAGGTTCAAAAACTCGTTCATTAGGGACTGAAAAGTAGCAGGAGCGTTGGTCAATCCAAAGGGCATAACCAAGAACTCGTAGTGCCCATCATATGTACGGAAGGCTGTCTTGTGGACATTCTCTTCCTTAACAAGAATTTGATGATACCCCAACTTGAGATCTAATTTGGAGAAGAACTTTGCTCCATGTAGCTCGTCTAGCAATTCATCAGTAACTGGTATTGGAAATTTATCCTTCAAGGTTATTCCGTTAAGTGCTCGGTAGTCTATGCAAAACCTCCAAGATCCATCTTGTTTTCTTTGTTTTGACAAGTAACACCGGAGAAGAGAAGGCGGAGCAGCTCGGCTGAATAATTCCTTGTGAGAGCATTTCCGATACGGCTCTCTCAATTTCGTCCTTTTGAACATGGGGGTATCTATATGGCCTTACATTGGCAGGGGCGACACCAGGCATCAGGGTAATGCAGTGCTCATGCAATCTTCAGGGTGGTAATTCCAGAAGGGACCTGAATACTTGTGTATAACGGCTCACTAGTGCTTGCAGGTCTGCTGGCAATGCATCCTTTGCTGTTAGCGCAGAATGCTCTAGGGCCATCAAGCGCAGAGAGCATAAAGTCCCCTTAGTACTGAGACTGGTGAGCTGAGACACACCCTCTTCCTTGATCCTTGCAGAAAAAACTGCTTCCCTTGCAATGTAAAGTTCATGTCCGCTCTATCCCAGTTGCATATGACGTCTCCCAAACTTCGGAGCCACTGGATTCCTAGTACTAAGTCCATTCCCCCCAAGGGAAAAGGGTAAGCATCCACCACCAACTCCACACCCTGCACCGCTAGGGGAATCTCCTTGTAGTTGACCTCTACAGAGTGTGGCCGCCCATCCGCAAGTTCCACCTTTAGCTGTTTGACTGGATTATGTGTGAGCCTCAAATGCTTGGCTAACCAGTGTGACACAAAATTGTGCGTGCTACCCCCAATCTATTAGCATGAATACCTTGTGTGTGTTGATCCTCCCCACCACTCAGATGGTTTGTGGCCCTATCATACCTTGCATTGCACTTAGTGATAAGGTAGCATCTTCAAGTGTTTTCCTCCTCGTCAAGTGCTTCAGTTTCGTCTTCCTCTTCACTTAATTGACAATGGAATATAGACGGGTGGTGCATTTGTGGCCTGGCGTGAACCTATTATCACAGTAAAAACACAGCCCCTTGGTTCTCCGAGCGTTTATCTGTTAGGGACAAGCTGGAGCTCCTTGATATGGAATTTTGAGAATGAGTGGCTGCTACTGCAGCACTAACCAGAGGAGTGCCGGCTGCTCGTGCAATTATAGGTGCTGACTGGTTAGCGCTGTTAAGCACTGATCTTCCAACACGATCACTAGTTGAGCCCATAGATGTCTTGAATTCGAACATCCTAGCCAGCATGTAGGCAGTCTGCAATTCCTGAGGTTTGAGCAGCCATTACATCCATAGCAAGTCTTCGATTGAGTCCCCCACAGAATCGGCCAATCAAATATAATTCGGTGGTATATGGGATCCGTGTTTAGAGTTCTTCGAAGGAGGTTTGATGCTCACTAAGGGAGCCCGTTTGTTGTAGTTGTTGCATTGCAAAACTTGGATTTCCGAAGGCATTTGGACCAAACCTCATCATGATAGCATCCTTGAGCTCTTCCCATGTGTGTTGAGGTTTGTCCTGCTCGAACCTTTGGTACCACTGATTTGCTTCATCTTGCAAATACATGGTGGCAATACTTACACGCTCCCAAGGTGATGTTTGGTAATACCGGAAGTATTTATCAGCAGAGTACAACCATTCATTTGGCCCGTTCCCTTTGAAATAAGGGAACTTGTGTCTCCCTTTATTTCCGGTAGGATAAGGATTGGTTTGCCGATAATTAGGCTGATTTGTTTAATATAGGCCATGCTGGTGTTGTCCTGTATGATAAGTGTTTGCATAGGCTTGGGAGCTGGGCATGTGGAAGTTTTGACTCTGCTGGCAGTAGCCATGTGAGGTGGACTTCCCTGGTATGGCATGAACTCCTGGCTGTTTGGAGTGACTAGTTGATGCCTGCCAGTTGGGTTAGGTTTGAGGCTGCCAGAGGGGTTTTCCGTCCACTGGGGTTGCTGGCTGTTGTGGCTAGGTGATTGCTTGCAAGGTGTGTCGGGTTGATGGTTGTGCAATGGGGAATTGAGGGCCAATTGGTTTGAAGTGTTACCTTCTTCAAGTAGCTGTTGCGGTTTGGGTTGATCTTGTGTCTTGTTGTTGTCTTTGTCTAGTAGAGTGGTGACGATCTGTCGAATGTCAGCCGCCATGAGACACATCTGACGCATTACATCTCTTATGGTTGGTTCTTCTTCTTGCACCAATCTTGGTTGATTTGGGGATGATGGTGTTTGAAGGAAGTTTTCGGTAAGGGTGGAGGGTTCGGATGTTTTGGGAGAGTCGGGGGAGGTGGTGTGGTATTTCCCCATAAAACCTTGCTCTAGTACCAAGTAAATACACCTTTGTCTGTTTTGCTAAGGACTGGTAAAGCTAGCTAAGAAACTAAATAGACTACTTTATTATCAATTCCAAGATATCCTCCTCTAACCTAGACTGCACCAATTTATAGGTGTAATTCCTTACAAAAGTGAAACTCTAACTGAAATACAACTCTTATTCTTTAGGAAACCTAGTTAGCACTACCTAAAAATACCTAGAGTCCAAGTTTGACTCAAATGCCCCAAAACTGGTACACCCGGGCGCAGTTTTGCCGCACCCGCACAATTTTCAAAAAGGTGCCCGGTAACAGTGTTTCGCGCCTAGGCATATTTTGAAAAATGCCTAGGCGCCAGTTCTCTGCCCAGGCATCCAGTAGGCTGGGGGGTTGGCTGGGGCGCCTAGAGGGAACCCACTGCCCTCAAGTCTTGCAACCTGGACTGGTTTGACACATCATCACTGGCTTCCAACACCGATGAGTCTGTCTCCAGCCAACTTCTCCGGCGAACCTTAATTCTTCTCCGGTGATTTCATTTTTCTTCTCTTCTTCAATTGTTTGAAGCACTCCATCCGTATCACTCTTCTATGTACATATAAATCTTAAGAATGCACAAATTCTTCTAACACACCGATCGTATCTACTAATGCAACAATATTTCTTCCTTCAAGTACTTTCGCCGAGACGGTAGCGTGTGCGTAGGGTCGTTAAAGCTAAGTCTTTTATATAAATATCCTTAAAATACATAAATACTTCTAACTCAATGATCCTGCATCCAAATGCAAATCCGTTTCTTAAGAAAAGTCATTCTCACCCAGATGGTCATGTACACTTAGGTTTCACATATTTTCGAAGTTTTCGAAGTTTTTAACCTTTAAATAGATGTAAAGTTGAAATCCTCTATATACAAATCTTAATAATGCAATAAAATTTTAATAAGGAATATGCTAGGAAGCGAAACTGTAACCAGCAGAACCATCATTTGCTGTCTATCTTGCATAGACTTCACCAATAGGATAAAATCATAAGAATGCATAAAACCTTCTAACTAACTCGTGCTACCTCTAAATGCAATTCCAAATCTTGGTACAAGTCACACTCACCGAGACGGTCTTGTATGCGTATGTTCCGCTACATGTTGACCAAATCTTAACTCTATATACAAGTTTTAAGAATGTACAAATACTTCTAATTCACGCATCTTACTGCCAAATGCAATTTCATTTCTAAAGAAAAGTCATTGTCGCCCAGATAGTCATGTACGCTTAGTATTTGCGGATTTTCGAAGTTGTTTTGAAGTTTTTAATCTTTAAATTGTTGTAACGCGTAAATCTTCTATATACAAATCTTGAGAATGCAATAAAATTTAATAAGGAATTTATTAAGAAGCAAAACTGTTACCTGAAGAACCATCATTTGCATGTCTACCTTGCATAGAACCTGAAGAACCGTCATTTGAATAAAATATAAAACCTTGTAACTCACTCATCCTACCTCCCAATGGAATTCCGCTTCTTCCTACAAGTCACACTCGCTGAGCTGTCGTGTATGCGTAGGTTTCGCTACTTTGTGAAGCTCTTTCGATATCCTAAACCCTTGAATTGTTTCGAAGTCTAACCCTTATATATATAAATCTTAAGAATGCACAAACGCGTCTAACTCATTCTCCTATGTCCAAATGCAATTTCTTTTCTTCCTTCAAGTCACTCTGGCCGAGATGGTCGTGTACGCGTAGGTTCGCAAGTTTTCGACGCTTTTGTTATGTTTTTGTCCCTTTATGATAAAATTGAAGTCTTTTATACAAAAACATTAAGAATGCTTAGAACCTTCTACTCACTCGTCCTACTTCAAAATCCAATTTTGTTTCTTTGTACGTGTATGTTTCGCTACTTTTCGAAACTTTTTCTATGTCTTGACCCTTGAATTGTTGTAAAGCTTAGCTCTTCTATATATATAAATCATAAAAATGCACAAATGCTTCTAACTCACTCATCCTACTTCCAAATGCTATTATGTTTCAGAAGAAAAGTCACTCTCGCCCATACTATCATGTACGCTTAGATTTCATAGTTTTCAAAGTTTTCTTTAGTTTTTTATCTTTAAATTGTTGTAAGGGTTAAATCTTTTGCATACAAATTTTAAGAAATGCAATAAATTTTAATAAGAAATTTGTTAAAACACTAAACTGTCACATGCAGAACCGTCATTTACTTGTCTAACTTGCATATATTTCAACATTGAATAAAATCTTTAAAATGCATTAAACCTTCTAACTCACTTATCCTATCTCCAAATGCAATTCCATTTCTTCATACAATTCACATTTACTAAGCGGTCGTGTATGCGTAGGTTTGGCTACTTTCCAAAGCTTTTTCGATGTCCTGACCCCATGAATTGTTTCAAAGGTTAACTCTTCTATATATAAATCTTAAGAATGCACAAATGCTTCTAACTCACTCATTCTATCTCCAAATGTATTTCCGTTTCTTCCTTCAAGTCACTCTCGCCGAAACGGTCGGTATGTATAGGTTCACAGATTATCGATGCTTTCTTAAAGTTTTGACCCTTTAAGTTGTTATAAAGCTTAAGGCTTTTATATAAAAATATAAGAATGCATAAATGCTTCTAACTCACTCTTTCTATGTATAAACACAACTCCATTCTTCATACGGTCACTCTCACCGATACGATCGTGTACGCTTAGGTTCGCAGCTCTTCGATGCGTTTTGTTAAGTTTTGACCATTTATGTTGTTAGAACATTTAAGTCTTTTATACAAAAATCCAAAGAACGCATTAAGCCTTACACTTGTCCTACCTCCAAATGAAGTTACATTTCTACCTACATGCCATACTCATCGAGACGGTCTTTTTCGCGTATGTTTCACTACTTTTCGAAACACCTTCTAGGTATTGATCCCTTAAGTTGTTGTAAATCTTAACTCTATAAGTTTTAAGAATGCACACATGCTTCCAACTCACTCGTCCTATCTACAAAGGCAATTCCATTTCTTCAGAAAAGTCTCTCTCGCCAAGATGCTCATGTACGCTTAGGTTTCGCGGCTTTTCATAGTTTTTAACCACTAAATTATTGTCAAGCTTAAATCTTCTATATACAAATCTTAAGAATGCAATAAAATTTTTAATAACGAATTTGTTAACAATCTTCTTTGTAATGAAGTCTTTGCGTGCTTCCTTCAACTTGCTCCCGCAGTAAGATGTTATGGAGAACCTCACAATGTTGTGGAATCTATTCGAAAGACCGTAGGTAATATGTTCGAAGTATGACTCTTTCAACCTATCTACAACTCTAGGGTGTTGGACAGCCTTGCTTCGGATATTTACGCATATTTGGTCGATATGAGAACGGACTGTGACCTTCCCCTTCTCTCAAATCTTTTTTCTTACTTGCAAGAGACAAACTTTCAGAAATTAGTATTTCCACAGCTGCAGTAATCATACTACAAACCCAATTCCATCTATCATAACAAGGTATTAAGAATATAGTTATCGACCAAAATAGAATGAATTGCGCCCTATTTTATATCTCAGTTAATGACCTTTGAGCCGAAACGTGATCTCTTATGTCATTGTACTGACCTAACAAAGAAGATTCGACCTAACGACATCGACCTCAAAATTCAAATACAAGATAACGAACTCATCAGGTCGATATATTCAAGTAGAATGATATATTGAACTAAGTTATTGACCACTGGCCAACAAGTATGGCCTAGGCTATAGCTCATTAACATCGACGATAAGGCGACGTCCGTGCTTGGTAAGATGTCTCGACGTCACGCAGTGGAAATCGGGCTGACGATTTGTCCGATTTCCACATAGAAGTTGGTGCCATCAAGTCAACTTCTGAGCATGACGTTAATGCCAAGTATCAATCTTACGAGTGAACTCCTTTAACCGGGTCTATATGGCCTCCGGATAAAGAGACCACGCACGCTGGAAACATATGAAGTTCAGATTAAAAAAGGGAATACCTTTCGTCCTGTGTACCTTTATCTGAGCCATAGAGTGAAAGTAGGACAAATCGAAAATGTAGGCCGATCACAGAGCTGTTACCAGCGAAATTCGTCTTACAGTAGTAGAGGACGCGGGTGGATTGTTGATCATGGTTGAAAGTGCGACAAAATATACCGCGACAGGAATGCGTGAGCAGAGTCAATCGATGGTGCGGTGGCAGCAAGAGAGAAATAAAAAATTGGAATTAAAAAAAATAAGGAAACACTTTCTAAAGTAACAGAGAAATACGTCTGGGATTGCTACATAATTTTGAAACAATGATCGTGTGGTTTCAAAAAATTTGGAAGCAATGGTGCGGTGTTTCATATTCAAATAATTTAGAAAGTTCGCCCCGCTATTTCCCAATGCTTTGAATAGAATCGACCACAATGTACAAAATTTGACCTACTTTATAACTCACTGAACGACTATCCGAAGTGGAAAGTTTTGTTGACTTTTCCTCCTATGTCCAACGTGGTCGCATATTTGGACATGTTCGACCAATGCTGAAGTGAGATATCGATAAGTGTTGAAACAAGGTATCCACCATAATGCAACAATGTCAACTATTTATAAGTCACTTTCCGACTAGTTGAAACCGATATGCATCACATTGTGTCAACTACAAGAAGCGAAAACTAGACAACTGTCGACCTATTAGGAACTAACGATGTCGTGCTCAAAACCAGTCTTTCCAAATAACTAGTTCATAGCTACTATCAATCTTGCACGCCTTGCAAAATTATCAAGTTAATAGAAAAAAAAATATATATATATATATATATTGCATTATGTGTAGTAGTCATATAGCATAGGTGATTGACTGAGACCATATCTCGAACTCGCATCATGTTGTTATGCACATCACACAAACAGAAGATTATTAAAATTGTGATTTAAATCTTAAAATTTTACAACTTTTACGATTTTACATCACCGAAATGACCCTAGCTCAAGTAAAATTTTTTTTTGAGTAAAATCCTATCTGAATCCCGGTTGAAATGTTAAAATAGGTAAAATTCTGATTTTTTTGTGATTTTATATAATTTTATATTTGAAGAAATTTTTGTAACTAACTGAATTTTAAGAGTTTTTTGTAAGTTTTCTGTAAAAGTATAATTTTGAAAAATTTTCTTTAAAATATAGAGGGGCTTTTCATAAAATCAAAAAATTCTCAAGTTTGTAAATGTGCTAGCAAATATTTTCAAAATAGTAGAAATTTTTTATAAAAGATCTGTTGGAATATCAAGACTGATTTTGATGATAACAAATATTAAGAATTATAGTTTATGAATTAGATGGACTAATGATTTAAACTAACTATGCAGAATTGAAAGTATAAATTCTTGCAAATAAATAGTTATAGTCCAGCCAGCTGCTTTATAGGAAACTCTACTTCGGACGCAAGATGAAAATCAATAAGTGTTGGACAAATGAGAATGAGAGCGGGACAGAGAGCGAATCAGAGAAGTCTCACAAGAACAAATTGACTAGATTATCACGATCCCGAACCGAGTGAAAATGATTAAGTTGTAAATTTGAGGCGGATTCGATCGTGATGCAAATTCAGTTTGAGGAAGATATTTTTACCAGAGCTAGAACAACATGCATACAACAATCTTGGCTAAAGAGTTTATCAAATTATGATCTACACAACTTTGGAAAATTCGTGAAAGATCGGAAGAAATTAAGAAAACATACATTGCAGAAAATCAGACAATAGTGGAGTCAACTTTCAGATGAAGTTTGATCAAAATTTTCTCATTCGTTTGAAGCCAATTTTTGAGGACATATAGAACATCATATCCACTGTCATTTCACATCAAGTTCAGTAACAAATCACGACAAATGAATGTCAAGAACACAATGCTAAAGTGCCATCAAAACAAATTTGTCAGCATGCTAGAATTCAGAATTGAATATCGATTTTCATTAAAAGCCTAGGATCCAGTTACAAAGAGTATACATACACCTGATCCACCATAGTGCTGCGACGATACATCACAATAACCTACTATATGGAGCAACTATACAAAATGATTCAGATAAATGAAGTTGACAGAAGAACACTCCATATAGAGCCTTCTTACAAGATTCACAAGATGAAATCCAAGCATTCTTTCACTGCATATCAGAGTTGATTTTGCTGGAACATCCAAATGATAATACACTTCAAATCACTAGCATTCGTCACTGCAAAACAAATTTATATATTGTAGTCACAGCAATCAAATTGAACATCCAACAGGAACCTCACATGACTGATCTATGAATTCAGAAGAAAATTCGAATTTGAGCTTGATGTATTCCAGTCACCAGATTGGTTCATCGTCTCCATACTAAAGACCACCAGAAAGAGCAAAGAAGGGGAGCACACGCGGGAGAAATTGAAATCACCGACAAGCCCATTTATTGTTATAAAAGAAAGATCCAACCGTTGAAGATCTATTTGATGGAACCCGATTGGCAGCAGCGTAGAAGAGCAAAGTGACAACATTGTAGCAGGCGCACAAGGGAGACAACGGGAAAATTTCCTACCGTTAGAAGATTAGAAATTTCAACAGCTAGAGAACAGAAAATATAAGAGGGAGAAGAAGAGAAAAATAAACCAGGCGAGAGACACTACAGAGCAAAAGAAAAACAGAGCCACATACATAAGAAAAAGCTTACATAAAGAAGAAAACATCTCTCCCACAACCTCACTGCCTGAGCTTTATCTAGATATATCTTTGACATTTCTTTGATCCTCTCCTTGCTTTACTAAGTTTAAATTCAATCCAGTGAGAGAGATCCAGTGCTTGAAAATTGTTTGTAACAAACATACTCGTTGAGAAGGGCTTGGTTGAGCCTTCTCGGTTGTGCTAATCTTGTAAGGAGCTACGTACTTTACACAAGGCCTTGGGTAAGGCTTGTGTCTTAGCAGCCGGAGAGACTTGTGAGTCTAGTAGGCTGTAGGTGGTTTATCTTGAAGAGAGAACCGGTTAAAGTAATGGTGTTTGGCTAAACACATTACTTGGTATTGTAGCAAGTTGATAAGAATTAGTAGAATTCACTCTTGACAAAGAGTAGCCGTGGACGTAGGCAAATTTATTTGCCGAACCACGTAAATTCTGTGTGTTTGTGTTTTGAATAATTTTTCGTATTGCTTGCACTTGAACTAAACAGAGAACGTCAAACAGAGAGAATCTGTTTACGTTCAGTCGACTATACTGCTGCTATATTGTAGGAAATCAGCTCTGTTTATATATGAATACTGGATTAAAATTTTTAGCTACCAACTCAATTCACCCCTCCCCTCTTGAGTTGGTTGTGCAGGTTTGACCAACAAGATCCTTATTGGTATTCAAAATAAAATTTATCGGTGTATAAAATATTACAATTTTATTTTAAAATCTCAATTTTACAATCCTACTCAAGCGGAATCATTTTATTTAAAATTCCAAATTTGACAATCTTGCACAAGCATGCATATTAGTACCATTATATATCTGGATCACATAAAAAAGTTCGATGCCCAATATGTCATATGACCCACCGATAATCTACATCATCATAGCTTGGTCACCAATATGTCGTAGGACCCACGCACAATCCATATCATCATAGCTCGGTGGCCGATATGTCCTAGGATCCACTTGCAACCCATCTCATCATACCTAAATGCCATGTATGTCTTTAGATCCACTAGTATCAATTTCTCCAACAAGCATACATAATACATAATAGGTTAATGCAATGCATGTCAGGTTCTCAATTATTCGTTACCAATTCAGTCCTTAACAAGTAGATGCAACAAAATAGGTTTTTCACAAAATGAATATGCTATTTCAAGGTCTTCAATGTTATCATAATCTTACTCACGCATGTTTGAAATGTAAGCACTAATATTGTATCAAGTGTACTATATAATTATACCTCCTAAGTTCATTAAATAGTACCATGCTACTATAGTTACCAACATTATGTTACGGAGCATACATTGTACATGCATCATGAAGCATGAAGATCAATCACTAAATGTATAGACAATGGCAAGGTATGCATGAATTCCAAATCAGATATTACCTGTGCCGGAAACCTAACGGTATAGCTAAAGAAACAAAGACACTATGATCCTCACCTTAGGTCCACGTAATTATCCAAGTCCATAGATAAACTCTAAGCCGCACCACTTGGCACAAGTGACTCGTACAATTCGACTAAACGAAATGATTCGAGTCCGATTAGGTTCATCGTATTAACAGCCAACTTGCTGATCTACAATCAAAAGAGAATACCTCGTCCGTGAAGCCCGCCTCTTCGTCCATTCCGGTGAAGTTTAGGTCTTGCTAGAGGATGATTTTAAGTAGCCAAAAGAAGCAATAGCAGCAGCGGAATCCAACAGAACAACATCAAAGCCAAAAAGAGGGCCAATTTTGCAATGGCACAGTAAATCTTGGTGTCCTCAGTCTCGCAGCATAAATTATGCTCAATTGATAGAGGGAAAAGAAAAAAGATGGCGAGGAGATGGATTATTGCAACTCGGCAAGGACGTATCACCGGCGGGGAGCTTAGATAAGATCCTTGGCTCAAAGAGTGTCTAGATTTGCTCAAATGGCTCGATGGAGGTATGCTAACAAGGATAAGGAAGCCAAAGGTAGGAGAGAAAGAAACTGAGACGGAGAGGAAACATAGTGCATCGGCAATAGGGACCGCAAGGAGAGGTGCTCACTGTTAGGAGAAGAAAGAGGTGTGGAAAGGAGAAGAAAAAAATAAAGGTGAAAAGAGAAATTGTCGAATAAAATCACAAGGGATGTGGGCTAACTTAGGCTTAGCTCAAATGCGAAATATTAGGATACTACAAGTACGACCCTAACATCAATCCGAAATTGTCTCGATGTTGCCGAGCCAACCCATGGGTCGATCTAGGTCACCTTTAAAATTGCTCCGATTACATTTCAACAGCAATGCAGTAGCGTATCATTCTTTCAGAACTCTTGTAAGTTGGCTTTTAATGCCTTTATCCAATTAGAGATATTTGCTATTGGAGTAGCAACAAGTGCAGTTTTCGTTCCTATGATAGAATGACGTATCATATACTATTATACAGTCTTATCATATTCAAACTCAAATATGTAAACCTTTTTCTTCATACTATGTATTGCCATCTAATGAAGCCATGGTACGCATCGAGTGTAATACCGTGACACCATAAGATATTCCCATCGTTTCGATTCCACAGTAACAAATCTTGGGACTCTATAAAGTTGTAAATGCGTCCAAGAGAAAAACCCAAAGCCTGCCAACATAACCAAAACAAGGACAGCATTTGCGATGCTTCTACTTCACTCCACCCTCCGCTCTTCTTTCCTTGCATTCCTTCTTCTCTTCCTTTTCAATTGTAAACCCAAAGAATCAAAGACTTTTCCTTCTCTGTTACACATCCTACATCAGGCAGCAAGACAAGGCCTACAAGAGCTACATATGCCACAAACACGAAGCATGATAATTGCCTTGGATGCAATCTGTAGAATGCTGGAACATTACACCAAGTGCATTCTGAAGAGATCAGTAGAACCTTCTATTCTAGGTGCTGAAGGGTCTTTGATTTTGGCTGAACTTATTAGATTTGGAGAAAGAGTTGGATACTAGAGAGACACCGTCAGCTGGAGTCTACTAGATTTATTTTGATTTTAATTAGAATTCATTAACAGTAGGAGTGTTTTAGTTGGACTCTTGCTCAGCAGCAAGGCCTATTTATAGATTTTGGCCACTTAGAGTTAGCAAGGAGTTTTTTTTTTTAATTACTTTAATCTACAAGTTAAGCTATTCTCATCTTGTTCAATCTTATTCTCAACTTGTTCGTCTTATTTTCTTTACCTTATTTCCAAATTTATAGCAATTGGTATCAAGAGTCGGTGATCCTATGGATCTCTACTTCTGCTAGACTAGATACTCCACAATCACCAGCTTCTACACCATTAGTAGATGCAGGAAATTTTTTGCAACAACCATTAACACCAATCTCCACAATTCGGAGCCCAAGAGAAGTGAACTGGCAAGAACAATACTTTGCATTGATAGCTAACTTCACAATGGTGCTTGCTAAGATAAACGAAGACAGAGCCGAGATGCGTCAACTCATGAAAGAGTTGGTGCAAAGCCGCAATGATACCTTGAACCACACAACAGCCACAAACACCAAAACTACTAATCCCACCCTTACCCTCCCATCTTGTTCATCACATCCACCAATTCTTCCACCTATCACCACCACCTCTGAACAACCACCCAGCCACAACAATGTCTACAACCAAAACTATAACCAACCCATACTTCCTAATGCCCACTTACCTACCTTGTATAGCAATTCTAACACTAGCAACATAAGTATGCCTTCCAGACAGCCTGTTGTGTTGACAGTTCCTCCTAGACATGAAACCTTATTTCCAGCAAATAATGATACAGACATTCATAAAGCCTTCAAAACCTCCTCCCATGCCAATAACTAGACTGCTGCACATGTCGATTACAACCTTGTTGCAAAGCAAAATCATCCAAATTAAGGTTACTTAGGCCATCAAGATAATCATCAATACGTCCATCGAGACCGTCACAAGTTTTCTAATTTTGATGGGTCTAATGTCAACGAATGGTTGTTTCAGCACACAAATATTTTAAATACTATAAGACTTTACCAGAGGATCGCATCTCTATTGCTACAATGTATTTTCAGGATGAGGCTAATAGGTGGTATCAAAACTTCGAGGGGGATAGGCCACACCACTCTTGGGATGAATTGAAGGAAGCCTTGGTGCAGCGTTTTGGTCTAACAGCCTTTGGACATCCGAACTTTGCATTGAAACAACTTGTACAAACCGGTTCTGGAATATCAAGTTGCTTTTGAAGACATACGAGCTCGTCTACCTTATGCTTCAGAGGTAGATCTTATAGGTAATTTTTGTGGAGGTTTATCCAAGAGAAGATCGCTGGATGTCATGGCTAGCCAACCTACAACGCTGCAATATGCTTATAAATTGGCGAGGATCTTTGAGCAGAAAGCTTCTTTAAGCCAACCAACTACACGTACTGGAAAATTCCAGCCATCTCGTATGGCGTTCCAGCAGCCCACTTCTGGCATTCCTCTATCATCTAACACTACCCTTCCAGGATCAAACAGAGAGAACTCACATACATCTACTAGCAGTGGGATACAGCGGCGACCCTCTAGTCTGTCCGTATCTTAGATTAACGCAAGCCGCGCTCAAGGTCTTTGTTTATATTGTGATGATAAATATGAGAGAGGTCATAGGTGCGCCACAAAATTATATGCCATTACAATACATGAGGTTGTCGGAGATGGTGAGGAATTGATATACAATTACGAAACAGATGATTGCGCCGACAATGCAACTCTGTCACTAAGTGCTATCTATGGTCTTGTTGGACCACAAACTATACGAGTTGTAGGAAAAATCAAAAGATAAGAAATCTTCATCCTTATTGATTCGGGTAGTACGCATAACTTCATATCTGCCCGTTTAGCTAAGCAATTACAACTCACCTCCAAAAAGGTTAGATCCCTCAAAGTGGAGCTCGCAGATGGCAGCCCACACTCCATTGAGGTAATGTATAGCAATATTCCTTTTTCAATACAAGGAATTAACTTGCAGATAGATGCGTATCCATTCCCACTTGGAGGAATGGATTTAATCCTTGGTATACAATGGCTTGAGAGTTTAGGACCAATTATTTCTGATTGGAAGACTTCAGAAATGCATTGCTCCTTATCTGGCCATGATGCTGTCCTTTAAGGCATAAGGGAAGGTGGAGTGTCCAGACTTACAAGTCTGAGCGAAAATTCTACACTCTGCTCAGTTCATTTAATGCCTGTCGAGGAGTTTACTTCAACCAGCAATCGACTGCCAGTAGAGCTCAACAACTATTGGACCATCACACATCCATCTTTCGGCCAGTTCTTGGAATGCCTCCTAAACGCTCTTTGGATCATGGCATACCACTCATTCCAGGTTCAACACTTGCCAATGTAAGACCTTATAGGTACCCATATATTCAAAAGACGGAAATCGAAAGAACGGTCAAGGAAATGCTTACACAAGGCATCATAAAACCAAGTACGTCCACTTTCTCTTCTCCTGTACTGTTGGTTAAAAAGAAAGATGGTATTTGGAGATTTTGTGTGGATTATCGAGCCTTAAATAGTATCACTATCAAGGATAAGTTTTCGATCCCTATTATTGATGAACTCCTTGATGAATTACATGGAGCTCGATACTTTTCCAAATTGGATTTAAAATCAGGCTACCACCAAATAAGAGTAAAACAGGAAGACGCTCATAAGATAGCTTTCCGTACGCATGACGGTCACTATGAATTTTTAGTGATGCCGTTTGGGCTCACAAACGCACCTGCTACTTTTCAGGCACTTATGAATGATGTGTTTAGACCATTTTTTAGAAGATTTGTCCTTGTATTCTTTGATGACATACTAGTGTATAGTGCTTCTTTGCAAGAGCACTTAGCACACCTAGGTAAGGTGTTCTTTGTCCTGCAGAAACATAGCCTGTATGCAAATCGATCAAAGCACCAATTCGGGTGCGACACTCTAGAATATCTAGGACATGTAGTTTCAAATAGGGTATCTCAGCTGATCCTGCAAAAACTAAAGCTATGGTGGACTGGCCAGTTCCTACTTCACAGACAGCACTACATGGATTTCTAGGGCTCACTGGGTATTATCGTAGATTTATGAAGGGCTATGGTCAGCTAGCTGCACCTTTGACATCTCTACTAAAGAAAGAAAAGTTTCAATGGACCAATGAGGCTGAGGAAGCCTTTCAACTCCTTAAGACTGCAATGACAAAGACGCCAGTTTTGATTGCTCCTGATTTTTCTAAGCAATTCGTAGTGGAGACAGATGCTTCCAACAGAGGTATAGGTGTTGTTCTTTCTCAAGATAACCTACCTGTTGCATTTTTTAGCAAGACTTTATCACTTACGATAGCTGCAAAATCCACCTATGAGAAGGAACTTTTAGCTATAGTCCTAGCAGTGCAGAAATAGAGACCATACCTCTTGGGGACTCGGTTTGTGATTAAAATAGACCATCTTAGTCTTAAGTAATTGTTGGAACAACGACTTAGTTCACCTGAGCAACATAAATGGTTACTCAAATTGATGGGATACGATTATCAAATTGTCTATAGAGCTGGGAAGGAGAACATTGTTGCAGATGCCTTTTCTAGAAATCATCTTGCCTCTTATGCAGCCATTTCATCATTGCAAGCGTCATTTTGGGAGGATTTACGTCAATCTCTTAAGTCAGACAAAGATACCCATAAACACATAGTTGAGGCTGAAGCTGGTTCAAGCTCAGATTTTTCTGTATCCCAAGGGTTCTTACTTTACAAAGGGCGCCTATGGATTCCGAAAGATCAAGCCTTGCGTAGGCAAATTTTGTTTGATGCCCATAATTCAGCTAATGGTGGACATGGGGGTCAATTCAGGACATTCAAACGGATTGCTCAACAATTTTTTTGTCTAGGGCTATACAAGGACATGTATCGTTATATAAGAGATTGCGTGATATGTGCCTGTGCAAAGACTCAAACCTTGAAACTAGCTGGACTACTTCAACCTTTACCTATTCCAGAGATAGTGTGGACTGACATCTCGATGGATTTTATCGAGGAACTGCCTCCATCTGAAGGTAGGGATGTGATCTTAGTAGTTGTGGATCGTTTGTCCAAGTATGCCCACTTTATTGTCTTGCGGCACCCATATACTTCTACTCAGGTGTCTAGTTTCGCCAAAGAAATCATTCGCTTGCATGGGTGCCCAGCTTCAATTGTTTCTGATCGTGACCCGGTGTTTTTAAGTTTTTTTTGGAAGGAATTGAACAAGCTACAAGGCACTAGTCTCCATTTAAGCACAGCCTATCACCCCCAATCTGATGGACAGACAAATGTTGTTAACAAGGGCCTTGAAGCTTACCTATGCTGTTTCGTTGGTGATCAACCCAGGCACCGGATGAAATGGCTCCATTCGGCAGAGTTTTCTTACAATATAAGCGTGCATTCCTCCACCAACATAACTCCCTTTGAGGTTGTGTACGGAAAACCTCCTCCTCCATTTATTTCTTTTGCTACTGGTTCACAGCTACGGGAACGGGATGCAATTCTTCGTGATTTAAAATTTCACTTGATGCGAGCACACTCACAAATGAAACTATATGCTGATAGACATCGTCGCGAGCTTCAATTTGTTCCTAGTGATCAAGTATTTTTAAAACTTCAGCCCTTTCGGCAGTCATAAGTAGCTGCTCGCAAGGACCATAAACTTCGCTATCGCTTCTATGGTCCCTTCCGTATTCTTGATCGTGTTGGTCCAGTGGCTTATCGATTAGCTCTTCCACCTCACTCTCGTATTCATCATGTTTTTCATGTTTCTTAGTTGAAGGATGACCGTTTTACACCGCCAGATTTTCTACAGAATTGCCTACTGACATCTCTAGCGAGAATTACTTCGTACCAACTATGCCTACACCAGTCTTGGGTCTCGAGAAAGAGACCAGTCTTCAAGGGGAGCGAAATGTTACACATCCTATATCAGGCAGCAAGACAAGGCCTAGAAGAGCTACATATGCCACAAACACAAAGCATGATAATTGTCTTAGATGCAATCTATAGAATGCTGGAACATTGCACTGAGTGTATTCTGACGAGATCAGTAGAACTTTCTGTTCTAGGTGCTGAAGGGTCTTTGATTTTGGCTGAACTTATTAGAGTTGGATAAAGAATTAGATACTAGAGAGATACCGTCAGCTGATGTCTAGTAGATTTATTTTGATTTTTTTGTTAAGAGTTAAGTTGCTTGTTTAATTAGAATTCATTTATCGTAGAAGTGTTTTAGTTGGACTCTTGTTCAGTAGCTAAGGCTTATTTATAAATATTGGCCACTTAGAGTTGGCTGAGAGTTTTCTTTTAATTACTTCAATCTCTAAGTTCAGCTATTTTCATCTTGTTCAATCTTATTCTCAGCTTGTTCTTCTTTTTTTCTTTACCTTATTTTCAAATTTATATCATTCTGTCGATCTCTTCTTCTTCATCAACAAATGTCAATCCAAATCCCGTAATGGAACAAAATTTTCCAGGAAATCAAAACTCAAATTAAATCATTCTACTACTGCTGCCCAAGAATTATTTGCTGATAGCAACGAATCTTTTCTTCAACTATTCTAAAGAAAATCGATGTGGTGCCGTAGCGAAATGCAAAAGTGAAAGATTTCGTTCGCTTTTCTCTTGATCGAACGTTCACTTCCATTCGTGAACAGAATTTTGAAATTTTGTCTAACAAACCCAACATCTTGAAACAAACAAAGAGAACAAAAATTAAAATCAAATCTCGAAGAATGGCGGCTGATAAAGAAGATCAAGATTAGTTAGTAGATGCCAATTTGAAGATCAAAATTTATTTTTGTTTTTATTTTTTTTTGTTAGTATTGGATTTTTTTAAAGTTATTTAAAATATTTAAAATAAAAGTTTAAGAAAATTTATTTTAAAAAATAATTTGTTATAATAAAATAATAAAGTTATATATTATTTTTTTATAATATATTATTTTTATTTTAAGAAATATTTAAATAATAAAAATTTTGTTAAAAATATTTAATATTTTGTGATAATTTTTTATAATATTTTATAGAATTTATTTAAAATTTAAAAAAAAAATTTATTTTATTTTATTTATTATTTTATAATTTTTTAAAATAAAAAAATTAAAACTCGTTTGTAGAGAAAAGATAAAAATAATTTTTGTTATAAAAAAGCTCATTGAGTACTCCAAAATATATTCTCATTATTAAATATATTTTTTTTAATTAAAAATAAATTATTAAAAAGTCAGTCACTATAATTAGTGTTGGGACAAGTAAATTGAATTTTATATATTAAAATTGACTTTTTAAATTTTATTGTATAGTTGAAAGTGAATTAGAATAATTTTTAATAGATGAAAGTTAGTTGTTTCCATAAAAACTAAACCTAATTAACTCGTTACTCATCTTTTTTATTAAGAGCATATTTTTTTTGAAAATAAACTAATTGTTAAAAATAAACTTAAAAAATAAAAAAATAAAAAAAAAATTTAATCAAAAAAGTTTTAATTATTTTGTAGTAAAAGTAAATTAAAAAAATTAGTTAAAAAATTTTAGAAAATAGATTTTAATAGAAAAATTTTTTAAAAAAAACTTTTAATAAAATTTCTTTTTTGAAAATAAATTTTAGTAAAATCTCTTTTTTGAAAATAAATTTTAGTAAAATCTCTTTTTTGAAAATAAATTTAATAAATTTTTTAAAAAAATATTTAATGAGTCAGTAAAAAAGCACTAATACTGACTTACTAAGTACTCATTTTAAATAAGTAATGAACTGAAAAGATGCGACAATCCGTATCCACCATCTTGGACGAAGTCACATTCCAAACAATCATCATCTCCTCTTCTTCTTTCGAAATGTTCTTTAAATTTCAAGCTAGCTGAAGTCAAATTTCCCAATGAATTTCAATTCATTACACATCATTATTAAACAAGCCAAGATTGACCAAACCCCTCTCCACTCTCTCTCTTCTCCTCCTCCGCCAAGTAGGAACACAAACAAAAGATCTGTATAATAATTTAGTTGAATTGGAACACAACCAATCACAACTTTGAAAACCTCTCATCTCCATTTCCTTCTTTCAAACCTCTTCTTCTTCTTCTTCCTTCTTTCCAACTTGTTCTTGTTTCTTGTCAATTTCTTGATTTTCTTCTCTGTTTCCTGATTGATAGAGAGAGAAGTTAGAGAGGAAGATTGATGTTATTGTGAAGATGGGCTCTTCTTCATCGTTGGTTGAGTGGGTGAAGAAGAACTACTCGGAGCCCATCAGTGTTCTGCATGATGGATTCAAGATTGCTTATGTTGTCCTTGTTTTCGCTCTCGCGCTATTTCTTGGAGCACTTAAAGGTACCTACAAAGTTAATAGATTCTTTTACAAAAGTAAAGAGAGGTTTTCAGAATTGTAATTTAAAGATAAGGGTTTTCAGAAAGTTCTAATCTTTCTATCTTGTTTTTCCCCAATTATTATCAAAATAGGTGATTTTAAATAAAATTATTGTAAGTTCCTTTCATTTTTTTCTTAGGAAATTTAGGTGTTTGTTTCTTTATTGTTAATATTATCAGGAGATTCATTAATGTAGAGAGAGAAGGGGTGGGGGGAGGGTGGAAGATTCCATCTTTTGAAGTAGAGACTAATCTCTATCAAATAATAACTGTATATGCTTCTTTCTAAAGTTCCTCTTTTTCTCCCCCTCCCAAATTCTTGTGGGAATTGATATTAATGAATTAATTTTATTTTTTTGTTGAAATTTGGTTACAGCTTTGGTGGTGGGTCCTGTAGCTGGTCTCATTCTGATTCTTGGGAACATTGCTGTGATCATTGGACTCTTCCCTGCGCATGTTGCCTGGACTGTTTATTCCCTTCTCAAGTAACAATCTTTTGTTTCTCCCCTCTTTCTTAATTTTATTTTGTTTTATTTTTTTTCATGTGGAATTGTGAATTGTTCTCTTTTTCAGAATTTGGTACTTGGCTGTATATGTTTGGTTTGCATTATTGATGTTCGTTATGGAATAACTGGAATTAGATGATGTTGGTCATTGGTTGGTCTGTGTATGTTTCCTGGGAACGTCGTAGATTTTGACTCTTTTTTGAGCAGAAGGGTAGAGTTTGAGGTAGTCCATGCACGTGTGAATGAACTAGAAAATTGGCAAATTCTTCGTCTTGACTGCATAATAGTTGAGATAATTCTTGTAATTATGGGAGTTTTCGTTGGAAATTTTTATTTGGTGTGGGTATGCTGATACTAGGATTCATGACTAGTTGCTTTCAGCTTCACTACTAAGTGATGCGTTGGTTAATCTAGTCCTACCTACATGGAACCTGTATTTGTGAATGCAAATGACCTAATGCAATTCCATTGTATTAATTACTTGCCTAATTAGGCTTTTAAGGGATTCAATCTTTTGATGATGCTTTCGCAAGAATTCTTTTTTGTTAATTAAATGCTTGCTTATCCAGATGGTGATATCTTTGACTTAAGACACAATGGTGGATATATTGTTGTGAAAACATATGAACCACACAAGTTAATTGCACATAATTTTAGGGTTGCTAGATTCATCATTTGATATGATGCATTTCTTTTCAAGAATAGATTTCCTTTATCTCAGGTACAAAAGTCCTTACCCATATATGTGATCATTGATATATGCTTAAACGTTTGCAATGGAGTTGTATGAGCTTATAATGTTTTCATTCACACTTGAATTTTAAAACAATTTTTGATTAAACCATCAACCATATCTTGGTCCCAGAATTTGATGTTATTCTAATTTACACTAAACTCTTACATATTTGTTGTGCATTAGTTTCCTAATAGGTCCTTAAAGCAATTTATAAATCATAGACAAGTTGCTTCTTAGGCTAATGTGACAAATATGATGATGTGCCCATTGCTGATGGTAGTTTCTCATATAATCTGGTCAAACAAGTTTCAGCAGCAATGGAACATGACACTTTACACCTTTATATAATTAGAATGTAACACTATTAGAGCTCGAACACTGACTCCGAAATATTGCAGGTTTAGTAATATGATGTTGGTTAACTTATTTTAGGATATTATGTTTCCAACAAAAGGATTACATTATCTTTTTGAGTGTGGTATTAGTAAGTATTAACTTATTCCCAGATTCTTGCATGCTTCTTAAAATTTAATTAGTGAAGATAAGATACTTGTAATATTCATGTGTATATCATGCTAACGGAAGCAATATCACTTGATGCAGAACAAATCGGATAAACGCAGCCCTTAAGTTGGCCTTTCTATTTGCATTACCGCTACTCTTTAGTCTCTGGCTGGCACTTGGAACATTCGGTAGTGTGGTAGCAGGAGTAGGGTACGGGGTCTTCACACCGTGGGTGTCAACTTTTGAAGCTTTTAGAGAGAGCAGTGCGTCAAAGAAATTTGTGCACAGCATTGTGGTTAGACTGCAACACCAAGAGCTACCAGTTTCATCTAGTTGATTTTGATTATCTCAGATTATTGAAAACTAGTGGCATTGTTTTTCAATATAATAGGATGGCACGTGGGGAACCATTAAAGGGTGTTGCACAGTGGTGAGAGATTTTGCTGACTTTTGCTACCATTCTTACCCACTCTACTTGAAGGAATTAAGACACAGTCCTGCAGACAGTCAACGACATACAATCAGGTATGGGGTTTCTTTTAATATGCTTAAGAGTTTGCCGATGGCAGTTGACATTAACTGTAGAGCTAGTTATGTTTTGAAGCTAATGACTGAGTGATGGTGAGTGATACTCTCTAGAATCTAGTATGGTGTTTTGATAATGTTGTGTAAAATGCTACTTTATTCTTTGCTTGTTGATAACTTTGTGAGCTAGGAGTGCCTTAGAAATACTATATCTTTGTGATTTAGATGATGATCTTCATCTAAATGTAGGATACAGCATAGAAAATATCAAAAGCAGTCTTTATCCAAAAATAGATGAGCACTTCGGGTTCTTGACAATGTTAAAGGCTTTTTCAGGGCAATTGCCAATTCTTTAATAGCATGCTGATCGCTGTTTGTAGGAAGTTCTACTTTTACACGTATGCTTCTGGATTTGAATTTAATCAATTAGCACAAAAGAATGATAAAGTAATTAACTGGTGACCTTTTTTGGATAAAAACTCAAATGCTGAACATCATATACAGATGTGTGCATTAACTAATATTAAAGATTATGACGAATATTTTAGTAGTTTCATCTACGAATTTGAATAACATTGGACAAGAGACGTCGATTTTCCATGTTGGTTACATAAATCAACTAAATATACATTCTACAAGATAGAAGGAGAAGGTGAGCTAACTGAATTTGTCTAGATGGCTATAGAAGGATGCTGAACTTAAGTGATATTCTGGTCTAGACCTAAGTGCATTTTATTGAGTTATGCTCACTCTTCTCTATTGCTTGGTGTGGAGCATGCTGCAACGATGAAAATCACGCAATAGATTATGTGATTTCAGTATGTTTAACTATCTGCAGGTTCAGGGAGATTCCTGCTTGTATTATTGTAGGCTTGATGGGCCTTGTAGTAGATGTCCCACTCTACACTGTTATTGCTGTAGTTAAAGCTCCTTATATGCTTTTCAAAGGCTGGCAGAGGCTGCTTCAGGACCTTATAGGCCGAGAAGGACCTTTCCTAGAAACAGCTTGTATACCAGTTGCAGGTCTAGCTATCCTTCTGTGGCCACTTCTTGTTATAGGAAGTGTTCTTTGTGCCATTGTTTCAAGCTTCTTTCTTGGATTGTATGGATCTGTTATTGTATATCAGGTAAACAATTTGGCTGTTGTTTTGGTGACAAATTCACAAGTACTTTAATCTGAATGACCATTTTTATTTGGAGTGGAGATTGACGTTTCTTGATGGTGCAGGAGAGGTCACTTTGGAGAGGAGTTGCTTATGTGATTGCAATAGTTGCAGCGTTTGATGAGTACACTAATGATTGGCTCTATCTTAGAGAAGGATCTTTTCTTCCCAGGTGAGCTTTACCAGGGTTTGCTTTTGTTTTCTGGGTTTCATATGAATGCAACTACATTGACTATATATGCTAGTTACACTCTCCTGTCCAATCAGGCCTCGGTACAGAAGGAACAAAGCTTCCAACTTGAATGCTGAAGCTACAGGAGCTACTGCAAATAATGAAGGAAAGGTTGGCACAAGGCCTATGGATCCCCCTTGTATGCTTGTTCCAAGCCTGGCCCCGTCAAGATCTGTGAGAGGGACAATACAAGAAGTCAAAATGGTTCAGGTTGTCCCTGATCTTTTTTGTACATAGAATCTTGCGTATTTGAATGTTTGTTCCTTTATCTTCGAAGTTTGCTTGTAGGAAGCTTAAATGCCATCAATCTTTATTATTGTTGCTCGTCATGGTTAAAATGTTAAAAATCAATTGACTGCTAATTAGATGTTGAATATATTGTTTCTCACAAATATTGCTCATGTCAAGTCCTTCTATAAAAGATTGGCATCTTGGATATAAAGTTCTACAATTTTCAATGAACACAAATTGCATTTTAGCAGGTAGGCAAATACCTAACTATAATTTCTAATACAAATAGTGTAATTGATCACTGAGCTTCGTTGTTCCTTTCAGTTAGAAAAGATTTCAGAGATTTGTCATAGGCACCTCACGTAATCAAAGAATCAACAAACGCTACTTAGCTATTACAGTTACATTGTAATAGTTAGTTGTTAGTGCTAACTCAAATTACCCTTCATAAAGTGGATGATGAGCTACCTTGTTTGTGTCTTCTTGTTTTTATACTCTGGTTTGTACTTGATATTGGACATCAAGAAATTTACATCTTTCACCACGACAAGCAACCAAAGTTTATTTAACCAGTATTGATATATAGACACCATTTGTTGAAGACAAGGATCACTAGAGATCTTTTTGAACGTTTCCAGTTTATTTTTGGATCTTTCTCTATCCTTATGTTCTGTAAAAGGTATCATTAGATCACATTCTTGTGTTGTTTCATCTGTGCATTGCCTAAAAACCATTAGAATTGCCCTTCCGTCGGTTTTTCCTTGTTGGCAGAATGGTTTCACGTTCGTTTATGATCCTTTATAGCATATGATCATTTATGATCCTTTATAGCAGCATATGCCTACTTAGCCACAGAAAATCCTCAGAACTTTTGCAGCCATCATGTATACAATCCTCGTATCCTGTGTATTTAATTCCATAGAGCATTGCAGGTTTCATAGTTTTTTTTAAAAATTAGTTTGAAGCTTTAAATGGCCACAGAAGATTTCATATAGAACTCCTATTCACATCCAATTTTTGTGTCTTCTGTTCGACATAATCCTTTGTGTCCATCTTTATATTTTCAAGGTATTAATGTGCCTTCTGTCTCAAGTTAAATATATGCTGTTTTCTAGAAGCCATCAAGCCCCTAGTTCCACATTCATATATCATCAATTTATGCACAAGGCCTTTGTTATTGAATCTTAGATGCTTTTTGTTGCTATTTATTACTGAATCAGTTTTACTTTAGTTGCTGCATATCGAATAATCCCCTTCACTCCCTTCACACCTTTTTTTACATTCATGATATTTAAGACGTTGCATGGGATATCTGTCTTCTATTTTGAGGCATTCAGAACTTCGAAGCATTTTGTCTGGCATGCAGAGGACGTAAGATTGCTAATATCTGTATTGTCTTAATTAACATTTTGGAAGCTTAAATATGCTACTTTAGCTGATGTGGTTTGCAGATGACTTTTAAGGTTCTTGATCTTGTTTTACATGCATGCTATTAGGATACGTACAGTACCAGTTCATCTATATGTTTAAATCTACCAGAAAGTGATGTTCAATTTTGCACCAGTCTTTATAAAGTTCAAACTTGATCCTACAAATGTTCTTACTGTCCTTATAAATATTGCAGATATGGGATGAGTTGATGAGGACTTGTGAAACAAGGGGCAAGGAACTCGTCGATGCAAAAGTCGTTCAATCTGCCAATCTAAGTGAGTGGCTGAGGTGGAAAGGAAGAAGCCAAGAACTAGTTGGGGTTGGCCTGCCTTCTTATGCATTGTTGCATACCATTTTGGACTCCATTAAGGCTGGAGCGGTAGGATTTATGTTGCCTGGTGGTATTGAAGTTACTCACCTGAACCGTCCTAAAGATCGTATATTAGATTGGTTCTTCCATCCTGTCATGGTCTTAAAGGAGCAAATTAGGGTCATCAAGCTGATGGATGATGAGCTGAAGTTCCTTGAAAGGCTAGTTCTTTTCTCTGGAGATAAATCCAAAAATGGAACCTTGGGCGATGAATTTGTTGTCCCACAAGATCCACTAAGGGCTGCTCAAATTGAAGCCATAAGCAGAAGGTATGTGAAACATTTTTCTTTGACTAATTATAATAAATTGTATGAATGTTTTTTGTTTAATTCAATATTGTTTTCACTAAGGGCATCCAGAACAAGAGTACCTTTAAGTGTGTTTTTTCTGCAACAGCCAGTTTATAGAAACTAGTATATGTGAAATGTATTCTGAAATTCTGTCAGTCTTTTCTCAGTTCTTTGTAAGGCCTTTGGTTTATATTGCTAGAAAAATTACTCCATAGAACTCCTTGGTTGTACTTACAAAGCTGCTTTAGCGATTTTATTAACAAGCATCTTCAAAGTATTATGTCTAAACACAAAGAGAGCGCATATAGGTTAGATGCAGCAGCTACTTTTGGCTCCTTTGTTTTATCTTTGATTGCATTCATGATCTGGACAAGCTGTTTTCGGAGTCTAACAGCAAGAGTACTGCAGGTTGGTGGGCATGACAAGAAGCATATCAAAGTTCCCAACATACAGGAGAAGGTACCAGCACGTTATAAAAAACCTTATTGCGTACTCTTTTGAGAAGGAAGCGCCTGCTTTGCTTTCCTCCATCGAAATGGTGCATGCCTTTGTTTAATCTTTCTTGAATGCCGAGATGCATGTGTACAGAGAGCTATACATCCATCCATGTAGCTCGTAATTAATTCCATCCATATCGCAATTACTTTTGTCTACGAAAAAGCTAACACAATCTATCACATTTGTTGAGTTTTTAGGGAAGAGTTGGGTAAATATATTTCTACACCAATTTTATTTTTGTATAGATGACAAGCATGGGTTTTTTTTTCTTCTTCTTTTGTCAAGTTCATCTTTATGTTGTTCTTCCTTAATCCTTAATAGTTCATTTTGATAATACGGAGCACTACTACTATGACTCGAACCCTCTAGACCGATGACTCCACCAGCCTACTGGGGTGGGGTGCTTTGGTTTCCTTAGTTAATTAAGTAAAAAACTCAATTTTATCATGCATTTGCGTCTTTGAGTTTTCTGCATTTACGGCTAGGGTGATAATATGGGTTAACAGATTGGATTCGGGTTGTATAATAATCGGGTTAAATTGTTTGACTTTAATTTAATCTATGCATTTATATAGATAAAAATTATTAATTATAATTTAATCTATATAATAATCGCGTCAAATTTAGTCGTCCTACTTAATGATAAAAGTTATTAAAGCTAGAATTATAAAAATTAATTTCTAACTAAAATAGGTGTAAATTATTAGGTATATATATCTTTAAAACAAATATTAATTTCAGTAAAATTTATAAATTAAGTAAGAAATTAATTAAAATATAATTAGTTAAGAATATATATATATATATATAGACTATATTAAAATTTCATATTATTGTATTAAATATTTTTTGAATACGATCAAATTTGAATCCGATTTAAACGGCGATTTTGGATCGGGATGACGGGTCAGGTCATTGATTGCCACCTCTAATTAAGACTCTCCATTTTGAACATATCAATACTCTCACTGAAAACATATCCGTACATAATGGTACTGGACATCTATATGTTATGTGCCAAAATAAAGTATTGAATTTTTTGCAAGATGCAAAGCATTTTGGCTATCACAAGACAGAGACAAAGTTTCCTTTTTTTTTTTTTTTTTTTTTTTTGCAGATTCCTCCAACAATCTCTTCGTACAGACCTCTTACTTGCACGTTTGGCTATATGCTCAGCTTTCATTACCGACAAAGCTGCCATTGACTGAAATATGGAGCACTAATTAGCAGCACATCTATAAAAATAAACATGTAACCGGAAGTGGATGTTCATCTATATAATTCACTTGCATAGTCTACATCAACAAATTTATTGACAATAAGACTAGATTTTCTCAAAATAGTTGTAAGGTTCCTTTCACATACCGAAGGATTCTTTTCACCGATGTCATAATCGCTGGTACAGGCTCCATATTAGGATCATTTTTTTCATATTCTCCTCCAGCATCGATGTCATCACCGCTGGAAGTGATGCCTCCTTCTCCTTACACCATCGCCTTTAGTTACTCTTTGCAACTTGTCCTCCGCAAATATGACATCTCTACTGAGATAACCTTGTGGGTAATGGAATTTCAAAAGTAATACCTCTAAACATTTCAGCATATTATAGAAATTAGCATCTCCTGAGCTTGGGTCGAATTTGGTTCTTTTCTAGATATTATGCATCACATATACCAGACAACGAAAGATGCACAAATGAGAATAACCAAGAGTAGCTCTAGTCCACAATTCGATTCGAAATTTCAAACCGGTAGTGGTAGAAGGAATATGATTCAATATTTAGCAAGTAGTCTTGGTAGACTTTGCCCCAAAAATTATGTGGCACACCATCTCCTTGTAGCATAGCACGTACTTGCTCAGCTAGTGTTCGATTGAATTGTTTGTTACTTCATTCTGCAAAGGCGTTATGCCACTATGGACTACCTTTGGATGTTTCCTTGTGCGAAGAAAGCAATGAACTCTGTACTGTTGTATTCTCTATCGTTGCTCAATCTAAATCACTTGATCCTGCTGTTAGAATAATGTTCCATCCAGTTCTTCAAAACCTTGAACACCTGAAAGACCTCTAACTTCCTTAAGATTGGGAACATCTAGCTTCTCTTGAAAAAGTCGTCAATAAGACACGAAATATTTAGAACCACCAAGATACAGTTGCAGTGACTCCCACAAGTTTGTGTGAACCAAGTTGAGCTTGTGTTTGGGCTTGAAAATTGATATCCCCAACTTTAGATGGTGCTACTTACTAGTGGCACAGTCCTTGCAGATGGCAACTTTACTTCAAAAAGCTCTAGCAGAAGCTTCCGATCATAGAGAATTTTCAAATCACATTTCGAGATGTGCCCAAGTGCCACATTTACTTGATATCATTAATGTTGCCCGGTGCAACACAAACATCTCCCTGTACATGTGTAACCCCATGCACCAGGTCCATTTGTCATAAATACACTAAATTTGTTGAAGACCAAGCACATGACATATCTTACTAATGATGTATACCCTTCCGTCATCTACCTGAAGCGTGTAGGAACCAACTACAGCAACTTGAAGGACTAGTCATTCCCTGTCTGCACGACACCTAAAGAATGGCTTCCTAGTGATGAAAGAAGTCCCTCCTAGAAGGAAAGTGTGCCAAGATGTTCTTGAATCGAAAATCCAGACATCTAGAGGTTCATACTTAACACATGCAGCAACCACTAGACCCTCACTATAATTAAAATTTTACGCTCACACAAGGGACTTCGAGGGATCTGTACCTCCAACATTGTTTGCCATGGTCTTAAATTCTTTATGGAAATGCCCATTCTACATGTATGGCACTTCATCTGTTGATTGTCCTTCTCCTTCCTCAAGCCGTTCTTTCTAAATTGAATTTTCGTTTCTTTTCCGAGGTATCTTGTGTAATCATCAAGACTTTAGCAAGTGTCCCATCATGTATAACCACTTGTTTGCGTTTGCGATGACCTTCTTCCTCAAGGATAGCCGCTACAATCTCATCGTAAATAAGAGAATCTAGATCAGTTAAGTTAGTGAAGTTGATCACTCTTGGTCCTAAGAATCAACATGCTATGCAGAAGGATGAATGCAAGTTTATTGGTCTCTATCTTAATTTCCAATGCTGTTAGTTGAGAAAACAAAGCTTCCCATGAACCCAAATACCTTGAAACAGAAGCTGAGTCCACCCTGTATAGAGAAAACATCATTCTTATCCAGAAAATGACATTTTGCGGTGACTTTTTATCATAAATCTTTTTTAGCTTCTCCTAAACCTTCTTTCCGGTCTTTTTTTTCTAGTACGCCTAATAAGATATCACAAGCAAAGGTAAGATGATTGTGTCCCGAAATATTTCGCTCCACTTCTGCCATTCCTTCAAAAAATCACCTCACCGATCACTAGTGCTCTCAAGCAGTTCTTCTTTGCAAGAATCAGCAATAGTCTTGTTTCCCACAACATGTAGTTACTCCCATTCAACTTCTCAATGTCGTACTTGCTTACTATCGTAACGAAGCTGGCTTTGATACCACTTTTTTGAACCAAGGGTGTTTAGTTGTCGATAAACTCAAGGAAGATTCCATAAGTATTACGAGAATTGACACAAAAATAAAGTAGAGATAAAATACATAAGATTTACATGAGAAAATTAAGAAAAATCGTAAGGGAAGACAAACTTGCCTAAAAAAAATTACTAATCCACAATAATTACAAATTCTTACGTTAGTCTTTAAGTGAGAACACTCACTAGAATGCTCTCACTTGTATGTCTCTCTCTTGATTTGTGATTGTTGTTGTGATCGATGTGATTTTCCAAAGAAATGCGTCTTGCCCGTATATATCTAGAGTGCTCAAGTAGACTATAAAACTTCTAAATAGTTGGCATTGAATCTTCCAATTAATGGCTCAAGTCTCTTGACCTTTTGCTTTTGTAGTGTTGCTTCAAGTTTCTTTAACCGTTGGGTTTCTAACTTTTTAGGTGATAATTCATCTCACCTGACTATGGCCTTCTATCTTCTTGAATGCATATTTAGTTTGTAGATATTCCAATGAATCATTTACTAATATTTAGCAAAGTGGCTTTACATGTCTAACAACTTGGTACCGTCTCTATACTATTGTTGAAATCGTGCCCCGTCCTATCTTAAACTTGATATTTCATCATAATGAAATTATAAAGCATTAAAATAAAAAGAACTATATAAAATATTATAATAATATTGCTATTAACTATCTTTATTATTCTTAACTGTAAATCAAGATTACCGACGAGGAAAACTTTAATTACTAATATTTTCTATATGAATAATTAAATATAAATTCTTGGTATAAATTAGTTTGTGTTTGTTCTTATAAAACTTATATTTCTATATATTTATATATAGTACTCAAATTGGAATATCACAAAAATATAAAAGGATGCATTGACTTTTACAAATGTTTTTATTTTGTTTTGCTATAAGATTTATACAAAGTGTTTTAATTAACTACTACAAGAACTAACCAAACGTATACGATATTTAGGGAAACAGACAAATTTTGGGAAAGATCTCAAGTGCAAACATATGCAGAATTTCTTGAAAGTTAACTAGAAATTCATGCAATTTTGAGCCAACAAGCGGTGTGCGCGTTGATGTAGATAAAACTAATTAAGAAGAACCTAGTGATTCTATCATAGTCTATCCCGCAAGTGCACGGTTGTCGTCTACCGTATACCAGATAACGAGTTTGTTCCACAGAAATTGTTGTTAACTCTAATTCAAGTTTGTAACTAAAAAAAGTTGTATTTGTGAAAACTAATCAAAAGTGTAGGAGAGCTAAAAACGAAAAGTAACACAGATTGAAAAAACAGGTATGTAAACAACTGGAGTTTTAGAATCCACCACTAATATCTCAAATTTAATATTTAAATAAATATGATAATAGATTATGATGATTGTGAGGACTTTGTATCTAACACTTTGGTCTAGTTCTTAGATATGATTTCTAATTATGACTTTAACTTTGGTCCAGTATAAAATCACCTATCGCTAGTGATATTCTAACTCCTTGTTTAGAAATTACTAACGATACATTAGGTTCTGCGAAATCATAAATCATGTAGTTACATTCACTTTGGTCTAGTAAATATTAATTATAATTATTAATCCTGTAATTCGTAAATTATGCTCAGATTGGTCCTCGCAAACACAATTAATATAATAATTTAGATATCAAACTCAATGCTAATCATGCATGCAAATTTAACATCTAAACATCATTTCAAACAAGAATTAACAACTCACATAAAATCAACAATTCATACATCACATAATATTCAAAAAATAAATTAAATTCATTAGGGTTTCATCCTAACTCTAATTTAGAGAATTTAGCAACTCATATTAATACACACAATAAATATTGTATGAAAAATAAAACATGAGAAAAAAAAAAAAGCAAATCTAAAGAAATTTTCGTCTCTAATCTGATCTTTCTTCTGTCTCCCGTTCGGCTCCTCTAGGTTTCCCGTTGGCTCTCCGTTGGCTCCCCAAGGTTTCCCGTTGGCTCTCCGTTCCCCCCTTTTTATAGGGAACTTCCTCACACAAAATTAGGAAAAATGATCTTCAGAATCTTTGGATTAGATTTGATATTAGATTTGATGCTAGATTTGGTGCTAAATCTTTGGATTAGATTTGGTTAGTCAAATGCATCAATGAGGACTGCTGCTTGATATTTCCTCCCATGAATAGTTCTTTTCTTTCCTTAATAAGATGATAAGATCATTATGTTAGAAAATACATGGGATTTAAATGGGACGGCTTTTTGTTGATATATAACACTTTTTTGCATTCCTTCAGCAATTTGTTTCTTTATTCACCTATTCTTCACAAAAATAAAATAAAATAAATTTTAATAAAAATCTAGTATTTACTATAACAATAAGATATAATAAATATGTATCATTACACATTATCAAATACCTCCAAACTTAATTTTTTGCTAGTCCTCGAGCAAAATGATAAGAAAATTATATATATCATTCTTCATAACTTATTCTCATAATTTTCAATTTTTTCGTGTAGCTTGATCAACCAAAATCTTTAAAGAATAATGTAAGCATAATAAACAAACACCACTTACAAACTCACTTAATTGCACTATATAGTAATCAAATCAACTCAACCTCTCATTCAAAAACATATGCGACGTACTAGAAAGAAGTTTAGAATTCAATGTCCATAAGTATGTTTAGAAATCATCTCCCCACTGCACATACAATTTTTAGAGATTCACCAAGTTATTTTAAATGTTGTAATGAATGAAGTTAAATCTAGGGAGTCGTCAAAATACAAAGTAACTAAGAGCAGATTTAACTTCAAGAAGAACAAAGTATACTCAAGCATTGGCCCAATTTTGTACCTCTTTTATTTATTAAATTGCTCTTTCTTCACAATTGCACTTTACAATGTATACTCGAGCTTCTCTTTTCTTTTTCTTTTTTTTTCAAATGCTCTTTCTTTACCCTTGTGCTTTCCAAAGACTCTTTATAACTCTGTATCTCAACTATCCCTATGAATTAAAAAAAAAAAGACAACACAAAAAATACTAAGATCAACTCTAAGCCTCACATTGTATGGTGATAGATGTCGTCACTCGCTATAGACTATGAAATCAAAAACCTCTATAAAATGTATTCAATTGCATTGTCTAGAATGACAAGATTTTATCAACTCAATTATACAAAGTACTATATCAAGAAGATAGTAGGCTTAGTTAATAAGAATATTATTCAAACAAACGTAACAAGGATTCTAGTTTCAAAAGCCATACTAGAAAGAGAGTTCAAATTCATTATTGAAAAATAGATGATAGACTATCAATCGATATTTATGCATAATTTTCTATCTCCCTCCCAAGATTAAATTCGATATTGTTTTCAATGGTGAAAGATAAAAATGAACAATGTATAAAGTAAAGGGATATCAAAATTGAGGTGTAGGAAAGCTCCCCTGACTTTTACATGGCTTGAATCTTTGATCAGTTTCTCCATCAGCTGCATCACAGCAATAAATCTTCGCATCATAGTGATTCTTCTTTCTTTCGGAATCCTTCAAAAATAATAAACATATCAACTAAGAAAAAAAGGCTTGGGTTGCCTCCCAATAAGCGCTATTTAACGTCTTCAGCCAAACAAAGAATTTGTCAAATAGGATTGCGTAGTTAAAGAGTTGGTTCAGTTTGCATTGCGAAGGTGGCCTCCAAGTATTGCTTCAAGCAATGCCCATTGACCTTAAATTGTGCTCCAGAGTTGCGATCCTTGATTTCTATAGCTCCGTGTGGAAAGATTTCGACTATCTTATAAGGTCCATGCCATTTTGACTTCAGTTTTTTTGGAAAGAGTTTCAACCGTGAGTTAAACAATAAAACTTTCATACCTGGAGTAAACTCTTTTCGCTGAATTGACTTGTCATGATAGGACTTTGTACTTTCCTTGTAAATCTTTGCATTCTCATAAGCTTCGTTGTGAATTTCTTCCAATTTATTGAGTTGCAATTTTCTTTCATTCCCTACATCCTTCATATCAAAATTTAGTTTTTTTATAGCCCAATATGCATTATGTTCAAGTTTCATAGGTAAATGACATACTTTTTCAAATACAATACGATACTCATCCCTGTAGGTGTTTCATATGCTGTCCTGTAAGCCTATAAATCATCATTAAGTTTTATTACCAAATCTTTTTTTTTGGTGTTCACAATTTTCTCCAAAATTTTCTTAATCTACCTATTGCTAATTTCTACTTGTCCTGAGGTTTGAGGGTGATATGGAGTGGCTACCTTATGAGCTATGCCATATTTTCTTAACAAAGCATCAAAATGTTTATTGCAAAAATATTTACCACCATACACTAATGATTGCTCTAGGGGTTCCAAATATAATGAAAATCATATTCTTCAAAAATTTGAGGACAATCTTATGATCATTAGCTTTTGTAGCTTGAGCCTCTATCCATTTAGATGTATAATCAATAGCAAAAAGAATATAAAAATACCCGAAGGAGGAAGGAAAAGGACCCATGAAGTCTATACCCCAAACATCAAACAGTTCTACAACCAAAATATTAGTCAAAGGCATCATGTTTCTCCTGCTAATATTTTCTATTCTTTAGCATCTGTCACACTTAAAACAAAAGTTAAATGCATCTTTAAATAAAGTGGGCCAAAAGAAATCTGATTGGAAGACTTTATAGGCTGTTTTCTTAGCACCAGAATGACCTTCACATGCTAACTCATGGCTATGCCTTAGGATGCTTTCTTGTTCATCCTCAGGAACGCATCTTCTAATGATTTGGTCAGACAGTGCTTAAACAAATAAAGATCATCCCAATAATGTGCTTCACCATAGACAGAAATCTCTTCTTTTACTGAAAAGACAAATTATTTCTCATTACACCACTAGCAAGATAATTCATAAAATCAGCATACCAAGGTTCTTTATAAGTAATGAAAAGAAGTTGTTCATCTGGAAAAGAATCATTTAGAGGCATTTCGTCTACTTCTCTTTGATTTTCAATCACGATACGAGAAAGATGGTCTACTACTGCATTCTCGCTTCCTTTCTTATCTTTAATCTCCAAGTCAAACTCTTGTAACAATAAGATCCATCGAATCAACTTAGGCTTAGCATTTTTTTTAGTCATCAAATACTTAAGAGCAGCATGGTCAGTAAATACAATAACTTTAGAACCAAAAATATTGGACAAAGTTTTTCTAAAGCAAACACTACAGCAAGCAACTTTTTTTCTATTGTTGAATAATTAAATTGTGAATCATTCAAAGTCTTGCTAGCATAATATATAATATGTGGCAGTTTATCAATTCGTTGACCAAGTACTGCACCAATAGCATACTCTGAAGCATCACACATCAATTCAAATGGTAAATTCCAGTCAGGAGCAGTGATTATGGGAGAAGTAGTTAAGACATGTTTCAAATTGTTGAATGCATCCAAACAATTTTTATCAAAATCAAACACAGCATCCTTAGCCAATAAATCACATAGAGGTCTAGTTATTTTAGAAAATTTCTTAATGAATCTTCTATAAAGACCAGCATGATCTAAGAAACTTTTGATGCCTTTTACTAAAGTAGGGGGAGGTAGATTTTTTATAATTTCAATTTTTCCTCTATCTACCTCAATTCCTTTACTAGAAACCACATGTCTTAAGACAATTCCTTGTTTAACCATAAAATGACAATTTTCCCAATTCAAAACCAAGTTTGTTTCTTCACATCTAGACAAAATCAATTTCAAATTATCAAGGCATCCATCAAAAGGAGATCCAAAAACTGAAAAATCATCCATAAATACCTCGATGATTCTCTCTACTATATCAGAAAATATAGCTATCATGCATCTTTGAAATGTTGCTGGAGCATTACACAAACTAAAAGGCATCATTCTATAGGCAAAAGTACCAAATGGATAAGTGAAAATTGTCTTCTCTTAGTCTTCCGGAGCAATTGGAATTTGATTATAACCTGAAAAACCATCAAGAAAATAATAATGTGAATGTCCAGCTAAGCGTTCAAGCAATTGATCAATGAAAGGTAAAGGAAAATGATCTTTTCTTGTTACAGAATTCAACTTCCTATAATCAATACAAACACGCCATCCCGTAGTTGTTCTTATAGGGATCAATTCATTATTATCATTTTTAATTACTGTTACCCTAGATTTCTTAAGTACTATTAGCACAGTACTAACCCATCTACTATCAGAGATTAGATAGATTACTTCTAGATCAAGCAGTTTTAAAATTTCAGCTTTAACAACCTCTTTGATATTAGGATTTAATCTTCTTTGCTTTCACGAGCAGGCTTGGCATCTTCTTCTTTTAAAATTCTATGCATACATATCACAGGACTAATACCTTTTATGTCAGCTATTGTCCAACCTATTCCTGTCCTATGCTCTTTTAGTATATTAATGAGATTCTCCTCTTCTCTAACTGTAAGATCTAAAGATATGATGATTGCGAGGGTTTTATTATCACCTAAGAATGCATATTTTAGATGTTCAGACAATGGTTTGAGTTCTAACTTATGAGGGACTACAGTAGATGGCTCTATCCTTATTTTATTCATCTCTAAAGGTTCAAATGAGGCTCTATAACTAGGTTGAATTGGTTTTAACACATTTAGGGCAGTAAGCATATCATTAGAATTATCAATATCTCCCATATCTAAAGTTAACGCTGCTTCTAAATTATCCTTACATTTTTTCTGCAAAATAATAGAATCGATTAGTGTATCTAATAAATCAACAGAAAAGTAAAAATTTGAAGAAATAGAAGGATGTTTTAAAGCATCAAACACTTTGAATTTGACGGTTTCACCCAATACTATCATTGTGAGGGTGCCTTCACATTGATAGGCGTGTCTGCAGTAGCCATAAACGGACGACTAAGAAGAATAGGAATCTCACGATCACTTCTCAAGTTTTCCTCCATGTCTAAAACAATGAAATCTGCAGGAAGAATTAATTTGTCAAATTGAACTAAAATATCCTCTGTAACACCTGTGGGATGCCGTATGGAATGGTCAGCAAGCTCGAGACGTGTAGTAGTCTTTTTTATACCTTCCAAACTCAACTCTTTGTATATAGAAAATGGCATCACGTTGATGCTTGCCTCTAGGTCCAACATAGCACGTCCAAGTCTGTTCGCACCAAGCTTAGGTGGAAGCTCATTTTTCAACACTACACTTACATTCTTGTTCAACCTTACTCTTTCGTTTGGTGCAAATTTGAATTTGTGAGCGTTCAAATTTTTAATGAATTTTCCGTATGCTGGTATCTGTTCAATCACATCAAGTAGAGTAAGGTTAATATGCACTTTAGTTAACATATCATAAATATCTTGAAATTGCTTATCTTATTTATTTTGCTTTAATCAGCCCGAAAAATGGTATAGGAGGTGTATAATGATCAACTGCCTTGTGCAGTCCGGAAGGATGATGATCAGATTTCTTTCCATAGTGTTGATCATTCTTAGATGGCGATGACTCCGACATTTTTCCTCTTAATCTAGATCTATCCGGCCCTTGTTTTTCATCACCTACGACTACACTTACATTAGAAACATCAACTTTATAGTCATTATTAATAAGCTTACCTGATCTTAATTGAATGGCTTTTGCTTATTCATTATTTCATGTATTGATGTTAGGTTGATTAGGAAATTTACCAAGCTCTCTTTGACTCAAAGCTTGAGCAATTTGACCTACCTAAGCTTAAAGCTTTTGTTGACTAATTGCTAACTGTCTTACCAAATCCTCCAATGAAGTCGATGGCTTTGGTGTCGGTGGAGGTTGATGTTGTTGATTGCTCCACGAGAAGTTGGGGTGATTCCTCCATCCAAAATTATATGTGTTTGAATATGGATCATGTCTAGGATGTCGGTTATAGGAATTTACCATATTTGCTTGTTCTTATACAAATTCAGAAAAATCTACTCCCTGTGGACAATGTACAGTAGAATGACCAGATAAATCACAAATGCCACATACCTCTTGTGTTGAGAGTTTTCCGTTCATAGCCAGCAAAACATCTAATTGTTATTAATAGCATTCACCTGCGCCTTAGAAGCATAATCGTTATTACCATTCACCTCATAAATTCCAGCTCGTCTTTCTCGTGTATCTATATGTTGCGTCTCAAGAGCTAGATTTTCGAATAGCATTTGACATTTAGCTAGTGTCTTATTCCGAATAGATCCACCTACATAATTACTCACTACAGCCTTACTAGAAACGGTTAGTGCTTTATAAAATATACGCATCAAAACTAAAATAGGCAAACCATGATGAGGACATTGAATTAACAAATTATTAAATCGTTCCCACGCTTCAGAAAATGACTCATCAGATTGTTGAGTAAATTGCATGATTTTATCTCTTAATGCTTCAGTTTCCTGAGTTGAAAAGAATTTCTCTAAAAATCTGTTTTGAATTTCAGTCCAAGTAGTAAGTAAAGTAGATTTAAGTGATTGTAACCATACCTTTCTTCTATCTTTTAAAGTATAGGGAAAGACTTTCATTTGAAGGTGTTCCTCACTAACCCCATCTGTCAAAGGCATATTAGAAATAATATTGAAAATTTCTCGAATATGAGTTAAAGGATCCTCATTGTTCAAACCATAAAAAAAGGCATCATATTAAAATGAATAGTTTTCCAACTCATAGTTTCTAATAGCATTAAGGAGAACTATACTAGATGGAGATACAGGAATTGTGGGAATGTCAAGATCTCCCATTGTTTCATTGGGTGCAACAACCATCTCTTCAGTTCTAATATTCGAATGATTTCTACGCTCACTCACGTCTAATTCTTTTAACCTCTCTTTAAAGCTCAGGATCAAATTCAATTGAAGATTGACTATGAGAGCGAGTGATGATGCAATAATGTAACAATAATGAAAAACAAACTAATATATTTTAAGCTAAATGCAAAATATCAATGAATCTAAATGAAGTTAGATTGAGTCAAAGTCAAACAAAACAATCCCCGGCAGCGACGCCAGAAATTTGATGTAGATAAAACCAATTAGCAGATAACGAGTTTGTTCCACAGAGATTGTTATTAACTCTAATGCAAGTTTTTAACTAACAAGAATTGTGTTTGTGAAAGCTAATCAAAAGTGTACGAGAGCTAAAAACGAAAAGTAACACACGTATCGAGAAAATAGGTATGCAAACAACTGAAGTTTTAGAATCCACCACTAATATCTCCAATTTAATCTTTAAATAAATATGATAATAAATTATGATGATTGTGAAGACTTTGTACCTAACACTTTGGTCCAATTCTTAGATTCGATTTCTAATTATGACTTTAACTTTGGTGCAGTGTAAAATCACCTATCGCTAGTGATATTCTAACTCTTTGTTTAGAAATTACTAACGATACATTAGGTTCTGCGATATCATAAATCATGTAGTTACATTCACTTTGGTCCAGTAAATATTAATTACAGTTATTAATCCTGTAGTTCGTAAATTATGCTCCGATTGGTCTTCGCAAACATAATTAATATAATATTTTAGATATCAAACTCAATGCTAATCATGCATGCAAATTTGACATTCAAACATCCTTTCAAACAAGAATTAACAACTCATATAAAATTAACAATCCATACATCACATAATATTCAAAAAATAAATTAAATTTATTAGGGTTTCATCCTAACTCCAATTTAGAGAATTTAGCCATTCATATTGATACACACAATAAATGTTGTATGAAAATAAAACATGAGAAAAAAAAAAGAAAGCAAATCTGAAGAATTTTTCGTCTCTAATCTGATCTTTCTTCTGTCTCCCGTTCGGCTCTTTCTGGGTTTCCCGTTGGTTCTCTGTTGGCTCCCCATTGGCTCTCTCTAAGTTTCCCATTGGCTCTTCGTTGGTTCCCCGTTGGCTCTCTGTTCCCCCTTTCTATAGTTAAACTTACTCCCACAAAATTAAAAAAAAATATGTTTAGAATCTTTGGATTAGATTTGATATTAGATTTGATGCTAAATCTTTGGATTATATTTGATTAGTCAAATGCATCAATGAGGACCACCGATTGATATTTCCTCCCATGATTAGCTCTTTTCTTTCCTTAATAAGATGAGAAAATCATTATGTTAGGAAATACATGGGATTTAAATGGGATAGCTTCTTTTTGATATATAACACTTCCTTGCATTCCTTCAACAATTGGTTTCTTTATTCACCTATGCTTCAAAAAATAAAATAAAATAAAATAATTTATATTATGAATAGAATTTTAATAAAAATCTAATATTTACTATAACAATAAAGAAATAATAAATATGTATCATTACACATTATCACACGTAGCTCCAGGAGGATTGCATCATGCTCCCTAGGTTGACTTCGCAGCTCATCTGATCGAAAGGATTCGTAGGGAAAGACACAAGCGGCAGAGGTCGCCTGCCATATAGTGCTTCAAAGGGAGTAACTTTAGTTGCCGAATTTGTACTCGTATTGTACAAATACTTCGCCCAATGTAGCCTAGGACACCCTGGAGGTATGTTTTCCGGCATCTATTTACCATTCCGGTTGGCATTCCATTTGAGGGTGGTAAGCGGTGCTCATGCATAGTGAGGTACCTTGAAGCCGATATAACTCCTTCCAAATGGAGCTAAAGAATATGGTATCTCAGTCAGAAACAATTGTCTCTGAACAGCCATGTGGGGGTACTACTTCCTTGACAAAAAAAGTTGGCCATGTCCATTGCAGTGAAGGGGTCCTTAAGGGTGACAAAGTTCGCATATTTGGAAAGCAGAGCTACTAGCAGCAAGGATCACATTCTTGCAACCTGATAATGATAACCCTTCTACAAAATCCATAAATATGTCTGGCTAAACCTTTTCAAGTACAGGTTAGGGCTGTAAGAGCCTAACAGGCTTTAGGCATTCGAATTTCACCTTAGCACAAGCTGCACAGACATTGACATAGCTGCAGACATTCTTAGACATACTTGGCTAATGGAATTGCTATGCTAGTTGGTTGTAAGTGCAAAATTGTCCCCTGAGACTTCCCTATGTTGAGTTATGCGCTTCATATAATAGCTGCACCAGTAGGGATGGGTCTTATGGTCCCATAACTTCTCATTGCATGATAAGAACATGTTTGTTACCTTGATGTCAGTTCTTATTCCTTGTTTGGTTGAGTTAAGCTCAGCTCTAATGGATCCTTATGTTGTGCTCGTCGAATGTCCTCCAAAATGAATGTCGCAAGGTTGTTAACACAAACAGTGATGCTTCTGGATGCCTACACAGTGCATCTGCGACCATAACAGTGCTCGGTAGACAATTTGGGAGTCATTGCCGAGAGGCTTAATAAGCCACTGTATTGATATTTTAAGCTCAAGTGGTCAGTCTTGATAGTAAAGTGTTGTCCTAATAGATAAGGCCTCTAACATTGCACCATAAGGAGAAGTATCATAGTTCTTTCTCATAGGTGGACTTGGGGCGTGTTTACCTATAGGTAAATTGATTAAACTTGAGTTTTTAGGAAATCAATTTAAAAAATTAAATTAAAAATAAAAAATATTTAATAAAAACAAGTTTTATATTAACTTTACATTAATAGTAAGTTTTACAATTGAATTTCAAAAAAAATTTTTTTGATAGAAAAAATTTATTTTAAATTTAGTGTTTACTTTATATTAAAAATGAGTTTAAAAAAAGTAAAATTTGGGGGTGATAGTAAACATGCCCTTGGTCATTGTTGCCGATGAATGTGCCTTGCGGAAATGGCTCTGCTGGATGCATCCATTTCCACATTGAGCGGCGACTGAAAATCAGGTGAGGTGAGGGCTCGGGTGATTACATTGCCTTATTGAGTTCTTCAAAGGCTTTAGTATCTTCTTCAATCTAGCTAAATGAATCTGTTTTGAGCAGTGAAGTCATCGTGCAGTAATTAGCCCATATCCTTTAAAAAATATGTGATAATAGTCGGTTAACCCCAAGAACCCTCTCAGGTCAGTGGGCGAGGATAGAACAGGCCAGTCTTGCATAGCTCGGACTTTCACTAGGTCTGTTGCTAGGCTATTTGTAGAGACAATATGCCCAAGGTATTATAATTGCTTGCACTTGAACTTGTACAAGATGCTCAAAATGCTCCTCCCATGTTTTTCTGAACACAAGTATATCCTCAAAGAAAAATAGCAAATTTGAAGCAAGGGATGAAAAATCTCATTCATTAGTGTCTGCAAGGTTGCGAGTGCATTTGTCAAACCGAAAGGCATCATTAAGAATTCGTATGTGTTCTAAAGGTTATCTTGTGTACATCTTCCTTCCGTACACTATTTTGAGGATATCTGAACTTCAAGTTGAGCTTTGAGAAGAACTTAGCTCCATGCAACTCATTTAGTAACTCATCTATCACTGCCTTCAGAAATTTTCATCGTACTTGTTCAAGGGCTCTATAGTCTATGCAAAATCTCCATGAGCTATCCTCCTTCTTAACGAATAGCATGGGTGAAGAGAAGTCTTAGCTTGGCCTTTTTACTCCTTAAGATAGCATCTCCTTTATTGCTCTCTTGATCTCCTCCTTTTGCAAATAGGGATAACGGTAGGATCTGCTGTTCTGCAGGTGCTGATCCGGGCAGCAGAGGTATTCCATAATTATGGGAACATTTGGACTGCAGCCTACTGATGCTTCTCAACACGATTTCATACCCGTGTAGAATGAAACGCATCTCTAACTTTATGTAGTTGCTCCAAATATCCCCAAAGCTCACAAGCCATTGTATGCTAGGAACTATATCCATGCCCCTAAAAGAAAATGGGTAAGCATCAATAGTCAATTCTACTTCTTGATGGTTTACTTCAATAGATGGGGACGCTGATCGGCGAGTTCCATCTTCAGTTGGCACACTAGGGTGGCAGTAATTCTCAAGTGCTTGGCAAGGAAATCCGATATGAAGTTGTGTGTACTTCCCAAGTCTGTGAGTTTGTAAACTTCTTGTCTCTCAATTCTTCCTACTATTCAGAGAGTTTGCAGCCTAACAACCCATGGATAGCACTAAGGAACAAAGTGGCTTCTTCTTCTAATAGCTTCTCCTCAATGACATCGCCTTTTTCGTCATCCTGCTCACTGCAAACTGCAATGCAGTAAAGTCGAGTGGTACGTTTATGTCCTTGGCCATACTTTTGATCGCGATAGATACATGGATCCTTAGCTTATTGGTTGTTAATCTCAGTTGCCAATAGGCTTAATCCCTTTGGCCGAGAGTTTTGCCTTGGAAGACTTGCTGTGTGCGAGCAAATCGACGGTTGGACACTGGTTTTGGAATTTGATGTAGAGGATTGGTTCTATCTTGCAGGAGTGTGCAACTTATTACGAGAAGTACTCAATTCAGCAACTCTTGTAAATCATACATCCTAGCCAACAAATAAGCCATTTACAAATCATTTGGCAATGGTGTCATGACATCCATTGCCAACTTTCTGGATAGGCCACCACAAGACCTACCCATCAAACTAGTCTCAAAAGTGGGTGATAGCCGAGTCCTCAACTCTTCAAACTCAGCCATATAGTCGCTCAAAAATCGATCTGATGCAATTGTTGCATTGAGAAACTAGGATTCCCAAAAGCTGAAGGCCCGAATCTTGTCAAGATAACCTCCTTCAAATCCTCCCAAGTATGTTGTGGCCCATTCCTTTCAACACTTTGGAACCATATACTAACTTTGCTCTGCAAGTACATGGTGGCAATTCCTACCTTCTCCTAGTAAGGTGTCTAATAAAATCTAAAATACCTCTCCGCAGCAAAAGTCCATTTTTTCGGTTCGAAACCATCAAATAGGGGAACTTATGTGTCTCTTTGTGGACATGATGGAATTTCTCAAGGTAGTAATGTGTGTTTTGGCTCTGCTGGCTGTTTATGAGGTAGGGTTAGCTCGGATTAGTGTAGTACTTTGTGTTTGGAAGTTGTACAGGCCATGATTTCGAGCTCCCTGGCTTATGCGCAGTAAGGTGTTGTTTTGTAAGTGCAGGTGGGGTTTTTGGCCGGTGTTGATCCTGGTTGTTGCAAGTGTGAGTTTGAGGCGTTATGTAAGGATCGGTTTAGTGTGGCAAAGTTTGGTGCATAGAGTTAGGTTCATTGGTGATAGGGTTACTATCATTGAGGTGGTGTCTACCAATATGTGGTGTCTCAGGTGAGTTGATAGGATTCTCCACTACACATTTACCTTATACTAACTGAACAATATTGTGGTAAGAGGAGGAATTTAGTTGGTAAAGAACAATACTGACTAAACAAAACTCGATCGGCATTCGGTCGACAATTACTCTTTGGTAACGCATTTACCGACTAACAAAACATTTAGTCGATAAATTACTGTGTGATGCCATTGATTCATTTAGTGGGTAATTTAAACAAACAATCGATTAAAATTTCAATGGATAAATTAAATTACCTACTGAAATTTCAGTAGGTAGAAACAGATTGCCGATTGAATTTTCAATGGATAAAATCAAATTATCGACTTAAATTTTAGTCGTTAAATATAAATTACCGACTGAAACTTTCGGTGGTTAAATTGAAGTTATCGGTTAAAAGTTTAAGTAGGTAAATTCAAATGTTTGACTAAAACTTGCTATATTTAACGTTATGCATTAATATTTCAAAAACATTCATTGAAATGATAAATAATATTCAGTATATATTTATCAAAATTACTCAGCATTCAATAGTATATACATTCATCAACGTCAATATTCATCAACATCAAATTTTCATTCACCAGTTTCGCCTCCAAAGCTAAAATACCTCTTGCTGCTGCTCAACAATGTTAGACTTTAGCTAAGATATTCTGAAGCTAACTTAGCGGACTTCTCTTGCCATCACAGCAAACTTAGCTCCTTTAACATGTATATAAGTTTTAGCTTCATTCTTCACATTCTACGTTTAAAGAACTTAATGAAGTTCACAAGGTTTTCAACAAGCTCGGACTCAAATGAGTTGACATTCTGGTGGACATCATGATATCCATATCGCACATGCAACTGTAAGTATAATGCTCCTTTGGGCCCACATAACTCACGACTAAGGAAGTCAGGCATATAGTTACTAGCGTCACACTAACTATTGGCAATCTTGCATGGTTCACAAATCATAACCTTCAGAAAACCACAAAAAAAGAAGCAAAACTCATAGAAGTTTGTTAGATGATAAACCAAACAAATTGATCTCTGGAATATATATCTGACCATGTATTTTAGTAGATGTATGGACAACCTTAACTCTTGGAAAGCAACTGAGGACTGTCTCTGGTTTATGATGGAGAATGTTCCCCTCATGATTGCTTGGGCTCCCACTACAGAGGCTGGTATAGCTATTATTAGCACATGCCACCTTACACTCTCTGCAGAAGCAATGGTTTTCATCAATATTTAATTGTGAAATGTGGTGCAAGCAGTCGAAGTAAAGACCACATTGACACAACACATGCAACGTGCATAGTTTAAGATATATTCATGCCATAAAGTGCTAATACTATTTCCTTGAGAAAGTCATGCTTAAAGGACGGTCGCAGGCATCTAGAACTGAGACATAGAAGCTAATTTGGTAGACCGTATAAATTTTTTGATGTTTCGATGAGTGTGCAGCTTGTCCCATATAATTCATAATTACAGGGTACACCAGTGATGTAAAAACTATCTGTAGTCAGCACGACCTTTAACAAGTTAATGCCGAGTAATACACCTTAGAGAAAAATATCAGTTAGCAATCAACAGGAAAGCACGCACGAATAGTAATGTATGAGAAATTGCCCAAATTAGCAAACATTGCTTGTGAGCCTACAAAGACATAAAATTAAAACACATGAAAACAACCTGTTGAAGTAAGCCGCAGAACAAGTTGATTCACAAGACTTCCTGTCTCAAAATTATTTAGCTGAACTCACCAGTAACGCAAGAGTCTATCTGTCATCAGCAAAGCACCAAATAAACATAAATTGTTTAAGTCATACTTAAACCAAACAGGCTGTCTGTCATCAGCAAAGCACCATACAGAGACATACTTTTGCTGGAAATGAGTGACCTTTTATTAATTAAATCGTCTAGCATTTTGGATAGACCGCATTGATGTCACTTCTTTCGCAATCGTAGCTTTTCTCTGCGCAGATTTCTTGTTTCTACTTCCATTGCTTTACCAAGAGTATCAACCTTACTTGAGAACATCAACCAGTAGTCAAGCTGGTGAACGAAGGTCAAGGAAAATACGAAACGGATGGCATTTAACGAGAATCCACTAGAAGACATCCAGTTACATCAATGGAACTATCCTAGTCTCTCAAAGTTTGTTCCTTATCACGTCAATCCTTTGTTAAAACAAATACTTCCTTTTGTAAGATGTTGTAAAAGACTGCTGATACAAATAAGTCCTGGTCGCCTGCAGGATTGCCACTGCACTCTGAGGTTTTTCTTACATAGCAGAGCTCCTACGCTTTGTATGGCGTTGGTGCGACGCTAACTGTAATCTAAGGTTTGGCCGAAATTGTTTATTCTCCAGCGACTGTCGCCGTGAGCAAACCCAACGGTTGCTTTCGTTGCTACTGCTACTGCTACTACTTATGTCTTACTACTGAATTTGTCGGTGGTCGGAACTTTAATGGCCGTAGTCCGGCGAACAACCGGCCAGAACTATTAAGTGAGATGCTACGTGCAATATTGTCGTTAAGACTTATTATTGAAGTAATTATTAGTCTTTTTCTATGCGGTAGGTATTTTCCTCAATCGGAGGCATTAAAAGTCAGACGTCAATACTAGAGCTAGTTAGGAGCCTATCCGATTCGTCATCTAGCTCGGTAAGCTTTTATCCAAACTAGCATTACTTTTTTTAGCAATAATATGAAATCGTAATTTTGAAAGAAATTGAATTTATGTGTAGGTATTAGTTTATGCAAAGCTATAGCACCGTAGGTGCTTAGTGTTCGTTAATATTAATTTGATGAACCTTAGTATTTTATTTGTGCATTTTTATTAGGATTGAAAAGAGGAAGATAGTGAACTAAGGAAATTGTGGCGGCTTAAGCAATAACGAAGTGCTTAAGGTGAGGGTTACCGTGCCATATTTTTCTTCCTAGATTAACGCTAGGCCTTCGGCATAGGTAACATTGCTTTGATCCTCGGGCATACCTTGCTATTTTCATGCATTTTATGATTATACCCTTCATAATGCATAATTATATGTGATATATGTTTTCTTGATATGATAAGTATTTATGATAGTATAAATAGTAACTTGGATTTACAATATGTGGATAAATGTATCAAATGAGCATTAATGGGAATTTGAAAGATGAGTTATATATATATGGTTTATGAACGATTGGATAAGTGTTATTATGCCTTACTTAAAGAGTTAAATGATTTATGACGATGACTTTATGGATTTTCTAAATGATTTGATAACGATTTCGTATGATGTTATTATGCTTTCATTTAATAAGCCATATATTATGTTTGACAATTAATTTGAGTTTTATCTAAAATGATATTTATTGAAGTATTTGTGGATTTTGAAATGTTTGAAGATTCGCGCTGCATTGAGGCAGACGATAGTCAGGGGCTGAGTTCAGGATTCTCGTCTCTCTCCTCTCTCTTTCGTCTGTAGATTAGGTGGGGCCATGAGCGTGGGGGTGATAATACCACGGCACCCGGGTTAAATATATGGATATATGGACGAGCTGGAGACGCGGTCTCGCTCGATCCTTGGTATCTATTCTGACTCCCTAACTGTTATAGTTATTGTGGATTGATGTTTGGCAATAAATGTTTAATTGTTATAAGTTCTTAATTTACTTATTTGTTTGGCTTTTAATATGACCTTCACTACCATTCATTAGGTATTTTTATAATTTATTTATCTATATATTTATTTGTTATTTAATATGTTGTATTCTAACTATTTATAGTTAATTCAATTCTATTCAATATTTCATTTATTAAATTGGAATATCTATGCTTATACTTTTAAGGACAATATAAAATGTTTATATAGTGGAAAACATATTTTCTTGATTTTATTGTATGATTAGTTGTTTGAAGTATATGGATTGTATATAGCTGAACCCTTTGTACTAAGGACTGAATTGGTATGGGACGATTCAGGACTTAGTAAAAATGATTTTGATCCAATCCTTGCATTTTTGTACATGTAGAAAGTTAGTATACAAATATTAGGATAATGCATTAGAAAACTTAAATGGTGCATTTGTTATTTTTAACCTCACTGAGACTGGGCTCATTTCTTTCATTTCTTTGGCCTCCCCCAGATAGCTCAGAGGTAGTAAAGCGAGAATCTGAATTAGCATCATCAACGAAGCCTACGCATTGAAGGTATTTCAAAATTCTTCATTACTTTATTTTGCATATAGGAGACTCTGTGATTTCAAGAGGCCTGTACTACTCTGTTATGTATTTATGTATTGTTGTTTAGTTTTGGGTATGTATGGTCTTGTAATAGAGTGAGTTGGCTACCGGTAGTCAGTAGTTGTTTTGTGTTTTATTTGATGGTAGTATAAATTATTTGGTATGAATGTTTCCAAGCTACTACATATTAGAGTTGTGTTTACTCCATTGTTTTTAGGGGAGGTGCTGTCAAAATTTTATGAAAATTTTGGTACTGGTCATTTCAAATTTGTTGGGACAATTTTGGTGTCATACCCTCAATGGGGGTGTGACACTAACAATAGAGATGGAGGCCCATCGACTCTCCACATTGCAGCAGGTTACTCGAGCAATTTGATTCTCCTGAGCGGATGACCTCCCACCATTGAATGAACCGTTAGCGGAGGCAGTGGCAGCGAAAGGAAGAGAAATTGATGATAGAAGAATGAATAGAAGGAGGAGAAGATAAATTTAGATTCTAGTTGTCCAATTTCAATGAAATCGATGGCAGCGAAAGTAGGGCTTACACACACTGTCGAGATCGCAGCTTCGATAGCTGGTGCGTTTGTGATGGAGGCAGCGGTGGTTAAGAAAGAGACTAGAGGTAGAAGAGACAAGAGAAATCAAGCTTCGAAGCTGGAGCGGGAGAGGGAGAGACGAGCCAAGTCACGAGTAAAGAAGAAAGAAATTGAACAAAGAAAGATAATGAGCGTGTATTTGTAACCTTATTCACTAGATAGTATTAGTATTTACCTAACAATATATATTTAGTCGCTAAATTTACCGACCGAAGAAGATTTAGTTTGATGATTTGCTAGTGATAAAATTTTGATCGGTGAATCTAGTGACTGAAAATGAGTTTAGTTTGAAAATTTACCAACGAAAAAAGTTTCGATCGATAATTTATTAATAAATATAAGTTTTACTTGATAAATTTATCGACTGTTCGTATTTTAGTCGCTAAAGTATCTAAGTTATCGCCTGATTGTATATTTTTTGGGTAATTAAGAAATTTGACCGACTAGACTATTTTTAGTCGGTATTTAATAGATTTATCGACTATGTTTTCTCGATTGATATTTTTCAGCCGGTAAAGACTATTATTGTAGTAGTTGTTGATTGTTCGAAGTTTGTTGTGATCAGAGCCCTTACCTTGCTGTATTCTGAAGACCACCTCTTTGAGTTGGTAGGTCTTTCAGTTAAGTAATTTAGATGCTCCCAAGACTAGACTGCTCTATATTTTTCTTTGACTATTTGGATGGAGGTGATGTTGCTCTCTGCAGGGACTTTCTAGCAGTGATGGAGGATGGCGGTTCTTGGGTCTTTGGTGACCACGGGCCAGCAGTTCCTTAGTTCTTCATGATCCAGCTTTCTTACCAAGTTGTTGTGCCTTAAGGGCCTCTATGATAGCTATCAAAGACTACAACTATTAACTAGATTAATTTGTAAAAACTTCCATTCCTCATACATTGTCGTGTCTTTTTATTTATACTAGAAGTGTCACTACAAAACTAATATTCCTCAACAATGCAAACTCGTCCATAAAAAGTTTTATTGAGTTAAGAAGTCCCTAATCGACCTAAATTCCTAATTTGCCGAGATTTGAACATCATGGATGGACTACCCTTGCCCATGAGTCACCATTTGAATGGTGACCCAAAACATTGCTTAGCATAAAGGACACCATTCAAATGGTGTCCTGGTGCTAAAGACAGCACCTGGTTCCCAACTTCTAACCTAGTGCTAAACATCCTCAAGATTTTAACCTTGGGGCATGCCTGACAACCGATCATCGACCTCGAACGAGCTCTCTAGTTTTGGGGAGGTTGTTTTACCATTTGCTAGCCACTTTCTTCCTCTTCCTCCTCTGCTCTCTATCTTTGCTGTCCATTAGTTGCTTGCAATTTCTTCCTGAAAAATCCCTCTCTCTACTAAACATATCATCGAATTAGGCTAACTCACGAATTTAATCCACATTAATTTAAACAAAATCAATGAACAATTCAAGTTCTACGACTCGATAATATTAAACAAACATTTTGAAGAGTGATGGAGTCATATCTAGATGACAAACAAGGTAAATAAAAACATGCGGAAAAAGAGAAACAACCAGTGAGGAGAAACCTCTTGTTGTTCTCCCTATTTTAATTATCAAGAGGGATCAAGTGTTGTTCTACTAACATGCAACACCAACATCAATCAATCATCATTCATACTAATTTGTCATATTAAAGTTGGGGGTAGTTTAAAAGCCAAATAGTTAAGTTTATCCAATTAAAATTAGAGCAATCGGCCATACTAATATGATATGTTAAAATTTAGGCTCATTGTCACGGATAAAAATGAAACATATACTCATCCAATAACCTAAGAGGAGTAGTAGGAGGAAGAAGCGTCAGAGTATGTGTATTGGGTATGGGGACTGCTTTGGGGCAAGTAAAGGTGGGTGACTCTGAAACTAATTACCGTGAGTTGCAACTAAGTGTATATTTTAGGAGTTTAGGTTCAATAGGAAACTATTGAAACCAAAACCTATGTTTTGTTATTATGGTAGAGTTCTAATTTTAGAGAATAATGTTACTATTTGAGACTCTACCAGTAGTACGAAGACTTTATTCTATAAATAAGGGTGTTTACCACCTCAATAGATATGAACAAGATTTTATCCTTCTTTTTAGTTTTAACATTATTTTTCAGCAATAACTTATCGTGTTTACTTTTATAAGTTGTTTTTGTGGCTAAGTCATCTTGAACGGTAGCAAGTGATAACAGAGCCTTCGATACCATTTAACTAACATCATCCACCACCCAGAGTCGCCATCATCACTGACTTCCCCATATTATCTGCGTTACACCGCCTTCTTACAAACAACCCCAACCTAGCACAAAACATACCCAAACCTACATCCAAGTGTCGTTGAATCGCATGAGCAACATAATGCGTATAGAGCTGTCATGAATCAACTTGCTTGCAATACTACTTAATAGTGTTGCTAGAGCCAAACACCAAACAAACTAGATTGTGAAAGAACCATGAACTTCTAACCAAGTGCCAATCTAAATTTCCAATCAAGCCTCACTATCAACTTTCCAAAGGCCACCACTGCAAACATGCTTCAACCAACCATCATCCTTTGATTTCTAACTACACTCGATATCCACTATGCAACCTACCCAACAATATTGCCTCAGCCAAGTAAGTCTACCTTGACAGCACCCTTACCTAGCCTCATTAGCCTATCCATTGTCCATGCTGGTTTACATCATTATTCGTTGTCTATGCTGGTTTCATTGACCGTGTTTGCCTCCCAACCTTCCCACAAGAACAAACTCAACATATATCCTACCGACCAACCCAATTACCAAGCAGGAGTCGGAAACAAAAACCACACTACGATCTCCACAGGCTGGTGTTCTGCAACATCGCATACATTGGAACACAGAATCAACTGGCAAGATCTTCACTGGTTTCCAAACTTCTAGTGGAAAAAACTCATTAATGGTTCTACTTGGCGAACAAATACTTCAAATTCTATCCAACTGTTGATAAGCTCATTGTAGTCGTCATGTACTACCAAGGAGATGTTAGTAGGTGGTAGAAATTATGAGAATGATCGGCCGCATCACTCATAGGATGAGTTAACGTCGACACTACTCCATCAATTTGGACCTACTACGTTCGGGTATGCCAGTTTTTTCCTACAACAATTGAAGCAAATCGACACAATGACTGAAACCAAGCCGTATTCGAGGATTAACTGTATAGGATGGAATACATATCGGAGAAGGACTTGATTGGTTGCTTCTATGGAGGCTTATCTAAGTATATTGCAATGGACATCATGGCTATGCAACTCATTGAGCTACAACAAGCATACTTGATAGCAAGGATGTTTGAACAGAAATTGTCCATAGAATGGATTTCTAGCTATTATGCGCGCTACCTTACTACTCCAGCCAGGTCTTCCCATGTTAGACAAGGACAACAGCAAATTCACTTCTAGCTAGCTTAGAAGCCACCAGCTAAGTCATATGCCAAGCATATCCATCATGGAAATCGATTTTATCTGTGCCCAAAATCATTATAGGAGAGTAAAAGGGCCACACTTCTACTATGATGCGATACCACAAAGGACACAACTATACTACTGAGCTGTACCTCATAGTTGGGTTCCACGGAGAAGACAGTGAGGAAGACCGTTTTAGTGACGATCTCGAGTGTGCGGTACTAGAGATGCTATATTGTCATTGAGCACCATATATGGCCTCGTTGGACACTAAGCAACACAAGTTGTCAGTAGAATAAATAAATAAATAAGAGGTGTTCATCCTAATTGATTTTGGGAGTACCCACAACTTCATTATCGACAAACTAGCAAAATATTTGCATTTACACTCAAACAACTATTAGGCCTTTGAAAGTTCAGTTGGTTGGCGGGAGATAGTAATCAATTGAAGTCTTGTGTCAAGCCATTCCCTGTAGATATAAGCGGTGAAGATGATTGTTGATCTATATCCTTTACCATTGGGATGGATAGACTTAGTACTTGGCGTTCGATATTTGGAAAGTTTTGGAGAGGTGGTTACTTGTAATTGGCATCTCTCAGATATGTACTTCTTTTTGCAATGGTAGGATTTCATATTATGAGTGATACATAAAGATAGAGTATCAAAATTAACTAGCATTTAAGGCTAATGGCAGTCACAAAAAGCAACGCAGCTCTGCAGACAGTTTAGCAGAAACATCTAGAAAATTGTAATTTTTGATCAAACTATATATAGTGGTGTTCAATCCTATCTTACAGTTGTTGTCTCCTGAGATGAGATATGATCAGAAATCCCATTCTACCTGGAGCATAGCTAGTTATCGTAATACAAAAGATCTGAGAAGATTGTTATTGAGATGTTAAGCCAGAAGATAATCTGACCAAATTGTTAGACATTTTCTGCCCAATACTATGTTCGTGGCGGTCATATAATACCCTGGCATATGGGCTTAGTATACTGCTGGGCCAAGTCCAACGAAACTTCTCTTCCACTTTGTGCTATCTTCTAGAGCCTTCTTTTACTTTCTTTTTACCCTCCATATTCTATTCCCGATATGAGCTTTCCTTGCCGTGCCGTGCGCCTCTATCTAATCTTCGCCATCGGCCACCTCGGCTTTCATTCTGCAGCCTCTTCCTCATCTTCCCATTCACTGCTACTTATGTTGCAATCGCTGGGTGGAACAACTTCTCATATTGCAGCTCCGACCGAAACCCTAGATTTCATTAGAACTTCTCACTGAAAAATTGACCCCACAGTGCCGCTAGCATCCTTCTCCCGCCTTCCTAAGGCTGCCTTCATAGTATTGCATTTGGATTCTGGCTCGGGAGATGTCGACGAGAGATTTACCGAGCCGCTGCGAGACGGTCCAATTTCGGCTGCTCGCGCCTCTTTTTGGCATTGCCGTCTTTCTTATCGGACTCTACTGCTAGTGTTGCTTTTTTGGCAGCATGAAACACCCTCTGCCGGAACCCTAGAGCTCGCCAGAATATGGCGAGCCAGCGGAACCATAGTCTATGTGACTTTTGATGCTCATCTATGTCCTTTGAGCTTGTTACTAAGCTGCTAAGTGGTCCTTTTTACCTTAGGCGCTGTTCGTATCAATAATTGGTAAATTTTGTCGTCGTGTTACAACACCGATCATGACGCTGTTTGTCTCCCTTTATTCGTTAAGCTTTCCCAACTGCTCTTCTATCACTAGTTTAGATTTATCTTAATTTTGAAAATTAAATGATTGATGATCAAATCTTGGTTTCTGATGGCCTTAGCGTTGCGCGAATGTATTGTTCATTGAATAATGATCATCATCAAGTGAATGTTGGTGGCAGCATTGCTAGATTTCATTTTGAACTATGTGTGAGAATGAGAATCATTTAGTGTTAGGTTAATAAAGGTAATGGTACTATTAAAAGTCAGTTGTGGCCCATGCAAATGTAAGATAACCGTATAGGTATATGTATCAGGATCGAGAGCGCTAGGCATGTGGTTCGCTTTTGAGTTGACTTTTGGCTCCGAGAAGAAGCATGGACTCAAGGTGTGGGTACCGTACCTTTTTTTTTCTTAGATTAATTACCATTTGGTTTCTGGCACCGATAATATTTGCTTTGACCCTCCTTCATATCTTGTCACTTTTGTTGCGTTTATAATTTGGTTCCCTCATGATCCATAATGCAAGTGTGATGCATGTTTATTGCTGAACTTGATAGCATGTTTAATATTTTCAATTATTAGATGTTATGGTTAGTGGTATTCTTGTTACTTTGAGCATGATTCTAGCATGCTTGAAAACGATTTCACTCGATATTATTATTATGTTTTTGTCGTGGATGGCATATGATTTAAAAACGAAGAATTTACGAGTTTGAGCAAGCTTTACAAGTATATAGATATATTTTATATGTATATGTATACGAGTGCGTAAATGAAAAGTATTGTCATTATGTTTTGATACTCGTAATGCATTGAGGCAGGGAGTACTGCAGTGGGTGGGGGTGGGCACCTAACTATGGCCATAGTATTAGGTAGATTCATGTGCGTGGTGGCGGTATTACGGCCCAGCTGAACCGATCATTCGAGATGATGGTAACCTCTGTGGGGCACACAGGGAGTTTACACATTGTGTGCTGGCAGAGGTATTGAATGTGGGAGTAGATTTAGCTTTACGCTATGCTGACTCCTTGACTAATGAATTTTATTTTGATTTATGATTTGTTAAACTATTATATTTAGTAAAGTACTTTGTTTACAAGTATATTGCCTATTTGATAACCATTTTATTCAAGTAATTCTTAACTAAATATTTCACTCATTCATTTTATCACTATCTTTTAACCTACGAATTTATATGTTTTTATATAACTATTTGCTTGATTTATTTACTGAGTTATTTACGTAATTAATTATTATAATTTAGTTTTTGTATAACTATTTGCTAGTACTTGATTTGTTTACTGAGTTATTTACGTAACTAATTATTGTAATTTAGTTTTGTTTCCATAGTTTTTCTTTAAGTTTTTTAAAGTATATGTTTTCTTTAAAAGTGCTTAGTAAAGTTTGTATAATTGCGAAATCACATTTCATCTTATTTATGACATAATCATTCATCTTTGCGTATTGCATATACATGTTGAGGATATTTAAAATGCTTATCGTAAATGAGAAAGGATATTAACGTGGTTATATTGTATGATATTTGATTGATACATATAGCATTACGTATAACCTTCCTAGTAAGAAATGAGTCGGTATCAGATGATTTAGGACTGGTAGGATTGATCCGATTCAATTCTTGCATTTTTGTACATGTAGAAAAAAAGGGACCGAAATATTAGGTAATGCATTAGAAATGTTAAATGTTGCATTCTACTATCTCCTCACTGAGATTGAGCTCATTTGTTTGTTTTCTTTGGTCTTCCCCTGATTCGTTAGAAGCCGGTAGAAGAGGATTTGCAATAGTCTCACCGCTCGTATGCTCGCATAAGGGTACATATCTTTTCTCAAAGAAGTTATTATGCTTAGAAAGATCTGTAATTTTATTGGACATATCTTTTTGTAACCCAAATAATTGCAAGAGCTACTGTTAAGTAGTAGCTAAGGCGTGTGGTTATCAATTTGTTTATAACTACATGTTGGTGTCACTGTGTTAGTGGTTTTATTATGACAAATGTGTTGTTTACCCTTGGGTTTATAGGAGAGGTTTTGTAGAAAATTTTGAGAAATTCGGCACGTGTGGATTCAAAAGTGGTGCTTCACTAAGACTTATTAGGTTGGGCTGAGTTCGGATATCACTTAGGCTGGTTTGGAGTAGGGCTAGTCATGACTTTGTGTTGGAGCTTGACAAATTTGTATTAGAGCTGGTCAGGTCTATAGATGTTTTAGAGCCATAGAATAATTGCATTTGCGTTCTACATTTGTAATTTCATTGTAGTGTTTAGTTTAGGTTTCGTATGTTGCGTTAGTGTAATAGCCCAACTTACTACAAGGGTACTTTTGACACTTTATTCTAAACTTTTACCTAATCCCCCTCTTTCTTCTACTTTTTATTTTTCTTCCTCTTATTTCTCCTCTCTCCTCCCGACAGCACCATCCGCTCTTCCTCCTCCGGCCGACGACGCTCCTTCGAACGCCGATTTTCTTCATTCTTCCTCCGGCGTTCATCTCTTCATCCTTTTTCTTGGTCTTACCCCAATTCCACGGATTGAGTTTTTAATCACTGCCAAGAGAAACCCTAAATCGGTCGGAGCTTCGCCGCCGGCAAATCAACGGCGCAGAGCTATGAAAAATTATCTCCTCATCTTGTTGAAGGTTTTCAGTATATTAATTCGGTCAAATTTCTGCTCTGGCGCTAAGACGAGCTACTTCGTTGTGCCGACGCTATTTTGGATGGTTCCGGTCGCCGGAGCTTGCTTCTGGCTCTACCGTTGCCTTTGTTGAGTTTTGTTGTTGGTGCTGCTTCTTTTTACTATTGAAATACCCTCTCTGGCCGAAACCCTAGCTATCACTGAAATCCGTCAAGCCGGTGGGCCCTACTGCCGAGGTAAGCCATATACTTTTTGTGCCTATTTAAACTTTTGAAATTGTTATTAGACTAGTTTTGTCCCATTTTGTCCTAAGGTATTATGGAATCGTGTATTGATAAATTCTGCCGCTAGGACGTGAAATCAGTTTGGACTTTGATCGTATCGTTTTATCGGTAAACTCTTGAACTCGCTAATTAGCATTAATCGTGTAATGATTATAAATCAGATGAATAGTTGAATGGATAACATCGTAGAATGAGTAGCGTCGTGGCTATTTGATTTCGGATTTGAATCGGTTATGTCCTAAGTTACGAACGTGAAGTTTAGACTTTATTTAGCATATTTGAGTACAAATGTACCTTTGTGTGCATCAGGATTGCACAATTGACTTGAAGCTGAGTGGTGTGGCTTGGTGATAGCTTACGAATTTAGATGAATTGTGTAGACATCAGGTGAGGGTTACCGTGCCACCTTCGTTTCTAGATTATTGATAGGTATTTCGGCATAGTAATATCTACTTTGGAATTTTCGGCATACCATGCCAATATCTATGCATTTCAATTAATTTTCTGATGCTATAGTTTACCTGTATGGTGCATGCTTGTTTGCCTTATATTTAAGCATATGTTAAAGCATGCTAGTAAATAAATAAGTTGTCATATTATTTCAGATTCTACTTATACATGTTCACGGGCTAGATGATAGAAAATTTAATAACATGATTGATAACGTATAAGGAGACTAGAGTGCCTAATAATGTATTCCGACACAAGAATAATGATAGTTATAAAAGCATGTCTTTCATAAGATTTAATACTAAAATTCTTGACACAGTACATATGTATAAAAATCTTGACACAATACGTTTGCTATTAGTAAATGGTTTAGCATATCTATCTAGTATACTCAAGTCGACAAACTTGCAAATATATATTGGCAACATAATGCATGGTAACTTAGATATGTGTGAATGCTATTCATCTATTGCTCGCATATGGTTCTCAAACATATATTATCCAACATTGTAGACGTACATGTATATGGACTTACGGTTGAGAATGAACCTAATGAAGGCTTTATGCCTGATTGATAATGATGCATATGTATATGACCTATGACTAATGCCTGTAGAGGCTTGAGTTCGATTGATCTTATGCATGGACACTCGCGCTGCACGAGGGCAGGCGAGTTAGAAGCTGAAATCAGAATCCCTGTGGGTGTGAGGTGGGCATCCACTTATGGCCATAGTATTGCTAGGCCTATGCGCGTGGGGGCGATGTCACGGTTCATCCGGTTCGATCGTTCAGAATGGTTGTACTTCGACAATGCAGTAGTATAATTGGTAGGTTGAGTTAGAAAGTGGGTCTCACTTTTTATTTTATGATTATTATTTTGATTTTCTTATCAGTATCACGTCATGCAGATAGATACATGCGCACGCATGATGATATATACAGATGGTATAGGCATGCATTTACCTTTTACTCCAATTTGATTTTCTGACAAATGATATATTATAAATATAGGTACTTATGCATGCATAACCATAAATCTCAGTAATATAGATATACTGGATATATTGCATGTATTATATATGCCTGTTTTTGGATAACTTGTTATACGAGATAGATAAAGACAAATGCAAGAGGCTTTAATTGAGGCATACAATGTGTATAGTTTACCCTATCACTCGCATGCATGTGTGTATGTTTGATAGCATCATAATACGAATTAGAGACATGGCCTCGCTCTATCGGTGGTGAATGATGCACATTGCATTTAGTATGTTCGAATGAATGTGCTATAAGTATATTATTCGTATATATATATATATATATATAAAACGTTCTTGTTTATTGTTTAGTTGGCTCTGTAACACTCGAGAGTCTGTACTATTCTTATTATTATTTGCAAATTATCAGCTTGGCATTCGATTGTTGATTTATGTATTTTCTTATTTTATTGAGATGTATTACCGTAGGTAGCGGTTGTATAAATTGGTAAGTTTTCTGTGTGTTCTTATTTCTTAGTATTGCTGAAACGAATTTGTGATATTATTGTTATGGTTTAATTGTTAGATTCATCTCCTTGAATTTTCAGGAGAAGTTTTGTCGAATTTTTTCTAAAATTTTGGATTATGATGTTTTGAATCGATTTGGTGTTAGGCTTGCTAGGTTAGGCGGAGCTTGGGTTTCACTCAGGCTTGGTTTGATCTAGTGCGGTCATGGCCCAGGTTGGGTCGTGACAGTATCTCGCTTAGATTTTCGATATTCGCACTAGCATTATTACCTTCATTAGGTGTATGATTTTATAGAGACGTTGGCAGGCGATAGTGCTATATTTTCATTAGGCTTGCAATCTCGTGAAGTTTTCTAGGTCTACGCTCGCTTGTAGTTGTTGGGAGAAGGATATTACGCTCCGTACATTACTCTATGACCTACTTTTCCCTAAGACAAGAAGTGGAGTTTTCTCGGTGGAGTTAAAGCCCTCTTGGAATACACATTTAGAGGCTACGCGTTTGGTATGCATGCCTAAAATTTAAGCATGATGTTGTGGAACTTCTCTACCAAGGCCAGTTCAGTTGCACCTGCACCAAGTGTCAAGAAGTTAGTGGGAAGAAGTGCACTGCACGGAGGATTTCCTTGCATTTCAAGTCGCAACACTTACTATTATTAGTTTGACGCTTGGTAGGACACATTGTAAATCGTTAGAAAATGGAGGCGTGTTAATTGTTTTGCTTATGTATTAGGGTTTGCTGAGCATGTCTGGAAGTTGCTTTTCCTTGAGTCATTCGGAAGTAAGAAATTTCGGAGAAGTCAGGTGTACGTTGATCAATCATTATAATTTTTGAAAATATCGTAGGGAAGTTTTTCTGGTACAATAGTTATGCGCATATCCTCCTTCCAAAATATTGAGAATTGACATCTAAATCATTGGTAGAGTAAATCGTGCTACTGGGATGCAGTAGCTGTATAACATTGGCTTATGCCCAATGTTGATAATGCTGCTAGTATTATTTTAGACTCTACATTGTGAATGGTAGTTTTTGGTATATATTGTTTTCTGAATGTATGGGTCTTCTTCCGACATTTTTTTCTAAGTATGTATGACAAGTTTCTATTTCAAATGATGCTTAGGTATTTTTTGAATGTTTTCTGCGCTTAGGTTTTCGGTTGTTGTCTTGTTCTTGTTCTTCGGTCGCTTAGCCTTAATGATGTCAATATATTGCTATATAATAAGAATTACACATTTAGGATTAGTAAGAGGTCTTGCTAAAACTAGTGTAATCTTGTATGTTGAGGTGCATTACGCCATTGAGCAATTTCTTTGTTTTGATTTTTAAGCAAGTAACCTTTGATAGTTAGTTGATTCTATATTCCGGTGTGTCATAGTATAGCTTGCTTACTGAAGTAATGGTTGTGTTATTGCTTAGTAATAAGTATCTTGAAAATCTGTAGGTGGGAGTAAATGCATTAGATTTCTTTAGTTTTAATGTTCTTTCGCTAATATCTTAATATCGATGATAATTTCTTTTTGTCCATTATGTTTAGTTCAGAAATATTTTGTATAGAATTAATAACTTGTTGAGAATAATCATAAAGTTTAAATTCTACCTTTTCCATTGTTTGTTACCAAGTAATCTTAGTAGATGTGTTGATTTGTCTTTTTGTTTGTTTGTTGTAAAAAAATAGAAAGGAAGAAGAAAAGGCTATTTTAGGTGTAGGTACTATCGATTTTACGTATCATGGACCGATTCTTAATTGGATTGACAGATTAGTCTATTTGTGTGTTTGTGTAAATGAGCAAGTGGTTTGAGATGTAAGTTTGTAAATAATCAATTACTTATCTGCGTGTACGTAGTTAATTGTATAGAAAACTAAAAATATAGGTGTGGTTGATAGTTAAAGTTACCAGAAATAGGATTCATTTTGGTCACTTTTAGGATTTTATTCCTTGAAGTTTCCTGAGTGTGTTCATGTTTAGTTCTAGGGTTTTTACAGCTGATATGACATGCTTTTAATTTCTAAAGTAACCCCTTTTCAGTAGCAGATGGTTTCGGTTGTTTTGTTGGTTTATTTTGTATCTTCATAGTATGCCTTAGTTTGCTAGATGCTTGAAACTAACTGGCTCTTTAGGGTAGTGTGGTTTTGTTTATTTCTTATCAATTCATTTTGGTACTTCTAGTATTTGCTACATGTCACTAATTGCTGATTTAGGTTTTCCTTCTTAGCTGATGCGTGGTTTCCTTTCTTGTTCTTGGTGGTCCTCCCAAAGTTCAGTTGTTCCTTGTGGATTGACTAATGTTATGTTCTCATTCAAGTAAGTTTTGACTCTACTTAGAAGGGTTAGTTTTAGAATATTGCACTGCAATGATACTTATGACCTGTTTACTTTTTGGCCAATTAGTGGTGAAGAGTAATCCTGTTTTTATCTTAGTCCTTGGTAAAACTTTATATGTTATTTTTTTACTACATTCCTTTGAACATCATCTTATACTTCCAACAGTAGAAGTTTTTAAACTATTTAATCTCTTCTGAACTACGATAGTAGTTTCATATTTTTCGTTTCATTTTTGTTGTCCTGTTATAGATTTCCTCACGGACATCCATTCTAATTTGTAGGTCTTCCTTTCTGATGAGATTGGTTCTTATGTAAGGTTGATTCTTCATGTGTCAATTTGCCTACTAGGCTTCTGACTTTTCTCATAGTTTTGAGGTTGATGTGGTTGCGGTACCTAATTTGTTGCACTACTATTTAGATAAAGTTGTTTGGTATGTTAAACTGCTGAGCTAGCTGGTTTAACTTGTAAGGGAAGATTTCTATCCTCTTGATACTGTTTTAAGGTTTATGGATCTGTTATTCCTTTGTATATTTAAATCTTTCTTTGTTTATCTTTTAAATATTGGAGCTTATTTTTACCATTTTTTAAGGATATTGTTTACAGTGATTATAGGAATGTGTTTGACTTATAATCTTAGCTTGGAGTATGCCAGTTGTAGTTTGATAATGTACCTAATTGTTTTGAGAGTTCTGCTCAGTTCTATAATGGTTACGCTCTATGGCAACTCAATATAGATGCGTCACTAATCTTGGAGATGAACTTTAGTTGTTGGACACTATGTTTAATATTTAGTATTTCAAATATCTAGATGAATGATCAAATCTTTCAACCAAGCAATAGGTATTCTATGTTTTCAATTCCCTAGTATATAGTGGTAACTTTAATAAGGATTATGTTTGCATATTAATCAACCAAGTAATTTGAATGTAGGTTTTTGTTCTTAGGATGTTTGTTGTCTTATGGTATGGCAATTTGATCGTGTTTTGGGTTCTAAGGTTAGAATTTAGATGCTGGCATTGTGTTTTATCTGCTTATTAAGGCAGTCTTGCTGGGTGCAGTCATGGCAAGGCTTTGTTATATGCTTTGTTTTCAACAGAACGCATAATCCTATTTCTTTTTTGGTTCAACAAACTTTACCGAATATTTCTCATTACTCTCTACATAACGAATTAGAGGCTTCAGCAGGCTCAGTAATGTTTGTCCTAGTATAGAACAAATCTAATTGATAATCGGGCGCTCATTTTTCTCGGATATTGTGTAGTCTTTACAGCCACTCGTTTTGTTGCAATTTGAATGCCAACAATGATTCCACACATTTCTTCTCGAAAATAACAAGAATAATACTTTCTTGTATACAACATTTAATTGCCTTTTTGAAGTTTGATCTTTAGAATAAACATGTGGTTGCTTTTCAGTAAATTCTTTTAGAATATGTCAAAAGGTAAATTTGTGTTTTGTATTGAAAAATGCATGTACGAGTTGTAGCTCTATCTAGATTTGTGACGAGTACAATTAGAGCACGCCAGCCTATATCACCGACTCAGGTCTGGGAAAGTTACTTGAAACAGTTCTATCTCATCTAAAGATAGAGTGCATCCAAATAGAATCGTCTGCTGGTGGTGGGTAATTTCGTTGAATGGTGCGAATGACATAGCATGTACATTAATAGGATACGTGGGTTGGATAAAAAAATGCCATCACAATAATAAAATTGCAGATGTGAGCAACCATCTATCCAAAAGAAGTTAATTGTGTTCGATTCTCTGGTATTTGAATTATATAGAAGAAATTCGAAATTTTTATACTCTTCTTGTTAAACCAATTTCGAGTAGCGATAGCATCGCTTGGCATTGATTTCTTGTATTTTTTTTAGGAACTCAAATGGTTCCAGTAATTTTTATCATCAACACCGGCTTGCTACCCAACAAGTAACTATTTTAAGTTAATTCTTGTGTTAACTAGTAATGAATGCGACATTGTTAGTTTGAGCTTGTGAACATGAGTCGCCATTTTGATATCTAAAGTAGATGTAGTTTTTGTCTGAGAATTACACTGAGCGTTGACTATACAATGGATTCTATTTTCAACTATTATCCTAATAAATGACAATGCACTAGTGGAATTTGTCCAGTCAAAAAGAGTTACCTATATGAAAATGTGAAAGCTAGACCTAGGATAATTTAGCCCTATGTACTATAACTATATACAAGGTTGTTTGCTATCATAAGTGTATGAGTTGCGCAAATCGTACAATGATCAGAAAAGTATAAAAAATAATTAATCCATTGAATGTTAAAAAATTAACTTAGTACAAAAAATAACTAATTTTAGAACTATTTAAACAATTGATCTAAAACCACTAAATGTTCAAACTAAAGGAAAAAAAACAAACAAAAGTCACACTTAAGGCGATTTCACTGATTTAATCGCTAGGGCATTTGGTCTTACGTAACTAATCTTATTTAATTCTATATTTATGTTATTCAAGATTATAATTTTTACTGATAGTTGAAAATTCCTAATTATTTTAATTTACTTTTTCAGGTTATATCAAAAATATTTTTATGTAGTAATTCATTATATTTCTATGTGAATTAACATAAAAGAAAACTCATTAAGTTTTATGCTATCCTATATTAACCACACGAAACATAAGAATACATCTTTATTTCTAATGCAATTCATGTCATTCATTACAAAAAGCAATTCATACATCACAGCTTTATCTTAATATGAACTTCAAATCGATTTAATATTGACTAAATACTCAAAATATTAATCACGTTAATAAATACTCAATAAGCAATAATAAATGGAATTAAGAATTAAACATCATAGTTAGAACACATTATATCCCCGACAAAAAGGAATTTAGCTCATAGCTTTTTAGATCTAACGAAATAGACAGAAAAATGAGAGATAAAATAAAAGAGCCTTAAGCAAAGTGTTATCGTACAAACTGGCGTCTCTTTTTTTTGCTCTTTGATCCCTTCTGTTCTTCATCTGTTGCAGTAGGAGGAACCCAAGAAATAAATCCTAAATAAGCTGTCTACACTGCTGCCCCCTTAGGAAATCCAAAATATAAAATCATAGGACTTTCTTTTTCATAATTAGGTAGGTGCATTCTAAACTAATGTGAACTCTCTGTCCACCTAGTTGTTTAAAACGTTTTGGGGTTTGTTTGGTTTCCAAAATATAATGTAAAAATTATGGAAATTCAAGATCATTGTCTTATCTTTTCAAACATCACGCATTTAATTTAATATGCCTTCAATTGCTCTCATTTCAGAACTACGCACATAACTCGAGTATCTTAATTGCTACTGTGAATATCTGTCAAATGGTTGCTTAGAAAATTCTGAAAAAAAATTGACAGACCAACTTCTAGGTCTTGGCTTTCAACCAATTGGTCCTTCATGAAAATTTTATCGGAAAGTCAAGTTTTCATAAAAGATGCTCAAACTACACAGAATTGCTGAAAAATAAAAGAATAAAAAATTATAGTTCCTTTTAGTCAATTTTTCTATATATAACTAACTATGTATGATGTAAATTTGTATAAGATTATGTATATATTTTATATACATCAGAGATAATCTATCAAGAAAGAGGGATACTTTTGTCATAGCTTGAAAGCTATCAACTTTGATTTTATTTTGCAAATGCCTGACTAGGTCTTTGACACAAAAAGTGGATCCAGATGATTGGTTGGATTGACTTGCTTAATTTAACTTCAATATTGAGACTACAACAGCCAGGGAGATCAAAATTAGGTACATAAGTTTATTGACCATGTAAGTATTTATGTTCATGTGTTTGTTTGCATGTGAACAAGTTCATTATGAATGAAAACAAATGTTTGTGTTTTGGAAAATTTATAACAATTATGCACTAAATGCCAAAACTGAAGATATTGATGTTATCAAATTTAACCAAAGTGTATGAAAAATAACACTTTCATTACTCGAGGATGAGCAAAAGTAAAGTGTATGTGTTTGATGTGCTTAAAGTATATGTATAATCTCGTTCACGCGTGTATCATATATGCTTGATTTAATATAGGAAAATTGATTAAAAAGTATACTAATTATTTATTTTTCTTATTTGCAGCTTTCTCTATAGTTTGAGGGTTTTTTATAAAAATCGTAATTTTTGGAGTTTATGCAAACAACCAGTTGGTTCATTATCTATTTAAGCGTTATCTGAGTAGCCAATTAGTCCATAATTACAGATGAAATTGGCATACAGCAGAGCCCTGAATTATGTATATAGTTTTAAAACTAAGTACAGTTGAAGAGATTTTCGATTATCAATGACATGTTTGATACATGGTTGTCAAGATAAGACATATATCTTGAGTTACCAAGTTTTTAGAGATTTTTTTGAGGCCAAGATCTCAAAACAATTCACACAAGTGGGTGGATAGAGACTTCGGATCAGTGGGGGACTGCACTAATCTAATTATGGAAAGAGAAACTCTATGGTTTCAATTGCTAGTTTTTTGGTTTTCTTAGGGGAAGGTAGCACCACATGCAGTTCAACTACGGTTATTTTTCTTTTTCTTGCTACCAGAATAGAGAAGAAGGGAAAGTAGGATAGAAAAGAGATGGTAGTTCGCTTGAGAATACTCTTTCTTCGTTCTTTTGTTCAATCTCTTAATTTTTTCTTTGGGTTGGTAGATTTGATAACTTATAAACTAAATTTTCTTTTAATGGGGTTATAATGTAGCCTAACTATGATAATTTAATGCTCGATTAAATCCCATCCAAAGTTTTATAATTACTTATTGAGTATTTATTACTTTGTTTAATGCTTTTGAGTAATTGGCCAAGGTTATTAAAATCACGATTTTAAACTTTAAAATCTTACGATTTTACGATTTTATTTTATCAAAACGATTATGATCTTAACAAAATGGTTTTTTATAAAATCGCATCCGGATTGCAATCTTCATCATAAGATCGGTAAGATATCAATCTTTGTGCGATTTTATACGATGTTACATTCGGAAGTGTTTTTTTTGATTTGGTGAAGGTTGAGGATTTTTTGCAAAGGTGGCTAAATACTAACTAACCTAATCGGCTGTGTTATATTTAGGCATTCAGTCGCGCAAGAGCATTCTAGTGAAATCCCTAATTTGTCTTTTCCCTTGATAGATCGGTGCAAAAACTTTCTTCAAGATTTTCACATATCTTTTCCTTTTAGACCTACTAGAGTAGAATCATTTTCTTCTAACTAATCATTTTCTTGATTCGAGCTCGAGCTCAACTGATTCGTCAAATCTACAACGACTGGTGGGAGTCTTTTTTCAGTTCGAGTTCTTTGTCAATTCTTTTGGGCCCTAGTAAGTTTTATTTTGTTTAATTTGTTAAGTTAGTTGTTTTTCATTTCTTCTTCAATGCTTTTGTTAAATTCATTTTATTTTATTAAATTTGCTTTCGATTTTGTTGAAGTTTGAGTGGTGAAGTGCTTTTGTTGAATATGTTTCAGAGCTTTTATTGAATCTATTGTTACTTCAATAGTTCAAATATTTAAGATGATTGAATTTCTTGGTTATCGTTTTTTACTAAAATTCTCTGTTGCTCTATTTTAGATTGTAGCAGTAACTTTTTTTTTTTCTCTGTGCAATGTTGTTTTTCTTCTTCATTCCAACTTTCAAGTTTTGACTAATTAAGAAGTTGTGTGCATCTAATTCTTAAAAAAATAAGAAAAAAAACACTTCTGGATATAAGTCCGATGTGGGTTGGGAGAATGATATAGGTATAGATAATAATTCTACAAAAGTGAAGTGCAAATATTGTCGTAAGGTTTTTACTTGAGGCATTTTTCATTTTAAACATCACTTGGCATGCACATATAAGAATGTTGAAGCATGTCAGCAAGTTTTCAAAAAGGTTAGGCAAAAAGTTTTAGAATTCCTAGCTAAATTTCAAGAAGTTTATATAAGAAAAAACAGGAATTGGAGTGGCAAGGAGATGAGTCTTGGAATGAGAAGGTACAATGATCTTTCAAGTAAAAGCAAATAATGAGTATGCATTCTAGTAAAAGCTGTCATAGATTTGGAAACATACAAGTAAGCATTAATCATTAGATGTAAGCAGAGTTGTGGAAAGTTGTTGTCAACAAATAGCTCATTTTTTTTACGCAAGTGCAATTCCTTATAATTGTGTAGAAAATTTAGAGTTTTTGGAAATGCTTGTGTTGGTTGTTGACTGAAACCTCCTTATTATGCAATTAGGGAGATCTATTTAACAAAAGAAGTGGCTAGTGTAATAATTTTTCTTAAGCACTACAAAACAGAATGGAGAAAAACTGGTTGTTCTATTATGTCTACTAGTTGGACTGATAAAAGAAAATCTATATGTAACTTCCTCATGAATAGTCCAAAAGGAATTGTCTTTTTGTTATTTATTGATACATCTGATATCTCTAAAACAGCAGTTAAGGTTTTTTAGATGTTAGATATTATAGAGAGGGTTGGAGAGGAAAATGTGTGCAAGTGATATTGTAATACTGCAAACTATAAGGCAGTTTGAGAGAGGTTGATGGAGAAAAGAAAAATACTATATTAGACACCTTGTGCTGCTGCACACTGTATTATCTAATTATGGTAGATTTTGAGAAAAAGTTGAGGGTTCATAGTGTGACAATTGCAAAGGGAAGAAAAATTAAAACATATATTTATGGAAGGACTCTACTTATTTCAAAGTTGAGACATTTTTACAAATGAGAGAGATTTAATTAGACCAAGTGCAACTAGATTTGTTATCTCGTATTTGACTTTGGTTTGTCTAAATGAGCAGAAAAATGTGTTAATGAGTACGTCTAGCTCTAGTGCATGAAAGCCAAGTAAATTTGCAAGCAAACAAGATGGAAATAAAATCCAACATACAGTTTTGAGTAGCAGGTTTTGTAGAAATGTTTAGACATGTTTGAAAGCGGCTTATTCTCTTATTATGATACTGTGTTTGATTGATTCAGATAAGAAACTAACCATGTGTTTTATTTATATAGAGATGGATTATGCAAAAGAGAATACGATTGAGTTTCAGTAATGCTAAGAAAAGGTTAATGCTTAAATAAGATTAAAAATTTTTTTTATCCTTGTTATTAGTTATTTGTAATAATTCATCTTTTTTATTTCTTAGTTGTTATAGTTATCGACCAATGTGGAAAATTATTGATGAAAGATGAGAACTTCGAATGCATAAGCCTTTACATGCTGCATCTTACTATTTAAATTCTTGTTACCATTACAGTCCTGATATTAAAGATGATGCAGAGGTAAAAATTGGATTATATAAATATTTAGAAAGAATGATGGCTGATGCAATAAGAGGACAAAGTTAGATGTGCAGTTTGCAGCATTTGATAGGCAACGAAACTGTTTGGCATCAGCCTTGCAATTGTAGGGAGGTAAACTGAGGATCCAGCTGATTTGTGGGTTTCATTTGGCGCTGAGTGTCCTGAATTACAAATGTTTGGTATTCGAATATTAAGTTTGACTTGTAGTTCTTTTGATTGCGAGCGTAACTAAAGTGCATTTGAAATGCTAAGAATATAACTTTCTTTGTTTAAACATTTTGTTATATTATTAGCTTATATGACTTTCTATAGTTTCATTATCGTTTAGGTGCATACAAAAGAAGAAACCGTTTGCATCAAAAGAAGAAGACTAACATGATATTTGTAATGTGCAATTTAAAGTTGAGGGAAAAAGAATGAAAACTATAAAATCGACTCCAAGTTGTTCGGCTACCGTTGATGATCTTCGCTCGGATGATGAATGGATTCTTGAAGAATAAGAAGCTGACCCTGTTGACCATGAATGGCTGGGTTTCCTCAATCAAGTTTAGGTAATGAAAATAGTTCAAGTGAGAGAGAGTAAATATTGTTGATGAGATTAAAAGCTTAGGAAGTAAACCTGATAGTGATGTGGAGATTCCAGTAGATAATATTGATTTAGATAATATTGGTTATTCTCATGGTGGTAATGGTAGTGGTGCTTAGTAGAGATGAGCACACTCTAAGGAGGACGATAGCAATGGAGATGATTGTGACACTGATGATATTTCTGTCAATAATTTTTTTTTAGTTTTCATTTTAAGTTTTTAATGATGTACCTTATTGTCTATTGCTATTATAAGGCCATTTATCTAGAGTTGTAGCATTTTTGTAGACATGTCGAGTATGTTATGTTGACTACTTTATATTGTTGAAAAACTGTTATATTTGATTGAATTGTAATGGCAGGCTGTCTTACTTTCTAGTGAATTACATGGCTCTGGACAGTAAATAGAGCCATTTAAATGTTTTGTCTCACTATCTAGAGCCATTTAGAATTTTAGATGGCTCTTTCGACAGTTAGATAGAGCCATCTAAATGGCTCCATTTCACTGTTCAGAGCTTGAGCTTGTTGGAATGTTGTCCATAGCCTGAGGTTGCTGGAATGGCTCTTTTACATTGTTTTATTATTATACGACTTTGGTTTGAGCTTGCTGGAATGTTGTATAAGTGTGTAATTCAATTTGTTGCTGGCTTGAAAGATGGAAATCTATTGATGAATAATATAGAACTTCAAGTTTTCCATTTTTGTTTTACACATCTGTGTCACTGTCTGGAGTATGGTATGCAGTATGGAACATTTTCTTTTTGATGTTCTTGTAAATTTGCAATGGTATGCAGTATGCTTATGTGTAGAAATAATCAACAATTAAACGATTCGTTGATATTTATTACTGCTGAAATGAGAAAAAAAAGTGCACTACTGGCACAATAATTCATCATCAATGGATACATCTTTTTGTAACTTTTGTTATATAATTCCGCATACAAGTAAAATTTAATAATTAATATAACAACAAGTCAATAATATACTTATACAATTATATATATGTACATAGCTTCTAAAGAAAACTTGAAAGTTATAATTAAAATTTTGAAAATTCTATTGGAAGGTCCGAAATTACTTGAAATCACAAAAATTAACATCTATTAGCTTGTTACAATATTAAATAATATTATCTAACATTGTTGAAGTATTAAAAATAAAAGTTTTGAAAAATCTATTGCTATGTAAAATCTTACGATTTTACTATAAAATTTTGATTTCACGATCTTACTCAAGCGGAAACGATCCTACCTAAGATATCATTCTTGACAACCTTGTATTTGGCCAATATTCAATCGATTCGAGATTCATACTTAGACAGAGGTGTAATATATAGATTAGGCTTTGTGAGGAATGCCATGATTTGCATGAGAGATAAAGATGCACTCTTATGGTTTGTGAAGTTAATATAAGATGCTAACGAAATTTATGAGCTTTCTTATATGTTAATTCCCAAGAGATATAGTGAGCTATTGCATAGAAGTATTTTTTGGTATAGCATAAGAAAGTATATGAAAGAAAATTGAGTTCTCCAACAGTTAATAAAGATTATAATCTTCGATATCATGAATACGGAATTGAATTGGATTTATTACGATGAACTAATGCCCTAGTGTTTAAGTCATTAAAATCTCACAAAGTGAAAGTTTAGCGTGTTTTGTTTTCTTTATATTTAGCATTCACTCTTCTTTAAATCGATTGTTCAAATAAACCTAGACTTAGCTACTTTTAGTACTATTAATCATCTTCGGGGTAATGATACATTTTTCATCAGTGTATTAGTTGTGCAACTTGTAATAGCAAGAACGCCCAATGAAGCATATGTCACCTATACAGTTGTGGGTAAAGGAATAGATAAGCAGAATAAGGAGACAATTCACATCGAATCTTGGAAAGTAATCGGGTGGTTCTTCGCTTGGATCATGACATCTCCAATATGGTTAGGCATAGACGTAAACTATGTATGTTTGTACTTACTTTACCATTACTTTTGTTTATTGACTTATTTTGATATTAAATTGTCATTATTGTGTGGCATTTGGGTGCTTCTGTGTACTAGCTGCAATAAAATCTTGCAAAACCATGATATCTCATAGCAAGTGTTTTGTTATCGACCATGCTTTTTGGGCAAACTTTCTCTGCCATTGTCTCTTATTAAAATATTCTATTATTGTTTATCTAACCGTCGACGAGATTGTTATTTAATCAGGTGGAATAGAATACTGCAATTGAGGATGAAGAAAGCTGTACAATTCTTTAGCTACGAAGTTCTCACATGCAATAGAATTTGATTAGAACAAGGAGTTTGGGTTCTAAGTGTTCATCTAAATTCTCTAAAAAATTACAATCCTTATGCTTTTTGAGTGACTTGCTTTTGTTCATAGTACCTCAAGCTGGTAATTTATTGCATTTGTTATGATATTGTATATGTAATAGCATTCTTTGTACATAATTAGATTCCTTATATGTAGTAGTTGTGTAAATGTACATGTAAATGTAAAATTGCAATTTATTCTTTATACACAGTAATATAATTCTGTGTTCATAGTAAGCTATAATTGGTTGCATTTTTAAAGTGTAACTTCTCTTTTGCTATAATTTTTATAATGAGATATTCAACTGCAGCTCAAATAAGATGATCCATAGTGCCCCTCTGTAAAACATCCTTTATCATTCAAAAGTACTCGATTAGATTTTTAAGATATTATTCGACTATGGCTCGAATACAATGTTATTCCACTATAACTCGAATATGTTGTTATTCGAGTACTTTTGAAATAGGCTCTTATTCGATTTTGGTTCAGATAAGGTGTTTGATGATGTCCTTCTACGAAGGCTAACTTCCTTCCTTGACAATGTCCTCAACTAGGTTTCGAATAAGATTCCATTGAACTATTGTTCGGATAAGGTATTATTAGAATACAGTTAAAATAAGTTGTTATTTGACTAGTTTTCGAGTAGATTTTATTGGATTGGGGTTCGGATAAGGCATTTAACGGTGTCCTACGTAGAATTAACATCCTTACTCGTTTAATGTCGTTGACTGTAATTCAAATAAATTGATATTTCGGTTGTAGTTCGAATAACGTGTTATTGGACTACAACACCAATAAGTTGTTGTTCAGGTACTTTTCAAGAAAGGTACTATTCGATTTATGTTCAAAAAAGGAGGTAATTCAATTTCAGTTCAAATAGCTCTTTATTCATAGAAATAATCAAATCGCAACAACCTGTAGAAGCTATTGCAACAATCTTGCATTGACAACTGAAGCTGTCTAGACAAAGATACATCTAAATTATTACTTACAATGTTCATTTACACATTAACAAATATTCAAAACAAAATTTAAGAACGATCAGTGTTTCCTAACTAGGTCATACACAATATGCTACTCCACTCATGATGCACTTGACTCGCATGATAGCAATGAAAATTTGGACACTGGCTTTTCAACCATTAGGGTGTGACTAATAGACCGTTAGTTGAAAAACAACTTATTCATACTACATTGCAATATTAGTCTAGTATAGACCTTGATTATGGCTAACATGAGCTTCAACCAATATTATTCGATCTTTAATCGACTATAGTCGATTCTGACAAACTATTCAACCAATGCTCGAGTCTAAAAATTGGTGGACAAACTATATAAGGACCAGTGAAACATACGAACACACGACATGCTTCTGATCAACTAGAATTAGCTGCTTACAGATTTGTCGGTTACGTCTATGCTCGCCACAACTCATTCAACATGCTGTCTACCTGCACTTCTTCGAGTTATCATGGCCAACACAACTCTGTCGTGGACCTCGAGATGGAGCTAGCATTTAGTTGGATGGCTTGAATGAATTTTGCATATCCCTATAGGAGAGTATGGATCCTGTAATGAGAACAATATAGACAGAAACGTTGTTGAATATAGCCACAACCAATGCATGTCATACGGGGTTTCATTCATATTCTATACTCAACATGTGCAAGACCTCTCATGTAAGTCCATAGTCTCAGTGTATGTTCATCCAAAACTAGAAGTCCTTCACTACTAGATAGTGTGGACACTATACCTTATGAGCTGCTCCTCTCATAATGAAGTTCAGTTTTCACACGATCACCTTATTGTTAACCTTTGCCACTTTCTACCTGCATCGCAAAATGTCAAGATCCGAAACAAGACCATGACCGACACTCGATTGAAGATAAGGCCCAAACTCGGTCAATCTAGTAAGTTTGACCCAAAACTTGATAAAACTGATAAATCATTAAATTCAAGAAAAATTTCGACATGACCTTCGCTAAAGACTCAATAGGGAGAACTTGTTCAAATAACAGTAACTATACTGATCACAAAAAATACAAAACAAAGACAAAAGATCAACATGAAACCGTTTACACACAAAATATCAATAGTGGTTACCGGTAGCCGTAACACCTATTACAATCCAAAATAATGACTATCACAATACTATATACAATAAGCTACAATAAAAGTCAATGCCTCTCGGGCATTGCACAGCTAACTACATGCCAAAAGATTTACGACATACCCTCTGCACGCTCTTCGTTTATCATACAAACATATATACATAATATCTTTATATATTAAAGCCACAAGCAAGCTCGATACCTAGTATGCTCTGGAACCCGCCGATAAACAATACCATCACAGCTCGATGCCTAGTATATCCTAGAACTCACTGACAACCAATACCATCACACTTCGATGCCTAATATATCCTATGACCCACTGGCAATTCATATCTCATACTTCGATGCCTAATATGCCTTAGGACCCATCAGCTACTCATATATCTCGTAGCTCGATGCCTAGTTGTCTTGGGACCCATCGGCTATCCATATATCTTGGTGCCTAGTATGCCCCGGTACTCACCGTACATGCAAGCATGCATAATATAGGTTAGGCAATACTTGTCAAGTTCTGCATTGTCCTATACCAATGCAGTCATTAACAAGTAGATGTAATAGAATATGTTTTCACATAATGAACATGCTATGCACAATGCCTACAAATGCTACGATGATTATGCTTATGCATGTTTGTAATATAGGCATTAACATGTATATAAATTATAACTGTAATTATGCAACCTAAGTTTATAACACACTAACATGCTATCAATAACTATCAACATGATGTCAAGTAAGTATAAGCATGTACAAGTACGTGTAACATGAAGGATAAATCAGAGTATGTAAGAAGAATGGCAAGTTATGCCGGAATTTCCAAATCAAATGTTATCTATGCCAAAAGCCTAATGATATAGCTATAGAAATAAAGGCAAAGTAACCCTCACATGCTATCCAAATAATTATTTAGATCAATTGTCAACTCTAAGCCGCACTCGGAGAAGTGATGATGTGATAATAGTAGAGAATAATGCTTATCAAGAAGTGGAAAGTTCAAGCGTAAGAATAAGAGATGATAATAACTAGATCATCTAAATAAGATAGTTGAACTTTTTCATGAAGTGATTGATGTTTTGGACGAGCAAGAAGGCATTTATACTAGTGATTGTCAAAATGAAAGCAAAAGCTCGAACAAGTATAGCCGTAGTGATGATTGCAATTGAATTAATCTCATGTGAGTTTTAACTCGATCTTGTATAATTATTTTAATCTATTTTACTTTTAATTCTAAATTCAATTTTTTAAACTTTGTATACAGGTGTTTCTTATTAATTTATCTTCATGGCGTTGGCAATCTCTAGTTGAATACGACTATCGTTACAAGCAAGCCAGAATATCGCTGATTTGGAGACTCAAATCCTAATGGCTCTAGTAGTGGTAAGCTTATTTTTATTTAATTAAGTTATTATATACTAATTAGCGAACCTAATAGTTGTCTTCTAATTAAGTAGGGTATGTTGATACACAAACACAACGTCCACGTGCGGGCAACAAATATAGTGATTGAGAAATGTATGTATTGAGAAATAATAAGGAAGTCAAGGTCGAAATTCTCGATGGCATATGAAGTCCAGTCGGTGAATATGTTGTTTGGTTCGCAAGAGAGATGTCATATTTGATTCGTACTAATGCTCCAGTAAAGAATGTTAAAGGTTGGAGTAAGATTGACAAACTATTAAGAATGAAATTTATTCCATGATGGCTATAAGTATGTTATTGTTGGTTTAATATACATTATTAAGGATTAGAATTTGTTACAAGTTTTTTTATTATCACAGGACAAGTTTGAGCTAGATTTGTCCCATCCTGGTACCTTGGCATGTTTACATAATACAAGATCCGAGAGATATAAGGATTAGCGTTATGAGTGCCAGACTACTATAGAAGTGTCGGTGGTGGAGACAAAGCTCGAGCAAACCCTTCTAGGACGTCACTTCTACAGCAGCTCGACATGAAGAATAGATCTGCCTATGCGACATGTTTGATTCGCCAGAATGGATCGTAAGATTTCTTTGATAAATTTTTCCTTTGAATCTTTTTTATCTATGGCTGAAAAATATCCTTATCATTGGTTATATGTAGAAAAAATCAGAAAAAGCAAAAGCTGCTCGTGTAAAGAATAACAGCAAGCATACAGCAGGCTCACGCACTTTCGCATCAATACAGCGGAAGAAGGTATTTTTTTAATATTTTTGGTTTTAATATATTAAAGACGATAAGATTCTAAGTAATAGCAAATTGATTCTCTTAACAAATTTGCAGAATGCTAATTGTATTGATTTGTATAAGGAGACACATATTTCAAAAGCAAAAGAAAAGAAGGGCAACTGGGTATCGGAGGAATCGCAATCAAATTATGTAAGTTATGATCTTTCTATTCATTTTATAAGCAAATAACCATAAGAGTTGAGGTTTATAATTTGCTAAGATATTTTGTTTTGAATGAAATACAGAATCAAATGGTAGAAATGCAAATCAAGTCCCAAGAGGATGGGAACGACGTCGATGACGAAGACATATGCCTATCGGCGCTTGGAAAGGCACGTGGGTATATTCGTGGACGTGGATCTGGACCTAAGCCGCCTAGCACCCGTTTTGCTGGTTCATCAACCCAAGCATATGATAATTCGATTTTGAAAGATCAGACCGTAAGCCTAGAGGAAAAAAATGAAGACAACAAGCTGAGCTTGAGAGACAACAATCTGAGCTTAAGAAACAACAGTCTGAGCTTGAGAAGCAATAAAATGAATTGCTTGAGACTATATAACGTCTTCGTGAAAATGAAGAAAAGGTATAATTTCTAATGGAGATGTTCGGAAAGCTCAAAAACGCTATTGGACCACCTATATAGTAAGTTCATTATTCTTTCTTATTTTATTTCAGCTAGAGAAGAGATTTATATATTAATTGCTTAGCTCAAATATGTTCTTTTAGCATGATTTTTCATTAATTTTTTAGTGATTAGTGTTTGATGTATAATTGTTTATTTGAGCTAGTAGGTGTAGTTGCACTATATGTAAATGCATAGGTAATCTCATGTAACAATTTTATAGTAGTGTATCTCTACCTTATTGATGGTTGAGACATAGGTGAGCTAGCTAGGTTCTTATGTGTAGTTCATTATGAATCCATTATCTCTAGCTAGGTTGTTAATTATTTGCAGTTCATTTGCATAGCATCTCTTATTAGTGAAGTATTATTAGTACTTTTGGAGGTGCAATATACCCCATATATGTGGTTCTATTGTGCATGTTGGTTCTATTATGCAATATGCCCCATATATGTGGTTGCAGTTTGACATCAATGTGAATGTTATGCAGTTAAGTACTCTCTAGCCTTCTAAAAAGGTGTTATTGTTCTCGTTTTTGTTGTTAAGGTTATAGTTCTTGATGTGAGTATGTATTTTTAGTTATTAAGAGGCATTTGGAAGACCTCTATCTGGCTCTAAGAATGCTTGAGATACGTCATCCTTAAGAATAACAAAAATGAAACAGAGTCATGTAGCTAAATATTGAAACATTATGATTTGATATGTAGAAGATGATTGCTTCAAAAGCTGGAAGCTATGCGTTAAACATCAAAGACTGAATGATTAATTAAGTATTAGTTATAGAAGATAAGGCAGTCTCATGTTGAGTAGTTGAAATAGAAGCTACTTGTCCTTTTACCTCTCAATTCTCTTTGTCATGTTTAAGTTCTTGTGCATAGCATGGTTACTACAACTATGAGAGGCTAGATAAGAAGAAGATGTGCTTAGATATTTGCAGTAATGTTTATATGACACATGCTACTTCTAGTATTCCTAGAGACTGCCTGTTAGGATTTTGTATAGAATTTGTTTACATTTGTATAGTATTCCAAGAGACTGCCTTCATTTATATTTTTTTTATAGAATTTGTTTATATGACACATGCTACTTCTAGAATTCCTAGAGACTGACTGTTAGGATTTTTTTTTTTCTAGAGAAGGATTGCTCCATATGGCATTATAAATTTTTTTTGCTTTACTAGTTGCAGGGGTATTTTTCAGATAGCAGGGGTGTTCCATTGCAAGTAAATTGTTGCTTTATTTTACTCATCGTATTTGAATGTATGAGGTGATATATGTATGGAGCATTTCAAAACCGAATTGTAATTAGTTTATGCATTTTCAATGAACATAAGTACTTACTTTTCTTGAAATTATTTGTGTTGAATGTTGTGGTATTTAGATTATATGTGTATATTTTAGTGCGGTTCAATTGAATGATGTGAATGAAAATATTGTTGATATAGAAATTATTAAAAACAGCAGTGATTTTCAACAAAATTCAGAAAAAATGCATGTAGAGAATGTAATCACTTGTTAGTCTGTAATTACCAACTAACGTATTAGTTGCTATTTTTCCGACTAACACGTTAGTCGATATTTACCAACCAATTTGTTGGTCTGTATTTTACGACCAAAATGTTAGTCGGTAATTACCGACTAACAAGTATGTAGAGAATGTACCGACTAACATGTTGGTAGGTAATTACCGACTACGCTGTTAATCCATATTGTGCGACGATGTCTTCAGTCGGTAATTTACTGTACACTACCGACTGAATATAAAGGTTGGTCGGTAATTGATTTACCGATTTGGATTTGCTGACCGTTTCCCGACCAACAGTTTTTCAATCGGTAAGTATATTCACCGACTGAATTGTTAATGTTGCCCACTGATTTATTCAGTCGTTGATTCCATTATTTCTAGTAGTGACACCATGGTCGGTCCTCTAACTATTCAAGTGGTAGGGAAATTTAAGAAGTAAGAGGTATTCATTTTAATTGACTTGGCTAGCACCCACAATTTCATTCTTTGAGTGACAAGCCAAGCAATTCAGTTATCACCTACGATAGTGGCGTCACTAAAGGTTGAATTAGCTAATGAATGACTCCACTTCATTGTGGTACTTTACAAACACACACTTGTAACTTTGCAAGGAGTCGACTTGGTTGTTGATGTCTACCCTTCTGCTTTAGGTGGTAAGGAGTCTCTCAATTGACTAACCTATGCCTAGGATTGTTTCTTTGGTAATTACATGTTAGTCTGTAATTACCAACTAACATATTAGTTGCTATTTTTCTGACTAACACGTTAGTCGATATTTACCAACTAATTTTTTGGTCTGTATTTTACGACCAAAATGTTAGTCAGTAATTACTGACTAACAAGTATGTAGAGAATGTACCGACTAACATGTTGGTAGGTAATTACCGACTACGCTATTAGTCCGTATTGTGCGACGATGTCTTCAGTCGATAATTTACTGTACACTACCGACTGAATATAAAGGTTGGTCGGTAATTGATTTACCGATTTGGATTTGCTAACCGTTTCCCGACCAACAGTTTTCAATCGGTAAGTATATTTATCGACTGAATTGTTAATGTTGCCTACTGATTTATTCAGTCGTTGATTCCATTATTTCTAGTAGTGACGCCATGGTCGGTCCTCTAATTATTCAAGTGGTAGGGAAATTTCAGAAGTAAGAGGTATTCATTTTAATTGACTTGGCTAGCACCCAAGCCAAGCAATTCTGGTTATCACCTACGATAGTGGCGTCACTAAAGGTTGAATTAGCTAATGAATGACTCCACTTCATTGTGGTACTTTACAAACACACACTTGTAACTTTGCCAGGAGTCGACTTGGTTGTTGATGTCTACCCTTCTGCTTTAGGTGGTAAGGAGTCTCTCAATTGACTAACCTATGCCTAGGATTGTTTCTTTGGTAATTACATGTTAGTCTGTAATTACCAACTAACGTATTAGTTCCTATTTTTCCGACTAACACGTTAGTCGATATTTACCAACTAATTTGTTAGTCTGTATTTTACGACCAAAATGTTAGTCGGTAATTACCGACTAACAAGTATGTAGAGAATGTACCGACTAACATGTTGGTAGGTAATTACCGACTACGCTGTTAGTCCGTATTGTGCGACGATGTCTTCAGTCGGTAATTTACTGTACACTACCGACTGAATATAAAGGTTGGTCGGTAATTGATTTACCGATTTGGATTTGCTGACCGTTTCCCGACCAACAGTTTTTCAATCGGTAAGTATATTTACCGACTGAATTGTTAATGTTGCCCACTGATTTGTTCAGTCATTGATTCCATTATTTCTAGTAGTGACGCCATGGTCGGTCCTCTAACTATTCAAGTGGTAGGGAAATTTAAGAAGTAAGAGGTATTCATTTTAATTGACTTGGCTAGCACCCACAATTTCATTGCTGAGTGACAAGCCAAGCAATTCTGGTTATCACCTACGATAGTGGCGTCACTAAAGGTTGAATTAGCTAATGAATGACTCCACTTCATTGTGGTACTTTACAAACACACACTTGTAACTTTGCAAGGAGTCGACTTGGTTGTTGATGTCTACCCTTCTGCTTTAGGTGGTAAGGAGTCTCTCAATTGACTAACCTATGCCTAGGATTGTTTCTTTGGCCACCATCCGCACACACAACCCTCCCCCCCCCTCAACACACACACACACACAAAATATTGCTCATGTCTTCCAGACGAACCACCATGAAGGCGCAACTGAATTAGTCAATTGATCATACGCCAGCAACAGATAGAACTTAAGTTAGAAGCATGTCCATTGCATCCATCTACTTTAAGGAGGAGAAAATAGATAGAACCAAAGTTACAAGAAGGGTTGCCCATAACGTTGTTAGAAGAGCTTGTGGAGGTGCTTTTAGCATGATTTGGACCAACTACATTTGGGAACACCAAGTCCTCTTTTCACAAATTGATGCACATAGGGACCCGTTAGTGGCTAGCTGGCAACATTTGAAGAATTTAGTTATCTTCTTGCATATGCTACCAAGGAAGGTTTAATTTGGAGATTCATGGAGGACTATCTACTCAGTTGGCTATGGATTCCATGCTCTGCAACTATGAGATTTGCCACAGCTTATCCTTTGGTGGGTACATATGAGCAAAAGCATCTTCCCGAGCAACGCATAGGGCAAACATTCTCTGGCACCCTTATCACCCTACAACCACGCCTCATAGGTTTGTTACTCTTGCTATAGCAAGTCTTCCTTCTACAACAAGACCCTTACCATTAGCTTATCACTTATCGAGATTAATTCACACTGCTTGGGGCCTCTGTTTCTATTTTGTTGACAAGGATGACTATGTCCACCGCTGCACACCAAAATGTATTCCCTGGTGGAATTGGAAGCTAATGAAGATCATGCTGTAAATAGTCTACTAGCTGATTATTACTCAGCAGCCGAAGACTATTCAAGTAGTAGCAAAAATTAACCCTAGAGTGCTATACACACCATGGTCGGTCCTCTAACTATTCAAGTGGTATGGAAAATTAAGAAGTAAGAGGTATTCATTTTGATTGACTCGACTAGCACCCACAAGTTCACTGCTGAGTGACAAGCCAAGCAATTCTGGTTATCACCTACTATAGTGACGTCACAAAAGGTTGAATTAGCTAATTAATGATTGCACTCCATTGTGGTACTTTACAAACACACATCTTTAACTTTGCAAGGAGTTGACTTAGTTGTTGACATTTACCCTTCTACTTTAGGTGGTATGCATAGGTACTTGGCATTCAATTGTTAGATAGTCACAGGGATGTTGTCTGTAACTGAAATGTTCCAATATGCATTTCTCCTTAATGCTGGACTACTAATGAGCTTTGATTGTTAAGCCTACCACGTAGGCCCCAAGTTGCCCAACCCAAATTGAGTTGTTGCCTTGCCTTCAAGTTAGCAAGTTCTTTTTCACTCGAACACCATTCATAGAACCCACGTTACTAATCAGAGCCTAATCCACCTAGCTAGCTCATCTTTCATGGGTCCCACTCGACTCTTCGTGCTACTATTCTGGACTTAAATTAACATGAGGCCTAACAACTGCTTAGGCATTCCCTAGTGAAGGTTAAATGGTATCGATACCATATGCCCAGAAGGGCTGACTTGTGTGTACGGTGGCGAAAATGGTCTCACAAGGTATTATCATCTCAGTTGTTCAGCATTCTCGTTTCCTAAATTTCTTGTAAAGAAGAAGGATGGATCGTGGCTATTTTGCATTGATTGTAGGGTGCTTAACAACATTACTGACATAGAGGTTTCATATAGTAATTGACGAGCCCCTGGAAGAAGTACACTTTTCAACATTCTTCTCTAAGCTTGATCTCAAGTATGGATGGATATCTTCAAACAAGAGCGCGGGAGGAAGATGTACACATGACGGCCTTCAGAAGGCACGATGGGCACTATGAGTTTCCCGTAATGCCATTTTTGCTTATCAACACCCATGCCACATAAAGAGAATTTTCTCCCTTATCCTGACAAACATTGTTGTTAGTTTCACTAATGATATCATTGTCTATAGTAAGTCATGGCAGGAATATATGGAACTTTTTGCTCGGTCTTCACCGTGCTATGTTCTCAATGACTTTGCGCAAAATTTTCCAAATGCAAGATTGGATGCACCAACTGGAGTATTTGGGATAGTTGTGTAAGTTGATGGCATTCCTGCTGGCCCTGACAAAATTCAAGCAATGTTTGACAGCTACCAGTCCTTTGGCGACAGCCTTACACTATGTGGGGCTAGGGCTCGCTATGATAGAGAAACCTACCGATTATCGACCTGAGAGAGAGGAGTGGTGGGGGATCAATTAAGTCAAGGCAAATTATATATCAAACACTTTATTTTTTAAGTTCACTCGCTAAACAGTAAGTAGTCAGTCAGTTGAGAGGTTGCTGAGTAGTGACTGATCGTAAGCAGCAACCTGTACTGAAATTGTTGACATAATATATTTTAAATTAAACAAACACAAGTGCTAAGAAATATAAACCATATAGCACACTGGGATTTTATACATTGTTCGGCATCATAGTACCTACGTGTGGATCACTTGAGACCGCAAGTGAAATCCACTACTATCAAAGGAACGTACAAATAATGTGACTTGTTGTATTCACAAAATAACTCCACCTCAAGCAGAGTTTCCTCGTAAAGACAACTCACCACAATCTTTTAGAGTTCATAATGTCCCTACGGCTAGAACCATGCACGCCTTTGCAAAGGATTAGCACAAACCGTTAACCTACACCTAGGCTAGCCAACCTGGTAAAAGTTCTCCTAGAACCTTCATTCAAGGTTACAAGTGTATCATGGGGTTTAGCTCAAGTAATCTTGCTAACAATGATGTCTAATAACTCAACAAGAGAGCATACAGGATTTCACACAAATGAAACAAAGAGAAAAAAACTCAATGAAAGCACTTGGTTCAAGTAGTTCTCCTAATAGGCCAGCAATATGTAGGCTCGGTAAAGTGCTCTGAGTTTTCTTTTATTTGTTGCTCTCTTCAATGAACCTACAATGCAATGTCTCCTACTTGATCTCAGGATGAAATCTGCTTGACTTGATCAAAGATGCAACGGTTAGAAGCAATACAAGTCCAACATCTAAGGCAAACGGCTACTTGATGTGTTCTAGCACTTTTATTTCCTTCTCTGAAATTTCTTCTGATTTCCTTCCTTGGCTGACTGTTGTTTACTGATATGGATGTCATCTACGAAGTGTCTAATTTCTTTCCTCCTCAATGTTAATTGAAGCTGCAAAATCATCCAACAGTTCGAAGTGTGCTCTAGGCTTTCTACTTGTCCGTCATCCAAAATTTGTGGCAATATGATTTCTTCTAGTAGCCAATATGATTTCTTTCCGTATAACACAATTTCAGGGTGTCCTCGTCAATCTACAGTAGAAATCAAGTTAGGATTCAAGCGGATGGCTGAGATATAACTATTCAAACTCGATCAGTTTATAGTTGTATGCATGTTGGAAACATTCCATAGTTTAGACTTGCTAGATATTTTCCAATATTCTTTCCATAAAATCGTCAAATAAATATTTTGAAATTACTCTTGATTGACCTAGCATCCTCTAGTGCAGCAATTGGTTGGAACATCTAGGACCTCATACAACAAATTCGGCACAAGTATTTGTCACAATCAAGTTCATCAGCTGATTTAGTCTGTCCAGCCAATTGCTGATTTTTCTGGACTTCGCTAGTGGTTACATTTGGCTCATTTTTTGGTTTCAGATAGCTCTTCAGGTCATCTTTTAGTACCAAAAATCAGATATCAAAAATATGACTCGAGCTGGGAGATATCGAGTTTGAAAGTCACTTTCCAGATTTGCTTTACTCGGGTGCATCCAGAATTGGCAGAGCAAAGCAACTAACTTCTCTGATTTTTGTAGAATTAACTTTTCAATGAAATAATCTGATATTTTTGATTGTAGCAGCTTTAAGTTATCTCCTATCCATACAAAAATTAGATCTCCTAAATCTTGTATGAGCAGATAGATATCGCTTTTGCCATGTGCTTTACAGAGGTGCTATCTAGGTGAGCCATTAGAGTTTGGGGTGCGATCAGCAATATTCACAGAACTATCTTGTCTTCGATACCTAATAAAATTCAATCCACTTTCTCTTTATTCAGTCCTTGTCATACCAAGATTCAACTGCAATAAAGAAATCTTCATTTGGTGCTCTGAATTGAAAGATATGTATGTCCAAAGTAGGCGTCCCGATAAGGTTTCAACTCTTAGTGAAATTTTGGCTTGTGTTCTGCCCATCTTCGTATGCTACTCAAATCAAATGTAGATATGTTCAAAACTTAGCATTGGTTTATGCATTTCATCAAAATGCTTGCGATTTCCTGCATAGTAGATACTATCTATATTTTGTTAGGGCTATGGAGAAGCTCCTGTTACGCCATGTGCCTTAAATTATTCAAGGCCTGTACTTTATCTAGAAGAGTTAGGAGTTGAATTTTATTAGAAGCACTTTAGTTTTAGTAGAAAATTAGTATTTGCTTATATAGTTAAGAAGTTTATATAGAGATGAATTCTTATAAAAGACGAATTTACCTTGCATGGTAAGAGATTAGTGTTAAGTGTCCAAATTAGGTTGAAGTCGTAGTCTTAATAGAGTTGTAGTAGACCTAGAACTTTGGTTATGAGTTTTAGCTATAAATAGGAGTGCTTGTACTCATTAAAGAGAAGGGAGGAAGAATTGGATTAGTTCTTTTATACTTTTATCATTAGTTCTTTAGTTTATCTAGCATTAGAATAGTTTCGCGATTCGTGTGATTATGAATTGTAACAATTCGTATCAGATCAGTTGATATGCACCTTCGCTTTTGCTGCCGACTATGATGTCCTCATTGTACAAGCAAGGATTGCAATACCTATAATGTTATCAACAATACCATCAACAACAGGAGTTCCATCCACAATAATACTACGATCATGATCCTTACCAGCAATACAATCAGCTAAATAATTTGTATCTGTAATAGTATTCTCATGATCCTTCTCAATAATATTGTCAGCAACAAGCCATATTCACAACAGTACAATCAAGATCCTTATCAGCAATATTATCAGCAACCTCAACAATAATTACAATACTATCATAATTACCGGTGTCAGCAGTATTCACATCAAATTCAGCAACAATGTGCAAAAGTTCATCCTGAGCAACAATATCAAGTCCAACCACAACAAACTCATGCAATGCCTCCTCAGCGTACGAGTGACGTGCAAGAACGGTTAGACAGACTAACTGCCGATCTAAGGAGTTTCTACCGGTCTTCAAAAATTTAAGAATACGCCGAACTAAGGAAAATAAAAAGTAAAGCAACAACAGCCCCTTGAGGTCGCATGGCTAATGCCTCCAACACCGCGCTTATTGAAAATCACCCTTTCCTCTGCCGTCGTCTCTTTCGTCATCGCCACTTCAGAGAGCGCCGGCCTCGAACTCCCCTCAACCACAAGTTCAAATCTTGCTCTTCAAAATTCACAGCAGGTTAGCAAGAATTGCAATAATGAGCCATTGATTGAGGAGAAGTGTATTGATTTCATCGGAATTAATAGGGTATTTTTCCCTAAGATTAATTGTACTATATTTTTGTTGGACCCCATCAAAATGGAATCCAAACTTATGTTGGTCATCCTACAATGATTGCTAATATTCTTCAAATATTTATTTCGGTGGTCTCGAATTCAAACTTCTGAAGCACCGAATTTGTCAACCTTTAGGTTGGTTTCGGGAGGGATGAAATGTTACGCCATGTGGCTCAAGCTATTCAAGGCACGTACTTTGCCTAGAAGCGTTAGGAGTTGCTTATTAGAAGTTTTTGAGTTTAGTAGAAAACAAGTATATGCTTATATAGTTAAGGAATTCTGTATAGATACAAATTCTTATAAAACAAGACACTATCTTGCATGGTAAGAGATTAGTGTTAAGTGTCCAGATTATGTTGAAATCTTAATCTTAAGGGAGTTGTAGTAAAGTTAGAACTTTGGTTATGAGTTTTAGCTATAAAAAGGAGTGTTTGTACTCATTAAAGAGGAGGGTGAAAGAATGGAACTAGTTACTTTATTCTAGTCTTATCATTAGTTCTTTAGTTTACTAGCATTAGAATAGTTTTGCGGTTCGTGTGATTACGAATCGTATCAGCTCTCTTGACTACACTTTTGTAGAAAGATTCCTTTGCTTGGTCCCCTAAGATAGAGACGGGTTTTCAACAACTTAAGAAAGCAACGGCACAAAACCTTCACTTGCAAGATGAAACTTCAGTGCTCCATTTATAGTGGAGACAAATGCTTCAAGCAAAGGCTTATGGGATGTCCTTTTCCACCACAACCACCTTATGGACTTTGCTAGCAAGGTCCTATCTTATGCTGCAATAGCTAAGCCTACCTATGAAATGGACTAATGGCTTCAATTTTCTTGTGGTTCAAACATGGAGGTCATATTTACTGGGTCGACGATGTGTCATCAAAGCCAATCACTTAAGCTTGAAGAACCTCCTACAGTAATATTTATCCATACCTAACAAGCTCAAATGGATCGTGAACTTAATAGGCTATTACTACTCGATAGAGTATTGCACTTGATCATAGAACAAAGTTTCAGACGCATTGTGCAGTGGCCTAAGGTTTCTCTTCGTGTTATCATGACCTTGCAATCGTCTATATTGGGAGGACATTCACAGGGCTCTTAAGGAGGACCCGGACTCTATTCTCCTCCTCCAAGCAGCCGACAAGGCTCAAAACTAAATTTTTCTGGGTAAATGACTTCCTTATCTATAACGGTGAAATTGGGTGCCAATCACTCTTCACTCCTTACCTAATTGCTCTAATACGACCATAATTCAGAACTACAAGGTCATGGTGGGCAGTTACGCACCTACAAATGAATTTACCAACATTGCTATTAGCCTGGCATGACAAAAGACGTTCCTGAATATGTAGCTGCTTATTCTGTATGCCCCTGGTCCAAATCCAAATGCCTATGTCCCACAAACCTTCTCCTTTCCCTTGATCCTTGAGAAGGTATGCATGGACATACTGAAGGCTTACCGAGTTTTGAAGAATAGGTTTCATTTTGGCAGTTCTCAATCAGCTCTCCTATATGCGCATTTCATTGCCTTGCGCCACCCGTACACAGCAGTAGCATGGCTCACGCACTTGTTTGAGAGGTAGTAAGACATGCAAGGAGCACCTTCGACCATTGTCTCTTATAGAGATATAGTGTTTGTTAGCACTTTTAGGCAAAAGTTACATCAAGGACAAGGCACCTCACTCCACATCAGTTCGGCATGTCACATCAAATGGACGAGAAATCTGAAATGGCGATAGAGGGTCTTAAAACGTATCTGCCTTGTTTTATCGGGGATAATCCACACCGAATGGGCTCATTGGTTGCATTTGTATAGTATTCTTACAACATGACTCTCTATTCCACCACACAAACTATCCTCTTTGAGACCTTTTTTGCAGACTTCCTCCACCACTAGTTTCAGTTCCTTCGGGCCCTTTCTTGTAGCATCTTCATTTTCATCTTCACCGTGCATAAAATGGGATGCAGGTAGAGGATGGGTATTGCCGAGCTAAAGACTACAAACCTGGTGACAAGTCCTTCTTAAACTCCAACCTCACTATCAGTCGTGTATTGAAGAACGCCGGAGGAATAAGCTATCTTTCTGCTATTATAGTCCCTTGTTCATTGTTGAAGTTGTAGGAGCAAAAGCATACCAGCTTACTTACCCACGAGGTCCAGGACTTGCAGGCATTCCATGTTTCATGCTCGAAGACGTTGGTGGAATACTACTTGGCATCTCGTACACTCCACCAATGACACTCCTCGTACTTAGCCTCAAGAGCTTGCCATTTCTCAAGGACTCGGGAATGATATGCACAGCAATGTCTACCTCCCATCGTAGCAGAGCACCACCTGTGTCATGAGCGAAGGCCGGCCTGTACCTATTGGACTTGCCCTTAGTGCAAGTCCTGAGGTGCCCCAGCATAAATTCAAGGACCCATGTACAACCTAGGTTTACTATCTTTAGTTTTAGAATTGTGTTTTAGGTAGGATCTATTCTCTACTTCCCTAGTTAAGTATGGTTCTAATTTAGGATGAGTTGTACTAGAGAATAAACACAGTGGCCTTAGAAGGAAAGTCACTACTATAAATAAGTATGTGTAATTGTATTAGGGCATGAGGAGAACATTATTTGATTCCAGTTTTCCTAGTTTTATCTTTTAGCGGTAGTTTACACCTTAACATATATCATACTATCTCTCACAGCTTTCAATTTTCCATTTTTATTCACCAGCGCCCATTAGGAAGGTGGAATGCTGTAATAAGGGAGCAAACTTATCTTTTGTAACCATCAATGAAAAAATTATCAAGCACTTTAGAAACTCTTAAGCATCTTAGTAAAGCTCCATTGTCAATACCTATCCACATCGTTTTTTGCTCCATTTCATTAATGTCGCCTTTAGAGTTCTCTAAGTTCACCTATCAACTTTGTGCTAAAGCTGTCTAGCTGATACACGAATATTATTGAAAGTCCATGACAGTTGGCATTAGAGCCATTTTTGTAATAGTTAACGTAGAGTAACGCTCCATAACCATGGCCACGCCATAGGACACCATTACTGGTGAGGAGGTGCTACCCACAGCAAATTGTGGATGGAACAAGTAGCGTGCACCAACCAAGATTCGCAGTAAGTCTAGGGCCCCACCCATCAATGTTATGGAGCAACGCATTGCTGATTTGGAGCAAATGTTGTCAAGTATGGATGCTACCTTTGAAGAGTTTGGTAAGCGTAATGATGATCTTGAATAGAATATGGCGAAACCAACCAAGCAGTCAAACGCCCTTCCATGAGTTCCACAATAATTTCAAGAGGGACATTATCACCCTCATACATGATGTCTTCACTCATGGAATTTTGTATAGTGCGAGATACGTGATTCATATGAAAGTGGAGGAAGTTTGCTAGGACTAGCCGTGGTAGAATTGAAACTTTGTTGCTAGTCCTATTTCTAATAGCACAAATTGAAGTGCGGAGGTTGATAACCTACAGTATCCACCTATAATGGCGTTCGGAGTGCCAATTGAAAATTTTCCTCTTTGGTACGAAGCAATATTCTATCGCCACATGCATTTAAGACAAAACCTTCAAGTTAGTATTGTCCCCTCTTATCTTTGAGACGCTTCTAAGATATGGCAGTGTCATAAGCACAACGACATTGGCAAAGGCATTTGCAATATCGAAACATGGGAAGAACTTAAGCGGGAACTATGAGAAGGATTCTTCTCCAAGCAGCAAAGATAAAGAGCCACCTACACTATTTGAACAAATGGTATCCATCTATGATTCCATCATGGAGTTTAGAAGTCTTATATTTGAGGTAGATGACGTGTCTGATAAGGGCTCCCTATTCTAAGAGAAAGAGGCATGGTATGTTAGAAATAGCGAGTGTGATCGGTTGTTGATAGACATAGCGGGAAATATAAAACACACTCAAGGATCTTGCGTAAGCAAAACGAGAGTCGAGAAAAGAGCAAAACAAACACAAAGACAAGAAATTTACATGGGAAAAACGAGAAAAACCCCACAAAAAGGCAAACTAGGATCAAGGAAATCACTAACTCAAAGCAATTACAAATTCTTGTATTACACTTTAAGTGTAAACTCTCACTAGAATGCTTTGTTTTTATTTCTCACACTAGATGTTGTGAATGATGCTTCAAACAAATACTTCTTACCCATATATAGTGTGTCCAAGAAGACTCTTAAAATTTCAAACCGTTGTCATTCAATCTTCTGATTAATGGAGTCCTTTGGCTTTCCATCTTTCATTAGATGCTTCAAGTTCTTTAACCTTCCAACTTCATGGGTAATGTTTTTTCTTCCTTAATCTTTAGCATTCCAATATGAATGCATATTTAATTTGTTGCATTCTAATTAATCACTAATTTACATAGTGGCTTTACAATGTCTAGCAAATCTTCCACTTCATAGGTAGAGTTTTATCTTCCTTAACCTTTAGCATTCCAACATGAATGCATATTTAATTTGTTGAATTCTAATTAATCACTAATTTACATAGTGGCTTTACAATGTCTAACAAATGTACCACTTAAAGACACTTTGTAAATTGCAATCCAAAAATAACAACAAACTGATACGTAAGTGTCAAAATTCGATGACACTGAAAATAAGTACGATTGAGAGGAGCAAGGCTAGCACACATTCTAGCTGACTTCCTTTACCTCATACCATTGCCTATCTTTCCTCGATTCCATTGCTATCTTGAAGTGATTTTTGGTTCTGCTTTTTTGTCATATCCAATGCTGTTCTCAATTGTGATTCCATACAGACATCTACAAAATAAAAACTTGTCAAGGGTTGCCACCTTAGTTAAGGCATCCGCTGGATTTTCTTTGGTAGGAATCTTGAGCATATGAATGCTCCCACTGGAAATTACCTCCCGTACATAATGATACTGAATATCTATGTGTTTTGTTCTGGAATAAAGTGCTGGCTTTCTTATAAGATGCAATGAACTTAGGCTATCACAAAGCAGAGATAGAGTCTCATATTTTTGCCCAAGTTCTTCCAACAATCTCTTCATCCAGACCCCTTCCTTGCATGCCTGTGTTGCTGCCATATACTCAACTTCTATTGTAGACAAAGCTACCACGGTGCAGCTTAGAGCACCAACTGATAGCACCACTTGTAAGAATAAACACATAATCAAAGATGGATTTCCTCCTATCCAAATCACCTGCGTAGTTTGAATCAACAAACTCTTTGACAACAAAGTTAGATTCTCTATAACACATGCCATGAATCTACTTACCACTCCCACTTTATGTGCAATGTCAGTCTGAGTGCAAATCATGTCATACATTAGGCTTTCTACTGCTGAAGCATATGGTACCGAGACATCTCTATCCTCTCTTGCTCTTTGCTAGGGGATAACAAAGAGGATAATTTGAGACTAATAGAGAGTGAGGTAGACATCGGCTTACCACTATACATGTTGAAGCGCTCCAACACTTTCCTTAGATAACTAGCCTGAGAAAGCCGAATCTCTCTATTGCCTCTATCTTGCCATGTCTTCATCCCTAGATATCTGTTTGCCAGCCCCAAGTCCTTGGTTTCGAATTCACTAGCTAGTTGAGTCTTCAATTGTTGGATGCGATCCATGCTTGGACTTGCTACAAGCATATCATCCACATACAGTAGCAAGATGACAAACTCACCTCCTTCAAATCTCTTGATGTACACACAAGAGTCTAAGACAAGCATGCTGAGAAGAATCAAATCTCTTATACCAACAAACCAGATCCTCCCTGTCTTTCACGGCAAAGCCTTTTGGCTGGACTATATATATCTCCTCTTCGAGCTCTCCGTGCAAGAGTGCTATCTTCACATCGAAGATGGAGATCTGATGATGCACACAGTACCAAGACCACACGAATAGTTGTCAAATAAACCACCGGAGAGAAGATCTCATCAAAGTCGATACCTTCCTTCTATGCGTAGCCTTTCACTACAAGCCGAGCACGATACCGTTCTATTGAGCATTGCTGCCTCGCTTGATCTTGTAGACCTATTTATTTTCAATAGTCTTATGGCCATAGGGCAGAGGTACCAACTCTCATGTCCTATTTTTATGAAGTGCCTCCAACTCTTCCTGCATAGCTTCCATCCACAGAGACGCATTTGAACTCTCCAGCGCTTCTTTGAGAGAAGATGGCTCTATTTCCTCTGTGAATAAGCAATATACATATTGAGATAACTCCATAAAATAGTCATCATACCTCTCAGGTATCTTTTTCTTGCGAGTTGAACGCCTAAGGGACATAGGCCTGGAAACTCCATCATCTTCTATGTGCTCATCCGCTAGCATAGGCTCTAGATTAGGATCATCTTTTTTATCATTCTCCTCCAGTACCGATGTGGTCATCACTGGGAGTGATGCCTCCTTCTCCCTTGCATCATTGCCATCAGTCACTCTTCGCAACTGGTGCTCCGCAAAGATGACATCCTGCTGAAGATAACCTTACGAGCAGTGGGATCCTATAAACGGTACCCCAAAACATCTTCAGCATATCCCAAGAATAAGCATCTTCTGGACTTTGGATCCAGCTTGGTTCTTTCCTGAGCATTATACATCACATACACCGGATAACCAAAAAAATATAGACGAGAATAATCAACAGTGGCACTAGCCCACAATCTTTTGAAATTTTCAAATCAATAGCAGTAGAAAGAATACGATTCAACACATAGCAAGTAGTCTTGACTAGTTCTACCCAAAAACTATGTGGCAGACTAGCCCTTTTTAACATAGCACGTACCCCCTCAGCTAGTGTTCGATTGAATTGCTCAGCTACTTCATTCTGCTGTGGCATGTAAGCCACTGTTGATTGCCCTTTTATCCCTTCTTGTGCCTTGAAAGTAACAAACTTTGTAGTATTGTATTCTACAATATTGTCCGATCTAAGACACTTGATTAAGTTCCACCCAGGCTTTGAAGAACTTGAACATCTCAAAGACTTCCAACTTGCGACTTCCTTCAGATAGGGAACACCCAACTTCTCTTGGAAAATCATCAATAAATGAAACAAAATATTTAGCATCACCAAAAGATAGTTGCGGTGACTCCCACACGTTCGCGTGAACCAAGTCGAGTTTGTTTTTGGCTCTGAAAATGATCTCGCAACCAGTGACACATTCCTTGTAGAATAGTAACTTTATATCAAATAACCCTGGCAGGAGCTTCTGATCTCTGAGTATCTTCAAATCACGTTCTCAGATGTGCCCCAGTTTCAGGTGCCAAACTCCCGTGATGTCCTCCATGTTGCTCGATGCAACACAAGCTTCTCCGTGCCCCACGCACCTTATATAGGTTTGAGTTAATCTTTTCAACTTCAAAGATCTTCTGCCCGTCTTTAATGACCTCCATAATCCCGCTTCGAACATGAATCTTGCAGCCTATGTCATCCAGTTGTCCTAAAGACAACAAATTCTAAGTAAGACCAAGTACATGACGTACCTTACTGATGATGCATACCTTTCCATCATTTGCTCTAAGCTTGATAGAACCCACTCCAGCAACTTCAAGGACTTGTCAATTTCTCATCCGCACGGCACCTCCAGAAATAACTTTATAGTGATGAAATAAATCTCTTCTAGAAGTCATGTGTCAGGATGCTCCCGAGTCCAAGATCCAGTCATTTGAGAGTTTGGACGCAACCACCGTCTCTCCCGCTAGAGCTTCACCATCATCAGAGCTGTGCGCCACACAAGTAAGGGACTTCAAAGGATCCGTACTTCCAACCTTATTTGTCATGGTCTTGCATTCCCTTTTGAAATGCCTAAACTTTCCAAAGGCATAACACTTCGCGTGTCGCTTGTTCTTCTTCTGTCCAGAGCCGTTATTGAATTTCCGTTTATTACCCAAGCTATCTTGTGTAATCAATACAGCTTCAGCTTGGTGCCCACCAGGTACAATCTCTTGTTTGCATTTGTGGCGACCTTCTTCCTCAAGAGTAGCTGCTACTACCTCAACATAAAAAAGAGAATCTATATTAGTCGTATTAGTGAGGTTGATCACTACCTGGTCATAGGAATCGGGACAGCTCTGTATAAGGATCAGGGCACGTTCATTTGTCTCTATCTTTTTTCCCAACGTTGTCAATTAAGAAAACACAACCTCTAATGAACCCAAGTGCCCTGAAGCAGAAGCTGATCCCAACATGCGTAGAGAATACATCTTCCTCATTAAGTCTTTTCCAGCTTCTCCCATACCTTCTTTTGCGGTCTTCTTTTCCAGTGCACTCAGCAAGATATCATCGGCCAAAGTAAGATGAATGTGTTTCAAAGCATTTCGCTCAATCTTCTGCCATCTTTTCTCCAGAAGATTACTTGGCCGATTCTCTAATGCTCCCAACCAGTTCTCCTTTATAAGAACCGTCAATAGTCTTGCTCTCCACAATGTGTAGTTGCTCCCGTTGAACTTCTCAATCTCGTACTTGCTCGACATTGCAACAAACCAATAGCTCTGATGCAACTTGTTAGAAATAGCGAGTGTGTTCTGTTGTTGATAGACACAGCAGAAATATAAAACACACTCAAGAATCTTGCGTAAGCAATACGAGAATTGAGAAAAGAGCAAAACAAGCACAAAGACAAGAGATTTACGTGGAGAAAAATGAGAAGAACCTCACGGAAAGGCAAACTAGCCTCAAGGAAATCACCAACTCAAAGTAATTACAAATTCTTGTGTTACACTTTAAGTGGAAACTCTCACTAGAATGCTTTGCTTCTATTTCTCACACTTGATGTTGTGAATGATGCTTCAAACAAATACTTCTTACCCATATATATAGTGTGTCCAAGAAGACTCTTGAATATCCAAACCGTTGTCATTCAATCATCCCATTAATTGAGTCATTTGGCTTTCCATCTTCCATTAGATGCTTCAAGTTTTTTAACCTTCCAACTTCATGGGTAGTGTTTTATCTTGCTTAACTTTTAGATTCCAATATGAATGTATATTTATTTGTTGCATTCTAACTAACCACTAATTTACATAGTGGATTTACAATGTCTAACATGGTAAACATCGGAGAGCTAAGGGTGGAATGCTGGGTTAATTCCTCAACCCTATAGCAAAACTTGCATGGTTATAAGGAAGGCACGACAAGCCAACGGAAGGCAAGAGCGGGGGACGAAACCAAAAGTCTGCTTTATTTGCAATGGACTATATCAGGTTTGGAGTATCCTAAAGCATAAGGCTCTCAAGGCCTTTACCACACAACTTGAGGAGTCCCCAATTGAGGAGTCAACAACAGGTTTTTTTTTTCCTCCAAAAACTTAGGAACTCAAACATAACAACTCACTCGCTCGATCTGCCAAGAAAAAGCTCATATTTATGAGTGCTATCATCAAGGGAAGACCGCTCGTACACTATTTAATGTAGGAGCCCACTGATAACTTTGTCGTCGAAAAGAGGCAAAAGAGGATAGGTCTGATGGCACAAAAGATGGCAAAACGATGAAAGTAGTAAACTTACCAACTATGCCCATTGTGGGTGTCTCTTAGTCTATCCTAATCAAGTTTGGAGCATAATGCGGATCATTTGACCTCTCTTTGGTCCCCATGGATGACTTTTAGTTGGTCGTATGTATAGTGTTAAGTCCATGTCTACCCTTTGTCAACCATCAACTCAGTCATCATCTAAAATGACAACAAAGCATAGATGGTCAAGACAGAACATGCAGTCGATATAAAGACGAAGGCGCTATCTACATGCAGTTTGAAAAAGGTTTCAAGAAAGAGCCAATTCCTAGTTTCTCTCGAAGAGCTCAACAATGGAGAAGAGACTGCCATATCTCATGTTCCTTCTCCTATGGTCATAGAAGGGGTCCTTGAGCCTTTACCTATTGCTGGAAGACCATAGGAGAGCATCTCTATGGTAGTTGACCAGCTAAGCTGGAAGAACATAGAAGCAACATGGTGGTAGTTGAACCATTTACCAAAATATGCTACCTTCATACCTATCCCAAGGACCTGCACTGCCGAAGAAGCTACCCGTCACTTCTCAAACATGTGGTACTTTGAGAAGTACCACAAAGCATAGTATGCGATTGGGACCCTTGCTTTACCGAACAATTCTTTACATAGTTGTTCAAAAGGATGGGCACCAACTTCAATTTTTTTAATAAGGTTCCATCCCCAAAGTGACGGATAAACAGATCGTTTTATTACTCTTGCGTTATTCTTCAAACTACATCGGTGCTTATCAACGAGATAGGATAGAATTACTCGATGTTGCCTAGTTCAAGGCGTCTACTACCAAGGCGCCGAGTAAGGTTGCGTTCAAGATTGTCATTTGACAACAGCATATGTGCACGACCCAACCCGGCCGCGACCGGCCTAAACTAGACCTAGCCTGGATAACATCCAGACTCAGTGCAATCTAGTAAGTGACCAAAAAGCACCATAAACGATTCACCAAAATATTTTCAAATAAATAAAATTTCGGCAAAACCTTTCCTAACTTTCAAGTGCAAACCTTTACCATAATAAAATCACTTGCAACGACGAAATAGACGAGATAAGAAAAACAATATCAATACCAAGATCAACCAATAAAATATCTATTGGCTACCGGTATCCGCCCACACCTATTACATACCCAAAAATTAAATTTACAAATCAAATAAAAGGCCAAAAATATATATGAGTAATACATATCTTCAGAAAATAACAGAGCTGTCTATATGACAAAATAAACTATAAATGCGCGGATCTACCGTCGACTACTCAATGCTGTATCCTGTCAACTCCTGCTAGTCCCTGTAATATCTAGGGGAGGCCAAAGAAAGAAAAAGGGATGAGCCTAGTCTTAGTGAGGTAAAATAACAGAATGCACTAACCGGATGGGCCGTGGTATTACCCCCACACGCATAAGCCTAACAATACTATGGCCAAGGTGGGTGCCCGCCCCATACTCACTGTGGTCCTGATCTCAGCCCTGACTCGCCTGCCCTCGTGCAACGCGAGTGTCTATGCATTATGATAAGCAAGCTCATGCTGTTATAGTTCAATATAAATCATGTCTCTATGGACATAAGTGGTTCCATAGTTCATTTATCTATACTCAAAAATCGTGGTCATGTAACACAAAAACAGTAGTTAGTCTCGATTTGTGCACAGTTATTATGCTTGCTATCGTTATAGTTAACATTAAGAATGCTCCAAGTACACCATGCATTGTATACAATAACTCATATGACATATGTAATCATTAATGCAATAGACATAATCAAATGGTAGAATCGTTAATTACCACATGCTACCAAGATTACTTCACAGCAAATTTTGTACAAGCATAACCAAAACATACAGACATCATCTAGCATGAGGAATAATCATAAATAGATAGTGGCAAGATATGCTGAGGTTTCAAGGCAGATGTTACCTGTGCCAGAAGCCTACCATACTAAGAATGAAAAGCACGGTAACCCTCACATGTTTTCCCGTGATCACTTAGTCCACTGATTACTCCAAGTCAAGCCACTCGGCCCACGTTCCTCAGTGAAAAGCTATAACACACACGAGCACATCTATTACTTAATTGCGTTGAACGGAACGAATCTAACAATCATAATATATAGTACAATCAACTACAATCACATCGCCGTAGCACCAAAACCTCATTCTAAAGTTTCATCCATTCCATCAATCATTTTAAATCCTATCCACTACTCAAATATACTAATGATAGAGGATTAGTAAGCTTATCGATTTAAACGAGATGATCGTACTCCAAGTAGCTTCGAACAATCGATATATTACCAATTCCTCAACCTAGCAATCACCTAGCGAAAACCAATTCCTCAACCTGCATTAACAAGCTGATACAGCATGCGCATGTTTAAACAATGTTACAAAGAAAATCAAGAAATAGGCAAATGCAGAGTGCCTACACATTGAGTTTTAGGATAGAGATTTGGTGCTTGTTAAGCTTCTACACGTGCAGTTCAAGTCGCTATGAAAGGTACATAAGAGGTTACCAAGGAGATATGAAAGCCCATTTCCTATAAAAAAAAGCTCATAGGTAAAGTCTTTAGGTACAACTCCCTTGAAGACAAAATTTATGCAGTTTTTTAATGAGCTTTCTCAAGTCCTTTTGCTGGGATGGGAAAGATGCAAGGAGTGAACCGAAGAGAGTTCCAACGGTTGTTGTCGCCATCATCGACAAGGAGGTGGAGTGCATCCTTAAAGAATAATCAAATCGAGGATGAAGTATAACTTTACAGAATTCTTGGTGAATTGAAAAAAAATCTCCCGAACAACGAAGCCAGCAAGGATCGCAAGAGCACTTTTCGAAAGTTTGCCAACTGCATACAGAGGTTCAAGGAGCGTGAAGAGGGCGTTGCAAGCCTAAGTGAGGCAAAAGCTAACAGGCTACCTAAGTTTGGCCAAAAATAGCTATCCTAGAGAATCATAGAATTCTACTTTTGCAACATGCTTTAGGAGAAGCATTTTCCACTATTCGGTCAACGATCACCACCATCCATTTGGGAGGTGGAATATATAAATAGGGGAAGGGACTTCTTATTTATATCCATTGAAGAAATGAATTTATCAAGCATTTTCTAAAACTTTCAAACATCTTAGTAAAGCATTCTTGTCTATACGCCTCTACATCATTCTTACTTCATTTCTTTAGTATATCTTTCAAAATTATGTAGGCTTAGCTAGGGGTGGCAATTCAAATTCATGGATCGATTTCAGATCGACACATATAATATCAAAATCATTTAACCCGAATCCAATCCATTTATTTATATCGGTCAAAATTGTCAACCCTAACCCAAACTATTTAATAACCGAATCAAATTCACCTATATAGTAATTAAAATTATAAAAATTAATTTTTGATAATATAAAATTATTAATTATAATATATCTAAACAAAAAGATAATTTTTGATAAAATTTATAAATTAAGTTGAAAATAGTTAAATTAGGATATAAAATATATATACAAATTAAATTTATTTTTTGTATTGTTACTCTAAATATTCTTTTAATTATTAAGTAATATATACTATATAAATAATTATATGGATTAAATGGGTCAATTTTTGTGTCAATTCGAACTCGACGCGAATTCATTTAAGTTTTTCGGATCAATCTCAGGTCTATTCGAAATCGATTTGAACCTCACTAAGATCTAATATAAATTGTTGCACAGGAATTATTAAAACTCGTGCTGCATGACAAACACCACAAGTGTCCACTGGCCCTAATATAAATGTTGAGTTATTAGTAGTGTATGGATAATACCTTGCGTCTTAATTTTGTGTCCTAACCTAGCCTATATCTCACCTACTAGCTTTGAAATTAATTCTAATATATTTCATATTAACTTGTCTTTCGCCATATTAAGCTATAGGCTATGTTTAAAATTTTGAAAAGGTAGAGTTTTTTGAAAAAATAACTTTTCAGAATTTTTGAAAATAAGTGCTCGACCATTATAATCATAATTTATTCATACCCTCTAACTTTTGAAAAATTATGTACAAAAATCGATAGGAATTTTCTAGACATGAAAAGCTCATAAGCACTCATTTAAACCATTACAAACATGGCTTATGTATTGCTCTAATGATCGAGATGCAGCACCACTCTAGACTTTGCGGATTTTTCTAGACTTGGTGATTATGTTTAGCTCAGATTTGTAATGCAGTAGCTTAAATCGGAACTCCACAATATGATTTGAGCTGTGATATATCAAGTTTTCAAGTGGCTATACAAAGAAAAAATGAAATCTCCAAATGTTACCTGAGCAGAAAGATATTGTATTTGGCGTGTTGTCTAGAGATGTTGTCTAAGTGATCTAATAGAATTAGGCAATTGTGATCAACAATCTTCACGAAAAATTTATGTCTTAAAATGATACCTGTTGAAATTTCGTCCTCTTTGCCTTATTTTATTCTGTGTAATACCACCTTTGAACTGAAAAGAAAAAAAAATCACCATTGGGAGCTTTGAGTTGAAAGCTATTTGTGTGTAAAGTATACAACTCAATAAAGTTTCAACACTTTGTTAAATATGCATGTAGTTTAGTCTAGCTCCATATGCTCTTGAAATACATTGTAGACATGTCCAAAGCTTGACAATGATTCTCAAGGATGTGTTATTATCCAAATGATTGGGATTTCTAACAGCATTAGTGAGAGACTTTGGCAAAGCATATGGTTGAATGCTGTCCAGAATCAAGTTTTATTTCAGAAATACTCATCCATGTCTTTGTAGTTTATAGTTTATAGAATTATAGTGATGTCTACATTGAGGGAGTGTACTTGGCAAAGGGAGCGTTGTTGAAGTTTGTAAGTGCTTGTAGCAGAATCCGTCCATGGTTAATGTCTCTATGAGCTTCAGAACGTCCCTATAGCTACCATGTTTAGACACCGCTAAACTTCATGCAGATAAAGATTTGGGACTATCCAAAAGAAAGTTAGAACACTAGAATCAAAATGTTGATGCAAATACCTGTGCAAATATCACAATGGCCAAGTTGTCAACTTCTCTTCCCCATGAGAAAAGATTTTTCCTTTCTGAGAAAGCTAGCATATGCTCCACCTACAAGAGACTTGGAGAACTTTTTGCAAATTTGATGCGGTGGAAAAGAAAGAACTACCAAGCAAGCATTCAAATTCAATTGCTGTAAAAGTTAAAATATTGACTCTAAGAAGATTAGAAAGTTGAATCACATTCATGAGCCAAGCCAAGACCATATCCTTTATCCAAAATTCAGACATTAAAAATCCTTTCACCAAACACCCAAAATAACAAAAATCTTAAATCCACATAACACAAATCTACAAAAAAAAAAAAAAAAGCACAATTTTCCAACAGCTTTAATTGCAAAGTTTTGCAAAACCCATCTGAAACCAAATTTAAAAATCAAACAGAAACAAATGGAGAAAAGAAAAGACAAAGGAGTTTAGTTAGCTTTATAGATCACCAAAATAAAGCCTTGTCTGGCCTTCATTTCTCTATATGACTTCTGTGAATTGAATTCAGCCATCCTCTAAGCATATCAGTAACTTACTTCATGCAAAAGAGATAACAAATATGGAAAATTCTGGCTGCATTGCGGGTGACGTACCTGGTTTCTTCCTCAACCATCTGAGACTTCCCTTACAGAGCTCCAACACGATGGCCCTGGTTTCTTCAGCACTCTGTACATAGATTCTAAAGCCTTAGCAAGTCATCCTCAACCATCTGAGACTTCCCTTGCAACCTATGAGGTATAGTTATTTTGGATTCTTAAACTGGTAGCACATGCAATGGCAAGCCTCCTACAGAAGACTCATGCAGAAGCCTCCTAGCCTTCCTTATATACATGCCTCCCATTGCCCATACAGCAGCACAGATGCTCAGCTCCTGTACCCATTCCCCATATCTCTTGCATAAGTCCCCATACATAATCATAGATGGTCAGCTCGTATACCCATTCCCTTGTCTCCGGCATACTTGGCTTCATACTTCCTCACTATGTCAAATGAACTCTTGCAAGATCACAACTGGCACATTAGATTCAGAGATCAACAGAAAGACAAGCAAACCAACCAGAACATACATACCTTCTATAAGACAGAAGAATGCTGCCATATATTTACGGATCATCTCCAATAGCACTGCCCTCAGACAATATTAGTTGATTTCTTCCGATTTAAGCATGACCGCATTGAAAAAGTATATTTCACAAAGTATAAAAGCTTGTATATTTGGATATTTTTGAAGTCCTTGGTAAGCTAGCCTCTCAGTTGTACTTTTCCAAAGCTGCAATGTTGCATGAAAGGCTTCAACCAGCTAGACCATAAAAATCTGACTAGTCATATAGAAATCCAGCAATCTCCAACACAATCACATAAAGATCATACATAATCCAGTACCAGAACCATACAAATCATACATAATCTTCCAGTACCAGAACCATACAAATCATACATAACCTTCCCAAAAGAATTCTATCAATCTCCAGTAATGTAGAAAAAACTATCTCATACACAATCTTCCCATACCCACTGAATTGCAGCAATCTCCTACACAATCACATAAAAATAATAAATTATTTCCACCAAAAACAAAATATCAAACAAATTTCAAGCCATAAATGAAAACAATATACCAAACAAATTACAAACCATAAATGAATCAAGCATGTAAAAACAGAAGCATGCTATAAGCCTATAACACCTGCCACAATACAGAAGTTAGGACATAATACTTGCTAGAATAAACAAGCATGCTGCCAATTAGTTATGAATCATCTCCAGTAGCATACTAGCACTGCCCTCAAACCGTATTAGTTGATTTCTTCTAGTTTAACGATAAATGCCATAGTAAAAGTATATTTCATAAAGTATAAATGTCAAACCTTTGTAATATTTGAAGTCTCCAGTACTCCGAGCTTTTCCTTTTCAGATTAAATTGTGATAATACTATACATACATGATCATTAATTGTTATAAGCATCTCCGAGAAATTGTCATAGTGAGTTGATTGGCTTTGATATTGTTTTATATATCACTATATAGTCTTCTCAAATGATATATAGCATCAAATTGATTGCATCCAATGAAAGAAAATAACAATCTTACATGTACATTTGACAAGAATAACTAATGTGCTTAATTCATTAAAAGAAAATTAACTAAAAAAAACAATAATGAATTCAGCCTAAGCATCAATGACTTCAAATTTTTTAGTTGTATTGAGGATCGTAACTTCTGAAACCATTTGACATATCAACAATTGTTACACTCTCTATATTGAATTCAAAAAATAAAATAAGCACGAAAACAAATTAATAGCAATTAATAAACAAATTATATGCAATATGACCTTTACTAATATTTTGATTTATTAACAAAATATCATAATTTAAACAAGTAGTAAAATCAATAAGTTCTAATAAATTGAACATATATTACAAACAAATAAGAAAAGAGAGAGCCATGCATCACTCAGGCATCCAGATAGTTCTTAATACAGATGTAAAATACATATACAAATATACAAACTTAATCAGATAATTAATCAACTAATATTGGTACCAATATTGGAACTCTTTCACACTGGAGAAAATGTAGGACACTATTTCCAGATGTGATTATCAGCCCTTGCAAGTTGTCACCGTATGCATGACATTTTTTTTTCATCCATTTGTCTTGGTAATGTATATATAAAGGCATTCCTTGAAGATTCTAGGATGTTTAGAATGGTACGGATCGTTAATGTTTTTGAAGCTTTTAAAGGCATGTAGAATGTTATATAAGGGTCTAGAGTATTCTAGAATAGTCAAATGTTCTAAATGCAATAAAACCCTAGAGAGATATTTTAGGATTTGGAGATATGCTACGAAGATATTGTGAGAGAAGCTTCTAAAGAAGGTATTTACACTGCCGGATCAAATCAATCTTTATTATTTATTAAGGAGGTAGGATGTTACAAATAGGAGGCTAAAGCCCCCATTTATAACCAAGGTAGAAATTGAGCAATCAAAGCATTGTACATAGTCAACAATAGTTGTAAACGTTTCTCCCCGTCAAGTTTCCTTTTAGTGTTTATTCTTAGTTTCATTCCTTCCGTCTAGCCTACAAAAGTTTCTCAAAATCTCCATGCTACTTGGATGGTAAGGCTAACTTAGTTGCATTGCATTGTGGTTGAGTGCCACAAGGTCCAAGCTAGAAAGACCAAGCCCATAACAGTTAGTATAGCAGGCGATGTTTAGTTTAAGGGAATAGAAAGCGGTAGTGATTTACCATCTATAGGGGATGGGAGAACGAGACGTGAGCTCCTCAGATCAACAGGTAGTAATGAGAAGTATAGGGAGAGATGATGAAGATGTGAAAGCAAGGCTCTCTAAGGTGAAGCTTGTTATTGACAAGATGAGTGTCATGAGGAGATGTAAGGCTCCTTGAACGTGGCAACCGAATTATGCATAGTCAAGGTAAGGCCTAAAGGCTCTCACTTTGGCAATATAAATACTCTCAAGAGGGAAATTGTGACCATAGAGAAGTGGTGATAATGTTTGCTAGTGAGTTCATATTAGATAGTTTCATTACTTTATTAATATCATAATTTACATAGAACATAATTTATCATCTAGAAACTCAATGATTTTTACAAAACTTAAACAAGAGAAACATACCTGATCCATAGCATGTATCTTCTATCAGTTGTTTAACTTTAGAAAACTTGATTTCTCCCTTTTGATCTTTACTTGATTCTAAAGCAATACTTTTGGTGATGGAATTGACAACAAGTCTTAGATGTAGATTAATATAGAGAGAGTACCAAGCATTCATTTAGAAATATACTTATAACCCACAACCATCATAGTGGTAGCTGCCATAACTTCTCTCAAGTGGGGAGTTATTGTAACTTTACATTATGTGGAGTTATAATGGTAGTTCTAATAACTCCTTAACCAATAGAATATTATCATTATTAATTAAACCAAGTATTACACATGGGCCACATCCAACATTCGGGGCGTAATGAATCCATGCATCGTATTTGAAACGTGAGCGGTACAACCGGAATCAATCCACCAAGTATTATAAGGAACTTCAGCTAAATTTGATTCCAAACGTACACAAGCATAATGCTTACCTTTCTTTTTGAACCAAGCTTTACATTTCAGACAATCTTTCTAAAGTGTCCAGGTTTCTTACAGAACCGGCACCTGTCATCTTTACGTTCCTTCTTATGAAATGAAGCAGAATACCCATTTGTCTTAAATGGTCTTTGCGCTTCCTTTCCATTCTTTCTTCCGGTTTTGTTTGCAGCTTCTTGATGCTTAATGAAATGAATAGAATGAGGTCACAAGTTCTTAAGCCTTGTCTCCTCTTGCACAAGCATATTGTACAATTCACTCACATTCTATTTGTCCTTCATACTATTATAGTTCATTTGGAATGGATCATATCCAGGAGGTAAGGAATTAATAATAAACTGTATAAGAAAATTCTCATCCATATTCATTCCCAAGGACTTTAATCTTGCTGCAATGTTTGACATGTCAATAACATGCTCATGCATTGTACGAGAACCATGAAATTTTATGGTGGTAAATGTACCCATAAGTGTCCCAGCAAGTGAATTATCAGTTGTTTGGGAACGCTCTTCCACAAATTTCATAAACTTCTTAGCACTTTCAGTGTTAGGAAGAGTTGACTTAATGTTCTTTGTAACAGGCATTCGAATAAACATTAAGCTTAGTCTGTTTGATCCTTCCCAAATAATATTGAATGATCTTTCTTCATCGCTGCTGTCATCACTAAGAGCAGTTGGATTCTCAGTTATAAGTGCTAAATCAAGATCCAGTACACTTAAGTAAAACTAAACTTGCTCACACCAATCAGAGAAATTAAGTCTGTTGAGCAGTGATATAGACGTAGCACATGAATGCAAAAAAATAGGAATAGACGCTGCAACATTAATAAATGCTTGCAAATTATTGCTTTTACTTTCAAACTTTTAAATACATAATACAGATTCAAACCATTCATTTAAGCAATAAATATATATCAAAGTTCTCCTTTGGGTGAAGCAACGTCATGTTTGATAATTAAATATATTCAAATTAGATATTTTTGCTATCTTTGGATATACAAAACAAATCTAAAAAAATATATAAATCACCACGTCATGTTTATGAAATATAAGAGCTACCAATCAACCTTTGGGTGATTCTGAATGTCTTATAATCATAAACTTTAATTATCCATAAAATGTTTAACATAGTATCATATCAATTATAAACATCACATACTTACTAATAATATATATATAATTTGGAATTCATGACATCTTATGATTTGGCTACTTTGGTGACCAACAAATCATCATAATACGAATTCAAAAATTGACATACAAATCCTACATTTTGAAATTTGCAAAAATTTACGATTTAGCCACTTTAGTGACTAACAAATCATTATAATGCAAATTCAAATTATATAAATTTAATAGTTGCAATAAATTAATTTATGCATAAAATATTACGATATAAATTTCTTCTATGCAACATATCACATAAACCACCATATAATGGCATACAATTGATTATGCTAATAGTTTAATTGGCGAAATTTATACATAAAAAAAACATGCAGAAATATTAAAATAATAAATACCAATAGGATTTTCATAATCAAGAGAAAAGAAAAAATCTTTGATGAAAAATTATCGATTTCTAAAACCTTGGTTCGGATACCACATATATTAGATAGTTTCATTACTCTATGTAATATCATAATCTATATAAAACATAATTCATGATTTAGAAACTCAATGATTTTTATATACATTAAACAAGAGAAACATACCTTAATCCATAGCGCGCATCTTCAACTAGTTGTTTATCTTTAGAAAACTTGATTTCTCCCTCTTGATCTTTACTTAATTATGAAGCAATACTTTTTGTGATGGAATTGACAACAAGCCTTAGATGTAGATTAAGATAGAGAGAGGGCCAGACATTCATTTAGGAATATATTTATAACCCACAACCATCATAGTGGGTAGTTACTATAACTTCTCTCAAGTGGGGAGTTATTGTAACTTCCCATTATGGGGAGTCATTATAACTTCCCTTATAATAGGTAGTTTTAATAACTCCTTAACTAATAGGATATTATCATTATTTATTAAACCAAGTATTACACATAGGCCACATCCAACAATTCAAGGAAGCCCTTTGTAATGACATAGAGGATATGGAATGCCTAGGGTCCCACATGTATCAGTAGAAATATCCTATTGGTGTGCACCAGTCTAGACATTGCACATGTAGTGGTCGTGGTGAGACCTACATGGAATGCCCTGGAGTTGCACATTAGTAGGCCGTTAAAGAATTCTTTGGCTTATTTAGGGTGTCTGGATGCTGTATTACTTTCCTAAGCTAGAATTAGACTCAAGGGCATTGTAGATCCAGACTTTGTAGGAGATCTAGATAAAACAAGGTCTACTACTGACTATGAGTTTACTCTTGTAGGTTGTGTATTAAATTGGTGCTTAAAGCTACAGTCTGTCATGACATTATCTAGAACATGCTAGCTGCAAAGCCGTGCAAAGAGACGATATGGGTGAGGCACCTAGTGGTGGAGCTTGGCTGTCCATAAGAGACAGTACCTCAATTTTGTGGTGACCAAAGTATCTTACTTATGGGAAGGAATCCTGTTTTTTATGGGAAAATCAAACATGTAGGGGTCCAATATTTCTTCATTCGGGAAATTGTTGAGAGTGTCAGGATGACCTGACAAAGCCTATAAACCGCAATAAGTTTAAATCCTGTGACATGTGTATGCCTTGGTAATTACCGACATTAGACACAAACCTTGGTGACCATTGGAATGCGGAAAGAAAAACACTAAGAGGCAACATAGACAGGGGAAGACTAGCAAACAATATGAGGCAAACGGTAGTTAGGTAACCCTTCATTAGCCCCGAGCCACTTAGGTCCTATTACTTTGTCAAACCCTTTGATGTGGGTACTTATGTACTATCTATTGTACTGTCTGCTCTTTCTTAACAAAGGCATTTACTTTACATAGTATTATAAGATGTCTTTAAGTGGGAAAATGTTGGAAATAGTCATAAAGCCACTTGGCATTTGCTTTATTGTCTACTGTAATGACAGATAACAATGCAGAAGCTTCTAATGTTGGCTCAAACGGCAACAATTCTGAGGAGGAATGTGACAAGCCTACTTTGACACCTTCGACTGTTCTTCTTGGGAAGAGCTTGGCAACTTGAGGCAGCAATTGACATAACTATTGAATGAGCATGTCATTGTGATTAGATTGATATTGTGTGGCATAGGCCGCATAGGCTGGCGTGCTTAAGCACAGCCCTTACAGAAATGCTGTGGTATCATTATGATAGTGCAGCATAGGTTGTTAAGATTTGCGTTGGGTGAGTCACTAACTAAGCTAGAACATGTCAACTTCATTGAATTAATCAGCTTAATTGGCAATTTTCTACTATGATCAATCATTGCTATACTTTTGTTTAGACCGCATCAAGAAGGGATCTCAACTTATGTCGGCCATCTTACAACATCTGCTACTAATCTCTAAGTACTTACTTTGATGGTATGGTTGGTTTTAAATTTTTGACCAAGTCCTAACAATCTGAGGGGAATGTTGATTTTCAAGGGATGTAATATTATAATACCGTATAAGAAACCAATTAGTTAGAAATTGCATAGGACTCCAATTCATGAAGGTCTTGCTTAGTATAGATTTTAAGTTTCTTTAGAGAGTTATTTAGCTTCATTAAAAACCATTAGCTTTGTTTGAACACCTGCCCAAGCAACTCTAGAGGCGAGGTGAATTTGAGTTGCAAATTAAAATTTAAACTTAAAAACTTTTGTCCTAAATAGAGACAAAATAGTAGGTATAATAGCTACCTGGTTAAGCTTCTAGTTTACTAAAAAGATTTGTTTCTAGCCAAAAAAGTAATATCAACTTCAAGTTAACTGGCTATTGATCTATTGTTTCTCATGCCTTATGAACTTTTACTTGGCTAACAGAGAGAAAGTAGTAGCTAAAGTAGTAGTGGTAGTACTGTGCTCGATTAAGGGAAAAAGCAATAGCTAAACCAGCTAGCTTCTTTTGCTAGTTTCCTGCACTTAGTAATATGTTAAATGAGCTAGTCAGGCATTAATCAGCTAGCAGCGTTTAGTTGTGTTCCACATGCATAATTCTCAAGTTAATGTTCGATGTTAGTTTTAAAAAATAAAGGGGGCGTTTGGGATTGCTTATGAAATAGAACTTTTGTGAAATGAAGAGTATTTTTGTCTTTTTTGGAAAACGAGTTATATTTTTTTTACTTCAAAAAAAATAATAAAAATATATAATAAAAAGATCTCACTTCGTAGAATTTTTCTACACTTTCTAAATTTTTAAATAAACTTTTTATATATTTATAAAATATGTATTGAAAAATGTAAAATGAAGAAAAGTTGAGAAAAACTGATAAGTAATTTTTGAAACGGAGAACCAAACAGCCAAAAACAAATCAAAGTAAGAGTAGAAAGCACACATGTGATCTTTACCTAGTTCGGCTGCCAACCCAGCCTATGGCCACTCTTCAAGTGATTTCCACTATCTTCTTGCTAGGCGCTATAATGTAATATTCTAGTTTATAGAGTAAATGGGCCAAGCTCAAAGCCCAAACCACTAATTCATTTCCCTTATATTTTCTTTCCTTCTTACCTTATTCCTCCTCTTGTTCTTTTGTTCTTCTGCTCACTCCCGATAGCGAGCAGCCTTGTGTGTGATTTGCTCGCCGGCATGCTGTCTTTCCTCTTCGGTCGATTTCTTACTTTCCTACCTCCGGCTTCCTTCTCCTCCTTGTTGGTATTGCTTCGGCGAGCACTTTGAGCCGATTCCGACAAGCTAATAAAAACCCTAAGTTCGGCAGGAGATTTTCAATAGAGAATCGGCCAAGCCGAGCCGTCGAAACCAACCTCCTTATCTTGTTGATGCTTCTTCCTCCCTGAATTTCATTGATTTTTGGTTCCAGTGTGTGATTCCATGCAATCTCCGATCGGCATTCATTCGGGCGATTCCGATCACTGGCGGCTCTTCTAGCTTTGCCATTTCCTCTGTGAAGGATTGATCTTTTGCCACCAATTCCTCTATGGCCAGAACCTCACCGGAATCCGGCGAGCCAGCGGGCCCATGGTAGTGGTAAGTTGTATACATTTTTATGTTCGTTTCGAACACTTAACTTTGTCATTGGACTAGTCTTGATCTCCATTTTGTCTTAGGTGATCCATTGGTCGGGAGTCAACTAAATTTGTCATTCCAATACAACGTCGATTAGATTCAAGTTGTCTTTGATTTCGTAAGCTTTTAGCCTGCTAGCTTTAGCAATTGTTAAATAGTTAAGGTTTATGGGTTGGTTTCGTTTATTTTGAGTAGGTGTTAAATCTTATTTGATTCTGCGTTAGGCTTGAGAGTGGAGTTAGACCTAGTGTTGCTGCTTGACAAGGTGAGGGTTGCATGATTGCATGAACCACAGGTGAGGGTTACCGTGCCTTTCTTTTACTATTATATCGTTAGGTTTTTCGGCACAGGTAATATCTGTTTGAATTCTTGGCATAACTCGTCACCTTCTATGTATAGATTAAATTATTCCTCATGCTATATTATGTTGTGTGAAGTATGCTTGTAAAGGATCCACAATGGAATAACCTAGAAAGCATGTCGCATTTAATGGCTTAGTTCGTTAAAGAATCAATGGTATCAATTTGTAGGCACGCTGTAGGAGTTCTTGCATGTAATGTAAAATTTCAGTTGTAAATCATGCTTATATAATATGATATTTATAATTACAATAGCATTTCATAAACCTAGTGGCATAATTATATAATATGTTTGACGTACACGTTACTGCTTACATTGGGCATAGCATGTTCATTGTGCGAAAGTCTATTATATTGCAGCTATTTGTTAAGAACTGTATTGGTATGTGACAATGCAGAATCTGACAAGTATTGCCCTAACTTATTTATGGATGCTTGCATGTACGCTGGATCCAAGGACATACTGGCCAGCGAGATATATAGATAGGCAGTGGGTCCAGGACATACTGAGCACCGAAATGTATGGATAGCAGATAGGTCAAAAACATACTGAACATCGAGCTATGAGACATGGATAGCTGGTGGGTCCTAAGGCTATTTGGCACCGAGCTGATTTGACTCTGATATATAAAGGTATTATGTATGTATATTTGTGTGATATATATAATGACATGATGCGAATTGGAGATGTGGTCTCACTTTGTCACTTAAGCTATATGCTCGCTTCTGATCCATTGGATTTATTATTATCATATGCTTGCTAGTGTGGATATATTATGTATATGTATTATGGCATTGAAATGAATGCCTAGGTAAGTTGACATACATAAAGATGCATATGACCTTGGAAAAGGTATATAGTCGATTGTCTGGCATAAGCATATACAAACATCCATTACGTTGAGACATTAACTACATACGCATGAATATGCAATATAAAAATAGAAAATCTGCATAATACAATAACTTCATAAAAGGAATGGATTTCTGTGTGTTACATTTCATTCTTATCGTATCCTTCCTAGTGAGGACTGAGTCGGTATGAGACGATTCAGGATTTGGTAGAAATGATCTTGGTCAATCCTTGCATTTTTGTATGTATATAAATATAGAAATAAAATATTAGAAAATGCGTTAGAAATCTCAAAACAGTGCATCTATTTTTTACCTCACTGAGACTGGGCATATCCTCTTTATTTTCTTTGTCCTCTCCTAATCTTTACAGGATTTTATTTGAATTTAGTGGACTCCATAGCCATGGATTGAAGACATGTAATGGGTATGTTAGTCATTTAATATTTCATTTAGTTGGCTCCGTAACACTCGAGGGATACACTATTCTTATTGTTGTTTGTAAATTATTAACTTGGCACTCGATTGTTGATTTATTTGTTTTCTCTTTCTGTTGAGATTTATTATTGCAGATAGCAGTTGTGTAAGTTGTTAAGTCTTTTGCGTGTTTTTATTTTGTCTTGGTGTAGTTTATAAGAACTTGTGGTATTGTGATTTTAGTTAATTTCAATTAGGTTTTCCCTTGATTTTTCAAACAAGGTTCTACCAAAATTTTTTTCAAAATTCTTACTGTGTATTGTTTCAAATTCAATTCTTATAGGCTTATTGAGTTGGACTTTGCTTGGGCTTGGTTTAGTCCAATGTCGGTCATGACTCTTGGGTTGGGTCGTGACATATAACTCCGAAATTCTACGTTCCATTCAAAAGCCTCCGCCTCCCAATACTCGACATTCCACCTAAATGCCTCTGTCACCAAGTTTCCGCTATACAAGCTACACTTTAGCATTCGGGAGTGCTTTTCAAATGAAACTATTCTGAAATGAAATGTATTTTTGTCCTTTCAAGGTAACGAGTTTTTTTTTTCTTACTTCAAAATAAATAATAAAAATAACCAATAATAAAATCTTATGATATAGAATTTTACTGTACTTTCTATAATTTTAAATAAATTATGTGAAGTGAAAAGTTGGAATCAAAGGAGTAGAAAGGTAAAGCCAAATATGCCCGCAAGCTCCTCGCATCTTTCTAGGTGCAAACCCCGTAACCTTTACAAAAGTTAGCACACTGAGAAAGGTTCTACTCAAACACTTGTCAATACCGAGTGCACCCTGCACTCTATACATACTTTATAATCACTTTGAACTTTTGTAGAGGTCCCGCAGTACTCAACTTTTACTCAGGATCATTGATAGAGAAACCTATGTAATACTAACTCTAAATGGGGAAGGGTAGGGGAGGGGAGGGGGTTGGGGTTATGGGGTGGTTCAATTAGGTTGCTGATTAGTGATTGCTCACGAACAATAACCTGTACTGAAGTTGTTAACAAAATATAATATAAATGAAGCTAACAGAAGTGCTAAGAAATGCAAACCAAACACTCAAGACCTATGTTTACGTCACTTGACATCTCAAGTTTAATGCACTTATGTCAAGATAATATATACAAACACATAGACTTGATTTTTCTCAAAATACCTCCACCTCAACCCGTGTTTCCTCGCAAGGACAACTCACCATGGCCTCCTAAACGATGCAAAGTCCCTTCGGTTGCAACATGCACACTTTCACATAGGCCTAACACAAACCTTTAACCTACACCTAGGTTAGCTAATCTCAAAACTCGGAAGCTCTCCTACAACCTTCTCAAGGTTACACAGTGAATCACGAGGTTTAGCTCATGTGATCTCTATAGCAATGATGTCTATCACTCAACAAGAAAGTAACAAGAATTTTGTACAAATGAAAGAAAAAGAATAAGGACTTACTCGAAGACTCTCGATTGCACTAGTTCTCCTTTTAAGTCAGTAGTATGAAATCTCAATAAAGTGTTAAGTATGATGTTGTTCTTTGTTGTTGCTCTTCATTGCAATTACATAGCAATCTCCTCTTTGATCTCAGACTGAAAGCTGCTCGGTTTAAATCTTCAACGATTAGAAGCAACGCAACGCGAACATCAAAAGAAAATGGCTACCTTGTTGTGATCCATTTGTAGGGTTTCCTTCTCTAGAATTTGCTCTGATTTCATTCCTTTTTTTTTAGCTGACCATTATTTGCTGATGTGGATCTCAGCTACTAATTCTTCAAAACGGCTCTTACAAATTCATCCAATGTCAGTGTGTGCTCTAGGGTTTCTGGTGCCACATCATCTGAAATTTGTGGCAGATTTCTTCTAGTAACCAATATGATTTGTTTCCACAAAATTAATCTTCAGCATGCCCTCTTTAATCTACATACAGAGATCAGGTCGAGATTCAAATAGATCGTTGAGATATAAGGGTTTGAGCTTGATCCATTTACAGTTGTATGCATGTTGGAACCTTGCCATTATAGATTTGCTACATATTTTTCAATATTCAAACAGATGGTCAAGCATCTTCTGAAGACACTTGCAACTGGTTGCCTAGTCTAGGAACCTAGGAAAAAGATGTCACGATCCAGTCCATAAGCTAACTTGGTTTGTCCAGCCACTTTGCTGATTTTTCTATTCTTCGTTAGCGGATATGTTTGGCTCAAATTTGCATTGTAGATATCTCTTAATGTCAGCTTTCAGTGGCAAAAATTGAATCTAAAATGTGATTTTAACTGGGAAATATTGAGTTTGCAAGATTTTGTCTAGATTTGGTTTATGCACACAGAATTGGCAATAGCAAAACAGCGAACTTCTCTGATTTCTATAAAATTTTCTTCATGAAATGTTCTCAATATTTTGATTCTACAACTTGAAAATGTTTGCTATCCATAAAACAATTGGATTTCCAAAATATTCCTTAAGTGGAAAGATATCGCCTTTGACATGTGCTGTCAAGAAATGTTCTCTAGGTGATCCTTTGGAGTTTGGCGGTGCCATTAGTAATCTTTACAGAATATTCCTGTTTTTGATACCTGATAAAATTTCGTCCTCTTTGTCTTTGTTTACTCCTTGACCTTCTTTCAACTACAATACAAAAATCTCTATTTGGTGCTCTAAGTTGAAGGATATACAGTTGCAAAGTAGCAACCAAGAAGGTTTCAACAATTAGTGAAAATCGGCTTGTAGTTCTGTCCAGCTGATGCATTACTTGAGTTCTATGTAGAGATGTCCAAAACTTAGCAATGATGCTCAAATATGCGTCATCATCAAAATACTTGAGATGTTCAACAATCTCCTCTTTTTTTTATGACAAAATATTCAAAGAATTATTTGCTAGTTTGAAGTTAGAGCACATTCAAGTGCATAGCTCAAGCTTAGTAATGCATCAGCTGGAGTTGCTCCCGTAGATCATAAGCTCAGCTAAAGCTTGGTAGGTGCATCAGCTCCAGTATTATTCTAGTAGTTCTAGTAGGTCAGTTACTCTTACATCATGCATACAGTGGCAGTGACAATAATCACCGCACAATAACAGAATTTTCTCCCCCTCAACATGTGCATGACTTTCTGCAAAATAATTCTTACAAAATCTTTTTTTCTGTCATATCAAAAAGGCTCGGGAGCTCATTAGTAGCTATACACGATGTACAAGGATAGATATGATGCACATATTCAGTGTCTAGCAACATCCATGCACAGACTATGAATAACAATTAATTCCGAAAGGGCAAAGATTAAGAGCACAATGTTCATACTTTTGACATAAAAAAGTGACATCATTCAAGAGCACAAAATAATTACTGCAAGCTAAGCCTAGATAGGGTAGCAGCACAAGTACAAAATAGAAATGCAGCAACAACTAAAGCAAAAACAAAAAACACCTAGAAAACAGAAGACAAATAGCCACAAAGCAACATAACAGTCAGTCCAGATGGGTAGGTGCTGGGTAGGATAGGCTAGATTTTAGACTTTTCTACACTTTGAGGTGAGGATAGAAGGGGTGGATGAGGGTTGTAGGATCTCATCTTGATCCTTAAGCTATTCCTTAAAACCTTCAAATTTTCATCCATCAATTTCCCAAATTTGTCGACAGAACTTTTTAGCGTTTCCTGATTCCTGTGGTCCTTATATGCAATCCATTGGACATGTCCTCGGTAGTGTCCTCAAGGGTCCAAGTCTTCTTCCCAGTTTGGTTAGTCATTTTTGAGGCCTTTCAAGTGATCAAAGGGTACCAGTTCACCTGTATTTCTGTCCAGCTGATATATTAGTTGAATTGAATGTAGATTTGTCCAAAGCTTGGTAACGATTCTCAAATAAGTGTTATCATCAAAATACTTGGAATTTCTGACAACCACTCTTTTACAAATGTAAAACTCAATAGAACAGAGAGAACCAAAGATATAAATAGTGAGGGAACCCTATTAAGTAGTAGATGAAGCAGTCTGACTCTTTGCTTGCTGTTAAACACTTGTATATTTTTCAATGAACCCCAGCAGGATTTTGTCTTTCTTTCTCTGTTTTGCTTCACACTCTTCTCCGTTGTGATTTTTCTCCTTTTGTCATTTCATCTTTGAACATTGTTCTCCCGTTTGAATTCTCCTCCAATGGGTACAAATTCACCATCTTCAAGGTGTGAGATTGGTATGTGGAGCAGTGGAGGCGTCCGTTAGCTTGATGGCACCGCTCCTCTTTTCCGAAATGGGTTATTTACTCCTTTCTGCAAATCCTTTATCCTTTCTGCAATTTTTCTCTCCTCTTTTCCGTTCTCTTTGTTTTCTATCTTTGAATTCTTGGCTGGCTTCTAGACTGGGTTGTAAACAAAAGCAAATTTCATTATCTTTCTTGTTGTTCTTTCATTTTCAATACTGCCCGTCATCGATGATGTGATCTCTGTGTTTCCCTTTTTTTGCCCTAACTATGCCAACCTCGCTGGCTTAGTTAATACTCTTGATCTTGTGTGACAATGAATTCAATTTGAATTCCTATTGGTGCTAGTGACCGCCGGTCCAGGAGGTGCTTCCTCAAGTCATCATCCACTCAGTTTGGCTTCTTCAATGATACCAATTTGCACTTCTCTCTTCTCTGTCTCATTCAAGCTCTATGCTGCAGTTTTTGTTGTATAGCTTAATTGTAGCAACATAATGGATTAGTTATAGAGTGAGTTATGCAACATAACTTGTTGAACATAAAATTTGAACTTAAGTACTTCAGTCTAAAAGTGTATGAAAAAATTTATCTGGATGCATTTTGTTGAAGTAGTTTGATACTGTTTTGTTGATGCATGTGGGATCCAATGTGTTGATCAAAGCCTACATGTTGCTCTTGTTATCTTCAAAATTGTATGGCAAATGGATGAGTGTAACATGTAGAAACGCCATGTGGAAGTTGGTAGATGAACACTGATTTTTTCCCCAGAATGAACTGAATTTTTCACTACAATTTTTCTAAGCTTGATAATGAGTTGTTTCATCTCTTTGAGATACGTAGTGTGTATGTTCCTCTAGATGTCTCGAGAAGATCAAACTTAAACATGATTTGGATCAACTTTGAGGTAGTGCCTGCATAAGGTGTCAAGATAGTTACACCATGGGCTTCAAGTTATCCAAATCTCGTATTTTATTGTAAGCGTTTTTAGTTTTATTAGGAAACTTGTATTTGCTCATGTAGTTAAGAGTTCAATATAGAGATGAAATCTTATAGAAAAAAAACTCTATTTTGTATGGTAAGAGATTAGTGTTAAGTATTTAGGTTAGGTTAAAATTCTAACACTAGTAGCGATGTAGTAGAGCTAAAACTTTACTTATAAGTTTTAGCTATAAATAAAGGTGTTTGGCACCTCATCTAAGCATGGAAGAATAATTGAATAAGTTATTTTACTTTAGTTTTATCTTCAGTTTCATAGTTATCTAGCATTAGAATAGTTCTGCGGTTCGCGTGATCACGAATCGTAATAATTGGTATCGAGCGGTCGATTTATGGTGAATTAGGCTTTTGTTGATCCATACCTGCGCTTATTTGCAAGACCATCCTATGCAGATAATATAGGGCAGTCTTAAAGGTTAGTTACTGGTAGTTTCTACCAAAATTTTTGGTAACTTAAACTTCTGAGCAATTACGCTTACAATAATTAGAAAATAAAAATCTTCAGCAACATTATGCTCCATCAAAAGAGCATTTACAATATAACCATCATTCCTATCCACCCTCTCCTCAACACCTACAATGGCCAACATCACCGTTGCCGCACGAACAGTATTCAGCTTTGATGCTAGAACCCTACAAATATCCTCACTCTCCGCCATCACCTCTTTATCATGATCCTCCTTATTATAACAAATAGCCTTACCTATCCAAACAATTCATATCATGATCCTCCTTATTATTACACTAGCCCTACCTATTCCAACACTTCATCACCCATACACTAGCACCCTAATATCTCTACAAAAACGCCTTATTATCTTACTTTTCATGACCTTACATCTGTACCTACAAGCTATCACACACCAATACCTACAAGCTATCAAACACCAACAATCCCTACTTACCGTATTTTAGCATCATCTTAGTATTTTGCTACCCTATTTGAGGTTGATGGCTCTAGACAATATAGGAGACGAGCAACTAGTAGCTCCAAATAGCTACCACCGAATCTGCAGAAAATTTGAACTATTTTGCATCAGCCTTCATACCCATACCAGGGCTTCCACCCAGGCGTATGCATGATCATGGCATACCCCTTTTACCTAGAGCTGCCCTTGCAAATGTCGGAGCGTATAGATACCTCTATGTGCAAAAGACTAAGACTAACACTAAGCAGTTGCCGAGATGTTATCACAAGGTATCATTCGACTCAATAGCTCTACTTTTTCTTCTTGAGTTTTGCTTGTTAATAAAAGTTTCTTCTATAGATGGTTAGGTTCTTAGAGATTTTGTGTTGATTATAGAGCCCTCAATGACATAATTGTTAAGGACAAATTTCCCAATCCGGTGATCGATAAATTGCTGGATGAATTGCATGGGGCACATGTCTTTTCTAAATTGGACTTGAAGTCTAGTTATAACCAAATTCGTGTGAAGGAAGAGGATGTCCGTAAGACCACATTCAGGACACATAATGGGCACTATGAATTTCTCGTGATGCCATTTGGGTTGGCGAATACACCCCGCACCTTCCAATCGTTAGTGAACGAGGTTTTTAGCACTCTATCTTAGAAATTTTGTGCTTGTTGTTTCTGCAACATACTTGTGTGAAGCAAGAAGCCAAAGGAGCTCAAGGAACATTTAGCCACTGTTTTTTAGTTGTTAGTAAAGGAAAAGTTATGCGCTAACTTCTCCAAGTGCCAATTTGGCTACATCAAGCTTGAGTACCTCGGCCACGTCATATCAGCAGAAGGGATTGAGCAGATCCATACAAAGTCAAGCCATGATTGATTAGCTTGCACTCAACACACCATTGAGTTGAGAGGGTTCTTGTGAATCACTGGGTACTATATGAGGTTTATCAAAAGTTATGGTTCCCTTACTGCCCCTTTGACAGCACACCTAAAGAAGGATGCCTTCTATTGGACAACAGAGGCCGATTAGGCGTTCCAAGGACTCAAGAAGGCCATGGTCACTACTCCTATGCTAGCATCACTAGATTTTCAAGCACCCTTCATGTTGGAAACAGATGCCTCCAGCAAGGGGATCGGGGCTGTACTAACACAAAATGGAAACCTAATAGCGTTCTTCAGCAAAGTATTATCCTCCACTGCCTAGGCGAAATCTACTTACGAGAAGGAGTTAGTGGCACTTGTCCTAGCTGTGCAAAAATAGAAGCCCTATTTCTTGGGTCAACGGTTTATAATCAAGACAGATCACTTAAGTTTGAAGTATCTCTTGAAGCAAAAGCTTGTCCACTCCCGATCAACACAAATTGTTTGTCAAACTACTCAACTATGACTACTAGATCGTGTACATTTTGGGGGCACAGAACGTGGTGGCCAACTTCCTATCACGGAAGCCGCACGCAATGCTGTCCCTGTCCACTACCACACATACCTCTTTGGGGGATGATCTTCGCGGGCCTCAAGAGAAGGATCCATCTCTGGCATAGAAGATCCAAGCAACCGGCCAGACTAAACCTAGCCTAGATAGCACCCAGAATCGGTCTACCTACTAAGCCTGAGCCAAAAACACTATAAATGACTCGCCAAAATATTTTCAAATAAATAAAATTTTGGCAAAACCTCCCTTAAAACTTCAAGTGAAAATCTGTCACAATAAATCATTTGACAACGACAAAAAGATAATGATATAAATAAGTGATATCAATTGATCTGTGTTGGACTTACTCAACTGCCGCTAGTTCTTGGAATGTCTGGGCGAGGCCAAAGAAAGAAAAAAAAAGAGCCTAGTCTCAGTGAGGTGAAAATAATAGAATCATTCTAATACATTTTCTAACTGTTTCAATCCTATTTGCTACATGCAATAGATGCAATGATAGATAAGAGCACGCCCTAGCGAATCCTAGGTCATCCTATACCAACCCAGTTCCCAGCAAAGACAAATACGGAGAGCTTGACATGCAACTATTGTGGTCCAAGAGATATCACAATATATTACTATGCAATCATATTAATTAGGTGCCATGTACTTATAGGAACAAACAAAATAGTTTATGTTCTTACACCGCAACTTCTTAAATACATGAAATCTACCATGCACGATATATCACCATTATACATTCAGTCATGCATTGTGCATTATCCAAACATATGTCTGATATGATATCGTGGATGCGTATCTATCTATATCAATGATGTGACACTAGTGAGGGAATAAAAAAAATAAACATATAACATATAGCGAGACTCGGTCTCCATCTCAGCCTACTAACTAGGCTGCTCCTGCCATAGCGAGGTTCAAACACCCGGGTGATCGAACAGGCTGGGCCGTGAGATCACCCCCACTCGCATACGCCTGACAATACTATGGCCATAGGTGGGTGCCCACCCCATACCCACTTGAGTCCTAATATAATCCCCTGACTCGCCTTCCCTCGTGCAGCGCAAGTGTATATGCACTATAAAAACAAGCTCATGCCGTTATATTTCATAGTTGATTTATCAATACTCAAGGATCACGGTCATGTAATAAACAATAGTTATTCTCGTTTACACAAAGCTACCATGCTTGCTATTGTCATAGTTAATGTTCTAAGCATGCTGGAAGTGCCCTATACATTATATATAAGAACTCATACGGCATATGTAATCATTCAAGCTATAGATGTCATCAAATGCTAAGCTCTTTAGTTACCACATGCTACTAAGATTAGTTCAAATGAAATCAATACAAACATGCTTCGGACATACAAAATGCATCTAGCATGAGAAATAATTTAATCATAAATAGAAAGTAATGAGGTATGCCGAGGTTCCAAAGCAAATGTTACTTGTGCCAGAAGCCTACCTTAAGCTAAGAAGGGAAAGGTACGGTAACCCTCACCTGTTTTCCCATGATCACTTAGTTCGCTGATTAGTCTAAGTCAAGCCACTCAGCCCACCTTCCTTAGCGAAAAGTTATAACACCCACGGGCACATCTATTACTTTATTGCATTGGACGGAACGAATCTAACAATCATAATACGTAACACACTCCACTACAATCACATCGCCGCAACGGTAGAACCTCATTCTAAAATTTCATCCATTCCACTAATCATCTAAGTCATATCCACTAATCAAATATACCAACGTTAGTGAGGTTACTAAGCTTGCCAACTTAAAGGGGAAGTTCGTACTCCAACTTAGCTTTGAACAATCGACAAATCACCGATTTTTCAACTTACCAATCACCTAAGTCAAAGCTAATTAGTAATTTACCAAACAGTAACTTCTAAAAGCACAACACGTGTATTTTGGCTCACCTGCAAGTGGGACCTATTTGACCGCCGAATTTTAGCGTAAATAGTGCTTGTCGGAAGGAATCCACCCAAAAAAAATTCAATCAGCTGCGAGACGCAAACAATTACCAATTAGTTACGAGAGAGAATTAACAAGTCAACTAGCATGCCGGCAGCTAGAAATTGTCCAAATTGATTCACCAGCCGGGCAATGCAATCCCCAACGTTAGCTGAAATTCCACTCAATTGACGAATGAAAAAGCATTATCGAAGGAAGGAGACGAATTTTAGGTGCTTACCCTCAGTCGGACGGTCGGAGAGTAGGTTCGGCAAAAATCTTAACTTTATTTCTCCCAGTGAACATTTGTTGGGGAACGCAACGGCGACAGACAGGGTTAAGGAAAATGAAAATCTGATGGTAGTGGAGACGTCCTCGCTACCGGAGAAGAAGATTACACTACGGAAGATCACCGTGTGCAAAGGGAGGCTTGAGTGGGCTTGAGTGGAGGTGGCTACATCGGGAGAGAAAGAAATAAGAGAAGTGGTTAAATAAAGGGAAAGAAGTAATATAATAATATAAGGTGGTCGGTTTAATTGGGATTGGCCCACTTGCAGGTATGGGGTGTTACAATACACTCCCACTTTTTCAAAATTCATCCTCGAATTCCAAATAGAAGAAAAGATAAACTCATACCTCAAGAGGTGAATAACCAAGGGTGCTTTGGTTTCATTTCCGCCTCTAACTCCCATGTTGCTTTCCTGCAAATGGTTCTGCCATAATATCAGAACAGAAGATAGTCCCGGTTCTTTAGCTTACGAATTTGACGATCCAAGATCGCTTGCTGGTGTTCCTCATAAATCAAGTTCTGAAGGACTTGTCCGAAAATAGGCTTAATCAAATGTGAGGGATCTCGTAAGCACTTTCGGAACATCGAGATATGAAATATAGGATGTACGTCCGATAAACTCGGCGGCAAATCTAATCTATAAGAAACTTTGGTTATAGGCTCCAAAATCTCAAGAGGGCCCATGTATTTTGGACTGAGCTTCTCCTTCTTCCCAAATCGCAGAATGCTTTTCATTGGCGAAACTCACAAGAAAACCTCATCACCAACTGCAAAAAATATCTCACAGCATTTTGGGTTTGCATAAGCCTTTTGTGGACTATGAGTGGCAGCCAATTTTTCTTTAATAAGTTTAATCTTCTTGGTGGTGTCACAGATGATATTTAGCGAAAGCTCGTTAGCCTCTTAGGTCTCAAATCAACAAACTAGCGATCGACACTTCCTACCATGTAAGGCCTCAAAGGGCACCAAAACTATTGTTATAAGCACATTCCACCAAGGATAAGTGCTAATCCCATGACTGCCCTAACTCAAGCAAAAAACAAGAGAGCAACATGTCCTCTAATGTTTGGATAGTATGCTCAGATTGTCCATTAGTATGGGGTGAAAGATAGTACTATAGGTCAATTGAGTACCAAGTGCTTGCTAAACTTTACTCTAGAAGCGGGAAGTGAATTGGGTTCCACGATTTGAGATAACTATCAAAGGAATTCTATGCAACCTCACTATCTCCCTCACATATAGCTATGCATACTAAGCTACATCATAAGTGGTTCTTACTGGCAGAAAATGTGCACTCTTTGTTAGTCTATCCACAATCACCTAGATAGAATCACAACCTTGTGGAGCTCGTGGAAGACACATTACAAAATCTAAAGTAATGTGATCCCACTTCCATCCAGGAATAGGCAATGACTGTAATAATCCTCCTAGCTAACGGTGTTCTGCCTTTATAGATTGACAAGTAAGGCAACGAGAAACGAATTTAGGAACATCTCTTTTTAGACCACTCCACCAATACAACTGCTTCAAATCATGATACATCTTAGTAGTTCCCAAATTGACCGAATGTATAGTCAGTGTGCATCCTCTAAGATCTGATGGTTTAAATCTCCCACATCGGGAACACAAAGTCTCAGGCCACACCAAATAAATCCCTCAGAATCAACAGAAATTTCCTTTACGGCCCCTTTCATGACTTGATCAATCAACTTAACTAATTGCGGGTCTTCACTTTGCACAACCTTTATTCTATCCCTCAAAACAGAACGCATAGCTAAGTGAGAAGCCAAGCATTAGATTTTGCCTCTAATCTCAGTCCACTCAACTGCAGACGATCTAAATCATAAGCTAGGGATTTAGGTGTTGTGGTAAGATGAGCCAAACTCCTTGCTGATTTTTGACACTAGGCTTCGCAAGTCGCAACCACATTTGCCTTCTCCGGATGATAAAGAATCATGTAGTCGTAATCTTTTAATAGCTATAACCAACGATCTCTCTCAAATTCATTTTCTTTTGATAGAAAATGTACTTTAAGCTCTTGTGATCAATATATATCTCTCAAGACACTCCATACAAATAATGCCTACATATCTTAAGTGCAAACACAACAGCGGCTAATTCCAAATCATGTGTTAGGTAGTTTTGCTCATGCTTCTTAAGCTACCGAGAGGCAAAATAAAACCCAATTGCTGCATCAACACACAACCCAAACTAACTCCGGGGGCATCACAATACATCTGAAATCCTCCACCACTAACTGGTAAAGTAAGGACGGGTGCAGAAGTTAGACATGCCTTCAACCATTGGTAGCTCACCTCATACTTATCACTCCATACAAACTTTACTCCCTTACGAGTCAAACATGTCAACAGTGCTGCTATCTTGGAGAAGTCTTGAATGAATCTCCGATAGTATCCAGTGAAATCGAAAATGTTACGTACTTCTGCAAGATTTCTTTGTCTAGACCAGTTTGCTACAACTTCCATCTTTTGTGGGTCCATACTAATCCTCAATCCTGACATAACATGCCCCAAAAAGATCACACGGTCTAGCCAAAATTCACATTTAAATAGCTTAGCATATAATTCCCTCTCCTTTAAGGTTTGCAAGATAATTCGTAGATGCTTTGCATGTTCCTCTTTACTTGTAGAGTAAACCAACATATCATCAATAAAAACCACAATGAACCCGTCCAGGTAAGGCTTGAACATCCTCTTCATCAAGTCCATAAATACTGCAGGGGCATTTGTCAACCCAAAAGGAATCACTAAGAACTCATAATGTCCATATCTGGTCCTGAATGCTATGTTAGCTATATCTTCCTCTCTTACCTTCAGCTGATAATATCCTGAACGAAAATCAATCTTCGAAAACAACATGCTCCCTCCAGTTAGTCAAACAAGTCGGCTATTCGTGGAAGAACATATCGGTTGCTATTACCTTATTCAGTTGCCTGTAACCAATGCACAACCGCAACGATTCGTCTTGCTTATGCACGAATAGGACATGAGTAACCCAAAGGAGACACGCTAGGGTGAATAAAACCCTTCTCCAATAAATCTTCAAGCTAACTCTTCAGCTCTTTCAGTTCGTCATGGGACATGTGATACAGAGGCACAGAAATTGGTCTCGTTCTTGGCACCAAAGCAAAACAAAACTCTACTTCCCTATGAGAAGGCAGTTCTGTAAGATCCGTAGGAAACACCTCTAGAAACTCTCTTACAACTTGAATATCATCAAGTCCATTTTTCAGGATACTGCTATCATGCACTCATGCAAGAAAAGAGCTATACCTTTTTCTTCATAACCTACGGGTGTTTAACCAGGAGATCAAGTTATTAGGAGGTGAAGGATCCTTGAAAACTAAACTCGGGTTCCCCTTCTACTCGAAACATCACAGATTTGCAAAAGCTGCATGATAGGAAGCGAGCCAATAAATCGCAAGCTTATCAGAGTCAAACATATTCAATAAAACCAAATCTGCAAGCATCTCGTGGTCATGAATCTTAACCACATATGCACGTAGCATATGAATACATCATTACTTGGAGTTGCCACCACAAAAATTACACGAATCTTATTTTGCAAAAGCATAGGATACATAAGAATGTGTAGAAGTAGAATCAAACAACGCGTTCACTTTCTCCTTGCAAAGTAATACCGTGCCTCAAACGGAAAACATAAACTCCAAACTCCTAAACATAAGGAATTAAGGTAAACTTATTCTCTCAAGGTTCAATCCCTTCAAGAAATGACGTACTTTCTTCTCTTCAATGTGAACAACTCGGGGGCATAAGGTATACACCTGGTGAATTCTTAGATGTTTTCTCATATAGGCACATCCCTTTGCTGAAGGCTCTTGTCATACTCAACCTTGCTTTTCCTTAAGCTTCTGGGCCAAAATATCTTAAGAAAAAGCCTCTGAATTTCTGTCCATTTCAGCAGGTTTATAGTAATCGCCGTAGTACTTTTTACAATCTTATACCAAGCAAGGGCCATGCCTTTATGTATGTATGCAGCAAACTCTAACATTCTATTTGGAGAGCAATGCAACACTTGCTCAATTTTCTATAGTTCAGTTAGAAAATTCTACGGATCCTCATCATGCTCTTCACTAAACATAGGCGGATTCTGCTTCCTAAACCTCTACATAGACAATAGACACTAGCTGAGAAGCGACTCTTGATACCCCGGACACATTTTGAGTAGTTACTGAAGTTGTCACTGTAAGGGCTTGCTTCTCAGGGGTAGCTGTAGCTATAACTTCAGGCACAAGGGGATGTGAAGCAGTGGAGGGCATAGTTCCACTCGGTCTATCTCCCTCTCCTAAATATTTGAGTCAGAATATCTGATATAGTCCACTGAACAAGCATCAAATCCTTACACATAGCCTCATTACGAGGATCCATCTTGGGCCTCAACTCAGCTAAACATGATCCTTCACTACTAGCCCCGACATGCAATCCCCCTAACATAACTCCCTCAGGTAATGCAAATGACATACGTGGATCACGGCGTGTAGGGGTTCACTTTCCAGTCCTAACAGTAGTTTGCGGGATAAGAGATCGACTCTGCTTGTATGCGCTTTGGCGGCATCGTGACCTTACGAAGCTGTTAATGCTAGTGCAAAGAACTCAAATGAAAAATGCAGTTCAATTATCCTAGGCTCTGTGATCTCTTAGTACATGCCTTGCTCTGATGCCAAATTTGTTACGACCCAACCCGGCCGCAACCGGCCAAGACTAAACCTAGCCTAGATAGCACCTAGACTAGGTCCTGCCTAGTAAGACTGACCCAAAAACACCATAAACGACTCACCGTAACATTTTCAAATAAATAAATTTTGGCAAAATCACCCTTAAAACTTCAAGTGAAAACCTGTCACAATAAATTATTTCACGACAAAAAGATAACGATATAAATAAGTGATATCAATGACTAAACAAAATAAAATATCTTTTGGCTACCGCTAGCCGCCCATGCCTATTACAATCCAAAATATTAACTTACAAAACCAAAACACAACACCAAAATGTATAAGAGTGAACATACCTTTCGAGAATTAACAGAGCCATGTATATGACATGATGAACTATAAATGCATTGTTGACGCGCTATCCAACTGCTCTGTGCTGGACCTACTCAACTGCCGCTAGTTCTTGGAATGTTTGGTGGAGGCCAAATAAAGAACAAAAAAGAGAGCCCAGTCTCAGTGAGGTGAAAATAACAGAATGCGTTATTCTTATGCATTTTCTAACTGTTTCAATCCTATTCGCTACATGCAACAGATTCAATGATAGATCAGAGCACGCCCTACCGGGTCCTAGGCCGTGCCATACTAACCCAGTTCCTAGCAAGGACAGATACGGAGGGCTTGACATGCAACTATTGCAGTCCAAGAGATATCACACTATATCACTTCGCAATTATATTCGTTAGGTGCCATGTACTTATAAGAACAAACAACATAGTTTATGTTCATACACCGTGACTTCATAAATATATGAAATCCACCATGCATGCTATATCACCACTATGCATTCATACATGCATCGTGCATTATCCAAACATTTGCCTAATATGATATCGTGTATATATATCTATCTATATTAATGATGTGACACTAGTGAGGGAATCAGAAAATAAACATATCATATAGAGCGAGACCTAGTCTTCAGCTCAACCTAACAACCATGCTGCTCCTGCCTCGGTAAGGTACAACCATCCGTGTGATCAAATCGGATGGAGTGTAGTATCACCTCCACGCGCATGGGCCTCACAATAGTATGGCCATATGTGGGTGCCCGCCCCACACCCACTGGAGTCCCGATATAATCCCCCGACTCACTTGTCCTCGTGCAGCACGAGTGTCTATGCACTATGAAAGCAAGCTCATGCAGTTATATTTTAATATAAATTATGTCTCTATGCATAAATATGGTTTCATAGTTCATTCATTAATGCTCAAGGTCATAGTTAACGTTCCAAGCATGCTAGTGAACTATGCACTATATACAAGAACTCATATTGCATAAGAAAACATTCATGCTATAGATGTCATCAAATGCTAAGCCCTTTAATTACCACATGCTACTAAGATTAGTTCAAATGAAATCAATACAAACATGCTCTGCACATACAAAATGCCATCTAGCATGAGGAATAATTTAATCATAAATAGAAAGTAATGAGGTATACTGAGGTTCCAAAACAAATGTTACCTGTGCTAGAAGCCTACCTCAAGCTAAGAAAGGAAAGGCACGGTAACCATCACCTGTTTTCACACGATCACTTAGTTCGCTGGTTAGTCTAAGTCACGCCACTCAGCTCACGTTCCTCAGCGAAAAGTTATAACACCCACGGGCACATCTATTACTTTATTGCGTTGAACGGAACAAATCTAACAATTATAATACATAGCACACTCCACTACAATCAACTTGCTGCAATGGCAGCAGCTCATTCTAAAATTTCATCCATCATCCATTCCACCAATCATCTAAATTATATCCACTAATCAGATATACTAGCGGTAGTAAGATTAGTAAGCTTAAAGGGGAAATTTGTACTCCAACTTAGCTTCGAATAACCCACGAATCACCAATTCCTCAACTTAGCGATTACCTAAGTCGAAACTAATTAGTAACCTACCAAACAGTAACTTCTTTAAGCACAACACGCGTATTTTGGCTCACCTGCAAGTGGGACTCGTTTGACTACCAGATTCTTGCATGAATAGTACTAACCGAAAAGGAATCTGCCAAAAGAAAATTCAATCAGCTGTGAGACGCAAACAACTACTACTGAGTTAAGAGAAAGACATTAACACATCAACTAGCACACTGGCGGCCGAAAATCGTCTAAATCGATTCACCAGCTCATCAATGCAATCCTAATAATAACCTGAAATTCGACTCAATTGACGAACGAAAAAGCATTATCTAACTAAGGAGACGAATTCTAGGTTCTTACCGTAGTTGGACGGCCGGCGAGGAGGTCAGACCAAAATCCTAACTCTATGCTGCCCGATGAATATTGTTTGGAAACACAACGGCGACAGACAAAGTGCAGGAAAATAAAAATATGAAGGTAGAGGAGACATCCTCGTTCCCAGAGAAGAAGATTACACGTCGGAAGATCACCGTGTGTAAAGGGAGGCTCGGGTGGGGGTGGTTGCGTCGGGAGAGAAAGAAATAGGCCGAAGTGTTTAGAAGAAAGAAAATAAAGGGGAAGGAAATAAGATAAAAGTATAAGGTGGTTGGTTTAATTGGGGTTGGCACACATGCAGGTATGGGGTGTTACAAGAGCAAACTGAATGGTAGAACTCAAGTGGAATTCTTCTTTGTCGCAACCGCATATGGTGCCCAATGACCCTTCACTGCTCAAGCATTTGCTGTACGATGCACACAATTCAACTGGAGGTGGGCATGGTGGTGAGTTTTTGTAGATGCATCTTGTTTAGTGATTTGATCTTTTTTTGTTGATGCATATAACGTGTTGATCTAAAATCCTATTTGTTGCTCTTGTTATCAAAATTGTATGGCAAATGGATGAGTGTAATATGTAGAAACGCATCTTTGATCTACAGGTTTTCTCTCTAGAATGCATTTTCTTCACCACTTCTTCAATTTTTCTGACATTGATTAATGAGCCTTTGATCCACACCTTAGTTGAGATATGTTGTGTGTATGTTCCTCTAGAGGTGTTGAGAAGATTCGAACTTAAACATAATCGGGATCATTTTGAAATAACGTCTGAAGGTAGCATGATACTGCTTCTCGGGTGATCTACAAATTCCTCTCTATGTGAGAAGCAGCACCCGTCCAGCTGGTTGTTTCTTCGGCTGCTTTCTATAGATATTCTATTGAACTACGCAACAATGTAATAGTTGCCTGGTTTGTCAGCTGTTTTCCTTATCAGCCGAATGATAACCGACTGACTCCATGCTGTTTTGTTAGAACACTTAGATAAAGATCATTAATTACTTAAATATATAAATCATATTAGTTGATCTTTATTATCATCAAAATTTTACAGGTTCCAACCTGTAATTTCTATCTATGTAACTATCCTAATCTTTAGAATGTTGTAGTAGCTTCTCAAGAACTCTTCAAAAGTTGAAGATATAAGGGTTCAATACCTTGTATGATCAACAGGCATATTGATTTATTTTCTTCTAGTCTTTCTTCTACGATTCCTCTAGTTTATCTACTTCTTACTTTGTTCTCTGTCCTTGTCTTATTCTTCTATCTACAATTTTCTAATTCATCTGCTTCTCACATTATTTTATCTATATTCACCTTAGTTTCGTTAATTCCCCAACCGTCTAGTCAAATTTCATAATAATGTCAAAGATAATGGCCCCTTTATAAGATAGAGGTGACGCATGGGAGAGTTTCCGCAATGCCCAAACCCAAAGCTTAGAAAATTGCCCGGAACGCAAAGGAATTGGCAGTTTATGTGGAGCTTGAAGCAACTCTTTAACAACGCTAGTATCACGGGTGACGCCAGCAGAATTGACTATGCCATACTTTACCTCAAGAATATAATGATGGTATAATAGTGGAGGAGGCATTACTGATGAAAAAGGAACTTGCACTATTGCCACGTGGACGTGCTCAATAAGGAACTCGAACAACAATTCTATCCAAAGATATTGAGACCGAAATTCGGGGAAAACTTCTGCGACTAACCAAACGAGGTATACATCAAGTTCTCTAACTTGATCTTAGAGATCCTTGACTTGGTAGAGAAGGAGGCCCTCCAACCTTTATAGACGGGCTGCAAGCGTAGGCCAGGTTGTAGATTCTATGCAGGATAGCTTAATGCTACGTCATTAATATCACCAAATACCTCATCATGTTCAAAAAGCATGCGAAGAGTAAGGTTTAGAAGAGGTTCAAGAGCAAAGGTGGGAAGCCAGACATCATGTCAAAGAGGCAATCCTGTCTTGGTAGAAGTCAAAAGAGGCCCGAGCATAGGCAAAAAAACACAATCAAAATATCCAAGGAAGCAAATGGCCACTTTTGGAATGCTTCTTTTTCAATGGACCACATATGACTACTATATAACTATGACCTTCCTCGACTGAAACATACAATGGGTATTCGCAAAAAATCCGTCAGTAAAGAAACTTACCGACTAAAACTATCTTCGTCGGTTGCGACTAGTCGTGAAATGACTTATCCACTAAGCTAGACACTCTGTCGGCTTTGCCCAGTGAATTACAGATTGAAAAAATTCAAGCAGTAATTTTATTGTACCCCCTAAAAATTTCAGTCGGTATTTAGTTTACCTACTTATAATTCTAGTCAATGATTTTATGTTACACACTAAAATTTTCATGCAGTAATTCCAATTTAGCTACTGAAACTTTCAGTGGGTAATTTCGATTTAGCCACTGAAACTTTTAGTGGGCAATTTCATTTACCTACTGAATATTTAGTTGGTAATTCAATTACCAACTCAATTTCATCAGTAGGTCCTTATTGAAATTCAGTTGGTAGACGCTTAAATATCTTGTTACATATCCATTAAAGCATCATCGTACACTGAAATGACCCACTTGCTAACAGACTAATTTTTCAATGTAGTTGTATCTAATAAATGCATATATACTGAATGGTTGCATTCAATAGAGAAACTAAGGTAACAAAAGAAAGAACTAGTAAAATCTCACTCTGAAAATTGTCCAAACTTTTCTTGCAATTCTGTACCAAGGGCTGGTATGTATTAAATCTTGGCATATGTTGAAAGAATGATTGCTAGGTATCTTTCCTGCATTATCCAATGGTGTGCCACAATAAATAGTATAGAGGGACTAATAACTAACAGAATTGCAGAGAGTTGAAAGAAGCTTTATTCTTACGTTACTGTGGGAAGCTTCTCATTTATGATATTGAAACGTCCCTAGGACTACAGCAAGGTCTTCTCACCAAAAGGTGGCTATACTCCCCAGGAACATAGCTACTTCCTTATTCCCAAAATCAGTAAATTGGAAGTAAGAATAGGTACCTAGTATTTCTGTTCTATGGATGCTAAAATAAGAGTACGTGAACTTGAGGGTTTTCATAATTCAGGAATGGATGAAAATATAACCTAGAGCAGCAAGGAAAATGTTGAGGCACTGCAAAGCTATAAGCAAACAATCTTCATTAGAAAACATCACATAGTTGTAAGTGCAAAAGTATAAAACTTGCATTGTATTAGACAAAGGCACTTCTGTCAAGAGAAACAATAAAAAATAAGAATAGCCACCTTGACCATTATTTCATGCACTACGGGCTTGTGCAGGAACTTTCATGCCTTTGCTGCTGCATATGCTGATCAAACACGAGGATTGGACCATCCCATACCATATGTCATCACTTACACAATCACGGCTTTGTTAACAGTTGGAGAATGACATCTACATACCTACAGACAGTCACAGTATCTAAACATTAAAGAGTTTAAATTTGTTATCTATGAGGTGCAAGCACAAGCATTATTTCCTTTTTAATGCTTTTTCAGCAAAAAATCATACACATTCAGTAAATTTCCTCTTATCAGGAACTAAGAGCTTGACAAAAAAACTGAAATCAAGCAATTTTCAAATCGATTTTGCTTTGACCTTCACATCATCTAACCAGGTTCTAAGAGCTAAGACTTGAACATTTTCTTGTTTCATCTTACGCAGCAATAAGAACACTTGCTGCTTAAGCAATTAATGCTTCAAAAGCAATTACCCAGTAGTAAGAACTACTTATGCCTTCTTGAATCATCGAACTCTGTGAAGCATTTCATCGAACAGTTGATGAGCAACAATATTATTATCGTATAATCAACATAAATGCCAGAGAAACAATACTAAAACATGTGATTAAGAGAGCATAGCAAGTGGTAGACCGGCGCGAGACACGCGACGAAAGCAACGTCAGCGGAGAAGTGGAATGTGTTGAGAGATGGTAGTTGTTGTTAGTTGAGAAAAAACTGCACTGAAGAAGAAACTCACAATATAGTGAACTGATCAGGCAGTTGTGACGAATCTTTCAAACGTTTCTCTCCTCTTCCTCTTGCTATCCGTATTTTCTATCATTTCACCAAACTTCTCCTCTAATTTTTTCATTAGAAACCTCCAAAAGAAACTGAAGTTACATAAAAAAATCTAATAAAGTTTAACGATTTAATAATACCCATAAGCTAAAATTACTAGAAATATAGAAAGGTGCTAAAATAGTGAATGGAGCTAGTGTCAACGGAGAAGTTCGCGTCGGGAATGCACTTTGAGTGGATCGTTGAAGAGGAAAAGCAGAGGCCAGGCGAGACCACATCGTGCACCGAGAGGGAGTGTATCTCGCGAAGAGAAAGAGCATAGGCACGTCCAAATCGCGCGCCCGCAGAGCAGGCGCCGAGAATACATCATGCAATGGTGAGGACGAGAAGAACAAGTCATGTTTATAAACCTAACACAATTTTACCGACTAAAAAAAATGTTAAGTAAATAATTTGACATTTGAAATACAAAAAATACCAATCCGAATATAGCCAACCCACATGGATTTCAGTCAGTAAATTACCAACTAACAAGATCATCAATTGGTAATTTAGTGACCGAAAAGTTGTAGTCGGTGAAGTACCTGACAAAAGTACAGTTAGTAGAAAGTTTATCGACAGAAGTTCTCTAGAGTTAGTAAATATACCGACTAGGCTCCACTCATTCGATAAGAGACTAGAGAGAACGCCGAGCTAAGAAAGTCTTCCACATCAGACCCAAAGTAAGTCTTCCTCATCAGCAGGCAACGCCCAGCTAAGAAAGAAACTAGAGAGAACTTCAGAGGAAGAAACCCTATGGCAAGTAAGCTTCATAGAAGGAGATCACTATGAAAAACCCTATGATTCAGCTTATAGCTTCGCTAGAAGGTTGTAGGAGACTTACGAATTATCGAGTGAGATAGCCTAGGTGTAGTTAGCGGATTTGTTCTAGGCCTTTGCGAAGGCATGCATGTTACAGCCACACGGACTTTGTGAAGTGTAGAAGCCTACGGTGAGTTGTTCTTGTGAAGGTGTTTTGCGAAACATCAAGTCTCAGTGATTGTACATTGGCTAATGTTATTAGATTTCACTTGAAGGTTTTGAGTAACATAGACGTAGGTATTACGATGCCGAACCACATAAAATCTTAATGTGCTATCTGGTTTGCCTCTCATAATCGCTTGTCATTATTTTTTTTTAATTTTGTTGTGCTAACTTCGGTGCATATTTTGTGGAATACGGTAACATAGCAGATTCTACACATCCACCCCTCCAACCCAACTACCCCCTGTGCGCACCCCCTCCCTTGAATTGTATTCCACATGTTACATTAACAATGATGTTTTAGGAGGACCAGCTACAAAAAACCTTATAACAATGGAGCCGGCACCTACTCTAAATGGGCCACCATTGGTACCTCTACCTAAGGGCGATCACTGGATAATGCATAAGAAGACGAACAATCCAATCGTGAGGCTTCAACAGAGCATGTGGATGTGGCACCTGAGCCATACCAGTTAAGCGCTCAATTAGAAAAGAGAAGGTACCTAAGAGGTATTAGGAGTATCTTGCTAAAGGTATGGCCAAACTCAACATCACATACTATCTGCTTTTAGAAAATAGGGAATCATGGACAGTTCAACAGGCCTTGGCAATTCCAAAGGCTGCCTAATAGGGAGCAAAAGAAGTGCGGGCACTTTACAAGAATGATATATATGCGTGGTACCATTGCCTTAAGGGCGCATGGCAAACAGTAATGGATGGGTATAAAAGATCAAGAATGGTAGGTGTGATAATGTACAGAAGTATCATGCTCGTATGGTAGGGAAGGTATGCCTAAAAGGAAGCGATAGATTTCGAAGAGATTTTCTCTTCGGTTGTAAGTCTAAAAAATGATCAGGGTGGTCCTTGCTTTATACGCTCCATTTGATCTCCTCTTGACACAAAGCAATGTCAAGATTGAATTCTTGCATGTGGAGCCAAAAGAAGAAATCCATATGCTCCAACTGTAACGCTTTCTCATGGTAGGCAAGCAAGACTTGTTTTGCCCATTGTCTAATCCCTTTGTGGCTTTAGTAAATACCTGATGGTATAAGAGATTTGATTCATGTATTAGGAGACATGGGTAAAACAAGCTAGGAGCGGACCATTGTAGCTATCTTTTTGATTTACGGGAACTAGAGATGACCTTGTACATGGAGGACATGTTTGGAGTAGGTCTAAGCATGAAGCGCATCAAAGAAGTGAAGCCTTAATTGGCTAAAAATTTAGATACTGAGGACCTTGGGCTAGCAACAAGATCCTAGTGTTGAAGATTTGGCAAGACTAAGAGAATAGAAAAATCAGACTTAGCCAGGCGAGTTGCCAGAGGGAAGTGCTATGGAGAATTGCCATGATGACAGTAAGTCTGTTCCCACCTCACTATCTATGACTTGTAGGTTATCTTCATGGAATGTCATATCTATGACAGGGACAAAATAAGGATGTCTCAGATACCATATGGATTAGTTGTTAGGATCCTAATGTATGCCATGGTGTGTACAAAACATGATACGTTCCATGCATTAGGAATGGTTAATAAGTACATGGTTTATTCCTAGTGTGTAGATCACTAAGAAGCCACAAAACTCCTACGATAGCAAATGGGAGTCATGGATGTTGGATTGTTTTACAAAAGACCTAAATTCATAATCAAGGACTTTTTGGACTCAAATTTCATAGCAGACTTCAATAGAAGGTGTTCGACCAGTAGTAATACTATTACCCTTATAAGTGGTGTTGTATCCTAGAATTTGAAGCCATAATCTATCGTGGCGTTATCTACAACCAAGGTTGTCAAGATTGAGATTTTATGTAGGATCGTTTTGTGTAGCTAGGATCATAAAATTGGGTTCTTAAGTAAGATCGTAAATCTTTTGATAAAATTCATTAATTCTTTAAAACAAATTAGATAGTACTTGTTAAAATTGCTAAAAATTTAAGACATAATTTTTCTATATTTCATCTTATTGTAATAAATTAAAAATGTACAATAAAAGCTAAGTACATAGCAGCTACTAAGGTTTGATAATAGGGCGTACGGATGAAGATGCTGGTTGAGGAACTCGGCTACAAATAAGGACCGATGTCCATATTTTGTGACAGCGAGTGTTCCACGTTTAGCAAAGAAGCTAGTTTTTTCATACTAGGACCACATTGATGTACAATATCATTTTGTACAGGAGATAGTGAACCGCGGAGCATTAATATGCTCAAGGTTTCTACTAAGAAGAATCCTATAGATACTTTCTCAAAGCATGTAACACTTAATAGGTTTAGGTTTTCTAAGACTTTGTATGGCCTAGCAATAGAAGCGGTAAGAACAACATTGGCGAATGCTAAAGAGACGTTGTTGTCAAGGAATAGCTGCCTAGGTACAAGGCGAAAAAGGAAGTTAGCTAGTATTCCCCTAGCTCTACTCCACTTAGACCTATCAAGTACCAATACGTGCGTGTTTGGTCTTTTGAACTGATTGATTTGTATCCTTTATTGTTGTTCGTAAAAACTTTGTTCATATATTATTACAAATTGCCTTTAAGTGTGAGAATGTTAGTAATAGTGATATAGCAATGAACCTGAAAGAAGGTTAAACATCTTGTTAAGATGACATGGAGAAACACTCATTCAGACTCATATTGATCACCTTCTTCTTCATTCTTCTAACCTTCCTCGTCATCTACACCGAGATCATCAAAACTCAATTCGTTTTTAGTATCTACAAAACAATTATATTTCAGATGTTAGAATCTTAAATTCACCATTTACATTATTAATTGAAAACAAAAGAAAAAACACATACCATTAGTGGGTTTCCCGAGAATTGACCGTACTTCCAATTGGTAGTAAAATGCCTGTAATTCTTCATTAGTTAAAATTGGTTGTCATCTACGGTTTGCACTTGTCATTGAATTTTCCAACATCTATTAAATTATTATTTTGACCTCAAATAATTCCTAATATGTATATGCAATTAACATATATATATATATCTCCATATGGGTAGAGATGTGCACACATCTGTGTTGCACGCACATTAGTGCACATTGCGCTGTAGACCATCGGATCTTCATCCGACGATCTAGATTTACGCGCTCATTTAGAAGAGATTTGTTAAGCACACGGGGGTAATTTCGTCAGCGCGCTTTTTTTTTCTCTCATCACGCGCGAGAGCTTTTTTTTCTCCTCTTCATTTCTTTCCTCTCTTCTTCGCTACTCTCTTCTTCGCTGCTCTTTCTCCCCTCCCACTCGCCCGATTGTTCGAAGCCGGCGATTCTCCGCTGCTACTTCGAAATCTTCCTATTGTCTTCTACTTCCTTCAATTCCCTCCGAAAACTCTCATATCTCCAAGCCGTTGCTTCAAACCCTAATTTCGTTCATCACTTTCGGAGCAGTTGGTTGCTGGCCGGCTGTCGAAATTCGGGCTAACAATCCTTGAATTTCTCTTCTCCCTTTGTTCTATGCCTTTTACTATCATCAATTTCTACGTTCGCCGCTGCAATTTCTAATTCATTCGTCGCGGTCGGATGTTCGATCGCCGGCCGACGATCGAAAATCAGGTAATCTTTAAACAACTTTTGCTGCAGTATTGTAGTAAGTTTCAAACATTTTATAATTTTTTATACAATTTAAATGAGGTGAATTGAGCTTACTGCTGGAGAGCTCGAAGCAACATCCGTCTCGATGTGATTATGTTATTAATGCCTGTAGGTGATATCTTTATGTTTGTTATTTCTTTTTTTTTTTTTTTTTTGCAGTCGGAGATCGACTGGATTCTGTTGCTTAAAGAGACAGAGCTTGGTGCCCGGGTGAACACAAAAGCAACGAGGTAGTTCTCCTTCTTCTGTTTTGTTTTTTTTTTCCTGTTTGATGAGCGGCGAAAATTTGTAACAACTTCTTTATGAATCTGTAAGCTCTGTCAATGTAATGCGGTTGTCAAATTTTGTAATGGAAATTGAATGTCTATTGTAACAGCTTGTGAGAGTGAATGCATATGTGTTGTGAAAACATTGCGATTGTAATATTGTTATGCAAACTTGTAATCAAATTTATTTATTTATTTATTTTTGCTTGTTGAAATAAGAGAAAATTCCCAGCAAGCAATTTTTAATTGATTAGTATGTCATTGTGAATGTTATGTAAATGTGGAATCATCAAAAGATGATAATTATGTGAATGTGAGTGGTATGTGAATGTTATGTGAATGTGAATGTGGAATCATCTGAAGATGATAGTTATGTGAATGTAGACGTGGAAGTTTTGCTTGAAAAGCTCATCTGAGCTAAGAGTTTGGGAAGGCAATGACAACTGAGAAAAGAATTTACAAAGCTTATGCTATGTGAATGTGGAAGCATTTGAGCTAGGAGTTGTAAAGCTCACTAGTAATGCTCCAGAACTACTGAAATGTTCCAGAATGCTCACCAGTAATGCTGCAGAACTTCTAAAAAAAAAAACTCTTGAAATTCTCTAGGATGCTCACCGGTAATGCTCACAAGTAATGCTCCAGAACTCTTGAAAAAGAACTTCCACATAATTGTTACTGCCTGAAAAAAAATGCAGAACTGTAGTAATGCTCCAAAACTCACCATAACAACTGAAAAATTCAAGAACTCCATTTTCTTCACCAATACTCACCAGCCAATTTTTACTGCAAAACTCACCAACACTTACCTGAGTTCACTAGTACTCACCTAATTTCAGTTCCACAGTACTCGCATTTATTCATCTTTGCTTTCACAATCTTTTTGCTATTTTTTACTGTAAATAGGATTTTTATTTTTGCTATTTTTTTCACCTTTTAACTGTGTTTTTTCACTTTTTCTTGCTGTTAATAGGTAGTGAGGATTTTAAAAATCCTCACTTTTTCATTTCATTGTTTTGTTTCATTATTTTCTTTTACTATCCATTTTCTATTTCATTTCATTTCATTTTTTTCATTTCATTTTTTTGCTCTCCTGTTGGCGTGAGTCAACACATAATTATTTTAGATATTTTTTCTTATTCTATAACTCTCCTTCTTTAGTATTATAAGGAGTCTATATATATGTACTTGTATTAAATAATAAGAAAATAAGATTGAAATAGTTTTTTTTATCATGGTATCAGAGCAATAACCCTAGGTCTGCCTGCCGACATCGTGGAGATAACAACTGCTATGGCTAGATTTCGACCAGATTTTTCATTGCGATCGTGGAGATACGATTACAACGGTTAGAAATTCTGACCAGAACAAATCCGGCGATTTAACCGGATTAGATCTACAAAAAAAAACTCTGCTGTGGACACCGCTGTCGCCGCCGCTTCTTGTTGTAATTACCGCTGTTCCGCCAATCTTCCCCGCCAGATCGTCCAATTCAAGCTTTCGTCATCGATTGCGGCCACCAAGCTTTCATCGTCGATCATCTGCCAGACCGAGCTTTCACCATCGATCTCCACCGCCAAACCAAGCTTTTGCCATTCTTGCCACTGCCTGATCAGGCTTCGCCACCGATCGACCCGAACCGGCCCGCTGACCCGGTTCAAGTTAGTTTTTTACAAGTCTTTTGGAACTGTTTTTTAACAAGTCTAAGAGAAATGGAGACATGTACTTATTGTGGTAAGTTTGGCTATAATAGAGGTTCATGTTTTAAATTAATTGGATATCCAGATTGGTGGGAAGAATTGAAGAAAAAAAGAAAGGTCTTTGGAGAAGCATCGAATAGTTCAAACGTTGCAACCTCATGTAACCAAATCTGTGCTCTAAATACTACTTCAAACTTTAGAAAAGATACGAGATGGATTTTAGGTTCTGGAGCCACGGATCATTTGACATTTGATTCGACAAATTTTCAGACCACATATCCTCCAGTTAGACATAATATGACATATGCTAATGGAGACATTTATCCAGTAACAGGTGCTGGAACAGTGATGTTGGCACCATCTTTATCTCTATAGGATTGCTTACTTGCTCCATCTTTATCAAATAATCTATTGTCTATTGGACAAATCACTAAACAATTGAGGTGCGTTGTTATGTTACATCTAAATTTTTATTTACTTTAAAATATCCAGACACATGAAATTATAGAGCGTGGTACTAAGAGGAAGGCCTATATTACTTAGATGATATCAGTTCCAGAAGAGTGCATAGCGTTCGTGGATCTGATGTTGATAAGACTAACAGAGTTTGGGTTTGGTATCGACAATTAGGTCATATTTCTTTTACCTACCTACGCCATTTATTACCATCTTTATTTTTGGGCATTAAGGAGTCTGAGTTTCAGATGTTTGGAGACCCTCTCCTATTACTACACTTACTGGCATTAGATGGTTTATGATATTTTTGGATGATTGCACTGGTATGACATGGTTATATATTATGAAGAGTAAGAGTGAAGTTGTGGATACTTTATACGGTTTCATAAAATGGTACAGACACAATTCTTATTCCCAATACGAGTAGTACACTCGGATAATGAAAGGAGAATATGTTAATACAACTTTGGCTCATTATGTTCAAGAGAAGGGTATTATACATGAAACCCCTTGTCCACAAACACCACAGTAGAATGGAGTGGCTGAAAGGTAGAACAAACATATTCTGGAGACAGCTCAAAAATATGCTCCAAAATACTATTGGGTAAAAGCAGTTCAATCTGTAATATATCTGATAAACTGCATGCCGTCTAGAGTTTTTAATTTTAAAACTCCTCTTGAAATCTTATCTACATATGTCTCTCTCACTACCATATCGAACTTTTGGATCTGTTGCGTTGGTATATTTACAGAAAAACCAATGGAATAAATTAGATCCGTGTGCTTTACGCTTCATCTTTGTTAGGTATGGTCCTCATCAGAAGGGTTACAAGTGTTATCATCCCCTATCACGTCGTACTTTTGTTACTATGGACGTGACATTTCTTGAATCAGAAATGTACTTTAGAGACTCCACATCTCATTCTGATCTTCAAGGGGAGATAAAATTAGTGAAGATCTCAATTGGCTTACGGTTGAGCTTGGTGAAAGCTCAACGCACATTGAAGACAATCAGAGACAAGCAGAAAGTTATGAGTTGGCTCAGAAGGTGGTTCAGAAGGACATTCATACTACTGAATGCATACCGAGAGAATCAGAACAGGTAGAAGGAACTGATATTATGGAAGAAGTTTCTCTATCTCACTCGACAGTACCGGCTCTAGTTTCTGAAGATATTTGTGAGATAAATTATGAGACTAAAAACAAACTTTTGAATGATTCTCACATTGTGAACAAGAGTTATCAATTTCCACATAGAGAAAATCGTGAAAAACCTTTTGACAGATATTCACCAGAAGGAAAATCTCCAAATATCCTATTGGTAATCATGTATCTTTTCATAGACTCTCTCCTCATTCGTGGCATTTATAATCAGGTAGCAGTTGTGACTATTCCTACTAGCACTAGAGAAGCCTTATCAGATCTTAAATGGACTAGGGCTATGAATGAAGAGATGAACGCTCTTCAAAAGAATTTGACTTGAAGATAGTGCCACTACCAAAGGGGAAGAAAATAGTTGGCTATAAGTGGGTGTACACCATCAAACACAAAGCAGATGGAACGATTGAAAGGTATAAGGCAAGGCTAGTGGCTAAGGGATACTCACAGAATTATGGAGTGGGTTATCACGAGACTTTTGCCCCAGTTGCAAAAATTAATATCATTAGAGTATTGTTGTCTCTTGCAGCAAATTTGATTGGCCCTTACAGTAGTTTGATGTAAAGAACGCATTTCTTCATGGTGTGAGTTAGAAGAAGTGTATATGGAGCTTCCGCCTGGTTATTGTGTATTGAGAAGAAATTACTATATCTGCAGGCTAAAAAAACCTTATATGGGCTGAAGCAATCTCCAAGAGTTTGGGTTAGTAGATTTAGTCAAAGCCTTGAACATATATGGTTACCGATAGAGTAATGCGGATCATACATTATTTTTGAAGAACCAGAATGATAAGGTAATTATTTTGATAATCTATATTGATGATATGATTGTTACAGGTAATGATAATGAAGAAATGCAGAATTTGAAGACATATCCAGCCTCTGCATTCAAAATGAAAGAACTTGGAGAGTTGAAATATTTTTTGGGTATTGAAGTGGCAAGGTCTAAGCAAGGTATTTTTCTATAAAAAAGAAAATATGTCCTTTACTTATTATCTGAGACAGGGATGTCGGATTGCAAACCTGTCGACACATCTATCATTGAGAATCATAACTTAGTAGAGCTTCCTAATCAAGTGCCAGCAGCTAAGAAAAAATATCAACGGTTAGTTGGTAAGTTGATTTATTTATCACATACTCGCCCTGATATAACATATGTTGTGAGCGTTGTCAGCCAGTTTATGCATTCTCCAAGTGTTGATCATATGGAGGCTATGAGTAGAATTTTGAGATACTTGAAATCAACACCAGGCAGAGGATTATTATTTAGAAAACATAATCATCTAAATATAGATGGATATACTGATGCAGACAAGGTAGGAGATAAGACAGATAAGCATTCTACATCTGGCTATTTTATATTTATTGGAGGTAATCTAGTCACATGGAGGAGGAAGAAACAGAAAATTGTTGCTTGATCTTCTACTGAACCTAAATATAGAGGAGTGGCACATAGAGTTTGTGAACTTTTATGGCTTCGAATATTATTGACGGAGCTTGTTTTCCTTCCAAGGAGTTCAATGAAGTTATTTTGTGATAATAAGACTGCAATAATATTGTTCATGATCGAGTGCAGCATGATCGCACCAAGCATGTTAAGGTGGATCGACACTTCATCAAAGAGAAACTGGATTCAAAGTTGATTGAGTTACCTATTATGAGCTCAGAAGCACAGCTAGGAGACATATTGACAAAAGGTGTCACGAGTAGAATTTTTTATGACTCACTAAGCAAGTTGGGCATCGATGATATCTTTGCACCAACTTGAGGAGAGTGTAGGCGTGCTTCAACATATAATTATTTTAGATATTTTTCCTAATTTAGATATCTTTAGGCATATAAATCAATTTCTGTTTTGGGCTTGCAAGAATTAGTATGGGCCTTAGTGGGGCTGCAAGGATGAGTAGATTAGTAGACACTGATGTTATGATTAAATTAAATTTCTACCTGATGTCAAATTAAATTTGCATTATTATTAATTTGTAAGTCACCAAAATAACCAAACCATAAGTTCTTATAAATTCTAAGTTGTAGAATTTGTATATTCAGTTTGAATCATGATGATGGTTTGCTAGTAAACAAAGTTTCCAACTTTTAAAATATTTTGTGAATTTCAATTATGTGATTTATATATGTTTAATTGTCTTTACGTATGTGATACTTAATTAATCAAATAACAATATGTATATGTGGATGATTAAACTTTGTGATTATAATTATTTAAAAATTGTTCAAAAGTTGATTTGTTGTTCTTATAATTTTACGAAGATGATGTGATGATTAATATACTCTATCAGATTTGTTTTTGTATATTCAAAAATAGTAAACTTATCTAATTTGAATGTATTTAATTATTAAATTAGGTTAAATTTTTGTTTCATTATTATTGTAGTTAAGGATTGTAAGTCATTGACTCACCCAAATAACTTTGACGTACATTTGATATATTTATATGAACTGTTTGGATTTCAATTATGTGCGTAAGTTCTGGAACTCTAAGCATTTGTATGTGAGCATTTATTGATTTTGCAGTATCATTTCTATTTCTTGCATTCTCATGCTTCATATGTAATATTGTTTAATGAACTTAATTTCTTTAACTTGTGTGTACAAGTTCAATTTCACTTTAATGTATAAGGTCTTGATTTAGCGCTTATTAAAGAGAAACCCGCAACTTTTACTGATAAGAGTAGCAGTAAAGTAAGTCTTTCCATAAAGTTTGAAAAAAATAAAAACTAGCTTAATGTTTATGTGAATGACTCTCGTAAAGAACATTAAGTTTGCTCTTCCTAACACTCAAAATTTCCAAGAAATTTATGAAATTTGTGGAAAAGCATTTCCTAACTAATGATATGTGACATGCTGGGAACCTTGTGGGCATATTGGACACTATTAAATTTTGTAATTCTCCTACCATGCATGGAATGTTGTTGAAATATCATACATCGCGGAAAGATTAAAGTCATTGGGATTGAACATGGTCGAAAATTTTCTAATATTTTATTTTTAATTTCTTACCTCCTAAATATCCTCTAAGTTAACAACAGCGTGAACAAATAAAAATGTGATGAACTGCACTATATATTTATACAAAAGGAGATTGTTAGAAATTTTCTTAATTCTATGTAAGCTACCACTTACATAAATCATAATTTTAAAATTTAGAAACTCAATAATTTTTACAATAAACATTTAAACGATGTAGAGTAAACATATTTGATGCATAGCGCTCCTTTTACAATATTGTTGTCTTTGAAAATTTTGATTTCTCCCTCTTAGTTCTAAAGAAGAATTTAGGTGATGAAAAATTTCTTTAGATTTTGAATGGGAGAGGAGAGAGAAACAAGTACCATATTTTTTAAGGATCACATTCATTATACATTAATTATCATAATGGATAGAATATGTGACTCATTGAAATTTAAAATATATTAATTACCCATTATCTATAGTAATAGGGGATATGTGACTCTTTAACTTCACCAATACATCTATTACCCACTATCTACAATAATGACAACATGTTTGACTCTTAAAATTCTACAATAAGATTTAGCAAACTATATTTATTAAACCAATTTGACATATGAGCCACTTGGCTCATGTGTTAAGTTTAACTTCATGGTTTAATAAAACATAATGCGCAAACTATAAAACCTGAATCCTTTCGGTTATTGGTTACATCATAATTTCATCATTTAAATAAAGACTAACACGAATCATGGTTGTTCTATATCATCAACTCGACAAAGTTCCTTCCATTCATGTATATACCAATTAAATAGGATATAACAGAAATAACACATTAGCGAGTTCGAGTGTCAAATACATGACATTAAAAAATTTCAATAATGCCAATTCTTCGACGTGCTCAGTAAATATCTTTGGAGGGAACCCATTAGGTAATGGATCCGAAATCATAAGATTGATGCTAATATGCTTAATTGACATCCTTTATTTCTAAACTTTTTCTTTAATGGCAAGGGCTTTGCTAAAATATGCACAATGCAGCCAGAGGGACTTTGCGAAGTCTAGCAGACTGTGGTAAGTTTTCTTGCATGAGACTCGCGTTGAGGCAAAAGTGTATTGTGAAACATCTAGTCTCGGTGATTGTACGTTAAGTGGCGTGGATATAAGTACTGCGGTGCCCATCTAATTAAAATTCCCTAGTGTGCTATGTGGCTTGCATTTGCTAATACCTGTGTTTATTTATTTAGTTGTATCGTGTTAAACACTTTGGTACAAGGTACTTTTTGTGTTCAATTACTCGCTAGCAACTTTACAGCCACATGATTTCTCACTCTTCACTTACTCAATTTAGAATAGTGAAGCTTTTAGTTTTTGTCTTGCAAAAACTCAATTCAAGTAATCACGCCTTGCCAAAACTCAAAACTCAATTCAAGTAATGATCTTTAGTGCCTTGCAAATATCTCTCCACTTTCTTTGTAGTTTTTCAGTAATCATACCTTGGATTACACTGACATTGGCCTAGCATTTCAAATCTCTCTAAAACTTTACTAACATATGCTTTCTGACACAACCTAGCAATCCTGGTGACCGATCTTCAGAAATTTCAATTTCGATCACATAAGTCGCTTCTCCCATATTTTTCATTTCAAAGTTTTAGAAAGAAAATTTTTGGTCTTATGTAATAGACCAAGATTATTGGTTGTAACCAAGGTATCATCAAAATACAACCTTAGAATTATAATTTTTCTCTAACTTTCCTTTAGATACATACATCGATCACTAATGTATACTTTAAATCTAAAGGTAGTTATATTATTATTGAATTTAAGATACCATTGTCAGAAAGCTTGCATAACGCCGTATATTAATTTCTTAAGTTTACACACCAACCCTTTTTTTCCTTCAACCAAGAAACCTTTAGGTTGATATGTATATAATGCTTCATCTAAATTCCTATTCAAAAAGACAATTTTCACATCAATTTGATGCAGCTTAAATCATAATGAACTAATAAAACCATGATGATTCTAAACAAGTCTCTTCTTGAAACTGGAGAAAATGTTTCATTATGGTCAATGCCATTTCTTTGAGCGAAACCTTTAGCAATAGTTCTAGCCTTAGCAATTCGTTTTGCCATTTGAGACGCGTTTGGTCTAAAAATACTCACTTGCACCTAATACATAAGGAAAGATTCCAGTTAGCAGGCAATGTCTAACTGATGCAATTCTTGAAAGTTCTCTTGCAGATGCCATACCTTACTAAATATAACAATACGATGTTTCGAGGTCCAAACTATCGAGCAAGCTTGCCCAGATCTTGCACTGGTTATGCAATATGAAATGAGAAGCCATAGATGTGTTCTCCTTTTCAGATATGGTTATTGTGCTACAGGTTCTTTTTTTGTGTGTGCTTTTCAAACGATTAATGTAACGTGTGTGTTTTAGGTGAGAACCTTAGAGTTTGTGCTATTTTATTTTAGATATGTTTTAATAAAATCATGAATTGAATCAGCTTGAGGTTTGCAAGTTATTTATTTTACCATAAATTTATTTTTGAAGGATTTTTAGATTATGCCTGATGATTTGGTTAGTGAATCTTTTAACTTGTGTTTCATTGCCTAGGACTAGATTAAATCTGAATTCGAGTTAGGTGGTGAAATTTTTAATTAGATTTCGAAACATTTTAATGAGCGAAGCATTCACTGATTAGTCACTTGGTGATTAATTAATTATTTGTTCTATTATTCAAATTACTGCTACAACATTTCACATTACTCCATAACTACTCTTATAATGATTTAGAAGGCCACACAGGATATTCAAGTTTTGAGAAGAATAGATAGAGAAGAACAAGCAGATCTAAGATCAGACTAAAGCCGGAGAAGAAGATTCAAGTTTTTGAGAAGAATAGATAGAGAAGAAGAAGCTGATCTAAATCTAACTAAAGCTGAGAACCTTCTTTTTCGATTGTGACGATTGTGGAACCTTACGACGTTGATGTGACCCGCTGATAAGAAGATTCGGCTCGGAATTGTGCCCAGGTCATCGATTTTCGGTTGGATTAGGCCGGTCTGGCCAAGTTTGACTACTATGCTTTGGTCGCTAATAATATTTTTTCTTGAAGTGAATTGAAACAGCAACTTGCAAACACGATATCTCTCAGCTTGAGTCACATTCTGGAGATCCGATTTTTGCAAATTAAAGCTAACATGATAAGCTATCCACAGCCAATCTGAGCCAATCACATCCACTAACGAACTAGAGAAATTAACAAAGTGGCTGGACATTCAAGTTACCAAATGGACAGAACCATGACATATACTCGTACCCAAGACAGTTTTATTTATCTAATTATGCCAACCAATTGCAAGTGCCTTTAGAAGATGCTAGACCAACGAAAGAGGTTTTCTAGGATATCTATTTGTAGATTTTATAAAAACAATATTCGAAGCTATTTAGTAAATCTACAAAAAAGGAAAGATTTCAGCAAGCAGACAACTTCTAACCAATCAAACCATGACTTCATACGTTGACCATCCATTTGAATGTTTATCTGGTCTCTATATTGACAGATAGAAAGAAGACAACATAAAGGTAATTTCTATACAAGGAGATTATACTGCTTATTGAAGAATCTGGCATAAAATTTGGATGATATGGCAGCAAAAACTCGAGGAAGCACTAGGAGATGTTAGATGAGTTTGCAACTTCATTGGAGGTTGGATTCACTTCAAATTTGAAGACACATTCATGAGACCGTAGGAAGTCTTACACATTAGCAGGAACGGCCATCATAAGAAAGGATTCGAGGAAAATTTAGTGGAAGAAAGCATAGAACAAGAAGTCTTCAAATCCTTTTTCTTTTGATGTTTGCCTTCCATTCTTCCTATCTGTTAGAAGTTTGATCCATTGCTGCAAATCTAATCTGAAATTAAGGAGGAGACTCCACTATATAGTTGTAGCATTTAGGACAGCAAGATACTATGAGAGTCGTAAAACCACTCCACTATTTTGAGATTTGCTTAGTTTGGCTTTTCATCTGACTCTTTACTTTTTTCCAAACTTATTTTTAAACTATTTTAGAAAAGTCAAAAATATAGTGCTCATTTATGACACCTAGATTGGCATGCCAAAATGGTTGAAAAGTCAAAAAAGGTGTGCTTATTTACGGTCGTAGTTCACTAGTCAAAGATGGTGTGTATTTATGGTAATGGTTTACTAGTCAAAGATATGGTCAAAGATGTGATGCTTACTAATAGCACCTAGAGCAAGGTATCTTCAAACGATAGTTATCCACAAAGATATTTTGGAAGAACATTCTAAATAAACATTCTCCACCCTCCGATCAAAGCCATCCCCACCGTTCATCAAGAGGAGGAAGGAGTATAAAAAGGAGGAGCCCTCATTTGAATACAACACACACAATCAATACAATACAATACCACATGCAATACTACAATCACACCAATCAATGAAGAGCAACCACCAAAACTTGAGAAAGCAAGCAACATCAAGCATCCAATCATACACACTTGCTCTTAGGATAGCCACCATGTCATGACCCGCACCGGAGCTGTGACGAGCACTGGTAAAGGCCGAGCCCAGATTAAAATTGAACTCAACCTAACTAAAAATTAAATTTCACCGTCTTATTCAAATTTCAACAGTACCTTTCCTAAAATTCAAGGGATAGATATGCACATGTACTATAAATATATTTCAACACTATAACTACAGCAAGACTTATGAGTAGCTACTCCAAAAAACACATACAGTAGCAACAATTCATAGTACCTTCTCGAATTTATTACAATTTACAACGAATATACACCCAATGAAGTTACAAGTTTTTCAAAGTGCAGAGCCAACTATATGCAAGGCAAAATAAAATAAATTGGATAAGATGTAATACCCTTAATGGGCACGTGCGATAGATGATGCCCGCAAATCATCTTCTATTGACTTCAAATAAATCTAGAGGATGCCAAAGAGAAAGAAATAATGAGCCCAATCTCAACGAGATGAAAAGCAGAATGCATTGGTTTAGATCACTAATATTGTTTTATTCCCTACATGAAAAAAAAAATATAATGATAGATCAGATCAGTCCTACTAAGTCTTGAACCGTCCCATACAGATCCAATTCTTAATAGGGGAGATAAGGTTACATACAATGCAATATGAAAAATAAATGAATGATTAAGTAATAAATAATATGAAATATAAATTCACAATTATATATACATTACTAAGTGCTTTTAAAGAAAACATCTACTTTAAAAACATAAATAAGAAAATAATGTAAGAAAAACTATATTATAGTAAATAGTTATAAATAGCTAAGTAAACAAATCAAGTACTTATTACAAGTTGTATAAACATAATAAATTCATAGGTTAAAAAATAGTGATAAAATGAGTGAATAAAATATTCGTTAATAATTACTTAAAATGAAATGGTTATCAAGCAATATGTTGATAAACAAAGTACTTTTTTAAAAATAATAACTTAACAAATCATAATAAAAAATACTTTACTAATAAGATGTTATAACAAATTATAATCCAAGATAAAAAATTCAACAGTCAGGAAGTCTGGCTATTTAAACCGATATCTAGTCGCATCTAATGTCTCTGTCAGCACCCGATGTCCAGACTTCATCTGCGCCCCATCGAGGCTACGACCATGCGGTTGTCGGTCATGATGGACCGTGGTATCGCCCCCACGTGCATGAGCTTACCTAATAATATGACCATAGACGGATATTTTCTCCCCCACACTCATTAGAGTACTAATCACAATCCCTGACTTACTCGCCTGTCTCTATGTAGCGCAAGTATAAAAAGTATTAAAATTATTTTTCATACACAAATACATATAATATATCCATATACTTGTAAAACACTTATCAAACTTGTAGTTTCATTTACCATAAATTATATGCCATCCAAACACAGAACATGATAATTAATATTTCATAAAATCCTTCATAATTGTAGTAGAATTATCATGCTCAAATAATAATGCCATTAATCATAACTTTAAGAAATTAAAATATCATGTTATCAAGCTCAATAATAAAAAATGCATCACATCATGCAACACGAGGAAGAATCATATATACACAGAAATGGCAAGGTATACCGAAGGATCAAAATAAAGATTACCTGTGCCGGAAAACCTAACAAGTCTAAGAAAGGAGAGATGGCATGGTAACCCACACCTGAAATCCATGCAATTATCCAAATTCATCAGTTACTATTATGCTAAATAGCTTGGTCTAATCTCTTATTCCAATCCTAATACATAACGAATGTGATTATTACCCATCGCCACATACATTAACTAATTTATGATTCTTGATGCAATTAGATCCAAACGTAAGACTACAACACAACCATCTTTAAGCGCAACCGTATCCAAAGTTCAACCACAAAACTGATAAGGATATTTGATTCCTTCGCATATTTGGAGTGCTTAATTTAGAAAAATTTTATTTAGAAAGATTAGATTTTATTTTATTCTAAAAATATTTGATTTGGATTAATTTTAGAAAGATTAGATTTTATGAATATTTAACTTTTGCAAACTTTGAGTGTATATATATGTGCTCATATCAATAAAGAAAAACAAGTCATTGAATATAATTCTCTACATGGTAACAGAGCCACTATTGCTCTAACGAGCTCCATCTCTTCTCAAATTCTTTTTTCCCTAACTCAGTAGTTTCAAATACTCTCAATGGCCACTATCTCTACATCATCTAGTAATTCTTCTATCATTACTCAAGACTCCAATCAACAATTGATTGCCATCAACGTAGTCGCTCAAGCTCCATTAAAACTCAATGATACAAACTATCTCTCCTGGAAGTTCCAATTCAACACTCTTCTTATTGGTTTTGATCTCATTGGCTTCATTGATGGATCTAAACCGTGTCCACCACCCACTATTACTACAGATAGTTCAGTAATTACCAATCCAGCTTATACTCACTGGAAACGTCAAGATCAGTTGATCCTCAATGCATTCATTGGATCTATCTCTCCAAACATTATTCCATTCATTACCAGTGCCACTACCTCTAGTGACGCTTGGCATATTCTTGCCAATACTTATGCCAAGCCAACACGCCGTCGCCGTCTACAAATTCGAAGTCATCTAAAAAATTCTCAAAAGGGTTCTCAAAGTGTTACTGAATACTTACAAAGAATTAAAAGGTATGCCAATGAACTTGCACTACTTAGTACCCCTATGGATGCCGAACACCTACTTGAAAAAATTCTAGATGGTCTTGGCGATCAATTTCATGATCTTATTGTTGCTCTCCAAGCACGCGAGACCCCAACCTCACTTGAGAAACTACATTAAAAACTCCTCACTCTTGAAGCCACTCATCGCAATGTAATATCAAAGGCTTAACCAACACCAGCGACTGCTAATCCAGCACACAGAAATTTAAGGCATCGTCCCACTTCCAACTCCGATCACACAGGCTCTTCTCGGCCCACTATGTCTTCCAACACTGGCTCCTCCATGCCAACATCTAATGGTGATCGCCCTTCACCAAGACCATATCTTGGTCGTTGTCAAATATGTGGCACTCAAGGACACTCAGCTAAGCGGTGCCCATCCTTTCGTCTAATACCAATCAATCAAGTGCCAACCAACCAAGTGCCAATCAACCGCGGATCCGGAACAAATCTTACCTCATGGCAGCCACGAGCTAACTTTGCAGCTAATACCGGCGCAGAAACTCCTTCTTGGCTACTTGACAGTGGTGCCTCCCATCACGTTACCGGGGATCTCAACAATCTCTCACTTCACTCTCCCTACAATGGTTCCGACGACATTATGATTGGAGATGGCACAGGTTTACCAATCACTCACACTGATTCCACTTTTCTACCTTCCTCTACTCATAATTTTACACTCAATAATGTTCTTTGTGTGCCAAGCATGAAAAAAAATTTAATCTCTATTTCTCAATTTTGCCTCACCAATAATATTTTCGTTGAATTCTTACCACATTCTTTTCTTGTGAAGGACCTTCGTACGGGGGCACAACTTCTTCAAGGACGAACTAAAGATGGCGTTTATGAGTGGCCAATCACACTAATCCAATCTTCACCATTACTTGCTCTATCCAGTGTCAAAACCTCTTCATCCGAATGGCATCATAGACTAGGGCATCCATCTTTCAAATCTTCAAACATATCATATCTAATAGTCAGTTACAACTATTTACTCCTGTATCTATAACAATTTATTGTAACGATTGTCATTGCAATAAAAGTCACAAGTTAACATTTTCCAAATCCATTCTTACTTTTTCTAAACCTCTTGAAAACATTTTCTCTGATGTTTGGACTTCACTTATTGTATCTCATGATGGTTTCAAATATTATGTTATTTTCGTCGATCACTTCAACAAATATATATGGTTCTACCCACTCAAAACAAAATCTAATGTGCATGATATCTTTATTCGCTTTAAAGCTCTTGTAGAAAATTATTTTTTCCATAAAATCATTACTCTTTATACCGACAATAGTGGAGAATATCAAAGTCTTGAAAATTTTCTCTCTACAAATGGTATTTCTCACCTCACCACTCCCACACATACTCCAGAACATAATGGATACTCTGAACGACGACACCGTGATATTGTTGAAACTGGTCTCTCTCTTCTTTCTCATGCATCTCTCCACTCACATATTGGTCTCAAACTTTCGCTAACGCCGTTTATCTCATTAATCGTCTACATACTCCAATACTTTAATTCACTTCACCATTTGAAAAAATATTTTGCCATCTACCTAACTATTCCAAACTTCGAGTATTTGGTTGTTTATGCTATTCTTGGCTTCTTCCTTATTCACCTCATAAACTTGCCCCTCGATCTAAACCATGTATTTTTCTCGGCTACTCTCTTACACAAAGTGCATATATGTCTTGACAACTCTAACTCCAAAATCTATGTGTCTCATCACGTTGAATTTGTTAAATCTGTTTTTCCTTTTTCCTCTCTTTAATGTAATCTTTCCCGTTCTGAATCCACCATTGTTGATATATGGGTTCCCTACTCTCCTCTTACTTTCACCATTCCAATTTCTACCCCCTCCTCAGTGCCACTCATAACACCATCTAACGTATCACCACCCCCGCACGAAGACCCCTGCAATAATCCAACTTTACCATCTACATCACTTGTGCCTCCTTCTACCAATCATACTGAGTCTTTCAGTGAACCCCATACTTCAACCAACAACAACCATCCCATGCAAACTAGATCCAAGAACAACATCCACAAGCCCATTTAAAAACTCAACTTGACAACTCAACTTTCCGCCTTTGATGACTTAAGAACCAACAAATACGACCTAAGCCCTCAAAGATCCTAAATGGCGTCGGGCCATGTCCGAAGAGTTTGATGCTCTTGTTCGAAACGGCACTTGGAAACTTGTTCTATCTAACTCCTCACAAAATATTGTGGGATGTAAGTGGATTTTTCACACTAAACGACTATCTGATGACTCTATTGATAGATACAAAGCACGTCTGGTTGCTAAGAGATTTCATCAACGGCCCGGAGTGGACTATAATGACACATTTAGTCCAGTTATCAAACCAACAATTGTTCGTCTTGTTCTAAGTCTTGCCATCAGTAAGGGGTGGTCCCTTCGCCAACTTGATGTTAATAATGCATTTCTTCAAGGACACCTATCTGAAGACGTCTATATGGTTCAACCACCTGGATTCATTGATCAAGATTTTCCCACTCATGTTTGCAAACTTCGCAAAGCTATTTATGGTCTCAAACAAGCACCACGAGCTTGGTATCACGAGCTCAAAACATTTTTACTTGACTCTGGCTTCATCAACTCTCATGCGGACACCTCACTCTTTATTCTTAACACAGATGGGCATCTCATTTACTTATCTATGTTGGTGATCTGATCATTACAGGAGACAGCCAGAATATGGTAAAATGATTTGTGGAGCTTCTAGCCCAACGATTCTCATTAAAAGATTTTGGACCATTGTCATTCTTCCTTGGTGTTGAGGTTGTTCCACACAATCATGGCCTTTTTCTCTCTCAACGACGGTACATAACCGATCTCCTTGTCCGAACCAAAATGGTCAATGCTAATCCCGTCATGACTCCCTTATCCACCAGTTCAACATTGACACTTCATGCCGGCACAGCTTTGTCTGATCTAACAGAATTTCGGACGGTAGTTGGGAGCCTTCAATATCTGTCTCTCACACGACCAGATATTGCATTTGCAGTGAACAAGCTCTCTTAATTCATGCATCGGCCAACAACTGAGCATTGGACAGCCGTCAAACGCCTCCTTCGCTATCTATCTGGTACACTGAATCACGGATTACTCTTATATCGTGATTCACCACTATCTTAGCATGCATTTTCGGATGCTGACTAGGAAGGTAAGAAAGATGACTCTACCTTCACTAGTGCCTATGCGGTGTACTTAAGCCGCAATCCAATCTCCTGGAGTTCAAAAAAACAACGGACTGTTGCTCGTTCTTCTGCGGAAGCTGAATATCGTTCTGTTGCTTCTACTGCTGCTGAACTCAGTTGAATTTGCTCTCTTCTATCTGAGCTTGGTGTTCAACTTCCAGGTACTCCTGTCATATATTGTGATAAAATTGGTGCTATACTTTTGTGCTCCAATCCAGTTTTTCATTCTATGATGAAACATGTTGCCATTGACTTTCACTTCATTAGGGACAAAGTTCAAAGGGGTGCTTTGCGTGTTACTCATATTTCATCACAAGATCAACTGGCTGATGCACTCACCAAACCACTTCTTCGGATGCGCTTCCTTCTTCTTTGGTCTAAGATTGGAATCTCTGATCGAAGCTTCATCTTGCGGGGCATGATAAGAATATTTGATTCCTTCGCATATTTGGAGTGCTTAATTTAGAAAGATTAGATTTTATTTTATTCTAGAAATATTTGATTTGGATTAATTTTAGAAAGATTAGATTTTATGAATATTTAACTTTTGAAAACTTTAAGTGTATATATATGTGCTCATATCAATAAAGAAAAACAAGTAATTGAGTACAATTCTCTAAAAAAACATGCCAATCCTCAATAATCGTTCTCTACTACTAAACTAGGACTAGAGTAGCAATTTAGGAAGGCTTACCGAACTAAGAATCAACCACAGTCCGAATCAAACTCATGTTGCCACGATGAACTTGACTTTTATCAAACCAGGCTACACTATGCCTTGGTGCCCACTAGCATGCCGGAATGTAGGAGCTAAGATTTCTGCTGAAATTGAAATTGGCTAAAGATGGACAATGCACGCAGATTGTACGGGTGGCAACAACGGGAAGCAAAATGGCGCCAAGCCGTGGCAACCACATTGCCCAACCGCAACATCACCCCAGATGGTGGTCTCGAGTGTAGGCATGTACGGCCATGCTGACGGCGAGCTGAGCAGCATCGGTAAGAGAGGGAGAATAGAATGATTATAGTCTCTAATCGAGCCTACGACAGCCGAATCGACAGCAACGACTAGCATACGCGTAGACGAGCGAGATAACACCACCGTGTATTTTCGAGCAAAAACTGACGCAGTAAATACCGAATAGAGGATGGCTAGAGGAGGAGGAAAGAACTCCTAACATCTATTGAGAAGGATCTGGCAAAATTGCCGAAGTAGACACGAGGAAGATTGGTTCACGGGAAAATGCTTGCTTACGTGGGAGTGGGTAAAAAGACGAAGAGGAAGAAGTATCTAGAACAATGGAGAATGAACAAAATTAAAGGAAAAGTTGGATGGTGGGCTCCAGCCTATATGCATTGCTAGCCTCATAACTTGTGGCATTACACACCAACAATCTCATTGTAAGAAACAATTCTATTCTCTCCAACAACAGCTACATTTGGTAGTAGACTTGTAACGAGAGTGGTGTAATCTTTATTTTTTGGTGAAGTTTCCTTTTGTATTGCTGCCGTGGTTTTTCACATCTCTGCATGGTAGGAGAGCCTTTTTCATTTAAAATTTTGTGTCTATTGTCTATTGCTTCTCATCTTGTCTCATCATTCCTTTGAGTTGTCAGATCCTTGGCACGTCTTATAATTCCACTATGCTACTTTTGGTGTTTAGTTTGGTAAGCACGTTTGTGTCTGACCTCTAAATCTAACAAATACACCATAACACATCTGAGCAAAATCGATTTAAGAACACTGATGCTCAATAAAATTGAAATCTTCAAAACCGTGGGCCTTATATTGAGCATTTCCTTCTCTTTTCTTTTGTGTAATATCCTTTTGCTCTCTTATTGTGAAATTAGACATTGTTGCAAGGTTGATCACTTGTACTACGTTAACATGTAATCTACTTTGAAACATTGGGAGAAGATTGTAGGAAAGCTTTCAATCAGGTGAGCTAGCCTAGATGTAGGTTAGCAGTTTCTATTAGACTTTTGCAAAGGCATACACGTTGCAGCAGGATAGACTTTACGAAGTATAGGAGGCTGTATGAATTGTCCTTGCGAGGAGATTCGGATTGAGGCAGAGGTGCTTTGTGAAAACCAAGTCTCGGTAATTGTAGGTTGATTTAATGTTAGTGGATTTCACCTGCATTGTCAAGTGATATGAACGTCTGTATTCCGATGCCGAACCGCGTAAAAATTTATGGCGTGCTATCTAGTTTGCATTTCTTAGCGCTTATGTTTGTTTCGTTTAAATTTTGGATTGTGCTAAAAATTTTGGTGCTGCTTACTATTATCTTCAGTTACTATTCAACCTTCCCATCGACTGCAGGCTCACTGTTTAGTGACTAAATTTAGAACAAATTAGCTTTAGTTTTTGTTTTGCCATAACTCAATTAACCCTCTCCTTCTTGAGTTCGTATTCCTTAGGCTTCATTATCATATATAAATCTCAAAAGAAATGCTTCTTTGAAAGTGAAAATTTGAATGAAAAATGAAGCATTAAACTTTCTTCTGAAAAATAATTCTCTAAAAGTAATGCTTTTACAAAAGAATTACATGTTGAGATTGATGAACTGAATGCTAGGACTGTTAATCTGCATGCTGAAAGTGCAAACTTCTGTTTTGAAAGTATGAAACTGACTAGCATGTATGATGAAGTGCTTGAAGAAAATGAAAAACTTATTTATGTAAACAGCCAATTAGAATCTGCAAACAGCCAGCTAGAATCTGTGAACAGCCAGCTACAAATAACATATGCTGCAAAATTCAAATGTGTTTTGTCTGCATGATTATTGGTAATCTCATTAATATACATCTACTGTTTAGATTGTTGATGATTGTACTATAAAATTTATAACACTCAATTATCTTCACATTCACGAAGTCTAATACACCATATACGCTGAGATTACTATTTTGGCTTAGAAATTTTTTCTAGCATGTGTTGATGAAATTATTATCGCTGATCAAGCTAAAAGTCACCCATCGCATGATTTATTGCTGAAAGCCATCATGTTATTTCTTGCTTGTATCGTAACTAATATTGAAATAAAGGTAAATAGGATTTTTAGAAGACTTTAATTGATGAACTATTTGTATTGTAACTAATTCTTTGCCGAGAAAGGTTGATTCTATGATGGAGGAAATATAGAGGAAACAGAATAAAATTTGGAAACATAACAGAAATAGAGGCTAGACAAGTTAGAGCTAAAAACAACAAACAAACAGCTGACTTAAATTCTGGTAAAAGATGAGGTAGAGAAGGAAACAACAAGCAAATAGCCAACTGAAATTCTGACGGAAAATGAACTGGCAATGGAAACTGATCCAGTCAGTAAGAAATTAATTTTAATCATCCTCAACAATTCAGATATTGAAAATGTCATCCTCAAGAAAATAAGTAATCTAGCTCTGAAGGTACGAGAACCAAATTGAGAGGTAATTTCTTCGAAACTTTTGCCAAACTAGTCTTGATTCACTATTACGAAATGTGATCTATGTGTTTATGCTAAAATCATCGATCTACTTGCGTAAATCATGCGTATGTGTTTGTTATATTCTTAAATAATATAAAAAAGGTTTAGTACTAATCAGTATGGAGCTAAATAAGTTGAAATTTCATGACTGATTCTCTTACTATCGATACTCGCTTTCTTCATTTAAATTCTGTTGCATAACATTAAGTTGATGATATCTCTTTGACATTCTGAAAAAGCGTAATTGAATAGTATTTTGAGGGAATTTTGGATTCTTAATTTATATAAAATGTGTAAATTTCTATCACTACTATGCAACTAGAGATGAAATTTTTTTATTCGGGAGTTGATTGATTTGTTTTCGTTTCTCTAGAATAATTACTATAGAAAGTTATCAAAATTGTTGGAAAGTACAAGTAAAGAAAGAGCATCAATGAAAGTGAAATAACATATGCTGCAAAAAGAAGCCAAATAAAGTTAGGATAAAAAAGCCGCAAACTGGCCAAATGAAGTCAAAGTAATAGATGCTGCAGAAGGCAGCTAAATCTAAAAAATAAAAGAGATGCAAAATTGAGCCAATGCTTGAGTATAATTTATTCTTGTACAAAGCTTTTTTATGTCATTCTGTTTTGATGATTCTTAAGATTTCATTTCATCCATTCAATCTTTGGAATAGCTTTGTAAAGCTCGAATATTGTATAGCTAGAGGGGAGGTGATTTTAAATATGCTTATATAATGTTCAATTCTTGATTTCATTGTGGTATGTTGCACTTGTTATTAATCATAAAGGATTGAGTTGATTTTTATGAAATATTCAATGTAGTTAAGGATTTGGTGGATGATATTATCTTGGGAATTATGTCTTAAACATTCAATGTTCAAATTTTTATCTCCTCAAGTAATATTACCAACATTACACACAAGTGATTTTGATAATCAGTCATGCATGTCGTTAATATCTCACATTGTCCGTTTATTTGCATGCTTCATTACTAAACGTACAGAATGTTGCAATTTACATAGCATTTGGTATGCTTTTCCTGTAAAATTCCTTTGTAATGACAAAAAGGGGAAGAACTATTCAAAACCAACGAGGATGAGAAAAATTTGAAGTCATCATGCAGTAATTATTTCTCAAAAGGGAGATCCCATTTTGTTTGGATAAATATTGATAGTTGATATCTACATACCATAAAAACAATAATTCCTTAACATGTTTTTTCATCATGAAAAAAGGAAAGATTGTTGTAACACTAAGTGCTTTTGGTGATAACAAAAGATTAAAAACTATGGTATATTCATTAAAGTAAAGCTGAGCTGTTGCATGACTGATCAGCCCAATTTAGAAAAAGATAGAAAAGCTTAAATGGGAATAGCTAGAAAGTAGTCAGCTATCGATCTATCACTTAGCTCAAAATCATAGTTATATAAGAACAGCTACGAAACAGCTAGCGAATCTTCTACTGCTCTCCTAGACAAAATGATCCCACTAGTTTGAGCTAATCGATTCAATACTTCCAAGCTTGATTTCTCTTATGTCACACATCTTTTTCGAGACCATTTATGCATATTGAAGATGGCTACCTAATATATTAGCTCAAATTTGAGTGAAAATCATGCAATAGCAAAGCCAGGAAAACTCGAGGAGTATTATTAGAAATAAGAGTTCGAGCAGAACTACTGATTGACATATCACCTTTTGAATAGGATTTCTTTCAATTTACAAAGGGGGTGTTTGCCACTGTTTTTCATTCCAAAAAAGTTTTCACATTTCTCAATAAACTTTTTAATGTATTTAATTTTTTGTAAAGTTTAGAAAGTGCAGGTGAATTGCATATTGTATAATCTTTATATGTATAATTTGATTACTTTTTTAGGTAAATAAAGTCAAGGTTGGTTTTCTTTAAAAAACTCCAAAATAAAACTCTATTCCAAAAAAGAACCCTGTTAACTGCCTAACTGATTTAGTACATCTCTAGTATGAATTGAGTTATAGCAAATAAAAACTAAAATTATTCACTGTCTAAATCCAGTCAATGAAGACCGACTGGAAAGTGACAAACGCTTGACTCAAAGTTTTATTGTTCTTTACACTAACGAATGTTAGCACAAACAAATCATAAACAATCCAAACACAAGTGCTACGTATTCAAATCAGTCAGCACACCAAAATTTTAAGTTGATCAGCACCTGTGATGCCTACGTCCATGTCGCTTGAAAACCTTCAAATGAAAACCACTACTATTAAGCAACATGCAATCGCCCATAATTGAAGTTCGGCAAACACCTCGACCTCCAGCTAAGTTTCCTCACAAGAACAACTCACCACTGTTTCCTAGACTTTCCAAAGGCAACCTAGCTGCAACCATGCAAGACCTTAGCCAAGGCCTTACACAAACCCGTTAACCTACACCTAGGCTGGCAAAGCTGAAACCTTGCAAGCTCCTTTACAACCTTCTGTAAAGGTTACATACGGGGTTAAACTCACGATATCGCCTACAACAATCACTACCTTCATGAAAAAGAAAGCACAAAAAGAATTACTCAAAATCCTAGTGAAAACAAGACTCATTAAGGCGCAAGTTTGGAGATGTTGCTTTATTCGGGCAGTAAGAATGTATGCTCAGTTTAGTGCTCAGTTCGTGTGTGTTCTTGCGGTCTTCTTTGCTCAAACATTATACAGATCTTATCAGTGATCTTAGGATGGAAGTTGCATCAAAGGATCAACACTTTAACGGCTCTAAGAGGTTGCACGGCTAAGATCATTGCATAACTTCTACGCTGAAAGCTATCAGCAGGAGGGTTTACTGCACTAAGATTCTTGAGGTTTTCTTTATCCTCTATTGGCTACTTTTTGCTAATGGGGAATTGATCTGCTTAGTTATATGTCATCAAATTTTGAAAAAGTTTTAACATAGTTTGATGGCTCACAAAGATCTAACGGCTGAATGTATCATGTGTCTTCTAGAGTTACCAGGGCTGGCATGTCATCTCCAACCGAATTTTTCTGTTGACCTTGATGATATTATTGCAGAAAATTGATCTTCTTGATGTTCATGTAATTCTTTATAATCAAAGTAAATCCATTTCAAATAAATGGTTAATATGCGAAGCTTGGTGTTGAAGTCTATCAAGAGTTGTATCTCTACTAGGCACTTTCCATCTTTGGAGATTTGTAATATCTTCTTCAATTTTTTTTTTTCATATAATCTGTAAGGAAATCTTCGTAGAATCTTCTAGAATAGTCTTGAATGTTATGATTGAGTTTGCATTTTTTGACCTAATTAGGAGGTTCAAATTCCAGTTCGGGCACGAGCAAACAGTCCATGTTGCACAGTTCTGTCTAGTGTGCAACTCTTTTGTCCAACAATTTTGAGAATTTCAAAAGCTTTGTTAGTGGATAGGTTTGCCTCAAATGTTGATTATAGTACCTTGACAGGTTCAATTGCCCCAAGTTAAATTAGATCTCCAAAAGTTGGCTCGAGCAAAAAGATATCGACCTCGAAAGTCACTGTCCCGATCAGCTATGCAATCAGCGATTTTGAATTAATCAGCGACTAATTCCTTCGATACTTAATTAATCAGCGATTTGTAATATCCTATGCAATCAGTGATTTTGTCCGATTTGTCCTATAATCGATACTTAATTAAATTCTTTCGAACTTGTTTTGATTTAATCATTGACATGTCTTCTTTCAACTTCAAAAGTCAGATCTCTATTTGCTTGCTTGAGTATAGAGAAAATGATCTTAGAATACGGTTTCCCGATTAGCACAGTAGACTTAACAACTTCGGCAAACGTGTCTGGTACGTCCACCAATACAATGTGGACTAGTCTAAAGCTTAATAATGATTCGTAATATATGTTATCATCAAAGTATTTGGAATTTCCAGCAGAAATAAACAAAAACAAATGCGTATAGAATCTCAATGACTCAAGCATTAGGGTTTTTTATTTCACCATAATTATTTTAATTCAGTTCCCTGTCTATGCTATCGAAGAATCTAGTCCTTAACGGTTAGACAGCCCTAATTCTAGTAATACACTTTCTCAACCTATATAAAAAATACTTCCATATAATTAGCTCATCTCTATTAAAATATAAGAAAGATCGTTAAGATTGATACTATATTCCTAAATTATCTGCATGAACCATCTTTGTACATCTCTGTCTCTCATATAATTCATGGCTTTCATTATAAATATATCCATAAATCACTTATCAAGTCAATATGGATCTCAAATCAACTGAGTTAAGCCTCCAAATTAGGCCGGGCTCTAGTTAGTAGCGTGAAGGTTTGAGTGGACTCGAGTGAAAAACGAGCTAGTTTGATGTGTTAGATTCGAATTAGTAACGTAATGGTCTGAGATAGTGCTCAAATAAAAAAAAAACTAACTAAATTGAAGGTGGGCCAACAATCCACTTATGGCTAGACTAAGTTAAGCCCTACCTTGTGTGGGCTTAACAACCCACGTACCTTAATAGTCCAATATTAACTGGGTGTTTGAATGGACATGTGATTATATGTAGGAGATGCTAACTTTTAAGTGGTTGGCTAGTTCATTTAGCTTGGGACTGATCCTACAAATCAAATATTGGCCACGGACATCATATCTTACCCATCCATTTGAATTTCAGTCTGATTTTGATGTGTAAAACATAGAGGACATACAGGAGAATATTTTATTAAAAGATTTTTTCATGATCCCTAGGAATAACTGGATGATAATTGAAATGACTTTGCAACCGAAAATCCTAGAAGGCATCTTGGACAATTAGATTGTTTTAAGGCATTTAAAGATATTTGATCTCCTTCAAATTTTGAAGACATATTTCTAAGACATAATAGAGTACATTCACATCGTAGAAAAACAGCCATTAATGGAAAAAATCATGCAAGAAGCTTTCAACATAGCCATTATTCGTTGATTTGAGCCATCATTTCTTGGCCGTTTAAGACTTGATTCAGTAGCTTTGATCCTATGTTGAAGGAGAGAAAATTAGTATATAGTTGCAAGAAAGGAGACGTGAAAAATTACAACTTGAGTATACACCGAGTACTTCCTCACTGGCCAAAGAGAACTATCTTCACCATTTCACCTACTTGAGTTCTTAGTTTTATTTGCTTTGTTTATTGAGAGATTAATCATTGTGATAAGAAAGATCACCGAGCTAAATGTAATGATATGATTATATATTATCAAAATGGACTTTAAAGTTGGTTTGTCATAAGTAAGAGCTAATTTTATTTATTTGTGTGAATATTCAGGTAAAGAAGGAAATAAATACTTGCAAACACGCATGTTCAATAAAGAAACACGTACATACGGGCATGTTCAATAAACAAACATGCTAAGTATAAGCTAAACCAAATACTCGCAATAAATGTATAACTAAATTCGAATCTAAAGCCCAATAGCATACGACGAACCATTCTAAGATTTTATCAATTCATTCAATTTCCTATCCACTACACAACAAATATTAAGCTAACGAATCCAAGAAGCTTACCGATGAGGCGAGACGATCGAATTCTGAAACAACTTAAATTGGAAATAACTTGCCTATTTCCAATCCAACGATTTCCTACAACGAAACGAATTAATAATTCATCTAACAATAATTTCAAATACGCGATGCAAATATTTTTAACTCACCTAATCGAGTTGTCAGAAAAGTTCGCCGGATTCAGGCGAGCTAGGGTTCCGGCCAAGAGCATTCAAGACAGCGAAAAGAGCAACACTGCCAGTAGAACACAATGAAATAGATGACAAGCTTCAATTTTATCGCCGGTGGCCAGAATTTACGAAATAACGTCCGGCGGCAAACTCACGCAAAATCAAACCCCGGAGCTGAAAATCAATGCAAATGATTAAGGAAAAAGACTTAGCAAGTTCAGAGGAATATTTCTAAGTACTTACGACCGCCGAATCGCCGGCGAAATAGCCGGACAAATTTTAAAAATTTGTCCCGCACGGCGTAGCTCGCCGGAAACGATAAGGACTATCGAAAATGAGGAGGAGGATGGCTTGAGAGGATGATATGAAATGAATGTCGCTGGAAAAGGGTGATTTCGAGCTGGAGAGGAGCTGGGAGGAAGAGGGCTGGTGGGTGTCGGACAGAAGAGAGGGGAAGGAAGAAGAAAGAAAAAATAAAAGGAACAAACATTGTATGTTAGGGCCTCTATTTTCAACAATAGCTTTCTTTAGCCCACAAAATTATAGATATTACAATATAACCCTATTATTTAAAAATTCGTCCTCGATTTTTCTAATAAAAGAAGAGAAGAACTTATACCTTAAGAAGTGAATAACCAAGGATATTTTGCTTCCATTTCAGCTTGTAACTCTCACGTTGCTTTCCTATGCGAATGGTTCTTCCATAATACCAAGACAAAAGGTAACTCTCATCTCCGCAATCGGCGTATATGACGGTCTAAAATAGCATCTCGAAGTTCCTCATAAGTTAACTCTTCTCGTATCTGCCCAAAAATTGGCTCGACCAAGTGAGACGGATTATGCAAGCACCTACGAAGCATTGACACATAAAAGATTGGGTGCACACCTGCTAGACTCGGTGGAAAAGACTAACCTATAGGCAACCTCGCCTATGCGTTCTACGATCTCAAGGGGGCTAATAAATCTCGGGCTGATCTTCTCTTTCTTTTCAAATCGTAGAATACCTTTCATTGGGGAAACTCATAAAAAGGCCTCATCGCCAATGGAAAAAGATATTGCACAATGCTTAGAATCTACATATGCCTTCTGTCTACTCTGAGTTGCAGCCATTCGCGCTCGGACTAGCTTAATCTTCTCAGTAGTGTTACAAATAATATTTGACGAAAGTTCATCAGCTTCTCGAGTTTCGAACCAACAAGCTGGTGATCGACACTTCCTACCGTACAAGGCCTCTAACGGTGCCATTTGGATACTAACCTGAAAACTGTTATTATAAGCAAACTCCACTAGTGACAAATGTCGATCCCAAGACTGATCCCAAGACTGTCCCAACTCGAGTGCACAAGAGCATAACATGTCTTATAAAGTCTGAATCGTACGCTAGGATTGCCCGTCTGTCTGCGGATGAAAGGCCGTACTGTAAGTTAACTGGGTACCAAGTGCCCGCTGGACTTTACCTTAAAAGCGAGAAGTGAACTGTGCCCCATGATCTGAAACAATCGTCAAAGGAATATCGTGCAACTTTACTATCTCCTTCACATACAACTCTGCATATTGAGTTGCATCGCAAGTGATCCGAACGAGTAACAAATGTGCACTCTTGGTCAATCGATCCATATCACTCGAATAGAATCATAACCTTACGGAGTTCGAGATAGTCCTGTCACGAAATCCATACAAATATGGTCCCACTTCTACTCGGGAATAGATAAAGGCTGCAACAATTCTCCAGGCTTACGTTGTTCTGCTTTTATAGATTGACAAGTGAGGTAACGAGAGACATAATCAGCAACGTCTTTCTTCAAACCACTCCACCAATATAATTGCTTCAAGTCATGATACATCTTAGTAGAACTCGGATGAACTGAATATGCAGACTTATGTGCCTCCTCTAAAATCTCATGTCAACATCCACACCAAACAATATCATCAGTGTCAACAGAATACTCTTTTGACAACTCCCGTTTTGACTTAATTTGTTAACTTGGTCAACTATGGGTCCCGTTTTTGTCCAGCCACAATCCTATCTTTCAAAACAGAACGCACTGCTAAGTGGGCAAACCAAGCCCCAGGTCTAGCATCTAATCTCAAGCCACTCAACTGAAGCCAATCTAGGTCGTATGCTAGAGGTCGAGGTATCGCCGTAATATGGGCCAAACTCCCTGCAGACTTGCGACTTAAAGCATCTACAACTACGTTGGTTTTTTCCGGATGATAGGAAATCGTGTAATCGTAATCCTTCAACAGTTCTAACCAACGCCTCTTCCTCAAAATTCAGTTCCTTCTGATCAAAAATATATTTTAAGCTCTTATGATCAGTATAAATCTCACACGACTCACCATACAAGTAATGCCTCCAAATCTTAAGTGCAAACACAATGGCGAGTAATTCCAAATCATGTGTTGGATAGTTTTGCTCATGCTTCTTAAGCTGTCGAGAGGCGTAAGCAATGTCACAACCCTGCTGCATTACCACACAACCCAAGCCAACTCCAAATGCATCATAATACACTTGAAAACCACTCCCGCTGATAGGTAGTACAAGTACTGGCGCTGAAGTCAAACATGCTTTTAATTTTTGGAAGCTCTCTTTGCACTTATCGCTCCAAAGAAACTTTACTCCTTTACGAGTCAAACCAGTCAAGGGTGTTGCCATAGTGGAAAAATTCTGAGCAAATCTTCTATAATATCCAGCTAATCCAAGAAAACTACGAACCTCTACAACATTCTTTGGTCTAGCCCAGTTCTTTATAGCCTCTATCTTGTATGGGTCTACACTAATCCCTGACCCTGAAACAACGTGCCCTAAAAAAGTAACACGATCCAACCAAAACTCACACTTAGATAACTTAGCATACAATTCTTTTTCTTTCAATATTTGTAATACAATCTGCAAATGCTCAGCATGCTCCTCCTTACTCTTGGAGTAAACCAATACATCATCGATAAAAATAACCACGTACCTATCCGGGTATGGCTTGAACACCCTATTCATAAGGTCCATAAAAGCTGCAAGGGCATTAGTTAACCCGAAGGACATCACCTAAATTCATAATGCCCATATCGAGTTCTGAAGGCCGTCTTTGGTATGTCTTCTCCCCTCACCTTCAACTCGTAGTACCTCGAGCGAAGATCTATCTTCGAGAAGCAACATGCTCCCTCTAGCTGATCAAACAAATCGTCTATCCGAGTTAGAGGGTATCGATTCCGAACCGTTACCTTGTTTAGTTATCTATAGTGAACGCATATTCTAAGGGATTCGTCCTTCTTCCACATAAATAAGGCAGGTGCACCTCAAGGAGACACGCTAGGACGAACAAAACCCTTCTCCAAAAGATTCTCAAGCTGACTCTTCAATTTCTTCAACTCAGTAGGAGACATACGGTACAGAGGCATAGAGATTGGCTTTGCACCAGGCACCAAGTCAATAGAGAACTCAACCTCCCTGTTGGTAGTTTCTCAAGATCCTCAGGAAACACCTTTGAAAAATTTTGCATCACCGGGATGGCATTAATTTCGCTCTCCAAATCATTGCGATCACAAACCCATGCAAGATAAAAACTATATCCCTTCCTAAACTATCTGTGGGCATCTAACCAAAAGATCAAGTTATTAGGAGCTACAGGATGATCTCCTTAGAAGCTAAACTCAAGCTCCCCTTCTATTCAGAACCCCACAGATTTGCAAAAGCAATCTACAGAAGCATGATAAGAGGCGAGCCAATCCATCCCAAGGAGCACATCAAAATCTGTCATATCCAATAATATCAAATTGGCTGGCATCTAATGACCCTTAATCTCAAACACATAAGCGGTAACCACCAAAGTCGCTCGGTACACATCATTCGTCGACATTGACACCATTAAAGGAGTCGCTAATGGTTCCGGATTAGCATGAATTTGAGAGGCGAAGGCACGTGACACGTAAGAGTGTGTTGAACCAGAATTGAACAATGCTTTCGCTCTTTCACCAGTAATCATTACAATTCCTGAAACGTCAAGCCACGAATTCCTAATACCTATAGCGTGATTTAAAATCTAACCCCTATGCTTACATAAAGCAAACATAACACTATACATGTGATACAGAAAGCATTAACGTATAAAACGAATAAAAATATACCAGTCATAACAGCATTCGATGTATGTGCATCCTAACGAGTCACATCGCACAATGCAGCTACTGCAGGTGAAGTCGCAGCAGGTGTACTAACGGGTTGTGTCGAGATGGGTCCTCCTCTATAAGCTCTACGACCACCACGAACCTGATGACCTTGCCCAACCCCTCGGGCACGGCCGCCTCACCCTCGTCCACCTCCATAAGGAGCACAGTAACCTAAGGGCTATGCAGCGATAGGCGCAGGTGTTGGAAGAGCCGGCGGGGGTAAAGGTCCTCTACTGTGTCTTGCTTATACTGCAGCATAAGGGCACTCATACTTATGATAACCTTCTAAGTCACAGTTAATGCAACCAGTGCGTGAGGGGGGAACAAGGTGCAAAATGATGGCGCCCACAATCTCTACAATACGACACTCTATGAATATGCATCTGTCCTTTAACTTGTCTCTGGCTTTGTTTCTGTCCATATCTCTGGCCCTGTCTTCCCCTCTTTGAAGTAGCACGACTTGGCTACCCACCTATTCTCAACCTATTAGGTTTCATTTCACCTCGAGCTATAAGCCCTGCCTCTACCTTAACAGCAGTATCAAAAGCCTGTGCAACTGTCTCTAAAGAAGAGCTACAAAGAGCCAAAAATAACTCATGGTTCAATCCCCTCATAAAACGACGAATCTTCTCCTCCTCGGTATTAAACAAGTGAGGCGCATAGGGTATGCATATGATGAACTCCTGATTGTACTCCTAAACAGGCATGTCCAATTGTTGTACGCCATCGGCATACTCAATCCTACTGTCCCTCAAACTGATGGGAAGAAACCTATCGAGATTCAACTCCTGAAACTCAATCCAATAGGCTCGCACTCGCTGCTATAGAACTCGTCACTATCTCATACTAGGATTGGGCTAAGCCTTCAAATCAGTACACAGCAAATTCTAACATCCTCTCAGGGGAGCAGTGTAGCATATCCTTAATTTTACTTAGTTTGGCGAGAAATATCTTAGGGTCCTCGTAGTATTCTCCATAAAACTCTGGTGGGTTCTGCTCCATGAACATCTTAATGGACACCTATTGAGGAATAATGACTAAACCTCCCAAAACACTCTGAGTATCACCTGAAACAATCACCATCACCGGAGTCTGTTGTTCCTAAACAACCGGCGCACTAACCTTGGGCACTAGAGGATCTAATACAGTAGAAACTGTAGGTCCACTATGTTTATTACCTAAGGTTGTTGTTTGAGCCAAATCTGCTGACACTGATTGTTGAACTACACGCATCATCTCCTCATGAAAAGCGTCCATCTCAGCTCTCAACTCAGCTATAGAATCTCCACTACTATCCGCCTCGAGAGCTGTAGATCTCGTGGAAGATGCACGACGCGTAGAAGTGCGTCCTCTAGTCCCCGTAATAGCTCTGGGACTTATGGACGAACCTATTCGTCTATGTTTAAGCGGCATCGTAAATCCTATATAAAATTCTATCGTTAAAACGAAACAGAATTGAAGTATGCAAATGCAATTAACCTAAGCTTTTAAGACCGACTTAGCTCTGATACCATATTGTCAAGACCCAAAACTAGACCCTGACTAATACTAAACTAAATCGAGTCCAGATAAGACCCAAACACGGCCCAATCCGGTAAGATTGATCCAAAACTCAATAAAATTAACAATTTGCCAATATTCAAGAAAATTTCAACATGATCTAAATTAGGCATTCTGCTATTGTCTTGAATGTTGGCAATTTAGATCATGATCTAATATTGCCCAATTTAGATCATGTTGAAATTTTATTTAATATTGGCAAGTTGTTAGTTTTATTGAGTTTTGAGTCAAGCTTACTGGATTGGGTCGAATTTGGACATTGTTTGGACTTGGTATAGTCCAATGACGGTCAGATCTAGTCTTGCAGCGTTTGAGACAAATAATGCAAAATGCAAACTTGGATCTCTTGATGCTTTGAGATCTCTAAATGCTAGTTCAAATGAATAATATGCAAAGAATCATGGACAAGGATGATAGATGGTCACTTCTAAAAGCAACCTACATGCATGTACAAATTTCCTGGTTGACAACCACGAACAATTGCATAGTAGTTGAACTAGTTTTTAGTAATCATAAAGGAAAGGGTGTATTCAACATCTAAGCTTAGCGATACACATTGATGACCATGCTAAAATTGATTTCTAAAACACATTGATGACTAAAATATAAATTGTCGTGGGCTATGCGCTATAAGATTTATGCAATTCCTAGTTTTGAATATAAGATTTAATCTAGCGGGAAACTTAATCGAATATCAGCCATCCGATTTGAATGTTAGGTTTCTTTTAAAGTTAAACTTCTTTAAAAGGAGTGAACTGAACCATGCGGAATAGCAAATAAAATAGACGAAGGGTATATTTAAGAGTGATTATAAACTAAAATTTTTCTATAATAAAAAATATTTTTATTTTATTTTAAAAAATAAGTTCTATTTTATTTACTTTAAAAAATTAATAAAATAAATAATAAAAAAACTTAAAATGTAGAAGTTTTTTAATTTAAATTTTTAAATAAAGTTTATAAAGTATTATATAAAATTTATTGAAAAATGTAAATGAGATGAAATAGAACGAACTCCCGCCAAGCAGCCGCTAAAGGTTGTTGCAATTTTCGGGTATTCCATGCTAAGACGAATCTATATGTTACATATACTAGTGGAAGGTAAGGATAAAATCGAATCAATTTTAATGGCTATATGAATCAATCAAATCATAGACGTTATGCCTGTCCTATCATGTCTTGATAAAAGGTCTGCTAAAAATTCTGTTTTCCACTTATGTGTTCAAATTTAGGTTACATCCGCTTCTAGTGATTGAGTCCACAAATTGTAGGCAACTTTTACTACTTATTTTCTTTCATGTTTCTTTCTATAAAGTTTTACTATTGCTTTACAACCGTTCTTCTGAGAAACTATTTATTTAGAAATAATCTAGAAGAATTAATAGATCACACCAAATATCATAATCAAAAGAAGTTAAAATTTCTTTTTGTAATATGCAATCCAAATGTGTATTTATTAATGTTTATTCTCAGTATTTTGGTGAATTTTTGATGGTTTATGTCACGTCTCACCTAGATTCAGCTGGAGCAGCTGAACATTATGAGCAACTAGATGCTACTGCAGGAGGAAGAGAAGCGCCAACTGCCCCTATGTTGGGTACCTCTACTAGAGATGCACCTCATCGGAGCCAGCGAGATTAAAGCTGGCAAACACTGCCGGCATATACGGCATGTACCAATTGTGGGCCCTAAATAGGCCAGCAGTCGAATAGGCACTCGGATGCGCTTTTGCATCTGGGTGCACTCAAAGCGCCATGTTTTGGCACCAAAGCATGTCACCATTGAAATGGTGACCCGGGTGCAAGTAAGTTATCCGATTGGCACCCGGGTAACATGACAAGTTGGCATATGGATTTTATTTGGGATCTTTAGAGTTTTATTTAGTTTTAGATTTCCTTGTTTAGAGAGTTATAATTCTACTAAACTTCTTCTTAGCTTGGGAAGAATTTATTATAAATAAGTGTAAGTCCCTTGCACAAGGGCTTGAAAAATCTATAAAGTTAAGCTTTTTCTTCCCCTTGCACCGGTCTCAATGGAGATCCCTACCGCTGTGGCGACTTCGCCACATTCTCCTTCATCACCAACGTCAACATCTACCATTAATCCAAGAAACTTCCTGCAAATACCACCCACCCCTATTACCCTACACTCCAAGCCTCAAGCGAGCCTATAAGACCATCTTCCATATCACAAATATGATCATGCACTTGGCCACCGACTTTCAAGAACATAAGCATGAGCTAGGTACCATGCAACTTGGCCTATTCAATCTTGAGACTTCGGTTTCTACCATTACGTTCAAACCGAATCGACCTCCCTCTAAACCCATTTTGCTCTCCTCCTTTGCAACACCTTTCCCTACGGCGTATCCGACCTAGCCACAACTGATCCTCACTTAGGCAGTTGAACAGCCATCCAATCCCAAAACACCACTTGGACACCCGGCCACTACTTCCCTGCACAACATATCTCGCATCTAGCATCATAATTATTCTACGGTCCCACTAACCAATTATGCTCCTACTATTGCCACCTCCCACCCCAACCCTCCTACCAGCCTCACCTTTCTTACGTTTGGTTCCTTACACACAGGAACGCAATGTCATGCCCAAGCATCACCCTTCCGAAAGTCTGGCATGTCCCCATTGCATCCACTACAACATCTACCCCTCAAACAATTATATCCTACAACTAACCCAGGACCCGCATCCTTTTCCCCTCTGCAACAGCAGTAATACCCACCAAAAGACGTTTTCAGTATTCTATGGCATTAGCCCTAACGAGTGGATTTATTCTGCAAATAGTATTTTCTTTACTATCACTCTCCGCCATGGGAGAAGATTTTCATTGCATCTATGTACCTCCATGACGACGCCAATCGGTGGTATTAAAATTATGAACGTGATCACCCGAACCACTTGTGGGACGAGTTCACAAATACAATCTTTTTCTGTTTGGACCAAACGTATTAGAACCCAAGCTATGCTCTAAAGCAACTTTCACAGTACGCTTTCTTATGGCATTTTTTCTTACCTTTTTGCCTAAGATGGGTCTTATGTAGGTTGTTCTAGAGTAGTTTAGAATATCTAGATAACCCAGATATTTTAGGACTATTTAAGATATTATAAAGATGGAGATATTTTATAGTTATATTATATAAGAACTTTTCAGACCATGTATTTTCCACCGTCTGAACAAAGCAAACTCGACCATCCATTAAAGATGTGGAGGAGCTATAAATAGGAGGGGATGAGCCCTCATTTGGGGGCATCAATTAAGAGTTGTAACAAACCAAGTAATATAAAGCTTTCTTTTCAAAAGCTCTCGCTTGCAAGTATTTTTATGTTCTCTTAAGTCCAATTTGCCACAAAGTCTATAGTTATCTTTGATAGCTCATTTGGAGAAAAAGCTGACTTAGCCACAAAAAGTGCGATTAAGTATCGCACGAACCAAAGTAAAACTACAGGTCCATGACAAGTGGTATCAGAGTCAAGGTTTGGTTTAGAAGATGGCTAGCGGTAGTGACGTTACCATCTTCGAAGGACGGGAATTGGAGACGAGAGCTCCCGAGGGTACCAAACAGCATAAGGAGATGCATAGGGATGTGATGTCGGATTTAACCGCAAGGGTTGCAAGATAAAACTTGTCGATAAGATGAACCAGTTTGAGGATGTAAGGCAAAGCATTGAGAAGCTCGATTAAGGTTAAGAAGAGTTTCACAGAGAAATATAGGGCGCCTTGATACAGTGGTCGGCACTTGCTCAAACCAAGGTAAGGCCGTAAAAGACTCTCACCTTGGTTATATTGATACTCTTAGGATAGATGTTACGACCATTAGGGAAGATGTCACAAGATTGGCTACCGAGTTGAGGGACGTCAAAGGAGATTGGGCCCTTTACAAAATTGCGGTCACACAAGAGGGAAATGCCGCAATACCCTCAACTTCAGCTCATACGAAAGTAGAAGTTCCTATATCCAAGGCTTATAAGGAGGCAAGGTATACAAACGAGATTGATAATTTGCTGTTGAGCTTGTATCAACTATTCAAGAGCACTAACATCACGAGGATGCTGGCAAGATTGACCATGCCACTTTTTGTCTCGAGGATACAGCAATGCTACGGTGGAGAAGGATGCATGGTGAGATTGAGAGGGGTGCTTGCACCATTGCCGCATGGGATGAGTCAAAAGAGAACTCAAGCGACAGTTCTATCACAAAAAGGCAGCATTAGGGATTATGTCAAGGAATTTTTAGAGTTAATCATAGAGATCCATGACTTGCCAGACGAGGAAACCCTTTCAGCTTCATGCATGGATTACAAACATGAGATAAGTTGGAAATTCAACAAAGGGGACCCCAAGACCTTAACTCTGTCATCGCTATAGCCGAGTCCCTAACTGAGTTCAAGAAGCCCGAAAAAGAATAAGCCTCAAAATAATTTCAAGGGCAAAGGTGGGGGAAACACCCACCATATCAGGGAGGCGACATATAACCTAGCAAAGTCCAAGGTAGACTCTTGAAAAATCTAAGGAAGCAACCATAACGGAAGGTTAACGTTAAAATGCCTCGTTTTGTGATGGACCTCACATGGCATGAGAGTGTCCAAAACGAAGAAAGCTTTTTGAGACTGTCATGCAATCATTTACAAACCACATATTAATTCATCTTTCAAATCCCAAATCTGGTAATGCTCAATTAGTAGACTATGAACCGCATTGTAATAATTACTTATCCTTCTTCAAGAAACATGCATCACATACAATTATGCATTAAGAAGGATCTAATCGCAATATGCGAGAAATTAGTAATGTATGCCAGAGGGTCAAAGCAAATGTTACATGTGCCGAAAACTTAACGTTAATCTAGTAAGAAATGTGGCATAGTAACTTATGCCGCACAAAATCCACAACCGCTTTAGCACACTATCTTCCTCATTTCGATCCTAACAAGTATGTGCAAACAATTACTAATGTCCATCAAATTAACATTATCGAACACTAAGCACTTACAAAGCTATAGCTTTGAATCAAAATTAATGCATACATTTGAATTCAACCTCCTTTCATAATCACAATTTCATGCCATTTTCTATAGGAAATGCTAGCTTGGATAAAGGGTTACCTAGCTATATAACGAATCAGCTACTCCTAATCAACTCCAATATAGATGTCGAATCTTTTATGCCTCCGATCGAGGAAAATACTTACCACATAAGAAAAGGGTTAAGTTCAATAGCGAGTTTTGTCAACCAGATTTAAAAGTTGCATTGACCTAAACAATGGAGCCCACTTGTTCGCTGGATTTCGGCGATTAAACACTGCTCGAATTTGAGGTGGCCGTCGAGAGGTAATTCAAAGGCGCAAAGTAGGTGATATCTGTGAATCATAGCACCGGCACCGTCGATCACGAGTTCGCATGCACAGAGTCATGACGATCGTCGATTTCTAAGGATTACTACCCGTTCGGCCAAAAGGGTGAAATTGAAGAGATGAGCAGCCACTAAGTGGGGAGGAGATGAGGATCCCCTTCACCTGCGTAGATTTTTGCTGATCGAGATGCAGCATAGTTCTTTGGTAGCACAATTAACGTGAAGGAGAGAAAGGGGTAGGAGAGCAATCGCTGGAAGAGGGAACAAACTGTTGGCGACAAGCACGGCTCATCAGCTCGCGGGGGAAGGGTGAAAGGATTTGGGTGAACGGGTGATGGGAAGGAAGGGGAGGTAGGTAGAGAAGAAAATTAAATTTTTAGGGTTTCTAGATAAGTCTAGGAGTGGCTTGAGCTTGAAAACCTTAAACCTCATCAAACCCATCCAACCGACTTTGTCCGAAAAGTGAAAAGAGATACATACCCTCAAATTCAATTATGGGATCTTACAAGGACGGGCCTACCCACTAGGACCAACTACCAAGAAAAATTCATAAGATCCTTGAAGAGTTCAAGGATGTTATAAGATCCTTGAAATTTATAAGATCTTTGCCACTTGAGATACCAAAGAAATTGCCAGCGAAAAGGGAAGTAGACAACCACATTGGTTGGAACTTAGCACAAAGCGTCCTGCTACTGTACCTTATCGGATGGCTCCCTTGAAACTAGAAGAGTTGAGACGACAACTAAAGGATTTGTGGATGTGGGATACATCCAGTCGCCAAAGGCTCCCTATGGCGCACCCGTGCTGTTCCAGAAGAAGCAAGATGGGTCTCTCCGATTATGTGTAGATTATCGGTCACTCAACAATATCACAGTTAAGAATAAATATCCAAACCCATTTATAGCTGACCTATTTGATCAATTGGGAGAAGCGCGTTGGTTCTCAAAACTAGATGTGAGATTGGACTACTATCAAGTAAGGATTGCCAAAGGTAATGAGCCTAAAACAGCATCTGTCACCAGGTTTGGCTCATTATCAATTATCAATTATTCATTATCAATTGTTCATTATCAAAACTGGACTTGTTCTTGCATTTGTAATAATGGTTAATTATCAATTCTTGTGACTCTTTGCAAACCTTTATATTTCTTTCAAGTGATTGTGCAGGTTAAAAGAGGTTATAAAGATGAAATTTATCTCGGGTGTATGATGAGCTTACAATGTTTGTTGTAGGGGGAGCATTAATTTTTAACACTTTCATTGTTATGATCTGTTGAGCTTGTGAACTTTGTTTGTTTTGATTGTGGTGTTGAAATGTTTTGAATCTTGTGAGTGATATATGACCTTGTTCTTGGAACTTGTTTTGATCTATGCTTTGTAATGTAATTACTTCTCTCTTAATTGAGTACCTTTTGTATTATTGAATGTAACTTGCATTGAAATTCAACCATGTCTTTGTACTAGCTCTTGCTACTAACAACCTCCCGAGCTTTTTGATATGACAAAAAGGGGGAGAAGTGCTAAGAATTATTTTGTAGGAAATCTTACTTTGTAGGAGAATGCATTAAGGGGGAGAATTTCTGGATACCTTATATTTATTGCTACTAGGCTCATAGATTTAGGGGAAGCTAAAGCTACTCGAAATATTTTTTTTGGACTTCCTTTACTTCATCCTAATAGCTAGACAAATAAATATTTAAATATTTTGTCATCATTAAAAAATGGGAGATTGCTGGAAATCCCAAGTGTTTTGATGTTAACACATATTTGAAACTCTTTGTTTATATTTAGACAAAATTATTTGGTGAATGGACAGAATAAGGATAAAAGTTTTACTAAGTATTGTATATCTATTGGAAGCTATATTTTGGAGCTGAAAGTGGATATGTCAAAAACTAAATCAAGTCAAGTTCGAAGGAATTCATCAAGTATCAAAGACAAGAAAAATCTCTGAAGTTTAGTAATCGCATAAACACTTGAAATATCAGTTTGTAGCTCTATGGACAGGAATCTTGCAAACACGATATATTCTGATCGAGCAATATTTTCATGGTCTGATTTATATGGAAAGAAGACAACTTGAAGTTTCTATACTCCAACATTCAGGTCATTCCATGAAGAAACTAATTTTACAAAAATGGGAGCAGCTCGTTGTTTTGCACCTGCCAATTTTGGATGCACCTGAGTGAACCCAATATGGATAGTGGTGTGCAAATTCAATATCTATAAGCTAGAGTCATATTTTGAAAATATGATTTTTGGTACTGGAAGATGACACAATAGGCTATTTACAGTAAAAAGTTGAGGCAAAACCATCAACTTAACAAAGTCTATAAAAATCCACAAAGTGACTGGACAAAACTATGCTAACTAAGAATGCGCCCAAATTATTTTTGGTTCCCTACTCGTGCCAATTAGTTACAGCTGATTTCAAATAAGACTATATCAATCCAGAATATTTTCAACATATTTATTTCCAGAGTTTTTGGAGAATATCAAGTATATCTACAAAGATGGAAGATTCATGCATGGATACAACTCCTACCTAATCTAATTCAAACACTCATATGTTCGCCATCCGTTTGAATTTTTATATGATATTTATATGCAAATTGGGGAGGACACCTTGGATACTAATTGTTTGGAAAGAAATCATGAAGAAATCTACTACAATATTTGGATGACACAATAGCAAAATCCTAAGAAGCACTTGAACCATTGGATTGTTTTGAAGCACCATATGACGTCCATTTTAAAGAGATGTTCCTGAGGCATAGAAGAAGAAATCCACATCAGCAATAAATGGCCAGCCAAGGAAGGAAATCATAAAAAATTCATAGAAGAAGATACAACTGAAATAACACATCAACTAGCCTTTTGAACTAGATCTTGACGTTCAATTGCTTCTAGCCGTTGCAACCCTTGATCAATCCAAGTAGTCTTTATTCGGAGATCAAGGAGGATTCCTTGCTATATATATCTAGTGAAGAAGACAGAAAGAAGGCGCACACAAATAAAGCAAAACGAGCCATCATCTTGCCCGTTCAAGGAGAACAACACCAAACCCAGCACTTTCTTGAGCCTTTGCTCTTATTGTTTCTTTTGTGTGAGATTCCATAAGCTTTCTTGAAATGAGATTAGAAATCATTGGTAGGGAAATCAATTGAGCTTAACTTTGTGAAACACTTGTAATCTTGAGAGAAAGGTTGTAAGAGAACTTGTAAGTTCTCGGGTTGCTAGCCTAAGTGTAGGTTACTGGATTTGTGCTATGCCTTTGCAAAGGCGTGCATGGTTGTAGTCAAAGAGACTTTGCGAAGTGTAGAAGGCTGGTTGGGGTTGTCCTTGCTAGGATAGTCGATTAAGGCGGAGGTATTTTGCGAAGCATTAAGTCTCATTATTTTGCTAGGATAGTCGATCAAGTGACGTGGACGTACGTCCAGCAGTGCCGAGCCACATAAAAATTCTTACGTGTGCTGACTAGTTTGCCTTTTGGCACTTGTGTTTATTTTTATTTAATTTATATTATGCTAACACTTTAGATGCAGGGTACAATTAACGTTCAATCACTAGTCAGTAACCTTCTGATCGACTGACTGCTAACTGATCAGTGACTGTTTTCAGATATTTTTATTTTGCCAGAACGTAATTCACCTCCCTCTTGAGTTGATATTCTTCAGCCTTCTCTTTCACTGTCTTTGGCCTGCCCACTAAACGGTCTCATGACCACGGTATTCCCCTCCTACCTTGGGCACCTTTGGCTAGTAATAGTCCCTATCTGTATCCACATGTCCAAAAGGCTAAAATTGAGCTAACAATTCAAGACATGCTAGCTCAAGGTATTATCCGTCCAAGCTATTCGCTTTTTTTCCTCCCTTGTCCTCTTAGTGAATAAGAAAGACACTCCGTGGCACTTTTTCATGGACTACCGCTCATTGAATGAGATTACTATTAAAGATAAATTTCCCATTCCTGACATCAATGAACTACTGGATGAACTTAATGGGGCTCGTTTTCTCTCCAAACTTGATTTAAAGTTTAGTTACCACTAAATCCGTGTCAAGGAAGAGGACGTGCATAAAATAGTCTTCAGTACACATGACGAACATTATAAATTTTTGGTGATGTCCCTCGGAATGACGAATGCACTGCCACATTTCAATCTCTAGTGAATGACTTATTCTGGCCCTACCTAGGGAGGGTCATTCTTTTTTTTCTTTTTTTTTTTGATGATATTTTGGATTTATAGCAAAATTTATGAGGATCACTTACTCCATCTTGAACGGGTCTTTTCGATCCTTCACAAGTCACAGCTCTTTGCTAATCATGCCAAGTGCCAATTTGGGTGTTCTCAATTGGAATACTTGGGTCACATTGTGACGGCAAGGGGAATTGCTGCCGATCCTACCAAAATTGAAGCTATGTTAGAGTGGCCTACCCCTTCTTCGGTGACTTCCTTAAGGGGCTGTCTAGATTTGATGGGGTACTATCGACTCTTCGTCCAGGATATGGCTCCATTGCAGCCCCCTTAATGTCCTTCCTCAAAAAGGTTTCTTTTAATTGGACTCCAGAGGCAGCTGATGTCTTCTCCCAGCTGAAAATAATAATGACATCTACCCCGATCTAAGCTGCCAAAACTTCTCGATGTCCTTCACGGTGGAAACGGACGCTTCTAGCAAAGGCAAAGGTGCCGTTCTTTCTCAATCTAACTAACCAATTGCTTATTTCAGCAAAGCTCTATTGCCAGCTGCCGCTACATTCACTTATGAGAAAGAACTTATGGCGCTAATGCTTGGGTTCAACGGTGGCGCCCCTATTTGCTTGGCAATCGGTTCACCAATAAGACCGATCACTTGAGCCTCAAATTTTTGGTAGAACAACGTTTGTCCTCTCCAAACCAGTTGGAGTGGCTTGTCAAGTTAATGGGCTTTGATTATTGCATTGAGTACTGAGCGGGTAGACACAATGTAGTTGCTGATAGCATGTCCAAGTGCCCGACATCCTCCCTGGCGACTCTGTCTACCCTACTGCCCTCCTTTTGGGATGATTTATGTCAAGCTTAGTTGCAAGATAAGTGTTACTCCAAGCTCCTTCAAGCAGCCAGAAATGAACCAGAGCCGGATATCACAGAGAGCAATGGTTTCATTCTTCAATGACAGCACATTTGGGTACCCGCTTTCCCTTCTCTACGCAACCAGTTATTATTTGAAACGCATAACTCGGTATTTGGAGGACATGACAGCCATTTTTGGACCTACAACAGCTCTCAGCTAAGTTTGTTTGGCCAGGCATGTTCGCTGACAGCCAGCGCTATCTCGCTGTTTGCGACACTTTGCCCACGGGTAAAGAATTCTTTCTTGCACCCTGCTGGTCTGTTAACTCCATTACCGATTCCTAATCAGATTTGGGAGGATATTTCTATGAACTTTTTTGATGGACTTCCACTAACAGATGGCAGGATGTTATTATTGTGGTGGTGGATAAACTGTTTAAGTATGCTCACTTTCTTCCGTTAAGACACCCTTATTCCGCCACCTCTATTGCTACTGTTTTTGCGAAGGAAATTGTGTGGCTCCATAGATTATCCATCGTATCCGATCGAGACCCTACTTTCTTAAGCTCTTTTTGAAAGGAACTTCATCATCTTCAAGGGACCTCACTACACATGAGCTCCTCTTATCACCCTCAATTTGATGGGCAATCGAAAATCGTCAACCGTTGCCTTGAAACTTATCCACATTGCTTCATAGGCGGTCGTCCCTGTTCGTGGATGCGTTGGCTATATTGGGATGAATATTCCTACAATACTAACATCCACTCGAGTAACACCTCCCTGTTTGAAGCCGTTTATAGGAGGTCTCCACCTCATTGGTTTCACTTGCGTCCGGACCGGTCCCGTCAGACCTTGTGGGCGCATAGCTCATGGAGCGTGATGCCATCCTTCAGGACCCACACTTCCATCTCCGCCAAGGACAAAACCAAATGAAGCAATTGGCGGACCGGCATCTGCTGACGTATAGTTCGACGCGGGTGATAAGGTAACTTTGAAGTTGTAACCTTACCGGTAAGGCTCATTGGCTTCTCCAAAACATGCCAAATTGTGTCATCAATACTGTGGACCTTCTTTGTCATTGAGGTTATTGGCCCGGTGGCCTATTGTTTGGATCTTCCTGCCGACAGTTGTGTTCATCCGATAATCCACGCATCACAACTAAAAGATGCTCAGTCCGTTCCTACTAACTCCCCATTGCTGTCCGCTATGTTGGTTCTCCCACGTCTCGAGTATGAGGCGCTTCTCGGTGGAGAAGGGAATATCACATCTTACCGGGATTCAGCTGGAGCAGCTGAACATCACGAGCAGCTAGATGCTACTGTAGCAGGAAGAGAAGCGCCGAATGCCCCTATATCCGGTACCTCTGTTGGAGATGCACCTCACCCGAGCCGGCCATAGCATTGCTTGTATGTAGGATCTGTCCCGACTGCGGACTCTGAACAACCTAGCAGCCGAATAGGCACCCAGGTGCATTCAAAGAGCTTTGTTTTGGTGCCGAAGCATTTCCGGGTCACCAATAAGTTACCCCGGTTTGGCACTCGGGTAACATGCCAAGTTGGTGTATGGATTTTATTTGGGATCTTTCGAGTTTTAGTTAGTTTTAAATTTTCTTCCTTGCTTAGAGAGTTGTAATTCTAGTAGACTTCTCCTTAGTTTGGGGAGAATTCATTATAAATAAGTGAAGTCCCTTGTACAAGGGCATGGAAAATCAATAAAGTTAATTTTTTCTATTCTCTTCATAAAATTAGTGTTAAAGTTTAGATATCAATATTGCACCCGATCCTTTTTTACTGCTATGACATTGTATTATTTTGAAATAAGTTTCTAATAGTAATATTAACTTGGGTAAATTCTTGCACTCATGTTTAACTTCTCGTACTAGTTATGTATCTCGTGGATCGAAATGATTCTATGCACCTTATTATGTTTTATTGTAAAGGCCCTATTTTTTACTGAGATCTGTAGTATGCAATTCTTTTGTAATTAAAATTTTCTAAAAATGATTGCAAAGTTTCTTATCTTGTATCTTGTTTGGGTTTTCTTCTATCTTATTAACAATATGTGCTGAAGTTTTATAATGCCATTAACAAGCTTAATACCTAAATATTTTGCGTTCTCTGCAAAGTTCCATTTGTTGTTACTAGTTATGATACTTTTATCATCTTTAATAAAAATTTTAAATACTTGTTTAGATGAATATATTGTCCATCTAATGTTTTACTAAAATATCATAAATGTAAGCTAATACAGCTTATAATTGTTTTAGAAATTGTATCCAATTTTCTCTAAAAATATTAGGTGCTACCTTTAGTCCAAAAAGCATGACAATCCATCCATAGTGTTCTTTATCACTAGTGAATGCAGTCCGAGGCATAAAATGCTTGTTTGTTTTGATTTATCAAATTTCTGATCTACAATCAAATTTACAAAAATATTTAGCGCCTAGTATGGTATTAATTACCAGTCTTTATTTGCTATCCTATAGGAATCTTCAATTATATTGTCATTGTTGCGTTCTTTTGGTTTTGAAAATGAGTTTTTCACAAATGAGTTTTTAGAAATAAGTTATTAAAAATAATATTATTAAAAGTGATATAACTTTTTTTATTAAAAAATAAGTTAAAAATAATTTTTTATATTTTTTTTATAAAAAATAAATTAAAAATAATTTTTTAGTAAAAAAAAATGACTTTCGATTGCAAAAGAATGCACCACCCTAAGTTATAATTTATTACTAGTCTAGCTTTCCTCTTAAGTGTTCTACTCTATTGTGTATCGTAAAGGCTTTGCTGTGATGTTTGCTAGCTGAAGGTCTTATTACTTTTTATGCTAATAATTCTTTAATTTGTACATCGAAATTTCTATGCTATTGTTAAGTAGTCACCGTTGTTGTGCTTATTATAAACGTGAATTTTTAATGTCTAACTTTAATTTATTTGGCTTCTTTCCCAAAACTTTAAAGTATCTTCTCCAAAAATTGAAGTTTTCTCAGCTATTTTTATTTAGTTTGTTTACTTTTTCTTGTAAGCGTTAATAAAGGTTGGATGTGAATTTGTTGTAAAGAATTTACTAATATCTAATTATTTATATTGTCTTCAAATTGAATAAATTGAGGTTCATTATTCTGAGTTTCATTATCTAGTTAATAAATCTAGTTACCACGAGTCTATTGTTCCAAAAATCTTGTAGCTTTATTTGGTGCTGGCGTTTAAATATTGGAAATACTTTGTTGGTGTTGTAATATTATTTCTAAAGAATGCCACGTGCATCTGATACGTGCTTTGCTACAGTGAAATTCATTCTTCTAAGAATCTTTCAATCATGTTTTTGATTTGTTAATAAAGGCATTAGTAATTAATGTTGTAATTGTCTTTTCATAAAAAGATAGATAATTATCTATTAGCTCGAGTGTGTAATATAATGGTGAATTATCGAAATATGTTCCATTGTAGGTAGAGTGCATAGGTGTCCTAAATTTTGGTGGTGCTAATGTTTCATATACGGTGTATTTCAAATACCCATAATTAAGTTTCATGAAAGTAAAAAATTAAAAAATAAAATTTTTTAAAAAATAAGTTGGAAGTCGAATTTAATTTTTGTATTTCAATAGTTTTTAAAAGTACATTAAAAATTGAAAAATAAAATTACATTGAAAGTTGTGCAAATAAAAAAAACTTAGTAAAAATAAAATTCTAACTTATACAAATAAAATATATGAACTATTTGAAATTTTACATCTGACGAAAGAGGCGTTTGAAACAAGCCCATATCCTAAATTTTTTGACGAAAAAGGCGTTTGAAGCAATCCCATGTCCTAAATTTTCAACCAATGCTGAAGTATTTTAGGCCATGTTTGGTTAAGCGTAAAGTTTAAAATTTTTCGACGAAAGCTGCTGTTTATATACTTCTGGTTAAAAAAACGGCTGTTGAGCTTTTGATTCAAAAGCTATTTTTTTATGAATTCTGTTTGGATAACTCTTACTGTTTAAATGTTTTTTGTAAAAACAAATTGAAAATATATTTGGCTAAGCTTATGTATATAACTGAATGAGATATATAATAACTTAAATATCCTGAGGTATATAATAAATAATATACTGTTAAATTTCTGAATCTATTTTTATAAAAATTAATTTGTAGCATATTTTTAAAATAATTTTTGTTTAATAATTTATTGTAATATTTATAAACCTATTAAATACATTTATTATTATTATTATTATTATACAATAATATTTTGAAAATACTTTTAAATATATAAATACTATTATTTATATATAGTAAATAATAATTAATTAATAAATTAGGAGAAATAAATAAATAAATAATACAGTAATATATTAGTAATTTGAAAATTAATTTAAGATAATACGGTCGTATATTAACAATTCAATATTCATACATTCAGACAAATACAATCATAAAATTTATAATGATGGTCTATATATTTCATTCATATTTGTTCTTTAGTGTTAGAATGCGGAGGCCGACTCCGGGAGTTTGCCTTTTACCGAAGATATACAATATAATAGCAAAACTGTTGCATAACTCACTACTACTTGCGTCTCAAATTTAAATACCCTTGAATTAATACCATGCTTTGCATGAAGAACTAACTCAAATATAAACAAAATCAGTTTCGACTAGTTCTTCCGTTCCTTTTTCTACATAAAAATTAGTAAATTAATTCACAACGCAAGTCGATTTAATACTGCAATAACTTCTTCTGAAAATATGAAGAAGCTAAAATAGTTTATACAGATCTAGCCAGTTTACTTTCTGCTTCAGCAGGGTACAGCAAGAACATGCATGAAAACTTCTGTAGTTGTAAGAACAAGCATTAATATCAGGTGTCCCGCAAGTTCTTTACAGTTCCCTCCATTTATTGAGCTTGAAATAATCATTGTTGCCGAACCATCATTCATCCAAACAAGAAGTGAAAATCAAATGAAACTCCAATCATAAACTAAATCAAGAGTGAAAACTCACCAACATTAATCAGTAGTTAAGACCTTGACAACACTGGCCACATTCTTCCCTTATTGCCCTGAACCCACCAAGCACGCTAATTGCTTGTGGCGTGAGGCCAACGTATCCCATCACTGTAATCCCAGCCTCCACGATCGCCTTAGCTGTATTATCCTCGACAGCGCTCCGCCTTCAAACTTGATCGCATCTATTCAAAACTCTAACTGCCGTGTCCATCGCCTGTCTGTCACAAAACAAATCAAAAAATCAAATTCAACAAATTACAAAATTGAGAGAGTGAAATATTTAAAAGTAGTTCTGATGAAGAAGACTCGCAAGCAAATTGAGAGATCACCGACATGGAGAGGGCTAGGAGCTCCCTGGGCAACAGCACGGCAGTGAACAAGAATTTCATCTAGAGAGATCGGGAGCGTGGTGTCGTGGTCGTGAACCACCATGGCCGCAGAATCACCAATGAGACAAACATCAATGCCTGCGTGATCTACGTGAACAGCAAAGGGATAATCGTAGGCCGTGACAACCGTGATGGGATCCCCGCGATGGTGCTTCTATCGGAGATGAGTCAGAGTAACACGCTGGCTAGGTGTCTGCGACTGAGGACTTTCGTAGACTGAATTCTTCAGCACGTTGCTCATCAGCTGCCGCACAACACACCGAAACATTTTTGTTTTCTTATTTAGTTTCTATCCTCTTGCGCGCGCGCTCTCGCTCTCTTTCTCAACTGGGCAATGTTCGATTGATTTAAGCAACAATACAAGCAATCGCAGATAAGAGACATCACAATCTATAAGCGAATTAGCAACCATAGCAGCGGACCAGCGTCACAAGAAACTCCGGCTGATCAACAATCTGCGGTAATCTACTGATGTTGTCGCTGAAGAGCTGAATCTTCTGATATGAATCGCCGCAGCATAACGTGAGAGACGACAACGGTGATGTGTAGCGATCTCTATGTGTGAGGTATTGCTTAACCGGCACCATTTTTGTTGGCCTTATTTATACGCCAGATCTCTTCAACAAAGGCTTTGACATCTCGGGCGAACATCTCCGTCGAAATCAATAGCTGTGATTGAATCGGAGCTAGGGCTTTGGCGATCTCTACAAGATGAAGAAAAGCTAGAGAAAATACTAGAAAAAAAGGATAAGAAATTTGAAGAACTTCAACTGTTGGACGGTGGGAGGCGGCGGAGGAGAGGAACTGAGCGGAGATTTTGGAAGCAGGAGGGAAGGGGCAGCGGAGAGGAACCGAGCGATCGGGAGAGAGACAGAGAGTAGTGAAAAATGAGAATAATTAATAGAATGAGAGGGCAAAAACGTTTTTTACTCAACTCTGGAAAGAAAAGCTCGTGCTATTATTGAAAAAGTATTACTTTGATGTTTTTTTTTAAAAAGAAAAACTGTTTATATTAGATAAAAATATCAATCTGATACTTTTTTTATAAAAAAAAAAACTACTTATATTAGACAAAAATAATGTTTAGCAAACGCATAGAATATTATGAAGTGCTTTTTTTGACTAAAAGTTAAAAAAAAAACACTCAAATATAGTCTTAACACTACTATACTAGAAGTTTTCACGCTTGGCTGCCACACTGAAGACGGTGCCGTTCTCTTCTTTCTACCATTCTCTATGTTATTCTTCACTTCTTTTACTTTTTCCTCGTCCCTTATTTCTTCTTCTGTTCGGCCGGGACACCTCCTGCCGTGCTCGCACGCGGTCCTGTCTCGCCGCAGGAACGTCGTACTAGGACCATCGGACCTTCTCCTTGCTCTCCTGGTCGCCGTTGTCCTCTTCCCCGTCGCCGGACAATCAGTCGCATTGATGCATCTCTTTGCCAAAACCCTAACCCTTCTCGGAGCTTTCTACCGGCAAATCAACCGCGCCGAGGTACGGGAAACCATCTCTTCACCTTGTTGGAGATTTCCGGTTTGTCAATTGAACTCAACTATAGCTCCGGCGTAGGGACAAATTAGTTGTCGTGGCGCCTCGAATTTGGTTGTTCCGGCTACCGGCGTCTGTCCTTATCTTGCTTTTTCCTCAGCCGAACACTGCTGTTGCTGCCGATCATCACCACTGCTGGAACTCTGCTCCTAGCCAGAACCCTGGATCGCCAGAATCCGGCGATCCGGTGGGCCCATGGACAAGGTGAATTATGATGTTAGCTTGGTGCTTTTTGAGCTTTTTTTTTGTGAGTCTGTGTATTCAGTTTACTTTATATGTTGCTTGGATAGATGAATTGGCAAGGTGGTCATTTGACGGAAGTCAACTTGGATGCCGATTAATTTTTTTTTGATTGGGTGAGCCTTTAATTAAGCCAGTAGTAGCATTAAAATTTGACTTATAGATTATAATTTGTGAATGATGTGAGTTTAGTAGGCTTGGATGAAAGTTGAGTGATAGCGCCATAAGTGCTTCGTACTCGATAACCTTGTAGTGGTAGTCACACACGTGTGTTTGTTATGACCGGAAGGAAGCTGTGCGTGCTAATTCGTTGTGGATGACATGTGGTTTATGCGATAGCAAAGGGCTAAATGTGAGGGTTACTGTGCCATCTTACTTTCTAGATTATCGTTAGTTTTTGACATAGATAATATTTGCTTTGTACCTTCGGCATACCTTGCAGCTTCTTTGCATATTTTGATTGGACCCTTCATTATGCATAATTGTATGTAATGCATGTTTATTGAGAAATGATAAATGTTTATAATAGCATGAATAGGAATTTGAATTATTAGAACTTGTGTCTATTGAAGGATTATGTGAACGTTATATGGAATTCAGAAATACAAATTTTATGTAAGATTAAGAATAAGATTGATATACTTCTATTATGTTTTGCCTAAAGGGAGAAATGATTCATGATGATAAATTTATGAGTTTTATATATAATTTGAGAATGATTTGATACGATGCTATTTGCTTTTACTTGATAAGCTAATGATTTACATTTGGTAATTTTTATGAGTTTTAACTTTGTTCTATTTCATTGATAAATTTGTGGATTTTGTAATGATTGGACGTTTGCGCTACATTGATGCAGGCGAGAGTTAGGGACCGAGTTCAGGATCTCCTCTCTTTTCGTATGTAGATTAGGTGGGGCTATGCTCGTGCGGGTGGTACCACGGGCACCCAGTTAGTTTGTATGGATGTCTGCGAGTTGGAGATGCAGTCTCGCTCTGCCCTTGGTATCCATCTTGTCTCTCTAATTAGTATCAATTGTCATGGATTGTTGTTTGGTATGAATGTTGAATTGTTGATGGATATTGATTGGTTATAATTAGTATGTAAAGTGCTTATTATCCATTTTATTACATATCAAGTTATTATTTTATACTCTTTAGTCAATTTATTTCTAATCAAATAATTTTCTTTTGATTATTTATAAATTATTTTTCTAACTATTACTTCATGAATTAATACTATGTATTTGACTAATTACTCACAAATTAGTTTTGTTCTTGGCTTATATGTACGTATATATTTGAAATATTAAGTAATGCTTTTGTAATTCATTATATTGAATTGTTGTTTTTTTTTGACTTATTGCGTACAACATTGCATAAAATCATACTCTTCATTCTAGGGACCGAGTTGGAATGGAGCGATTTAGAACTTGGTATGATTGATCCGATCCTATCAAATAGGGGTGGCAATTCGAGTTCCTGGGTCGGTTCAGGATTGACCTATATAATAACCGGATTGTCCCATATAATAATCGGGTCAAAATTATTCAATCCTAATCCGATTATATGGATCAAAATTGTCAATCTTAACCCAACTTATTTATAACCGGATCAAATTCTGTTCGACCCATTTAATAATTAAAATTATTAAAAAATATATAAATATTAATTTTATTAATAATATATAAAAATTATTAATTATGATATATTTAAAAAATATATTAATTTTGACAAAATTTATAAATTAAATAAATATTAGTTGAATTAAGATAAATTAAAAATATATATATACAGATTAAATTTAATTTTTTTGGTATTATTTTTTAATTATTAAGTAATATATTCTATATAAATAGTTATATGGATTAAACGGGTCAATTTCGGGTCAATTCTAATCCGTTTAAAATTTTGGGATCGTTTTCTAGTCGATCCGAATCCGACTAAAGCTTGATCCGAATCCGACCTTTTCGGATCAGTTTCGGATCGGATTTTCGGGTCGGGTTGAAATTTGCCACCCCTATTATCAAAGAATTTTTTATTATGCTTTTCACCTTACTGAGATTGGAGTCACTCTTTTTTTCTTTGGACAAGAGTTACTGTAGCATCATTAGTTAGGCACTCGCATTTAGGGTAATCGTCTATTTTTAACTAGTTACATTGCATGTAGTTAGCTTTGTTGCCTCGAGGGACCTGTATCTTTCTAAACTGTATTGAGTCATCTTTGTTTGTATTAATATTTATTTCTGAAACTGTATTTGAAGTGGTTGTCTACTTGCATGCAATGGATTTGGTATTAGTGTATACAGTCGATGTCGAATATTTACTCTTAGTAATAATTGTGAATTGATAAGTGAGGGTTAGGTTGTGGTTTAAGTTCTTCCCTTTAGAGTTTAATGGTCTGTCGTAAATATGAAGTAGTTTGGCATGTTGTTGAATTTTCAGTTAGACTGAATTGGTGTTAAATGGGCTTACCGCGTTAGACCAAATTCAGTTTGATGTTGGTTTGGTTTAGACGGTCACAACAGGGAACAGGTTGTAGCAAATTGGTATTAGAGTCAGGTTAGGTCCAAAAGGTTACAGAGCTATAGGAACATTGCATTTTTTTTTTTTAGCATTTGAATATACCTAATTGTGTTCATGTTTAGTTTAAACTTTCGTTGTTGCTTTAGCGTTAGGGTTCTCCTTTAGGTTTTCAATAATTGCATTAGCATTAGCATTCTCATTAGGTTTCGTTAATTGTGTTAATGCTATTATTCTCACTAAGTTTACAGTTTTATTGAGCCGTGAGCAAGTAAAGTGATAGCGTATATTCCTATTGGTTTGTGTTTTTGCAAAGTTCTTGTCGGTCTACACTTGCTTGTAGTTGTGAAGAGGAGAGTTTTTTACGTGTTCTACCTTATTCATGAGACCTACGGTTCCTGAGGCGAGAAGTAGAGTTTTTTCGACCTGAGTTAAGGACTAGGATGGATGTAGGCCAGGGCTTTGCTATTGTTCAAACATGTATGGATGGAATTCTACCAATGATAGCTCTCGTAGCACCTATGCCAAGTGTCATGCAGCATGTGGGACCACGCTGACCGGAGGATCTACTTTGGCATAGTTAGTTAGTACAACTTGCTGCTTGGAGCTTGGCAGGGTATGTCGTAAACCGTTAAGAGACATAGTATCTAATGCTATTGCAACAAGTGGTAAATATATTGTTAATGTGTTAGTATTTGAGCTTTTTAGGTCGAATAGTACCACTGATGGTAATGATTGGATGTTTACTGGTAGGTATGTGTCAAATGCATTGATTGTTATAGGTTTATTGGTTTGTCCTTATTTTGGAGGTGGCATTTATTTTAGATTATTAATTGGTATTGATTGTTGTTGGTTTATTGATTAATATTGAATGCTATTGGTTTATAAAAGCTTATTTATTGTTATTGGCTTATATGACTAGTATTTGTTGTTATTAATGTACTGATATGGTTTGACTTTGATTGATGATAGTATTCAATGTTTATTAATCGTTAGGTTAGTATTGATTGTTATCTGCTAGAGTGAGAGCATTGATAATTTATTAAATGTTGAGTTGTTTTTCTTATTGGTTTATTGATCGGAATCAATCTTTTATTGGTTGATCAGTATTAATTGTTTATTTGATTATCTGTGTGTTCATTTATCTGTATTTATAGAGTAACTTATTTTTGGTCATTTACTTGTTCATTCATTAAGCCACTTTTTCCTTTAGAGGCTTGTTTATGGTCTAACTATAATTACCTTTTTTAGAAATCATTTCTTATCTCGTGATATTTTACTAATCCAGATATCACTATATTATTTAATCATGAAATTGTTTATGCTTCTATTTAGCTATTTATTGTTTATTCAGTTATATTGTTGATTCGATTCTTTTTTTACCCAAGTGGTGGTTTGTGGTATTTGTTAGTATCTAGTGTGTGTTCGAATTTTGTATATGCGGATATGTTGATATGATCCTAGTTTTAATTTTTCTTCCTTGATATATTTAATGTTGAGAATGATCTTTGGCCGTTTTGTTCAACTTTTTAACTACTTAACTAGTTGACAATGTTAGCAACTTGTCATTGTTTAGATTTTGTTGGGTTTGTGCAATCTTCTTTATAGCTATAGCTTATAGATAGTTGTGGTTCGTATGCATTGCTTGTTTCTAATGTCGCAATTCAGATGGTACCTTCATTTCACTCTCCAAATTTCTTAAAAATAGTTTGAACCTTTTTTGTTACTTGATTGCTGATAGCATTGATTTTCCATCTCACTATTCCTTTCTCAAATTGGCGGCTTTAAGCATGGGTTTCCTTGCTGTACTCTTGTTATATGCGATCCTAGTTTTGGAATAAATGTATTATGTAGTGCATTATTGTTAGATTGCATGATTGTGGTTGGAAGTATATATTCATTTCATTTTACTGATGTCCTAACTGAAATATGTATAGATATATGTATTTAATTTAGGCATTGGTGTTGGTTGTTGAGGCATTTTATTGGGGTTGATGTTAAATGGGGATAGCAAAATTTTATAGTAAATGTTCTTCGGTCTAAGGCATAGAGTAATGTGTCTAGCAATGAGATTCACTTGTTACTGAGTATGTGCTCCTAACTAACTGGATGTTTCATCAATATATTTTAAATTTATTTGCTGGTTTTGGTTATCTGTGTTATTGCATGAATAGAATTAGATGAGGGAGAGATTGTTGTTGTTTCAGCTGTTGTCAGGCTATTCAGAGTGGGATTGATATTATTGATAGGACTTGATTAACATTCTTGTATTTCAGTTATGGTTAAATTTATAGTGTCGAGTTTTTTAAGTCTGGTTAATTTTTAGAAGTTCTATTTGTGATGAATTCCTTTGCGAGCCTTGTTAGTTAGAGTTCAAGTAGGAAGGGAGCTCTTATGGCTAGCTATAAAGAATCCCTTGCATGATGTACCAATCATGAGGGTGTATAATGAGGTTATTTTCTTCTTTTAGATAGCTGTTATGTCTAGCTGTTAAATTGAGTAACATCTCTATTGATTGATTTTGCTGTTACATTGATTGATTAATGACAAATACATTCTCATACAAAATGATTTAGGTGTTACGTTACTGCACATAAATTCAATATGTTTCCTTATTACACATACATTTGCAGACTATTACCAACAATTTTGTCAACATTCATCCTAAGTTTGACTATTACATCGGCCTAAGTATTTTGGCATACAATTAATTTCGAATATTTTATCGACTTATTTTATGGACACGCAACACAAGTATTGACTATTGCATCGACCTTCTCGACAACTTGTAGATCTATGTCATCAACATTACTTTCATGTTTCGACTATTTTATCAACATATGTTATTGCCATACAATGCAAGTCTTATTAACTTCGTTCCGAATATGTTGTCAACCTACTATTCAGGTTTAGAGCTATGCTTTTATAATCATGTATACGGATATAAGTAGGTGGGAGTCTGGAGGTAGTAGATGGAAGAATATCATAGATAAATGTGATATTTATGATTAGTTTGAAAGTTTGAAGTTAAAGGAAATATGTTTTTTAATGTTGTGTAAGTGTGATAGTTATGAGCAGTTTGAATGTTGAACTTGAGAGAGTGATTGTTGGAACACTTCCCCAAGCAACTCGAAAGGGAAGGACTGAATCATTTGAATTAACAGCTTTATATCTAATAATGACTAAAACAACAGATAAAAACAATTGACTATTTGTGCTGTTGTTTTACTATATGCATAAAGAAAATAATTTTTAAGTAACTAGCTTTTGTTCTGTTGTTCTTCTTGTACGTGAAATTTGGTCAGTAAAATAGAGAGAAAACAATAGCTGAAGTAACTAGCTATTTTGCAAGTGCAACCCAGACTATATGAAGATTACAAAGACTATGAACTTTTACAGAGGTTCTCACTTTGCTAGGCTTGGCTAAGGATCACTCTGTGTAGTTGTACAACTCAATAAGAATAGAGAGAGGATCTAAAATTGCAAAACAGTGGACAATATAGTGAAGTAGTCGACTGAACGGTTGGGCACTTTTCTCGAAAACGTTCGAAATAAAATATTTTTCTTTTATTGGTCATTGTTATCTTTTTTGAAGTGAACATTTTTTTCCCATAGCTCTAAGATCTTTTTTTTCCTTTTGAGTTCTCCTCCAATGGGCATGAAGTCACTTTTTCCAAGGTGTTAGATTGGTAGGCGAAGAAGTGGAGGCTTCCGTTAATCTTGATTGGGGTGGCTTTTTTAAGATATTGTCTCTGCGCTCTCTTTTGTCATCCCTCTGTTGCTCCTACCATTCTCCTTGTTTTCATTTGTCTTCTCTGCCCTCTCCTTTTGTCATCTCAACCGGTTGTTTAAATGAGATGGAGACGCTTCAAATTTTTGGCTCAGTTAGTGGATGTGCTTTTCATTTCAATGTTCGGCTGCTGTGGTGATGTCATCTATGCTTTGTCTTCTTTGTCCAAACTGTTCGAGCCTTAGGGCGTGTTTATTTAGTAGATGAACTTGAGTTTTAGAAGTTTTGGGAAGTGAATTTAAAAATAAGTTTTTATAATAATTTTATATTATTAGTAAGCTTTAAATTGAATTGTGAAAAAAAATTAGCTACAAAATTATTTTAATTTTTTTATTTATTTTATGTTAAAAGTGAGTTTGAAAATAGTGAAACTTATAGTGCTAGTAAACACGCCCTTAGTGGTGTAGTTAATGCTTTTCATTATTGTGTGATCTCTTCTTTAATTTGAAAATGCCGCCTGAGGTAGTGACTGCCAGTCAAATGAGTGCTTGTTTAAGTCTTCGTTAGCTTGGTTGGCTTCTTCGACGGCTCCAACTTTGTCTTCTCTTTTTATTTATCTTATTCAAGTTTGTTGTGTATGGCATTGATTGTAGCAGGACAGTGCACTAGAGGTAGAGCAACTTCTGAAGGATCCACTTCATTGCAACATACTTGAATAAACCTTCACCTAGAAATATGTAAATGCTTGTCTAGATGCACATTATTGCATCTTGAAGACAACGGTTGGAAGCATACTCCAACCAAATGGAGTAATATTGTTCGAAAAGTGAGTACAAAGCTCAGCAAAAGCAGATACTAGATGAGCACTACGGTGGCAAGTGTAGGCATTTTCCGTAAAAGTCTGCTAGAGGCCCTTTCTTCATCTGGCCAACTCTCCTATCCTCTGTTGTATCTTCAAGGAGCATCAAAGATGTATATCAGCTTGGTTGCCTCGTCCATCTACATGACAACCGTCATAAGATAATACAACTAAGGGATTTATATTGAGGATGACTTGTCCGTTGATGCCATAGATCATTTGCCCACAAATCATACTCAATATTAGTTGTATGTTTTTGTTGTCATCAAAACTTGAAAATGCAACTTATAAACGCTTGCTTTTATGCGACTTGTAAACGCTTTATGTAACTTTTAGGAGGCGTTTGGGATTGCTTATGAAATAGAGCTTTTATAAAATGGAGGGTATTTTTGTCTTTTTTGGAAAACGAGCTATATTTTTTTTTATTTCAAAAAAAATAATAAAAATATGTAATAAAAAGATATCACTTCGTAAAATTTTTTTACACTTTCTAAATTTTTAAATAAATTTTTTATATATTTATAAAATATGTATTGAAAAACGTGAAATGGAGAAAAGTTGAGAAAAGCTGATAAGCAGTTTTTGAAACGGAGAACCAAACAGCGCCTTAATCTTTGAGGATCCAAAGCAAGTGTTTTATGTTTTGAATTTTCTGAAATGTAAATGTTAGTTTATAAGTTCTCATTTTTCCAATAAGTAAATACATACAACACGTCTTGACTATTCACTACAATAAAAAAGGTCAACAATGATAAAATATTGGTCGCTATAGAAAATATTGGTCCCAGTTATTATTTGTGATCAAAAGAAGTCTTTGGCGAATGCAGTTGTTAAAAGTTGGTTGTCGTTGCTAATAGCAATCATTAACTAAGGGTGGTCGCTATTATGTAGTATTAGCGACTAGCTCAGTAGATAGCTGTTATTGCGATGTCAATGTGGTTGCTGCTTTACTAAGGAGTAACACCGACTAAGGTTGCCTTGGTCACTATTAGTAGTAGAGACTAAGTGAGACTTGTCGCTATTAAGTGTAGTTGCGACCAAGAGAATGGTCGCTGCCAAAATAGTAGCGATCAAGTTCTAAGTCATCATAAGGGTAGTAGTGATTAACAGTTTAGTTGCAAACGCTTGCGATTAGTGAGTAGACTATGTGGTTACCTTAAGAAATATTCTTTTTTAATAAACTTTTTATTTAAATAGTTATGCAAATTACACAATAGTTAATTCTTAATTACATACGTAACAAAATAATTAATATAAATAATTATGCAAATTTTAAATTAATTAAAATAGTTTATTATTAGTCATAATAATGTTAATATAATTCTTCGAAAGGAAAAATATTTAATACAAGCTGCATAATTATCTTAATGAAACAAAATAAAGCTTTTGGACAAGTTATTGTTAAGCTTTGAACAAGTTATGTTGAGCTAGACATAACTTGAAGCATTTAGCTATTATTAGGGAAGTTCGCCATTTGCTCTTACCATTTCTAGATACACCTGATTAACTCAAACAAAATAGGAACTTGCAAACTCGATATCTCTTAGCTCGAGCAATATTTTAGAGATCTGATTTTTGTTGTTGGAGCATTCGAGCCATATATTAGAGTCTAAGTATATCTAAACAAATCTATAAGAATGGAAAGACAGCCTGAAGATAACTCCTAACATATCTAATTTAAAATGTCATATCTTAGCCATCCATTTGAATTTTAATTTGACCTCTATATGCAGATTGTAGACGACATTTTGAAGATTGTTTCTGTGGAAAGAGATCATACTAGGTACTATCAAATCTAACATGGGAATAGAAAGCCTAGGATGCACTTCGAGAGTTTAGATGAACTTGAAACTCTAAGGAAGTCTTCTAGATCAGCAAGCAATGGCTAAGTAGGGAAGGAAACCAGATAAAAGTTTAGAGAAGAAAACATTACTGATGGAACATGTTAAGATTGTCATTTTCTCTTGAAATTGGCCATGCATTCTTCTTAGCCATTGGAAGGTTAACTTATTAGTGCAAGTCTGATCCTGAGATAAAGGAGAGGACGACATTAAATACTTGGAGCATTAAGGATAGCACGACCATACCGAATACATTGAGCAAAACCGAGATCATCCATTGTTGCCCTCAAAGGAGAACATCTTTCAAATAGAGAGCTTTCGTTGAGTTAGTTGTTCTCTTTGTTCCATTGTATGAAATCCCTTGTGCCTTCTATTGTGGATTAGACTTTGCAGTAAAGGATATTATTCTAAACCTCATGACTCAACTTGTAACCTTAAGAGAAGATTATAGGAGAACTTGCGAGTTCTCGGATAAGCTATCCTAGGTGTAGATTAGCAGTTCGTGCTAGGCCTTAGAGAAGGCTTGCATGTTGCAGTTGGAGAGACTTTGCGAAGTCTAAAAGTTGTGGTGAGGTGTCCTTATGAGAAGATTCGGTTTGAGGTGCAGGTGTTTTGTAAAACATAAAGTGTCGGTGTTTGTACGTTGATTGAATGTTAGTGGACTTTACATGCGGTGAGAAGTGACGTTGGCTTAGGTACTGTGGTTCCGAACCACGAAGATTCTCGATGTACTGTCTAGTTTGTATTTCTTAACACTTGTGTTGTTTAGCTTGTTCTAACGACTTCGGTGCAGTAGTTAGTCGCCAGTGACTTGCTGCTGATCATGCAACTAAAATAAGAAAAAATGTTACGAAATAATAATATCTATAGTAAAAATCATAATTATAGTTCTATGAAACTAGGTATCCATAATAAAATGTTGAGAATGTAAAGATGGCTCTATTTCACTTGTTCGGCCACCAAAACCAATTTCAATCCTTCCTACACATAACCGTCACCAAGACTACTGCGTAGGCCTAGGTTTCGCATCATTTCATCCCTTACTTCTTATTTGATCTTTTTAGTTGTTATAAAACTAAGTATTCTACTTAAAATCTTTAAAATGCAAATAGATTCTATTTCACTCGTTCGACCTCAAAAGCTAACTTCAATTCTTTCTACGCATCACCCTAGTCGAGAAAGTCATGGACGACGTAGGGTTCCATTCATTTGATTGCTTATTTTTTATGTTGACCCTTTTGGTTGTTCTAAATGTAAGCATTCTATATTATAACCATAAGAATGCAAAAAGGGGTCTATTCCACTTGTTCAACCTTCAAAACCAATTTCTACACGTCATCCTCGCCGAGACAGTTGTATAGGGACAGATTTCGTGTTATTTCATCGCTTCTTTTTCTTTTTGACCCATTTAGTTATTATAATGCTGTGTTTTATATTAAAACGTGAGAATGCAAAGAGGTTCTGTTTCACTCATTCGACCTCCAAAACCAATATATATGTTGTTTATCCTGAAAAGTTTGTTAATGAAAACCTTTGTCTTATAGCTATCCAGCAAGAAACCAGTCAGTTATGACATAAGAGAATCGGCCATTGCAACATAAAAGTAATTGCCAAGTGTTTCTCATAAGCAACTCGTCTCAGGTTTACCTAACGTACCATATCGAATGGAAGGACTCTGTTATGCATATGTGAAGATAAGCAAGTAAGATCCTCATTTAAGCCGAAGCAAGTTCTAAACCCTAGCAAGCCACTTCCATTGGTTCACATAGATTTTTTTGTGTAGGATCAGGTCTCGAAGCTAAAATATTTGGCCAATCACTTAGGGATTGGCATCTCCCGCATATAAGCACATTCTCATTTCAATACCCAGCCAATGTGGGACTATTAGTAGGGGTGAAGCTATTTAGCCCACCAAGTTAGGTTTCATTTAGCCCAACCCAAGGGAGTTGCTGGCCACCGACAAGTTAGCAAACCTCTTTTTTACTTAGGCATGATCTCAAGCTCTGCGCTGCTAATCCGGACCTAGCTTACCAAAGCTAGCTAGTCTTTCATTCGGGCTCACCAAGTCGTACACGCTTATAACCCTGGCTTACTCAAATTTGGAGTCCAACAATCTCCTCCAAGCAATATAGGAGGGGAGGGCCCATCCTATTGTACTCTGATACCAATTGTAGAGAATCATGAAAAATAACTTAAGAGGGGGGATGAATTGAGTTGTAGAAATTCTAAAATGACAAGTTCAACTTTTTCACTACACAACAGTTAAACGGCCACTTACATTACCAATTGTTCCTTCAAGACAAACATGTTAGTATGATAGGTACAAAAAAAAATACAATCGATCACAAGAGGCACAATAATTTTTACGTGGTTCGGTAAGATCAATCTTGTCAACATTCATGACACGTGTAAGCCTATACAATCCATTATCATTTGCCAACGATACAAGCAAGACTTGATGCTCCATTGAACACCTCTAACTCAACCTGAGTTTCCTCGCAAGGACAACCCAACCAAACCTCCCAAACACCCTAGCCCTGACAGGCCTACAACCCCCACAAGCCTTAGTCAAGGCCTTACGAATAACTTAGATAGGCTAAGCCTATAACCTATGTAGACTTCTGAGAACTTGCAGGTTCTCATTTACAGAATTTTCAGCAAGATTACAACAAAGTATTGGACCTAGCATACCTAACCATTACCCAAAAATAGCACAACCAATGTCTAATCAAAACCCGGTCATGGTGCCATCTATGCCCATTACACCCTTGACAATAGCTATCTCTGTTATACCTACACAACAACCAACACCCATAACATCAATACCAGCTCTACTGTCTCCAGCAACTCAGCCACTTCAACCGCTTAGGCACTCTAATTTGATCCCACAAAATAGCCATATCCAGCCAACAACCTATAGTCCACCACAGCAAGTTCATCTAATAACCTAACTTCCTTACTCTCAACTAATGGCAGCACCAGCCCACCCTCAACAGTCAGCACCATCCAATATGAATTTTCAAGGCATCACTGAACCACAAGCATATGATTCACAGGAGTGCCACAAGTTCCCAACTTTTGATGAAGGAGCCTTTAGAGTGGATGTACTCGGCTGAGAAATATTTTAAATATCACAAGACTATGAATTGGGACCGTGTTCCAATTGCTGCGATGTACTTCCAAGTAGAGGCCAATCGATGGTACCAAAAATATGAACATGATCAACCGCATCACACTTGGGAAGATCTTATATCTGCATTGCTTCAATGGTTTGGACCAACAGCCTTTGGCAATGCAAGCTTTGCGCTACACCAACTAAAGCAAATGGGGACAGTTGCCGAATATCAAGCTGCCTTCGAGGATCTTCTAACAAGGCTACCGTTTGCCACTGAGGATGATCTCATTGGGCGCTTCTGTGGACTGCTATCTAAGCCCATTGCCATGGATGTTATGGCACGACAACCTATTGAACTACAGCAGGCATACGTATTAGCATGGCTCGAAGCTGGCCTGTGAGCAAACAGGGGGACCAATCTTCTCGATTTAGAGCATTGGGGTCTCATTCAGGGGCTACACCTCTAGGGACAGCATGGGGTCCTCTTTAGGTAGTGCAATCTCAGCTACTATAAGCTCATCTACGCCACGGCAGCACCTAGCACTGTCCGCATCAGACATCAACGCAAGAAGGGCGAAGGGCTTTTGTTTCTATCGTGATGCAAAGTATGAACGAGGAGGCCATAAATGCATTACAAAGCTATACTCCATAACTGGGCAAGAAGAAGAAGATGTGGACAATGAAGAGTCACTTATAGATTGTCTAGGGAACTCGTGGCAGAGGATACTACTCTTTCTTTTAGTGCAATGCATGGCTTAGGGGGACCACAAACAATCCAAATCATAGGAAAAATCAATAGGCAAGAAGTATTTATCCTAATAGACTCTAGTAGTACGCACAACTTTATTGCGGACAAACTCGCCAAGCACTTGGGTCTGGCAGCAACAGATGTAAGGCCACTAAAGGTTGAATTGGCCGATGGTAGACCACATTCCATAGAAGTGGTTTACAAGAAGGTTCCACTGACGGTACAAGGGGCTGAGATGGTGGTTGATGCATACCCTTTTCTATTGGGAGGGATGGATTTAGTACTCGGAATACAATGATTAGAGAGCCTCTGAGATGTTGTTTGCAATTGGCATTGTCCGGACATGAGGTTCACGTTACGGGGGCAAGAATTCATATTGAAGGGATCCGAGAAGGAAGGGTCTCGCAATTGTCAAGTCTCCACCCAAAACTGTTGCTTTGTTCCCTTTGCCTAGTAGCCATCAACTCCAGCACGGATGTATTGGGTAGTGGACAACAAGAGTTACACAAAAAATGCAATCCTTATTGGACAAATATGCAATTGTTTTCAAGCCAATAAAGGGACTTCCCCAAAGCGTTCTCACGATCATGGAATACCCCTACAACCAGGTTTGCAACCGGTAAATGTACATCCTCACCGCTACCCCAACATCTAAAAAGCTTAAATTGAGAGAACGGTAGCAGAGATGCTATTGCAAGGCATTATACGTCCAAGTGTTTCGGGTTCTTCTTCATCTGTGTTGTTAAAAGGAAGGACGGATCATGGCATTTTTGTGTAGATAACTGAGAGCTCAACGAGGTAATGGTGAAAGACAAATACCCATACCCGTCATAAATGACCTATTAGATGAATTCCACGGCGCATTTTTTTTCTCCAAGCTTAACTTAAAAGCGGGGTATCACCAAATTCATGTGAAGGAAGACGACATACATAAAACGGCATTCCGAACACACGATGGCCACTATGAATTTCATGTCATGCCTTTTGGTTTGACAAACGCGCCGTTGATGTTTCAATCTCTCATGAACGAGGTGTTTCATGCATATCTTCGCAAGTTTATTCGTATTTCTTTATTGATATTCTCGTCTTTAGCAACAACTGGTAGGACAACCTTGCGCATAGCTACTACTTTGTCTATTTTGCAGGAACACCGTCTTTATGCAAATTTGGCCAAATGTATGTTTGGATACGGACAATTGGAGTACCTTGGCCATATAATTTCAGAGCAAGGAATCACGACAGACCCAAGTAAGGTGGAAGCGGTGTTGAGCTGGCCAATCCCAACATCTACTACAGCACTCTATGGTTTCTTAGGACTAACTGGATATTATCAAAGATTTCGTCAAGAATTATGGGATCATAGCAACCCCTATGATTGCCTTGCTGAAAAAGAGGGCCCTTTGTATGGACAACAGAAGCAGCTTGAGCTTTTGAACTCTTGAAGCAAGCCATGGCCCAAACACCTGTGCTGACCATGCTCGTCTTTAGACAAACTTAAACCAATGCATCCGAGACAGGAATTGATACTGTCCTATCTGAAAACGGACGCCCTATTGGATACTCTAGCAAGGCGTTGTCGTCGGCATCCATCACCAAATCCACATATGAAGAGGAGCTTATGGCGGTGGTATTGTCCGTTCAAAATGGCGTCCATACTTGTAATCGTTTCACTATCCAACGAATCACTTGAGTTTGAAATACCTCCTGGAGCGGTGGATATCTACTAATGATCAACAAAAATGGCTTGTCAAGTTGCTTGGCTATGATTATAACATAGAATACCGAGCAGGAAAACATAATTTGGTGGCTGACGCATTATCTCGCATACCTTATGCCACGATCAGTGCCATCATATCTCTACCGTCTTTGGGAGGACTTTCGCTAAGCCCAGCAAGCAGACCCAGAAATGTCTTCCCTAATTTCGAAAGGTCCAGCAAAGAGTTCATCCAGAGTTGTCGCTGTCCAGTGGCTTTCTACCGTACAGAGGATGCCTGTGGGTGCCAAACAATCAGTCCTTGAGGCATCAGTTACTCTTTGAGGCTCACAACTCATAAGGGGTCATGGAGGTAGGTTCCGCACTTACAAACGGCTGTCCATGCTAAGTTTTATTGGCCAGGTATGTTGAAAGAAGTTCAACAATATATTCAAGCTTGTACGACATGTGCCAAGGCTAAATCCGATAACCTGTGACCCGCCGGATTACTCCAACCCCTACCCATCCCTGATAAAATTTGGACTAATATTGCAATGGATATTATTGATGGGCTGCCCCTATCCAAAGAGAAGAACGTGATTATGGTCGTAGTTGATCGGCTAAGTATGCACATTTTATTCCTCTCAAGCACCCCTATACCACAACTAGCGTGGCAGTTGCATTTACAAGAGAGATTGTCAAGTTGCATGGTTGCCCCTCGTCCATCATGTCCGATAGGGATCCGATCTTTATGAGCTCTTTTTGCAAGAACTTCACAGGTTAAAAGAGACAGCATTGCATATGAGCTCATCTTATCATCCTTAAACTGATGGACAATCCAAGATTGTTAATAATTGGCTTGAAACATATTTGCATTGCTTTGTAGGAGAGCATCCACGATGGATGAAGTGGCTTCACGGGGCAGAATATGCCTACAACATACATGTCCACTCTGCAACCAATGTCTCTCCCTATGAGGCCGTTTACAGCAGACCTCCCCCACTATCGTGTCCTTTGAAACAGGCACCGCCAAGGTAGATGTCGTGGGAGCACAACTACAAGAGAGAGACACAATTTTACGTGACTTAAGACACCATCTCTTGCGTGCATAGAATAGATTGAAGCAAGTGTACGACAAACACCACCGAGATGAAGTATTCAAGCTGGGCGTCCGTGTGCTGCAGAAATTACAACCTTATTGCCAATCCTCCATGGGGGAGCGCCGCAATCATAAACTGAGGAATAAATACTATGGACCATTCTGCAACACGTTGGCAAGGCTGCGTATAGGTTGGATCTTCTGCCGGAGTCACGCATCCATTCAGCTTTCATGTTTCCTAGTTCAAAGATCCTCATTTTCTTCCTCCAGGGGTTACAGATTGACTCCCACAACTAATTGAAGAGACACCCACTTATGATCTCCAGCACTGCACGTTGGAAGAGGATTGCAATGATCAGTGCTCTACTGAATTTCCTTCACTTAGCTTTGAAGACAAGGCTGTTTTCCAACGGGAGAGAATGTCACGGACCCTACAAGAAGGGATGCACCAGCACACGAGAAAGCTTCCCACGGAATGATATTAAGGGACTGAGGCCCAAAAGAGGTTGATAATTTTGTTTGGGTTGCAGAGACTGCATCAAATAAGTTGGAGAGTCCAACGTGGAGTACTGTAGTTGCATTAGCTTTAGATTATTATACGTATCTAGAAAATAAGGTAACTTCAGATTAGTTACCAAATAATAAGATATTTTACTAATAATGGAACTCGTAAATCCTCAAAACTCTCAACGAGAAAGAGTCTAGGCGGGTGGTGAGAGGAAGAAGAACAGTTTAAACCAAAACAGGTCGATCACCACAGGTCATAAACAGTGACTACTCCTGCTTGGTCGTTATTGACCGAGCAAATTTAGTAACTAACTACATACATTAATTGCTATGGTCGTTAATAGGCATCATCACCTATTGGTCACTATAAAGCAAACTCAGCTACTAATTGTAGGTATTGGTCACTAGCGATTGTCAAAACATTTGTTTTATTAATGTTAAGTAAGCATACTCAGCCACTAATTTCAGATATTAGTCGCTAATAATTTATCCATAATGTTCTCTTTTGTTATAGTGTTTATATATCTTGTGAAAAAATTTGAGTATTTTTCATCGAAAAGGTGGTAACAAAATTGTAGATACGAATATTATAATAAACAATATAATATTTTGATTAATTTAATAATAATATATAATTAAGTAAAAGTTGTTAACTATAAATTAAATTCTAGATCAATTAAAGCAATTATGGTGGCCGGGACTATAATTAATACGCTAAAAAGAGTATATGCATTATAAGGACATATTTTAGAATTAAAGAAACACGTATATAGTAGTACTTTCGATAATATTATAATTCTCATCTTAAACTATTTTAGTAAGGCATTAAAGTAATGATTAATTATAAATACAATATAATTTAATAATTTATAAATTACTATATCGATTTTTTTATTGCCAAAATTTTATTTTAAGGTAGAAAAAAATCGAAAATAGTTCTTTCATCAAAATGTGGTAATTCAGATTAGTAGGTCAATTTCGGACCGACTCGGGTCTACCCATTTAATACCAATTCAAAATTATTAATCCTAATCCAATCCGTATATTTGTACGGTCAAAATATTTAACCCTAACCACAATTAAACCCAATTAAATGGGTATGTTTTGAATTAAATTTTTTGATCAAATTATATATTGCCAGCCTTAGATGCAGTAGCCCTTATTTAGAAAAGACACTTTCTTTTGTTTTCTTCTATTAGTAGGTCATTAGGTGTACGCTTGGTCACTTCGATTCGATGTACAGATACGTGGACGTTCTTCCTTGCAGTGTCCAAACCGCGGACACTGCGAACGAATAGTTTAAGAATTTTCTGAAGTCTCGCCTTCAAAATAATTTATAATTTGGAGCATGTAGCAAAAAAGAACAAACCTACTAATAACAATAGCATTCTAAAATTAGCTTTGTTCTGTCTTGTATAAGGACACCTCCATAGTTTCTAGCTCTCTTTCGTGCCACACCTTTCTTCTCTTACTTTTCTTCATTCTTTTCAACATATGATTACTCAAGCCATCGCCGGGGAAGAAACGATTTTTGAATGAATTCATCGTCTATGTACTACAATCAGTATAATTAAGCTTCTACAAAGTTCTGTATGGAAGCATAGCGTAGGAGAGAGCTGATACTTCTTTGGATAAGAAGCTGTAGTAGTCATTCATTTCTCATTGGAAGCAACCACATTGCCGCTCGGTTTTTTGCTCGCTAAATAAATTATTAGAAATTAGAAATACCAAGAATGGAGACTGGAAACACGTATATGATACGCTTTCCTTAAAGCGTTATTTGCACCTTCTCAAAGATTGCTTTTGGGTAGGTCTATACAAATCGCTTCTAGGATATGACAAGCCTTTAAAGTTTTTGCACTTACATGCTCAAGTTATGCAATTCCTCTTCCATCATTCTTAACAATTTTATACTTGAATCAAAAGGCGTACTACCCTCTTTAATTTTCAAGTGACTAAACTTATTTAATACTTTCTCTATATAGTGGGATTGGCTATGTAGATAACCCCCACTATATTTTGTTATTTGATACCGAGGGTGGTATCCACTTGTCCAAGATCTTTCATTTTAAATGTGAAAAACAGAAACCTCTTCGTTTCTATTATATCTTTCATGTCATTGCTCAGAATTAGCATGTCATCTACATAAACGCAAAAAAAAAAAAAAAAATGATACATTCATTGCACACCTTAGTATACAAACACTTGTACAAGTGTTATGTATACAACCATTAGAAAGAACAGCAGAATCAATTTTTTCATGCCATTGTTTTGGTGCTTGCTTAGACCATACAACGATTTAATAAGTTTACATACTTTATGTTCATTTCTAGGTAGAACAAATCCTTCCGGTTGTTCCATGTGGATCTCTTCGTCGAGATCACCATTTAAGAATGCTGTTTTTACATCTCTTCGATGAACATAATGATCATAAGTCGATGCTAAAGCAAACAAAATTCTAATTGAAGTTATTCTTGCCACAGGAGCATATGTATCAAAATAATCAATTCCGTCTTTTTGTTTAAAACCCTTGGCCACTAGTCTCGCTTTAAATGTGTGAAGCGTACCATCAGTATGGTATTTTTTTTTAAACACCCATTTGCAACCAAAAGGTTTAGAATCCCAGAGGTAAATCAACAAGTTCCCTAAGTATTGTATGACATAATAGAATCCATTTATCGCTTATTGCATCTTTCCAAAAAGCAAAATCTCTTGAAGAAATGGCTTCCTTATAAGTTTTAGGATCATCTTCAATTTGAAAAACAATGGGAATCTCTTTTATCATTTTTCCTCTATTCCCTTCTACCAAGTAAAAGGAAATAAGTTGAGAATCAACCTCATCTGATCCTAATTCTTTTGCTTTTTGAACTCTTTGCTTTTTTGAGGTTCACTAGGTTGTTCAACAACCTTTGTAGATATCTCCACAAGTGACCGTCCATTAATAGGAGTCTCACATTCTATTCTCTACTAATAGGAGTTTGAGATTTATTTTCAGAAGCTAATAAACTCTTGAAAAACTCCACATCTCTTGATTCTTTCATCACATTAGACTCTAAATCTAAGAGTCTATAAGTTTTGATATTTGTAGAATATCCTACAAAAGCACATCTTATTCCTTTAGGACCCATTTTGTCCTTTAAAGATATGTGTTGTTACAATATGCAAGACAATCCTATACTTCAAAATAACCAATATTTGGATTTCTTCTCTTCCATAACTCATATGGAGAAACTTTGTTCTTTTCATAGGAATTCTATTCAGAATATGACATGCAGCAAGAAGAGCTTTATCACATAAATTAAATGGCAATTTAGCATTTAACAGCATAACATTAACCATTTCTAGAAATATTTGATTTTTTTGTTCTGCTGAACCATTTTGTTCAGGTCTTTGAGGTGCTGAACACTGATGTATGATTCCATATTGTTCACAAAAGACACTAAAATCATTTGAAAAATATTCACCATATCTGTTACTTTTAACAACTTCAATTTTCCCTTCTAATTGGTTTTCAACTTAAGCTTTGTAAACTTTAAAAGCATTAAAAGCTTCATCTATATGCTTTAGCAAATAGACATATGTAATTAGGACAATTATCAATGAATATAATAAAATATCTATTACCGCCTCTAATTAACATACCATTTAGTTCAAAATTATCTATAAGCATAAGATCTAACAATTGAGAAATTCTTTCCACACTATGAAAAAGGTTTTTTTTTCAATTTAGATTCAATACATATCTCACATTTTCTAAAATTTCTAACATCACATGAAATTAGACTGCATATAATCATTATTTTCATAGTACTAATTCCAATATGTGCCAATCTATTATGCCTTAAGAAAGTAGAATCTAGCGTATAAACAGAAAAAATAATTTTATTATTATTGTCAACACTGCATAACTTGACCATTCCATCACAAGAATAGCCTTTTCCAATAAAAGTACCATTTCGGAATAAAATTAATTTTTCCGATCCATACATTGCTTTATTCCCAGAGTTTCCCAAAAGATCTCCACGGGCTAAGTTCCTATTCATGTTAGGGACATGAAGTACATTAGCTAAGGTAACTTTCATTCCAGAAGTGAAAATAAGTTCTACATTTCTTTTACCAACAACCTTAGAGCGGCTTTCATTTTCCATCTGAATCTCCTTTCCATCGTTAACTTCATGATAAATTTTGAACAAAGACTTATCATAAGAGACATGAACTGTAGCACAAGTGTCCTACTACCATCGTTGCACTTTGCCTTGGATGGAATTGATACACGCTCACAATAGTGGTAATTTCTTCCTCTGTAATGGAGTTCACCTTGGGTGCTTCCTCATTTGATTTTTTTCTAAATTTGCAATCCTAAGTATAATGCCTTGGTTTGCGACTAAAATAGCGTCCCTTTCTTTTGGTGATTTTGGAATTTTTTGAATTATCCTTCGACCTTTTCAGGACCTAGAATTATCCTTCACCCTTTGTAGGACCTAGCATATTTCTCTTATGTGAGTCACTCTTATTGAAATGATTAGGCTTGTTCATAGCATTTGTTTAGAAACACCTTCACGAGAGTCATCAATATTATCTCATTTTCTTTACTCTACTTAAATTCGAAGATTATTCTGAAATTGCTCAAAGAAAAATCTTCAAAACTACGAAAAGTCTTTTTCCTGTAATTCTTCCAAATTGGTGGTAATTTTGTAATTATTGCACCAACTTGAAAAGCCTCATGAAGTTCAATTTTCACAATCCTCAGTTTGTTAACAATAACTTGCAACACATTTACTCGACTCAAAATAGGTTTATCATCAAATATTTTTAAATTAAATATTTTGAAATTAAAGTTTTCTTTGTGCCTTCTTCCTCTACCTTGTACTTAAATTCTAGAGCATTCCAAATTTCCCTTACAACTGCGTAGAGATCACAGAGAAGATTAGACAACGCATTGAGAATATAGCCATGACTCATCAGTTCATCTTCCTGCCGCTTAATTCTTTCGGCTTTCAATGTGTCAGAATCTTGGTTTGTTCCGGAATTGGTTCCAGATTTGGATTGAGCACATAAAAGATCTTCATGGCAGTTAAAAGAAATCTTACTTTATCTTCCTAGCGAGTAAAATTGGTTCCATCGAAACGATAAAGACGAACAAGATCTTGATTCATCACTTTGATTGTGGCAACAGAAATTTCGATCTCCATCAAAATAACGCTTTAAGATTGTTACAAATAAAGACGAACACGTATATAGTACGCTTTCATTAAAGCCTTATTTGCACCCTCTCAAAGATTGCTTTTGGATATCTCTATGCAAATCGCGTACAGGATATGACAAGCCTTTAAAGTTTTTGCACAAAGCAAGAATGTAAAAACTCTCTCACTTGGATTTTAAAGAACATTTCTAGTTTATATATGATTTGACAACATTTCAAAATACATCTTCATTCACATAACTACCAAAAACTACTAAGAAACTATCAAATAAATTTCTACCACTAATTCAAAATCTTCTTTCAAAAAGATAATAACTACAATAACTAATTACAAAAATAATTATTTACTTAGTTATTTATATTTAAACAATTTCCAACATAAAGTTCTTCAAACTAGAATCTATGGCAAATTGCGTGCTACTTGCCCTGCACATTTGCTAGTCAGCAAAAGATGATCTCCATAAGCTATACATCAATGGCAAACTCACGTAATTTCCTCCTTCATTGTGACCGTCATGATTCTCGCAACTTCTAGAAGTAGTGCAGCTGCTGCAATGACTCCATTGTCTAATAGGAAACTCAAATTTTTTGTGAATATTATACCTGAGATGGCAAAAGAAGTGCTTCTAGAGTCACCAACAATAACAGTACAAGAGCTATGCCTTTTACCGAGGAAGAACGTATATTACTCACGATGCGACCATCATACTAAGCTGGTTTTTATAGACGTCCGAGCACCGAAGAACATTGGTAGCAAGGATTGGTTCAAAAACACTATGCAAGAAGAGAAGAGCTTAAAATGGTAATGTTAGATGTATCGAGGAGGAAGAAAATAGAGAAGGCAATAGCAAAGGAGAGATTGTGGAATGGTTGTGGGAGAATGTCAATGAAGAAGAATATGTTGTTGTGAAGGTGGAAGCCGAAGTTATTGGAGATTTTGAACGACGGAGCGGCAACTATGGTCGATGAAGTGTTGATGGAGAGTGGTCATCAATGGGAGAAAGGGAGTAGATAGAGTATGAGAGCTTATTGGGAATGTTTGGCATTGTATGGGAAGGTGAAAGATGAAGACATTGTAGTTCTTCAAGGCATTGTAGATGATTGTATACTTTGTAGTTGAACGAAAATTATGTTTGTGGACATCTGGAACAAAATAATTTGAAGTTTTAAAGTATGAAATGGTAGTATTTGAATATTAAAAATCATGATCTTCTAGAACATCTCAAAACTCTTCAAGCTAGAAAAATACTACAACTTGTTGGCATTTTTTGAATCATATCAAAGTTCATTTATCGGTTAGTAATTACATAGTAAAAGTTGGATTATGTATGATATGTCAACTTTAATATTAAAAATATAACGTTTATAAGAAAACAAGATCATGCACAATAACCAATTGATAGCTTATGGCACATTGTATAATTCAAGGTAGCAACTTCTAGATTTTACATAATACAACCATTTCTTAATTATAATACAAAAAATCAATACGAAGTCGATACATTAGAACCACTTAAGCCGCTTGTAACAGTACGCATATGTTTGATACTCAATCTTAAAAACCCAAATCTTGTAATAAAACTTTACGTACGTAATCTTTGAGTTGTGCCTCCGAGCGTTCGCATTTTCTTCCAAAATAAGCCATCATTCTTTAAATACCCATCCACCAAACCCCAGAATGAATGTCATCTTAGGTACGGCCTTTCAGCTGCTTTTTGGAGCTTTTTAGTCCAAAAATATTTTGTGTAATGTTTAAAACAAATTTTCAAAATTTTTTAAAATATAGATAAATTGAATATCATTTTAAATTGCACATACAACTTTTTTTAAGTGTCTTTAAAATGTCATTTACAAATTACCTAAAGGGCATTTGGCCACTCTTTTCACTCTCATTTCATTCCAAAATTTTATTTCAGCTTTCACAATAAAACTTATACAATTTCTTACAAGATTTATTTAAAAAATTTAAAAGTACAGAAAAATTCTACGTTATAAAATTTTATTATTGCTTATTATTATTTTTTGGGTAAAAAAGTAAAGCTCATTTCTTAAAAAATCTCTAAAATATTCTTCATTTCAAAACTTTTTTCATAAGCATTCACGAGCATCCCCTAAAATCTTTTCTTACTGTCAAAAATAATTTAAATGCATACTCCATACATTTACAACACTACCGCTTCTTTTTCTAAAATAGATAAACGATACAAAAATAATTTAGATGTAATAAAATAAATGATTGTCATATCGAATATTAATTCACAAATCAATCAAAATCTCATAACAAATCAGTATTCAATACCAATTAGCAAACTCAATAACAATCACACCAGTCAGGAAGTCAGATAGTTTGCAGATCACCCACATCTATACATCCAATCTAGGTGCCGTGTTATCACCCCAATGTATGGGCCCACCTAATCTATAGACGAAAGAGAGGAAAGAGGACAAACGAGATCCTGAGCTCAGCCCCTGATTATCGTCTGCCTTAATGCAACGCTGTCATTCAAGCATTACAAAATCCACAAGTACATAAATAAATATAATTTAGTTAAAACTTATAAAATCACTAAATATAAATCATTAGCTTATCAAATAAAAAACTTAATAGTCAATCATATGTAAAAATTATAAAATTGTTGTCACAAATTATTTATCTCTTTAGATAAAACATAATATAATAGTTATCCAATCAATCATAAACTATATATAGAATCTAACTTTCAAATTCTTGATAATAATCAACTAATCAGCCGCATTGTAACAATCCAAATTTACTTTTTATGCCATCATCAATTACTTATCTTTTTTCAAGGAACATGTATTACATACAATTATGAATCATGAAGGGTCTAATCGCAATATGAAAGAAAGTGGCATGGTATGCAGGATAGCCAAAGTAGATTGTTGGAATATCAAGACTGATTTTGATGATAACAAATATTAAGAATTATAGTTTATGAGTTAGGTAGACTAATGATTTAAAATAAGATATGCAGAGTTGAAAGTATAAATTCTTCCAAATAAATGTTATAGTCCAGCCAGCTGCTTTATACGAAACTCTACTTCGGGCGCAAACAAAAACTAACTGTTGAGAGAGCAGGACAGAGAGCAAGACAGAGCAGAACAGAGGAGTCTCAGAAGAAGAGCCGACTAGATTACTGCTGATCCTGAACCGAGAGAAAATGATCAAGTTATAGATTTCAGAGGCAGATTCGATCGTGATGCAAATTCAGCTTGAGCAAGATAATTTTACCAGAGTTAGAACAACATGCATACAACAATCTTGGCTAAAGAGTTCATCAAATTATGATCAACACAACTTTGAAAAATTCGTGGAAGATTGGAAAAAATTCAGAATATATGCGTTGCAGAAAATCAGACAACACTTAAGTCAACTTTCAGATGAAGTTTGATCAAGATTTTCTCATTCATTTGAAGACAACTTTTGAGGATATATAGAACACCATATCCACTATCATTGCACATCAAGCACAACAACAAATCACAACAAATGAATGTCAAGAACACAATGCTAAAGAGCCATCAGAATCAGTCTGTCAGCATACCAGATTTGAATTCAGAAATTGAATTTCGATTTTCATTAAAAGAAAAGCCAAGGATCCAGTTAAAAGGAGTATAGATCCACTTGATCCACTATAGTGCTGACGATACATCACAATAACCTACTACATGGAGCAACTACACAAAATGATATAAACAAATGAAGCTGACAAAAGAAAACTTTACAAAGTGTTGTCATACAAGATTCACAAGATGGAACCCAATGCATATCAGAGTTGATTTTACTGGAACACTCAGATGATAATAGACTTCAAATCATTAGCATTCTTCACTGAAAAATCAAGTTATTGATTTGCAGCTCACAGTAAGCAAGTTAACCTAAAACCATATTAGAGCAAATGAATACTCTAGGGAACATCATCTGACTGGTCGATGAACTGAGAACAAAAATTCGAAGTTGAACTTGAGCCATTCCAACTACTTGATCAGATCATCATCTTCATATTAGGTGCCACTGCAACGAAGAAAAATACATTACAGAAGAAAAGGGAGAAGCAAGCGGGAAAATTGAATTGCCGACAAGCTCATTGATTGCTATAAAAGAAAGATCAAATTAAGCTATATCAGCAGAATAATTGAGATTTAAATGCTAGCTGGAAGATCTAGTTGCTATTCTAATTACCTCCATCAAGATCCAACCGTTGAAGACCTAATTGATTGAACCCGACTGACAGCGGAATACAAATATAAGTTGGCACTACTATAGCAGGCACACGCGAAAGAACGGGAGAATTTCCTACCGTTAGGAGATTAGAAATCTCAACAGCCAGAGAAGAGAAAATATAAGAGGATGAAGAAGAGAAAAATAAATGAAGTGAGAGACACTATAGAGCAAAAGAAAAACGGAGCCACGTACATAAGGAAAAGCTTACATAGAGCAAAAATATCTCTCACTCAACCTCACTGTCTGAGCTTTATCTAGATATATCTTTGGCATTTCTTTGATCCTCTCTTTGCTTTACTAAGCTTAAATTCAATCCAGTGAGAGAGATCCTGTGCTTGAAAATTGTTTGTAACAAACATATTCGTTGAGAAGGGCTTGGTTAAGCCTTCTCGGTTGTGCTAATCTTGTAAGAAGCTACGTACTTTGCACAAGGCTTTGGGTAAGGCTTGTGTCTTAGCAGCCGGAAAGACTTGTGAGTCTAGTAGGCTGTTGGTGGTTTATCTTCAAGAGAGAACCGGTTAAAGTAATGGTGTTTGGTTAAACACATTACTTGGTATTGTAGCAACTTGGTAAGAATTAGTAGAATTCACTCTTGACAAAGAGTGGCCGTGAACGTAGGCAAATTCATTTGCCGAACCACGTAAATTCTGTGTGTTTGTGTTTTGAATAATTTTTTATATTGCTTGCACTTGAACTAAACAGAGAACGTTAAACAGAGAGAATCTGTTTACGTCCAGTCGACTATAATACCGCTATTTTGTAGAAAATCAGCTCTGTTTATATACGAATACTGGATTAAATTTTTTAGCTACCAACTCAATTCATCCCTCCCCTCTTGAGTTGGTTGTGCAGGTTTGACCAACATAGATATTATCTGTGCAGAAAGCCTAATGTTAATTTAGGAAAAAAAGATGGCACGGTAACCCACACCTAAGTCCGTGCAATCTCCCCCAAACCCGTAAGCTATCACAAAGTAGCAGCACTTGACTTAATTTCTTGTCCAAACCTAAGCGAAAGGAAACAATCTGCGTCCAATTCACTATCATATCACAACAACAAGTTTGCCAATTATCAAAATAAAGGTACCTAGAGTAAGAATGATGGATCACTGGCCCAATAGCTATCGCAAAGGCAACAGCATCAAAACTCACGTAATGCCTACTGCTTGCCGAATTCCAACGAACATCTAGGGTTTCGACCGAATTCCAACAAACTCTGGCCGATGAGGGTTTTAAGTTTGGAAAGACGCTCCAATTGCAACCAACTTCATAGGAGTGAATGACAACATCCTCGCCAACCGCTAGACGCCAAAGTCGAGCGATTCCGCTACATTCGGCAAACTAGCCCTCGTCTGCACTGGAGGTCAAATTCGACAAAGGGTTTTTATTGTCGGAGCAGCAGTCGATGTTCGACTCGCATGAACGATGCGTACGTAAAGAGTAAGCATGCTGAAGATAAAAGGAGGAAGAATAGGGTCGAAAAGAAGCTCGCATGCCGGTGACAAGGATCGTGGAGGAGGTTTGGCTGCGTGGTTTCTTGAGAAGAAGGTAAGAAATAAACAAAAGCAATAAAAGAAAAAGAAAGGAGTAGGAGGAATATAAGAAGGGCTCACGGTTGAGTCGGTGAAGGAAAAAGAAATATAGGAAGATAAAAATCTAGAAGAGAGACACAGGAAAAAGAAAGGAAGGAGAAAGAATTAATATTAAGCTTAAGCCTATCGGGTTTGGATGAAGCAGCCTTATAAAAACAAAGTTATTTTTTGCCATAATTACCCTTACAATGAGACTTGAAGTGCCACAAATAACCGCGTTTAAGAAAATTCATCCTCGAATTTCGCTCTTTTAAAGTGGGTAATCCAAAATGTTAAGAAGGTTTAAATCTAGATACACCTCACTTATTGCTCGACAACTTACCATCACTAATTCTATACTAAAATGATTGGCGCACAACCTTTCCTTGTAAGTTTTGCAATATCAGCAATCAATGTCACAAACAAATTCACATGACGAAATTAGCAGCACTTAAGGATGGATCAACTAGTATTAAATTGCGCGTTTGCACTTTCATAACTATTTAATGTCAACACTTGAAGCCAGAGAATTCGCGAACTCCCGCAATCTATATTTTCCACCTTAAACTAAATAATCCGACATTCAAACTAAGAGGATTTTATCCTTACTTACCTACGGTTCAAACTAAATTTACTACCAGTAGAGAACAAAACCCTACAATCAACCGCTATACAAAATAATAAGGTAAACCTAATAGTAAACATTCAGAAGCAACCCATTTGAAATCTAAACCTACTACGTTAATAATTTAGCAATCTAGTTAAATTTGACCACTACAATTCAATTACCAGAACCAAAAACCTAGAAATAATTACAATTGAACCATAATGATAAAACAATACACAACAAGGAAATTAACAAGATAAAATTCTACAAACTAAAATGACTATTTCAGCAAAGCTATGCTTTAACTTAATAGTCGTTAAAGAGACGTTAAAGTAATAATAATCAAATTGACAACAATCTTGCTCTATAAAGCTAAAACAACTAGATCCGCAATTCAGCTTCCGCTGAAGTCATAGAGTAACAATCACGTGGTAGTAACAATAGCAATCAACTAACATATATCTCTTTCTACAAACTAAAACAAGTAGCTCAATGATCTAACATACTATTAAACTAACCAAAGCTCAACGAATAACAATAAGAAAAAAGCACAAACAGTACCAAGGCACAAAATCTAACTCAACAAGTTAACCCAACTAACCAAACCATTTAACTTATTAGGTTTGAGCTTCAATTAGGAACCAGGAATAGCACATTAGATACTACAAAAAGATCAACCTCAGCATTCGGCCAATGAAAGTCTAATTTTACAAACTCCACAACTCAACAAAATAAATTTAGTTTTAATTGAAATCTAAGAATACTAATCTAGTAGTAACAATAACATCTCAATATCCTAACAATAAACGAAGCTACGATAAAACTACTCCTCATCCTATGTTATGCACGGAGCAACAAATTTACTGCCTTAAACCAACAAATGAAATAATTTTGAAAGTTTGATCCAAAAGTTAAGAAGTTAGCTACAATAATATCTTTACTAACATGTGGATCACATAGCTAAACATATTACTCTACAATCTAAACTAAAAAACATTCGCTTATAATTAACCTAATCCTAAGTCAAATCAACACCAAATCTTAGAGCCACTATAAGGGAAGGAGAGGTACTAATAATATTCAACCAATTCTTTTACATAACCAGCTAAGCTAGACATGGTCAAGTTTATATACAAAATAAAAAAATAAAATAAAAATAAGCCTTTAGAAAAATGGAGATGGAAAACGTAATTTCCACATGGACATTACTGGAAGCAACTGATAAAAACCTTGGTTAACAAAAGACCTTAATATAATGAATCATTACATGATACATATTGCAGTAAACAATCATCCCTCGAAAGCAACTGATAGTCAAACATTTGTATATGTACCTACACAAGCGAACACAAATCAAAGAGTTATAGAAGGAACTCTATTAATTGGAACAATTAGACCTTACTATATCCAACTTAAGAGTCTAAAACAACCAACAAGTCGTCGGTATTACCATCCATTTAAAATAGCTTAAAAGCTAAACATAACGAGCCAAAGAAATTATTGGGGATATTAATACCACAAGAAAAACATTTAGACTAGAGACATCAAAAGTAATTACTCACGTACACAAAATCCAAATCATACCAAATTCTAACAAAAAAATGGAGCAGACTAGACTATCAAAAACTACCCGCTTAAGCATCAACACTAACGAGTAGCCTTAAAGCATAATACACCAATAACAATGAATGCTAGTCAAATAAACCTATAACAATAAATACCCATCCATAAGCCATTAACATTCATTATTAATCAATAAACTAAAAACAACCAATACCAATTAATAACTCAAAATAGAAGCCAATTAATTTTCCAAAATAAAGACCAATTAGTAAACATCTAACTAGTAACAACAGCCATATTATTCGACCCATGAATAATTATACTTACCACTTGTTGCAAAAGCATTAGATATTGCGTCAATCGACAGTCAACGACACACCTTGGCAAGCACCGAGCCTACTATACGCGAAGATCCTTCACGAAGTGAGCATGATCTCAAGAGCTGCATGTCACTTGATTTAGATGCTGCAAAAGCTGGCATTGGTAGAAGTCCAACCATATCATGTTTGAACAATAGGTAAATATACCAAGCAAAGGCTTTGACGTGGACCAATTAGGATCCTCAACTGAGTTAGGGAGCTTTACAGCTTGCACTAAATGTAGCAGGTCTCACGAATAACGTGGGCACACAATACTCTGTACAACTATAAGTGCATCTAGACCTAAGGAACTACTTCACAAAATCGTTACCCTAATTAAGATTATAACATTATAGCCCGTGCACAATTCGACAGAACTATAAACCTAGTGAGAATGCTAACCTAGTACGATTACCAAAACCTAATGAAAATGCTAACTTTAAGGCGGATCTGGAAAAAGTAAACTAGGACCCTAACGCTGCAACACCTAAACTAAACACGAAGACGAATGGAATATTCAAATGTAGGATGCAAATGCAATGACCCTATGACTCTATAACCTATAAAACGTAATTTGACTCTTATACTAATTGTCACACCCTGCTCCCTGCCGTGATAGGCATTGATCCAAACCAAACCTAGATCAATTGTAGACTCGGCCCAGACTAGTTACCGACATAAAATCAACACAATCTAACTGGGAAATCAAACAAAATATAGAATTATTCAAGATTTCAGCAAAATCTTCGCTAAATTTCAAAGGCAAATTTGTACATTTACCACTATACAATTAGGTATAATGATAATCAAAGCCAGAAAGAAATCAAAACGCAAAAGAACATATGCATCCACTATTAATTTTCTCAATGCTCAAATAAATTGTACACTAACAGCTAATAACCAAGTACAAATCTATCGACTCTACAGAGCCATCTATATGCAAATAAGAAGTGCAAAGATAATTAAATACCATTTATGGGCAAGCTCGAAAGACGATGCCAACATTAGCTACCTTCTACAGGAGCTTCTGAATTTTCTGGGGAGGCCAAAAAGAAAGCAAAAGATTGACCCCAATCTTAATGAGGTGAAATAATAGATGCACTATTTAGGTTCCTAATGCATTACCTAATATTTGATTTCTATCTTTCTACACATACAAAAATGTAAAGATTCGATCTAATCAATCCTACCGAGTCCTGAATCGTTCCATATCGACTCAGTCTTCAATAGGGAGGGTACAGTATAGGCAATGCAACATGCAACAAGCCAAGAGCATATAATAAAACTAAATTAATACACTTAATGAATTATAAAACACATTACTAAACATTTCAAATAAACATGCATAAGCGATGAACAAAATCTAGGTTATAAATAAATAGTCAATTACAACACATTAACTCGTACAGTAGTAAGTACTTCAATAATTATAGAAAATTAACAAATCATATATTTAAAATGAATAACTGAATAAAACATAAACTAGATAAACAATATAAATAATTTAATATATAATAAAATAATGTTTGTTACCGAAAACTAATCAATCAGCCAAAGCCCCATAACAAATCAATATCTAATGCCAATCAACAATCACACCAGTCAATTAGTCAAGATAGATACGAAGGACCGAGCGAGACCGTGTCTCCAGCTCGTCCACATATCTATATATCTAACCTGAATGCCGTGGTATCGCAACCACGCGCATGAGCTCACCTTATCTACAGACGAAAAAGAGGAGAAAAGAAACGAGATCTTGAACTAAGCCCCTGACTATGGCTTGGCCCAATGTAGAGTGACCATCGAAACATTACAAAATCCACAAATACATCAATAAATATAATTTGGTTAAAACTCGTCAAGTCATTTAATACAAATCATAAGCTTATCACATAAAAAGCATAATAGTCATCATATCAAATCGTTCTCCAATCATATATGTAAAACTTATAAAATCATCGTCATAAATCATTTATCTCTTTAGATAAACATAATAACAGTTATCTAACCAATCATAAACCATATATAGAATCTAATTTTCAAGTTCTTGATAATGCTCAACTAATCAACCCCATTGCAATAATCCAAATGTACTATTTATGCTATCAACAATTACTTATCATTTTTCAAGAAACATGCATCACATACAATTATGCATCATGAAAGGTCTAATCGCTATATGCAAGAAAATGACATGATATGCCGGACTGTCAAGATAGATTTTACCTGTGTCGAAAATCTAACGTTAGCATACATAGAAAAGAAGGTGGAACCGTAACCCTCACCTGTATCCGTGTAATTTCCCCCAAACCCATAAGCTATCACAAAGCCGCACCACATTACTTAATTTCTAGTCCAAACCTGAGCCAAAGAAAACAATCCATCTAATTCGACATCGTACCCCAACAACGGGTTTGCCAATTCTCAAAGCAAAGGTACAAAGAGTAAGAATGATCGATCACTGGCCCATAGGTAACTCACAGAACAAAAGGGCATTAAAATTCACCTAATTCCTGCTACTTGCCGTATTCCAACAAACATCTAGTGTTCCGACCGAATTCCGGCAACCTCCGGCCGATGAGGATTTTAGGTTTGGAAAGAAGCTTCAGCTGCAAGCCTGCAACTAACTTTAGATGAGTACATGACTACATCCCCGCCAACCGTCGGACGCCGAAATTGAGCAATTCTACGGCATTCGGCGAGCTAGCCTCGTCAGCACTGGACCTCGAATTCAACGCAATTGATAAACGAGAAAGCTCCAGCAAGGTGGGAAGATGATTTTCTATAGCCTCGCGCCGCTAACTTGTCGACACTAAAGCTTCGGCGAGACATGGTTTTTATCGCCGGTGCAGCAGTTGATGTTTGAATCTAGAAGAGAGAAACAGGAAAAAGAAAGGAAGGACAAAGTACTACTATTAAGCTTAGGCCTATTGGGTTTGGATGTAGCAGCCTTATCAAAATAAAATTATTCTTTACCATAATTACCATTACAATGACACTTTAGGTGCTGCAACATGGTAGTTCAAAAGTATCTCTTCCTTCCAACAACCACAAACAAAATTAAATTTGGCTGCATTTTTCGTTAAATTTAGCTAGGGGTAGCAATAAATGATTCTACCTGAAAATCCAATCATAAACTGAATCATTTAATTCGTATTAAGGTTAGAAAATTTGACCTATATAAATTAGATTAGGGTTAAACGAATTTGATCCGTTAATAGGTCGATTCGAAATTGATCCATCAATTCGAATTGTCATCTCTTAAATAAATCTTTCTTAGTTTTTCTTACCGTATAATAAAATTTTGGCAACAAATAAGTTAAGATAATAATTTATAAATTATTAAATTATATTTGAGTTATAATTAATCGTTTACTTTTATACTTTAGAAAAATAGTGTAAGATGAGAATTATAATATATTGAAAGTATTACCATGTAGGGTTTCTTTAATGGCAAATTTGGATTTTGTACAAAATTTGTTACCAAAATTTTGTCAACTAGTTATATTTACTAAAATTTTTATTGAAAATATTACTATATATTCATAATCATAAAGATTCAACTGTCACATTACATTTTTAAAAAATAAAATAAAAAATTTTCTTGTAACAGTTTAAGGATCGATGAAGATATAAGGAATGCATCTTTTGACAAACATTCACCATATCTCTTCACTAAGAAAATCGTGCACATTCATTCCAATTGATTTTATAACTTCACTTAAGCTTAAAAATATAGAATAAAAATTAAAAATTTTGTTAGTAAATGGATCAGCTTGAATTTGACCGGTTATTAAATAGATTAGGTTAGGATTGACAATTTTGACCAGTATAAATTTATTAGTTAGGTTAGGGTTGAACAAATTTGATATGGTTATTAAATGGGTCGATCCAAAACCGACCCACCAATTCAAATTGCTAACACTAAATTTAGCTGCATTTTCCATCTATAAAAACACCTTCATCTTTTTCCATCTCTCTTTATTCCAAATCCCTTCAATACAACAAGTGGTTGTTGTTGGAACGAATTCATCTCCATTTCCATATTCATATAGAGCTTCTGCAAAGTATTCATGGAATGAAGAATATGAAACAGCTGTCACTTGTCTGTTTTACTAGAAGAGGTCCCGTTCTTATGCCTCTCTTTAGCAACAACACAGCTGCTAGATTCTGCACTCGCTTAAGTAACACTCCACTTCTGCGCCGTAAACGTTTCATCTTCTGTGTTTACCTGTGACTCTCTTGTTGTCCTTCTGGCAAACCGTTATTTTGGTTTTTATTTAATTAATTATTTATTTATTTATTTTTAGTGCTACTCTTCATGGATCAATGCATCTATAGCAGGGTTGTTCAGCTTGTTATTCACCATCGTAGGTGCCATGGTTGCCACCTCCTTTATCAGCATTTGTAGCCACTGGCACTATTGAAGGAAAATCTAAGCTTTCCCCATACAACAAACGAAATAACAATTTGAATGAGTACATAGCAAAGGTAGTGCCAGATGACTTCTTGGTGTGCCAAGAAAGATATCTGAAAAAGTGCTTCTGGACCCCCAGCATCAAAGAAGAAACTTGCAACCCCTATTAGGGAGGACAAATATTACCCATGAAGTAACAAAGCTTGCAAGCTGGTTTCCGTAGATGACCTTGCCAGGGCGGTGGTTGTGAGGGTTGGTTCAAGAAACACTAGGAAAAGAGCGAAGAGCTTGAGATAGAAAGATTAGACGTTCTAGAGACGGAAGAACATGTAGTTATGGACAGAGGAGGGATATGGGATGGTTGTTGCAGAATGTTAACCAGGAAGGCTACATTGTTTTCTAAAGGCCGCGGCAGAAGTGGTGGTGGAGAAGTTGAACGGCAAAGCAGCGACAATGGCAGATGTAACTTTCATGGAGTGTGGGCAGTGGAAGAAGAAGTGGAGTAGAAAGAATAGGGAAGCTAATTGGGAATGCCTAGCACTGATTGGAAGCTAAATATGTAGGTATTTAGTACACCAATCCACCTACTTCATCAAGAGGTTCCTCATCAAACAGATGAACAAACAAACCAAAAGCTTTTTACAAATTTCTTCAAGATATTCAATAATGATCATCATTTTGCGGGATTTATCAAGTAAACAGAAATATATGTTCTTCAACATTCATGACCTTCAAGAACAACCCATATATAACTAGTTTTTGACAATTGAATAAATAATGAATCAGCAAAGGCAACACAAGATCAGAATATACAAGAGAGATTTCAAAGTAGCTTGCACAAAATAAAAGGCAAGCCAAATGCATCAAGAGGAACCTTTTATTACCATGACAGGGCACTTAACATGATTGATGCAGTAGTTGCTAACGGTTCCCAGAAACATCCTGCGAAACAGATTCAAAATCAGCTTCACAAACAGACAGCGCACATATATTTCTTGTGTTATTTGTATAACCATTTCACTTGAAAGCAGTTGAAACAATAGACTAAATGGGCAGTGTGAAAAAACTAGTTAAAGTAATGTAACAGCCAATTCCTGCACATATTTCTTGCAAGTGTTCTATGTTGGAAATAGTGAGCGTGTTCGATTGTTGATAGACGCAGCGAAAATATAAACACACTTAAGGATCTTGTTTAAGCAATACGAAAATTGAGATAAGAGCAATACAACCACAAAGACAAGAGATTTACGTGGGGAAAAATAAGAAAAACCCCACGGGAAGGCAAACTAGCCTTCAAGGAAATCACTAAACAAAAGTAATTACAAACTCTTGCGTTACACTTTAAGTGGGAATTCTCATTAGAATGCTTTGTTTATATCTCTCACACTTGATGTGAGAATGATCCTTTCTCATTTCTATCTTGTTCTCTCTTCCAAGCAAATGCCTCTTCTTCGTATATATAATGCCTCAAGGAGACTCTTGAACTTTTAAACAGTTGTCCTTTCATCTTCTTACTAATTGTTCAAGTCCTTTGGCTTTCCATCTTCCAAGAGATGCTTCAAAGTTCTTGACCATTGGCTTTCCAACTTCTTGGGTGATGATTCGTCTTCCTTGATCTTTGGCATTCTAATATGAATGCACATTTAACTTGTTGCATTCTAATGAACCACTAATTTACATAGTGGCTTTACAATTTCTAACAAATCTCCCACTTAAATACACTTTGTAAATTGCAATCCAAGAATAACAGGAAACCGATACGTAAGCATCAAAATTCGATAACACTGAAAATAGGTACGATTGAGAGGAGCAGAGCTAGCACGCATGCTAGCTGACTTTCTTTACCTCATACCGTTGCCTATCTTCCCCCGGTTCTATTACTATCTTGAAGTGATTTCCTTTCGGCTTCTTTGTGACAATGGTCACATCCAATACTGTTCACCATTGTTCTTCCATACAGAGATCTACAACATAAAAAATATGTCAAGGGTTACCGCCTCAGTTAAGGCATCCGCAGGGTTCCCTTTGGTAGGAATCTTGAGCATATCAATGCTCCCATTGAAAACAATCTCATATCCAAATCACCTGCATAGTCTATATCAATAAATCCTTTGACAATAAATCTAGATCTTCTGTAACACAATGCAGCATTCAAGATTCCTTTCACATATCGAAGGATCTTTTCACCGCCTTCCAAGGCTCAATGCCAGGACATGCATGAATCTACTTACCACTCCCACTTTATGTGCAATGTCAGGCCGAGTGCAAATCATGGCATACATTAGGCTTCCCACTGCTGATGCATATGGTACCCGAGACATCCCTATCCTCTCTTGCTACTAGCTAGGGGATAATAAAGAGAATAGTTTGAGACTAATATAGAGTGGGGTAAACATCGGCTTACCACCATACATGTTAAACCTCTCCAACACTTTTCTCAGATAGCTAGCCTGAGACAGCCGAATCTCTCTATTGTCTCTATCTCGCCATATCTGCATCCCTAGGATTCTGTTTGCCGGCTCCAAGTTCTTGGTATCGAATTCACTAGCCATTTGAGCCTTCAATTGTTGGATGCGACCCATGCTTGGACCTGCCACAAGCATATCATCCACATACAGTAGCAAGATGACAAACTCATCTCCCTCAAATCTCTTGATGTACACACAAGAGTCTGAGACCAGCTTGCTATATCCAAGGCTCCCGATACAAGAATCAAATCTCTTATACCAACATCACAGTGCTGGCTCAAGCTCATAAAGAGATTTGGCCAACCGATAAATCAGATCCTCACTGTCTTTCACGGCAAAGCCTTCTGGCTGGACCATATATTTCTCCTCTTCAAGCTCTCCGTGCGAAAAATATCATTTTGACATTAAGCTGTTCAAGATGGAGAACCGATGATGCACATAGCACTAAGACCACACGAATAGTTATCAAACATACCATTGGAGAGAAGATCTCATCAAAGTCGATCTCTTCTATCTGAGCGTAGCCATTCACCACCAGTCGAGCACAATACCGTTCTACTTGATCATTTCTGCCTCTTGATCTTGTAGATCGATTTATTCCCAATAGCTTTATGGCTTTGGGGCAAAGGGACTAGCTCCCATGTCCTATTTTTATGAAGCGCCTCAACCTCTTCCTACATAGCTTCCATCCATAGAGATGCATCTGGATTCTCCAACGCTACCTTGAGAGAAGATGACTCTCCTTCTTCTGTGAATACGCAATATACAGATTGAGATAACTTCATAAAATAGCCCTCATACCTCTCAGGTGTGTTTCTCTTGCAAATTGAACGCCTAAGGGATGTAGGCCTGGAACTCCATCCTCTTTCATGTGCTTATCAGCTAGTTCAGGCTCTAGATTATGATCATTTTTTCCATCATTCTCTTCCAGTACCGATGTGGTCACCGTTAGGAGTGATGCCTCCTTCTCCCTTACATCATCGCTTTCAGTCACTCTTTGTATTGATCCTCCACAAAGATGACATCCCTGCTGAAGATAACCGTATGGGCAGTGGGATCCCATAGGTAATACTCCAAACATCTTCAGCATATCATAGGCATTTTCCGGACTTAATCCTACTGCTGAATTAAGTTCCGCCCGAGTTTTAAAAAATTTGAATACCTCAAAAACATCCGACTTCCTTCGGATTAGAAACATATAAGTTTCAGTCCAAGTGAAACAAGTCGAGCTTGTTTTTAAACTGAAAATAGTCTCCAAATCTTTCATAGTGCTGCTCACCGATGACACACTACTCGCAGAACGACAATTTTACCTCGGACAGTCCCGTCAGGAACTTCCAAATTTCAGGTGCCACACTCGCGTGATATCCCCAATATTGCCCGATGCAATACAAGCGTCTACTGCACCCGTGTCACCCCACGCACCTTATACAGATTTGAGTCGATCATTTTAACTTTCAGTTTTTCTAACTCGTCCTTGATGATCTCAATGTTTTCGCCTCCACCGCGAGTCTTGCAGTCCAGGTCATCCAATTATCCTACAGACAACAAATTTTTCGTAAGACGAAAAACAGAACGTACCTTACTGATGAAGCATCCCTTTCCATCATTTGATATAAATTTGATGGAACTGACTCCAGCAACTTCAAGACTTGTCACATGCAGCAACCATTGTCTCTCCCACTAGAACCTCACCATCATCAGTACACCACACAAGTAAGGGACATTCGAGGGATCCGCACCTCCAACCTTACTTATCATAGTCTTGCATTTCTTTTCAATCTCGTACTTGTTTGTTATTGCAACAAACCAATGGCTCTGATACCACTTGTTGAAAATAGCGAGTGTGTTCGGTGTCGATAGATGCAGCGAAAATATAAACACAGCTAAAGATCTTGCTTAAGCAATACGAGAATTGAGATAATAGCAATACAACTACAAAGACAAGAGATTTACGTGGGAAAAAACGAGAAAAACTCCACGGAAAGGCAAACTAGCCTTCAAAGAAATCACTAAACAAAAGCAATTACAAACTCTTGGGTTACACTTTAAGTGGGAACTCTCACTAGAATGATTTGTTTATATCTCTCACACTTGATGTGAGAATGATCCTTTCTCATTTCTATCTTGTTCTCTCTTCCAAGCAAATCCCTCTCATTCATATATATAATGCCTAAAGGAGACTCTTGAACTTCCAAACGGTTGTCCTTTCATCTTCCCACTAATTGTTCAAGTCCTCTCCATTTTCCAAGAGATGCTTCAAAGACCTTGACCGTTGGCTTTCCAACTTCTTGGGTGATGATTCGTCTTCCTTGATCTTTGGCATTCCAATATGAATGCACATTTAACTTGTTGAATTCTAATGAATCACTAATTTACATAGTGGCTTTACAATTTCTAACATTCTATCTGTAGGTCGAAGCAAAATTTTACATAAAAGAGATGCCTTCTGTTGAAGGGTAAGTGCATGAAACTTCATCATTGGCATCAGAGTCGAGACACAGAATAATTGGATTGCTTACACATACGTATCCGGAGCTACCAGTGACCTCTACTATGTTATTCAGTGTGTTCGAAGTAGCTACAGAGAATCCAGACAGGGAATTCTGACCATCTCCAAATTAATCAAGCTATTCATGGCTTCATCAGTTTAGCTTTGAGGAGTTGGTGATACACCAGGAAGGATAAGACAGCTTTGCGTCAGGAAGGACAAAGAGCCTTTGCTTAGGAAAATGCCTTTTAAGAAGTTCTGGAATGAAACTGGTTGGACAGAAAAGTGGATAAAAGAATATTGCTCCACATGCCTAGAGTTCACTAAGACTGTAGTTTTCTTCTAACAACTATTTGAATAAGCTAGAAGGAAGCTTTGCATCATCTTCGTAGTTGTAACTTCACTACTCCGTTCCTGATTTCAGCCAAGGAAAACATAGGTGTAGAGAAGGGAACAGATAAAATGATAGTGCAGAGCGTAAGGGTCAGGCAAGATTCTATGCAAGAACATGAAGTACGTAATCTGGTTGAGTTTGTGGATGACTTGAAATGGCAGGCAAGCAGATCGGAAGGGGGACAAAGGGGACCCACGGTTGTAAAATCAATGCAAATCATGTTTAACTTGTAATAATAAAGGTTGGTTTGAGAATAAGCTTGTCGTAATAACATTACCGCATACGTTCTTTCTGGGTGAATAGATCCCATCTAACTTTACCAACTCTAAAAGCCTCCTGTAGACAATGACATCAATTGTAAACCAGAGAAGGGAGTCTTTTAAAGGTAAAGGTTCAAACATATTGAATAAAATGGAAATGACAGGTGGTCATGCGAGGCAGTGGGAGAGGATCAGAGTCATTGTTGAAGAGTGTGAAAATAGCAGTCGCTGTGAAGCTAGAGAAAGGAGGTGCAGGAAGTCCACAGTCGACAATGATACAGCCAGCTATATGCGTGAACAGACACAGCAAACCAGTGCTTATTCCTGCATAAATGCTGATACAGCTATAATAAAATAATTTAACTACTGCAGTATTTGTAACAGTCATTCAGGGTGTGCTTGGAACAATCCTCTATATTGATAGAGAAATGAAGGATCTCTTAAGGAAGTAGAGATATGTGACAATGAATTCAGACTTTGATAAGTCACAAGAGTCGTAGCTTAGGATTGACCTGGAGGTTTGGCAAATTTTTGGAGATATGCTTGTCAGCACTACAAGTGTTTGTGAGAAGGGTAAACTTGTTGAAGATATGGTTTCATTCAGCACACTTATAAGATTATGTTGACAGGATTATAACCAAATCACACCGCCGACTCGTCAAATTGAGTTCACACCTTGATATATAAGGTTTTATCAAACATGCGAGAGTTTCTTTGTTCTTAACTAAGGACTCACTGCTTTATTCATTGCAAAGGAAATGAAAGCCAAATAGACTCCAGAACAATTTAAAGGATCCTACTAGATCCTAAGACAACTAAAACTCATCAACCTAGTATAGTCAAAACTCATAAACCGATTAGGACTCTAGACTCAACTCCATATCTCCACTACAAATATATAACATGTAAACTAAATAGACTCTTCCATATCTCCACATAAAATGTCCAAACAACCTTTAATCCCAGTAGTTACATATGCCTACCAAGTGCAGTTGGCAAGCAGATGTAAACAATGTACTTCAAAGATACTCAAATGGCTAGACTATTTCTGTTTATCATCAAGGTGGAAGAAAAGTATGAAGGAGTCTCTAATACAAGAAGATCAAACCACTTCCGACCCACATGTCAAAGGTCAAGCCTAAGAACAAACCTGCTCCATAAAAGGCACTAAGGAGCTTAGTTTAAGCCATGAAAAAAGTCTTGATGACAAGAACCAAAGAGACCGTATTGAATTTCCACCAATTTAATATCAAGGTTCAGTTTCGTACAATCTGGTGAGTACCAGGTGTTATATTTCAATTCAAACAGCTCAGAGATTTCTTGCAAGAAAAGGGTGTTGTCATGTCAGTATGTCGTAACTTGTTAGGGAAAGTTTAGGAGCTCTTGTAGAGCAAATAACTGGAAAAAATAAGTAGGACACAAGATCAGATATAGGACTATAATCAAAAATCAAAAAGTTTAGGGGCTCTTGTAGTGCAAATAACTGGAAAAAATAAGTAGGACACAAGATCATATATAGGACTATAATCAAAAATCAAAAGATTGTAAGGAAATGGTGGGGGCTTTCTCATCGTTGAAATCTTGAGGATTATCTCATGAATCAAACAAGGGTATCAGGAAGTAGCAAATATCAATCCAACAAGAAGAAATTATAAAATGCATGAGATGATAGGTAGTGAAAGTTCTTTTGCCAAGCAGTTGTTGAAAATCCAAATCAAAATTATGCATTCATTTGGGAGTTTCTCAAAGCATTGAAGAAATAAAATGGGTATGTAGTGGTAGTAGTGGGCACATAAGTTACTTAGAAGAATTGGTGATGACTTAAAATATTAATAATGGTTGTAAGTTTTATTTGATTTCAATGTCTTTATTAATGTAATCTTTGGGTTGTAATCCCTATATAAGGATGCTTGCACTATGTTGTTTGGCATCAAGTGAGAAACACAAAATAGTGTTTGAAAGAAAAGTTCGCCTCCAAAGAAAACTTCCAATTTGTCTAGTGATAGGATTCTAAGTTAGTAAACTTAGATCCAACAGGTGGTACCAGAGTCAAGTGATCCAAAAGTCATATGGCTTCCACCAACAATCTTGTCAATTCCCAAGTTCCAAAGTTATCAAAAGATAAATATGATATTTGGTCAACCCAGATGAGGGCATTATTTGGTTCTCAATTTGTGGGAGCTTGTTAGTGATAGGTTTACGGAACTCACACCGGAGGAAGAAGCCGCTTATACAAATGAAGAGAAGAAGGTTCTAAGAGAGCAAAGAAGGAAAGATATTAAAGCTTGTTTTCTACTTTATCAAGGGTTAGACGAGTCTACCTTCGAAAGAGTTGCCGAAGCAACAACATCCAAGGAAGCATGGGATATCTTACTACCATTTATGAAGGAGTTGAAAGGGTGCAGCGAATTCGTTTCTAGATTTTGAGGGGCAAGTTTGAAGCCGCTCAAATGAAAGATAAAGAAAAGATCTCCGATTACTATTCACGATTAATTTTAATTATGAATAAAATGAGGAGAAATGGAGAGGATATTGAAGGTAACCAAGTGATGGAGAAGTTGTTCCGATCACTCAAATCAAAGTTCGAGCAAATGGTGGTGGCAATTGTAGAGTCAAAAAATTTGGAGGAGATTTCAATAGAGGAGCTCGTAGGATCTCTAAGTTCATGAACAACAAATGTTAAAAAAGACTAGTTTCATATTTGTGGAACAAGAATTAGAGTTAAAGTTGAATCTAAATCATCGCGGCTCAATTCATAGAGGCCGTGGTCGCGGTCGAGGTAAGGGACGTGGTTCTCAATAACAAACAGCTCAAAATCAAGCGGAAGTTTCAAACTTTAAAGGTCACGAATGAAGTAGTTGAGGAAGATCCACATCTGGCCGGAAACAATAAAAATTTCCAAATTCATAGCTGTCATATATTTGGACATGATGCCTTGGAGTGTTGGCACAAAATTGAAGATCTCACCAATTTTGTCGAAGTAACAATAATGTTGGTATACCTTTACTCTTGTTCCTGCTAATGATGATTTAAGTGTTCACAATGATGCATGATTTGGATTTGAGTGCTAGCAACCATATGTGTGAAAAGAAAGAAGTTTTCATGGAACTTACAGAAAGTATTCATGGAAGTGTGAGCTTGGGAGATTCTTCAAAAGTTCAGATTGAAGGCAAAGGGATGATCAAAATCTACCAAAACGATGATAAGTCCGAATATATTTACGATATTTATTCCTAATATGAAAATTATTATTCTCAACAATGGTCAATTACTCGGAAAGAGATACAAAGTCCATATGAAATAAAACCATCTTTGGTTGAAAAATGAAAATGAATGCCTTACAGCTTGTGTAAAGATGACAAGGAACCATATTTCCCTTACATTTAAATACGAGAATTGACAAATGTAATCAACGACTCATGGAGAATGAATTATGGAGGTGGCATCTTCATTTTGGCCATCTGAACTTTAATGGTCTGAAGCTGTTATCTACTGGCATGGTTCAAGGCCTACCAACAATCAATCCACTAAATCATACTTGCGAAGGATGCGTAATTGGTAAGCAACACGACTCCCCTTTTCTAATGAAAAGTCATGGGGAGCAGAGGAACCATTACAACTTGTTCATACCGACATCTGTGGGCTATTTGATTGTGTCTTTTTGAGAGGTAACATATATTTTATTACTTTCATTGATGACTTCAGTAGAAAGTTATTGATATATTTTCTTAAAGAGAAGTCTGCTGTCTTTATTACCTTCAAACATTTTAAAGCTCTTGTTGAAGCGGAGAGTGGCCATAAGATAAAAATTTTCCGACCTGATAGATTTGGTGAATACACCTCAAATATGTTTCAAGTATATTGCAATGAGCAAGATATAAAGAAATAATTGACTACTGCCTACACACCAAAGTAAAACGACATCGTAGAAAGAAAGAATAGAACCATTCTCAACATGACAAGAACCATGATAAAGAAAAAGGAATTGCCGAAGTAATTTTGGGTAGAAGCCTTGGCGTGCTCAGCCTATTTGCTTAATAGATGCCCCACAAAGATGGTGAAGAACAAGATTCCTCAGTGGCATGGAGAGGATACAAGCCTAGTGTTGTTCACTTTCGAATTTTTGGGTGTATTATATATGCTCAAGTAACTGAAGACAAAAGGAAGAAACTTGGTGATCATGGTGAAAAATGTATCTTTATTGGATAAAGTGAGAAGTCAAAAACATATAAGCTCTACCATCCACTATCAAGAAAATAGTATTAGTAGAGACATTGTCTTCAACGAGGAATATGCATGGAACTGGTGTAATAAAGAGACTGGTAAGGACCAACCAATGGCGGATAAATGTGATGAGCTCACACAAGAGGTACACTACTAGCAACACCACTATCTTCTGAACAAATTACACCCTCTCCTACAAGATATTCTCCATCTTCTGAGGAAGGTAGTAGTAGTGGATCTTCATTACCAAAACGAAAAGTATTAGGGAGATCTATTAGCAGACAGGCGAAGACGATGAGTCTAACCTTTTCTGTCTATCTACTAATCATGAACCTCTCACATTTCAAGAAGTAGTACAAGAAAATTATTGGAGATTAGCAATGGAGGAGGGGATCCAAGCTACAGAGAAGAACGACATATGGGAGTTGACAACACATCCACAAAATCACAAGACAATAGGTGTCAAGTGGGTATACAAAATTAAGGGCACTGCTGAAGGTAATGTTAATTAGTACAAGTTTAGACTTGTAGCGAGAGGCTACAAACAAAGTACGGCATAGATTATGAAGAAGTCTTTGCACCTATTGTTCGAGTTGATATAGTAAGGCTGTTAATTTCTCTTGCAGCTCATCATAAATAGAAAATATATCATCTAGATGTCAAATCAACATTCCTCAATGGTGTTCTTAAAGAAGAGGTGTACGTATAACAAGTAGAAGATTTTCAGGTGAAGGGTCAACAAACCAAAGTATATCTATTGAATAAAGCTTGAAGTAGGCACCACAAGCGTGGAATACTCGAATTGATGGTTATTCTTCATCAAAATGGCTTCACTAAATGTCCTTATAAGCATGCCATCTATATGAAAAGGAACTATAAATGCGACTTTTTAAGAATTTTTCTTTGTATTGATGATTTATTATACACAGGAAATAGTCTTGATATGCTTAATGAATTCAAGGCAATGATGTTTAAGGAATTCGAGATGATGGACAATGGATTAATGTCCTACTTCCTTAGAATTGAAGTGAAGCAACAACAAGATCGGATATTTATATCTCAAAAGGAGTGCCCGAAGGAGATTTTGGAGAAATTCAAAATGAGCAATTGTAACCCGGTGAACATTCCAATGGCCACAGGAACAAAGATATCAAAACAAGGGAATGGAGATTTTAATTGACTCAACTCTTTTTAAAAGTCTTTTTGGTAGCTGGAGGTACCCAACGATCTTAAGGCTAGATGTTGTTTATGCAATTGGACTTGTGAATCGCTACATGGAGAAACCAAAGGAGTCTCATTGGTTAATTGTGGAGAGGATTTTAAGGTACAACAAAGGCACACTCAAGTTTGGTCTATTCTATACTTGTGGTGAACTTGCAGAATTAGTGACTATTCAGATAATGATTGCGGTGGTGACCAAGATGAGAAAAAAAGTACCACAAAGTATGTCTTTTACTTTCAGCTAATTGCATTTTCATGTACATCAAAGAAGCAAGGCATTGTAGCTTTATCTTGATGTGAAGTAGAATATGTGGTAGCTTTATCTACAGTGTGTGAAACAATTTTGTTGGGGAATATGTCAAAAGAGATGAATCAACCACAAGAGAAACCAAAAAGAATATTGGTTGATAATAAGTCAAGTATATAACTTACAAAAGATCCAATACATCATGGAAGGGGCAAACACATAGATATTCGATTTCACTTCCTCAGAGACCATATATTATAGAACACCGTTCAGTTAGAGTATTGCCATACTATGGAGAAAGTAGCAGATATTTTTACCAAACGATTCCCAATTGAACGTTTTAGAAGGTTAAGAGGAATGCTTCGTATGAAAACGTTTTGATTTGAGGGGGCGTGTTGGAAATCCAAATCAAAACTATGCATTCATTTGGGGGTTTCTCAAAACATTAAAGAAAGAAAGTGGGTAAGTAATGGTAGTGGTGGGCACATAAGTTACTTAGGAAATTAGTGGAGAGTTAAAATATTAGTAATAGCTATAAGTTTTATTTGATATGAATGTCTTAGTTAATGTAATCTTGGGTTGTAATCCCTATATAAGGATGCTTGTATTATGTTGCTTAGCATTAGGTGAGAATAACAAAAAAGTGTTTATAACAAAAGTTTTCCTTTGAAGAAAGCTTCTAATTTATCTAGTCATAGGATTTTAAATTCGTAAACTCACATCCAACAGAAGTGTCTTGTGATAAATAGACTCATTTTGATTATCTTTCTAGTAACTAGATGAATTCTACAAACACTTCAATTGATCCAAAAAGCCAAGTCACCCTATGAGAACTCAGGATATGTATACAACTCAGACTTGCAAATTCAAACACCACTATCACAATACATCTTGGAAAATGTCACTATAGCATGATTGACTAATCATCCTATGCATATTGTCAAGAAACTAGGCAACATCACATACTTCTTTTCTAGAAACAGTTGTTCAGCACAGGTCTTCGGCTTAAAATGATTACTGCCATTGGACTTGGAGAAAATGAAAAAACTAGACCCTTGGTCTTCGATTAACTATGAACAATCATTCTATAACTAAAAAAGGAAACTACCCAATGATATAATATACAAACGCCAAATTAAAGCAACGAAAGGAATAAGAAAAAGATCATAATTCAAAGTTACCTTTTAATGGTTCAAATGCTCGAGCACCCATCACCAACAAATCAGCATGTTCCTTTTTTAGTAACTTCATAGATCTTCTCCTTTACGATCTCCCTCACCAATTGCGTCTTCACAATCACCTAGTCAATCCCCATAGAAACATAAACCGTCCAGACGAACCATTCATTCACTAAATTACACTCACACCAACTGAATCTAAAACAAAGTTCTCATATCGTGTACTCATTACAAAACTCAAGTGCACCTTCGTTATGGCTTCAGTGATCCATCGCTAGTGAGCCTCTATCGTCGTAGAGGAAGCCAGCACCACAAGTTAGTTTCAAAGATTAACAAAATTTCAAACTCATAATAATCCCAACATACTCTAGCAACTAACCATGACCACTTATTCATCTTGGAAACTCTTAGTTCACAAGGAAAATTACACAGCAAATCTCAAAGAGTAGTAGCAAAAGATTGTCACAATATCAGAATAAAAGTAAAATACAGAAAAAAAAGTAACTAATGAAATTCTCAAGATGAACTCATATAAAAATCTATTCAGCTTGAAAATATCTTAATTAAGATGAAAACTAACTAATTCTAATGAGTAAGAAGGTAACCAACAAATCAAGCAGCAAAGCTGAGATTTTTACATTTGTCAACCAAAGGGGATTGCTCTAGGGTTCAATCTGAAACAATATGTGATAAGATAAATGTATAATCGAATATTAGAGAATGAATGAATAGTATCTACACGTGCAAATATATTTATACTATATAAATGGGCTTATCTTACATATAGCCCAACAATATATAATCCAATAGCCCCCTCAAACTTATGATGGATCAAACAACATGAGTTTGCCAAATAATGGTTGGATTCTCAGTGTTAGATGCGACTTCGTAAAAAAATTTTCCAGTTAATTAGTATAAGTCATATGTGGGAAAGAAATAGTACATGCTAGAAAGTGCACATGGACAAAGTGACAGTCAATTTCAATATATTTTTTTCGTTTATGAAAAACATGATTGCTTGCAATCTGGATCGCACTCCGATTGCAAGAGAAAAGAGGAATAGCTCCTATTAGGTTTAGAGGTCGGGCACAAACATGTACACACTAAACTAAACACTAAAAGTAATTATAAAGTGTGTCAAGGATCTTGTAACTCAAGGGAACTATGAGATAAGATGAGAAGCAATAGATAAGAGGCACAAGATTTTACATGGAAAGCCCTTTCCTACCAACAGGAAAATAAACTTCACAAAAAATAAAGATTATACCACTCTCTTTACAAGGCTACTACCAAGCATAGCTTTTTATTGGAGAGAATACAATTATTTCTTACAAGTGGGATTGTTGGTGGCTATCCTAAGAGCAAGAGTGTATGCTTGGATGCTTCTTGTAGCTTGCTTTCTCAAATTTTGGTGGTTGCTCTTGGTGGGCTCCTCCTCTCTATTTATAGTCCTTTCTTCTCTTGATGAACAGTGGACATGGCTTTGATCGGATGGTGGAGAATGCTTGTCCAGAATGTTCTTCTAAAATATGTTTTGTTGATTATTATCATTTGAAGATATCTTGACATGCAGCTTTAGGCGAGATAAATGAGCACCACATCTTTGACTAGTCAACCATTACCATAAATGAGCACACCATCTTTGACTAGGCTGGAGTATTCCACACTACTCTAAAGTAGTCTATAAAGATCACTTTGCCAAGAAGAAAAGAGTAAGAAGAAAAGATAAACAAAGTATACCTCAACATAATGGAGTGGCTTTACCACTCTCACAATCTCCCGCTTAAAGGCACTCAACTGTGTCCTTTTTTTATTGCATCCTTGCCACTTTTTTCAATTGCCATCTCTTCCGTGTTCATTGCTTCCTGTGACTAGGCCATACTTGGATCTGATCAATTCAAACTTCTCGTCTAGAATGGGCTTCGTCAATGCATCTGCTAGGTTCTCTTTATTAGGGATTTTAAGCATATTCATGCTTCCACCTTCCAACACTTCACATATCAAGTTGTTGGAAATACAAGGATAATTTTGATGATAACAAAGAATTAAGAACTATGATTTATATAAGACTAATAATCTGAAAACAAGTCTGCAGGATTAGACAAACAAAGATCATTTAATTTACAGCAGACAAAAACAGCCATCATACAGCCAACTGTTATGCTACTACATAATGGACACAGGACAATACACGGGACAGAGGATGCCACAGCCACATCACAGTTAGCTACTCGACTACTTGAAGCGGGACAGAGAACAGCATACGGGACAAAGGATGCAGCAGCCACATTACAGTCAGTTGTTTGGCTACTGAAGCATATGCAGACTTCTCTGTTTCGGGACAGACCCATATGTTCAACGGCAACGAAGTTTCCCTTGCCTTCAAAGATCACCTTCACTCCCAACGAACTGAAGGACTTCAAACAGAAGATTTACAAAAGCTAGAATCACCTTCACTTTCACACAAAAGGGAAGCTCAATAATCAAGGAAAGAAAGCAGTCAAAGTTCTTGATCAGTCAAGCGGTCAACCTGCACTGCATTTATTATGGACATACCATATCAACTCATCAGCTCACCGAAATTCAAACAGAAGCTTAGCTGAATTAAGCACTCAACCGTTGGCAGCAAATTCAAATTTCTTCAACGCATTCAATGCAACAAAGATTTGCACAAACACAGCTGAAGAACCACTGGACAACACCATTACTTGTCTGACGTGAAGAACCGAGCGCCAACAGCAACGTTCCTCAACGGCTCCTGCACAGGAAAGATGCTCTATAAAAAGGGAGTCACAGCAACGAGGAAACCTGGTGGAGAAATAGAGAAAAACAGGGAGAGAACAAAAAGAAAACAGAAGTAGAGAGAATCCAAGCAAAAACAGAGACATATAAGAACTCTACCACTCTACACAAAAAAACTCCCACTGCCGGTCACGAACTTGACTACTCCACACAAACAAATTTTGCTGCAAATCATACTGAAAAAATCTCTCAGCAATCTCTCCGATCATCTCATCTGAATCACTGCTTAAACACTCAACATTCATGAGATAGATCCTGCACTCAATACTTGTTTATTTTCTTGTAACTTGTCACTGACAGTTTAAGGGTGGTGCTGCAGGCACCGGTAAAGGAAGCTCAGGTAGAGCTTGGTGTAAGCTCTTAGACCTTGTAATAGTGCTAGCAAATCAGCCAGGGGGACAGGCGTGTCCAGGAGGCTGGTAGGGGTTGTCTTGGCGAAGAAATCCGGTAGAGTATGTGTGCTTGGCGAAGCACTTCGCTCTAGGTGTATTTGTAGCTTATTAAAGGTCTAGTGAAGCTTTGGCTCTGGTGATAGAGCGACCGTGGATGTAGGCAAAGGGGTTTTGCCGAACCACGTTAAATACCCTGAGCACTACTCCTTGTTACTTCTGTCAGTAAACACACTAACTCTTCTGTCTGCAGGTTACAGCATTGACACAGCCGGCTGTTAGCTCTCTGCCATTAGGATAACAAACTTAACACAAATTTTTATAGACTAACTCAATTCACCCCTCCCCTCTTGAGTTAATCTTGCAGGAATATCTAACAATTGGTATCAGAGCAGGCCTCCAAAAATCAAAGGTCTAACAACCTTGAGGTAAAAGATCCTTATGGCTAACCTTATTCCTATAGCTTTTGAAGGTAGATCCTCCAACAGACCACCACTCTTTGATGGAACAAATTATGGCTACTGGAAAACCAAGATGACAATCTTCATTCGAGCACAAGACTTCACACTATGGAAGATCATATGGGACGGACCTATCCTTCTAACCAAAACTGGTCCAGATGGGATACGTATCCCCAAGGCTGAACGAGAATACAATGATGAAGATAACAAGCTCATATCAATGAATGACAGAGCTATGAACCTTCTGTATTGTGCGCTGGATCCTAATGAGTTCAACCGAATCAGTGCTTGCAACTCTGCCAAAGAAATATGGGATCAGTTGGAGGTAACGCATGAAGGAACCACTCAAGTCAAGGAAACCAGAGTGAATCAGCTCATGCATGAGTATGAAAACTTCAGGATGAACCGAGGTGAGTCCATTTCTCAGATGTTCACTAGATTTACTAACATTACAAATCCTCTGAAGAATCTAGGAAAAGTATTCAAACCTGAACAACTGAAATGGAAGATATTGAGAGCTGTGCTGCCAACATTTGGATCTAAAGTAGATGCCATAGAGGAAAACCAACTTTTACTCAAATGTCACTGGATGAACTGATTAGCAAGCTAATGGCCAAGGAATTATCTCTGAAGAAAATTGATGAACGTCCTGAAGGGATTGCATTAAAGATCAACGCCTAGCAGGTAAGTGATTCTTCCTCTGATGAAGACATTGCACTCTTAACCCGTAAATTTAAAAGTTTTCTCGGAAGAAATAAGCTTAGAAAAAGAAGGGTTCCTGGAAGAACCAATAGAGGAGAGGACAGACAGGACACCAACTACTTCAACTGCAACAAGCCAGGACACTTCAAGAACGATTGTTCACTGCTCAAGAGATCTAAATACAAGGACACAAGAAGAAAACGAGCTATGGCAGCCTGGAGTGATGAAGATGAAAGTTCATCAGAAGACAGTCAGACTGAGACAGAGAAAAATGAAGAAAGCAATTTATGTCTGATGGCAGATCATGAAGATGACAATGAGGTAAATTCTACTGACTATGATGACTCTAATGAACAATTACAAGATGTTTTTGATGAACTGTATGCAAAATACCTACATGCCAAAACCGACTGCAAGACTATGAAGGTATGCATGCATAAAATTAAGGATGAAAACGAATGTCTGAAAAAGGAAATACTTGTTTTAAAAAATGCCTTAGAAGACAAAACTGATGCTATGAAAGACACACTCCATGCAGATTATGATCATATTAACTCTAAACTATGTGCACTGCATATTGAAAATAAACGCTTGACTCAAATAAATGAAAAGCTTCATGTCAAACTAAATGAATGTAAGACTGGAGAACTGACAAGATGCACAGAAAGCTCAAGCATAGACATGATAAAGAAAATTGCTGAGCTTGAGGAGTTGAATGAGGTACTAAGTAGAGAGGTGGATAGACTGTCATACCCCACCATTCCAGATCTTAAACCATTCATGACTGATTATACAAATATGCACATAAAAGAAACTAAGCTGATGGAAGAAAATCAAAGACTGCTTCAAAAGAACAAAGCTCTGCAGAGTAAGAACCTCGACCTAGAAGCATCACTGGCAAGATTTGTTAATGGAAAGGATAGACTAGATGCAATACTGGGAGCTCAACGCAGCCCATACAGAAAGGAAGGAATAGGATTCATTTCAGCATCTATGACAACTGGTAAACAAATCTCAAGGTATGATCAGCCCTCCATAAGCCACTCAGGTATGGCAACAGCAAGGATGCAAAACAAAAATTTAATGTCCAAAGCAAATACAGCAAACATGTCTTACTCCACAATACCTTTTGTTAAATGCTTTCATTGTGGCAGAAAAGGGCATAATGTTTATTCATGCTGGTATAAAAAGAACACCAATAAAATAAAAATGATATGGGTTCCAAAAGGAACATATAACAGCACTAACTCCTTAGGACTTAAAAAAATTTGGGTACCTAAACACTAAAGATTTCTTTTGCAGGAAGGAGAGGAGCTAACCCGACTGAAAAATAGCAAATGGTACTTGGACAGCGGGTGCTCAAGACATATGACAGGAAATGAAAAATGTTTCAGCAGTCTACAAAAACAATTCGGTGGAAATGTAATCCTTGGAGACAACAGTAAGTGCAAAATAATAGGCATAGAAAAAATAGGTAATCCTTCCTCTCTATGCATAGAAAATGTTCTTCATGTTAAAGGATTAAAACATAACCTAATAAGCATAAGTCAATTGTGTGATAATGATTTTAAAGTTAATTTTAATAATCAATGCTGCTCAATTGTTAGTCTGTCATCTGGAAAAAAAATACTAAACGGAAAAAGGGAAGGCAATGTTTATGTACTCTATATTGATGATTTTCCTAACAACAAAATGTATTTAGTAGCAAGTCAACATGAAAGCAGCTGGCTCTGGCATAGACGTTTGGGACACTGCAACATCAAAATACTATCAAAACTGTCCAAATTAAAACTAGTAAAGGAACTGCCTGAAGCCAATTATAGCTTGGATGAATTATGTGATGCATGTGCCAAAGGAAAACAAGTGAAGTCATCATTCAAGCACAAGCAAGTGATCACAACCAAGCAACCATTACAACTGCTACACATGGATTTATTTGGACCAGCAAGAACATCAAGCTTGGGAGGTAAGTATTACTGTCTAGTAATAGTAGATGATTATTCTCGTTTCTGTTGGGTTTACTTCTTAGCATACAAGAATGATGCACTGAAAACATTCATATGCTTTTTCAAAAAGATTCAAAAAGAATTAAACCTAATCATCTGTGCTATTAGAAGTGATCATGGTAAGGAATTTCAAAACTTTTATTTTGATGAATTCTGTGACTCGAATGGCTTAACACATAATTTCTCTGCTCCAAGAACTCCCCAACAAAATGGTGTAGTAGAAAGGACAAATAGAGTGCTAGTAGAAATGGCACGAACCATGCTCATAGAACAGAACCTACCAAAATATTTTTGGGCAGAAGCCGTTAATACTGCATGTCATATTATTAACCGTGCACTCATTCGCCCCATTCTTAAAAAGACTCCATATGAGCTTTTAAAAGGAAGAATCCCAAATATCGGTTACTTGAGAACCTTTGGATGCAAATGTTTTATCCTCAACAACGGGAAAGATAATCTTGAAAAGTTTGATGCAAAAAGTGATGAAGGTATTTTTCTCGGTTACTCTTCCACATCAAAAGCTTATAGAATTTTTAACAAACGAACCATGATTGTTGAAGAATCTATGCATGTATTATTTAATGAGTCTAATAATGGCACGAGAATAAATCGAGAACTAGATGCAGGATCAGAAGAAGAAGAAGAGCTGTTCCCATCGACAGAAAAACAACAGATTACAGAGACCCAAACAACAGACGAACAGCCAGCTGAAATAACAGAGGAAGGACAGACTCCTGGAATTTTACCTGATCAGACAGAAACTCGTGAGCAGATCAGCAAGACCTTCAAATACAGATCCAGTTATCCACAAGAAAACATACTAGGTGAGGTAAATGAAGGTACAAGAACTAGATCCCATTTTAAAAATAACTTCATTCAGCACTCTGCATTTGTATCAAATCTAGAACCAAAGTGCATAGATGATGCATTGACAGATAGCTCATGGATCACTGCCATGCAAGAAGAATTAAATCAGTTTGAAAGAAATAATGTATGGCATCTTGTTAGAAAACCTCCAAACAAATCCATCATAGGAACAAAATGGGTGTTTAGAAATAAATTGGATGAAAATGGCATCATAACTAGAAACAAAGCTAGACTAGTAGCTAAAGGATATAATCAGGAAGAAGGAATAGATTTTGATGAAACTTATGCTCTTGTTGCACGTCTTGAAGCCATTAGAATACTACTTGCTTTTGAATGTCATAAAGATTTCAAACTTTTTCAAATGGATGTTAAAAGTGCATTTCTAAATGGTTTTCTGAAAGAAGAAGTCTATGTTGAATAACCTCCCGGGTTTGAAAACACAAGCTGTCCAAATCATGTTTACAAATTAAACAAAGCTCTTTATGGTTTGAAACAAGCTCCCGAGCCAGTATGAAAGGTTAAGCACATTTCTGATTGAAAAAGGCTTGATCGAGGTAAGATTGACTTAACTTTGTTCACATTGCATGAAGATAATGACATGTTAATTGTACAAGTCTATGTAGATGATATAATATTTGGTGCCACTAATGAAAGTCTATGCGAAAATTTTTACGCTTGATGAAAGAGGAGTTTGAAATGAGCTTGATGGGTGAACTAAATTATTTCCTTGGTCCGCAAGTTAAACAACTGAAAAATGGCATATTCATAAGTCAAAGCAAATACATTAAAGAGTTGATCAAGAAGTTCAAAGATGGAAGAAAGCAAGGAGATAAGCACTCAATGTCTACTTCTTGCAAATCAACAAGAGATGAGACAGTAAAGCAGTTGATCAAAAATTATATAGAGGTATGATTGGATCACTCCTTTATCTTACTGCCAGTAGACCGGACATTCAATTCAGTATTTGCCTATGTGCTAGATTTCAAAGTGATCCAAAAGAGTCTCACATGATAGCTATAAAACGAATTATTAGATACTTGGTAGGAACTAAGGAATTAGGATTATTCTATCCAAGAGGCTGTGAATTTAACTTATATGCTTATGCTGACGCTGATTTTGGTGGCTGCAAGCTTGATAGAAAGAGCACGAGTGGCTCTTGTCAGTTTTTAGGAGGTTGTCTGATCTCATGGTGCTCCAGAAAACAAGCTTCAGTGGCAATGTCAACTGCCGAAGCAGAATACATAGCCGCTGGAAGTTGCTGCTCTCAGGTACTTTGGATAAAACAACAACTTCTTGATTTTGGCTATGATTTTAAGAATGTGCCTATATTCTGTGACAATACAAGTGCCATTAAGTTAACCAAAAATCCCATTCAACACTCACGCACAAAACACATAGATTTAAGACATCATTTCATTAGAGAGCATGTTGAATGCAATAATATAGTGTTAAACTTTGTTAATTCTGAGAATCAATTAGCTGACATCTTCACTAAACCTTTAGGACTTGACTCGTTCACAAAAATCTGCCATGAGATAGGTTTATGTGTCATATAACTATGCTCTGTTCTGTCTCTGTACATACATAGATTTCAGCATTATTACAGTCGCACTACAGTCGACTGCAACTGATAGAACTATAGTAAGCGGTGACCAACATACGTCGTTGAGCACATGACCCAAATCATACTCATACTAGGTCAGATGCATAAGCTAACCCGATCGGCGACTCCTCACAACTCGTCGTCATCATTTCAAATTTCCCTCTCTCTCTCGAATCCTAAATCTCAAACCCTAAGCCAAATCTCCAAACCTCTGCAATGGCCAAGAAAAATCAGAAAACTCAGGCAAGAAGCTCCAGAACTATCCACGACCATGACGAGAGATTCATCGGCAAGGAGGAATTCGATAAATACAGTCGGCAGCTAGCAATTCCAATTCTGACGCCGGCAAGTGTTAATTTCGACGACTTCAATTACTACGGCCTTGAAGTGGATGAAATTTTTGAGGCACAAGGATGGACAGCGTTCAATGAGTGGCCGGGAGAATTTTCAGAGGAATGTGTCAGAATGTTCTACGCCAATCTTCATCCGACCGGAGGCTCCTCTGTTCAGACCATGGTTAATGGAATCGAGATCAACCTGGAAGCGCGATCCATGTCCTTAATGCTCGATCTACCTTACCGAGAGGAGATGCCGCCTGCCAGTGACTCCAAACTGAATTACCTCAAGCAGGTACTGGAAATAGAGGTTATAACAAAGCTCCAGTATGAGTCGGCCGCCCACTTACCCTCGCTGTTTGCGAGAGCTCTACCCATGTCATTTCCAAAGTAATAGTTCCTCGGTCCGAAGCCGCAACATTATCACCAACTACGACGCTACATTATGGAGGTTGATGAAGAAATTGCCAATCAACCTCTATGCGGTGATGTTGCACCACATGATGAGAGTTTCCAAATCTGGCAGTAAACACTTCCCATACCCTCATGTTATATGTAGGATATGCCAATTTAAGGCTGTGCCTATGGGAACCCCGCAAGTGAAGAAGATGATTAGGATGGATGCCAAGTTCTTGAGAGGAATCATTAAAGCAAAGGAAGGCTAACGTCCAACACCTCCAGGTTGACAATAACTCGCAAAGTGCCACAACAGATCAGTGACTCGATGCTTGACAAACATTCTCAATGCCATCCTGGAGCAAACTAAGGAAATTCGAAAGCTGAACACAACCTTTGAAGAGCTCAAGGACACCATCCGCAACCAGGGCACCCAAAGGACAAGTCACCGAGAGATGAATTTAAGACTGACAGATGGATGCAGAGGAAAATGCACAGAAGATGGGCGGGAGGATGGATGGATGAATGCAGATTACTATAATATGGGGAGCAATGATCGCTCAAAGATCTCGCACAAGGCAACCGAGCACATGGAATCACCAAGAATGCCCAATGAAGGAGCTCATCAAGAACCCGATGAAGAAACGAGCCATTATCAATTATCGTTTATGAAGCTCCTCTGCCGGGAAGTATCACCGTCCCAAGATATCCCAAAGAGAGCTCCAACCTAAACCCCTCACCACCGAACCTCCTATCTCTGAACCCCCATCAGCTCCCTCAACTGTTCCTAGCCTTCCCCCTAAACGCAGGAACCAAAAACGCAAAGCTCACAAACCAATCTCTAGCTCACAAGCCTTTATTGATGAGGATGTAGAAATACTTCCTCCATCCTCTACAGCTAAACCAAAACATCAACGTCCTAGACCTCTCGGTCAGAGAACATCATCTAGGCGTAGAAATAACTAGTTGAAAACTTAGCTTAGGCTTAGTTTCATCATCCGCTTAGATGTATGTTTTATGTGACGGATGTTTGCTTGTTTATTTACTTGTCACAAGCTATGCTTAAATGAATGGTTGCACTTTTTTGTTATGTCTTCCGCTTAACTCACAAAATCTAGCAATGTTACATAAGCTTTTTGAGATGACAAAAGGGGGGCAAAGAAGAAGAATTATTGTTAGAAGGGGAGAAAGAAGTATTATTAAAGGGGGAGAAAAATTTCTGGCTCAATCTGAGGGGGAGTCATGAGCAATAAACAGATAAGTAAAATAGATGCACCAGTTGAGGGGGAGTCATGAAAAGGTATGGCAAATTTTCAATTCAAATCTATGGCTTACAAAAACATAAATCAATAATTTTTAATTTGTTTGTCATCATCAAAAAGGGAGAGATTGTTGGAAATACAAGGATAATTTTGATGATAACAAAGAATTAAGAACTATGATTTATATAAGACTAATAATCTGAAAACAAGTCTGCAGGATTAGACAAATAAAGATCATTTAATTTACAAAGACAAAAAAAAACCATCATCATACCAATCAAATCATATGCTACTACATAATGGACAGAGGACAACACACGGGACAGAGGATGCCACAGCCACATCACAGTCAGCTGCTCGACTGCTTGAAGCGGGATAGAGAACAGCATACGGGACAGAGGATGCAAAGCACACACATTACATCGATTGTTTGGCTATCAAGCATATGCATTTTTTTGCTTTTGGGACAGACCCATATGTTCAATAAAGAACGAAGTTTCCCTTTTCAAAAGATCACCTTCACTCACAACGAATCAAGGACTTCAAACAGAAGATTTACAAGAGCTAGAATCACCTTCACTTTCACACAAAAGGGAAGCTCAATAATCAAGGAAAGAAGGCAGTCAAAGTCCTTGATCAATCAAGCGGTCAACTCACATCATTTATTATGGACATACCATATCAACTCATCACCACCGAAATTCAAATGAAGCTTAGCTGAATTAAGCACTCAACCGTTGGCGGAAATTCAAATTTCTTCAACGCATTCAATGCAACAAAGACTTGCACAAACACAAATGAAGAACCACCGACAACACCATTCCTTGTCCGACGTGAAGAACCGAAATGCCAACAAAGAACGTTCCTCAACGGCTCTCGCACAGAAAGATGCTCTATAAAAAGGAGTCACAAAGAACGAGGAAACACTGGTGGAGAAATAGAGAAAAATAGGGAGAGAACAAAAAGAAAACAGAAGTAGAGAGAATCCAAGCAAAAACAGAGACATATAAGAACTCTACCACTCTACACAAAAAAAACCCACCTGCCGGTCACGAACTTGACTACTCCACACAAACAAATCTTGCGCAAATCATATCAAGAAATCTCTCAAGAATCTCTCCGATCATCTCATCTGAATCACTTCTTAAACATTCAACATTCATGAGATAGATCCTGCACTCAATACTTGTTTATTTTCTTGTAACTTGTCACTGACAGTTTAAGGGTGGTCTTTGCGCAGCACCGTAAAGGAAGCTCGTAGAGCTTGGTGTAAGCTCTTAGACCTTGTAATAGTGCTAGCAAATCAGCCAGGGGGACAAAGCGTGTCGAGGTCGGTAGGGTTTGTCTTGGCGAAGAAACCCGGTAGAGTATGTGTGCTTGGCGAAGCACTTCGCTCTAGGTGTATTTGTAGCTTATTAAAGGTCTAGTGAAGCTTTGGCTTTGGTGATAGAGCGACCGGGGATGTAGGCAAAGGGGTTTTGCCGAACCACGTTAAATACCCTGAGCACTACTCCTTGTTACTTCACAAGAAACACACTAACTCTTACATCTGCAGTTACAAAGATTGATTGACACAAATGTTAGCTAGCTCTCTACCAAGAGGGATAACAAACTTAACAAAAATTTTTGTAGACTAACTCAATTCACCCCTCCCCTCTTGAGTTAATCTTGAAGGAATATCTAACACAAGTGATACTGGACACCAATCTATTTGATTTTGGAGTGATAAGCTAGATTCTTAGTGAGATGCAAGGCATTCTAACTATCACAGAAAAGAGGGACAACCTCTTGTATGTGATCGAGCTCTGCCAGCAATCATTGTATCCAAATTGCTTCCTTACAAGCGTGTGTCCCGACCATTTACTCTATAATGCCACAACAGACTAAAGCTTCGAGCACCAGCTCATGGCTCTATCTGCAACTATAAACACATATCCAGTAGTGGAATGTCTCCTATCGAGCTCTCCAACAAAATCTGCATCGACGTACCCTCTGACAAGATATTCAGATTCTTTGTAACACAGTGAAGCGTCCAAGGTCCCTTCATGTAGCGGAGATTTCACGGCTTTCAATGGTCACCAAAAGCTTTTGCATAATTCTACTGAGAACTCCCACTGCTTGAGCTAAGTCAGGTCTAGTATAGGTCATGCCAAACTTCAGACTTCTCACTGCGGATGCATATTGTGGTGGTGATCATTTCATCCGAGTTTCATGCGTCCTCTTAGCCACTTCAACTGCACGGCTACTCGGGCTTGCCCCCTTGTCAACTTTATCTTATTGACTTCTTTAGGCTACTCCGGCTTGCCGTTTCCTTTTATCTAGAGTTCCAACAGAGAACAACCTGAGGTTAACAGGTAGGGGAGTAGATATCGATTTACATCCCTCCATGTTAAAGTGACAGAGTACCTCAATCTTGGTGAATATGCATCCTTAGGATCTTATTTGTCGGTCTAAGCTACTTTGTGTCAAACTCCATAGAGAATTGAGTCTTCAACTCTTTAATCCGGACCATTCTGTTACGAGCATGTCATCCACATATAATATTATTATATAGGGGCCATCCTCAAACTTCTTATGATATGCACAAAATTCTAAGGCTAACTTGTTATATCCAAGACTCTCGATATAGGAGTCAAATTTCTTATAATAATGATTTGTTCAGCGGACAAACTATGTCCTCTTTGTTAGTCTGGATAAACCCTACTGGCTGGTGCATGTATATTTCTTCCTCGAGCTCTCCATGAAGAAATATGGTTTCAACATCAAGTTGCTCAAGCTCAATATAGGATGTGGCACATAAGGCTAAGACTGCTCTAGTGGTTGTAAGGCGTACAACTGGAGGGAAGATTTTTTCGAAGTCAATGCCTTCTTTCTAAGCGGAGCCCTTTACGATGAGTCTTGCACGATATCTTTCAACTTCATCATCGCTTCCATGTTTGATCTTGTACACCCACTTACACCCAATGGTTTTACGTCGTTTCGGTAGTGGTACAAGCTCCTAGGTCTTATACTTGTAAAGCACCTAGACTTCTTCTTGCATCGCTGCCATCTAATGATCGGCTTCTAGTGCTATCATATCCTCCCGGAAAGTTGTAGGCTCTCCATCCTTTGTTAATAGGCAGTATGCAAGGTTAGCATGAAACTTATATTTTTAACGATATTCCTCATACCTCTCTAGAGTCTACCTCTTCCAAGTTGAACATCGAACTCCTAGATTTGAGGTTTCACCTGAAGCTTGTTCTTCATCACCTGATTCTAGTTCAGATATCTGGGGTCATCTTCTCTCTTTTGCACTTCTAGAGTTCAAACAACAATCTTTCTTGTGCTATCATCTATGCCATGTGATGTATATGGGATTTGGTCTTCTGCAAAGATAATATTCCTACAGATGACAATTTGTGGCAGCGAGATGCCATTGACGATACCCCTGAATGCCAAAGCCTAAGAAGATGCACTTTTTTGAGCATGCATCATCTTTCATGGCTTGCGTGCATCACATATGTTTGACAACCAAATATGTGGAGTTGAGAATAGTGAGCAGGCTTATCGGTCCACATTTCCATTGGCGTCTTCATTTGTATAGTCGTTGCAGGTGATACTACTGAAATGGATCAAGGGGATATATAAAATAGAATTTTCTTGAAATGAAATATATTTTTTGGAAATAAATTTTATTTTTTTATTAAAATAACTCACAATTGTATATTTTGTCTATATTTTTAAATTTATAATTAAATTTTATAAAATACAATAGAAGATTTTGAGAAATGTTAAAAAATTGAAATTAAAAATAATAGAAAAAGCGAGATAAACATGCATGTGAATTTTCAAAAATATTTGCTTCAATTTGTTGAAAAGATTGATGGGTCATTTGGAGATACTTCAAATAAACGTTTTATTAACAAATAAAACTTTAAAAAACAAAATTTAATGTTTTAGTTTAAAAAATAAAAACTACATATTTATGTGTAAAATTTTAGAATTATAATTTTTTTTTTTAAAAACTTGTAAAATATTAAAAAATATATATTAAAAAGTAATAACTTGGATTGAGGTTGCAAATATTCCAATTATAATATCAAATTGACACCGAATTTTTTAGAACCTAAAAGAGAGAGAGACTCTTAGTGCTTTTCAATTCTATTTTATTCTAATTTTTTATTTCATTTTTTCTATTAAAGCTTTTATAACGTTCTAAAAAACTTTAATTTAGAAGTACAAAACAATTCCACCTCGTAAGATCTTTACATTACTTATTTTTAAAAATAAAAAGATAAAGCTAATTTTTTGAAAATTTTAAACATCCATTTAAATGATTAGGGAGTTGAGCTGCTAAACATTAGATTTGAGTTTGAATTTTGTATAAGTTAATAAATAAAGTATATTATAATGAAAATATTTTAGAAGTGTTTAAATAAGAAATACTATATAAAAAAATATAAAATATTTTGAAATTAAAGAAAATGAGTTTAAACTTGTATATGGAAAATATTATAATTATAATAATAAAAGTTTTATTACATATAATTATCTATATTTTTCAAATTTTTAAAAGTTTAAAATTTTATAAATATTATTAAAAAATAAGAATTTAAGAATTATATTTCAATAAATAGTAATAACAAATAAAACCTAAGACAAAGTTTACATAAACAAAAATATCCCTTTTAGCTGGAATAATTAGTTCTGTATTCTTTTATAACAGACAAGTATAGGTGCAAAAACAAGCGGGTCGGGCAAAAGAAGACAACGGGCCATCTTGGCCCGATCCTATTATTCGGGCCAGGTCGGCTTGGCCCAAGTACAAAATTTTAGACCCAGCACGGCCCGTTTGGAAATTATTTATCTATATTTAAAATTAAAAATTAAAAAAATTATAAATTTAAAAAGTAACTTCAAAAATTATTATTAAAATATAAAAAGTTTATTACAAATTTGTTATATGTATATAATTATACATTTTTACATGTACTTGAAATATTTTCATTCAAAAGTAATTCTAAAAATTGTTTAGTTAGGTTATCATTGTGAGTTGTATGTTGCATTCTTTTGACTGCAAGTTTCTAATCTTTCAGAGAAGTTAGCACTTCAGCCATTTCACTAGTAAGTTGCGGTATTCGTTCTTCAATTAGCCTTCCAGCTGTACTAAATGTCGATTATGGAGAAACCATTAAGATAACAATAGTCAAAATTTCACGTGCTAATCGGAAAGGTACTGTATATCTTGTTGAATGTGTTTTCCACCAGTTCAAAAATATTAAAACTTTCTGAGTTTTCAACGTCTTCTACAATGACGGTATCTCCTTCAAAATATTTGTTCAAGTCCGAAGTAGATTGCATGTTGCTTGAAGTTGAAGATGGTGTTGAACTTGAGTTAGGCTTGATGGAGATCAAAGATCAGTTTATCTTTTCTTTCTTCTTACTATGATGAGTTTGTACCGTTGTCACTTGTTGATTCCGCAAATTAACAAACCTAACTTCATAAAGATCATAAACTTTGTACAACTTGTTACGAGTGTTAATTATTTGTAATTGAATATCAGAAATATCCAAATAAATACTAATATATATAAGAGTACTATAAAAATTCACAAATTTAATCTAGGATCTAACATAAAGGCAAAACAATATAAAAGGGGAATATCATACCAATATTTTTTTAATTTGCTCGTCATTATTGTAACTATAGGTACAAGTAATTGATCTGTCACATGTGAATGCAACATAGTAGCTATATTATAAATTGAATGCAAAACTAATGGAAAAGTAGGATAGTAAACACCATATAATAAAACAGTAGCATCATAAAAAGTTTTTTAAAAATTCTACAAGTTTTTCAGTAATAATTCAATGAGTTTCAATAAATTTGTTGTTACCCATTCTTATATTATAAGAAATCATAAGCACATTTTTATAATCTAAAGTACTTTTTAACATTAAATAAATAGAATTCTATTTTACTGGCATACCAAGGTTGAACTTTCGGAGCTTTACATGTTCTTCTATGCAATATCTCTTAAATTCAGCTAAACATTGATTAGAACTAGTAATTAAAGAAATAGCAATACGAATATCATTAATTTGTTCACTTACCAACTGCATACCTGATTATACGCAGTAGAAAAATCTTCTTTAGAAATTTTAATGAACTTCTTTAGCTCTACCGCTCCAAATATCATATGTTAATGCAATAGAAAAATTTAATGAACTTAATTCAGATTTTAATATAGTGCACATTTTATTGTAATAAGTAATAACATAGTTTCTAGTAGTTGTTCTACTAACTTTTTGAAATTGTTGACAATATGTTCTTCTAATATGCTCTTCATAAAAAATGACTCACCAAAAATACGGAGAAGAAATTTTCTAGCTACATTAGAATCATAAGACCAGGTACTTACCAAATCATCCGTATTGAATTGAAGTTAGGTTTGTGAAGGTTTCCTTCCAATTTCTGTTTTGGAAGCACATTTTGTACCATGTGATATTAAATGTCGGCTTCCTGCACTAGGATTAGTAGTTAGAAGTTTTTTGCAAAACTTATATTTCGTCATTTTTTATTTAGTACCATCACTTTGTACTGTATATTAGACGGTGAAATAATTCCAAGCTTCAGAAGTTGTGACGTTTGAACTTTTTTGTTGTTGTCGATGTCGATGCTAAAGCCGAACTATTTCTAAAACTCAAAATTGGAGGACTTTCGTTGCATCTTTGATGGAAATTTCTTTTTTGTATTAGAGGAACTTCACCTCCTTCCTCCATACGGCAATATATATCTCCTCCAAATTTTGATCGTACATGCCATAGTCATCCATATCAAGATTAATGGCACGAATATTTGGATCCATTTGAAATAACAACTAAAATTTTTTGAGAATTGGAGAAATGTGAATTTAAGAAAAAAGTAAGAAAAACATATTTTTATAAATTTGTATAAGTTTGAGTCTTTGAGATTTGATAATGAAATGTGAATTGAGAAATGAAAGTTTGTTGTGTGAAAGTTGAATGGAGATAGAATGAATTTATAGGTAAAAATATAGAATTGTGAAAAAATAAAAAAAAAGAACTCTAGCGGCTGTAGCAAACGGGTGTGTTACAGTTGACTGCCAACCTGCTAACAGTTATGCTGAAGTCATCATGATCGTTCTTTTATTTTATTTTTATTTTTTTTGACATGGTCAACATTGATCATATCAAAGTCAGTATTGATCGGTCAACATAATAGTAACCGGACGGGCGGGCCAACAAAGTCGGTCCGATACTAACTGTAGGTCTGGGCCATAGTTGTACGCCTATACAGACAAGTGAATAACAAAACACAAATAACAAGAACATTGAGGTGTAGTTCAGGAAACTCACATAGCCATGCCAGAGTGCTCTGTAAAATGGCAAGATAATGGCAAAAAGATGGTCAGACAGACAAATGCCGCAACAACTATCTTAATAAATATTTAAATAATACTGTATAAGAGATAATATTATATAATAATTGAGACAATGGTAATAATTATTTTATATCTTTTATTGTTAATTTTTATTGTTTGTAGCTTTATACTTTCAAATGGTCTTTTAATGAATTGTGAATACAAATTAGGAATTATTTCAACGGTCGAAACTATGACCCTATAGATGTTGAGGAATTTGGTGACAATGTTGATTGGACAATCATGGAAGAACCACCACTTTTAACTAATAAGGAGTTAGAAACATTGTGAATTTAAGAATATAACTTTTGAAATGTAATTATTTTGTAGATATTGAATTGAACCTTGATGATCTTGATGCGGATGATGAGGATGAAGAAGATAATGAAGAGGACTGCCTCGTGGTATGTCAATATGGAGAGTGAAGCCAATACTTTTGTAACAATTCTGCTTGCTATTGTTTCTTTATGCTAGGAGCTAAGTTATGTTCTGTATTCTATTTGCTATTGGTTTTTATTTCCTATGAGCCAATGCAGAACTTCTATTTTTGTTTGCTATGGCTACATCACTTCTATTTCTATATGCTAGGAGCCAATACAGCCAACACAAAATGACAAACTTAATACAGAACTTTGTAAGTTTGTGTTAGTTGTATTATATCTCCAACATAGAATTTTTCTTTCTGTTTAGTTTGCTTAATCATATCTCTAAGCCATCAGAGAAATAGCCAATTCAATTTACAAAGTACAAATAGTTCTGTTGAAAGTTGGAACTTAGAAGTTTCTGTTCTGCTTTTGCTTTTGCTTTAATTTGCATAATTGTTGATGCCTATTTGCATAATCTTGTATGCCTTGTTGTGTATTTATTTCCTTGCTGGCTTGTTGTAGACTTTTTTTCTTGCTGGGCAGTGGCTTACTGGCTTGCTGTGATTCTTGCTGGCCAATATGGCTCACTAACTTGTTACTAGCTTGCTGCCAAATTGGGATTTAGGAGCATAATATTTACAGCACTTAAGACTTAACAGTACAGACTAGAGCGAGTGATTTTGATAGAGACATAGAGTTCTGTTTCTATGTGTGAGTTATGTACCTATCAAGGCTTGACAGACAATTTTATGCTATTTTCCTTACTGTGAGCATAAGGTTTACTGGATTCTTTTAGATCAGGTACAAACACCAGTATAGTAGTCTTGTAGTTGTATGTAAAATTTTTTTCTTACTGCCAGCATAGATAAGAATTTTCTGAATTTTTTTGTTATGTAGTATACGCACTAGTTTGGCGGACTATAGAATTTTTTTCCTTGCTGCTAGCATAGCATTTTCTGGATTTTTTTGATGTAGTATAAGCATCAGTTTGGCAGACTTTGTAAAATTCTTTTTCTTACTACCAACATAGAATTTTCTATATTATTTTTTATCTAGTATAAGCACTACTATGTCATTCTTGTATGTGGAATATTATTGCTTGCTGCCTGGCCCAACATAGGATTTTCTGTAGTGTTTCTTATTTAGTATAAGCACTAATATGGCACTTTTATATGGAATATTTTTTCTTGCTGCCAAACAAAACAGAAAGAGAAGTTGGAACTTAAAAGTTTCTTGCACTAGTATGGCACTTGTATGCTTTGTTCTACCTGCCAGGCCCAGCATAGGATTTCCTTTTATGTGGAATATTTTCGTTTGCTGCCTGGCTCAGCATAGGATTTTCTGTATTATTTTTGATTTAGTATAAGCACTAGTATGGCACTTGTATGTGGAATATTTTTTCTTGCTACTAAACAGAAAACGAATACAGAAGTTGGAACTTAGAAGTTTCTTGCACTAGTGTGGCACTTGTATGCTTTGTTCTACCTGCCAGGCCCAGTATAGGATTTCCTTATATGTGGAAAATTTTTTATATAGTACAAGCACTAGTATGGCACTGAATTGCTGGCAAATAAAACAGAATTGATTTTTCTATACAAAACAGAAGTGATAAACAAATCCTTTCTTTCCTTCATGTTATAACATAATTAATTTTTCCTTTACAAATTGGATTGCTACAGCTTTTGTTATTTGTTTGGATGATATCAGCTGTCTTCTTTATTGTATTAGAATTTTGATGCAATCCACTTTGGTGTCATAGATTAACATTGCACAGGTAGCAGTGGAGGAGTCTGCTGACTGCCTGATAGAGTTGAAGCCTTGAATTGAAGGTGTTTCTTTTACCCTCACGCACAGCTGAAGCTTTGAAGGGATATCCCTCTAATTTATGATCTCTCAGCGATGCTGCAAAGCTTTGAATGTTGTTACAAATTGAGAGGTTATTGCTGTTTGGATGTTATTGATGAAATGATGAGTTTTTTGCTTCTCAGTTGGTATTAACTATATTATTTTTGAAACTAGAACTTCAAGTTTATGTAACATTCATAGTTAAGTTGAAAATTGAAAACTGGATTTTGATCTGTTTTTGCCCTTTTGGTAAAGAGTCTTGCCGTGAATCATATCATCTTTTCTTGCAAAAAAAAAGAAGTCTGGCTATATGCTCTATGCTCTGTCTATGCTGTATGGACAAACTGGAGTCACTAGACTCTAAACTGGATCAGGTGTTGGCCTGACGGATCATTGATTCGGAAAGTAGTTAGGGTCAACGTCCGATCCGATTTTTACAACTATGACTAATACTATTAATTCTAATTAAAACGCTCAAAAAGAAATAAAATGGAGGCTTTGTAGTCCTAAAGCCTAGTCTAGAATCTACAAAATGTAGGGGTGGCAATATAGGTTTATAAATAGGTTTCAGGTCGACCTATTTAATAATCGGGTTACATTTTCTAAAACCTATCCCAACTTTTTTAATAACCGAATCAAATTCGGATCGACCCACTTAAATAATAATTAAAATTCTCTATCCCTATTAAAAAAGAAAAGATTTCTTGAAACCTATAAGAAGTCAATAGCAAGTAGTAAAAGTAGAACATTACCACATAATATCGATGATCGATCAAAATACTTACATTGCACAATGAGGAAATCAAGTTCATTTCATTCTTCTTACAACCACAATACTACAATAGATATATCTTTCTCTATTATTGGTATTTAGAAACAGTACAATTCGCTAATAAATACTACTCTCATTAAAATACAAGTAAGATTACCCAAAAGCCCGTTTAACAACACAATCTTCCATGAAACTATGTCACTAATAGCTTAACAGCTGCATAATTATTATCTACTATCAACATTAAAATATAATGCTGAACAGAGTGACAACGTTTGAACAACTTTGGTACTTAATCACCACCCATTCATATTTGCAAATGACAAATTCAATATTCCATAGCCACCATTTGAATGACAACATAGTGCAGTAAAAGACATCATTCAGTAACTAAGTGCAAGACATTGTGCTAGATACTTCGGTAATATCTCGAACAAAATAAAAAGCATCTTTTGTTCGTAGCCAGAATTTGAACAAAATCATATCTTAGCATATGAAATTAACTTAAACCATAGTTTTACAGACTCCTAACAACAACTCCATGAGGACCATGACAGCTCAAGCCTAGTCTTCCTCAATGGAGGCCTCAGCTCTCCTGTTGTTGCTTTCTAGCGTACTTTTGGTTTCCCCAGAACTTTGGGTCCATCTACTAGCAAGCGAAATCACCGACTTCAATCACAATTCATAATCAAATTCTATATGAACAACAACAGAAAAAAAATTTTGAAGTAATGAATACACAGTTGAATATGAGCAAGTACAACAATAGAGAGCATGCACTAGAACTTAATTGCCATATATATTCAGTCATAGAATAGGAAGCAATTAAAAGAACTTAAAAATGTTAAGCTACAAGACAATCTTGTTATCAACTTGCTAATCGGTTAAGTTTGCCGGATATTAATAGCCAAAGAACAACCTTGTTTTACTACAAACTTGAAATGATTCTGTCATAAAACTGCCTATGCTATTCCACTTAAGGTTTTTATTGAGGTATAACTTCTTATAATAACACATGTTCCGATTTCTCAATGTCCAAACAAAAGCTTTAAGCTCTAAGGTGATCTCTCTGCAAAATATTTTGGTGGAGAGGTAATCGTTGGCTTGTGAATGCGACAAACAACAAAAAACAATAGTACTGAAGGCACCATTCACAGTAATACCAAAATAAAATATCAATTTGTATTTCAACACAAACAATCGCAGCAGTACTAATAGTGATATATTTTTGAAGAAACAACTAACCTAAACGAAATTTCTATATGCTAACCTAATCCTAGTAGCACACATAGCATCCTTATAGAACTCATAGCTTCCTTATGGCTCGACGGTGTCAATTTCTTCTGTTAGAGGATGAGGTTCAGTATTTGGTGAGACGCTCACATCCATGACGTTCTTGATAAGTACATCCAATAATTGTTTTCTTATTTCTACAATATAAAAAAAGTAATCAGTATATAATAAATACTCTATTGTAACAATTTTATAAAAATAAAATAAATACCTTATTCTCCATATAACCAATCTCTAGCAGAAACTAAAGCCTCCACAATTTCTAGCCTGAGAGAACTCCTATATTGTTCAATAACTCTCCCACCAATACTAAATGCATTTTTCGATGCCATAGTTGAGATTGGTATACTAAGTACATCACGAGCCATAGAGGCTACATATGGATATCTACATTCATTGGCTTTCCAATATGTCAAGATATCTAAATCAATATCTCTTTTCATTCTAGGTTCATCTAAATTCAAGTCAAGTTCTGACTTTTATGGGACACCTTCACTTTCACATAAATCAATTCCTAAGACAAATATTATAACAATATAATTTGAGAATATAATAAAAAAGTTAACATATGATCATATAATGTAAACATAAGTGAATTTAATAACTTACTTCTAAGACGTCACATGTTTCTCTTGGATATGAAAGCCCACTAATATTATAATAAGAAGATGTTCCAATACCTCCAATTAGTACGCTAGAACCAGAAGAATCCACGTCACTCTTTGTACCAGATAAGCATATTCATTGAAAAGAGTTACAAGTGTATTCTTCACATGCTTAGACTCCGCATCCCCTCCATTACCATATTACTTCTTATAAGACCATTCGACAAAACTAAATTTATATCTTGGATTCAAAATAATTGCAAATAGCCAAAATAAAACTAAATCTCAACCAATACTTCTGAAATTTAGAGTACATACTCTCTGCCATAGCTTTAATCTGAAGATCACAATCATGCATAGTTTACTTCAAAGTTAGCTGTACTGTAAAAACTAATAGGAAATACAAATTGACAGTGAGATATTTTGTACCGGAGAAAAGACATGTCAGATCATAAAAACTCCAACAAATTTGCGTAATTTTCAGCCTTTTCCCACTCACTATGAGTAGGACAATGAATGTAGTTGGAATCACTTAGCTCCAAATGCGAGAAAGCGCGACAAAAATAAATGGCGGTGTCAAGCATCATAAATGTGGAATTTTATCTTGTAGGAACATCTTGTCTCAAATCTCTTTTATCATCAAGTGAACTGTGCTTAATACAATCAAAAAAATTTTGCTTTCTTGCTTGTGACCCTTTCACATACTTAACACTCTCTCGAATCTTCTCAATAATAATATCTATTTCTTTTAAACCCTCTTTCATAATCAAGTTAAGAATATGTGCACAGCATCTAATATGAAAATAATCATCATATACAAGACTCTCACTTAAGGACAATTGATTTTTCAACATTCCAATACAGACATCATTTGCGGAAGCATTATCTAAAGTAGTTGAAATTCTTTTTCCATCTATACCCCAATCTTTTAGGGGGCATTTGGTATTGCTTATGAAAAGGAGCTTTTCTGAAATGAAACTTTTAGAAGGAAAAAGTAGCTTTTGAAAAAGGGAGAGAAAATGAGCTTTTCTGAAAAGGTATTTAGTAGTGCTTTTGCATAAGGTGCTTTTTAAGTAAAAGAGATATGTAAATGACTAAATTATCCTTTTATATTTGGTGTTAGTTATTAATGTATATATACTAAATTATTCATGCCATTTTGAATAAAATACTTATTTAAAAAATATTATATTTAATAGAGCGATTTTTTATTGATTTTTATTTTAAAATAAAAACACTCAAAATTAATTATTTTATATAAATATCAGTTTAAATTAAAATTATTATTATATAAATTAAAAAAAATATTGCAACGCTCTTTTCGACCGTTGTTGATCTTGTTAGTTGTAAATTATAGTCACGTGTCAAACATTAATATAATATACGAAAAATATTTTTATTCATACGAAAATTTGAATAGCTACGCCTCATATTTTCCTCTAATATTTCCATAAATAATTCGCCTTCGAAAGAGTTTGACTATTATTTGCTCGAAACTCGAAAGAGCAGTACGTTTCTTCTTCTCTTTCTCTTTTTTTTTGTATTTCCCGATTTTTTTTTATTATCTGTTATTCCACGTCAACCATGTTGTTACATGGCTACTGATAACCGTGATATTTACCATGCAGCTCATTACTGTCTTTCTCCTACATGCAATTTCCTTCTCTTTCCCGCCATGGAAACCACCATCAGTAGCAGCATAGATAAAGAAATGGATCAACTCCTTAGCATGGGTTTCTCCAGCGATCTCGCCGCCACCGGCGGCTCCTCCGCTGCTCTAGCAGCCGACTGGATTCCCAGCAATAACAACAAAGAAACCAAATGCGATTCCCCCACCATCACTCTTCACAGGTGAAGCCTCGACCAGTTCGTCATTCCACACAACAATAACGACGATAACAACAACAACAAACGGCCAAAGCTTTCTCTTGGTCCGCTCGCCGAACGAATGCGGCCGTCGTCGCTCGCAGACGTGCTAGGTCAAGACCACATCTTAGCGATCCTTCGCTCCGCCGTGGACTCTGGCAATATTCCTTCTATAATCCTCTGGGGCCTACCGCGATCCGGCAAGACATCTCTCGCTCGCGCTCTCTCCGCCGAAATCCCTTCGTTCCGTTTCGTCTCCCTCTGCGCCGTCACCGCCGGCGTTAAAGATATCCGCGAAGCTGTCGACTCTGCTCGTCGTTATATCCGTTGGCATTTTTGTAAATATGAGTTGAGATTATAATAAAATCGTATTTTACATAGAGCAGCGTTTTTTATGAAAAATAAAGTTTTGATACGCTGCGTTTCAACCAAACAACTTATTTTACTGTGTAGTATATTTGGAAAACAAAAATTTCCCCAAACGCACTATCAAATACACCCTTAAAAAGCTAAAGATCTTCTCGGCTAAGAAAATACCATTATGAAGAGGCATAGATCCAAAATACAAATATCTTTTATGCAATTACCAATCTTTATCAATAAAATAAACAGTCAAAGAAAAATATATCCATCAGTTGTTAAAGAAAACAACAAATCAGAAATCAAATATATTATATAAGGAATAATTTATACATAGAGTAGATCTTGTTCTTTTCTTTTCTATATAATCTTTGCACAATCAGCTTTTACTGTATTCCTAGTCACAAGCTGCACATCCTTCTTCAAATATTGAAATACAGTTCTACATCCAGCAAGTTCAGTAAAATGAAAAAACATATCATACATAATTATAGCAGCAGTTAATAATTTTCTAAATTTGTTAGGATCAAACTTTTCCTCAGCCAAAAACATAGAATGAATATTTTGTTGAAGAATCAACTGTCCTACATCTGTTGTATCCCTCTTAATACATGCATCTACGTTACGCTTCAAATTACTAGTACCAAATAAACTGTCTACATTGTAAGTAGTACCACAGTATTTGCACTTACAATTTTGCTTTCTAGCCAAATCTAAAAGAAATTCAAAGTGCTTCCAAATCCCTGAAGTAAGCCTCCATTTACGCTTTCCTACTATAGTTGGTTGTGTCACAAGGCTCCCATCAAGACTAGGCTGACTAGCTTCATTTCTTGTTCCAGAATTATCGCCTTGACTACTATGTGTAATTTAGCTGCATCCATAAAGAAAGTTTGTAATTCTTCTCCTTATACCTGCTGAAAATAAAGAATGAAACAAATTGTTATTAGTATATTGAGTGGACTCTACTAAAAAAAAAAAAGATGGTAGCATTATATCTATCAACATGTTAAATAAGAAAGCAACTAACTATGTTGCCCCACTTGCTTAGTGTCTTTAAACTATAATCAGATATAACACTTGCTTAGTGTCTTTAAATGGACTTGTGATATGAAATTATGCCAAATTAAGATTCAGCTCAAAAGTTCCACTTGCTTTTACTAATTTGGCTTTGGTTTTCCAGAGGATGTCCAAGTCACTAGATATTGAGATAAAAAAGGTGGGCTGCTGGAAAGGAAGGAAACATGAGAGCATTGCTATCAACCTTACAATATGTGGGTTGTAGCTTGCAGGAGGACTTTAAGTAACTAAATAAACTAGTTTCCTATATAGGATAACACTATATATATATATATATATATATAGATATAGGAGCTCTGTTTATGGTTAAGTCCTATCTAACTCATATAGGATAACACTAACTTACTTAAAATTTCATTTTTCGGAAAGATTTTGTTTCTCATAATGAAACTTTTATATCTAGCACTGGAGAGTTTGAAACAACGGAAATCACTTGCTTAAAATTATGCGTGATAAATAAATAAGCATATGCATTGCAAACAAATCCAATAGCTACCACACACTAGAATACAGAAACCAGACCAAAACTCACTGTCCTTCAAGCTACCGAATTGATTACCTTCATTTGAATATGAAGCATGCAAGTAAAGAAACAATGCTACTTAACAAATGTTTAGTTTGTCTCAACTGAAAAGAAAATGTGACATTACTTGTTCATTTGCTCAAGTTCAACACATCCCTTACAGATATTTTTACAGTACTCTCCAAAATTTCATAAATGAATAACAGATATTTCTGCATAATTCCAACAAGTACTCACGTTTCAAAACATATATAAGACCTGCATCAAGTGTCCAGAATCATCCGGACAGTAAAACTTGCAAAAAGAATAACTGACATACCTTGTTTCCTGATTGCAGCTGTAGGCTAGCAACAAGCCTTCATCTTAGTAGACAACAGTTCCATTGTTTCTTCAGCATCTTCAAATCTGAGCTCCAGCAGCCAATTAACCAAACCTGTCTACCTAACATATAGCATAATAACTTAAGCACTTGTTTACTCGAGAAAGTAAATTAAATGAGAAGGATAGTTTGAATGGCTAACTTTTCTTCTGTAATGGAAACACCTGCTGAAAAATCCAATGCAGTAACTTCTACAATATCTTATAATCAAGCTTTAAGGAGCAACATTATAAGCATTAACCAACTGCAATATTCTTTTATTGAGCTCAAACAATTGAAGATACAAAGCAATCAGGCTTCTATGAATACATGCAACTTCAAATTCAACTTTCTTACTTAATCTCCTTCTACCAAATTTCCCTCAAATTAAAACAGAAGTCAGGAAATAACCTAAACAAACCAACTATGCTGCTTAAAATTATCAAAACAGTTAATCTTACCAAGCTTCTGAATTTCTTCTTCCAAGAAAAGAAACATATACTTTAAGTAAAATTCTTGTCTAAAAGCTATGTTACATACCTTCGAACCACAGCACCAATTAGAAAAAGTACCTAAACATATTCTCATATGAGCTCTCCCACATTTGAAATATATTATCAGTGATATTCCATAAGAACTTGCTAACAGTTATTGCACAGAAAGTTCAACAGAAACTCTTGAAACAACGATGTCATTAACCCGAGAAAGGATATCCACAAAAAAAAAGGGTAAGAATAAGTTTCAAAAATCTGAGTACTACAAATTTCAGTAAATCATTTTGTCAGTGTCGGCCATAAACAACATTCATGGGTAGAGATATTGATGCTATTCACTGTTAATAATCAAGCACATAGTACCAAAAAGAACAACAAAAGAGGGTTTCAAAAAACTCTTCGAGAGTGAAGAACGGAAGAGAGAAAGACTCACAGGAAGGACCTCGTCTATCTACCGGATCTGACGACTTATTTCGGCCTGGAAAGATACAAGCAGTAGACGCGAGATCTTAACCGGACAGAAAAGAAGACTGCGAAAACGAAGAAGAGATTAGATCCGACGGTAAAAAGTGATTTGAAATCTGGCAAAAGATATCTGAAATCTGGCAGAGGGAATAGATCTGAAATCCGAAGGAAAGAATAGATCTGTGGAAGAAAAGTTTTCAATAAAGTCCGACCTAGGGAATTAGCAAATACAGATATACATTTATTGTTAAACAGTAAATACAATAAGTAATTTGGATTAATTAAATTAATTTTGGATCAAAGAAATCGATTCAAATTTATTTATATTATTCGAATTAGATTAATAGATTGGGTCAATATATGCCACCTCTATCAAAATGAGACTGGTTTGTAAGGCACATGAATATTACATAACCCACCCGATTTTGCTCAGCTTCCATGAAAATTCTATCCTATCGGCTGCCAAATTATTGTTAGCTTTGTTTCTTCTTTGCATCAGAATTGGCAAAAAAATATACTGACAGAAATAGGACTTGAAAACAAAGCTTTATCTAGGACCGTTTTAAAATACTTATAAAATATTTTAAGAATTATATTCTATTATTTATTTAAGTAATGTTAATAAATAATAATAAATTTTTACAATATATGATATTTTAGATATATTAATTTTTTTAAAAATAAAACTTTATTTAAAATATAAATTAAAAAATTTGAAAATGCCGACAAAGCGTGCTTTAGAATCACCTCTCTAGCAAGCTAACTTTCATGTAGAGGTCTAAAGAAGTAAAGAATTTCTTTAGTTTGCGTCCACACAAGTCTTATAGAACTCTCTCAACAAACTTTGAACACATTCTGTTGAATATCAATTCGAGAAGAAATACATGATTCCTTCGAATTTTTGTACCCGGTTGTTTTTTGACATAAACTGATGAACAACATAAAGTACAGAAGACGAACAAGGGAGAATCAGTGAGAACGAGGAAGGAGGATAGATGATATTAGGTAAAAGTGAAGAACAATCTCATATGTCCCCTTGCGAGAGCATAACTCTTTATTTGTAGCTAAAAGTTTCAATCTAATTGAAACTCTTTTACAAGAAAATTTTATTAAAACTTAAACATAATTTGTAAGAGTGCCTAATGGACCTACTCAAATTTCACCACACGGCACCAAGGTTGTCAAAATTAGGATTTTAGGTAGGATCCTTTCGCTTAAGTATGATCGTAAAATTGGAATCTTAAAGAAAGATCGTAAGATTTTACATACCGATAAATTTTATAAAAATTGAGGACGGTATGTCAAACTGAGATGTAATGCTGTGCCTTGTAAGTTATGGAGCTCCTGCTATAATGAGGTCAGAAAAATGGGATCCTTATAAGATACAATCGAGTTAAGAGCACCATGTAGACGAACGAATTCCTTAGCAAATATATGAGCAATCTTAGTCGCTGTGAAGGGATGTTTTAAAGATATAAAATGAGCAAATTTGGTGAGGCGGTCCACCATAACTAAGATAACATCTCGTCCTTTCGATAAGGGCAATCCTTCTATGAAGTCCATAGAGATATCTGTCCAGATTCTATCTAGAATAGGTAATGGCTAAAGTAGACCAGCAAGTTTCAGAGATAAGGACTTGGCTTAGCACATGCGATGAATTCTATTATGTAGAACTGGACATCCTTAGAAAACCACGGCCAACAAAATTGTTGGCTAATCCTTTTATATGTTCAGAACTGCCCACCATTGCCTCTAGTAGCCGAATTGTGTGCTTCAAACAATATTTGAAGCCACATGGCATTGTTTGCTGGAATCCAAGGTCTGCCCTTATGACAAAGGAAACCATGTATGATAGACAACTATGGTGCTCACTAATGTCCGTCGAATGAAGAAGATGTTGGATTGCTGGATCTTTCCCCTATGCCTGTTGTAAACCTGTCCGAAAAGAAGATCGCGTAGTAGTTATTACTGCATAAATAGCTTCATGACTTCGAGACAAGGTATCTGTCACTATATTTTCTTTACCAGCTCTGTATACGATTTGGTAATCATATCCCAACAATTTCACCAGCCATTTCTATTGAGCTACGGATGTAATACGTTGCTCTAATAAATACTTCAAACTTAAGTGATCGGTTTGGATTATAAAACAAATACCCAAGATATAAGGACGTCACTTTTGGACAGCTAATACCAATGTCAATAGTTCCTTCTCATAAGTTGATTTGCTTGCTGTTGACGGAGACATTGCATTGCTGAAAAAAGAAATAGGCTTCCTTTACTGTGGTAGAACTGCACCAAGCCCACCCCCTGAAGCGTTTGTCTCCACGACGAATTGCTTAGAAACGTCTGGAGGAACCAGCATAGAGGGTTGTTGTCATTGCTTCTTTGAGTTGCTAGAAAACGACACTGGCCATCGAAGACCATAAGCAATATTAGATTTCTTATTCTCAAGCAATTCATAAGGAGTCATTGTAAGCAAGGGTCTTATAAAAGAATGATTAATAATGTGACAAGCGGTATTCACAGCTTTGGCCCAAAAATAATTTCATAAATTTTGATCACACAATATAGTTCTTGCCCTATAGCACTCTATTCTTCCTTTCAACAACACCATTTTACTGAGGAGTTCTAGATGTCGAGAAGTTATAGTTCAAACCATTTGCATCACAAAATCCATCAAAAGTTTGGTTTTGAAACTCTTTACGTGGTTCTTGCCATTATAGCAACAATGTTTAAAGCAAGTTCATTTCCAATTTTCCTTGAGAAAGAAGAGCATACTTGTAGTGCTTCATATTTGAAGGTTAAGATGAATACTCAGCAATACCTTGAATAGTCATCAACAATGACAAGATAGTAGTATTTCCCTCCATAGCTTGCGGTTTGAGTAGGTCCGAACAAGTCCATGTGGAGCAACTGAAATGGCTTGCTGGTGCTTACTCCTGCTTAGGTCTGAATGAGGTCCTCACTTGTTTGCCTTTTATACATGCATCACAAAGTCCTTCCATTCGGTATGATATGTTAGATAGAACCGAGAGTAGTTACTTTCGAGAGAGCTTTGCAATCATCTTGATATTGCAATGACCGAGTCTTCTATGCCATAAGTGACTGATTTCTTGCTGGTTAGCTACAAGCCAAAGATTTTTGTTATGAAAATCTTCAAGATAAGTAACATTATCTTCGTTTGCATTAGATGATTTTCTATCCGGATGAGTTCATCACCGAGCAAGAGTTATTCTTTGAATGTCACATACATACAACATCTCATAGTTCACTTATACTCAAAAGATTATACTTCAAACTTTACAGAGACAACACATCACAATCCAAAAAGAAGATCTTTTGCCACTCTTACAATACCCGTTACAAAACATTTGCATCATCTCCAAGAGTAACATTTCCTCCATAGTATGCCTCTAGATGACTAAAGTTGATAATGTCTCCTGTCATATGCTTTGAACAGCTGCAATCAAGATGCTATTTGGTCCTTCTACTCTTGCATGAGATTGCTCACATCTTAGGTATCCAAATTTCTTTGGTTCCAATATTTTTAGCTGGTGTAATAGTTCCCTTAGGAACCCAAATCTTTTTAACTTTCATTCTTTCTTGTAGTAGCAGACTTGATGACATGACCCTTTCTATCGCAATCAAAAGCAATAAAGGGTGTAAAGGAAGCACTTACAGTTCGTACATTCTTTAGATGCTTGGTCTTGTTGCTACGGTCAAAGCCGGTTTCTTCCATTGTAAAGATGCCCTTATGAGATCCGAGCATTACATCAAGTCTTTCCTTATCTCTTACAAATTTGGCAAGGGAAGTATGCAAGTCGCCCATCTCATATATCATTTTTATCCTTTCGGTTTTTAGCCTTTATTCTCAAGCATAAAGTTTTCATTTTCAAGGAGCACATCATCATATAGTGAGCTTAACGTTTTCGGATTTATGGCATTATAGTCACATGCACCGTTTGGTTCAAGGGAGAAATCTTAAGCAATGAGTTAATTTCTTTGATTAACCCTTCATCCATTATTTCACTCTCATTCATGCACTTCTTAAGGGATTTATACATCTTTTTGAAGCTTCTAAATTTTTCATACAATTTAGAAAAAGCATCATGCCATTCATCATATGACAATTTATAGTTGGAATCACTAAGCTCATTATCCGAATCACCATTTGCAATAAAGCACATGTTTACAGTTTCTATTTCATCCTCGGATTCACTTGAAGAAGATGGGTCCTCAACACTCCAAGCAGCCATGACTTTCTTCTTTTGGTTATCCTTCCTCTTGCTCTTCTTCAATAGAGGGCATTCGTGACGGTAGTGTCCCGATTTCTTGGAATGTTAGCAAATCCTCTCTTAATCGTCATCGGCTTTGTAGTCCTTTCTTCTCGACTTGCCTTTCAACTTGTTCCTTGTTAAGTAGCTCTTAAAGTTCCTAGTCAACATAGCTATGTCATCTTCATCATCATTGAAAGAAGAAAACTTTACCTGCTGTTCGGCTGTCTTCAAGCCTAAGGAATGAGGTGCTTCTTCGGATTTCCTCAAAGAGAGCTCCTTTCTCATAAGTTTGCTAATGAGTTCATCCAATGACAAGGTGGACAAATCATGGTTCTCTTTGGTGGCATCCAACTTGGAGCTATATGTAGGAAGTATGGCACGCATGATCTTCCACTTCAAGTCCCCGTTCCTAAAATGCTTGCCAATTTTTCAAAAGGATTAATGATTTTAGTAAAGCGAGTATACATTTGAGTGATAGGCCCTTTTCCATTTTGAAGCTTTCATAGTCATGCATGAGAAGGTTGGTGCGAGTCTCCTTCACTTGAGTGGTTCCTTCGTGTGTGATTTCCAACTTGTCCCAAATTTCATTAGCTATGTTACATTAACAAACACGGTTAAATTCAATAGGATTTAAAGCACAATAAAGTAAGTTCATAGCACGGGCATTCATAGAGCTTCTCTTCTTGTCATTGGCCTTGAATTCGAAAATTTGCTTGGGCACGGAACTCCATCTTCATCCATCCTTGTGGCATATTGGTCCATACTTGATGATTGTCCACAATGTGAAGTCCTGCGCTTGGATAAAGATAGTCATATTGGTCTTCCAATATCCATAGCTCAAGCCATCAAAACGTGGAGGTCGGTTTGAAGATCTTTCTTCGGTTGCAACAATGTCCATTCTTGTCATATCGATCTTTTTCTTCTAAGTCGGTTAGTCCTTTTCTAGTAAAGGTGTGTTCTGATACCAATTGAAATAGAAACTTACATAATATCAAAACTCAAGAGGAGGGTGAATTGAGTTATGGCAAACTAAAAATTAAACAGTCCATTGTTTTAAAAATAGTCACTAATCAGTTAACAATCAGTCGATCAGAATATTACTGACTAGTGACTACGTTAACTATATCATGCACCAAAGTGTTAGCACAATATAGTTTACATAAAACAATCAGAGGTGCTAATACACGAAAAACAAGTCAGCACACTGAGAATTGTTTTGTGGTTTGGCACCACAGTACCTACGTCCACGTCAGTTGACACCGCAAACAACATACAAACAACCGTGACTTGATGTTTTGCAAAAAACTCCTCCACAACAGAGTCTCCTCGTAAGGACAACACCAACAAGCCTTCTAGACTTGGCAAAGTCCCTCCGGCTACGACCATGCACGCCTTCGCAAAGGCCTAGCATAAACCCGCTAACCTACACCTATGCTAGCAACCCAAGAACTCGCAAGTTCTCCTACAACCTTTCTCTCAAGATTACAATGTGATCAAAGGTTTATGCTCAAGTGATCTCCCTAACAAAAATATCTGACCACTCAACAGCATAGCTCAACGGATCTCACTCAAAAGAAACAAGAGGAACTAAGACTCAAAAGTGCTCGGTTTGGTGTTGTTCTTCTTGAACGGGTATAGCAAGTACAGTATCTCGTTTGGTTGCCCTGTAAGTGTTCTTCTCTTGTATAGGGATGTCTCCTCCTCAGTCTCAGGATCAGATTTGCTGAAACAAACCTTTCCAACGTTTATGGCAAATTAAAAATCAAACAGTCCACTGTTCTAAAACCAGTCACTGATCAATTAGCTATCAGTCGATCAGAAGTTTACTAACCAGTGGCTGAACGTTAACTGTATCCTACATCGAAGTGTTATCACAATATAATTTAAATAAAATAATCAGAAGTGCTAGGATAAGCAAATCAGTTAGCACACAGAGAATTTTCATGAGGTTCGGCACCATGGTACCTATGTCCACGTCACTTGACACTACAAATGAAATCCACTAAAGTTGAAGCACCATACATAAAACCGAGAGTTGATGTTTCACAAAACATTTCTGCCTCAACCGAGTCTTCTCACAAGGACAACTTCAACAAATCTAGACTTCTAAAAGTCCCTCCAGTTACAATTGTACACGCCTTCGCAAAGGCCTAGCACCAACCGGCTAACCAACACCTAGGCTAGCAACCAGAAAACTCGCAAGTCCTTCTATAACTATTCTCTCAATGTTAGAATGTGATCAAGGGTTTAATCTCAAGTGATCTCCCTAATAATGATATCTAATAACTCAACAACATAGCTCAAGCGATCTCACAGAAAGGAAACAAGAAGAACAAAGGTCAAGAGTGCTCGGTTTCGTGTTGTTCTTCTTGAAAGGGAATAGCTCGTGTGATTGCTCTGTAAGTGTTCTTCCTTTGCGTACTCAGTGCTGTAGCTATACAGAAATGTCTCCTCCTCAATCACAGGACAAGATTTGCTACAACGAATGACCCTTCCAACTGCTAGGAAGAATATTTGGCCAATATCAAAAGAAAACTGTTAGTGGATGTGTTCTATTGTCTGTTGTTTTGTCGTCCCTGAAAATTTCATCAATTTATTTGCTTGGCTTGCCATTGATTTCTTAGGTGGATGTCTTCTTATATTCCTCAAGAACACGTCTTCAAAATCTGAATTAAATCGGACGTCATATGATGCTTCAAAACAATCCAACGGTTCAAGTGCTTCCTAGGATTTCTGCTGTTCTGTCATCCGATTATTGTGACAGATTTATTCTAGTAACCACCATGATTCCTTTCCATAAAATTATTCCAAGATCTCCTCTCCAATCTGTATATAATAATCATACCAAAATTCCAACAATTGGTTCAGATATAGACTCTGAACTTGATTAGTTTAGATTATCTCCAATATTTGTCTATTTGTTTGATATGTTCCAATATTCTTTCCATACAGGGATCTGAAAATATTCCTGATTATTTAGTATCTTCTGCGTGCATTTCAACTGGTTGCCACGTCTATTAATCTAGAAAACAGGTTTGGAACAAATGAATGTCCGTTTGAGTCCATCACCTGGCCTAGTCTGTCCAACCACCTTGCCGATTTTTCTAGACTTCGTTAGTAGATGTATATGGCTCAATTATTGATTGTAGATAGATCTCCAAAATGTGTCTCGAGATGAGAGATATTGAAATTGCACACCGCTATCCAGAAGAGGTTCACTCGTGTGCATCCGGAATTGGTAGGTGCAAAACAGCAATTTTCTCCGATTTTTGTAGGATTCGTTTCTTCATGGAATGACATGATTTTTGGAATGTAGAAACTTCAAGATGTCTTCTACCCATTGTAAAATAACATCTCCAAAATAGTGTCTCAGTTGATAGATATTGCTTTTCCCGTTGACTGTGTCGAAGTGCTATCCAGGTGATCCAGTAATGTTGAGCAGTGTGACCAGTAAACTACATGGAATTCTCCTGTCTTCCATACCTGCTGAAATATCCTCTCTGTCATTCCATCTTTCAAATGCAATTACAAAAACTCCATTTGGTGCTGTGAGTAGAAAGATAGGCTCATGTATACTTGGCATGTAACTAGCTAAATTCTGCATGATTTTCTATCCAGCTCCGTATGCTATTGAAATTCAATGTAGACAAGTTCAAAGTTTAGCAATGTTTCTCAAATATGCATTATCATCAAAATACGTTGGATTTTTGACATCTTTGCCAAGAAAGAAGAGTAAGGCGAAATGCCAAACCAGGTATACCTTAACAAAGTGGTGTAGCTTTATCACTCTCATAGGCGGCGGCTAAGCTTCCGTATGCTCATCCCTTCAAATCTGTTAAGCATGTCATTTTCGAATGTGTAACTCTTCTTTCTGCTGGCCCGCATCTACTTCGGCATCTTTGAGCGAGAATTTCGGTGGAAATTTTGGAGATGGGACGATTTCATACGGCACAATTTGAACGGGGGTGCGTGATTCTCTTTGCCACCGAGGAAGATGAGAAATTTTAGTACTAAGTGTTGTATTGGGGGGAGAAACTAAAGAATGGTGACAGTTACAAAGCACAATCAGCTACAGAAAGCTCTCAACTAAAAGCTAGTGTACCATTTAAGAATATTAATAGACTATTAGCTAGTAATTGTTGGCTAGAAATTAATTAAAGTAAAACAAGCATGATCAAAGAACAAACCAGTACACAAAAAACACAAATTCAACTGATGACAAAATTTTCAAAACTAACCAAATGCTAGTGATTTTGTAAAAGTGTCAGCAAGTTAATTTTCAGAATCAACAAAGTTTAAAAATAATATTATTAAATTCAACATACTCTCCAATGAAGTGATGTCGTGAACCAATATGCTTTATGTGGATAATGCTGAATTAGAATTTTTGTCAAATTAATTGCTCTAGTGTTGTCATAGAGTATACATTTAAATCAAAGACATAATCTAATAATTATTGGTTGATCCATAATACTTGGGCATAGCCACTTCCAGTAGCTATATACTCTATCAGCAGTGGACATTGTACGGATGATTGCTCCATCGAAACCATTGAATCAAGCAGCCTTCTAGAAATTGACAAGAGCCACTTGTGCTTTTTTATCAAGCTTACATACACCAAAGTTAGCATCAGCATAGGCATATAGATTGAATTCACATCCTTTTGGATAAAACAAGTCCAATTCTTCTGACCTATTAAATATCTAAGAAGTCTTTTAACTACTCTCAAGTGTGATTCTTTAGGGTTACTTTGAAATCTCGCACACAAACATACACAGAATTAAATATTTTTATCAAGCTTACATACACCAAAGTCAGCATCAGCATAGGCATATAGATTTAATTCACATCATTTTAGATAAAACAAGTCCAATTCTTCTGTACCAATTAAATATCTAAGAAGTCTTTTAACTACACTCAAGTGTGATTCTGTAGGGTTACTTTGAAATCTCGCACACAAACATACACTGAATTAAATGTTTTTATCAAGCTTACATACACCAAAGTTAGCATCATCATAGGCAGATAGATTGAATTCACATCCTCTTAGATAAAACAAGTCCAATTTTTCTGTACCTATTAAATATCTAAGAAGTCTTTTAACTGTACTCAAGTGTGATTCTTTAGGGTTACTTTGAAATCTCGCACACAAACATACACTGAATTGATTGTTCACCTTCTAGCTGTCCAAGCATAAGAGGGACCCGATTATACCTCTATATGTCTTAGTCGAGTTGCATGAAGTAGACATTGGAGTACTTATCTCTTTGCTGCCTGCCACATTATATTTTTTGATCAAGTCTTTGATTAATTGTTTGGTTAATAAATATTCTTTTCTTAAAAGCCTTATTTACAGTCCAAGAAAGTAGTTTAATTCTCCCATAAGGCTCATGTCGAATTCTTACTTCATTAACTTACTGCATACTCTTCCGTCAGCAGTACCAAAGATTTTATCATCAACATAACTTTTCACATTTAATATCTCATATTTCAATCATGCAGTGTAAATAGAGTTAAATCAATTTGGCCCGATCAAATTCTTTTTAAATTAAAAAAGCACTTAGGCGTTCATACCAAGCTTTGGGAGCTTGCTTGAGGCCATAGAGTGCTCTGTTTAGCTTGAAGACATGTCAAAAATTAGTATGTTGTAAACTAGGGGCTGCTCAATGAAAAAGTTCTTCTTTTACAAAGTAATTTAAGAAAGCACTTTGACATCCATTTTGAAGAGTTTTAAATCTTTATGGCATGCAACACAATTAGTATTCGGATGGTTTCAAGGAGTTCAGCAGAACCATAGGTTTCATCAAAAGTAATGTCTTCTTCTTAGCTATACTCTTTAGCCACCAATCTAGTTTTGTTTCTAATGATATTACCGTTTTCGTCTATTTTGTTTCTAAAAATCCTTTTAGTTCCTATGATAGATTTGTTGGCTGGTTTCTTAACTAGATGCCAAATATTATTATGTTCAAATTGATTTAAAATTCTCTTGGATAGATAATCCATGAATCATCCTTAAGAGCATAAAAAATATACTTGTATTGAAGGTTTGATGCAAATGTATAGTATTGTATGAAATTGCTCTTGAATTGAGATATAGTTTTTATACCTTCATTCACATTAAATATAATGTTTTTCAGCGGATGACTAAACCTGTTTTTTAAGGGTCTAGGAACTATTCCATCATTCTCGGGTTGGTTGGGTTGCTCAATACGCATTTGCTCATCTTCTGTTTGCACGTCAACTGGCAGATCATTTGTTATCTCTATCTTGGACTGCTTCTGAATCTGATGGTATGTTTCTTCTCTATCTACTTCTGAAACTGCATCCAGATCTGCATCCAAATCTGGTGCCTTCGTCGGCTCGCTTTAGTTTTATCAAACACTACATGAACTGATTCTTCTAGAACCACAGCTCTTTTGTTAGAAATCCTGCACGCTTAGGAGGTAGAGGAATACCCAAGAAAAATACCCTAATCACTCTTACATCAAATTTTTCGAAGTTATTTTTACCATGTTAAGTTCAAAACATTTTCATCGAAATGTTTTAAACAATGCGACGTTAGGCTTTCTTTCTTTAAAAAGTTTGTAGGGTGTTTTGTTAAGGATGGGTCTTATGAATGAAGGATTGATTAGATGGTATGCTGTGTTGAGAGCTTCCATCCAAAAATACTTAGGAAAGTTTTGCTCAAGCAATATGGTTCTAGTCATTTTTCAGGATAACTTCGTATAGCAATAATTTTGAAATCAAATTCTTTTTGAAATTTTTGAAAAAGTTTACTTTTAAAGCATGGTTTTTGTATGTAAGAAAGAACACCCAACTGAACCGAGAGTAGTCATCAATTATTACAAAGTAGTAGTAATTACCAGCTATGCTTGCAACTTATGAGGGAACGAATAAATCCACGTGTAATAATTATTGGGGTTTGCTTGTTGTAACCGCTTTTATATGTTTTAGAAACTGACCTGATTTGCTTACCTTTCATGCATCCATTATAGAGATTCTAAGCTCTAGTTTGCTTCAGACATACCATTTACTAATTCAGTATCGAGAACTTGGATACGATTTAATGTTGTAGCCCAAGCCATTTGTGCCATAACTGGCTGCTTTTCTGCTAGTTTGCAACTAAGCTAATTTTATTGTTAGAAAAATCATCAATACATAAAACATCAACACTACCTTTCCTTCTTCCGTTCAATACTTCTTATCCAGGTGCCAGGTTTACGAACGGAGCAGTAATGATTTTTTTAATTTAGTTCAAAATCATAGTCACATAATTGGCTAGTAGATTGTGTTGTATCCTTTGACATGTAGGACATTTTCTATACAAAGAGATGAACGGTTACCAACCTTTTCCAACACCTATTACTCTACAACTACTATTGTCTCCAAGGATTACATTACCACCATAGTGCTTTGCAAATGTTTGAAGTATTTTCATTTCCAGTCATGTGCTGGAGCAGCAACTATCCAAGTAAGATTTGCTCTTCTTTAGGCTACTTCTCCTTCTTTCTGCAAAAAGAAATTTTAATTTCTAGGTACCCAAATTGCTTTGGGTTCCAGAGAGTTACTACTACTAATGGATCCTTTCGCAACCAAAATTATTTTTTATTTTATTAGCATTCTTTTTATTCTAGCATAAGGTTTTACTATCGCCCTTTCTACCATAGTGAAAGCATTTGATAAATAGAGTTGGAGAGTAGGATTCATCAGCTGTATACTTACTGTAGAATATATTTTTGAATTTCTACTTCCTCTATGAGGGAATACTTACACTTCTATAGCTCTAGTAATTGGTTGAGGAGATGCTACCAACCCTGATTAGTTGCTTACTGCTTTGTCTGAAGCTGACATCAGTGTAAATGCAACACCTTCTCTTCTAAGCGCACTACGTTGAGCATCTAACCTTACACCTAGTCCATCTTTATCTTTCTCAATTCTGCCAAGGGCGAATGCAGGTTATTGTTCTTAGTTGATGGGTCAGGAGCACTAGTTTTCAAGGTCTCATTTTCATTCTCCAGCATGAGGTGTTTCATTTAACTTTCCAAGATAAAAAATTTTCTCTGTTAGATATCAGTTGAGGAACAGCTTGCAACGTCAGTGTCACCAGTGCACTTACCAGCTGCAAAGCTTCTCATTCAATCGCAGTAAATTTTTACTCTCAGCACGTAATGCATACACTTTGGGCATTCATATGGTCATAATCAGCAAGCAAGATATCTTTACTGGAATACTTTTTATCTCTAGATCATTTTTATGGTGAGAACTTTCTTATTTAGACATCATTTTCTTTCTTAAGATTATGCATGCATTTTTTCATAGTTTTACAGTCAGCCTTAGCATCAATATCTTTTGCATGTAATTCATGAAATACTTCTCGTAATTCTTCATTAGAGTCATCGTATACGATTGAGCTTACCTCATTAGATTCATCATGATTGGCCATTAGTCAAAGGCTGACTTCTTCAAATCTATTAGGCTCGATATGGCTTCTCTCTGATCAGCTTTCATCCTATCACTCCAGGCTACCATTACCTTTATACTTTTATCCTTCTCATACCTTTTTCTCTGGATTTCTTTAGGGGAGGAGCATTCACTTTTCAAATGCCCAAGTTTTTTAAGTGGTAGCAGTTGCCGTCTTTTCTTCTTCTCTTCTATTATTCTTCTTGTATCCCCTTCTTCTTCTAAAGTTGTTTCTCATAAAAAAGCTCCAGAATTTTTTTGCTAGAAATGCAATATCATTTCATCTTAAGAGGAGGATTCACTTACTTGTTGGTTATTGATTTTTAATCAAATTTTTCTTAGCATTCATTTGACTTTTCAATGGAAGTTCTTTGGTCATTAACTTACTAATCAGCTCGTTTAAGTTCTTTGAATTTTCTTCTACGCATCCACTTTGTTTACAAAGGTTAGTAGTACAACTCTTTGTATTTTCATGTGGGCTCTTTCTATTTGAAGTCATTTTCTAGATTCTTCTAGGGATTCATGATTTTAGCAAATATAGTATAAATTGAAGTGACGGTCCCACATTTGTTCATTTTGAAGTTCTCGTGCGTGTGCATTAGCAGATTTACTCTAGTTTTCTTTTACTTGTGATGTACCTCATCCATTATTGAAGTTGATCTCGTATCTCTTTAGCAGTCCTAAAGGCACTAATTGATTAAATTCGATAGAGTCAAGTGCACAACAGAGAATATTCATTGCTGTGTCATTCAAGGAGATACATATGTTGCCCTCATCTGTAGTTCAACTTCTCGTTTCAGCACAGTTCTTTCATCTAGGCTTGTTTTCATTGGTGTGATAGGTCTGTCGCATACGATATACCAAAGTATGAAGTTTTGAGCTCAAATGAAGATCATCATTTTTGTCTTCCAATATCCATAGTTCGTAATAAAAAAGAGTTGGTCGATTGGATGATCTATCTTCAAAAAACTACAGAAATAATGTTAGCTATTTGGATCTTTTACCTTAAGATGGTTAAAATTTCAATTTGGAGGCTTGCTTTGAAACCTTCAAAAGAAGAGGGGAGATTTGAGTTAATATCTAAATTTTTTTTTAATAACTTCTCTTACGGTTAGCAGCAAGATAGTTAGCTATGTTGATTCTGATTTGCTAAACGTTGTAAAGAGATATCATAACTAGATAGTAAAAGTCTAGCCAGCTATGCGTAGGATTATTCCTACAAAGATAAATGTAAGTGACTCCAGTATGATCTCAAAGTATACAGAAAATTAAATGAGTTCCATAGCAAAATTCACACGAGAATTTATATGGTTCAACAAATCTCTTACCTACATCTACGGGCACTTTTTGACAAGAGTGAAAATTTTACTAGTGTTGTTAAGGAGCTACACTTAGCAAAGCAAAGTGCTTCTCTAAGAACTCTTGCCTTACAAGTTTTTCTCGTACAAGACAAACCTCTACAGCCTCATAGACAATCGTCTCTCCAACTATGATATAACTTACTCACAAGATTTAGTGACTTTGCCCTAGACTTCTACCAATCCCATTCATCAAGTGCTTCTGAGCACTTAACCTTAGTTTTGCTGAGAGAGTTACAAATTTGAGCACAGGATCAATCTCAGTTTGAGTTTTTAATCACTAGAAGACAAGGTGAGAAATCAAAAGAAAAACTTGTTAAGGGAATTTTGTTCACTGTGTTGATTAGCAGTGATGAGATGTTTAGGCGTATAAAGCTTCTCAGTGAATTCTTCTGTACGCTTCTTTTATGTTTTACTCTCTATTGTCTCTCTTTTTTTCCTCTTCTGCCCTTGTTTCTGCTTATATTCTTCCTTCTTACAGTTCTTGGATCCTGGATTCTAACCATTCAAATTCTTCCCTTGGTGCTTACTCATCTACTATAGTACTGAGTCTTCTTCTTGTTATGCTTCATGACTCATCTTGAGAGCTCCCAAGACAAAGGCAATGGCTACTTTTGTGAAATGTTCAATAGGTCTTTACTTACTTACTTAGCTGGACTAAGCTTTTGTTTTTCATCAGCATTGAATGCAGTCTGTGTGAATATAAGTCTCGCTCGTGACTCACTTGCTTCGACTTAGAGGCCTTCTTCCTTGGTGTGGCCCCAATAACTTAATCTAAGTTTCTCACTTGAGGGTGGATTAAATTTGAATTTTCCGCTCTAAAGTTGTTGATCGATTTGGTGTACTTCTGTTCAAGTTGTGGAGCTTTTGTGTACCTTCGGGTCACTCGATCTCACTATTGTCCAATGAAATGAGTTTTGAGAATTGAATCAACATTTAGTTTTTTCTTGTACTGAAGTGATTGTCAAAGTCATGTACCTTTTGTGTGACTTCTTGATGTTTCAGAATAATGGAAGTTGACAACTGATGAACGGTCTCATTATATAGTTGAATGCTTAACCTAGTGGTGGTAGACGATGGTAGCTCAGGGTAAGGCCTTATTGTATACAGGAATTGACTTGTGGATGAAGTGTGTAATATTTTCTTATATTTTGATCAGTGAATTCTCTTGCAGTATCAATAGGAGTCTGAATATTGAACTATTTTTGGATTTCCAGTGAACACAACTCTGTCAGCTCCATAGGTCTCAATTTCATCTCCTATTTGTTTGTGAATTGATATCGCTGTTAGCATTGGTGTGTTGTTGGTACATAGCTTCAGCTTTGATGTAATGTTAATTCTTAGTTGAACTCAGGAGCATGGTAGAATATTTTTTCAAATTTTGGTGATGGCATTTGATTTTCTCGAATTGGCTGTTCGGTCCAGCAGCAATGAGGTAGCATCTGTGTAGCTGACCACTCCTCATTTCTCAAGCTCTGTTTCCTACCTAGACGACATAATGCTCTATTTCCATACGCACAAAATTTTGGTCTCATGCTTATAGAAATATCACATATAGGTAGCTGGCTATTCAACGGCTATATGTAGGTGAATACCCTTCTTGTAGTATAATGGGCTTCTTGTCAGCTATAAGTTGGAAGCTTTGTTTCTGTAAATTCCTGCAGAAATTGATTTAGCTAATCAGTCCACCCTAAGTCATAAAGATAACTCTTAATTTTTTCATATAATCAAAATCAATGCTGTGATTCCAAGATTCGAAACAAGTTGTATATATGTTGACATGTGTCAAAATAAAGATTTTATGAGTCACTAATAAAATGAGCATTATTGATATTTTTGCACCAATTTGAGATAGTGCATTGGCGTGATCAACTATTCATACTAAATTTTTTATTTCAATAAAGACGAAACAAAGAAGAATATACTCTCCACTTCTCTACAATAGATTACAAGAAAAGATAAAGTATCAATTCCATGATTAGCATAGCAACTACCATAGTAAAAAAGTGACAATTTAGTTATAATACTTGAATGAGAGCAATTTCTGAACCTTCACGTTCCAGCATGTATGATATCAAAATGGAATTAAATATGGATTATTGTTGATTAGTGTCACAGTATGGATATTTTGGCATCTCTTCCCATTGTTGTTTCCTTGGTACCTTTTGCCATGGAAAAATACATAGTATATAAGTGAAGTCTTGAGTATGGTAAAACACTATACCTTAGAACATTTTCGGCCTAAAGGATATATTGGGAGGTGAAAGTTTATTGTTTAGAACATTGTAAATCAGGCATTCTCCACTGTTCGATCAAAAACATTCTCCACCGTCTATTGCGGAGGTTGAGTGCGTATACGTAGGAGGGCAAGGCCCTCATTTTCAACCAACATAAAAAGATCGTAAAAGCATGTAAGTGCCAATAAGAAGTTCTTTCCAAGCTCTAACCAATTATGCTTCTTATTTCCCTTCTTTCCCTCAAATCTATATAAGTTTCCGTTACTATCTTCGTAGCTTTATGGGACTAACGGCTGACTTAGCCACAAGAGATGTGACTAAGTGCCACACGAGCCAACGGAAAAACTCTAGATCCAAGATGTCTGAGCTGCCCAAACGTAAAGTGAAGTGTCGAATGTTACATGATGATCAAAGTTGAAGGACAGGAGGTCCGAATCTGGTCGAAATAGGGGTGACCCATAACTTTCTTGAGGGAAAGGAAGCAACGAGGCTCACATTAAGTACGAAAAGGGGCAAGGCTGTATTAAGGTAATTAACTTTGAACCGAAATCCGTTCTTGGTGTTGCCCGTGGAATTAAAACTTGCATAGGTGAGGTGTCCAACTTTATTGACTTTTCTGTTGTCCATATAGATGATGATTTTACAATTTTTGGGATGGAGTTTATGAATCGGCTAAAGCCTATGCCTATTCTTTTCGCCAACTCTATGTGGACCTTGGAGGAGAGAAATACGTGCATAGTATTGTCATCGCAAGAAGTAAATCTCCAAACCAAGATTATTTTGACCGTACAATCCTTGACAGAAAAGGAGGCACAACTAGCATTCTAGACCCCTCAGAAGAAGGCAAGTCACTCCAACAAGAAGCCAAGGGAGGATACAAGTAGAAAAGAGTAAGAGCTTCGTAGCTATTATCATGACACTAGAGCAGGATATGGAAGAAATATTGGAGCATCGGTTTATCCGAAGATGTGATAGTCGTCTAAGTTACTCCGAATACTTGGTCAAGGAGAAGAGATTGCCTGACCGCGAGGCAAGCTAGGAACATGAAGACTACCTATGGTAATTTCACCAAAAGATCGAAGAGTTTTTGATGCAACTACACTATAATTTCTTAAGCATTAACTAGCTACAAGTAATTTTATCTATAAAACTAAATTATAACTTCCATTCATCCTGTTTTTTCTCCTATGGCCATGCCTTCTCTTATTTATACAAGAGGAAGTTACAACTAACTAGAATTCTTCCTCTTGAATCAAATACAACAATCCCTATTGGATTCAAATTCGGACTTATTAAAATAAAAAACCTAAATGTCACACCCAAGACAGCACCTGGGTGTAACCAAATGCGCCCTCAAAGTACTCGGGTGCACTGTTTTGGCGCCAAGGACACCATTCAAATGGTGTCCTAGGCGCCAGTGACAACACTCGGCCGAGAAAGTACCCGGGTGCACTATTTTGGCGCCAAGGGCACCATTGAAATGGTGTCCTAGGTGCCAGTGACAACACTTGACTCTAGCCTTGGCCGAGTCACTGCTGGCATTTCGGGCATGACTAGCAACTCCTCGCAGTCTCCGGTTCCGACGAGATCGTCTGTTTACCTATTCCTCCTTCCTTTGTCCAGAAACAGCCTCATCTTCCTCTGTTCCTCTGCTTGGTGTTGGCTGGCCGACCTTACTCATATCAGTTCCAGTATACCTCCACACCACTGCGATGAGGACATAACACTTTATAAGTGCTAATAAAGAGCTATTTGAAAGCTCTTATCAAGTATGTTTCTTATTCTCCTTTCTTTTCCTCAAATTTATACAAGTTTTGTTAGATATCTTGGATTGCTTATGGGGCTAAACGCTGACTCAGCTACAAGGGGTGTGACTAGGTGCTCTAAACGTGAAGGTAAAACTCAAGGCCAATAACAATAGCTATGCAAAGATAGGATAATAGCAAAAAGAGGTAAGAACATTTATATATAGAAATAGTAACTAAGAGAATAATACCAAAGGCATTCTTAGAAATAAGAAACAAGATTATTAGAAGACTAAGGAAATATTTAAAAATGCTTTTGGAAAGGAGATTTTCTATACGAAAGGTATTTAAAAATTTTTGAGAAATAAGGTCTAGTTTTTGTCTAAAAAGTTAATAAAAATAAATAATAATAAGATATTACGATATAAAATATTTTCATTATTTTTTAAAAATTTAAAATTATTTTATAATATATTATAAAAAATTTATTAAGAATATGAAATAAAAATTTAAATAAAAGTAATTTCAAAATACTCTCGAGGACCGCGTAAGACCTTGACATGTGCTTGGGGTTTGTGCAGCATCTAACTTCCACCTGGAGAAGTACGTTCCCCAACGACATATTCTAATGCCTCTATTAATGGGTCTGTTTGTTAGAAATTATGCAAATGGCTTAATTCTAAATTACAGAGAAAAGAAATAGCAACAATAAAGGACTACAATAGGAAAGATACAACAACAATAGCAGTCGTCTGAACAACTTCTTTAATAATAATTAATTTATAAAAGGATGAAAAATAAATTCCAACTTACAAATTAAAACAACTTCAAAATCCAAATTACAAATTTCAATGGAAAAGGTGAATAAGAGGTTAAAGCAATTATAAATTTGAAACAAATTCGTACTTCACGTCTATTTATGATAACAATAATTATTCGACCGGCTTTGAAGCTCCTCACGTGCTTCCGTACATAGATCGGTGAAGATACAATTTTCTCTCATAGATACACAACCAATGTTGAATAAATTTGTCTTCTCCCAAACGTCAGAAGAGGCAACAATAGTAAAGAAAGAATAACAAAATTAGCCGTACAGAAGAGATTGTGGATGGAAGACAAGACAGACGAAAGGATAACGGCTGCTGAAAAAAGAAAAAAAACAACCAAACGAAAAGAAAAAAAATAAAAAGTTAATCTTGCAAAGAAAATTACTAATAATCAAATTTTATTTTTTTTTTTAGTAATTCACATTATCTCAATAGAAATATTTTATTTGTTCGTACAAATCAGATTATCGTCATTATGACGAACTAAATACGAAAATATAATTTTTGTTATTAAGTATTAAAAGTTATGTCATCATAATATTAATAAAGTTTCTTTTGACGAGATCTTAGACTATTCGACACTTAATTGTTTTACATGTGATGGAATGAATTTTAAGAGTGATACTATCAGTACCCGTGAGTACCATTTTATGTACATTTTTGTTTGCTGCCAAGTACGGATTTAATGAGATAAATCTTTTGAAAATGGATATCTCATTTTCAAAACGAATTTAAAAGATGCTGCACGAAGAAGGCGCGAAAGATTGAAAGTAGCCAAGGTTTTATCCTCTCGCCATGAGCTGGAAACAATTGAGATCTAATATGCTCCATGTTTGTTGATTATTATGCTATTGTAGTGATTCTAAATGCTATCTCCCTACACGTGAACGTTTCCACATCCCAACTTCAATGGCTTGTTTTGTAAACAAGGTGAGCCCTTTTGATCTCGTCAACCATATGGAACTAATATCATAAGAAAATTGAAAGCACGGTCTTGGAAATTTGGTTATCGGACATCTTGTAAAGGACCATAAACAATAGGTTCCTTGAGTGCAAACAAAATCGTCTCCTAATTATTATCAAACGGATGAGAATGGTCCCTTTCACAAATATTAAAATAGAAAACAAAACAACAATCGAACCATTTTTAGTTTGTTCATTTCCTGTAACTCCTAATTCTCATTGGACGCAAAATTGAAATTTAAAATACATGAACAACAAACATTCACTATCCCACTAGATTGTTGATCTTCGCATGAACCAGCACACTATGATAAAGACATCATTCACTGTTAAAACTGTGTTCTAATGGAATGAATGTGATATTTGCGTAAATAAATAACATAAACGTGGTTTGTTAAAACCAGAGTTCAAAGTGATAATTAAAATACGTAAAATAAAATTTGAAGTAAATTTTTAGTTAAAAAAAAATTTATTGTGAATGTGAAAGTAAAATTCGTTAGTAATTAAAACACATCAAGCGCCGAATTAAAAATCTTAAGCGCTTCATCACCACATCTAATTTCTTATTTTTCTCACAAAGGTGTATAAATTTTTTTCCGAACTTACTTTTTCATACTAAAAATTCTTCCAAACTGACTTCAAAAACATAATCATATATAAAAGTTACTTCATTTTCAAATAAATTTAAATTAAAAATTTTAACTCACTTTTTAAAGAACCTAATTTGTAATAACTCACTTCACTACAACTAAATAAGCAGTTAATTGAAGACTTCACCAGATTGTTTCGTATTCCATTTTAATCAATTTCACTATTTAATTTCAAATTTTTGTTTTTAAAATAACTTTCTAAAGTATTTAAAAAAATTAAGTTTGAAAAGTACAAATGAATTGTTCGTCATAAAAATCTTAACAAATATAATCTTCATCTTTTTGAGTTAAAAAAATTAAACTTATTTCTAAAAAAGTTATAATATAATTCATTTCTAAAATAAGTTCTTTATTTAAAGTACTCTCAGACCATCCTTAAGTTGATAATGTCGGTCTTCGCTATACACACAATATTCTATGCAATTCACTCTTTAGTGCCAATATGCTTCCTTTGCTTTGTCTAAACCAATCAACCTGAAACTTTTTAGAGCATATTTGTGAATGCATTTGAAAAAAAATTTTAAAAACGAAAGATATATTAAATCTTTTCTAAAATAAGCTCTTTTTTTTATAAAAAATAATTAAAATAAATAATAATAAAATTTTACTAGAAGAATTTTTATACTTCTAAATTTTTTGAAAAAGTATATAAAAATATTATAAGATTTGTTAAAAATATGAAATAAAAAAGAGTTGAAAAGCTTAGCCAACAGTAGCTTAACGGTTGAGTTCAACGAAAAATAGAAGTAATATGACCGTGCTCACTCTTGTGAAGTTTAGAAACTTAAAAGGCATATTTGTCTCAACTACAATTCAGTTCTTTTGGTTAGAAAGTAAACTTCAGATGGGCACTTATATTTATTAGGGTCAAACGATTTACTCTTACTTTCTATTTATTTCAAATACTCACTTTAATATGTAATAAAATATAAAAAAATTAATTTCAAAGTCAATTTAAAAACAATCAGCTATATGAAAATAACTCAATTTTTAAAAACTAAATTTCTGATAATTCATAATAGAAGAACTCTCTTCACACAAATAAATACACATTCATCATGTTCGTAATAGATAAGAAAGTTGATTCCGAAATATAAATTTAAAAAAACTAAATAATATATAAAAGAATTCAATAATTAAATAATATTTAAAAAATTTTATTTTATTACTTTATTTAATAATCTAGTCATTAGTTTTTATTTAAAATAAATATAAATGTAACTAAGTATAATGCACCAGAAATTTACTTAAAATATTTTTTAAAACTAGGCCTTTCTCGATAGTTGTAAAACTCAACCTGGTTATCGATCCGAATTTGTGTTTAGGTGAATGGGTTGCGGGTTAACCAGCTGGGTCACTGTTAAGCAACAGTATTCAGTGTTCATAACATCAGCCAATACAATACTTTGTATAACACATATCAGAAGTCTAAAAGACAATGTCACAAACTCACATTTGTATAACACAGCCAATGCAATACAAAATTGGCTCCATGTTAAGTTTGTATATCAGAACATTGGCAGTCAATACAAACAGCAGTAACAAATACAACATAAAACCAAATTGGCTATATTTCAATTCAAAACATTAACCAACCAGCCTAGTTGCAAGACTGCAAGTATTACATATTATGCACCAGTCATCTTGCTGTCTAGTATCCATCCATAAACACTTGCTCACTTACAGAAAATCAAGTACTCTTTTTTTCAATCATTGTTTCTTTTTCTCTGTACGGCTGAGAACATTCACGTGCATGTTAGTGTAAGTAGCTAGGTGATTCATACAAGCTACTACTACAACCGTGCAAAGCAGAACTCTAGTCCTAGCAGGCACTGCAGACAACCAAGCAGGAACGCAAGAAAGCAAGCAGATGATAGGCATGCAAGGAAGAAAGAAACCAAAGAAAGCAAGCAGGCAGTCAGGTAGGCAGGCAAGCAAGCAAAAAAGCAAGAAGCAAGTAGCCAGTGCAGGCAGATTCCAAGAGCACAGTCAATTGCACTAACACTTACTTTTTTTTCTGAAAATTTGAATTTGAATTCATTTCTCATATTTAATGCCGTAGTCTCACTGATTTATCTTTAATTAATTTTTTATTAAATTTAGTTATACCAAAACTTAGTTTTATAAAACTTATATTTTATAGTTAAAACACACTCCTGGGTTGCGCTAATCAGAAGTTAAAAAATGAAAGAATGCTAACAAATCAATCAAGTAATAATAATGATTTTGTGAAAGTATGCTTTTACAAAATGTAAATAAGCATATATAAGCAATACATTAACAATATATCAACAACTGATAGCTTCTGTAAGTAAGATATGCATGGTGATTTTCTGCTACTCATTATCTCTGTATCACCAAACTGCTGCAATTTTAGAGTCCAGTTGCTAGAATGGTATGTAAAGAAGGAATTTGCACATTGTTAAAATGTTATAATGAAGTCTAATGCCTTATGCATATTCAAACATGCATGAAGCACATAAACAATAAATGAAAGTTTTAACATAAGAATTTTCACTCTAGATCACTTAGGACAATTTTGGCACAACATTTTTACCGCACAAAATTAGTTACAAACTGTAACACTCCATAATTTGCAAGTGGGCTGAGCCCAACTTAAACTAACTATCATATTATCACTAATCCTCTACCCTTTATTTTTCTTCTAACAGCCACCCCTTTTCTTCTTTCTCCCAACGCAGCTGCTCCCCCAGCCCCTCTCCCGTACAGACGGTGATTGTCCGGCTTTAAATCTTCTTTTCCGGCAGCAGAAGTATCTCCTTCACATGCAATTTTCAGTCTTCTTCTCCTTGTCCCTCGCCATTGTATTTTTCTCCAACTCCACCGCGTGGGGTGAAATCTAGGGTTTTCGCCGGACCTTTTTGCCGGACTTCCAACAGCCGTAAACAAGTAAAACACATCTCCTTATCTCAGTACTGCTCCTCTCTTGTCAATTAAGCCAATTCTGCTTTTAGTTGGGAATTTCATCGCCGGGCCGACGAAATCGTTTAGGACGATTTTCGCCGCCAGTTTGTAATTGATGTGTTGGAGTATTTCTCTTAGCTCGGTGGTGATGATTTGCTTCTCGCAGCTGCTTGAATTTTCTTTTGGCCGAAATTCCCTCCGGCCAGCACTATTCACGCAAGAATTCGGCAGTCTAGTGGGCCCCACCTGCAGGTGAGTTTAATTACGTGTTAGTGTGCGTTAAACGCTACTACTTTGATGGATAATTAATTAGTTGATGCTTTGTGATTGGTAGGTTGAAGAATCGGTGATTTTCAGAGGTTCGAAGCTAATTTGAAAATTTATCGTCTCATTTAATTGGTAAGCTTTTTAATTTTGCTAACGATAGTATATATGAGTAGTGGATAGGATTAAATGATTGGTGGAATGGATGAATATTTGTAATGAGATTCTGGCACTACGGCGATGTAATTATAGTGGTTTGTGCTATATATTATAATTGTTAGATTCGTTCCGCTAAACGCAAACAAGTAATAGATGTGCCCGTATGTGTTATAGCTTTTGGCTGAGGAATGTGGGCCGAGTGGTTTCATTTAGAATAACCAGTGGACTAAGTGATCACAAAAAAACAGGTGAGGGTTACCATGACTTTCCTTCTTAGCTTGCGTTAGGCTGCTGGCACAGGTAACATCTGCTTGAAACCTCGGCGTAAATCGCCACTTTCTTTATATTAAATAAATTATTCCTCATGCTAAATAATGACTACATGTGTGGAGCATGTTCGTAGGAATTCTCTAGGAACTAATCTAGTAGCATGTGGTAACTAAAGGTCTTAACGTTTGATTATATCTATAGCATGAATGATTACATATATCCTATGAGTTTCGAAATATAATGTATAGTGCATTTGGCGTATGTTTAGAATGTTATCTATGGTAATAGCAAGCATGGTATGTCTGCACGAATCGAGAATGACTTTTGTTTAGGTTACATAATTATGATCTTTGAGCATTGATGAATGAACTATGAAACCACTTATGTGCATAGAGACATGATTTATATTGAAATATAAAGGCATGAGCTTGCTTGTCATATTGCATAGATACTTGCGCTGCACGAGGGCAGGGAGGTCAGGAGGATTATATCAGGACTCCAGTGGGTGTGGGGCGAGCACCCACCTATAGCAATAGTATTTTCAGGCCCATGCGGGTGGGGGTGATACCACGGCTCATCCGGTTCGAGCACCCGGAATGATTGTACCTCGGGAGGCAGGAGTAGCCTGGTTGTAGGTTTAGCTAGAGATTAAGTCTCGCTCTATATTATATGTTTATTTTTCTGATTTCGTAACTAGTGTTACATCATGGATGTAGATTGATATGCATGCATAATATCTTATTAGAAGTGTTTGGATAGTGCACGATGCATGTATGAATGCATAATGGTGTTATAGCGTGCATGGTGGACTTTATATATTTAGGATGCCAAAGTGAAAGAAACATAAACTGTTGTTTGTTCTCATAGTACATGACATCTAATGAATATTGCAAGATAATATAGTGTGATATTTCTTGGACTGCATTAGTTGCATATGAAAGCCCTCTGTATCTGTTGTTATTGGGAACTAGGTTGGTATGGGATGACTTAGGACCCGAGAGAGCTTGTTCTGATCTATTGTTGCATCTGTTGCATGTAGCGGATATGATTGAAACAACTAGGTAATCCATTAGAAGCCCTAAATGGTTCATTCTGTTATTTCACATCACTGAGTCTGGGCTCATCCTTTTTTCTTTCTTTGTTCTCTCCCAGATATTTCAGGGACTAGCGGGAGTTAACAGGATATTGCACTGAGTATTGACATAGCGTGTCGACGGTAGATCCGTGTATTTATAGTTCATTTTGTCATATAGATAGCTCTGTTATTTTCTTAAGTTATGTATTTTTCTTATATCTTTTGGGCCTTGTATTTGATTTGTAAATTTTAGTTTTGAATATGTAATAGGTATGTGTGCGGCTACTGGTAGCCAATAGATATTTATTGGTTGGTTTTGGTATTGAAAGTATTTTGTTTATGTCTGTTTTATTTTGTCGTTTTCAAGAGATTTATTATGGTACAAGTTTTCAATTGAAATTTTAGGGAGGGTCTTGCCGAAATTTTATTTGTTTGAAAATATTTGGTGAATCATTTATGGTGCTTTTGGGTCAAGCTTACTGGACTAGATCTACTCTGGATGTTATCCAGGCAAGTCTAGTCTAGGCCGGTCATGGCCGAATTAGGTCGTGACAAATTTGGTATCAGAGCAAGGCCTGTCTTAAGAGATTACAGAGCCTATGTTAGTTGCATTGCATTTTTCATTTGATTTCTTTTGCTAACATTAGCAGTTTTGTTAGGTCACGATGCCGCCGAAGCGTAAACAAGTAGAGTCAGTTTCTTATCCCGTGACTACTATTAGGTCTGGAAAGAGAACCCCTGCACGTCATGCTCGACGTGTGTCACCTTTAGCACCTGAGAGATGCTATGAGGGTTGCCTGCTGGGGCTAGTAGTGGAGGATCCTCTTTGGCTAAGTTAAGGGCCGAGATGGATGCCCGTCATGAGGCTATCGCAAGGATATGGTGCTTGTTCAGCAAACTATGTCAGCTATTTTAGCTCAAATGTCAGGAGGGAGATAGACCGAGTGGAACTACGCCGTCCACTACTTCAGATCCCCTTATGCCTGAGGTTAGAGCTACAGCTACCCTTGAACAGCAAGCCCCTATAGTGACAACTTCAGAAAATATTCAAAATGTGCCCGGGGGTTCAGGAGTTGCTTCTCTGCCTGTGTCTATTGAGAGGTTTATGAAGTAGAATCCTCTTATGTTTAGTGGAGAACATGATGAGGATCCTGAGGATTTTCTAACTGAACTGTAGAAAATTGAGGAGGTGCTACATTGTTCTCCAGAGAGAATGTTAGAGTTACTGCATACAGACTTAAAGGCATGATCCTTGCTTGGTATAAGGCTGTAAAGAGTACTAGGGAGATTAGTGCAAATCCACTAACATGGACAGAATTTTAGAGGTTATTCCTTGGCAGATTTTTGCCTAGAAGCTTGAGGGAAAGCAGGGTTGAGTATGCTGAGAGCCTTCAGCAAAGGGATATGCCTATTTGGGAATACATTCAAGAATTCACCAAGTGTATACGTTATAATCCCCAATTGTTCCTCACTGAAGAGGAGAAAGTACGTGTGTCTTGAAGGGTTTGAACCTTGAGTTATTTAAGGCTTTATGTGGATCTTCCTTTGAAAAGGTTTGTCAGGCCTTCAATGCTACAATGAAGGCGGAAGCTGGTCTTATTGCCCGAGGTCAGATGCAACCAAAGAGGCAAAGGTTTGAGGGAAAGTTAAGCGGTGTTGCTCCGAAAAACCAGAGATGGGATCACAGGCATAAGCAACGGCAAGGTCAGAGACAAGGTCAGACACCATTGGCGAGGCAGTCACAGGGAGTACCTTACTATAAGGACTGTGGACGCTATCATTTTGCACCCTGTCCTCTCCCGCATGATGCTTGCTTTAATTGTAGGATTCGAGGTCATCTAAAGCGAGAGTGTCCTTATGCTGGCTCAATTGGGACATGGTAAAGGAACACAACCATCTATTCCAACATTTGCACCACTTTCAGTCTCACCCCTAAGGCAACGGGCGCCTCAAGGAGGAGGCCGAGGACAAGGGGGTCGTGGTCGAGGTTTTGGACGTAGATAACAGGACTATAGTAGTGAAAGGAGCTCTTCAAAAGCACCTACCCTAGGACAGCTTGTTGGGAAGCTCGCTGCCCTACGGATGACCACTGCTATTGGGTGTCCTGACCCGTTAGGATGCTCATGCTTCTAATGCTGTTGTGATAGATATATTTTGCGTTGAACACCTTTTAGCTTGAGCCCTCCTATTAGTTTTGAAAGAATAATTTCATCTTTAATTCCTTAAGTTTAGAAGTTTCAAGTTTATGTTTTCGTCTCAGGCACGGTATTACTTGGCGGCAAGAGAGCGAGGGTATTGTTTGATTCTGGTTCTACGCATTCTTACGTATCCTATGCTTTTGAAAAAAAGATTCCTACAGTCCCGGAGCCACTATCTGCACCTTTTGTAGTGACAACTCCAACTAACGATGTTTTCACACTGAGTTTGGTGCTCCGTGTATGTGTGTTTAAGATTGATGACCACGAGGGCCTGCAGATTTGGTTTTATTAGATATGTGTGACTTTGATGTACTGCTTGGGATGGATTGGCTTGCTTCCTATCACGCTTCGGTAAATTGATTTTGCAAATCTGTGAGGTTTTGAATACAAGGGGAAACTGAGTTCAGCTTCCAAGGACATCATCCTGCAGCTCCTAATAACTTGATCTCTTGGTTGGACGCTCGCAAGTTATTAAGGAAAGGGTATAGCTCTTTTCTTGCTTGGGTGCGTGATAGCAGTATCCCGAAGAATGGACTTGATGATATTTCGGTTGTAAGGGAGTTTCCAAAGGTACTTCCTATCGATTTTACAAAACTGCCTCTTGATAGAGAAGTAGAGTTTTGTATTGATTTGGTGCCAGCTACAACAACGATTTCTGTGCCTCCGTATCGCATGTCCCCTGCCGAACTCAAAAAGCTGAAGAGTTAGCTTCAAGACTTATTTGAGAAGAGTTTTATTCGCCCTAGTGTGTCTCCTTGGGGTGCTCCTGTCCTATTCGTGCGTAGGAAAGACGAATCATTATAGTTGTGCATCGATTACAGACAACTGAATAAGGTAACAGTACGCAACCGATATCCTCTTCCATGAATAGATGACTTGTTTGACCAACTGGAGGGAGCATGTTGTTTTTCGAAGATTGGTCTTCGTTCAAGACATTGTTAGTTGAAGGTGAGAGGGGATGATATAGCCAAGAAAACGTTCAGGACCAGATATAGACATTATGAGTTCTTGGTGATGCCTTTTGGATTGACGAACGCCCCTGCAGTATTTATGAACTTGATGAACAGAGTATTCAAGCCTTACCTAGATCGTTTCATTGTGGTATTCATTAATGACGTGCTGGTTTACTCTAAGAGTAAAGAGGAGCACGTGGAGCATCTTCAAATCATTTTACAAACCTTAAAGGAGAGGGAATTGTATGCTAAGCTGTCTAAATATGAATTTTGGTTAGACCATGTGATCTTTTTGGGGCATGTCGTGTCAGGATCGAGGATCAGTGTCGACTCACAAAAGGTAGAAGCTGTAGCAAATTGGGTTAGACCAAGGAATGTTGCAGAAGTACGTAGCTTTCTCTGTTTAGCTGGATACTATCGGAGATTCGTTAAGGACTTCTCCAAAATAGCATAACCGTTGATTGACTCGTAAAGGAGTAAAATTTATTTGGAGCGACAAGTGTGAGGAGAGCTTCCAAAGGTTGAAGGCATGTCCGACTTCAACGCTTGTTCTTGCCTTACCATTTACTGGTGGCGGATTTCAGGGTATTGTGATGCCTCCAGAGTTGGTTTGGGTTGTGTGTTAATGCAACAAGGCGTATTATTGCCTATGCCTCTCGACAGCTTAAGAAGCATGAGCAGAATTATCCAACACATGATTTGGAATTGGTTGCCGTTGTGTTTGCACTTGAGATTTGGAGGCATTATTTATATGGAGAGTCTTGTGAGATTTATACTGATCACAAGAGCTTAAAGACATTTTTATTAGAAGAAATTGAATTTGAGGCAGAGGCGTTGGTTAGAGCTATTGAAAGACTACAACTGCACGATTCTTTATCATCCGGGGAAGGCAAATGTGGTTGCCGATGCCTTAAGTCGGAAGTCAGTAGGGAGTTTAGCTCATCTTACCACAACACCTCTACCCATAGCTTGTGATTTGGGTTGGCTGCAGTTGAGGGGACTGAGATTAGAGGCATCACCAAATGCTTGGCTTGCTCACTTAGTTGTTCGTTCTATTCTGAGGTATAGAATCAATGCTGGGCAAGGTCAAGACCTGTAATTGGTTAAGTTGATTGATTAAGTCAAGAAGGGGCCCTAAAGGAATTTTCTGTTGATTTTGAGGGAGTCATTTGGTGTGGCTCGAGATTTTGTGTTCCGGATGTGGGCGATTTGCGCTGTGAGATCTTAGAGGAGGTGCCTCGATCCACATACTCGGTTTATCTGGGAACTACTAAGATGTACCATGATTTGAAACAGATGTATTGGTGGAGTGGTCTAAAAAGAGATGTTGCTGACTTTTTCTCTCATTGCCTTACTTGCCAATTAGTAAAGACAGGCACCGTAAGCTTGGGGGATTGTTACAATCATTACCTATTCCTGAATGGAAGTGGGATCACATCACTATGGATTTTGTGACGAGTCTTTAACGAACTCCACAAGATTATGATTCCATCTGGGTAATAGTGGATAGACTAACAAAGAGTGTACATTTTCTGCCAGTAAGAACTACTTTTGATGCAGCTTAGAATGCGCAACTATATGTAAGAGAGATAGTGAGATTGCATGGAGTTCCTTTGACGATTATCTCAGATCGTGGAACCCAATTCGCTTATCGTTTCTAGAGTAAGGCTCAACAAGCACATGGTACACGCCTGACTTATAGTACTGCTTTTCATCCCCGGATTGATGGACAATCTGAGCGTAATCTAAACGTTGGAGGACATTATGCTCTTGTGTGCTCGAGTTAGGGCAGTCATAGGATCAGCACTGGTCTTTGGTGGAATTTACTTATAATAATAGCTTTCATGCCAGTATTCAGATGGCGCCCTTTAACGCATTATATGGTAGGAAGTGTCGATCGCTAGTTCGTTGGTTTGAGACCAAAGAGGCTGACAAGCTTTCACCAGATATCATCTGTGACACTACCAAGAAGATTAAACTTATTAAAGAGAGGTTGACTGCTGCTCAAAGTAGACAAAAGGCTTACGCAGACCCAAAACGCCGTGCAATATCTTTTGTAGTAGGTGATGAGGTTTTCTTACGAGTTTCACCAATGAAAGGCATTCTGCGATTGGGGAAGAAAGGGAAACTCAACCCGAGATATATTGGCCCTTTTGAGATTTTGGAGCGTATCGGTGAAGTTGCTTATAGATTAGCTTTGCCACCTAGTTTGTTGGGTGTGCATCCCATACTTCATGTTTCGATGCTTCGGAGATGTTTACGAGATCCATCTCATTTGAGTGAGCTAATTGTCGGGCAAGTCCGTGAGGACTTGACTTATGAGGAACGACCGCAAGCTATCTTGGATCGTCAAATTCGTAAGTTAAGACACCGTGAGCTATCTTTTGTCCTAATTTTACGGCAAAATCACTCGCGTAGGGAAGAGACGTGGGAGTTGGAGGCAGAAATGAAAGTAAAGTACCCTTGGTTATTCACCTCTTAAGGTACGTCTTTCTTCTATTCGAAAATTCGAGGACGAATTTTTTAAAAGAGGGTGTATTGCAACACTCCATAATTTGCAAGTAGGCTGAGCCCAACTAAAACTAATTATCATATTATCAATAATCCCCTACCTTTTATTTTTCTTCTAACAGCCACCCCTTTTCTTCTTTCTCCCGACGCAGCTGCTCCCCCACCCCCTCTCCCCTACACACGGTGATTGTCCGGCTCTAAATCTTCTTCTCCATCAGTAGAAGCATCTCCTTCACATGCAATTTTCAGTCTTCTTCTCCTCGTCCCTCGACGTTGTATTTTTCTCCAACTTCAACGCGCGGGGTGAAATCTAGGGTTTTCACCGAACCTTTTCGCCGGACTTCGAACAAAGGTAAGCAACTAAAACACATCCCCTTATCTTAGTACTGCTCCTCTCTTGTCAATTGAGTCAATTCCACTTTATTTGGGAATTTCATCGACGAGCTAACGAAATCGTTCTGGACGATTTTGGCCGCCAGTTTGTAATTGATGTCTTGGAGTATTTCTTTTATCACGGTGGTGATGATTTGCTTCTCGTAGCTGTTTGGATTTTCTTTCGGCCAAAATTCCCTCCTCTAGCACTATTCACACCGGAATCAAACAGTCTAGTGGGCCCCACCTGTAGGTGAGTTTAATTACGTGTTAGTGTGCGTTAAATGCTACTACTTTGATGGATAATTAATTAGTTATTGCTTAGGTGATTGCTAGGTTGAGGAATCGGTGATTTTTAGTGGTTCGAAGCTAATTTGAAAATTTATCATCTCATTTAATTGGTAAGCTTTCTAATTTTGCTAATGCTAGTATATTTGAGTAGTGGATAGGATAAAATGATTGATGGAATGGATGAATATTTAGAATGAGATTCCGCTGCTACGGCGATATAATTATAGTGGTTTGTGCTATATATTATAGTTGTTAGATTCATTCAGTTCAACGCAATTAAGTAATAGATGTGCCCGTATGTGTTACAGCTTTTTACTGAGGAACGTGGCCCCAGTGGCTTGATTTAGAATAACCAATGGACTAAATGATTGCGAGAAAACAGGTGAGAGTTACCGTGCTTTTCCTTCTTAGCTTGCGTTAGGTTGCTGGCACAGGTAACATCTGCTTGAAACCTCGGCGTAAATGCCCACTTTCTTTATATTGAATAAATTATTCTCATGCTAAATAATGGCTACATGTGTCGAGCATGTTGATAGGAATTCTCTATGAACTAATCTAGTAGCATTTGGTAACTAAAGGTCTTAACGTTTGATTATATCTATAGCATGAATGATTACATATATTCTATGAGTTCTGACATATAATGTATAGTGCATTTGGCGTATGTTTAGAATGTTATCTATGGTAATAGCAAGCATGGTAAGTCTGCACGAATCAAGAATGACTTTTGTTTAGGTTACATGATTATGATCTTTGAGCATTGATGAATCAATTATGAAACCACTTATGTGAATAGAGACATGATTTATATTGAAATATAAAGGCATGAGTTTGTTTGTCGTATTGCATAGACAGTCACGCTGCACGAGGGCAGAGAGGTCAAGGGAATTATATCAGGACCCCAATGGGTGTGGGGCGGGCACCCACCTGTGGTAATAGTATTTTCAGGCCCATGCGGGTGGGGGCGATACCACGGCTCATCCGGTTCGATCACCCGGGATGATTGTACCTCGCCAAGGTAGGAGTAGCTTGGTTATAGTTTGAGCTGGAGATTGGGTCTCACTCTATGTTATATGTTTATTTTCCTGATTCCCTGACTAGTGTTACATCATGGATGTAGATAGATATGCATGCATAATATCCTATTAGAAGTGTTTGGATAGTGTACGATGCATGTATGAATGCATAATGGTGTTATAGCGTGCATGGTGGACTTTATGTATTTAGGATGCCATGGTGAAAGAAACATAAACTATGTTGTTTGTTCTCATAGTACATGGCATCTAATGAATATTGCATGATAATATAGTGTGATATCTCTTGGACTGCATTAGTTCATATCAAAGCCCTCCGTATCTGTTCTTATTGGGAACTAGGTTGGTATGGGACGACGTAGGACCTGATAGAGCTTGTTCTGATATATCGTTGCATCTGTTGAATGTAGCGGATGATTGAAACAATTAGGTAATCCATCAGAAGCCCTAATATGATTGCATCTGTTGCATCCTCCTGAGTCTGGGCTCATCGTTTCTTCTTTCTTTGTCCTCTCCTAGATATTCTAGGACTAGCGGGAGCTGACAAAATATAGCACCGAGTATTGACATAGCGTGTCGACGGTAGATCCGCGCATTCATAGTTCATTTTGCCATATAGATGGCTCTGTTATTTTCTTAAGTTATGTATTTCTCTTATATCTTTTTGGCCTTGTATTTGATTTGTAAATTTAAGTTTTGGATATGTAATAGGTGTGTTTCTTTCTTTCTTTCTTTAGAACTCAAGATTCAACACTGGAACTTTTAGAAAAGCTGAAAGTAAAATAGTAGTGAAATTTTTTTAAAAGAATATTGATTAAATAATTTAATGTTATTATACGCGCTGAAATCTAATACTTATACAATTGATAGCAGTCACCTTAAATAGTCGGAGAGCGGAAAGAAGAGAATCTGAGTGGAGGCAGAGAGTAGAGGGGTGAAGAGTAGACCGGAGAGCAAAGAGTGAAGAACAGAGTGCCGGAAAGTAGAGAGCGGATAGTAAAGAGCCAGAGAGGCAGAGCTCTTTGGAGAACGCGGGTGTGCTCCTTCGAGGACCGGAGAGAAGTTGAACGTCGAATTAGGAATTTAGGTTTTAGGATTAAAATCGGGTGCTGGTAGATAAGGTTAGGTTATTATTGTTGTTATTATTATTATTTTAATTTTTCGGGTTGACCCAAGCGGGTGAGTTGGCCAGGACAAAACCAGTCAAAATTGGTAGCGACGGATTGAAGTGGATAGGTAGCACACACGATCTATCTACAGGATTGGATCGGTTTACTTTCCGGTCGATAGTTTTCTAGTTGACGCAGACGATCCGATCCAAATCTGTCATCTATGTTTTTTTCAACAAAAGCAATCAATTTAACTCCAAATTTCTAAGACTTTAACTTAGGACATCTTTTAATTTTAATTTTAAAAAGTTATATTTTCTCATTTCAAATTTTCAAACTTTTGTTATTTTATATATTTTAATTGTTTATTCAATTTCACTTCTAATTCACATCAAATTTTATTATAAATATTTAAATTACTATGTTTAATTTTATTTCATTTAAATCTACTTGTATTAAATTTATTTTTATACAATTTAAGTATGTATTTAGGCAAACAGAGCCATCTTTTTTTGTTGTTTTAAAAGAAGAGAAAAAAGGTACATGCTTTGAGTACCATTTGAAAGTATTTATATATTTTTTAAATAATAATATTTTATTTTATTTCAGAAAATAAATTTTATTTTAAATTTTTTATAATTTTTAAATTAATTGTTTAAAGTATTATAAAGAAAATTTTAAAATAAAAGTAAAATTACAAAATAATTTTTGAAAAATAATATCAAGCGCGCTTCTTAAGGGAGAAGTGTTACGCAATCAAGACCTGCTACTTACAAGCTGATGCCAAACTGATGGTTCTTCTACCTGCTGTATAAAATAGCTTAACCCAACGGTATATGTTTTTTCATATACACCAAAGCTTTTATTTTTTCGAAATAGAAACAAAAAGAACTACTTCATCCGCGTTATTTTGAATTATTAGTAAAAGAAAGAATCACCCCCTTCCTTAAAAGGCATTATTGAGAACAATAGTAGTTTATTCGTTAATAACTCAATTTAACTGTAAAAGAACACACCTTCACTGTCTATAGAATGGACAACAAAACTTCACACACAGACACTTCTGTTGGAATGAAAAGACAATGTGCAGCTGTACTCCAAGCAGTGTAATGAATGTCTTACAGGAAGAAGCATGCATGTAGCAGTACAGGTGCAGTCTTCTATCACCTGGTCTTATTCATATTTCATTTTCATTGAACATAGAGCAGCCATTTAACATTATATTTTTATTTCAAATAAATTTTTAAAAATAATATAACAAAATTTATTAAAATATAATAAAATCTAACTGACCGCTACATCAAAGAGTCCCTTAACCCGTAATGTTTGAGAGATCGTCGCATAGCGCTTTTGAAATAATTTTTTTTTAAAACAGAAAATATTTCATTATTTTTAAAAACTAATTTTTATTTATTTTATTTAAAATATATGCAACTGTTAGACATTGTAAATCTATTATGTAAATTAATGGTTTATTAAAATACAATAAACTAAATATGCATTCATATTGAAATTCCAAAAGTCAAAAAAAACGAACCATCACTCAAAAAGTTGGAAAGCCAATGGTTAAGAACTTTGAAGCACCTCTTGGAAGATGAAAGGCTAAAAAATTTGGACAATTAATGGAAAGATGGAAGGACAACCATTTGGAAGTTCAAGAGCCATATTAGGGCATTATATATATGAATGAGAGGTATTTGCTTGGAACATGGAAAATGAAAATGTTCAAGATCACTCACAATATCATGTGTGAGAGATAGAAGCAAAGCATTCTAATGAGAGTTTTCACTTAAAATGTAATACAAGAATTTGTAATTGTTTCGGTTTAGTGATTTTCTTGAAAGCTAGTTTGGCTTTCCATGGAGTTTTTCTTATTTTTTTCCTATGCAAATCTCTTATCTTTGTCCTTAAGTGTGTTTTATATTTTCGCTACGTCCATTAATAACCAAACATACTTGCTATTTTCAATAAGTAGCATTAGAGACATTGGTTTGTTGTAATGACAAGCAAGTACGAGATTGCGGAGAAATGAAAAACCATAGCAAGCAAGATTCGATGTGCGGATCCCTCGAAGTCTTTCACTTGTGTGGCGTACTGATGATGGTGAAACTCTACTGGGAAAGACGGTGGTTGCTGTATGTGACAAGTCCAAATACCCAGATGACTGGATCTTATATTTCAGTAGCATCCTAGCAAATGACTTTCAGAAAGAATTTGTTTCATAACTATGAAGCTAATTTTGAAAGTGCCGTTCGGATGAGAAATGACCAAGTCCTTGAAGTTGCTGGAGTCGGTTCAATCAAGCTTATGGCAAATTATGGAGGTTATCAAGGACGGGATAGAAGAACTGGAGGCTAAAAGGATCGACTCAAACCTATATAATATGCATGGGGTGACACGGGTGCAGGAGATGTTTATGTTGCATCAGGAAATATTGAGGATATTACGCGAGTGTGGTTACCTGAAACTTGGGCACATCTCGGGACGTGGTTTGAAGATCCCCGGTGATCGGAAGTTCCTAACGGGACTGTGTGAGGTAAAGTTGCCGTTCTGCGAGTAGTGTGTCATTGGTGAGCCTCACTTTAAAAGGTTTGGAGATAATTTTTCAGTTCAAAGACAAGCTCGATTTGGTTCGCTTGGACTTGAGAACTTGTGCGTTCCTAATCCGAACGAAGTCCCTTTGCGGTGTTCAAGTTCTTCAAAACTCGGGCAGAATTTGATTCAGCAACAGGATCAATTTCGAAAGATGTATATAGTATGCTGAAGATGTTTGGGGTATTACCTATGGGATCCCACTGCCCGTACAGTTATCTTCAATAGGAATGTCATCTTTGCGGAAGACCAGTTGCAAAGAATCACTGATAGCAATGATGCAAGGGAGAATGAGGCATCATTTTCAGTGATGATCACATCGGTACTGGAGGAGAATGATGGAGAAAACGATCATATTCTGGAACCTGAATCGATAGATGAACACATGGAATAGGATGGAGTTCTAGGCATACGTCCCTTAGGCATTCAACTAGCAAGAGCAAGACATCTGAGACGTATGAGGACTATTTTATGGAGTCATTTCAATTAGCATATTGCTTATTCACAGAGGAAGGAGTGTCATTTTTTCTCAAAGAAGCGCTTCAGAGTCCAGATGCATCTCTGTGGATGGAAATTATGTACGAAGAATTTGAGGTACTTCATAAAAAATATGACATAGGAGCTAGGCAGTCATCAAAATTTATACTTGCCGGCGTCAGGATTGGAATTGCTAGCTGCCGACTGTATCTTTCAAATTCCTCATTTCCGGTGAATCTTTCGTCGTTGCCGTGGACAGTTTTGGAACCCTTTGGCTTAGCTTTCTGATTTTTCTTGGCCATGGCTGAGGTTGGAAAATTTGGTGTAGGGTTTGAGATCTAGGAGTCGGAAAGGGAGAGGGAAATTTTTGATTTCAAAATGAAGACGACGAGTTGTGAGGAGTTCTTAGTCGGGTTAGCTTAAAATACGTACAGCCTAGTATGAGTCAGCTGTGTCATGTGCTCAACACGTGACCGGTCAGCTGCTAAGTATTATTTTAAAAACTACAGCCAGCTATTGTGCGGCTGATTGTGTATTGAGATACATAACAGAAAAGCAGAGCAGAGCACGATTATATTATGTATAAGCCTATCTCATGGCAAATTCTTGAGAAGGTGTCAAATCCTAGGGGTTTAGTAAATATGTCAGCTAGTTGATTTTCAGAGTTAACAAAATTTAATACTATATTATTATATTCAACATGCTCTCTAATGAAATGATGTCTTAAATCAATATGTTTTGTAAGTGAGTGATGAATAGGATTTTTAGTTAACTTGATGGCACTAGTATTATCACAGAATATAGGCACATTCTTAAGATCACAATCAAAGTCAAGAAGTTGTTGTTATATCCAGACTATCTGAAAGCAGCAGCTTCCAGCAGCTATGTATTCTGCTTCGGCAGTGGACATTGCTACTGAAGCTTGCTTCCTAGAACACCATGAGATCAGGCAACCTCCTAAAAACTGACAAGAGCCATTTGTGCTCTTTCTATCAAGCTTGCAGCAACCAAAATCAGCGTCAGTATAAGCATATAAATTAAATTCACATCCTCTGGGATAGAATAATCCTAATTACTTGGTTCCAACTAGGTATCTAATAATTCGTTTTACAGCTATCATGTGTGACTCCTTTGGATCGCTTTGAAATCTAGCACATAGGCATACATTAAATTGAATATCAGGTCTACTGGCAGCGAGATATAAGAGTGATCCAATCATACCTCTATATAGTTTTTGATCAACTCCTTTACCTGTGTCATCTCGATTTAGTTTGCAAGAGGTAGACATTGGAGTGCTGATCTCCTTGGTTCCTTCAATGCTATATTTTTTAATCAATTCTTTGATGTACTTACTCTGCCTTATGAAGATGCCATTTTTCAGTTGTTTAATTTGTAGACCAAGAAATAATTGAGTTCTCCCATCAGGCTTATTTCAAACTCTTCTTGCATCAAGTTAGAAAATTTTCTGCACAGTCTTTCGTTAGTGGCACCAAATATTATATCATCTACATAAATTTGCACAATTAACATGTCATTATCTTCATGCAATGTGAACAAAGTTAAGTCAATCTTACCTCGACTGAAGCCTTTTTCAATCAGAAATGCGCTTAACCGCTCATACCAAGCTCTGGGAGCTTGTTTCAGACCATAGAGCACTTTGTTCAGTTTGTAAACATGACTTGGAAAGTTTGTATTTTCAAAACCAGGAGGTTGTTCGACATACACCTCTTCTTTTAAGAATCCATTCAGAAAGGCACTTTTAATATCCATTTGAAAAAGTTTGAAGTCTTTGTGGCATGCAAAAGCAAGCAGTATTCTAATAGCTTGAAGACGTGCAACAGGAGCATAAGTTTCATCAAAATCTATTCCTTCTTCCTGATTGTATCCTTTTGCTACTAATCTAGTTTTATTTCTAGTGATATTACTATTTTCATCCAATTTATTTCTGAACACCCACTTAGTTCCTATGATTGATTTGTTTGGAGGTTTTCTAAGAAGGTGCCATACATTGTTTCTTTCAAACTGATTTAATTCTTCTTGCATAGCAGTGATCCATGAGTTATCTGTCAGAGCATCATATATGCTTTTTGGTTCTAGATTTGATACAAATGCAGAATGTTCCATGAAGTTTTTAAAATAAGATCTGGTTTTTATACCTTCATTTACCTCACGTAGTATGTTTTCCTGTGGATGACTGTATCTGTACTTGAAAGGTTTGCTGATTTGTTCGTGAGTTTCTGTCTGATCAGGTAGATTTCAGGAGTCTGACCTTCCTCTGTTAATTTCAGCTGGCTGTTCGTCAGCTGTTTGGGTCTCTGTAATTTGTTGTGTTTCTGGAAATAATTCTTCTTCTTCTTCTGACCCTGCATCTAGTTCTGGATTTCTTCTCGGCTCATTGTTAGACTAATTAATAGTATATGCATAGATTCTTCAACAATCATGGTTCGTTTATTGAAAATTCTATATGCTTTCGAAGTTGAAGAGTAACCGAGAAAAATACCTTCGTCACTTTTTGCATCAAACTTTCCAAGATTATCTTTCCCGTTATTGAGTATGAAACATTTGCATCCAAAGGTTCTTAAGTAGCCAATATTTGGAGTTCTTCCCTTTATAAGCTCATATGGAGTCTTGTTAAGAATAGGGCGAATAAATGCACGATTAATGATATGGCATGCAGTGTTAACAGCTTCAGTCCAAAAATATTTTGCCAGATTTTGCTCTATTAACATAGTTCGAGCCATTTCTACTAACACTCTATTTTTCCTTTTCACTACACCGTTTTGTTGGGGGGTTCTTGGAGCAGAGAAGTTGTGTGTCAGACAATTTGAGTCATAGAATTCATCAAAATAAAAATTTTAAAATTTCTTGCCATGAGAACTTCTAATAGCACAGTTATTCAGGTTGAGTTCTTTTTGAAGAAGCATATAAATGTTTTTAGAGCATCATTCTTGTATGCTAGAAAATAAACCCAACAAAAACGAGAATAATCATCTACAATTACTAGGCAGTAATACTTACCTCCCAAGCTTGTTGTCCTTGATGGTCCAAACAAGTCCATGTGTAGTAGTTGTAATGGTTGCTTAGTTGTTATCACTTGCTTGTTCTTGAATGATGACTTTACTTGTTTTCCTTTGGTACAGGCATCACATAGTTCATCCAAGCTATAGTTTGCTTCAGGAGACCCTTTACTAATTTCAATTTGAACAGTTTTGATAGTATCTTGATGTTGTAGTGTCCTAAGCGTCTATGCCAGAGCCAGCTGCTTTCCTACTGGTTTGCTACTAAACACGTTTTGTGGTTAGGAAGATCATCAATATAGAGCACACAAACATTACCTTCCCATTTTCCGTTCAGTATTTCTTCTCCAGATGACAGGTTAACGATTGAGCAGCAGTGATTATCAAAATTGACTTTAAATCCATTATCACATAATTGACTTATGCTTATTAGGTTATGTTTTAGTCCTTTAACATGAAGAACATTTTCTATGTATAAGGATGAGGGATTACCTATTCTTTCTACGCCTATTACTTTGCACTTACTGTTGTCACCAAGGATTACATTTCCCCCGAATTGTTTTTGTAGACTGCTGAAACATTTTTCATTTTCTGTCATATGTTTGGAGCACCCGCTGTCCAAGTACCATTTGCTATATATCAATCGGGTTAGCTCCTCTCCTTCCTGCAAAAGAAGTTTTAGTGCTCAGGTACCCAAATTTCTTTGGGTCCTAGAGAGTTAGTGCCATTAAATGTTCCTTTTGGAACCCATATCACTTTTATTTTATTAGTGTTTTTTTATACCAGCAAGAATTAACATTGTGACCCTTTCTGCCACAATGGAAACATTTGATAAAAGGTGTTGTGGAGTAAGACTTATTTGGTGTACATACTTTAGACATCAAATTTTTGTTTTGCATCCTTGCTGTCACCATACCTGTGTAGTTGGTAGAGGGCTGATCATACCTTGCGATTTGTTTACGAGTTGCTATAGATGTTGGAATGAATCCTATTCCTTCTTTTCTGTATGGGCTGCGTTGAGCTCCCAGTATTGCATCTCATCTATCCTTTCCATTTACAAATTTTGCCAGAGATGCTTCTAGGTCGAGCTTCTTGCTTTGCAGACTTTTGTTTTCTTGAAGCAATCTTTGATTTTCTTCCATCATCTTAGTTTCTTTCACGTGCATATTGGTATAATCAGTCATGAATGGCTTAAGATCTGGAATGGTGGGATATGACAGTCTATCCACCTCTCGACTCAGTGCCTCATTCAGCTCCTCAAGCTCAACAATTTTCTTTATCATGTCTATACTTGAGCTTTCTGTGCAGTTTGTTAGTTCTCCAGTCTTACATTCATTTAGTTTGATATGAAGCTTTTCGTTTATTTGAATCAAGCGTTTATTTTCAATATGAAGTGCATATAGTTTAGAGTTTATATGGTCATAATCTGCATGCAGTGTGTCTTTTATAGCATCAGTTTTGTCTTCTAAGGTATTTTTTAATGCAAGTATTTATTTCTGTAGACATTCGTTTTCATCCTTAAATTTATGCATGCATACCTTCATAGTTTTGCAGTCAGTTTTGGCACGTAGGTATTTAGCATACAGTTCGTCAAATACATCTTGTAATTGTTCGTTAGAGTCATCATAGTCAGTAGAATTTACCTCATTGTCATCTTCATGATCTGCCATCAGACATAAGTTGCTTTCTTTATTTTTCTCTGTCTCAGTCTGACTGTCTTCTGATGAACTTTCGTCTTCATCGCTCCAAGCTGCCATAGGTCGTTTTCTTCTTGTGTCTTTGTATTTTGATCTCTTGAGCAATGGACATTCGTTCTTGAAGTGTCCTGGTTTGTTGCAATTGAAGCAGTTTGTGTCTTGTTTTCTTCTCCTCTATTGTTTCTTCCAAGACCCCTTCTTCTTCTCAACTTGTTTCTTCTGAGAAAACTTTTAAATTTACGGGTTAAGAGTGCAATGTCTTCATCAGAGGAGGAATCACTTACCTGCTGGTCGTTGATCTTTAATGCAATCCTTTCAGGACGTTCGTCAGTTTTCTTCAGTGACAGCTCCTTGGCCATTAGCTTGCCAATTAATTCATCTAGTGACATTTGAGGAAAAGTTGGATTTCCCTCTATGGCATCTACTTTAGATCCAAATGTTGGCAGCAAACATCTTAATATCTTCCATTTCAGTTCTTCGGGTTTGAAGACTTTTCCTAGATTCTTTAGAGGATTTGTAATGTTAGTGAATCTAGTAAACATTTTAGTAATTGACTCACTTCGGATTAATTTGAAGTTTTCATACTCATGCATGAGCAGGTTCACTCTGGTTTCCTTGACTTGAGTGGTTCCTTCATGCGTTACCTCTAGCTGATCCCATATTTCTTTGGCGGTGTTGCAAGCGCTGATTTGGTTGAACTCATTAGGATCTAGTGCACAGTAGAGAAGGTTCATTGCTCTGTCATTCATTGATATGAGCTTGTTATCTTCATCATTTTATTCACGTTCAGCCTTGGGGATGCGTATTCCATCTGTGCCTGTTTGGGTTGGTACGATTGGTCCGTCTCGTATGATTTTTCATAGTGTGAAGTCTTGTGCCCGAATAAAGATTCTCATTTTGGTTTTCCAGTAGCCATAGTTTGTTCCATCAAAGAGTGGTGGTCTATTGGAAGATCTACCTTCAAAAGCTATAGGAACAAAGTTAGCTATAAGGATCTTTTACCTCAAGGTTGTTAGACCTTTGATTTTAGGAGGGCTTCTCTGATACCAATTGTTAGATTTTTCTGTAAGATTAACTCAAGAGGGTAGGGGTGAATTGAGTTAGTCAATAAAATTTTTATCAAATTTTGTTATCCTACTGGCAGCAAGCTTACAGCCGGCTGTGTCAATACTGTAACCTGCAGACAGAGAGAGTTAGAGTGTTTACTGACATAAGTAAGAAAGAGTAGCACTCAGGATATTTAACGTGGTTCGGCAAAACTCCTTTGCCTACATCCACGGTCGCTCTATCACCAGAGCCAAAGCTTCACTAAACCTTTAATAAGCTACAAATACACCTAGAGCAAAGTGCTTCACCAAGCACACTTGCTCTACCGGGTTTCTTCGCCAAGGCAATCCTAACAGCCTACTGGACACACCTGTCTCCCTGGCTGATTTTCTAGCTCTATTACAAGGTTTAAGAGCTTATACCAAGCTCCACCTGAGCTTCCTTTTCTGATGCCCGCAGCACCACCTTCACAATTGTCAGTAAAAGGTTACAGGAAAAGTAAACTGAAATTGAGCACAGGATCTATCTCATGAGGGTTATATGTTCATGAAGTGTTTCAGATGAGATGATCAGAGAGGTTGCTGAGAGAGATTTTTTCAATGTGATCAGCAGCAAGTTTTTGATTGTTTGAGTAGAGTTGAATTCTTGTATGTTTCAGTTTTGCTTGTGTTCTCTCTACTGCCCTTTCTTCGTTGCTGTGACTCCCTTCTTATAGAGTTTCTTCTCTGTGTAGGAACCGTTGAGGAACGTTGCCGTTGGCGCTCTTTTTCGTTGGTGGTTCTTCACGTTCGAGAGGAAGTGGTTTTGTCCAGTGGTTAATCAACCGCTTCCAAGTTTCTTTCGGCTGTCTTTGTGCAAGGTCTCCGTAGCATTAAATGCGTTGTAGAAATTTGAATTTGCCGATAGTGGTTAAAAGCTTGATGTAGCTAAGCTGCTGTCTGAGACTCGATGAGCTGATTTGGCTTGTCCATATTTAATGCATCGCTGGTTGACTGCTTGACTTGATTAAAAACCTTGACTTGTATAATGTGCTTTCTTCTCTTGATTATTGAGCTTTCTATTTCTGTGAAATTGAAGATGATTTGTGCTCGTTGTAGATCTTCTATTTGAATTGCTTCAGTGCGTTGTGAGTCAAGAAGATTTTTGAAGCAAAGAAAGTTTTGTTGCCGTTGAACCCAAAGCTCTGTTTCGAAACAGAGAGGTCTTCTTGTGCTTCAGTGGTTAAGCAGCTGACTGCAATGTGACTATGGCATCCTCTGTTCCGTATGCTGTTTAATTTGTAGTAGCATGACAGTTGGTTGTATGATGGCTGTTCTTATCTGCTGTAAATAAAATGATATTTGTTTGTCTTAATCCTGCAGAACATGTTTTCAAATTATTAGTCTAATATAAATCCTAATTCTTAATTCTTTGTTATCATCAAAATTATCCTTATAGTTTCAACAACCTCCTTACTTGAGTGCATGTTATACGCTGATAGCATTATGATGTGAGTCGGAGACATGATTTTATTTGATCGCTTGAACTGTAAGATTATAACTCTTCGGTGCATGACGTATGCTGCATTTAGTATGTTCGAGTGGATGACTCATAAAGGTATATTATTCGTATTGATAAACATATGCATACATGTAGATAATGTAAAGATGTGTGCTTGGTATATTTATTTATGAGTACGTGAACATAAAAATGTAAAGATAGAGCACTCGCATAAAATAATCGCTTGATATGAGAGGAGGGTGTTATGTGCTGCATATCATGGTCCCTATATCTGTCCTTACTAGAACTAGGACCGTATGGGAAGACCTAGAAGTAGGTAAGGCATGCTCTGATCTATGGATGCATTTGTGACATGTAGAGGAGTATGAAGATAACAATTAGGTAATGCATTAGAAGCTTTAAATGGTGCATCCCTGATTTATTACCTCACTGAGACTTGGCTCAGCCTTTTCTTTCTTTGGCCTCCCTCAGTTATTGCAGGGCTAAGTTCGAGTTAGCGGACCTTATCGTGGATCGGAGAGATGTAATGATGGTATGTTATGCATTCTTATTTATTGTTTAGTTGGCTCTGTAACACTAGAAGGACTATACTATTCTTATCATTATTTGTAAATTATCGGCTTGACACCGATTATTGATTTATTTGTTATTTTTTCTTTTGTTAGGATGCATTATCACAGGTAGCGGTTGTATAAGTCGTTTGGTCTTTCGTGTGTCTTTATGTTTGTGTTGTTGATACGAATTTGTGATATTATTATTGTGGTTTAACCGTTGAGTTTTCCCCTTGAATTTTCAAGAGAGGTTCTGTCAAAATTTTTATAAAATTTTTGGATCGTGCTGTTTTGAATCGATTTTGTGTTTGGCTTACTGGGCTAGGCCGAGTTTTGGGTTCCACTTGAGCTTGGTTTGGTCTAGTGCCGGTCATGGCCCGGATTGGGTCGTGACAGTATGAGATAAGTTCCTCCACTACTGTTGATGCGACATTTGATGCTTTAGAGAAGAAGTTTGACATGATTGTCAATCTCGTGTCCAAAGATTTTAGAGGAGAGGGTTGTGAAATTGTGCTAACATTGATTATATGACTCTTAATTGTCCTTTGAATGGCCCATATCCAGAACTTGCTTAGGAACAAGTCAATTAAATTAGCAATTATGAAAATTCTAGAAATGGTCCTTTTTCTAATACTTATAATCCTGGTTGGAGGCATCATCTAAATTTTTGTGGTCAAACAATAAGAATTCACAAAACCCAATTTCTACCTTGGAAAGCACAAGCTTGGAAGATTGCATCTCATGTTAGTGAACGTGAGAGAGACAAGCTTCCTAGTCAACCCTAACATAATCATAGAAATCATAATGATGCCAAAGCTATCATGACATTTAGAAATGACAAAAAGGTTGAAATGAGGTGAGAGATGTAGATACTAAATCTTCAAAGATAAGTCTCAAAGGGTTCGCATCAAAACAACCATCCACCTCTGATTCTACCTACACTGAAACTCGACCTTATGTGCCTAAAGCTCCTTTTCCTGCACGCTTCATGTTTTCTAAGAAAGAGGATCAGTTAAAGGATTTTATGAGGATGTTTAAAAGGTGAAAATCAAGAGACTTCTGTTAGATGCAATTAAGCAAATTTCAGCATATGCTAAGTTCTTAAAAGACATGCACTAGCAGGTTTCTCTTTGTAAAGGGGTAAGTGCAGTACTTCAAAAAAAAAAAAAAAAAACTAGCACAAAAACTCAAAGATCCAGCGAGCTTCACCATTCCCTGCTGCATAGGAAGTGTGAAGTATGAGAAGGCATTGTTGGATTTGGGAGCAAGCATAAATCTCATGCCCTACTCTGTTTATAGTGAGTTAAGTTTAGGCCAACTCAATCCAACTTTTATGACTTTGCAACTTGCTGAGTTTAGTAAAGTTTCCTAGTGGTATTCTAGAGGATGTATTGGTGAAAGTTGATGAATTGATCTTGCCCGTTGATTTTGTAGTTTTAGATATGGAGGATATACCACGACATGCAAAGAAATTATTCATCATTTTAGTTCAACCTTTCATGGCTACTATTGGCACTAATATAAATGTTAGGGAAGGAACACTTACTATGACTATTCATTGAAAAACTGTTGTGTTTAATGTTTTTAATGCAATTTCTTAAGGAGTTAGGTGATTGTTTCAGTATCAACTGAAAACATATATCATTCTTCAGAAAATGCTACTAATCTAGGAGAAATTCATGATCAAGAAATCCTTAATCAATGCATCAACTCAACTTTATGCTACTTGTGATTCTTTATATGCTTATTCTATATGGTCATAAAAATTTGAGTCTTTGCCACTTTCAAGTAATAAGTTGATTCAATCTATTACAAAAGCTTGAGTTGAAAACATTTCCTAGTCGTCTGAAATATGCGTATCTTGGAATCATGAAATCCTTCCTGTGATTATTGCATCTGACCTTGACACTATTGAAAAAGAAAAATTAATTCGAGTACTGAGAATGCATAAGACTACGATTGGTTGGACTATAGCTGACATGAAGGGAATTAGCCCTACTAGGTGTACGCATCAGATCCTGTGTGAATGATACTAAACCTCATTGTGATGCTCAAAGGAGACTTTATCCCAACATGAAAGAAGTAGTAAAAGCTGAGGTGTTGAAACTTCTAAACGTTGGAGTTATCTATCCTATCTCAGACTAGAAGTGGATGAGTCTTGTACATGTTGTGCCTAAGAAGTCTAGAGTTACTGTGGTGAAAAATGATAGTAGTGAGTTAGTGCCCATGAGATTTAGTGACTGGCTGGCGGGTGTGTATTGATTATAGAAAGATTAATACTGTCACAAAGAAAGACCGTTTTCCTGTACCTTTTGTTGACCAGATGCTTGAGAGATTTAGCTGGCCATAGTTACTAGTGTTTCTTAGATGGATATTCTGGGTACAACCAAGTTCTTAGAGCTTCTGAGGATCAAGAGAATACCACATTTAGTTGTCCGTATGGAACTTACGCATATAGGTGCATGCCTTTTGGTTTATGCAATACACCTGCTACTTTCCACTTCTGCATGATGACAATCTCCGACATGGTAGAAAAAAATTACAGAGGTATTTATGGATGATTTTTCAGTCTTTGGGTCACACTTTGATGATTGTTTAAATAATCTCTCTTTAGTGTTGAAAAGATGCCAAGAAATCAATTTGGTTCTGAATTGGGAGAAGTGTCACTTTATGATTCGGAGAGGCATTGTCCTTGGACATATTGTCTCCCAAGAGAGTATAGAGGTGGATAAGGCTGAGATTGATATTATTTCAAATCTTCCACCTTTGACCAATGTGAAAGAAGTGTACTCTTTCTTGGGACATGGTGGATTTATAAAAGATTTAATTTTTTGAGAATCACTAGATCTCTATGTAATTTGTTAGCAAAGGACACGGCTTTGATTTTAATCAAGACTTTTGGATGCTTTCAAGTTACTTAAGACTAAACTTACAGTAGCTCCCATTATAATGCCCATGATTGGAAATCCCTTTGAAATCCATGTGTGATGCCTCTAATTATGTTATAGGAGCTTTGCTAGACAGAGAGTGAATAAACGACTGCATGCTATACATTATGCAAATCGCACACTTAATGAAGCTCAAGTAAATTATTGCACTATTGAAAAACAGTTTCTTATCAAGTAAATTATTGCACTATTGAAAAACAGTTTCTTACTATGGTATTTACATTAGAGAAGTTTAGGTCGTACTTGATTGGCTTCTAAAGTAACAATTTTCTTAGATCATGCAGCAATTAGATATCTATTGACTAAGAAAGATGCTAAGCCTAGATTGATTAGGTGGATCCAATGTTGTTAAAATCCTGATTTAAATCTTAAAATCCTACGATTTTATAATTTTACTTCAGCAAAACCATCCCGATCTTAGAAAAATCGTTTTACCGTTAAAATCGCACCTAGGTCGCGATCTTGATCGTAAGATCGGTAAGATCGCGATCTTAGTACGATCTTACACGATCTTACATTATAAGGGGTTTTTTGCAAAATTGGCTAAATACTAATTCACCTAATCGGCTGCGCGAGACATTCAGTGCGAGCGCGAGCCAGCGAGAGAAGAAATTTCTAATCCCTAATTTTATCTTCTTCCATGATAGATAGGAGCAAAAAATAAAGAAATTTCTTCAAAATTTTCACAAATCTCTTCCGTTTAGGCCTACCAGAGGAGAATTGCTTCCTTCTACATCGGGAGTTTGTTGATTCGAGCTCGATAGCTTCGACTGCTTCATAATCTTGTATGCCGGGAGTTTCTTCTTCAATTTTTTTGAGCCCTGGTACATTAAACATACTTTTGTTAAATTTCTTTTATTTTGTTATATTTGTTCAGATTTTGTTAAACTTTGAGTGTTGAATGTTGAGTGGTGAGTGTATATGTGTGTGTGATACTTGGTAGTTGGTACTTAGTAATATTATTGTTGTTAATTTGTTAGTTCAACAGATTAAATATTTAATAATTGAAATTAATTTTTGGATTGTTGTATGCTACTGAAATTGTCGATTGTTCTTTGTTCAATTGGTCTGTTTTAAATTGCAACTGTAAATTTTTTTTTGTGCAGTGTGGTTTTTTTTCTTCGTTTCAAGTTTTGGTTAATTAAGAAGATGTCTGCATCTGGTTCTGGAAAAGATAAGAAAAAAACACTACTGGTAATAGGTCTGATGTGGGTTGGGAGCATGGTATAGATATAGATAATAATTCTAGTAAAGTTAAGTGCAACTATTGTTAAAAGGTTTTTACTGGAGGCATATTTCGTTTTAAACATCACTTGGCATGCACACATAGAAATGTTGAACCATGTCAGTAAGTTTTTGAAGAAGTTAGGCAAAAGTTTTTAGAACTCTTAGCTAAAATTCAAGAAGTCTCAGATAGGAAAAACAGAAATTGGGGTGGCATAGGAGATGACTCTTGGGATGAGAGGGTGCAGCAATTTTTAAATCAAAAGCAAGTAATGAGTATGCATTCTAATAAAAAGTGTCATAAGTTTGGAAACACACAAGTAAGCATTAATCATTTGATGAAAGCAGAGTTGAGGGAAGATTGTTGTCAACAAATAGCTCGTTTTTTTACACAAGTGCAATTTCTTTCAATTGTGTAAAAAATCCAGAATTTTTAAAAATGCTTGAGTTGGTTGGTAGGTTTGGTTGTGGACTGAAACCTCCTTATCATGAAATTAGGGAAACCTATTCGAAAAAAGAAGTAGCTAATGTAAAAAATTTTCTTGAGGATTATAAAACAGAGTGGAAAAAAACTGGTTTTTCTATTATGTCTGATGGTTGGACTGATAAAAGAAGAAGATCTATATGTAATTTTTTAATAAATAGTCCAAAAGGAACTGTATTTTTGTTATCTATTGATACCTCTGATATATCTAAAACAACAGATAAGGTTTTTGAGATGTTAGATTATATTGTAGAGAGGGTTGGAGAGTGTGCAAGTTATTACTGATAATGCTGCAAACTATAAGGCAGTAGGAGAGAGGTTGATGGAAAAAAGAAAAATGCTATATTGGACACCTTGTGCTGCCGATTGTATTGATCTCATTATAGAGGATTTTGAAAAAAAATTGAGGGTTCATAGTGTGATAATTACAAAGGGAAGAAAAATTATAACATATATTTATGGAAGGACCCTATTTATTTCAATGTTGAGGCATTTTACAAATGGGAGGGATTTAATTAGACCAGGTGCAACTAGATTTGCTACCTCATACTTGATATTGGGTTGTCTAAATGAGCATAAAGATGTATTAATGAGTATTTTTAGCTCTAGTGCATGGAAGTCAAGTAAATTTGCAAGCAAACAAGATGGCAAGCAAGTCCAGCATACTGTTCTGGACAACAGGTTCTGGAGGAATGTTCAGACATGTTTGAAAGCGGCTTACCCTCTTATTAAGGTGCTGTGTTTGGTTGACTCAGATGAAAAACCAGCTATGGGTTTTATTTTTAAGGAAATGGACTATGCAAAAGAGAAAATACGACTAAATTTCGGTAATGCTAAGAAAAGGTTAGTGCTTAAATAATATTAAATATTTTTATCATTGTTATTAGTTATTTCATTATTTGTAATGATTTAATTTTTTTATTTCTTGTAGTTATGAACCTGTGTGGAAAATTATTGATGAAAGATGGGAACTTCAATTGCATAGGCTTTACATGCTGCAGCTTATTACTTAAATCCTCGTTACCATTACAGTTCAGATTTTAAAAATGATGTAGAGGTAAAAATTGGATTATATAATTGCTTAGAAAGAATGGTGGCTGATGCAAATGAGAGGACAAAGTTAGATGTCCAGTTTGCAAAGCATTTAAACAGGCAAGGGGATTGTTTGGGATCAGCTCTGCAATAGTAGGGAGGCAAACAAAAGATCCAGCTGATTGGTGGGATTCTTTTGGAGCTGAGTGTCCTGAATTACAAAGGTTTGCTAGTCGAATATTAAGTTTAACATGTGGTTCTTTTAGCTGCGAGCGTAATTGAAGTGCATTTGAAATGGTAAAAATATAACTTTCTCTGTTTAAACAGCTTGTTATATTAATAGACTATCAGCTTATATAACGTCTATAATTTCATTATTGTTTAGGTGCACACAAAAAGAAAAACCGTTTGCATCAAAGTAAGATGAATGACTTGATATTCGTGATGTGCAATTTGAAGCTGAGAGAAAGAAGAATGAAAAGTACAAAATCGACTTCAAGTTGTTCAACTGCCTTGATGATCTTCCCTCAGATGATGAGTGGATTGTTGAAGAACAAGAAGCTGACCCTGTTGACCATGAATGGCTAGATGTCCTCAATCAAACTTCAAGTAACGAAAATAGTTGAAATGAGACAGTGAATGTTGTTGATGACATTGAAAGTCTAAGGAGTAAACCTAATAGTGATGTGGAGATTCCAGTAGATAATATTGACTTAGATAATATTGGTTCTTCTCATGGTGGTAGTGTTAGTGGAGATGACTCTCAGGAGGAAGATAGCAATAGAGATGATTGTGACATTGATGATATTTCTGCTGATAACTTTTTTTAGTTTTCTTTTTATGTTTTTAATGTTGTACCCTGTTGGCTATTGCTGTTTGTAAGGCCTATTAGCGATACAGTTGTAGACTTGTAGTATTTCTGTAGACATGTTAAGTATGTTATATACTTATATTGACTGTTTTATATTATTGAAATGTGTTCTATTTGGTTGAATTGTAGTGGCAGGCTATCTTATTGCCCAGTCATTGAAATTAGATGGCTCCAGAGCCATTTAGTATTTTAGATAGCTATGAACAGAAACAGAGCCATCTAAATGGCTCTGTTTTACTGCCTAGAGCTATCTAAATGGCTCTTGAATGGCTCTGTTTTACTGCACATAGCCATTTAGTATTTTAGATAGCTCTGGATAGAACCAGATCCATTTAGTATTTTAGATGGCTCTTGTATATTGTTTTATTATTGTACAACTTTAATGTAAGCTTACTGAAATGTTGTATAAGTATATAACTTCAACAATGAATGATAAAGAAGTATAGAACTTCAAGTTCTCTATTTTTTAAAAATCTGTGTGATTGTATCACTATCTGAAATTCAGTATGGAATATCTTTTATTTGATGTTTTTGTAAATTTGTAACGGTATGCTGTATGCAGAAACAGAATGCTTGTGTGTAGAAATAATCAGTAAATAAATATTTCATTGATATTCATTGCTGCTGAAAATGGAAAAAAAAAGACTACACAAGAATTTAAAATTTAATATAACAATAAGCTAACAATATATCTATACAATTACATATATTTGTAGCTTCTAAAGTTATAATTAAAAGCTTGCAGCTGCTGTTTGAAGGTCCGCAAAATCACCTGAAATCACAATAATCAAAATTTATTAGTTTGTTACAATATTAATAAACATTATCTTTTTTTAAGTATTAAAATAAAAAATTTACTAAATAATTATTGGTTTGTAAAATCTTACGATCTTATTATAAAATCTCGATTTTACGATCTTACCTAAAATCCCGATCTTGACAACCTTGGGTGGATCTATTGTTGCAAAAGTTTGATCTAGAGATCAGAGATAAGAAAGGAACATAAAATATAGTAGCTGACGATTTGTCTCGATTGTCCTATGAAGGCAGTAACTCAAACATGCACATGCCATTATCTGAGAGCTTTCCTGATGAGTAGTTATTCGCTATTGAAGTTGTACGTTGGTATACTGGTATAGTTAATTATCTGGTCATCAATATGTTGCATAAGGACAAATCTAGATAAGAATAGAAGAAGTTGCAAGGTGCTAAGTATTGCTTCTATGATGATCGTTACTTGTTCAAATATTATGCTGATCAAATTATTAGGAGTTATGTCTCAGAGAGTGAGTTTCGAAGTATCCTCAAAATTTATCATTCATATGCATGTGGAGGACATTTGGAGCTAAGAAAACCATAGCAAAAGTATTACAGAGTGGTTTTTTTTTTGCCAACTTTGTTTAAAGATACTTATAATTTCTGTAAATCTTGTGATAGGTTGTCAAAGATTGGTAAATATTTCTTTCACGAATCAAATGCCTCTTACTAATATTTTAGTGATTGAGTTGTTTGGGGTATACATTTGATAGGACCTTTTCTTATTTCTTTTGGCTATCTCTATATTTATTTGCAGTAGACTATGTTTCTAAATGGATTGAAGCTACCGTTTGTAGATCTAATGACCATAAGGTAGTGCTGAAATTTTGGTAAGATTTTATCTTTTCACGTTTTGTACACCTTGAGCTATAATTAGTGATGGGGGATCTCATTTTTGTAATAAGCCATTTGAAGCATTGATGAAGAAATATAATATAACTCATAAAGTGGATATACCTTATCACTTCAGACTAGTGGTCAAGTAGAAGTGTCAAGGGAGATAATTAGGTGACGCATACAAAGTTTACAATTTAAGAATCATTAACCACTCACAAGATATACCATAATTAATCCAAAACTAATATTTACAAGATAAATTTAAATTTACAATTCTAGATATAACCATTTATTTTCATGTATGTTTAGCAAGAACGTGAAATCGTTAAATTCCTTTTTGCCACTGGTTGCCCCTTCTCATCCAGAGTTTCAACAATAGTATTACCAAGACTAAAGTGCTTGACCACTTTCTTGGGTCTGCATTTGGGTATTCTTTCTTGTGTGATCAAGCTGCAGTCCCCACCAGTGCAAAGATACTCCAAATACATCAATGCAAAAGCCCAGTAATCACTACAGCAATAAGAAACAAACCCAAAACTTAATTACTTAGTTTCCTTCGATATATGAATACAAAGTCATAACTAGAATATAACTTACTCATTGGATTGCTATAACATCAACCGAGGTTATCGTTCAATGATTGCGATTAGAGCAGATGTTATATTTTCCCAAAACTGGAGAGAGACCAAATCATAAAATATTGAGCTCTCCCGCTAAATTAAAATCCTTCTTCGTGTTGTACACTAATCACATGGTCTCGAAAAAGTAGCTCCACAGTGATTCAATGTTCCTATCTAATGTTGACATGGAGGACGACTCTTCTTGTAACTACCCATGGCTTGGCAGTATCAACACCAGACAGACAGCGTCCTTGTGGTGTATCATAAAGTCATTTGTTTTGGGGCACATATCGAACCTTTTTCTTCTGTTATTTCTGCTTCTCTACAACATTCTGTAATCATCATGTAGGAATTGGTACAAAATTACCTCAACGTTAAAATTTTAGATTGTTACAAAAGCACTTAATGTCACCAAATTTTGTATTGCTTCAAATACTGCATCTACGTCTATTTATGAATTTACCGCAAACATTGAGTTGGTGACCAGCACTCGCCATCAGATGCTCCAGGCTTAGGTATTTTTTTTGGAGTCAATACATAGGCTCATCTAGATGCTACGATATCAGACAAATAGAATATATAAATACCATAAACTTTGTTTGAAAGTTTGTATGCATGGACTTTTTCACGATGGCTACATTACCTCCGTAGCTATCCACATCTCATGGGTTGCCAAGCGAGTGAAGAACCACCAGTTATAAGAAATACTTGGTTGAATTTTTTTTTTTTTGTTCTTAACCTGGTGGTTGCACATGTTGGAAACGGGCGACATCTTCTTCCGAAAGCAACAGATCCGAATTATATGGCTGCACAATCGTCGGCTCCTTCGTCCTCTTATGGAATGGGTTCGTGTAAGGACTTCTCAAGACAGCCGTCCTTTTCCTTATTCTCTGCTCACTGTTAAGGGCTTCTCCACCTGCGATATCTCCCTCACTCTTTCAGAGTCAAACAAGTGTGGTGTCCAGTATGTCCTGGGACCCACTAGCTATCCTTATCTCATAACTCAATGCCCAGTATATCTTGAAATCTATCGGCTATCTATATATCTCGGTGCTCAGTATGTCTTGCGACCCACCGGTAATTTATATCTCATAGCTTCATCCCTAGTATGTCTTTAAATCCATCGACTATCCATATATCTTGCTACCCAGTATATCCTTGGATACAATGTACATGCAAGTATTTAAAATATAGGTTAAGATAATACTTGTCAGGTTCTACATTGTCTCATACCAATGTAGTCCTTAACAAATAGACTTTCACACAATGAACATGCTATGCATTCAAATGCTATCATAATTGTACCTATGCATGTTTAAAATGTAAGCAATAATGTGTGTCAAATGTAATCTATAATCATGCCACCTAGGTTCATGAAATGCTAGCATGCTATTATAATTATAAATATGAGGTTATATAAGCATCATCTATAATTGAATTATGCATTACATGCAAGAACTCCTACAACATGTCGAGTAGCTCATACCATTGGTCCTTTAAAAAATTAAGCCATTAAATGCGACATGCTTTCTAGGTTAGTCCGTAGTGGGTCCTATACAAGCATGTTTCACATAACACACAAAATAGAAAGTGGTGAATTATGTGAGATTCTAATCAGATGTTTCCTGCTGAAGAACCTAACGATATAACTAGAAAAAACAAGGCACGGTGACCCTCACCTAATGGTCCACGCAATGATCAAAAAATCAAAACTATGACCAACTCGGGTCACCCGACAACTCCGTTCCTAATCCTATTACCAATATCGAATTACGAAATCATAATGAGTGACCCAATTCAATTCTCAAACATTAATTCACAATTCAAGCCATCGACTAATATTAGAGTTAGTGACTAAGAAGGCTTACCGAGTCAAAGCAAGTTAAATCGGCCCCGCATCGAAACGATGAACTTTCAATATTTCAATTCAAAAAAAACCTACGGTAAAATAGGTCAAGGCTAGCTAATAACAAATTCAGAGATTGAAAACAAAAGAAAAGGGCATTGAAACTTACTTAGATGAGTATCTCGCCGGCTCGCTGGGTTCCGGTGAGATTTAAGGTTTCGGTGAACTTTTTGACTAGAAGTGAAATCAACAACAAAATGATCCTCAAGAGCAGCAAAGTTTAATAGGACCAACGGTCAAGTTATAAACCATCGCCGGCATTGGAATCGACCAATTAAATATCGATCGCACTTTGCAAACAATTACACGCCGAGGCTAAAATTTACTGAAATTGAAGGAGGAGAAAGTTCAAATAAATCTAAGGAAAGGATTCTAGCAAGTCGGTGTCGAAGAAACGACAGAATCAATGGATGCCAAATTAGGCTTTTGCTCGGTGTTGAAAGAAAACTCAATCTGGCGAAATTGAATTAGGGAGAGCAAGAGGAGGGTTTGGAGATGCTCACCAGAGAGAAAAAGAAGAGAAATCGGTGTCGGACGGGGCTGATCGGATGCTTGGGAGGAGCCTTAAGGTTGTTGTCAGGTGAGGAGTGAAGAGAAGAGAAAGAAAACAAAAGATATGGGAAAAGAGAAAATATTGCATGTAAAAGCCTCTAACTCCAAATATAACTTAGCTTGACCCACCAACAAATTCTAAATGTTACACCTCCCTTCTTTCTTCTAGAGCGGTTTCCTTTTCTGCAACGATTGGTGGTTGTAAGCCCTCGTTTCTTTCTCCCTGCTACTCTCTCTCCATCATTTCTCCCTCACTTCTTCCTCTCTCATGCTCAGAAGCAGTTATGTCTCCCGCCTGCAATCCCTCTTTTTCTCTCGTCCTTCTATCTCCATCCCTGCGGAGGAGCTATTCCATAGCCAATCTCAACTGCTTCATTTCCACCAAAACATCAGTGAACTTGGCCTCCATTCGTGCTTTTAACTCCTTCATTTCTAAAACCATGCCCTTTATATTCGCCTTCAGCTCCTCTATTGCGTGCTTCGACAGCTGTGGTTCCTCGTTCTGATGTTTTGCTTGAGGGTGTGGACGTTCTGGAACTTAAGTTCTAATGTTCTGCTTATGGGCATGGATGTTCTGCTTAAGGGCGGAAGATTCTCTTTAAACTCATCGTTGGTAAGAGTAAAAGCGTTAGCCACATTAGGAAAGGCTTCACACACCCAAATCTGCACCATTCGAGTAAAAATCAAATCTCAAGTTAGAGCTACAAGTGGCGTATACTAACAATCTAAATGAATTAATGATTCATATAATAACAATATTGCTTACCATAAACGCTATGGCAGGCCCTCAAGAGTATAAGTGGTCGTTTGCATGGATCATTTCTCCATTTCTCCTAAGGCTTTTGTAGAGAATCAGCCGTGAGCGCGTAACTTATAGTTCCCTAGGGAAAGCTGCAGAAGGCAGATGAATCATCAACTAACTATAGCAACCCCAAGTCGAGAAGCAGATGCTTCGACTTGGTCAAAATTCTGCTTCAACAAAATAGAACAAGCTCATCCTAAGAAAATCTTCAGGAGTACATTCATGGTCCAGGTTTTTATACTTAGACTCCAGTAGTCTCCTAGTTAACTCGCTATCCTTTACATTTGGGAAAAATTTCCCACGAGTCACTCCCCTCATATTCTTGTTGTGTTTCAGTACAGAGGCATCGCCAGCTGTGAAATACATCCTACCCTCTTCTTCCATCAACATCCTCCCGAAGAGGGCCTGATGGATTACCTGATTGCAAGCTGGAAGCTTGGTCGTACAAAGAATGATGTAGCCAAGAATGATGTAGCCAGAGCAAGAGGCTCTCAGCATCTCAATCCTTGTCTGGTTTTAAGATACTTTACTATGGATATCTTCGCATACTTTTTCCAAATTCTCTTGGACGGTTATCTTGACACTTTTTGCCAAATCCTAATTAAAAGCCTCCACGCCTGCAACGTTTGTAGCAAACAATAGATACTAAAAACACTTCGGAGTTACACTTAAACAGGAGCACAATGCGACATGCAAAGAAGTTTGTGACTTATGCTACCATAATGTCCGACCCTTGTGAGAACTTGCGCGTCTTTATGCTGCCGTAATGTGCTATCTGTGCAACCACCACCACACCCGTGTAACCTGTGCGACTTGTGGATTCTTAGTGTCGTCGATGACATTGCAAACCAAATATGCATGCGCTACACAAACAAACGAATCTTAGCAAACCTCGTGAAGCAATCGCGGCTCATTCCAAACAAGAGACGACAATGACGACCTTCCGAATGAGAATGACGCACCAGAGAATACTCACAAGACACAAGTGGAGAAATAATTAGTCCAAGTACGAAGTGAAATAATTATTCCAAGTTTGTCCTTCCCTGGTGTGTCCGCACCCACGTCACTAGACGAGAAAGAAAGGGTTTATCGAAATATTCTTTTTATTAATTGATATAGGAAGATTTTCTTTTTGATTTAGGTTGATGTTTTCATCCGTAGCATCAAGACTATCCATTGATTTACTCGGGTATTGAACAAACATGACAATTCATGAAGATCATAAACAACTTGAGTTTGCGAAATGGAAATTCAAAGTATGGTTAACTACTTTTATAATACGCAACGATTTTTCAAGTTGGTGATCATCCATTACTTCTATTTTGCAGTTAATTTATAAGGGGATAGATGCTTCCAGAAGCAATGGTGAGCAGCACCCGTTCCGGTAAAATTAATAAGTAGGACGTCTATCTCAAAGTCTCAGGGATTGGATACTCATGTCTCAATGAAGAGTGAGCACCTAAGTATTAGGAAGGTTGGTGGAAGTACTATCATTGGCGGTAGTTCAGTTCCATCCTATTGTACACCAAAGTCTAATTTGATTAAGCACACAAAAATATATTTAGAAATAAAAATTAATAATAACTAGAATGATTAACTTAAATTGAATAAAATTAGTCACCTGGAAAGCTGGTGGAAAATGCTGAATAGATTGAGACATGAAGTGGCCGTGTTCTTCCAATTGATCTTAAGTTAAAATGAATAATCGAAGTGGCCATATTAACTGTTCTCATGAAATCTTCCAGCTATTGAACAAACATGACAATTCTTTTTTGGTGGCCCTAGAATTGCTCGTCTTTTTTCTCTTTGGACTATAGCAAAACCGTACTTTTCTTCTTCGGTTAATTTTCCTTCTTGGTCGTAGAGAATCAAAACTTAAAATTATAGTGAGAACAAAAAACTATATGTCTTTCTTATAATTTTCTTTTACTCGAAAATAACTACAAATGGATAAAAGATCTACTATCCTTTTTTTATAACCTTCATATCCGCCGCATGAGCCTCCATATCCGCCATCTTGTGTCTCAACATGTTCAGCTTTTTATTAATTTTTGGTTCTTCACAAGTTGGACCCGATGCTGTTTTATCTTTTTGAACCTGAGGCTGTGGTTGCGCTAATATGGTTGGCTGCGCAATGAGAGATGCAACATCTTTCTCTGATACTCCTGCTTGTTTGATGTAGACAAAACTACATAAGAAAAACCTAGAGATTCTATCCTTACTTATCTGCAAGTGTACAGTTGTGATCTACCGTATAGCAGACAAGGAGTTGCTAATTCTAATCCAAACTAAACTTAAAAGTTGTGTTTTTTTGTAAAAGCTCAAAAATGTACGAAAGCAAAGAAAGCAAAATAAAACACGTATTGTGAACACACAAATGAAACTAATTAGAGTTTTAAATTCGTCACTAATGCTTTTAATTTAATTATTAAATAAATATGATAATAGATGGTGATGATTATGAAGATTTTGTATCTAACACCTTAATCCAGTTTTTAGGTACGATTTCTATGTATGATTTTAACATTGATCCAGTCTAAAATCACCTAGCTCTAATGTTATTCTAACTCCTTGTTAGAAATTAATAGAGTGCATTAAGTTCTAAAAATTGATAAATCATGTAATTGTATTGGCTTTGGTACAGCAAATACTAATTATAATTATTAATCATATAATTCATAAATTATGCTCTGAATGGTCCTCGCAAACATAATTATAAAATAGTTGAGATATCAAATTTAATGTGGTTTTATCATATCTCTAGTTCAGATATTATAACTACTCATGTTAATATTATACACAACAAAATTATATGAAATAAACATATAAGTTAAATAAAAAGTAAATCTGTACTGTTTGTCCCTTCCAATATAGATTTCCGTCCTGCTTTAGATCTCTGTTCTCTAATCTGGCTCTCTCAGTGTTTCAGCGGCGGATTTGGATCTCGTCGCCCCCTCTCCAGCTCTCTAGTTCTCTTGATTTATATTCAAAATTCTCCCCAAATTTGAGAAGAAATTCAGTCCAAGTCAAAGACCGAATAGACTGAGACAAAGAGAAAACTTTCAGCCTTCACAACCGATCCCCACTTTGAAGGAATTCTATTCAAAAAAAAAAAATAAAAGGAAAAATTATTGCTGTTATCAAAGGAATTTGGAGTCGAAATTGATTCCCGGACGGAGAAGACCTCTAGGAGATTATTTTCTTTCCGAGAATCCCGTGCGGGTGAGCAACCTTGTTTTTTTTTTTTGCTTGTGGATTGTGGTTCACGTTGGTAAATCCATAGGATGATGGGAGAATGAGAAATTTTAGCATGCTGTTGACTTGACTCCCTTATTTTTATTAGGCTTTAGCACTTAAATGGACTGAATGAGGCCCACTCCTCTTGCTAGCTTGCTTTGCTTTTCTCTAATATTTTCCTTTTTTTCTTCTTTTACCTAGCACATAAAATAATTCAATTTAATTCATAATAATAAAAAATATTATTTATTTATAACAATATTTCATTAAAATGTATGTAATTATATGTTTATCAAATACTCTCAAAGTATAGTTTTCTGATACTCATCGATTAAAATTATTCAAAAAATATATGTCATTTTTTCACAAATTATTCTCATAGAACTCAATTTTTATGGATAGCTTAATCAACCAAAATTTCAAAGAATATTGTGAGCATAATACAAAAGTTAACGCCACCTATGAACTCCCTTACATGTACTGTGTAATAATCAAATCATCTCAACCTCGCATTCAAATAACATATGCAACATATTAGAAGGAAATGTAGAGTTCAATATTTATATGTTCGTTTAGAAATTATCTCTCCACTGCTCATACAATTTTCAGAGATTCACAAAGTAGTTTCAAAGGATGTAATGAAAGAAATCAAGACCTAGAAAATCGTCAAAATACAAAGATCAAGAGTATTTTTAACTTAAAAAAGAATAAGTTATACTCAAGCATCGGCTCAATTTTGCGGCTCTTTTATTTTTATTCAACTATTCTTTCTTTACTCTTAAACTTTACAAGATATACTCGTGCTTTTTTTTGTTTATTTATTTATTTTTGCTCTTTTCTTACCCTTTCTTTTTTAAAATTCTTTGATAACTCTGTATCTCAACTATCCATAAGAGATGAAAACAATACAAGACAACACAAAGAATATACTAAGCCCACCTCTAAGCCTTGCATTACATTTTGATAGATATCATCACTCGATACAGATTGTGAAATCAAAATCTTCTATAAAGTATTCAATTGCACTGTTTAGAATGGCAAAAGATTTCATCAACTCAATCATACACCACTTGATTTAAAGAAAGAAAGTCAGCTTAATTAACAAGAATATCAAACAAATAAATTCAATAATGATTCTGGTTTCAAAAGTCATGCTAGAAAGAGAATTTGGATTCACTATTAAATAATGGATGATTGACTAACAATCAATGTTTATGCATAATTTTCTATCTTCCCCTAAAGCTTAAATTCAGCTTTGTCCTCAATGGTGAGATGAACAATATATAAAGCAAAGAAATATAAAAATTGAGTTGTAGGAAACCTCCCCTGATTTTTACATGGCTTGAATCTTGTTCAGCTACTCCTATCCACCACAGAAGAAACGGTTGTAGAGATGTTTGAGGCATTTCCTAGTACTTGCTATGTGAAGTTTGAAAAGACAGTATAAACATTACAAGATAAATGCAATCACAGGATAAATATATTTTCAATCAACGCTCAGCATTTGCAAAAACATGCATATCAACAATGGAAAGTGTGTATACATTGAAATACGTATTGTGCAGACATGCTATGCATTTATAAGAAACTGGATCGAGCATTAAAACTTTAAACAGCAAGTATTTACAATCCTTACAGCAAGCAGTACAAAATATGCAGCTTTACTCTCATACAACATTTTCTTTAATCACAACGAATAACTCTTGGTCAAGTTTGTAATGTTTTCGCCGGAAGCACTTATATGCAAAACATGTTATATGCAACATAACTAGAAATACAGACTTCATTCAAAGCATCACATTTTCTTTCACTCCTTTTTACCAGATTGAAAAGGGCTCTCTTCCAGCTGTCACAAATAAAACTTAGTTTTTTCTTTCTTTCTGCAAATAATGACTACAAGCAATTAAAGCATTTCCTACATAATATATTCAGCAAGCAGTAGCCAAATCTACAGTGTATTTTCAGTAATTTTCCAAGTCTCTTTGTCAAATATTCATCACACAGTGGAAAGCCTTATTTTTCATGACCAACTAAGTCAGTATGTCTAATGCATGACCAGTACTAACCCAAAATATTTCATTTATACTTGATTCACAGATATTAACAATTTTCATGAAGCAAATACACTTACCTGAGCAGACGTGAACATTAATAACCAACCTGGAGATTGTCATGCATCTTTAGTTAACAATGAAACATTCCTTTAAAGTAGTGCTCATCAGAATTTTGTTGTGCTGTTTAACAGACAAATCACTAGAAGAGAAACTGCCACTTGGAAGGGTAATCTGCAACATCCTGCTTCCATGGCTTCCTGTGCAGAATACTCATACCAGTCTCATATCAATTTATGATTCCTTTTTACCTTCTAGATTCTCTAGGGCACTAAGCAGTCAGCCATATATAAGGTAGATCATGATCAAATCTATGTCGGCAATTATTTCACTTGTAATATTATTGAAGTCATTGTGCAAGCATTCATGCAATGTTACCAGGATTTTAATTCCACCAAAGCTTCTTATGCAATGGGCAGTACAATATTTTTACCATCAAATTCACTTTTGCATGCAAACTACAACACAATATTGTTCAATGTTGTACAATACACAAAACTTGACTGGAGACAAGGAAACTTCATCTTGAATGCATATGTATTACTATTCCAGCAGCCACACTAGGGAAATATTGCTAGAGATGATGCAATTGATATTCAATACACTCGTGGTGTTTTTCCCCAAAACGAAAAAAATTCCACCGGTAAGATCTCACTGATTTTACCAAGAATAAGTACTCAACAGTAGAGCCTTTGAGACGGTCAAGTTACAAACATCAAATTTTAAGATAGTAAGCGCTCCATGCAGTGACCATCATAAGGCACAATAACAAAATATATTCTCATTATAGTTTCATACCTGAACAACTTACATCAGTGTATGCATTTATCTATTACAAGGCATGGGCATATTATTGGCGTGAGTCAATATATATCTAGTATTTTAGTTATATTAGAATATTTTTTTTTAAATTAGATATTTTTCTTTATTTAGAATTCTTCTATAAATAGATTTCTTTACTTGTTTAGAATTCTTATTATTTAGTATTATAAAAAGTCTATACATATATAATTGTATTGAAGAATTAGAGAATAAGCTGGAAAAAGATTGAAAGAGTTTTTCATCATGATATCAGAGCAAAATTTTAAATCTATCTAACGTCGTCGTGGAAGATACGACTCCGACGATTAGATCTGACCAGATCTATTCGCCGTTGTTGTAGAAAATGATAACTCCGACGATTAGACTCTGACTAGACCATTTTGCCGCTATCGTGGGGATCTGATCGAAACAGAAGGATCGCCGTCGTCGTTGCCTCCACTGCCACCGCTCTGCCGTTCGGATTTCTCCGCAGGCACGAATATTCTTGCAAGATCCATCGCCGCCATTTCGACGCTGATTTGACAAGCCATCGCCATTGTTTCGTCGATGAGCATCACCGCTACCTCACCTGAGCATTGCTGTCACTTTCTCATTCCGATTAACATCAAGATCTCCCTCGCCGCAGTCTCTTCGCCGTCTTTATCACAACACAGCTGCCTCTGCCGCGCCTCTGCCTATTCAAACTCACTAATTCTCCGGATCTCCGCTGATCGTCGTTCTAGTCGCCGGAGTGCTGCTTGATCTCTCTTATGCCGCCGCTGTCCTCACTGAATCTTTTGCTCTGCACCTGAAATCGTTGACCTTTACAAAAATTGCTTTGATTGTCATCGCTACCGCCACCGGTTCGAAATCACCGGATCCGCCTTAGCCTCGCCATTGCTGACGTCTCCGGCCTTGATTAACCCTGCTGTTACCAACGACCCGATCTCGCCGCCGCTTGGCTGATCAACAGTTCGATCAGACCTCCCGTCATAGCTAGTGCTGCTTTCCGCCATACCAACACCGTCGCCAGAGTGCCTTCACGACTGTGAGACCATCAACTTTTCATCGCTACCCGATTTCACATCGAACCACCGCCGCAATTGGAAGACCACGCCGTTGCCTGCCGACCGTTGTTCGAGTCCACTCTCACAGTATTGATCTGATCGTATAGATCAAGGGTCTGATCTCAGGTGCCGTCACCGACTCGCCGTTGTTGAGTTGCTAACTACCGTTGCATCAAGCTCCCTACTGCTAGCTCATGGCATTGATCATGATCTCGCCGGTTGTCTTCTCCGATCCTACAAGCCGTCGGACCAATTGGATAGGACTCAGGCTAGGTCGAATGAGTACTGATATTGCTGTCGTCGTCATCTTCAACCCACCCGAACTTGCTGCTACTTGATCACTAGATTCAAGCTTCGCCGCTTGATCGCCATCAGAATCTGATTTCGCTGCCTGACTGCCGTAGCTGCCAGTGCTACTCGCGTTGCTGCTCGCTCCTGCCACTGCCCGGCACCGGCCTTCTACTCGTAGTTGCTAAACCTATTCAATCGAATCGGACCAGTAAGCCGAACCGAACAGACCAGGTCATATATATCGATCTGACCTGTTTGACTCACCTGACCAGTTTAGTTGAACCAGACTGATCGAGACGATCCAGACCGAACAAGATCAACAGATTTGATGGACCGACTTGGCCGAACCAGATCAAGTGAGCTGATCCGACTTGATTCAAAAACTGACCCATATAGGAACATACCAAACCAAACCGACGAAACCAGAGCTGACCCAAGACTGAGTCAGAAATCAGGCTTGATGCAGACCGAATTAAATTGAACCAAGTCTGGTTCAGTCGAACAAATTCGGGTTCAAGCGAACCAAACTAGACCAGATTAGTTCAAGACTGAACAAGACCTAGTAGATCTGATATAGACTTAACAATACCAAGCAGATTTTGGTTTAGTCCAATCTGCTAAACCAGACCGAACCAGACTTGACCAAGACTAGTCTTCAAACCTAATCGATTTAGACTTGATTCAGAATCGAATTAGACCTGACTCGGACTGACAGTTCGACCCGACTTGGATAGTTTTGTCCAACCCTATTCGACCGATAAGTCCGACCCGACTTGGACAGTTTTGGCCAATCTAATCCGGACCGATAAGTCCGACCCGACTTGGACAAATTTTGTCCAACATGATCTGAACAGATCTGTCCAACCCGACCTAGACAAGTTTGTCCAACCCGATCCGGACCGACAAGTCCGACCCGACATATCAGACTATAAATAGAGCCGTAATTTTGAGCTGTATTAGCCCGATGTGTATGTATTTCATTCTCGAGTGTTTGTCCCGGAGTTTTTCGATCTTGTTTTATTTAAAAGGCTGATGGAAGATAAATCTTCATCATCTTTTAATTCAATATTCCTCTGCATCCGTTCGAAAACGTATGTATGCCTATTGAGGAATCTTGATCTAAAAGAGAGGGGTTTGTAAATTTCCCTCTTGTCAGAATGAGGAATTGCCTCTTTGAGTCTTTCAAGATCTTCATCGGTGACCACAAATTGTTCACCCATGCTATCTTGAATACTCGGATGTGTTGTTTCTTCCGGTTCGGAAGAGAATTTGAACATGTATAGACTATACTCACGGAATATATCTCCTCCTTTTTTAGATAATATTAGCAGGAGTAGAGTTAGAGTCGAGGTCCTTTGTCGGGTGCTGGTACTTGAAACTCTCTATGGGAGCGCATGAATGCTCTTTGTGGAGAGCAAGTTTCAATGTCTTCAAGTTCTTCCTCTATTATCGGAAGATCCTCGTATTTATGTATTACAAGGAGTCCTATTGGGTCTCCTTGCTCAATCTCATAGTCCCTATCATCAAGATTCTTACTTTTCATTAAGATCAGTACATTAGTCTTGACTATTGGGTAGATAATACCCTGTGTTATAAACATACTATTTTTGTATGTTTGGGTATATTGTGGATTATCCCAAAGTATCTGAACGGGATCTGGATAATTAGATCCAAGTATATCTCAGTTGTTCGGGACCTTTTCAATCTAATATTTCTCCTGGCATATAATATATAGCCTGGGGAGTTTGCTTTCTCCTTCTTCGGGAGTATTGAGTGTTTGCTAAATTGTGTGACTTTCACCACATTCATTCTATGATTTATGGTGAACATATTCATCCTTAGGTTTTCTACTGAATCATCATCGGATGTATCCGAACAAATTGATTCAACCTTATATTTTGAGGAGTTATTGTTGTTTGAGATATCTTTCACGGTTCCGATGTGGATACCGTATTGATCAATATCACTATATATTATGCTTCTGATCTGAGTGGGACGTTGTTTTGCGAAGTGTCTTTTCTGCTCACATTTGAGGCACTTGCAACTAGATTTAAATTTCTCTTTATCTCGGAATTTCCTATCAGAGAATTTTTTCTCCGTTTGGATTTTCCTTTTCTCTTCTGGTTTGCAATTTCTCCGAGTAATACGAAATTTAGGTCCCTATTTTTTGTAAGCTTATCCCTTATTTCATATTCTAGAGGACAACCAAAATTTTGGTTTGTGTTGACTGTATACTTGGTACAGCAATTGTACTCAAGTTTTGAATGTTTGACTTATCTTTGAGCCTGCTTGCACGCAGACTTTCTCCATTGTTTCCATACAAGCCCTTTTTAAGAGATCTGTGGAATGATTAGTTGTTTGAGCTGTAGCCTGAAGCTGATCATCAGTTGTTTGTATAAAATTAGTCCATGGATTAGCGATTTTTATAAAAGATCCTCTGATTTAGAAATTCTTTCGTTATATTATTCCAAGTCGAAAAATCAGACCTATGTATGCAGAAGCAAATTCTTCGAACATACAAATGTCACATAATTTCATTTGGAACAGCCTTTTTTCATAATTTTTTCCTCCTGTAGCAGTTTCTCCAGTAAAATCTACTAAGAGGATATTTATTAATCAGGATAGTGCCTCAGTTTTATTTGGGGTACTCCCGATTTCAGCAGCAGTCTGTGGACTGTTATTTTCGATACCTTCTAGCCATGCTAGTGCGTCTCCTTTCCAGAAACTTGTCGCGAAGCGAATGTATTCACTTGTTGTCAATGTTGCTGGAAGAACCCATATTGTCCCCAATTTTCATTGGGTCTAATTTGAGATATATTTCTTCATATACTGATGAGGTATTTTATCGATATTGAAGGTTAGTCCTGTGGGACCGTAGTTTTGTATAGATGGATTTGATTGGTTCCCTATTCCCCTTCTCGAGGAGTGGAACTAAATCTAATCAGATCTAGAAGCAAATCTAAGCATTTTTGATAATGGATCGTTGGGCGATATGCTTCCGCCATCAGAATATCCGGTGAGGGTGATTGTTATGCAGGAATTGCCTGCGGAGGCATCTATTGATGCATCTCCTATGGGTGCATCTGTGGATGCATCTGCGGGTGCATACCCTGATATTGTGAATACATTTCAAGTGAAGGTAGCATTAGGGTTGACCCGCTAGATTCACCTTGTTCATTCATGAACAGTTTGTATTCAACTACGTCCGATGTGTCGGACTCATCGGAAAATTGTGAGCTTTGTTCAAACTCACTTTCTTCCTATGAAGAGTTATTGTTGTATCGGAAGAAATTTATTGCCAAAGAATTTTTTCGTAGTACGAATAAACAACTACCGGATCAATTTTCTCTAGCCAATTCCTTTTCCTGTAGGGAAAGGAAACAATCGTAGTATATACGATCGATTTCTTCTATGTTGAGTTTATTCTTCTCTTCAGAAGAGTATCTTAGCATATTATTTCTCTAATGCAATTTAGCCGTGGTTTCCCTTGGCTTTGCAACTGGGGTCCATAAGGTCTTTATGGATTTGATATCAATTTTTATTTGCTAGAGCATATCTACAATGTAGTTGTAGACTCCAGGTTTTGTCTCTGTGGAGACATTCTCGGTTGTGGGAATATGAACTGTATGTTCAGAACGATATTTGTGTAGACTATATTGACACCTGTAGGTGTCTTCAATGACTGCTATGGCAGCACCTTCCATCTTGTGGTTGTATCTGCAAGTAGTAGCTTGGAGGAGATGTTCAGCTATTGCCATCGTATTGCAAAAGTTGATAAAAATCAAAACTAACAGTTCTCAAGCATTCTTCATCCGATCTCTCACCAGGTTTGACCCAAATATCTCTGGCTAAACAGAGCACCCCTGACGGTGGCTTTCGCGTCCGATTCTCTTCAGTAAGTATCTTGAAGCCCTAGCCTATACCCCTGCTTCAGAAGTACTGAGCACAGCCATGGTTCATTTTCTACTCCTTGGCGTAGTGGCTCCAGATCATAGAAGGTGCCTTTGAACTAGAAGTTCATCAACTTACGATTTTCCACAATACTGTGGGCAAATAGCAGAACATCTTCCTGCAATTTAAGCTAACTTGACGTTAGGTAAACCAAAAACACAAAAGTAAGGAAACCTTGCGGACACCGTCAAGCTTTAGAGCTCCTCGCACTAAGGCTCTGATACCAGATTGTTATTCTACGGCAAGAAAAGAAAGAAAGAAAAGGAAAACTTAGACCACAATAAGAGCTCAAGAGGATGCAAAAGAAGATCTTTGTTTATTTAGGTTGAGGGTGATCCCCAAGTGAGGAGATAGTCCTTCTATTTATGGAGTTACAAGGGACGCAGTGGCGCCGGATAAGACTCCATTAGCTAGTGGCCGATATGGACATAGTGGTCAGGTACAATAATGTAGGGAAATCTTATCACTTTACTATTACATGGTTACATCAATATAATAAGACGAGACGTCCTTTCAGCCCATGTGATATGGAATCCATCAGCAGTGCTTGATGTGATGCTGATGTGGTGTATGGTCCCGGTGGAAGAAGGAGAAGCGTAGAAAGCTCGGAAGAAAATTATATAGAGAAAGAACGAAGATAAGATCAGAGATATTCTTTGCTAAAGCTTTAGGTTTATTCACAAGTGGTATGAGGGGTGACCTCAACCAAGAGGGGAAGCCCCAAATTATAGTATTTACAAGGGATCGCAGTGGTGTATCCCATAAGCCTCATCTTGTGGTAGTAGCCGACATATGCATGTGGGCATAGTAAAATTATGAGACACTACTAACTAATGACAAGACTCCACTAACCTACGTAGCCCCGATACATAGTTGCTAGGTACAATAATGCAAGGGAATTTTATCACTATACTATTACAATAATGACTACAAGACAGAACGTCTCGTCAAGTGATAAGAAGGAATATCTCAGCAGTTGATGTTTAGGTCCCACCACGCTTCGCACGCAAGACTCTAGTGGACCTAGTCGTCAACAGTGAGTGTTGCGAATGTATCCGAATCTAATGAATCGTCTACATCATTCATTGCTTCGTTGGCAAGCTGGTCTTCCATTTCTTGGTTCAGAAGATAGTCTTGTTGTGCTTCTGTCCCAATTTTCCCGAGGTGTAGGGATTCGAGAAATTCGCATACAATTCGCCCTCGGTATTCTGTATTTTTGTCTATGCTGTTTCCGAATAGAACAGTTTCACCTGCATAGACCGAGTTGGTTTCGAAGCAAGCAATGTGGTCTTCTTCGCTGAAAAATTCTTGTGCTGCCTGGCGCCTTTCTTCAGCTTCATTGAAGTCCTTTGTGTTGAACCTCACGAAATGATGATTCGGTGCGTCAGAAACCCTGTTCAGCTCCCAGATTTGGATCGCTAGGAACAGCTTTGTACATTCCCATTCCACCCATATGCTCCAAATTCTGAACATGAAGATGGTCTGGAACCTGCTTGGTTGCGACATTTAGTAGAAAACGGCTATGATATGTGAATGAATGAGATATGTGATGAAAAACTCTTTCAATCTTATTTCAGCTTACTCTCCAATTCTTCAATACAATTATATACATATATACTCGTTATAATTCTAAATAAGGAGAGTTCTTCAATACCAGAATTCTTTTATGGTAAAAGTGCATATAGTTGATAATTATGCTTACCTGACTAGAGAAACATACCTTCCATAAGCAAACCAGCAACTTGGGATATTTACCTAATCCCTTGCAATTGTCTGTTGTTTCTTTTTTGAGCAACCACCAGAAGAAAAAATAACTTAGACTTCCTTAGATCTCCCCTTGGAAAGCAAGTCATAAACAAAAACAAACAAATACAACTGAAAGTCAAATGCCACTAAAAGGAAAATCCTTAGGTTGCCTTCCAAGAAGCGCAAGTTTAACGTCTTCAGTCAGACAAATTTCATTAGTTATTATTCAAAGATGAAAAGAATTCAAAACTTTAAGGCCACCTAGAATTTCTTGTCCAACCTATTTCTTTCTTATGTTCTCTAACGATCTCATTTTCTTCTCTTTTAGTTTAAGATCTAGAGGTATAATAATATGGAGGGTCTTATTGTCACTCAAATATGCATAAATAGAACTTTGTGGCAAAGGATTGAGTTTCTAACTTAGTAGGGGCTAAGATAGATGGTTCTAATATATTTTTATTCATCTAAAGTTGTTCAAATGACGTATTATAATCAAATAATGGGTTCAAAATATTCTGGAGAATAGCTGTTTCATTGAATTTATTAGTTGTTTTCTTTCTGAAAGTAGTGAAGCTTCAAGATTATATTTACCTTTTCCTGCAAAACAGTGGAAGTGGTTATAGGATCCATTAAATTGATAGAAGAACATGAATTTAAAGAAGAAGAAGGATGTTTAAGAGGATCAAACACGTTAAACTTCACAGCTTCACCAAAAACTGTTATTGTAAGAGTGCCTTTCTTCACATTTATGCAAGTATCTATTGTAGCCATGAATAACAGTCGAAGGAGAATAGACGTCTCACCGTCACCTCTTGGCGTTTCATCCAAATCTATAACAATAAAATCTGCAGAAAGAATTAATTTGTCAATCTTAGGTAAAACATTTTCAATAATACCTTTAGGATACTATGTAGAGTGATCGGCAAGCTGGAGGCATGTAGTGGTTCTATTCGTTCCTTCCAAGCCTAGCTCTTTGTAGATAGAAAATGGCATCAAGTTGATATTTGCTCCTAGGTCTAGCACAGCACACCCAAGCTTTGTGGTACCAATAGTGATAGGAATATCAAAACTATTTAGATTATCAAGCTTAGGTGGAAGCTCTCTTTTCAGCACAGCACTTATTGTCTTGTTTAACTTGACTTGCTCATCAGGTGCATACTTGATTGTATGACCTTTTAAGCTTTTGATGAATTTTCCATGAGCTAGAATCTATTCAATCACATCAAGTAAAGAAAGGTTAGTTTCTACTATACTTAACATATCATAAATTTCTTTAAGAGGCTTATCTTGTTTATTTTGCTTCAACCGGCCCGGAAATGGAAGGAGAGGAATATAACGATCAGCAGCCTTATGCAATCAATAAGTGTTCTGGTCGAATTCGTTCCCGGGTACTGGTCTCTCACAAATGGAGGTGATTCAAGCGTTTTTTTTTCTTTTCTTTTAGATCTAGCCAGCTCTTGTTTTTCAGCATCTTCTATCGTGGATTCATTAAAATTATCAGTTTTATTATCAATAATAAACACTATACCTGATTTGATGTAAATTGTCTTTGCTTGTTCAATGTTGCGTGGATTAATATCAGGCTGGTTAGGAAATTTACCAAGTTCTCTCTGACTTAATAATTCATGATTTGGCCTAACTGAACTCAAGCTTCTATTGACCAATGCTAATTGTCTTATCACATCCTCCAATGAAGTCAATGGCTTTGGTTGAGGTGAGATTGGTGTTGTTGGTTGTTCCATGGGAAGTGGGGTGATTCATCCATCCAGAATGATAGGTATTTGAATATGGATCATGCCTAGAATGTTGGTTGTAGGAATCTACCAGATTTTCTTGTTCTTGTACAACTTAGAAGAATCTATCCCCTAGGATGTTGGTTGGATCATGCCTACGATGTTGGTTGTAGCATGGCCAGATATATCACAATAGCACATACCTCTTGGGTTGGGAGTCTTTCGTTCATGGCTAGAAAAGCATCCAATTTGTTAGCAAAAGCAATCCTGAGCTTTAGAAGCATACTCGTTAGTACTACTTACCTCATACATTCCAGCTCATCTTCCTCGAGTATCTATGTTGTGTCTCCAGAGCTAGATTTTAATAAGTGTTGCCAGTTCGAATTGATAACATGCTCAATTTATATCTAGTAGTTTGAACATCAGAATTTGACAAAAAAGTCATGCGCATGGTATGTCGAATCGATAACATGCTCACTTTTTCCATGGTCATTCTGCACTAGTATGTCGAATTATGTGCATTTTCGACTTACTTTATAAAGTTGTAGTTGAATATATTGCGAGCTGCTTATGACAATATTATCTCAATAATTAAGTTGAAAGGTTTTGTAACTTTGCTGTGCGTGCATGCATAAGGTAGGTGTTCATTCGTTATTAAAGGTAGTGCTTTAGTGTGAAGCTGTTGACGGCAGAACTGTCACAGCTAATTCGTGTATATTGAGATGATTCAATAACGTATATTTACTGACTTTACTAATATTCAGGTGGTGTTTTTAGTAGATTAAAATGAACCCAAAAAAAGATATGTTGTCGTCATAAAATTTCGCTATCCACAAGCTAATAGCTTTGTTATATTCCTGGTAACAATGATTTGCAACTATATTATCAACCCAAATGTGAAGGTGTCATCCTGCTTTCTCAACTACATCAGTAAGTATTCTTGAGCATATGTGATATTTAAGTATGGTGGGCAGTTTAATTCCCTCAATTTTGAAAGCCCAATGGTCAACGATTGAATTGATTGATGAAGAGGAGTTGTAGTCAGGCGCGAGAATATAACTTTTCCACGGGAAAAGAACATTTTACTGATATGATCTTTGCTGCAAACCGAATGTTGTTGACGACTCCAGCATTCAATTGACATTATATTTGAAATTTAAACCCTTCAGCCTATATTTATAAAACATTTATCCGTTGACCTTCGCTGCAAAATAAGAGAATAGACCGATGGAATTGACAATAGAAGACGCTTTCAATTCAGCCGAGTGAGAAAAGTTATGCATGACCCTAGCGGCGCAACTTGATAATGGCGACAGAGGATTATACTATGACCACATAGGACTATACACAGGAGATAGGACATGCGACTTGACAACGACGACACAGGACTATACTTAGAAGTCCACGATGAGGAAAGGGTCGTCATCCAACTGTTGAGATTCAAACGACATCATCATATCAGATCTAGATCTAATAGCCAAAATACGGTCGACTAAGGTCTTTACGACCCAAATTTGGTGGACTAATGTCGTTAAGATCCCAAATTCGGTCGCCTAAGATATTTAGGAGGCGTTTTTAGTGGGTTAACAAGAACCCAAAAGAAAGCTATGTCATCATCATAAAATTTCAATATCTACTTTAGTTTATATTCTAGGTAACAATGATTTGTGATTGTGTTATCAACCCAAACGAGAAGGTGCCGTCCTGCTTTCTTGACTACATCGGTAAGTACTCTTGAGCATGTGTGATATTTAAATAAGGTGGGTGGGTTCATTTGCATCAATTTTGAAAGCCCCATGGTTAGGATTGACCCCAATTCCATCGACTCGAATAGCGTGTAGGCGGGCGGGAGAATATAACTTTTTTTGTTGGAAAATATTTCTCAATTGACCTCTACTGTAAAAGGAGATAATGGATAGATGGAATTGGCAGAACAAGACGCCATTCTAAATTGAATGCAATCAAAGACATCAAAATGGAAACGTCAAAGCTATATGCGATCTGCGTAGCCTCTTCTAGATTTCGACTCAGAAGGCGGCCGCACTCTTTAATCGAAAGGAGTAATGTTGAGTATCGGCAACACTACCATTCCCATTTTCCTTCTATCTTCCAGTTGCCTCTTTGTTGTCTTCTTGTTTGGAGCTGAAGAACAAAAAAGTAACAAATTATCTACCACGTCACTAGGCTCTTCATCAAGTTATGGGCAAGCTGAATGCCGTAGATGTTTGTTTTAGGAATACTCTTGGTCAGATAAGAGTATGCCTATTGGGTGGTTGCCAGTTGGGATGTTTGCCTTTTGAGCTATTGGGTGGCAAGAGCAGTTGCTCCAGTGGGACCTGACAGTTCTCCTATGAGAGTCGGTGTGGCCTTTGCTTTATGAGAGCGGGAACTACGACTGCTAGTAAATGTTGAAGCTTCAGCAGAAACTTGTTTCGCCCTCTTGGAGGCTACTTGCTTCCATGACCTCTGCCACTTCGATTACCTGCACAAACATGGCTAAATATACTAGCAATTGTTTCCTGCTGCATCGATCTCGTCAACACAAACGAAATCCTTTCTTGTCGTCTCTCATTCAGAAGAAACAGCAGTGGTTTCACGCGGTATGTTAAGATGATTATAATGTGCTTCCTCATGTCATTTGTGTTGGGTTGGTTGTTCGGTAGTTAACATATGCTAAAAACGTCCAAAACATTGATATTGCCAAACACTATTGAGATAACCCTAGGGGAATTCGGAGCAAGTATGCGATGATGTCCCCAATAAACCATTATTTCAGATATCATCACATGCTTTTTCCAAATTCTTAGAGAAAGCATTACTAGACTCGGTATGAGTGAAGAAGATGAAGCCTCTTTACTGGGTCAAACACATGCTTTTTTATATTTAAATTGTGATTCTTTTCATTTTTTTGTTTAATAATTATGGGGTAGTAGTAACTAGTAAGGATTGCTGAGGTTTTTGTTTCAAGTTGTTATTTTGGTCTCAATGCAGGTGAAATCTATGAGCATTGATGGGTACTTTTTGGCAATGTCATCTTCAAATCCTCTATGCCTGCAGTATTTGTAGCATTTATTTGGGATTTGCATATGAACCACATGAGCTAAAGAAGCTCGAATTGTTAGTTATTACTAGTAGATTTTATGAGAATATTTGTCGAATCCGGCAATCGAAAGGAGTAATATTGAGCATTCAATTGACAATATAATTTGAAAATTTTAGCCCTTCCAACTAGTATTTTAAAACATCTTTTCACTGACCTCTTCTGCAAAAGGAGAGAATAGACCGATAGAATTTATAACACAAGATGCTTCCAAAGGGAGAGAAGTCAGAAGTGCTCTTATTAATCTGCACTATTATTAAGTAGACAAATTCCGTAAAACATAACAATGGAAACGTCACCTCTTTCTCATTATTATTATTTTTATTGTTATTGTTTTTATTATTGTTAATATTATTATATTATTAGTATTATTTCAAGACCCGACCATAATATTCTAGTAGATAATAACGCTTACCGAGAGTACTATTCGTTGCGTGGCTTGTTAAATGTCGCATTTATCTATGCCGCTGTACAACTTCTCATTAAAATGCATTTTAACATACTTCAGGAGGGAGATGACAACTTCAAAAACTTTAATGTTTTACAATGTGCGTAAACAGCAATAAAACACAAGAATAATAAATAAAGACAAAGATCTAACAATGCAATGAAACACACTTGTCCCAGGATGATGATTAATCTCCCTAAATAGGTTTGGCCTTCCATCTTCTAGTTAAAATATCCACCACTGTTAAGCCTTCCATCTTCCATGTTTATGTGATGTCTACAAATAGTTGGCTAGCTATCTACCGAAATACATAAGCAGACCTTAAATAGTCGTGAGCTTCAGACAACACTTGGAATATAGACATCTCTAGAATTCAATGTATACTCATCAACAAGCACGCCATCCTTTGCTTTATCTAATGACGTATGAATACTTGGCTTCACCTGAAAAAGGTAGAAACAAAAACACAGACTAATGGAGATACTAACCAAGAACATCTGTAAGTTTTTGACTCTTGTATATATCAGGTCGATAGCTAGTCAATAGCATCTTTCAAAAGAGAAGTATCGTAAGACCTTAATGTTGGGCAGCATGGCAAGCACAAGGTTTCTACTAGCTGTCCTAGGGTGAAAGAGGCGCAGGATTCCCGTAAACGTCTCGTCCTTCGTGAAATTTGCGAAGTCATTCGAGATGTTCCCCTTGAGCATAAGGAAATTTAGGTACTGATCCTTACTCGGGTAGAACTTTTACCATTCAGGTCAAACCTAGGGATAAGGCAGGCGATCGCTACGTCGACCTAGATGAAGCGTGCTTCTGGCTCCTGCATCGTCTCGTCCTACTCTCCCCAACTGATGCCTAATGTTACTCAACATTACTCCTTTCAGTTGATGTTGAATATTTCTTACTCAACATCTTTGTGGTTTTGTTGTGATGTTAAAGTATCACTTTAACCTCCTATTTATAACAACGCTCATTAATACAAGACCACCCTACCACAATATTCTAGTAGATATAACGTTTACTGATGGCACTATTCCACACATGGCATGTAAATGTTGCATTTATCTAGGGTTCCATAATTTCCATTTCACTAGTGGCTCGAAAATGTTGTTAGAAATAGCGAGTGTGTTCGGTTGTCGATAGACGCAGCTGAAATATAAACACACTCAAGGATCTTGCTTAAACAATATGAGAATTGAGACAAGAGCATTACTGTTAGGTTTTCCTGTAAGATTAACTCAAGAGGGGAGGGGTGAATTGAGTTAGTCAATAAAAATTTTCGTTAAGCTTAGTTATCCTACTGGCAGCAAGCTTTCAGCCGGCTGTGTCAATTCTGTAACCTGCAGATAGAGAGAGTTAGAGTGTTTACTGACACAAGTAAAAGGATAGTACTCAGGATATTTAACGTGGTTCGGCAAAACCTTTTTGCCTACATCCACGGTCGCTCTATCACCAGAGCCAAAGCCTCACTAAATCTTTAATAAGCTACAAATACATCTAGAGCAAAGTGCTTCACCAAGCACACTTACTCTACCGGGTTTCTTCACCAAGACAACCCCTAACAGCTTATTGGACACACCTGTCCCCCTGGCTGATTTGCTAGCTCTATTACAAGGTCTAAGAGCTTTCACCAAGCTCCACCTGAGCTTCCTTTCCGGTGCCCGCAGCACTACCTTCACAATGTCAGTAAAAGGTTACAAGAAAGATAAACAGAAATTGAGCACAGGATCTATCTCATGTGAGTTATGTGTTCATGAAGTATTTCGAATAAGATGATCAGATATGTTGCTCAGAGAGATATCTTCAGTGTGATAAGCAGCAAGATTTGATGTTTGTGTAGAGAAGTAGAATTCTTGTGTATCTCTGTTTTGCTTGTGTTCTCTCTACCGTTTCTTTGTTGCTGTGACTCCCTTCTTATAGTGTTTCTTCTCTGTGCAGGAACCGTTGAAGAACGTTGCCGTTGGCGCTCTTTTTCATGGGTGGTTCTTCACGTCAGAGAGAGCAGTTTTGCCCAGCGGTTAATCAACCGCTTCCTCAATTGCTTTCGGCTATTTTTGTGCAATATCTCCATGGCATTAAATGCGTTGTAAAGATTTGAATTTGCCGCCAGCGGTTAAGAGCTTAATATAGCTAAGCTTCTGTCTGAAAATAGATGAGCTGATTTGGCTTGTCTATATTTAATGCATCGCTGGTTGACTGCTTGACTTGATTAAAGATCTTGACTTGTATAATGTGCTTTCTTCCCTTGATTATTGAGCTTTCCATTTCTGTGAAATTGAAGATGATTTTTGCTTGTTGTAGATCTTCTATTTGAATTGCTTCAGTGCGTTGTGAGTCAAGAAGATTTTTGGAGCAAGAAAAGTTTTGTTGTTGTTGAACCCAAAGCTCTGTTTCGAAACAGAGAGGTCTTCTTGTGCTTCAGTGTTAAGCAACTGACTGTAATGTGACTATGGCATCCTCTATTCCGTTTGCTGTTTAATTTGTAGTAGCATGACCGTTGGCTGTATGATGGCTGTTCTTGTCTGCTGTAAATAAAATGATCTTTGTTTGTCTAATCCTGCAGAACTTGATTTCAGATTATTAGTCTAATATAAATCATAGTTCTTAATTCCTTGTTATAATCAAAATTGTCTTTATAGTTCCAACAATCTCCCCCTTTTTGATGATGACAAACAAATTAAGAATTATTGATTTATGTTTTTACAAGCCATCGTTTGGAATTGAAAATTTGCCATACCTTTGAATCACTCCCCCTCAACTGATGCTTCTATTCTATTTACCTGTACATGACTTATGGTTCCCCTCAATTTGAGCCATTATTTGTGTATGCTATTATGCAATAGCAATAATTCTTCTTTTTCCCATTTTTCTCCCCCTTTTGTCATCTCAAAAAGTTGATACAAAATGTAGTATAGCTAAAAACTTAACAATGTTGATAGCACTGTCAGGTTAGGCAAAAGATAACCAAATAGTTATAACAAAAGGTTCAACCATTCATTCAAGCACAGCAAGTGACAAGTAAGTAAACAAACATTTAAACATAGAAGACAAACATCCAAACAAACCAAAGCAGTAATCAAGCTAAGCCTAAGCTAAGTTTTTAACTAGATATTTCTGCGCCTAGAGGATGTTCTACAGCCAGGAGGTCTATGGCGTTGATACTTGGGTTTTGCTGCAGAGGACTGAGGAAGTATTACTACATTCTCATCAACAAAGGCTTGGGAGTGGAGACTGATTTGTGAGCTTTGCGTTTAGGGGGAAGGCTAGGAACGGTTGAGGGAGCTGATGGGGGGTCAGAGATAGGAGGTTCAGTGGTGAGGGGTTCACAAGGCATTTGAGCTTCAGATTGAGTCTCAGTTGGGGGTTCTTGGGATAGTGGTTCCTCCTGCAGAGGGGCTGCATAGATGGTAATGGATAGTGGCTCAGCTCCTTGGTCTGGTTCTCCAGTGGCTCCTTCAGCTGTGCACTCTGTAGGTGACTCCATGTGCAATGGTTGTTCAATTGCATTATCTGGAGTTGCAGATGGTCATTCCTGTCCATATCTTGGTCATCTGCATCCTCCTATGCATCTTCCTGTGCATCCTCCTGTTCATTTCCCTGTCCAGATTTGGCCTTATGGTGCTCTGGTTGGCAGATAGCTTCTCTGAGTTCTTCAAAAGTTGTGTTCAACTTCTGGATTTCCTTTGTCTGCTCCAGGATGGCATTGAGAATGTTCGTTAGGCACTCAGTCAGTGGAGCCATTGTCAGCTGGAGGGTACTTGGATGTTAGTTTTTCCTCTGCTTCAGTGATTCCGCTAAAAAGTTTTGCATCCATCTTGAACATCTTCTTCACTTGCAAGGTTCCCATTGGCACAGTCTCAAGTCGGCATATTTTACATATAACATGAGGATATGGGAAGTGCTTGCTGCCGGATTTGGAAACTTTTGTCATATGATGCAACATCACCTCACAGAGATTAATGGGCAATTTCTTCACTAACCTCCATAGCAAAAATGCATCATAGTTGGTGATGATGTCGCGGCTCCCTGACCGTGGAATTATTATTTTGGAGATGATATGGGACAGAGCCGTCGGTAACAGAGGCAGGTGGGCAGCCGAATCGTATTGAAGCTTTGTCACCACGTCTATGTCTAGTGCCTGCTTTAGATAATTCAATTTGGAGTCACTGGCAGGCGGCATCTCTTCCCAGTAGGGTATGTCCAGCATTAGCGACATGGATTGTGCCTTTAAATTGATCTCAATTCCGTTCACCATTGTCTGAACAGAGGAGTTTCCGGTGGAATGTAGGTTGGCATAGAACATTCTGACCCCAGCCAGTCGTTGAACGCCATCCACCCTTGCGCCTCAAAGAGTTCATCCACCTTAAGCCCGAAGTAATTGAAGTCGTCAAAATTTATGCTTGCCGGCGTCAGGATCGGAATTGCTAGTTGCCGACTATATCTTTCAAATTCCTCCTTCCCAGTGAATCTATCGTTGTTGCCGTGGACAGTTTTGGAACGCTTTGATTGAGCTTTTTGATTTTTCTTGGCCATGACAGAGGTTTGGAGATTTGGAGTAGGGTTTGAGATCTAGGATTCGGAGAGGGAGAGGGAATTTTTGATTTCAAAATGAGGACGATGAGTTGTGAGGAGCTGCTTAGGCGGGTTAGCTTATAATGCATGCAGCCTAGCATGAGTCAGCTGTGTCATGTGTTCAGCACGTGACCGGTCAGCTGCTTACTATTGTTTTAATAGCTGCAGCCGGCTATTGTGCGACTGCTTTCATACTGAAATCTATATATGTATGTACATAACAAAGAGGCAGACCAGAGCATGATTATATTATGCATAAGCCTATCTCATAGCAAATTCTTGAGAATGAGTCAAATCCTAAAGGTTTAGTGAATATGTCAGCCAGTTGATTTTCAGAGTTAACAAAATTTAACACTATATTATTGCATTCAACATGCTCTCTAATGAAATGGTGTCTTAAATCAATGTGCTTTGTGCGTGAATGTTGAATAGGATTTTTAGTTAACTTGATGGCACTAGTATTATCACAGAATATAAGCACATTCTTAAAATCAAAACCAAAATCAAGAAGTTGTTGTTTTATCTAGAGTACCTGAGAGCAGCAACTTCCAGCAGCTATGTATTCTGCTTCGGCAGTGGACATTGCTACTGAAGCTTGTTTCCTAGAGCACCATGAGATCAGGCAGCTTCATCATTGTATTCACGTTCAGCCTTGGGGATGCGTATTCCATCTGGGCCTGCTTTAGTTGGCACGATTGGTCCGTCTCGTATGATCTTCCATAGTGTGAAGTCTTGTGTTCGAATAAAGATTGTCATTTTGGTTTTCCAGTAGCCATAGTTTGTTCTTCAAAGAGTGGTGGTATATTGGAAGATCTACCTTCAAAAGCTATAGGAACAACGTTAGCCATAAGGATCTTTTACTTTAAAATTGTTAGACCTTTGATTTTAGGAGGCCTGCTCTGATACCAATTGTTAGGTTTTACTGTAAGATTAACTCAAGAGGGGAGGGGTGAATTGAGTTAGTCAATAAAAATTTTCGTCAAGCTTAGTTATCCTACTGGCAGCAAGCTTACAGCCGGCTGTGTCAATTCTGTAACCTGCAGACAGAGAGAGTTAGAGTGTTTACTGACACAAGTAAAAAGGTAGTACTAAGGATATTTAACGTGGTTCGTCAAAACCCCTTTGCCTACATCCACGGTCGCTCTATCACCAGAGCCAAAGCTTCACTAAACCTTTAATAAGCTACAAATACACCTAGAGCAAAGTGCTTCACCAAGCACACTTACTCTACCGGGTTTCTTCACCAAGACAACCCCTAACAGCTTATTGGACACACCTGTCCCCCTGGCTGATTTGCTAACTCTATTACAAGGTCTAAGAGCTTTCACCAAGCTCCACCTGAGCTTCCTTTCCGGTGCCCGCAGCACCACCTTCACAATGTCAGTAAAAGGTTACAGAAAGATAAACAGAAATTGAGCACAGGATCTATCTCATGTGAGTTATGTGTTCATGAAGTATTTCAAATGAGATGATCAGATATGTTGCTGAGAGAGATTTCTTCAGTGTGATAAGCAGCAAGATTTGATGTTTGTGTAGAGAAGTAGAGTTCTTATGTATCTCTGTTTTGCTTGTGTTCTCTCTATCGTTTCTTTGTTGCTGTGACTCCCTTCTTATAGTGTTTCTTCTCTGTGCAGGAACCGTTGAAGAACGTTGCCGTTGGCGCTCTTTTTCATGCGTGGTTCTTCACGTCAGAGAGAGAGAGCAGTTTTGCCCAGCGGTTAATCAACCGCTTCCTCAATTGCTTTCGGCTATTTTTGTGCAATGTCTCCATGGCATTAAATGCGTTGTAAAGATTTGAATTTGCCGCCAGCAGTTAAGAGCTTAATATAGCTAAGCTTCTGTCTGAAAATAGATGAGCTGATTTGGTTTGTCTATAATTAATGCATCGCTAGTTGACTGTTTAACTTGATTAAAGATCTTGACTTGTATAATGTGCTTTCTTCCCTTGATTATTGAGCTTTCCATTTCTGTGAAATTGAAGATGATTTTTGCTCGTTGTAGATCTTCTATTTGAATTGCTTCAGTGCGTTGTGAGTCAAGAAGATTTTTGAAGCAAGGAAAGTTTTGTTGCTGTTGAACCCAAAGCTCTGTTTCGAAACAGAGAGGTCTTCTTGTGCTTCAGTGGTTAAGTAGCTGACTGCAATGTGACTATGGCATCCTCTGTTCCTTATGCTGTTTAATTTGTAGTAGCATGACAGTTGGCTGTATGATGGTTGTTCTTGTCTGCTGTAAATAAAATGATCTTTGTTTGTCTAATCTTGGAGAACTTGATTTCAGATTATTAGTCTAATATAAATCATAGTTCTTAATTCCTTGTTATCATCAAAATTGTCTTTATAGTTCAAACAATTGCAATCACAAAGAAAAGAGATTTACGTGGGGAACAACGAGAAAAACCCTACGGGAAGGCAAACTAGCCTTCAAGGAAATCACTAAACCAAAGCAATTATAAACTCTTGTATTACACTTTAAGTGGAAACTCTCACTAGAATGTTTTGCTTATATCTCTCACACTTGATGTGAGAATGATCCTTTCTTATTTTTATCTTATTCTCTCTTCCAAGCAATGCCTCTTATTCATATATATAATGCCTCAAGAAGACTCTTGAACTTCCAAACGGTTGTCCTTTCATCTTCCCACTAATTGTTCAAGTCCTTTGGCTTTCCATCTTCCAAGAGAGGTTTCAAAATCCTTGACCGTTGGCTTTCCAACTTCTTGGGTGATGGTTCATCTTTCTTGATCTTTGCCATTCCAATATGAATGCACATTTAACATGTTGCATTGTAATGAACCACTAATTTACATCGTGGCTTTACAATTTCTAACAAATGTCACGTTCACCCATAGCTCGATAACAGGTTGTTAATTTCTTTATGTCGAGAAGTGATGGCACAAAGGGGTCGCACAAAGCTAAAGCATGAGTGTGCAAGTCAGTCAAATCATTCTCAAATTACGACTTACTTTATAAGGCAGTAATTAAATCGTTTGAATGTATATACAATTTCCGCTAATATAAGGATATGGTGTCCATTCTTAATTAATTAGATGTCGTGTTTTAGTCGCGAAGTCGTCGTGATTGTAAATTACTTGAACCTCTTTGAAGTCGTGCATCTCACAGACATTAAAAATAATGTCTTTTCATAGGTTTTTGTAGCGCCTCTAATACTACAATGCTAAGAAAGTTCAAATTTTTTGGATATTAGTTTGCAAGAACAGTTTTATTATTGAGTGCGATTACAATTTTGACTTTTTAACTTTATCATAACTTGCTGCAATATGTGGCATCATGTTAAGCCTGTTCAGCAGATTTTTACATTATTATGAGGTCGTACTTGAAAGTTGAAATGTTGAACTCGTTGAGGTCACGAAGTAGTGGAACCCCATTGAAGTTGTACTTGAAATTGTTGTATCAGCTCTCTGGCATAGTAAGTGAAATAATAAATTGATGGAATTGACAACACCAGAGCATTCAATTATATTAGACAGTTAAACACATTGACACACACTCATCGAAAAAGATGTTGATGATGACCTTTGTTGCAAAAGGGAAAGAGCAGACTGATGTAATTAACAACACAAGACATATTCAGGTGTGTGAGTGCAGCCCTTGTGGGTGGAGTTACTGTAGACTCTCCTTATTGGGTGGATGGTGCTTTTTGGGATTGCTTATTAACTACTTTTTATTCCAACTTTTAGCTTCACTCTTTTCAAAAATATTCTACAAAATTCTACAAAAGTTTAAAAAATTTTCGAAAAGTATAAAAAATTCTAGGTTGTGACATTTTATTGTTATTCATATTTTTAATTTTTACATTAAACAAATATATCTCGTCCCAAAAACTCTTAAAATATTTTTAGTTTCAAAAAGCTCTCTTTTTAAGAGCACTCTCAAACTATATATATCTATATATGAGACAACGTCAACTAGGTCCTTCTCTATGCCTTAAGAAACCTCTTTGAGTTAAACTCGCCAGTCGATCATCACAGGGAAATAACTGATTGGGTTACTTTCCCACTTTCTTTAGGGTCGTTTATGGCAAGTTCAACTCGAGCGGTTTTTACAGGCATAGAAAAAGAACTAATGGATGTTTTCTCAATACGATGTTGTGATTATTAGAAATAATTCCACTATAATTACAGTGCCCAATACGATTACTAGTCTCCATAAACAAGCTTGGCCTTCCATCTTCTAGTTATACGGTTCGGCACTATTAACCTTCCATCTTCCAATTATTAATGGAGCAAGTTCCTTGATCTTCTACCTTCAAATTCTCTACTTGTATAAAATCTCCTATAACTAAGGTTAACATCTTTCTACATTTCAAATTTCAAATGAGAATTACAGTACAAAATCTAATTATAAAATTTGAAATTTGAAATTTCAAATATCAAATTTCAAATTTTATACCCCCATGAAGACCCTCATTGTCCGGATGATTCATCAATAATCATGCAACCAACCTCATCAGAATTCAACAGAGTAAGTTGAGAAGTGACAGCAATAAGGGTCGAGGTAGCGGATTTGAAGAGCATAATTGTTGACGTTATAAAGTCTATGAAGGCCCTTGCGGAATAGATGCATCATGACCTCCGCTTATACGTTGCTCCTCAAAGGGATAGAGATGCTTGAGATGTTTCTCGAGAAAAGCATCAACAATCCAAAAACAAGTCTGTTGAATCGGATATAGCACATGCACAATTTTTTTAAAAAGCCAAACCAAGAGGAGTCCCTAGCTTGTCAGCATCCAAGTTATTTGGTCTGTATAACCATGATCACATGCCATCGGAAGGCGATGTCGTCCGGTTACAGCAGTGGCTGAAGGACCAAATGATGAAGGAGACTCAGGCTACTAAAATTGGATGTGCGAAAGTATTTTGGTGGTATTTCACTAGCCTCATGGCACTTGTAGTGTGCTTATGCAAGGAGGTAAGTCGATGCGTATTGATTTATGTTCGCATCATCCTAAGATCATCGACTTATCGTAAAATAGCACTTTCATGGATTTACGTGAAGTCAATGAGTATGGATCCACTAACACTTGGTTGAAACTGTGCTTCATCTCCTCTTCAACTTTGCCATTAATGTAGCTATGCGTTTCATTTCCTAAGACCTTACCATAGTGTACTTTTCCACCTGTGGATCAAAAATGCCGCATTTGCCCACGTTACTGTTTCAGTTCTCAATTAACTATGACTTCTGCGATGTGACAAGTATCAGTCTCATTTTCTGACAATTTTGTTGAATTATGGAGTTAACGATCCGTTATCAACAAAAATAGTGAGTGATGCACCAGCTCTAGAAATTTACCTTGTTTTGTTTTGACCTGCATCTATTCGATATTTGGATTCAACACCTTTCATAGCAGCACGTAAACAATTTCAGTTGACGACTTCATTACTGCCTTTTGTTAACATTTCGACTAATTTGTTAAAAAGCAATCGGCCGTTAGGTCCTACGCAAACTAAATTCGGTCAAAGTCGCGTGAATGTGAAGTCCACTAACATATCAATATTAGTTGATGTAGAGTAGTTTACGGTGGAAGAGAATAACTTTTGCAGGAAAAAAAATCTAGTCAATATGATATTTGCTGCAAAGTGAAATACTAATTTGATTGACGACACGAGCATTCAATTGTCTACTTTACGAGTACGACTAGTGCGGCCGTAGACGGTCTGGCCGAGTTGAGGAAAGTTGAAAGGAGCTCAAACAAAGTCACCTAAAACCCAAAAGAGGTCAAAAATGATGTTATCGATGTATAATTACCAACAACAAAGTGACTAACAACTCATAAATTGGCGCCACTAATGCTTTAGAGATCTGGCTGTGTGTTTCGGCTCAGTTTCAACCTTTTGTTTTCCCGAGTCAAACCACAGTATTCCAGTAGATATGATGCTTACCGAAGGTACTTTTCCACACGATAAACGTAAATCCCACCCTTTTCCATGCTACTGTTTTGACCTTCATTTCTTCGATTTTTAGATTCTAAACCTTGCGTAGAAATACGTTGACAATTTAAGTTGAAGACTTCATTGCTTTTTTGTTAACAAGTCGACCAATTTTGTTAAAAACATTCAGGCATTGGGTGTTCGTAAAATAGTCACAGATCAGTTGATAACATAAGGAGCGTTTGGTATTGCATTAGGGAAATTGGTCGTTCCAAAACGCACTGCACAGTAAAATAAGCTTTCGGTGATGTGATTTTCAAACGCAGCTTTTTCGAAATGCTGCTTTTCACTATTGCAGAGAAACAATACTCGGCCTAAATAATTAACAATTTTCACATTAACAAATATTTGCAGAAATGCCATCCTATAAATATAACCTAGCGAAACCCTAACCTGCTCTTGACTCCCATTCGCAGCGTGCTTGATCTCTCTCAAGAGCAACCCTAACGCGCAGAGCTCTCCCACGGTTTGTAGATCTCATTGAGAGTAGGTGAACATCATAAATCCCATTCTTCTTCTAGATTCCGGCGTCGAAGGAGGACGGACCTCCATGTAGATCTTACAGGTAGCTCGCACTCTCTTTTTTTGCTTCTCCTTCTTGATATGTGTGGATATGTATGAGTTGGCGGTGGATCTAGATGGATTTGAGCATATTTTTGTTAAAAAGTATAAATTTTCACAGGTTTGTGTTTATTTCTTGATCTTTGTTGTCATTTCTTTTGTTATTATTATTACCTGGTAGTTGTTTGAACTGGATTTGCTCTTGCTTTTTGCTACGTGAAAGATTGTGGTGTCTGTTTGAGGGTTCTTCGTTATGGTAACAGTTTTCCTCTTTGTAACTTAAAAAATATGGTTTGCTGTAATTTCATTAACAATGGAGAAGAAAAGAGGATGGATTATGTTTTCTTTGAAGTAGAAGTTGTGGGCATTGAATTGGATGTTTGTTTGCTTTGCTGATTTTAGCTTCTGCTTCAATCCTGATTGATCAGCCAGCATGGTGTATATTAATGCTAACGGTGAGAACCTCAAAACATCTTTCAACCTTGCTGTTTTTCCTCCCTTCCCTTTCTTGGAATTAGTTGCCTTTTCTCTAATTCCAAGGAGAAGATGCCAGAATTCCATCTTGGTTGATGATTGGTTCCTTTTGTGACTGAAATATGGGGAAGATCTTGGGTGTCAGATTCTGTGCTTTCTATTCTGTTATTGTTCACTGTGGTTTTAGGTATTAAGAACAATCATGAATCTGTATGGTTCCAGGTAGATGTATAAGCCTTCCATCTTAATGTCCAGTACTGCTTAAGTGGGCGTGGTTCTTTTGTAATGTGGGTTCACTGTTTTTAGTGAACTGATTTCCTAGCAATGATGCAGTTAAATTTGCTGTATAGTGTGTGCCCAATTGTTTTGGGTAAAAGTTTACAATTTTTGCATTCGCATTAGATTTTTTTTCCTGTTACTATGTTTAAATCATATTCTACCACATTTTGAACATAACTATTTTGATTAATTGTCTACAATTTGTTCTATCTGGGGTATGTTTCATTTGAAGGAAAGTTCAGTTTCTCTCCTGATTTTGAGTTTCGCTATTTTTGTGTTTCAGTTATCACTAGCGTTTTATTTATTTTTACACCACATTTTATTTTTATCAAATCTAATTTCAAAATTTATTTTACATGCTTTAAGTATCAGTCACAAGTTGTTTGAGTAATCTAGCTGTTTAAAAATTTCATCAGTTATTTACAAGTTGTTCACAAGACCAACCTACAATAAGCAGCTGGTAGTAGTTTATATAAAAACTAGAAAAATCTACCGACCAAACATAGTACAGTGTTGTACGTCTACTTGTGTTTTTGTGTTCATGCATGCCTTTGATAAGGGATTGTACTTAAGAGAATTTGGCACCATTTATTTACAATCAGTATAAGTAGATACAACCTACCAAAGCCAGCTTAGCTAAAAACGATTTTTACCTCACTTTGGCGAATGAAATCAAAATGGCAGTTTTTCTTCATGCTGTGAATGAAGTTGAAAGCTCTTGGTGGATGGATCGAATGAATGAGGGTGTTTTGTGTGATTGTTTTCTTTTTATTGCACTAGTGTGAAAGCTCTTGGCAGTCTATACTATTGCGTTGATTTCTTTCTATTTTATTAGTGTGATAGGGTGTATGGTTGCCATTGTTATGTCAATGACTTTGGTTTAATTTGTGATTATGGTAAAATGTGTTGTTAGTAATATATTGTTTGCGATGTCAGTATTGTTAATTTAGGCTTGGTGTATGCTTGAAAATTTGTCTTTCATAATGCTTGTGATTTCATGCCTACGACAAAGAAGAAACTTCTTATGTCATTCTTGATGCTATTTTTGAGTCAATTGTAAGAATAACTCCCCGCAGAAGTTTACAGTTTCTGGTTTATTTTTTTTCTTTAACAAGGTCTGGTTTTGAACTTGGAAATTGTTTCGAAGGTAGTTATTCTAGTTGTAGATGGTTTGAATTTGTTTTTACTAAAGCAACTATTTTCAGTTGCAGCTAACAACTATTCTACTGAAAATATTTTTTCTTAAAATTATAATTGAAGTAATATTGTGCTTAGATGTTATATTTTTTAAATAATCTTTTGGTGATCTGTTATAGTGTGCAGTCTATACTAGTGCATTGATTTTGTTCTCTTTTTCTTGTGTTAGAGTGTTTTGTTGCCATGGTAGTCTCTTGAGTTTCATGTTTGAATTTATATAAAGATAAGTAGCTCAACATAACTATGGTTGGAGAGTTTGCTTGCTTCATGGGTAAATAGTTAAATATAAGTCTATAGCTAGGTATTACGATTGTATTAATTGTTGTCGTGATAGCTTAGTTACGATATCTGAGGGATAAGACTTTTGATTGGATATACGTTATAGATGCCTACGCTAAAGAAGAAGCGTCGAGGTTGCGCATTGGTCAATGAGTTATTGTAAGAAGTTTGTTGAACTTTGCGAAGAAGAGATACGGAAGGGTAATAAACCCACAACACATTTCAATAAAGAGGTTGGGATAATATATGTCGTGAACTCAATGAATACTTAGTATGACATAACAAACAATAATTCAAATATCATTGGTAGAATATGAAGACTGACTGGTCCCTTTATAACAAATTAGTCTTTGGTGAGTCGGGTTTGGAATGGGATGCCACAAAGCTTAAGGTACATTAGCTGCTTGTTATCTATGAACTGTGTTTATTATTTTTTTAAGTGTTAGTGTTTTGCTAATCTTTTATTATTTGAATATGTTGATTACAAGTTGAAGAAGTTTAAGGATAAGAATTTATCCTTAATTTGCGATAGGTATTAAAGTCTATTTCACAATATTATTGCGTTGGGTCATAGAGGAAGGTCAGCAGCACAAGTTAGGAGAGATGTTGTAGGTGAAGGTACTCCCAACCAAGAAAGCAGTGGTAGTAGTGATGATGTGGTCCACCACCAGTTGTTGCTACTGAGGAAGACTTGTTTCCTTCGAGCTCGAGGCCTGTTTCAAACGCCGCAAATAGAAGATGGTCTCTGCATGAAGGTTTGGATACATTTGAGGGTTCATAAGTTCAACTGGGCGGGTAGCGCCTACGGGAGCAGAAGGAGGACCTTGAAATAATTATAAAAAATGCATGCGTATACTTAAGGAGATGGCTGGAAATAGAACTGATCCAGGCACAAGATTCTTGAGCTACTCCATAAATTTTTAACCAAACAAACTAATCATTATGCCTTTTTAGATCCGCTAGACGACGCAAGTCATTTACCATGGTTAGAGTTTAGTTATGAGGAGTATTTGAGGAGAACATCGTGAGGTAGTGTTATTGGTGTTGTCATATTATGAGTTTAATTTCTTCGTATCGTTATGTTTATTTAGCTGTCAGTGTAGTAATTGTTTGCTTTTGTTACCTTAATGAACTAACGTTTTATATTTGCTTGTTGAATAGGAATGTGCTTTTAATAATATTATTTAAAACCAGTGTTTTTTCAATTCATGAAGTGTTTGTATTTGGAGTTGTTCAGATGATGCGATGGATGTTTGCACGCCTTTTTTGGAGGAAATGGATGTTTGTATGGCTTCAAGGTCAACTTTTGAAAATGATGAGAATAACCAAAGTGAAGATGGATGGACACAACTCATGAAGTATGCAGGTTATCATGCAGCAGCTACATGTGTACACATAAAGATAAAAAATCTGTGTCATACATCTATACGCACAGTTCATCAATTTATTTTGAAAATATTATAGGGTTCTGAAATTCATTGCTACTCAAATTTTAGTATGAGGAAATATCTTTTTCAAGCATTCTACCAATGCTTGACACGTGACTATGATTTACGACTAACTAGATCAACAACGATCGAGGAGAGCGTTGCAATATTTCTTTTGACTTGTGCCCATGGCTCTACAAATAAACTACTTCAAGAAATGTTTAATAATTCGGGAGAAATAATTTCTAGGCACTTACGTAAGGTGTTTGAAGCCATACTGCGATTATCAAAAGATTTATCTAGAACACATCCCTGATATAATGAAGGGGTTATCTATATAGAACACATAATATCTTTTGTGGTTTCAAGTAAACGATTTATTTCCCATGATATCAGCGTATATTTTTTACGATGCAAGTAATTTATTTTTGTTAATTTGAACATTGAAAATTTTATTACAGGATTATATTAGAGTAATTGACGGGACTCATATAAAAGCTATACTATTGCTTGCAAAGTAGATACCTTATATTGGCCGTAGAGGATATACTACTAAGAACGTTCTAGTTGTCTGTGTTCTCGCTATTTGGTGCTTCACCTTTACTATGGGCTGGATGGGAAGAAAGTTCTCATGACACATAACTTTTCAACAAAGCATTATTTAACTCAGAGCATCACTTTCCTTATCCTTTAGTCAATAAGTATTACCTGCTGAATGCTGGTTAAGGACACAGGCCAGGTTATATGGTGCTCCGTACAGGTGAAGGCATAAGATATCATCTGAACGACTTCCGACATGCAGGTGTAGCCCAGTTGTGAAAACCAAGGGGTCCAAAAGAAAATTTCAACTGACTCCATTCTCCTTGCAAATGTATTATTGCATGTGCCTTTGGCGTATGAAAAGCTCATTTTAAAATTTTAGAAAATATGATGCTATATCACATTGATATTAAACGAGATATTCTCATTGCTATAATAACAACTCATAATTTCATCAGAAAGCAAGATAGGTACGATTATGCGTTCTCAGTAGTAGAACGTGAAAGTTATGTCCCATTAACCGTAGAAGCATCATGCAGTACGTCCGATGTTACTTTGGTAGAGATAGATGCTGATGAACTCATTTCAGACAGGCATTTATATCGCGATGATATTGCTATAAAATGCCAAATGTATGATTACTTTTAACGAATGTGTGACTATTCGTTCATATTCTTGTAAATATTTAACGAGAAAAAAATTATTCTTCTAATAAATACAAAGTTCTATATGCATTATTATTTGGACATTTTTAAAATTATGAGTGTTTAGAAAAATAAATATACCGCAAAAATATATAATGAAAAATCTTCTATTAAATAATTTTAACTTAAACAAGTATTTATATAAAATAATTTAATTTGAGTGTTTTAATTTTAAAAGAAAAATAAATACAAAGTCATTTTATTGAATATAATATTCTTTTTATTAAATAAATATTTTATTCAAGAACATGTCGTAATGATACGTACATGAATAATTATACACCAAATGATAATTCAGTCAGTTATATATCACTTTCAATTGAAAAGCACTTTACTCTAAAGCACTTCCAAAGACCTTTCTAGAAAAGCTCCTTATCTCTCCACTTTTCAAAAGCTATTTTTTCTTCCCAAAAGCTTCATTTTAAAAACACTCCCAAACGCCCCCCATAGTCAATGTACTTTGGCAGAGGGTTTTATTAGAGAATAACTAGTGGATACGATAAAATGCCAAATATTATGATAACGGCACAGCTTTGATTCAAGTTCATGAGTAATAACAAAATGACAATTTTATTAAAAAACTCCAAAAAATAACATGATCGAGTCATTTCGCAAAATCAATTAAGCAACAATAGTTTTACAATTTGTAAAATTTTAATATCTAACATCTTCATAGACCAGTTCTATCCCGCTATCGTCAGTGAGGAGAAGACCGCGATAAGTAACATTTTTGAGCCTCTTTTGCTGGTTTGCTCTTTAGCAATTGCAGCGAAGCCTCTTTAGCTCAGTGTTATGTTTCACAGAGATCAATCGCAAGGAAAATAAAAAAGAGTTCATGGTAAAGAACAAGCAACAAAAACATATAGTAAAAGAAAGGAAGAAAACACTAAGCTATTCTCGTAAAAGGTAAATTAGATTCAACTTTTCATCCTTATTACAATTCAAGGATATAGATTTATGGCATGACAAGAGACAACATCTAACAAAAGATTGCAATATCTCATGGTAACCACTCTTTGGACATATGCTGCTCCCAAAGTCATGTTGCTATTACATCTACGAGGCATGAAGGCACCTGACGGTCGGTAGGTGCCTCTAGGTGCATATCATTCAACAATGAGTTTTGTGAAATTTGAGCATCTAACATCTTCACCGACGAGTTCGTCCGTGCCATTGTTCTCTCACTTATATGCAATGGAGACAACAACACATCGGTAAAACCTTCGCAACACATCCCAAACTCCCATAATCTAATGAGTTGCAGATAAACAGGGAACAAACAGTAGGTTGACAATGTTGCTTTGGTCGGGATCAACATATGTTCAATATTACTCCTTTCGGCTACCTTTTTCGCTTCCGATGCCGAGAGCCACGAAACATATCATTAATGGAGAACAAAAGTATATATGAAACCCCGACACTGAACTTGGTCGCTTAAATTTGAAATCTGAGACGAAACATAATAGCTTATCGAGTAAGTCTTCTCTGCACAAAGTTGGACCCCCATAATCTAATGTGGTGCAGATATATAGGGTGTAAGAGAAACCTGTGGAAAATCAACTCATGAGAGGGAGTGAATTGAGTTATGGTAAAATAAAACCGAAATAGTCCACTATTCTGAAATCAGTCACTGATCAGTTAGTTATCAGTCGATCAGAAGGTTATTGACGAGTGACTAAATGTTCCTGTATCCTGCACCAGTGTTAGCAGAATATAATTCAAACAACTACCCAAAAGCGATAAGAAATGCTAACCAGTCACCACACCGAAAATTTTTACGCGGTTCAGAACCACGGTACCTACGTCCATGTCACTTGACACCCCAAGTGAAATTCACTAACGTTTAGCCAAAATACAATCAACCAAGACTTGGTGTTTTGCAAAACACCTCCGCCTCAACCCAGTCTCCTCACAAGGACAACTCCAACAAGCCTTCTAGACTTCGCAAAGTCCCTCCAGATACAACCGTGCACTCCTTCGCGAAGGCCTAGCACAAACCCGCTAACCTACACCTAGGCTAGCAAACAGAGGACTCGCAAGTTCTCCAACAACCTCTAGGTTACAATTATCAGGGGTTCTAGCTCAGGAGGTCTACCTAACCATAATGTCTAACAACAACAAGAAGCTCTAGGGATCTCACAAAAGAAAATAAAGAGAATGAACTCAAGAAAAGCTTTCGGTTGATCTCTTTGTTGGATAGCAAGATGATAGCTCGGTTAGTACTCTGTAAAAGCTTGTCCCTCTTGTTGTATTCATCACTCAAATTATACAATAAAGATGCCTCCTTGATCTTAGGATGATGGCTGCTCGGATTGATCAAGGGTTGCCATGGCTAGAAGCAATGTAAGGTGAGGATGTGCTTCCAGCGGCTAGTTGTTGTGTTCTTTCTGTTTTCTCTCTTCTCTGATAATTTCTTCAATTTATTTCCTTACCTTTTCTATTGCTTGCTGATGCGGATCTCTTCTGTTATGGCTCAGGAACACGTCTTCCAAATCTCAAGTGAATCGAACATCATATGATGCCTCAAAACAATCCAACAGTCAAAATGCTTCCTATGGTTTCTGCTGCCATGTCATCCGATTTTTGTGGCAGATTTTCTATGAACCAATATGATTTCTTTGCATATAATTAACCTCCAGGATGTCCTCATAAATTTTCATATAAATATCATATAAAAAATCAAACGAATGGCCAAGATATGAGTATTTGAATTAGATCGGGAAGGAGTTGTATGCATGATGGATTGTTTCCATCTTTGTAGATATTCTTGATATTTTCTAATATCCTCTCTAAAAAATTTGGGAGAACATATTATTGATTGATTTCGCCTCTCTGAAACCAGCTGCAATTAATTTGCACGAGTAGGGAACCAAAAATAACTCGGGCGCACTCATAGCTAGCATGGTTCTGTCCAGTCTGGAATGCATTCTGTCCGCTCACTTTGAGGAGTTTTCTAGACTTCGTTAGTGGATGCTTTTGGCTCAACTTTTGACTATAGATATATATTTGAGTCAGCTTCCAGTAGAATAAATCAGATCTCCAAAATGTGCCTCGAGTTGAGATATATCGAATTTGCACGCTGCTGCCCAGAAGAGGTTCAGTAGGGTGCATCCAGAATTGGCAGATGCAAAACAGCGAGATTCTCTGATTTGTGTAGAATTCGATTCTGCATGGAATGACCTGGAATTTGGACTATAGAAGCTTCAACATGTCTTCCATCCACAGAAAAATCTGATAGTGAAAAGATTGCTTGAGCAGAGATATATTGCATTTGCACGATTGCTGTCCAGAGAGCTACAAGCTGATCTGTCAAGTGTTTATGCAATCAGCAAACTTCAGGAATTTTTCTTGTCTTTGATACTTGACGAAATTCCTTCTGACTTGAATTACTTTACTCTTTGACATTTCCTCTTTCAACTGTAATAAAAATATCCCCAATTTGTTGACTAAGCTGAAAGATATTAATCAACTCCATAGATAGCTTCCGATAGATATAGAACACTTAGTAAAACTTTTATCCTTATTCTGTTCATCCATCAAATAATCATGTCCAAAGTTAAACAATGATTCTCAAATATGTGTTAGCATTAGAACACTTGGGATTTCCAACACAGGGAGACAACGGTAGGATGACGATGTTGCTTTGCCCCAGGAGTAGTTCATACTCAACATTACTCCTTTCAGTGGGGGCGCACTGTCGTGTTCAAGTCGTTCGTATACATCTCGCACTTGTGCATTGTGGTGTTATTTGTATCACTCTATTCTCTAGTTTAAAGTGGTACCTGTTAACACGATGACTTCTTAATTACCAACACTAAAGTGACTTAAAACATCTCATAACTATGGCACTCTTTAGACAGGGCGCCATTAATGTTTGGATGAACTGGCGCATTTTGTCTCTTTTTCAACTTCATCACAAAAATGTTTGGCTGCATCTTTCATCTAATTTTCAACCTTTCATTTCCTGAGACCCTACCGCAGTATTTTCGTGTAGATGACACTTACAGAGGGTGATAATTACCAATAGTGACTAAACAACTCATGAATATACACATGTGCATTCGTCTCTTTTTTCAACTGCATCATTATGTTTCACTGTGTGTTTCGTCTCACATTCAACCTTTCATTTCCAGAGATCATGCGGTAGTATTGCAATTACTGAGGGTACATTGCATACCAACGATCGTAAAAATGTCTCATTTTCCCATGCTGCTGTTCCATTTCTTTTCAGTAATTGCATAGTAACGTACTTCAAGCTTGCACTATTTCACGAGCAAAGCTATTAACCGAGATAAGTCCTCGTTAATTAACTGTCGCCTCATCGATCATCGTTAATTATATGCATCGCAACTTGGCTGAGGGTTTTACTAGTGGATAACTTGTGGATACCCAAATTTTATCATTTTATGGATATGACACAACTTTGTTTCAAATTCTTAATTTAGTAATAACAACTTATCAATATTAGAAGAACTACTAGCATATCAGTAAGATGGCGGGAGAGAATTGCTCTTATTAATGAGAGCCATTATAAATTAGACAAAATTTTAAAGAATATCACAATGGAAACGTCAGAGTTGTATGCAACATCGGTAGCATCCTCGAGCATGTTGACTCAAGCAGTCAGTAGCACTTCCCAACCGAAATGAGTAATGTTGAGTATTGGGCATCATCTATGACGACTGCCGTCCTAGCATGCTGTCATTACTTCAGTTGCTTCCTGTTGTGTTCTGCGACCGCTCTGAAGGTGGGGCTCATTATTTAGCTCGCCCAACGGGCATCTTCAGGGAGCCGAAAAACAATGTTTGTAACAAACTGTCTATCGTGTCACAAGGATTGACGTTTAGTGGTGATGCAAAATTTACCAAGTGTTGAATTATTCACCCACCAATAGAGAGCGTGAGATGGGTTTAGACCAACGTGAGACATGTTATTGTTACCCTACTGATGACCGTGCCGCGAAGCTACATTGTGCCGAATTATGACTGAACTCTAGTGGCGTAAGCGCCTGCCGTTCGCCTCCCAACCTACAGTTGGGTTATTCGCCAGCAATTTAATTCAAGATTGGAGTATCCACAATTTAATCTTTGATTACTGAAAAAATGTTGGAATTGACAACGTTCGGATACTGCAACAAAGCAAAATGTTGAATTAGTGAGACTAGAAAAAATGTACCTTTTTTTAGACTTTTATTTTACTTGGGAAAAAACTATAAATGAAAAAACGATGTAAGATCATTTTTTTCTAACCTTCATATCCATAAACATGATTCTTCATATCCGCCATCTCATGTCTCCACCTGTTAGACTCTTTACAAGTTTTGTGTTCTTGACGAGTCGCAAGCATTGCCCTCAAATGCGCCACCTCGGTCTCCACCTTAGTCACCTCGTGTCTCAACCTGCCTAGCTTTCTATTATTTTTTCGTTCTTCACAAGTTGAACCCGATGTTGTTTTAGCTATTTGAACCTGAGCTTGCAGTTGCGCAAGTATGGTTGGCCGCGCAAAGAGATATGCTCCATCTTCCTCTAATACTTTTGCCTGTTAATTGTTATGATTTGTTAATAGCGTTAGTTAGTAAGAAAGAAACAATAGCTTGTTAAAACGATACAAGCAAATTGTAAAAAGTAACACCTTATTGAGTTCAGATAATAGATTTCCGACAACCCTCCCCCGCAAAGTATTGGTGAGTTTAGCCTTATACTGAACAACAGCGGCTTATTTTCTTGATATCCATCATTGATCATAGCATAAGTCTTTAGCACTGTTACTCAATGGTACTCCTTTCAGTAGAAGTGTGATACCGAGTTTAAGTCATTTGCATACATCTCAAACTTTTTGTTGTCATGTTCTCTGTATCACAGTAATCTCCAATTTGTAATGGCGCCCATACCTACAAGCACTTCTTAATTACCAACAGTAAAGTGTTAACAACTTATAAATATAGCACTTATTATATAGGGTGCCGTTATGTGTTTCGGCTCTTTTTCAACATTGCCATACTGTTTAGCTGTGCGCTTCGTCTCACTTTCAGCCTTTTGGTTCCCGAGACCCCAAAAAAGTGAACCAGTAGATATGACGCTTGCGGAGGTTACTCTTCCACTCAATGATCGGTTTGCATGCATGTGTAAAATACTTACTGCGTTCTCTCAAAATGACCGAGTTACCAATGAGAAAGTTTTCAAATTGTTGAATATTCTTCAGTATTTCTGGGTACGTGTAAATGTAGTTCTTGAGGATACTTGGACATTGCACACCCTAATCCAAATTGTTTTCTTTTTTCTCTAGGCCAGATTTCCGAAATATTTTCTTTGGTCAATCTTTGGGTATAAAAACTTATTAATAACATCAACTCAGTTCTTCTAAATGTTCTGTTTAGAACAAGGGTCGATGCCCAATTACAATAATAAGGGTCTGGAGAAATAAATCTCTGGCATGAAGGACGAAGTAAGAACCCGAATTACGACACAAATACTAAGCCAACGGCCGAATCACGGTATGGATGCACTTGCTCCATATAGGACCAATATGTTGCGAAAGCAATAGAGCTTGAAAGCATCAACTACATGATTAGAAGACGCAAAGTAGCTTCATATAAAGTAGATAACTCAGATCTGCTGTAAATAAGAACGTGTTCAGCACTATAGGATCAAGGATATAACAAGATCAGTCACAAGTAGTGTGAAATACGATCGGGATAACAAAGGCAACATATAACAAATGAAGATGAGAGATATACATGGTTCAATCTCGAGGAGACCTACATCCACGTGAGAGGAATAAATACTTTTGGCAATTAACGTGAGAGATAAAAAGATTTGGAGCATAGAAATAATTTTAGATAGAGCTCCAACATAATAGAAAAAGTTCAAAAAAACCGAAGGGTGTCTCTCTCAATCCCTCTCATACCCTTTCAAAGACATGAAGACAACTAAGATAAAGACAACTAGTTACACTTCTCCCAAGAAAGAGCCTTCCAGAAAAGGGTAGAAACCCAAAACAGATAATAGGAGGCTAAAACATAAAACTATCAACATACAGAAAAGTGGTTGTACTAGTGCGAGTAGTGCGATCATATAAGGTCGGATAGACTGCAGAAAGTTTGAATTAGCTCACACAAGGTCGCCCAAAGCCCAAAGAGGTCACAAATAATCGTTACTCTTCTGAGGTCGATAACAAGTCGATATAGTCCTCTGATGTCGATAACAGTCGATAAAGGACCTGGAACTTGGTTGTCCAAGATCGGAATCTAAGAGAAACCATAACATGTTGGAGTCATATCCCGTCGTCAAAGGTTGAAACTATTACTATTGTATCGACGCAATATTTAGGCAAACAATTGTTACAAGAATCAGCAAGATATCACGAGCAAGCACAGCTGAACAACACAAGAAAAAGTGACAAGAATTAAAGAATAACAGCACGAAATTCTATACTTACATCTGGATGAACATCACACAACTTAACTTTAAAGGTAAACATTATTAAGACCTAACGCAATAAAAGTCAATAACACTATAAAATAATTACAACATTAATGAAGTAAATGAATATCTATAATTGGATGGGGGCAAATAGTGCTAGCGTTATGGTGAAATATTATTATTTGCGTCCACTTTTTGGTTTACGCTATTTAGAAAATTACCTCGTGTATCCTTCCTTCTGATTTCGTCTATCTCGTCAGTCGTATTACTTGGTTGCTTACTGTTGGGTAAAACTGGTGTGGGCTTTCCACGAGAGAATAGTTCACAGCTTTTCTGAATCGGAGATAGCGTTTTTTGTTTTGAGTTATACATGACATGCCTTTGCCGACGCTCAAGTATTCTAGATACTTTAGCATGAAGACCCCACATCACAGCTACGATAAAAGAAATAAACGAAAGGCAAGGTCAAGTCTGAGTTTTCGACAAAAATTAGGTATACTAACTATTGTCGAAAGCCTGTACCTTACAACTTATTGGGGATCAAGACCTTCCGTGAGAAAGTCGAGCTCTCCTTCGATACTAAAACTCTCCAAGGAGTTGTACACTCTAATTACATAGGTCTTCAAGAGAAGCTCAATCGCTACCCAGTAGGCCTAATGAACAAATATCGGAAAGAGAACTCGGTCGAGTTCCGTCCACCCCTTGATGGTTGGATCGTTTTCTGGCCACAATCCGAAGGGAAACATCTTAAGATCTTCGTTCTCGACCTTAAATTGACATGCTCCTCCTAATTATGTGAAAGTGGCTGCGACTTATAACTTTGCCACTCACCAATTAGCTTTTGCTGTAACAAAAAATGCTTTAGTATTTTAATGTTAAACAACTTGACCATTTAACATTACAAAAATTGCATAAAAGAACAAGTTGATAAACATTTCGAGTCGGAGGCTCCCGATGAGGCAAGATTATGGCACATCAAATAAACGCCAATTTCCATATGCTACAAAGCAGACGAAAACATCTTTCAATATTGAAGTTAGTTAGCAATCATAACTTTTGATGGCAAAAGAACAAACAACAGCAAGCATTACCTCATATTAGCAACCTGGTGTAGACAAAAGGCGCCGAACCATCAGTGTACACTACAATAACCAAGTTCGATTTTCGCTTCGTCCTTATATATTTATCCCGTCACCTATGTGATGAGTTTGACCTTATCTGCATCAGAGGGAAACCAGTCATGATTATAAACATTTTTCGTTGTCTGCTCCGCCGTGCATGCCTTCTTAAGTTGAAGCGGCATTTCTATCTCGGAAATGGGCTGAGACCTTTTTCCTTGAGGAGCCCGCTCCATCCCGTCCTCCTCATCCAAGACAACAAAGATTCTTTTTGAAGCCCGCTCTAGGTGGTTTGTCACCACAATTGGACTTGCTGTGCTTTCCCTACCACTAGCATTGCATGTCCGAAGCAAATTTTTAAACATGGCCTTCAATTTCGATAACTCCTTAAATTTAAGTCCCATGGCCTCATGGCGCTCTTTGGTGGTCATCTGTAGGTCTTATGTGGCCCTCTGCAGGTTTTTCATTCCCCAGTGCAGTAGTTCCATGATGGTCAACTATTGCATCACCGTGGCTTTCAATTCCGCATTCGTCTTTTCAACTTAGCAATCTTGGCTTTCAGGTCAACCGCACGCATCAACCTTTCGACCTCTTGCATGAGAACTTGCATCGACGACTGTGAGGAAGCCTACAGACACGGACGCGTAGAAACATACAACGATGCAAATGCTTCGGGTGACGATGGGTGTCGTCGTGCGCCTCAGGCTCAGATGCCTCAGCATCATCTAGGGCGATCTCGAAAATTACTTCCTGCCAATAGCATGGTTTACTAATCACTATTCGTCGATGAGTAATAACAACAAAATAATAGTATGAAAGAGCAAGCTTGAAATCACCTTATCAAATTTAGCAAACATATCTCGGCCTACATTCTGGAGGAGTCCTCCGGGGACTTATACTTCACCAGCAGCGGGTGAGTATCCTCTCGGAACTCCTCATTGATACGCGCACAGGCCTCACATAGCTCAGGAAAGACTGTGTATGCACAAACTTGCATCACTGACGCAACACATTTTAGATTTCACGATAGCTACCAACAACCGGTCTAAATAGCAGCAAACAACTGTTTGCACTAAGATATACTTGCATAAAACACGTATGAAAGACCCTTGAAAGAATAAGTTTGTGATCAAGTCTTTGAGGGATCTCTTGTCCTCATTCCAATACCTGTTCTCCAAAATTGAAGGGCGTTGGTTAGGGAACAAGCAGCTGATAACTGCGGCTGCCCTAAGAAAAGTTGTTGAAGGCTCCCCAATCATTCGCCAATTGCATGACCTTCCAATCCAAAGGGCGACTACTCCGCTCATTGTTTCTCCAGATGCCAATCTCTACGAAATATATCAAGCTAAATTTGACGAACTCATCAACGTTGTGAAATTTATCCACATTAGGATCTTGATATCTTTGCGAGTTCTTTCGTACACAACTTAGTGGAACCGCTAAAGAATCTCTCTTAGATCGCTCTCTACCTATTGCAATTTGTTAGGAGAGCATCGTTCTCGCATTGTGCCATTTTTAGCCTAGTCACCCTGTGGAACTCGACAAAATGAAGTTGTAGGTCCTCAGTCCTATTTTATAATAGTCTTTCTGTGCTTTCTGCAACTTGCTCCTGCAATAAGATGTTATGCAGAACCTAACAATGTTGTGGATTACGTTCTGGAAGACTGTATAATATGTCTGAAGCATGACTCTTTCTGCCTATCTTTAGCTCCAGGGTGTTAGGCAGCCTTGCTTTGGATACTTACGCATATTTGGTCGATATGAGAACGGAATGTGGTCTTCGCTGATGGAATAATATCACTCAAATCACTTTTCTTTTACAAGTAACAGACAAACTTTCAAAAATTAGTGTTTTCACAGCTGCAATAATCATACTACAAACTCAATCCTAGTTATCACAACATGGTATTAGGAATATAGTTATCAACCATAATGAAATCAATTACGCTTTACTTTATATCACTATTAACGACCTTTGAGCCGAAATCGTGATCTCTTATGTCATTTTATTTACCTAATAAAGAAGATTCGACTTGACGACGCTGACCTCAAAATTCAAATATAAGATAACGAATTCATGTAGCCAACATCTTCAAATATACTTCTGAGCACGACTAAATAATGGGAAATACACATCTTACGTCTGAAAGTGGATAATATAGCTAATAAATCGACCTCAAACAAATAGAACGACACATTGAAGAGCACTAGTATGACCTAGGCTATAGCTCAGTAACATCGATGGTAAGGCAACGACCATGCTTGGTGAGATGTCTCGACGTTACGTAGTGGAAATCAAGCTAGCGATGTCTGATTTCCACATGGAAGTCGTTATTTCAAGTCGACTTCTGAGCTCGATGTTAATGCCAACAACCAATCTTACAAGTGACTCCTTTAACCGGGCCTATATGGCCTGGGGATAGAGGAACCGCGCACGATGAGAACATGTCAAGTTAAGATAAGAAAAGGGAATACCATTTGTCATGAGGACCTTTATCCGAACCATAGAGCGAGAGTAGGACCAATCAAAGGTACAGGCCAATCGTGGAGCCGTACTGAAGAAATTTGTGTTACAATCGGAGAGGACGCGGGTGAATTGTCGAGAGAGGTCAGAAATGCTGGAGAATATACCGTGGTGTGAGTGAAATGCGCGAGCAAAGTTGATCTTTGGTGTGGCGATAGCAAGAGAGAAATCGGAAATTGGATGAAAAGTTGGGAACACTTTTTGAAGATGCGGAGAAATACGTCCAGGTTCCTACATGATTTTGGAAGAGTGATTGCGTTATTTCAAGAAATTTGGAAGAAGTGATGGTGGTGTTTCAAATTCAAATAATTCGGAAAGTTTACCTCGTGGTTTCCCAATGCGTTGAATTTAGAATGGACCACAATGTAACAATTCAGACCTACTATATAACTAACTTAAATGACTATCTAAAGTCGAAAGTGTTGTTGACGTTCTCTCTTATATCCAACGTGGTCACACCCTTGGATCTGTAACTTTTTCCTTGTTGCTATCCTTTGATTCTTGTAACTTTTTCCTTGTTCTCTTCAACTGTGCTTACTCGTGATATCTTGCTAATTCTTGTAACAATTTTCTGCACAAATATTATGCTGAAATAATCGTTCGTCCTTGATAGCGAGATATGGCTCCAACATGTTATGGTTTGCCTTAGATTCCAACCTTGGACGATCAAGATTGAGGTCGGTTATCGGCCACTATCGACATCATAGGAGTTTGTCGACCTGTTATCAACATCAGAATATAAATGACCATTGTGATCTCTTTTGGATTTCGGGCAACCTTGTGTGACCTTCTATCGAAGTTTTTATCGAGCTGTTTTTAACAAAGTATTCCTTCTTTCTTACTAACTAATGCTATTAACAAATCATAACAATTAACCGGCAAGAGTATTAGAGGAAGATGGTGCATCTCTCTTTGCGTAGCCAACCATACTAGTGCAGTTGCAAGCTGAGGTTGAAACAGCTAAACAGCATCGGGTCCAACTTGTGGAGAACGAAAAACTAGTGACAAACTGAAGAGATTGAGACATGAGGTGGCTAAAGTGGAGGCCGAGGTGGCAGATTTGAGGGCAATGCTTGCGACTCGGTAAGAACGTAAAATTAGTAGAGAGTTGAGCAGGTGGAGGCATGAGAGGGCGGATATGAAGGCTCACGTCTGCTGATACGAAGTTTAGAAAGTATGATCTCACATCTTTTCTTGGATTTGTAGTTTTTTTTCCAAGTAAAATAAAAGTCTCACAAAGACGTACATTTTTTGCTATTCTCACTAATTCGAAAGTTTTGCTTTGTTGAAGTATCCGAACATCATCAGTTCAACATTTTTTCAGCAATCAAATATTCAATTGTGGATACTCCAATGTTGAATTAAATTGCTGGCGAATGCCCCTACTATGGGGAGGGAGGGACCACTAGGGGTGTTTGCTCCACTTGTGTTCAGTCATAATCCGCACACGGTAGCCTCATGCCATTTGCTGTGCGGCACGATCATCAGTAGGGTAAAACTAACCTGTCTCACATCAATCTAAATCCAGCTCACGTTCTTTATTGGTGGGTTAACAATCCAACACTTGGTGAATTCTGCGTCACCACTCAGCTTGAGCCTTGTGACACGATAACCTTATGATGTTCTTTGGATTTTCTAGTTTATAGTGGCTCCGATTAATAAGAGCACATGTCTCCCGCCATATTCTCTTCATCGAATATTATTGATTCTACAGGTGGTTCTTGTAATATTGATATGTTGAAACGAACAACTAGTCAAGACGTTAATGGCGCAGTTGAAAATGGAATGTTGCGGTTCAGTCTCGGGAACCGAAAGTTTGAAAATTTGGGGAAAGATGCAGCCAAACATTTATGGCGAAGTTCAAAAAGAGATGAAATGTGCTGGTTCATCAAAACGTTAATGGATCCCTATCTAAAGAGTGTCATAGTTATATTGTTTTTATTAGTCACTTTAGTGTTGGTGATTTTTTATTAAGAAGTCCTCGTGTTAATGGGAGCGATTATAAATTGGAGAATAAAGTGATACAAAGAACATCACAGCGCACAAGTTTGAGATGTATATGAACGACTTGAACTCGGCAGCGTACTCCCCTGAAAGGAGTAATGTTGAGTACAAATTTCAGGGCTTTGCCTTAGTGTTCGAGTTCACGCGACTAAGTTTAGCGTCAGGGACTGTCGTAATCGGAAGCGCAAAAGGTAGCAGAAAGGAGTAATGTTGACTTGTTGAGTATGAACTGCTCCTGGGCCAAAGCAACATCCTCAACCTACTGTTTTGTCCCCTGTTTATCTGCAAGTCATTAGATTATGGAAGTTTAGGATGTGCAGAGAAGGTTTTCCTGATGTGTTGTCGTGTATGGGCTTGAAGATACTTGGTTCTTGCTTACAAGTAGGAGAGCAATGGCAGTATCGAACTCGTCGGCTGATTCCTTAGATGTTGAAGTTTCACAAAACTCGTTGTTGAGTGATACGCACCTAGAGGCACCTACCAACCATCAGGTGGCTCGATGCCTCGTCGATGTAATGGCTACACGCCTCATAGACATTGAGTGTTTGCTCGGAAGGTGTTAGTTATTGCGGTCTTCTCGTTGCTGACAACGGTGGGATAGAACTAGTTGGTGAAAATGTTAGATGTTTAAATTTCACAAAACTATAAAATAGTTGCTGCTTAATTGGTATTGCAAGTCATTCAGGTTATTTCTTGGAGGTTTTTCTAAAATTGTCATATTGTTAATACTCAATAACTTGAATCAAAGCTATGTCGTCATCGTAATATTTCTAAAACCCTTAGCCGAAGTATATCGACGATGTTTTCGACAGACCAACTTCTAAGTGGTATGTTATGTTGACCTGAATGTTTTTTGCAAAATTGGTCGAATTGCTAACAAAAAGGCAATGAAGTCTTCACTTCAATTCTCAACGTGTTGCTATGCAAGGTGTTGAATCGAAATTATCAAATAAATGATGGTTGAAAGTGGAATACTGTGGTTGCACGTGGGAAAATGAAACATTGAAAACGAGCCGAAACGCACAGCCAAATCGATAAGCGTTAGTGGCGCATAGTCTAATATATAATAAGGGCCATATTTATGAGTTGTCAAGTCACGCACAACCATAACAATGGGCTTTGAATGCGACATTGTTACAACTCCTCCGACTTTGTGCAGCTCTATCCGACCGTCTATGGTAGCACTGGTCGCATCCAAAAAATAGACAATTGAATGCCAATGTCGTCAACCACGGTGCTATTTCACTTTGCTGCAAAGATCGTACAGGCCAGCTTTTGTTTTCTCCCAAAAAAAAAAAAATTATTCTCTCCCATCGTCCACTACTTTTCACCAAGTAATATTGACATGCTGGACGCTTCACGATCACGCGAATTCGATGGAATTTAGTTTACGTATGACCTGTTGTCCAGTTGTTTTCACAAAATTGGTCAAAATGTTAACGAAAGGTATGTGGACTTGTCATCCGGTGCCATAGTTATGAGATGACTAGTCTTGACTAGTTGACTATTGGTGATTATGTACCCTAGGTAAGCCTTGAATCTACTTTGGAACGTTGTGGGTAGGGTCTCGTGAAACGAAAGTTTTAAATTTAGACGAAACACTTAGCTAAATGTTAATGGCGAGAAGTCGAAAAGGAGGGCAAGCGCACAGGCTCAGTCAAACGTTAGTGCGGCACACAGTCTAGGAGACGAACGCACAGGCTCACAAATGTTTGTCTACATATGGGTGGGGTTTTAGAATTTTGACCATGTTCGTCCAAAATTGGCCAAGTTTAGAAAGGCACGGATTGAGGTCGAGTGTCTCGAGACCTCGATACAACGCGCATGGATGTTATAAAATACTCGTTGGTTTTGTACGGATAGGTGTACGTCGTCGACCGATGGTAGAAATTGCCAAAAAGTTCCTTCCCACAGTAATTGTTAGTTTAAAATGCTATTAATAAATGTAGTCCGATTAGATGGAGCATCGTCACTACCTACTTTGAGCAGTATTTGTCATCTAAACAAGTAGAAAATTAGGGTTTCCCAAAACGATATTGTAAAATAACTTGTACATAATAAAACACATGTAGGTACATGGACATCTCTAAATGTACAAGTCAATAGAAACATTGTCACGCAAAATTTATCCAGACCTCCATAAGTTCACGGAAGGTCAAAGACATGTTCATGATATCCTTAGGATTAGTAGGTTCGGGGGTACCGTAGCCAAAGAGTTGGACAGCTTTCATGATCCTCAAATTCGGAAATTTGTCATGCATTATTAATTTCACGTCTTTACGGATGGCTAGACATTTGAGATACATCAGGGCGAACATCCCGCAATCATAGCTGCGCCAAAACAAATATTAATAAGATGTGATTCACATGTGCGAACAGCAACTCTAGAGATATAGCTCATACAGTCCTATAGGTGAAGGAAAAGTGAGGGTGTACTTGTTCTCCTATTGTCGAACATCAACATGAACTATTTTCGAGCCACCTGTTGGATTTGAGGCCCGAAAACTCCAACAAGGGTTCGAGTCCTCTCAATAGAAGTCAATTAGTTCCTTCTCTATGCTAGTGAAAACCGCTATAGTTTAACTCGCCATAAACGACCCTAAAAGCAAGTGGGAAGTAACCCACTTCCGCGTGATGATCTACTAGCTAGTTCAACTCAATCAATTTCTAAAGGTATAGAGAAGGAGCATCGGGATGTTGTCTCATATATAAATATATATGGTTTGAGAGTTCTCTTAGAAAAATACTGAAACAAAAAATATTTTTAAAAGAATAATAATAAAATGTCACGACACTATGCTACTTTACTTTTTAAATTTTGTCCAAAACCTTTCTCTATAGTTGGGTTTTGAATAGTGTGAAATTAAAAAGTAGATGATAAGCAAATCCTAAAGGAACCAAATACCCAATAAGGATATTCTACTGCATAGGTGCGTCTCCTTCCCTTTTCCAGCCGAGGTCATCATCAATTCTTTTTGGAGGAATGCGTCGATGGTTTCAACTGTGCTGGTATCTGTGAATGCTCCAGTGTTGTAATTCCTTGAGTTTATTATTTCACTTTTCATGCCTGAGAGCTAATACAACTATTTAAAGTATGTTACACATTGGGCCGGTGCCTGCTCCTTAGGATTCCCTTTGAAGAATGGTCCTCGATCAATGAGAATCCTTCTCGAGCTACGGCTACTGTTACTGCCCATACTTTTGCCTCGAGTCATCTGTAGCACGCTTTCGGCCATCTTTCCATGCAAGAATATAGTATATAGCTTCAGAAGCAATGGCGGTCTACGACTGGGCATGCTCACCAACTACCGCGTGGATGTGCATGCATTGGTTTTGGGTAATACAAGAAATATCTTAGCGATCGTATGCAGACTTGGTGTTGAACAATGTCTCTCCAACTTGTTATTGTTAAGCGTTATGAAAAGAACCCTTATTTAGGGAGAAACTTCTGGAGAGATGTTCTCCACCGTTGATTAAAAGCAATCACTAGCATCCATTAAGGAGGTGGGGTTCTATAAATCGGGACAACAACAATACTGTTAATACAACCATTGAAATGAATTGTAAACATCAAGCCCCTGTTAGCTCGCCTAAGGAGAGTTCTCTGGTAAAGCTTTCTTCTATCCAGAAATGTGGAGAATAGGAGGTACTTTAACATCACAACGTATATACCACAAAGATGCTGAGTAAGAAATATTCGACATCAACCGAATGGAGTAATGTTGAGTAACATTCGGCATCAACTCGGGCGATCATACTGGAGGGTTGGACTGCTGCCGAGAGTGAGACGAGACCGTGCTGCTGAGCTGGAGAGGCTGGTGAGAGTGTATTCTTGTTCTTCTCGTCTTGATGGATAAATAGTCAGGAGCATCTCATTCATCTTCTGGAAAGATTCAATCGATCACCGGTATTGATGAATTGCTCTAACTAGAGGAGCTCCGGTAATCACTTGCGGCAGTATAAGGGGAACATCTCTGATGACTTTACAAATTTCACATGAAGGACGAGACGCCACTAATTCATACTATTCTGAAGAATCATACCAGTCTCTAAGAAAAGAAAATATTGACTGAGATGTTCACTCTAAATAGAGCTATCGTGGATTAACATCACTATCAATAATGTACAGAGAAACCAGTACACTACTATTTCATGCTAATTTTTCTCACTGATTGATGATGCAACAAGTGAATTTGCTTTATTGACTCTACAATAGAATCAATAAGATATATTCTATTATATAGTAAAATTTACAATATTACATTTACAGGTGAAAATCTACTTATTTTGTGTTTTGTAATATGTACTAAAATTTGTAATTTGCACTATGAGCTATGTGTGTTTGGTACTATGCTTAGTTATGTTTTGTACTATACTGGGGCATGCTATAGGCACTCCCTTCACTGATCAGCATTCTAGCATTCTATAAAAATGAATAACCAGGATTGCATCAGGAGAGATCAGTGCACATGCCGGAGGGGAAAAAATAGTCAGTTCTTTTATTTTCTTTCCTCCTCAAAATAAATGCTTGTGTACTTTCAGTGACAACTTTACGTATTCTCTTTCCTAAACTTATCTTAATTCTTTGGTTATTCTTAACTTAATTCTTTTATTAATTTAATTCACTTAGTTAACATAATTTATTATTTTATTAATTTTATTCTTTCAGTCCTCTTTCTTTCAATCCTTCGTAATCCCAAGCATCAACCTCATTTGAAGAACTTTTGACCACTATATGGAGTTTACGACTGCTTTTCATCCTAGACAGCTGCCCAGTTCTAACCAACTATAATCTAGTGCGACCCTATGACTATATCTCAACCATATATATTTCCATGTCGACCAAAGTCGACCTTATACCATATGTCGACCCTATGACTTATTCAATCATATATGATCCCAGTTTGACGTGGTTTCACCGTAGATAGATCGTATGACTATGTGTGACCCCGTGCTAACCCAAATATGTTTGTATGACTATATTCCGTCAACACGCACACACTGCACCCTCTTTCTTGTTCCTTGCAAGGGATATCCTTTTCTAAACATTACTCCTTTCGGTGGCAGCACCACAGGCTCGTAGAGCGCAGCTAAGGTGAAGTCGTTTATATTCATCTCAAACACTTCGTCATGAGGTTCTTCGTATCACTTTAATCTCCAATTTATAATGGCACCAGAAAATATGTGCACTTCTTAATTACCAACACTAAAGTGACTAAATAACTCATAAACTATGGCACTCTATTAGACAAGGCATCATTAACGTTTGACTGAAGCTGTGTCTTCTACCTGCTTTTCAACTTCTGTCATTAATGTCATTTTGCAATTTCGTCTGCTCCAAAATCTAGTGTCAATACAATGCGGATTGAGGCTACATATGTACCAGTAATAAAGTGACTAGACAACTCATAATATGGCACGTTCTTTTACCACCGAAAAGAGTAATGTTGTGTAACAATCGTCGTCCACTCGAACGATTGCCATCTCTAATCTAGTAGGAGCGCTATTGGTGAAGGATCATCACCTAGATTTAATTTTCCTACACTCGGACCATGTTGACGAGCAAAGGCTAGTTTGCGTGTATTCTTCTCTGCTTGTTATCCACTTCTGTTTCCACCTACTTTTCTAGCTGACAGGTTTTATTCAATTTAAGTTTTCTACTTAATTATTTTAATTAATTATTAGTTTTTATATGTAATATTTTAATTTGTCTACTTAATCAATTAAGTTGAAGAATTGTCATGTTTATTCAATAGCTGGAAGATTTGGGATGAGTCCGAAGAACATGGTAACCGAAGTGAGTAATGCTGAGAATGAGTTGACCGCAAATGCTAAAGAGCATTCCCCTTCAAATGATACTTAGCATAGCCTACTTTCAGTCACCGCATTTTTTCAAACATCGTCGACCGCGAACTCAAGTTATTTCACGAAGCTGAAGAATTGTCGTGTTTGTTCAATAGCTAGAAGATTTCACGAGATGAGTCCAAAGAACATGGTGACCTAAGGAAGTAATACTGAGAATGAGTTCACTGCAAATTCTAAAGAGCATTCGCCTTCAAAATCATACTCAGCATTACTCTTTTCAGTCACCGTGTTTTTCGGTGTTGTCTTCAATTCCTTTGCTGGCCACAAATCACAGTGTGCATGGTGAATGCTAGCAAAGCATCTGTTGGTGCTCGCTCTTTATTGAGACAACAGTATCCAATCGCTACGACATATTGTCCTCTAATAAACTTGCCTGGTAATTGTTATGATTTTTGTTACTACCGTTAGTTAATAAGAAAGAAGAATTATTTTATCTTTTATCCATTGTAGTTTTTGTCAAGTAAAATAAAAGGCTTAAGACATACGTGCATGTTTCTATTCGCACTATTTCAAAGTTTTGAATGTTTATAGTGTCCTCTCTGGACGAGATGGAAAATAATCTGAGGAGAATAATACGGTCTTGCACCGGTTCAACAAAAAACAAAAGACCATATACGACATCTTTTGTGCTTCGGTCGACCTTGTTTGAGCTTTTTCCGACCATATGTATTCTATTGTTGAAGTTAATGTATAACGATATTCCTTCGTTTGAGTGTGTTTTATACATAGATAGCTGGTGCATACCAACATTACAAACTTGAATTGGCAACTCTTTTTTTAAATCTTTGTTTATAGATTAATGAAATCTAAGTAATGAAAGAGAGTACCGTGGCTGGCGAAGCAGCTGTGCTAGCATTTGAATGGGCTTTGGTCTCTGGAATATGCAGTATGCTGGAGGGCGCAATGTGATGATAAAGCTTCTTTCAAGAAAGAGGAATGATAAAATCACAGCTGTCCTTGGGCTTTCTGTGTTTTGTCAGTTTGTTGTTGGTTACCGCTTCTTTATTGTATAAGCCTTGCTTTCACCCCGACTGAATTAATTAGACTTAATTATGATATGAAAGTACCTAGATTTGAGTTTGTGTAATAAGGGACATGCAACGTTAATGGATTGCAGTTTGTAATGCCAATTATATTCTTAGTGTATAGGAGTGTGAAATATTTTCTGGATCAATTATGTAGTATCAATGCCATATAAAATATGTTGTATGTGTGGCATGTCAAATTGTAATGTGGATTTTAAAGTTAGTGTAATATAAATATAATCTACTTTGTGACATGGAGTATTACATGATATTATGTAATATAAGTTTAATATATTTAGTGGCATCTTGTATTGTAACGAGAGTGGATTACAGTTCGTTGTTATTGTGTTATAAGTGTTAGGTTTATATTATTATTATTATTATTATTATTATTATTATTATTATTATTATTTTGGTCAAGTTATATGATAAGCTGATAAGGTTTGATAAGGTTCAGTTCGTATTTGCAGTGCAACAAAGGAAAAAAAGAAAAATAGCTAAAGAAAAGCAGTTAAGTTAATTCTTCCATGCCTCTGTCCATATAACCAATACACTTATATATCTAGACAAAATCATCATAATAACTTGCATACAATTTGCAGGTGGGTGGCTAGAAGACGAAGAGACTGCGGTGACTAAAACGGAGTGGTGCATTCAAGTATCCAACTCCTTCGGTCTTTAGTGAAGAAGTTAGAAAGGAGCGGAACGCATCGTTCAGTAAAACGTGACTGGCCCCCTGTCAAATAAGTGCCATATTTATGATCATTTTACATTTTATAAATTGGAGATTAGAGTGATGCAAAGCACTTCACAAAGAAAAGTTCGAGATGTAGATACGAATGGCTCAAATTCAGCAGCACGCTTCCTCCAAAAGGAGTAATGCTGAGTAAGGATCGTCATATAAAGACAGACAAGATGCTGACTTTGTACAATTTGCTTGTACTTTTTTTGACAAGCTGTTATTTCTTTATTATTAGCTAACACTATTAACATATCACAATAATTAACATGCAGGAGTATTAGAGGAGGACATCTGTCTCAACGTCATCGGGATTCTGTACAATTGTCTCGATGAAGAGCGAGCACCTAAGTACATGGAAGGTGGATGGAAGTCCTCACATTGGCAGTAGGTCAGTTCCACCCTAATGTACACCAACAAATTCACCATGCACAGGGGAATTACTGCTAGAGAAGAAATTGAAGACATCACATCGAGCTCAAGTTAATAATATCTGAAATTGCAGGAGTATTAGATGAAGACGATGCATCTCTCATTGCGCAGCAAACTGTATTAGCGCAACCGTAGCCCCAAGTTTAAACAACTAATAAAACATTGGGTCCAAGACGTGAAGATCTTCAAACTAGTAAAATGTTGAACAGTTTTAGGAACGAGATGACAGTATTCTTCCGACGATTCTCATGAAATCTTCTATCTCATTTCTAACCTATTCACCTTTTTACTTCTTCGAAGTTCTCCACGCCTTGGAGAACTTTGAAGTACAATTTGAGGTGGCAGCTGCGCTATTATGGTTGGTTGCGAGAGTTGCATCATCATCCTCCAATACTCTTGCCTGTTAATTGTTATGATTTGTTAGTAGAGTTAGTTAATATGAATTAAAGAATAGCTTTATCTTTTATCCACGTGTAGTTATTGTCAAGTAAAATAAAAGGCTTCAAAAAAACGTACAATTTTCTATTCGCACTGAATCGAAGTTTTGATTTATTAGTATCCTCTCCGCTCGAGAAGGAGAATAGTACGACATATCTTTGCTCCAAACATGAAAAGACAACCCTATACCATCTCCTCCCAAATTTGGTCAACCTTGTTTGAGCTTCTCCCGACCCTATTTTGGGCTTTGTCCGACCTTATATGGTCGAAGTGGTCGAATAGACGTTGTTCCTTGGTTGATGGAGTTTTTAAATGTCTATAGCTGTCTGATACCAAAACGTGATGACTCTAAAATTGTTTTTCTTTCTTTTCCAAATTAGTGAAATTTACGTAATGACAGACTGCTGCGGCTGGCTTATTATTCTGAAGTGCGCAATGTGACGATAAAGTTTCTTTCAAAAAAGAAGCATGATAAAATCACAATTGTTCTTGAGCTTACTGTGTTTTAACAATTTTGGTGTTGGCAACCGCATCTGTACTGTATAAGCCTTGCTTTCACACTAACTGCATTCGTTGGACTTAATTATGATCAGAAAGTACCTCGATTTGAGTTTGTGTAATAAGGGTCATGCAACGTTAGTGGATTACAGTTCGATGTATTGTGCGGTATATAGTATTGTATTGCCAATTGTAATGTTAGTGTACGGGAGTGTAATATATGTTGTGGTGTTTAACATTATAGTATCAAATGCATAGAATCAATGTCATATAAATATGATGTATATTGTGGTGATGAAATGCATTTACCCAAAACAAAAATAGTGGCATGGAGAAATACTAATTTTAAAATGATCAATGATTCATCGGGTGTGAAATGCATCTACTTTAATACTGTCGTATCTGCACTGGGTTTGTCTTTGTAAACGAAAGGTTGAGAAGACGAAATGTTTGAGGCCACATTAATGATCTCGTTGGAAAGGAAGAGGAACGCATCGGTTCAGCAAAACCTTAATGGGTCGTGTCAAATCGGCCAACCATATCAATGAGTTGGCTGCAGTTTGCACTTTATAAATATAGAGTGATGCAAATAACATCACAAAGAAGAGCAAGATGTATACTAAAGGCACAAAGTCGGGTAGTATGCTTCCACCGAAAAAACTAATGGTAGAGACACAGGCGATAACTGGCTATTCGCCAAGATTCCTCGTATATCATGAGGGCCGTCTCTATCGAGAAACCTATCAGTATAACAACGGAGTTGCAGGTTAGTGTTGGCAACTTCAAGTATAATCAGGGTGACAAGCAACTCTACCTGATACTACGCTTCCTCTAAATACTCTTGTCCCGTTAATTATTTTGATTTGTTAGTTGCTTTAGTTAACAAGAAAGAAAGAATAGCTTTATCTTGAATCATTTGTTAGTTTTTGTCAAAGTAAAATAAAAGAAATACGTATATACTTCTATTCGCATTAATTCGAAGATTTGATTTATTAGTCTTCTCTCCGGTAGAGAAGGAAAATATTCGGAGGAGAATAATACATTCTTGTTTCAATCCAAAACAGAGAAGACGACCTTATACGACCTCTTTGGGGCTGTGATCGACCTTGTTTGAGCTCCTTCCGACCTTCTTCAGTTTTGTCCGACGTTCTATGGTCAAACTGGTCTATACATCGACAGCTACTGGATACCCAACTTACGATTTTTAATTGGCAACTCTATTTTCATTCTTTGTTTCCAGATTACTAAAATTTGCGTAATGAAAGACAGTATTATGGTTGGCGAAGCTACTGTGCTGGTATTTGCATAGGCTTACTTATGCATGCTATTATAGCATCTGTAATATTATATGCTGGAGGTCTGGAGGGCGCAAGTGACGATAAAGCTTCTTTCAATAAATAAGTGTGATAAGTGTTAGGTATAAATTAGCGGTTTGCATTATTATTATTATAATATTGTATTTTTTATACAACCAATTTATTAGACTACATATAGATACTCCGATACGTGTAGCTTGTATAGCTAGTAAAGTTTTTATACAGATTATAGTAGAACCTTAACTAAATAAATAGTTAGAAAAATTTATTATTTTTGGCCTTTTTTTATTTGTAAATATTATATGCGACTTCTAACTTCTATTCTCACTTTCAAATACAATTGCGCTAAAATTGAACTCAACTTCCAAAATCAGTTGAAACACAAACTGAACTCTACTCCCAGATTTTAAATACAAACTTATAACAATGTAAACATCTCCTGAACATGATGTCGCATATTGTTGCGCGTTATGATAAAGTAAACAATAAAAATGTAATCAGACTCATTAAGAGACATCGGTCCAAATGGTTATGGAGAATTCTTCGACAATTTGCGACCTGTGCTGTAAGAGTTACAGGAGGCAATTAGTCAACCATTGGACGACCTCAAGGTTGCATATGCTTGGGTAAAGTTTGAAGACCCTTTACAGTAGATCAAAGCCAAATTTCTTTTCTCCAGACACCCTTCTAAACGTTCTTTTTGTTGGATCTCCTACAAGAGCAACTCAAGAGAGGAGGGGTGAATTGAGTTGTTAAATAAAAATTTTCGTAAAGATAATGTTCCTACTGACTGCAGTTTTAGCTGGCTGTGAATTATCTTGTATCCTACAGATAGAGAGTTAACACATATATCTAATTTTTTACTATTAGCTACGTTCAGGTTAGAGTACTCGGAGTATTTACGTGGTTCGGCAAACTTCTTTTCCTACATCCACGGTTGGTCTATCACAAGAGTTAAGCTTCACTAAACTTGTAACAAGCTACACATACATCAAGAGCAAATTGCTTCACCAAGCACACTTGCTCCTTAAGGGTTTCTTCACCAAGACAACCCTTCACAGCCTGCTGGATTCCCTAGTCCCTCTGGCTGATACGCTAACCCTGTTAGTTTATGAACTTTTACCAAGCTCCAACCGAGCTTCTTTACCATGTGCACCGAGCACCCTATCACAAAACTGTATGAAGTTAAAACAGAAAGGTTAGGCATAGTATCTATCTCAATATAAATGAATGTTCTTCAAAGTTCTCTGTTGAGAAGATCGAGCCAGTTGCTGAGGATGATGCCTTCCGTGTGATCAGCAGCAAGAATTCTTTCTTCACTTGAGTGATTTGAACGTTATAGAGCAGAAGAGTTTTTGAGTTTTTGTTTGTTAATCTACTTGAATCCTCTGTTCCTCTGCTTCCCTTCTTATAGACTCTGTCGACTTTGCAGGATGATTCTTTCGTTGAAGAAGATTGTCATTGGCGCCTTTTTGCATTAGTAGATTTCCAAGATAGAGAGGAGCAGTTTGTTCAGCGGTTAATCAACCGCCTCCACTATCAGTTTCGGCTACTCTGGTGCAAGTTCTGCATTAGCATTAAATGTCAGAAAATTATAGTCATAAAGTTTAAGCGATCAAATAGGACCATGTCTCCAACTCGCATCATAATGTCATCAACATATACATATGCACTCAGTAAGAAGGTAATCTTATATATATATCATGTCTCAATGAAGTTTAATGCATCTGCGTTTACCAATCTCGTATAGCAAAGATGTCTGAAATGAATGCATACATGATTATGAGCAATGGGTCAAGTACATGCCTATATTATTTATATGTATGACTATACCTGCATATGTACTTGTATTTATGATTAAGATGGAGTAAAGAATCAAATGCATATCTATACCATCTGTATATGTCATGGTGCATACACATGTGTTTATCTACATGACGTGACACTGATCAGGGAATCAGGATAATAATCATATAACCCAGAGCGAGACTCAGTCTCGAGCTCAACCTACTAACCAGGCTGCTCCTGCCTCGGCAAGGTACAACCATCCGGGTGATCGAACCGAATGGGCCGTGGTATTGCCCCCACGCGCATGGGCCTAACAATACTATGGCCATAGGTGGGTGCCCACCCCACACCCACTGGGGTCCTAATCTTAGCTCCTGACTCGCCTGCCTCGTGCAGCGCGAGTGTCTATGCATAATAGGTCAATCAAATCTAAGCCCCGACAGGCATTAGTCATAGGTCATATGCATATTCATGTGGTGAACCAAGCTTAAAAGCCTCTATCGGGTTTCAATTCCAATTAATGCCCATACACATGTAGGTATACAAATATCACATATCTAACATTGCTTTATGCTTGGAATTCATATGCAAACAATATGTGTCGTCACTCTCACATATCTAAGATTACTATGCGTCATGATTACAATAATCACCATTCTTGATGAGCATGCTTTACAAGTGAAAAGTGCATTTAATGCAGAACCCCATACGGCATACATAATGGTGCATGCAATTTAATTTTATCACATGTCGGCAAAATCATTCGAGTCATGTATTAACTAATTAAGCATGCTAAGCCATCTACTAATGACATACTGATATACCTGTGTTATGATTATTATGCACATATGTCACTCTAAGCATGCTAATATGTTAGATTTAAGGCTTCTAGTAGCTTAGCATATGTCAGATATAGAGTTAAAATATCTATATCTAGCCACTTTAATAATACCATTGTCAAGTTTACATACTATCCAATGTAGACGACATCCTGTAGATCTCATATACTTGCATATCATAAATTCTAGATTTTTACATGCAAATATGGTATCTCATCAATCATCCAACCTACTTTGTTTCTAGCATGCTCTTATAATTTCTATCGTTACCATGACCTTACACAATTATACATGCAGAAGCACTTTATGGCATGAACGATCAATCATATTATATACTGAAGGTGGCAAGTCATGCCGGAGTTTCCAAAGCAGATGTTACTTGCGTTAAAAACCTAACGATAAGTTAAGAAGAAAAGACGCAAGTAACCCTCACCTGATGTCCACGCAATATATTTAAATTCATAGGCTATCACCAAGCCACATCACTCAGCTTCAAGTTAATCATGCAATCCTAATGCACATAACGGTACATTCGTTACTATAATATGCTAAACAAAGTCTAAACTTCACATTCGTAATTTAGAACATAATCGATTCAAAACTGAAATTAAATAGCCACACGGCACTACTCATTATACGATGTTATCCATTCATAACACATGGCATAACTAAATTCGAAGTTTAAAACCAAAACGCCACATTACATAAACTCTAGGATTTCATTCGCTTTTTATTCACTATATAATTATTGCTAGCATTACAAGTTCAACAGCTTACCTGAATCAACAATCAATATCAAGTCCAAATCAACATCGTAGCACGCTAACGACCTTGCCGATTTTCAGTCCATGAACACCTATGGAAAAAGGATTAATCAGTGGTTCAATAGCAAGCTCAAGAGACAAAAGAGCATCATAATTCACCTAGATTATGTGTCTCGGAGGCTCGCCGGATTCCAGTGAATTTTAGGATTTCGGCTAACTTTGGCCAAGAGGCATTCATGTGGTTAAAAGATGCAGCTGCACCGGCCGAACTCAAACAAGAAGAACATTAAGGCCGAAAATCAACGGCGGTGGCCAGAAATGGACGGATCAACATACCCGCCCAAAGCTTTCTCAAAATCTTCCGCCGGCACTGCAATCATCGAAATTGAGTGAGGGGAAAGTTATAACGGGTCGAGGAGAAGAAATTTAGCAAGTCGGCGTCGAAAAAGCGGTGGTGAATCGACGACGGCCAAACTAGGGTTTTGCTCGGCGGTGAAAGAAAACTCAATCCGGCAAAATTGAAGTAAGGAGAGCAAGGGGAGGGCTTGGAGATGCACGCCGGAGTAAGAACAAAGAAAAATAATGGCGCCGGAGGGGAGAAATCGGTGCCCGTGAGGGGGCACCGAGGTGGCTGTCGGGTTGAAGGAGAAAATGAAGGTAAGGAGAAAGAAAATAAAGAAAAAAAAGAAAACATTGCATGTTAGAGCCTCTATCTTCATATATGGCATAGTTTAGCCCATCACAAGTCAAACTGTTACAATTCTAATAGCCTCAAGACGTGCAACAGGAGCACATGTTCCATCGAAATCTATTCCTTCTTCTTGATTATATCCTTTTGCCACTAATGTAGCTTTATTTCTAATGATATTTCCATTTTCATCCATTTTCTTTCTAAAGACCCACTTAGTTCCTATGATGGATTTATTTAGTGGTTTCTTAACAAGATGCCACACATTGTTTCTTTCAAGCTGGTTTAATTCCTCTTGCATAGCAATGATCCATGAGTTATCTTTAGAGCATCATATATGTATTTTGGCTCCAAGTTTGATACAAATACAGAATGTTCCATAAAGTTATTTTTAAATTGAGATCTAGTTCGTATACCTTCATTTACCTCACCCAATATGTTTTCCTGTAGATGACTGGATCTGTGCTTGAAGGGTCTGTGAATTGGTTCATTGATTTCTACTTGATCAGGTAGACCTCCAGAGACTTGTCCGTCCTCTATTATTTTAGCTGGCTGTTCGTCAGCTGTCTATTTCTCTGGAATTTGCTGTATTTCTGCTAACGAAAATAATTTTCCTTCTTCTGACCCTACATCTAATTCTGGATTCTTTCTTGGCCCATTCTTAGACTCATTAAAGAATAAATGCACAAATTCTTCGACAATCATAGTTTTTTTATTGAAAATTCTATATGCTTTTGACGTGGGAGAGTAACCAAGAAAAATACCTTCGTCGCTCTTTGCATCAAACTTCCCAAGATTATCTTTACCATTATTCAGTATGAAACGTTTACAACCAAAAGTTCTTAAATAAGCAATATTAAGAGTTCTTCCCTTTAGAAGCTCATAAGGAGTTTTCTTAAGAATGGGTCGAATAAGTGCACGATTAATTATGTGACGTGTAGTGTTGACTGCTTCGGCCCATAAATATTTTGGCAAGTTCTGTTCTAATAACATGATTCTGGCCATTTCTACAAGCACTCTGTTTTTCCTTTCCACTACACCATTCTATTGGGGAGTTCTAGGAGCAGAGAAATTATGAGTTAAACCATTAGTGTCACAAAATTCATTAAAATAGAAATTTTGAAATTCCTTGCCATAATCACTTCTCATAGAGCAGATATTGAGGTCGAGTTCCTTTTGAACCTTTTTGAAGAAACATATAAATATTTTTAGTGCCTCATTTTTATATGTAAGGAAGTAAACCCAACAAAAACGCGAATAGTCATCTACAATTACCAAGCAGTAATACTTACCTCCCAAGCTCGCTATTCTTGATGGCTTGCTAGTTGTTATTGCTTGCTTGAGCTTGAACGATGACTTTATTTGTTTCTCTTTTGCATAGGCATCACATAATTCATCCAAACTGTACTTTGTTTCAGGTAAACTTTTACTAATTTTAGTTTGGATAATTTTAATAGAATTTTTATGTTGTAGTGTCCCAATCGTCTGTGCCAGAGCCAGCTACTTTCCTGCTGATTTGCAACTAAACATATTTTATAGTTAGGGAGATCATCAATAAAGAACATAAAGGTTGCCTTCCCTTTTTCTATTTAGTACCTCTTCTCCAGATGATAAGTTAACGATTGAACAATAGTGTTTGTCAAAAGTTGACTTTGAGGCCATTGTCACAAAGTTGACTTATACTTATCAAGTTGTGTTTTAATCCTTTAACATGAACAATATTTTCGATGCAGAGGAATGAGGGATTATCTATCTTTCTTACACCTATTACTTTGCACTTACTGTTGTCTCCTAGAATCACATTTCCACCGAATTATTTTTACAGACTACTGAAGCATCTTTCATTCCCAGTCATATGTCTTGAGCACCCGCTGTCCAAGTACCACTTGTTATATTTCAGTCGAGTTGACTCCTCTCCTTCCTGCAAAAGAGAGTTTCCGTGTTTAGGTACCTAAATTTCTTTGGGTCCTAAAGAGTTAGTGTTGTTAATTGTTCCTTTGAAAACCCATATCATTTTTATTGTGTTGATGTTCTTTTTGTACCAGCAAAAATTAACACTATGACCTTTTCTATCACAATGAAAACATTTAATGAAAGGTGTTGAGGAATATGACTCATCAGCTGTGTATTCTCTAAACACCATATTTTTCTTATTCTGCAATCTTGCTGACTGCATACCTGTGTAGCTAGTAAAGGGTTGATCTTCATACCTTGTGATTTGTTTACCAGTTATTTTAGATGAGGTATGTATAAATCCTATTCCTTCTTTTCTGTTCGTGCTGCGTTGAGCTCCAAGTATTGCATCGAGTCTGTCTTACCTTTTACAAATTTTGCTAGTGAAGCTTCTAGATCAAAATTTTTATCTTGTAGTTTCTTGTTTTCTTGATGCAGTATTTGATTTTCTTCTTTCAGTTTGTTCTCTTTCACGTACATAGTAGTGTAATCATTCATGAACGGCTTGAGATCTGGAATGGTAGGATATGATAATCTGTCTATTTCTCGACTAAGTGCTTCATTCATCTCTTCAAGTTCAGCAATTCTTTTTATCATTTCCACACTTGAGGTTTCTATGCAGCTTGTCAATTAACCAGCCTTACAATCATGTAACTTGACATGTGACGTTTTTTTAATTTGCATTAGTCGTTTATTTTCAATATGTAATGCACATAGTTTAGAGTTAATGTGATCATAATCAGCATGCAGTGTATCTTTTATTGCGTTTGTTTTGTCCTCTAAGATGTTTTTTGACGTAAGTATTTCTTTCTTTAGACATTCATTTTCATCCTTAAATTTATGCATGCATACTTTCATAGTTTTGCAATCAGTCTTAGAATGTAGGTATTTTGCATACAGTTCGTCAAATAAATCTTATAATTCTTCATTAGAGTCATCATAATCAGTAGAGCTTACCTCATTTGTGTCTTCATGATCGGCCATCAAGCATAAATTGACTTCTTCATTTTTCTCAGGCTCAGTCTGACTATCTTCTGATGAGCTTTCATCCTCATCACTCTAGGCGATCATTGCTCGTTTTCTTCTTGTGTCTTTATTTTTAGATCTCTTCAGCAAAGGACATTCGTTTCTAAAGTGTCATGGCTTGTTGCAGTTGTAGCAGTTTGTGTCTTGTTTGTCTTCTCCTCTGTTGTTTCTTTCAAAACCTCTTCTTCTTCTACACCTGTTTCTTCTAAGAAAGCTTCTGAATTTTTTGGTTAGAAGTGCAATACCTTCATCAGATGAGGAATCACTTATCTGCTGATCGTTGTTTTTTAATGCAATTCCTTCAGGATGTTCATCAGTTTTCTTTAATGATAATTCTTTGGCCATCAGTTTACCGATCAGTTCATCCAGAGTCATTTAAGGAAAAGTTGGATTTTCCTCTATTGCATCTACTTTTGATCCAAAGGTTGGCAAAACAACTCTCAATATTTTCCATTTTAGCTCTTTGGGTTTGAAGACTTCCCCTAAATTCTTCAAGGGATTTGTGATGTTAGTAAATCTGGTAAACATTTGAGTAATGGACTTACCTCGGTTCATCTTGAAGGTTTCATACTCATGCATGAGTAGATTTACTCTGGTTTCCTTGACTTGTGTGATTCCTTTGCAGTATTGCAGGCACTGATTCTATTGAACTCATTTGGATCCAGTGCACAGTAGAGAAGATTCATGGCTCTGTCATTCATTCATATCAGCTTGTTGTCTTCATTAGTGTATTCACGTTCAGTCTTTGGAATTCGTATTCCATCTAGACCAACTTTATTTGGCATGATTGGTCCATCACGTATGACTTTTCAGAGTGTAAAGTCTTGAGCTCGAATGAAGATTGTCATCTTCGTTTTCCAATAACCATAGTTGGTTCCATCAAAGAGAGGTGGTCTGTTGGAGGATCTTCCTTCCAAAGCTATAGGAACAAGGTTAGCCATAAGGATCTTTTACCTCAAGGTTCTTAGATCTTTGATTTTACAGGTCTGCTCTGATACCAATTGTTGGATCTCCTGCAAGAGCAACTCAAGAGGGGAGGGGTGAATTGAGTTGTTAAATAAAAATTTTAGGAAAAATAATGTTTCTACTGACAGCAGGTTTTTGGCTGGCTGTGAATGATCTTGTATCTTGCAGACAGAGAGTTAATGCATATATTTAAATTTTTACTATTGGCTACATTCAGGTTAGAGTACTTAGAGTATTTACGTGGTTCGGCAAGCTTCTTTGTCTACATCCACGGTTGCTCTATCACAAAGCTAAGCTTCACTAAACTTTTAACAAACTACACATAAATCAAGAGCAAAGTGCTTCACCAAGCACACTTGCTCCTTATGGGTTCCTTCACCAAGACAACCCTTCACAGCCTACTGGACTCCATAGTCCCTCTGGCTGATATGCTAACCTTGTTACAAAGTTTATGAACTTTCACCGAGCTCCAACCGAGCTTCTTTACCATGTGCACCGAGCACCCTATCACAAAACTGTATGAAGTTAAAAGAGAAAGGTTAGACACAGGATCTATCTCAATGTAAATGCATGTTCTTCAGAGTTCTTTGTTGAGAAGATCCAGCTAGTTGTTGAGGATGATGCCTTCTGTGTGATCATCAGCAAGAATTCTTTCTTCACTTGAGTGATTTGAACGTTATAGAGCAGAAGAGTTTTTGAGTTTTTGTTTGTTAATCTACTTGAATCCTCTGTTCCTCTGCTTCCCTTCTTATAGATTCTGTCGACTTTGCAGGATGATTCTTCCCGTTGAAGAAGATTGTCATTGGCGCCTTTTTGCATTGGTAGATTTCCAAGATAGAGAGGAGCAGTTTGTTCAGCGGTTAATCAACCGCCTCCACGATCAGTTTCGGCTACTCTGGTGCAAGTTCTCCATTGGCATTAAATGCAATGAGGAAGAAAATTTGAATTCTCCCGCCAGTGATCCTAGGCTTGCTTCAGCTGAGATGTTGTGTTCAATTTTCCCAGCTGAGTTGGCTTATCCCCATTTAATGCATTCCAAGTTGACTGCTTTGGATTGGTTTGATTTTACCAGCTTGACTTGTTTAGTCAATTTTAGTTGTATTAATATCTTTTCTTTACTTGAGCGTTTGAGCCTTTCTCTTCTTGTGAATAAGATGATTTTTTGCTCGTTGTAGATCTTGTATCGTCTGATTTGTTTCAGTGAAATATATATCTAAAATATCTTGAAATGAAAGGCTTGAGCAAGAGCTTCGTTGCTGAACCCAATCCTCTATTTTTTGAGCGTCACAGAAAAGTCTTCGTATAATTAGTGGTTCAATGGCTGGCTGTCGAGTGACTATAGGAGCCTCTGTTCTGTATGCTGTTTGCTTATCATATTGACAGTAGAAGAGCAACTGGCTGTTCAATGGCTGTGATTGTTGTTTGCCGTAAGTAAGATAAACTCGTTTTATTTAATCTTGCAGAACTTGATCTCAATTTATTAGTCCGACATAAATCATTATTTTTAATTCATTGTTATCATCAAAATTAACCTGGGAGTTCCAACAATTCATTCTTAATAGCACCCAGCCAATGTGGGACTATTAAGGGACGTGAGCTGTTAAGCCCACAAAGCTAGGGTCCACTTGGCCCAATCTAAGGCGAGTTGCTGACCCATCTCTAAGTTATCTAGCTCGTTTTTCGCTTGGGCACCATTCCAGGCCCCTACGCTACTAACTCGGCCCTAGCCCACCAATCTAGTCCCTCTTTCCTTCAGGCCCATAAAGCCCTAGACGCTACTAAACCGAGCCTAGCCTAACTTGGAGGCCCAACAATCTCCCCCATAGCAACACGCCGGATGGCTTCACCCCACCGGAGTCTGATAGCAAATGTAGGATCGGGTCCCCACACTAAAAGGATTGGCCAATCTCTCAAGGGTTAGCATCCCCCACTTATAAGCACATACCCATTCCAGCACCCAACCAACGTGGGACTATTAAAGGGCGTGGGCTATTAAGCCCACCAAGCCAGAATCCACTTGGCCCAATCCAAAGCGAGTTGCTGGCCCATCTCTAAATTATCTAGTCCATTTTTCACTTAGGCACCATTCCAGGCCCCTACGCTACTAACTCGGCCCTAGCCCACCAAGCTAGTTCGTCTTTCACTTGGGCCCAGCAAGTCCTACACGCTACTAACCCGAGCCTAGCCTAATTTGGAGGCCCAACACTTTTCCGTAGACAATTCAACTTGCCAATGACCAATATACCTTTACTATTCTAAGATTTTGACTACTCTCGTTAGAATCCAGAATCATTTCCCCTCTCATGATTTCTATGGTGGCCTCCAACCGACTAATTCTCTCCTCCTCTCCCACCCTAATCATCTCTCCCTACAACATTTCCAACATAGCTGCAAATTCTTCTAATTTCTATAGTGAACTCGCGTGCGCCGGCATAATCTCCGTTGTAGCTCAGCGATTGTTCTCTTGTGCGTTAGTCATGTCCGCTCTCAAGCGAAGGTCGACTCTATCGTCTCTTGTTCGGTAGGAACCGCAATGGCTTCACGAGGTATCCTGAGTTTCGTCTCTTTATCAATTGTATGCATATTTGGTTTGCAATGTCGTCCACAAAACTTAGATCACACAGAGTCCCATAGTCACGCACATTTAGACGCACAGGCTGCACTGGTATGCTCCAACAAGTGGCACAATTGAGGGTTTAGGGCTCAAGATGTATAGCAGTCATCATTCGTGCCGGCGTTATCTCCATTTGTGTCTGGCGAGTATTCTCTGGCCCGTCGATCTCGTCCTCTCTCAAGCGAAGGTCGTTGCTATACGAATCTAGTTCGAAAGGAACAAAAATTGCTCTATGAGGTATGCTGAGATTAGTCTGTTTTTCATTGCATGCATTTTTGGTTTGTAATGTCGTCAACAACACTAGGAGTCCACAAAGTTGCACAGTTGAACACATATAGTCACACACTTTACACGGGTATTGTAGTGTCCGCACGGAATGGCACATCATGGCAGCACAAAGACGTGAATGTTCTCGTAAGGGTTGGACGTTATGGTAGCACAGGTCGCACACTTCTTTTGCAGGTCACGCTGTCATCATGTTCACATGTTTGTTCAATAGTGTTTTTGGGCTTGTTGTTTTTAGTAGAAACTGTTTGCTATAAACGTTGCAGACATGCAGGCTTTGAAGGAGAATTTACAAAAAAGTCTCAAGATAACCCTCCGAGGGAATTTGGAAAAAGTATGCGAAGATATCCGAAGAAAAGCATCTCAAAACCAGACAAGGATTGCCATTCTGGGAGCGTCTTGCTTTGGGGACATCATCCTCGGTATGCCCAAGCTTCCAGCTTGCAATCAAGTAATCCATCAGGCCCTCATGCTGGAGGATGTTGATGGAAGAAGAGAAGGTAGGATGTGTTTCATAATAGCAAGAAGGAAAGTGGAGTTCGGCTGTGAGGAGTTCCACCGTATTACTAGACTCCGCTTGAGTGACGATAGTGATGTCTCTGCACCAAAACACAAGAAAACGAAGGGAGCCACTCATGAGAAATTCTTCCAAACTGTAAAGGATGGCGAGTTGACTAGGAGACTGGTAGAGTCTAAGTATAAAGACTTGGGCCATGAATGTGCGCCTGAGGATTTCCTCAAGATGAGCTTGCTCTATTTTGCTGAGATCGAAATTTTGAGTAGGTCGAAGCATGTCCATCTTGACTTCGAGTTGCTATAGTTGGTTGACGATTATCTACTTCCTGCAGCTTTCCCTAGGGAACTACAAGTTATGTGCTCACGACTAATTCTCTACAGAAGAAGGCATTGGAGAAATGGAGGAATGGTCCATCGCAAACAACCACCTATACTCTTGAGCGCCTGCCTGCATTATGCATTTACAATAAGCAATACTGTTATCATATAATTCATGAATTCGTGTTGATTGTTAGTATACGCCACTCGAGGTCTAACTTGATATTTGATTTTTACTCGAATGGTGTAGGTTTGGGTATATGAAGCCTTTCCTCATGTGATTTTTACTCTCACCAGCTAGTTGCTATTAGAACTATCGGAGATTTGTTTGCTGGTCTCGAGAAGATAAGTATTTATTTTAAAAATACTTAAACATGCAACTATTTTGTGTTGATTCCATACAAAACGATAGCTTACAAACCTTAATCATTACGAAGGAAGGCTTAGAGGACATCAGAGTTATTGAACAATGAAATTTTATACGATGCGAATCCTTCGACAGAGCCATTGCGGCTCGATACTTCAGTTACTCGTTTGCCAACTCTTGAGGATAATAGAGAAGCTCCTCTATCGCCACGTCCACGCCCTTAAGCAGCACAACAGAATGATGAACCACAACTATCAAGGGCACACAATGGAGGAGCTAAAGGCGATAAAGGCCATGGTTACAGAAGTGAAGGAGGAGTTGAAGGCAAGAATCGAGGCCAAGGTCACGGATATATTGGTAGAGATGAAGAGATGAGATTGGCTATGGAATAGCTCCTCCTCAGGATGCAGATAGAACGACGAGAGAACAAGATGGTGCGAAGAAGGGTGGTAATTATGCTTCTGAGCATGAGAGAGGACAATGAGGGAGAAATGATAGAGAGAGCAGGAGTGAGGAAGATGCGAGTCTCTACGACCGCCCGCCATGGTAGAACTGGAAGCTCCTCTAGAAGATACAAGGGATGGTTCTCCGCACGTACATACAATGGATGATGAAGGAACCACGAGTTTTCAACATCCCGCTATTGAAGAAACAATAGAGGATTCTCCTCATCAAGAACCAACAAAGGATTCTCTGCACGTAGACAATGCAGAAATTGAAGCTTTAGAAGAAAGTGAAGCGTCAAGGAGAAAGAAGTGAGAGAGATATCATAGGTGGAGAACCCCTAACGGTGAGCAGAGAATAAGGAAAAGAGCTATTGTACGGAGAAGTCCTTACATAGACCCATTGTGTAAGAGGGCAAAGAAGGAGCGTATGACTGTGTAGCATATAATCCGGATGCGTTTCCTTCGGAAGTAGATGTTTCCCGTTTCCAATACTGGTGCAGCCACCAAATCAAGAACAATGAAAATAAAATTCAACTAATTGATTTGTGGTTCTTCACTCGCTTCGCAACCCATGAGATTTTGGTACGGAATGAGGTAATGTTTCCTTTATCGAAGAGCACACATACAAACTTCCGAAAAGTGTTTACCCTATTTACATATTCTATTTGTCTTACGTCGTAGCATGTGGATGAGATTGTGTACAGACTGCGGATAGAATTATCTAAGCCTGGAATGTCCGATGGCGAGTGCTTGGTCACCTACTAAATGTTTGTGGTAAATTTGTAAATTGACGTAGTTGCAGGACTTGAAGCAATACAAAATTTGTTGATGTTAAGTGTTTTTTTGGCAATGTTAAAATTTTAACATTGAAGTTTGCAGCAATCCCTACAATATGATTACAGAACGTATTCAGAAAAGCAGAAACGACGCAAGAAAAAGGTTCAATACGTGCCTAAGAACAAATGTAGTTATGATATACCACAAGGAGGCTATCCGCCTGGAAATGAAACTGCTAAACCATCGGTAGAGGTAAGAAGAGTCATCCTCCCTGTCAACATTAGGCAGGGGCATTGCATCACGGTAGAGCTACTTCTTCAAAACCATGTGATTAGAGTGTACAACTTGAATAAGGATTTAAGTTGGCGGTAGAGCTTGATACTTTGCGATTTGGTCTCTCTCCAATTTTAGAGAAATGTAACATTTGTTGTAACCGCGATCGTTGAACCATAACCCAGGTTGATGTTCCATAGCAATCGAATACATAAGTTTTTACATTCTAGTTGGGAGTTTGTATTCATGCGTCGACGAAAACTAAGCAATTTTTTTGTAGGTTTGTTTCTTATTACAGTTGTGATTGCGAGCTTTTGTATCAATGTATCTGGAGTATCTTTGCATTAGTGAGGACTGTAGCTTAATAACACAGGAAAGAATACCCCAATTTAGACTTAAGAAAGCGGTCGAGCTCGTTAATTTCGGCAATGCTGTTGCTGAAACTCTGAATGAGAAGCGCTAATCGGTGGCAAAAAGGGAATTGAACCAGCTCATGTTCTAGCTAAACAAACACGAAAGTAAATGGTTACATCTGGAATAGTAAATTTTTATTTATCCTGTAAATGTAGTTTTAGAATAATTATGATATATCTTGTAGTTGGTGGACGATTCTTAAATTTTAAAATTCATATGCGTCATTTACTTATTTTTTTAATGGATCAGGATGAATACATCAAGAGCTTCGGAAGTTTTATTTTGAAATTGTCAATTTTGAATGCATCCTGCAATCAGACGCACTGACACTATTATGATTGCTGATTACAAGCTGATATCTTAATGATAGGCATCTATGCCACCGTGCAACTATGTGTGGCTGTGCCTGGCAAGTGCAACCATAATATGACTGTGCGATTTTGTGCGACTATATTACCCGAGCACTCTTTTCAAAGGAGCACAAGTTCTTTACTTTCGCACGAGTCCACAACATGGTCGAATGTATTCGAACATCACTTTGTGATCGCACAAGTCCACAAGATAGACGCAAGTAGTTGTACAATTACAAACCACAGTCGCCCACGGCGTATATCTGAAGTTTTAAAGATTCACAAATAGGTGTCGCATCTAGTGACCATAATATGACAGTGTGACTGTAGTAGCCGAGCAACGCTTTATAAAGAAGCCCGGGATCACTTTATATTCGCTTGAGTCTACAAGAAGGTCGCTTATAGTCGCACATCACTTTTTAATCACACGTTCCGAAAGATGGTCGCATATAGTCGAGCATCACTTTATGGTCGCATAGTTTTACAAGATGGTCGCATGTAGTTGTATAGTCGCAGACCATGGTCGCCTACAGCACATAACTAATGCTTCAAAATTTCACCAATGCTCACATATCTCGAATACTTAAAGCCTCTTTACCTCATGTTGTTCAGATGCACTTCCAAATAAATGCTACAGGCGTTGGCTTTGTAGGTGACATTGCCAAAAGGCATTAATCTGCGCTACTGGATTTCACCTGCGTTGAGACCCAAATAACAGTAACTTGGAACAAAAATCTCATCCTACCTGACTAGTTACTACTGCCTCATAATTATTAAACAAAAAAAGAAGAACAGAATCACAATATAAATATTAAAAACCATGTGTTCAACTCAGTAAAGAGGCTTCACCTAGAGGAACAGGAAAATAACATAGAGAACTGGAAGTTAACATGAAGGAATTGGAAGATAGAAGCAATTAAGCAAGAAGGGTGACATAGTGACAACAAGTAAGCCACAGACTTTGAATGAGAGACTCCAATACTCAACATTACTCCTTTTGGTTGCAGAGTGCTGCCGACTTTTGTGTCGAAATCTTGAAGAGGCTACAAAGATCACATACAACTCTGATGTTTCCATTTTGATGTGCTTTGGATTGTATTCAATTTATAATGGCACCCATTAGTAAAGCAGCACTTCTCTCCACATTGAGAGTGTCTAGGGCTGTCAATTCCATCGGCCTATTCTCTGCTTTTGTAGAAGAGATCAGCGCATAAATGTGTTATAAACATTGGATCAAGGGTTTAAATTTCATAAATAATGTTAATTGAATGCTCGTGTCGTCAATCACTCTAATATTGTCGGTTTGCAGCAAACCAAAATTTATTTTTCCAAGAAAGAAAGTTGTATTACTACCCCTCTTCATCAATCAATCCAATCCTTAACCATTGGGCTTTCAAAATTGAGAGAACCATCCCGCCTGTTACGTTTTTCCTTGGATTTCGAACTAACACGACACAGTTTGAGGTCTAATCGACCTTGTTTAAGCTTCTTGCAATATTCTACAGTTTTGTCCAACACTTTATCCTCTCACACTCTCATTGCAACCATTCACACTTTGAAAAAAAAGTTAACAACCTTTTGTCTATTCTTTACTTCTACACTTTATACATGTACTTCTACCCTTTTCGAAAAGGGTCTTACTAGGTCGATATCAGTTGTAAACAATTTGTTACCAAGAAAATAGACGCACGAGTCCACAAGATGGTCGCATATAATCGCACAATTTTAGACCACGGTCGCCCGCAGTTATATCTGAAGTTTCAGAAATTCGTGAGTAGTGTCTCAATGTGCAACCATAATATGATACTGAGCGACCCTTTTACGGCCATTGTTGCCGACCGACGCTTAACAAAGGTGTCAAGGATCACTTTATGGTCGCACGATTCCATAAGATAGACTCACGTATGCACATCACTTTATGGTCGCACAACTCCAAAAAATGGCGCATGTACTCGCACAATTCTAGACCATGGTCGCCAACGACGCATATTAAATGTTCAAAAATTCACAAATAGGTGTCAAAATGTGTGACCATAATATGACATTGAGCAACCTTTTACGACCATAGTTGACCGATGTTTTACAAAAGAGCCTGGGATCACTTTATAGTTATACGAGTCCACAAGATAGCGCATATAGTTGCACAATTCCAGACCGTGGTCGCTAGTGGCACATATCTATAGATTCAGAAATTTTCAATTAGGTGTCGCAATGTGCGACCATAATATGACAATGAGTGACCTTTTACGACCGTGTTTGCCAACCGACGGTTTACAAAGGAGCCCAGGATCACTTTATGATCGCACGAGTCAACACAATGGTTGCATGTAACAAAAAATATCACTTTATGGTCACACGACTCCACAACATGGTCTCATGTATGCACATCACTTTATGATGATCGCATTTAGTCTCAAAATTACAGACCAGGGTTGCCCGCGGCACATATCCAAAGTTTCAAAAATTAACAAGTAGGTGACGCAATGTGCGACCACAATATCACACTGAGCGACCTTTAATGACTGTAGTTGCCAATCGATGCTTTACAAAAAAGAGTTCGGGATCCCTTTATGATCGCATGAGTCCACAAGATGGTCACATTTAGTTGCACAATTTCAGACCACGATTGCCCACAATGCATATCTAGAGTTTCAAATTTCACAAGTAGGTGTCGGAACGTATGACCATAATATGACACTGAGCGACTTTATACGACCATGGTTATCGAGCGATGATTTAAATAGGAGCTCAGGATTACTTTATGGTCATAAGAGTCCACAAGATGGTCGCATGTAGTTGCACATCAACTTTATGTTCGCACAGTTTCAAATCATGGTCGCCCGCAGCACATACATAATGCTGCCAAACTTCACAAATATGTCGAACATAAAAAGTTGATAAATTTTATCTTTAGTCATTGTCAGTGCTTGAAATTGAATTCATTTCTATAGAGTAATGTCTAGCCACTGAATTAATTTATTAAACAAATCTAAAAAGGATTTTCTCGAAAAATGACGAATGTGACATATGGTACAGTAGTGCATGCATATGAAAAGCGAGTGGCGAGCCCCATAGGTATGCACTCCTAAAGACAAATCGCTTCATCTACAACGTCAGAGCAAGTAATTCCTCCCTTTCTGTTTAGGTTTGTAGGGCAATTACGTTTGTCATGTTTGACGCCAATCTTATTACAGTAAGCACATCTCATCCCTGTCTTTGCGTTAGCTTTCTCGATAGCTTTTTCCAGACCTTCTTTTATTCTACCTTTGCAATTGGAAAAATAGCTCTCTATAATGGGCCTTCCTTTAGTTTGCGAAACGTTCGGTATTCAAATTTTCTATTTTAGATGCATCAATATGGCCGTGTCCGTTGGCATCGACTGTGCATGAATCGATAATTGAAAGAATTTCAAGGCCTTCAGGAACGCCAGCATGCTTATATTCCTTCAGCAGTAGAGAAAGTTTTTGTAAATGCTGCCACATTAATTGGAAGGTTTCTTCGTATACCAATTGATATGCAACCATAAAGAGCTACATAGTTCTCGCTACGTCAGAAGCATAATGGCCACTCGCTTGTCCTTTGACATTATCTGCTCTATAGTTGTTGGCCCCTTTCGTCCACCTCTTATTAATAAAATGATCGAGGATGTCCATATTGCGTGACAAAACTTTCATAAGGTGTGCGAAAGGAATCTCCAGAAATTGAAAAAGTTTGCATTTGCAGCGCCCTTCTTTTGCTTATGTGTTAAGCTCTACCCTCCACAGTCGCTAATCACCGAGCACCCAAGTGTAGGTCCTGCATCCGTCGCTGCCGCCTTCATCAGACAATAGCTTTATTATATTCTTGTTTCAATCTGTTGAACACATTTCTAAGTACACTTTTGCTGCTCTTTTTAAGATGTAGGCATGATCATCAACGATCCGTTCGGAGTGTTCGGTAACATAATCCTAGTTCTTTTCTCGTGAAAGAGTTTACCAAATACTTCTCGTTGCTCTCTACAAACTAGCTAAGAGTTGTTATGGGGCTAAAATGGTTGCTCTAAGCAGAGTTAGAGGCTTCAGCACGCCCGGTAGTATTAGTCCCAGCATAGAACGTATTTAAGTGATAAACGGAAGCCTAACATTCTCAAACATTGTATAGTCTTTGGAGCCACTGCTACAACCTGTATGCTGACATTAATTCCTCCCACCTCTCCTCGAAAATAGCAAATATTCCCGCATACAATATTTTATCACCTTTTTGAAATTTAATCTCATAGAATATACGTGTTGCAGCTTTTTAGTGAATTTCTTCAAAATACACCAAAGGAAAAATCTATGCCGTGTATTGATAAATACCTTCACGATAACTGCAGTTATAACTTTATCTTGATCTGTGATAATTGTAGATGGGGCACACCCGCCCATAACATCGAGCTAGGCCTCGAAAAGCCACTTGAAATAGCCCTCTATCTCGTCCAAAAGCAATGTGCATCCAAATGAAATTGTCTGCTGGTGGTGGTTAATTCCGGTGAATGGTGCGAATGGTATATCGTATGCATTCTTGCAATATGTGGTGTCGAATAAAACAACATCAACAAAATACTGAATTTCCAGACGTGAGCGACCATCTATGCAGAAGAAGTTAGTTGCCCTCGATTCGTTGTCGGTCTGAATCACATAGAAAAAATTCGAATCTTCTATACTCTTTTTCTTAAACCAATTTAGAGCTACGGCAGCATCACCTAGCATTGGTTTCTTGTACTTTTTCGAGGGACCCAAATTGTTCCAGCAATCTCTGTCATCAAAATTGGCTTGCGACCCATCAAGTATATTGGTAACTTTATGCACGAGCATGCCTTCCTCCTAAAATTAGTCTAGCATCCTCGCTTAAGCAAGCATTTGTCTATTACTAGGCATGCGTATCCTTCTTGTCGAGCTTATTATAGGATGAGTGTGCTCTTTTACAAAACTCACCGCTCTCCACAATCCATCGGCATCCAATTTCACTCTCGTGGATGCAACTCATCCACATTTAACCGTACTATTATTCTCTTCTTATTTCCTTCTTTCTCAAAGACATCTATCATTTTCATTTCGTGTACTCTGTAATACCCAAAATGTTCACAAGTCAATGGAGCAGCACTTACCTAGCCAGGACGTTTTTAATTGTCTCTTATTCGTACTTCTGCTCAGGATGTTGAAGTCCGATGCTTTTCCGTAGTCTGTATAAAACTGCTTCGCAACTTCGAGGCTCAAAAGTCATTCCAACATATGGTGATTTCTCATTATCTTTATCTCATTTTACTTCCGCAGTTCGAATAGAAGAATATGTCTCTTGTGTCAGCGGCTCCGTTGATTCTACAACAGAATAGAGAAACAAGATTTTTTCATTTTACGAGGATACTTAAATAAACACAATATATTCCAAACCAAGAATACAACAAAAAGAAATACGAGTAAGGAGTCGACTAAGTTTTGACCGAATTTTATGACATGTAAGTAAAATTTCTCGACCTAAGGTAGTATCAACGCATGTGGATGTCGACATAGTAAAAATCGAATTAATAAAACAATTCAGCTACAATTTGATGTCGAACTATGGCATGGATGTTGTTTATACCATATTGCAGCTACATATCCGGACGTATTGATTAATGTCTCACCGGTCAACACTAGAATCGTGAGCAAGGTAGATGTACAACATTTTGACACACAGTCAAGTTCGTCGACCTAAGAATAGAATCAAGTTCAAGGCATATTGATGTCGACCTACGAAATCTATATGACATCCGTCCAATTGAGTTGTAAATTGATGTATAACTATAATGTGGTGCTTCTTTATACCATATTTCATCCTCAGCAGTAGCATATCTAACCGAACGTACTAATTCAATATCACAACGGTCGACCTTGTGGAATCACTGCCACAAGGTCGACCAAGACATCGACCACCTATTTGACCTCAGCGGCAGCTATTAATAGTTAATAGAGATTTGAGCGGGAGGCAATTCGATAACTTATTATAAAGAAAGGGGAATACCTATTGATTCGTACTCTGGACCTTGGCGAGATTTAGTGGAGAATTTAGAAAAGAATCAGCCATGAAAGGAGATCTAGAAACGAAGGAGCAGTCGGGCGAGGAGAAGAAATCATGTTGCCAGTCTTTGCGGTGCGCGCAAATTGTAAGCAAGAAAATATTCGCGAGTTTTTTTCATGCACAGTCCAAAACTCTGAAATTTATTCGCGAGAAATAGACATGTTTGCCCCCAAATCATACGAAATTGTAATGATCCGGCCCGTAGACGCATTTGCAGAATAGAGATCTAAATGTGCAAAAGGACCCGCCGAAAGAAAGACAAAATTGCTCTCATATTCGAGAAAGAAACAAGCTTACCTCCAGGTCGATCGCGTCGAGAAAAATCGTTATATGGCTGATAAAACGGCTTGAATAGAGATACAACGAGATCGCATATAGTAACCGCTATGTTCATATATATATATATATATATTATGAAAATATAGACATCTTCATCCTAGGGAGCATCAAGAACACCGTCCATCACAGCCGTAGGATCTCTTGACATGATGGCTGCAATGAAAACCAAAAAAGAGGCGTTGGCTTAAGTAAAATAAGGCAACTGGGTAATATTTATGACAGCGTTTACTGGAAGGTCTTCTCTTTCTCATTTTTTCATCTATTATCGTTCTTGTTTTTCCTTCCTCCCTCTCAAGTAATCTCGATTTCGCCGGCTCCCGATGTGATCTTCCTCACACGCGAGCTAGATCAAATTCTCGTCTCCTGGGCTTCTTCTTCCTCACATCTTCTTCCTCGTTGATCGGTTTTCAGACCGACGGATCCTTCCTCTTCCGTCGATCGGCGGCTCGGCTCTGTTGTTCAAAACAGAAATCGATTGCAACTGATGGTAATTATTTCCTTCCGCATTGGATTCTGCTTTCAATTTAAAATTTGGAAGCTGACAGAACGATTGAGAATTCGTATGAATTGTTTTCAATTTTTTTTATTTTAAAAATTTGGAATACACCGACAGTTGTGTTAGCATTCAGAGTTGATCATTTCTACTAATATGGTTGCGCTTGAGTTATTGTCGTGCTTCTATTCTGTGTTTTGTTTTTTGGTTTGGTTTAATTTGGTTTCAATTGCGTCAAGGGGAATTTCGATTACTGGAGATTAAGGTGGTAAGATAGTCGGCTTCGTCCTTGCTAAGTTGGTGAACGAAATTCTGGGTATTCAACTTGTCACGGACACATCAATTCGCTTAGTTGCGTTGGGGCAGAAAGTTAGGACTTGGTGCGAGGTTGATATCTGCTGCACAGGCTACCTTTGAGCAGAAAGTGTTCCAAATCTAGAATTTTGATCCCTGTATTTTGAAATGCCGCAACTAGATTCTGTGGAACTTTTAATGTATATATGCAAAAGTTGCTTTGGTTTTCTCTCTGTATACCTAGGGTCTTGCATCCCGGATGTTTGATGAAATGCCTCAACTGGGACACCCACGAAGATAGTGTTGTGTTGTGAATGTTGTGAGGAAAATGAAAATGTTGTAGTATTGTGAATGTTGTAAATGAAAGTGTCCTCAATCTTCTAAGTTTTCTGAACAAAATTGTTGTGGATGGAAGTGTCGTCAATGCTGTTAATGTATTCTCATATTTTTTGACTTGATATGCAGAACGGATGCGAATGTTTTGTGAATGAATGTTGAAACAACTAGATTGTGAATGGATGAATCATGAAAGCTTGTGAATGAATGAATATAAGACACTAAGAGTATAAATGTTTTCTAAATGGTGGCCATGCTTGTTCTTGGCAGATTTCCCAAGTACCAAAGAATGGAAGCGTAGTTTTACTACTACATTATGCTAGGTTAATTTGTTAGCTAAACTGCTGATGTTAATTAATTAATGGGAGTCCCAATGTTTTGAAATCAGCATTTTGTCCACGAGCAAGAAAAGCTGGAAAAAGCAAGCAAGCACACTGAACGAGAGATTTTACGTAATCAATTTTCTTCTCATTTTCACTTGAAAGGGTAATCAAGTTTGCTACTCAGATTTCTGCAATAGAGCATGTTACAAAAAACCACTAGATATTTAAGAAAACGTAACACCACAACCACTTAGCTAAATAACGAACTGACTTAGCTAGTTACCAGTTTTAAAGATACTACATGTTACATGATGCACTAGGTAATTGAATCATGATTAGTACTGTTGAAGTGGTTTCACTCTATTCCTAATGATAACTGGAGTAGTAATAGAGGATGAGCCGTTCGTTCCGCGGTGGTGTCAAGGCCGCTAGTAAGAAATATGCGAAACGAGAGATTGTGAAGTGTTTCAGCAATACACCCTTACCCTACACTGTATTGACAATAAGAATCTAACACATTAGCACAAGAATGGCTATTAGTAAAATAATAATAAACGAGGGTCAAAAAGAAAGAGAAATGACTTGAATCCTGGCATAGCAGACATGAGAAAGCATCCATCTCCATTGAGTCATGAGCGGCAAAGCCGACGTGCCCACTCTGTAGTAGTGAAGTTCACATACGCATAACCTAAGTTACCTCCGCCTCTTTTACTCATCAAATAGACATTCTAATATTGCAACATATTCTCAGTTTTTGCAACACAAATAGTTACCTGAAATCAATCGCAAATAGAGAAAGTCGTGTTCAGACGGCAGGGAATCAATGCCTTGTGCATTCAGTTCCTTGCTGTCCTCTATATAGTGCTTGTCTAACAACTCAGCAACTTCTCCCGGCTGCAATCATATGCACTCAAGAAACAATTGTAGTGGTAGACAACAAGATTAATGAACATATGTACTACTACTTAAACTTGTGGGGAATTTTTCATAAAACAAAATGCTGAATTTGCCAAGGCTTATATAACTTACAACCTTGTAGAGCTCATAAGGAACTCCACTTCTTGGCCCTAACGGACTCTAGATCTCACAGTTAAGAGTTCCACTAGAACTAGAAGTAAAGCTGCAAGTTAGGAACTTACATATGCATAGTCTTTGCAGCTGAAAATGGTTGAAATCATCACTACTAATAACGAAAGTGGTAGCCAAGTAACTAGAAGTAAAGTTGATGAAATCGTCATAAGATTTGTTTCACAAGATACCATCTCCAGGAGACTACTTGAGGAAAAGAAAAAAGAAGCAACAATCAAAGAAAATACCAAAAAAGAGAAAAATATCACATCAGGTAAGAGATTGCATACAAAGTGGGGGAAAAGAGAAACATGGGTTTAAGTTGGGGGTTTTGATTAAGTAGGCCACACCCATCTTGATTTTGTTTTCTAGTCACGTTTATAAAGGTTTGTTTTTCTGGTCATGTTTGGATGAGAAAAATCAAAGACCATCCATTCAATTTTTAGCCCGCCTGAGACGAACTCTCAGCAAGACTGATTTGTATTGAATCTTATAGCGTGTTGCGAGTGCATTTGAGAAAAACTCCGAACAGTTTTCTATCGATTGATTTCAGTGTTTTTATCCTTATAGACATAAAAATTAAAAAACTAAAACAGTGGTCAAATTTTCTGTTACTGGTATAGCTGTGTTGTTTTCTAGAGGATTTTTGATTAAGTAGGCAACATTCAGCTTGACATTACTTTTTCTAGTCACGTTTTCGAAAATACGTTTTCTAGTCTCATCTGGGTGAGAGACGATCAAAATATCCTCCATTCAGTTTTTATTTCTGAGATGAACTCACTTTAAGACTCAAATCAGATCTTTATTCAACTTAAGTGCATTTGTAAAAGATTTTGAAAAAACGTTGATTCTGAAAAATATTGTGTCTGTCAATATGTATAAAAAAGTATTATCACCAAACCAGAGCTCAGACGTAGTAAAAAGTTCACTAGAGAAAGTTGGTGTAATATTTCTTTGCATATATATATACAGAAACCCCAAGTATTTCTTTGGTGTAATATTTCTTTGCATATATATATACAGAAACCCCAAGTATTTTTTTGAATGAAGAGTCACCTTCCTGATAGCTACGTAAATCATCATGACGTATTTTGATGTTTGATGATAAGGATGAAGGAAACGAATAGCCCTTACCTAGCTAAAGGCCTTTCTGAATCTAATTAGGGTGGAGGCCAATATATTGAATCGACGAGCCTTTGGCAGGATAGAATTGATGGTGACGCTGCTTCCAGTCTGACACTGAATTCTCCGAAATCGTTTAACTGGAGGCCGATCACCACTGTCGGATGATATGATCCTGTGTGGATCATAGCTACTGCAGCTGAATACTAAAGACAACTAGAGCTAAAACAAATATTAAGAAAAACTGATTTCTTATTCAATGAAGAGGACTGCAACTTACAAGCACTTATTTATACTTATTCAATACAAGAATCCGTAGAATTCGATGTCGAAGCTCGTGCCTTCAATCAGCTATCGTCCACTGCCCATGTGGTTGCAGCGTGATGAGCACACGGTCCCCTGGTTATAATGCTTCTCTCTTCGGTGTGCATTAGTAATTTGCTACATCCCATTTTGAGCTCGAGAAAGGTGGTGAAGAAGTTCCTTGAGGATGACATCTGTTTAGTGTATCTGCAGCCCTAACTCGTGAAGTCAGGTGGTACCACAACTGGGATAGAAGTGATTACCTTGTTGAGAGATTGAAAGACAGCGTCGACCTCTGCTGTCCAGATGAAGGCTTCCTTCCTCAATATTCGTTAAGGAACCATGATAAGCCATAGTTTTGGACAAACCGACAATTGTACCCAGTTAGCCTAGGGAATCCTAGGAGTGCCATGGTTGTTAAGGATGTCGACCGACTCACTATAGCTTCAATCTTGGCTGGACAAACAAGAGACCAACTGGCCAAGGTATCCGAATTGTTTATCTTAATGAAATCTATGGAATATCAACTCAAAACGGGGGGTGATGAGTTCAGGCAAATTAAAAGCTAAAATGTTCATTGTTTGCAATTCAGTCACTAAACAGTTAATAAACATCGATTGTAAGGTTGCTGCTGAGAAACTGAATGTGAATAGTAATTGCACCTAAAAATTTTAGCATATAAAATTTAAACAAAGAAAACACAAGTGCTAAGAGATACAAATCAGACAGCACACCAAAGAGTTTTACATGGTCCGGCATTGCAGTCCACGTCTAAAACCTCCAGTGATATCCACTAATGTTAATCCAACGGATATCAACGAGACTTGATATTTCACAAACACCTCTGCCTCAAACTGAGTTTCCTCGCAAAAACAACTCACCAGAGCCTTCTAAACTTCACAGACTCCCTCCGGCTGCAACGTACACCCCTACACAAGGGCCTAGCACAAACTGCTAACCTGCACCTAGCCTAGCCAATCCGAGAACTTGCAAGTTCTCCTATTATCTTCTCTCAAGGTTAGGAAGTAGATCATGGGTTTAGCACAGTGATATCCCTTAAACAAGATCTATTCTCACTACAAGAAAGCTCAATGAATCAAACAAAAGAAAATAGAATGAAATGCTCAATGTAAATCTCCCGATTTTGAAGACCGTTCTCTTTTCCGGGTCAGCAATGTTTTTAACTAGAATTGCTCAATGTTTTCTAGTCTATATTGTTGTCCTCAATGCTGCAGCTATATAGTGATGTCTCCTCCTCAATCTCAGGATCAAATTTGCAGCAATGAATCAATATTCCATCGACTCGGAAGAATGCATGGTGAAGACCAAGAGAAAATAGCTAGTTTGAGTTATCCTAGCCATATTTTTATTCTTGAAAGTTTCTATGATTTCTTCCCTTTTCTGATCACCTTTTGCTGATGTGGATGTCTTCTACTAAGTCTCTGGAGCACCTCTTCAAAGTCAAGTGAATCGGATATGAATTGAAGTTGAAAGTTCATCCAACAGCTCAAAGTAAATCCTTGGGTTTCTATAGCCATGTCGTCCAAATTTTGTGTTAGATTTCTTCTAATAACCAACATGATCTATTTGCATAGAAATAATCTTCAGAATATTCTCTTCAATCTACATATAAACATCATATCAAATTTCAAACAGATGTCCAAGATATGAGGGTTTGAAATAGATCGGATAGTTGTATACATGTTGGATTTTTTCAATGTTTGTAGATTTGTCAATATCCTCTAATATTCTCTCCAAAGAATCTGCAAGTAAAAATTGTTAAAGACTTTTAAAGATGTTTTCCATCTTCTGAATAACTACAACTGGTTGGCATGTCTAGCAACAAAACAAACATATTCAGGCACAAATTCAAACACTTGTTCTGTCCAATTGGTAACCCAGTCTGTCTAGCCATTTTAACTTTTCTAGACTTGTTAATGGATATCATCGGTTCATATTTTGATTGTAGAGATTATGATGTTGACTTTCATCAGCAAAAATTAGTTCTCCAAAAAGTGACTCGACCTGAAAGTTATTGAGCTCGCACATCGCTGACCTGATCGACTTCGTCCAGACGTCCATTTCTGCATGGAATATGCCGAGATTTTAATTGTAGGAACATCATGATGTCTGCAATCCATGGGAACACCCAGATCATGAAAAGCTTCCAAGAGCAAAGAGATATCACATTTAAAAACTGTTGTCCATAGAGCTCAAGCTGATACAGAAAACTTCAAGGATTTTTTGTCTTTGATAATTGACAAAATTCCTTCGGACTTGACTTGATTTACTCTTTGACCCCAATTTGTTGACTGACCAGAAGGATATTTGGAGCCAAATATAGCTTACAATAACCATGGAACATTTAGTGAAACCTAATCCATATTTATCCATCCACCATGAGCAAGATAATCTTGTCCAAAGCTTAACATCATTTTCAAATATGTGTTTCATTCAAAACGCTTGGAATTTTCAAAGAAAACTCTTGCTCAGTGATCAACTCATCTAGAAAGTATATCATCCAAGGCGAATGGAACGTAATGTCTATGTTATTTATGTTAAAGATTTTCATAACAAAAACCTTTTCCTTGTAGGTAGCTAGCAAGACACCAGTTACTTGTGGCATAGAAGACTTGGTTAATGCAATATCAAGATGATTGCAAAGCTCTCCCAAAAGCAACTAGTCTTGGGTCTACCCGATATACCATACCGAATGGATGGACTTTGTGATGCATGTATGAAAGGTGAGGACTTCATTCAAAACCAAGCAAGACGTAACCAATTGCTTCATATAGATTTGTTCGGACCTACTCAAACCACAAGCTGTGGAGGGAAATACTACTGCCTTGTCATTGTTGATGACTATTCAAGGTATTGCTGGGTATTTTTCTTAGCCTTCTAGAATGAAGCCCTAAAGGTATTCTCTTCTTTCTCAAGGAAAATTCAAAAAGAATTTGCTTTAAATATTGTTGCTATTAGCAGTGACCACGTAAAGAGTTTTAAAACCAAGTTTTGATGAATTTTGTGATACAAATGGTTTGAACCATAACTTCTCGGCATCTAGAACCCCTCAACAAACTGGTGTTGTTGAAAGGATGAATAGGAGTCACTACTACAATAATCAGCATTACCGACTGAATTTTAACGACCGAAAGTTTTGAGTAGGTAAATTTGCCAAATACCTACTGACTACGAAATTGTCGGTATTTTCTATATGTTTACCGACTATTTCATAAATCAGTTGGTAATATAAATGAATTAGCGACTGACTAATAAGTTAGCCCGTAACAGGTATGTATATTACCGACTGTATACTCTTTCAGTCAGTAGTGGATACATGTTACCGACTTGGAACCGATTCAGTTGGTAATGTGGATGTATATTACCGACTAGGAACAAGTTAAGTCGGTAATGTGGATATATATTACCGACTGGGAACAAGTTCAGTTGGCATCTTGATATATATTACCGACTGATGTACTAGTTCAGTCGGTAATGTGTTTAAATTAACCCGACTCGAACCAGCTACCCATGATTTTCTCCCAACTTCGGTAAATCTAGGTTTTCACCGGAGGTCTTCTCTTACTGGTGATTGCTCGTCTGCAGGTGATATTCAGCTCCATCTCACTGGAATTGCTACCGTCCGACGCTACCCGTTCTAATTCTATCTCCATCTTGCCGGATTTAGCTCCAACTCGCCGGAGTTTGTTGGAGCCGCTTTGTCTTGCCGAAAATTGCTTAACTGCTGTTGTAATCTCGCCGAAAATAGGTAAGCATCTATGTGGGCTTTTTATAATGTAAACCTTGATCTTCTTTTCATGAATTCTCTTACTCCTGTCTTGCCGGAAATATTTAGGGCTTGTTTACTTGTCAAGAAGTGACCTAAACATGAGTTTCTAAGAAGTGAATTATTAGTAAATTAGTTTCTGTGAGTAAATTTGTGAAAGCAAACATAAACTTATTAGGAATTCACTTTTGGTGGGAGAAAATGAGTAACGGTAAAGTATTCCCTTAGGGAAAACCGAAAAGATGATTTCTCTACCCAGTTCCTACATTCAGATTTCAGCTGCTATCAATTTGCCTCCATTCTCTTTGCTACTTATTCTCCTGCTTGCTTTTTTCTGTATGAGGCTGCCACTTTCATGTAGTGTTATCACAAAACTGGACGCATGTTACCCCTATTCAAGGGCTTTCGAGCTTTTAATTGTTTTCACTAACATGAGGATTGCTTTCAATAAGGAACCCACAAAACTTGTTTGAATTTCATGTATGTAATCAAGCTTTTAGGAGATGATTAACTTAAGGAGTCTCTTGCAAACGTGTAATCCTACATAAAATGTCTAAATTGTTCAAATTTGATGACAGCAAGTAAATTAAATATTTAATATTTTCTAAAGTGTCATAGATAGCAGCTCCTTTATAGAAGTAACAAAGTAAAAGAGACAACTGCTATCAAAACCGGCATAGCAAAAAGCCCAATTATTTCATAATTGCGAGCTGCCTTGAAGTCTAGAATTTTCTACAACAAGGTCTAAAGCTTGCCATCAAGAAACTCCTTTTCTTCACTATCATAGAATCCTAATTTTTTGGATTTCAGGTGGAGAAAACTTTTTGCTGGCCTAGGGGGAGGAAGGTTAATATGTTGATTAAGAGTTTCCAACTTATGACTTTTAACTTTAGTGACCGAAATATACAACTTCCTTGGCATAATATAAGAATCTAACCATAAACAAAGCTTTCTTTGCTTGTATGGTCTATCATCTTACTCTCCTGTAAAGTTACAAATTGAGCCTAGGTTGTATGAGCGATCATCATCCTTAATTTAACAATACAGAGTATGATAATGGGTCAGTTCTTAAATGAGATCTTCTTTGACTGTACTGAAGTGACCTTTTAAGTGGTCTCTCTCTCTCCCTCTCTCTCTCTCTCTCTCTCTCCTATAAGACCACAGGTGTAGAGCATTTTCAGGACCCTCTAGATAAAGGCACCACAATTAGAGATCCGTCACATGGTAGAAATTTATTTAGTAAGTGTCATGCTCTACATGAGCAAGTGTAGTTTGCATGATATCTCCATGTAAAATTTTTTAAAATTGATTTGCTGTCATGAAACTTATGGAATTGTGTTATTGTTGAATTTATTTTTGCCTTTTATGTTTGTTGAAACTTATTAAGTACTCAATCTGACATGGTTTATGTTGTTTTTGCCCTCTATTGCCTAAGTATAGTTTATGATTGTGACAAAATTTATTTTCTGAAATGCCATTAAATCTTTACTAGATGAAAGCCGTTACAAGTGAAAAAAGAAGAACATGTTAAAGGGGAGCATAAAACACTTACACAAGCTACCAAAATCAATATAGTAGCTGGATTTACGTATATTCTACAAGCAATAGGAAAACATATAATATATATATATATATATATATTAAGTCTTAATTATTAATTATTAAAGTAAATAATATATTTCAAATGAATGTCATAATGTACGTATATTCTGTTCCGGCTAATGTACCTTATTATGAAATAGGATGCATAAGAGTTGGATATATAATCTCGATAAGTTGTCGGAGGAGTATACAAATGTAGTCCGTTCCTTTATGCAATTTGCTAAAGATCATTTGCAGAATGTTAGCGAGATGTATCGTCCATGTTGGTATTGTTTGAATAGATATTCAAACACGCTCGATGTGGTATACATGCATTTACTTGTGAATGGTTTTATGGCATCTTACACAAGATGGAACTTACATGGAGAAGTCACTCATCAAGGTAATCAGAGTCTTGGTGTTCGTAGAGATGAGACTCCAATGAGGCCTGTTGAAGACGAAGAATTTGATGAAATGTTTGAAATTTTGGAGGATATACGTAGGTGTGGTGTTGTGGATTTAGGGATCCCTCAAGTAGCTGCGAAGGGCGACACACGTCAGCCCCTTGTTGGTGAAGAGTCTTCAGTTGCAACAAATAATATTAATAGATATGATAAATTGCTTGAAGATGTCGAAAAGCCATTGTACGAGGGATGTACGATTTCAAAATTATCATTCCTCATAAAACTGCTGCATGTTGAAGTGCTTAATTGTTGGAGCAATAAAGGTTTAATATGCTGCTTGATCTTTTGAATGATGCATTTCCGAAAGGGCATTTACTTTCTTCGTCCTACTATCAATGTAGAAAAATTCTGAAGGATTTAGGTTTGGGATGGGAACCTATTGCTGCATGCGAGAATGATTGTGTTCTTTTTGGAAAGGAGTTGGTAAACGAGGAGAAGTGACTAGAATGCAATTCATCAAGGTGGAAAATTAATGATGGCATCGGTAAAAAGGTTTCCAAGAAAGTGCTTCGTCATTTTCCATTACTACCTAGACTGCGACGATTTTACATGTCAAGAAAGACGGCCTTGGATATGAGATGGCATAAGGAGAAACGTGTAGATAACCCTGAGATTTTGAGACATCCTGCAGATGCTCAGGCTTGAAAGGATTTTGATGTGAAGTATCTATGGTTTACTAGTGATGCTTGAAACTTACGACTTGGCTTGGCGGGTGATGGATTCAAACCTTTTGGAGATATGAGCAATGCATATAGCTGCTGGCCTGTGATTTTAATGCCGTACAATTTACCTCCATGGATGTGCATAAAAGGCCATACTTTATTATGACACTTTTAATTTCAGGAAAAAAGAATCACCTGGTAGAGACATTGATGTATATCTTCAGCCACTAATTGAAGAGTTGAAGGAGCTGTGGGAGAACGGAGTTTCAACATATGACGTCGTCTCCAATACTATATTTCAATTGCATGCAGATATTCTATGGACCGTAAATGATTTTTTTACATATGGAGTTTTATCTGGGTGAAGCACAAAAGGCTACTTGGCATGTCCCATATGCAACAAATATACATATTCTATCAAACTTAGAGACAAAACTGGTTATCTCGACCATCGTTGCTATTTGCCGAGCAACCATCCATATAGAAAGAGTAAAAAATTCAATGGAAAGTAAGAAGCAACACCACCACCTCCTACATTGTCAATTGATGAATTGTTAGAACATATGGATATTGTTAAAGACGTGAAGTTTGGAAAACTTACATGTGGTAAGAAGAGGAAGCACACATTTGAGGAGCTTAATTGGACCAAAAAAAGTATTTTTTTTGAACTACCATATTGGAAGGATCTCACAATACGTCACAATCTTAATGTCATGCATATCGAGAAAAATATTTGTAATAACATCTTGGGAACTTTGATGAATATAGATAAGAAGACGAAGGATACTCTGAAGGCTAGTTGGGAGCTAGAAGATCTAGGTATACGACGTGAGCTGCATACAAATAAATTGGATACCAATAAGTGGGAGAAATCGATTTCAGCGTACATATTATCATCTCAGGCTGTAAGATTTCCTGATGGATATGCTGTAAAGATTTCGAGATGTGTAAATATAGTGGATGGTAGAATCTCGGGTTTGAAGAGTCATGATAATCATGTGATGTTGCAGCGCTTACTGCCTATTGGTTTTCGTGGGTATCTCAAAAAAGAAGTGTTAGAATTAATCAGTGAACTTGGAAGATTTTTCATAGAATTATGTGTGAAGGCTTAAAATTGGATGGATTGAGAGAGTTACAATATAATATTGTGGTTATTCTTTGCAAGCTTGAGATGATATTTTCTCCGGCATTTTTTGATATCATGATACATTTAGCTGTACGCTTGCTGGATGAAGCTATCAAGAGAGGTCCTGTTAATTATAGATAAATGTATTCTATAGAGAGGTGAATTTTATTATGGGAATCTCAAATTTCTCATTTAATTTTCTATTGGAATCATATAAATTTTTTTATTTCATCCATATTTGCAGGACTCTTGGTACGCTTAAGGCGTCTGTTTGTAATAGAGCACGTACAGAAGGCTCTATACCAGAATCTTACACAGTAAATGAGTGTCTTAGTTTTTGCTCTAGATACTTGCGAGGGTTGGAAACTAGATTTAGTTGACAAGAACGACATAAAGATGGAGAGAAACAGGTGGATACAACATTATCTTTATTTTCTCAAAAGGTCGGACCCTTAGGTAAGGCAAACCAAATTCTCCTCACAGAAGAGGAATACAATTTAGCACATTTATTTGTCTTAAATAACTGCGATGAAGTCGTTCCATATCTCAAGTAAGTATTTACAATTTAAAAATGTTCTCTATGTTTTTGGCCTTTGTCATTAATACCTTATAAGATTGCAAGTGAGTTACCAAAGAATATTTACAGTGAGCATGAGGAGCTTCTCAAAGCTGAGAATCCACTTAACTTACAAACAAGGGAAAGAGATGGATTTTCTACGTGGTTTAAAAATCGAGTATGAAATACTATATCAATATATACATATATATTGAATTTGAGATTTTAATTATGGCCAATATTTTTTTTAAATACTTATTTTTTATATATTTTTATTATATATGACACATACTCATATCAGTATGCAAGAGAACATTGATGATCTATATTACTAGCCCTTGGTCTAGATAAACGTGCCATTAGGTATTCTGGATGCATTGTAATGGAGTGAAATTTTTCACATACAAACGCAAACGTCGTTTGTTGACTCAAAATAGTAGAATTTGTGTGCAAGAAGATCATAAAGATCAAATTTTAAATTTCTATGGTGTTCTGAATGATGTCTTGATTTTGACATATCCTAGGGGCAATCAAGTCTTTCTGTTTTATATGAATGGTTTGACTTAGATCACAGAAAACCCATTAGGATTGATGATGACTTTACTAGCATCAATATTACAAAAAAATGGAACCAAAATGATCCATTCGTGTTTCCTATGAATGTGACTCAAGTGTTTTATACTCCTAATACGAAGCAAGGTAATGATTGGGTTGTTGTACAACAATCACAACATCGATATTTATTTCATCACTCGTTGTTTGGAGAGGGTGGAGATGATGAAGACACAAATATTGGTGATGATGTGATAATCGTAGAGAATAATGCTTATCAAGAAGTGGAAAGTTCAAGCGTAAGAGTCAGAGATGATAATATGGAAATAGATCATCTAAATAAGATAGTTGAACTTGACCATGAAGTGATTGATGTTTTGGACGAGCAAGAAGGCATTTATACTAGTGATGGTCAAAATGAAAATAAAAGTTCGGACGAGTATAACCGTAGTGATGATGATTGCAACTGAATTAATCTCATATGAGTTTTAACTCAATCTTGTATAATTATTTTAATCTATTTCACTTTTAATTCTAAATTTTATTTTTTAAACTTTGTAAACAGGTGTTTCTTATTAATTTATATTTATGGCGCTGGCAACCTCTAGGAGAAGACAACTATCGCTGCAAGCGAGCCAGAGTATCGCTTATTTGGAGACTCAAGATCCTAATAGCTCTACAAGTGGTAAGCTTATTTTTTTTAATTAAGTTATTATATACTAATTGGTGAACCTAATAGTTGTCCTCTAATTAAGTAGGGTCTGTTGATACACAAACACAACGTCCATGTGCGGGCAACAGATGTAGTTACTTAGAAATGTATATTTTGAGAAATAAGAAGAAAATCAAGGTCGAAATTCCCGATGGCATATGGAGACAACTCGGTGAACGATGCTGTTTAGTTCGCAAGAGAGATGGCATATTTGGTTCGTACTAATGCTCCAATAAAGAATATTCAAGGTTGGAGTAAGTATGTCATTATTGGTTTAATATATTCCATGATGGCTGTAAGTATGTCATTATTGGTTTAATATACATCATTAAGGGTTAGAATTTGTTAACAAGCTTTTTTATTATCACAGGACAAGTTTGAGCTAGATTTGTCCCATCCTGGAACTTTGGCATGTTTACATAATACAGGATCTGAGAGATATAAGGATTGGCGCTATGAGTGCCATGACTACTATAAGAGTGTCGGTGGTGGAGACAGAGCTCGAGCAAACCCTTATAAGGACTTCACTTCTACAACATCTCGGCGTGAAGAATGGATCTGGTTATGCGACATGTTTGATTCGCTAGAATGGATCGTAAGATTTCTTTGAGCAATTTTATCTATGGCTGAAAAATATCCTTATCATTGGTTATATGCAGAAAAAATGGAAAAAAGCAAAAGCTGCTCGTGCAAAGAATAATAGTAAGCATACTGCAAGCTCACACACTTTCGCATCTATACAATGGGAGAAGGTACTTTTTTATAGTTTTGGTTTTAATATAACAAAGACGATAGGACTCTAATATATAGCAAATTGATTCTCTTAACAAATTTGCAGAATGCCAATTGTGTTGATTGGTATAAGGAGACACATATTTCAAATGCAAAGAAAAGAATGGCGGCTGGGTATCGGAGGAATCATAATCAAATTATGTAAGTTATGACCTTTCTATTCAATTTTTAAGCAAGTAACCATAAGAGTTAAGGTTTATAATTTGCTAAGATATTTTGTTTTGAATGAAATACAAAATTAAATGGTAGAAATGTAAATCAAGTCGCAAGAGGATGGGAACGACGTCGATGACGAAGACATATGTCCATCGGTGCTTGGGAAGGCACGTGGGTATATTCGTGGACATAGACCTAAACCGCCTAGCACCCGTTTTGCTGGTTCATCAACCCAAGCATATGAGAATTAGATTTTGAAAGATCAAATCGTAACCCTAGAGGAAAGAAATGAAAGATAACAAGCTGAACTTGAGAAACAACAATCTGAGCTTGAGAAATAACAGTCTGAGCTTGTGAAGCAACAAAATGAATTGCAAGAGACTAAACAACATCTTCGTGAAAATGAATAAAAGGTATCATTTCTAATGGAGATGTTCGGAAAGCACAAAAACGCTACTGGACCACCTATATAGTAAGTTCATTATTTTTTCTTACTTTATTTCAGCTAGAGAAGAGATTTATATATTAATTGCTTAGCTCAAATATGTTCTTTTAGCATGACTTTTCATTATTTTTTTATTGATTACTGTTCGATGTATAACTTTTTATTTGAGCTAGTAGGTGTAGTTGCACTATATGTAAATGCATAGGTGATCTCATGTAACAATTTTATAGTAGTGTATCTCTACCTTACTGATGGCTGGGACATAGCTGAGCTACTAGGTTGTTATGTGTAGTTCATTATGAATCCATTATCTCTAGCTAGGTCGTTAATTATTTGCAGTTGTTATGTTTATACTTTATACGCCATTGCCATTTCCCTTCATCATAGGTTCTTATATTAGTGTTCCCCTTTTTCGAGTTTGTTATGATAGGAAGAGATAAACATCTTATTTTCTGCAGCTGTTTTGTAATATTTGATGTACTAGACCATCAACCTCGTCAGGTTTTCTGCTTAGATTTCTAGAAGCATGAACATTCATAGGTCATATGTTTTTTATAACTTCCATGTTTGGTTTTAAATTCTTTGGTGGACATGTGTTGGCTCATATTAATTAATTGATTTGCTAGCTAATAAAGCATGATTTAGGAGAAGGGTAGATTAACTAAAAAAAGGTATTATTTCTTTAACTAATTAACTATTATAGGGTTTATCATGACATGCATGGTTAGTGAGTTAGAAATTTAAGACTTCGATTAGAGTTGGAAGTTGGGGAAACAGAAGCTTGCAGTGTCTGGGATAAGGATGGCAACATTTGTTTAATCTTTCAAATATAAACCCTTATTAGGTGTACTTCATTTCTTCTATGATCATGTGTGTTTTTATCAAAAGATTAACCCTCTATATATTCTCTTAAGCATGTGATAAGGAATCCACACCCTTATTATTATTCCATGCGTATGGTCTTTCAATAGTTCAAGTTAATCACTTTACACATAAACTTAACCACTACACTAATCTCATTACTTAGACTCGATCATAACTGATCACTGACCAAGCATAACAATCAACTGTTAATTGTTATCCTTATCCGTTGCTTACCAATGGAAAACTTTTAAAAGAAAATAGTGACCACAAGCTTCTTTATAAAGGAAATTGCTTAGAGCTCGTTTGGATTGGCTTTTTTCAACTTACAAGTTGAAAAAAGTTCCAAACAGTAATTTTGGGGTGTTTGGTTATCTAACTTATAAGTAACTTTTGTAACTTAAAAGTCACAAAATCAAAAGTTACTCTGAGTTAACTTTTTTGAAAAAGTCACACAGAACTTTTTTGTGTGATTGGAACGAAATGACATTGCTGACCCTATTAAGTTAACATAATTACATACGTATATATAAAGTTTTTATCATCAATTCATCCGATAATTTCTCATTTCTTTCGCCAGGCTCGTAGGGTTTCTTCGTTTCGCCGCTCGGCTTCTTTATTCTCCGACAATCTCTTGTTCCGGCAACTCTCCGACGCTAAGCTTCGCTTTCTCGCCTCCTTCTCTTCACCACTGCTAATTCTGTAGCTGTTGTGCGTCGCCAACCGAGCTCGTGAGCGCGGAGATGGCTGCGAAGAGGTAAGCACAGATTCTTCTTCTTCTTTCAAAATTTAATGGAATGACTTTTATTTTTCTTTCTATTTATTTGAAACGATTGGATGAAGTTGAGTCTTGGAACATAAAAAAAGTTTTGCCGTAGTGAATAGAATTTTTCTTTCTCGTTCAATTTAGTTCTAGTCTAAGTTTTGGTTCTGATTATTGATATCTTGTTGTCAGTTTGAGTTTTTGTATCTAGATTTCTGGATTTTTGTTTGATTAATAATTTTTGGCAATCTAGTTTAAATTTTGTAAGTGTTTGCAGGTTTGTTGCTGTTAAGCTTATATGTAACAATTTTGTAATTTCTTCAGTGATTTTTTAACTTTTATGTTTTTATCTGTTGATTTTATTAATATTCACATTATGGAAGAACAAGTTTAACAAAATTGCTGGTGCCTGAACTCTATGATTATGCAAATTATTTTAAATGCTTGATTGTCGATGTAGAGTGCATCTCTACAGAGCATATATGTATAGTAATAGGTGAAGCATTGTTAGATTCTAATGTTTAGTAGGGCTGGTTTAGTATGACATTAAGAATCAGAATCTAATAAAATTAATAGCTTATAGATTCTAATGTTTTTCAGCTTTTTAACAGCTAGTACATAAATCAGTAAAAGTTTGCAAAGAAATAGGAGAAAATGATGAATATATTGAAGAATATCTTTTGTTCTTTCCATAAACTTTTGCTCTATGTGTTTGAGAAGGTAATAGTTGATAATTATGGCTTGTATATAGGTTGAATGGATTATTTTTGTGCTTTTATTTATATAGGTGATTGTGGCTTGTAGAATAAACCCTTACCTACATAAAGCCTAACCTCTAGATCTAAACCTTTCTAAACTCAAAACCTAAAACCATTAACTTAAGCCTAATCTAGACCAAAACCTAAAACCCTTATCTAATGCCTAACCTATAGACCTAAACCTAAAACCTTTATCTAAATCTAAATTCAAAACCCAAAACCCTTACCTATATAAAACCTAACCTAGACCAAAACCTAAAACCCATATCTAAAACCTAAACACAAAACCTAAAACCATTACCTAAAGCATAATCTAGTCCAAAACCTAAAAGTCCATTATCTAAACCTAAACCCAAAACCTAAAACCATTACCTAAAGCATAATCTAGACCAAAATCTAAGTCCGTTATCTAAACCTAAACCTAAAACGAAAACCTAAAACCATTACCTAAAGCCTAATCTAGACCAAAATCTAAAACACTTTATCTAAAACTAAAATTCTTATCTAAAGTCTAACCTAAACCTAAACCTAAACCTAAGATCCTTATATAAACCAAAACCCAAAACCTAAAACTCTTACATAAAGCCTAACATATACCTAAACCCTTTATCGAAACCCTAATTCTAAAACCTAAATCCAAAACTCATTTATTTTGTAAGTAGCAATTTAAAAACTTACTATTGAGAATTTGATTAGTTTTTTTTATAATGCTTAGATGGAAGATTCTGGAAAGAGAAAGCGTCAAGACAAAACCTCTAAAAATTTCAGATGGACAGACTGTGTGCTTTTGAAATTTATTGAGTCTAGTGAACAAGAAATACTCAAAGGTAACAGGCCAACAACACATTTCAATGCACAAGGGTGGGAAAATATTGAACAAGCCCTGTATGAGGTCACTGTAGAAGTTCTGGAACGTAAGCAATTGAAAAACAAATGGGAATCCATGAAAGCTGAGTGGAAAGACTATAAGTCATTAATGCGTGGAGAGTCTGGTTTAGGATGGGACCACACTCGTAATACAATTGCTGCAGATGATGACTGGTGGGATTCAAAAATTAAGGTAATTATAGTTACATAGCATTATATTTCTATTTTATTATGATGCACACTAACCTAATTGTTATGTATATAGGCAGAGCCTAAATTCAAAAAGTTCAAGGGTAAAGATTTATCTTTAATTCGTGATCATTATGAAATCTTATTTGAGAGCGTTACTGCCAACGGTACGCAAGCTTGGGCAGCATCACAGGCCCAACGGGAGAGTCAAGAAACCCAAGCTAGCATGAATGTGGAAGGTAGTGGGAATAGTCCGGATGAAGGGAATTCTTCCCCGCATGTACCTCCTCATATTGCTAGAGCAAGAAACATTGCTAAGAAGAAAAAGTCGTCAGTTACTGCTTCGATGAGGGAGGATATTCATGAACTTCTGCAGATTGCCAAGGAAACAAGCCGAATTGAAGTGGCGGAAGCAACAAGTGCCAAACAATGCGTTGAAATATTGAAAGCTTTGCCTGGTTTATGGACGAACTATCCGTTATGGAATTTTGCATTAAGTATGATGTGCAAAAGAGATACTCAAGATATGTTCATGAGCGTGGACAATGACGATCGTTACAAATGGCTGCAGTGGCATTATGATACTTATGGTCCGGGTCAAAATAAAAACAATTAGTTTAATATGTAATGTTGTATTTTAATATTTAATATTTGTTATGCTTAAGAGGTACAATGATGTTGTAGGTTTATTAGTTTGATTGTAATAGTAAAATATTGTGATGTTTATTGTATGAGTACTTAAATATTGTGATGTTTATTTTATTGGTTTAAAATGTTTGTTATATTATTGTATACTTTGTTGGATATTTTTTGAAAATTGTTTTTAATTGATCCTACAATGGTTTATATATATTATATTAATCATGTTATTATATGTTATTTAGTATATATTGTGATAGTTGATTTATATTTGAGAGTTGCTTATGTAATTGCAGTTAAATGGATTTCTGGATTGTTAGTGACGACGAAGAAGTTACTCGCAACCAACGTAAACAAAAACGGAGAAAATTATTACGTTTGTTGGAAAGAACTGTTATAGTATCGTATTGTGACAAGTTTTCACTCAAAAATTCATGTCATACATCTGTACGCACCGGTGATCTGTTTATGTCTGAGATATTATTACAAGAAAATGAAGTTAGATGTTATCAAAATTTTCGAATGAAAATATCGGTTTTTAAAGATCTATGTGAGGATTTGACACAAAAATACGGATTAAAGCCGACACGACGCATGTCAGTGCATGAGGAAGTTGCCATATTTTTACTAACTTGTGGTCATGGTGTTGGAAATAGATTATGTCAGGATATGTTTAACCATTCGGGCTAAACAATCCATAGACACTTTCGTAGAGTGTTATCTGCTGTTACGAGATTAGCTACAGAAATTATAAAGGCTCATCCTAAATACAATGAAGGCTACGGATTTCATAAACCGCAAAATATACGATATCTTCCATCTTTTGAAGTAAGTGATCAATTCTATCTTCGACATTAATGTATATAATTATATTAAATTTATTATTCTAATATCAAAGATTTCTATTGTAGGATTGTATTGGAGCTATCGATGGCACACATATCAAAGCAAGAATACCGCCAGCAGAGGCAATTTCTTATATTGGACGGAAAGGTTATGCCACACAGAATATCATGACAGTCTGTGATTTTAACATGTGTTTCACATTTGCATGGGCTGGATGGGAAGGATCTGCTCACGACTCCCGGATATTTAATGAAGCATTAAATAGGCCCGAACTCAAGTTTCCTCATCCACAAGGAAATAACTATTATTTGGTAGATGCAGGATACAGGCATATGAAAGGATACATGGGTCCGTATAAAGGTCGGGACATAAGATATCATCTGAATGATTTTTGACGTGCTACTATATCTCAATTGCGGCAACCAAGAGGGATAGAAGAAAAGTTCAACTACTTACATTCTTCCTGTCGAAATATTATTGAACGTGTTTTTGGTGTATGGAAAGCTCGATTTGCAATATTGGCTAACATGCCAGCATATCCAGTACGAGTACAAACGGGTATTGTAATTGCGACAATGGCGATACATAATTATATAAGAAGAAAAAATGTTGCAGATGATGCATTCTATCTGGCTGAACGTGAGATCTATGTTCCATCAACTAGTGAACCATCTGGCAGTGCATCAACCATTCAATCCGAAGATTTGAACGTTGGAGATGGTGATATAGATTGGTTTAGGCGTCGTGATGAAATTGCCAATGAAATATTTCAACGATGATTGTATAACTATTCTAACTGTATGAACATTATCTTGACTATAGTTTTGTACTAAACTTTTGAAATTGTTTAGTATATGAATGTAAATAATAATGTTTTAAGAAAAAATAGTGAAAAATAAGTAAAATAAAAAAAACAGTGAAAAAACAGTAAAATAAAAAACAAGTAAAAAGTAAATTAAGAAAAAAGAGTGGAAAAAAAAGTAAACTAAAAAAATAGTGAAAAAATAGTAAAATAAGAAAAAACAATAAAAAAAGTAAATTAAGAAAAAAGAGTGAAAAAACAGTAAGTGAAAAAAAAGTAAAATAAAAAACAGTGAAAAAACAGTAAAATATGAAAAACAATAAAAAAGTAAATTAAGAAAAAAGAGTGAAAAGACAATAAATTAAAAAAAATAGTGAAAAAACAGTAAACTAAAAACACATTGAAAAAACAGTAAAATAAGAAAAACAATAAAAAAAATAAATTAAGAAAAAACAGTAAATTAAAAAAAAGAGTGAAAAAACAGTAAAATAAGAAAAAACAATAAAAAAAGTAAATTAAAAAAAACAGTGAAAAAACCGTAAATTAAAACACATTGAAAAAACAGTAAAATAAAAGAAACAATAAAAAAAGTAAATTAAGAAAAAAGAGTAAAAAAACAGTAAATTAAAAAAAATAGTGAAAAAACAGTAATAAGTAAATTGAGAAAAAAGAGTGGAAAAAACAGTAAATTAAAAAAACAGTGAAAAAATAGTAAAATAAGAAAAAACAATAAAAAAAGTAAATTAAGAAAAAAGAGTGAAAAAAAAGTAAATTAACAAAAACTGTACTATACATGATAAGATATTCAAACATACTAGACCATATATTAGATTCATACTTGTCGAATATTACAGTATGCGAATTAGGATATTCCAATATATTAAAACAAATATTACATTCATGGTTGTCGAATACTATAGTATCGCAGCATACAATCCAGCATTACAGTCGTATTCACGTTATCATATTCATATTCATATTCACCTTCATTTCAGCATTGCATTCCATCTTTGACATTCCACATTCACATTCATATTCACCTTCACATAGCCTTCGTATTCACATAAATAATTCAGCATTCACATTCACATAACTCACATTCACATAACTAAGCAATTCCTGCTTGTTGGAATCTTTTCTTATTTCATCAAGCAAAAAACAAAGTTTGATTACAAGTTTGCATAACCATAAAAGTTTCATTACAAGTTTCACATAACCAAATTTGATTACAAGTTTCCATTGTCAACCGAAAAGTTTTACATTTCTTAATCCTACACTACTAAATACAAAGTCTCTCTGTTTAATATGTAATGCAGCAAACTATATCTCTGTCCTCCTACAGCACCCCCAAAGCATAATAATCCAGTTCTTTTCGTCGTCTCCTACTGCATTCCCTGCATGCGCCAGAACCTGTCAATCTTTTACTGAAAACAGAAAACACTCATACTCATGCAATAACTGAAAACAGAAAACACTCCCAACAATACTTTGTCATTCACCAACAAATAAAATAAAATCATCAGCAAATAAAAATAAAATCAGTAAACATCACCTAAGACACATACAAAAGTAATCATGATCTATGTCCAGCTCCCGGAACTTGCTCATATGAGAAGTACTTGCAAAAGATGACCAATGCAAGAGCATGGTTCTATCAACTTCATAGAAGGCCTATATGGATACATCTACAGATCACGTTTCTAGTATGTTGAATTTGTTTGGTGTGTGCTACTTAGAAAGGGTTAACATACTGACATGTTGAAAGGAGAATACCAAATCAAATATCCCTCCAGCAAGCTTAACATATTGACCACATATTTGCATTCACTTACAAGTCAGTTACATTCATGAATATCATCCACAGAAGTTACATTCATGGATTCACATACCTGCTGTAGTTCAAAAATCTCACACGAGCTCTCCGGCAAGCTTAAATAAAAATTATTAAACTTGTTCAAAAAATTTTAAAAGCATAGAACGTTAAAAGAGTAATTCTGCAACAAAAACATTTTTAAAATTTTACCTGAAATTCGCTCGCCGGACGGCGTTCGAGCGCTTTGGCCGACGGCGATGAACAGCGGCGAATTCTGAAATTGAATGCGCTAGAAGGCATAGAAGAATGAGGAGATAAGAAATTAACGGTTGGTTAGCCCTAAAATCGATCGTCGACCGGCAAACGAACGGTCCGGCCGTGATGAACGATTTAGGACTAACGGCGAGGAAATTAGAAATTGAAGGTGCTAGACTGTATAGAAGAAAGAGGAGAAGAAGAAATCAAGGTTCGCTAGCCCTGATTATGATCGTCGGCCGGCGAACGAGCGCTCCGGCCCGACGAACAAAAAACTAGGGTTTGAAGCGGGAAAGAAAAAAATTGAGAGGGATTAAAGGAAGAAGAAGAAGAGGAAGAATTGAACCTGCGTAGGGAAAGAATGAGGCGCAGCTGCGAGAAAACGGCGCCGGAGAGGGGAGATGGCAGCGAGCTCGGGAGGAAGAGACGAGAGAAAAAAAACGAGCAGGTGAAGAATGAGAAGAAAACGAGCAAAAAAAAATATATATGTATATATATGTATATACATGTATATTTACATAAGTGTATATATATATACATGTATAGATATATATATTACTATTATAAAGGATATTTTAGTCTTTGTATATTTTTTTTCAACTTTTCAGCTCTATTTTGCCAAACACCTTATTCAACTTTTTTTCAAAAAAAGTTAAATTTATCCAAACACATACCTCCTTTTTTTTTAAAAGTTTTCAGCTACTTTTTTTTCAAAAAAGTCAAAAAAGTAACTTTTATCATAAAAGTTAAAATTTTTAAGTTTATCCAAACCGCCCCTTAATTGCTAGCTAGCTACACATTGGTCCCTATCATTTACGCTTCAACTTTTCATTCTATAGAAAAACCAATGATTCTTTGTTGTATATGGAGTTAGATGATATTTTGAGTTGTCATTTGTAAGATAAAATCACAACATATTGCAGAGAAGTTGTTTCAATCATGAACAATATAATATACATCTTGCTGGTTTCTAATTAATTTCTAGATCTTGAATACACAAAGTCTCCCATTTCTTTTGAATGAATGATATTGATGGCATGGCAAGCTTTATTCTTGTCTAAAGAAAGAAGCGAAACTCTCATCTGACTGATGTACGAAAAACTTCGAAAAGATTCCATTAATTGCCTACATATATCAATCAGTAGCGGCCAGAAGCATTGCATATCCATAAAAGCTTTACATCTCTTGTTCTTCTTCATCAGCCTCACCAAACATTTTTAGTTTGTTGTTTAATGCTGTACTACAAACCCAACAAATTTGAAGGTTCTCATCCACTCACTATACAATCACTAGCTAGCTAATAACTTGCGAGAAGGAATTTTGCACATGTATCATTTATAGCACAAGGTAGCAAAAGTTTGGCAAAAGAAATTTTATTGATTGATATATCACATATATCATAGAAGATAAAATGAATGAAATAATCAAACTCACCATGCATACTTAAAGTAGAAATGTCTTGCACTACTTTGCCTTCTCCTAGTTATAGCTAAGCTGCTGCCCTTGCGTACGTGCCATTCACCCAGAGAGACATGACCAAAGCGAGAGGTGACCTACTTTCTCAATGCATGCATGTTTCTCATCTATCTCAAGCAAGACTACTTTCACATGTATAGTCATATGTTCTTTATAACTTCCGTGTTCGGTTTTAAAGGATCAAATTTAGTGGATTGGTTGGTGCTTTACTAGATTTCAGCAAGAGTGGCTATCCACATCAATGCTGATGCTAGTGTAGTAGATTCAGCAAACATATTGTTTCCACTTTTTTTTCCTATCAGAAGAAAAAAGAAAATGAAAAAGAGATTGCTGATATCTTTCATTCGTATATTGCATTCACTTTATTGCGGCTTCAAATGATTACATTGACAGAGGCTGTATCAACGGACATGATACCCTGTTGTTGTTCCCTACAAAATTTTTTTTTTGCTTTTCATTTTTTTTTTTCAGCCTGTGCTGCAGCAAATTCCTGCAATCTCATTTGTTAATGAGGCTCCACACCCTATCTATGAGTGTTTTTATGTTGCTTCTAATGATCATGCATTATGTGTTATTCTAATTTTTTTAGCATTTAACTTTATTTTGTTAAAGTTAGATGTTTTCTAAGCCTTTGGGATTGCGTTTCCAGCATTCGAAAAAAGTATTTTTAATTTTATAACTTTTAATAATTTTTTTGTCCTAGGCATGGAATATACTATTTATTATTTTGGATTTTTTTTGCAGATTCCTATCCATGTTGCTATCAAGATTCCACTTGAACTCAAAAGCTCCTCATAGATAATAGCCTTCTTGATGTGTATGTAATCTCCTCTACATTTTTTTTATAGAATTTGTTTATATGACACATGCTACTTCTACTATTCCTAGAGACTGCCTGTTAGGATTTTGTTCTTTTCTAGAGAAGGATATGGCATAACAAAAAACTTTTTTTGCTTTTTTGTTGCAAGGGTGCTTTTTAGTGCTTCGTTGCAAGTAAATTATTATTTTTCTTTAGTCGTCGTATTTGAATGTATTAGATGATATATGTATGGATGCATTTCAAAACTGAATTGTAATTGGTTTATTATGCATTTTCAATGAACATAAGTACTTACTTTTCTTGGAATTATTTGTGTTGAATGTTGAGGTATTTAGATTATTTGTGTTCAATTGAATTATGTGAATGAAAATATTGTTGATATAGAAATTATTAAAAATAGCAGTCATTTTGAACAAAATTTAGAAAATGCCTACTGCACTAGCATCAGTCGATAATACCAGCTAAAAAGAATATGCCAACTGAAATAGTGGTGGCTAAATACCGACTAACGCTACAGATTACATCAAACAGTCGCTAAACGGCTGCCTCTACCGACTAAAAATGTAGTCAGAAATTTACCGACTAACCAGCTGGTTGGTAATAACTATCGTGTATGATGGTACTTCCCACAAAAATGTTTGTCGGTAATTATCAACCAACTAGTTGGTCGGTAATTTCCGATGAAAATGATAGTCGGCAAATTAATTTGGTCGTTATTTTCCGACGAAGATGATAGTTGGTAATTATCGACTGAAAAGTTTGTCGAGAATATACCGACTAACATGCGGGTAGGAAATTAGTCGGTAATCTGCGACGACCTCTTTAATCGGTAATTTACTGTACATTACCGACTGAGAATGAAGGTTGGTCGGTAATTGATTTACTGACTTGTATGTGCCGAACAACGATTTTTCAGTCGGTAAGTATATCTGCCGACTGAATTGTTGATTTTGCCAACTGATTTATTCAGTCATTGATTATATTATTTCTAGTAGTGAGTGCTAGTTGATATGGCAAGAACAATGTTGAGTGGTCAAAATTTACCAAAGCATTATTGGGCCAAAGCCGTGAATACCGCTTGTCACAATATTAATCATGCTTTTTATAGAACCTTGTTTAAAATGACTCCTTATGATTTGCTTATGAATAAGAAATTAATATTGCTTACTGTAAGTCTATTGGTTGTAAATGCTTTATCTTCATCAATGGCAAAAGGAACATTGATAAGTTTGATTCCAAAAGTGACAAAGGTATATTTCTTGGCTACTCAAACTCTTCCAAAGCATTTCGAGTTTTTAACAAGAAACGTTTATGTGTGGAGAAATTAATTCATGTTATATTTGATGAGACTAACTCTATATCGAGAAAGGTTGAAAATATTGATGTACGTAGTGATGATGAGAATGACAAAATTACAGAAATGAACAAATGGAGAATAGTTCTTAAACAGTCACCAAATAGTGAGGATGCAGTCTATATAGTCAACTAAATAACAAACAAAAGACAATTCTGTTCAGTCATCCGAACCTGATCAGTAAGGAACAAGATTTTTGTCACCCACGACAATTCAAATATTGTTCTTGTCATCCTCAATAGAACATTATAGGTAATTCAAACCAAGTGGTAAAAACAAGATTGTAATTGAGATGTAACTTTTATGAACATTCTGCTTTTGTTTCTAAAATTGAACCTTCGGGTGTTGATAGTGCCCTAACGGTCAATCCTTGATTATGGCTATGCAAGAAGAGCTTGACCAATTTGAAAGGAATTGTGTTTGGAATCTTATTTGTAGACCTTTTGATGAATTTGTTATAGATACCAAGTGGGTGTTTCGCATCAACATGGACGAAAATGGAAATATTATTAGAAGTAAAGCTAGACTAATTGCTTAAGGTTATTCACATGAGAAAGATGGATATGAAAAGTGTGTTTCTCAACAGCTACATCAAACAAGAAGTTTTTGTTGCACAACCACCAGGTTTTGAATATCCCAAGCACTCGAAAAACGGATCATGTCTACAACTTATCAAAAGCACGCTACGACTCAAACAAACACCATGTTCATGATATGAAAGACTTAGATATTTTTTATGGAGAAAGATTTCTCTCATGGTAAAATTGACTCTGCCCTTTTTATTAAGCATGATAAGAATGATATATTAGTAGTACAAGTGTATATAGTTGACATTATTTCGATGCTACTAATGAATCCTTATGCAAGTGGTTCACTAAGCTTTCACAGGGTGAGTTTGAAATGAGCATATGGGAGAACTCAACTATTTTCTTAGACTACAAATTAAACAACTTGACAATGGCTTTTTCATAAACCAAGGAAAGTATATTAGGGACTTACTTAAGAAGTACAATTTGGAAGTATGAAAAAGTGCAAGTACTCCCCGTGGCCGCAAACACTACATTTGACAAAAATGAGTCAAGTAACAATATTTATCAAAATCTCTATAGGTATGATCAGATCACTTCTTTGCTTAACCACTAGTAGACCTGATATTCAATATAGTTTTTGTTTATGTGCCCGCTCTCAAAGTGCTCCTAAAGAATCTCGTTTAGTTTGTGTCAAGAGAATTTTTGGATGTCTTGTAGATACAAAAGAGCTTGTTTATTTTATCCCAACGGGCGTTCTTTTGACTTAATTGCATATGCGGATGCCGACTTTACGGGATGAAAATTTGATAGAAAAAGCACTAGTAGCGCATGTCAATTTTTTAATGATGTTTAATTTGTTGGTATTCAAAGAAGCTAGCATCCATTGCTTTATCAACTACAAATGTCGAATATGTTGTAGCATGTAGTTGTTGTACACAAGTACTATGGATCTACCACCAACTTCTTGATTTTGGTTATAAATTGCATAAAATGCCTACTTATTGTAATAATATGAGTGCCATTAATCTTTCTAAAAATCTAGTTCAACACTCGCGCACAAAGCACATACACCTTATACATCATTTTAATCATGAGCATGTTGAGTGTAATGATATTGTTTTGAATTTTGATTCCGAAAATCAACTTGCAGATATCTTTACAAAGCTGTTGCCTTCCTACATTTTTGCGTATTTGTCATGAATTTGGATAATGATATTTGCGATTTTAATGGTTTGAAAATTAATTTTAAAATGGTTGTGCAATTGTATGTATTTTATTTGATTTTTAAAATTGATCTTATCAGTCATGTGCAAAGGAGGTAACTTCGTGCTACTAAAACTCTTCTTTTATTATATAGTGTTCTTTCCTTATTAAGTGTTTTAATGCTCTGCAAATTATTTTTTCTTTCTTTTGAGCTGATGCCTACTTAATCAACCGGCACGCTATTATTTTTCTCCTCATCGAACTCAAACCCTAGCTACCATTCATCTTCGTCTTTCTTGCGTCCGAGCTTAACCCAATTTCTTCCCACTGATCTAACCAAAATTTCTTGAAATCCTAACCTCAAATCATGATGCCACCTTTGATGAAGAGAAAATCATCAAGTAGAAAGCACTAGCCAACTACTGAAAGCATAGAAAATTTGTCGTGCTTGCCCTCAAAAAAATTGAATATGACTTTGCTTATATCGGACTGGATATTCAAAACATCTTTGAGTTCCAATAATGGCAACTTTTGGAAGATTGTTTGAAGATCTAATATGAAGATATAGTTTGGAACTTTTATGCAATTCAATCCGCTACCGGTCCTTGCTCTTGAATGTGCCTTGCTATGAGGATTTAGAGATGGTGCATATGAGCAAGATTGATGATCATCTAATGTGGGCACGTGACGCAAACCATGTTACACCTGAAGAGATTCAGTCAGTCGCACATTCAACATTATTGCCACTTGTGCTTCTACATTCAATTGTATCTTGGTTCAAGGAGAGTTAGCCAAATTGACATTTTCAGTTTCCCCTCATATGTGCTTTTGATATTGATTGAGTGCCTACAGCTAAACCTCACCAGTATCATGTGCCGTCATAATGTAAGTGTTACTCAAGGAAGAAATAAGCACTTCTTATATGCACACATCATTACAAAAACTTGCCGCAAGAAAGGTGCGCCTTGTTGAAGTGAGTTGATTTAACTATAGTACCCCTATGTATCTCATATATGTTATATATGTACACTTACTTTGCATGAAGATCAGAAAACATATATTAGTATTTCTTCATGGTGTAAAGAGCAGGAAAAATATCCTAGCTTTGTTATCTGTTGCATCGTCGACACCTGTACCTCACCGAATTCTAGCCTCTCACCAAATCAAACTAGACTCATATTAGTTTATCACCGTCAATGAACAAAGAAAATAATAATAATAATAATAATAATAACAATAAATATATTGGACTATTATAGTGATCGGCAATAGAGATATCTGACGCTGTCTTCAGACTTGCCATCGCTGCCCTAGCCAGTGCTCAGTCGCACCTGATCGGCAAGACCCCTCTTAGATCCAACGCCGGAATAACTACATATATGATCTCCCAATCTTCCTCGGCAGATCCTTCTCCTTCGATCTTCCTTCTTCCTCCAATCAGATTTGATCTGATTTCTCGATCCCCCTCGATTCTCCCTTGCCGGAACTAACCCCGACTTCCTGACCTCGGCTCTTCATAGCTGATCTTCCTTGCTAGAACATCTCCTCCGATATCGAGCTCACTCCGGCCACCTTTCAGCATGCATTGCCACCATTCTTGACTCTGTCGTATCGCCACCACCACCCAAGCCAACTTGCCGCCACTCAGCTAGGCTTGCTACAGACTGATCTGTTTTTTTTTTTTCATTTATTCAGCACTTACAAACGGCACCACATGATATCATGTTTGTTCTAGAGGACTTCACAGTTCGAATGTCACAGGCATTCACTCGGACTCAAATCCAAAATCCGAGCACAAACAATGGTATGCCTACTCGGCAGATCAACATCAAATTGGATGGCACCAACTATGCTTTGTGGTCTCAAGTGGCTGAGTGTACATCTCCTCTATAAACAAATTGGGATATATCAATAGAGACCTTCCACAGCCTTTGTCTGCCGATATAACCTTTAGAAAATGGAGGACTAAAAATTTAACTGTGAAGAGGTGGTTGATCAACTCTATGGATCCTAGTCTTATTAGTAATTTCATTTGGTTCCCTCACAGTATGGGATGCAGTCGCCACAAGTTATTTTGATGATACTAACACCTCTAAAGTGTATGATGTTAAAAGACGAGTGAGTCGAACGAGACAAGCATAGGATCCATTGAAGCTTGTTACAGTACTCTATAAGGCTTATGATAAGAGATTGATTTTCAAAGTCCTAACCCAATGGAATGTGATGCAGATATACAAAAGTATATCTCTATACTACGGGAGAATAGGGTATACACATTCCTTGGACTGGACGATCGCTTTGATAAAGTACGGAGTGACGTGCTTCAGATCCAACCATTTCCAATAGTACAGCAGGTATATGCACATGTTAGAAGTGAAGACTTGAGACAAGCTGTTACGATGACGAGAACAGAAGCTCCAACTGGCATGGTTATGGTTTGTAAGGGTGGATCCAAATCACCTATGCTTCAATGATACCTACGAGTAATGTGATCCAGACTGGGCCAAATATAGAAAACCAAATGCATCTTCAAGGATCAAAACACAGCCAGAAGGAGGCTGCAGACATTGTGGGAAGGTAAAATATACCTGTGACAATTGCTCTAAATTACATGGGTATCTAGACTGATGGAACGAGTTCAAGGCCAAAAACCAACGTGATGTTGTTGCTAGTAGCAGTGCCGGTCGAGCTGCTATGGTAACTGCAAAACCTCAACTATCATTTATCTCACATGTAACCCTCCAAGCACCTTCAACTCCAATACTTCGTCTGTTACTAAAGATCCAGGTAACTGTATTTACACTTTATTTGGCTCTACTACTCACATATGACATATGACCCTCATGATCTCATCAATACTACTAAGCCAAGATGGACTTGATTGCTAATGCTAATAGAGTCATATCTCCAGTCACAGGAGCTAGAACTGTTGCTCTAATCGCCCTCTTTGTCATTACCCATGCTTGTTCCATCTCTTTCAAATAAGTTATTGTTTGTGGGACAATTTACTGAATAATTGAATTGTTACGTACTACTAATGTATCCTCAATTGCTTTCTTGAGAATATTCTCAGCAAGGAGTTATTAGTTGTGGCACTATGAGAGGTGGATTGTACTATGTTGATGACTTTAGTCTTGGCAAAGCAAATCACATGCAACATTCATCAGCAGGAAAACCGCGGCCAATTTGGATGTGGCATCATCAATTAGCCATCTTTCTTTTAGGTTTTTGAGATTCCTACTACCAAATTTCTTTTAACTGTGCATGACTCAGATTTTAAATGCAATGTTTGCATCTTAGCTAAAAGTCATCGTGCTTCTTATCCTCAAAGCTCAAGTAAGAGCAAGATTACTGATGTTTGCGGACCTTCACCTGCGCCCACTCCTAGATTTTGTTGGTTTATGACTTTTATTGATGATTCTACCCACATGACGTAGCTTTATTTAATGAAGCATAAGCATGGTGTGTTTGATATATTTCCGTATTTTATCTTATGGTTCAAACTCAGTTTTTCGCCAAGATTCAGATTCTTCATTTAGATAATGAAGGAGAATATGTTAATGGTGATTTTTATAGTTATTTTGAGAAATTTGACATCTTTCATGAAACAATTTGTTCCCAACACCACAACATAATGGTGTTGCTGAAAGAAAGAACAGACATATTTTAGAAAATACAAGAGTCGTCATGATCGAAGCACATGTACCTCAATGGTATTGGGCAGATGTAGTTGTTTCAACTGTCTACCTACAAAACCGTATGCCCTTTAGAGTACTTAACTTTAAGACACCACTCCAAGCTTTGTTACATGATGTGTCTTTACCATCGATCTTAATGCTTCCACCTCGTGTTTTTGTATGTGTTGTATTTGTGCACTTATATAAAAATCAACGGACTAAACCAGAACCATGTGCCGTTCGTTGTATTTTTCTTATGCTGTCATCAGAAAGGATATAGATGCTATCATTCTCTCACGAAGCTCACTTATGCCACAATGGATGTTACTTTCTTAGAGTCTGATATATTATTTCTCCTACGGTATCCACTTCTCCTTTTCACGGGGAGACACAACGTGAAAAGCAGAATTGGAACATGTGGTTAGGATTTGAAAATAATATTACCTCGATAACATTTGTATCTTCTCCACACATTATGCAAGAAACAAATAAGAAAAAGGGGATAACTGTAATGATGTAGCTAAACCGAAAAACCTATGTCCTCCTTTAGTACCAAAAGACCAGTCTTTAGAGAGAATATTTGAGGTAAGTTCTCCTCCTAGTTCATCTCCTGATAGCATGATGGATACTTCTACTGATTATAGGTTAACTTTCAGGCAGAATGGGAGTGTTCCTCAAGACAGATACTCACTAGATTTTGTGGGAAGGAAAACAAAATATCCCATTGCTAATTGTTTCTCATCTAAGAAGTTATCAGAACCAGTAAAGATTTTGTAAAACACCTTTTTACCTGCCCATATTCCCAATGGAGTACAAGAAGCATTGAAGGATCCTAGATGGGCTCAGGCAATACAAGAGGAGGAGAAAGCACTATAGAAAAATGAGACATGCACTCTCGTTTAATTACCAGAGGGAAAGAAACTAGTGGGATGCAAATGGGTATTCTCGATTAAACACAAAGTAGATCGATCCATTGAAAGTTACAAAGCCAGACTTGTGGCAAAAGGGTATACACAGACATACGGTATAGATTATAAAGAAACATTCTCACCGGTGGCCAAATTGAATATGGTCAGAGTTTTATTATCTTTTGCAGTAAATTGGAATTGGCCATTATATCAATCTAATGTAAAGAATGTTTTTTCTCCATTGTGACCTTAAGAAAGAAGTATATATGGAGATACCACTAGAATACACTATACCTTCTAACACTAGAATCATGTGTGGACTACAGAAAGCCCTATATGGATTAAAGCAATCTCATCGTGCATGGTTCAGAAGATTCAGTATGGCAATAGAACAGAGTGGGTTCAAGCAAAGCATCGACGGGAAAGGTAATAGTTTTAATAATTTATGTTGTTGATATGATAATAACATGAGATGATGTGGAGGAAATTTCTACACTACATAAGTATTTAGCCACTGAGTTTGAAATGAAGGATTTAGAAGGGTTAAAATACTTTTTGGGTTTTGAAGTGGCTCGATCAGAAAAAGCCATCTTTCTATCTCAAAAAATGTATGTGCTAGACCTACTATCTAAGACAGGGATGCTTGATTGTAAACCATGCGACACTCCGTTTATTTAGAATCATAGTTTGGGAGAGTATCTTGATTATGTGCCTACTGACAAGAAGAGATATCAAATGTTAGTTAGAAAACTAATTTACTTATCACACAAATGACCTGATATTGCCTATGCAATAAGTGTGGTAAGTCAATTCATGCATTGTGCTAGCGAAGATGACATGAATGCAGCGGTAAGAATTCTTTGCTATTTGAAATATGCTCCAGAAAAGGGCCTTATGTTCTTCGGTAATAACCCCATCTTGAAATTGAATGATATACAAATGCTGATCGGATAGGAAGTGTTACCGACAGAAGGTCTACATTATGCTATTTTACGGGAGGCAATTTGGTCACTTGGAGAAGTAAAAAATAAAAGGTAGTGGCACTATCCAGTGTAGAAGATGAATTCAGAGGAATGACCACAGGTTTGCATGAACTTCTTTGGTTGAAGAAGCTACTTACAAAAATTGGTTACCCACCAACGTCTGTGATAATGCTAGTTTGTGATTATAAAACAATCATTAATATTGCTCATAATTCAGTACAACATGATCGAACCAAACATGTTGAGGTCGATTATTTTCATCAAATTAAAACTCGAGGACAAGACGATTCATTTTCCATTCATGAAATATGAAGACCAACTGGCTGATGTACTTACAAAGGCCATTTCCAGTAAGATATTTTTCAACTCACTTAGACAAGCTAGGCATTAGATACATCTATGCACCAACTTGAGAGATAGTGTTGAAGTGAGTTGATTTTACTATAGTACTCCTATGTATCTCATATACATTATATATGTACATGTACTTTGTATGAAGAATAAGAAAAAAAATATACTAGTATTTCTTCATGCCTTTGGAAAGGTATAATGATTTAGTGAAAAGCAATTTAGTTATCCTGGATTGAAGTTCATCAAGGGACTATAAGGAGCTGATGAGGAAATTGATGAGACTTTTGATTATATGTTACAAGAAGAGGCACCATCATCACAGACAGCAACCAAAAGCATCTATACAGCAACGCATACCAACTGGACAGCAAGCATCAAGTGAACGGGCAGCTACAACACTTGGACAACCAGCTGCAACACCACACATGGTATGCATACCTTTTGATCACTTAAAGGACCTCAAGAATGAGCTAACAAGCTACGGATGGAACATTGGACTCTTGAGGACAATGCCCAAGATAGGTTTAATTGTTTCCATATAAGGATAAAGGAGCTGGACCTAACGAATGAAGAAAAGCTGAAGGGTTTGATTTCAGTTTGGCAAGTTGTTAAAATGAAAATTTTGAAGGTTTCAAGGAATAGCTAAAGGATCAAGATGATTTGTAGATACTGCAAATCCTCATCCACCCCTTCTATCTGAACCTCCAAAAGTAGAAAGTCTAAACCTAGGCTATCCTAACCAAGCAATTTCTCTTCTGGACTGATTATTTTTGCTTTGTTTAGTTTTTCTGGATGCTATATGTTTTTTTTTCTTTTTCGTAGTTGTTGCATTTCTTTTTTGTATTTTGTGTTGCTGCCTTATCTAGGCTTCACTTGTAGCAACTTGTTTTGTGTTTTTGCTTGATGTACTTTGTTGATATTAAATGAATGGATGTTGTGCTCTTAATCTTGGACCACTCTATTGTTGTTTGTAGTCAACAATATGGATGTTGTTAGACGCTGGATATGTGAATGGTATCTTCCCTTATACATGTGTAAGCTATTAACGAGCTCCCAAGCATTTTTTATATGACAAAAAGGGGAAAAGATCTTTGTTAGAACTATTATGCAGGTTGCACATACAAAGGGAGAGAAAATCGCACATACAAAGATGAAGAAATATTTTTCTGTTTGATCATTGTCACTACATGCAGCATGAAGCAACGGGGAGAAATTTTTGAGCCAGCCGAGCTGATCTACTACTAGGCTACTGACTACTACCGAGCTATGAGCATTTTCTTCTACTTTTCGCTAGCAAATAATTCTTTAAACATTTTGTTAGCTAAGCTAGACAAAGTGGTTGGACAAACTAAGCCAACTGATGGACTCAACGAGACATTTACTTGTGCCAAACTTGTTTCCTGGATTCATACTCATGCCAACCAATTCCAAGTGCCTTCAGAAGATGATAGATGAATCAAGATAAACTTAAATTATTTATTTGCTGATTTTATGGAGAGAATACTGGAGATATCAAACAAATCTACAAGGATAGGAAGTTTTCAACATGGATACAACTCTAGACATGTTGCAGCCATCGTGCTGAGATCAAGGAGGGCACATCTATATATAACTCCAGTGAATAAAATAGCAAACCACAAATTTCACATAGCACTAAACTGAGCATTCATCTTGCTGCCTTACAAAGAGAAACACTTCGACCGAGAGCTTTGTTTGATTCTAGAAATGTTCTTCTACTATTCATTGAGTTTGATTCTCTTTGTTTCTTTTGTGTGAGATTTTGTTTGAGCTTTGTTGTTGAAGCATTAGATATCATTGTTAGCGAAATCACTTAAGCTTAACTTCGTGTACTTGTAACCATGTGAGAGGGCTGGAGGACAGCTTGTGAGTTCTGGTGTTGCTAACCTAGGTGTAGCTTAGCGGTTTGTGCTAGGTCTTTGCAAAGGCGAGCACGGTTCTAGCCGAAAGAACTTTGTAATGTCTAGAAGGCTAGTGTGAGTTTTCGTTGCTAGGAGACTCGGTTGAGGCGGAGCTGTTTTGCGAAATGTCAAATCTCGATTGTTGTACATTGCATTGACGTTAGTGGATTTCACTTAAAGTATCAGGTGATGTGGACGTAAGTACTACAGTACCAAACCATATAATCATGGTGTACTGACTGGTTTGCATAATTGTGCTAACAACTTCAATGCATGGTATTATTCGCGCTCAGTCACTTGCGAACAACCTCTTCATTGACTGATTGGTTATAGTTTAGTGACTGGGTTTTTAATTGGGCGTAACTCAATTCACCCTCTTTTGAGTTAATATTCCACAGGCTTCTCTATCAAAATCAATACTGATTCTAGTATAAAAAACTGTGCTTGAAAGAGAACTCAAATTCATCATAGAAATAATAAAATCACCTATCACAATCACCCAGAATAATGACTTTAGCAGCAACCTTTTGAAGTAAATGTTATACAGTGAGCCTCAAGATCCAATTGTTGGACTGAACAAGGTTTTCAACTCTTGCAGGTGCAACTATCAGTCGAGCAAGCCTCCTTGAAGCTACAACCAAGAATGTGCACATCAAGATTTTGCCAACTGCACACCAACTACATTTACTTCAGAATTTCACCGTAAAAAAAGAATTACCATTTTCAAAAGCTTAAGTTACCATGAAAAGAAATCGAGCAGCTTACCTTAGTAGGCGAGCTACCTGCTACTGCATATGTTGGAACTTAAATAAAACATGCAGCTCCATTCACCACCTATGCAACTACATCTTGATAATTTTCTTCTTCCATCAATAGGCTTTGTGGTGAGCGTTTGCAAAGCTCCCTGTCAGACCCTGGTGCATAAAATCATCTAACATCAACAAGTGGTGTTGCTACACTATAGATTCTACCTTAAATCACCTCCCAGGATTTTGCATGTAAGTGACTAGTATAAATCTTTGGTGACAAGCCCTGTTTGTCTCACTTCATTCCAGCTTTTTTCAGGAAGATTGAGTACAATTGTGAAATCTTTCAGCTAGAATTTCTTGTTAGCTAAAAAGAGTTAACAACCTCAACACATGACTAACAGGTTTAAACCATATGAAAACAATGACTTCCTGGTGCAAGCAAAAAGCCTATTCTTAAAGAGTAGCATGTTGCAGAATTGTAGTTCTGGATGACTAGAAAATCTTTTGCATATTCGTGAAGGCCCACCTGGTTTAGTTCTTGATAAACATTCAAGGACTCAGGTGCTTATCAAGAATAACACCCATTATAGCATAAAGGTACATACATGAAGCTTTCAAGATATACATGCAGACAGCAAGATGCAATCAAATGTTCAAGCTTCAAATCAATCTTCGAGACAGGAAGATCTGACAGTAGTAACTATCATGATGCAATAAAAACCAAACTGCTTAGTATTACCATTTCTTCTATCAACAATTGACTGTAATCTATGCTTCTTACTTAAATATCCATACAATTCTGCAGCTTCTTTGTAATGGCTCCTAGCCATTTTACAGGCCTGAAGGCAAATGAGACTAACTCAACCATATTACACCAATATATAGTATGGTTTTTTGCATTCCAAACATTGAGCAGTTGTTCATTGTACAGCCAGTACTAGAAGCCTATAAATCACTACCAAGTTTCATATCAAAACAATATTTTTCAGGACCGCATAAGCCAAGAATCCAATATCACTTAACCCAAAAACTCCGATTTGTTTTACTGGAATATGCTATATTTTATAGAAAATAGCAAGAGCTCATACCCATGAATTTATGATGTATACCAACCTTTCCAACTCCAATAGGTCATGCAGATTGACAAACTGAAGCTCCAACAGAAGATTATCCTGAATAGAAACAACATGAAACCAGTATTCTTTCAGTTTCTCCCATCAACACATGCATCACCATAAATCTAGTTCTTCTTTGCGCAGTCCAGTATGAAGTTAGACCAAAACTATTGCATATTCCAGCAATTATGAGTTGAACCTACAAAACCAACAAAATATATCAAATCCTGAAAGAAAATCAAATTCCTAAAAATTCAAATGCCACTTAAGAGAAAGAGCTCGGACTCCCTCCCAAGAAGAGCTATGTTTAATGTCTTTAGGCAGACGTCGTTGTTATCTGTTGTTTGGAAATGGTATAGATTCAAACTTTTTTGGCCCTCCGAAATGACTAGCTGTAACATCACAAGAAACATATAGTTGTTTAATGAATAGTCCAGTTCTAAACAAGAATTGCATAACTCATCAATTTCTCCTGAATTAACAAAGTTGTCTTTGAAGATAACTTCAGTTTTCATATGCTCAACTACATTAATACTGAAACAATCACTCACATTATCAATAAACTTCATAATATCTTTTAACTAATCTTCTTTCTTAGAAGACATGTGGAGTGAAGGAAATGGAGGCTTAGGCACATAAGAGGAGTTGTATATTTAGAATCACCGACAGGTGATGCACAATCTTCGAAATTTTATTTCCATATTAAGGTTCTGCAACTGCCAACTCATGGTCATCCTTTTGGCCAGTCTAAGTGTCATAATTGCATTGCCCTATAATTTCTAGGATTAATTTCAGGTTCACTAGGAAATTTGCCTCTTTCCAGTAGTTCACTGGTACAATATGCAATCTGTCCAACTTGCATTTCAAGCATTGAGATAGCTAGTTGGGTCACTTGCTGAAATTTCAACTGTTCAGTTTTTAGTTTAGAGAGGGCTTGTTTGGTGAATTTGAAATTCTAATGACTTTGCACCAATTACCTCCTTCCTAAGCTCAGTTAAAATGGGGGTTTGTGCTTGCCAAGGTTGAGGAATTAGATCTTGTGTGTTCTTATTTAGACCAAGAAAAGTTAGTATGATTTTTCAAACGAGGATTGTAACTATTAGAGCAAGGATTACTCCTTAACTTTTGATAATTATTAATTTCATTGACTTGCTCCTGAATAAGTTCTGAGTATGACACATTCAAAGGACAATAATAGGTCCGATGATCTATATTAGCACAATTTCACAACTCTCTTTCCTAGGGGTTCTTGATACGACATTCACAACCATGTTAAGCTTTCTCTCTAAAGCTACAAACCTTGCATCAATATTTGGTGTGGAACCTATCTCATATACCCCTCTCTTCCCTACTCCACGGTCTTAAATATAATTTTATTGTTGAGAATTAGCACTGAGCCTTTCAAACAACTCAAATACTTCGTTCTCATTGTTATCTATCAGAGCACCACGACAAGCACCACGTATAGCTTGCCGGCTTTGATGTAAAACATCTTCACAGAAATGCCCTATGATCTTCCCAATCTTAAAACCATGTGACGGTATTTATGTAATACATCCTTTAAAATTCCCTACATAGGGTATTTATGCAACTCTCAAATAATAACCGTCTCTCTGTTGAAAATTTAAGAGTTCACTATGTAAGGGTTGGGTCTCTAGGCAACAACGAGCTTTTACAAATATTTTTGTGGTAACTGAACCCAAGTACTAAAAGATTGAGCCTCAAGAGTATTGAACCATGTGTTCGCTTTCTTTAATGAAAATGGAAAAAGACGAAGTCAAATTCCATCATCTAAAACACCATTTCTTTAAAGTTGAACAAATTTCATAAAAATTCTTAACATGAAGATAGAGATCCTCATTATCTTGCTCATAGAATGATGGAAGAAAATGAATCATGGAGGGTTTAAGTTCAACATGTTGACATGCAGTGTTAGGCAGAATAATACAAGAAGGTGTGGCATTAGAGGGAAGAAAATAAGATTTTAGAAGTGTAAGTGGATGATTGATTTGCTGATTCAAGTTTGCAACTGATTTTTCTTTTAGTGATGCTAATGAACTAACCTTAATGCAATAGAAACTAAAATGATCTAAATTAAATGTAAAACAAATACAAAAGCTTCGAAGAAAACCTAAATTACTCTAAGAGAGACTAGGTTAAATCAAAGCATACACAATTCCCAGCAATAGTGCTAAAAACTTGATAAAGCTAAAATCACCTAAGCAAATCTTAAAAACTCTATCTACTTTATCCCGTAACTGTGCAGTTGTCATCTACCGTATAGAAACTAACAGCTTCGATCTATAGGGAGGGAAGCTACCTCTAACTCAAACCAATCTAATAGAATATGTAAAATAAAGATGGTTTATCAAAATTCAAATATGTATAAAAATCAAAATCAAATAATTAAAATAGTAAACTTTTAGATAACAGAAGTGATAAAATAGCTAGATTCTCATAGTGTCCTTTGATTGATTATTAAACAAGTGTGAACTTTATTATTAAATAATGTAAAGATTTCATACCTAATATCTTATTCTAATCAAGAATCATCATCTCTAATGTATTCTAACTTTGTCAATCCAGAATTAAATAATAAATGCATTAAGAATTGTGAAATAAAAAATCATGCAACCATATTATCTTTGATCAAGAAAACACTAACTACATATATTAATCGTAGGCTCTTTAATTGTGTTCCGATTGGTCCTCGCAAATACAATTAGATAAATATTTCAAACATCAAACTCAAAAGACATTCAAATTCAGTATTCAAGTTGCAATTCTAACAAAGACTAATAACTTAGAAATTATTCAATAATAATTCAACAACATATGTTTAGGAATTCAAGCAACTTCCATTAGGGTTTTATCCCAAAATTCCGGTCAAGAGGAGTTCAGCTACTCATATTGTTATTATGAATAAAATCAAATGAATTAAATATTAGAAAAGAAGGTTTAAATATGGAAAATCAGCAATTTTTGTAGTCCTGTAGCTCCGTCTTCCTCTGCTTGTTGCTCCCTACGGCTCTGTTCGCCCTCTGAATTCAGACGCGGCCCCCTGATGCCCTCTCTGCTCTTTGGCGACCATTCTTATACACTCTCGATTCTCTCAAGATCAACGTGGACTTTCACCTCAATTGATATTAAAAGACAGAAAAAGGAATTGAAATTCTATGCGCAGAGATCTGATGAAGACGATTCACTGTAATGAGATCGAACGTAAACAATTCGAGGGAGATTTGATGAAAGCAAATGAAATTAATTGGATGTTATACACATGAACCTCGCGTCAAAGAGTCGTGGGTTAGGTTCTACTGAAATCTCGGAGAAGATCACACCTAAGTTGAGTTTGTGTTGGCTAGGTGGGTTGTGCTTAGGAAATTAATCTCCCGCGGGCTAGCGTGAAGACTCATTAAGTGCTTATTCCTAGGGAGAGGAACAGGTGCGACTCTGAATCAAATGTTTTCTTCTCCTTCGAACTCGCTTGGTCAAAATTTAGCGGGGCCGACCTCCCGGGCCCGATCTAGAGATCGGTCCAACGGATTATTATTTTTTTTTTTTCTTAAGCTTCGTTTATACGTGCTGAAATTTTTATATTTTTGAACTAAAGCTATTTTAAAGTGCTATAAGCAGCTATAAAATTTTTGCTATAAAAGCAGCTTTATGCTGAATAGTGTTTGGATAAATTGTTACTGTATCATGCCTTTTAATACTGAAAGCTGAATAAAATGCTTGGCTAAACTTATACTTATTTTTTTATAAAGTATAAAATAACTGAAATATCCCTGAATATATAATAATTGATATATTATGAAATTTTTAATTCTTTTTATATATTTTTTATTTTTTAAATTTAATAAATTTATTATATAAAAATTATATAAAATAATTACTTGTATCAATATTTATAAATTTATTAATAAGTTATATTATTGATATAAATCAATAATTAATTTGAATATATTGATTAGATAATTATTATTATAATATTAAATTTGAAATATATATTTAAATATTTATTAAAAAGTTTATATTATTTTATAAATTTAGTATTATTACGATATATTAGTAAATAGTTTTGATATGTATTTAAATCTGTATAAATTATAGATTTTATTTTTATAGTGTAAAAATACTAAATAAATATTGAACAACTAATAGAGTCAATTGTTAACAATATTAAACAAACTTTAATATAGATATTATATAGTCATACATATTGTAGCAAAATAAAATATAATCATAAGATCAAACAAAACACAACATTCACAAATGTCTATATATTTCACTTGCAATTGCATCACGATATGCAGCCCACCTATCATTCTGATCGGATTCATTATCGAGTTGAACGTATGATGTACTGGAAGATGCTTCAAATGTTAATGGTAGATAAGTTTCACACTCAGCATTTGCAAATGCTTCATCGGCTCCTTTAATTCTGATATAGTTGTGTATCGCCATTGTCGCAATAACAATATTACGTTGTACCTTTGTTGAGTATGGCTGCATATCTCTTAAAATTGCAAAGCGCGCCTTCCATACGCCAAATGTACTTTCAATAATAGTTCTGCATGAAGAATGTAGAAAGTTGAACTTTTCTTTCCTCCCTCTAGGTGCCCGCATTTGTGGTGTATCGGCACGGCGAAAGTCCTCTAGATGATATCTTACGTTCCGGCATTTATAAGAACCCATATATCCATGGGCGTATTTATATTCTGCATCTACTAAATAATATTTATTTCCGTAAGGATGAGAAAATCTCAATTCAGCCCTGCGTAATGCTTCGTTCAGTATGAGTGAATCGTGAGCTGACCCTTCCCATCCGGCCCATGCAAATGTAAAACACATATTAAAATCACATACCGCCAAAATATTTTGAGTAGCATACCCTTTACGTCTAATGTAAGGTGTTACATCTTCTGGCCGTATAGATGCTTTGATATGTGTCCCATCGATAGCTCCAATACAATCCTGTATTCAAATTTGATATCAAAATAAAAAATTCATGTAATCTAATTTAATAATCTAAGTGTCGAAATTCGATTTGGTCACTTACTTTAAAGCATGTAAGATAACACGCATTCTGTGGTTTATAAAATGCCTCTCTCTCGTTATATCTATCATGAGGCTTTATAATATATGCAGCTAATCTCAGCATAAGCTCAAGCATTCTATGAAAATGTCAATGAATCGTCTCACCCGAATGATTAAACATTTTCTGATTTACTCTATCTCCTAGACTATGGGCACACGTTATAAGAAAGATAGCAACTTCTTCATGAACAGACATTCCATGTGTTGCATCCAAGTCGTACAATTTTTTCAACTCATCACATAGTTGTAAAAAAATAGGTACCTTCAATCGAAAATTTTGATAGTAACGAACTTTATTTCCTTCCAATATCTCATTTATGAAGACATTATCCGTATGTATAGATGTACGACAAGGACGTTTGCGTAGATGTCGATCGGAGTACTAAATTGCTGCATAATTTGCTTATTCACATAAGTCTGTCCATTCTTCTTCACTATCATTTTCCTCACTATCACTACAAACCCACGAATCCATTTAACTGCAAACATAAAAATTTATTTTAAACTATCAATATCAACTAAAATAATATGTATAAACTCATAATTTTTATATATCATAATTAACATAAAGTTTTTTTCTAATAATACAATTTTGAACATATTACATACTACCACTATGATATGTCCACCACAAAACTATTCCAAAAATATTTACAATAATATTAACTAGCACAGTAATTTTTATCTTACAAACAAAATATTACTAGCACAATAATATTCCAATAATGTTCACAATAATACTATCTTACAAACATCATACAACCATATCATACAATAAAATCATTTTATAACCATAACAATATTCCAATAATGTTTACAACATACTAACTTCATACTACTAACACAATAATATTCCACAATGTTCGAATACAATATATAATAACTACTTTAAGATTTGCCCGGTCCAAAAAAATTATAATAAAATTACAGCCAACTATATCGGGCTGCAGCATTAGAATAACTCATAAATACCTCACGATTTTCTTTCTTAGTCAATACACATGCTGCATAATGAGTTAGGGAGCTACCGGCCTCTATCTCCAGAATAGTGTCCAATATCGCCAAACATTGACGGATGGTGGGTATCGATAACATCAATGCGTGTCTTTGACGCATTATCTCTGTCATCTCACTGATATGCTCCTTTCCAGATGATCCAGAATTCTTTCGCTTTCTACAATGCTTCCCGATCTTTGAGAATTCTGAGATACAGGAAAAGACTGTGAAAATAAATCATTATCAACAACTATAGGAGAAGGAACCTGAAATGCAGCTTGAGGTTCTTCATTGGCTCGAACGTCATCGCTATCTCCGCTGCCTTCCAAATCCAATACGTTTGAAGGTGCAGTCTCCTGTTGGACTTGTGATGGTGCCCAAGCCCGCGAACCATCGGCAGCAAGGTCATCAAACAACACCGAATACCATTCGCAGTATATAGATAAATTTTTTTCCTTAAATTTTTTGAACTTAAGGTTATGCCTAAAAAAAAAGACTTCATTATTTCATAAAATATATTTAATAATAACAATAATTTGTCTATACTATTAGATAAAAATACCTTAATCTTTTCTTCCCACCACTGCTCATCTGCAGTGATTGTGTTGCGAGTATAATCCCATCCCAAACAGACTCTCCACGGACCAATGATTTATAATTATTGTAATCACTCTTCATACCATCCCAATGATTTTTTAATTGTTTTCGCTCAACCTCCTAGTCATAAAATGCTTCAAATGATGTTTTGATATTTGCCCAGCCTTGCATATTAAAATGCGTTCCTCGCCTATTCCCCTTAGATATCTCTTGTTAACAATATTCAAGAAACTTAAAGTGGAGTGCATCTGTCCACCTAATCAAATTCACATTTCTTGATCGACGTGATTCTGAGGATTCCATCTAAACATATGAAAAAAAATTTCTTAAAAAACCCTAAAAAAATATCATAGGGCAATAAGAAAGCATCCCATTTGAGCATTGCATAAGGCAATATCCCTCAACAAATCATCATAGGGCAGTAAGAACAAGCATAGGCAAATATATTTCAAATTTTATTAATTGCCAATAAGGATAATAAAAAATCTCTCAAAATTCATTATAGTGCCAGCAAGGGTAAATATAGGCAACAACCATATATATTTAGTTTAGATAAGTGTACCATCTATTTTACTAAGATAAATGTAGCATCTGAGTATAAGGCAAAAATCCCTCAAACATCATCATAGGGCAGTAAGGACAAATATAGACAAATATATCTCAAATTTTATTAGTTGCCAATTAGGATAACCAAAAATCTCTCAAAATTTATCATTCGGCCAACTAGGGTAACTATAGCAACAACCATATATATTTGGTTAAGATAAGTGTAGCATCTATTTTACTATCATGATATCAATAACCATCAAACTATCCAAACATCTCATTAAAGGTAACAATCCCTGCCATGCCGTCCAAAAGGGGCTGCAAGATAATAAGGCAACCAAGCATCTCATTTGAGCATTGTATAAGACAACAAACCCTCAGAAATCATCATAGGGGCAGTAAGGATAGCCAAAAATCCCTCAAAAAATCATCAACCGAGCTAGTTAGAACAAGCATATACAAATATAAATCACACATCATTACTTTCCAGTAAAGATAACCAATAATCCCTCAAAAATCATCAACAGGCCAGCAAGGACAAGTATAGGCAACATATCTCAAAAAATAGCCACTTGCAAATAAAGATAGCCAACAATCTCTCAAAAATCATCATAGGACCAGAAAGGATAAGTATAGGCAACAACCAGACATATTTGGTTCAAATAACTGTTACTGGTTATCAATAAACCCTCAAAAATTCATCATTGGGCTACTTAGGATAAGTATAGCCAGCAACCATATATATTTAGTTAAGATAAGTGTAGCATCCTTGTTATTTTCATGTTATCAATAACCATCAAGCTAGCCAAAAATCTCATTCAAAGTAACAATCCCTGCCATGCCGTCCAAAAGAGGCTGCAAGGTAATAAGGCTACCAAACATCTCATTTGACCACTTTATAAGACAATAAACCCTCAGAAATTATCATAGGGGCAGTAAGGTTAGGCAACAATCCCTCAAAAATTCAGATAGGGCCAAGTAGGGCAAGCATAGGCAAATATATATCAATATTCATTACTTGCCAGCAATGATAGCCAACAATCCCTCAAAAATCATCAATAGGCCAGTAAGGACAAGTATAGGCAACATATCTTAAAAAATATTTACTTGCTAGTAAAGATAGCTAACACATCTCTCAATAATCATCATAAGGCCAGCAAGCGTGTTTATAGGCAACACCACTTCAATAATTAAGCCAAACCAGAAAGAATAGCCAACAATTTCTCAAAAATCATCATAGGGCCAGCAAGGATAAGTGTAGACAACAACCAAATATATTGGGTTAAGATAAGTGTAGCATCCATTCCACTATCATGATATCATTAACTATCAAGCTAGCCAAACATCTCATTCAAGGTAACAATTCCTGCCATACCGTCCAAAAGGGGCTGCAAGATAATAAGGCAACAAAGCATCTAATTTTAGCAATATATAAGACAACAAACCCTTAGAAATCATCATAGGGGCAACAAGATTAGACAACAATCCCTCAAAATCCAAATAGAGCTAGATAGGGCAAATATATATCAATATTTATTACTTGCCAGAAAGGATAACCAACAATCTATCAAAATTTATCATTGAGCCAACAAGGGTAAGCATAGGCAACAACCAAATATATTTAGTTAAGATAAGTGTAGCATCCATTCCACTATTATGATATCATTAACCATCAAGCTAGACAAACATCTCATTCAAGATAACAATCTCTGACATGCCGTCCAAAGGGGCTGCAAGGCTGAGAATAGGCAACCAAGCATGTCATTTTAGTACTGTTCAAAAGCAGTACACAAAAATAGAAATGGCTGTGCAAAACTAATGAAATGCATTTATACCGTAATGGAGAGAAGCTTGAATGAATTTTATAGGAAAGATTGCATATACAATAATACTTTTGCACAGAGTAGTCTAAACATGTCAAGTAAAGAAAACATATGAATTAAAAACACAATATGAATTAAATCAATACTTTTAGCTTAACTGTTAAACCGAAAGAGGAACAACAACACCTATAAGCACTCACCATATGCAAAAACTATATGAACTATATGGACAAGCACTCATCATCTGCAAGCACACCTTATGAAAAAAATAACAAGCACTGCAAATCATTACGAAAAACAACTCACCATTTGCAGTGTAAACCGAGAACAAAAAGTAAGCCATACATGTCGAAATAAATAGAGGACGAACACACATACCATACACACTCAAAAAACACTATACCGTTAATTGTTAAAACTGTTATCGTTAACAGAAAAAAAAAGAGAAAACAAACTAAAAAAAAAGATTTTGCGGCTAGAAATCTTACCATATCGAGAGAAGAACGGCGGCGAAAGCTCTAGTAAAGAAAATCCAAAGCAAAACGAGATCAAGATCAGCCGGAGAAGAGGTCAACACAAACGAGACCGACAACGGTGTTGAACGAAGAAATGCTTGGCTTTTTAGCGGTATGAGACGAAAAAAATAAGAGTCATCAGTTTGTCTGCCGGAGACGAAGATATCATTCGCGTCAGAGATCAAGAACGACCGGAAAAGCTAGGGTTTGAAGAGTGGAGCGGCGCAGACGGAAAGGATACAGAACGATCGAAGAAATGAGAAGATAGGGTAAATGAGATGCGATAAAATAATTTATATAACGTGGTAATTTTACAAACTTATTATGGGCATTATTGTCCTTTCGCAGGAGGGTGAGAAAAGCTGCCGCGGTGCTTTTATTTGAAAGCATCTCTGTGATGCTTTTTCAAAAGCAACTGTTAAAAGCACCTTGAAGCAGCTTAAAGCTGCAATACACAAACACTCCAAACAGTGTAAACCTCGAAGAAAGCACAGCCAAACAGGGCCTTATTCAGCTTCTCCTTCTCCACCTATCATCACAAAAAAAAATTTATTTTAGCACATGAAAAATTAAATTTAAAATATAGCAAAAAGATACTAAATTTTTGCATACGTTTGTACACTATCAGAAGGGTTAGCGTAGGGATTCTCTATTCATAATAATTTAGCAAGGTGTTTCTGCTAAGATTTGTTTTGCACAAAAATATTATCAAAGAAAATAACTACAAATTTACATAAATAGGATTGAAAAACCTCTTTGATTAAGGCTTGAAATGTCATCAGTCCGTTGCTTATGTTAGATATTATCAAGACAGCAAGTGATTAATTGCAATGTAACAAGTTAAATGTGTATTCATGTTGGAATATCAAAGGTCAAGAAAGATGAACCATCACACAAGAAGTTAGAAGGCCAACAGTGTAGTAATTTGAAGCATCTCTTAAAAGATGGAAAGCCAAAAAGACTTGGATAACTAATGGGAGGATGAAAAGACAACCGTTTAGAAATTTAAGAGTTTCCTTAGACACACTATATATATGGGTAAGATATATTCATTTGGCACATAGCAACATCATTCACATCATTCAACAACATCAGGTGTGAAAGATAGGAATAAAGTATTTTAGTAAAAGTTGACTTAAAATGTAACACAAGAATTTGTAATTGCTTTGGTTAGTGATTTCATTAAGGCTTGTTTGCCTTTGGTAAGGTTTTTTTGGATTTTTCCACGTAAATCTCTTATGCTTGCATCTACTTTGTTCTTGTTTCAATTCTTGTATTGCTTAGACAAGATCCTTGAATTTATTTTAAATTTTCGTTGTGTCTATCGACAACTGAACACATTCAGTATTCCCAATAAGTGATATTAGAGCAATTGGTTTATTGTGATAGCAAGCAAGTATGAGACTAAGAAGTTCAACGGAAGCAACTACATCTTGTGGAGAACAAGGTTGTTGGAGGTTCTTGCAAAAGAGAACTATTTGGGAGCATTAGAGGATCGGCCAAGTGATCTTCCTGAGGAAAAATGGTAGAAGATGGAACGAAATGCTTGATCACCCATTTATCTTACTTTGGCCGATGATATCTTACTGAGCATAATGGAAAAAAAGAGCGCAAAGGAGGTATAGGAGGAGTTGGAAAAGACTTATGCTAAAAAGTCACCGCAATATGCCATTTGCTTGATGAGAAAGATGTATTCTCTACGCATGCTGGAATCAGCTTTTGTTTTACGACACATGGATTCATTGGAGGCTTTATCTTCTCATTTGACAACGTTGGAAAAGAAGATAGAGATCAATGAACATGTATTGATCCTTCTATAGAGCCTTCCTGATTCCTATGACTAGTTAGTGATCAATTTCACTAATTCGACTGATTTAGATTCTCTTATTAATGATGAGATAGCAGCGGATGTTCTTGAGGAAGAAGGTTGCTGCAAACACAAACAAGAGATTGTACTTGGTGGACACCAAGCTGAAGCCTTATTAGTTGCACAAGCTAGCTTGGGAAAAAACGGAAGCTCAATAATGGCTCTAGGCTGAAGAAGAACAAGTGATAGGTGAAGTGCTATGCCTGTGGAAAGCTTAGGCATTTCAAGAAGGATTGTAAGACTATGGCAAATAAGATTAGAGATGCGGATCCCTCGAAGTCTCTACTTGTGTGGCGTACAACTCTTATAATGGTGAGGTTCTAATGAGAGAGGCAGTGGTTGCATGTGACAAGTCTCAACTCCCAGATTGTGAATCTTGGATTCAGGAGCATCCTAGCACATGACTTCCATAAGGTATTTGTTTCATAATTATTAAGCTGTTTCTAGAAGTGTCATACGGATGAGAAATGACAAGTTTTTGAAGTTGCTAGAGTCGGTTCCATCAAGCTTGTTGTTCAATCCTGCATATATAATTCAAGAGGGGAGGGGTGAATTGAGTTATAGAAAAATAAAACTTTTTCCAATAGATCAGTTTACTTTTAGTCGACTGTGCTTGAATAGAGAACTAGAACAGAGTGTTTAGTATGCAGTGACTGATTTTAATGAGAATTTTTAACTAGATGACAATCAAGATATTATAGTGCTACTACACAATCATTTAACGTGGTTCGGCAAGTGAATTGCCTACATCCACGACCACTCAACTTGAGTGGACTTCACTAATCTTTTAAGTGCAGAACTACAACAATCTACCACCGTGCTTTGACAAGCACTACTCTGTCAGCTCCCTATGTCAAGCCAAGCCAACAGCAGTTACCCAAGGTATTTCTTATTGTAGAACCTACACTTATACGATTGCCTCCATCAGCAAAAAGCTTCCACAAGCTACTTGCTTTCAAGTGCAAAAGCACTTACACACAATTGAAGAAATTTAAAAACGCTGGTTGAAGTACCGGATCAATCTCTCATTTTCAGTTTGCAGTGTGAGTGAAGTAAGATGATCAAAAGGAAGCCTGAATTGTAATTCTTTGGGTTCTTGGCTTCAGTAAGAGCTTTGAGCTATTTTCAGTTCTTTTTGTGAATTTTGTGTCCTCTCTGCTCTCATCGATTCTGTTCAGGTTTTCATCTATTTATATCTTACTTCTTCATAGGTTAGCTGCCGTTAAGAAAATTTTCCGTTGCCTTCCTTCTTCCCGATCTTCAAGGTGATGAGAATATGCCCGTTGAGTCACTTTGTGATGGTGATGGCCGACTTGGAATGATAGCGTCTCTACTAGGATCAAGCATTTAATTCATCCACCGGAAATAATTTGATGTGTATGGTTGTAATTAATGTTCGCCGGTGGCAAAGCGCGCCTCTTCTCCACTGTCTGAAAATTTTAATTCTATGGATGTGTTGATGTATCTTGGTGAACCGGGGTCCAGTTAGATATTGACATGTTGGTGTAGCTGTTCCTTGTATTTAACATCATTGCGATCAATTCTTTGTTTCTGTTAGTCTTACTCAATTCATTCACAAGATAAGCCTTTCCTATATAATAGCTGGCTGTGTGATGACTAAATTTGTGCTGGCGCTGACAGAACCCTGTGAAGCTAATTTCAATAGTTGAGATTAAATAATTCTTTACTTTTGTGATCATCAAAATATATTTCCAATATAATGCAACATTCTCCCCCTTTTTGATGATGACAAAACATATTTAGAATTATTGTATTTTGTATTACCTTGATGACTTCTGTTGAACAATACTCCCCCTTGGTCTATGCCATAAAAAAAAATTATTGTATTTGTATTACCTTGATGACTTTTCTTGAGAGGGGCTGTACTTGTTCTCCCCCTTTATCTATTCAACCTATGCTTATAATACTACTGAACCATTCTCCCCCTTTTTGTTAGCATCAAAAAAAATTGCAAGTATTGGATGAAGAAATGATTAATCAACCCAAAAGCAGTAGGGTCCTTGGAATAAATATTAAGCAAACATACAAAAAGTCTGCATCCATGAAACATACATTGTACCAAAAACATAGGGAAAACATTCATTGTACCAAAACATACATAGACAGGGTTTCATGAAAAGCTAAGCAGACAAAACATTCATAGAGACAGATGTTGGTTTTGGTTTAGGAGGGATTTTTAGGATGTTGGTTTGGTTTTGCTTCTGCCAGATGATCTGCATCCAGGTGGTCTTGGTCTTTTATGTTTGGGTGGGGCAGGAGAGGATTGAGGAAGAATTTCAGGTTCATCCTCAGAGACATGTTCCTTAGAGACTGGTTGAGATTTTGTCCCAGCTGCTGGGGGATCTTGCGGCTCTGGTGGGTCTGATTGAGATTTTGTCCCAGTTGCTTTATTGTCTTTTTTCTGAGTGGGCTTCTTCAGTTCATCTAAGGCAGATATGATGGTGTTCCTGACTTCTAAAAATCGGGAATCACTAAGTTCTGCTTGAAATGCAACAGTGTCTTGTAACCTCTGTATTTGTCCTGTCACCTCAGTTTGTAGACTTTCAATCAGGTGTTTCATTTGTTCCAATTGTTTTATTGGTACTAGAACACTTGCAGGTACCTCTGGACATGTGGATTGTTGTGGAATACCGGTTCTGGTTTGCTGCTGGTGTCCAGAAGAATGAGCTCCTCTAGTCTCAGCCGAGGTTAATCCGGTGATAAATTTACCATCCAGAATTATTTGATTCTGTATCTCAGTATCTCCAAATTTATCCATCTCCATACTGAGTGATCGGCATATGCAGCTGATGATGTGAGGATATGGCAGATGTTTAGCTTCAGACTTGTAGGCCTTTCTTATGTGACTGATCATGAGTTCAGTGATGTTTATGGGAAGCTTTTTCATTATTCTCCAAAGGATGTAGGAGTCAACAGTGGATAAATCATTTCTGCTCCCAGTCCTTGGTATGATGATTCTTGAGATGATATGGCACATTGTCCGTGGGAGAAGAGGCAGATTAGCAATAAATTTCAATTCCTTCTCAGAGATGGTGTCCTTGTCCAGTGCCAGTTTTAAGTAATTTTCCTTGGTCGAATTCATCGTATTAACATCCTCATGGTAAGGAACATCTAGCAACATAGCTAAAGATCTAGGCTCTAGGTTTATCTTTACCCCATGAACTTCAGAGCTAAGAGAGGAGGTTCCGGCCAGCTTCAAATTGGCGTAGAAGACCTGAACACTCTCCTCGAAATACCTTCCCGGCAAGGAAACCAGAGTCATCCATCCTTGAAATTCAAATAATTCCTTGATTTCTAGTCCGGCAGAGTCAAAATCTTGGAATCAAATTGTTGTCGGTGGAAGAACCGGTAACCAAAGACGATCGAGGTATTTCTTGTGTGCTGCTGGACTCTTGAACCGTTTGTCCCTGTCATCTTCCTGTTTGTTCTTCCTAATCTTTCGGGCAAGTTGTTTGATCGGGATTCTTCCGGTGAGTGGTGATGAGATTTTAGGGATTTTGGTTTTGGAACGGGAGAGATAGGGGAAGAATGGGCTTTGATGAGATATGTCAGGTTTAGGCTTTAAGTGCAGAGGAGGGAGTTGAGTTGTAAATCAAAGAAAAACAAACTGAAGGAGCCGTTTTTCGAAAAATAGTTAACTAAAGATAAACTGAAGGCAAACTGAAAACACTTGCATACATATAAATAGAATTCTCTGTTTTGCAGAGAGCTATTTTTTTAATGAAGCATAATCCTAGTTCATGACAAATCCTTGAGAACTGATCAAAGGCCAATGGTTTTGTAAAAATATCAGCAAGTTGATTTTCAGTGTTTACAAAATCTAAGACAATATCGTTATTTTCTACATGCTCACGGATGAAATGATGTCGTAACTCAATATGTTTAGTGCGAGAATATAAAATGGGATTTTTTGTTAATTTGATCGCACTTGTGTTATCACAAAAGATGGGCACGTTTTTCAAATTGAAACCAAAATCTAATAGTTGATGTTTAATCCACAATACCTGTGCACAGCAGCTGCGGAAGCGACGTATTCCGCTTCTGCAGTAGACATTGCCACAGAGGACTGCTTCTTTGAGAACCAGGATATCAGGCAACCACCAAGAATTTGGCAGGATCCACTGGTGCTTTTTCTGTCCAGTTTGCATCCTCCAAAGTCAGCATCCGCATAGGCAATAAGGTTGAAGCTGCATTCTTTTGGATAGAACAGACCCAGTTCTGAAGTGCCCTTTAGGTATCTAAGTATTCTTTTAACAGCACAGAGGTGAGTTTCTTTAGGATTACTTTGAAATCTAGCACATAAGCACACACTAAACTGTATGTCAGGTCTACTTGCTGTCAAGTAAAGGAGTGAGCCAATCATACCTCTATAGGTCTTTTGATCAACTGACTTACCTGTCTCATCCAGGTCAAGTTTGCAGGAAGTTGCCATGGGTGTGTTGACTTCTTTTCCAGTGTCCATTTTGTATTTAGCAATCAATTCTTTGACATACTTACTTTGATTAATGAAAATTCCATGCTCTAGTTGCTTTATTTGAAGTCCAAGGAAGTAGTTCAGCTCACCCATTAGACTCATTTCAAACTCTCCCTGCATTAGCTCAGCAAACATCTTGCACAATTTCTCATTGGTTGATCCAAATATTATATCATCAACATATATTTGTACAATTAAGATGTCATTGTTGTCATGCATAATGAACAGAGTTAGGTCGATTTTACCTCGTGAAAAGCCCTTGTCAGTCAGAAAAGCACTTAGACGTTCATACCAAGCCCTAGGGGCTTGTTTGAGGCCATATAGAGCTTTGTTCAGCTTGAAGACATGTTCTGGAAAGTCTTCATTTTCAAAACCAGGAGGTTGTTCAACATAGACCTCCTCTTTTAGTAATCCATTCAAAAATGCACTTTTGACATCCATTTGAAAGAGTTTGAACTCTTTATGACATGCAAATGCTAGTAACATTCTAATGGCTTCAAGGCGTGCTACAGGGGCATATGTTTCATCAAAGTCTATACCTTCTTTTTGATTATATCCTTTTGCTACCAATTTAGCTTTGTTTCTAATAATGTTTCCATTTTCATCAGCTTTATTTCTAAAAACCCATTTAGTTCCAATTATGGTTTTGTTCAACGGTCTTCTAACTAGATGCCATACATTATTTCTCTCAAATTGATTCAATTCATCTTGCATAGCAATAATCCAGCAATCATTTTTCAGTGCTTCAAGAATACATTTTGGTTCAATAGTAGAGACAAATGCTGAATGTTCAATGAAGTTACCTTTTAGTTGAGATCGAGTTCTTATGCCTTCACTTGCATTACCTATTATGTTTTCTTGTGGATGGCTTGATCTGAGTTTGAACGGTCTTGGCCTGATTTCCATAGTTTCAAGTTCATGAGACATTTCGTCTGAGATGTGTTCATTTTCTGCTTCAACTGCATTTGGATGTACATTATTTGTATCTTGTTCTGAGTCAGATGACTCCTTCTCAGCTGTAGTAAAAATTGTATCTTTCTCAGCTACTGATCCTGCATTTACAACTGAATTCTTTCTTGACCCACTGTTAGATTCATCGAAAACAACATGAATGGATTCTTCAACTGTTAAGGTTCTTTTATTAAAAATTCTATAAGCCTTAGAGTTTGTGGAGTATCCTAGAAAAATACCTTCATCACTTCTGTCATCAAATTTGCCAAGATTTTCCTTTCCATTGTTTAGTACAAAGCATTTACATCCAAAGCACTTTAGATATGAGATATTAGGCTTTTTACCTTTGAGAAGTTCGTATGGAGTCTTTTTGAGGATAGGTCTGATGAGTGCACGGTTGATGATGTAGCATGCAGTGCTTACAGCTTCTGCCCAAAAGTACTTAGGCATATTTTGTTCAATCAACATGGTTCTTGCCATTTCCACTAGCACCCTATTCTTTCTTTCAACAACACCGTTTTGTTGGGGAGTTCTAGGGGCAGAAAAATTTTGGACAACACCATTTGCATTGCAGAATTCATCAAAATCAAAGTTTTGAAATTCTTTACCATGATCACTACGTATTGCAATGATTTTAAAATCTAGTTCATTTTGAATTCTTTTAAAGAAGATTGAAAATATTTTTAATGCATCATTTTTATATGCAAGAAAATACACCCAACAAAAGCGTGAGTAATCATCCACAATGACTAGACAGTAGTACTTACCTCCCAGGCTGGCAATGCGAGATGGTCCAAATAAGTCCAAATGTAATAATTGGGTAAACACGTGTTGAGACAACTTGTTTAGGTTTGAAGGATGATCTGACTTGTTTTCCTTTCATGCAGGCATCACAGAGATGTTCCAGTTTGAAGGTTGTTTCAGGAAGACCTTTTACTAAGTTTAGTTTCAGGAGTTTGGGATGAATTTTTTGTCTTTGCAATGCCCAAGTCTTACGTACTATAGCCAAGTGTTTTCCTGTTGACTGGCCACTAAACAGATTTTGTGATTAGGATATTCATCAATATAGAGTACATATACATTACCTTCTCTTTTACCATGTAGAACTTCTTTTTCAGAGTTGGAGTTGACAATTGAGCAGCATTGATTTATGAAGTTAACTTTAAAGCCATTATCACAGAGTTGACTAATACTCAGTAAATTGTGTTTAAGACCCTGTACATGTAAAATATTTTCGATGCATAGTGAAGAGACATTACCAATTTTACCAATTCCGACCACTCTGCATTTACTGTTCTCACCAAGAATTACATTTCCACCTGATTGCTCTTGCAGGTGACTAAAACATTTTATATTTTCTGTCATGTGTCTGGAGCAGCCACTATCCAGATACCATCTGCTTTTTGTATGGCTGCCTTCCATACCTTTTTCCTGTAACAAGAAATTTAATGTTTAGGTACCCAAATTACTTTGGGTCCTAAGGTGTCAGTCCTACTGGTTCCTTTTGGAACCCAAATCATTTTAATTTTATTTTCATTCTTTTTATACCAGCAGGAATTTATGTTATGCCCTTTCCTTCCACAGTGAAAACATTTTATGAATGGAGTTGAAGAGTAAGATTCATCAGCAACATACTTACTATAGTATATATGGCTATATTTTTGCTGATTTGAGGAGGGAATACTTACAGTGCCTTGATGCATGTCTATGAATGATGGCTTATTGTTTATTTTACAATGTTGCTTACCACTGTTGCTGCCAGTATGAGTAATCATGTTGATCGGAATGTAGCCAATGCCTTCCTTTCTGAATGTTCCTCTCTGTGCTCCAAGCATGACATCTAGCTTGTCTTTACCTTTTACAAACCTTGCCAGGGATGCTTGTAAGTCATTGTTCTTAGCCAGCAAATTTTGAACATTCTCCTTCAAGGCCGTGTTGTCATGGTGCAGTTTCTAATTTTCTTCTTGCAGTACGATTTCTTTTCTAAGCATATTATTGTAATCATCCATGAAGGGTCTGAAGTTTGGTATGGTTGGATAGGATAATCTGTCCACTTCCCTGCTTAGAACTTCATTTAGTTCTTCAAGTTCTGAGATCTTTTCATCATATCTTTGTGGTGGCTTGATTTGAGTTCTGAAACTTCATGCTCACTTATTTTAACACGAAGTTTTTCAATAGTTTGTACCAGACGATTGTTTTCAATATGTAAGGTGCACAATCTAGAGTTCATTTGGTCATAGTCAGCATGTAAAGTATCCTTGATGGCATTGGTCTTATCATCTAAGGCAATTTTCAGAGTAAGTATCTCTTTGTTTAATTTGTTATTCTCTTCTTTTAGTTCATGCATACATATTCTTATAGTGTTTCTATCAGTTTTTACATCAAGGTATTTTGCATGTAATTCATCAAATACATTTTGAACATCTTCATCAGTGTCACAGTCAGAGAAATTTACCTCACTAGGATTGTCGCTGTCTGCCATCAGACAGAGATTGACCTCGCCTCGAATTTTAGCTTCAGACTTCTCGCTTTCTTCTGATGATGTATCATCTTCATCACTCCAGGCTGCCATGGCTTTCTTTTTCCTTGAGTCATTTGCTCTGGTTCTTCTTAAGAATGGGCATTCATTTCTAAAATGTCCTAGTTTATTGCAGTGATAGCAGTTTCCTTCATAATTGTCATCTTCATGCTGGAACTTTCCATAGTTTCTCCTTTTCTTGAACTTGTTCTTTCGTAGTAGATTACTGAGTCTTTTTGTTAGCAAAGCAATATCTTTTTCATCATTTGAGGATAATTCACATACCTGTCTTTCTGTGCTTTTCAAGGCGATTCCTTCAGGTCGGTCATCAGCATTTTTCAGTGAGAGTTCCTTGGCCATTAACTTACCTATGAGCTCATCAAGTGTGATTTGAGGGAAGCTGGGGTTTTCTTCAATTGCATCAACTTTGGATCCAAATGTAGGTAGCACAGCTCTAAGTATTTTCCACTTGAGTTCTTCTGGCTTAAATACTTTCCCTAGATTTTTTAAGGGGTTTATAATGTTAGTGAATCTAGTATACATTTGAGTAATTGTTTCACCTTTGTTCATTTTGAAATTCTCATAATCATGCATGAGTAGGTTGATCCTGGTCTCTTTAACTTGGGTGGTGCCTTCATGTGTCACTTCCAGTTGATCCCAAATTTTCTTGGCGGTGCTGCATGAGCAAATGCGGTTGAATTCATTTGAGTCAAGTGAGTAGTATAATAAGTTCATTGCCCTATCGTTTAGTGACATTGCTCGGTTGTCTTCATCAGTATACTCGTTTTCAGGCTTGGGAATGGTTCTGCCTTCTTCATTGGTTTTGGTGGGCATGATTGGTCCATCACGAACAATTTTCCATAGCATGTAGTCTTGAGCTCGTATGAAGATCGTCATCTTTGTTTCCCAATATCCGTAGTTGGTTCCATCAAACAAAGGAGGTCGATTTGATGACCTACCTTCAAAAGCAATAGGAACTAAGTTAGTCATTAGGAGATTTTTACCTTAGGTTGTTAAACCTTTGAATTTGAGGCCCGCTCTGATACCACTTGTTGTTCAATCCTGCATATATAACTAAAGAGGGGAGAGGTGAATTGAGTTATAGAAAAATAAAACTTTTTCCAATAGATCAGTTTACTTTTAGTTGACTGTGCTTGAACAGAGAACTAGAACAGAGTGTTTAGTATGCAGTGACTGATTTTAATGAGAATTTTTAACTAGATGACAATCAAGATATTATAGTGCTACTACACAATCATTTAACGTGGTTCGGCAAGTGAATTGCCTACATCCACGACCACTCAACTTGAGTGGACTTCACTAATCTTTTAAGTGCAGAACTACAACAACCTACCACCGTGCTTTGACAAGCACTACTCACGACTCTCCTATGTCAAGCCAAGCCAACAAAGATTTACCCAAGGTATTTCTTATTGTAGAACCTACACTTATACGATTGCCTCCATCAGCAAAAAAAGCTTCCACAAGCTACTTGCTTTCAAGTGCAAAAGCACTTACACACAATTGAAGAAATTTAAAAACGCTGGTTGAAATACCCTGGATCAATCTCTCATTTTCATTTGCGGTGTGAGTGAAGTAAGATGATCAAAAGGAAGCTGAATTGTAATTCTTTGGGTTCTTGGCTTGATAAGAGCTTTGAGCTATTTTCATTCTTTTTGTGAATTTTGTGTCCTCTCTGCTCTCATCGATTACATTCGTGTTTTCATCTATTTATATCTTGCTTCTTCATAGGTTGGGTTTGCCGTTAAGAAAAATTTCCGTTGCCTTCCTTCTTCCCGATCTTCAAGGTGATGAGAATATGCCCGTTGAGCTGCTTTGTGAGTGATAGCCGACTTGGAATGACACGTCTCTCTACGGATCAAGCATTTAATTCATCCACCGGAAGTGATTTGATGTGTATGGTTGTAATTAATGTTCGCGGTGGCAAAGCGCGCTCTTCTCCACTTGTCTGAAAAATTTTAATTCTATGGATGTGTTGATGTATCTTGGTGAACCGGGTCCGATTAGATATTGACATGTTCTTTATAGTTGTTCCTTGTATTTAACATCATTGCGATCAATTCTTTGTTTCTGTTAGTCTTACAATTCATTCGCGATAAGCCTTTCTTATATAATAGCCGTTTGTGTGATGACTAAATTTGTCTTTGTGCCGATGAAACCCCAATGAAGCTAATTTCAATAGTTGAGATTAAATAATTCTTTACTTTTGTGATCATCAAAATATATTTCCAATATAATGCAACAAAGCTTAGGGAAAATGATGGAAGGGTATGCATCATCAATAAGGTACGTCATGTGCTTGATCTTACAACTAATTTGCTATCTTTAGGACAACTGGATGACTTAGGCTGCAACACTAGTGTTGAAGCAGGATTATAGAGGTCATTAAGGACGAGTATAAAGATCTTAGAGGTTGAAAAAATTAACTCAAATTTATTTAACGTGCATGGGTAACACTGACGCATAGAGAAGCTGATGTTGCATTGGGCAATATTGAGGATATCACGCGAGTGGGAACCTGAACTTGGGCACATCTCGGAACGTGGTTTGAAGATCCTCAATGATGGAAAGCTCCTTTCAGGGCTATCCAAGGTAAGTTGTCATTTTGCGAGGTATGCGTCACTAATAAATAGCACCGGATAAAATTTGGGAGATTAGTTTTTAGAGCCAAAGACAAATTGACTTGGTTCAGTCGAACGCGTGGGAGTCACCGGAACTATCTCTTGGTGGTGTGAAATAATTTGTGTTATTTATTAATGATTTTTTCAGGAGAAGTTAGTGTTCCAAATTTGAAGGAAGTTGAAGCTCTTTAAGGTGTTCAAGTTCTTCAAAGCCCGGTGGAACTTGATTCTAGTAGCAGGATGAAGTGTCTTAAATCGAACAATGGTGGAGAATACAATAATGCTGAATTCATTACTTTGTTCGCACAAGAAGAAATCAAAAGACACTACACGGTGCTTTACACGCCACAATAGAATGTAGTAGCGGAGTGATTCAATCGAACAATAGCTGAGCGGGTACGTGTTATGCTATAAGGGGCTGGTCTACCATATAGTTTTTGGATAGAAGCAGTCAAAACTGCTTACTATGTGTTGGATCGTATTTCTTGTACTGCTATTGATTTGAAATTTTCAATGAAATTGTGGACTGGTGCCACGGTTGATTATTCTCGTCTGTATATTTTTTATTGTTTGGTATATGTGATGTATATTTGCCCAATAAAAAACCAAACTGGATCCGAAGTCCAACAAATGCATATATATAAAGTACACTAAAGATGTTTTATGGTATTGTTTATATGATCCCACTGCCCATAAGGTTGTCATTAGTGTGGGTGTCATCTTTGCAGAGTACTATTTGTAAAGCGTAACTGAAGGTGATGATGTAAGGGAGAATGAGGCATCACTCACGGCAGTGACCACACCGGTACTGGAGGAGAATGATGGGAAACACTATCCTAATCTAGAACCTGTACTAACTGATGAGCTTATTGAGGAGGAAGGAGTTTCCATGCCTAAGTCCATTAGGCGTTCAAGTCGTAAGAGAAAGACACCTCAAAGGTACGAGAACTATTTTATGGAGTCATCTCAATCTGCATATTATTTATTCACAGAGGAAGGAGAGCCATCGTCTATCAAGGAAGCACTGGAGAGTCCAAATGTGTCTCTATAGATTGAAGCTATGGAGGAGGAGCTTGAGGCACTTCATAAGAATAGAACATGAGAGCTGGTCCCTTTGTCCCAAGGCCATAAGACTATTGGGAACAAATATGTCTGCAAGATCAAGCGAGATTGCAATGATCAAGTAGAACAATATTGTGCTCGGCTGGTGGTGAAAGGCTACGCACAGAAGGAAAAGATCAACTTTGTTGAGATCTTCTCTCTAATGGTACGTTTGGTAGCTATTTGTGTGGTCTTAACGCCATGTGAATCATTGGATCTCAATCTTGAACAGCTCAATATCAAGAAGGCATTTTGCATGAGAGCTTAAAGAGGAGATATATATAAACCAGCCAGAAAGCTTTACCATGAAAGATAAGGAGGATCTAGTTTGTCGGTTGGCCAAATCTCTTTATGTGCTAAATTAAACAAGTTAGGCCAAAAGGCATCACTAGGAATTGGTAAAGGCGCTTGCGCGTTTTGAAAGTAGTTTTACGGACATCTACCTCTAGCGGACGTATTTAGTGATAACCAGACTTGAGATCTAATTGGGAAAAGAAACGGGTGACATGTATTCATCTAATAGTTCTTCTATCACCATTATCTGGACTTGTCTTAACGGAAATCTTTTTCAGTGCTTATAGTCAGCACAAAGATGTTATCGGGAACTTGTCCTAAAGGTAAGGGGTATGCATCAACCATCAGCTCTACCCCTTGTAGAGAGAGTGGAGTTCCTTTGAAGATAACGACAACCGAATGTGGGCAACCATCAGCATGTTCCATTTTGAGGAGGCTAAACCCAAGTGGGACGCAATCTGAGGTGTTTGGCGAGTCTCTCGACGATAAAATTGTGCATGCTACGCGAATAGTTTGAGGTGGCGCTGAGGGACAAGCTCGCGTTTTCTTCTAAGTGTTCTCGGTTCCATCGGAAGAAGTTGGTTCTTTGGCTTTTGCCCCTTCGTACACCTTAGTGGAGTACAACATAGTGGTGCAATTGTGTCCTGTTTCGTATTTGCCGTTGAAGGTAGAAGCACAAGGCTCTATCCCTTCATTCAATGATTCTGAAACTGTAGACTCGAGGATTTTGGCTGCTGATATTCGTTGTCTTGCCGCTACTTGGTTGCTGTCCGGGAGGGCCACTTCAGCTGTTTGTGATGTTTTATTAGGAGCTGATCATCCAGCTCTATGTAACATAGCTATGACAAATATTTTTGCTCAAATAACCTTGCTAACGAATATACCATCTGCAAGTTTATGGGATACAAGACCAACACATCCATGGCGAGTCACTTGGTAAGTCCCTTGTAAAATCACTCGTTCAAATCTGTCTTAGTGGTGAAGGGCAGGCGTGTCCGTAATTCCTCAAAAGCCCCATGGTAGTCATTTACTATGTCATTTGGTTCAACTAATGGATCGAGTAGCTAGCATTGTCATACGCATTCGGGCCAAAAGCATAACAGTAAGACCTCGCGAACTTCTCCCATCCGTGTTATGGGCAATCCTTCTATAGCTTTGGTAGCAACTGTTCGCTTCATCGTTGAAATACATCATTGTGATTGAGACTTCCTCCCACAACGGTGTCCTATAATACCTGAGATACTTCTCGGCACAACATAACCATCCATGTGGTCCAATTGAGGAAACTTATATCATTCCTGATTTGCTTGTGGAAATTATTCTAGGTAAGGATTTATGGTCTAGTTAGGTGCTGGTCAATTTAGTTGTGGAATCAGGTATGCTTGTCTCTGGTTTGAAGCTGTAGGAGTGATGGGTCAAGGTTGGCCATGCGGGGCTGCTGGTTGTGCTTCCTAGGAGGTTATTCGGAGTTATTGGATAGGGACTAGTTGTTGAAGTTACTGTGGGGTTGCTTGGATTTAAGGGGCTGTTGGGTTGGCTCAGGAAAGATAAGTGGAGGTAGTTTGTACGTACCGGATCCCTTCTATTGGAATTATATGTATTTGCGAGGATCCGAAATTTATTGAAGGCAAAGTTGAGTTGGGAGTTTCATAGGGCTCCTAGATTCGTTTGTCATTTGACATAGGTGAGAAGGTTCAGGGCTTGAAGTTGAACTTGTTTTTTAAGACTCTTTTGAAGAACTCCGATCTACCTTATGAGAATGAAAGCAACAAGGACTGGAAGTCCCCTTGTTGGCCAAAATCTTTGTGAACATCCAAATGCACAGGCGGAAGGGGGAGTGACGGGGATGCATAGAAAATAACCTCTATTGATTGTTGGTGACAACCCCAATTTTGAGGAGTAAGGTGCCACTGAGTCTGAATTACCAATAGCTCTAGTACAGCATGGATCAGTCTTACACCATGGGTTTCAAGCTATTCAAGGCCCGTAGTTTATCTAAAAGAGTTAGGAGTTTGAATTTTATTAGAAGTGTTTGAGTTTTAGTGGAAAACTAGTAGTTGCTTATGAAGTTAAGAAGTATATGTAGAGATGAATTCTTATAAAAAAAGACTCTACCTTATATGGTAAAAGATTAGTGTTAAGTGTCTAGATTATGTTGAAGTCTTAATTTTAGTAGAGTTGTAGTAGAGTTAGAACTTTGGTTATGAGTTTTAGCTATAAATTGTAGTACTTGTATTCATTAAAGGTCATGAAGAAGAATTAAGTTAGTTATTTTATTCTAGGTTTATCTTCAGTTCCTTAGTTTATCTAACATTAGAATAGTCCGCGGTTCGTGTGATCACGAATCGTAATAATTAGTATCAAAGCAGTCGATCGCACCCTCACTATTACTGCCTACTATGATGTCTTCATCGTACCGGCAACCACTTTACTATCAACAAAATTATCAATAGTGCTATAGTCCTAATCCTTATCAGCAATACTGTCATCACTATGAGTCATATTCGCAGCAGTGTTGTCACAATGATCCCTATCAACAATACTGTCAGCAACATGAGCAATATTAGAAGCAATTTCATCAACCATGTGCACGAACTTCTACTTGGCAAGAATATGACAACCAACAATATTATGCCATGTCTCAATCTCAAGGTAAGATTGATATGCTTAATCGATTATTAGATCTTCAAATATATGCACATCTAAAAGAGTTACGAGATAGTGTCGCAATGTGTTAGAAAATGATCCAAAAATGTCTTTCGGTATTAGACACTAAGGAAGCTGTCACGCCCCGCTTCGGGATCATGGCCGGCATTCATCTAAACCAACCCCAGGTCAAATTCGGACTCGGCCCAATCTAGTAAACCTCTTTAATACTAGATTCAGCCTGATTCAAAATTTAGAACATGAGCAAGTATCCAAAAATTTTGACAGAACCTTCTCTATAAACTTATGGGAAAACTTAAGGGATTACCATAACAAGCATTCACATTAATATTCATAAGTGAAGAAAAGAACTTAGGTCACAAACTAAGACATACACTAACATTATTCATTATTACAAGGCCCGAAAACATACTGTAAACAAATACATACCCTAGAATAGTACAAGTCTATCGACATTATAGAGATTTCTATATGCAAAATGAAAAATATGCAATCAAATTGATACCGTTTACATGCAGCACAAGAACACTATTGTGATGGCTACTCTCTACTAGAGCCTTCGAACTATCTTGGGAGGCCAAAGTGTGAGCACAGTCTCAATGAGGTGAAAAGTAGAATGCACCGATTTAGGGTTCATAATGCATTACTTAACTATTTCTTCCCTAACATTCTATATGGACAAAAATGCAAAGGTTAGATTGGATGAATCCTGCTAAGTCCTGAATCGTCGTGTACCGACTCAACCCTTAGTAGGAAGGCTACGGTTATATGCCATGCAACATGGAGTATGGAATAATTCTTTTAATATAGTTAACTTAATATGCTTTTACAACCAATTAAGATGTATAAAATACCTTTAAAGAACCTTAAACGAAATCTTAATAAGAAAAGTAGTAAACCAAAGCAAGGTTATAATAAATAAACAATTCCATGGATACTTCAAGTAGTTAAATAAATGTTTCATTAAGAATATAGAATTCTAAGTTAAAAAAAATAAATAATATAAAATAATGTTATAAATAAATAAGTAAGTAAGAAGTTAGTAAACAAATTTTATAGAGATAATATCATAGAAAACATAATAAGCTAATAATTAAAATACTTTGCTAAGAAAATAGTTGAACAAATCATAATCCAAGATAAAAATTCAACAGTCAGAGAGTCATACTATTCAAACCGAATGTAATCTGCACCAATATCTCTGCCAGCACTCGGTATGCAGACTCTATCTGCGCCCCACCGAGACTACCACTATCTAGTTGATCGGTCAGGATGGGCTGTGGTATCGCCCCCACGCGCATAGGTCTACCTAATATTATAGTCATAGATGGGTAACTTCTCCCCCACACCTACTGGAGTTCTGATCTCAACCTCTGACTTACTAGCCTGCCTCCATGCAACGCGAGTATCCTAACATAATGAAAATACTTTTCATAAATATATACATATACAATATCCATATACTTTATAATACTTGCTCAAACTTGAATTTCATTATCTACAAATCATATGTCATCCAAGGCAAAAACATGAAAAACATTTCATGAAATCATTCCAATCATAACAGAAATACCATACTCATGCTCAAGTAAAACGACCAAACCTAACATCTGAATAATTCAAATATAAACCATGCTATTATGATTATTGTAACATGCATCATGAGGGAGCAATCAGATATGCGAAAAAGATGGCAAGGTATGCCGGAAGACAAGTCATGTATTACTTGTGCCGAAGATCTAACGTTAATCTAGGAAGAAAGATGGCACGGTAACCCTCTTCTTAATTCCTTTGTTAATGCCTATGCGGCATAAAGTCCATAGCAGTTTTAGCACACTCTCTTTCTAAATCCTATCAAGTATACGCAATGATTACCATTGTCCTTCATATTATCGAATACTAAGCACCTATAAGGTTATATAATTACACATTAATATTAATGCATACACTTGACCTCAATGTTCCCTCATAATCATAATTCCAGGTCATTCCTAAAAGTAAAGCTAGCTAGGTGACAAATCGGCTAGACTCCTAATTAACTCCAATATCAACGCCAAACCTGTTTGCCTCCGATCAAGGAAACATATCTACCGCATGGGAAAGGGGTTAATAATTAGTTCAACAACAAGTCTTAACGATAAAATTTACATGTATAATCTTACCTAAACAGTGGAGCCCATTTACTCGCCGTATTTTGCCAATTAGGGTTCCGGCTAGAGGGAATTCCCAATAGTGGCAAAGAAGTAGCAGCAATACCAAAGTTGAAAGAGTCACATGACGAAGCCATATTCAAGTGCCCACAGCTAGAAAATGAACAATTTGCAACAGTCTGGACAACTTGTGTTTCTTCTATTTCGAGCTGAAATTGAGCTCAAAGGATGGAGGAAAGAGCTTCAATGAAATGAAGAGAAGAATTACCACACACCGATGATGTTGAATCTGCCGGCGGTGAGCTCCGGTGAATTCTAGGGTTTCACCAGCCACGATTAGTTCAAGTAAATCGGCTCGCACGAGCAATGTCGACAGGGAGAAAAGATCGCCAAATGGAGAAGAGGAATATTGGCACAAAGGAGAAAGTTCATCAGTCGAAGGAGACGCGCAAGTGGGGTCAAGGCCGTGTAAGGGAGAAAAAGGCAAAATATAAAGAGAGAGGGAAAGGAATTGAAAAGTAAGAAGGGAAAGAGAGAGCACTTCTAAGAAGAACAAGCTCACTAGCTGGCAGCATGCCGTCACGCTCACAGGAGGGAGAAGTTGGGTGAACGAAACAAAAACAGAGAAGGAAAAGGGAGGTAGGTAAAGAAGAAATACAAGTTAGAGGTTTCTAGATAAGTCTAGGAGTTAATACTATAGTTGTAAGAACCGGACCAAACATCGAACCGCAAAACTGTCCGGGTCACGGTTCTCGGGTTGAACCGTCGGGTTAACCGGTCGAACCGTCGGGTCAATAATATTAAAATATTTTTAACTAATAATAATAATTATAGTAAAAAATTTATTACTAATGACACTACCAATAATAATAGCTATAGTAATTATAACAAAAAATTAGAGTATTTCTATTATGTCATTATTATCAACAACAACAACAATTATAATCACAGCAAAAATTAAAATATTGCCACCATAATTGCCATCACCAATAATAATAATAACAACTAAATTGATAAATAGAAATTTTTAAATAAATTAGGAGATTAGAAAAAAATAAAACCATAAAATAGATAAATTATAAAAGAGATATAACTAACTCTTTAGATATACATATTTGAGTTTAAATATTTTACAATATAAAAAATTTAAAAATCACTAATAATTAATATTTACAAATAAAAAATAATCAATTATATTTTTTGCATTATCACATCCAAATGCTAAATCTAAACTACATATCATTTTTCAACATAGGACTATTAATAATTATTGTTACATTAAATATATCATCAATTTAAAATTTTTAAATTAATTTTTTTAAAATTTTTTCAACTCGGTTTGACCCGGACGGACGGGTCGACCGGATTGAACGGGTCAGAACGGATCAGACCGGGTCGAAACGAGTCGATTGCATAAACGTTCTTTTTGCAAACCCGGACCGGTTTACCGTCCGGATCTGCCAACTATGGTTAATACATATGGAGCTTGAGCTTGAAAATTTTACACTTCATCAAACCCACTCAACAGGCTTAGTCCAAAAACTAAAAAGACATACATACCCTCAAAATAAGACTTGGAGTATTACAGAAGCGCACTTACAACAAGCATAATCCATGCCTCAATATCAATTACCAACCAACAACACCTCAACTGCAACACCCAATTCAACAACAGTATAAAATCTTACTCTTCAAAAACCATCACAAGTTGCTAAGAATTGTAATGATGACCCACTGATTGAGATGAAGCATTCAATTTTATCAAAATTGATAATTCAAACGGATATTTTCTCCTATGTTTAATTCTACTATACTTTGGTTGGACCACATAATGAAGGAATCTCAACTTATGTTGATTATCCTACAATGCTTGCTAATAGTCTCCAAATACTTATATTGGTAGTTTGGCCGAATTCAAACTTCTGAAGTATCAATTTCCGTCAACCTTGAGGGCAAGGTTGGTTTTCGGAAGGGAGGGAATGTTACACTATAGGCTTCAAGCTATCCAAGGCCCGTATTTTATGTAAAAGAGTTAGAAGTTTGAATTTTATTAGAAGTTTTTGAGTTTTAATAATAAACTAGTATTTGCTTATGTAGTTAAGAATTCCATATAGAGATAAATTCTTACAAAAGAAGACTCTACCTTGCATGATAAAAGATTAGTTTTAAATGTCCATATTAGATTGAAGTCCTAATCTTATTAGAGTTCTAGTAGAGTTATAAGTTTTAGCTATAAATAGGAGTGCTTGTCTTTATTAATGGTCATGGAAGAAAAATTGAGTTAGTTATTTTATTCTAGTTTTATCTTTATCTCCTTAGTTTATCTAGCATTAAAATATTTTCACGTTTCGTATGATCACGAGTCGTAATAATTAGCTGCAGTCTCAACTTTTTTATTTCGTCCGCCTTACAGAACTAAAGTTTTTATAAGATAGATCGTTGTGTCGTTTGAAATTGTTTATGATAAAAAAAATTAAAATAAAATACTATAGCAGCCACAGCTGGATACTAAAGAAAACTAGAACTAAAATTAAGACAAAACTAAATCGCATTCCGTAAAGATGAGTGCAACTTGCAACTTATTTGTACTAAAACTTTTTCTAACAAAGCCGCTAGAGTTTCTTCCTAAGTGAAACTCTCCTGAGCTAGAACTTCTAAAAAGACTCACAATGAAACTCCTATGGCAGCTCAAAGCCTGAGGATCAGAGGCATGTTATGCAACGACCGGATAGCTTCGGTTACGCCGTGAGCGATCATCATATCCCTCCCTGCTGGTCAGCCACTGCGGTCTATCACCGGATCATCCCGGAGCTCCACTTGGCTGTTGTGCCCCGTGGGTTTTTGCAAATATTTATTGATTGACAATTATTATTCCAAACGTGCACTTTTAATGTTTTTTGTTTGCTCATGGAACGAGCGAATTGTGAGGCATCAAAGACTATGGTTTAAAACAACTATTGTCTAACTATATTAACACGCCTCCATTCTGATCTGATTTCTGGCTAAAACCATCACTACAAAAATTCAGGGAGAAGGTTTAATATCGCATAGGCATTAACCTAAATCTTAGATGCCAAGCAAGATTCATAACCTATAGGAATCATTAACGAGGATTTCGTCAAACATCTCGCAAAATGTCCATTGCACTTCCAGAGGCCACATATGCATATTCCCATCAAGAATGTATGCTAGTAGCAAAGGATCCTACTGCTATTTTTTGACCTGCAATCGTTTCCAGGCAGAACTTCAGTGTAGAGTTAAACCCGCTAATAGATCAAATGAACCAAGGGGAACAAAGACATAAACGTCACACAAGAAGAAGCTGCAATATGTAAAATCTTTACAAGAACTTCATTAATACTATAAACGGCCTAGACTTATCTGACGGAAATTCGTAATCTACTCTCAAAGGCCATTACACTCCAGACATAGCTAACCATTTTTTGTTCGAAGAATTAGCCCACAATTCTTGAACAACAAAGCTCATCTTGAAAACATGAATAAGTTTGAACATCAACAACTTCGAAAAGCAGGAAATTGGAACTTCTTAAGAATCCTTCCGACAGCTGTAAACTTCCACACTGTTGAAAGCCTAGGATACTTTAGAATCTAGTTTGTACGTGATTCGTGTAACCATCCTCTATAGCAATCTAGCAGTGCCAAAAAAAACCGACGATGTACTTTTGAAAACTTGCCCAAGTTGATTCGCCTCAATTGATTTCGTGTCAATGAATTTGTCCAAATCTTTTTAATATTTACCGAGTTTCTTAAAAATATCCCCGTTCGACCGAAACCTGAGCTAAGTCCATGTTTCGAGCTTTACGATACATCTGTATAATAACCAACTACGTAGAGCAATGAATTTTCCGATCATTTCTATATTAAATGAACTTCATTAAAACTACAATTGTACAGGCTAATTTAATTTATTAAACAAGCCCAAACGTACTCAATAAAATGTTTGGTAAGTTCTGTCACTTCTAGGTCTCCTCATTGTCAAGCCAGACTTGGCCTCACAGTAGTTACTTGGCCATTCGGTCCATCTACTGCTGCTGCTACTATATTCTGTTAATTTCCTACCATCTCTACTCAAGTCAGTATACAAAAAGGAAGGATCTTTACTGTGAGAAGCGACCCCACTGCTTAGATGAGACTTATTCTTCAGAATATCTTCTTGGTCGGAGGATTTGAGATGTGAAGGGGAACCACTGCCTCTTGAAGAGTCTGAACGCCTAGAGAAAAAGGGGGAGAAAGCAAATTCGTCCAAGTCCGCAGAGAAATGCAAACTAGTTTTCCAGCTTTCTGGATCTCTGAGATTGTAGTCAGAGTACTCATCGGTGCTTGTTGAATATCTCGTACTGTTGGTTGTCCATGACCCTTCGTCAGAACCACTGAGAAGGGAAGAACAATCGCTAGAAGAATCAGCTGAGCAATGAGTATGGTATCTCCTGTATGCACTTGATAGGCCAGGACGAGATGTAGAATGAGTTTTGTCACTGTCCTTGCTCCATTTTGCACTCCCAATAGCTCTTGGTAATGATCTTCTCATCAACGTTGGAGCACGTGGCGCACACCTGATTATAAACAAAACTTAAGCAACTGATCTGCATCCAATAGAAGGGACGATCAACCTGTGACTTTACCTTGCATAAAGCAGAAGATATGCCTTCTTTGATAAGACAGTGTCAAGATCAACTGGCTTTACCTACAAAATTACGTATCCAAAAGTTAGTGGTTTACCTCAACTACAAATTCTCATCTGACAAAGTGGAAAAACTAGAAACTATGGGTATGTGCTCATCTTCAAAGTAGAGACAGGGAACGGAACGAAATCTAAGTGCTATAGAATGTCTCACATTATGAAGAGGCACTACTTTCCATGTCCAAGCAGAATCCAATTACACAAACCTTACAAGAATAACGACATCATTTCTAAAAACAAACAATAAACTATAACCTGAATAAGTTTAAATTGTTCACTCTAAATACCTCTCTTTCTCTCTCTCTCTCTCTCACTCACTCAATAGAGATCTGAACAAATCAGTCAATTCTGAGATAAAAAACAAAGAGATCAGAAAATTACCATACAAAGTTTTATTTCCCTTATTTCCTTTTCATTTATAGTAAAATTCTCGTTTCATTATCTCCTTTTCTTCTATAGTACTATAGAAATCTCACCTTATCATATTGTTTCAATCCATTTTGCTACAGCGATCCATTATATTTTTCTTAAACCAATGCTACCTGGATCTCACTTTAAACTTCAACTGAAGTACCATAAGTAAAGGAAATCAAATGTCCAAATATAAATCTTCAAACTTAAACAACCAAAGAGTGGCATCAGCAAGTAACTTGGAACATAAAAACTACAAAATCAGGATGCCGCATAATTGAGGACACATACCATGCTGTCATCAACCTTGTACCATTTGCCCTGCATGTTCTTCACATAGCATACATAATGCCCAGAAAATGCAGCATTCATGACATCAAGATGAACCACTACTCCATAGAGCATATAAACAGGTAATTTGTCATCAGTTCGACTCATATATGGAGCTAAATTCAGATACTCTGGAAACTGAACTGCTTTGTTGAGCTTTCCAAATTTACCGGACTGGAAAATATAAAGAAGTTGTTACAAGATTACACTGTCCGAGAGGTCATTATCACATGAATTTGATGATGCCATAATTCTACTACCCTGTAGAGCTGCAAGTTCCATCCCAAACAAGTATAGGTAAGAATAGTAGACTTCAGAATTTACCTGAAATCTTTTCAATGCGATAGTCAGGATGTTAGGAGCGTCCAATATTGTCAATTTCTTTTTCGCTTTCTCATATGATTTACATCTGATAATGAAAGCAACATATAAGTAACTTGAAGAAATTGCTAAAACTTCGTGCCGGTGAACAATTGCAATACATCAGGTTCATGCGAGATAGTAGTGTAGCAGCTACAAATTGAAAGCACCAGGTTCTACGAAGCAATAAACTAGTCAAATGAGCATTCGGATTGAGATAGCATCACGAAGTGGTAGACATCTAAGGTTGTTGAGTTAAAGTAACAGTCCGATTTATGATGAATGCTAGTGTATTCAAAGGAGGAAACTAAGCTGAAAACAAAGACCAAATCCCTAGAAAAGACAACCATGTTTTAACAGAATATTGAGGCACAAGGATAACAAACTTTCAGTAAGATAATGATAGGGGTGGCAATATATAACCGGACCCGAAAACGTGACCCGAAAACGATCCATTTAATCAGTATTAGGTTAGAAAATTTGACCCGTATAATATATAGATTGGGTTAGAATTAAACGAATTTGATCCAATTATTAAATGGATCAGTCCGGATTAATTCGAAATTAACCCAATAGCTCAAATTATCTTATCTTGAAAGAACAATATTTATTCTTCCTTTCCGTATATTAAAATATTGACAATAAAAATAATCAATAATAATAATTCATAAATTATTAAATTATATAATATTTATAATTAATTGTTATTTTATATCTTAGTAAAATAGTGTAAGATGAGAATTATAATATTATCGAAAATATTACTATGTAGGTGTTTCTGTAGTGAAGAATTTAGATTTCGTATAAAAATAATTTTGTTAGACAGCTATGTTTATCAAAATTTTTATCGAAATTATTAATATATATTTATAATTATAAAATTTCAGTTCTCACCACATATTTTCAAAATATAAAAATAAAAATAAAATTTTTTTAAATATTTTAATGACCGATCAAGATATTAAAGAATGCACATTTTGACGAGCATTCACTATATCTCGTCACTAAAAATATCGTACACTTTCATTACAACTGATCTTATAATTTCGCTAAATTTTAAAAGTATATAATTAAAAATTAATAATTAAGTTATTAAATGGGTCGATCTGAATTTGACCTGATTATTAATAAGTTGAGTTAGGATTAGACAATTTTGACCGGTATAAATTCATGAGTCAGGTTAGGATTGGACGAACTTAATCCTGTTATTAAATCGGTCGATCCGAAACCGACCTATGAACCCAAATTGTAACCCCTAGATAATGAATCTATATAAGGAGTTCAAGGAAAAAAAGGAATAGAAAAGGAAAGCAGGCACCTTTCACATTGGTATTTGTTTTCTCCATCTAAAGTTTCGGTATTCGTAAAGCGTCCAAGTGCTTCAGCAAGGCTCCCAATGTTACCATCTATCTCAACAGTAAGATCCATCATGGGCTCTTGCCGCTCAGACTTGCCTTGGCATCTCAAGCATTTTATCTGCATTTACAAACCATCAATTTGCTAACAGTCACTAACTACACAACAGTTGCCAAAATAAAAAGGAAAAGGTTGGCCAATCACTAAGTTGGGACTTTAGCACCTTTGACCGCAGATAACCACCAAAGGTTAACTGTACAAGAGTTGTTCCCTCAGTGGAGTGAGCATTTGCCCCTGCTTCCTTGAGGCATATAGATTGCATAGTATCAACAGCATACCTGTCCAGAATCTACTCAGTTCCAAGAAACATATGCCAGACCCAACAGAAATAAACAACAGAAAATATGGGAAACTCCAAGTTCAAACAAAATAGCATTCAATTAATTAAACAGAATACACACAACAGTGTAACTCTAGGAAACCCGTGCTGCCTAAGCACCCAGTGAAACTACATTAAAGGACAAGCTTCATTTGCTAACTGCTAAAGGTAAATAGATGCACCATGAGGTTAGCAAGAAGTGCACCTTCCAATGTCAAAACTTTTACCTAGGTCATGGTCTATAACACAAGTACATGATCTAGCTACCCAGATTTATCTAACAAGTTTCGATCAATATACCCAACCATCAAATGACTTAGATGTACTTTAATCTGGGCAAGAAAGCAGACATAATTCAAATACTGCCTAATGCCCCAAACTAGTGATTACTGCTAAAAGAAGAAGATTGAGATGTGAATACTCTTGCACCTGCGTGAAAGATCATGGCATTTACCTCTAGCATGCACCTATTGCAAAACACGGGTCAGAAATATATTATCTTGGAACAAGCAAAAGCTGAACACTGCCACAATCATAATGAGACTTTTCTCTTCTTAACGCAATCATAGGTAGATAAAAGCTATTCTTTGTTATTGAAGCATATTGTATCATAATCCTGTATATAAAGATAGTTTTATAATCACGTAAAAGATCCTGACAATCAAAATAAATTCTATCATTTAAAAGAAGAATTTAAGATCCAAAATAATGCCCATAAACAAGAAATAAGTAATGATCCTAGGAGTATAAGACACTTTACTAAGCAATGTTTAAAGAAGAAAACAAGAAAGTTAACAAGCTTCCAAAAGAAAAAAGACTTGCAGCATCTGCATAACAAATTGACCGTTGCCAAATTGAAATATATAGATAAAGCTTGTACAGGACTGAAAATGGTTTTTGGTGAAGGAAACAAAGCATCCTGAGTAACCAACACAAAGAGTGATAGCAAGAACCAACAAGTTGAAATGTATACATCAAAAGCACAACTAAATTAGATAACATTTAAAAGGAAGGAGTTTATGAATCGTGCACACTGACATAGAACGATGATCTTCATCAATGTCAATAAAGAATAAGAGGTCTCAGTAGAATAGGGACACCATTCCATGTTGAATAGCGATTTAGAAAGAACTACTGGAGAGTAACTTCCTGGAATGTGCATTAGCAAGTTGTTCTTGATCTACAGGTGATTAAGTAAAACACAGGTCCTTCTAAGAGATAGAATTCTCACCTTAAAAATTCATGGGCGTCTTCTTCTCTTCCACGCCCAAGGCTACTACCAATACTGTCTATATGAGAGAGTATACTGCTTGGTGAAATTGGAGATTTCCCCTGCTTTGCTTGACATATAAGCCTCTCGAACTCGCATGTAAAACACCACTTGTTCTTGGGGCCTAAGAACAAGTCAGATAATGTGTCAGAAAAGCTACTTTCTGGTTGAATACATGATGGTAATAAGAAAAGAACAGGCACAGAGGGTTAGAAGAACACGCACATGTTTTGGAATGGAACCCTTCAAGCAGATGAGCTGTAAGTGGCCGAGTAAATGCCAAACACTGAAGAACCGCATTAGCATAACAGCTACAAGAATCAAATGAAAACATTATAAAACTAGCTGTTAGGAGTATTCTTTAGAAAAAGGCTATAAGAGGACAAATACTTCACCAATCAAGAAGGCAAAACTTTTAAACGAGAATAAATTTTCTTGAGATTAAGATGGCATAGTTGGCATCTCATACTTGTACATCTCTGTATCAAAAGCTTTGCACAGCTAGAAGATGTGTTATATCAAGGGTGTGATTCGATTCTTTGTCAAGCACGAAGTTAACCCCCTGGTTCAACACCAGTTTTTCTTTCTATATCCTTTTCAAAAAATTTACCAGCCCCATTTAGGCTTTGTCTGGTAATGCTCAATTTAGACTGCTTTAGCTTGGTTTTCTTTTTCAAAAAAGCAGCATACCTGTGCTAGACAACTTGTGGCATTTTAGGAAACTTTTTATGGATTGTTTCTCAAAATAAGTAGTTCATTGCTTTTGGAAACTAGTGTTTCTTTCAATGAGGAATAGACAAAAACAACCTATGATATTTTCTCGTAAGTCACAATTCCATGTTTATGATTCCATCCCAAATTGTTAGATCCTTTGAAGACACCTTCAATAAAATCATATCAACAAAATAAAAATAAGAAGTGCTCGTAATAGTGCAGTCAACATTCTAGCGATTGATATCAATACCAATCAAAATAACAATCCAATGACAGTTGAGTTATAAGTCAGTTTCTGTCATTTTAGAAGTAAACACAACTGCAGCAACAGTAGTATCAGATGCACCCTGGGTAGCTTACGACAATAACTTTTAAAAGTAGTTTTTGATATGCTTTGCGAAACTCAGAACTACTAAACCCTATCTATGATACAATTTAGTTCTTCAACTTGCTGTGGTTTTTTTTTTAATTTAAATTGGACTAAACATGGGTGGGATTCAGTAGGATCATAACGATAGATATACAAAAAGGATTCTGCAAACTATCATATAATAAGAGAGAAAAGTTACCTATTGCCACAATTGATAAGACCAAATGGTCGCAGTTCCACTTTGTTGTTGTAAAGCTTTACAAAACAATCATATGTAAAAGATTCCTGAAGCAAGATAAGAAATCCTTATCACGAAACGTCCAGAAAGAACATACCTAAGATGTCATCTGAACATCTGTCTAAAACATCTGTAGACAGCCAACAAGTCCAAAATACCTTGTGACCATGGTGTTTAGTTATATCACGCCCAGCAGCACCTGATAAATACTCCTTCGAGCTCTGTAGAACTCTTTCTACAGATGTTTTCAGGTTACCAAAATTATTACTATTTTCAACAAGACGTGCCCCATCATGCACGGTGGGAGAAACTGCAATTGCTCGATCATCCACAGGCTTTGAACATGGAACCGCATATTCTTTATGGGCGGTAGTAGCATGACCACTTGATGCAACAGAAAATATAGGAACAGATCTAGAAGATTTATAACTTTGCAAAGACACTGGGTTACTCTTTACACTGCAACCGCTTTGATTTTGTCCAACCTCAGACAGTGTATCTGGAGTAAACTTGGATGGAGATGGAAATTCCAAAGCATCGGCTCCAAAAGAGTCATCATTTACTCTTTTTCTTTCGACACCCCAACCAGATGAAGTGGGTGGAGCTTGCAGTTGGCAGTCATCACTTAACTGAACCTCACCATTGTACTTGGCAGATTTAACATTCACAGAACATGGAGCCAAGCTTGGCTTCGAGTCTTCAGTACTCATGGACCTTCTAGATGACTCATTATTTTCAAGAGGGGTGAAGGCAACTGGACTTGAGCTTTCAGTATTAGATTTCACAGCATGTAGCAGCTCTTCAGCATCACCACCAGAAGCCTTCCTCCAAAATTCGCTTGAAATAGGAAGACTATCTACAGAGATGCTCATACTAGTTTCTCCAGAAGGTGGCTGCTTACTGAGTTTTGTGTCACTGACATAATTACCCCTGGTGCTACTGATTAAGTTCTCAGAAGAGATGTTTTCCACTGGACTAGTATCATGAACCTGCAGAGGATCCACATTCGAGGAAACATCACCAGAGTCCCATAAGCTAGAAAATCTTGACGGACTAGATGATGAGGAAGTAGTTGTTCTGGAGGTGCTTTCAGCTGCAGAGGTATCCACAGAGCACGCATCATCAAGACTGTCATCCTCTGTAACAAGATCTGACATGGAGTTGGCCTCATATGATACTGTTCCCTCCGCTCCACTGGAATCTGAAGACTCTGATGCCTTACGAAGTTGAACAACCCCATCAGAAGATATTCTAGAGTCTTTGCCATGTCTAATGTTTTGTGGAGGGCGACATTGGTCCTTGTGTCCCTGTCTCCAGTGAATAATCTGGCACTTGCCAGAGCTGCACCAATTTTAGAAGAGAGAAATAGAAAATATAAGAACATGCAACCATGAAACTTAGTGTATCAGCACAAAAGTTTTCAGTATCATTGCAAAGGAATGACAAGTTCAATGAAGAAGAACGATATACAAAGTAAACATTACAGACTCTGCACCAGCTTTATATAATGACTGAAATTAAAATGGCGGACTTGATTACCCAATCAATCCCACTTCTAGCCTAAAGTCGACATAGGAATTCCAATTCTTCCAATTCCTCAATAAGTTTATGATCACTGAGAACATTGTTGTTCAATACCCTTTCAGTGATAGATCACACCAAGATCATCATAAGTCATATTAGGAGTTCTTTACTACATGGAATTAAGAACAACTGAAACAGTACTTGAAGGTGAGCTTAAGAACCAGGTGCAACAGTTCCCCGTTAAAGATGTCCTATGCTACAAGTCTAAAAGCATTCTAAGCTCAGATGGAGCAGGCTAAAGCACTCCAAGCTCAGATGGAAGAGATGAAAGGAGAAATATACATCCTGAGTGTTCCAAAAATTTTAGAAGAAAATGATACTTAAGAGGATAAAAATATTTCATGACTACAATGCTACAAACAGTTACATCTCAATCAATCCTCAGTTTAAGTGAATACAGTAATAGCTATGACCTGAACATGCAAGCAGTACAATGATAGGTGGCTGAAGATTAAAGTTTATCTAAAGATCTTCCATTTACATATTCGCATATACATGTAAAGCATTCGTATCTCGTGGCATAGTGCTCTTGCTCACAAATTCTGCATAGGTGGTCCTGTCATGATTCCGAGATATTCACAACCAAAAGCGCGGTTATACACATACGCCTGCTGTATCACAATTATCAGAACCTAAAGTCAAACATTGAGATAATTATTACTCAGAGAGCGAAGGCCAAGGCTTTTATTGAAGACCAGGATACAGATCACTACTACAACCTGTAAGCGCAAACTCTGAGAAGAGCAGTATGTACTATGCCAGAGCTGGACTCCAAAAGATATTGTCACAACAAACCGAAAAACAAATTCTATAATCACAATAGCATCAACACATTTTAGGACTGTAGATACATCGACTCTTATAAAATATCCATTCTCTCCACATCATGAGACTGACTTTGTTCTTCATTTACTAAGCAATTAAGAAGAGTTTCCCAAACCTTATTTCTCATTTACTAGCATCTAGCTGTCTACTGCAGCAACCGGATCATGTTCAAACCTAGGTTTTTTTCACATCAGCTGGCAAGTTCGGTGTTGGAGAAAAAAAATCTGAGGGTAACTCTACCTGATCTCAATAAAATTTCCTAAAGCCCTGTATCCTATCTAAGTAATTCTCCAAGCATTCACCCAAAAAAGGAAGGAGAAGTAGTAATAGTTGCCACTGACATATGGAGCAAGAAATACTAATTGAATTTGAATATATGAAAGCAAATTAAACAATCTGCAGTGAAACAAAATTTAAGGTTCAACTCACACTTTCCATTCTTAGCAACTGGGAATGTGAACCTCCATCAGTGAAATCTTTGAACTAATTTGAGTCGTGCATCTGAAACTCCCAACTCATCGTCACGATAAAAGAATATATATTTTTATAAACAAAATAACCCAACTTCCCTAGAGTATAAGAGAAACAAAAATATCATGTTGAAAATTGGGGACAACCCCAAGAAGTCCCATATTAACTACTGAAAAAGGGGACAAAAATAAAATTAGCTTCCCTAGGTCATCAAATTCCTTCCTATTCCAGGTAACCACAGCAACCTCTACGGACAAATTACAAAACTCTGAACAGAAAGGGGCAAATAATGGGAAATAACCTTCTCATTTGGAAGAACAGGAATTTCTATTACTAACTAAGCAGGTATGAATTCAGTAGATGTAAATCCAAGGTCATCATATCATGATGTTTCCTGGCAAGCCAGAAGACGAGGGCAACCACACTCCAGAGATCAAACTACTGCAAATTTTAAACCCAGTACTCTCCCCACAAGTTCCTAAATTACCCAATGTAATCAAAACAAAAAGAAAATAGCATCCAAATTACTGAAAAAGGCCCCAAACAGAGGTCACATTTCCTAAGCTATCAGTTATCCAGACAATAACTGAATTCAAAGCAATCACCTAATCAAATAGAGTAAAAATTGAATCATGGCAAGACATTTTCAGGGCCTGGCTAGTATTTGACGAAATGCTTCAACTTCCCAATGTAAACAATCAGACAGAATTTGATGCCCCAATTCAATGAAAAAGGCCCCATAGTAAATCAGCACATGCCTCAATCCATTAATTACCCTAAACAATCATTAACAACTAATATAAGCAATAAGAATAAAAACTGAGGAAAATAATTGAATCTTTGAGACAAATTTGAAGTACTAACCAGTATTTAACAGCCTTGCATTGCGAGCACCGGTTATTAGTAGGCGTGAAGCACACAGCACAAAATGCTTCCATTATTGTTCCCGTTTCAGTTCTAGTTCCCTCTTCTTCTACCACTACTGCTGTTGCTGCTTCAGTTGTCGGTCCTTTAGACACCAAGTTCTCTTCATATGTTCGCCTCGACGAAAGCAGGAGGTACTCTTGCTCGGCCCGTTCGGACTCCTCTGCAGCAAGCTGAACAAGGTGGCGAACCTCTTCAGCTCGCGCAGCAGCCGCTCTCCACCTCCGCCGTAAAATCAACACAGCTACATAGAACAGCAAACCCGAAACAAGCACCGCCGGCAACGTTGCATTGGCCGCGTTGGCCCCGCCCTCGCTGCGGTAAGAAGAAGGCATCAAGCTAACCGTCGTCCACCCATCACACCGCCTCCGTCCGCCTTCACCAGAGCAAATATTAATCAAAAAATCGAAAGATCTAAACGAATCCGGTGCTGAGGTCAGCGTGGCACATGGACGGCTACGATTTAACCTAACCTCTCCGGCAGAAACATCAACTTCACCTGCCCGGCACCAATCGAACAACAATCCACTGAAAAACTATGCTGACGTCAGACAGATAGGCGGCAAGGATTGTATCCTAATCTATCTATCGGCCTCCAGGGATCAACGTAAGAAAACGACGACGACGTCCGCAAGGGATAGATGGACAGCTGTGATCAGATTTACCGGTTCTTGAAGATGTATGTCTCAAGCAGGTCTCCTATGTGGATGAAGAGAGATCGACGGCTACGATTCATCTGAAAGCCGAACAGATGAACGGCTCAGGAGCTCGACGAACTTTGCTGGAAAGATGAATGATGATAACGTCGTAAGAGGACAGATAGACCGTTGATTGGATCTTGAGAGAGATTGTGGTCCTCCGGGAAGATCAACACAGCTGGTGGGTAGGGAAGAAAAGTAAGAAGGGGAAAAGTATTAATTATGTTCTAATTGTTTTGGTGTCCGAGAACGAGACAAATAAGCGGACGGTGGATAGGTAGAGCTTGATTAAAATAAATAAATAAATAACAAAAGACAGAGGTTTTAGAATTACTTCCAAACCTCCAAGCTCTACTTGAGGACGTTCTACGAGTTTGAGTTGTCATTTAAAATTGTATTTTAAATTTGATGTTTACTCCAACTTCACTTTAAACTCTTAATTATATTCAAAATTCTTTTTCTAAATATAATTAAACTATAAACTTAAATTCATTTTTAACTTATTTATAAATCCTATTTCTTTAAAATTTATTTTCATAATTGAGAATAACTAAATTATGCATTAGTTGATAGTGTTAAGTTATTTTTATTAGGTTTTTGTAAAGTGAATAAATAACAAAAATATATTAGAGGTGGCAATATGAGTTAATAGATCATATTCGGATCTATCTATAATAGACGGATCAAAATTACTTAATTTTAACTCGATCCATATAATTTTAATTTATATGGATCAAATTATCATCCCTAATCCAACTTATTTAAAAATTAAGTGAAAATTATTAAAACGAGAATTATAAAACTAACTTCTAAAAATAATAGGTGAAAGTTTTTTGATATTATATATTTAAGACAAGAAAATATTAATTTGACATAATAAATAAATTAATAACAAGTTAATATGATAAACTAAGCAAAAACCTAAGTAAAAGTAAATTAAATTCAATATGTTTATTCTAAATATTTTTTAATTATTAGATAATATATGATATCTAAATAATTATACGAATTAAATGAATCAATTTCGAATCAATTCGAGTTCACATAATCTATTTGATTTATCGGCTCAATTTCAAATTAATGCGAAAGTGATCCGATCAATTAAGATCGAATTTGAATCCGATTTAAATTGATCAATTTCTAAGTTCAGAGGTCTGATCATAAATTGTTATCCCTAGAAAATATTATTTAAGGAGTTATTTGTATTTTAGCATTGTATGTGGCATTTAATGCAAATGTGAGTCATTTTGCAAGATCATTTCCCTAATATTTTTCTTAGCATAATCGAGTATGACCTTTCGTCAAAGTTCATGAAACCTTAATAAGCGGTCGTTTGGCTAGATGAAACGTTTTAATTCTTTTAAAGAAGTTACTTTTTCTGACTTTTTTTTTACAAATAACTATAAACTTTTCAAAAAAGACTGTGCAATTGAATAAAATTAACTTTTTTGTAAAAAAACTGAACGTATTTGGCAAAAACAGCTAAAAAGCTAACGAAAAGTATAGAATAATTAGAATATTCTTGACTATATAATGAGTATACATATATATATATATATATATAAGTTTTTTTTTCTTTTCCCTATCATCTTATTCAACTGAACCAATGGAAGTCGAACAGTTATCCGATTGAACTAAAATTTATCACATGAATTTTAATTAATAGATTTCATATCAACGGTAGAGATTGAATTGGAGTATTATTAGTGTGGTAGTGTCCCATGATGCCTATAAGGATGGAGGTGCCCCTATCCCCACCTCTATATATATATATATATGTATATAGGTATACATGTGTCTGTACATATGTATATATATATATATGGGTGGGGATATGGGCACCCCCATTCTAAGGCGTACCAAGGATACTGCCCATCTCGGTCGTTAGATCGCTTGACGGCTGACATGAGAAATATATTCTCAATATTAAAACACAGTGTGAGGATAATATTGTCATTCACTTTCTTCTATTTACGGGTAAAGCTTTCTCCCCTCCTCATTTTCTTTCTTTTTGTTTTCTTCGCCCGCTCTGCGACGAAGTTCTCGACCTAAGTCCTTCGCCGGCGATCTTCCTCGCCCGGTACCAAGAGATCCAATATTTCTCCCTAAATCTCCCTCAAGACTTCTTCATCACTTGCTCTTCGCCTCGCCGATCGGCTTCCGGAGCTAGGGATTCGATTGAAAATCCAAAACCGTTCGATTTCTCCGCTCCCTCGCAGAAATCCAAAATCGATCACAATATACGGTAATTCTCTCCTCCCTCCCTCAAATTTCTACTTCGATTTCAAGTTTTTTGGATCCGGCTTACCCAATTCGAATTCGGCCAACTTCGAAAAAAAAAGAACTTTGAAGTTCTTTGAAATTTGATGTTTTGGGAGACGAATTCTGGTTTGTTGGGCTTTAGAGTTGATCCTTAGCACAAGGATCAATTCTTGGATTTTTCATTGGATTTTTTTAAAATTTTTTACTAATGGTGTCCCTTTTACTGATGTTGTTATTGCTTTTTCTTTTTTTTTTGTTTTTGTTTTGCAGGCTAATCATTTCTGCTGGACTCCTACAAGATCAATCGAAAATTTTTAGCCGAGAAAAGCATGAAGCAGGTTGAGCATAATCCAGTGAAATGCACTGGTTGATGCGTTGTGTGGTTGTGAACGTAGTGTAGCTAGAGAATGCATTTTGCAAGTTGTGAATGATGTTTTGCTTTAACTTTTGCGTGGTGTTGGTATATGTATCAGGTGCACTGTATCGTGAATGCATTGTGTATTTTTTATTCCTAATTGTGAATGTAGTTTGCTCAGCTTGCTCACAGCAGCTGTGGATGTTGTAATGTAATGTTGTGAATGTTGTAAAGACGTGTTATTTGCTACAGATTGTGAATAGAAGTGTTCTGGACAAAATTTTTCTGAGACAATGTGTTCTAATGTTTTGTGACTTGCTGGGGAGATTAGAGATGAATGCTTATGAATGAGTCATGAAACAGCAAGAATTGTGAATGAATGAATCATGATCAGTAAGAATTATGAATGAACGAATCATGAAAGCTTGTGAATGATGAAAGCTGAAATCATTTCCATTGTATAATGAGACATCCATTATTGAACAGAGATATACTCTACAAAAAGTAATTTGCAATTAAACAGAGGCATATTCCATAGAAAACAGATTGCAAATGGCATAGAATAAAAAGCTATTCTACAAGTCATGTGAAATGCAAATGACATTGACCATAGTTATACTCTTAAAAAAATAGCTTGCAACATTAGATAATTTACTTTATAGTATATACAAGATTTTTTTCACTTTTTCTTTTACAGTTATTTTTTACACTTTATGTAGTTTTTTTTCTCTTATTCTTTTTTCATTGTTTGTGATTTCTTCGCTATATATTTTTTACTATATTTTTCACTCATGCTTATAAAATAATCTACTTTTTAGCTATTCAAAAAATTCACTATCTATATAAAAGAAGATTGAGTACAATATCCATATGCTTATCCAAAAATACCAAAACAATAATATATTTAGTTAATAGCACATACAAATGTAATAGCTATTCTAAATTAATAACTAACTCTTCATCATCACTAAAGTCTTCTTCACTTGTATGCAGATATTCACCGTTGTCTTCGTCTTTGTCTTCATCATCATTTCTATCTCCCACTATCAAAGTAAGAAAGTGAAGTCATATGTCAATTTCAAATCGAATTCTAATAAGACAATATATTATCAAACTTTCAAAAACCAAATACTTACATGTCTTTTTCTTTCTATTTAGATTTTCTGGACAACTTTGTTTGTGAGGTTATTATTATTATTTATTTATTTATTATTTTTTCTACTCATAGTCAATAGCTTTCACACTATCACGAAGGTAGCCCTCTTTCCTGATAGATTATCTCCTCTATATTTGTGGTACATAGCGTCAAATTACTCAAGACTTGCTTTCACACTTTCATATAGGTGACTCTTTTCGACTGGACAAGCTTGACTAGTGCAATGTTCTATGGAGACAATAGTTAGGAATAGCATTCTAGTATATAGTCAATGCTCAATGTAACTTCTTAATCAAACATTACATTAGCTTTAGATCTCAAAATGCAACAAGGGCAAATCAATTCTCTAAGCCACTCATGATCACAAGTTCGAGCTAACAAATACCACATTCATCACTGGTTAACATAAGAATTAATTTAAATAGCTATTGTCAAGACCCAAAACTAAACTCTAACCGGCACTAGACTAAACCGAGTCTAGACAAGGCCCAAGCTCGACCCAATTCAGTAAGCCTGACCCAAAACTCAATAAAACTAACTTGCCAATTTCAAGAAAAATTTCGACATAATCTTCCCTAAAAACTTTATAGGAAGAACTTGTACAAGTAATAATAATTATACTTATCATCAAAAATTCAAAACAAGAAAAACGAACAGCATAAAAATTATTTTACAAACAAAATACCACTAGTAGCTACCGGTAGCCGTAACACCTATTACAATTCAAAAAAATACCATCGCAATGCTACATACAATAAAGCACCAGAAAAGTCAATGCCTTTCGAGGATTACAGAGCTAACTACATGCCAAAAGATTTATAAAATACCCTCCATACGCTCTCGGTCCAGCAATATCGAATCTAATCAACGCCTGCTAGCCTCTGACCTATTTGGGGGAGGCCAAAGAAGAGAAAAGAGAGTGAGCCCAGTCTCAGTGAGGTAAAACAGCAGAATGTCCAATTTAGATAATTAATGCATTAAGTAGGCATTATAGTACTATCTACATGAAGCAGATGCAACGATAGATCAGATCAGATTCTACTAAATCTTGAATCATCTCATACCGACTTAGTTCTTAGTAGAGATATACGATAATATGAAACAATGTTATGCGACACTCTCAAGGCTATAATATGTATAAATATACATAGTGCACCCATGCAAGCAAGTATATGTAATGATTTATGCGAATGCATCAATTGTAACAATTATACAAGATAGACGATCGAGTGAGACCATATCTCTAACTCACCTCACGCTATCGGGTATATTATACAAGCATACATACATAATACCTTTATATATATCAAGCCACAAGCAAACTCGGTGCCCAATATGTCCTGAGACCCACCGGCAAGCAATATCATTACAGTACGGTGCCTAGTATATTCTAGGACTCACCGCAATCTATATCTTATAACTTGATGCCCAGATATCCTGGGACCCATTGACTATCTATGTATCTCGGTGCCCAGTATATTCTGAGACCCACCGTATATCTCACTCAAGTATACATAATATAATAGGTTATGACTACCTGTCAGGTTCTGCATTGTCCCATACCAATGCAGTCCCTAACAAGTAGATGCAATACAATAGATTTTCACACAATGAACATACTATGCCCAATGCCTTCAATGCTATCGTGATTATACTTATGCATATATGAAAGAAAAATATTGACATGTATATAGAATATTCTCATAATTATGCCACATAGTCTACAATATGCGAACATGCTAGTAATAACTATGAACATGATGTGAAATAAATATAAGCATGTACAGGCATATGTAGCATGAAGGATAAATCATAATATGTAACGAGAATGGCAAAGTACACCAGAATTTCCAAAGTAAATGCTACTTGTGCCGAAAGCCTAATGTTAATATAGGAAGAAAACATGGCACGGTAACCCTCACCTGTAGTCCAAGCAAGTATTTATATCAACCGTCAACTCTAAGCCGCACCGTCCGAACTCAAATCACTCGTACCACCTAACGTGCATACGGGCACATTCAATAATAAGCACGCTAACGAAACCTAAATCAAACACTTGCAATAAATACCTAACTAAATTTGAGTCCAAGGTTCAATAAAATATGGTGAACCATTCTAGAATTTCATCCATTTAACTCATTCAATTTTCTATCCACTACACAATAAATATTAAGGTAATGAATCCAAGAAGCTTATCGACGAGGTGAGACGATCGAATACTAAAATGACTTGAATCGGAAAAACTCGCGTACCTTCAATTCAACGATTTCCTAAACGGAACGAATTAATAATTCATCTAACAACAATCTCAAATACGCGATGTAAATATTTTTAACTCACCTAACCGAGTCGCCGGAAAGTTCACCGGAAAAGTTCGCCGAATTTCAGCGAGCTAGGGTTCCGGCCAAAAGCGTTCGAGGCAGCGAAGAGGAGCAACACTGCCAGTAGAATCTAATGGAATAGACGATGAGCGAACTCACGCGAAATCAACTGACGGAGCTGAAAATCAATGCAAATAAATGAGGGAAAAGACTTAGCAAGTTGAGGGGAACGTTTCTAGTTACTTACCGTCGCCGAATCGCCGGCGAAAACGGCCGGACGAAATTCTAATTTTTATATTCCATGCGGCATAGCTCGCCGGAGCCGTAATAATGATGTCAGGAGGGAGAAGATGATGGACGGAGTTGCTGGAGGAGATGGCCGTCGCCGGAGAAGGTTGATTTCGCGCCGGAGAGGGCTGGAGCAGTGAGGGGTGGAGCACTGTCGAGCAGGCAGAGAGTTGGGGAGAAGAAGGAAGAAGAAAAAATAAAAGGAATGGACATTGCATAATAGAGCTCCTGTTACTAACTATAGCTATCATTAGTCCACAGAATTATTGGTATTACAGCTATGCGTTTAGTCCATCTCCAAGAATTAAGATTCAAGATAGAAAATTTTCATAGTAAGTGTACTCCAACCAACCAAGCAACAACAATATAATCATTACAATTATTTGTCTACCCCCCATACTTGGAACTAATATTGTACTCAATGTGTACAAATATATATATATATAAGCAAAGATGAGAGATTAGAAAGCGTCCCTGATTTTTGTATTTGCTCACTCAATATTCTTTATGCTTATGTCCACTTGTCAAATTTCTCCCGTCATATGAAATTTATTAGAATTAAATACAAATAAAAACAGTAAATTAACTAAAAATTCAAAATAAATGAACAATTAAATGATGAAAAATTTGGGTTGTCTCCCAATAAGCGCTTTATTTATAGTCTATAGCTTGACTTGTTTCCCTCTATGCTGGTTCAAGGAGGATGGCAATCTTGTTGTTGTCAAAACTGGCAAAATATGGTTTCAATCATTGTCCATTAACTTTGAATGTATCTTTCTTCTCATCAGTAACCTCAACTGCTCCATAAGGAAAAACTCTTACCACAGTGAATGGACTTGACCATCTTGATTTAAACTTTCCAAGGAATAGACGTAACTGAGAGTTTGTATAGTAGAACTTGCTGTCCGGGGGTGAACTCCTTTCTTAATATGTTCTTGTCACGCCAGGCCTTGGTTTTTTCTTTGTAAATTCTAGCATTTTCATAAGCTTCATGTTGAAATTCGTCCATTTTATTTAGCTGCAACAGTTTTTTCTATCCTGTTGCTTGCATGTCAAAATTCAACTTCTTAACTGCCCAATATGCTTGATGCTCCAGTTCCACAGGTAGATGGCAAGCTTTCCCAAACACTAGGCGATACGGAGACATTCCAATTGGAGTTTTGAATGCTGTGCGGTAAGCCCATAATGCATTGTCTAATTTCTTCGACCAATCTTTTTTTGTAGTGTTCACTGTTTTCTCAAATATGCGCTTCAATTCTTGGTTTGAAACTTCAACTTGGCCACTGGTTTGAAGATGATAGGTAGTGGCTACTCAATATGTGACACCATATTTTCTTAGTAAAGATTCAAATTGACGATTAGAAAAGTGTGTATCTTGATCACTAATGATTACTTTTGGAGTGCCATACCAAGAAAAAAAATGTATTTTCGTAGAAAGTTCACCATAGCCTTACTGTCATTTGTAGGTAATGCCACAACATCCACCCACTTGGAGACATAGTCAACATCGACTAAGATGTATTTATTCAAAAATGAAGAAGGAAATGGTCCAATGAAGTCTATTCCCCATACATCAAATAATTCAACTTCAAGAATATTATTCAGTTGCATCTCATTCTTTTTGAGATATTTCCCGTTCTTTGGCATTGATCACAAGTAGCAGCAAATGCATGTGCATCCCGAAATAATGAAGGCTAGTAAAAACCTGATTGTAGTATCTTTGCCGCTGTTTTTGTTCCACCAAAGTGACCTCTATATCTCGATGAATGACAATGCTACAAGATGCTTTCCATCTCCTCTTCTGGTACACATCTTCTTATGGTCTGATCTGAACATTGTTTATATAGGATTGGATCTTCCCAAATGTAGTGCTTAATATGAGCAAAAATTTTTCTTTTGTTGGTAAGATGGATCTGAAGGAATTATGCTACTGGCCAAGTAATTCATGAAATCTACATACCATGGAGCATCGGTACTTCGAAGAGAAAATAATTGCTCTTCATTAATGGCAATGGTAGCCTCTTCACCTTGTTCTTCTTGTTCTATCCGAGATAAGTGATCCGCCACTTGATTTTCAGAACTTTTTATGTCTCGAATTTCCAAATCAAATTCTTGCAGCAGAAGTACATATCAAATGAGCCTTGGTTTAGCATTTTTTTTTTCGCAAATACTTAAGAGCTGAGTGGTCAGTGTAGACTATCACTTTGGAGCAAACCAAATATAATCAAAATTTTTCAAAAGCAAACACAACAGCTAGACGCTCCTTCTCTGTAGTTGCATAATTCATCTGGGCATATGTCAAGGTTCGGCTTGCATAATAGATGACATGAAATACTTTGTTCTTTCGCTGCCCCAACACTGCTTCATGATTTGAAAAGGCAAATCCCAAACCGGTGTTACAATGATAGGGGCTGAAACTAGCTTCAGTTTTAGAGTGTTAAAAGCTTGGAAGCACTCTTAAAAAAATTTAAATGGCATATCCTTGAGTAGGAGGTTGCATAGGGGCTTCGTTATTTTTGAAAAATCTTTGATGAATCGGCGATAGAAACCCGCATGCTTAAGAAAGCTTCTCACTGCCTTCACTGAAATTGGTGGCTGTAATTTTGCAATGACTTCTACCTTTGCCTGATCAACTTCTATTCCCTTGGCTGAAATGCAATGTCTTAAAACAATACCTTCAAGCACCACAAAGTGGCATTTCTCCTAATTCAAGACTAAAGTTGCAAAACTGAAGCCAAAATTTTTAAACAGTCATCAAAAGAAAATACAAACAACAAGAAGTCATCCATGAAGATCTAAATGAATCTTTCCACCATATTAGAAAAAATTACCATTATACATCTTTGGAAAGTGACCGGTGCATTGCATAGGCCAAAAGGCATCCTCCAAAATGCAAAAGTTCCCTACGGACATGTAAAGGTGGTATTTTCTTGATCTTTCGGTGCTATTGGAATTTGATTGTAACCGGAATACCCATCCAAGAAACAATAATGTGAATGGCCAGCAAGTCTCTCCAACATTTTATTAATGAAAGATAATGGAAAGTGATCTTTCCGAGTAGCATCATTCAACTTGCGGTAATTAATGCATACCCGTCATCTTGTGACAATTCTTATTGGAATGAGCTCATTGTTATCGTTCTTTACTACTATTATTCTTCCTTTTTTGGTACCAATTGCACAGGACTCACCATGAACTATCGGAGATCGGATAAATGATTCCTTCATGTTTGGATTCAAACGTCTTTGATTTTCGACTACAAGCTTGTAGTTTTCTTCGATTAGGATCTTATGCATGCAAACTGATGGACTTAAGCCCTTGACATCAGCAATGGACCATCCCAATGCAGCCTTATAATCTCTCAAAATCCAAAGCAACTTTTCCTCCTCTAAGTCACTCAAAGAAGCCGAAGTAACAACAGAAAGTGATGAATTTTCTCCTAGGTATGCATACCTTAGATGTGTAGGCAACGGCTTAAGCTCAAATACTGGAGGCGTTTCAATGGATGGAGCTGTCCTAAGAGAGCTTTCCCCAAGGTCCTCAAACTGCAATCGTCCTCCAATAGGCGGTGAAGCTTGCAAGTAATGAGCATACGACTCAATCTTTTTGCTTTTGGTCTTAGAAGATTCACTTTGGATAATACAAGCTACTAAAGGGTCAATTAGATGGTCTACCTTGACTACATCAGCCACCATTCGATCAATTATGTCAATTCGCAAACAATCGCCACTATTGGATGGACACTTTATAGCTTCAAATACATTGAACGTAACTTGCTCATCTTGTACTCGCAAAATTAGCTTCCCTTACTGCATATCAATCAATGTTCTTCTAGTGGCTAAGAATGATCGACCAAGAATAATTGGTATGCCTTTATCTTGTTCCATATCTAGTATAATAAAATCAGCAGAGAATATGAATTTATCCACTTTCACTAGCACATCCTCAAGTACTCCTCTTGGATGCTTAATAGATCGATCCGCTAGTTGAAGAGAAACTATGGTTGCCTTTACTTCTCCCAATCCTAATTATCTGTAAATAGAAAATGTCATTAAATTAATGCTTGCACCTAAATCACATAAAACTTTTTCAAAATGAGAGTTTCCAATAGTGCAAGGTATAGTAAAACTCTCTGGATCTTTTAACTTTGGTGGCAACATATTTTGCAAGGTAGCACTACACTCCTCGGTTAGTGTCACCGTATCACAGTATTCCAGTTTTCGTTTATTGGACAAAATCTTTCATGAACTTTACATAGCCTGAAATTTGCTCCAATGCATCTGCAAAAGGAATATTAATATGCAACTTTTTAAACACATCAAGAAATTTAGAGAATTGCTTATCCAATTTGGTCTTTCGAAGGCGTTGACGAAATGGAATCAATGGCGCATAAGACTTAGTTGGTGCTGCTGTTTGGGGTGGTTAATGTCCGAGCTTTCTTTTTTAGTTGATCCGGTGGCATTCTCTAGTGTTTGCTCGGTGTTCTATTCTATTCTAGAAGGTGATTTAGATGAAAATATTTCGGGTTGCTCCCTTAACTCATTGCTGTTAACTATTGGCGATTTGAGAACCTTCCCACTTCGAAGTGCAATTGCATTCACTTGCTCCTTAGGATTTACCTTAGTGTTGCTTGGCAAAGAGCCTTGTGGTCTTCCAGATAACAAGCTTGCCAGTTGACCTATTTGAACCTCAAGGTTCCGAATAGAGACAGCTTGATTTTGCAAAGTTGATTCTGTTTTGGCCATGAATTGGGCAAGGGCATCTTCAAGTGGTGTTTTAGTTACTGGTTGCTGCTGAAATCCAAGGAGGTTTCTATTTGTGTTTTGATGATTTTTCCATGAAAAAATTTGGATGATCTCGCAAACATGGATTGTATGTGTTGGAGTACGGATTGTTCGGTTACCGATTAACATTGGACACCCATTGCACTTGTTCTGCAGGGGATGATGAGAATGGGCTTCCAACTTGACGATCAACACTAGCATGACTTCCCCCACATAGTTCACAAACTTGACTAGGCGCTTGAATTGCTTTACCGGTTAAGCTTCCGAGCTGTTTGGACAGCACCTTCATTTGTGCAGTCAATTCAACAACACCATCAACTTAGTGTACTCCTGCTGCCCGTTTTGTCATCGAATGTTCTGAAGACCATTGGTAGTTAGTTGCCGCCATTTCCTCCAGCAACTCATTGGCTCCGTCTTGCGTTTTACTCATCAGCGCTACACCAGCTGCGGCATCAACAATTGTCCTAGTTGTGCAACTCAACCCATTATAGAATGTTTGGACTTGTAGCCACTTTGCAAACCGTCGTGAGGGCACTTCCTTAACAGGTCTTTATATCTTTCCCACGCCTCATACAAAGATTCCATATCAAATTGAGTAAAGGTAGTAATGTCATTCCTCATCTTCGCCGTCTTTGTAAGATGGAAGAATTTGGCTAAGAATTTCTATGCTAATGCCTCCCAAATTGTAATGGTATTGGGAGGAAGTGAATTCAACCATTCTTTTGCCTTGTCCCTCAATGAAAATGGAAAAAGTCTCAACCTTATAGCATCATCGGACACACCATTATGCTTGAAAGTGTCACAAATCTCAAGAAAGTCAGCAATGTGAGTGTTTGGGTCATCGTTTGACGAGCCATTGAATTGCACAGAAGTTTGGATCATTTTGATGATTGCGGGCTTTAACTCAAAATTGTTCGCTTGAATTGCCGGACGCTAATACTTGAAGGGGCACCATTGATAGTAGGCATGGCATAATCTCTCAAAGCTCTTCCGTTTTCAACTTCTTCCATATTTTCTGCCATGGTAGTTTGCACTTCGTTGATAGCTTCTTTGTTTTTCTTGATAAGCCTCCTAACTATACGTTCAATTTCAAGATTAAAGGGCTCAAGAGAAATGCTTCTTGAACTTTGCATACACTATGGAAAGTACCTGAAAGAAGGTAAAGAATAAAAGTTCAAACTAAAATTAGAATTAATCGGATTCGATATTAATAAAAATTTAAACAATCCCCGCAAGTAAAACAATGGCGCCAAAAACTTGTAGCCTTCGCAAGTGTACGAGTCGCACAAGTAATACAACGATAAGAAAAGTATCGTTCCCAAGAGGATTGATTAACTTATCAAGTACCGAAAATAACTAATTCTAAAATTATTTGAACGATCGATCTAAAAAGAGTGAATGCTAAAACTAAAGAAAGTAGAACAAGGTAAACCTAACACTCGTAAGATTTCAATGATTTAAACGCTAGGGCATTTAATTTCATCGTAACTAATCCAATTCAACTCTGTATTCATGCTATCGAAGTTTATAATCTTTATTGACAGTTGAAAAATTCTAATATTTTTAATTACTTTCTCAAGCTATACCGAAAATACTTTCATGCAATAACTCATTATATCTCTATGTGAATTAACATACACCAAAGCTCATTAAGTTCTATGACATTCTAGATTAACTGCATGAACCATAAGAGTACATCCCTATCTCTCATGCAATTCAAGGCATTCGTCACAAAGACTAATTCATACATCACATCTCTGTTTCAATACGAATCTCAAATCGATTGAATATTGGCCAGATACTCAAAAGAATTAAGCACGACAATGCATACTCAATAAGTAATTATAAAACTTCAAATAGCATAGAATTAAGAATTAAATCATCATAGTTAGGCTACATCATAGCCCCAGCAAAGAGAAATTTAGTTCATAGTTTTCAGATCTAACAAAATAAAGAAAATATGAGAGATAGAACAAAAAAATACTAAACAAAGAGTGGTGTTGAGCGAACTGCCATCCCTTTTCTTTGCTATGTGCTTTCGTCTGTCTTTCTCCATTCTAGCGACAAAAACCCCAGAAAATAAACCCTAGATGAGCCGCTCTTGCTGCTCTCTCTTGTTGCCCCCATTGGAAATCCGAAACTTGGGTATTTAAAACTGTTGTATCATATTGGAAATATATTTTGATGATCACAAAAATGAAGAATTATTATACATAAAATGCAAATGTGTTAATCTCAGCTATTGAAATTAGCTTTACAGGGTTCTGTTAGTACCAGCACAATTTAGTCACCACACAGCCAGTTATTATATAGGAAAAGGCTCACTGACGAATGAAGATACAGATCACCTAACATGACGAATGAAGATACAGCACAATTTAGTCACTACACAGCCAGCTATTATATAGGAAAAGGCTTACTGACGAATGAAGATGCAGAAATCACCTAGCATGTTCAGAAGACTAACAGGAAACAACAGTTGACTGCAATGATGTTCAATACAAGGAATAGCTACACCAACGTGTCAAAATCTAACCGGACCCACTTGCACCGAAATACATCAATACATCTATAAAATCAAATTTTCAGACAAAGAGAAGAAGAGGCTCACTTTGCCACCGGCGAGCATTAATTACAACCATACACATCAAATCACTTCCAAAAGTGGATGAATTAAATGCTTGATTCGGTAGAGACCCTGTCACTCCAAGTTGACCATCACTCACAGCAGCTCAACGGGCAAATTTTCATCACCTTGAAGATCGGGAAGAAGGAAGACAACGGGAATTTTTAAAACGGCAGCCAACCTATGAAGAAGGAACATATAAAAAGATGAAAACCTGAGCTGGAGAAAGAAAGAGCAGAAAGGCCATAAATTTCACTCTAAGAACTTAAAATAGCTCTGCTCCTACTGAAGCCACGAACCCAAGTAATTTTATTTCAGACTTCCTTTTGATCATCTCACTTCACTCACTCTGTAAACTGAAAATGCGAGATTGATTCAGTGCTTCAACCTGTGTTTTAAATTTCATCAAATGTGTGTAAATGCATTTGCACTTGAAAGCAAGTAGCTTGAGGAAGCTTTTGCTGATAGAGGAGACTGTATAAATGTAGGCTCTGCAATAAGAAATATCTAAAGAAGGAGCCATTTTCATTGTTATTGTGCCGGCTGTTAAAATTAGGTCTGCTTGCCTAGGACTCGACCTTGGTCCTGGGTAACTGCTGTCGGCTCAGCTTGACAAGTGAGCTGACAGAGTTGTGCTTGTCATAGCACTGTGGTAGGTTGTTGTAGTTCTGCACTTAAGATTAGTGAAGTTCACTCAAGTTGAGGGTCGTGGACGTAGGCAATTCACTTGCCGAACCACGTTAAATACTTGTGTAGTAGCACTATAATACTTTGATTGTCATCTAGTTGAGAATTCTCTTTAAAATCAGTCACTGCATACTAAACACTGTGTTCCAGTTCTCTGTCCAAGCACAGTCGATTAAAAGTAAACTAATTTGTTGAAAAAAGTTTTATTTATCAATAACTCAATTCACCCCTCCCCTCTTGAATTATATATGCAGGTTTGAACAACAAAAACCATAGAGTTTTTCTTTCCATAATTAGATTGATTCAGTCCAATCTAATCCGAACTCTCTATCCATCCGTTTGTCTGCACCGTTTTGGGTCTATTTGGCCTCCGAAAATAAACAAAAATATTTAAAATTAAGATAAATGTCTCGTATTTCTAATCATATATCACACATATTATTTAAAAATCAGGAAGGCCGTCAAGTGCACTCGTTTGAGAAACTGCGCACATGATTCGGGTCTGTATCGTATCTCAACTTCTTCTGTGAATATATATCAAATGGTTTTCCAGAAAATTCTGAAATAATTCATGGACCAACTTGAATGTCTTGGCTTTTAAACTCAGTTAGCCGTTCACAAAATCTCCACAGAAAAGTCAAATTTTTATAAAAAACTCTCAGACTGCACGGAATTACTGAAAATTAAATAAAAACAAAGAACTAAAGTTCTTTTGATTAGTTTCTCTATATAAAAAATAAGCATATATGATGCAAGAGTACATGATGTTATGTATATGTTTGATAACATCAATTGCCGGCATCGCTTCCGGCCGGTGATTGCCGCTGTGAGCCACCCTGAAGCTATTCGTCGTCTTGTTTATGTATCAAGATTAGTTAAGCATTTTTGGAAGTTGCTTAGCCTCGATTGATAGAAAATTAAGTAATTTTGGAGAAGTCGGGTGTAGGTTGATCAATCCTTATAATGAATTCTACTTAATAGGATGCAGCAGTAGTCGTATAACTTTTGCTTATGACCTAAGTTGGTAATGCTGCTAAGATTTAGCTTGGATTCTGCAATGTGCATGGTAGTTTTTATTATATTTATTGTTTTCTGGATGCATAGGTCCTTTTGTGACATCCTTTATTTGTATGATGAACTTCTATTTCAAATGATACTTCAATATTTCTCCAATGCTTTTATGCTCGCTGTTCGATTGTGTAGCTTATTTCTGAGCTTGTAATAGAATTCTCTGTTGAATTTCAAATATGAAACTTCTGCTTGATTTTACTGTTGTTTCTATGCTTAGCTTTGGGGTTGTTGATGTTGTTCAGTAGCTTAATTTTAATGATGTCAATATATTTCCATCTAAAAAGAATTATCACATTTAGGGATGGTAAGAGGTTTTGCTAAAACTAGTGTAATCTTGTATGTTTAGGTGCATTAGCTATTGAGTTATTTCTTGTTTTGATTTTAAGCAAGTAATCTTTGATCGTTGGTTTATATTATTTTCCAGTGTGTATAGTGTAGCTTGCTCACTAAAGTAATGGTTGTGTTATTGCTTAGTAACAAATATGGCTTGAATTCGGTATGTGGAAGCAAGTGTATTAGATTTCTCTAGTTTTAATGGTCCTTCCCTAATATCTTAATATCAATGATAATTTCTTTTGGCCATTATGTTTAGTTTTGAACTAATTTTATGTAGTACTAATAACTTGTTGAGAATAATCATAAGGTTTGTAATTTATCTTTTCCATCGTTTGTAGTAACTAAAGTGATCTTAGCAGATGTGTGTTGATTTATCTCTCTATTTGTCTGTTATATATATATATATATGGGGAGAGATATGGGCACTCCCTCCCCGGTTTATGACCGGAGTGACCTCTAAATCAAATCTCCACCGTTAGATATGAAGAACTATGAATTATAATATATATATATATATAATAAATAACAGGAATATAAGGAAAGGCTATATTAGGTGTTAGTACTATCAGTTTATGTTCAATTGACTGATTATCAGTTGGGCTGAAAAATCAATTTTATCTGCGTGTGTGTAAATGAGCAAGTGATTAGAGATGTAAGTTGTAAATAATCAAGTACTTATTTGCAGGTAAGTGGTTAATCGTTGGTCTCATAGCTTTGAACTTGTATTTAGGGTAGATGACTAAGAATATACGTGTGTTGATAGTTATAGATACCAGAAATAGGATTCATTTTGGTCACCTTTAGGATTTTATTCCTTGATGTTTGTCAGTGTGTTCATTCTTAGTTCTTAGGTTTTTACAGCTAGATATGACATGGGTTTAATTTTCTAAAGTAACTTCTTTTCAATAGTAGATGATTTCAGTTGCTTTTGTTGTTTTATTCTGTACCTTCATAGTATGCCTTAGTTTGGGAGATGTTTGAAAGAAACTGACTTTGTGGTTTAGTAAGGTTTTGTTTATTTCTTATCAATTCATTTTGGTACTTCTTGTAATTGCTGAATGTCATATTCTACCCGTTGCTGATTCCGATTTCCTATCTTCACTTAGTTGATGCATGGTTTCCTTTCTTGTTCTTGGTGGTCCTCCAAAAGTTCTAGCATATGATTACGAAGTTTCAGCTGTTCCTTGTGGATTGGCTAATGTTACGTTCCCATGCAAGTAGGTTTTGATTCGTCTTAGAAGGGTTAGTTTTAGAAAATTGCACCGCAGTGATATTTTTGGCCTCTTTACTTTTTTGGTCAATTAGTGGTGTAGAGTAATCCTGTTTTTACCTTAGTCCTTGATAGAACTTTATATGTCAACTTATTACTACATTCTTTTGAACAAATCTTCTTCTAATAGTAACTAAAAAAAAAAAAGAAATCTTTCTTTGGTTATCTTTGAAATATTAAAGCTTATTTTATTGTTTAAAGTGATTATTGAAATGTGATTAATTACAATATTAGCTTGTCAGTATGCCAGTACTGGTTTGATAATATACCTGATTGTTTGGAGAGCTTTGTTTAGTTCAATAATGGTTACTACTCTTTGATAACTAGTTATAGATGAATGATCATACCTTTCAACCATGCGGTAGCTATTTTCTGTTCTCGACTCTGTAGTACATAATGATGACTTCAATAAGAACTAGGTTTGCTTATTAACCAACAAAGTAATGTTTGAATGCTGTTTATGTTCTGAGATGTTTGTTGTCTTTAGGTTCTAAGATTAAGAATATATGGCTGATTTTGATAGTTATAGAGAAGAGTACTGATCTTGGTTTCATTTATGACATTTTTTTAATTGTATTTTTAGTTTATTCATTCCTGGCTCTTGGGGTTTTACAGCTATGTAGAACCTAGTTTTACTTCTTTCTAAGAAGGGTTATACTTTTTGGTTAGTTAGTGGATTCTCTTGTTTTTATTTTATTCCATATGTTCACAGCCTAACTAATTTTTGAAGATGCTCGAGTATAATTGCATCCTTGGGTTAGTAAGATTTTATTAGGTTTCTTATTACATTATTATGGGTACTCCTGATATTTGTTAACTATTTGTGCAAATTGATTTCTTGATTTATTTATTTGTTATTATTATTTTTCCCCCCCCTTAGTTGATGAAAAACTTGTCCTTGGTGGTTCTTTCTGCAAGTCCTAGATTTGCTTCTTGCAAACTTTTAGTTATTTAAGCTTATCCCAATTGCGATAATATTCTATAAATTATTCCACATTTTTATCCTAATATAGGTCTTGTGGGTGATCCATTATTAGTTTATAGTTTTTTTTTTTGTTCTTTTGATTTTGGTTTCATATGAAGTTAGACTCTCTTGTTATCAATATGTCAATCTAAGTTTCAAAATTTCTCCTAAGTAATATGTTGATACTGTTCTTTCCGGAGGCGTATACTTTTTCTTATTATTTGTATGCTCAGTTCAATGAATAAGGTCGTTGTACTTAGTTAAGTAACATAGTGCTTGCTGGCCCTCAAGTATTAATAAAAATTCGAAGATGAATTTTTTTATGAGGTAGAATTGGAATACCCATGTTTAGATTAGGGGTAGTTGAGTCAATGTGTCTCTTGTTGACATTCACACATAAGCAAATCGCGCCGAACCCAAGTGTTTTCTTCTCAAACCTTCTATTATTTTCTAGGTTATTCTTTACATCTTTTATTTTTCCCATCCCATTATTCCTTACTCCGTGCTGCCAAAAACCCTCATGCATGTCCCTCCCTTCCGATTTCTTCCCCGTTGATATTTCCCACAATTAGCATCCAGTTTCTCCCCCATTTTCTACGATCATCCTTGTCTAGCAATCGCCGAGCTAATTGCTGCCAGAGAAGTGCAAGATCGCATTTCGCGCCCGCTTGCGTGCGTTTGCGGCTTCGTTTGAGAAATTCGGTCAGTTTGTCCGTGATTTTTTATGCCGTTGAGTGACTTAGTAGCTACCTCACATATCGCGTGCTTCTCTTTATTTAATTGCACCAGATCTAGCTACAATGCCTCTTGAGCCAAAAACCCTAAATATTGCCGGCGTCGCTTTCGACCGGTGATTGCCGCTGTGAGCCACCCTGAAGCTATTGGTCGCTGCTGCTTATGTTGCTGCCACCTGAATTTCCCCATTCAGCCACCTCTATTCCTGGCCAGTACTTTAGGTTGCCGGAATCCGGCGGCCTGGTTGGTTTTGCTTCGTCATGCTCTCCGTGACCAAAATTCCAAGGAGTTGTCATTGCGATCTAAATTCAATTTGGAACTTAAGACTCTTCTTGTCTAGGTAAGTCTTTATTTAAAAACTAGTACTAAGTGCTAGGCAAATGTATTGTGGTTTATTCGATAACGGTTGTTAAGTTATTTCGGTAATTGTCTTTTATAGATCACTAATCATATTTATGTGTGTTTGATAAGAGTTGTTTCAATGTTAGGTTACTAGGAGCAATATTATTATTGAAGTTAGATTGCGTTTAGTGAACGGTAATTACATGTCTATGTGTCGGGATCGTGAGTGCTAGTCAGGGTAGTTTGGCTTGAAGTTAGCCCATGAATTCGAGATGTAGCATGGACTCAAGTTGAGGGTTACCATGCCTTTGTCTTCCTAAATTATCGTTAGGTCTTCGGTACCGGTAATATTTGCTTTGGCCCTCCGACATATCTTACCACTTTCATGCATATATGATTCATCCTTCATGATTCATGATATCCTATGATTCATGTTTGCTGTTGAACATGATGTTATGCATGTTATTGAAATTATCAAATTGCTAGTATTGTCCTTAAGCAGGTCTATTTAAAAACGATTGAGGATTATTTTATGATATGTTATTCTTATGTTATTGCGTTGAATGGCACATAATTTATGGATAGCGAAATATGAGTTGAGCAAGTTTTATACATATGGATATATATTGTATGTATATGTATGTAAATATAAAAAATATTTTTATTATATTCGAATACTCGCGCTGTATGGAGGCAAGCGAGTAAGTCAGGGGCTGAGTTCAGGATCCCAGTAGGTGTGGGGAGAGTTAACCCACCTAAGGCCATAATATTAGGTAGGCTCATGCATGTGGGGGTAGGACCACGGCCCATCCGAACTAGTCAACCGCATGGTGGTAGCCTCGGTGGGGTGCAGATAGAGTCTAGACACTGAGTGCTGGAGAAGATATTTGATTGGAAATTAGATTTAGGTTTAGATACTTTGACTCCCTAACTTTTGGATTTTATTTAGAAATTATGGTTTTATGAACTACTATATTCTGTAAAGTACTTTGACTTGATAGTTTATTGTCTTTTCGATGATAACACCATTTAATATTTATTATATTGACTATTTTATTATTAAATTATTTATTGTACATTTAATTATGATTTTAAATACGATTTGATACTTCATATGCAACTTTTTACAAACTTCTTGATTTATCAATTTAATTTGCTAATTATCTATTTTTTGATTTAATCTTTATGCTCAACTAATTATTTCTAATTTAGTTTTGGTTCACTATATTATTAATTTTTGAATTGTTTATAAATAGTTCACCTATTTTATATCTTGTTCGATTACTTATCTAATTGTTAAGCATTTATTAATGTACGATTTAATGTGTTGTACTTGACTATTTGTTCTTATCCTAATCATCGCCTTCTTATGTATATTTATTTGAAATGTTGAGTAATGTCTTTTATAATTCATTATATAGCTTGTTGAGTAATGTACGATTTAAGTATTTTTTATTGTATGCTTTTAGCTTGTTTGCAAACTGCATTATATAGAGCCGTACCATTCTACTAAGAATTGAGTCGGTATGGGATGATTCAGGACTTGGTAGTAATGAATTGATCTAATCATTGCATTTTTGCATATGTACAAATATAGTAATCAAATATTAGGTAATGAATTAGAAATCTTAAACGGTGCATTTACTTTTCACCTCACTGAGTTTGGGCTCACTAAAAGAGACATGTGGAATTGAAAGCCATGATGATGCAACAGTCGACCATCATTGAACTACTGCATGGGGGCATGAAAGACATGAGGAGGGCCACAAAAGACCTACAGAGGGACACGGAAGAGCGCCACAAAGCCATGAGAGTTTAATTTAAGGAGTTGTCGGATTTGAAGGCTACGTTTCAAAAGTTGTTTCGGACATACAGTACTTATAGTGGTAGAGAAAGCACAACGAGTCCAACTGGGGTAGCAGACCACATGGAGTGGGCTCTAAAAATAATCTTTGTTGCCTTGGATGAGGAGGATGGGATGGAGCGGCCTCTTCAAGGGAAAAGGTCTAGGCCCATTTTTGAGATAGAAACGCCGTTTCAATTCAAGAGGGTATGCACGGGAGTATAGCAGGGAAAGTTTATGATCCTGACTAGTTTCCCTCAAAAGCGGATAACGGCAAGCTCATCACATGGGTGAGGGTGCAGATACATAAGGATTAAGGGAAAATCGACCTTGGTTATTGCAGTGCATATTTGTGGTTCTCCCCTCTTTTATGTACACCAGTTTGGTTGTTAACATATGAGGTAATGCTTAATGTTGTTTGTTCCTTCGCCATCGAACTTTATGATTATAGATTAATTTCGCTATCGAAACTTGTTTTCGTCTGCTTTGTATTGTAGCATATAGAAATTTGCGTCTATTGGCTACGTTATAATCTTGCCGCATAGTGAGCCTCTGACTCAAAATATTTGGTCATCAGCTTGCTCTTTTATGTAAGTTTTATAATGTCAAATGGCCAATTTTTTGAATGTTAAACTACTAATGTAGTTTTTGTTACAGCAAAATTTATTCGGTGAGTGGCGAAGTTATAAGTCGTAGACACTCTCGCAAGAAAATGAGCATGTCGATTTTAAGGTCAAGAACGAAGATCTTAGGATGGCTCCCTGCAGATTGTGGCTAGAGAACGATCCAAGCATAAAGGGGTAGACGGAACTCAACCGAGTTCTTGAGGCAAACTGGTGATTATGGGGATTATGGAGATTTCGTGCTGAAGTATCTAAAATTCTTGAGCACCGACAAAGACGTGTCATGTATAACTCATGTGTTACGCTATGGAACTATTCTCTAGTGGAAAGCCCGCACCAATTTTACTCAACGATAAGCGTCCAAAGAATGCAGCTAATGAGATAGGCGAAATCAAGATGAAGGATACACGAGGTATTTTTTTCCAAACAGCGTAAACGAAAAGGGGACGCAAATAATAATATTTCACCACAACGTTAGCATTATTTGCACCTATTGAATTCTTTGTATAAAAATTTATTTATTTCATTGATGTTGTAATTGTCTTATAATGTTAGTGACCTTTATTGCATTCGGTCTTCACAGTGTTTAAAGTGAAGTTGTGTGGTGTTCATCCAAATGTAACTATAGAAAGTCGAGTTGCTATATTTGATTATTATAACTTTTTTGTTATGCTGTTCGGTTGTGCTTTCTCGGGATATGTTTTAGATTTTTGAAACAATTTTATGTCCAAATATTGCGCAAATACACTAGTTTTGACCTTTCATAGCAGGAAGTAGCTTCAACATGTTATGGTTTGCCTTAGATTCTAACCTTGGACGACTAAGTTTGAGGTCCGTTATTGACTGTTATCAACATCTGAGGAGTTTATCGACTTGTTATGGACCTTAGGATAGTAATGATCATTATGATCTCTTTTGTGCTTTGGGCGACCTTGTGTGAGCTTTATCGACTTGTAGTCGACCTTGTTTTAACAAGTTGTTCTTTCTTTTTAACTAGCTAACGCTATTAACAAATCATAACAATTAACAGGTATGAGTCTAGAGGAAGATGGTGCATCTCTTTTTGTGCAGCCAACTATACTAGCACAACTGTAGCTTAGGTTCAAACAGCATCAAGTCCAACTTGTGGAGAACGATAAACTAATTAAAAGCTGAACTGATTGAGACACCACGTGGCTAAGGTCGAGGTCGAGGTGGCAGATTTGAGGACAATGGTTGCGACTCGTCAAGCATGAGAAACTAGCAGTGAGTTAAACAGGTGGAGATACGAGAGGGCGAATATGAAGGCTTATGTTCGTGGATATGAAGGTTAGAAAAATGATCTTACATCTTTTTTCTATTTATAGGTTTTTTAAAGTAAAATAAAAGCCTAAGAAAGACGTACATTTTTTCTATTAACACTAATTCAAAGTTTTGATTTGTTCCAGTCTCCAATATCGCCAATTCTAATATTCTTTAGTAATCAAAGATCCAATTATGGATCCTCCAATTAATTAAATTACCGATGAATGCCCCTACTGCGGGTCGGAGGTGAATGGTGGGCGCTTGTTCCTCTGGCATTCAGTCATAATCCGAAATACGGTAGCTTTACTGCACGGTCATCAATAGGATAAAAGTAACCTATCTCGTGTTGGTCTAAACCCAACCCACGTTCCCTATTGGCGGTTGAACAATCTAACACTGGTGGGTGGACAAGCCTTGTGGCATGGTAGACAATTTGTTACGAACTTTATTTTTCGGCTCCGTAGAAAAAGCCCGTTGGGCGAGCTGAATACTAAGCCCCAACTTCCGAGCAGCCGTACAACACAACATGGAGTAGCTTAAGCAGTGGATGCACACTACTCTGCATTACTCCTTTCAGTTGTAGGGTGCTGCTGACTTCTTGAGTTGAATTGCTGGAGGATGCTACAGAGGTCGCATACAACTCGGACATTTCCATTATGATGTTCTTTGGATTGTCAAATTTATAATGGCTCCCATTAATAAGAGCACATCTCTCCCGTAACTTACTGCTCTTCATCAAATAATATTTATATGTTAGTGGTTCTTCTAATATTGATATGTTGAGACGAAATGCAGTCAGACATTAATGGCGCAGTTGACAAAAGAACGAACGCACAGGCTCATTTTCATTAGTTGTCTAGTCGCTGATTAGTGGTAACCTTCGGTAAGCATCTTATCTATAGTAGATTTATGCGGTTGGGTCTTAGGAACTAAAAGGTTGAAAATTAGACGAAAGATGCAGCTAAACATTTATGGTGAAGTTGAAGAGAAAGACACGTTCTAGTTCATCTAAGTGTAAATGGCACCTTGTGTAAAGAGTGCCATAGTTATGAGATACTTTAATTAGTGTTGGTGATTAAGAAATCCTTGTGATAATAGGTGCCACTATAATTGGAAATCAGAGTGATGCAAAGAACATCACAAAGAAAAGTTCGAAATGTATACGAACGACTTGTATTCGGAAGCGCGCCCCTATTAAAAGGAGTAATGTTGAGTATGAAGCTCGGGGCTTTGCCTTGGATTTCGAGTTTATGTGACCAAGTTCAGCTTCAGGGCCTCTCGACATTAGAAGCACCGAAGATAGCTGAAAGGAGTAATGTTGAGTATGAACTGCTCCGAGCCAAAGCAACATCGTCAACTTACCGTTCTATCCCCTGTTTATCTGCAACTCATTAGATTACATGAGTTTGGGATATGTAGAGAAGATTTTACCGACGTGTTATTGCCATTTGGCTTGAAGATATTTGGTTGTTGCTTACAAATGAGAGAACAATGGCGGTATCAAACTCGTCAATGAAGAGTTAGATATTGATGTTTTACAATACTCGTTACTGAGATACGCACATAGAGGCACCTACGGACCATCATGTGGCTCCATGCCTCATAGGCGTGTTTGCTCGGAAGTGTTAGTTATTGCGGACTTCTCCTCGCTGACAATAGTGGGATAGAACTGGTTGGTGAAGATGTTGGATATAGGAATTTCACAAAATTGTAAAACTATTATTGCTTAATTACTATTGTGAATCAGTCAAATTATTTGTTGGAGGATTTTCTAAAATTGTCATGTTGTTATAGGGGTGGCAATTTGGGTTGGTGTGTCGCTTCGGGACCCATTCAATAACCGTGTCAAATTCGTTCAACCCTAATCCAACCCATGAATTTATATGGGTCAAAATTGTCAACTCTAACCTAACCTATTTATAATCGGGTCAAATTCAGGTCGACCTATTTAATAATTAAAATTATTAATTTTTAATTTTATATTTTTAAGCTTCAGCGAATTTATAATATCAGTTGTAATAAAAGTGCACGATGTTCTTAGATATAAAAATAACGATTAATTATAAATATCATATAATTTAATAATTTATAAATTACTATTATCGATTATTTTTATTGCTAATATATTAATAAAAGGAAAGGAAAAAATAAATGTTATTTTTTCAAAAAATAGAAATTCGGGTTGGTGGGTTAATTTCGAGTTAATCCGGATCTATCCATTTAATAACCGGAACAAATTATCTCAACCCTAACCCAACCCATATATTTATATGGGTCAAATTTTTTAGCTCTAATGCTAATTACATGGATCGGTTTGAAGTTGCGTTTTCGGATCGGGTCATATAATGCCAACCCTATATTGTTATTACTCAAGAACTTGAATGATAGCTGTCGTTATCATAATATTTGGCATTTGGTTGTATTCACTAGCTATTCTATAATAAACCCCTCAGCCAAATTATGTCGACTATGTTATTGACCAGCCAACTTCCATGTGTTATGTTATGTCGACTTGCGACCGTTCTACGAACACACAACGTCTGAATGTCTTTCACAAAATTGGTCGAATTGTTAAGAAAAAGGCAAAGAAGTCTTCAACTTAAATTCTTGACGTGTTGCTACGTAAGGTGTTGAACCTAAAATATCAAATAAATGAAGGTTGAAGTGGAATATTATGGTTGGATTTCGGAAAACAAAAGGTTGAAAGTGAACCGAAATGCACAGCCAGATCTCCAAGCACTAGTGGCACACAATCTAATATATAATAAAGGCCATATTTATGAGTTGTCTAATCACTTTGCTATTGGTAATTATGTACCCTAGTAGCATTATTAGTGACCTCTTTTGGGCATTAGTTTGTTTCAGCTCCTCCGACTTTTCACAGCTCTGTTCGACCATCTATTCTCGCACTTGTCACACTCGTGTCGTCAATCACAGTAATATTTTGTCGTTCGGTTGTTTTCGCAAAATTTGCCGAAATATTAATGAAAGATAGTAATGAAGTTGTCCAACTGAAATTCCAAATGTGTTGCTATGGGAGGTGTTGAATCCAAATATCTAGTGTTGGTCGATAGCTCACTGTTTTAGTTGACAAAAGGTCATTAACTCCACAATTCGACAAAATTATTAGAAAATGAGGTCGATACTTGTCATAATGCTGAGAACATAATTAATATAGAACGAAGAAAGTAGCACAGGCAAATATCCACGGGTGGAGAAGTACCCTATAGTAAGGTCTCGTGAAACGAAACGCACAACTATATTAATGGTCAAGTTGAAGAGGAGACGAAACACAATTTCAACTAAGCATTAGTGGCGTACAGTGTAATAAGTGTCATATTTATGAGTTCTCTAGTCTTGACTTTGGTAATTATGTACTCTAGGTAAGTGTCGTATCTACATTGGAATGCTGCAGGTAGGGTCTTGTGTAACGAAATTTTAAAATTAGACGTTAAACGTTAATGACGAAAAGTCGAAAGGAGACGAGCGCACAGGCTCAACCAAATGTTAGTGTGGCACACAGTTTAGGAGATGAATGCATAGGCTCACAAATGTTTGTCTACATATTGGTGGGGTTACATAATGGAAGTGCAGGTTAGCTTTGGCAGCTTTAATCATAATCGGGGTGTACTCTATTCTCTAAACTCGATAAGGTGTTGCTTTGTATAATTTGCTTGTACCTTTCTTTAACAAGCTATTCATTCTTTTTTATTAACAGGTTGAGACACGAGAAGGGGGATATGAAGGCTCCTGAGGCGGATATGAAGGTTATAACAAATGATCTTAGATCGTTTATCCATTTGTAGTTTTCTCAAAGAAAAAAAAAGTCTACGAAAGACGTAAGAATTTCTATTCTCACTAATTTGAAGTTTTGATTTGTAATAGTGTCCTCTACAGCCGAGAAGGAAAATAATCGGAGGAGAAAAGTACGGTCTTGCTTTGGTCTAAACCAAAAAAAAAAAAAAAGATGAGCAATTCTAGGGCCACTAAAAGAGAATTGCCATGTTTGTTCAATCGCTGGACTCGATGAGCCTTCATATTCTACAGGCATTAGTCATAGGTCATATGCTTATGCGTTCATATACATAGTCAACCAAGCTCAAAGCCTCCACTAGTTTCAATTACAATCGGGGATCCATGCACATGTAGGGATATCATGTCACATAATCTATGCATGATGCATGAGGGAACAATAAATGAGAGTTGTGCTCTCATATCTAACATTACCATGTATAATATTGCAATAATCATTACTCTCTATAACCATATTTTACAAATAAATATTATATTTCATGCAAAAGTTCAAATGACATACATAAAAGTTCATGCAATCTGTTTCTAACATACACTTGCAGGTCACTAGACCTAGGTACACTTGCTACATGCTTATTAGTCGCAAGTAAATATATTACGTCATGATTCTTACGTATATGTCAATTCTAAGCATACTAATATGCTAGGCCCAAGGTCTATGGTTATACTTAGCGGAGGTCATAACTTATATATGTCTAAAATACCTAGTGCATAATTCTTATGCCAAGTTAAGTGCTATGCCATACGTGTAAAAGCATTCTATGCATCTCGTGCACCTATATATCACAACTCCAGCTTGTATAACATGCAACAGTAGGATTCTTATCAACCATAAAATCTAATCAATTCCTAGCTTGTTATTTTAGTTACTATCACTGTCCTAATCTTATGTAAGCATGCATACAGATATTTTATTGTATGAAAGATCAAATCTCATTATGCACTGAAATTGGCAAAGTTATGTCGGAGTTTCCAAAACAGATGTTACTTGCGTTGAAAACTTAACGGTAAGCTAAGAGAAAAAGACGCAAGTAACCCTCACCTGAAAGTCCATGTAATTCACCTAAATTCGTAAGTTATCACCAAGCCGCATCACTGGTTCCAAAACTAAGTCCATTCCTAATATAGATGAATGCCATTATTGCTTAATTTGATAACCAAAAACCAAATCACATTTCCTTAATACAAATCTAAGTCAATATATAAAACCTCATCCGACGCTAAAATGAAATCGAAAACCAACTTCCATGCTTAACCATTAAATTCACGATCAACAACTTATATCACTTGACTAGTGCTAAGTCTTGCAGGTTTAGAAAGCTTACCGAATCAAGGATCGATCCTAAATCCAAATTGGCGTTGTAACATGACGACGAACTCGCCGATTTCTGATCCAAGAATGCCTGGGGTAAAAATGATGACTGAGCGGCTCAAAAGCATGCTAAATGCACACGAAAGAATATCAAACCCACCTAAGCTTGGGGTCTGCCGGCCTGCCGGAATCCGGCAAATTAGGGTTTTTGCCGGAGTCGACATTCAAGCATCCAGAAGGTGCAGCGGTTAAAGTGTAACCGAAGAAGCAACATGGAGAAGCCGGCGAAGGACGCCGGTGGCCGAAAATAGGCGGATCGACGCACCCGCACAAGGCTCCCACAAGTTGTTCGTCGGAGATGAAATCGCCGAAATTGGGCAAAGGAAAAGCCATAGCGAGAAGAGAAAAGAGATCCCAGCAAGTCGTCGCCGTCGAAATGCTGACGAAACACCCGGCCGAAGTTGGGGGTTCTCATTCGCCACAGGCGAGTGGGTGAATCGGCTCACCCGAGCACGCCGATAAGGAGAGAAGGGCAACGAAGAGGGAAGAATGAAAGAGCCAAGCTGAAGAGGATGGTCACCGGCCGGAGAGACATGTGGGAGACAGATGCAGGCAGAGAGGAGTCGAGGTCGAGAGAGAAGAAAATTAAGAGGGAAATAATAGAAAGTTTAGGAGTAAGGAGAAAAATAAATATGAGTGCTTTGGGCTTTATGTTCTAGTGGGCTTAGGCTTGGATTTATATGGGGTGTTACATGACATGCATCAGGATGTACCATGATGACATAAGATTCATAAGATGATTTTGGGGTCATGCAATGGTGTCAACTTGTGCTGTATGGTCGACAATGTTGTCAAAACTCGTCACATTTTGTTGTTCGTCCTCTCCATTTGACAATACTCTCCCTTCGTTTTTTATCACGGCCCCCACAAGTAAACCAATTGATTTCTTTGTTTCTGATTTTTGTCTTAGAAAGGATCCACTATCCAACTTATGTTATACAAGTGTTTTTGCTTCTAAATGTGTTTGATTTTGTAGTTCTAGAATCATGTTAATATTTTTTCCTGATTTATATAGTTCTTTACTTCTTGTGTGTGAGGAGAAATTTTCTACCACCATATGACCATTTCATGACATAACGATATTATTACGATAATTTCTTAGCAAAACGTCGAGAATTTAAGATGAAAACTTCATTATCTTTTCACTAACATTTCGACCAATTTTGTAAAAAACGTTCAGACGTTAGGTCATATGTAAACTAATTTTCTGTCGTATCATGTCATGATGATCGTAAAATGGTCGTAGGACTTCATACCGTACCCTTGGTAATTGGTAGGTCGATAACATAGTTGATATTATGGGTTGAGGGTTTTATTAGTAGATAACTCGTTGATACCCAAATTGTATGATGACGACACAACTTTTCTTCAAATTCTTATTTTAGTAATAATATGTCAATATTAGAAAACCACCTTGATATTACATAATTGAATCATTTCACATACCAATTCAACAAGAATAGTTTTATAGATTTGTGAAGTTTCCACATCTAACGTCTTCACCGATGAAGAGTTTGATCTAGCCATTTCCGGCAAAGTGGAAGACAGCAATAACGGCAATGGCAAGCGAAACAAGCAAGCAAGAAGGATCTAGCGATGATGTCGATGCGGTGGCGATAGGGAGCGGCCACCACGGCAGCGAAGGAGCGACCTTCTGCAGATTATCGGTGTAGAAAATCATGTATTAGCGAGTCTTTCTACGGAGGTGTTCAGTGTAGAAGATCAAGAATCAAGATTTTCGGTGCAAAAGGTCACACCTCTCCTACCGCTCCATGCCGCCATCGCATCAGCACCATCATGAGATCCTTCTTCTCTCTTTGCCCGCTTGTTTCGCTTGCCATTGCTGTTAGTGCTGTCTTCATCTCATTTGCAATGGTCGGATTGAACTCTTCGTTGTTGAAGACGTTAGATGTGGAGCTTGATGCTGATGATCTCTACTTGCAGAGTTCATATACACCACTGACGTAGCTTGAATGTGATGTTCTTTGTGCCACTCTATTCTCCATTTTATAATAGTGCCCATTAATACGGGGATTCCTGAATTACGAACACTAATGTTTGGTGTATTTTCCCTACTTTTCAACTTCTCATTTCCAGAGACCCTACCGCAGTATTCCAGATATAAAGCTTATGAGGGTACAATTCTAGCTATAGCTTGTAAAATGTCGCATTTATCTTTATCTAGGGTAATATTCCACTCGTGGCTCGTAGCAGTGGCATTTACCTATGCCATTGTTCCACTTCCCATTAAATGCATTTCAAATACTTCAAGTGGGAGATGAAAACTTTGGAAATTATAATGCATTACAATGTGCATAAGCTGTTGGATATAAATACACTTTGATAAGCTTCTAATCAAGCAGTCCACAAGTAGCTGTTGGTCGTCCACCATTTAGTCCAACATAGCTCTTAAGGTAGTTATGTCCAGATTCATTCTAACTACCATAGGAAGTTATGCTAAGGAACTAATGCCAAAGAGTTACTTTGTAGAGTTAGTTATTTAGTGGACTAGCTACCAAAGGATTTTTTTGCATCCTATATATATGTCCCAAATGTGTGGAATTTGGAAGAAAGCATGCAAAGAGAGAATGCAAGTTGAATGCAAGCAAGAAAAGCAAAGTTGTAAGTATACATTGTATCTCATCGCATAGTGATATTTCTTTTGGTGTGACCACACCACCGTGGGGTTTTTCTCGTTTTTCCTCACGTATATTTTTGTGTTGTGTGATTGCCTTATTTATCTTTAACAATCTCAACTTGGATTGCAAGATCCTAGTGTGTGCTATATATTCCGTTGTGCTATTTTTCGTTAGTGCATACTACCGTATTTACAATAAGTGGTATCAGAGCTTACGGTTTTTCTGATGGCAAACAAGTTTGAGATTGAAAAATTCAATGGGAGCAACTACCCATTGTGGAGGATGAAGATTTTGGCAATTTTAGCCAAAGAAAATTGCTTTGCCGCTCTAGAGGATCGTCCCAACGATATTACGGACGATAGATGGCAAAAGATGGAAAGATATGCTATGGCTAATCTACATCTTTCTCTTGCTGATCATGTGCTTCTTAGTGTCTCAGAACTAAAGACCGCAAAAGAGGTTTGGGAAAAGCTTGAGAAAATTTATGCCAAGAAGTCAAGGCAACATGCTATATTCTTAATGCGAAGTTTGTATTCTCTTCGCATGACTGAAACTTCTTCTGTGGTTGATCATCTTGGTGCAATGGAGTCTCTTTTTTCTCTCAATTAACAGCATTAGAGAAGAAGATAGAGACTGATGAGCATGCCTTGATTCTACTCCAAAGTCTTCCATGTTCTTATGATCAAGTTGTCATAAATCAAACAGGTAACAACGACTTGAAATCACTTCTTTATGAAGATGTCGTTGCAACTGTTCTTGAAGAAGAAGGTCGTCGAAAGGACAAGATTGATATTGTGCCTGGTGAACAACAACCGAAGGTTTTGTTGTTGGCACAAGATAAGAAAAGGAAGAGGAATTTTGGAAGTAGTGGCACGGGGTAGCAAAATAGGAACAAGCGGCAAGTAAAATGTTTTACTTGCGGAAAGCTTGGGCACTACAAGCGTGAGTGCAAGTCGTTGGCGAAAGGAGGAAGAACAGAAGCCTCCAAGTCTGAAACATGTGTGGCATATAACTCGGATGAGGGCGAGGTTTTAGTTGGCGAAATAGCAATTGTTACCGAAGACGAGGCCAAATTTCCTGATGTCTAAATTTTGGATTCAGGAGCATCTTGGCACATGACATCCAGAAAGGATTGGTTCCATGAGTATGAAGTCATTTCTGGAGGTAACGTACGGATGGGAAATGGCCAAGTCTTGAAGGTTATTGGAGTTGGTTCCATCATGCTCAAGGGAGAAGATGGAAGGATTCGCCTCATCCGTAAGAGAGTGGCATTATGAAGGTCATCCAGGATGGGTAAGAAATCTTGAAGGGAGAAAAGATCGGTTCCAACTTGTACCAAGTGCTTGGAGTGACACTATCACATGGAGATGCAAGTGTGGCATCCGGCACTAGTTTAGAGGAGGTAAGCCATCTCGTGTCTCAACCTGTTCAGCTTTTCACTAGTTTTTGATTTTCCACAAATTGGACTGAATGCTGCTTTGGCTGTTTGAACTTGAGGCTACGGCTGCACTAATATGGTTGGCTGCATAATGAGATATGCATCGTCATCCTCTAATACTCCCGCTAGTTACTTATTATGAACTTGAGTTAGAAGTGCTATCTTCAATTTCTTCGTTGGCGGCAATTCCCCTATCTATTATGATCCAATAGATGGAACTAAACTACCGCCAATGCTAAGACATCCATCCATCTCCTAGTACTTAGGTGCTCGCTCTTCATTAGACAGGAGTATCTAATCCCTACGACATACATTCAGAAGTCTTCTTCTAATACTCTTGCCTATTAGTTGTTATGATATGTTAGAAGCATTAGTTAATAGACAGAACAAATAGCGTTATCTTTCATCCATTTGTAGTTATGTCAAGTAAAATAAAAGTCTAAGAAATACGCAAATTTTCTATTCGCACTATTTTGAAGTTTTAATTTGTTATGGTGTCATTTTCGGCAGAAAAGAAAAATAACCGAAGGAGAATAGTATGGTCTTGCTCCAATCCAAACAGAAAAAGACGACCTTATACGACCTCCTTTGGGCTTTGGTCGATCTTGTTTGAGCCTTTTCCGACCTTCTTCAGTTTTGTCAGACTTTCTATGGTCTAAATGGTCGCATAGACGATGTCCCTTCGTTAAGTTTTATACGCCGATAGCTAATGGATACCCAAATGTTCTATTGTTGGGCTTTTCTTTTTAAATTTTTTGTTTTCAAATTAATATGTACATAATGACAAATAATGTTGTGGTTGGAGAAGTTGTTGTGCTGGTATTTGCATGGGCTTACTTATTGGTGCTGTTTTGACCTCTGAAATACTTGATGCTGAAGGGCGCAATGTGAAGATAAAGCTTCTTTCAAAAAATAAGCATGATAAAATCACAATTGTGGTAGGGCATGCTGTGTTTAGCCAGTTTTGGTATTGTATTGCTAACCGTTTCTATATTGTATAAACCTTGCTTTCTCCCCCACTGTATTCATTGAACTTAATTATGATATGGAAGTACCCAGATTTGAGTTCATGTAATAAGGGACATTCAATGTCAAAGGAATACAATTTGATGTATTTTGTGGTCTATAGTATTGTAATGTCAATTATAATGTTAGTGTATATATGGAACTATAATATATATTGTGGCTTATAATATAATAATATCAATGTAATATAAATATCTATTTTGTTGCATGTCAAAATGTAATGCTGATTTTAAGGTTAGTGTAATATAAATATAATATATTTTGTGGCATTGAGTATTACACGATATTATGCATTATAAGTTTGATATGTTTTGTGACATCTACAAATTTGTAGTTCGCATTATTATTATAATATCATATTTTTAATGTTATATTCGTACTGTTTTAATTAAGTATGTTATATAATTATTAAATCTTATATACAGATTATAAAAGAATCTTAACTAAATAAATAGTTAGAAGAATTTATTATTTTTATTTTTAATTTTTATAAATATTATATATCACTTCTAACTTACTTTAGTTCTCACTTTTAAATGCAATTGAAATAAAAATATTCAAGTCTACTTCCACCTCACTTTCGAAATCAATTGAAACATAAAAATTGAACTCTACTACCAACCCTAATGCTTATGGAGAATTCTTTGACTCTTTAACTTTTGGGTAATTTCAAGCCAAAAGAAAATTTCTTTGAATCTTTGCGACCTGTGCTTTCAGGAGCCAACCATTGGTTAGCATTGGACGACCTCCAAGATGCATGTGCTTTAGTAGCGGTGGACGACCCCTTATAGTAGATTGATATGAAATTTGTTTTCCTCAGACACCCATTTCAAATCTTCCTTTCTGTAGACGCTTTAAATCGTCATTGACCGATATACTCTCCTACTCTCATATTTTGACTACTCCCGTTCGAGTAGAGAATCATTTCCTTGCTCATTTCCAATGCTCATTTCCACCAATAATTGTCTCCTCCCCTCCCCCCCCTAATCCTCTCTCCTCTGCAACATTTCCAACACAGTTGTAAATTCTCCTAATTTCTATAGTGAACTACCTCGCACTCAACGATTAGCCTCTTGTGCGTCAGTCACGTCGACTCTCAAGCGAAGGTTATCGCTGTCGTTCAGAAGGAACTCACGAGATATGCTGAGTTCCTCATCTCCGTAGTGTTTTTGGGTTTGTTATTTTTAGAAACAACTGTTTGTTATTAATATAGAAGGCATGGAGGCTTTGAAGGAAACTTAGCCAAAAATGTGTCAAGATAACCCTTTATGAGAACTTGAAAAAAGTTTGCGAAGAAATCCGAAGTAAAGAATCTCAAAAACAGACAAGGATTAAAATGCTGGAGTGTCTTGCTTTGGGGACATCATCCTAAGTATGCCCATGCTTCCAGCTTGCAATTAGATAATCCATTAGGCCCTCCTACGGGGGGATGTTGATGGAAGAAGATAGGGTAGGATGTCTTTCACAATAGAAGGAAGAAAAGTGGAGTTTGGTCATGAAGAGTTCCACCGTATTACCGGGATGCATGAGTGACGTTGGTGATGCTTTTGCACCGAAACACAACAAGAAGACGAAGGGAGCCACTCGTGAGAAATTCTTCCAAAATGTAAATGATAGCGAGTTGAACAGGAGATTGCTAGAGTCTAAGTATAAGACTTAGGCCATGAATGTGTGCCTGAGGATTTCCTCAAGATGAGCTTGTTTCTATTTTGTCGAAGTCGGAAAATTGAGCAAATCGAAGCATTTCCAGCTCGACTTGGGGTTGTTATAGTTGGTTGATGATTGATCTGCCTTCTATAGCTTTCCCCTAGTAATTATAAGTTACGCGCTCACGGTTGATTCTCTACGGAAGGCCTTAGAGAAATGATCCATCGCAAACAACCACTAACACTCTCGAGGGCCTACCATATGCGTTTGCAGTAAGCTATACTGTTCTTATACAATTCATGAATTCGTTTTGATTGTTAGTATATGCCACTTGTAGATCTAACTTGAGATTTGTTTTTTACTCAAATGTTGCTGGTTTAGGTGTATAAAGCCTTTCCTGGTGTGGCTAACGCTTTTACTCTTACCAATGAGGAGTTCACAGAGAATCTTCCGCATTGTTTAAGTATAAGGGCAACCCATCTGGGAATTCAGCTGCTGCTAGAAGTCTCTGAGATTTATTTGCTGAACTCGAGATAGCAAGCCCTTATTTTTTTAAATAGACTACTATATCGTGTTAACTCCATTCATAATAATAGCTTACAAACCTTAATAATCGCGCAGGACTGGTCAGAGAACATCAGAGTTGATGTTGACGATGCAAATCCTTCGACAAAGCCACTACGACTCTAAATCAGTTCCTCATTTTCAAACTTCTGAGGACAGTGTAGAAGCTCCAGTATACGTCCATGCGCTCAAGTAGCACATCAGAACAAGTGACAATAACTGTCAAGGCACGGAATGGAGGAGTTGAAGGCGATAAAGGCCATGGTTGCAGAAATGAAGGAGTTGAAGGCACAAATCGAGGCCAAGTCCACTGATATTTTGGCGAAGATGAAGGAGCTGAGATTGGCTATCAAAACACCTCCTCCGCAGGGATGGAAGAAGCGAGGGGTTACAACCGCTGATCATTGTAGAAAAGAAAGCCCCCCTGGACGAAACGGGGGTATCTCCACAAAGGAGGATTCTCCTCGTCGAGAACCAACGAAGGGTTCTTTGCACGTAGTCAACGTAGAAATGAAAGTTTTACAGGAAAGTGAAGGGCCTCAAGGAGAAAGAAGTGAGGAAGATATCATAGACGGAGAAGCCCCTGACGTCGACCATAGAATAAGAAAAGGGTCGCTATCTTGAGAAGTCCTTACGCTGACCCATTACTTAAGAGGGGAAGGAGCCGACCACTATGCAGCCATATATTCCGGATAGGTTGCCTTTGAAAGATAATGTCACCCATTTGCAACAATGGTGCAGCAACAGATCAAGAGCAATGAATATAAAATTCAATTAACTACTTTTTACAATTGGTGGTTCTTCACCAGCTTTTGCAACCTCTAAGATGTGGATAGCGACGGAGGTAATGCTTCCATTGTCAAATAGTCCACACATACAAACTTTCAAATAGTGTATATAGTATTTATATATTCTATTTGTCTTATATTGTAGCATCTAGATAAGGCTGTGTACTAGCTACGAAAAGAATTATCTAAGCCTGAAGCGTCCGATGGCGAATGTTGGGTCATCGACTCAATGTTTGTGATAAATTCGTAAACTGACGTAGTTACAGGATTTGAATCAATACAAAATTTGTTAACGTTAAGTGATTTTATAGCAATGTTAGAATTTTAACGACTGAAGTAATATTGCAGCAATCCTTGGAAGATTATTATAAAATGTATGCACAGAAGCAAAAATGACAGAAGAAAAAGGCTCAGTATATGCCCCAGAACAAATGTAGTTATGATATACCACGAGGACGCTATCCGCTTGGCGATGATACTGCCAAACCATAGGCAGTGGTTGGAAGAGTCGTCCTCCCTATCAACATTAGGTAGGGGCTTTGGATCGCGGTCGAGCTATTTCTTCGAGACCATGTGATCAGATTGCACAACTTGAAGAAGGATTTTAATTTGAGGGGAGAGCTTGATTTCTTGCGACTTGGTCTCTCTCCAGCTTTGGAGAAACATAACATCTGCTCTAATGGGATCATTGGACTATAATCTAGGTTGACGTTCCACAACAATCGAATGGGTAAGTTTTTACATTCTAGTTGAATCTTTGTATTCATGTGTCGATGAAAACTAAGCAACTAAGTTGTGGGTTTGTTTCTTATTGCAGTGGTGATTGGAGGGCCTTTATATTGATGTATCTGGAATATCTTTGTGTTGGTGGGGACTACAACTTGATCACACAGGAAAGAAAACCCTAATTCAGACTCAAGAAAATGGTCAACCTCTTTAATCTTTGCAATGCTGTTGCCGATACTCTAGATGAGAAGCGCTAACCGTTGTTAGAAAATGAATTGAACAAGCTTACGTTCTAAATAAACAGACATGAAAATAAGTGGTTACATTTGGAATTGTAAATTTTGATTTCACCTGTAAATATTAGTTTTTGTTGAATCACTTGCAAAATCAACTCAAGATGGGAGGGGTGAATTGAGTTGATAAACAAAAATTTTTGTAAAAGAAATACTAGTACAGATAGCAAGCTTTCAGCAGGCTGTGAGCAATCCTATATCCTGCAGGTAGAGATTATCATAGTATGTATTGTAACTATATAGATTAAGATAAGACTACACAGAGTATTTACGTGATTTGACAAACTTCTTTGCCTAAATTCACGGATGCTCTACCACAAGAGCTGAAGCTTCACTAAACCTTTAACAAAGCTACATTCACTAAGAGCTAAGTGCTTCACCAAGCACACTTGATCTTAAAGGTTTCTTTACAAAGACAACCTATCACAGCGTACTAGATATTATAGTCCCACTGGCTGATTTGCTAGCGATGTTACAAAATTTAAGAAACTCTACCAAACTCCAACCGAGCTTCTTTGACAAGTGCACCAAGCACTCTATCACACATTTACAAAAAAAAAATAAAAAAAATTGAAAGGGCAAGGTTAAGCACAAGATCAATCTTAATATAATTAAATGAACTTAAAGTTTTCTATTGAGATGATTAAACATGTTGCTGAAATTGATGCTCAGTAAGTGATTAGTAGCAATAGGAGTTTCTTCACTTGAAAGCTTGAGTCTATATAGAGCAAGTTTGTTTTTGAATTTTTGCTTGATATCTCTCTTGTATCTCTGTTCTTTAGCCCCTCTTCTTCTTATAGCGTCTTTTGTTTTAAAGGTGGCTGAATCTTCCCGTTGAAGAAAATTTCCAGTTGATGTCTACATGAAGTGGCAAGTTTCTAAGATAGAAATGAAGATGTGCTCAGTGATTGATCAGCTGTAGCAAGAATTTTTTTAGGTAATCTAGTGCAACTCTTGCATCAGCATTAAATGCAGGGCAGAAGGGAATTTGAAATTCTTGCTTGATCGCTCTAGATTTTTTCCCGTTGATGTATCTTGATTTAAGTTTCTTTAGCTGAGTTGGCTTGCATTGATTTGCTATTACTTGCTGAGTGGACAACTTTAAATGATGTGAATCCCAACAGTTTGAATTTGTTTTGTTGCTTTCCGCTGTGTTTAGTATTTCTGATTTCTTGCTTTTCTTCTTTAAGATTGAACATGAGTTATCTTGTGAATAACGATAAAGGTTGACTCAATGTTGATCTTTTATAATGTGATGTGTAGTATGCTTCAGCAATATGTATGTCTGTAAGATCTGGAAGTGGAAACCTATGCAGAATCCTCGTTGATAAACCTAATCCTCTGTTTTGTGTGTTATAGTTAAAATCTCACATAGGCAGGACCTGAGCAGCTGGCAGTTTTGTGACTGTGGTTTGACATACCTGGCTTATTGCCTGCTAGATATAGAATAGACATATTTTATGAGTTCCTATAGAACTTGATTTCTACTTATCAGTACAACTTAAATCATAAACCATAATTTCAATTTATTATTATCATCAAAATCAGCCTTTGGGAGTACCAACAATCTCTCCCTTTTTGATGATGACAAAACAATTAAGAATAATTGATTTATGTATGCTAGAATAATCTTAATCAAATATACCATTTGAATAAATTAGAGAAATTTTTTTTCTCCCCCTCACATGATCCACATAAAACAAAATTTACCTGTGTGTGTATAACTCCCCCTTAATTTATGCATTTCTTTTGTACCTGTAATATCAAGTATGTGTGGCCTCTCTGGCTAACGTGCCGTATATACATGTGCACAATGATTTTGCACAATAATTCTATCTCCTCTCCTCCTTTTTGTCATCTCAAAAACAAGAGGACAACACACTAATTAAGCCAAAAAAATATCATTGACTAAATGTCATAGAGCACTAAGGAAGTTAATAGAATTAGAACATACTGAAGGACCAACAGAAAAGCTAAATATCATGCACAGTTAATAGTTTTTACGATGAGTAGAAGTCCTTCAACCAGGAAGTTTAGGGGGTTGGTGCTTAGGTTTGGCAGGTGCAAACTGAGGAAACACCACAATATCTTCGTCTTCAGGTCGGGCAGAACTAGAGACGGATTTATGAGCTTTCGTTTAAAATTTTGAAGTCTAGGAGACAAGTTGGTGAAATGTGTGTGTGAGGGCTGGGATGATGTATCTTAGGTAGGAGCAGGAGAAGGTACAATGGTAATAGGTTGAATAGCATCAGCTGCTACTGCTTCTCGAACTACCTGGATAGGAATATCAGCTGGCATTGCCTATGAGAGCACTATTTTAGAAATGTCATCTGTTGGCAATTTTGTGTCTCTTGGTATGTATGTGTCCACTAGTTCTTCCTCTACTGCAGTTGGCAATTCTTCATCTCCAGTAGATTCTGCTGTAGTATTGGGAATGTTGGGCACGTCTGGAGAAGTAGGTGACCCTCCCTGTTCATGGACTCTTTTGGTAGGAGTATCAGAAGGCTCAGGATCCTCTTTGTTTATTCCTGTATCGGATGGAACACCAAGTTCTGTCTTCCCTTCAGCCTGGTCTGCATGCAATAGTTGGTCCCTCTTCTGTATCTCTTCTAGTGGCATGCTCAGGTTGACAGATTGCATCTCTGAGTTCTCCAAAAGTTGTATTCAACTATCTGATTTCCTTAGTTTGTTCAAGTAGGGCAGCATGAATGTTATGTAGACGGTCTTACAGAGGAGCTGTGACTGTAGTGAGGTCGGTCAAGAGCCAACTTGAGCATCTTTGTTATGTTTGTCTCTACTTCTGTGATTTCCCTCAAGAATTTGGGATCTAGTCTAAATATTTTTCTCAGATCAAAGGATCCCATGGGTAAAATCTATAGGTGGCAGATTCTGCAGATGACATGTGGATATGGAAAATGCTTGCTTTCTGATTAGGAAATCTTGATCATATGTTGCAGCATTACCTCAACAGGGTTGATGTAGAGCTTCTTAATAAACCTCCATACTAAATGCATCATAAATGGAGATCACATTGCGACTACCTGAGTGTGGCGCTAGCATCGTTGAAACAACCTAGTAGAGAGTTTTGGCAACAATGGAAGATGAGCTGCAGAGTCGTGTTGTTGCTGCGTCACTGTCTCGGTGTCCAAAGCCAGCTTTAGATAATTAAATTTGGTGTCGTTTACTGGCGGCATCTCATCTCTGTAAGATATATCTAGCATCAAGGACATCGACCTAGCCTCAAAACTGATTTCAATTCCATTTGCCATGGTCTGGATTGAGGAAAGGTCGGTCTTCTTTAGATTCGCGTAAAACACTCGGATAAAGTCTTCGTAGTATTTTCATAGTAAATTGTCGAAATCTAACTAACCCTGTGCTCCAAATAATTTCTCTACTTTCAAACTGAATTAGTTAAAGTCATCGAAGCTTACACTAGCTGGTGGCAGAATCGGAGTCGCCAATTGCCGTCAGTATTCTTCAAATTCTTTCTTTCCGGTGAACCTATCCGATTCATCATCTATGGACTCGAGATTCGTTAGCTAAGACTTCGAGCTCTTCTTTTTCATGGTTGAGGGTGAAAAATAGGAGCGATTTCGGGATCGGGGTGGAAATATTTGTGAGCTAGTGTTTCCGAAGGAATGGGTCTTGAATTATCGGGATGAAGAGAAAATAGGGGGAATGGTTTGACTTAGCTTGTGATGAGTCAGCTAATGATACCGCTAACCTAATGATGAGTCAGCTAATGTTACCGCTAAGCTTTTGATGAGTCAGCTGCTTACATTATATTAAATATTGGATTGGAATTTTAAATATAAAACTAAGCTGTTTAAAGAATGCAGCCAGCTGTTCAATGGCTGACTAAGTATTTAACATAGGGCAGAATAAATCACATGAAGCATTAGCCTAATTCATGGCAAATTTTTGACATGGATTCAAATCCTAGAGGTTTAGTAAAGACATCACCAAATTGATTTTCAGAATTAATAAAATTTTAGACTGTGTTATTGCATTCAACATGCTATCTAATAAAATGATGTCGTAAGTCAATATGCTTTGAGCGAGAATGTGAATGGAATTTTTTGTTAACTTAATAGCACTAGCGTTATCACAGAATATAGGCACATTTTTTAAGTCAAAACCAAAGTCTAGGAGTTGTTATTTAATCCAAAGTACTTGAGCATAATAACTTCCAGCAGCTATATATTCTGTTTTCGCAGTAGACATAGCTACTGATCATTGCTTTCTTAAGCACCATGATATTAAGTAGTTTCCAAGAAACTGACAAAAGCCACTAGTACTTTTTCTATCAAGCTTACACCCACCAAAATCAATATTAGCATAAGTATATAAATTGAATTCACATCATCTGGGATAGAACAGTTCTAGTTCGTTAGTGCCAGCCAGATATTTAATGATACGTTTTTCAGCACTTATATGCGATTTCTTAAGATTGCTTTGAGATCTTGCACACAAACGTATGCTGAATTGAATATCTGGCCTACTGACTGTTAGATATAAGAAAGATCCAATTATACCTCTATATAATTTTTGATCCACTAACTTATCTGTTTCATCTTGTTCAGCTTGCACGAAGTAGACATTAGAGTGCTTATTTCCTTACTTCCTTCCATTCTGTATTTCTTGATTAAATATTTGCCATTCTTTATTTGTTTGATTTGTAAACCAAGAAATAGTTTAATTTCCCAGTAAGGCTCATTTCAAATTGTTCCTACATTAGCTCAGAGAATTTTCTGCACAATCTTTCATTAGTAGCACCTAAGGTTATGTCATCAATAGAAATTTGAACAATTAACATATCACTTTCTTCATGCAGAGTGAATAAAGTTAAATCAATCTTACCTCGGGAGAAACCTTTTTCAATCAAAAAGGCATTTAAGCGCACATACCAAGCCCTGGGAGCTTGTTTGAGACCATGGAGTGCTTTATTGAGTTTGTAAACATGTCCTGGAAAATCAGAATTTTCAAAATTAGGAGGTTGTGCAACATAAACTTCTTCTTTTAAAAAGCCATTTACAAAAGCACTTTTAACATCCATTTGAAAGAGTTTAAAATTTTTATGGCATGCAAATTCAAGCAATATTCTGATGGCCTCAAGATGTGCAATAGGGGCATATGTTTAATCAAAATCAATGCCTTCTTCCTGATTATACCCTTTGACCACCAACCTAGCTTTGTTTATAATGATATTTTTTGTGTCATCCATTTTATTTCTAAAGACCCATGTAGTTCCTATGATGGATTTATTTAGTGGTTTCCTAACTAAATGACATACATTATTTCTTTCAAGTGGATTCAATTCTTCTTGCATAGCAACAATCCATGAGTTATCTTTCATAGCATTGTAAATACACTACACTCAAAATTTGATACAAATTTAGAGTAGTCCATGAATTTATTTCTAAAATGAGATCTATTTTGTATACCTTCAGTTACCTTACCTATTATGTTCTCTTATGGATGACTGGATCTGTGCTTGAAAGGTCTCTATTGGTTCGTTGATGCCTATGTGATCAAGCAGACTTCCAAAAACCTGTTCGTTCTCAATTGTCATCTTAGCTGGTTGTTCATCAGCTATCTGCTTCTCTGGAATTTCTTTTGTTTCTGCTGATGAAAATAAATCTTCTTCTTCTGACCCTGCATCTAATTCTTAATCTTATCTTGGCCCATTGTTACTTTCGTTTAATATAACATGCACAGATTCTCAACAATCATAGTTCTTTTACTAAAAACTCTATATGCCTTTGACTTCTTCGTCACTCTTTGCATCGAACTTTCAAAAATTATCTTTACCATTATTCAGTATAAAGCATTTACAACTAAAGGTTCATAGATAAGCAATATTAGGTGTTCTTCGTTTTAGAAGTTCATATGGGGTTTCTTGAGAAGAGGCTGAATAAGTGCACGATTAATTATATATGACATGTAGTGTTCACTACTTCAACTCAAAAATATTTAGGCAAGTTCTGTTCTAACAACATTATCTTAACCATTTCTAAAGTCACTCTATTTTTCCTTTCAACAACACCATTTTGTTGGGGAGTTATAGGTGTATAGAAATTATGAGTTAGATCTTTTTGAAAATTTGAAAATTCTTTACACAACAACACCATTCTTATCACAAAACTCATCAAAATAAAAATTTTGAAATTCTTTACCATGATCATTCCACACTGAACATATATTAAAGTCAAGTTCTTTTTGAACCTTTTTAAAGAAACATACAAACTGGTGCGTAATTTTCATATGCAAAAAAGAAAACCCAGGGGAAACATGAATAGTAATCTACAATTACTAGACAGTAGTACATAGCTCCCAATCTTGCAGTTCTTGAGGGTCCAAACAAATCCATGTGCAGTAATTTCAGTGGTTTACTAGTTGTAACTATTTGTTTGGACGTGAATGATGATTTTACTTGTTTTCGTAAAAGAAATGTCACTATAGACAGCAAATTATTTCGTAAAAGAAATGTTACTACAGTCAGCAAATGTTCAGCTGGTTGTAAGTAATCTTGTATCATATAGATAGAGACTATCATAGTATGTATTATAACTATCTAAAATTAAGGTAAGAGTACTCATAGTATTTTACGTGGTTCGGCAAACTTCTTTGCCTACGTCACGGGTATTCTATCGCAAGAGCTGAAGCTTCAATAAACTTTTAACAAGCTACACTCACCAAGAGCAAAGTGCTTCATCAAGCACACTTGCTCTTAAGGGTTTTTTCAAAAAGACAACCCTTCACAGTCTATTGGACACTCTAGTCCCACTAGCTGATTTGCTAGTCCTGTTACAAAGTTTAAGAACTTCTACCAAGCTCCAACCAAGCTTTTTAACAAGTACACCAAGCACTCTATGACATCTTTAAAAAAAAAAATTGAAAGAGCAAAGTTAAGCACAGGATCAATCTCAATATACTTAAATGAACTAAAAGTATTCTATTGAGATGATCAAACGTGTTGCTGAAGATGATGCTCAGTAAGTGATTAGCAGCAACAAGAGTTTCTTCATTGAAAGCTTGAGTCGATGTAGAGCAAGTTTATTTTTGAATTTTTGCTTGATATCTCTCTTGTATCTCTGTTCTTCAGCTCCACTTCTTCTTATAGCGTCTTCTATTTTGCAGCTAGCTGAATCTTCCCATTGAAAAAAAATTCCCGTTGATGTCTCCATACAATGGCAAGTTTCTAAGGTAGAAATGAAAATGTGCTCAGTCATTGGTCAACTGCAGCAAGATTTCTTATAGCTAATTAAGTGCAACTCTTGCATTAGCATCAAATGCAGGGTAGAACGAAATTTGAAATTCTCACTTGATTGCTCTAGATTTGTTCCCGGTGATGGATCTTGATTTAAGTTTCTTCAGCTGAGCTGCCTTGCATTATAGATGCAAATTCGGGCCTGGCTAAACGGTCTAGTAGACAGTATCGAGCCGACATTGTCGGCCCGCCCACACGTTACTGTACATATTGACCTGGTCAATGCTGACCAGTCAACGGCGCCCGTTGACTTGGTCAATACTGACCGTTGACCAAATCAATATGTAATAAAAAATATTTTTTAAAATAAAAAATATTTTTAAATAATAATTTTTTTATTAATGTAAAATATTTTTATAATAAAAATATTTATTATTTATTTTTATCTTATTAATATTTTTTGAAAATAATTTTTATAATAATTATTTATTTATTATATAAAATTAAAAATAAAATGAGTAAATGGCTCGAGCGAGATCAAAGAAAATGCGCCCGACTCGAGCCAGTCTGGCCCATGTGTGGAAGGCAGGTTGGGCCCCCCCGGTCCGATTGCTTCATTTGGCCCGAACCGCCCATATTTGCACCTCTATCTTGCATTGATTTGCTATTACTAGCTGAGGGGACTACTTTAAATGATGTGGTTCCAAACAGCTTGAATTGGTTTTGTTGCTTCTCGCTGTGTCTAGTAGTTCTGAATTCTTACTTTTCTTCTTGAAGATTGTACATGAGTTTTCTTGTGAATAAGGATGAAGGTTGACTCAATGTTGAATATTTTATAATGTGATATGTGTATTGTGCTTCAAGGATATGTATGTCTGTAAGATCTTGAAGTGGAAACCTAAGCAGAATCTTCGTTGATAATAAACCCAATCCTCTATTTTTTGTGTTATTGAGGAAATCTCATATAGGCAGTAGATGAGTAGTTGGTTGTTTTGTGACTGTGGTTTGACATAATTGGCTTGTTGTTAGCTAGATGTATAAAAGAGTTGTTTCATGAATTCCTGTAGAACTTGATTCCGACTTTTCTGTCCAACTTAAATCATATACCATAATTCTTAATTGTTGTTATCATCAAAATCAGCATTTGGGAGTACCAACAATTTTGAATTAATTATAGTATATCTTCTAAAGTTGTAAAATTTGTATTCGCCATCTATTCTTTTTAATGGATCAGATAATGCATCCTCAAATTTGAAAATTTTGTTTTGTCAATTTTGAATGAATCCAGCGATCACAAGCACTGACACTATTATGATTGTTGATTACAAGCTAATGTCTTAAGGATTGGCATCTGTGCCATATTGTGCGACTCGTGTTTCACCGTGCTTGACAATGTGCAACCTAAATATAATACTCTACGACTGAAAGTAGCAGAGCGACGCTTTACAAAGAAGTTCGGATCACTTTATGGTCCCACAAGTTCGCAAGATGGTCGCATATAGTTGCATATTAGTTTGTGGTCGCAAATGTCCACAAGATGGTCGCATATAGTCGAACAATTCAGATCATGGTCGCCTGCGGTGCATATCTAAAATTCAAAAGTTCACAAGGGCTGACGTATGTAATTCCAAATAAATGTTGCAGGCGTAGAGGATTTGAAGATGACATTGCCAGAAGTACCCATCTGCACTCCTAGATTTCGCCTAAATTGAGACCAAAATAACAATAACTTGGAAAAAAAGCTCACCTATCCTTACTAGTTACTACTATCTCATAGTTATTATAAAAAAAAATAAGAAAAGAAAACACAACTTAAATATCAAAAACCATGTGTTCTACTCAGTAAAGAGCCCTCATCTTCTTCACTCGTACCGAGTCCAGTAATGTTGTGGGCGAGCTGAATACCGAACCCAACCTTCTGAGCAGTCAGAGAAGACAATATAGAGGAAAGTGGAAGATAGAAGCAAATAGTGTGACATAGAGACAACAACAAAGCCATTATCGTTGCTTTAGAACGAGATATGCCAATACTCAACATTACTCCTTTCAGTTGAGCGATGCCGGCTTTTGAGTCTAAATCTTAAAGAGGCTACAGAGATCGCATATAGCTCTGATGTTTCTGTTTTGATGTTCTTTGGATTGTATTCAATAATCACGCCCATTAACAAAATCAACACTTATCTCCATTTGAAAGCCTCTTGTGCTGTCAATTCAATCGGTTTATTCTTCCCTTTTGTAGCAGAGGTCAAAGGATAAATATTTTATAGACATAGGCTGAAGGGTTTAAATTTCAAATTTTAATATCAGTTGAATTCTCATATCGTCAAGCACATTAGTATTGTCGGTTTGCAGCAAAGATCATAAAGACTAAAATTTTATTTTCATGCAGAAAAACGACATATTTTACCACCCGTCTACTACCCCTCTTCATCAATCAATTCAATCGTTGACCATTGGGCTTTCAAAATCGAGAGAACTATCCTACCCACCATTCTTAAACAAATAACACACATGCTCAAGAGTACTTACCGATGTAGTCGAGAAAGCAAGACGACATGTTCTGGTGTGGGTCGATAACACAGTCCTAAATCATTCTTACGAAGAATATAAACTAAGCTAGTACTCTAGTAGATAGCGAAATTTTATAACAATGACATAATTCTTATTTTCAGTTCCTTTTAATCTACTAAACCCATAACCTAAATATAAGAAAAGTCAGTAAATATACGTTATTGAATCATCTCAACATATGCGAATCAGCTACAACAGTTGTGACATCGACAACTTCACCACTAAAGCACGGCCTCTAATAACGCACAAGTCCACAAGATGGTCGGATGTAATCATCATAATTCCATATCAAGGTCACTCGCGACACATATCTAAAGCCTCAAAAGTTCACAAGTAGGTGTCGTAATGTATGACCAAAATATGACACTGTGCGACCTTATTTGACCATAGTTGCCCACTAATGCTTTACAAAAGAGCCCAAGATCACTTTATCATCGCAAGAGTCAACAAGATGATCTCATATAGTCTCACAATTCCAGACCACGTTCGCTTGTGGGGCATATTTAAAGCTTCAAAAGTTTACAAGTTGTTTTGGTAATGTGCAACTAAAATATGATACTATGCGATCTTGTGCGACCATTGTAGCCAAGCGACGCTTTACAAAGGAGCTCTGGATCACTTTATGGTCGCACAAGTCCATAAGATGGTCACATATCATCACACATCACTTTATGGTCGCACAAGCTGACAAGATGGTCACATGTAGTCGCACAATTCAGACTATGGTCGCCCGTGGTGCGTATCTAAAGCTTTAAAAGTTCCAAGTACAAGTCGCAATATCCGACCAAAGTATAACATTTTGTGACCTTGTGCAACCATAGTAGGGAGCGATGCTTTATAAACGATCTCGGGATCACTTTATGGTCGCACAAGTCCAGAAGATGGTCTCATATAATCGCAATTCGCTTTAGGGCCCACACAAGTCAACAAGACAGTGACATATAGTGACACAATTCAAGCCCATAGTTGCCCACGGCGCAAATCTAAAGTTGTAAAAGCTCACAAATAGGTATCGTAATTAGACACCGAAATAGGACATTGTGCAACCTTGTGCGACCATAGTAGCCTAGCGATGCTTTACAAAGGAGCTCAGGATCACTTTATGGTAGCACCAATACACAAGATGGTCGCATATATAGTCTCACATCACTTTATGGTCGCACAAGTCTACAAGATGGTCGCATTTAATCGCACAATTCCAATCCATGGTCGCCCACGGCGCATATCCAATACTGCAAATTTTAACAAGTATGTCAAGAAAAAAAGTTGATAAGTTTCATCTTCAAACATCCTCATTGCATGAAATTGAATGGTTATTTCTGTCAAGGATTGTGTAACCACTAACTTATTCAAGAATGTCAAAAAGAGCTTCTAAAAAGCTAACGAATCTGAAACACGATACAATAGTGTATGCATACGTGAAGCTAGTGAAAAGACCCATTGGTATGAACTTCTACAGACAAATCGTCCCATCTCTAGTGTCGGAGCATGTAGCTCCTCTCTTTCTATTTGGGTTTGTAGGGCAATTACATTTGTAATGTTTGACGTCGGTCTTATTACAACAAAGACATCTCCTCCCTGTCTTTTCGTTGGCTGTCGTAATAGCTTTCTCCAATCCTCCTTTTATTCTACTGTTGTGATGGGAAAAATGGCTCTTCATACTAGGCCTTGCTTTAGTTTGTGAAATGTTTAGATTGAAAATTTCTATTCGAGAGGCATCAACATGGCCGTAGCGTTGGCCCTACGTGTTGGTCCCAATATAGAACGTCTTTAAGTGATAAACGAGTGCCTAAATTTCTCGAATATCATATAGTCTTTGGAGCCACTCGTTTTGCTGCAACCAAAACGCTGACATCAATTCCTCCCACCTCTTCACGAAAATAGTTGTTCAAGATTTTCCCGTATACAACTTTTTATCACTTTTTTTAAATTTGACCTATTAGAATAAACTTGTGGTAACTATTCAGTGAATTTCTCCAGAATATGCCAAAGGTAAAATCTATATCGTGTATTGAAAATACCTTCGCGAAAGCTACAATCATAGCTCTGACTTCATCTGTGATGATTGCAGATGAGGCACGCCCGCCCATAACATCGAGTTAGATCTAGAAATGCCTGGAAAGAGCCCTTTGTCTCGTCCAAAAGCAGTGTGCATCTAAACTAAATCGTCTACTGATGGTGGTTAACTCCGGTGAATGGTGCGAATGGCACATCGTATGCATTCTGCGATATGTGGTGTTAAATAAAAAGACATCACCAAAATACTGAAATTTTAGACGTGAGCCAACATCTATCTAGAAAAAGTTAATTGCTCTCGATTTGCTATCGATTTGAATCGTGTACAAAAAATTCGGATCATCTATGCTATTCTTCTTAAACCAATTCAGAGCTGCGGTAGACTCACCTAGCATTGGTTTTTGTACTTTTTTGGTGGACCCAAATGATTCCAGCAATCATTGTCATCAAAACGGGCTTGCGACCCAATAAGTATATTGGTAACCTTATTTACGGGTATGCCTCCTCTCGAAATGAGTCTACTAACATCCTCGCTGTGATAGGCATTTGTCTATTACTAGGCATTTGCATTTTTTTTGCCGCGCTTACTATAGGGTGAGTATGGTCTTTTACAAAACTCACCACACTCCATGATCTATCAGCATCCCATTTCACTCTCATTGATGCAACACATCCACATTTAACCGAACTATTATTTTTCTTCTTATATCCTTATTTCTCGAAGGTATCATCTATCTTTTTCCTTTCATGTACTTTGTAATACCCAAAATGCTCACAAGTCAGAGCAGCACTTACCTGGCTTCTGATACTTTTTCGTAGTCTGTATAAAATTGCTTCAAAGCTTCAAGGTTATCAAAGCTCATTTCCACGATGCTTTCTTATTATCTTTATCTCCAATTACATACGCAGCTGGGATAGTAGAATCCGTCTCCTGTGTCAACGGCTCTGTCGATATTGTTTAGACCGTGTTGCAGCTATATACCTTGACGTATTAATATACGTCTCATTGGTCCACAACCTAGAGTTGGCGGCATGTGGTCGATGTCTAACTTTTTGACACATAAGTCAGATTTGTCGACCTGAGAATAAAATTAGGTTCAGTGCATATTGATGTCGACCAATGAAATCCATATGCCATCCATACAATTGAATTATAAATTGATGTCCAACTATATATGTATGTATATATGTATATATATATATATATATATATATATATTGTATACATTGAATCTCAACCGTTCAATCATGATTGAGTGGTTGAGATTCACGAGCTCGAATATACAGGCGTGATCCCGTAGGAAGGGCGCGCTCGGTAATTCGCGTGCCCTTCCACTGGATGAAATAGTTTTTTTTTTTCATTCTTCCTTTCCCGTTCCTTTCTTCTCTCCCTCTGCTCTCTCGAGTGATAGCCGGCAAAAGTTTTGACTGAAATCATCCCCTTTCTTCAGTTCCCATCCCATTTTCTCATTTCACGCAGCCGATCAAAACCTTAGCATTGACGCAGCCAGCAATCGTCATAAAAAAACACAAATTAGTAGTTCCCATCCCCACCTTCATCTAATTGTACTTAGTTGATCAATTTCATCAATTGAGGCATCGAGCACCTTATCGACGCTGCATGGATCCGGTAAGCTATTCTTTTGATTTATTTTTTTTCAATTTCATCATTTTCATTTTCATTTGATCAATTTCATTAAAATTTTACTAACATGCGTTGTTTTGTAATTTTAGAATTTTTTCTTCAACTCGGCATTGACAGTGGTGGTGCAGAGAATTTGCAGGAGCTTTTCTACCAGAGATAGTAAGGAACGAGACGATCGCCGAAACCTGTTCTTATTCTTTTTTGCTTATTTGTTTACCTTATTTATTAAGAATATAACTGTCTATTGAATGAGATGACAATAAGGAACGAGAAGTATCGATTGAATACTTTTGAAATTTGGAGAATTATCGATCAACTGCAGTCAAATTTGGTTTCATTTGGTTTAATTCAAAAGTTTTAACTTGATGGAGTATTTTTATTGGCTGATTTTGTTCAGTTCTAAATGTGCTTGCAATTTTTCAATTTGGGTTTATTTTCACTAGCTGATATTTGGCATTTCTTTTGGCAGAGAAGAGATTCTGCAAGGATTGCTACTAAAGGGAATTCACTAAAATTGGCTCACGACAAACTTTGACAAAGAGGGGTCTAGGATAGGTAGACAGATCATTTCTCCAACTTATAGAGTTCTTTTTTCTGCTTGCTTTTGTACTTAGTTGATGTTGTTCAATTCGAAAATTTGTACTTCAATTCTGTTTAAAGCAACTGAGAATGAATTTTGATCATGACAACTTGTAATATTAGTGACTGCAAACTGGGAAATGAATGTTTTGTTGATCCAGAAAATTTCTTGAACTTTGGCATCTGAATGTAATGGTCCAGAAAAGTTATTGATGGTAATTGTTAGAGAACTTTGGCACTTAGTGAATTGTCTTGAATGGCTTTTTAACATTTGAATGCATATAATGAAATGTTTGTGTTAAAGTGAATGCTCAGTTGGAGCTATATGTAAGTGAATCTCAAGTGTGAAAGTTACTCAAGTGTGACCAATTATGAATGCTTAGTGTGAAAGTAATTCTCAGTCCAGAAAAGTTGTTGAAATGGCTTTGGCATTTGAATGGAATGTAAATGTTCTCTTCAGGTGAATGTTCTGTTCAGCGAATGTTTTGTGAATGCATCAGTGAATATTCTGTTCAGGTGAATGCTCATTGTGAGTTATATTTAAGTGAATGTTCAATTGTGAAGGTAATGCTCAAGTGAAACTATATTTAAGTGAATACAAGTGTGAGTTATGCTCAAGTGAATGTAATGCTCAAGTAGAGCTATGTTTAACTGAATACAAGTGTGAGTTATGCTCAAGTGAATGTTCATGTGTGAATGCAATGCTCAAGTGAGCTTTGTTTAGTGAATCCAAGTGTGAGCTATATTCAAATGAATGATTATGTGTGATATAATTCTCAAGTGTGTGCTATTTCAACTTTATGCTAAGTGTGACTGTAAGATTCAAGTGAATGTTTTATTTTTCTTTTAAATAATTATTTTTTTATTTTCACATTTTCTCTATTTTTTTACTACCTTCTTTTATTTCAATTTTTTCACTGTTTTTTTTTTTCAACTTCTTTTAGTCACTATCTTTTTTTTTTATTATTTCACTATTATTTTCACTTTCTTTTACTTTTTTTCACTGTTATTTTTTTCACATTTTACATTTCACTTTTTTTATTTCCTATTTTTTCACTTCATTTTCCACTACTTTTTCACTTTATTTTTATAACCTTTTTTACTGTTTTTTTAACTTTTTTTTTTCACTGTCGTTCTTTTCACTTTTATTATTTTACTATTTTTTTCACTTCTTTTCTTATTGTCATTTCTTTCAATTTTTTTTTAATTCACTGTTTATTTTCACTTCTTTTTTCACTTTCCTTTTGACTATTTTTTAACTTTTATTTTCTTCTTTTTTCACAATTAATTTTTTCACTTTTTCTATCTCCTTTCTTTTTTCACAGTTTTTTTCATTTCTTTTATCACTTTTTTTCACTTTCCTTTTTTGCATTGTTTTCTTAACTTCTTTTTTTCACTGTTATTTTATTTTATTTTCACTTTTTTTTATGTCACTACTTTTTTAGGAAATGCAAACAGTAAGAATAATAATTGAACATAACAGTTGCACATAACAAATTGCTCCCTATACAATGCAACTTAACAAGATTGAAGACAACATCCATGTGCTTCGTAGAATGCCAAAATGACTTCATCATCCTACTCTGGATGAATAACTAGCCCTTTATCGTGGTTGTCTTCTTTTTGCTAGTACTTTTGTGCTCATCATCATCTCTTCCAATAACTATCAATTAAGAGTGATGACAAATGTCAATAGAAAAGTTTGAATTAAATAAAAGATGTTACCAAAATCAAAACTAATCAAGTAATTATACTTGTCTTATTTTTTCTATTTGGATTTTCAGAATAATTCGTTTATCGTGTTAAACACTGGACTTGTTACAATACACGAATTTATTGCCTATCTTTGCTTTAACTTTTGTTGTAGCTTTCTCCAAGCATCATTTTATTCTACTATTATCCTTGAAAGTAGTTCCTTCTTTTTTTCTTATCTTAATTTATGAGATAAGAGGAGTCAATACTAAAACTTCAGATGCATCAATTGTGACCTGTAAATTCTCATTGACAGTAAATGATTGGACAACTAGGATGCTAACATGGTCTGAGCTGTAGTGTTGCTTCTTCTAATGCTTTCAATAAAATTTGGTAGCCCTCATTGGTTTCAGCGGCTTCATAAACCAATTGGTCGCAAACCATATGTAGTTGGTAGTTCTCACTAACTCAGTATTCTCATGCTTACTTACAGATCCATCATCATATTTAGCTATATATTTGTTTATCTCCTTCTTCCACCGCTGAAGAATAAAGTGATATGGTATCTTTATATCCCGACTCAAAAAATTCTTCACAAGATGTCCACAAGGATTCCCCATAAATTCAAAAAGCTTGCACTCACAGCTGTCTTCTTTGTTGTTGCATTGAACTTCATCTTCCACTCATGTCAATCACCTTCCACTTGAGATTTATAAATCTAAGTCGTGTAGTCATGACACCCCTTATCATCGTCATACAACACATACACAGATTGAGCTTTTTCAAATTCTTCTTTAAACTATCATACACATTTCTCGTGTATATTTTTACTGCACGTTTTAAGACAAATGAGTTCCCGTCGACAATGAGACATGATTGTTCACTTGTATAATCTTGTTTCTTTTTTTGTCAATAATTTTACTCAAACACTTTCATTCTTCAATACAAACTCTCGATGTGTTGTTGTCGATTGGAAAAAAGTTTTGTAAATACCATTCCTACCTTCGGAGCGCCCAGTAGTGTTCATGCTGGCATAGGAAGTATCCAAGTGATAGACTGGTGCCTATTTTTGTCTAGTCTCGTATACTTCTTATTGTCAGTTATTCTCCTACAACCCATATGTACACAACATCGTTCCACTGAATCTCAAAAGTACTATGTGTTAACTTTCCCTAATACACCTCTTGATGCCTTCCTTGAAATTTGAGCTTTTGAAATACACAAATGAAAGTTTTTCTACAATTTTTTTCATAATATGCCACAGACAAAATACTATGTCATGTGTTATGGATACCTTAGTAATAGCTACAGTAATAGCTCTATGTTGATCTGTGATGATTGAATACGGAGCATCACCGCCCATAGCTGCAAGTTTTGTCTTAAAGAGACAATGAAATGATCCTTCTATCTTAACTAAAACAGTTCACAACCAAACTAGATTGACTGGGTTGGATGGTTGACTCTAGTGAATGGCACAAATGATATTTCATACATATTCGTACGGCAGGTTGGGTTAAAGAATACCACATCACCAAAATACTGAAATTGTGTACATTATCTTCCATCTATCATAAAAAATTAATTTCGCTTTACTCTTCATCTATTTGTATTGCATAAAAAGAACTAAGGTCTTCTATACTCTTTCTTTTAAAGAATTAAGATCTGCAATAGCATCTTCGCTGATAGGTTTTTTGTATTCCTTCAAGGGCACAAATGGTTCAAACAGTCTTTATCATCAAAACTATTTCCAGGGCCGTCGAGTATATTTACAATCTTAGTGCCTTCATCTCAAAATGAGTCGATCAACATCTTAGTTACAATGGGCATATTTTTACAAACAAGCATACGCATTCTTTTTTGACAAGTTAAATACGTCATGATTGTGCTGACCTTCATAACCCACTACTTCCCACAACCTATTAAGTTAATTTTTCACTCTGATTGTTGCAGAGCATCCGCATTTCATCCGCATTTCGTCGTACTTCTGCTTTTCTTTCTTTTGACTTCTTCCTTGAATCTGTCATTTGTTTTTGTGATCTTCGACTTCCGTGATTTCCATAACGAAGGAAAGTCATTTGAGAAATAGTGACTTCATTGGATAACGGCACTAAATCCCAAGGCTTTCGCATAATTGATATAGAATTGTTTCGCGGCCTCGAGCCTTTCAAATGTCATCCCTAACCACGGAGACTTGTCATTCTCCTTGCATATATTTGGAGTTGGAAGAGAAGAAGAACCGAGCTTGCAATCTGAAAGTTCAACATAGGGAAAAAAAAAGGATAGAAACATAAGCAACAACGTTCAAAACTCCATAATGAAACAAAGAGAAAGATGAGATCATTTCTTGAACGGAAATACCTACGTTAAACTGAGCCATTGTGAGTAGAAGAAGAAAAGAATATGAAAAAAAAAATTTACAAATGATTGTAGACAGTAAGAGTTGGCGAAACAGAGTCACTCATAGATAGAGAGGCGGAGACAGGATGGAGACGTTTGAAGTGGGAAAAAATAAGATTAGGTAGCTAATGATAATGGATTAGATTATTTTTTATAGCTAATGTCTAATTTACCCTCTGTAAGTGAAATGTTTTATGTTGTTCTGCTGTACTCTATTTTTCTTCTTCTTTTCAATTTTTTCTTTGCTTGCTGGAAGATTAACATGTATAAAATCCGTTCCATATAAAACTATATTGCAATCTTAATAAGCCATTGCATTGAAATCTATATGTAATCTTCAACACATCAAACATTTCTCAACAAAAAACAAAGTTCTTTATTTCATCAAGCAACAACAAGATACATTGGTGTGTTTGATACAGAACATTCATAGAATAACATTACAATCTCTTGATTTGCTATCGCCTGTTGCTAAGTGAACGTTACATTTGGAGAATGTATGCATTCACAAAATTTTTTTTAAAAATCTCGAAAAGAAGAAGAATCAGCATTCTTCAGTATTCTTCTCTTCCTGTCTTCATCATTTGCAATCTTCAATAATATCTATTCATCTGCATAAAACAGAGGAAAGTTATAAAAAAAAATCGGAATTGAAATCAAACACAAGAAAAAGGAAATTGAAATCAAACAGAATTGAAACTACAAAGTGTATCTCGCTGGTCTTCAAAGGTGAAAGTCACCAACTCTCCACGGAAGTTCCAAACAGCAACTGTCCTATTCCTGTCAACTTGGGTAACCTGCTGGTTTCGAGCCTACAGAAACAGGTTCTTGTTACTAATACGAACTGAAATGAGGGGACGAGCTTTTCATTCTTGTTACTTCGAGAATTTGCAGGTTCTTATTCTCTTCCTTCATAAGAGCTTTTCATTGAACTGCACAATACTACGTCTTACTAATCAAATATCAGAAGTAAACCCTTACTGTCTCAGCTAACAAATTTTCTTCCCTACCACTAATAAAATAAAAGTACATATTAGTAGAGCTGAAAAATTACTTTCTCAATTCCAAGCTCAAAAAATTATTTTTTCCTTGCTATGTCCCCGGCAGAAAACTCCTGCAAATTTTCTTCACTGCCACTATCAATGCCGAGCTGCAAAAAAATTCAAAAGAATTAGAAAACAATCATAGTTGTTAAAATCTCAATTTAAATCTTAAAATTTTATGTTTTTACGATTTTACGTCCATAAAACTATCCTACTTGACACAAGATTCCGATCTTACTTCCAATCTGTAAGATTCCGATCTTAATATTAAATTCCTTAAAATCCCGATCGTACTTATGATCTTATGATTTCAGCTTATAAGAAATCTTCATGAATAAGAAGAGCTTTCAAAGACTTTGAGCGAAGCTGGAATAGCTAGAGAAGATCCGCCGTTCGTTTGTAGCGTGTATGGAAGTGTTTGGTTTATTCTTTGAGGGTTTTCTTATGGAAGCAAAAGATCATTTTGTACGGTAGTGTTTTGAATTTGTTTTTTTTCCTCTTTATTGTGAAGTGACAAAGACATTACTTGACACCTAATTGATTGATAACATAAGGGATTAAGTTTTTTATATATTAGTATAACTATATAAAAGTGCATTTATAAAATAATGACGTAGTTTGTAAAGAGATTGTGATAATCAGTTAAGTGAAACATAAAAAATTGTTAATGATGTAATTCATCTGAACTACAAATATAAACATTGTTAATTTACTACAATAAGATGAAATATAAGAAAAATTATATCTTGAATTTTTAGCAATTTTAATAAGTCCTATCTAAATTTATAAAAATATTAAATAATTTTATAAAAAATTACCATTAAATAATATTTTATGATCTTATTTAAAATATCGATTTTACGATCCTACTTAAGGAAAACGATCCTACATAAAATTCCGATCTTGACAACCTTGACAACAATGCATATTAGTAGAATCTTGATATAATTGATAAAATGAGAATGAAATTGAAAGAAAAAAAAACAACAAAAGAACAGCTTACCAGATCCCAACAGCGCTAACAAGGTGCATGATGCCTCAATTGATGAAATTGATCAGCTGAACACGATTACAAGAAGGTGGAGAAGAGAACCTACTAATTTGCGCTCTAAATGACAATCGCTGGCCGGCAACTAAGATGATTAGCCCGTAGTCTTCAGTGCTAGGGTTTTGATCGACTACGTGAAATGAGAAAATGGGATAAAAATCAAAGAAAGGAGATGATTTCAGCCAAAAGTTTGGCTAGTTATTGCCAATCGAGCCTAGATTGATCGGGCGCGGCGATCGCTCGGGAGAGCGGAGGGAGAGAAGAAAGGAACAGGGTAGAGAGAAATGAAAAACAAAAATAATAACTACTTTATCCGGTAGAAGGGCACCTGAATTGCTGAGTGTGCCCTTTCTACGAGATCACACCTGCGTCTTTGAGCGCGCGAATCTCAGCCGCTCGATCATGATCGAACAGCTGAGATTCAATGTGCACGAATAGTGCACAATGTGTACATATCCTATTCGTATATACGAGTATATATATATAATTTATGAATTTTGCTATATTCCTTTAAGTTTTGACTTAAGTATTCTTTGTGACACTAATAATAGAAATTACACTAATTATTTTGAACACTAATAATATTTAACTTCAATATTCTTTGCAATATTAATGAATTGTTTTTACTATGACTCCTAAACTATTTGCCAAACTCGTGAGTCAAAATTCATGACCGCAAAGTTTAGCTGCGCTAACAAATATCTTTTTTCACTTACAGTGACAACAATTATATTTTTAAGAATTATGTTGACAATTCTTTCTGAACAATGATCCATCATCATAATCTTTTAGAGATCTAACTTTCCTTTTATGCTTGTGAGTACCTTACCAACTGATATAAGCAACTTCTATGTCACAACTTTCAGATATATACTAGAAGAAACAATATGAATGAAGAAAATTTCAGCTCCCATCACTCTAGCTTCATTTAGGAAACAATTTCTCTAGCTTTAGAAGACAAAATTGATCATAAGACAAAATAGAAAGCATCTTCATCTTATCTTTAAGGCTGTCGCCGTACAGATGATCGAGACCCTCGGGGTAAAATTTAATCAGAAGACAAATAAATTAGGTTGAGAAAAGGCTAGGCTTTCTCTCAAAGAAGCACGGCAACGTACAGAAACATCAGGGAAGAAGGGGGCAGGAGGAAGTGAGGATCGATGTCAGGGAAGAAACAAAGTGCGGGGTGGGGGAGGAGAGAGAGATTGAGAAAGAAAAACGAGCGAGCAAGAGAAATAATCGGATCAGAATTTCCTTCCTTCACTATCCTTTCTTCTTATTATTATTATTATTACCTTTTTCTATTTCTCTACTTCTTCTTCATTCTCGACACCCACCCATGAACTCCTCTGCTCCGCTCTCGACTAGCAATTCGTCGTCAGCAGTTGATGTCCTACTTCATTCTTACTCTGCTGGATGGTTAGTTTCTCTCTCTCTCTCTCATTCTCCCGTTGAAGATCCTACAATTTTGTTTACAAACCCTAGAGTTTCATTCATAAATGTGAACAGATTCCAAGAAAGCAAACCAATAGATATTATCGCTGCTGCTTTTCTTCTATTAGTCTTTTTTTGTGGAGGTTTTTGTAGAAGGATATAAGATGATATGCTCTTTTACTTAGAAGTAATGGGTACAGTATTGTGTTTTGTATCATAGCTAGGGGTGGCAATTTGGCAGCTACAAAAACAATTTTATTTGATAAATAAATAAATAAAATAAAGTAAGTCCAACTTTCATATTACCTAGATAATACTAATAAATAATGAATAAAATAAATATTAACATACAAATAGGTGGCATCAATTCTTATTATATGATTAACTAGTTACACTTAAGCTATTCGAACTTCTTATGGGCGTCGAAAGTCGTGAATTCTTATTATGGCCCCGTTTGAACGTGCTAAAATTTTTGTACTTTTGAATTAAAACTATTTTACTGTAATGTAAGCAACTGTGGTGCTTTTGCTGTAAAAGTAATTTTATGCTGAAAAACATTTTGATAAAGTTTTACTATATTGTGCTATTTAATGTTAAAAACTTAAAATATTTGGCTAAGCTTATGCTTATTTTTGTATGGGTATATAATGATTGGAATACCCTCGATTATATAGCAATGGATATATTATCAAATTTCTTGATTATTTTTATATATTCTTTACTTTTTTAATTTAATACTTTCTATTACATAATACTTGTATAAATACTTTCTTAAATCCTCATCAATCTCATATGAAGATTGTATCAAAATTCAAACGAATGGTCAAGTGTGACCAGCAAATTTAACAGAATTTTTTTATCTTCTATACCTAACGGAATTTCGTTCTCTTGGTCTCCATTTACTCTGTATCAAGCCACTTTTCAGAAGCTATTAAGAAATCTATGTTTAGTGCAATGAGTAGAAAGATATGCACGTCCGAAATTGGCATGTTAGCAAAGTCTCAACACTTGGTCAATATGTTTTGTCTAGTTCTATATGCTATTCAAATCAAATGTACACATAGACATAGCATAGCAATGATTCTAAAATATGCGTTATCATCAAAATACTTAGGATTTTTAAGATACGCCAAGATGTCAATCAAGCCGGCGGCCGAAAATCGTCCAAATTGATTTCAACAGCCGAGCGATGCAATGCCCAATAACAAGCTGAAATTCAACTCAAAAATGGAAAAAAAAGCATTATCGAAGTAAGGAGACGAATTGAAGGTGCTTAACACAGTCAGATGGCCAGCGAGGAGGTCCGACGAAAACCCTAACTCTACCCCCGCCTAGTGAATATTGATGGGGAACGCAACAGCGACGGATGGAGTGAAGAAAAATAAAAATCTGAAGGTAGAGAGACGTTCTCGCTGCTAGAGAAGAAGATTACATGCTGGAAGATCACTGTGTGTAAAGATGGCTCGCGTGGGGGTGGCTGCGTTGAGAGAGAAAGAAATAAAGGGGAAGCAGTTAGAAAAAGAAAAATAAAGAGTAAAAAAACAATATAATAAAAGGTGGTTGTTTTAGTTGGGCTTGGCCCACTGCAGGTATCGGGTGTTACAAAAATAATGTACATGCTTACATTTTGAGCATAGGAGACCCAAGTTGAGAAGCATAATAACCCTCACTTCGCTGGACGATACAATGATGGTCGCTGTAATGGAATTGCAGCATCCACTCCAAACAATTTCTGATAACAAATCTGTTCGAATTGATCTTTATACCTGTATGTATATTTATAGGCTTTAGATCACTCAAACCAAACAACTATTACTAATGGTAGAATTGCAACTACTTAAACAGAAAAGCTCGAGTACAGTGTAATAATAAAATTATCATCGAGGTTTCAAGGAATTTGCAAGATTATATAAAGTACAATTATAAGAGTCCTTATGGGACGCCAAGAGTAAGACCTTAACGAGGACGTTCCTACTAATATTCTAGGACTTCCCTCTAACAGAAGTCTCAAGCATGTGGAGTCTCAACTACACTCCTTTATTGAATTCAAAAGCAAATTGCTACAACACCAACTAGAGACAACCAATGCAAGTGCTTCACCCTCTGTGATTTTCCTTCTTTGCCTTTGCAGATGAATCCTAGCTTCCATGGCTGTCTTACTCAGCTCGCTCCTATCAATTCCCTCCGCATGAAGATTAGTCTTGTCGTTGAGTCTATCCGAGTATGATTGAGCAAGAAGGTCATCATCCTCAGCTGGCACTAATAATTCTGCTTACAAAGTCCAGTAACTCAGACAACTGTGTTGAGCTTTCTGGAGGGTATAATGACCACCTTTAAGTTGTGAAATATGGAAGGCAGGATGCATGCGTGCCTCTGCTGGTAATTCCCGTTGTAGGCTACTTGTCCAACTGCTTTCAGGATGCGGTAGGGTTCATAGTATTGGTTTTGTAATTTCTGAAAGCGACAACCAAAAAAGAGGATTGCCGATACAGTAGGAGCTTAACGAACACTCAATCTCCATCTCCATAGATCTTGTCTCTATGATGCCTATCGGCTTGCTGTTTCATCCGATTTTCTGCTTGATGGAAGTGGTATTTCAACTCTCCTAATATAACATCTTGCTATCTGAGTTGCTTAAGAAGCTCAATTGATTAGCTAGACTGAGACGGGAGGAGGTGGTGGCTGACCATACACAACTGCAAATGGAGATGTTCCCATAGCTGAGTGAACGCTAGTGTTGTATGTGTACTTAGCCCAATATAGCCAACTCAACCACTTATCTGGGTGCTCCCAATGAAGTAGCGCAGGTATGTCCAATGCTCTGTTGGTTGCTTTCTTCTGGATGTCTGTCTGTGTATGGTAGGCAGTGCTCATATGGGGTGAGGTCCCTTTTAAGATCTGTAACTCCCTCCAAAAAGAGTTTAGAAAAACTGAGTCTATATTGAGACAAAAAGACTTGGGATGGCCATGTAAATGAACGATCTGTCTAGCGAATGGCAGCGCCATGCTTGCAGTTGTATTCCGACGTATTAGTGGAACAAACTGAGCATATTTAAAAGACGATCCACCACAACCAAAATAGTATTCTTCCTTTTTGAGTGTCCCATTTATGAAATCCATTGAGATTTCTGTCCATATAGACTGTGTTATGGGTAATAGTTACAACAACCTGGAGACTAGGTTTTCTGGGTACAACCTAGTTGGGATACCTCCTTTGTGAATGCTTTGGAGGATGAAGTTGCACTTCTGAAGGGAAAACCTCATGTCTAATCAGTTCAAGTTACAAACAATGTTTCCCAATCTCTGTAACCATTGTATCCAAGACACAAGATCCATGCGTTCCAAAAGGAAGGGGTATGCATCGGCGATTATTTAAGCTCCTTCTACATCCACGACTATGTCCTTGTATAACATCTCAATCGACTGTGGCATTTCATCGGCTAACTCAATTGTAAGGGTCCGAATACTTGTTAGGGATAGATGCGAGTGCTTGCAAGACATTCCATACATAAAAATCCTTTGGGATTTGATCTTGCCTACCACACTGATAGTTGAGGGGTCATTAACCCTTACATGGTATGCAAGGACAATGTTGCCTCTCCTTCAACTTTTGTGTCATAACAGAACTCTACCCACTCATCCTCATAGTCCTCCAGCCTAGAGATAGGGTAAAGCCATGATGAGCAATGACATCCTGTTCGAACTTAGCATCACAATAAAAGCATAATCCCTTTGTTAGGTTTTCCTGTGAGATTAACTCAAGAGGGGAGGGGTGAATTGAGTTAGTCAATAAAAATTTTCGTCAAGCCTAGTTATTCTACTGGCAGCAAGCTTACAGCTGGCTGTGTCAATTCTATAACCTGCAGACAGAGAGAGTTAGAGTGTTTACTGACATAAGTAAAAAGGTAGTACTCAAGATATTTTAACGTGGTTCGGCAAAACCCCTTTGCTTACATCCACGGTTGCTCTATCACTAGAGCCAAAGCTTCACTAAATCTTTAATAAAATGATCTTTGTTTGTCTAATCCTGCAGAACTTGATTTCAGGTTAGTAGTCTAATATAAATCATAGTTTTTAATTTTTTGTTATCATCAAAATTGTCTTTATAGTTCCAACACCCTTTACCTTCTTGAATTAATATCTGCAGCTGAGAGTCGTGGTCAATCAGCAGTAATTTGCTATATTGCAGCCGAGTTGTTTGTAAGCGTCCCCGAAGGGGAGACAGAATAGGTTGGAGTGTAAAAACGGAACGTGTGATGTACTGAATTCAGTGGCAAGCTCTTCCTTACACAACCTAGCTTACATGTGGTGCTCTTGTAAGTCCTTCGGCTGCTCACCATAACGTCAATGGCAATTTGATTGTGTAGATCTCCATAGAATCTTCCAGATCAGATCTTCACCAGTGGCGTCAGTCAAGCTATGCATAGATCTTCAAACTCAGCTTGGTATTCGGCCTCGTATCCCTTCCATGAGTGCTTGTGCAATGCAAAACTAGATGCCGATTTGCAGATAGCTCGAACTGACATATGATAGCGTTTGTGAGTGCTTTCCAACTATGGCAGATTCTTTATAGTTTTGATAAATAATTAGCTTCCCCATATAGGTACATCATTGCAATGGAAACTCGATTCAACGAAGGTGTTTATAAATACTTGAGGTATTTGTTTCCTAAGTAAATCCATCTGTTCACCCCCCTCCTATTGAAGCTAAGAAAAGTATGCCTTTCCTTGATAGAGGTGAACCGAGATCCATGTCCCCGTGTGGTGTTTGATAGGTAATTATACAGTTGGTTTTGGCTGGCTACATATGCAGGGGTTCTGTAGTAAGTATGCAGTAGTGGGAGGTATAGTTGGTTGGGTTTGGCTGTAGTTGTTTGACGACCAGGTTATGAATGGTTGGTTTCAGTTGGGGGTGTTTGGTAAGAAGGGTATATATTGCGGACTTGGGTTTCCTGTCTAGGGTACTAGTTAAAGTCTTTCTAGTTGTAGTTCTCATTCTACTGGCTGGTGTGAGAAAAAGTCGATCCGCCTCACCGGTCGGACTGATCCCGTTCTACACTTGTTTGCTAGTGAGTTTCCTTCCCGTTCTTCTGTTTTTTCAACAGAATTGGGTTTTATTTTTCTGCTACAATTCATGCGTTCATGTTTTGATTTTGAGATGCATCTGAGATGGAACTCTCTTTATTGTAGCTTGTATGCATCTGAGATTGTGCTGCTATGTTTGCGTTGTCATGTGAGCCAGCCATGAATGTATTAACATAAAGGAGATTGTGAAGTGTATCTCCAAATGAAATAAATCAAATTTCAAATGGGTCTTTCTGTCGCAACAAATGCTTGATTTGATTTCTCTGGTTATTTATCTAGATCTAGATCTTTCTCAGTTTAGCTCATTTTCTTTCGATTTTGTTGTAGATGATTTGAATTTTGAAGTTGGATAGATATAAATGTGTTAAATCACCAAAAAACCCAACAATTTCACTGACCTGGAGAAGAAATAGTAGCAAGAAACAATAATCTCTTGACACCATGCTTGATTTGAATGGCAATGGCGGTGATGAAGACTCCTAGCACGCCAGCTTCAAAGATGGAAAGACACTAATGTCAACAAGAAGTGTGGCTTCTAAGAAGAGAAGATCCTAGTGGAAGTTCGAGTGCGGTCTCTGAACAAAAAAGAAGCCTCATAGTTGGTGGCATGGGAATGTGTTGATGACCACACGATCGTTTTCACTACCCCAACTCAGGGTCGAACTAGTTCGGTGACTCCTACTCTTTTGGTATTATGTAGGATTTATAGTGGAGCTATTATAGTGGGCTTTGAACATTCTGATCTTTTGTTGTTTGTGGACTCCTAAAAGGGACTGTACTATCAAGATTTCAGCAATGAAAATCTACAATGGATAGTGAAGGGACTTGTTCAGACCAGATTATGGCGTTCTTCGTATATAAGATGACATTGAGGTATTTTCTTATGCCACTATCTAGATGCCATCTGCTTTTGGTTTGACTGCCCTCCATTTTCTTTTCCTGCAACAAGAAAATTAATGTTTAGGTACCAAAATTACTTTGGGTCCTAAAGAGTCAGTCCTACTGGTTCCTTTTGGAACCCAAATCATTCTAATTTTATTTGCATTCTTTTTTGTACCAGCAGGAGTTGTATGTCAAGCCCTCCGTATCCGTCCTTGTTAGGAACAAGGTTGGTATGGGACGACCTAGGACCCAATAGGGCCTGTTCTGATCTATCGTTGTATCTATTGCATGTAGCGGATAGGATTGAAACATTTAGGTAATGCATTAGAAGCCCTAAATAATGCATTTTGTTATTTCACCTCATTGAGTCTGGGCTCATCACTTTTTTTTTCTTTGGCCTCTCTAGATACTCTAGGGATTAGCAGGAGCTAACACGATACAGCACCGAGTATTGGCATAGCGCGTCGACGGTAGATCCGCGCATTTAAGTGTGTTGTCTCTAGCATCACAGTTAAGGTACTAGTATGGAAGGTTTTGACTTCCAAGTGGGCATTGCCTGAGGATTTAGTCATTAGCAAGATCCTATCACGTGAGGAAAACATGGTTAGAATGCTACAAGAAGGCTGCCAGGTTCTTCTGTACTTAGTTCTTCTAACATTGCATGAAAACTTTGAGCATAGCTTGTAGGAAATTGAAGGGGATTTTGACCTACTTCAGAACATATATATTCCTCTTCTGAAGGCTTTTGTTCAAATGGGTTCGGAGGAGGTTTTAGGTGTAACGAAGCTTATGGGACCCTTCTCAGTGACTAGAGGACTGGAACACTCGTCTAACCTGTTGCAGCAACTTTACGTGCTTATCGCCCACCCTAGGCTTGAGCCTTTGCCAAGTTGGAACTGTTTCCTAGTTATGATTCTACTAATTGTTGCAGTATCTATGTTTGGCAGCATTGCTTCACAAGTTGCAAAGGTACTTCTCCAAAATGTATTTCTCAGCACTGGCCATGGGAAAGGGTGATCTTAGTCTTAAGGTCACAATGGGCATGCTTCTCAATTTGTTCTAACTGCTTAGATGCAAAGGGTATGTGGATTGAAGAACTGGCCAATGAAGGGACTTCATCATCATTGCAAATTGGTTCTACTTATTAGATCTAATAAGCAACAATTTTCTTCAACCTTGAGGACAAGGTTGATTTTTAGGAGGGGTGGAATGTTACGTTATGGGCCATCAAGCTCCTATCATGGCCCACTATAGCATAAATTGTATTTAGAAGTTTAGAGTTTTGAGATTAAGAGTTTCATTAGATGACTTGTGTTAAGTGTCCAAGTTAGGTTGAAGTCCTAACTTTAGTAGAGTTAGGGTTTCAGTCACTAGAAAAGAACTCTAGCTATAAATAATAGTGCTTGTATTCATTAAAAGGGAGAAAAAAGAAGAATTGAATTAGTTATTTTATTTTAGCTTTATCTTTTAGTTCTTTGGTTTATCTAGTATTAGAATAGTTTTACGGTTCGTGTGATCACGAATCGTAACACACTCATCACTAGTTAGCACAAGAATTACCTTAAATAGCTATGCATTTAACCCATTTCCAAGAATTAAGACTCAAAGACATCAATTATTTTCATCATAAGAGTTGTACTCCAATCAACCAAGCAAGAAACAACACAAATTTCAAAAATTTCCTCTACCCCCACACTTAATACCAACATAGTCCACAATGTGCATAAAAATGTAAAAATAAAGAGGAGAGGTTAGAAAGCATCCCTGATTTTTGTGCTGCTCATTCGAAATTCTTTAAGGAAATGCCTACTTGTTATGTTTCTCTCTATCTAATTAGAAACTTATTAGACTTAAAGATAAATCAAACTAGAAAACTAATTAAAAAAATTCAAACTAGGAGAAATACTAAAAGATGAAAAACTTTGGTTGCCTCCCAAACAAGCGCTTTATTTATAATCTATAGCTTGACTTTTTCTTTCCCTCTATGCCGGTTCAAGGAGGATAGTGCATTTTGAGGAGCTTACGAAATCTCTTCTAGGACAGCCCCATTCGTAAGGTGGTGAAGCTTCCAAGTAGTGTGCATATTTGTTAATCTCCTTATTTTCAGTTTTGAATGAAATCTCCTTTAAGAATTCACATAAGTTGGCATTTGTTCCAATCCATTTGAACAAGATAAGTCAACATGCAACTTTTTAAACACATTAAAAAATTCAAAAAATTGCTTACCCAATTGATTCTTCAGGCGATGTTTGTAGAAAGAGGAATTGGCTGCAAAATCTTTAGTTGGTGCTGCTATTTGGTGCTATGCATGTTCCGAGATTGCTTCCTTTGCTGTCCGCTTCAGTTTCAGCCAGCAAGGTTGAATGTTGGTGAAGAAAATTCCTTTTGGTCTAGTAACTCCCTGCTGTCCAATTTAGTTTCAGCCGGCAACATTAATGAAGAACAATCTTTTGGTTCTACTAATTCTCTACAGCCCATATGCGGCATCTCCAACATCTGCCCACTTCGAAGTGCAATTGTGTGCACTTGTTCTGTGCAATTTACCTCAATGTTATCCGACAAAGAACATTGCGATCTTCCGAAAAACATGCTTGCCATTTGACTTATTTGAACTTCAAGGTTTTGGATAGAGGAAGTTTGATTTTGCAAAGTTTTTTCTATATTGTCATGACTTCGGAAGTTTGAATTGTGAGTTGGCCAAGGGCATCTTCTAGGGACACTTGTTCAACCATATTCTGATGATTACTCTATGAGTTTGGATATTCTTGCCAACTTGGACTGTATGTTGTAGTATGAGTTGTTCTGTTACCAGTTGAAGTTACAGGCATATTGAACTTGTTCATTAGGGTATGGTGAGAATGAATTTCCAACTTGGTAATCAACGCTACCACGATTCCCGCTATAGAATTCCCACACTAGACTTGGAGTTTGAATAGCATCACAACTTAGACTTCCTAACTCTTTAGACAAAATCGTCATTTGTGCATTCAAAACGTTGTTGGACAAATTCCTAGTTGTGGAGTCAAACTGGAGATGGCATCCATTACATGCATTAGATAGTGAACTAAAAGAAAGAAAGAAATAGTAGTTCAAATAAAACTAGAATTAATCGGAACATATATTAATATAACTAAAACAATCCCCAGCAACGGCGCCAAAAACTGGTTGCTATCGCAAATATACGAGTCGCACAAGTAATACAATAATGAGAAATGTATCATTACTACGAGGGTTAATTAATTTATTAAAATACCAAAAATAATTAATCCTAGAACTGTTTTAACGACCGATCTAAAAAGAGTTAATGTTAAAACGATAGTAAACAAAACAAGCTCAAACTAACACTTGTAAGATTTCAATGACTTAAATTCTAGGTATTTGATTTTACGGTAACTAATCCAATTCAATTCTATATTCATGCTATCTAAAATTATAATCATTATTGACAGTCAGAAAACCCTAATTTCTTTGATATACTTTCTGAAGTTATACCATAAATACTTTCATGCAATAACTCGCTATATCTCTTATGAATTAAGATACAAGAAAGGTCATTAAGTAAGGTGGCATCCTAGATTAACTGCATAAAATATAAGAGTACATCTGCATCTCTTATGCAATTTATGGCATTCATTATGAAGACTAATCCATACACCACACCTCTATCTCAATATGAATTTCAAATCGTTTGAATATTGGCGAGATACTTAAAACTATTAAGCATGATAATGAATACTCAATAAGCAATTGTAAAACTTCGAATAGCAAAGAATTAAGAATTAAATCACCATAGTTAAGCTACACCATAGCTCCAGCAAAGAGAACTTTAGTTCATAGTTTCCAGAACTAAGAAAACAAAGAGAAACATGAGGGAAAGAACAAAAGAACGCTGAACAAAGAGTATTGTCAAGCGAATTGTTGTCTCTCTTCTTTACTATTTGCTCCTCTCTATCCTTCTCTCTGTTCGAGCAGCACAAACCCAAGAAATATGCCCTCGATGAGCCGCCTCTGCTGCTCTCCCTCTCCCTTGAATCCGAAGATTGAGCATAAAACTATAGGGTTTTTATTCTCGAAAATAGCTAGGTGTAGTTCTAGCCAATTTGAACTCTCTATCCACCAAATTGTATGTGCCGTTTTGGATATGTTTGGCCACCGAAAAATATGTACAAATATTGGAATTCAAGATTAATTCTTTATCTTTCCAACCATATATAGCACATGTCATTTAAAAATCAGGAACGCCTTCAACTTCACTTGTTCAGGAAACTGCATACATGAATTGATTCTGACATGGTGTAAAATTCATCTGTGAATGTGTATCAATTGAATGGACAGAAATTTCTGAAAAAATTAGTGAATCAAGTTCAATGTCTTTGCTTTCATCCGTTCATGGAAACTCCACCGAAAAATCAAATTTTCATAAAAAATGCTCAGACTGCACAGACTGCTGAAATAAGAAAAACAATAAGTGAGGTACATTTTAATCACTTTTTCCATGTAAAATCAAGAATATATGGTATAAGAGTGCACGAGATTATATATATAATTTAAGCACACTACATTGTCCGCATTAAAGAATTAAAGGCTCAACTAACTAAGGAGTTTGGAGCATGGGCTTGCAAATAAGACTCGTGTGATGCATCTCATCTAACCGAGGTAACAGGGAGATTTGGTTGTCACAAAAAAGTTATTTGGAGAAAGTACTCCACCGCTTCAATATGGACAAATGTAAACTAATATCTACTCTCCGCTGTTAACCTCAAATTGTCCTCTGTTGGATCTCCTAATAAAAAAGGATAACCCAAGGAAGGTGGCAAGGGGGCAGGCCTGAGTACTCATGAAATTGAAGCGCTCAATAGGACGCATGAAACTTAGATGAAAGTATTACCTCAAGAATATGCATCCTCGGTGGGAAGTCAAATGTACGCCATAGTTTGTACAAGACCTGGCTTGACTCACATAGTGGCAGCAGTCAATAGATCCAAGCCAAAGCCTTCTAGCCACCACTTGCAACCTTGAAAAGATTACCCGGTACATGAAGGGGACCTTGAACACTTCATTGTGTTACAGAGGAATTGAACATCCTGTCAAAAGGTAGCACTTCATAATGTGAAGTGTTGGAAGGTGGGAGCATGAATATACTTAAATAGAGCAGAACACTTCAAATGCATTGACGAAGCAATGAACACAGGAAGTTTGAATGGATAAGCTTCATGTATGGCCTAGTCACAGGAAGCAAGGAAACAATGAACATAGAAGAGACAACAATAACAACAAAAGAACAAGGAAACAATAAAACAACACAATCGAGTGCCTTTAAGTTGGTGATTGTGAGAATGGTAAAACCATTCCATTATGTCACGATATGTTTCTTTTTGTATTTCTCCTCACCCATGTTATCTTAGCAAGATATTTTATGTATGCTACTTTAGAGTTTTATAGAATATTTTAAATAGCCAATACATTTAAGATGACAAGATATTTCAAAGAGTGTGCAGTTTTTTCTGTCAGATATTTATGACACCTAAATTTGCGTTCAAGAAGTATAGATATTATGTGAAGATATTTTAGACAACATCTTGGACAAGCGTTCTCCATGGTCTGATCAAAGTAATCTCCACAGTTCATTAAGAGATGAAAAGGCTATAAATAGGGAGGAAGAGGTCCCCATTTGAAACCATTGAGAAAACTATAAATAACAAGCATTCAAGTGTACACTCCCTTTCTCTTAGGCTAGCCACTAGCAATCCTACTTGTAAGAAACAATTGTAATCTCCCCAACAAGAGTTAGGCTTGGTAATAACCTTGTAAAGACAGTGATGTAATTTTGTTTATAGTGAAGTTTCCTTTGTCATTGCGATCGTGGTTTTTTCCCATCTATGCTAGTCAGAGAGGGTTTCCACATGAACTCTTGTCCCTATTGTCTTTTGCTTATTATCTAATCTCATCGTTTCGTTTAGCTCCAAGATCCTTGGCAAGCTTTATATTTTTGCTATGCCATTTGTAGCATTTAGTTTTGTGTGTACATGTGTTTGTACCCTACTTCTAAACCTAACAGATGGGTCTCGGCTCAACCTAGTGCTGTCTGCCAAATTGCTAGGCAGCACTATCAACACCAATGGATTGAACTTAGGCAGCAATGCAACACCAAACACCTCCAACAATATCGAACAACAATATTATCAACAACGACCATCAACAATATCAATTAATAACATTAGCGACATCCATCAATAATATCAATAGGATCGACAGCGTGCATCAATAACATCAACAACACCAACATCCATTACTTGAACTTAAAACTTAAAAGTACATCAACAACATCCAACATCCTGCTTGAATCTTTTAATAAGACTTATCAACTCAAGAGTGTTAGAATAACAATATCTGAACATCAAGAATTGCTAGGTAGCACTACAACTAGGGCAACATGCCAACACCTAACCCTAGTGGATAGCATTTGCTAGGTAGCTTGATTTCCACCAAATGCTTAGTTGTTAAAGGAAAACAAGAAGAAAGACCTGACAAGATCAAGAGGAATATGGTGAAGAATGGACAAAGTTCCCGCATGAAATATGAAATGAGTTGACATAACCAAATTTTTAGTGACGCCTAAACATATATCAAGACATACATATGAAACCAAATTTTAAAGAGGCTCCGTGCACCAACTAGTAAGATCACAAGTCTCAATTTTAAAATATAAAAATTCAGAGATAGTAATTGAAGCTTTGTGAGGAACAACAAGACACACTGTATCCTACTCCATATGACTAAAAGTAAAGAAAGAAGAGAATGGCTTGCGACCAATGCTTTTTACTGCTTCAGTCCTCCCAAATACTACTTGCATGAACAATTTCTTTAAAACAAGATCACCATACTCTGTCTCTAACTATAGAATTAAGGACAAGCATATATGGAGATGCCTCCTTATAATGAATTTCTAAATGAATGTTTAATTTCTTGGTATTCAAAAAAACAAGCATTCATTGCTTTATCAATTGAAGAAGCCAAGTATATTGCAGCAGATTGTTGTTGTGCATAGGTATTATGTATCAAGACACCAATTTTTTTATTTTGGTTATAAATTGTATAATGTGCCTATTTATTATAACAATACTGGTGGCATTAATTTTTCTAAAAATCTAATTTAACACTCTCACATAAATCACATAGACCTTAGGTGTTATTTTATTCGTGAGCATGTTGAGTGCAAAAATATTATTTTAAATTTTGTTGATTCCGAAAATCAATTTGAAGATATTTTTATAAGCCCTTACCTTCCGATTAATTTTTGCGTATTTTTCGTGAGTTTGGATTGTAGTACTTGTGATTTTTATTGACTTGGAAATGAATTTAAAAATTATTTTTAAATTGCTTTATTTTATTTAGATTTTAAAATTTGATTTCGAAGGTCATGTCGTCTAATGGATGTAGCTGGGTGCTACTAAAACTCTTATTTCGTCATCTAGTGTTCTTTCCTTAATAAGTGTTTTAATACTTTGCAAATTCTTTCTTTCCTTTTGAGCTAATGTCAACTTAATCAACCGGCTCCCTATTATTTTTCTCCTCAACGAACTCAAACGCTAGCTACTATTCATCTTCTTCTTCCCCGTGGCCAAGCTTAACCCAATTTCTTCCCAAGCCGCTCTAGCCAAAATTTCTTGAAATCCTTACTTCAAATCACAATGCCGAAGTCTGGAGCCATCTTTGATGAAGAGAAATTCATTGGGAAGAAAGCACTAGCCAACGACTGAAAGCATAAAAACTTCACCGTGGTTTTTGGCATAGAGATGCACATCAACCCGAGGAACTTATCCTTGCTCTTATACATGCCCTACCATGAGGATTTAGAGATGGTGCATATGAGTAACATTGATCATCAGTGGGCACTGGAACGAACTATGTTACACCTAACGAGATCCATTCAGCCGTACACTTGTCCTAGTTGCACCTTATGCTCCTACACATCATCAGCCGTGTATTAGTTCCAAGTAGAGGTATCCGAAATGACATTTCCAGTTTTAACTCATATGTGCTTTGGAGGTTGATTGAGCTCCGACCGCTAAACCTCACCAGCATCATGTACCGACATATTGTAAGTGTGCATTTCTAGTATGCACACATCGTTACAGAAATTTTGTTATCTGAACGGTACAGAAAACTTGCTCTTATACTTTGCGAAGTCTAGGAAGCTGGTGTAGGTTGTCCTTACGAGGATACTCGATTGAGGAAGAGGTTTTTTGGAAAACATCAAGTCTAGGTTGTTGTAAACTACTTTGACGTTAGTAGATTTCACTTGCGGTGTCAAGCGATATAGACGCAAGTACTGCAGTGCTGAACCATGTAAAACTTCATGGTGTGGTGACTAGTTATCTCTTAGCTTGTGTTTATTATATTTATATTATATTGTGCAAACAATTTTGGTACAGGGTGTTGTTCATATTCAGTCACTTGGCAGCAATTTTACAGTTGATTGAATCAGTGAGTGTTTCCAGTAAAGTGTTTGCTTTTATTTGTCATAACTCAATACGACTCCACTCCGACTCCCCCCCGCCACCAAAGTAAGTTTCTCTATCACATGGAGTTGTTAATTCTTTAAAAGGTAACCAATTACTAAGAATTGAATTTTATTTGGCTCATGACAATAGCGTAACAGACAGCAAAACATCTTCACAAAATCATAAACTACAGGCCAATAAAAGCCTTCAAGTGGTATTTAGATTGATGCATATAGAGATGGCTAGCTTTTTGACTCAATAGTTTTGTAATATAGGGTCATTTGTAGATTGATGCATGGAGCGATGCATATATACATTGAATATAGGGTCATTTTCAGGAAAAAGTAAAACTCTAAACATACCATGACAAGGAGCAAATCCCTCTGGTAGATTCATGTTCATAACCTTCCTCTTCATTCTCCTCATCATTTACATAGCAAGATCACCAAGGTTCAATTCAAATTCAATATCTAAAAGACAATTTTATTTCATAATTTAGAATCTTAAATTGAACTTTTAAAGTTGTTAACTAAAAACAAAAAAGAAACACCAACCATTAGTAGGTTTCTCTTGAATAATAGATCATGCTTCCAATTGTTAGTAAAATGCCACTAAGGGAGGACAGAGCTCGCAAGCGATAGGACAGATTGCACGTGGAGTAGAGAATTGATAGACCAGAGGCGAATAGTATAGCAGTGGAGCAGCATCTGATATAGGGTTCTTTAAAGCGTGAAGAGGCAATCGAACTTGAGCAAAGGGCGCAGTGACAAACCGATTGGACTAGGAGAGATTGAAGAAATTTTTTAATTTCTGAAGATAACATGTAGCATTCTCACAATTAATCGAGTTCAGAAACTATTAGAGATACAACTTTCTTAGTCTTCTTCTAACTACAGGTACATAAGTGCACGAATCCTGTTCTACCCAATCATATATGACCCAGTTTTGGAGAATGCAGTTCACTTTGCGAGGCGATTGAACACGAATCATTACAAATCTCAAGTCTTAGTGATCCTGCTGCTCTTCTGGAATGGTGAACCTAATGGAGCAATTAAATTGAGTTTCAGCATAACTCTCAAACGTCGTGCACTAAGATCTCCATTTTCTGAAGCCCTCTTCTGCATATGTTCGTCTTTCTAGGGCAAACAGGTAAATTAGCAAAAGGGAACAAAAATATGAATACATATCCAGAACAAACATACAAGGTACCAACCAGTTCAAGGCTTTCCTTATTGCCAATATGTTTCCTTCGATCTTTTGACACTGGTCTTGTGGAGCCGCTTTGATTATTCCTGTTGGTGTTAGTTGAGCTATTAACGTCCTTCATTACTTGCCTGCTTGCTTGGATACGATTTCCTTCCTGCTGTGCTTCTCTTTCCTTGAAAGAGTGATAGAGATTGAGCCTCATGATAAACGAAAAAACTCAATATCTTTGATTATGTTTACAGAGACAAATCAGTCTGGAAGTAGAATGATAACACCTGTAATTCTTGCACATGAGCAAACTTACAGAGGAGGCGCCAGAGGCTTGTTGTTTTCTCTCATCTCGCTGTCTTTTCTTGCCTTTAGAAGCTTTACAGGTGTAATTCTCCACAACAACATCTAGTGAAAGGAAATCCAGAAGTAGACAAAAGTTTGTTATCGACTAAACTTTATGTTGAACATGATTCTAGGAACCAATCTATGACCAAAAAACAAGAACTCAGATGAGTTACTTGACATAGAACCCAGTCACATTGCTGAAAGCAAAACAAAAGTATCATGCATGCTATGGAATCCAGTAGCATTGCTGAAAACAATACAGAAGTATCATGCATGCTAAGGAATCCAGTCTCATTGCTGAAAACAATTCAAAAGAATCATGCATGCTAAGGAATCCAGTCCCATTGCCGAAAACAATACGAAAGTACCATGCTAGGAAAATATCAAAGTTTGTTAAATACTTGAACATGCTCATCAGAACCCCTCTTGGTTACTGCAAGACCTACAGTTTGCAAGTGGTTGAGACATAAGCACAGGAGGTAGAGTGTTTGATAAATAATAGCATGTCTGGATTTGATTTTGCAGAGAAAGATCAAGTAAGACTGAATGTGAAGGTAGTACTGAAGGCATTACTAGTTGTAAATTGTTAACTGTAAGAACAAAAGGAATCATAAAGTAAAAGTAATACATGATTATGATATGCTTTTCCTTGACTCTTGCCCAATGTATGCTAGTATATCATTCTTAGGGCCGCACCAAGTTTCTAGGATGAGATGGAAAAAGTAAATTGCATGAATTACTCCGAGATGGCTAAGTAACTAAAGGAGAATAAATATCACTCCCTAACCTTTGGCACTAGGGGCTTTTCTTTCTGATTTCTCGCCCATCATACGAGTAGCGTCCTAGAACATGCAGTTTCAGGGAAGTATTCTCGTAATACATCAACTGACAGAACATTCTTCGGTGACAAGAAAACAGTACCTCCAATGATTTTTTTAAAACTTCCCTTATGGTGACATTTTCTTGTTTGAGATGCTGCATAATGCAACCATACCCATGTATGATTAGCTCAGAATCTAGAGAAGGCAATATTAGTTCTGCCAAAGGAACTAGATATTCAAAGGGAAAGGTAAACTTTTGCCAGCTTACGTTTTTAAAATCAGAATTGCATTTTCCAGGGTCCGCAAATAAGCTACAAAAGGTATTAGGTAATGAGATCACATGAAATAAACCACACAAACAAATCTACTGGGAGTTTCAATGAAAAAACAAACAGGAATAAAGATTCACTTACTGTTCATAGCTTCCATAAAGTCGAACAGGAACTGCAGCCTTTGCTTTCCAGCTTTTATTCGTCCATTTTTCATCTACAATCTTAAAAAGGAGTAAGCAGAAACTTGTATTCCACAGGTGGCATATTAGCTGCTAATAGCAAAAATACGACACAAGAAATATTCCATAAGATCCGAATTATCTAATTACTGAGAAAACACAAACAAGAAGTAAGTCTCTGATCAATGCAGTTCTACGAGTCTTCGATCTAATTTACGAATAGGTGCAAGCACTTCTAGAGCACAATTTTGCAGCAATGTTTTATCAATACTCATGTGATTGAGGACCAAGAAGGCAGTTTCTTGTGCATGAAAGATGGCCTCATTGATTGATGGAAAATATCCTCACATGTGACGCAAAACATGCCCATTCAATTCTTTCTGATGAACATAACATATGATAGCAAAAGTCAAAATATTGTCCTGTGTGAGATCGATAACATTTTATCCGACAAATCAGAATAGTGTGATGTATCGAACCACTCAACCTACATATCAAAGCATGATGCATTACCATGGGGTCAAATAACCCAACAACTGCAGAGGTAACTATACGGATCTCTAAGTTAGTGGCTAGTGACACACCTCCTTGGATGCTATACTTGAGTAATGGTCTACTAGAAATATTCATGCAATATGATAAGGAGTACTTTTCTGGGATCCACAGTACCCTCTAATAAAAAATCATGTGCTGTTATGTAAAAAATGAGACGAATTTATATAAAATGACAAAATTCCTATTACAGATTGAAAGTACATTGATGTACACTATAATATCCTAAGTCGCAGTCTGTGCTTGTTTCAGGATGATACCTGTGCAGGCCACCATGAATGATCATCAATTCTAACCCAGGTCACATCCCCAGGTTTGAAGACAGGTCGTTGTTGTTTATCTTTTAAATTGATATTCTGCTCACCATTGGAATGCATCTTGCTTCAACTTTTTGTTAACTTTCTACCACTCAGTCTTCTATAACTATCTGATTACTCGAACCATCAACTGAAGAAAAAGAACTACATTGGCAATTTCAAAAGCACATAGTTACTTTTACCAATTGACTCATAGTCAAAAGGTTCCAGTTTGCAGAGAAAAAAAAGTAACCAATTATAAGACAATTCATTAAACCTAATAATTACAGGCCAACAGGAAATCAATAAGCTAGACCTAAATAATGCGCTTCATGGGAAGAAACAAATGGATACTAAGTACTGGATGCTGGGGTAAAACGTTCTGTAGCTGTATGAAGATGTTCCTATTAAAGACTTTCACAATTTGAACAGTCCTTACTGCACATCACCAGTTTGAGTATTAATATATATATCTTGAGCAATAACAACAACACATTGTGCTATACTGGCAAGACCTTTAACTTCTCTACTCTTTCTCTAAGAATGCCATGAAACCTACCTACAAGACTAATATATGTTTCAGGAACAAAACCTTAGAATTCAAATTAACCCTGGAGTTCTATGTCCATGGATATTGAGGGAAAGTTTCGCATTAGATCATATGCTCATTACATACTTCTTATAATTATCTAGGTTTCAGAAGGGGAAAAAAATGGGGAAAGGCAATCTTAGAGATGCAACATAGATAAATATTCAAACATGTGTTTAACCAGATATTGAGCACTGCTCAAACATGTTTAGATTTTAGTTAATTTGCTTTTCTTGATCTTTGCTACTTTTACCAAGACTTGCTATTAATCTTTAACATTGTAAGATTATTAATATGCGTCCACCCTCCTGTAAACGGACTATATACGTACAATGCACAAAAATTCTATCAATTTTATCCATTATACTCATTGCTCAATGTTCTACTATGCCAATGTCATTGTATGTTGTTGCATTACAACAAATGCCATAACATGCCAAGCATAAAGGTTTAAATATGCCCACTATAATGAAAGGAATCAATTTTCTGTTCTCTTTGTAGTTTCTCCAACCATCCAATATGAAGATACTGCTTACATTTTTCAAATTGGAGACTAGCAGCAAAACTTGCGTTCTACATGAGCATAAACATAATATACTCCCCAACCTTATGCTTAGTGGCAGCTGACAGTAATGCACCAATCTACTTGAAAGGTGGATCTATATATCAAAGAGACAGTCGATAAAGAAAAGAGAAGATTAAGCTAGATACTTTCAAGAATTTGTGCAAGTCTGAAGATGTCTACTAGAGCAACAACAAAAGCAATAGTGACAAAGAAGCATTAATAAGAACAGCATCTATTTCTAAAATATCCTATACAGACTAGACCTATATAAAGGACCATGAACCAATTTTTTTGCTTGTGTTCACGATAAACAGTCCTATAGAAAGTATTTGAAAATACACAAAATCCTAATAAGCATATGACAGCTCAGAAAGTTTTTCTCCTCCACTATTCTTCGCAATATTGTGAATTCAGGAAGTACCCTCACATTTACTATCGAAATCTCCTACCGCAAGCAAGTAAGATGTCTTGAATTATGACCCCACAATTTATTTACTTTTTTAAAGTGGCGTTGCAGTTCCCGACTAATGTAATAACACTCAAGACCAACTTTTAGGCATCCAACACTAGATTCATTTAGAGGTTTGACCATCTCATGCTAAGGCTCCTTCAGATCTGCATTTTTGGATGCCAATTTATATCCACTGCCAGGAGCTTGGGGGTTTTACCTGTTTACTGAAGTCCTGTTCTGGGACATGCTACTGCAGTATATGTTTTGAAGCCACATTACAACCAGGAAGCAACCAATGCTATTGCTCCTAAACAGGCACATCGTCTTAGAAGGGTCTCAGGAGGTGTTAGGGAGTGCTTTTGGAAAGTGCTTTTTAGAAGAGAAGGTATTTTTGTCCTATTTCGAAAAACGATCTCTACTTATTTTATCTAAAAGATATAATAAAAATAAACAATAACAAGATTCTACTACATATAATTTTTCTATACTTTCTAAAATTTTTAAATATTGTAGAAGATTATAGAAGATTTATTGAAAAACGTGAACTGAAAGTTGTTTTTCTGGAGCGTGTTGCCAAACAGGCCCTGAGATCTCCAAGCAGAACCTTAATCTTCATCCTAACTAGGATTGGTCTGCAGCAATGCAGCATCCCAAGAATTTATGAAACTATATTACCAAATAAAATCAGAAGCTTGTCTCACTTGCAATCCGAAAAGCTATAGCACAACCCTAACTAAAATTCATTTTGCACTCTAGCAACTAGAACCACAGCTCAAACAGAACCTAAACCAATTCATTCCAAGACATCCATCCCATGAACCACAAACTGATTTCGAGTCCAAATAATTTAAACCATAAAGGAAAGAGCCTATTCTATCAATTAATGGTATCAACAACCACATCAACAGGTAATTAACAAACAATCAACTCAGTAACAGCGCCTTCACATAACTTTATTCAAGTTCTCCAATTCTAAGAAGCCCATTCCATTACAGCTCAAGCACACAAAGAAGAAGAACAACACAAAAAAGGAATGTCCCAGAAAAAAGGAAAATAAATTAAAGATGAAGAGTCGTGACTCCATAATTATCAATAGTAATAACAACAGTTCAGGACTAAGAAAACCAAATCCAGAAATCAGATTGAGTACAACGAATTACAATCTTCAAAGTTGTGAGACCTCTTTCAAGGCCAAATTTCAATTTTTATCTCACTAAAAACTTTAAAACAACACAATTGGGGAAAGAGAATGATACCTTCTTGCTTCTGCTAAATTTTGAAGTTCCTCTTTTAGTAGGGAGTTGTCTTTGTCTTTGTTTTCAGGATTTTCGTTAAAAAAAAACCCAAGTGTGCGTTTTGATGCTTTTAAAATAAAATTTTTATAAAATAAAATTAGTTTTATATTTTAAATTTTTTTTTTAAATAATAAAAATAAACTAAAAAATTATATTAATATAAAAAAGTTTATATATTTTTAAATTTTAAATAATTTTTAAATAATAATATTATAAAATCTGTGTTGAAAAATTAAAAAATTATATTTTTTAAATTGTAAAAAGTTCTGTAAACGACGACAATTCCAGCAGTCCAAACTCAAAAGTTTAGCACTATTCGAGAGTTGTTCTTAGCTGTTATGCTTGTACAGGCAACAGCAAACTCTGACTGATGTGGCACATTGTTTATTGGTGCAAAGTGTGAATTACTCTTATACCATAAAAGTTAAAGGTTTACTTGAATAAAATGCAATAGATGAGATTATCATTGTTACGTGAAGTATCAATATCTAGCCGAAGTTAACGATGATAACTAAATTCATTTATTAAATATATTACTTAAATTATTACTAAAAATTTTGATGAAAATTTATCAGCAATTAACGCTTCAAACTTTGAACTTCACTATATTTTACTTCGTCGTAGGATGGGCACCACAAAGATGATACCTACGTAAGCAGAGTTTTAGCATTTTCGGTACTGTTTGACATTGTTCTTTATTTTTATTACTTATATTTTATTAAAATTTTATAATATTATAATTTTAAAAATTTTTTAAATATATATTATGCAATATATATTTTTTATTATTTTATCAAATTATATAAATAAGCTTATTTTTAAATTAAAAAAAAACTCCACAGACCATATCTAAACTTTTGAATAGGTCTTGTTCTTAAGAAACACCTTTCACGCACTAACTTCTAACATTTAACCTAATAAAAAGCTCTTGGATTTTCTTTTGTATCTGGTGGAAAGGTAAATAAATATCCCTCGTGACAACAAATACAATCAATATCAAGCAGCTATCCTAACAGTACAAGACATCTTCACAGACTATTGATCTGTAGTAGTTTTTCTACAATGAATTTTTTTTTAAAATATTTTAAAATTTTTTTAAATAATTGTTTTATAAATTTTTTACTTTAAAATAATAAATTATATAATAATATAATAAATAATAATATATGTAAAAAGATTTCAGGTTTTAAAAATATTTTTAAATATTTTTTAAAATTTTATGAGAAATATCAAATGAAAAATTAAAATAAAAAAATAAATTAAGGAACACTTTAAGCACCACCAATAATATTGTGCAGTAGCTTGTGCGCACAAGGTTGTCAAAATCAAAATTTTAGTTAAAATCATTTCGTTTAAGTAAAATCGTAAAATCAGAATTTTAATGTAATATCGTAAGATTTTATATACCGATAAATTTTATAAATAATTTTTTTAATATTATTAAAAAAATTTTATAAAATTTTTTCTAATACTATTAAAAAAATTTTATAAAATTTTTTCTAATATTTTTTTTAAAAGTTAGAATATTTTAAAAAACTTTGAAATTTTTTTAAATTTTATAAAAAACCACTCTATATTTCATAAAAAATTTCTCAACATTATACTTTTTCAAAAAACCTTATTAAATTTTATAGAAAACTCCCTCAAATTTAGTTAATTACAAAATTTTTTTAAAAAGTAAAATCGTATAAAATTGTAAAAAGATCTAGATCTTACCGATTTTAAGATTTAAATCGAAATTCGGGTGGGATTTTACTCACAAAATATTTTACTTAAAATCGGGATCATTTTGGTGAAGTAAAATCGTAGGATTTTAGAATTTAAATCGAAATTTTGATAACATTGTAAGCGCATGAATATTTGTACAATAATTGTACGTCTCCGATATATTTATAGAAAGGGGAATGTTAAAAACAACTACCCGTAAACTATTGTCAATATTTATTTAATTCTTTCTGTACAAAGTGTCAAGTTTTTGTTGGTCATTTACATATACTTGTTTTAGAATTTTATTCTTCTTTATTTGTAGCAATATTTAATGCATTATTCTTGTAGTGTTTGCATTATTTTAATTTTATTTTGCATTTAGAGACCAAACTTTTCACATTACTCTTGCAGCATATAGTAGTAACATAGACTTACTCAAGTAAACTATTTCGGATAATTTATTTAAATGTGCACGGATTTCATATATCCTAGTATCCTGTATGGCAGAATATACAGTTTCCTACTATGTTGTATTTTGAGGACATAACCTGAAAAACTACCATGTCTGGAGCGACGTTTTAGAATAGGTAGCAAACTTTCCTTATGTTTGGATAAATGCATATAGTTCATTTGAAGTAGCCAAAAGGATCTCTTAGCATATGTATTTTTGTAATAATATACGAAAATGCTGAAATAAAACAACAGCACAGTCGTTACACGAAGGTTGTACTCGAATTTCAGTAGATTCTATACCTATATCATGTATTCCTTCCACAGATCTAAAACAATTTTGTGAAGAATCAAGTTATAATATGCTTTCTCTTTACATGTGCTAGAAGATTTTTTTGGGCTACCTCAACTGAATTATGCGTCTTAAAAATGAAAACTTCTTTAGGAACAGAAACATAATAAAGTTTTAGCAAAATTAGAATCAATTACATTCTAGATAAGTTACTTATAGAACCTCCTACATGTTTCAGATCAATGATAAACCAGATTGAGCACTGGAGAACGTATTTAACAGCCCGATGACCAGCTGAATATACATATGTGTAACATTCTCTTCTCCAAAGACCTAATTTAGAAGATCCATTCCGAGTTAGAACTACCAAACATTGAAACATACACTATCTATCCACCCATCCGATTAATTATTTCAAAAATGGCTGGATTCCCCCTTCCGTGTGGCAAAACAACTACTCACTAGGAGAGATCCTAGTAATATCCTGAGGATGGTAAGATGAAGTTTTACAAAGGTGGGAAGATGACCATCGTTCGAAAACTATTGAAAATTTATTTATTTTTCTAAATACTATAAAAATATTTTAAATATATAACATATTTATTTACATTTTTTAATTCATAGGATCATTTAATATTATAAAAATAATAAAATAAAATAAAATATTTAAAATAGTGGTATCTAAAAAATATACACATCACCATCAGCAAATGGTACACGATCAACGTTAGGGAATAGCTCCCATCAACATCAAGACAATGGTTCCCATCAGCAATAGCTCACACTTTCTTCCTCTATATAAACTTTGGCAACTAGATTGAAGCATAGTTGTCAGATCCGGACTGAATCGTCTGAATCGATTCGGGTCTTAAAAAAACCGAACATGCAAAAGACTCGCTTTGATCCGGACTAATCCAAGCGACCCGTCTGTCCGGGTCAATTCAAAATGATTAAAAAAAATTTTTAACTCAACCTAGCTTAATCGAGTTCGACAGTCCCGTGATGCTTCCGAGTTTCGACAATTTCCTCCTTCATTGCTGCATTTCACGGTCGCACTCTCTCTGCTACATCTTCATTCGCCGAACAAAGCTGTCATAATTTTCTTTGCTGCAATTCTATTCATTTCTCACTGATTGTCGGTAAACTGCCTCTTTCCATGCCGAGCGTGCTCTTGAAAACAATAACAACAACATAATTTAATCCAACAACTGGTCTCCTACTAACTGCAGCAACAACAATAACAACCACAACAAAAACTTCAAGATCAATACCAAATCGAATTAATCGAGAGCCAACAGATCAAGTAAATAAAAAAGCAAGAGGAGGAGAAGCAATCACCGTGCTTTTTTTGGAGAAGCAATCTCTTGAAAAAATAAACTAGCGTGCTTTTTTTGGATAGAAAGAAGGACATCGTCAGGGCCGGACGAAAGATAAGAAATCTTCTTCTTTACTTCAGATTTCAAGCAAAATCAAGCAATCCTAAAGAAAGAACGAACCAGGAAGACCAAAATGAGAAAATTGTTCTTTTGTTCAATGCTTGTGAAGAATTGTACCTTCTTTCCTGCGTTCAATGCTCTGCGAAGCATTTTCTTCGTGTTCAATGCTGAAGCATCGAATGAAGGCATTAATAAACATTTAATAAGAAGCATAGAATGAAGTGTAGCATTGAATAAAAAGTATTAAATGAAGCATGCATAGCATTGATAAGAATCATTAAATGAAGTATGAATAAGTATTGACTAAAGCATGAATAATCATTTAATAAGAAGCATCGAATGAAGCGTAGCATTGAATAAAAATCATTAAAGAAGCATGCATAGCATTGATAAGAATCATTAGATGAAGCATGAATAAGCATTGATTGAAACCTATAAATTATTGATATTTTCATTAGATTACTAATCTCACGAGTCAATATGCTGACCAGCCAGGTCAAATCATGATCTGGATAAATTTTTGGGTCAACGTTCAATTCGATTCTTCTAATTATAGCCAGAGGGGCAGTTTGACTATGCTAAAAATATCTTAACTCTTAACAAACTTAGTTTTCTGATTTTTTTTTATAAAAGTTATTGTGATATAATCTTAAAAGGCTCAAAAAAAAGTTTTAAAAAAATAAAGAAAAGTTAAAAAGAGTACTGAATGACTGAAATATTATTTGTAATATAATTACTATCATGTGAAATTTATAAATGTTTTTTACATACCATTAATTATTTTCAACTTATACATCATCTATAATACGAATAGCAAATTTATAACAATTTTTGTAATAATATTAATACTTTAAATAAATAATTAGTTTACAAAAATATTGTTTAATTTAACTTTAAATAAAAATACATTATATTTATTCATATAATGACTAATTAATTTTAATTTATATGTTATCATCAATAAAGGGGAAATTTAGCATTGCTTTTTAATTGTTTATCGTTCAAACTTTTCATTTCATATTTACAAATATCTTCTAGAATATTTTACAAAATTTATTTAAAAATTTAAAGAGACAAAAAAATTGTACATCATAAAATCTTATTATTGCTTATCTATTATTTGTTTAGATAAAATAGAGCTTGTTTTGTGAATTATTTTCTAAATACTTTTCGTTCCAAAAAGCTCCATTTCCTAAACACTCAAATATTTCCAAATATTGCTGTTATATAGTAACTCAAACAAATATTGAGACAATAATACATTCATCATGTAAAGAATTTGAAAAGTTCAGCAAAAAGTTATAACCAAATTAGTGTTCATAATCAAAACAGTTATAAGATCACTACAGAAATATTTTACTAGCACTATTATCATGACGTCTCAACCAAATCTATGTCACTATGATCAGTATTTAAATATTCAGGTTGATCATTTGATGCATTGCTAGATGCTCTACTAGTTAATACGACATAAGTCTCAGGTTTAGTTAGATAGAATGCATCATCTGCGAACTTTTTTTTTCCTTATAAAACTATATAATGCCATTGTCGCAAGTACAATATCTGTTTCTACTTGTACTAGATATGTTGTCATGCTAGCTAATATTGTAAACCGAACCTTTCGACGCCAAATACGCATTCAATGATATTTTGACACGAAAAATGCATGTAGTTGAATTTTTTTGTTCCTCATTGTTGCCGCATTTGAGATGTGGTAGCACGTCAAAAATCATTCAGAAGATATCTTATGTCCCACCTTTATACGAACCCATGTATCCTTACATGCGCATATATTTTGTATCCATCAAATAATATTTATTTTTTAAGTGATGAGGAAAGTTGACTTTGAGTCTATTTAGTTCTTCATTAAATATCTACAAGCTGTGAGTAGATCCTTCCATCTCATACAAACGTGTAACATATGTTAAATCACAGAATGTCGTAATATTCTTTGTGGCGCAGTCTTTTCGCATAATATAAGAAATTATCTCTATTGGCAGTATTCTTGTTTTGATATGTGTGCCACCAATAGCTCCAAGACAATCCTACAATTAAAAAATCTTTGATTTCAAAATAATAAGTTCGATTTAATTGAATATATAGTATTAATGTTAAAATTATTTGATCACTTATTTCAAAGAATGAAATATACACTACTAGAAACTAAACCTTTACCGACTGAATTACTGATTGAAGATAAACATTTGGTAATTCCATCAATTATCACCTGAAAGTTATCTAGTATGGAAACGTCTTCAAATTACCAATTGAAGACAAATGTAGTCAGTGGGCTATGGAAATTATCGACTATTGGATATGTCCGTCGGTAATACGTACACCTTACCGACTGCCAGACTAGCAGTAGCTAATTTCACCAACCTTACCGACTGCCAGATTGCTATAGCTAATTTCATAGGAAAAAAAAATGTATCATATACACTTATCTACAAAATTACGTAGTAGTTGGGAAGTGATTGCATTTGCAAACTATAGATATATACAGTCGGCAACCTTATCGGTGATTATTTCATGGTCAATAACTACAACGTCAATGCCGACTGAAGATATCGTAGTCGGTAACCTAATGTAAATTAGCAGACTTTTTATGTTTACAGTCAGGAATATGCCGACTTGTGCTTTTGTGTCGATACTATAGTATTATCGACATCTTTTGGTAGTTGGTCTTGTAAAATCAGACTCCATTTATTTTTTCATCTTCCTTATCTTACCTTCTCCTTTTAATTTTCGTGATCGACCTATTGAGTATCCCCTCCCATCACGTCTGTTATTCCTAGCGACCATCATCTCCGATGGGCGATGGAAATTTTCATTCTCCATACGACCATCATCTCTTCTCCTACACTGCTTGAAATTTTATAGCAGGCAAGTTGAATCATTCGGTCCCGGCCAGAATTGAAGCTGCCACTGACGGAAAATTTGGTTATCTCCAAGCAGTCATTATCTTCTCCACCTCCATTGTTCGATTGTTGCTGCCAGTGGGTTACACCTCCCCACTCCGCTTGCCCGAAATCAAAGCACTCACCAACGGAATCTTTTCATTCTCCGAGCTGCCATCATCTTCTCTGCCTCTGTTTCTTCAAGTGTAAATCCTTTTGTACATTTCACTAAATTCCCATCCACAATTTTCTTACTATCCTGTTTAGATTTATCTCTATACTAATCTTTAAAATTCTATAAGGGCATCATTGTCTTTTAGTGAATTCTGGGCTAGCTGGTTTGAGTTGAGTTGTGTGTATGAGTTCATTTCAAGTCAAGCTCATAACTACACACTAAAATGTTGTGGACCTATCTAGAAGGGATGAAGATTTTTCTTCCTACCGCCTCATCTATCTTTTCTTAATTATTTTTTTCCTTCTCTCATTCTCCTATCTTCCTCCCGTGAGCATCTCCATGCCTGAATGTCGTGGAATGCTTGCCGAAGGCCGTTGATCCTTTTTCTTCCTAGTGCTTTCTCTTTCTTTTTTTTCTCTCTCTTGCATATTGTTGCTCTCGAAGAGCTCCAACTGTGCCGGTAAGTGAACATGCGCGGTAAGCGTGGGTTTCACCACCGAGCCCCTAGTCACCGAAATCGATTGCCGAAGAACGAAATTTCTATCTCCTTCGTCCTCTGTGGCCACTCCACTACACAATTTCATCTCTCCCATCGAATCGATGCCGTAGCTCTCCAAGATCGACGTTAATCCTAGGATCATTTTCGCCGGCGCTGTCCTTTCGCAAATGTAGTAAGCTTCTAAGGCATCTAAATTATCTGCTCAAGGCAAATTCATTTTAAGCTGGAACCCTTGTCGTCGAAAATCCGGTGAGCAGGTGGGCTTTACTATTTTAGCTGAAATGCTATGCTAAATCTTATTATCAAGAATTGTTTTTGGATTATTTATCATCTCCTTTTCTATGTGGCAGGTATTTTCCTTGACCGAAGCCAAATGGTTTGACGTCGAAATTTGGAATTGATTTATTGGTAGTATAGTGTAATGTCTAGATCTATTGGTAGGTTAAGGCAAGCAATACTTAGAGATAAAGGCCCTAATATGCAATGTTCTCTTTTTTTGTTTTATTTCCTTCTCCTCTATTTTTGTCGACAGCAACTGTCTTCTCCTCTCAGCTCCTCTCCGGCGCGAAATCAACCTTCTCCGACGACGACCATCTCCTCCAGCCACTCTGTTCATCATCATCTGCTTCCTTCGGCATCACTATTGCAGTTCTGGCGAGCTACACCACGTAGGATAGTAAAATTAGGATTTTTGTTCGGCCGGTTCTCTGACGATCCGGCGACGGAAAGTAGGCTAGAAATACTCCCCTCAACTTGCTAAGTCTTTTTTCTTCATTATTTGCATTGATTTTCAGCTCCGGTGCTTGTTTCGCGTGAGCAAACCGCTGAACGTTGTTCCGTCAATTGCAGTCACTGGCATCAAAATTGAAGCTCGTCATCACCTTCATTGAACTCTCCTAGTGTTGCTGTTATTTGTGTTGTGTTTAACACCCTCCCGGCCAAAACCCTAGCTCGCTGGAATCCAGTGAACTCTTCCGGCGACTCGATTTAGGTGAGTTAAAAATCCTCGTGTCGCATATTTGAAATTGTTATTAAATAAATTATTGATTCATTTCGTTCTAGGCAATCATTGGATTGGACATACGCGAGTTGTTGCGGATTCATCATGTTTTGGAATTCGTCCTCCCATTTCATTTGTAAGCCTCTTGAATCTATTAACTTTAGTATTAAATGAATGGTTGAATAGAGAAAATCTTAAAATGGTTCGCCATGTGCTATTGGACTTTAGACATAAACTAGGTTATGCATTTATTAGAGTACTTGGTTTAGCTTTCGTTTAGTGTGCTTGTTTATTAAATATGCCGCATACGTGTTAGGTGATACAAGTGACTTGAGTTTGGGTGGTGCAGGTTAAAGTTGGCAATTGATTTAAATAATTGCTTAGACTATAGGTGAGGGGTACCGTGGCTTTGTTCCTATAGCTATTTCATTAAGCTTTCGGCACAGGTAACATTTGCTTTGGAAATTCTGGCATACCTTGTCATTCTTCTTACATATTCTGATTATCCTTCATGCTATATACGCCTGTACATGCTAATACTTATTTGACATCATGTTTAGAGCTATTACTAGCATGTTCGCATATTATAGACTATGTGGCATAATTATGGAAATATTTCAATATATATGTCAGTGCTTATATTTCAAATATGCAACATACATGTCAATGCTTACCTTTCAAATATACATAAGTATAATTATGATAGCATTGAAGGCATTGAGAATAGCATGTTCATCGTGTGCAAATCTATTGCATTGCATCTACTTATTAAGAACTGCAGTAGTATGGGATAATACAGAATCTGACAAATATTGTAATAACTTATTATATCATGGATGCTTGCATGATATATTAATACGGTGATTCTCAGGACATACTTGGTACCGAGATATATGGGTAGCCGATGGGTCCTAGTGCATACTGAGCTCGAGCTATGATATATGAATTGGAGGTGGGTCCCAAGACATAATGGGCACCGAGGTTACTTGTGATTCAGATGCATAAATATATATATATATATATATATATATATGTATATATATTTTGTATGATATCGATAGCAGCGTGATGCGAGCTTGAGATGTTATCTCACTCGATCACCGACTAGTATAGTTGTTACTATTAATACATTCGTATACATCATTATATATGCTTGCTTGCTTGGATGTATTATATATTTGTATATTATTTATAGCCTTGAGAGTGTTGCATGATATTTCATTTTATCGTGTATCTTTGATAAGAACTGAGTCGGTATGGGACGATTCAGGATTTAGTTGAATTTGATTTGATATATCGTTGCATCTGTTGTATATAGATAGTACTACAACACCTAAGTAATGCATTAGTTACCTTGATTGGGCATTCTGCTGTTTTACCTTATTGGGATTGGGCTCACCCTCTTTTCTCTTCTTTGGCTTCTCCTAGATAGATTAGAGACTAGCGAACACTGATTAGATCCGGTACTACTAAAAGGCGTGCGGATGATATATCCTGAATCTTTTGGCATGTAGTTAACTCTATAATCCTTGAGGGGCATTGACTTTTCTTGTATCTTATTATATGTAGTATTGTGATTGTCATTGTTTTGGATTGTAATAGGTGTTACAACTATCGGTACCCACTAGTGATATTTTGTGTGTAAACGGTTTTCATGTTGGTCGTTTTTCTTTATTTTGAGAACCTTCGCGTCTATGTGCTGCTGTAATGTGCCATTCCGTGCGGACACTGCAATACCTGTGTAAAGTGTGCGACTATATATATTCGATCGTGCAACTTTGTGGATTCTTAGTGTTGTCGATGACATTGAAATCCAAACATGCATGCAATGGAAAAGAAACTATCTCAGCATACATTGTGGAGCAATTGCGGTTCCTTCTGAACAAGATTCACATGGTGACGACCTTCGCTTGAAAGCTGATGAGATCGATGGGCCAGAGAATACTCGCTAGACACAAATGAAGATTACGTCAGAGCGAATGATGACCTCTATACATCTCAAACCCTAAACTCTCAACTGTGCCACCTGTTGGGCCATACCCTGCAGCATGTACAACTAAAAGGCGAAACTTAGCAAACCTTATAAAGCCATCGCGGTTCCTGCCAGAGACGACAACGACGACCTTCGCTTGAGAGTCGACGTGACTGACGCACCAAAGAACAATCGCTGAGCTACAAACGATGATTATGCCGATGCACGCGGCTAATTAGGAATATGCAGCTACGTTGGAAATGTTGTAGGGGGTAGACTATTAGGGTGGGAAGGTTGGAGATAATTAGTTGGTTGGAGGTCACCATAGAAATTATGAGCCGGGAAATGATTCTAGATTTGAACGGCAGTAGTCGAAATCTTAGAATAGTAAGGGTATATTGGTCATTGGTGAGTTGAATTGTCTATGGAAAAGAATATTTGAAAAGGGTGTCTGGAGAAAAGAAATTTGGCTTCAAACTACTGCAATGGTTCGTCTAACTTTACCGAAGCACATGCATCTTGGAGGTCGTCCAATGCTGGCCAATGGTTAGCTGATTGGCTCCTATAACTCTGAAAACACTGGCCGAAAGTGTCGAGGAATTCTCCATAGCCATTTGTTTCGATGTCTCTTATTGAGTCAGATTACAATTTTGATTTTTACTTTATGATAATACGTGACAAAATGCGACATCATATTTAGCTTGTTCAGGAGATGTTTACATTATTATGAGGTCCTATTTAAAATATGAAAGTAGAGTTCAGTTTTTGTTTTTCAATTGATTTTGGAAGTTGAGTTCAATATTAGCACAATTGCATTTGAAAGTGAGAACTTAAGTAGAAGTTGATTAAAATATTTATAAATAAAAACTAAAAATAATAAATTTTGCTAACTATTTATTTAGTTAATATTCTACTATAATCAGTATATAAAATTTACTAATTGTATAGCCTACAAGTATCAAAGTATTTATATTTTTTATAATAAATTGGTCGTATAAGAGATACAATATTATAATAATCATAATGCAAACTGCTAATTTATACTTAACACTTGTAGCACTGATTATTTGAAAAAAGCTTTATTGTCACTTGCATCTAAGATTGTCAAGATCGAAATTTTATATAGGATTGTTTCGCTAGTGTAGGATCGTAAATCGGGATTTCAATAATTTTTTATAAAATTGTTTAATGCTTTTAAATTTAGATAGTACTTATTAAAATTGCTGAAAATTCAAGAGTTTTCTTATATGTCACCTTATTGTAACAAATTAACAATGTTTATATTTGTGGCTCATATGAACTATATTATTAAAAATGTCTTATATTTCATTTAACTCTTTATCACAATCACTTTACATACTATGTCATTATTGTATAAATACATACTTGTATACTCAATTAGGTGTAAACCAATCGTCCTTATCACGTCAAATTAATGAGGAAAAAAACCATCCAAAACACCACCGTATAGAATAATTTCTTGCTTTCATAACAAATCTCTCATAGAATAAACCAAACATCACCGCACCCACTACAAACGAACCACGGATCTTCTCTAGCTATTCCAGCTTCGCTCAAAGTCCTCAAGAGGTCTCCTAATTCATAAAGATTTCTTATAAGGCGAAATCGTAAGATCGTGATCTTAAGGATTTTTGGATTAAGATTGGGGTCTTACGGATTGGAAGTAAGATCGGATCTTGTGTTAAGTAGGATCGTTTTGTTGATATAGAATCGTAAGATTTTAAGATTTAAATTAGGATTTTAACAACCATGCTTTCCCCCCTCCAGCATATAAAATTACAGATGCCATAATAGCAGGCATAAGTAATCCCATGCATATACCAGCACATCATCTTCGGCAGCCATAGTACTATGTTTTGTTATGCAAATTTCATTAATATGAAAAAAAGAATGAAAAAGAGTTGTCAATTCAAAGTTGTAACTTAGGTATCCAGTAGCTGTCAACGTATGGACCAGTTCGGCCATAGAAGGTCAGACAAAATTGAAGAAGGTCTGAAGGAGCTCAAACAAGGTCGATCACAGCCCCAAAGAGATCGTATAAGGTCGTCTTTTTTATTTGGACCCAAACAAGACCGTACTATTCTCCTCCGAATTTTCCTTCTAGGCGGGAGAGGACACTAATGAATCAAATCTTCAATTCAGTACGAATAGAAGTATGTAAGTATTTCTTTTATTTTACATGACAAAAATTACAAATGATTCAAGATAAATCTATTCTTTCCTTCTTATTAATTAACACAACCAACAAATCGTAACAATTAACGGGCAAGAGTATTTAGAGGAAGACGTCTGATTGTATGACGCAATGATTGGCTACTATATTCTCAATAACTACGAGCACCTAATTGCTAGGTAGGTGAATGGAGGTCCTGACATTTGCGGGAGTTCGGTTCCTCCCATTGTACACCAATAGATACACCATTTACTGGGGATTTGCCAGCGAAGAAAATGAAGACGACAACTCGAGCTCAAGTTCATAGCAACTGAAATTCCAGGAGTATTAGAGGAAGAAGATGCATCTACCATTGAAACCATAATAGCTCAACCACTATCTCAAATTTAAATAGCTAAAACAATATCGGTCCAACTTGTAGAAAACGAAAAATTAGTAAAAAGTTGATTGGGTTAAGACATGAGATGTCAGATGTGAAGGCTTAGATGGCGAATATGAAGGTTATAAGTAAATGATCTAAGATCCAGAAACGAGATGGCCGTATTCTTCCGACCGTTCTCATGAGATCTTCCAGCTATTAAACAAACATGACAACTCTTTTTTAGTGGCCATGGAATTGCTCGTATTTTATTCTTTGTTGGAAGTGGAGCAAGACTGTGCTTTTCTCTGATTATCTCATTCTGCTATAGAGAACACTATAACAAATCACGTTTTCAAATTAGTGCAAATAGAAACATTTACGTCTTTTTTAGACTTTTATTTTACCTGAACAAAACTACAAATGGATAAAAGATCTGAGATCATTTGTTTATAACCTTCATATCCGCCATTTGTTGTTTCAACCAATCAGCTTTTTACTAGTTTTTCGTTTTCCACAAATTGGACCCGATGTTATTTTAGTTGTTTGAACCTGAAGCTACGGTTACGCTAATATGCTTGGCTACGCAATGAGAGCTGCATCGTCTTCCTCTAACACTCCTGCTTGTTAACCGTTATGAACTTGAGCTGAAGGTGCTGTCATCAATTTCTTCGCTAGCTGCAATTCCCCTATCTATTGTGCCTGTTGGTGTACAATAGGATGAAACTGAACTATCGCAAATGCTAGGACCTCCATCCACCTTTCTAGTAATTAGGTGCTCGCTCTTCATTGAGACAGACATCTTCCTCTAATACTACTACCAGATAATTATTATGATTTGTTAATAGCGTTAGTAATAAGAAAGAAAGAAAAACTTGTTAAAGAGTGGTATAAACAAATTATAAAAAATAACACCTTAACGATTTCAAATAATAGATTTCACACACCCCTACCCTGCGTAGTATCGGTGGTGAGTTGCTTGCCACCTTGGTTATGATTGAAGTTGCAATGCTAACCTGTAGCTCCATTGTTATACTGATAGGTTTCTCAAGAGAGACGACCCTCATGATATATGATGATTCTTGACAGATAATCATCTATCGTCTGTGTCTATAGGTAACGACCCTTACTAGCATTACTTTTCTAGGTGAAAGCGTGCTGCCGACTTTGTGCCGTTCGTATACATCTCGAACTTTTCTTTGTGATGTTCATTGCATCACTCTAAATTTATAAAGTGCAAATAACTCCTACATATAGTTGGCTCATTTGACAGGACACATTAACGTTTTGCTGAATCGATACGGTCTACCTCCTTTCCGACGAGGCCATTAATGTGGCCTCAACCGTTTTTTTTTCAACCTCTCGTCCGAGACAAATCCAATGCAGATATGACGGTATTAATGTACATGCATTTTCCACCTGATGAATCGTTGATCGTATTAAAATTAGCGTTTCCCCATGCCACTATTACTATTTTAGGTAAATGCATTTTACTGCCACAAGATACATCATATTTACATGACATTAATACTATGCAATAGATATTATAATATCATACACCACAAAATATGTTACGCTCCTTTACACTAACAGTATAATTGGCATTATAATATTATACATCAAATTGTAATCCACTAATGTTGGATGACCCTTATTACACAAACTCAAATCTAGGTGTTTTCATATCATAATTAAGTCCAATGAATGTAGTGGGGGTGAAAGCAAGGCTTATAAAATAGAGAAGCGGTTACCAACGCCAAAAATGGCAAAACACAGCAAGCCCAAGAATAGCTGTAAATGATTTTATCATGCTTCTTTTTTGAAAGAACTTTCATCGTCACATTGCACCCACCAGCAAACTAAATATTCTAGAGGTTAAAATAGCATCCATATGTAAGCCCATGTGGATACCTGCACAGCTGCTTCGTAGGACACAGTAGTCTGTCATTATGTAAATTTCATTAATTTGAAACGAATGAAAAGCTACTTCAGTGTAGTCATGTTTGGGTATTAACTAGCTATAGACGTTTAAACTCCATCAACAAAGAAATTTCGTCTATCCGACCACTTCGACCATATAAGGTCGGGCAAAGCCCAGAATAGGGTTGGGAGAAGCTCAAACAAGGTTGACCAAAATTGAGAAGAGATGGTATAAGGTTGTACTTTAATGTTTGAACCAGAGATAGATCATACTATTCTCCTCTACTTATTTCCTTTCTCGGGCGGGGAGGACACTAATAAATAAAAATTCCGATTCAATGCGAACAGACAAATGTATGTTTTTCTTAAGCTTTTATTTTGTTTGACAAAAACTACAAGTGGTTAAAACATAAAGCTAATCTTTTTTACATATTAACTAATGCTACTAACAAATCATAACAATTTGAGCATGATGTGTTGTCTTCAATTTCTTCTCTAGAAGTAATTCCCTTGTGCATGGTGAATCTTTTGGTGTACATTAGGGTGGAACTGAACTACCGCCAATGCCAGGACTTTCATCCACCTTCTATGTACTTAGGTGCTCGCTCTTCATTGAGATAGTTGTACAGAATCCCAATGACGTTGAGACAGACGTCTTCCTCTAACACTCCTGCCTCTTAATTATTATGATGTGTTAATAGCGTTAGCTAATAAAAAAGAAAGAATAGCTTGTCAAAAAAAGGTACAAGGAAATTGTACAAAGTCAACATCTTGCCTGTCTTTATGTGACGACCCTTACTCAGCTTTACTCCTTTCGTAAGAATCGTGCTGCCGACTTTGAGCCGTTCGTATCTACATCTCGAACTTTTCTTTATGATGTTCTTTGCGTCACTCTAATCTCCAATTAATAAATAGTAAAATGATCATGAATATGTCACTTATTTGACAGGGTGCCATTCACGTTTTGCTGAACCGATGTGTTACGCTCCTTTCCAAGTTCTTCATTAAAGACCTCGACCAGTTGGATGCTTGAATAAAGCGCTCTTTTTTAGTCACCACCGTCTCTTTGTCTTCTAGCCATCCGCTTGCAAATTGCATGCAAGTTATTATGTTGATTTTGTCTAGATATATAAGTGTACTAGTTATATGGATAGAGGCATGGGAGAATTAAGTTAATTACTGTTCTTTACCTGTTTTCTTTTTTCCTCTTTTCCACTGCAAATCTAAGCTAAACCTTATCAACTTATCATATAAGCTGAACAAAATAATAACAATAATAATGCAAATTTAAACCAAACACTTATAATACAATAATAACGAACTGTAATCCTCTCTCGTTACAATACAAAATGCCACTAAACATATTTAACTTATATGACATAATATCATATAATACTCCATACCACAAACTATATTATATTTATATTTCATTAACGTTACAATCCGTATTACAGTTCGACATACCACAAAAAACAACATATTTATATTACATTGATACTACGCAATTGTTAGTATAATATTATATGCCAAAAATTATAATACACTCCTACACTAACAATATAATTGGCATTACAGTACTATATACAAAAAAATACATAAAATTGTAATCCACTAACGTTGCGTGTCGCTTATCACATAAACTCAAATCTAGATATTTTCATATCATAATTAAGTCCAATGAATGCAGTTGGGGTGAAAGCAAGGCTTATAAAATAGAGAAGCGGTTACCAACACCAAAACTGGCAAAAAATAGCAAGCTCAAGAATAGTTGTGATTTTATCATACTTGTTTTCTGAAAGAATCTTTGTCCTCACATTGCGCCTCTCCAACATACTAAATATTTCAGAGACCAAAATATCACCCATATGTATGCCCATGTAGATACCAACACAGCTACTTCGCCAGCCATAGTACTCTCTTTCGTTATGTAGATTTCATTAATCTGTGAACAAAGAATTAAAAAAGAGTTACAAATTCGTAATGTGGGTATGCAGCAGCTATCGACATATGAATATCGTCTACATGTTAACTTTCGACAATAGAAGGTTGCACATAATTGTATATGCTCGGATAAAGCTCAAACAAGGCCGACCGAAGCACAAAAAATATTGTATAAGGTCATTTTTTTTTTGTACAGGAGTAAGACCGTACTATTGTCCTCCGATTATTTTCCATGATATTATTAACATTCAAAACTTCTAAATAGTACGAATAGAAATATGCACGTATGTCTTGAGCCTTTTATTTTACTTGATGAAAACTGTAGGTGGATAAAAGATAAAGCTATTCTTTTTTTTTTTATTAACTAACGCTACTAACAAATCATAACAATTACCAGGCAAGTGCATTAGAGGAAGACATCTTGACTCAATATGCCGAAGGGATTGGATACTACTGTCTGAACAAAGAGCGAGCACCAATGGATGTTTCTCCATATTCACCAAGCACGGAGGATTTGCGGCTAGTGACGGAATTGAAGACAACACAGAACAACACGGTGATCGAAAGGAGTAATGACGAGTATGATTTGACGGCGAATGATCTTTAGGATTGCGGTCAACTCATTCTCAGCATTACTCCCTTCGGTCACCGTGTCCTTCAGACTGATCTCGTGAAATCTTCCAGCTATTGAACAAACACGACAATTCTTTAGCTCCACAAAACAACTTGTGCTTGCGGCATTGACGATGCTCGAAAAAATGCGGTGACCACACGGAGGCTATGCTGAGTATGATTTGAAACGAATGCTCGTTTAGCATTTGTTCAACTCATTTTCAGCATTACTCCCTTCCGTCACCGTGTTTTACGGACTAATCTAATGAAATCTTCTAGCTACTGAAAAAACACAACAATGCTTCCACTTTGCTCAACAAGTAGAGGTTGTGGCATGGATTAAGTATACAAAACAAAATTTTTTATATAAAAAACTAATAATAAATAAAAATAATTAAGAAGAAAACTTAAATTGAATTAGACCTGTCACTTGGAAAAATAGGTGGAAACAGAAGCGGATGACAAGCGGAGAAGAATACACGCACACCAGCCTTTACTCGTCAACATGCTCCGAGTGTAGGGAAATGAAATCTAGGTGATGATCCTTCACCACGATAGCGTCCTTGCTGGATCTGAGACGGTAGTCATTCGAGTGGATAAAGATTGTTACTCAACATTACTTCTTTCAGTGGCGGTGCGCTGCTGACGTTCTTCGTATACATCACGAACTATTCATGGTGATGTTCTTTGCATAACTCTGGACTCTAATTTGTGCACGGTATGGCTATTTTTGCTATTCTCCCATCGAAATTGCCTTGGTAAAATGCTTTTTGCCTAGGCAAAATATTTTGTACATAAGTTAAGACTAGAGTATCGTAGAATACTCTAGATAAAAGATAGTTGGCATAAATCTAGAGTAGGGTAGAGAATACTCTAAAAAGGTGGAGATTTTTGTAAAGGATATTATGTAAGAACTTTTTGGATCATGTATTCTCCACCGTCTGATCAAAACAATCTCCACCGTCCGTTGAGGAGGTAGAGAAGCTATAAATAGGGAGGATGAGCTCTCATTTGGGGCATCAAGCATTTCAACGAAGAGTTGTATCAAGCCAAAGTAATATAAAACTTTCCTTATAAAAAGCTCTCTTCAAGTGTTTCTTACTTTCACTCTAGTCCATTCAAGTTTTCTTAGCTATCTTTGATAGCTCATTTGGGTGAAAGGCTGACTTAGCCACAATGGAGTGTGACTAAGTGCCGCACGAGCCAAGATAAAAACTCTAGGCCAGTGACAAGCGGTATCAGAGCCAAGGTTCTGCCAATCAGAAATGGTAAGCAGAAGAGATGTTACCATCCATGAGGGAAGGGAGATTGAAAGGAGAGCTCCCGAGAGCAGTCGCCAACGGAAGGAAAAGTCTAGGGACGTTATGGTGGACGTGAATGCAAGGCTCACTTTGCAAGATGGTGGTTACACAAGGGGGAGTTTCTGCCGTACCCTCAACTTCGACTCCTTCGAAGCTGGATGTTCCAAGACCCAAGGCGTATAAGGGTGCGCGGAACGCGAAGGAGATTGAGAACTTCCTTTGGAGCTTGGAGCAACTCTTTAGGAGTACCGGCATCACGAGAGATGTAGGTAAGATCGATCATGCTACTCTTTACCTTGAAGATACCGCAGTGGTATGGTGGAGGAGGAGGCATGCTGAGATTGAGAGGGGGACTTGCACCATTGCCACCTGGGAAGAGTTCAAGAGGGAACTCAAACGGCAATTCTAACCTGTGAATGCTGAGGATGAGGCAAGGACAAAGCTTCGGCGCTTGACCCATCGGGGCAGTATAAGGGACTATGTCAAAGAATTTTCAGAGTTGATCTTAGAGATCCCTGATTTTCCAGAAAGGGAAGCCCTTTTTGCTTTCATGGACGGATTGCAAACGTGGGCAAGATTGGAGATCCAGCGTAGAGGACCTCAAGATCTCAACTCTGCCATTGCCATAGCTGAGTCCCTTATAGAGTTCCAACGGCCCGAGAAGCATAAGCCTCGAGAGGACTTCAAGGACAATGGTGATGGAAATAGCCATCAAGTCAAGGAAGCAACGGTTGACTCACCAAAAACCAAGGGAGGCTCCCATAGAGGCCAAGGAAGCAATGGCAACAATCGAGAGAGTGGTAAGAATTCTTTAAAATGCTTCCTTTGTGATGGACCTCATATGGCTAGGGAATGCCCAAAACGGAATAAACTTTCCGCACTAATAGAGATAATGGACGCATCGCAACATCAACCTGAAGAAGTAAAGATGGGCTCACTACAACTATTTAATGCCATCCAAGCCAAAGTCGAATTGCCAAAACGTGAGGTGAAGGGTCGAATGTACGTGACGACCAAAGTTGGAGGACGGGAGGTCCGAGCTTTGGTAGACACAGGGGCGACCCATAATTTCCTCGAGGAGAAGGAAGCCACGAGGCTTAAGGCAGTTAATTCTAAACCCAAATCTATTGTTGGTGTTGCCCGTGGAGTCCAAACATGCATAGGTGAGTGGACTGGTCTTTTGGACTTTTCCGTTGTGCCCATGGATGATTTTCCTATAGTTCTTGGTATGGAGTTTATGGATCGCGTAAAGGCTGTACCTATCCCTTTTGCCAACTCCATGTGGATCATGGATGAAGGGAAAATGTGCATGGTACCTTTGTCGCGATAAGTAAATTTCTAATCCAAGACTACTTTGGCCTTACAATTCTCAAGGGAGAAGAAGGAGGCACAACCAACAATCCAGGCCATCCCAAAAGAACTAAATCATCTCAACATGGAGCCAACGGATGATCAAAGTATCGCAGCATCCATAAGAACATCAGCATCTATTATGATGATACCCAAACGGGACGTGGAAGAAATTTTGGGACATCGATTCATCCTAAGGCGTGGTGATCGTCCATGTTATTCTGAATATTTGGTCAAGTGGAAGGGTCGGGCAAACGACTAGTCAACTTGGGAGCATGAAGATGACTTATGGCCATTCCACCATAAGATTCAAGAGTTCCGCTACAGCTCCACACAACCGCGATGAGGGCATCGCGAAATAGATGGGGGAGAATGTCACGGTATGGCTATTTTGGCTATTCTCTCATTGAAATTGCCTTGGTAAAATGCTTTTTGCCTAGGCAAAATATCTTGTACATAAGCTAAGATTAGAGTATGGTAGAATACTCTAGATAAAGGATAGTTGGCATAAATCTAGAGTAGGGTAGAGAATACTCTAGAAAGGTGGAGATTTTTGTAAGAAATATTATGTAAGAACTTTCTGGATCATGTATTCTCCACCGTCCGATCAAAACAATCTCCACCATCCGTTGAGGAGGTGGAGAAGCTATAAATAGGGAGGATGAGCTCTCATTTGGGGCATCAAGCATTTCAACCAATAGTTGTACCAAGCCAAAGTAATATTAAAGCTTTCCTTCTAAAAAGCTCTCTTCAAGTGTTTCTTACTTTCCCTCTAGTCCATTCAAGTTTTCTTAGCTATCTTTGATAGCTCATTTGGGTGAAAGGCTGACTTAGCCACAAGGGAGTGTGACTAAGTGCCGCACGAGCCAAGGTAAAAACTCTAGGCCCGTGATATTTATAATGGAGCACATTAATAGTTTAATACGAGCACTTCTTAACTACCAACTCTAAAGGATAAACAACACACAAGTTATCGATAATTAGATAGGGCGCCATTAACGTTTGCCTTCTTGTGCGCTTCGGCTCCTTTTGAACTTCACCATTACAATGGTTGTGCATGTCTCTCCCTTTTCAAAATTTCGTTCCTGAGACCCCAAAAAAGCAATCCAGTAAAAGTATGACACTTACCGCTGGTACTTTTCTGCCGCGTTTATTATTATGATCTTTATCCAATGACCCTAGCACAATACTCTAGTAGTTATAATGCTTACAGAGAGTACTACACCATCTATGGCTAGTAACCGTAGCGTTTATCAAGGGTATTACTCCACCGTAGCCAGTATTTGTTTTCCCGTAAAATAGTTATATTCTCCCGCCCGTCTACTACCACTCTTCATCAATCAATTCAATAGTTGACCATTGGGCTTTGAAAATCGAGGGAGCTATTCCCCCCCACCATACTTTTAAACAAATATCACATATGCTCTAAAGGACTTACCCATGCAATCAAAAAATTTAGGATGATACCTTCAGGTTTGGGTCGAAAACACGGTTGCAACTCCTTATTAGATGGTTTATAAACTAATTACTGACCTACCAAACTCTTTTTTTTTTCAAACTCATTTTTAATAAAAAAATAAAAAAATATATTAAAATTTTTAATTTGATTCTAATATTCACTTTTAATATAATATAAATTTATTAAATATTTTTAATAGATAATTTTATTTTTAAAAATCACTTTAATAAAATTGAGTTTATCTCAAGTTAACCACGCCATAAGCAGCTATCTAGTAGATATAGAAATTTTATGAAGAAATGCTGGCTACTTAAAGCTACTGGCTGTATATCAAGTTGATCGTGGAAAGTTGGAAACCCGTCCAACATTTGTAAGGCCACCTATTAAAGATGTTTGTCAAATTCTGATATTGAAAACTCATTGCTACAAATTGAGCACGTTATTGATTCAAAATATAAGCGTTCGAACTGGCACTCCTCCGGGTGTAGGTCGATAACATGGACGATATTCATTCGTTGACTATGTTATACGTCGATAACTTCTACCTTCCATTTTTATGATGTTGAAACAACTCTTTATGGTTAAAATTCTTTGTTTACAAAATTTGCAAAATATACTCAATTGATTCATTTTAGAAGTCCAACTCAACAACAATAGTTAGACATTTTAATAGTGGAAATGGTAGACATGAATAATCGAAAAATAGAAGGTTAACAGTGCTTGACCATTTAACTAGAACATGGAAGGCCAAAACCTGTTTAGAGAGATTAATCGTCGTCATGAGGAGAATTATGTTCGGTTGCATAGTCCATTGTTACGAGTTGAAGGTGGAGTAACACCCTTGATAAATGCGACATTTACGAGCCGCAAGTGGAATAGTAACCTATGTACGTGTTGCTGTCTTGTCTATAACTAACGGGGTGACAATTTGGGCTGGTGGATCAGTTTTGACTTGACTTATTTCATAACCAAGTCAAATTCGTTTAATCCTAACCCAACCCATAGATTTTGTACAAGTCAAAATTTTTAACCGTAAGCCATTTAAATGAGTCAGTTTTTTAGTCGGGTCATATATTGTCACCCCTTTTAAGTGACAGTTTTGGTTGAAAGCTAGTCGCATGCTCTATATTGACGTCAAAATGCCTTGTGTGATATTCCAAGCCCAATTGTCCTTCTTCAACTCGGCGCGCCCCTGCGCACAGAGGAACACAATCCAATGGTCACTGGTCATTATTTCCTTATATGACCTGTAGGCTGCATGTGTGCTTGGTAGCTGTGGATGATACCTTATTGTTAAGATGGAAAAAATCGTCGCTATTCGTTTAACCAGTTGGAGGATTTATAAGTATGGCTTGTTATTTTATAACTCAGAAAGAATACTTTATATCACTTGTTCGGTGATGCCTTGGACTTCGACCATGTGCCACCATGGTTTAGGAGTGCTCGACCCTTCTATTTGATTTCTTCTCGAACATAAGGAGTTGATGACCGTTTCTATTGTCTTTTTGGTTAGATCGAAAGATCACTCACTAGATATTTTGTACCAAGTAGATCTCCTGAACATTTATTTTCTTTGACGCTCTTGCCGTCAATCACATTAGTATCTGTTACGATTCGTGATCACATGAACCACAAAACTATTTAAATGCTAGATAACTAAGAAACTAACTATAAAACTAGAATAAAATAACTAATTCAATTCTTCCTCAATGACCTTTAATGAATACAAGCACTCCTACTTATAGCTAAAACTCATAATCAAAGTTCTAACTCTACTACAACTTTACTAAGATTAGGATTTCAACCTAATATGGACACTTAACACTAATTTCTTACCATGCAAGGTAGAGTCTTTTTATTATAAGAATTCATCTCTACATTGAATTCTTAACTACATAAGCAAATACTAATTTTCTACTAAAACTCAAACACTTCTAATAAAATTCAAACTCTAACTCTTCTAGAGAAACTACGGGCCTTGGATAGCTTGAAGCTCATGGTGTAACGTTCTCTCCCTCCTGACAATCAACCTTCCCCTCAAAGTTGACGAAATCGATGCTTCAGAAGTTTGAATTCTGTCAGACCACCAAAATAAGTATTTGGAGAATATTAACAAGCATTGTAGTACAACCAACATAAGTTGGATTCCGTTATTGTGCTATCCAACGAAAGTATAGTAGAATTAATCAAAGGAGAGAATATACGTTCCGATATACAATATGCTTCACCTCAATCAGTGGCTCATCATTCTAATTCTTAGCTACTTGTTGTTGAGTGAGGTGTTGCATTTGAGGTGTTATTGGTTAGTGTTGATGTTGAGGCATAGAGTATGCTGTTGTAAGTGCGCTTTCTTAGTGTCCAATATCGAAAGACGTTTTTTGATAATTTTCTGAAGTCTTGCGGTACGGTCTCGTAACTCTTTTAGACATAGGTATATCTGAGCGTCTGATAATCAATTAAGCACATCAATCTTACGTTGAAATTGAGACACGAGATAATGTTGCTGGCTTTCATATTCTTGCCGAGAAAAAATTCGTGCACATAATTGATGAAATTGCTGCGAATATTGCTCATGTTGCTAACATTTATTGCTGATAAGGGTCAAAACCATAGCACTGTTCATAATTTTGTTGATAGTAAAATTGTTGCTGGTACCATGAAGACATCATAGTAGGCAGCGATAGCGAGGATGCGATCGACCGCTCTGATACTAATTGTTACGATTCGTGATCACACGAACCGCGAAACTGTTGTAATGCTAGATAACTAGAAAATAATTATAAAACTAGAATAATAACTAATTCAATTCTTCTTTCATGACCTTTAATGAATACAAGTACTCCTATTTATAGCTAAAATTCATAATCAAAGTTCTAACTATACTACAAAGATTAGGACTTCAAACTAACCTGAACACTTAACACTAATCTCTTACATGTAAGGTAGAGTTGTTTTTCTATAAGGATTCATCTCTCGTAGAATTTTTAACTACATAAGCAAATACTATTTTCTGCTAAAACTCAAACACTTCTAATAAAATTCAAATTCTAACTGTTCTGGATAAAATATGGGCCTTGGATAGCTTGAAACCCATCGTGTAGCAGTATCTCACTTTGCATCAATGATCACATCGGCCAGACTTTGGAGATCATGTGAATTGAATAAAAACTGTGTTGCTCTCTCCACGACAGTCTATTCACAGTATTCCACAAGCTTTGTCAAGCGTTAGGGAGAGTAGAAAAAAAGTGCCATATTATGAGTTGTCTAGTCACTTTACTTATGGTATTTATGTGGCCTCAATCGGTGTCGTATCTACACTAGATTTGGAGCAGACAAAATTCCAAGACGACATTAACGGCAAAAGTAGAAAAGGAGGCAGAAGGCACAGGTTCAGTCAAACGTTAATCATGCCATGTCTAATAGAGTGCCATAGTTATGAGTTATTTAGTCACTTTAATGTTGGTAATTAAAAAGTGCTCGTACTTGCTGGGCACCATTATAAATTGGAGATTAGAGTGATACGAAGAACATCACAACGAAAAGTTGGAGATGAATACGAACCACTACCACTTGGCTACGTGACGGCGCTGCCACTGAAAGGTGTAATATTGAGTAAATGATATCCCTTGCAAGGAACAAGAAAGAGGGTGAAAAGGTTGGTGTGCGTGTAGACGAAATGTAGTCATATGGACATATTTGGGTTAGCACTGGGTCGCACATGGGTCGAATAGTATCGATCTACGGTGAAACTACGTCTTCAAACTAGGATCACTAATGATCGGATATGAATCATAAGGTTGACATATGGTCGAGATGCAGTCATAGGGTCGCACTAGATTGTAGATGTTAGCATTGGGCTGCTGTCTTGGACGAAGTAAACTCCATATAGTGATCAAAAGTTCTTCAAATGAGGTGGATGCTTGGGACTACGAAGGGGTCATAATTAAGTAACGAGACCATATCACGATGGGCGGGATGCCATCGATTAAAGCTCGGTATGGGCGAAATGGGATGATATATTATCAAAATGCAGTCTATTGGCGCCTTCCAGTCATACTAGATTGTAGGTAGTTAGCACTAGGTCACACATGTGTCTAATGTGGTCAATATATAGTTGAAACGGCTATTGAAATAGGATCATATATGGTGGGAAAAGTAGTTATAGGATCCCACTAGATGTAGTTGATTACCACTGCCCTTAACATGGATAGAATGTGGTTGACATATAGTCGAATATCATCGAAATAGGACCACATAAAGTCGAAGTGCAGTCATAGGGACTTCATAGAAACACAACAATAAACATAGGAAGAAAGTTTGTCGGGTTAGCCTATAGGCACTCCCTCCATTATTCAGCACTCCGACAATCCATACAAATGTTGGCTAGGATTGCATCAGGAGAGATTAGCGCGTGCCAGAGGAAATAATATATTCACTTCTTATATTGTCTTTCCTTGAAAAAAATAATTGCATCAGAACTATATTTCACTGACAACTTCACGTATTCTCTTTCATCTTCTTGTCTTAATTCTTTCATTACTCTTAGCTTAGTTCTTTTATTAATTTTATTTTGTTTAGTTAATTTCATTCCAATTATCGATCAGTTGCTGACTAGTAATTGGTCGATAATCGACCAGCTACCAATCAGCAAATAGTCGGTAACTAGTTCATAACTAATAAGTAACTGGTCGATAACTAGCAGGTAACTGGTCGACCGTCAATCAGTAAGTGGTCGGTAACTTAATCGATAACTGGAATTAAATTAACTAAACAAAATTAAATTAATAAAATGACTAAGTTAAGAATAATGAAAGAATTAAGATAAAAAGAGGAAAGATAATACGTAAAGTTGTCAATGAAAGTACAGTTCTAATGCAATTATTTTTTTCGAGAAGAAAAGACAATAAAGGAAGTGATCTCTCCTATTGCAATCATGACGTTCATTTGTGTGAAGTGCCGGAGTGCCCATAGCCCAACCCAAGTTTATCCACTATTAAGTATGGGGTGGGCTATAGGCACTCCCTTCACTATTCAGCACTCCAGCACTCCGTAAAAATGAATGGCCAGGATTACATTCGAAGAGATTAGTACGCGTGCCGAAGGAAAAAAATATTCACTTCTTTTATTCTCTTTCATCCACAAAATAAATGCTTGTGTACTTTCACTAACAATATTAAGCTTTTTGAAACTTGTTCTTTCTTCTTCAACATTCACCATAACAAGATCGCTCTTTGTTCTCTCCATTGCCAAGCTCACCAGCAATAGCTATAAAGTAGCTACAAGCTTTGAAGAAGGTCAACTCTCACTTGCCTTTTCCCGATAAAATTGTGTTGACGTTAGATAGAACACAAGAAAGAAAGAAGAAGGAAAGAAATAACATTTTGTAATACAAAATAGAAACAAAGAAATAACTAGCTCAAAAGAATTGATACCAGTAACTTTGTTTTACTTTGAATATTGTACTACTGAACAGCAAAAAGAAACCAACAATGGAAGAAAGAAATTCATCTTCCTTATGCTACATGTTGTGTTTTGCCTTAAATTTGGGCGACCTTGTTTAAAGTCTATGCGACCTTCTACATTCTCTGTGTGACCACATTCTCTTTCAAAAGGGGTTATCGACATGTTATTGACTAAAGGCAGAAATTGATAGTTTTCCTATTTTGGCCCTCCTTTTATCTGCTTATTGTTTATACTCTTTTCTGTTTGGGTTTTTCTAAAAGAAATTGTCTTTTGTTGCCAGTGAGTTTTTTTTTTTTTTTTGACTCTCTTTCTTTGCAGAGTTCTTTTATTTTCTATTTGGAGCTTTTACAAGGTTTGTTCTCTTTTTCTCGAATCTTTTGCAATTTTTCACAATTTTATTGAGAAAATTTTTTCTCTTCCTTTCGTGTACAAAGATTTTATCTTGTCATCATTTATCATTGAAGTGTTTACCATTCTTGATGTTGTTTTAAGATTATAATGATTGTTTTGCGTATATTCAAAGAGCTTATTCACTAAATATCTTTTGTTAATCTATTTAATATCTACTTTATTAGAAGCTATCTTATTTTGTTCCAAATTACTTAGTGCTTCAGTGCCTCCATTGTCTCTCTCTGTCTTGATCTTGACAATATAATTTTGTAGATTTTTAACACTAAATTTTTTGTAGATGTCAAGACAAATCGTACTGACGTTTTTACTGCTCCAGCATCGGAAGTAATAATAAAGAAGGAATAATCACCATCCTTCGGACTAGTCAACTCCTTTTGATATGTAGTAATTATCTTATGAAGCTGGTGAAATAGTTGCAATTTTCCATTGATGTTGCAAAAACTACAAGAATTGTCACTGCAGGTCAACGAAGTAAGGAAGATTAATAAGAGCTCACAAGTTCATTCATGCATTGGCAATGAGAGTTCACAAGTTTTGGTTAATGTATTTCAAATTCTACTTCTGAATCCCAATATCTCACAATGTAAGGGAACGAAAAAATAAAGGAAAACCTTACTTTCCAGTTGGTAGCAGAATAAAATGTTGTTTGGAGAAAGCAGTTGCAAGAGCCAAGGCGAAGGCATGAAGGAGATGTGCTTGTTGTCTTAAAGTTAATGTTAAACACGACAAACGAGATTGTCCTGAAAATCCATATAGAAAGAAAAATATATGTAAGTATAATTATTTACTTAATTTTGATTCCTAATATTATAAGTGTTTCTTAGAATTCTAATTAGTATTAACATTATCCAATTATTTTACTTGATAGTTATTGATAAAGATATTAATGAAGAGAAAGATGATAATTATGAATTAATAAATACAAATGAAGGTGAGAGACAATGATGTTGAAGTCTCAATAGTGGTTCCCTGTCATTGTTGAGAAAGTGATTTTGGAAATGAAATATAGTTTGAGCTGTACATATTTTGTATAGTCCAAGCTTAAATTGTTTAATTATATGATCTTTTGTATGTGTTATAGTTAACATGTTTTGCTTTGCCTTGAGTTTCTAACATGTTTAATGTCTGTGTTATAGGTTTTTTTTAAAGATTTTTATTGCAATATTGTGCAACTTAGTGCTAACCTAACAGCAATCTAATGCTAATCCAAGTGCGATCTTATTACTGCATTTTGACCACAATCTTGTGCGACCCGAGTGCAATTCTATGTGATCCATGTGCACGGTATGACTATAATTCAATCATATATGATCTTATTTCAACAACAATCTTGTGCTACCTAGTGCTAACCTAACGGTAATCTAGTGCTAATCCAGATGCGACTTTATGATGCATTCTTACCACAATTGTTCCCCAAGTGCAATCTTGTGCGACCCAGTACTAAATCCAATTGCAATCTAGTCTAATCTAGGTGCGACCTTACGATTGCATTTCGACCGCAATCTTGTTTAATCGTGTGTGACCCTAGTGCAATATTGTACAACCTATTTCAAACCCAATTGAATCTATTGCTAATCCAAGTGTGACCTAATGAGTACATTTTTGAATGCAATCTTGTGCAACCCAAGTGCAATCCTATGTGACCCATGTGCGATCATATGACTACAATTCGACCATATATGATCTCACTTCAACCACAATTGTGTGATCTAAGTGCAATCTTGTGTGACCAAAGTGCAATCCTATGTGACCAATGTGCGACCATAATGACTAGTCAATTCGACCATATATGGTCTCATATCAACCACAATTGTACAATCTAAGTGCAATCTTGTGCGACCCAGTGCTAACCCAACTATAATCTAGTGCTAATCTAGGTATGACCTTATGCTAACTCAAGTCCGACTATATGATTGCATTTCAATTATATTTAATTCCACTTCGACCACATTTTGAGTTTATTTTGACTCATAGTCTACCACATAATGATTCAATATAGACCATAGTTCAAGCTCTAGGCAGGTGTAGTGATTACAAATTAAATAGAGAAAAGTCTTATATAATTGCAGTTAGATCAGAGATTTGAGCCTAGGTCTTTTATATGAGAGAGTACTATCCAACCAGTTGAGCTGCTAGTAGTTATTGAAAGAATATACACATAACTTATAATATAAAAGCTAAGATGAGGAAAGAGAAGAGAAATGCTTTGAAGATATGAAGGAAGAGGAATGACAGAATAAAATTAATAAAAGCATAAAAAAATAAATTAACTTAACTAAGCTAAATTAAATTAATAAAAAAATAAAGTTAAGCATAACGAAAAAATCAAGATAAGTTGAGCAAAGAGAATATGTAAAGTTATCAGTTTTAAAGTACACAAGCATTTATTTTGATGAGGAAAGAGAATAAAAGAAGTGATATTTTATTCCTCCGGCACGTGTGCTGATCTATCCTGATGCAATACTGTCCGTTCATTTTTATACAGTGTTGGAGTGCCGAACAGTGAAGGGAGTTCCTTTAGCCCACCCCTAGATAGTACAAAACATAACTAAGCATTGTCCAAATCATACATAGTGCATAGTGCAAAGTACAAAATTTAATACATAATACACAACACAAAATAACTAGATTTCACCCGTAAATGTAACTTGTGAATTTTACTACATAATACAATACATCATGTTTATTCTGTTGTAGTGTCAATAAAGCAAATTCACTTGTCGAATTGTGAGGCAGTTAGAAAAATTAGTATGAAAAAGGAGCATACTGGTTTCTCTGTATATTATTGATAGTGCTGTTACTCCATGATAGCTCTCCTCAGAGTGAACATCTAGGTCAATATTTTCTTCTCTTAGCGACTACACAAAATAGTATGAATCACTGGCGTCTTGTTCTTCATGTGAAATTTGTGAAGTCATCGAAAATGTTCCCCTAGTACGATCGTCAGTGATTGCCGAAGCTTCGCTCGCTAAGCAATTCATCAATCTTTCGAGAAGACAAATGAGATTCAATCTTTCACTAGCATGACCAGAAGAAGAAGAATCCACTCTCACCAGCCTCTCCAGCTCAACAACACGGTCTCGTCTCACTCTCTACAACCGTCCAACCTTCCAGCATGTCGCCCGAGTTGATGTTGAATGTTACTCAAGATTGCTCCGTTTGGTTGATGTCGAATATTTCTTACTCAACATCTTTGTGGTTTATACGTTATGATGTTAAAGTATTTCCTATTCTCCACATTTCTGGGTAGAAGAAAGCTTTAGAAGAACACTCTACTTAGGCGAGCTAACAAGGGCATGATATTTACAACTCTTTTCGATGGTTGTATTAAGAGTCTTGTTGTTGTCCCTATTTATAGCATCCCTCCTACTTAATTGACGGTGGTGATTACTTTCAATCAATGGTGGAGAACATTTCTCCAGAAGTTTCTCCCTAACTAAGGGTTCTTTTCGTAACACTTCACGATAATAAGTTGATAGAATGGAGAGGCATTGTTCCACACTTGCTTTTAGGGTCGTCTATGGCGAGTTCAACTAAAGCGGTTTTCAAAGGCATAGAGAAGCAACTAATAGATCTTCGCTCAATGGAGTTGTGTTATGTTGTGATTATCAGACATAACGCCACGATAATTCAGTGCCCAATACGTGGACTAATCAACACAAACAGGTTTGGCCTTCCATCTTCCACTTATACGGTTCAACATCGTTTACCTTCCATCTTCCAATTATTAATGGCGCAAGACAGTTGATCTTCCAACATCAAATTCTCTACTTCTATAAATTCCCCAATAACCATAATAATCATCTATCTACGTTTTGGTTCAAATTTCAAACGAGAATTACGGCACAAACCTAATTCTAAAATTTCAAATTTTCAAAATTCAAATTTGTGGTTTCAAATATTCAATTTCAAATTTTTGATGACAGTTCGTGTGATCGTTAGGACACCTGTTGTCTGAAACATTCATCAAGAATAAAATAACCAACCTCATCAGAATTCGATAGACTAAGTCGAGAAGTGGTAGCAACAAGGGCCGAGATAGCGGATTTGAAGAGCATAATTGTCGACTCCGTAATGTTGGAGATGAAGGCCCTTGCCGACCAGATGAAGGCCCTGGTTGTTGCACGAGACAATCGTCGACTATCTGAAAACGTAAGCCGAATCGAATATAGCACATGCAGAATTATTAAAAGGCCGAAGGAAGAGGAGGATGTGCCTAGCGCGTTAGGATCCATTTTATCTGACCTATATAACACTGACAACATGCCATCGGAAGGTGATGTCATCCAGTTACGGCAGTGGGTGAAGGACTAGAGAGACTAAGCTTATTAAAATTGGATGTGTGAAAGTGTTTTGGTTGTATTTTGCTGGCCTGATGACACCTACTATGTGCTTAGGAAATCAGGTAATGCCTAAGGGTATGGATTTACGCTTTTATCATCCTAAGATCATCAACTTATTTTGACGTAAATCAGCCCTTTCAAGTTATATTTTCCACTTGCAGCACCTGGACACTTCTATGTATTGGCTGCAGAAGAATCTCGCCAAACCGGGAGCATCTGACCCGAAGTGTTGGGTCATTGACTTATCTTTTCCGGTAAGGAGTTACATAGCAGTTGAGATGTTTCGTCATAATCATTCTTGTTATTGCTAACTTTGTTTGAAAAGATAAAATTTCATATAGTTGCATACACTACACTGCACATGGAGCTATTTTATGACTACGAAAGACATCTTAATGATACTAAAAAAACAGATGGTAAAGGGGAAGAAACCGACATAAGTATTCAAAGCAAATACCCCTGGCTGTTTTAGGCCCACGAATCCCGCCCTTTCCTAAATAGTAATGGGATACAATTTCTCCCAAAATCCCCGGGCAACTATGGACAGATTTAGATCGCGTTGTCTTTGCTGTGAACGTAAGGAACCAGCACTGGATCGCATTCGAGCTGCTATTGGAGGAGCATACCATATGCATGTATAACTCATTGTGAGTTTTTAGTCTAGAAGGTGCACTCGTCTTCCTGTTGAGAGGACTCGATTCGTTGTTGGAGTTTTCAGGCTTCAAATTCACAGCTAGCTGGAAAATAGTTCATGTTGACATTTCAAAGTAGGAGAATGATATCTTGCTTTTCGTTCACTATAGGACTGAAGGAGTTATATCTCTGAAGATGATGTTTGCACATGTGAATAACATCTTATTGAAGTTTGTTTTGCCGCAGTGGTGATAGTAGGATGTTTGCCCTGTTGTATCTCGAATGTCCTAGCCGTGCGTAAAGACGTGAAATTAACAACATAGGAGAAATTACCGCATTTGAGGATCATGAAAGCTGTCCAACTCTTTGGCTATGGTACGCCCCAACCTATTTATCTTGAGCTCACGAACATGTCTTTGACTCCTATGAACTTACGGAGGTCTGGAAAAATTTTGCATGACAATGTTTCTGTTGACTTGTACATTTATAGATGTTTATGTACCTCCATGTGTTCTATTATGTACAAGTGTTAATTTATAATTTCGTTTGGGTAAAAACCAATTTTCTACTCATTCACATGACAAATACCGCTCAAAGTAGTTAGCAACGACATCTCCATCTATGCAGACTGTATATACTAATAGTATTTCTAAAATGGCTATTATTTTGAGAATGAAGATTTTGGTAGTTTCTGTCATTGGTCGTCATGTACAAATATCCGTATATAATCTACGAGTATCTTATAACGCCCATGTGCATTGTATTGAGGTCTCGAGATTCTCAACCTGAATCCGTGCTTTGCATAGCTTGGCCAACTTTGGTCGAATATGATCGAAATTTAGAAACCCACCTATATGTAGACAAACATTTGTTACCCTGTGCGTTTGTCTCCTAAACGATGTGCCGGACTAATGTTTGGCTGAGCCTGTGCCCTCGCCTTCTTTTCGACTTCTCGCCATTAATGTTTAGCTATGTGTTTCGTCTAATTTTAAACCTTTCGTTTCACGGGACACTACCCTGAGCGTTCCAAAGTAGATTTGACGATTACCTAGGGTACATAATCACCAACAGTCAACTAGTCAAGACTAGTCATCTCGTAACTATGGCATATTATACTGTGCGCGCCACTAACGCTTTAGTTGAACCTTTGCTTTTCGTCTCCTCTTTAACTTCGCCATTAATGTAGCTACGCGTGTTGTTTACCAAGACATGGCGCCAACTTTTCCACCCATGGACCGAAAATAACGCATTTGTCCATGCTACTTTTTTTCGTTCTCTACTATATGTGGCCTCTACGTTGTGACAAGTACCGACCTCATTCTCTAATAATATTGTCGAATTGCAGAGTTAACAATTTTTTGTCGACTAGATAGTGGTTTATTGACAAGCTCTACAAATTTGCTGTGTTTTGTTTTGACCTTCATCTCGCCGATATTTGGATTCAACACCTTTCGTAGCAAGTAGCAACACATCTGAAATTTCGATGGACGACTTCATTACTACCTTCCATTAACATTTCGACCAATTTTGTGAAAAACAACTGGACGACAAGTCATACGTAAACCAAATTCTGTCGAATTCGCGTGCTCGTGAAGACCGCAAACATATCAATATTACTTGATGAAGCAAAGTAGACGGCTGGAGAGAATAATATTTCTTTTTGGGGATAAACAAAAGCTGGCAGATACGATCTTTGCAGCAAAGTGAAATAGCACTATGATTGACAACACGGGCATTCAATTGTCTATTTTTTGGGTGCGACCAGCACGACCATAGACAGTCGGACAGAGCTTTGGAAAGTTCGAGGAGCTGTAACAAGGTCACATTGGTAAGCCCAAAAGAGGTCACAAATGCGTTACCGAGAGTACATATTTACCAACAGCAATGTGACTTGACAACTTACAGATATGGCCCTTATTATATAGTAGACTATGCACCACTGATGCTTGGAGATCTGGCTGTGCGTTTCGCCTCACTTTCAACATTTCATTTTTTTGCGTCCAACCATAGTATTCCACTTTCAACCTTCATTTATTTGATAATTTAGATTCAACACCTTGCATAGCAATAAGTCGAGAATTTAAGTTGAAGACTTCATTGCCTTTTCGTTAAGAATTTGACCAATTTTGTGAAATAGATTTAGGCGTTGAGTGTTCGTAAAACAGTAGCAGGTTGACATCGTAACACTTAGAAGTTGGTCGGTTGAAAACATAGTCGATATACTTGGGTGACGGTTTTAGAAATATTATGATGACGACACAATTTTGGTTCAAGTTATTCAGTAATACAGCATGCCAATTTTAGAAAACCTCCAAGATATAACCTGAAAGATTTACAATACCAATTAAGCAACAATTGTTTTACAGTTCTGTGAAATTTCAACATCCAACATCTTCACCGACTAGTTCTATCTCTCTATTGTCAACAAGGAGAAGACCACAATAACTAACACTTCCGAGAAAACACTTAGTATCTACGAGGCATGGAGCCATTACATCAACGAGGCATAGAGCTACATGCAGGTCGGTAGGTGACTCTATGTGCGTATCACTCAACAATAGAGTTTTGTGAAACTTCAACATCTAAAGAATCAACCAACGAGTTTGATACCGCCAGTGTTCTCCCACTTGTAAGCAACAGTCAAGTATGTTCAATCTAAATGGCGACAACATGTCGATAAAACTGTACACATCCTAAACTCCCATAATCTAAAGAGTTGCAGATAAACAAGGGACAAAACGGTAGGTTGGGGATGTTGCTTTAGCCTAGGAGTAGTTGATACTCAATATACTCCTTTCGGCTACCTCTTGCGCTTCCAATTCTGAGAGCCCCGGGCACTCAACTTGGTCGCATAAAATCGAAATCCAAGGCAAAGCCTCGAGATTCATACTCAACATTACTCATTTCAGTGAGGGCCGCGCTGCCTAGTTCAAGTCGTATACATGTCAAACTTGTGTCCTGTGATATTATTTGTATCACTCTATTCTCCAATTTATAATGGCGGCCTTTAACACGAGGACTTCTTAAAATCACCATTACTACATTGACTAAAAAAAATAACTCATACCTATGGCACTCTTTAGACAGGGATTCCTTAATGTTTGGATGAATCGGCGCGTTTTGTCTTTTTTCGACCTCGCCATAAATGTTTGGCAGCATATTTCGTCTAATTTTCAACCTTTCGGTTTCCGAGACCGAACCACAGCATTCTAGTGTAGATATAACGCTAATCAAGGGTGATAATTACCAACAGTTTAGTAACCAGACAATTCATGAATATGAGTTTATGCATTCGTCTCCGTTTTCAATTGCGCTATTAACGTCTTGACTAGTCGTTCGTCTCAACATATCAATATTGTAAGAACCACCAACATATCCATAAAATTCGATGAAAAGAATATGCCAGGAGAGATGTGCTCTTACTAATGGGAGCCATTATAAATTGGAAAATCCAAATAACATCACCATGGAAACGTCAGAGTTGTATGCGACCTCTGTTGCATTCGATTGCAAGTCGATTTCAAAAGTCGCAGCACTCTGTAATCGAAATGAGTAATATTGAGTATTAGGCATCATCTAGGACGATTGTCGTGCTAGTGTGCGCCCACTGCTTCGGCTGCTCCTTCGGCCGCTCGGAAGGTGGGGCTCAGCTAGCCCAACAGGTTTCTTCTTCGAAGTCGAAAAGTAAAGTTTGACAAATTGTCTGCCGTGTTGCAAGGCTTCACACTGAGTGGTGATGCAGAATTCAGCAAATGTTGGATTGTTCACCCACCACCCACCAACAAGGAAAGTGGTTGGATTTAGATCAACATAGGACAGGTTAGTTTTACCCTACTGATGATCGTGACACACAGCAAGTGGCACGAGGCTACCGTGTGCCTAATTATGACTGAACACCAGTGGAGCAAACATCCCCCATGGTCCCTCCTACTCCGCATTAGGGGCATTCGCCGGTAATTTCATTCAACATTGGAGTATCCACAATCGAATCTTTGATTGCTAAAAAAATGTTGAAATTGACGATTTTCGGATACTACAACAAATCAAAACTTCAAATTAGTGAGGGTAGTAAAAAATGTATGTCTTTTTTAGACTTTTATTTATTTTAAAAAAACTACAAATTAAAAAAAATGTGGGATCATTTTTTCTAACCTTCGTATCCGCGGACACGACCCTTCATATCCGGCCTCTCATGTCTCCACTTGTTATGCTCCCCACTAGTTTTTCGTTCATACCGAGTCGCAAGCGTTGCCCTTAAATCTGCCACCTCGGCCTTCACCATAGCCACCTCGTGGCTCAATCTGTTCGATTTGGCACTAGTTTTTGTTCTCCACAAGTTGGACCTGATGCTGTTTAACTATTTGAACCTGAGCCTGCAGCAGCGCTAGCATAGTTGGATGCGCAAAGAGAGATGCACCATCTTCCTCTAGTACTCTTCCCGGTTAATGTTATGATTTGTTAATAGCTCTAATTAGTAAGAAAGGAGGAATAGCTTGTTAAAAATAGTTCGATAAAAAACTTCAATAGAAGGTCGATAGAAGGCCACATAAGGTCGCCCAAAACCCAAAAGAGATCACAATGGTCGTTTATATTTTGAGTTTGATAACAGGTCGACAGGCTCCTATGATGTTGATAATGGTCGATAACCGACCTCAAACTTGGTCGTCCAAAGTCGGATCCAATGCAAACCATAACATGTTGGAGCCATATCCCGTTGTCAAAGATAGAACGATTGTTTCTGCGTAATATTTGGGCAGAAAATTATTACTAGAATCTGCAAGATATCACAAGGAAGCACAACCGAACAGAACAAGGAAAAAGTTACAAGAACCAAAGAATAGCAACTCCAAAATTCTATAGCTACATTTGGATGACAAGCACACGACTTCACTTTAAACACTGCAGACCGAATGGACAAAAGGTCAATACCATTATAAAACAATTACAACATCAATCAAATAAATGAATATCTATACAAAGAATTCTATAGGTGCGAATAATGCTAACATTTTGCGAAATATTGTTATTTGGGTCTCTTTTTTGGCGTACGTTGTTTAAAAAAAAAACCTAGTGTATCCTTCTTCCTGATTTGGTCTATCTCATAAGCGGTATTGCTTGAATGGACGTTGAGTAAAACTGGTGTGTTCTTTCCACGAAAGAATAGTTCCATAGCATTTTCGAATTGGAGATCGCTTAGTTTGTCCTGAGTTATACAGGACATGTCTTTGCCGATGCTCAAGTATTCCAGATAGGTCAGCGCAAAGACCCCACAATCACCACTACAAAAAAAAAAATGCAGCACGATCACGTTTTGTTTTTCGACAGAAATTATGTATACTAACTACTGTCGAAAGGCCGTACCTTATAACTTGCTGAGGAATATTGATGTGCTATATGTCCCATACTCCATTTTCTCAGCATAGCGTTTCGCAAAGCTCTAGAACAAGATCAAGTCCTTCCATGAGAAAGTCGAGCTCTCCTTCAAGATTGAAACTCTCCAAGGAGTTATACACTCTAATCACATGGGTCTTCAAGAGAAGCTCAATTGTGACTCAGTGAGTCTGACGAACAAATATCGAAACGATAACTCGGTCGAGTTCCGTCCACCCCTTAATGGTGGATCGTTTTCTGGCCACAATCAGCAAGGAACCATCTTAAGATCTTGGTTCTCAACCTTAATACCGTCATGCTCCTATTCTTGCGAGAGTGGTTGTGACTTATAACTTCACCACTCAACGAGTAAATTATGCTGTAATAAAAAATGCATTAGTATTTTAACGTTTAAAAATTGACCATTTGACGTTATAAAACTTGCATAAAGGAATAGGTTGTGGAGTCGGCTCCTGATGCAGCAAGAGTATGGCGCAGGTTATAGACGCAATTTTCCATATGCTACAAAACAAAACGGACGCAAACAGATTTCGATATCGAAGTTAGTCAGCAATAATAAAGTTTGATGACAAAAGAACAAAAAACATCAAGTATTACCTCATCTATTAACTAACAAGCAGGTGTAGACAAAAGGGCGAAGAACCACCACTGTCGCTCTCTTGAGTTGAAGCGGTGTTTCTATCTCGGAAATGGGCCTAGACGTTTTTCTTTGAAGATGCTGCTCCATCCTATCCTCCTCATCTAAGGCAACAAAGATTTATTTTCGAGCCTGCTTTATGTGGTTTGCCACCCTGGTTGGACTCTGTTAGATATTCCAGCAAGATTAACTCAAGAGGGGAGGGGTGAATTGAGTTAGTCTATAAAAATTTTCGTTAAGTTTGTTATCCTACTGGCAGAGAGCTAACAGTACACTGTGTCAATCTTTGAACCTGCATGTAAGAGTTAGTGTGTTCTTGTGAAGTAACAAAGAGTAGTGCTCAGGGTATTTAACGTGGTTCGGCAAAACCCCTTTGCCTACATCCACGGTCGCTCTATCATCAGAGCCAAAGCTTCACTAGACCTTTAATAAGCTACAAATACACCTAGAGCGGTGTTTCGCAAGCACACATACTCTACCGAGTTTCTTGACAAGAGACAACCCTACCAGCCTCCTGGACACGCCTGTCCTCCTGGCTGATTTGCTAGCACTATTACAAGGTCTAAGAGCTTACACCAAGCTCTACCTGAGCTTCCTTTACCGGTGCCTGCAGCACCACCTTTAAACTGTCAGTGACAAGTTACAAGAGAATAAACAAGTATTGAGTGCAGGATCTATCTCATGAATGTTGAGTGTTTAAGCAGAGATTCAGATGAGATGATCGGAGAGATTGCTTGAGATTTCTTCAGTATGATTTGCAGCAAGATTTGTTTGTGTGGAGTAGTCAAGTTCGTGACCGGCAGTAGGAGTTTTTTCTTGTGTAGAGTGGTAGAGTTCTTGTATGTCTCTGTTTTTGCTTGGATTCTCTCTACTTCTGTTTTCTTTTTGTTCTCTCCCTGTTTTTCTCTATTTCTTCACCAGGTTTCCTCGTTGCTGTGACTCCCTTTTTATAGAGCATCTTTCCTGTGCAGGAGCCGTTGAGGAACGTTGCTGTTGGCGCTCGGTTCTTCACGTCAGAGAAGGAATGGTGTTGTCCAGTGGTTCTTCAGCTGTGTTTGTGCAAAGTCTTTGCTGCATTGAATGCGTTGAAGAGATTTGAATTTGCTGCCAACGGTTGAGTGCTTAATTCAGCTAAGCTTCTGTTTGAATTTCGGTGAGCTGATGAGTTGATATGGTATGTCCAGAATAAATGCAGTGCAGGTTGACCGCTTAACTGATCAAGGACTTTGACTGCTTTCTTTCCTTGATTATTGAGCTTCCCTTTTGTGTGAAAGAGAAGATGATTCTAGCTCTTGTAAATCTTCTGTTTGAGGTCCTTCAGTCCGTTGTGAGTGCAGGTGATTTTTGAAGGCAAGGGAAACTTCGTTGCCGTTGAACATATGGGTTTGTCCCGAAACAGAGAAGTCTGCATATGCTTCAGTAGCCAAACAATTGACTGTAATGTGGCTGTTGCATCCTCTGTCCCGCCTGATGGCAGCAGATAGCAGTTGGTCATTATTTAGCCGTGGCATACTACACACGTATCTTTGTTCTCTGTCCTGTAGCAGCATAGCAGTTGGCTGTTATTTAGCTGTGGCATCCTCTGTCCCGTATGCTGTTCTCTGTCCAGTATGTAGTAGCATAACAGTTGGCTGTGTGATGACTGTTTTTGTCTGCTATAAATTAAATGATCTTTGTTTGTCTAATACTGCAGACTTGTTTTCTGATTATTAGTCTTATATAAATCATAGTTCTTAATTCTTTGTTATCATCAAAATTATCCTTGTATTTCCAACAATCTCCCCTTTTTGATGATGACAAACAAATTAAAAATTATTGATTTATGTTTTTGTAAGCCATAGATTTGAATTGAAAATTTGCCATACCTTTTCATGACTCCCCCTCAACTGGTGCATCTATTTTACTTATCTGTTTATTGCTCATGGCTCCCTCTCAGATTGAGCCAGAAATTTTTCTCCCCCTTTAATAATACTTTTTTCTCCCCTTCTAACAATAATTCTTCTTCTTTCTCCCCCTTTTGTCATCTCAAAAAGCTTATGTAACATTGCTAGATTTTGACAGGTTAGGCAGAAGACATAACAAAAAGTGCAACCATTCATTTAAGCATAGCTTGTGACAAGTAAATAAACAAGCAAACATCCAGTCACATAAAACATACATCTAAGCAGATGATGAAACTAAGCCTAAGCTAAGTTTTCAACTAGTTATTTCTAGGCCTAGATGATGTTCTACAGCCAGGAGGTCTAGGACGTTGATGTTTTGGTTTAGCTGCAGAGGATGGAGGAAGTATTTCTACATCCTCATCAACAAAGGCTTGTGAGCTGGAGACTGGTTTGTGAGCTTTGCGTTTTTGGTTCCTGCGTTTAGGGGGAAGGCTAGGAACAGTTGAGGGAGCTGATGGGGGTTCAGAGATAGGAGGTTCAGTGGTAAGGGGTTTAGGTTGGAGCTCTGCTGGGATATCTTTGGACAGTGATTCTTCCGGCAGAGGAGCTTCATAAACGATAATTGATAATGGCTCGGTTTAGATCAGTTCTTGATAGCTCCTTCAGCTGGGCATTCTTCAGGTGATTCCATGTGCTCGGTTGCCTTGGCTGGAGATGCTAAATGATTATTGCTCCCCATATTATAGTAATCTGCATTCATCTGTCCATCCTCGTGCCTATCTTCCTGTGCATTTTCCTCTGCATCCATCTGTCCAGTCTCAAATTTATCTCTGGTTGACTTGTCCTTTGGGTGCCCTGGTTGGCAAATGGCGTCCTTGAGTTCTTCAAAGGTTGTGTTCAGCTTCTGAATTTCCTTAGTTTGCTCCAGGATGGATAATGTTGCGGCTTCCAGACCGAAGAATTATTACTTTAGAAATGACATGACAGAGAGCTCTCGGCAACAAAGGTAAGTGGGCGGCCGACTCATACTGGAGCTTTGTTACAACCTCTGTTTCTAGTGCCTGCTTGAGGTAATTCAGTTTGGAGTCACTGGCAGGCGGTATCTCCTCCCGGTAAGGTAGATCGAGCATTAAGGACATGGATCGCGCTTCCAGTTTGATCTCGATTCCATTAACCATGGTCTGAACAGAGGAGCCTCCGGTCAGATGAAGATTGGCGTAGAACATTCTGACACATTCCTCTGAAAATTCTCCCGGCCACTCATTGAACGCTGTCCATCTTTGTGCCTCAAAAATTTCATCCACTTCAAGGCCGTAGTAATTGAAGTCGCCGAAATTAACACTTGCGCGTCATAAATTGGAATTACTAGTCACCCATCGTATTTATCCAATTCCTCCTTGCCGGATGAATCTCTCGTCATGGTCGTGAGACAGCTTCGAGCTTCTTGCCTGAGTTTTCTGATTTTTCTTGGCCATTGCAGAGGTTTGGAGATTTGGCTTAGGGTTTGAGATTTAGGATTCGAGAGGGAGAGGGAAATTTGAAATGATGACGACGAGTTGTGAGGAGCTGCCCAGTCGGGTTAGCTTATACTGCATACAGCCTAGTATGAGGCAAATTGGGTCATGTGCTCAAAGACGTGACCGGTCACACCGCTTACTATAGTTCTATCGATTGCCATCAATGATCATTGCGATCGTAATCATGCTGAAATCTATATATGTACAGAGACAGAACAGAGCATAGTTATATGACACATAAACCTATCTCATGGCAGATTTTTGTGAACGAGTCAAGTCCTAAAGGTTTAGTGAAGATGTCAGCTAGTTGATTCTCAGAATTAACAAAGTTTAACACTATATTATTGCATTCAACATGCTCTCTAATGAAATGATGTCTTAAATCTATGTGCTTTGTGCGTGAGTGTTGAATGGGATTTTTGGTTAACTTAATGGCACTTGTATTGTCATAGAATATAGGCACATTCTTAAAACCATAGCCAAAATCAAGAAGTTGTTGTTTTATCCAAAGTACCTGAGAGCAGCAACTTCTAGCGACTATGTATTCTGCTTCGGCAGTTGACATTGCCACCGAAGCTTGTTTTCTGGAGCACTATGAGATCAGACAACCTCCTAAGAACTGACAAGAGCCACTTGTGCTCTTTCTATCAAACTTGCAGCCACCAAAATCAGTGTCAGCATAAGCATATAAGTTAAATTCACAGCCTCTTGGATAGAATAATCCTAATTCCTTAGTTCCTACCAAGTATCTAATAATTCGTTTTACAGCTATCATGTGAGACTCTTTTGGATCACTTTGAAATCTAGCACATAGGCATACACTGAATTGAATGTCCGGTCTACTGGCAGTAAGATAAAGGAGTGATCCAATCATACCTCTATATAATTTTTGATCAACTGCTTTACCTGTCTCATCTCGGTTCAGTTTGCAAGAAGTAGACATTGGAGTGCTTATCTCCTTGCTTCTTTCCATGCTGAATTTTTTGATCAACTCTTTAATGTATTTGCTTTGACTTATGAATATGCCATTTTTCAGTTGTTTAACTTGCAGACCAAGGAAATAATTTAGTTCACCTATCAAGCTCATTTCAAACTCCTCTTTCGTCAAGCCAGAAAATTTTCTGCATAGACTTTCATTAGTGGCACCAAATATTATATCATCTACATAGACTTGTACAATTAACATGTCATTATCTTCATGCAATGTGAACAAGGTTAAGTCAATCTTACCTCGACTAAAGCCTTTTTCAATCAGAAATGTGCTTAACCTTTCATATCAAGCTCTGGGAGCTTGTTTCAAACCATAAAGAGCTTTGTTCAATTTGTAAACATGATTTGGACAGCTTGTGTTTTCAAACCCGGGAGGTTGTTCAACATAGACTTCTTCTTTCAGAAAACCATTTAAAAATGCACTTTTAACATCCATTTGAAAAAGTTTGAAATCTTTATGACATGCAAAATCAAGTAGTATTCTAATGGCTTCAAGACGTGCAACAGGAGCATAAGTTTCATCAAAATCTATTCCTTCTTCCTGATTATATCCTTTAGCTACTAGTCTAGCTTTGTTTCTAGTTATGATGCCAATTTCATCCAATTTATTTCTAAACACCCATTTTGTTCCTGTGATGGATTTGTTTGGAGGTTTTCTAACAAGATGCCATACATTATTTCTTTCAAACTGATTTAATTCTTCTTGCATGGCAGTGATCCATGAGCTATCTGTCAATGCATCATCTATGCACTTTGGTTCTAGATTTGATACAAATGCAGAGTGCTGAATGAAGTTATTTTTAAAATGGGATCTAGTTCTTGTACCTTCATTTACCTCACCTAGTATGTTTTCTTGTGGATGACTGGATCTGTATTTGAAGGTCTATTTGATCTCGCTCACGAGTTTGTCGTCGATCGTAAAAAATTCCAGTGAGTCCGTCCTTCCTCTGTTATTTCAATTTGCCGCTCGTCTCTTTGCTTGGGTCTCTGTAATCTGTTGTTTTTCTGTCGATGGGAACAGCTCTTCTTCTTCTTCTGATCCTGCATCTAGTTCTCGATTTCTTCTCGTGCCATTGTTAGACTCATTAAATAATACATGCATAGATTCTTCAACAATCATGGTTCGTTTGTTAAAAATTCTATAAGCTTTTGATGTAGAAGAGTAACCGAGAAAAATACCTTCATCACTTTTTGCATCAAACTTTCCAAGATTATCTTTCCCGTTGTTGAGGATAAAACATTTGCATCCAAAGATTCTCAAGTAACCGATATTTGGGATTCTTCCTTTTAAAAGCTCATATGGAGTCTTTTTAAGAATGGGGCGAATGAATGCACGGTTAATAATATGACATGCAAGATTAATTAGCCTTCACTAAAAATATTTTGGTAGGTTCTGTTCTATGAGCATGGTTCGTGCCATTTCTACTAGCACTCTATTTTTCCTTTCTACTACACCATTTTGTTGGGGAGTTCTTGGAGCAGAGAAATTATGTGTTAAGCCATTCGAGTCACAGAATTTATCAAAATAAAAGTTTTGAAATTCCTTGCCATGATCACTTCTAATAGCACAGATGATTAGGTTTAATTCTTTTTGAATCTTTTTGAAAAAGCATATTAATGTTTTCAGTGCATCATTCTTGTATGCTAAGAAGTAAACCCAACAGAAACGATAATAATCATCTACTATTACTAGACAGTAATACTTACCTCCCAAGCTTGCTGTTCTTGCTGGTCCAAATAAATCCATGTGTAGCAGTTGTAATGGTTGCTTGGTTGTGATCACTTGCTTGTGCTTGAATGATGACTTCACTTGTTTTCCTTTGGCACATGCATCACATAATTCATCCAAGTTATAGTTGGCTTCAGGCAGTTCCTTTACTAGTTTTAGTTTGGACAGTTTTGATAGTATTTTGATGTTGCAGTGTCCCAAACGTCTATGCCAGAGCCAGCTGCTTTCCTGTTGACTTGCTACTAAACACATTTTGTTGTTAGGAAGATCATCAATATAGAGTACATAAACATTACCTTCCCTTTTTCCGTTTAGTATTTCTTTTCCAGATGACAGACTAACAATTGAGCAGCATTGATTATCAAAATTAACTTTAAAACCGTTATCACACAATTGACTTATGCTTATTAGGTTATGTTTTAATCCTTTAACATGAAGAACATTTTCTATGCATAGGGAGGATGGATTACCTATTTTTCCTATGCCTATTACTTTGCACTTACTGTTGTCTCCAAGGATTACATTTCCACCGAATTGTTTTTGTAGACTACTGAAACATTTTTCATTTCCAGTCATATGTCTTGATCACCCGCTGTCCAAGTACCATTTGCTATTTTTCAGTCGGGTTAGCTCCTCTCCTTCCTGCAGAAGAAATCTTTAGTGTTTAGGTACCCAAATTTCTTTGGGTCCTAAAGAGTTAGTGCTGTTATATGTTCCTTTTGGAACCCATATCATTTTTATTTTATTGGTGTTCTTTTTATACCAGCATGAATAAACATTATGCCCTTTTCTGCCACAATGAAAGCATTTAACAAAAGGTATTATGGAGTAAGACATGTTTGCTGTATTTGCTTTGGACATTAAAATTTTGTTTTGCATCCTTGCTGTTGCCATACCTGAGTGGCTTATGGAGGGCTGATCATACCTTGAGATTTGTTTACCAGTTGTCATAGATACTGAAATGAATCCTATTCCTTCCTTTCTGTATGGGCTGCGTTGAGTTCCCAGTATTGCATCTAGTCTATCCTTTCCATTAACAAATCTTGCCAGTGATGCTTCTAGGTCGAGGTTCTTACTCTGCAGAGCTTTGTTCTCTTGAAGCAGTCTTTGATTTTCTTCCATCAGCTTAGTTTCTTTTATGTGCATATTTGTATAATCAGTCATAAATGGTTTAAGATCTGGAATGGTGGGGTATGACAGTCTATCCACCTCTCTACTCAGTGCCTCATTCAACTCCTCAAGCTCAGCAATTTTCTTTATCATGTCTATGCTTGAGCTTTCTTTGCATCTTGTCAGTTCTCCAGTCTTACATTCATTTAGTTTGACATGAAGCTTTTCATTTATTTGAGTCAAGCGTTTATTTTCAATATGCAGTGCACATAGTTTAGAGTTAATATGATCATAATCTGCATGGAGTGTGTGTTTCATAGCATCAGTTTTGTCTTCTAAGGCATTTTTAAAAATAAGTATTTCCTTTTTCAGACATTCGTTTTCATCCTTAATTTTATGCATGCATACATTCATAGTCTTGCAGTCGGTTTTGGCATGTAGGTATTTTGCATACAGTTCATCAAAAACATCTTGTAATTGTTCATTAGAGTCATCATAATCAGTAGAATTTACCTCATTGTCATCTTCATGATCTGCCATCAGACATAAATTGCTTTCTTCATTTTTCTCTGTCTCAGTCTGACTGTCTTCTGATGAACTTTCATCTTCATCACTCCAGGCTGCCATAGCTCGTTTTCTTCTTGTGTCCTTGTATTTAGATCTCTTGAGCAGTGGACAATCGTTCTTGAAGTGTCCTGGCTTGTTGCAGTTGAAGCAGTTGGTGTCTTGTCTGTCCTCTCCTCTATTGGTTCTTCCAGGAACCCTTCTTTTTCTAAGCTTGTTTCTTCTGAGAAAACTTTTAAATTTACGGGTTAAGAGTGCAATGTCTTCATCAGAGGAAGAATCACTTACCTGCTGGTCGTTGATCTTTAATGCAATCCCTTCAGGACGTTCATCAATTTTCTTCAGAGATAATTCCTTGGCCATTAGCTTGCCAATCAGTTCATCCAGTGACATTTGAGGAAAAGTTAGATTTTCCTCTATGGCATCTACTTTAGATCCAAATGTTGGCAGCACAGCTCTCAATATCTTCCATTTCAGTTCTTCAGGTTTGAATACTTTTCCTAGATTCTTCAGAGGATTTGTAATGTTAGTAAATCTAGTGAACATCTGAGAAATGGACTCACCTCGGTTCATCCTGAAGTTTTCATACTCATGCATGAGCAGATTCACTCTGGTTTCCTTGACTTGAGTGGTTCCTTCATGCGTTACCTCCAACTGATCCCATATTTTTTTGGCAGAGTTGCAAGCACTGATTTGGTTGAACTCATTAGGATCCAGTGCACAATACAGAAGGTTCATAGCTCTGTCATTCATTGATATGAGCTTGTTATCTTCATCATTGTATTCTCGTTCAGCCTTGGGGATACGTATCCCATCTGGACCAGTTTTGGTTGAAAGGATAGGTCCGTCCCGTATGATCTTCCATAGTGTGAAGTCTTGTGCTCGAATGAAGATTGTCATCTTGGTTTTCCAGTAGCCATAATTTGTTCCATCAAAGAGTGGTGGTCTGTTGGAGGATCTACCTTCAAAATCTATAGGAACAAGGTTAGCCATAAGGATCTTTTACCTCAAGATTGTTAGACCTTTGATTTTTGGAGGCCTGCTCTGATACCAATTGTTAGATATTCCTGCAAGATTAACTCAAGAGGGGAGGGGTGAATTGAGTTAGTCTATAAAAATTTTCGTTAAATTTGTTATCCTACTGGCAGAGAGCTAACAAATTTGTGTCAATCTTTAACTGCCGGCAGACAAGAAGAGTTAGTGTGTTCTTGTGAAGTAACAAAGAGTAGTGCTCGGTGTATTTAACGTGGTTCGGCAAAACCCCTTTGCCTACATCCACGGTCGCTCTATCACCAGAGCCAAAGCTTCACTAGACCTTTAATAAGCTACAAATACACCTAGAGCGAAGTGATTCGCCAAGCACACATACTCTACCGAGTTTCTTCGGCAAGACAACCCCTACCAGCCTCCTGGACACGCCTGTCCCCCTGGCTGATTTGCTAGCACTATTACAAGGTCTAAGAGCTTACACCAAGCTCTACCTGAAGCTTTTTTACCGCAGTTACTGCGGCACCACCTTTAAACTGTCAGTGACAAGTTACAAGAAAATAAACAAGTATTGAGTGCAGGATCTATCTCATGAATGTTGAGTGTTTAAGCAGTGATTCAGATGAGATGATCGGAGAGATTGCTGAGAGATTTCTTCAGTATGATTTGCAGCAAGATTTGTTTGTGTGGAGTAGTCAAGTTCGTGATCGGCAGTCGGAGTTTTTTCTTGTGTAGAGTGGTAGAGTTCTTGTGTGTCTCTGTTTTTGCTTGGATTCTCTCTACTTCTGTTTTCTTTTTGTTCTCTCCCTGTTTTTCTCTATTTCTCCACCAGGTTTCCTCGTTGCTGTGACTCCCTTTTTATAGAGCATCTTTCCTGTGCAGGAGCCGTTGAGGAACGTTGCTGTTGGCGCTCGGTTCTTCACGTCAGAGAAGGAATGGTGTTGTCCAAAGGGTTCTTCACCGTGTTTTGTGCAAAGTCTTTGTTGCATTGAATGCGTTGAAGAGATTTGAATTTGCTGCCAACGGTTGAGTGCTTAATTCAGCTAAGCTTCTGTTTGAATTTCGGTGAGCTGATGAGTTGATATGGTATGTCCATAATAAATGTAGTGCAGGTTGACCGCTTGACTAATCAAGAACTTTGACTGCTTTCTTTCCTTGATTATTGAGCTTCCCTTTTGTGTGAAAGAGAAGATGATTCTAGCTCTTGTAAATCTTCTGTTTGAGGTCCTTCAGTCCGTTGTGAGTGCGGTGATTTTTTGAAGGCAAGGGAAACGTTCGTTGCCGTTGAACATATAGGTTTGTCCCAAACAGAAGTTCTGCATATGCTTGATAGCCAAACAATCGATCGTAATGTGGCTGCAAGTGCATCCTCTGTCCCGTATGTTGTTCTCTGTCCCGCTGAGAGCGACATATAGCAGATTGGCTGGTATTATTTAGCCGTGGCATACTGCATCCCATATCTTTCTTCTCTGTCCCGCTTGATGCAGCATAGCATTCATGCTTTATTTAGCCGTGGCATCCTCTCTCCCCGTATCTTTGTTCTCTGTCGGTATGTAGTAGCATAACAATTGACTGTGTGATGGCTGTTTTTGTCTGCTGTAAATTAAATGATCTTTGTTTGTCTAATCCTGCAGACTTGTTTTCAAATTATTAGTCTTATATAAATCATAGTTCTTAATTCTTTGTTATCATCAAAATTATCCTTGTATTTCCAACAGACTCGTTGTGCTCTCGCTACCACTATCAGCATTACATGTCCGAAACATCTTTTCGAACATGTCCTTCAAATCCGACAACTCCTTAGTTTTAGGGCCCATGGCCTCGTGGCACTCTTTCGTGACCCACCGTAGGTCTCCTGCGGCCCTATGCAGATCTTTTATGCCCCGTGCAGCAGTTACATGATGGTCAACTATTGCACCGTAGCTTTCAATTCCGTATTCGTCTCTTTCAACTTAGTTATCTCGTCCTTCAAGTTAGACACAATGCGCGTCAACCTTCAACCTCTTACGCGGGAGCTTGCGGCGACGACTACAAGGAAGCCTGCAGACACTGGTCCATAGAACCTTGCTGCAACATGAAAGCTTGAGGCAATGCAAAACCTTGGGAGACGGATGCGTAGAAGCTAGAGGCGACGGGTGCGCATCCCCGGGCTGCTTAGGCTTGGATGCCTCAGCATCATTTGGTGCGATCTCGAAAATTACTTCCTGCTAATACCATGGTTTACTAATAACTATTGGTCGATGAGTAATAATAGCATAATAACTGTTTGAAAAAGCAAATGATTGAGAATCACCTTATCAAGTTTAGCGAACAAATCTCGGACTTCGTTACCACTTACTCTAGAGGAGCCCTCCACCAACTTATAGTTCGCCAGCAAGGTGTGAGTATCCTCTCAAACTACGTTGATGCATGCACAAGCCTCACACAGCCCAGGAAAGACTTCGTACACACAAACCTACATCATCCACTCAACACATTTCACTTATTTTACGACAACCGTCCCAATCGCAGCAAATAATAGTTTGCATTAAAATATACTTACACAAAATGTGTACAGAAGACCTTTGAGAGAATACGTATATGATCGAGTCTTCAAGGGATCTCTACTCCTTTTAGAGTCACCCGTTCTCCAAAACCGAAGGGCTATGGTTAGGGAATCGATCGTTAGCTGATAGTTGCGACTGCCCCCTAGGGAATGCTGTTGAAGGCTCCCCAATCATCCGCCAATTGCATTAGCTTCCAATCCGAAGGGCGACTACTCCCCTCATTGTCGCTCCAGAAAAACTTCACGAAATATATCAACCTAAATTTAACGAACACGTCAACCTTGTGAAATAATCCGCAGCAGAATCTTGATATCTTTTCACGAGTTCTTTCCTCCACAACTTAGTGGAACCACTGAAGAATCTCTCCCGAATCATTCCCTTCCTGTTGTGATCTATCCGGAGAGCATTGTTCTCGCGATTTGCCATTTTTAACCTAGCAACCCTGTGTAACTAAGCGGAGCTAAAGTTGTAAGTCCTCCGTTCTGTTCTGTAATGAAGTCGTTGCGTGCTTTCTGTAACTTGCTCCCGCAGTAAGATATTGTGGAGAACCTGACAATGTTGTAGAATTTGTTTGGGATGACCATAGATAATATGTCCGAAGCATGACTCTTTCAGCTTGTCTTCCGCTCCTGGGTGTTGGCAGTAGATATTTACGTATATTGATATGAGAATAGATGGTCACCTTAAAGAAAATTAGGAATAATGACCCTCAAATCATTTCAGAAATTAGGAAAAGAACAGATAAACTTTCAAAAATTTGTGTTTCCGCAACTGCAATAATCATACTACAAAACCAATCGCAGCTATCATAACACAGTATTAGGAACATAATTGTAGGCAACAATGGAATCAATTACGCCTTACTTTATATCTCAGTGAATGACCTTTGAGGTGAAATTATGATCTCTTATGTCATTGTATTGACCTAACAAAGAAGATTTGACCTGGCGACGTCGACCTCAAATTTCAAATACAAGATAACAAACTCATCGGGTCAATATCTTCAAGTAGAATGATATATTGAACTAAGTTATCAACCACTTCCCTACATGTACAGCCTAGGCTATAGCTCAGTTAACATCGACGGTAAGGTGACGGCCATGCTTGGTGAGATGTCTCGACGTCACTGAGTGGAAATAAGGCTGGCAATGTCTGATTTCCAAATGGAAGTCATTATCTTCAAGTCGACCTCTGAGCATGACGTTAATGCCAACTATCAATATTACGAGTGAACTCCTTTAGTCGAGCCTATATGGCCTTAGAATAGGAGACAGCTGACGATGAGAACATATGAAGTTTAGATAAGAAAAGGGAATACCTTTCGCTAAGGATATTTATCTGAGTCATTGAGCGAGAGTAGGACAAATGGAAGGTACAGGCCGATCGTGGAGCTATTACCGATAAAATTCGTCTTACAATCGTGCATGACGCAGGTGGACTGTCGATCATGCTCGAAAGTGCGGGAGAATATACTGCGGTGGGAGTGAAGTGCGTGAGCTGAGTCAACCGATGGTGCGGTGGCAACAAGAGAGAAATAGGAAATTGGATGAAGAAAATGGGAGCACTTGCCGAAGCAGTGGAGAAATACATTTGGGATTCATACATAATTTTCGAGCAGTGCTCGCGTGGTTTCAAGAAATTTGGAAGCAGTGATGAAGTGTTTCAAATTCAAATAATTTAGAAAGTTCCCCTTGCATTTTCCCAATGCATTGAATAGAATCGACCACAATGTACCAATTCTGACCTACTTTGTAACTCACATAACGACTATCTGAAGTCGAAAGTGTTGTCGACTTTCTTCTGTGTCCAAATGCCGGTAGCGGTAAAAACAGTCAGCCCCATGAAGCGGTCGGAGTCCTTCATTTCGGTCGCACTCTTGGACCTGTCTCGAGCAGTGCTGAAGTGGGACATCGACCAGTGTTGAACCGAGGTATCGACCATAATGTAACAATTTTGACTATTTATAACTCACATGCTGACTGGTTGAAGTCAATATTGTCTGATGCATCTCACTGTGTCGACCACAAGAAGTGCAAATCAGGCGACTATCGACCTACTGGGAACTAACGATGTGGTGCTCAGAACCAGCCATTCAAAATAACCAATTAATGAATACTATCAATCTTATGAATGAATATTATCAAGTTCATAGAAGAAAAGGGAATACCTTTGTTGCCCATTTTTTGTTCCCATTGCGTGAGAGTTGAACAATTTCATCTATGGGTCAATCGATTGAAGCTGTGCTAGAGAAAATCAAATTTAAATTCTTAATTGATAGGAAAACAGTTACTGGAGGAGGGAAATGGCTCTGTGGTTGAAACTTGACAGATAATTTTTGGAATACTAAACACTCCCTTTCAATTTTCAAAACCATATCTGGAACAGTGATGGCGCAGCTTCAAATTCAAAGAATAAAAGTCGAAAAGTTTTTTCTCATGATGACGTGTCTGCCCATCTCTTACAAAGTTTTTACTTATTTATTTGATTATTTATCTTTTAGCTTGTTATTCTATATCCTATATGAGACTCTTACTTAATGTTTGATTTATCCATTGAATTTCTTATTTATTGTAAGTTAGAATTTACATTATTACACTATCCTATTAAGTTTCAAGATATATACTTTTCCCAAAAAGTATTTTATTTTAGTAAATTGATTTTGAAGATATATTGATAATAGTTATATTATATAATATTCATATTGCATATTGCATATTGCATTTCATATAACCATATCTTCCCTTCTAAGGACGATTTAGGGCTTAGTATGTCTAATCTGATCCATTGTTGCACTTTTGTACATGTAGTAATATAGAAACCTTAATCGGTGCATCTTGTTATTTTCACCTCGCTGAGACTAGACTCATTTGTTTCTTTTTCTTTGACCTCCCTTAGCTGGAAAGCAGTAAAGCGAGAAGCAGACTTAGCATCATCAACGAATCCTACGCATTGAAGGTATTACAATGTTCTTCATCACTCCAAATTTGCATATATGTGGCTCTGTGATCTCAAGAGACCTATATTACTCTGATGTTTATTCAGGAATGTCGTATGTATTTTGAGAATGTATTTATTTATGTACTATAGTAAGTCGGCTACAAGTAGCTGGTAGTATTGTGTGCTTATTTTGGTGATAGAATTAATTGGTTTGGTATGAATATTTTTATATTGCTATATGTTAAAACACCCTTCAACTTTTAGGGGAGGTGCTGTCAAAAAATTTGAAAATTGTTTGTACTTGTTATTTTGAGTATGTTGGGATAGTTTTGGGTCATGCCCTATGTAGGGGTGTGACAATCTCTTACTCAGATAAGCAGATTTGTGCATCCGATCATTTCATGACTTGCCTGTGGAGTCATCGTGTTTTATTCATTGTTACTTACTTAGAGAGTGCCCGCGGGTGCCCATAAGGAAATGATCCAGCTGTGACATTCAGCCATTGGTTGTAGTTGATATTCAGCAATCATGTTTTGTTGTAGTTGCCTTTGGTTGTAGTTGACATCAGCCTTACGGGCTTAGTTGACATTCAGTTGTGCATGTTTCAGTTATATGAAAAGCTAACATGATTCAGTTGACATTCAGTTGACTCAAAGTTGGGACAATCTTGTTTGTTCCATTAGAAGTAGCAGGATCATATAAATTCCTTATAATTATATATATAATTCTTTTTCGGTTATCTCATTAAGGTATAGTTGATTATAGTAGACACGTTATCAGGTACTATGTTTCGTTGAAAGACTTGGCATTTTCATATTCACATCCACGTAATGCATGTAGAAAGATTAGTTGTCCATCTATTAAGAACGCAGAACCCTCTGGCAATCTCAATGAAGCATCTGCAAGTCTGAATGCAAATCAACAAGTATTAAAAGGTCAATCGTATAGCAATATATCATGCGGAAGGCAGTTTTGTGTTGTTTGTCTTTCCTGTGTCAGTCTTCAGAATTTTGTTTTAAGCTAGCGAGCTAATAGCCTCTGCAGTGAAGAAGTCTGTATCCCTTTGTTTTAGTCTTAAATTTTGGAGAATATCAAGTAATTATTTGTTTGAAATGGCAGGGAACTCAAGTGCTTTTGCTTGTTTATACAGTTAATATTGTTGCAGTGTTATATACAAATGGTCATTCTTTAAATTTATCTTTAGTTTGCTCCCAGTAAATTTCGTTTTTCCGTTTGTTCCCTTGTTCAATCATGAAGTGTATAAGATAGATCTGATGGAGTGTGTAATGGACCTTGAGAATCATTACTAGCTAGTTAATTTTCTTTAGATTTACTATATCAACAGTTGCAACCCTAGTAGACTTGCAAGAAACTCAAGCAAGCAAAAGATGTTGAAAAAAGTTGGAATCAGCAGCAGCAAATCTAGAGTAAAACAACTAATTCAATTCTTCTTCCATGATTACATGAGGTGCCAAGCACCTTTATTTATAACTTAGCTCTTACCATGTTGGTAGAGTTTCTAAGCTAACAAAACTTCTTAACACCTGACTCCTACTCAACAACTTGGTTTCCTAATGAAACACAAACACCTATATTCTAACGAAACAGAAACTCGTATTGACTGGATTCCTAAAGAAACTCAAACTCCTACTTTTAGAATCCTATCTTCTAAAATATGTACCGCAACATTCCATCTCCTTGAAAATCAACCTTGTCCACAAAATTGACAATGTAAATAGTTGCTTCCCAAAATCTAATGCCGTTGTCATCACACTAATCAACAGAAGTAAGATCAGCGGCTCCATCAGTTGCCAGGCATCTGATGTCTTCTACCAGGATTGAGCACATGCCTTATGTTCAGTCCACCTAGCATCCATAGAGCTATTCAACCTTTCTGGAAAATCCTTGCTACCTGTACAGAAGCCACCGAAGTAAGGAGTGTTTAAGAACCGAACTCTCATTCCTAGTTTCAAGTCTCTGTTCATCTTCATGATATGCAGAACAACTTGATCTTTCAAGATAGGAGAGTTGTTTCTTGCTTCATACCATTCTTCAGGAAGTTCAATTGTTCTACTATCTGAAATGCCAATATACAAGCCAGTGTTGACAGGGTTGGAGGTATCGCATGGTTCTCTGTTGAATTGATCACAACTAATCTGGAGGTCATCTTCCTCACAACTCAACTTGGTAAATGGATTCCGTACCCACATCACATCCATATCTACGAACATAAAACTTAAGTCTTCTACATGTAAATCTTAAGAATGAAGAAATTCTTAAAGCTTTAGTTTGTTATAACATTTAAATCCAAAATTTGCTAAGAAGCTAAACTATTAACCATAAAACCATTGCTTGTTTGTTTGCCTTTCATAGACTTCACCACTGAACAAATCTTACGAATCAATAAAACAGTCTAACTCACTCGTCCTAACTCCAAATTACAATTTCGTTTCTACCTAAAAGTCACTGGCGTGGAGACGGTGGTGTACACCTAGGTTTCGCTACTTCCAAGCATTTTGTGGTTTTGACCACTTAAATTGTTCTAAGCTTAGGTTTTCTATGAATAAATCTTAAGATTGCATAAATGCTTCTAACTCACTCGTCCCATCAACATATGCAATTACGTACTTGCTTATCTATGTTATGTAGACTTCACCATTCGAATAAAATCATAAAAACGCATAAAACCTTCAAACTCACTAATCCTACCTCCAAATGCAATTCCGTTTATTTTTACAAGTCACTCGCATAGAGACGGTCGTGTAGAATAGGTTTCGCTACTTTCCAAAGCTTTTTCAAGTTTTGACCACTTAAATGGTTGTAATGGTTAGATTTTCTTCTGAGAAATCTTAAAAATGTAGAAATGCTTCTAACTAACTCGTCCTATCTGCATATCAATTACGTTTCTTTTTACCAGTCACTCTTGCAGAGACGGTAATATACGCATAGGTCATCGACTTTTAATGTTTTTCTACTTTTTTAACCTTTAATTGTTTTAAAAGTTAATTCTTCTACACAAATATCCTATGAAAGCATAAACACATAAATCTTAATTTTGCAATAGTATTTAAATACAAGATTTATTTAGAAGCTAAAGTGCTAATTGAAGAATCGTGGCTTGCATGTCTATCTTCAATTGATTTCACTATTTGAATAAAAGTTGAAGAATGCATAAAACCTTCTAACTCACTCGTCCTACCTCCAAATGCAATTCCGTTTCTTCCAACAGCTCACTCCCGTCGAGACGGTCGTTTACACGAATGTTTCCCTACTTTTTGAAGCTTCTTCTACATTTTGACCACTAAAATAGTTGTAAAGTTTTAGTCTACTCTATATGAGTCTTAAGAATGCATAGTTGCTTCACCTAACTTGTCCTTTCTCCATTTGCAATTCCGTTACTTCTAACCAGCCACTCTGGCCGAGACGTTCTTGTACAGGTAGGTTCACGGCTTTCCGAAGTGTTTTCTACATTTTTATCCTTTAAATTTTTGTAAAACTTAAGTTTTCTTCATGTAAATCTTAAAAATGAAGAATTCTTAAATTTTTAGTATACAATAACATTTAAATCCAAAAATTGCTAAAAAGCAAAGCTCCTAACCATAATATCGTGGCTTGTTTGTATATCTTACATAGACTTCATCTTTTGAATAAATCCTAGGAACACATAAACCTTCTAACTCACTCGTCCTTCCTAAATACAAATTCATTTCTATGTACAAGTCATTTGCGTGGAGACTGTCGTGTACGCGTAGGCTTCTCTAATTTCCCAAACTTTTTTTGATTTTCACCACTTAAATTGTTGTAAGCTTAGGTTTTCTTTAAATAAATATTAAGAATGCATAAATGCTTCTAACTCACTTGTCCTGTCACCATATGCAATTACTTACTTGCTACTAGTCACTCTCAATGAAACGGTCGTGTACCTGAATATTTCGTTACTTTTTGAAAGCTTCTTCTATATTTTGACTGCTTAAATTGTTTCAAAGTTTAAGCTTACTCTATATAAATCTTTAAAATGCACAAGCGCTTCAAGATCACTTGTCCTATCTCTATTTGCAATTTCGTTACTTCTAGACAGTCACTCTGTCCGATACGGTCATGTACGTTTAGGTTCACGACATTTTAAAGTTTTTCTACATTTTTATCCTTTAAATTCTTGTAAAACTTAAGTCTTCTTCATGTAAATCTTAAGAATGAAGAAATTCTTAAATCTTTAGTTTGTTATAACATTTAAATCCAATATTTGCTAAGAAGCTAAACTATTAACCATAAAACCATTGCTTGTTTGTTTGTCTTTCATAGACTTCACCATTGAACAAATCTTGTGAATCAACAAAATATTCTAACTCACTCGTCCTAACTCCAAGTTAAAATATTGTTTCTACCTAAAAGTCACTAGAGTGGACACGGTGGTGTACGTGTAGGTTTCGCAACTTCCAAACTTGTTCTGGTTTTGACCACTTAAATTGTTGAAAGCTTAGGTTTTGTTTGAATAAATATTAAGAATGCATAAATGCTTCTAGCTCACTCGTCCTATCAACATATGCAATTACGTACTTGCTTATCTATGTTCTGTAGACTTCACCATTTGAATAAAATCATAAAAACGCATAAAACCTTCAAACTCACTAATTCGACCTCCAAATACAATTTGGTTTATTTTTACAAGTCACTCGCATAGAGACGGTCTTGTAGAATAGGTTTTGCTACTTTCCAATGCTTTTTCAAGTTTTGACCACTTAAATGGCTGTAATGGTTAGATTTTCTTAAGATAAATCTTAAAAATGTAGAAATGCTGCTAACTAACTCGTCCTATCTGCATATGCAATTACGTTTCTTTTTACCAGTCACTCTTGTAGAGACGGTAATATATGCATAGGTCATTGACTTTAAATGTTTTTCTACTTTTTAACCTTTAAATTGTTTTACAAGTTAATTCTTCTACATAAATATCCTATGAAAGCATAAACACATAAATCTTAATTTTGCAATAGTATTTAAATACAAGATTTATTTAGAAGCTAAAGTGCTAATTGAAGAATCGTGGCTTGCATGTCTATCTTCAATTGATTTCACTATTTGAATAAAAGTTGAGGAATGCATAAAACCTTCTAACACATTCGTCCTACCTCTAAATGCAATTCTATTTCTTCCTACAGCTCACTCCCATCGAGACGGTCGTTTACACGAATGTTTCACTATTTTTTGAAGCTTCTTCTATGTTTTGACCACTAAAATAGTTGTAAAGTTTTAGTCTACTCTATATGAATCTTAAGAATGCATAAATGCTTCAACCTAACTTGTCCTTTCTCCATTTGTAATTCCGTTACTTCTAACCAGCCACTCTGGCCGAGACGGTCTTGTACACGTAGGTTCACGGCTTTTCAAAGTGTTTTCTACATTTTTATCCTTTAAATTGTTGTAAAACTTAAATCTTCTTCATGTAAATCTTTAAAATGAAGAAATTCTTAAATTTTTAGTATACAATTTGTCACGACCCAACCTGGGCCATGACCGGCACTAGACTAAACCAAGCTTAAATAGAACCCAAACTCGGCCCAGCCTAGTAAGCCTAACACAAAATCGACTCAAAACATCACAATCCAAAATTTTAGAAAAATTTTAGCAGAACTTCCCTTAAAATTTAAGGAGAGGAACATAACAATTAAACCACAACAATAGTATCACAAACTCGTAACAACAACACGAAAAATAAATCACAAGAAAAACTTAATAACTTATACAACCACTACATGCGGTAATACATCTCAACAAAATGAGAAAACACATAAATCAACAATCGGGTACCAACCTGATAATTTACAAATAATAATAAGAATAGTACAGTCCCTCGAGTGTTACAGAGCCAACTAAATACCAAACATGAATATTTTAAACATACCATCATTATATCTCTCCGGTCCATGATAAGGTCTGCTAACTCCAACTTAGCCCTGCAATAACTGGGGGAGGCCAAAGAAAGAAAAGGCTGAGCCCAGGCTCAGTGAGGTAATAAATCAGGGATGCATCATTTAAAGTTTCTAATGCAATACCCTATCATTATTTCTCTATATCCCTAGATGAAATAAATACAAGGATAGATCAGATCATGCCTTATCTAGTCCTAGGCCGTCCCATACCGGCCTAATTGTAATAAGGACATATACGGAAATATGACATGCAACGCACATCCTTTTCTCGTAACAAATAATTATGTTATAGGAGTTTTCAATTCTTACATTTTCATATTTATCCACGCATACATAATACATACAATATACCAAATATATCTATGTTATTTAAACGTATGGTTATGCATGCATAAGTATCTATATTTATGATATATCATTTGTCAAAAAGTCAAATTGGAGTAAAAGGTCAATACTTGCCTATACCATCTGCCTATGTCATCATGCGTGTACATGTATCTATCTACATGACGTGGCACTGATCAGAGAATCAGGATAATAATCATAAAACAAAGAGCGAGACCCTGTCTCCAGCTCAACCTACCAACCAGGCTACTCCTGCCTCGGTGAGGTACAACCATCCTGGATGATCGGACCGGATAGGCCGTGGTATTGCCCTCACGCGCATGGGCCTAACGATACTATGGCCATAGGTGGGTGCCCGACCCACACCCACTGGGGTCCTAATCTCATCCCCTGACTCGCCTGTCCTCGTACAACGCAAGTGTCCATGCATAAGATCAATCGAACTCAAGCCTCTACAGGCATTAGTCATAGGTCATATGCGTGTGCATCATGATCAATCAGGCATAAAGCCTCTATTAGGTTTATTCACAACCATATGTCCATATACATGTCGTATATAATGTGGTATAATCTATGCTTGAAAATCATATGCAAGCATCAGTCATAAGTCATATGCTTATGCATTCATATATATAGTCAACCAGGCTCAAAGCCTCCACTAGTTCCAATCACAATCGGGGATTCATGCACATGTAGGGATATCATGTCACATAATCTAGGCATGATGCATGAGGGAATAATAAATGAGAGTTGTGCTCTCATATCTAACATTACCATGTATAATATTGCAATAATCATTACTCTCTATAACCATGTTTTACAAATAAATATTATATTTCATGCAAAAGTTCAAACGACATACATAAAAGTTCATGCAATCTGTTTCTAACGTACACTTGCAGGTCACTAGACCTAGGTACACTTGCTATACATGCTAAGCCATTTATTAATCGCGAGAAAGTATATTGCGTCATGATTCTTACGTATATGTCAATTCTAAGCTTACTAATATGCTAGGCCCAAGGCCTATGGTTATACTTAGCGGAGGTCATAACTTATATATGTCTAAAATACCTAGTGCATAATTCTAATGCCAGGTTAAGTGCTATGCCATATGTGTAAAAGCATTATATACTTCTCGTGCACCTGTATATCACAAACTCCACCTTGTATAACATGCAACAGTGGGATTCTTATCAACCATAAAATCTAATCAATTCCTAACTTGTTATCTTAGTTACTATCACTGTCCTAATCTTATGCAAGCATGCACACAGATATTTTATTGCATGTAAGATCAAATCTCATTATGCACTGAAATTGGCAAAGTCATGCCGGAGTTTCCAAAACAGATGTTATTTGCGTTGAAAACCTAACGATAAGCTAAGAAAAAAATAAAAAAACGCAAGTAACCCTCACCTGAAGGTCCACGCAGTTCGCCTAAATTCGTAAGTTATCACCAAGCCACACCCAAAAGTTCCAAAGCTACGTCCAATCCTAAAGTAGATAAATACCACCATACTTAATTTGGTAATTGAAACCAATCACATTCACATCTATATTCAAACATAGCCCAATCCGGTGTAAAGCACCATTAACCCAAAAATCCAATAGTTATATATTTAAGTCCACAATCATCAACGCAATAATTCTTGATTAGTACTAGCGCTAGCGAAATTAGAAAGCTTACCCGAATGAACAATCAATCCTAATTCCAAATCGACATCGTAGTACGCTAACGACAAACTTGCCGATTTTCAATCCAATCACCTATGATAAATAGGATCAAGGCTAATCCCCAATAATTAAGTTCAGAAATTCAAAAAGGACACAAAAGAGCAACAAAACTCACCTCAACAGTATGTCTCGACGGCTCGCCGAATTCCGGCAAAAATTAGGGTTCTGGCGAACTTCGGCCAAGGGGCATTCATGTGGTTTAAAGATGCAGCTGCACTGGCCGAACTCAAGACGGAAGACGATGAAACCCAAATCAAGAACCGGCGGCCAGAATCTATAGATTTCTCGGCGGCCCGGCAAAATCTTGCGTTCCGACGCCAATGCTAAAATCTTAGTAAATTGATAGAGGGGAAAGTCTCATCACGGTAAGGAGATGAAGAACTGATGCTCGGAGTGGTGGAATCGCCGGCGAAGAAATTCCGATAAGCTTTGGGTTTTGCCGCCGGACCTCAATTCGCGAAAATAGCCATCCGAGTGATAGTGAAGGGGTCAACGAGGGTGGAGGGGTGCTGCGGAAGGTTTGGAGGCTAAGCTCTCGGCGGCCGGCAGCCAGGGAGAGCCAAATTCAAGCACAGACAAAGAGGGGCTCGGGTGAGCTGCTGGTGAAGAAGAGGGAAGAAGATAAGGAGAAGAAAATAAAAAGAAAGAAAATATTGCATGTTAGGGCACTTATCTCCAACTATGGCTTAGTCTAGCCCACCACAAATCAAGCTATTACACAATAACATTTAAATCCAAAATTTGCTAAAAAGCAAATCTCTTAACCACAAAATCATGGCTTGTTTGTATATCTTATATAGACTTCATCTTTTGAATAAATCCTAAGAACACATAAACCTTCTAATTCACTCGTCCTAACTCCTAAATACAAATTCATTTCTACGTACAAGTCATTCGCGTGGAGACTGTCGTGTACGCGTAGGCTTCTCTACTTTCCCAAACATTTTTCTGATTTTGACCACTTAAATTGTTGTAATCTTAGGTTTTCTTTAAATAAATATTAAGAATGCATAAATGCTTCTAACTCACTTGTTCTGTCACCATATGCAATTACTTACTTGCTACCAGTCACTCTCAATGAAACGGTCGTGTATGTGAATGTTTCGTTACTTTCCGAAGCTTCTTCTATATTTTGACCACTTAAATTGTTGCAAAGTTTAAGTTTACTCTATATAAATCTTTAAAATGCACAAGCGCTTCAAGATCACTTGTCCTATCTCCATTTGCAATTTCGTTACTTCTAGCGAGTCACTCTGTCCGATACGGTCATGTACGTTTAGGTTCACGGCATTTTAAAGTTTTTCTACATTTTTATCCTTAAATTCTTGTAAAACTTAAGACTTCTTCATGTAAATCTTAAGAATGAAGAAAATCTTAAATCTTTAGTTTGTTATAACATTTAAATCCAAAATTTGCTAAGAAGCTAAACTATTAACCATAAAACCATTGCTTGTTTGTTTGTCTTTCATAGACTTCACCATTGAACAAATCTTACGAATCAATAAAAAAGTCTAACTCACTCGTCCTAACTCTAAATTACAATTTCGTTTCTACCTAAAAGTCACTGGCGTGGAGACGGTGGTGTACACGTAGGTTTCGCTACTTCCAAGCATTTTGTGGTTTTGACCACTTAAATTGTTGTAAGCTTAGTTTTTCATGAATAAATCTTAAGATTGCATAAATGCTTCTAACTCACTCGTCCTATCAACATATTCAATTACGTACTTGCTTATCTATGATCTGTAGACTTCACCATTTGAATAAAATCATAAAAACGCATAAAACCTTCAGACTCACTAATCCTACCTCCAAATGCAATTCCGTTTATTTTTACAAGTCACTCGCATAGAGACGGTCGTGTAGAATAGGTTTCGCTACTTTCCAAAGCTTTATCAAGTTTTGACCACTTAAATGGTTGTAATGCTTAGATTTTCTTCTTACAAATCTTAATAATATAGAAATGCTTTTAACTAACTCGTCCTATCTGTATATGCAATTACATTTCTTTATACCATTCACTCTTGCAGAGACGGTACTATACACATAGGTCATCGACTTTCAATGTTTTTCTACTTTTTCAACCTTCAAATTGTTTTAAAAGATAATTCTTCTACATAAATATCCTATGAAAGCATAAACACATTAATCTTAATTTTGCAATAAGATTTAAATACAAAATTTATTAAGAAGCTAAAGTGCTAATTGAAGAATCGTGACTTGCATGTCTATCTTCAATTGATTTCACTATTTGAATAAAAGTTGAAGAATGCATAAAACCTTCTAACTCACTCGTCCTACCTCCAAATGCAATTCCGTTTCTTCCTACAACTCACTACCGTCAAGATGGTCGTGTACGCGAATGTTTCGCTACTTTTTGAAGCTTCTGCTACATTTTGACCACTAAAATAGTTGTAAAGTTTAATTCTACTCTATACGAATCTTAAGAATTCATAAATGTTTCAAACTAACTTGTCCTATCTACATTTGCAATTCTGTTACTTCGAACCAGCCACTTTGGCCGAAACGGTCTTGTACACGTAGGTTCACAGCTTTTCGAAGTGTTTTCTATATTTTTATCCTTTAATTGTTATAAAACTTAAGTCTTCTTCATGAAATCTTAAAAATGAAGATATTCTTAAAAATTTTTAGTATACAATAACATAGACTTCATCTTTTGAATAAATCCTAAGAACACATAAACCTTCTAACTCACTCGTCGTAACTCCTAAATACAAATTCATTTCTATGTACAAGTTATTCGCGTGGAGACTGTCGTGTACACGTAGGCTTCTCTACTTTCCCAAACTTTTTCTGATTTTGACCACTTACATGGTTGTAAGCTTAGGTTTTCTTTAAATAAATCTTAAAAATGCATAAATGCTTCTAACTCACTTGTCCTGTCACTATATGCAATTACTTGCTACCACTCACTCTCAATGAGACGGTCGTGTACGTGAATGTTTCGCTACTTTTCAAAGCTTCTTCTATATTTTGACCACTTAAATTGTTGCAAAATTTAAGTCTACTCTATATAAATCTTAAAAATGCATAAGCGCTTCAAGATCACTTGACCTATCTCCATTTGCAATTTAGTTACTTTTAACCAGTTACACTGGCCGAGACGGTCATGTACGAGTACGTTCACAGCTTTTATACGTTTTTTCTACATTTTTATCCTTTAAATTGCTGTAAAACTTAATGCTTCTTCATGTAAATCTTAAGAATGCATAAACGCAAAAATCTTTAGTATGCAATAAAATTTAAATCCAAAATTTGTTAAGAACCTAAACTGCTAACCACAAAATCGTGGCATGTTTGTCTATATTACATAGACTTCACCTTTTGGAAAAATTCTAAGAACACATAAAACCTTCTAACTCACTAGTCCTAAGTCCTAAATTCAATTTCGTTTCTACCTACAAACCACTTGCTTCGAGACTGTGGTCTACGTGTAGGTTTCCCTACTTTCCTAAGACTTTTCTAGTTTTAACCACTTAAATTGTTGAAAGCTTAGCTTTTCTTTAAATAAATCTTAAGAATGCGATGATGCTTCTAACTCACTCGTCCTATTACCATATGCAATTACGTACTTGCTAGCAGCCACTCCCATTGAGACGGTCGTGTAAGCATAGGTTCATGGCTTTGTAGGTTTTTAATACAATTTCATGCTTGGAGTTGATGCAAAAGATAACTCTTTTACATAATCTTAATAATTGATAAACGCCTAAATCTTAAGTTTGCAAAATAATTTAAATACAAAATTTGATAGAAGCAAAATTGCTACCCGCAGAATCGTGGTTTGCTTATCTATCTTCTATGGAGTTCACCATTACAACAAAATCTTAAAATAGCATAAAACCTTCTGTCACACTCGTCTACCTCCAAATGCAATTCTGTTTCTTTTGAAAAGTCTCTAGCGAAGAGACGTTGGTGTAGCATTCGTTACTTTCCGAAGCTTTATCAAGTTTTTATGACTTAAATTGTTGTAAAGGTTAAGTTTTGTTTTAACAAATCTTAAGAATGTAGAAATGTTTCTAACTTACTCGTCCTATCTCCAGATGCAATTACGTTTCCTTTTACTAGTCACTCTCGCAGAGACGGTAATGTACGCATGGGTCATCGACTTTTCGATGTTTTTCTACTTTTTTAAACTTTAGATTGCTTTAAAAGATAAATCTTCTTCTACATAAATATCCTCTGAAAGCATAAACACATAAATCTAAATTTTGCAATAAGATTTAAATACAAAATTTATTAAGAAGCTAAAGTGCAAATTGAAGAATCGTGGCTTGCATGTCTATATTCAATTGATTTCACTATTTGAATAGAAGTTGAAGAATGCATAAATCCTGCTAACTCACTCGTCCTACCTTCAAATGCAATTCCATTTCTTCTTACAACTCACTCCCGTCGTGACGGTCGTGCACGCGAATGTTTCGCTACTTTATGAAGCTTCTTCTACATTTTGACCACTTAAATAGTTGTAAAGTTTAAGTCCACTCTATATGAATCTTAAGAATGCATAATTGTTTCAAGCTAACTTGTCCTATCTCCATTTGTAATTCCGTTACTTCTAACCGGCCACTCTGGCCGAGACGGTCTTGTACACGTAGGTTCACGGCTTTTCGAAGTGTTTTCTACATCTTTTTCCTTTAAATTGTTGTAAAACATTAAGTCTTCTTCATTCAAATCTTAAATTGTTGCAAAGTTTAAGTCTACTCTATACAAATCTTAAAAATGTATAGGCGTTTCAAGATCACTTGTCCTATCTCCATTTGCAATTTCATTACTTCTAACCAGTCACTCTGGCCGAGACGGTCATGTACGCGTACGTTCACGGCGTTTCGAAGTTTTTTCTACATTTTTTCCTTTAAATTGTTGTAAAACTTAAGGCTTCTTCAAGTAAATCTTAAGAAAGCATAAACACTAAAATCTTTAGTATGTAATAAAATTTAAATCCAAAAATTGTTAAGAACCTAAACTGCTAACCACAAAATCGTGGCATGTTTCTCTATCTTACCTAGACTTCACCTTCTGAATAAATTCTAAGAACACATAAAAGCTTCTAACTCACTAGTCCTAAGTCCTAAATTCAATTTCGTTTCTACCTACAAGTTACTCGCTTGGAGACTGTGGTGTCCGTGTAGGTTTCCCTACTTTCCTAAGACTTTTCTAGTTTTGACCACTTAAATTGTTGAAAGTTTAGGTTTTCTTTAAATAAATCTTAAGAATGCGTAGATACTTCTAACTCACTCGTCCTATCACCATATGTAATTACGTACTAGCTAGCAGTCACTCCCATTGAGACGGTCGTGTAAGTATAGGTTCACGGCTTGTCTATGTTTTTTATACAATTTCATGCTTGGAGTTGATGCAATGGATAACTCTTCTACATAATCTTAATAATGCATAAACGCCTAAATCTTAAGTTTCCAATAAAATTTAAATACAGGAGTTGACAAGAAGCAAAATTGCTACCCTCAGAATCATGGTTTGCTTATCTATATTCTATGGACTTCACCATTACAACAAAATCTTTAAAATGCATAAAACCTTCCAACACACTCGTCCTACCTCCAAATGCAATTCTGTTTCTTTTTACAAGTCTCTCGCGAAGAGATGTTCGTGTAGCCTTCGTAACTTTCCGAAGCTTTACCAAATTTTTACGACTTAAATTGTTGTAAAGGTTAAGTTTTCTTTTGATAAATCTTAAGAATGTAGAAATGTTTCTAACTTACTCCTCCTATCTCCAAATGCAACGTTTCTTTTTACCAGACACTCTCGTAGAGACGGTAATGTACGCATGGGTCATCGACTTTTCGATGTTTTTCTACTTTTTTAACCTTTAAATTGTTTTAAAAGATAAATCTTCTGCTACATAAATATCCTATGAAAGCATAAACACATAAATTTTAATTTTGCAATAAGATTTGAATACAAAATTTATTAAGAAGCTAAAGTGCAAATTGAAGAATCGTGGCTTGCATGTCTATCTTAATTGATTTCACTATTTGAATAAAAGTTGAAGAATGAATAAAACTTTCTAACTCACTCGTCGTACCTCCAAATGCAATTCCGTTTCTTCCTACAACTCACTCCCGTCGAGATGGTCGTGTATGCGAATGTTTCGCTACTTTATGAAGCTTCTTCTACGTTTTGACCACTAAAATAGTTGTAAAGTTTAAGTCCACTCTATATGAATCTTAAGAATGCATAAACGTTTCAAGCTAACTTGTCCTATCTCCATTTGTAATTCCGTTACTTCTAACCGGCCACTCTGGCCGAGACGGTCTTGTACACGTAGGTTCATGGCTTTTCGAAGTGTTTTCTACATCTTTATCCTTTAAATTGTTGTAAAACTTAAGTCTTCTTCATGCAAATCTTTAAAATGAAGAAATTCTTAAATTTTTAGTATACAATAACATTTAAATCCAGAAATTGCTAAAAAGCAAAACTCTTAATCACAAAATTTGTTTGTATATCTTACATAGACTTGATCTTTTGAATAAATCCTAAGAACACATAAACCTTCTAACTCACTCGTCCTAACTCCTAAATACAAATTCATTTCTACGCATGAGTATTATTCTTAATGAGACCGTCAAAATTTACTACGCCTTCTCTACTTTCCCAAACTTTTTTCTGATTTTGACAACTTAAATTGTCGTAAGCTTAGGTTTTATTTAAAAAAATCTTAAGAATGCATAAATACTTTTAACTCACTTGTCCTATCACCATATGCAATTACTTACTTGCTACCACTCACTCCCAATAAGACGGTCGTGTACGTGAATGTTTCGGTACTTTTCGAAGCTTCTTGTATGTTTTGACCACTTAAATTGTTGCAAAGTTTAAGTCTTATCTATATAAATCTGAAAAATGCATAAGCGTTTCAAGCTAACTTGTCCTATCTCCATTTGTAATTCCGTTACTTCTAACCGGCCACTCTGGCCGAGACGGTCTTGTACACGTAGGTTCATGGCTTTTTGAAGTGTTTTCTACATCTTTATCCTTTAAATTGTTGTAAAACTTAAGTCTTCTTCATGCAAATCTTTAAAATGAAGAAATTCTTAAATTTTTAGTATACAATAACATTTAAATCCAGAAATTTATTAAAAAGCAAAACTCTTAATCACAAAATTTGTTTGTATATCTTACATAGACTTGATCTTTTGAATAAATCCTAAGAACACATAAAACTTCTAACTCACTCATCCTAACTCCTAAATACAAATTCATTTCTACGTACAAGTTATTCACGTGGAGACTCTCGTGTACTACGCCTTCTCTACTTTCCCAAACTTTTTTTGATTTTGACAACTTAAATTGTCGTAAGCTTAGGTTTTATTTAATAAATCTTAAGAATGCATAAATACTTTTAACTCACTTGTCCTATCACCATATGCAATTACTTACTTTTACTACCACTCACTCCCAATAAGACGGTCGGTATATAGTGAATGTTTTTCTAATACTTTTCAAAGCTTCTTGTATGTTTTGACCACTTAAATTGTTGCAAAGTTTAAGTCTTATCTATATAAATCTGAAAAAAATGCATAAAAATTTGTTTCAAGCTAACTTGTCCTATCTCCATTTGTAATTCAAAATTACTTCTAACTTAAACTCTACACACAAAGACGGTCTTGTAACCTTACGTAGGTTCATGGCTTTTTGAAGTGTTTTCTACATCTTTATCCTTTAAATTGTTGTAAAACTTAAGTCTTCTTCATGCAAATCTTTAAAATGAAGAAATTCTTAAATTTTTAGTATACAATAACATTTAAATCCAGAAATTGCTAAAAAGCAAAACTCTTAATCACAAAATTTGTTTGTATATCTTACATAGACTTGATCTTTTGAATAAATCCTAAGAACACATAAAACTTCTAACTCACTCATCCTAACTCCTAAATACAAATTCATTTCTACGTACAAGTTATTCACGTGGAGACTCTCGTGTACTACGCCTTCTCTACTTTCCCAAACTTTTTTTGATTTTGACAACTTAAATTGTCGTAAGCTTAGGTTTTATTTAATAAATCTTAAGAATGCATAAATACTTTTAACTCACTTGTCCTATCACCATATGCAATTACTTACTTGCTACCACTCACTCCCAATAAGACGGTCGTGTACGTGAATGTTTCGGTACTTTTCGAAGCTTCTTGTATGTTTTGACCACTTAAATTGTTGCAAAGTTTAAGTCTTATCTATATAAATCTGAAAAATGCATAAGCGTTTCAAAATCACATGTCCTATCTCCATTTGCAATTTCCTTACTTCTAACCAGTCACTCTGTCCGAGACGGTCATGTACGTGTACGTTCACGGTGTTTCGAAGTTTTTGCTACATTTTTACCCTTTAAATTAGTGTAAACTTTAATGCTTCTTCATGTAAATCTTAAGAACGCATAAACGCAAAAATCTTTAGTATGCAATAAAATTTAAATCAAAAATTTGTTAAGAACCTAAACTGCTAACCACAAAATCGTGGCATGTTTGTCTATATTACACAGACTTCACCTTTTGAATAAATTCTAAGAACACATAAAATCTTATAACTCACTAGTCCTAAGTCCTAAATTCAAATTCGTTTCTACCTACAAGTAACTCGCTTGGAGACTGTGGTGCACGTGTAGGTTTCCCAACTTTCCTAAGACTTTTCTAGTTTTAAGCACTTAAATTGTTGTAAGCTTAGGTTTTCTTTTAATAAATCTTAAGAATGCATAAATACTTCTAACTCACTTGTCCTATCACCATATGCAATTACTTACTTGCTACCACTCACTCCCAATGAGACGGTCGTATACGTGAATGTTTGGGTACTTTTCAAAGCTTCTTGTATGTTTTGACCACTTAAATTGTTGCAAAGTTTAAGTCTTATCTATATAAATCTTAAAAATGGATAAGCGTTTCAAAATCACTTGTCCTATCTCCGTTTGCAATTTCATTACTTCTAACCAGTCACTCTGTCCGAGACGGTCATGTACATGTACGTTCACGGCGTTTCGAAGTTTTTGCTACATTTTTACCCTTTAAATTAGTGTAAAATTTAAGGCTTCTTCATGTAAATCTTAAGAACGCATAAACGCAAAAATCTTTAGTATGCAATAAAATTTAAATCCAAAATTTGTTAGGAACCTAAACTGCTAACCACAAAATCGTGGCATGTTTGTCTATATTACATAGACTTCACCTTTTGAATAAATTCTAAGAACACATAAAACCTTATAACTCACTAGTCCTAAGTCCTAAATTCAATTTCGTTTCTACCTACAAGTCACTCGCTTGGAGACTATGGTGTACGTGTAGGTTTTCCAACTTTCCTAAGACTTTTCTAGTTTTAACCACTTAAATTGTTGAAAGCTTAGGTTTTCTTTAAATAAATCTTAACAATGCGTAGATGCTTCTAACTCACTCGTCCTATTACCATATGCAATTACGTACTTGCTAACGGTCACTACCATTGAGACGGTCGTGTAAGCATAGGTTCATGGCTTCTCTAGATTTTTTCTACAACATCATGCTTGGAGTTGATGCAAAGGATAACTTTTCTACATAATCTTAATAATGCATAAACGCCTAAATCTTAAGTTTCCAATAAAATTTAAATACAGAGGTTGATAAGAAGCAAAATTGCTACCCACAGAATCGTGGTTTGCTTATCTAGCTTCTATGGACTTCACCATTACTACAAAATCTTTAAAATGCATAAAACCTTTCAACACACTCGTCCTACCTCCAAATGCAATTCTGTTTTTTTTTACAAGTCTCTCGCGAAGAGACGTTCGTGTAACCTTCGTTACTTTCCGAAGCTTTATCAAGTTTTTACGACTTAAATTGTTGTAAAGGTTAAGTTTTCTTTTGATAAATCTTAAGAATGTAGAATTGTTTCTAACTTACTCATCTTATCTCCAGATGCAATTACGTTTCTTTTTACCAATCACTCTCGAAGAGACGGTAATGTACGCATGGGTCATCGACTTTTCGATGTTTTTCTACTTTTTTAACCTCTAAATTGTTTTAAAAGATAAATCTTCTCCTACATAAATATCCTATGAAAGCATAAACACATAAATCTTAATTTTGCAATAAGATTTGAATACAAAATTTATTAAGAAGCTAAAGTGCAAATTAAAGAATCGTGACTTGCATGTCTATCTTCAGTTGATTTCACTATTTGAATAAAAGTTGAAGAATGAATACAACTTTCTAACTCACTCGTCCTACCTCCAAATGCAATTCCGTTTCTTCCTACAACTCACTCCCGTCGAGACGGTCGTGTACGCGAATGTTTCGCTACTGTATGAAGCTTCTTCTACGTTTTGACCACTAAAATAGTTGTAAAGTTTAAGTCCACTCTATATGAATCTTAAGAATACATAAATGTTTCAAGCTAACTTGTCCTATCTCCATTTGTAATTCCGTTACTTCTAACCGGCCACTCTGGCCGAGACGGTCTTGTACACGTAGGTTCACGGCTTTTCGAAGTGTTTTCTACATCTTTATCCTTTAAATTGTTGTAAAACATAAGTCTTCTTCATTTAAATCTTAAAAATGAAGAAATTTTTAAATCTGTAGTATGCAATAACATTTAAATCAAAAATTTGCTAAGAATCAAAACCACTAACCACAAAATCGTGGCTTGTTTGTTTATCTTCAATAAACTATCATGCTTGAAATTGTTTCAGAGGATAGCTCTACTACATATAAATCGTATAATGAATAAACACATTAATCTTAAATTTGCAATAATATTTAATTACAATATTTGTGAAGAAGCTAACAGCTACCTACAGAATCGTGGCTAGCATAGCTATCTTCTATAGACTTCACCATTTTGAATAAAATCATAAAAACGTACAAAACCTTCTAACTCACTAATCCTACCTCCAAATGAAATTCTATTTCTTTCTACAAATCACTCGCGCAGAGACGGCCGTGTAGCATAGGTTTCGCTACTTTGCGAAGCTTTATCAAGTTTTGACCACTTAAATTGTTGGAATGCTTAGATTTTCTTTTGATAAATAAGAAAGCATAAATACTTCTAACTCACTCGTCCTATTTCCATATGTAATTACGATACTTCTTACCAGTCACTCTCGCCGAGACGGTAATGTACGCGTAGGTTCTCTGCTCTTTGATGTTCTTCTAGGTTTTTTACCTTTACATTGTTTTAAAAGATAAATTTTCTTCATGTAAATCCTAAAAATGCATAAATGCTTACATCTTAATTTTGGAATAACATTTAATTACAAAATTTATTAAGAAGTTGAAATGCTAACTGCAGAGTCGTGGCTTGCTTGTCTATCTTCAATTGATTTCACCAATTGAATAAAATTTTAAGAATGCATAAAACCTTCTCATTCACTCATCCTACTTCCAAATACAGTTATGTTTCTTCCAACAACTCAATCCTGTCGAGACGGTCATATACGCGAATGTTCGCTACTTTTCAAAACTTCTTCAGGGTTTTGACCACTTAAATTGTTGTAAAGTTTAAGTTTACTCTATATAAATCTTAAGAATGCATAAATGCTTCAAGCTCACTTGTCCTATCTCCATTTGCAATTTCGTTACTTCTAACTAGTCACTCTAGCTGAGACGGTCCTATAAGCGTAGGTTCACGGCTGTTCAAAGTTTTTCTACATTTTTATTCTTTAAAGTGTTGTAAAACTTAAGTCTACTACATGTAAATCTTAAGAATGAAGAAATTCTTAAATCCTTAGTATAGAATATCATTTAAATCCAAAATTTGCTAAGAAGCTAACCTGCTAACCACATAACCGTGGCTTATTTGTCTATCTTACATAGACTTCACCTTTTGAATAAATCCTAAGAACACATAAAACCTTTTAGCTCACTCGTCCTAATACCTAAATACAATTTCGTTTCTACCTACAATTAACTCCCATGGAGACGATCGTGTACGCGTAGGCTTCTCTACTTTCCCAAACTTTTTCTGATTTTGACCACTTAAATTGTTGTAAGCTTAGGTTTTGTTTAAATAAATCTTAAGAATGCATAAATGCTTCTAACCCACTTGTCCTGTCACCATATGCAATTACTTAGACTTCACAAAACCGTGGCTTGTTTGTCAATCTTCCTTAGACTTCACCATTTGAATAAATTTTAGAAAACATAAAATCTTCTAACTCACTCATCCTACCTCCTAAATTCAATTTCGTTTCTAGCTACAAGTCACTTGCGTGGAGACTGTCATGCACGCGCAGGTTTCACTACTTTCCCAAGCTTCTCCTAGTTTTGACCACATAAATTTTTGAAAGCTTAGGTTTCTTTAAATAAATCTTAAGAATGCATAGATGCTTCTGACTCACTTATCCTATCACTATACGAATTACGTACTTGCTACCAGTCACTCTCACTCAGACGGCCGTGTGAGCATAGGTTCATGGCTTTTCTAAGTTTTTTCTGCATTTTGATGCTTGAAATTGTTGCAAAGGATAACTCCTCCACATAAAAATCAAGAAAATGAGTAAACGCATAAATCTTAATTTTGCAACAAAATTTAGATACAAAATTTGCTAAAAAGCTAAACTGCTACCCGCAGAATCGTGTCTTGCATATCTATCTTCTATAGAATTCACCATTTGAATAAAATCTTTAAAATGCATGAAACCTTCTAACTCACTAATTCTACCTTCAAATGCAATTTCGTTTCTTTCTACAAGTCACTCGAGTAGATACGGTCGTGTAGCATTGGTTTCGCTACTTTCCGAAGCTTTATCAAGTTTCGACCACTTAAGTTGTTGTAAAGATTAGGTTTTCTATTGATAAATCTTAAGATTGCGGAAATGCTTATAATAACACACTAGTCCTATCTCTAGATGCAATTACGTTAGTTTTTACTACTCACTCTTGCCGAGACGGTAATGTACACGTAAGTCCTCGACTTTTTGTTGTTTTTTCTATATTTTTATCCATTAAATTGTTTTAAATAATAACTCTTCTACATATAAATCCTAAAAAAGCATAAATGTACAAATCTTAAGTTTGCAATAACATTTAAATACAAAATTTATTAAGAAGCTAAAATACTAACTAAAGAATCGTGGCTTGCTACTCTATCTTCCATTGATTTCACCATTTGAAAAAAATTTTAAGAATGCATAAAATCTTTTAACCTACACGTCCTACCTCCAAATGCAATTTCATTTCTACCTACAGCTCACTCTCGTCGAGACCGTCATGTACACAAAGGTTTTGCTACTTTTCGAAGCTTCTTCTAGATTTTGACCACTTAAATTGCTGTAAAGTTTGAGTCTACACCATTTTAATTTTAGGAATGTATAAATGCTTCAAGCTCACTTGTCCTATCTCCATAGGCAATTCTGTCACTTTTAACCAGTCACTCTAGTCGAGACGGTCATATATGCTTAGGTTTAGGGCTTTTCGAAGTTTTTTCTATATTTATATCCTTTAAATTGTTGTAAAACTTAAGTCTTCTTCATTAAAATCTTAAGAATGCATAAACGCATAAATCTTTAGTATGCAATAAAATTTTAAATCCAAAATTTGTTAAGAAACTAACTGCTAACCACAAAAACGTGGCTTATTTGTCAATCTTCCATAGACTTCACCATTTGAATAAATCTTGAGAATACATAAAACCTTCTAACTCACTCGTTCTACCTCCTAAATTCAATTTCGTTTCTACCTACAAGTCACTCGCGTGGATACTGTCGTGTACGCATAGGCTTCGCTACTTTCCCAAGCTTTTTCTAGTTTTGACCACTTAAATTGTTGAAAACTTTGGTTTTCTTTAAATAAATCTTAAGAATGTGTAGATGCTTCTAACTCACTTGCCCTATCACCATGCGCAATTATGTACTTGCTACCATGACTCTCACTAAGACGACCGTGTAAGCATAGGTTCATGGTTTTTCTAATTTTTTTCTACGTTTTCATGTTTGAAATTGTTGCAAAGGATAACTCTTCTACATATAAATCTTAGGTTTTCAATAAAATTTAAATCCAAAATTTGTTAAGAAGCTACACTTCTAACAATAAACCGTGGCTTGTTTGTTTATCATCATAGACTTCACCATTTGAATAAATCCTAAAAATACATAAAACCTTCTAACTCACTTTTCCTACCTCCAAAACAATTTCATTTCTACCTACACGTCACTCTCGTGGAGACGGTCGTGTATGCATAGGTTTCGCTACTCACTCGTCCTATCACCATATGCAATTACGTACTACTACCAGTCACTCCCACAAAGACGGTCGTGTATGCATAGGTACAAGCCTTCTCAAAGTTTTTTCTACATTTTCATACTTGAAATTGTTGCAATGGATAACTCGTCAACAAATAAATCCTAATAATGCATAAATGTAAAACTCTTAAGTTTGCAATAAAAATAAAATTTGCTAAGAAGCTAAACTGCTATCCGCAAAATCGTGGCTTGCATATCTATCTTCTATAGACTTCACCATTTGAATAAAATTTTAAAAATGCATAAAACCTTATAGCTCACTCATCCTATCTACAAATGCAATTTCGTGTCTTTCTACAAAACACTTGCGCAGATACAGTTGTGAGGCATAGGTTTCGCTACTTTCTGAAGCTTTATCAAGTTTTGACCACTTAAATTGTTAAAAAGCTTAGGTTTTCTTTTGATAAATCTTAATATTCCAGAAATGCTTATAAGACACTGGTCCTATCTCTAGATGCAATTACATTATTTTTTATCTGTCACTCTCGCCGAGACAGTAATGTACGTGTAGGTCCTCGGCTTTTTGATTTTTTCTCTTTGTTTTTATCCATTAAATTGTTTTAAATGATAAATCTTCAACATACAAATCCTAAGAAAGCATAAATTTAAAAATCTTAGGTTTGAAAAAATATTTAAATAGAAAATTTATTAATAATCTAAATTGCTAACTAAGGAATCGTGGCTTACTAGTCTATCTTCTATCTTCCATTGATTTCAACATTTGAATAAAATTCTACGAATGCGTAAAACCTTCTCACTCACTCGTCCTACCTCCAATGCAATTCCGTTTCTTCCTACAACTCACTCTCGTCGAGATCGTCGTGTACGCGAAGGTTTCGCTACTTTTCGAAACTTCTTCTACACTATGACCACTTCAATTGTTGTAAAAATTAAGTATTCTTCACATGAATCTTAAGAATGCATAATTCTTTAATATGCAATAAAATATAAATTATTAATTTGTTAACACCATATCAAATCTTAGAATTTGAATAAATTTTAAGAAAACATAAAATCTTCAAACTCACTTGTCCTATCTCCTAAATTCAATTTCGTTTCTAGCTACAAGTCATTTTGACCGCTGTCATGAGACGGTTTGCTACTTTCCCAAGCATTTTCTAGTATTGACCACTTAACTTGGTTTAGGTTTTGTTTAAATAAATTTTTTCTAGATTTTTCCTCACTTTTACTTCACCATAAAAAATAAGTCTTCTTCACCCTGAATCTTAAGAATGGTTCATAAACGTTTTTTCTACATTTTCATCTTTGAAATATGCAATAAAATTTAAATCTAAAATTTTTTAATGCATAAACACATAAAGCCACAAAATTTGGCTTGTTTGTCAATCTTTGTTAGACTACACTTCTAACCATTTGAATAAATTGTTTGTTTGTCTTCCATAGATTTGACCATTTGAATAAATCGTAAGTATGCATAAAACCTTCTAACTCACTCGTCCTACCTCCAAAATACCTACAAGTCACTCGCATGGAGACGGTCCTGTACGCGTAGGTTTCGCTACTTTCCCAAGCTTTTTCTAATTTTGACCACTTAAATTGTTGAAAACTAAGCTTTTCTTTAAATAAATCTTAAAGATGCGTAGATGCTTCTAACTCACTCGTCCTATCACCATATGCAATTACCTACTTGCTACTAGTCACTCCCACTGAAACGGTCATGTAAGCATACGTTCATGGCTTCTCTATGTTTTTTCTACATTTTCATGCTTGAAATTGTTGCAAAGGATAAGTCGTCGGCATATAAATATTAATAATGCATAAATGGAAAATCTTAAGTTTGCAAGTCACTCTCGAGGAGACGGTCGTGTATGCGTAGGTTTCGCTACATTCCCAAGCTTTTTCTAATTTTGAACACTTAAATTGTTGAAAGCTTAGGTTTTTTTTAACTAAATCATAAGAATGCGTAAATGTTTCTAACTCACTCGTCCTATCACCGTATGCAATTACGTTCTACTACCGGTCACTCCCACTAAGACGGTAGTGTAAGCATAGGTTCACGGCTTTTCAATGTTTTTTCTACATTTTCATTCTTGAAATTGTTGCAAAGGATAACTCATCAACATATAAATCTTAAGAATGCATAAACGCATAAATCTTTAGTATGCAATAAAATTTAAATCTAAAATTTGTTAAGAAGCTAAATTGCTAAACCCCAAAACGTGGCTTGCATATCAATCTTCTATGGACTTCACTATTTGAATAAAATTTTAAAAAACATAAAATCTTCTAACTCACCCATACTATCTCCTAAATTCAATTTCGTTTCTTTTGCAGTCACGTGCATGGAGACGATTCATGTGTAGCATAGGTTTGCTATTTTCAGAAGCTTTATCTAGTTTTGACTAGTTAAATTGCTGAAAATATTAGGTTTTCTTTTAAGAAATTTTCAGATTGCAGAAATGCTTATAAGACACTAGTCCGATATCTCCATATGCAATTACAAACTTTTATCAATAACTCTCACTCGATTGAATAATGTATAGGTTCCTCAGGTTTTCTATGTTTTTCTTTTTCTTTGTCCATTAATTGTTTCAAATTTTAAATCTTCAACATATAAATCCTAAGAAAACATAAATGTCAAAATCTTAAGTTTGCAAAATCATTTAAATACAAAATTTTTTAAGAAGCTAAACTTAAACTAAAGAATCTTCCCAAGCTTTTTCTAGTCTTTCTTCTATCTTAAATTGATTTCAACATTTGAATAAAAAATCTATGAAAACATAAAACCTTCTCACTCACTCGTCCTACCACCAAATGCAATTCGTTTCTTCCTACAACTCACTCCCACTAACACGGTCATGTAAGCATAAGTTTCACGGCTTTTCAAAAGTTTTTTCTACATTTTGACCACTTCAAATTGTTGTAAAGTTTGAGTCTATACAATATATAAATTTAATAATGCATAAATTCTAAAAATCTTACTTCTCCTATAAATATAAAAATTTGTTAAGAAGCTAAACTGCTACTTTGGAATCGTGGTCATGTATATCTATCTTCTATAGACTTTACTATTTGAATAAAATTTTTAAATTCACTACCCTTTAAATTGTTGTAAAAAATTAAGTCTTTTCTTCATGTCAGTCTTAAGAATAGCATAAACGCATAAATCTTTAGTATGACCACTAAAATTTAAAAATCTTACAATTTGTTTTAATAAATCTTAAGATTGCAAACCATAAAACAGTGGTCTTGTTTGACAATCTTCCTTTTTATCAATAACCATTTGAATAAAATTTAAGAAAAAACAACATAAAATCCTCTAATTTTTTATGTTTTCTTTGTAAATTCCATTTCGTTTTAAATGATAAATCTTCAACATATAAATCCTAAGAAAACATAAATGTCAAAATCTTAAGTTTTCCAAAACATTTAAATACAAAAAATTTTTATAAGCTTTTTAGTATTGAAAGAATCCACTTAACTTGTTAGTCTATCTTCTATCTTCTTTGAATAAATTTGAATAAAAATTCTATGAATACATAAAACCTTCACTTGTACTATCACCTTCAAAATGCAATTACATTCTTCCTACAACTCACTCTCACTTAGACAATGTACGTATAAGCGTGAAGGTTTTACTTATTTTCAAAGTTTTTCTACACATTTGAATGCTTCAAATTGTTGTAAAGTTTAAGTCTACACCATATAAATTTTAATAATGCATAAATTCTTCAATGGAAAATCTCCATTTGCAAGTCACTCACTGGAGACCAGGTTACTTTGGCCGAGGGGTCATGTATGCTTAGGTTCCCAAGCTTTTTTCTATTTTTGACATTTTTACCCTTTAAATTGTTGAAAAAATAAGTCTTCTTTAACTAAATCTTAAGAATGCATAAATGCTAAACTCTTTAGTATCACAATAAAATTTAAATCTAAAATTTATTACTAGTCACTCTCACAAACCACAAAATAGTGGGTTCATTGTTCAATCTTTTTTCTAGACTTCACCATTTGAATAAATTTTGAAAACATCAAATCTTCAACTATAAATCTTAATAATGCATAAATGGAAAATCTTAAGTTTGCAAGTCACTCTCGTGGAGACGGTCGTGTCGTATGCGTAGGTTTTCGCTACTTTCCCAAGCTTTTTCTAGTATTGACCACTTAAGTTGTTCAAAGCTTAGGTTTTCTTTAAGTAAATCTTAAGAATGCATAGATGCTTCTAACTCACTTCTACTATCACCATACGCAATTACATACTTGCTACCAGTCACTCTCACTTAGACGGCCGTGTAAGCATAGGTTCACAGATTTTCTAAGTTTTTTCTACATTTTCATGCTTGAAATTGTTGCAAAGGATAACTCGTCGGCATATAAATCTTAATAATGCGTAAATGGAAAATCTGAAGTTTGCAAGTCACTCTCGTGGAGACGGTCGTGTATGCGTAGGTTTCGCTACCTTCCCAAGCTTTTTCTAATTTTGACCACTTAAATTGTTGAAAGCTTAGGTTTTCTTTAACTAAATCTTAAGGATGCGTACATGCTTCTAACTCACTCGTCCTATAACCATATGCAATTACGTACTACTACCGGTCACTCCCACTAAGACGGTCGTGTAAGCATAGGTTCACGGCTTTTCAAAGTTTTCTCTACATTTTCATTATTGAAATTGCTGCAAAGAATAACACGTCAACATAGAAATCTTAATAAAGCATAAATGTAAAAATCTTAAGTTTGCAATAAATATAAAATTTGTTAAGAAGCTAAACTGCTACCCGCAGAATCGTGGCTTGCATATCTATCTTCTATAGACTTCACTATTTGAATAAAATCTTAAAAGCTCACTCATCCTATCTCCGAATGCAATTTCGTTTCTTTCTGCAAGTCACTCGCGCAGAGACAGTCGTGTAGCATAGGTTCGCTATTTTCAGAAGATTTATCAAGTTTTGACCAGTTAAATTGCTGAAAATATTAGGTTTTCTTTTAATAAATTTTAAGATTGCAGAAATGCTTATAAGACACTAGTCCGATCTCTCGAAGCAATTATGTTACTTTTTATCAGTAACTCTCGTTGATACAGTAATGTACACGTAGGTCCTCAGCTTTTTGATGTTTTTTCTTTGTCTTTCTCCACTAAATTGTTTTAAATGATAAATCTTCAACATATACTCCTAAGAAAACGCAAATGTCAAAATCTTAAGTTTGCAAAAACATTTAATTACAAAATCTATTAAAAAGCTAAACTGCTAACTAAAGAATCGTGGCTTACTAGTCTATCTTCTATCTTCCATTGATTTCAACATTTGAATAAAATTCTATGAATACATAAAACCTTCTGACTCACTCGTCCTACCTCAAGATGCAATTCCGTTTCTTCCTACAACTCACTCCCGTCGAGACAGTCGTGTACGTGAAGGTTTCGCTACTTTTCGAAGCTTCTTCTACACTTTGACCACTTCAATTGTTGTAAAGTTTGAGTCTACACCATATCAAATTTAAGAATGCATAAATTCTTCAAGCTCACTTGTCCTATCTCCATATGCAATTCCTTCACTTCTGACCAGTTACTTTGGCCGAGACGGTCATGTATGCTTAGGTTAAGGGCTTTTACATGTTTTTTCTAAATTTTTACCCTTTAAATTGTTGTAAAATTAAGTCTTCTTCATGTGAATCTTAAGAATGCATAAACGCATAAATCTTTAGTATGCAATAAAATTTAAATCTACAATTTGTTAAGAAGCTAAACTGCAAACCACAAAACCGTGGCTTGTTTGACAATCTTCCTTAGACTTCACCATTTGAATAAAATTTTAAGAAAACATAAAATCTTCTAACTCACTCGTCCTTCCTCCTAAATTCAATTTCGTTTCTAGCTACAAGTCACTTGTGTGGAGACTGTCATGTACGCATAGGTTTCGCTACTTTCCCAAGCTTTTTTTAGTATTGACCACTTAACTTGTTGAAAGCTTAGGTATTATTTAAATAAATCTTAAGAATGCGTAGATGCTTCTAACTCACTTGTACTATCACCATACGCAATTACATACTTGCTAGTAGTCACTCTCACTTAGACGGCCGTGTAAGCATAGGTTCACGGATTTTCTAAGCAAATTTGAAGTTGGCCGGAACCTCCTCACTTAGCTCTGAAGTTCATGGGGTAAGAATAAACCTGGAGCCTAGATCTTTAGCAATGTTACTAGATGTGCCTTACCATGAGGATGTTGATACAATGAACTCAACCAAGGAGAATTACTTGAAGTTGGCACTGGACACGGACACCATTTCAGAGAAGAAATTGAAATCAATTGCTAATCTGCCTCTTCTCTCACGGACAATGTGCCATATCATTTCAAGAATCATCATACCAAGGACTGGGAGCAGAAATGATTTATCCACTGTTGACTCCTACATCCTTTGGAGAATAATGAAAAAGCTTCCCATAAACATCACTGAGCTTATGATCAGTCACATGAGGAAAGCCTACAAATCTGAAGCCAAACATCTGCCATATCCTCATGTCATCAGCAGCATATGCCGAACATTCAGTGTGGAGATGGATAAATTTGGAGATACTGAGATATAGAATCAAATAATTCTGGATGGTAAATTCATCACCGAATTAACCTCGGCCGAGACTAGAGGAGCTCACTCTTCTGGACAGCAGCAGCAAACCAGGACCGATATTCCACAACAGTCTACATGTCTAGAAGTACCAGCGTGTGTTCTAGTTCCAGTAGAACAGTTGGAACAAATGAAACGCTCGATTGAAAGCCTGCAAACTGAGTTGACAGGACAAATACAGAGGTTACAAGACACAATTGCATTTCAAGCTGAACTCAGTGATTCCAGATTTTTAGAAGTTAGGAACACTACCATATCTGCTTTAGATGAACTAAAGAAACCTACTCAGAAAAAGGACAACAGAGGAGTTGGGACAAAATCTCAACCAGACCCACCAGAGCCGCAAGATCCTTTGGCAGCTGGGACAAAATCTCAACCAGTCTCTAAGGAACCTGTCTCTGAGGATGAACCTGAAATTCTTCCTCAATCCTCTCCTGCCCCACCCAAACAGAAAAGACCAAGACCATCTGGATGCAGATCCTCTGGCAGAAGCAAAACCAAACCAACATCCTAAAATCCCTCCTAGATCAGAACCAACACCTATCTCTATGTATGTTTTGGTACAATGGATGTTTTGTCTATGTCTGAAATCCTCCTAGATGCAGGCTTTTTGTATGTTTGCTTAATATTCCAAGGACCCTACTGCTTTTTGGTTGTTTAATCATCTTTCTCCCAATACTTGCAATATTTTTTTGCTGCTGACAAAAAGGGGGAGAATGGTTCAATAGACTATCAGTAATATTATAAGCACAGGTTGAATAGATAAAGGGGGAGAACAAGTACAGCCTATCAGTAATATTATAAGGACAGGTTGAATAGATAAAGAGGGAGAACAAGTACAGTCCTGAGCAAGGTATGAGATACACTATAACACTTGCAGTTTATTTTATATGGCATAGACCAAGGGGGAGCATTGTTCAAAAGAAGTCATCAAGGTAATACAAAATACAATAATTCTAAATATGTTTTGTCATCATCAAAAATGGGGAGAATGTTGCATCATATTGGAAATATATTTTGATTATCACAAAAGTGAAGAATTATTGTACATAAAATACAAATGTTTTAATCTCAGCTATTGAAATTAGCTTTACATGGTTCTGTCAGCATCAGCACAATTTAGTCACCACACAGCCAGCTATTATATAGGAAAAGGCTCACTGACGAATGAAGATACAGATCACCTAACATGACGAATGAAGATACAAAGACACAATTAGTCACTACACAAATAATATTATATAGGAAAAGGCTCACTGACGAATGAAGATGCAGAAATCACCTAGCATGTTCAGAAGACTAATAGGAAACAACAGTTGACTGCAATGATGTTCAACACAATGAACAGCTACACCAACGTGTCAAAATCTAACCAGACCCACTTGCACCCGGATACATCAATACATCCATAAAATCAAATTTTCAGACAAAGAGAAGAAGAGGCGCGCTTTGCCACCGGCGAGCATTAATTACAACCATACATATCAAATCACTTCCAAAAGTGGATGAATTAAATGCTTGATTCGGTAGAGACCCTGTCACTCCAAGTCAACCATCATTTACAGCAGCTCAACGAGCAAATTTTCATCACCTTGAAGATCGGGAAGAAGGAAGGCAACGGAAATTTTTAAAACGGCAGCCAACCTGTGAAGAAGGAACATATAAAAGGATGAAAACCTGAGCTGGAGAAAGATAGAGCAGAAAGGCCATAAATTTCACTCTAAGAACCTAAAATAGCTCTGCTCCTACTGAAGCCACGAACCCAAGTAATTTCATTTCAGGCTTCCTTTTGATCATCTCACTTCACTCACTCTGTAAACTGAAAATGCGAGATTGATTCAGTGCTTCAACTTGTGTTTTAAATTTCATCAAATGTGTGTAAGTGCATTTGCACTTGAAAGCAAGTAGCTTGAGGAAGCTTTTGCTGACAGGGGAGACTGTATAAGTGTAGGCTCTGCAATAAGAAATACCCTGGGTAACTAATGTCGGCTCAGTTTGACAAGTGAGCTGACAGAGTTGTGCTTGTCATAGCACTGTGGTAAGTTGTTGTAGTTCTGCACTTAAGATTAGTGAAGTTCACTCAAGTTGAGTGGTCGTGGACGTAGGCAATTCACTTGCCGAACCACGTTAAATACTTGTGTAGTAGCACTATAATACTTTGATTGTCATCTAGTTGAGAATTCTCTTTAAAATCAGTCACTCCATACTAAACACTCTGTTCCAGTTCTCTGTCCGAGCACAGTCGACTAAAAGTAAACTAATTTGTTGAAAAAAGTTTTATTTATCAATAACTCAATTCACCCCTCCCCTCTTGAGTTATATATGCAGGTTTGAACAACACAATAATATTTAAATACAAACTTTCTTAAGAATCTAAGTGCTGTGCATAATTGTTGCTTGCTTGTCTACCTTCCATTGATTTCACCATTTGAATAAAATTTTAAGAATGAATAAAACCTTCTAACTCACTCGTCCTACCTCCAAATGCAAGCAAGCAATCAATTTTAACAATGGCTAAAAGATGGTTGGAGATGAGGAAGCAAGCAATCACACGGAGGAGGGGGTGATCAAGTGTGGCACGGGAAGTTGGAGGTAGCAATCAAACGGGGGAGAAAGGAAAAAGGAGGAAAGAAATAATTATGTAAGGAGATAAGATAAGATTAAGCCTAATAAACATATGAAGTTGCATGCGCTTCATACTTATTTGTAAAGGGCTTGAACTTAGGCTTAGTCCAATGGGTTTTGGGATATTACAATACAACCCCCTTAACAAAATTTCGTTCTCGAATTTTTCAAGTAAAAAAGAGAGAACCTAGCGGTGGCAATTTGGATTCGTGGGTCAGTTTCGGGTCGACCTATTTAATAAATAGGTCAAATTCGTTCAACCCTAACCCAACCCATAAATTTATACGGGTCAAAATTGTCTAACTCTAACCCAACCTATAATAACTGGGTCAAATTCGGATCGACCCATTTGATAATTAAAATTATTAACTTTTAATTCTATATTTTAAAATTCAGCGAAATTATAAGATCAGCTGTAATGAAAGTGCACGATATTTTTAATGACGAGATATAATGAATGCCCGTCAAAATGTGCATTTTTAGTTAGGGGTGGCAATTTGGGTTCGTAGGTTGGTTTCGGATCGACCCATTTAATAACCGTATCAAATTCGTTCAACCCTAACCTAACCAATGAATTTATTTGGGTCAAAATTATCTAACTCTAACCAACCTATTAATAATCGGGTCAAATTCGGGTCCACCCATTTAATAATTAAAATTATTAATTTTTAATTCTATGTTTTTAAAATTCAGCAAAATTATAAGATCAGTTGTAATGAAAGTGCACGATGTTATTAATGACGAGATATAGTGAATGCTCATCAAAATGTGCATTCTTTAGTATCTTCATCAATCCTTCAAATATCCAAAAAAACTTTTATTTTTATTTTTTCAAAATATGTGTTGACAGCTGAAATTTTATGATTATAAATATATACTAATAATTTTGACAAAATTTTGATAAATATAGCTATCGAACAAAATTTTGTTAAAAACTTTTATACGAAGTTCAAATTCGTCGTTAGGGTGTGTTCCAAATGTTTGTAACTGAGTTTCGTGAAAGTGAAAAGTGAAAAGTGGAGTTTCTTGAAAAATGAGTTGGAAGTGTAGTTCAGTTTTTGTGTTTCAATTGATTTTGGAAATGGATTGAAAGTGGAGTTCAGATTTTGTGTTTCAATTAATTTTGGTAGTGGATTGAAAATGGAGCTCAGATTTTGTGTTTCAATTACTTTTGGAAGTGAGTTGAAAATAAAGTTCAATTTTGTATGTTTCAATTGCATTTGAAAATGAGAACTAAACTAAATTGGAAGTGCTATAATATTATAAATAAAAACAATAAAAATAATAAACTAGCTAGTTATTTTTTAGATAAGATTTAATCATACACCATATATAAAATTTAATAATTGTATAACCTACTCAATTAATAAAATACTTATATATTGTATACTAAACTTATTATTTAAATAATAATAATAACAATACAAATAGCAAATTTATAAGTATGATTTATAACAAAATAGAAAAATTAGTAATATAATACTAAATGCCACAAAATATATTAAACTTATATTACGTAATATCATCAATACTCATTGCTACAAAATATATTACACATGTATGACACTAACATCATAATTAGTATTATAATTTGACATACCACATAATATATCTTATTTATATTATAATTATATTACAATATACATATCACAAAATATATTATATTTTTAAACACTAATATTACAATTGGCATTACAATATTATATGCCACAAAATATATCAGACGGTATTACACTAATGTTCCATATCTCCTACCTCAAAATAACACATTTCACATAACATTTATATAAGCAGATAAAATATCAAATTATGAAACATTTCATAAGATTTAACCAAAAGAAAGGAACTTGTAAAATGTGATCAAATGTCTCAACATGAAACATTTCATAAGATTTCAAATGGCTAGAACTTTCCAATCAACAATTATGAAAGAGCAATGGCATTTGGTATTAAAAAAAAAAGCTAGACCAACAAAACTCAGATTCTGAGATCTGTTGTGTATTCAAAATTAGTGCATTGCAAAAAAGGTAATAAGAGTTGAGTATTCAATTACAAATGGTAGAAATCATTGAAGAAGTTAATGCCAAACAAGCTCTGTTGGAAGTAAGCATTCGATAAGAGTGGAAACACATATACTAGCTAACTAAAGACTAACAAGGATGCATTCACAAGAAAATCAAATGAATTACTAAGACGAATGTAATGACCAAAGTTATAACTATTAAAAAATGGAGGGATTAGTGCACAAAGAGAGTCAAAGCCAAAACAGTTATAGAATGGAATGAGATTTTCATTTACCGTGACATACTCAGTATCATTTTGCTCCAAGCAAAAGGCAATCTTCATCAAGCAACCAAACACTCCTTTCCCACAAAATCATCATAAAATTACATTCACAAGCTAGATAACTCTACCTAACATCTATTTCCCAAAAAAAAAAAAAAAAAAACAACAACAACAACCAAAAAAAAATCCGTCGTGACTTTCAAATTGTCCTACTCAAAATACAAAATCAAACTTTTCGAAGGTGAAAACAACAAGAAGAGGCGATACATAGCATATCCAATGAATTTAGCCTTTCATCACTTGGTTTTTATTTTAGAAAAAAAAATTCAGACATTGGGTAGACAATAGAAATCATTAGACTTTCACCAAATTGCTAACACGAAAAATTATTTCATCGATCACCTTATGGACCAATTAACAGAACAGAACTTCAAAAACTATATTCTCTTAACAAATTGAGTAACTCTACTATTTTTAATAAGTTGGATCAATCAATGCCTATGATCAAAAATGAAATTTTGTTTCAACAAAGATTCATCCAGATCAAGAAAGAAATTCAACAAACAACTTAAAAAAAAATGAAAATTCTCAGATCCGCACCTCACTTTGCTTCGAAAACAAGTACTCTGCTTCAAAGTTTTTGACAAATTTATCCTACAAGTAGATCACAGCGTTGAGCAGTAGATTCCGTGAAAAACAAATATATCATATGAAAAACGGAGGGAGATCTACGATGCTAGACAGATCTAGCGAAAACCGGATGTACGACGTTTAGAGATTTAGCGAAAGCCAACACGAAAAAGATCTAACGAAACGCTGGCGCTGGAGAGAAATGGCGAAGCTGACGCGGAGAAGATCGACGAAGTTGGAGAATTGGCACGGAGTTGAGTGGAGAAGAAGAACCACAGAGCAGAGTGGAGAAAGAAAATGAAAAAAAATGAAGTGAGTAGGAAGTGTGCTCGGAAGGGAACGCAATAAATGAGCGAAACTAGAAGGATGTTGAACTGGGAACTAAAGTTTCTAGTTCAACTTATAAAATAAAACACGAAAAGTGCGTGGAACTTCAATTCGGGCGGGAGAAATTAGAGTTTCACGCACTTGAAACACGCCTTTACAGAAATATCTACATAGTAATACTTTCGGTAATATTACAATTCTCATTTTATACTATTTTGCTAAGATATAAAAATAATAATTAATTATAAATACTATATCATTTAATAATTTATATAATTATTATTATTGATTATTCTTATTGTCAATATTTTAACATATGGAAAGAAAAAATCAAATATTATTCCATCAAGATATGATAATTCGGGTTGACCCGGGTAGATCTATTTAATAATCGGGTCCAATTCGTTCAACCCTAACCCAACCTATATATTTATGCAGGTCAAATTTTCTAAACCTAACCCTGATTAAGTGGGTCGATTTCGGGTCGGGTAATATATTGCCACCCCTATTTTTAGTATCTTCATTGGTTCTTAAAATATCCAAAAAAAATTTATTTTTACTTTTTTTTTGAAAATATGTGGTGATAGCTGAAGTTTTATGATTATAAATATATACTAATAATTTCGATAAAAATTTTGATAAACATAGCTATCTAACATAATTTTGTTAAAACTTTTATATGAAATTCAAATTCCTCATTACAGAAACACCTACATAGTAATACTTTACAAAATATTATAATTCTCATCTTATATTATTTTATAGCATATGAAAATAACAATTAATATATAAATACCATATAATTTAGTAATTTATAAATTACTATTATCGATTATTTTTACTGCTAATATTTTAATATACGGAAAGGAAAAATAAAATATTATCCCTTCAAGATATGATAATTCGGATTGGTAAATTAATTTCGAGTTAACTCGGGGCTGAGCCATTTAATAACTGGGTTAAATTCGTTCAACTCTAACCCAACCCATATATTTATACGGGTCAAAATTTTTAATCGTAATCTTGATTAAATGGGTCAGTTTTTGGTCGGGTCATATATTGCCACCCTTAATAGAACCCATAGTTCAAGATTCTAACGGCCAAACAACACCTCACCCTGAGCTCCACGCTTCTATCAGGACGAGGCAACATTGATTCAAAAATCTAATAGTTGCAAAATGCTCGAACAAGATCTAACTATCAAATAGGATCTCACTCAAGTAGCAAACGTACAATTCACCTTTCCTTGGTGTTTGCAACATCTTCCACATATGATCAAGGGTAGCGCAAAACTCTAGAGGCAAAATCACATCACACAAGGATGAATTGATCTCAATGTACACAAACGAAAAGAGGGGTTCAACAATGACAAGATTACTTTCCAGAATCTAAATCACCTTTCATCGCTTGTGCCACGGGCAAATAAGGAACACCCTCAATCATAAAAATAATTTCATATCCAATATCAAGTTAAGATTTATCTTGGCATCAAGCATACCGCTTCCTTTCTTTTACAAGACTAAACGAGATATGGCAACTTCATTATTGCCTGCATAGCACCCTAGCCTCAAAATCGAATGGATTCTATTCAATTGAAAGAACATCAACAAGGAGCCGCCGTTGCTAATACCATAAGATCATGATACACCGCCAACTCTTTTTTTCTTTTAATGTAAATTTTAGTACAAAAGTTTTCTTTCTCGCGGTTTAACACTAATTATTATTTTTGTTGGAACAACCGCTACTCTGATTTAGTAAGAGTAAGCAACGTGGGTCCGATGGCTGCTACAAATAGCAGACTTGAACAAAGCACCACAATTATTGTGGTTCGTTGCCCTCCTAAAAATAACCTTGTAGACATCAAACCCTTAAAAAAGACAAATAGGCACCAAAAGAAAATTTCTCGTCATGCTAACATACGTAGTCAAAGATCGTTCGGTATTGAGAATGTTGGAACTATAAAGACAATTTTGATGATAACAAATAATTAAGAACTATGATTTATATTAGACTAATAATCTGAAATCAAGTTCTGTAGGATTAGACAAACAAAGATCATTTTATTTACAGCAGACAAGAACAGCCATCATACAGCCAACTGTCATGCTACTACAAATTAAACAGCATACGGAACAGAGGATGCCATAGTCACATTGCAGTAAGCTATTTAACCACTGAAGCAATTCAAATAGAAGATCTACAACGAGCAAAAATCATCTTCCTTTTTCACAGAAAGGGAAAGCTCTATAATCAAGGGAAGAAAGCACATCATACAAATCAAGATCTCTAATCAAATCAAGCAGTCAACCAGCAATGCATTAAATATGGACAAGCCAACTCAGCTCTTTTATTTCAGACAGCAACTTAGCTAAATTAAGCTTTTAATCACTGGTGGCAAATTCAAATTCTTACAATGCATTTAATGCTATGGAGATATTGCACAAAAGACAACAGAAAGCAATTAAGGAAGCGGTCGATTAACCACTGGACAAATCTGCTCCCTCTCTGACGTGAAGAACCACCAATGGAAAAGAGCGTCAACGGCAACGTTCTTCAACGATTCCTGCACAGAGACGAAACACTATAAGAAGGGAGGCACAGCAACAAAGGAAGTGAAGAGAGAGAATACAAGAAAAACAGAGACATACAAGAACTCTACTACTCTACGCAAACAACAAAGATCTTGCTGCTAATCACACTGAAGAAATCTCTCTCAGCAACATATCTGATCATCTCATTCGAAATACTTCATGAACACATAACCCTCATGAGATAGATATTGTGCTCAATTTCTGTTTATTTTCTTGTAACCTATTACTGACTTTGTGAAGGTGGTGCTGCGGGCACCGGGAAAGGAAGCTCAGGTGGAGCTTGGTGAAAGTTCTTAGACCTTGTAATAGAGCTAGCAAATCAACCAGAGGGACAGGTGAGTCCAGTAGGCTGTTAGGGGTTGTCTTGGTGAAGAAACCCGGTAAGAGTAAGTGTGCTTGGTGAAGCATTTTGTTCTTGGTGTATTTGAAGCTTATTAAAGGTTTAGTGAAGCTTTGGCTCTGGTGATAGAGCGACCGTGGATGTAGGCGAAGGGGTTTGCCGAACCACGTTAAATATCCTGAGTACTATCTTTTTTACATATGTCAGTAAACACTCTAACTCTCTCTGTCTGCAGGTTACAGAATTGACACAGCCAACTGTAAGCTTGCTACCAGTAGGATAACTAAGCTTGACGAAAATTTTTATTGACTAACTCAATTCACCCCTCCCCTCTTGAGTTAATCTTACAGGAAAATCTAACAATTGGTATCAGAGCAGGCCTCCTGAAAGCAAAGGTCTAACAACGTTGAGGTAAACGATCCTTATGGCTAACATTGTTCCCATAGCTTTTGAAGGTAGATCCTCCAACAGACCGCCACTCTTTGATGGAACAAACTATGGCTACTGGAAAACCAAAATGACAATCTTTATTCGAGCACAAGATTTCACACTATGGAAGATCATACTACTTGCTTTTGCTCCTGTTGCACGTCTTGAGCTAATTAGAATACTACTTGCTTTTGCATGTTACAAAGTCTTTAAACTTTTTCAAATGGATGTTAAAAGTGCCTTCCTGAATGGATTCTTAAAAGAAGAGGTGTATGTCAAACAACCTCCTGGTTTCGAAAATACAAACTTTCCAAGTCATGTTTACAAACTGAAGAAAGCGCTCTATGGTCTGAAACAAGCTCCCAGAGCTTGGTATGAGCGGTTAAGCACATTTCTGATTGAAAAAGGCTTCAATCGAGGTAAGATTGACTTAACTTTGTTCACATTGCATGAAGATAATGACATGTTAATTGTGCAAATTTATGTAGATGATATAATATTTGGTGCCACTAACGAAAGACTGTGCAGAAAATTTTCTGACTAGATGCAAGAAGAGTTTGAAATGAGCCTGATGGGAGAACTCAATTATTTTCTTGGCCTACAAATTAAACAACTAAAAAATGGCATCTTCATAAGCCAGAGTAAGTACATCAAAAAATTGATTAAAAAATACAGCATGGAAGGAAGCAAGGAGATTAGCACTCCAATGTCTACCTCTTGCAAACTAAATCGAGATGAGACAGGTAAAGGAGTTGATAAAAAACTATATAGAGGTATGATTGGATCACTCTTATATCTCACTGCCAGTAGACCTGATATTCAATTTAGTGTATGCCTATGTGCTAGATTTCAAAGCGATCCAAAAGAGTCACACATGATAGCTGTAAAACGAATTGTTAGATACCTAGTTGGAACCAAGGAATTAGGATTATTATACCCCAGAGGATGTGAATTTAATTTATATGCTTATGCTGACGCTGATTTTGGTGGTTGCAAACTTGATAGAAAAAGCACAAATGGTTCATGTCAGTTTCTAGGAAGCTGCCTGATTTAATGGTACTCCAGGAAACAAGCTTCAGTAGCAATGTCAACTGCTGAAGGAGAATACATAGCTGCTGGAAGTTGCTGCTCTTAGGTACTTTGGATAAAACAACTTCTTGACTTTGGTTGTGATTTTAAGAATGTGTCTATATTTTGTGATAATACTAGTGCCATCAAGTTAACTAAAAATCCTATTCAACATTCACGCACAAAGCACATTGATTTAAGACGCCATTTCATTAGAGAGCATGTTGAATGCAATAATATAGTGTTAAATTTTGTTAACTCTGAAAATCAACTGGCTGACATATTCACTAAACCTCTAGGATTTGACTCATTCTCAAGAATTTGCCATGAGATAGGATTATGCATAATATAATCATGCTCTGGTCTGCCTCTTTGTTATGTACATACATATATAGATTTCAGCATGAAAGCAGTCGCACAATAGCCGGCTGCAGCTATTAAAATAATAATAAGCAGCTGACCGGTCACGTGCTGAACACATGACACAGCTGACTCATGCTAGGCTGCACGCATTATAAGCTAACTCGCTTAGGCAGCTCCTCACAACTCATCGTCCTCATTTTGAAATTAAAAAATTCCCTCTCCCTCTCGGAATCCTAGATCTCAAACCCTACTCCAAATCTCCAAACCTCTGCCATGGCCAAGAAAAATAAAAAAGCTCAGTCAAAACGTTCCAAAACTGTCCACGGCAACAACGATAGATTCACTGGGAAGGAGGAATTTGAAAGATATAGTCGGCAGCTAGCAATTCCGATCTTGACGCCGGCAAGCATAAATTTTGACGACTTCAATTACTTCGGGCTTGAGGTGGATGAACTCTTTGAGGCGCAAGGCTGGATGGCGTTCAACGACTGGCCGGGAGAATTCTCAGAGGAATGTGTCAGAATGTTCTATGCCAACTTACATTCCACCGTGAACTCCTCTGTTCAGACAATGGTGAACGGAACTGAGATCAATTTAGAGGCACGATCCATGTCGCTGATATTGGATATACCCTACCGGAAAGAGATGCCACCTGCCAGTGACTCCAAATTGAATTATCTAAAGCAAGCACTGGACACAGACGTGGTGACAAAGCTTCAATACGATTCGGCTGCCCACCTGCCTCTGTTACTGAGGGCTCTGTGCCATATCATCTCCAAAATGATAGTCCCACGGTCAGGGAGCCGCAACATCATCACCAACTATGATGCATTTTTGCTATGGAGGTTAATGAAGAAATTGCCCATTAATCTCTGTGAAGTGATGTTGCATCATATGACAAGAGTATCCAAGTCTAGCAGCAAGCACTTCCCATATCCTCATGTTATATGTAGAATATGCCGACTTGAAACTGTGCCAATGGGGACTTTGCAAGTGAAGAAGATGTTCAAGATGGATGCAAAATTTTTGAGAGGGATCACTGAAACAGAGGAAAAATTAGCATCCAAGTACCCTCCAGCTGACAATGGCTCCACAAATGCTACACTGACTCCACTGACTGAGTGCCTAACGAACATCCTCAATGCCATCATGGAGTAGACAAAAGAAATCAAGAAGCTGAATGCCACTTTTGAAGAACTCAAAGAAGCTATCTGCCAACCAGAGCACCCCAAGGCCAAGTCTGCCCAAGAAGACTTCAAGTCTGAAAATGCCAAGGCCAAGAAAAATGCACAGGAGGATGCAGATCACCAAGACATGGACAGGAATGAACATTCTTCAACTCTAGATAATGCAACTGAGCAACCATTGCATATGGAGTCACCTACAGAGTGCACAGCTGAAGCAGCCACTGGAGAACCGGACCAAGGAGCTGAGCCACTATCCATTACCATCTATACAGCCTCTCTGCAGGAGGAACCTTTGTCCCAAGAGCCCCCAACCGAGACTCAATCTGACACTCAATCAGAAATGCCTTGTGAACCCCTCACCACTGAATCTCCTATCTCTGACCCTCCATCAGCTCACTCCAACGTTCCTAGCCTTCCCCCTAAACGCAAGAACCTAAAACGCAAGGCTCACAAATCAGTCTCCAGCTCCCAAGCCTTTGTTGATGAGGATGTAGTAATACTTCCTCAGTCCTCTGCAGCAAAACCCAAGCATCAACGCCCTCGACCTCCTGGCTGTAGGACATCCTCTAGGCGCAAAAATATTTAGTTAAACTTTGATTAGGATTAGCTTGCTTACTTACTACTACTTTTAATGTCTATATTTGGATATTTGTTTACCACTGCCTTGACGTACTACTTATCATTTGCTATGTTTGACTATGCTCTTAATGTTAAGTTTTTAGTTGTGTTACATTTTATACCAACTTTTTGAGATGACAACGGGGGAGAAAAATAGAAAAAGAATTATTACTATTACATGATGGCATACAAATGCTATTACATGGCTCAAATTGAGGGGGAGCCATGAGTCATGTACAGGTAAATAAAATAGATGCACCAGTTGAGGGGGAGTCATGCACAGGTATGGCAATTTTCAATTCCAAATGATGGCTTGTGAAAACACAAATCAATAATTCTTAATTTGTTTATCATCATCAAAAAGGGGGAGATTGTTGGAATTATAAAGACAATTTTGATGATAACAAAGAATTAAGAATTATGATTTATATTAGACTAATAATCTGAAATCAAGTTCTACAGGATTAGACAAACAAAGATCATTTTATTTATAGCAGACAAGAACAGCCATCATACAGCCAACTGTCATGCTACTACAAATTAAACAGCATACAGAACAGAGGATGCCATAGTCACATTGCAGTCAGCTGCTTAACCACTGAAGCACAAGAAGACTTCTCTGTTTCGAAACAAAGCTTTGGGTTCAACGGCAATAAAATTTTTCTTGCTTCAAAAATCCTCTGGACTCACAACGCACTGAAGCAATTCAAATAGAAGATCTACAACGAGCAAAAATCATCTTCCTTTTTCACAGAAAGGGAAAGCTCTATAATCAAGGAAAGAAAGCACATCATACAAATCAAGATCTCTAATCAAATCAAGCAGTCAACCAGCAATGCATTAAATATGGACAAGCCAACTCAGCTCTTTTGTTTCAGACAGCAACTTAGCTAAATTAAGCTTATAATCACTGGTGGCAAATTCAAATTCTTACAATGCATTTAATGCTATGGAGATATTGCACAAAAGACAACAGAAAGTAATTAAGGAAGCGGTCGATTAACTACTGGACAAATCTGCTCCCTCTCTGACGTGAAGAACCACCAATGGAAAAGAGCGTCAACGGCAACGTTCTTCAACGGTTCCTGCATAGAGACGAAACACTATAAGAAGGGAGGCACAGCAACAAAGGAAGTGAAGAGAGAGAATACAAGAAAAACAGAGACATACAAGAACTCTACTACTCTACGCAAACAACAAAGATCTTGCTGCTGATCACACTGAAGAAATCTCTCTCAGCAACATATCTGATCATCTCATTCGGAATACTTCATGAACACATAACCCTCATGAGATAGATCCTGTGCTCAATTTCTGTTTATTTTCTTGTAACTTATTACTGACTTTGTGAAGGTGGCGCTGCGGGCACCGGAAAAGGAAGCTCAGGTGGAGCTTGGTGGAAGTTCTTAGACCTTGTAATAGAGCTAGCAAATCAGCCAGAAGGACAGGTGTGTCTAGTAGGCTGTTAGGGGTTGTCTTGGTGAAGAAACCCGGTAAGAGTAAGTGTGCTTGGTGAAGCACTTTGCTCTTGGTGTATTTGTAGCTTATTAAAGGTTTAGTGAAGCTTTGGCTCTAGTGATAGAGCGACCGTGGATGTTGGCGAGGGGGTTTGCCGAACCACGTTAAATATCTTGAGTATTATCCTTTTTACATATGTCAGTAAACACTCTAACTCTCTCTATCTGCAGGTTACAGAATTGACAGAGCCGGCTGTAAGCCTGTTACCAATAGGATAACTAAGCTTCACGAAAATTTTTATTGACTAACTCAATTCACCCCTTCCCTCTTGAGTTAATCTTACAGAAAATCCTAACAGAGAACATAAACGCATCGAAACACGCACTAGCAAACCGAATACACAATGGATGATCAATTAACCACCTACAACATATCAATAAATGCGTCGCTCACCACAAGAGTTTGAAAACCCAATTAATTTTTAAGGGAAATAAAGATCATTTACTTCCACATAATAAAAAAAATTAATTATGTTTCAAACATTAAGCTACAACTTAAAGACTCACAAATCAAGCTTCTACAAACAGCCTCAAAACCTTTCGAGAGAAAACTTCATAGCAATTAGAAAATTGGAGAAACTCACGTTGAGACATCTCAACTATTCTATCACAGTCATATATCAAACAAGATAGTACAACCTCAAATTTCTCGCTTAAAACCCATCTACTTTAAATCAAAACTTTTCGAAAACGTAAAAAGAACCAACGACATAATGACCTCCTCCTAAAGGAGAATATAACTATAGAGAGCTCATGTCGGACTGCACAAGTAATGCAAGGTCTGACCAAAAAGAGCAAGTCCTACGACGACGATAAGTCTAAAAATATCAAATAGTTGCACTTGACAGATTAAAGTATTAAGAATAAAATTCCCGAGAATATGAATGGCGAAAAGTGACCCAAAAATTCGAGTTCTATAACTCAAGAACTAAACCAATGAATTAAGAAAATTAGGTGATAACCCTAAGATAATGGAGACTTGAAAACTATGCTGCCTCTACTTAAGGTAAAATAATTAACTCGCATGACATAAATTAATCTTCTTAAAGCTATCACTTTCCAATCCAAATCTTTAAAACATTACCACAAAACGATTTCAAGCTACTGACTGAAAATAATAAGTTGATAGCCAACACCAATCATGAAATAATTTCTTAGTGCTTGATTAAAGCGAAGAAGTTAGTCGAAATATTATCTGAACTTTAACCATGGCATACAAAACATACACTATGACCTAGTCTGAAATCACCAACTTCAAAACTTTCTTGCTTAAGAGTTTTTAGTCAATTCTAATAAAAATCTCAATAACAAGCATTAGAGCCTTGATAACAATGTGTAGTCTACTTAGCATTCTATTAAAAAGCTGATAAGACTGCATTGAAAACAAAATCCACTTTTAGCACAACTCGTGCAGCGCTAAAGCATCAAGTAATGAAATTCCTACTTTTTCAATGTTAAGATCATGCCTAACCAAACCGTAGGACACTATTCTAGTCATTCTATAACAAGGACATGTGTTCGACTACTACTCGATAACAAATCAAAATGATAGCATCAACTAATCAATCATTATACATAAACTAACAGCAACACTTCAAGGTAACAACTGTAGGAGAAGCACTACTTATCAAAACAATGATGCCTTGACAAATTCAAACCATGCAAATTTAAACAATACACCGTTTACTAATGTTGGCCACCATTGGGGCATTTCAGGGCTAATAACAACAAGCCCAAAGAAATAGATCCAGATATTAAATGCTTAACCAAAACATTAAAGGCAAGAATATCTACTAATAATGCATAACCACATATACAAAATCAAGATTGTACAAACACTAGTAAGAATACAGATAGTCAGTTTAGTAAGCTACCATGCTCATTCCAAAAAGTTGAATAATCCAAGCCAATAACTAACAAATCGCTTAATACCAAAACAGAGAAATAATCTAATATCATAATGCATCTCAACATGCATAAAGCGCTAGCTTAATATTTGTCAAATTTTAAATGATAAAATCCGTATTGATAAACAACCTTCACAACCAGCTAGCAAAAAGCTACTCTCATCATGATAGAGCTTATCATATTGAGAGAATAATAACAATGAATACCGCAACGAAACATATTTAAAGCCTTCATCAAATCAGATAAAGTTTAGAATACTGGTCTTACTTGAATGAAAACAAGTAAAGCCTAAATCCTTATAACTTGGATAACCACTATGGCCTGAACGCGCAGTCCTAAACAACTTAACGTTTCTTGCAGATATAGCGAACCTAATGAGGACTCTAACGTTATGACGAACGATCGGAGTGAAGCAATGCAATTATCCTAAGCTTTGTAACCTCTTTGGACTGACCATGCTCTGATACCACTTTATCATGAGCCATGACCGGCACTAGACTAAACTAAGCCTAAGTAGAACTCAAGCTCGGCCCAACCCAGTAAGCCTAACATAAAATCAACTCAAAACATCACAATCCAAATTTTTAGAAAATTTGGACAGAACTTCACTTGAAAATTCAAGGAGAGGAACCTAACAATTAAACCATAACAATAATATCACAGATTCATATCAACAACACGAAGAACTAAAACATAAGAAAGACTTAACAACATATACAACCACTACCTGTGGTAATACATCTCAATAAAAGGAGAATAAATAAATCAATCATGGGGTGTCTAGCCAATAATTTACAAACAATAATAAGAATAGTACAGTCCCTCGACTGTTACAGAGCCAACTAAATGAATTATGAAAACACAGGGACATACCCTCATAGAGCCACTGCGATCCACAGTAGCGAGAATCCACTAAACTCCAACTATCCACAGTAGCCAAAAAAGAGATGGCTGAGCTCAGTCTCAATGAGGTCATAAATCAGGAATGCATCGTTTAAAGTTTCTAATGCATTACCATATTATTATTTCTCTATATATCTATATGAAGAAAATACAACGATAGATCAAATCGTGCCTTATCTATTCCTATACCGTCCCATATCGGCCTAGTTCCAATAAGGACAGATACGGAAAGCATGACATGCAACACAAATCCCTTTCCTCGTAACAAATGATTATGTTATAGGAGTTCTCAATTCTTACATTTTTATATTCATACAAGCATAATAAATATACAAGCACACATCCTGATGTTATCTACATGCATGCATATATCTATCAATATGAATAATATACCTATAGTTCATCCATTCGAACATACTAAATGCAATGTGCGTCATGCACAAAAGAGTTAAAGTCACATAATCAAGTGATAAAGCGGGGTCATGTCTCCAACTCACATTATAATGTTATACACATATACACATGCACGCGAGTGAGAATGTAAGCTAGATATATTATATGCCTCAATTAAGGCCTCATGCATTTGTCTTTATGTTTCTCGTGTAGCAAGTTATCCAAAACGGGCATACATAATTACATGTAATATATATCAAGCATACCAAATTATCTGTATGTATGGTTATTATGCATGCATACGAATCTATTTCTATGATCTATCATTTGTCAAAAATCAAGAAGGAGTAAAAGGTCAATGCATGCCTATACCATTTACATATATATGTCATCGTGCATGCATATGTATTTATCTACATGACGTGACACTAATCAGGAAATCAGAATAATAATTATACAATAAAGAGCGAGACCCAGTCTCCAGCTCAACCTACCAAACAGGCTACTCCTACCTCGCGAGATACAACCATCTCGGGTGATTGGACCGGATGAGCCGTGGTATCACCCTCACATGCATGGGCTTAACAATACTATGGCTATAGGTGGGTGCCCGCCTCACACCCACTGGGTTCTTGATCTTAGCCCCTAACTCGCCTGCCCTCGTGCAACGCTAGTGTCCATGCATGAGGTCAATCGAACTCAAACCTATGCAAGCATCAGTCATAGGTCATATGCTTATGCATCAATATACATAATCAACTAGGCTCAAGGCCTCCACTAGTTCTAATCACATTCAGGGGTCCATGCACATGTAGGTATATCATGACCCATAATCTATGCATGATACATGAGGGAACAATGAACGAGAGTTGTGCTCTCATATCTAACATTACCATGTATAATATTGTAATAATCATTATTCTCTATAAGCAAGTTTTACAAATAAATATTGTGTTTCATGCAAATGTCCAAACAACAAAGATAATAGTTCATGCAATCTGTTTCTAACATGCACTTGCAGGTCACTAGACCTAGCTACACTTGGTAGACATGCTAAGCCATTTACTAGTCGCAAGTAAGTATATTACGTCATGATAATTACATATATGCCAATTCTAAGCATACTAATATGATAGTCCCAAGGTCTATAGTTATATTTAGCATAGGTCATAACTTATATATGACTAAAATACATAGTGCATAACTTTTATGCTAGGTTAAGTGCTATGCCATACGTATAAAAGCATTCTATGCATCTCGTGCACCTGTGCATCACAAATTCTAACTTGTATACCATTCAACAATGGGATTCTTATCAACCATAAAATCTAATCAATTCCTAACATGTTATCTTAGTTACTGCACTGTTATGATCTTATGCAAGCATGCACACAGACATTCGATGGCACGAAGGATCAAATCTCATTATGCACTGAAATTGGCAAAGTCATGCTGGAGGTTCCAAAACATATGTCACTTGCGTTGAAAATGTAACGGTACAGTTAAAGAGAAAAGACGCAAGTAACCCTCAACCTGTATGTCCATATAATCACTCAATTTCTACGGCTATTATCAACTTGAATATCCAAGGTGCTCATCAAGTCCTATAATATACAAGAAAAAGATTACCATCCAATCCCGATAACATGAACTAATTCACAATCTTAACACGCATCTAAAGCCCATTTAACTCCATTAGCTCTAAAGCATAATTGAACCAAGATCCATTATTAACTACTAAATCCATTCAATCAATTACTTACAAACCATAATACTCGACTAATACTAAAACTAGTTGGTACAAAGGCTTACCAAATCAAAGCAAGTCGAACTCCTGAATAACCTCGCGTCTCAACGACGAACTTACCGATTTTCGACCCGAACAACACGTTTGTCGAAATAGGTTATCCAAAGGCTCAAAGACAAGATCAATCGATAGCAAAAAGTATCACAACCTACCTTGGCGGTGGGTATTGTCGGATTGCCGAATTTCGGCGAAAATTAGGGTTCCGACCAAAGGGAAATTTTAGGCGGTGCAGAGGCACAAATCATAACGGAATCCGGTAAGAGGGACGGTGAAGCAAAAGGAGGAAGCCGGCAATTGAAATCGGCAAAACAACATCAGCCGAGGAGCTCTTTTGTAATCACATTCCGGGACTAAAAATTTTTGAAATTGAGTGAGGAAAAAGCATCGATAGGGTAGGAAGATGGTCTCCGATAGCTCAACTCGAACAGATCGCCGGCGAGAAGCTCCGGCGACGTATGGGTTTTGCAATGATGCGTGGCCAAGCACGACAACATGCCTGAGTGACGGCGAATAACAACAACATCATCATAAAATGGCTAAAACATGGCAGGAGATGAGCAAGCAAGTAATCACACGTAGGAGGGAGTGATCAAGTGCGGCACGAGAAATGGGAGGTAGCATCCGAACGGGGAGAAAGGAAGAAATAATTATGTAAGGAGATAAGATAAGATTAAGCCTAATAAACGTATGAGGTTACATGGGCTTCATACTTATTTGTAATGGGCTTGAACTTAGGCTTAGTCCAATGGGTTTTGGGGTATTACACTTTTCAAAATTTTTTCTACATTGTTATCCTTAAATTGTTGTAAAACTTAAGTCTTCTTCATGTAAATCTTAAGAATGAATAAATGCATAAACCTTTAGTATGCAATAAAATTTAAATTCAAAATTTGTTACGAAGCTAAACTGTGGCTTGTTTGTCTATCTTCTATAGACTTCACCATTTGAATAAATCCTAAGAATACGCAAAACCTTCTAACTCACTCGTCCTACATCCTAAATTCAATTTCGTTTCTACCTACATGTCACTAGCGTTGAGACTATTGTGTACGTGTAGGTTTCACTACTTTCCCAAGCTTTTTCTAGTTTTGACCACTTAAATTGTTGAAAGCTTAGGTATTCTCTAAATAATGTTAAAATGCGTAGATGCTTCTAACTCACTCGTCCTATCACCATATGCAATTATGTACTTGCTATCAGTGACTCCCACTGAAACGGTGGTGTAAGCATAGGTTTTTACGACTTTTCTAAGCTTTTTCTACATTTTCATGCTTGAAATTGTTGCATAGGATAAAGTTCATGCTTTAAATTTCAAGAATGCACAAAACCTTCTAACTCACTCGACCTACGTCAAAATCAATTCCATTTCTTCCTACAACTCATTCCTATCGAGACGGTCGTGCACACGAAGGTTTCGCTACTTTTTGTAACTTCTTTTACGTTTTGACCACTTAAATTCTTGTAATGTTAATGTCTACTCTATATTAATCTTAAGAATGTATAAATGCTTCAAGCTCATTTGGCCAATCTCCATATGCAATTTCGTTACTTCTAACCAACCACTCTGGCCAAGACGTTCTTGTACGCGTAGGTTCACTTATTTTCAAAATTTTTTCTATAAAATTATTGTAAACCTTAAGTCTTCCATGTAAATGTTAAGAATGGATAAATGCATGAATCTTTAGTATGAAATAAAATTTAAATCCAAAATTTGGTAAGAAGCTAAACAGCTAATTACAAAATCGTGGCTTGATTGTCTATCTTCCTTAGACTTCACCATTTGAATAAATCTTAAGAATACATAAAACCTTCTAACTCACTCGTCCTACCTCCTAAATTCAATTTCGTTTCTACCTGCATGTAACTAGCGTGGAGACTGTTGTGTAGGCGTAGGTTTCGCTACTTTACCAAACTTTGTCTAGTTTTGACGACTTATATTGTTGAAAGCTTAGGTTTTCTTTAAATAAATCTTAAGAATGCGTAGATGCTTCTAACTCACTCGTCCTATCACCATGTGCAATTACGTACTTGCTAGCAATCACTCCCATTGAGACGGTCGTGTAAGCATAGGTTCACGGCTTTTCTAGGTTTTTTCTACAATTTCATGCTTGAAGTTGTTGCAAAGGATAACTCTTCTACATAATCTTAATAATGCATAAATGCATAAATCTTAAGTTTGCAATAAAAATTAAATGCAAAAGTTGTTAAGAAGCTAAACTGCTACCCTCAGAATCGTGGTTTGCTTATCTATCTTCTATAGACTTCACCATTAGAACAAAATATTACAAATGCATAAAATCTTCTAACACACTCGTCCTATGTCCAAATGCAATTCCGTTTCTTTCTACAAGTCACTCGCGCAAAGACGGTCGTGTAGCATTCACTACTTTGCGAAGCTTTATTAAGTTTTGACCACTTAAATTGTTGTATAGTATAAGTTTTTCTTTGATAAATTTTAAAAATGCAGAAATGCTTCTGACTCACTCGTCCTATCTCCATATGTAATTACGATATTTCTTACCAGTCACTCTCGCTGAGACGGTAATGTACGTGTAGGTCATCGACTTTTCGATGTTTTTCTACTTTTTTAAACTTTTAGTTGTTTTAAAAGATAACTCTTCTACATAAAAATTCTATGAAAGCAAAAATGCATAAATCTTAATTTTGCAATAACATTTAAACACAAATTTACTGAGAAGTTACAGTGCTAATTGCAAAATCGTGGCTTGCATGTGTATCTTCAATTGATTTCACCATTTCAATAAAATATTAATATTGCATAAAACCTTCTAACTCACTCATCCTACCTCCAAATGCAATTCCGTTTCTTCCTACAACTCACTCCCGTCGAGACGGTTGTGTACGCAAAAGTTTCGCTACTTTTCGAAACTTCTTTTACGTTGTGACCAATTAAATTATAGAAAAGTTTAAGTCTACTCTATATAAATCTTTAGAATGCACAAATGCTTCAAGCTCACTTGTCTTATCTCCATATGCAATTCCGTTATTTCTAACCACTCACTCTGGCCGAGACGGTCTTGTACGCGTAGGTTCACGACTTTTCAAAATTTTTTCTACATTTTTAACCTTTAAATTGTTGTAAACCTTAAGAACGAAGAAATGCATAAATCTTTAGTATGCAATAAAATTTAAAACCAAAACTTGTTAAAAAGCTAAATTGCTAACCACAAAACCGTGGCTTGTTTGTCTATCTTCCATAGATTTCACCATTTGAATAAATTTTAAGAATACATAAAACCTTCTAACTTATTCGTCCTACTTCCTAAATTCAATTTCGTTTCTATCTACAAGTAACTCGTGCAGAGACGGTCGTGTATGCATAGGTTTGGATACTTTCCGAAGCTTTTTCTAGTTTTGACAACTTAAAATGTTGTAAAGATTACGTTTTCTTTAAATAAATCTTATGAATGTAAATATGCTTCTAACTCATTGGTCCTATCTCTATATACAATTACGTTAATTCCCGTCAGTCACTCTCGCTTAGATGGTCCTGTATGTGTAGGTTCACAGCATTTCGAAGTTTTTCTACATCTTTATCCTTTAAACTATTGTAAAGGATAAATCTTCTACATATAAATACTAAGAATGCATAAAAGCATAAATCTTATGTTTGAAATAACATTTAAAAAAAATTTATTAATAAGCTAATAATACAAAATTTGTTAAGAAGCTAATCTGCTACCTACATATTTGTGGCTTGCTTGTCTATCTTCTATAGACTTCACCATTTGAAGAAAATTTTAATAATGCATAAAACCTTCTAATTCACTTGACCTATCTGCAAATGCAATTCCCTTTTTTTCTACAAGTTGCTCGCGTGGAGACGGTTGTATGGGAATAGCTTTCGCTACTTTCTGACGCTTTTTTTAGTTTGGACCACTTAAATTGTTGTAAGCTAAGATTTTCTTTAAATAAATCTTAAGAATGTATAAACATTTCTAACTCACTCATCCTATCTCCATATAAATCTTAATCACTCCCGAAAGACGATCATGTATGCACAGGTTCACGGCTTTTTGAAGTTTTTTCGACTTTTTTACCTTTAAATTGTTGTAAAAGTTATGTCTTCTACATATAAATTTTAAGAATGCATAAATGGAGAAAACTTGGGTATGCAATAACATAAAAATACAAAGTTTGTTAAGAAACTAAACTGATACCTGCAGAATCGTGGCTTGCTTGTCTATCTTCTGTAGACTTAACCATTTGAATACAATCTTAAGAATGCCTAAAACTTTCTACGACATTCGTCCTAACTCACAATACAATACCGTTTCTTCCTAATCACTCCCGACGAGACGATCGTGTACACATAGGTTTCACTACATTTAAAAGCTTCTTCTACATTTTGACCACTTAAATTGTTGTAAAGCCTAGGTTTTCATTAAAAACACCTTAGGAATGTATAAATGCTTCTAACTCGTTGGTCCTATCTCCATATACAATTACGTTACTTCCTGCCAGTCACTCTCGCTTAGATGGTCTAGTACGCGTAGGTTCAAGGCATTTCGAAGTTTTTCTACATCTTTATCCTTTAAATTGTTGTAAAGGATAAATATTCTACATATAAATCTTAAGAATGCATAAAAGAAAAAATCCTATGTTTGCAATATCATTTAAACAAAAATTGCTAGGAAGCTAAACTGCTACCTGCAGAATCGTGGCTTGCTTGTCCACCTCCTATGGACTTTATCATTTGAATAAAATCTTACGCATGCATAAAATCGTCTAAGTCACTCGTCCTCCCTCAAAATATGATTCTGTTTCTTGCTACAAGTTTATCTACATTTTAATCCTTTAAATTGTTGTAAAGAATAAATTTTCTAAACAAAAATCTTAAGAATGCATAAGTTCGTAAATCTTAAGTTTGCAATAACATTTAAATGCAAATTTGTTAGGAAGCTAAACTGCTACCTGCAGAATCGTGGCTTGCTTGTCCACCTTCTATGGACTTTACCAATTGAATAAAATCTTATGCATTCATAAAACCTTCTATGTCACTCGTCCTCCCTACAAATACAATTTCGTTTCTTCCTACAAGTCACACTTAGTTTCGCTACTTTTGAAAGCTTTTTCTAGTTTTGACCACTTAAATTGTTGTAAAGCTTAGATTTTCTTTAAATAAATCTTAGGAATGCATAAACGCTTCTAACTCAGTCGTCCTATTTCCATATACAATTACATTGCTTCCTACCAGTCACTCTCCGTAAGGCGGTCATACGCGTAGGTTCAAGGCTTTTCGAAGTTTTTCCTACATTTATCCTTTGAATTGTTATAAAATATAAATCTTCTACATATACATCTTACCAATGAATCTACATATAAATCTTAAGTTTGCAATAACATTTAATAAAAAATTTGTTAAGAAGCTACACTACGACCAGCATAATCGTGGCTTGTTTGTCTACCTTCTATAGACTTTACTATTTGAATAAAATCTTAAGAATGCATACAACTTTCTAACTCACTCGTTCTACCTCCAAATGTAATTCCAATTCTACCTAAAACTCACTCCCATCGAGACGGTCGTGAACGCGTAGGTTTCGCTACTTTCGGAAGCTTCTTCTACGTTTTGACCACGTAAGTTGTTGTAAAGCTTAGGTTTTCCTTAAATAAATCATATGAATTCATAGATGCTTCTAACTCACTGGTCCTATCTCAAATTCGATTGCGTACTTCCTGCCAGTCACTCTCGCTAGACAGTCATGTATACGTAGGTTCACAGCATTTCGAAATTTTTTCAACATTTTTATCCTTTAAATTGATGTAAAAGTTATGTTTTCTACATATAAACATTAAGAATAAATAAATGCATAAATCTTGAGTATGCAATAACATTTAAATACAAAATTTGTTACGAAGTTAATCTGCTACCTATAGAACTGTGGCGGAGACGGTCGTGTCTTTACCATTTGAACAAAATCTTAACAATGCATAAAACATTCTAACTCACTCGTCCTACTCCCAACTGCAATTCCTTTTCTTTTTACAACTCACTCGTCCTACTTTCCGAAGCTTTTTCTAGTTTTGACCACTTAAAATGATGTAAAGATTAGGTTTTCTTTAAATAGATCTTAGGAATGTAAAAATGCTTCTAACTCATTGGTCCTATCTCTATATACAATTACGTTAATTCCTACTAGTCACTCTCGCTTAGATGGTCCTGTACGGTTTATATGAAGAAGACTTAACTTTTTCAACAACTTAAAGGATAGAAACGTAAAAAAAACTTAGAAAATCGGTGAACCTACGCGTACATGACCGCTCGGCGAGAGTGATTAGTTAGAAGTAACAGAATGGCATATGGAAATAGGACAAGTGAGCTTGAAGCATTTATGCATTCTTAAGGTTTGCATAGAGCAAACTTAAACTTTACAACAATTTAATTGGATAAAACGTAGAAGAAGTTTTGAAAAGCGGTGAAACCTATGCTACACGACCATCTTCGCATGAGTGACTTGTAGAAAAATATATAATTGCATTTGGGGTTAGGACGAGTGAGTTAGAAGGTTTTATGCATTTTTAAGATTTTTCTCCAAGTGATGAAGTCTATACAAGACAGACAAGCAATCCACAATTCTGCAGGTAGTAGTTTAGTTTCTAAACAAATTTTGTACTTAAATGATATTGCAACCATAAAATTTATGCATTTATGCACTCTTAAGATTTATATGTAGAAGTTTTATCCTTTACAAAAATTTAAAGAATAAATATGTAAAAAAAACTTATAAAAGCTGTGAACCTACACGTACATGACCGTCTCAGAGAGAGTAACTAGTTGCAAGTATGTAATTGCATATGGAGATAGGACAAGTGAGTTAGAAGTATATATGCATTCTTAAGATTTATATGTAGAAGATATATCCTTTACAACAATTTAAAGGATAAAAATATAGAGAAAATATAGAAAAGCCTTAAACCTACGCGTACACGAACGTCTCAGAGAGAGTGACTGGTTGCAAGTAAGTAATCACATATGGAGATAGCATGAGTGAGTTAGAAACATTTATGCATTCTTAATATTTGTTTGAAGAAAACGTAAGCTTACAACAATTTAAATGGTCAAAACTAGAAAAAACTTGGGAAAGTAGCGAAACCTACGTGTACACGACCATCTCCGCGCGAATGACTTGTCAGGAGAGGCAAAATTGCATTTGGAGGTTGGACAATGAATTAGAAAGTTTTATTCAAGTGGTGAAGTCTATAGAATATATACAAACATGCCACGATTTTGTAGTTAGTAGTTTAGCTTTCAAACAAAGTTTGGATTTAAATGTTATTGCATGCCAAAGATTTATGCATTTATGAATTCTTAAGGTTTATATGAAGAAGACTTAAGTTTTTGAACAACTTAAAGGATAGAAACGTAAAAAAAACTTAGAAAATCAGTGGACCTACGCGTACATAACGTGTCGACGAGAGTGACTAGTTAGAAGTCACAGAATTGCATATAGAGATAGGGCAAGTGAGCTTGAAGCATTTATGCATTCTTAAGATTTGTATAGAGTAAACTTAAACTTTACAACAATCTAAGTGGATAAAACGTAGAAGAAGTTTCGAAAAGCAGCGAAACCTATGCTACATGACCATCTCCGCGTGAGTGATTTGTAGAAAAAACAGAACTGCATTTGTGGGTAGGACGAGTGAGTTAGAAGGTTGTTGGAAATACTAGGATAATTTTGATGATAACAAAGAATTAAGAACTATGATTTATATAAAACTAATAATCTGAAAACAAGTCTGCAGGATTAGACAAACAAAGATCATTTAATTTACAGCAGACAATAACAGCCGTCATACAGCCAACTGTTATGCCACTACATACTGGATAGAGGACAGCACATGGGACAGAGGATGCCACAGCCACATCACAGTCAGCTGCTCGACTGCTTGAAGCAGGACAGAGAACAGCATACGGGACAGAGGATGCCACAGCTAAATAACAGCCAACTGCTATGCTGCTACTGAAGCGGGACAGAGAACAACATACGGGACAGAGGATGCAACAGCCACATTACAGTCAGTTGTTTGGCTGCTGAAGCATATGCAGACTTCTCTGTTTCGGGACAAACCCATATGTTCAACGGCAAAGAAGTTTCCCTTGCCTTCAAAAATCACCTGCACTCACAACGGACTGAAGGACTTCAAACAGAAGATTTACAAGAGCTAGAATCATCTTCACTTTCACACAAAAGGGAAGCTCAATAATCAAGGAAAGAAAGCAGTCAAAGTCCTTGATCAGTCAAGCGGTCAACCTGCACTGCATTTATTATGGACATATCATATCAACTCATCAGCTCACCGAAATTCAAACAGAAGCTTAGCTGAATTAAGCACTCAACCGTTGGCAGCAAATTCAAATTTCTTCAACGCATTCAATGCAACAAAGACTTTGCACAAACACAGCTGAAGAACCACTGGACAACACCAATCCTTCTCTGACGTGAAGAACCGAGCGCCAACAGCAACGTTCCTCAACAGCTCCTGCACAGGAAAGATGTTCTATAAAAAGGGAGTCACAGCAACGAGGAAAAGGTGTGGAGAAAATAGAGAAAAACAGGGAGAGAACATAAGGAAAACAGAAGTAGAGAAAACCCAAGCAAAAACAGAGATATACAAGAACTCTACCACTCTACACAAAAACTCCCACTGACGGTCACGAACTTGACTACTCCACACAAACAAATCTTGCTGCAAATCATACTGAAGAAATCTCTCAGCAATCTCTCCGATCATCTCATCTGAATCACCGATTAAACACTCAACATTCATGAGATAGATCCTGCACTCAATACTTGTTTATTTTCTTGCAACTTACAGTGTAAAGGTGGTGCTGGATGCACCGGTAAAGGAAGCTCGGGTTGAGCTTGGTGTAAACTCTTAGACCTTGTAATAGTGCTAGCAAATCAGCCAGGGGGACAGGCGTGTCCAGGAGGCTGGTAGGGGTTGTCTTGGCGAAGAAACCCGGTAGAGTATGTGTGCTTGGCGAAGCACTTCGCTCTAGGTGTATTTGTAGCATATTAAAGGTCTAGTGAAGCTTTGGCTCTGGTGATAGAGCGACCGTGGATGTAGGCAAAGGGGTTTTGCCGAACCACGTTAAATATCCTGAGCACCACTCTTTGTTACTTCTGTCAGTAAACACACTAACTCTTCTGTCTGCAGGTGACAGCATTGACACAGCCGGCTGCTAGCTCTCTGCCAGTAGGATAACAAATTTGATAAATTTTTTATAGACTAACTCAATTCACCCCTCCCCTCTTGAGTTAATCTTGCAGGAATATCTAACAAAGGTTTTATGCATTCTTAAGATTTTTTTTGCAAGTGGTGATGTCTATACAAGACAGACAAGCAAGCCACAATTCTGAAGGTAGCAGTTTAGCTTCTAAACAAATTTTGTACTTAAATTGCAACCATAAATTTTATGCATTTATGCATTCTTAAGATTTGTATGTAGAAGATTTATCTTTTACAAAAGAATTGAAGGAATAAATATGTAGAAAAAATATAGAAAAGCACTGAACCTACGCGTACACGACTGTCTCAGAAAGAATGACTGGTTGCAAGTACGTAATTGCATATGGAGATAGGACGAGTGAGTTAGAAATATTTATGCATTCTTAAGATTTATATGTAGAAGATATATCCTTTACAACAATTTAAAGGATAAAAATATAGAAAAAACATAGAAAAGCCTTGAACTTACGCGTACACGACCGTCTCAGAGTGAGTGACAGGCAACAAGTACGTAATCGCATACAGAGATAGGACGAGTGAGTTAGAAACATTTATGCATTCTCAATATTTATTTCAAGAAAACCTAAGCTTACATCAATTTAAATGGTCAAAACTAGAAGAAGCTTGGGAAAGTAGCGAAACTTACGCGTACACTACCGTCTCCATGTGAATGACTTGTAGGTAGAGGCAGAATTGCATTTGGAGAGAGGACAGTGAGTTAGAAGGTTTTATTCAAATGGTGAAGGCTATGCATGATATACAAACAAACCACAATTTTGTAATTAGCAGTTTAGCTTTTTAACAAATTTTGGATTTAAATGTTATTGCATACTAAAGATTTATGCATTTATGGATTCTTAAGGATTATATGAAGAAGACCTAAGTTTTTCAACAATTTAAAGGATAGAAACGTAAAAAGAACTTAGTAAATTTGTGAACCTACGCGTACACGACCGTATCAGCGAGAGTGATTGGTTAGAAGTAATGGAATTGCATATAGAGATAGCTTAAGTGAGCTTGAAGCATTTATGCATTTTGAAGATTTATATAGACTAAACTTAAACTTTAGAACAATTTAAGTAGTCAAACGTAGAAGAAGCCTTGAAAAGTAGCGAAACCTTCGCCTACAGGACCGTCTCGACAGGAGTGACTTATAGGAAGAAACGAAATTGCATATGGAGATAAGACGAGTGAGTTAGTAGGATTTATGCATTATTAAGATTTATCAAAAGAAAAGCTAAGCTTTACAATAATGTAAGTGTTCATAACATGAAAAAGCTTCGTAAAGTAGCAAAACCTACGCTACACCACCATCTTCGCACGAGTGACTTTTAGAAAGAAATGAAATTGCTTTTAGAGATAGGACGAGTGGGTTAGACGGTGTCTTTCATTCTTAAGATTTTATTCAAATTGTGAATTCTATAGATGATAGACAAGCATGCCACAATTTTGCAGGTATCTAAACCAATTTTCTATTTAAATGTTATTGCAACCTTAAGATTTATGCATTTACGCATTCTAAGATTTATATGTAGAAGATTTATCCTTTACAAAAATTTAAAGTATTAAAATGTAGAGAAAACTTTAAAAAGCCGTGAACCTACGTACACGAGCGTCTCAATGAAAGTGACTGGTATGAAGTAATGTAATTTTATATGGATATAGGACTAATGAGTTAGAAGCATTTATGCATATTCAAGATTTATTTAAAGAAAACCTAAGCTTACATCAATTTAAGTGGTTAAAACTAGTAAATACTTGGGAAAGTAGCGAAACCTACTCGTAAACGATCGTCTCCGTGCGAGTGACTTGTAGGTAGAGACGGAATTGAATTTGGAGGTAGACGAGTGAGTTAGAAGGTTTTATGCATTCCTTAAATCTTGTTCAAATATTATTGCCGATGGAATATAGACAAACAAGCCACGATTTTGTAGTTAGGAGTTTAGCTTCATAACAAAATTGTATTTTAATTTTATTGCAACTTAAGATTATGCAAGTATGATTTCCAAGATTTATATGTCGAAGATTTATTCTTTACAACAATTTAAAGGATAAAAATGTGGAAAAAACATCGAAAAGTCGAGAACCTATGAGTACATTACCGTCTCGGCGAGAGTGACAGGTAAGAAGTAACGTAATTGCATAGGGAGGTAGGACGACTGAGTTAGATGGGTTCTTAAGATTTATTGAAAGACAACCTAAGCTTTACAATAACTTAAGGGGTCAAAAAATGAAAAAGTTTCGGAAAGTAGCGAAACCTACACTATACGACCGTCTCTGCGCGAGTGACTTCTAGAATTAAACGAAATTGCATTTGGAGGTAAGACGAGTGAGTTAGAAGGTTTTATGCATTTTGCAAATTTTGTTCAAATGGTGAAGATTATAGAAGATAGACAAGCAAGCCACGATTCTGCAGATAGCACTTTGTCTTCTTAACAAATTTTGTATTTAAATGTTATTGCAACCTTAAGATTTATGCATTCTTAAGATTTATATGTAGAAGGTTTATTCTTTACAAAAGTTTAAAGGATAAATATGGAAAAAAAACTTAGAAAAGCCGTGAACCTATGCGTATACGACCATCTCAGAGAGAGTGACTGGTTGCAAGTACGTAATTGCATAGGGAGATAGGACGAGTGAGTTCGAAAATGTTATGCATTTTAAATATTTGTATGTAGAAGATATATCCTTTACAACAATTTAAAAGATAAAAATGTAGAATAAACTTAGAAAAACCGTAAACCTACGCGTACATGACCGTCTTTGAGAGAGTGACTGGTAGTAAGTACGTAATCGCATATGGAGATAAGACGAGTGTGTTAGAAGCTTTATGCGTTCTTAAGATTTATTTCAAGAAAACCTAAGCTTACAACTATTTAAATGGTCAAAACTAGCAAAAGCTTGGGAAATTAGTAAAACCTACGTGTACACGACCGACGCCACATGAGTGACTTGTAGGTAAAGGCGGAAATGCATTTTAGGAGGTAGGACGAGTGAGTTAGAAGGTTTTATGCATTCTTGAGATTTTTTTCAAATGGTGAAGTTTATGAAAGATAGACAAGCAAGCCACGATTCTGCATGTAGCACTTTAAGTTCTTAACAAATTTTGTAATTAAATGTTATTGCATATTCAAGAGTTATGCGTACATGATTTCTTAAGATTTATTTGTACAAGATTTATCCTTTATAACAATTTAAATGATGAAAACGTAGAAAAAACTTCGAAAAGCCAAGAACCTATGTGTACATTATCGTCTCGGTAAGAGTGACTGGTAAGAATTAATGTAATTGCATATTGAGAGAGGACGAGGTAGTTAGAACGATGTATGCATTATTAAGATTTATCAAAAGAAAATCTAAGTTTTATAATAGTTTAAATGGTCAAAACTTGAAAAAGCATCAAAATTAGTGAAACCTACGCTACACGACATTCTCGGCGCGAGTGACTCATAGAAAGAAACAAAATTAGATTTGGGGGTAGGACGACTGAGTTAGAAGGTTTTACGTACTTCTAAGATTTTATTCAAGTGGTCAAGTCTACACAAGATAGACAAGCAAGTCACGATTGTGCAGTTAGCAGTTTAGCTTCTTAATAAATTTGTATTTAAATGTTATTGAATAATAAAGATTTATGCATTTATGAATTTTTTAGATTTATATGAAGAAGATTTAACTTTTACAACAATCTAAACAATAAAAATATAGAAAAAACTTCGAAAAGCCGTGAACCTAAGCGTATATGAGTGTGTCGGCGATAGTGACTAGGTAGAAATAAAGGAATTGCATAAAAAGATCGGACAGATGAGCTTGAATTTATAAAAAGTAGACTTAAAACTTTACAACAATTTAATTAGTCAAAACGTAGAAGAGGCTTCGAAGAGCAGCGAGACCTTCACGTACATGACCATCTCGAAGGGAGGGGCTTGTAGTAAGAAACAAAATTGCATTTGGAGGTAGGACGAGTGAGTTAGAAAATTTTATGTATTTTTAAAATTTTATTCAAGTGATGAAGTTTATACAAGATAAACAAGCAAACCACGATTCTGCAGGTAGGAGTTTAGCATCTAAACAAATTTCGTATTTAAATGTTATTGCAAACACAAGATTTACGCAATTATGTATTTTTTAGATTTATATGTAGAAGATGTATCCTTTACAAAAATTTAAAGGTTAAATTTGTAGACAACACTTCAAAAAGTCGTGAACCTATGTGTAGACAAGTATCTTATATAGAGTGACTGGTAGGAAGTAACGTAATTATATATAGAGATAGGACCAATGAGTTAGTAGTATTTATGCATTTTTAAGATTTATTTAAAAAAAAACTTAAGCTTTGCAACAATTTAAGTGGTCAAAACTAGAAAAGCTTCGAAAATTAGCGAATACTACGCGTACACGATCTCTCTGCCCTAATGGCTTGTAGATAGAAATAGAATTAAATTTCGATGTAGAACGAGTGAGTTAAAAAGTTTTATGCATTATTAAGATTTTAGTCAAATTGTAAAGTCTATAGAAGGTAGACAAGCAATCCAAGATTCTGTTGGTAGCAGTAGCTTTTTAACAAATTTTGTATTTAAATATTATTGCAAACTTAAGGTTTATGCACTGATACATTTTTATGATTTATATGTAGAACATTTATCCTTTACCAAAGTTTAAAGAACAAAAACATAGAAAAAACTTCGAAAAGCCGTGAATCTATGCGCACACGACTGTCTCAGTGAGAGTGACTTATAGAAAGTAACTTAATTATATATGGAGATATGATCAGTGAGTTAGCAGCAGTTATGCATTCTTAAGATTTGTTTAAAAAAATTCTAAGCTTTGCAACAATTTAAATGTTCAAAATAAAACAAAATTTGGCAAAATAGCGAAACTTAAGCATACACAACTACCTCGACTAGAGTAAATTATAGAAAGAAATTAAATTATATTTAGAGTAAGCACGAGTGAGTTAAAAATTTTTATGCAGTCTTAAAATTTATTCAAACGATATAAAAGATGGATAATAAGCAAGTCACGATTTTACAGATAACACTCTAATTTCTTAACAAATTTTGTATTTAGATATTATTGGAAACTTCCAATTTATTTATTATTTATACTTTCTTAAGTTTTACATTGGTTTATCCTTTACAATAGTTTAAATAATATAAAAATAAATCTCGAAAAGTGAATACAAATAAGCCATGATTTTACAGATATCTTTTTAATCTTTTAATAAATTTTGTATTTAGATATTATTACAAACTTAAAATTTATTAATTTATACTTTCTTAAAATTTACATATAGAAAATTTATTCTTTACAATAATTTAAATAATAAAAATATAAAATAAATTTTGAAACGTCGGGACGTTACCGTGTGGGCGAGAATCAATCGTAAATAATAACATAATTAATGTTTTTATTTAATCTATATGTTTTTATTTATTTTGTATAATATTTAAAAAATTTGTAAATTTAAAAATCAAAAAGCTCTACTCCTTTGTCGTTTTACTCTTTTTGAATTTTAGAAATTATCTTTCAAAATATATTTAAAAAAACTTTCGTTATTTAAAAATTCTCAGATCCTACTAGTCCCATTTGGGAGGTGCTTAGGAAGAATCACATACTAGACTCGCTTGTCGAAAAGATTCGGGACAAATGTAATACAATTTTGGCCCTCTCCACTTCTGCTATGTGAACAGACCTAGCTAGCTAGGGGAAGATGAGATGCAGAGAAATCATTTGCGTTCAGTGAGCAGAACTTTTCCGTTGCGAGCACGCAGTCGGAAGCTACAGCGCACTAAGGGAGAGATCAAGCCGGAAAGTTCTCACGGCTGGTGACGCCGTTGGTGACTCTCCAGAGCCTCGCTGGGAGGCCATGCTTGGGGATCGGGAACGGACCGTACTCCGCGTCACCTTCGCTTCCTACAGCTTCCAACCTGGAACAAGACATCACGCGAAAGGAAAGTTCCTTGTTTCAGTCTCATTTAAGATCTAAGTCTAAAGATTTTTTATTGTATATTGTGTGCATGCTGTAAAGCATCTCCATTTTTCTATAGGAATTGCGTAAAATGCGTACTTCTACCAAAAAAAATTGTTACCACAGAGTAATGGCATGAACTTTTAAGAGGTTTTGAAGTTCGTTACCTGTACTTGGTGACCAGGTGGTGAATCAACACGAGCATTTCCACTTTGGCGAGCTCGTTTCCAGGGCAAGCATGAACTCCGTTACCAAAGGGCATGAATGTGTTTGGTTTTGGCGCGGTCTACAAAATCCATAGTTTGACAATTACCACGAGAACTTTTCAAGCAGTTATTCATATGTGAAGATAAGAATACGAGAAATTTTTTAAAAGAATTGAAGGGTGGCTCGAGCAAAAGAGATATTAGTGGTGCGATTGAGAGAGACATGTGCGCATGCCATGTGCATGGCCATACCTTAAATCTAGAAGGATCGAACTTCTGTGGATCTGGGAAAAAGTCAGGATTGTGATGAATATTTCTGAACAAAGGCATGACCTTCCATCCCTTCGGGATAAGACATCCTGCAAGAATACTTTTAACAATTCAGGAAACAAGCACAAGTAACTAGTGATTGTGGTAACAAAAGCTACACCTAGCTACTTATTTCTAAGGGAAAAGTTCGAAAAAGAAGATAGAGATCTATATTACCTTTGTATTCAACATCGGCCACAGCTTCTCTGAATGTGAATGAGATGATACTCGCCATCCTTAAACTCTCCAATATAACCTGGCGCACCACAAAGAAGTAAATGGATTTTCCAAGATAAACATGGTAACAATGAAGACAAGGACGAGAAAGGAAAAATCTTTTGTCTAATCCAAAATATTTGATCGTGTAGAACGTACCCTATGAGTAAAGACCATGCCTCTTGTTTGGGCCCATGTCAAATGTTTCTTCCCTCCCTCATTGAATTGATATATACTCATCTGCTCTGACTGCATAGCAAATTTTGTGCATCAAGTTTTACTTTTTCCATCTCATCAGAACGAGGTGCCGAGTTTCTTTAGCAGCTGCATAAGTTTACGTACCTTGACCGCATGGAGAAGCTTTGGATTATCGTTCAAGTACTTCAAGATCCAAGTGAGCATGCTGGCCGTAGTATCCTGTGCCGCGAAAAGAACGCCGATTATGTTATCGGAGATTTGTTCTCCAGTGAGGTCTTTGGCTTCCATGAGGTTGCCAAGAATATCCTTCTGTACGACTCCTTTCTCACTCCTCTCCTTCATTATCCCAACCAAAATCTTCCCCAAACGCTTCCTTGCCTAAAAATATTTGTCGAAATGGTTCATTAACTGTATGTTTAATATCATATTATAGAATCAATATGGAATTAATATCGAATGATTGGAGACAAGTGGCATACTTGCATGGCTTTGCTATAAGCAGTTCCCGGAATTTTGGTGGGGAAGGAGTTGTATCCTTTGTCCATCATGAAGTAATTCATCTTCAGTTCATGCTTATATCTCGGATCCAAGTTCCCGCCGAATATCGTCAGAATGCCGACATCAAAAGAGAACTAAATAATGATCAAAGTAGAGACGCGAAAACGATGTCAGGAATCCTACTATTTTTTTGGGAAGACCAGAAAAGGCAATCAGTACTTAAAAGACTAGTAACCTTTTTCATTGCATGAAATGTGCTGAATAGATGACCGTCTAACGATTCCAGCATGCTGACAACAATCGTCTCGATATCAGGCACAAGTCCACGGATCGCTTCTGGCGATAGTGATCCTTGTACTAACTTCCGGAGACGACCATGGTACTCTCCCTGGTGAAAGAACAATGCCCACGGACCAATCATCCGCTCCTTGCTCCTTGGATATGTTGGCTTGAACAAGTGCGACTGTGTCACTAACACAAACTTCGCGGCCTCCGGGCTCGCCAGCATCACGCAAGGGCACCCAAGAAGGTGCGTCTTGAATATCTCGCCATATTTTTTCTGCTTCGACGAGAAGAAGATGTTGGGGTCCTTGGAATAGAGCTGAAGCGTCTCGCCAATGTAGGGCCATCCCATGGAACCAGGTGGAAGACATAGTTTCCCTTGTGAAGTCTGTATTTTCTGTAGTTTCCACCTGTGCTTCCTTCTAATCATAACGGTGAATGAAAAAACAATAAGAATGAAACATTGTAGCACAAGATAACTGATCATCTCTTGCAGAACTTTATCGATGAACACCAAACAGTGAGCTCTCAATTCAAGCTAACAAATGTTGAAGTTGAAGGTGAAGGTAAAGACGGCTACGGATGGATCTTTTCGCATGGAAGAGGAGATACATGTGGTTTATATAGAAAACTAAAGGGTAAAGACATGGACACGCTAGGGTCATGACCGCATAGCCGATCGGTACTCCCAACCAGCTCTCTACAGCACACGTTGGCGGATCCAACAAAGAAACATTTTACATTACTCAAACTTTAGAAATTTCTCAGTTTACCATACGCATCTCTTTCTCTAGTTAACATCAAATCAATATCTCTACCGTCATAATCCTTTGTTCTCTTGTTCTTTCCTTAGGACGGTTTATGCACAGCCACCTCGTGGCAAACCAGCCACGTTACATGTTTTTTTATTTTCTTGTTTTACATTCTCTTTTTTGGTTCATATTTAAAATGTTACTGCAACATTTGAAAGAAAATAAAAATATAGTTATTAATAATTCTAATTCATTTTTATTTTAAAATTATATAGAAATTTTAATTTAAATTTAAATTCGAAAATAAAAAAATTATTTCTAATTTTATTTTAATAGTTAAGTGTCGAATAATTAAAATTTGAAATTCAGTCTTCAGTTCAAAAAAAAAACGCCATAAAATGTTGGACCCAAACCAGAGTGCCGGCCAGCTCACGAGCTCGGACGGCAGCAAGGCAGAAGTTGTAGCGGATACGGGCTGTTCCGGAAGCTTCTGCCTTCGTGGGCCTCGCGTGTCAGTTGCTAGTCGCCTTTGTATCCAGCTGGATCTTCTCGGACACGCGTCGCTCGCTCGGTGGCGGGTTTGAGAAACCGCAGATTTTGTTTTATAACCTATTCGTCGTAAACATAGAAATGAATGTCGAAATTGACATGACCATCGTATTAAAAGTTTTAAAAAATTAAAAAAAGCCGGAATGCCGTTTACCTGAAAATGAATAAAATGAAAAGAAAATGTTTTATAAAATTTCGTAAAGGATATTACTTCGTACACAAACAATACCTAAGATCCTTTCTCCTTACAAATGGTAAAAGGTAAGCATACATAAACAAATAAAACTATATGCACATTCTTCAACCGGGCGCCCACATAGGGGTTGTATATACCTCTACAAACTACACTTTTTTTAAATTTATTTGTAATACAAAATAAATTAAAATATTAAAATAAATTATAGATTTATTTTTAAACTTTAATTAATTGTAAAAAACTTATTTTTATTAATTATTTTATTTTTATTTTTATTTTTTAAACTTATTTTTTTAAAAATATGAGTTTATTCTATAGTGTTCTAATGTTATGACTATATTTGGCATCCGTTTTCTAATAATCCTCCTTTTCTTAATATATAAAAATTATAAATTTATGAAATAAGTATACATATGAATTTAGTTTCTGATTAAAACTTGTATTTTTTCAGCTATTCCAAATAAGACCTAAATAACAAGCAAGCAAACCAATTTTTAAGACAACTATTCCTCTCTAGATGGACAGCAAGGGCGACGGTTACAAGTCAATTTCCTGAACAGAATAACTCGGACCCGATCCAGATTATTTGTCATCAAAGTTGAACATCAAAAACAATTTCCTCGTCTTCTTTCTTTCTTCTTAATTTGCGTTTTCACAGCCGCAAACCTTGCTTTTTGTTCCGGAAAATGACGATAAAAATTGCTTGTTTTCAAGAAACAGTTAGCAAAACAGGCGAAGTGCCACGATTGCACCAAGGATCTTAATGCCTTTGACAGTCCGCTACTCTGCAAAAAATGCCACTTGCATGAACGCTTTTTGTTCCCCGGCAGTTTATTATTAATACGGAACATGTCGCTGTCAGCAGTTGCCCTGGACGGTGAGTCGGCGAAGAAAACAGCTGTATTCGACTGTGCAAAGAGAAGGCAAGCAGGAAAGGAAACGTAACCATCGTAGGCACAGATAGACTCGTATACTAATGAACGAACTAACTGGAGCTTTTCCTGTTCATTCGTTCTGTTTTTTTCCAGCAAAACTACTCTGTTGATGCCCTAGTGGATAAGGTAAAAATAACATAGACATGCTACATTCAATCAGCAATGCCTATTAGAACCGACTCGAGTCATCTTCTTCCCTATCAGGGGAGCAACAGTTCGATTAAGGCGTGACGTAGAACAGAAAAGGAGTATGTTGTTGAATTATTTTCAATCATTGTCTCGCGAGTTACAAACATTACGAATTTGCTAAGCTAATAGGGACCTTAGTCTGATGACTAATAAGTTAATTGCGGAAGACAGTGCTAGGCATTTCAATCTGTTATTATAAAAGGCTAGATTGCCACGTAAGAGCTGATTGATACAACTTGTTTGTGTGCAATCTAAGCATGCGTGTGGACGCAAAGGGACGAGAATGTTGGCCTTAATCAACGTATAATAAATAGTTTAGTATACTAAATTATGTTTTTCATTTTAGGATATTTTAATTTTAGGGATATCTATGCTCTATATATATAATTTGTATTAGAAGAGTTTGATTGAATAAGATTTGACTATATTTTTTATTTTGGCTTAGATCAAAACTCTAAATCTGTCTTCCATCGTTGTAGAGATAATGACTATGACGATAAAATTTGATCAGATCTTCTAATTGCTATTGTAGAAATACGACGACGACAGTCACAAACTTTGACCAATCGATGTGACAAATTTAACGATTTAATTAGATTCGAGATCTATTGAAATAAAATTTCAAGCCGTCACCGCTAGGTTCACACCGATTTGATTGGTGGTATGAGCTAAAGAAAAATGGAAGCTTGATAGTGATCACCAGTTAGTACAGAGATTTCAAATTGAGGAATCAAAACTGTACAGTAATATTAACACTATTTTCACAATATTACGTACAAGTTTTATCTTTACTAATAACATGTTATATACTGGACAAGTACTAAACCATTGAATGACATTGTTTTACTATACCCATATTTTTGTTTACTGCATGATTTTCAGTCACAGTTGATTATTATGTATGGTACTAATAGAATAACCTATACTATTTAGATGATATTAATTCTAGAAAGTTCATAACGTCGTGGATTCGAACTAATAAGATTTGACTTTGGCATCGACGATTAAGTCTTTTTTATTTTGGCTATTTACATCATCTATTGCCATAATTATTTTCTTACCTTAAGGAGTTTGAATTGCAGTGTGAAGCTTGCATTCTTGTAAATAGTAACTGACTACCTTATTTTCTATTATGAAGAAAAAGAACGACTCGATTTGAGTTAATATATTTGGATGTATGGAAATGCTCCTCTGTTGTAACATAACTTTGTTGTTCTATATGTTATGCGTAATAAGAGTGAAGTTGAAGATATTTTTCATCTGGTTTTATAAGAAGGTGTAAACACAAATTTTCTTTCCTATTCGAGTGTTACGCTCTGTTGATAGGGAAATATGTTAATACAGTTTTGGCAAAATATCTTTAAGAACATTGTATTATTTAGAAATAACATATCCGCCAAACACCGTAATATAATCGGGTGGCTGAGAGAAAGAATAGATATATTTTGGAGACTGTCCATATTTTATTATTTGACGCTTATGTTCCAAAACACTATTAAATAGAAACTAATCAGTCTTCTATTTTTGTTATTAATCACATGCATCTAAGATTGTAAACTTTAAAACTCCTCTTCATGTCTTATTTGTCTATGTCACTATGCAATCTGTCTTTCACTTTCAACTCGGATTTTTGAATCTATTGATTGGTATATTTGTAGAAAATCAATAGAGTAACTGTTAAACAATGTGATTTGTGGTGTGTATTATTTAGTTATAGTCCTCACTAGAAAAGGTTACTAGTATACTATAACTATCATCCTCCAATACATTGTGTTAGAGAGGCAAAAGGAATTGATATTGTTAAAGAAACCCCTTTCTCTCATCCTATAATATCCACTCAAATTCTTGAGGATATTTTTGACATAAGTTTTGTAATTCAGAATAATATTTTGAATAATCCTCACACTGAGCGCAGGAGTTATTAGTTGCCATATAATGTAAATTGTGTAATACCTCGAAAGAAGTATTCACTCGAGGAAAAACTTGCAGATACCCTATTGCAGATTTTATATCGTCCCACAAACTGTAGCCACCATATAAGGTTTTCATTAATTACGATAGCAGCTATGACTTTCAATACTAGCACTAAAGAAACCTTGTCCAATCCTGAGTGGATTAAGGTTATGTATGGAAAATGGAGAATTTTCATTAGAGAATGACTTCAGACATAATATCAAGACCAGAAGGAATGAAGTTTGTTGGTTATAAGTCAGTGTATATAAAGTAGATGGAACGATCAAGTAGTATAAGGCAAGATTCACAACCTTAGGGAGCAGAATATCATGAGACTTTCGCGCCAGTTGTTAAAATTATTACAACTGAAGAAATACTGTATTTAGTAGGAAATCTTGATTGGCCTTTATGAAAATTTGATGTAAAGAATATAAGTTTTCATGGAACTTTCACCTAGATATGGTGTATCACGAAGAACTGATTATGTCTGCAAGCTGAAATATACATTATATGGACTGAAACAATATGTAAGTGTATGGTTTCACAAGTTTAGTCAAGTTTTGATCAGATATAGTTACCGACAGAGTAATACTAATCATACATTATTTTTGAAAAATTAAAATAATAAGATAACTGTTTTGATAATCTATGTGGATAATATGATTGTATAGGCAATGATAACTAAAAATCTCAGAGAATAAAATAGTATTTAACCTCTGAATTTGGGATAAAAGAATTTGGGGAGTTGAAATATTTTCTGAATATCGAAGTGTCGAGGTCTAAGCAAAATATTTTCTATCACAAAGAAAGTTTGCTTTTAACTTATTAACGGAGACTGGAATGCTTGACTGCAAAACCGGCAAATATACCTACTATTAATAATCATAGTTTAGAGGAACATCTCCTTCAAGTACCAAGAGATAAGGAAAAGATCAACGATTAGTTGATAGATTGATTTATCTATGACTTACTTGCCCTAATATAGCCTACATAGTGAGTGTTGTTAGTAGTTCCCATTCACCAAACATCGTCATGCGAGAATTGTGAGCAAAATTTTGAGATATCTAAAATTCAGAGGATTAGTATTCAGAAAGCACAAGTAGATATTCTAATGCTAATTGGGTATGAGACAAGACAGATACGTGCTCTAGCTCTAGCTATTTTATACTTGTTAGTGATAATCTACTCATATGAAAGAGTAAGACGTAAATGTGGTTTTTCGATATATTATTGATGTTAAATATAGAAGAATGTCATATACAAGTTGTGTACTTTACGACTTTGAATATATTGGCGTCACTCAGTTTTACTGTATCGAATTTTATGACATTGTATAAAATTTTATTATTGACGGCACTCGACAATAATGCCACAATAATAGTATCATGACTTAGCGCATCATGTTTGTAACAAACATATTGAGGTGGTTTAACAAGGAAGAATATGGGAGATATTGATTGCATTACCATTCATAAGCTTAGAAGCATAGTTAATAGACATATTAACAAAAGATTTATGTAAAGGTTTCATGACTCATTGAATAAGTTAGACATCAACGATACCATTGCACCGATTTTAGTGTAAATCAATATATAATGAAGTAGTTCTGTTATAATAGAATAATATTTCTGATTTTAGATTTTTTCTTATTTTAGTGAACCTTGTGCGAGTCCTTATGACCTTGTCCGATCTCGGTGAAACAGGCATATTAGTGACGCATTTGCCCTCGAAGAGGGCCGAAATCATAAAATTGAGTTTGAATTGTAAATATCAGACACACACATGTGTACACCATTAGATTTGTGATCTGACGGTTCAAATTTAGACACAGCGCAAAGTAGATGATGTGCGCCTATCCCTTTTATATATATATATATATATATATGGTGAAGGATGTGCGGACATAGGGCACTGTGCATGCACATCACGCACATTAAATTTGGACTGTCTGATTAAGATCGAACGGTCCAGATTAAACCTAGTATGACTTCTTTATGTAAACATTATGTAAGATCACACTCGTAAGTTTGCGTGCCCTCCATCACATCTCTGAGCCGCCGATCACTAGTATTCGGCGAATACTTAACAATTTCTCTTGTCTCTTCTATTTCCTTCAATTTTTCTTTCAAGCGTTGCTTTTCCGCAACTTATCAGAAACCTGACACTAGGCCAAATCCTAGCCTGCCAGCCGATGACCGATAAATCGGTAAGAAAATCGTCTTTTTTCCTTCTCTTCCTTTTCTACTCCACAATTTCATCAATTAAAGCCGTTGATCATTCTTGCTTTTTGAATTTCATAGTGAAAGAGCAACCTATAGAATGTCAACTCAAAAGGGAGAGAGAAATGAGCTATGACAAAATAAAAACTAAACTGTCCACTGTACTGAAAGCAATCATTGATCAGTTAGTAGTCAGTTTATTAGAAAATTTCTCACAAGTGATTGAACGATAATTGTATCTGCACAAAGTGTTAGCAAAATATAAATCAAATAAACTAATCAGAAGTGCTAAAAACAGAACCAATCAGTACACTAAGAATTTTTACATGGTTCGATACCACGGTACCTACGTCATGTCACTTGATATTGCAAGTGAAATCCACTAATGTTGAAACAACTATACAAATAACTGAAAGTTGATACTTCGAAGAGCACCTCCCCCTCAACCGAGTCTCCTTTGAAGGACAACTCTAGCAAGCCTTCTAGGCTACGTAAAGTCCTTTTGGCTATAACCGTGCCATCTTCGCAAAAGCCTAGTACAAACCGGTAACCTACATCTAGACTACCAATCCTATAACTCTCAAGTTCTCCTGCAACCTTTCTTTCGAAGTTACAATGTGATCAAGGGTTTAAGCTCAAGTGATCTCCCTAACAATGATGTTTAACTCACACAAAAGAGTTAAGAAGAACTAAGACTCGACAAAGTGCTCGTTTTAATGTCGTTGTTCTTGAACGGGCAGCAAGTATAATAGTGCGTTTGATGGCTATGTAATTGTTATTGTTCTAATTGTGATCAATGCTGTAGCTATATAGGTTTGTCTCCTCCTCAACTACAAGATCAGATTTTTTGCAATGAACGACCCTTCTAACGCTTAGGAAGGATTTATGACCAAAATAAAAAAAAAGCTAATAGATGTGTTCTTGCGGTTGTATTTTTTTCTCTGAAAATTTCTTTGTCTCCCTACATTAGTGCATCCCTGCATAATAATTCTCACAAAAGTTTCTCCCCCTTTTTGTCATATCATAAAGGTTTAGAGCTCATCAGGAGTAACATATAAAACCGACAAAGATACTGTCCAGCCTAAGCAACATTCATTCATTCATTCATTTCATCAAAGTAAATCAAGCGAAGATACAGAATAAGTTGCTGCAAGCAAAGCATAGATAAGACAGCAATACAAAATCCAAAACAGAAAACACAACTACAAAACAGAAAACATAGAAATTACAACTTTTGAAACCATTTTTTAGTTCATTTACAAGTCAATAAAGTCACAAATAACACAATCTAACTTCAATAAAAATAAGCAAAAATGAATGGGAAGGCAAAGTCTTTGTAAGAATATTCGTGAGTTGATTATCATAATCAACAAAATTCAAAATAATATCGTTGCATCCAAAATGGTCACGGAAAAAATGATGCCTAAGGTTTATGTGCTTTGTATGATAGTGTTGAATGGGATTTTTACAAAGATTAATGGCGCTCATATTATCACAATAAATAGGCACAAACGCAATTTTATAACCAAAATCAAGAAGTTGGCATTTGATCCGTAATACCTGTGCACAACAATTACCTGCTGGAACATACTCAGCTTCTGGAGTTGATAAAACAATGGATGCTTGCTTCTTTGAATACCAAAAAATTAGACATCCACTTAGAAATTGACATGAGCCGCTAGTGCTTTTTCTATCAAGTTTGCTACCCAGAGTCCACCGCCGCATATGCAACTAAGTCAAAGGTCCTCCACTTTTGGATGCGGTTATCAAGTCCCTAACATACTTTCCTTGGTTTATCGAAATGCCGTTATCAAGTTGCGTGATTTCTAGTCCAAGATAACAGTTGAGTTCTCCTATCATGCTCATCTCAAACTCACATTGTATAAGCCTAGCAAACAACTTGCATAAGGATTGATTAGTAGCACAAAAATAATATCATTTACATACACTCGTACTACAAATATATCATTCTTATCATGGTTAAGAAAAAGGGTAGAGATAATTTTACCACGAGAGAAACCCTTCTCAATAAAAATGCACTAAGTCTTTCACACCATGCACGTGGTGCTTGTTTGAGTCCGTAGAGAGCTTTTGATAACTTGTAGACAAGATCTGGGTGATAAGAATTTTCAAAGCTTAGTGGTTGCTCAACAAAGACTTTTTCTTTAATGCAGCTGTTGAAAAATGCACTTTTCACATCAATCTGAAATAACTTGAAATTCATGTGACAAGCAAATGCAAGTAACAAGCAAATAGCTTCCAGACGTGCAGTAGGATCATAAGTTTAATCAAAATCAATACCTTCCTTATGCGAATAATCTTTAGCAACTAATCTATCTTTATTTCTAACAAAGAAAATCAATACCTACTTTACTGTTTTCATCCATCATGTTGCGAAACACTTGCTTGGGAGAAGAACGAAGCAGCAGAAGGAAAGACATGAGGAAAAAAAACATAGCTTAGATTGGGTAAGGGCACATAAAATTATGAGCGTGCCTTATATAGTCTTTACGCAAAGCAGCTTGGCCAAGTTTAATCTGGATCGTCTGGTCTTGATCAGAGGTCAAGGTTTGGTGTTCGCTATGTGCACGCATAGTGGCTTATGTGCGCACATCCTGCACACACACATATACAATATATAATATATATATATATATATATATATGTCGAGAGAGAGGGATAGAGGCACAGTGGCTACTACGCGCGGTGTCGCTGTGCCTCTATCTCAGCTGTTTGATCCATCATCCAACGGCTCTCCTAGACGCTGTCCACTTGGGGGTAAACTTGGCTCTTGCTTGCGCATGAGGGCAAGCTTGTCTGTCTCTCGGCCGGTTTTCTCTCAGAATCATTGCAACTTTGGGCTACCTGAGTGCAAATATGTCTCTTTCATGCAAATTAACTTCAGTGTCTCAGACCCCTTAAAAAAACCCGCGAATATTTCTGCAAAAGCACTCGCGTCGGGATATATGTTCCAACAGTAGTTCTTCTCCTCGGTGGTTGTTGCTTCGTTTCCAGATCTCCTTCTGTAGCCGGCTCATTTCTGGATTCTCGAACTCTCTCGCCGTGGATTCAGGTACAAAACAATAGGTATTCCCTTTTCTTTTAAGAAGTTGTCGAATTGCCTCCTGTTCAAGTTTTTGTTAACTATTAGTAGCTGCCGCAGAGGTCAACTAGGTGGTCGATGTCCTAGTCAACCTTGTGGCTATGATCCACAAGGTCGATTGTGTGACATTGAATTAATCCGGCTAGATTGTTGCTGCTAAGGTCGAAATATGGTTTAAAGAAGGACCACATTATAGTTGGACATAAATTTACAACTCAATTATATGGATGGCATGTAGATTACGTAGATCAACATCAATATGCCCTGAACCTGATTCTACTTTCAGGTCGATAAATCTACTTCTGTGTCAAAAATTTGGACATCGATCTCGTACCAATGATTCCACATTGTCGACCGCTGAGACATTAATTAATATGTCCGGTTATGTAGCTATAACGATGGCTAAACAACATCGATACCATAGTTCAATATTAATTTACACCTGAATTTTTTATTAGTTCAATTTCATTATGTCGATATTCTTATGCGCTGATCCTACCTTAGGTCGACAAATCTGACTTGTATGCCATAAAATTCAGTCGAAACATAGTGAAAACTTTACACGTATTTATTTTAGTTGCATTCTTAATTTAAAATATACTGTGTTTGTTTAGATATGCTCATAAAATGACAGAACATTGATTCTCCATTCTGTTGTAGAATCAACGGATCCGCTGACACAAGAGACAGATTCTTCTATTCTACCTACGGGTGGCAATATATGACCCAATCCGAAAACGCAATTCGAAATCGTCCCATTTAATTAGGGTTAGAGTTAGAAAATTTGACCCGCATAAATATTTGAGTTGGGTTAGGGTTGAGCGAATTTGATCCGATTATTAAGTGGGTCGATCTAGGTTAACCAAAAATTAACCCACCAATCCGAATTGCCATCTATTGAAAACATAACATTTGATTTTTATTTTTCATTTATTAAAATATTAACAATAAAATAGTGTAAAATATTATATGATATTTCTAATTAATTGTTATTTTTATATCTTAGTAAAATAGTGTAAAATGAGAATTATAATATTAACGAAAATATTACCATGTAGATGTTTCTGTAATAACGAATTTGGATTTTGTATGAAACCTTTCATCAAAATTTGTTAGATAGCTATGTTTATCAAAAATTTTATTGAAATTTTAGTATGTATTTATAATTATAAAATTTCAGCTGCCACCACATATTTTTAAAAAATAAAAATAAAATTTTTGAATATTTTAAACCGATGAAGATATTAAAAAAAACACAATTTGAAGGGTATTCACTATATCTCGTCACTAAGAACATAATGCATTTTTATTACAACTGATATAGTAAATTTGCTGAAGATTAAAAATATAGAATTAAAAATTAATAATTCTAATTATTAAAATCGGTCGATCCGAATTTGACCCGGTTATTAATAGATTGGGTTAGGTATGACAATTTTGACCCGTATAAATTCATGGGTTGGGTTAGGGTTGACGAATTTGACCCAGTTATTAAGTGAGTCGATCCGAAGTCGACCCACCAACCCAAATTGCCACCCCTAATTCCACCTGCGGACGTAATAGGAGATAAAGATGATGAGAAATCACCGTATGTGGGAATGACCTATGATAGCCTCGAAGTAGTTTTATACAGACTACCAATGTGCTTCGAAGTACGAAAAAGAGACAACTTGCATGTCCTGGCTAGGTAAGTGCTGCTACAATGATTTGTGAAAGTTTTGGGTATTATAGAGTACATGAAGGAAAACGATTGATGATGCCTTTGAGAAACAAGGAAATAAGAAGAGAAATAATAATACGGTCAAATGAGGATATGCTGCATCGATGAGAGTGAATCGAGATGCTGATGGATCGTGGAGAGTGTGAGTTTTGTAAAAGACCACACTCATCCTATAGTGATCCCAGCAAAAGGGATGCGCATATCTAGTAATAGACAAATGGTTGTCGTAGCGAGGATTCTTGTAGACTCATTTCGAGAGAAAGACATACCCCTGCATAAAGTTTTCGATATACTTGTTGGGTCGCAAGTCGGTTTTGACAATAAGATTGCTGAAACTATTTGGGTCTCTCAAAAGAGTACAAATCAATGCCATGCGATGCTACCACAGCTCTGAAATGGTATAAGAAGAAGAGCATAAAAGATCCAAATTTGTTCTATGTGATTCATACCGACTGCGAATCAAAGACAATTAACTTCTTCTGGATAGGTGGTCGCTCACATCTATAATTTCAGTATTTTGTTGATATTGTTTAATTTGAGACCACATATCGCAAGAATGCTAACGATATACCATTCACATCATTAACTGAAGTTAACCACCACCAATAGATAATTCAATTTGGATGCCCACTACTGCTGGACGAGATAGTCAAATGGCTTTTTGAGACCTAGCTCGATATTATGGGCAGGCGTGCCTCATCTACAATCATCACAGATCAAGAGAGAACTATGACTGCAACTATCATATAGTATTTTCTAATGCACGACGTAGATTTTGCCTTTGCAATATTCTAAAGAAATTCGCCAAAAAAGGTTGCCACATGTTCATTCTAAGAGGTCAAATTCTAAAATGCGATAAAAAATTTTATACGGGAAAGTTTTAAACCTGCTATTTTGGAGAAGAGGTGGGAGGAATTAATCTCAACATTCAGGTTGCAGCAGAACGAGTGGCTCCATGTAGTATATGATATTCGTGAAAGTTGGGTGCCCATTTATCACTTAGATAAGTTCTATGCTAGGACCAACACTACTAGGCGTGCTGAAGCCTCTAACTTTGTTTACAGAATTATTTCAGTCACACAAAAACTCTTCGCTAGTTTGTAGAGCGGAAAGCGAAGTATTATAAAAGATTGAGGATTATGTTATCGAACACCCTGAATGGATCATAGATGATTATGCGTACATCTTAAAAAGATCAGCAAAAGTGTACACGAGGAATGTCTTCGACAGGTTCAAATAAGAATAAAATAAAGTTCGTCTGAATACATCATGTTGTCTGGTGAAGACGGCAGCGACGGATGCAGGACCTACACTTACAAGACTTGGGTGCCCGGTGATTAGCGACTTCGGAGGGTGGAGTTCAACACATTAAGAAAAGAAGGTCGCTACGAATGCAAACTTTTTTAGTTTCTAGGGATTCCTTGTGCGTACTTTATCAAAGTTTTCATTTCGCCTGATATGGACATCCCCGATCACTTTAAGAGTTGGACAAAAGGGGCCAACAATATAGAGGTGATAATGTCAGAGGACCAACGAGTGGCCATGATGCTTCTGGCCTAACGAAAACTATACAACTATCTACGGTTGTCTATTAGTTGGCATACAAAGCGAGCACAACAGAGGAAATGTTCCAATCAATGTGGCAGCATTTACAAAAACTCTCTACTACTAAAAGAATATAAGCAGGATGGCGTTCTTGAAGTCCCTAAAATTCCTTCAGTTGTCGATTCATGCATGGTCGATGCAAACACACAGGGCCCTGTTGATACCTCTCGATTAGAAATTTTGGATCCGAACAATTCACAAACTAAAGAAAGGTGCAGTATAGAGAGATAATTTTTCAATCGCAAGAGTAGAATAAAAGGAGGTATGGAGAAAGCTATTGCAAAAGCCAATGCAAAGACAAGGAGGAGAGATGCATGTTATAATAAGACTGGCATCAAACACGACAAACGAAAGGGAGGAGCTCATTTGTAATAGTGTTGCTTGGCAACTATGGTCGTACAAGGTTATACAATGTGATATTATGGTCACATATTGTGACACCTACTTGTGAACTATTGAAACTTCCGATATACTGTGGGCGACCATGGTCTGAAATTGTGCGACTATATGCAACCATCTTGTGGACTCGTGGGACTATAAAGTGATCCCGGGCTCCTTTGTAAAAGCATCGTTTTACAATTACGATCGCACAAGGTTGCGTAGTGTCATATCATGGTTGCACATTGCAACACCTATTTATAAATTTTGAAACTTTAGACAAGAGCCACGGGCGACCATGGTCTGGAATTGTGCGACTACATGCGACCATCTTGTGAACTTCTGCGACCATACAATGATGTGTGACTACATGTGACTACCTTGTGGACTTGTGCGACCAAAAGTGATCCCGAGCTCCTTTGCAAAAGCGTAGCTAACTACCATGGTCGCACAATGCAGCACAGTATCATATTTTGGTCGCACATTACCAAGCACGGTCAGACATAGGTCGTACAGTATGGCATAGTTACCGATCCTTGAGATATTGGCTTGTAATCAGCAATTATAATAGCGTAAGTGCTAGTCATCGCTGGATGCATTCAAAATTGAAAATTTCAAAATAAAATTTTGAATATCTTGATGCATTCATCCTAATCCATTAAAAAAATGATCAAATGAAGCATACAAATTTTAGAATTTAAGGATCATTAACCAACCATAAGATGTATCATAATTAGATTTTAAAGGATAAATCAAAATTTAAATTTCGAGATGTAACCATTTATTTTCGTGTATGTGTAGCCAGAACATGAGATCGTTTAATTCCTTTTCTACCACCAGTTGGTGCTTCTTATCCAGAGTATTGGCAACAACATTGTCGAGATTAAAGAGCTCAACCCCTTTCTTGAGTCCGAATTGGAGTATTCTATCTTGTGTGATCAAGTTGTATCCCCCACCAATGCAAAGATACTCTAGATACATCAATACAAATGCCCCGCAATCACCATTGCAATAAAAAACAAACCCACAACTTAATTGCTTAGTTTCCATCGACACATGAATACATATTTTCCACTAGAATGTAGAACTTACCCATTCGATTGTTGTGGAACATCAACCTAGGTTATCGTCTAATGATCGCAGTTATAACATATGTTACATGTTTCCAAAGCTAGAGAGAGACCAAATCGTAAAAAGTCGACCTCTCCCGCCAAATTAAAATCCTTCTTCGAGTTGTACACTCTAATCACATGGTCTCAAAGCAGTTGTTTTATAGCAATTCAATGCCCTTTCCTAATGTTGACAAGGAGGACGACCCTTCTTGCCACTGACCATGGTATGGCAATATCATCACTAGACGGATAGCATTAAAAGTCGTTTGTGGTATATCATAAAGCCATTCATTCTGGGGCACATATTGAACAATTTTCTTTCGTCGTTTCTGCTTCTCTACATATGTTCTGTAATCATTCTGTAGGGATTGCTGCAAAACTACTTCAATGTTAAAATTTTAACATTACTACTCCCTCTTATTCTATCGTCCTTCTATCTCCATCCCCGCGGAGGAGCTGTTCCATAGCAAATCTCAGCTCCTTCATCTTCGCCAAAATATCCGTGACCTTGGCCTCGATTTGTGCCACTTACTCCTCCTTCATTACCATGGCCTTTATATCCACCCTCATCTCCTCCAAGCGTCCCATGATAGCTGTGGTTCCTCGTTTTGATGTTCTGCTTGAGGGTGTGGACGTGGCAGTACATGAACTTCTCCTCTATCCTCAAGAGTTGGCAAACCAGTAATTGAAGTATCGAGCTATAGTGGCTCTATCGAAGGACTTGCATCGTCATCATCAATTTTGATGTCCTCTGAGCCGTCTTGTGATTATTAAGGTTTGTAAATCGTTATATATGGAGTTAACGCTAAATAGTATCTGTCTAAATAAATAAAAAAGAGCTTGCCTTCTCAAGTACAACAAATAAATCTCAGACACTTCTAGAAACAACTGTCTTCCTAGGTGGGTTATCCTTATACTTTAACAATGGCGAAAGATTCATTGTGAACTACTCGTCGGTAAGAGTAACAATGTTAGCCACATCAGGAAAGTACACCCAAACCTGCACCATTCGCGTAAAACACAAATCTGAAGTTAGATGTACAAGTGGCGTATACTAACTACCAAAACGAATTCATGAATTGTATAATAATAGTATTGCTTACTGCAAACACGTACGGTAGGTCCTCAAGAGTGCAAATTGTTGTTTGTGGTGGACCATTTCTCCATTTCTCTAATGCCTTCTTTAAAGAATCCGCCAAGAGCGCGTAACTTATAGTTCCCTGGGGAAAGCTGTAGAATGAAGATAAATCGTTAACCAACTACAGCAAGCTCAATTCGAGAAGGACATGCTTCGACTTGCTCAAAATTATGACTTCAGCAAAATAGAACAAACTCAACTTGAGGAAATCCTCAGGAGCACATTTATTGTCTAGGTCCTTATAGTTAGACTCCAGCAACTTCTAGTCCACTCGCCATCCTTTACATTTGGCAAAAACATCTCACGAGTCACTCCCTTCGTCTTCTTGTTGTGTTTCAATATAGAGGCATCACCATCGACACTCATGCGGAGTCCAGTAATACGGTGGAACTCTTCATGGCCAAACTCCACTTTCCTTCCTACTATTGTGAAAGACATCCTACCTTACCTTCTTCCATCAACATCCTCCCGCAAGAGGGCTTGATGGATTACCTAATTGCAAGCTGGAAGCTTGGGTATACCGAGGATGATATCCCCAAAGTGAGAGGCTCTTAGTATACCGAGGATGATATCCCCAAAGTGAGAGGCTCTTAGTATACCGAGGATGATATCCTTGTCTGGTTTTGAGATGATATCCAAATTCCCTCGAAGGGTTATCTTGACACTTTTTGTCAAATTCTCATTCAAAGCCTCCATGACTACAACGTTTATAACAAACAAATGCTACTCAATACAAGAAGCCCAAAAATAGATACACTTGAATAGGAACACAGTGAGACCTGCAAAGAACCATGCGACCTGTGCTATCATAACTTGTGCGTCGTTCTACCATAATGTGCCATATGTGCGGCGAATGGTACACCCGTGTAACCTATGCGACTAAATGTGTGCGACTTTGTTGATTGTTAGTGTGTCGACAACATTGCAAACCAAATATGCATGTGGACAAAGAGACAAATCTTAGCATACCTTGTGAAGAAATCACAATTCCTTCTGAACGACGACCTTCGCTTGAGAGCCGACAAGATCGATGGACTAGAGATTACTCACAACACACAAATAGAGATTATGCCGGCACGAATGAGCTCATTATAGAAATGTACCCTAAACCCTCAATTGTGCCACATGTTGGGCCATACTCGTATAGCACGTGCATATAAATGGGCGCAGATTGGCGACTTTGGGTGGTCTAAGTGATGTGGACGACATTGCAAACCAACCATGCATGCAATGGACAAAGAGACGAAACTCAGCATACCTTGTGAAGCCATCGCAGTTCCTTTGTAACGAGAGATGACAACGATGACCTTCACTTGAGAGCCGACGTGATCGATGCACCGTAGAATAATCATCGAGTTACAAACGAGATTACGTCGGTGCGAGCGAGTCACCCTAGAAATTAGGAGAATTTGCAACTATGTTGGGAATGTTGTAGGGGGAGACGAGGAGGGGGGGGGAATGGGTGTGGGAGTTTGGGTGGGGGCGAGTGGTATGGGTTAGCGAACTATGAGTGGGGAAATGATTTTGGACTCGAACAAGAGTAGTTAAAATCTTAGAGTATGAGGGTATATCGTCAATGACGATTTGAAACATCTACAAAAAGGAACATTCGACAAGGGTGTCTAGAAAAAATAAATTTCAAATTGATCTAGTGTAAGGGGTTGTCCACCGCTACCGAAGCACATGCATCCTGAAGGTCATCTAATGCTTACCAATCGTTGGCTCCTGAAACTCTGAAAGCACAGGTCCCAAAGAGTCAAAGAATTTTCCTTTTGGCTTGAAATGATCCTAGAGTTAAAGAGTAAAAGAATTCTCCATAAGAATTTAACCCAATGTCTCTTATTAATACGAGACCTCCCGCACTTCCATTAATGAGTCAGATTACAATTTTGATTTTTAACTTCGTCATAATGCGCGATAATATGCGACATCATGTTGAGCCTGTTCATGAGATGTTTACATTATTATGAGGTCATATTTGAAAGTCGAAATGTTGATATGCGTCGAGTAGGAGTGGCAAATTTCGACCTGACCCGAAAAGGTCGGGTTCGGGTCGACCCAAAAATGATCCGAAAAATTTAAACGGGTTTGGGTCGACCCGAAATTGACTCGTTTAACTATTTATATAGTATATATTATTTAATAATTAGAAAAAAATAGCAAAAAAATTTGAATTTAATGTGTATATATATTTTTAATTTATCTTAATTTTAACTAATTTTTATTTAATTTATAAATTTTGTCAAAATTAATATTTTTCTTTTTAAATATATTATAATTAATAATATATATATATATATATATATTATTATTATTAAAAAATTAATATTTATAATTTTTATTTAATAATTTAATTATTAAATGTGTCGACCCGAATTTGACCCAATTATAAATAGGTTGGATTAGGGTTGATAATTTTGACCCATATAAATAAATGGGTCGGATTAGGGTTGAACAATTTTGACCCGGTTATTATATGGGTCGATTCAAGACTGACCCATTAACCCATATTGCCACCCCTAGCGTCGAGGTCGCGAAGTAGTAGAACCCCATTCAAGAGGGACAACATATCAAGAAATTTAAGAAATAGTTGTTTTGATAGGTTACATTCAATATCAGCTCTACAACATAATAAGTGAAATACTAGATTGATGGAATTGACACCGTAGGAGCATTCAATTATATTGGACGGTTAAGGGCGTGTTTCAAGTGCCCTTAATTAAATTTCACAAAAGTGAAAAGTGAAAAGTGGAGTTTCCTAAAATATGAGTTGGAAGTAGGGTTCAGTTTTTGTGTTTCAATTGATTTTGAAAATGACTTGAAAGTAGAGTTCAATTTTTTTATTTCAATTGAATTTGAAAGGGAAAACTAAATTTTTTTTATTTCATTAATATGTCAGTTATTACACCGTGCACCACTAACGCTTAGTTGAACATGTTTTCTTCTCCTCTTCACTTAGCCATTAAAGTAGCTGTGTGTTTCGTTTCTCGAGACCTTACTATAGGGTACTTTTCCATCCGAAGATAGAAAATGCCGCATCTACCCAAGCTGCTATTCTAGTTCTTAATTAATTGTGGCCTCTACATTGTGACTAGTATCGACCTCATTTTCTAATAATTTTATGGAGTTAACGAGCCGTTATCGACTAAAATAGTTAGTTATCGACTACCTCAACAAATTTGTTGTGTTTTATTTTTGACCTTTATCTCTTCGATATTTGGATTCAACACCTTTCGTAGCAACACGTCGACAATTTCAGTTGACGACTTCATTACTACCATTCGTTAATATTTCGACTAATTTTGTGAAAAACAACTGAATGTTAGGTCATACGTAAGCGTGAAGACTACCAACATATCAATATACTTGATGAAAAGTAGTGGATGGTAGGAGAGAATAACTTTTTTTCACGGGAGAATAAAATCTGACCGATATTATCTTTGCTGCAAAGTGAAATATTAATGTGATTGATGACACAAGCATTCAATTGTCTATTTTACGAGTGCTACCGATGCGATTATAGACGGTCGGACAGAGCTGCAAAAAGTTGAAAGCTAGGGGTGGCAACTTAGATTGGTCGGTCGGTTTTGGATTGACCAATTTAATAATAGAGACAAATTCGTTCAGCCCTAATCCAACTCATTAATTTATACGGGTTAAAATTGTCAACCTTCACCTAGCCTATTTATTAATCAGATTAAATTCAGTTCGAACCATTTAATATTAAAATTATTAATTTTTAATTCTACACTTTAAATTTGAGTTAAAAATAAATTAGTTGGAATTTAAGTGGACGATGTTCTTAGTGAAGAGATATAGTGAGTCGGCGTCAAAATGTGCATTATTTAGTATCTTCATCGGTCCTTAGAATATCCAAAACAAATTTTATTTTTAGTTTTTGAAAATATGTAGTGACAACTGAAATTTTATGATTGTAAATATATACTAATAATTTCTATAATAATTTTGATAAATATATCTATTTAACAAAATTTTGATAAATTATAAAAAATCCAAATTTATAATTAAAGAAATACCTACATAGTAATACTTTCGATAATATTATAATTCTCATCTTATACTATTTTATTAAGGCATGAAAGTAAACGATTAATTATAACACAATATAATTTAATAATTTATCAATTACTATTACTAATTCTTTTTATTGCCAAAATTTTATTATACACGGTAAGAAAAACCAGAAAGAGTTGTTCTTTCAAAGGTGGCAATTCGGATTGATGGGTCAATTTCGGGTCGATCCAAATCGACTTATTCAATAACCAAGTCAAATTTGCCCAATCCTAATTAAACTCTTATATTTATACGGGTCAAAATTTTCAATCCTAATACTAATTAAATGGGTCGGTTTCAGATTGAGTTTTCGGGTCAAGTCATATATTGCCACCCAATCAAAAGAAGCTTAAACAAGGTCACCTAAAATCGGTAAAATTGGGTAGTTTCCTTTTTTTTTAAATCAGTAAAAAGGCTAAACATACATTATTGAATTATTTCAACGCATCAAATTTAGCAATAAATATATGCTATTGAATCGTTTCAAGTTTGTTCTTCCAAGCCACCATATCAATTGTTCCTTTTGTAGACTCTTTTAGTTTCAATGATCGAAAGGACCCTCATCTCAGATCTTCTAACATTTTAGCTTCTCCCGCTCTTCCTGCCCAAAGTTCTATTGGTCGCTCAAAAATCCTAATCGTCCCCCTCTTGCTACAAAATTCTCAAAATAGACACGATTAGCCTTTCGACCCATGGCAAGGCCCTTCATATTCTCTTCCCTTTTTGTATATTAACTCATCCTCCCTGCCTCTCATTTTATCTCGCACTTCTGATCCTCCCCCATTGCAAACCGTTTCCATACTCGTACAAGTTCACTAATCTATAGAACAATTTCACTCGCTCCGAAGGTATCTTGATCGTTTCCACAAAAGGAATAACTCTAGCTAGCTTCAATTGCGTCGGATCTAAAAAGATATCCATATATGTTGCCCCTCTTTCCGGAAGATACCGCAACGGCTTTCACGTTCTATGTTGGTTCTAAACATCATGCTCATCGCCATGCAGATCGAACAAAAATACAACGAGGTGTCGCATTATAGTGTATCTCCATGTGCGATGCCTTCTCTCCCTATACCCCCATAGCTTAATAGCTCGACCGTTTGTCAGGTTAAAGCATAGTTGTTTGATATGCTAACAGAAAATATATTCTTTTGTTCTGGATTTGCATTTTTGTTGTCCTTTTTTTTGTATCTTCCAAATCAAGTAATTCATGAGCCCTTGTTACCTATCAACGTAGCAGGTCTGAACAATTACTTGATTAGAAGGATGCACAAGAAAAGGACACAAAAATCCAAATCGAGAACAACTCATACATTTTGTGTTAGCATATATCAAACAACTCAGTTCTCTCTAAAGGGTTGAGCTGAATTTTTTGTGACCGCATGCTTGTCCCCTGTGCGACCATGTCAATTTTAAAAGAGTTTGTAATGATTTTGGAATAGTATTTGCTGAAATATCTAGTGAAATATGTAGCCTGTGTGACCCTGTGATTAAATCACGGTTACGCAAGCAACACTTGGTCGTACACATAAACATGTGGTTTTTTTTCTCTTCGGCCAAATGTAGCGTGACCAAAACAGGCGCCGTTGGTGACCTTAGCTAATGCAAGAACACTTCACCTTATGGAAGACACTAAGAAAGGAGTTGAATAAAAAAAAACAAAGGAAGGAGGGTCAAAAGAAAAAAGAGATGAATTTTTAATGCCGTTCTATAACTCGTAGTTTTGGTGGGGAACCAGTTGCTAACTCCATATTTCGCTCAAAAGTGGTAGAAAATGAGGGTGATGTTTGTTATGACGTGAGATCATAATTAATTAGTGACGACTTTTTTGTATAACTTGCTAAAAGTATATGTTACGATATGGGTGTGTGCCATGAGGATACGGGTTGGGACTAAAAGATCCCATCCACTGAGTACAAGAGCCCAAGGGAGTCTTGGATTTTCTAGAAGCAATAACTAGTCATATAAGATGTCTAGGGTAATAAGGAAACTTGATGTGAAGTATCTCAGCTAGTGATATCCCAGCTAGTGAGGATAGATATCTAGAGTATAAGAAAACTTGTTGTGAAGTTTGCAAGTTTGTAAGGATTCTTGTAATATTAGAATTTGTACTGCTTTAGGACTTTAACCAACTTGTCTTGTAGTAGAGCTTATGAGTAATGATGTTTGTAAACGTCAAGTGGCATCAAAGAATTAAGTTATTTATTTCTGTACTTTGTTTCAGTCTGTAGCTTTTCTTTATGTTAGCATAGTTTTCAAAGCTTTGCGTGATAGCGAACTATAATAAGTGGTATCAGAACAGTCGATCTATACTCTTGCTATTGCTGCTGACTATCATGTTCTCATCGTGCCAGCAATAATTACAATACCCACAAATTACGAACAATATATCAGCAACAGGAGTTGCATCGATACTAGGTGTTGCATTAGCAACAGTACTATGATTATGATCCTTACCATCAATACAATCAGCCATATGAGTTGTATTCGCAACAATATTTTTATAATCTTTATCCACATCAATATTATCAGCAACCTCATCAATAGATGCAATATTATCATAGTTACAGTCAATACCAACAGTATTATGACGAGTACCAACATTATTCATCAAATTCAGCAAAAATGTCTTCAAAATTATCCTGAACAACAATATCAAGTCCAAACATAGCAAACTCATGCCATGCCTCAACCTTAGAGTATGATTGATGCACTAGAACGGTTAGACGTACTAATCGTCAATCTAAAGGAGTTTTCTGGTGGACTTCAAAAATTGGAAAATAAACGGAAACCAAAGGGAACAACAGCTACAGCAACAACATCCTCCTCCTCTTTCACATAACCCAGTTCATGTTTCCTTAGATCCTCCTCAGATCACAATTGCCACCGAGCTTCTGAGCCCGCCGCCATTTAACAGCTGTCTCAATCACCACATCCTCCAACGCGGTCACTTCCGCCACCACCATTTTAAGCTTGTTGACTATGAAGCCTCCACACCTCTAACGCCGCGACCACCGGCCGAAGTAAAGCCACCGACAAAGTCAGAAGAAGTGGAGCAAACTGTCTCCGAAGATTTTCCGGTAAGGGATTCAGGAAAGAAGACGATATCACAAGAGCTCTCTCCTGCGAATTTCGGATTTCCGTGTTTGGAATTGAAACCTCATATCGAGTTGATCAACACCGTCACCAACTATCTAGATCTCTCATGTTTAGAGGAGTTACTGAGTGTTAAGAAGATAACTCGAACACTGAACCTGCGTACAATGATAAATTCATGCCTTCGGATACGGAGATCCTCAACTGGTGTAGATCCAATTTGCAAAAGTATTCACCGACGACCTTCTTTGTCGCAATTGACCCTGGAGAACAGTATGCTTCTCATCAGCTTGTGTCATCGGCTGTGGCGTGTGCTCTGGCAAAAGAGTGGAGGAGCGGGCTCAGTATGGATTGTTGTAGCAACCTGAATTGTTTGGAGGAATTGGAAAAGAAATCCTAACTTGAGAATCTGATGCACACGATCATTGAGCTTGAGGTTTTTTCCGACCAGCTCGTTGATCCTGACGTCCAGAACAAGGTCTTTGATCAGTATACTTCGTGCTCGCGATACTACGCGCTAGTAGCCTACCTGTTCCTGCTTGATCCTATTGAGCAGTTCACAGTTGTAACTAATTTCATTCACTGCAAGGCAAAACATTGGAAACTCTGTGACAAAATGTGGCAGCCTTTATCTATGTCTGTTGAAGACTGGATGATACTTCAGGATTGCTGTCAGTCCACCCAAAGCTCATCTCTTGTGTATGGGTCAAGTCGACCAAAGAGATCACTTGTTCTTGAAAATTCATATAGTGAAAAAAAATATTCAGCAGGGTTTAGGGTGAACCGACTGAACTCAGTCATTCAGTCGGTGACCTATTTTCGGTATCGAGTGCTACATTTGCAGCTATAAGAGGCAACAGAAGATCTTTGGGTGTTGTTACAGTCATGCCAGCAGCAACAAAGTTTTTCAGTGTGCTAATGCATACCTTGGGGTTGATTGCAGCTATTGATATTGAGTCTGAGAAATATAGATGGATGGGAAGTTATCATCAACAGAAGGACTTGATGGCTTATGATCCCCAGCTGATAAGTTTCGGCTTGCAGGTTTCATGAGAGGAGCACTCTCACTGTCTCTTGGATTATGGAGACATTCCTCAACTTGTCTAACAGTACAGCAATTCATCGGAACATCATCAACAGTGGACTTATTTAATCAGCAGCAACCAACAGCCGGTAGGAAATCAGAAAGTTATAGAATCAAACATGAAGTGGAAGCCAAAATCAAGTCAACAATAGAGAACAGTAGTTCGTCTGTAGTTGTAGCAAAGTTGGATCCATCTGCTGAAGGTTTTGTAACTCACAAATAGACAACATCAGTGGACTTACCAAAAATCTTTCTGATGCTAGTGTCTCTGAAATCTGCATGTAGTCCTACCCCATCATCTTCAGGTGCAGGAGTCTGAGTATGCAGGCTTGATTTTTGGGAGTTTTGGGATTAAACTTGCCTCTATTATGGTTGCAGAATCTCTTCAGTAATATGAAATTGCAGCCGAATCCAGTGATGAGGCTCCTGGAAGCTCTTCCTTCTGGAGAATCTGTTTTTATTGGCAGTGTGTTGCAAGTTTATCGCTTGTTTATGGGCCAGGCATGGAATCTAAGCAACTTGCTTACAGCAACCTATATAATCTTCTTACAGGAAACTTGAAGAATTCATCCACAAACTCTCAAGGTTTGGCTTGAAATAAGCACATCTGGTGGAGTGGACATACTTGTAAATTTGTTAGCAGCTGGACAAGTAGATACATTGGCCAATATTTGCCTTCTTCTTGCATGTATGAGGATGGGAGATGCATCTGTTTGTTCCACAATATTAGAATCTTGTGCTACAAAACAGTTGTTTAGGTTGCTTGCTGCTTTTAATTCTCTGTCTGCACAGTGCAACGAGGCAAGACATGAGATAACCAGTTCCATCTGTTCACTTGCTTCAGAGGTGCTGAAGAACTGGTTGCTGTTGCGAGTCGATACAGAAAGTTCTTTGCATTTGAGCTTGCTGGTTTGCCTCATAGCTTAAGTTTAACTGTTAAAGGACTGATAGCTTTGGGAAGTGCCCTTAGAAACCTAATAGTTACAACCATGGTTGTCAAAATTAGAATTTTAGGTAGGATCGATCCACCTAAGTAGGATCGTAAAATCAAAATTTTAAAATAAAATGTAAGATTTTACATATAGACAAATTTTATAAAATTTTTTTAATACAATTAAGAATCTTTTATAAAAAATTTTCTAATATTTTTAAGAAAACTTTTAGTACATTTACAGACTTTAGAAAGAAATTTTTTAAATTTTATAAAAGTTTTGATTCATAAATCAAAACAACAGAACACCGTCATGTCTACCTTTATCATTAATGTCCCTACAAACCTTCTAACCAAAGTTTCTTCTCCACTAACAAGAAAACTGCAGCGGTCATCACTGATCAACCAAAGAAACCATTTAAAGATTCGGGCTATATCCACAAAACCCTTCTATATTTCCTAGAAAAATTTTCAAAATTATACTTTTATAGAAAATTTTCTTAAAATTTATGAAAAACTCTCTAGAATATGTAAAATTCTTCTCAAATTCAGTTAATTATAATTTTTTTAAAAGTAAAATCGTATAAAATCGTAATTTTACGGATTTTAAGATTTAAATTTGGACATGGCTGGGATTTTACTAAGAAAGGATTTAATTGAAATAGGATCGATTTGGTGATGTAGTATCGTAAAATCGTAGAATTTTAAGATATAAATCAGAATTTTGATAAACTTGGTTACCATAAGAGAAAATGGTTCTCACATTTTCTTAGACATATCTGGATATCTTGAGCTCTCTACTCGACCTGAAATAAATGGTGCTATCAAAGTTCTTGCTGGAAAGACATTGCTCTCTCAGGCAGCCAGTATGTGTGGGTTAGTGAAGGATAAGGAATATCCAGCAATTGGAGTAGCCTTTGTCAATTCTGAAGACGAGACATTACAGAAAATGTTGTTAAAAGCTATGGAGTTATTAGAAAAGCATATGACTTTATTTAGCCAGTACTTCTATTGCTACCTCCTCCATGAATTATTGACATTGCAGATCGTCCGTCGGCATCCACCAGCTGAGGAGGAATGCTCGATTATGCATCCTGCATCATGGGCATGTTTCACAAGTTTTGCAGTATCTACTGTGAATAGTTCGGAGTTGTCAATCTCTAAGATGATATACTCTTCTATGATTCATATGGATGCTGACCAGAGTCCCTTGTCAATACCAACTGTTGTTAAAGAATATGCTCTGGTGAGCTTTACTATGCAGAAAATGGTTGAATCTCAGGGTGAGATACCTGCTGGAATCCAGCAGTTGGTGGAGGATATTTACGGGTTTCCTACTGACAACAGAGTTCATCGCTACAAACTCTGCTCTTATCATCTTCAGCAAGCTCATTCTTTGTTGTGTTAAAGAATATGGCACGATTGTTTTCCCATCTGGAACTAAGGGGAATTATGTAGCTGCTGTTAAGTTACTGAATGAAGAAACTACTATTGCCGAAACTAAGTCAAAAGAAGCATTTAAGTTTGACCCTAAGGCCCTTGCAAGCTTGTTATGGTATCCAACAGTTTTTGATAGAATGACAGAGAGGGACTAATATGTCCAGGAACTCAATCATCAGCAGATCTGCAGCTAATGCAATGGTTTTTGAGGCACTTGCCTACCTTCGGGTGGAACGGAAAGAAGCTTACCTGACCTTCCTGAGGTTATTAGAACCTCTATTGAAAGTTCTCCTCTATATGTGTTCTAAGGAATGATGTTCCTCAACCTTGTCCTCAACCTTGAGGACAAGGATGGTTTTCAGGGGGGATGGAATGTTGCAATATGGGTGTGTGCCAGTGAGGATACAGGCTGGGACTGCAAGATCGCATCCACCGGGTGCAAGAGCCCAAGGAATCTTGGATTTTCTAGAAGCGATAACTAGTGACGTAAGATGTCTAGAGTAGTAAGGAAACTTGGTGTGAAGTTTCCAAGTTGTAAGGATAGATATTTGGAGTAATAAGGAAACTTTATGTGAAGTTTCCAAGTTAGTAAGGATTCTTGTAGTATTAGAATTTCTAGTGCCTTAGGATTCTTGAAAATGAGACGAAACGCACTGCCAACATTAATGGCAAAGTTGAGACGAAACGCACAAGCTGAGCCAAACGTTAATGGCTTCCTGTCTAATAAGTGCCATCGTTATGAATTTTTTAGTCACTTTAATGTGATAATTAAGAAGTGCTCGCCGTTGTAAATTGGAGTTATAGTGACACAGAACATCATAATGAAAAGTTCGAGATGTGTACAAATGACTTAAAATCGGCAGCGTGCCACCACCGAAAGGAGTAATGTTGAGTAATAGTCATCATCAACTCGGATGATTACTGTCACTGATCTGATAGGGACCTATTGTGAAATAGGATCATCACCTAAATTTGCATCCCTGCATAGAGCAAAGGCTGGCATGCGTGTTGATGAGCATAAGTTGAAGGATGGAGCATGTTGACGAATAGGAAACCCCATCTCCCTTGAGAACCATTGAGAGTGTTAGCTAACTGATCGTATAAGCCATTCAGCATATTAAGATTCACTTTTTTGTACCCCTTTCTTTGTTTTGCCTTGGATTTCGAGCGACCAGTACCAAGTTTGGGGTCCTAACGACTTTAGGCGACTATAGTTTTTTTGGGTCAGCACGACCTGGTAACGACCTTTGTCCAACCTCTTCTCTTTCAAAAAGGAGTTATCCACCACTTCTCTTTCTGTTTTTGGCTAGATCTAGAGAGATTATTTACTAAATATCTTTTATTAAATATAGCTCTTGATTATCTATTTCATTTGAAGCTATCTTGCTTCTGTTCGAAGTTACTTAGTGTTTCAATGCTTCCGCTGCCTTTGTTTGTTATTTCCTCAACAACAACAATAAGAACATAAGCACTACAACAACAAAGATAGAAATGTTCTTTTATCTTAGTACAATAATATATCGTATGAAACATAAGTAGAGGATAGTACAAAATATAAAATACAAAACATAGAAGATTTCACACCTAATCGCAACATGGTAGATTTTATTGCATAATAAAATACATCCTATCCACTTTGTTGTTACGTCAATAAAGTAAGTTCATTTTTTCATCCTTTGATTTGTGGCTATCCATTATCGTGCACTACTATCACTTTGTGCTCTCCGATTTGTTACGGCTGTCCTTAACGTAATGCCGTTCTTCTTTTCTATGTCGCTAACATTCAAAGTACTTGACGAAAATTGGAGATGTTGCCGTAGCCATCAATCCTGCAAAGTTAATTTGGTAGTTGACCGTCAATTTCACTGAGGCCGAGTAGATGCCGATTGAGAATAGTCCAGTTTCTTCTCTGATCAAGAGTATTCTAGAAGTAAACAGTAATGGCATTCTACTTGCGCACCGCTTGACATCGAGTTTATTGACACGTTAACAATTTGTTACTTTCTTTATTCTTCAACTTCGAAGAAGAAGCATGGTGGGTGAGCTGAATTCTAGGCCCCACCTTCTGAGCGGTCATAGAAGACAACAAGCGGCAACATGAGTTTTGAAGGATACTAGCATGACAATCGTTTGATATGATGCCCAATACTCAACATCACTCCTTTAGATGGCAGAGTGCTGCCGACTTCTGAGTCGAAATCTAGAAGATGCTGTAGAGATCGCATAAAACTTCGACGTTTCTATTGTGATGTTCTTTAGATTTTGTCCAATTTATAATGACATCCATTAATAAGAGCACTTCTCTCTTTTTGAAAGAGTCTTATGTTGTCAACATAGGCTGAATGGTTTAAATTTCAAGTATACTGTCAATTGAATGCTCCTGTTGTCAATCACATTAGTAATTTCACTTTGCAACAACGATCATATCGGCCAAATTTTGTTTACCCAAGAAAAAAGTTATATCCTCTAACCCGTTTAGTACCCCTCTTCATCAATCAATTTAATCGTTGACCATTCGGCTTCAAAATTGATGGAACTATCCCACCCACTATCTTGTCATAGTTAATCCAAGAGCACCCATAAATATCACTTGCTGCAACCATCCATTTCGCAATTTTTGAAACGTTTCACAAGCTGATGATATCCATCTATGGGTAGGTCGTAAGATTGATTTTAATGTGACAGAAGTTCGTAAGTTCATCGTGGTATTGTCGAAGTGTGGTCGACAAATGGTCGTAAGGTAGTAGGAAATGTACAATACAAATATGTTTTGAAGACATCACTGTGTTATCGATCTACCAACTACCACTGGTACGGTATGATAACCTACTTGAGCTACGACTATCTTATAAAGATTATGACACGATATAGCAGAATATATTTCATATGACGTAACGTCAAAATATTTTTCACAAATTGGTCAAAATGTTAATGAAAAGGTAATGACATTTTCATCCCAAATTGTCAACGTGTTGCTATGTCATAATATTATCATTATGTCGTGAAATGGTCATGTACTGGTCGTAACTTTCAGCCACGCATATAAGATGTTAAGAACTATAAACATAGGAAGAAACAATTACATATTCTATTTCTAGAACTGCAAAATCAAACACATTCAGAAGCAAAAACACTCGTATAATGTAAGTAGGACAAAGAATCCTTTCTAAGACGAATGTTAGAAACAAAGAAATCAATTGGTTATTTATTGCGGCCGTGTTAAAAAAACAAAGGGAATTCCTTCGTTTGGATTTTAGGTCGATAACATAGACGATATCCCTTCATTTGGGTTTTATACATCGATAGCTAGTAACGGCTTTTCTTACGAGATTCTTTATTTCAAAATAATTAAATATACGTAATTGAATCATTTCATGTATGCAACACGATAACAGACATTTTAGTGAAATTAGGCCCTTAATAATTGGAAGATGGATGGTTAACATTGCTAGATCGTTTAACTAGAAGATGGAAGGTCAAACCTGTTTAGGGTGATTAATCGTCATCTTAGGAGAAGTGTATTTGGTTGCAATGTTAAAACTTATCTTCGTTTATTATTGTTGTGTTTGGTTGCTGTTTATGTTGTAAATACGGTAGTGTGCACGAACGAAAAATAGCACAGCGGAATATATAGCACACACTAGGATATTGCAATCTAAGTTGAAATTGTTAAAGATGAATAAGGCAATCACACAACACAAAAATATACGTGGAGAAAAATGAGAAAAACTCCACGGTGGTGTGGTCATACCAAAAGAAATATCACTATGCGATGAGACTATAATGTAGGCTTACAACTTTACTTTCTTATTTGCATTCAATTTGCATTCTCTCTTTGCATGCTTCTTCCAAATTTCACACATTTATTACATATATATATGATGTAAGAAAATCCTTTAATAGCTAGTCCACTAAATAACTAACTCTCCAAAGTAACTCTTTGGCATTAGTTCCTTGGTATAACTTCCTATGATAGTTAGAGTGAATCTGGACATAACTTCCTCATTAATCTGGACATAACTTTTTCATGAATCTGGACATAACTTCTTCATGAATCTGGACATAACTATCATAGCAGCTATGTTGGACTAAATAGTGGACTACCAATAGCTACTTGTGGACTACTTGATTAGAAGCTCATCAAAGTGTCTTTATATCCAACAAATCTCCCACTTAAAGACACTTTGTCATGTCTTTCCAAGAAAGTAAGAAGTTGGTACGAAAGTACCCGCATCGGAGGTACTGAAAATAGATAAAGACAGAGCAGAGTAAGGGCTACTGTATTTACTAGCTGACTTTTCGAAGTTCATCATGCCTTCGTCAATTTTCCCCCAACCCCATTGCTTTCTTGAGATGCTTTTTTAGGATACATGTGACTACTATCACTGCTATCCCTGCTGTTGTCCATTGTTGTTCCATATAATGTTCTGCAAAATTCAAACTTGTCAAAAGAAACTGCCTTTATTAAGGCATCCGCAGGATTCTTCTTGGTAGAAATCTTGAGTAACTTAATACTCCCACTAGAAACCATATCACGAACAAAGTGATATTGCACTTCAATGTGTTTTGTTCTGAAATTAAATGCTGGATTTCTTACAAGATGTAGGGCATTTTGACTATCACAAAATAGAGGCAATGACTCTTATTTGTACCCTAATTCCTCTAGCAATCTTTTCATCCATATGCCTTCCTTGCATGTTTGTGTTGCTGCCATATACTCTACTTTTGTTGTGGAAAGAGCTACAATAGATTGCAGTTTTGAACACCAACTAACAGCACCACCTGTAAGGGTGAACACATAACCAGAAGTGGATTTGCTCCTATCAAGATCACCCGCATAATCCGAGTCCACAAAACCTTTGACAAAACATTCAGACCCTTTCTAACACAATGCAGCATCTAGAGTACAGTTAATATATCGAAGTACTCTCTTAACAGCCATCCAGTACTAATTTCCTGGATTTGCCATGTATCTACTCACCACTCCCACTGCTTGGGCAATATCTGGCCAAGTGCATACCATGGCATACATAAGGCTTTCCCACTGCAGATGCATATGGTACCCGAGACATCTCCATCTTCTTCTTGTTTTGGCTAGGACATCCCAAAGAAGATAACCTGAGACTAATAGAGAAAGGGGTAGACACCGACTTACTTGTTTGCATGTCAAACCGCTGCAACACCTTCCTCAGGAAGCCAGCCTAGGACAGTCGGATTTCTCCATTGTCTCGGTCTCGCCATATCTACATTCCAAGAATCTTGTTTGCCGGACCCAACTCCTTTAAATCAAATTCACTAGCTAGTTGAGCCTTCAATTGTTAGATGCGTTTCATGCTTTGGCTCGCCACAAGCATATCATCCACATACAGCAGTAAGATCACATACTCACCTCCCTCAAACTGCTTGATGTACGCACAAGAGTCCGAGACTAGCTTGCTGTATCCGAGGCTCCCGATACAACCATCAAATCTCTTATACCAACACCTTGGTGCCTGCTTAAACCCATAAAGAGATTTGACGAACCGGCAAACCAAGTTCTCCTTGCCTACCTTGGCAAAGCCTTCTAGTTGGACCATGTATATCTCCCCTTCCAACTCACCGTGCAAGAATGCCATATTCGCGTAGAGTTGTTTAAGGTGGAGATCCGATGATGCGCACAATGCCAAAACCACACGAATTGTTGCCAAACGAACCACCGGAGTGAAGATTTCATCAAAGTCGACTCCTTCCTTTTGTGTATATCCTTTTACAACCAATTGGGCACGAAACCGTTCTACTTGATCATTGCTATCACGCTTGATCTTGTAGACCCATTTGTTACTAATAGCTTTGCGTCCTTGAGGAAGTGAAACTAATTTCCAAGTCTCATTCTTATGAAGTGTCTCAATTTCTTCTTGAATAGCTTCCATCCAATGGACAGCATCTGGACTATCCAATGCTTCCTTAAGAGTTGTTGGCTCTCCTTCTTCAGCAAGAAGATTATATGTAAATTTAGACATAGGCTCTAAATAATAATCTGCATACCTCTCAGGTGCTTTCCTCTTACGAGTTGAACGACTAAGGGTTGGATTCCTAGAAACATCTTTCTCTTTCCTACCCGTTGGTTCATGCACAGAATCTGAGTCTTCTTCCTCATCTTCTCCCTCCTCCGGATTAACCATGGTTTTATTCTGAAGCAAGTTTTGCTTTCCAGTAGCATATCTAGTAGCATCATCACCTTCTGATGTTCTTTGCAGCTGGTCTTCTACAAAGATCACATTATTGCTGAAGAAAGCCTTACGGGCAGTGGGATCTCATAAGCGATACCTCATAACATCTTCAGCATACCCCAGAAATATGCACTTTCTGAACTTAGGATCCAACTTGGATCTCTCCTGTGATTTATAATCACAAATACTGGACAACCAAAAATATAAAGGCGAGAATAATCAACAACATTACCAGTCCACATTTCCGTTGGTACTTTCAACCCAATAGCAGTTGAAGGGATGCGGTTCAATACATAACAAGCCGTCTTGGCTGCCTCTGCCCAAAAAAGAGTTAGGCAAACCGGCCACTTTAAGCATAACCCTTACTCGCTCAAGTAATGTCCTATTGAACCGCTCCGCAACTCCATTTTGCTGTGGAGTATAAGGTACAGTGGACTGTCGTTTGATCCCTTGTTCGGCTAAGAAAATAAGGAATTCATCACTGTTGTATTCTCCTCCGTTGTCCGACCGTAGGCACTTGATCCTACTACTGGAATCAAGTTCCACCCGAGCTTTAAAGTACTTGAATACACCAAAGACCTCTGACTTCCTTCGGATTGGATACACCTAGTTTCGTCGAGAAAAATCATCAATAAATGTTACCAAATATTTGGCGCCCCCAAATGAAAGCTGCGGTGACTCCCACACATCCGAGTGAACCAAGTCAAGAACGGCTTTGGCTCTAGAGAATGATCTTCCAAACTTGGTACGATGCTGCTTCTCGGTACACACTCCTCACAGAACGGCAACTTAACGTCATATAGCCTTGTCAAGAGCTTCCGATCACAGAGAATTTTAAGGGCATATTCCGAAATGTTACCCAGCTTCAAGTGCCATATTCGATAGGCTTGAGTTCGATTGACCTTATGCATGGACACTCGCGCTGTACGAGGACAGGCGAGTCAGGGGCTAAGATCAGGACCCCAGTGGTGTGGGGCGGGCACCCACCTATGGCCATAGTATCGTCAGGCCCATGCGCGTGGGGGCAATACCACGGCCCATCCGGTTCGAATGTTAAATTTTAAGAGTAATGTGAATTGAATGCGACTTGTTTTGGCAATTCCATCGGTCTATTCTTTCCATTTTACAACAGAGTTATCAGAAACATCCTTCGAGGTGAACTCACGTTAGAGGGTTTAACATTCAAAACTAATGTGAATTGAATGCTCTTGTGTTGCCAATTCTTGCATTGTCAATTCCGTCAGTCTATTTGGATTTTCTACTGAAATATTTTCTATTGTCCCGCCTGTCTTCCAACTCCTCTATATTAGTCAATTCAATTGTTGACCGCTACTTCAAATTGAGAAAATTATTTCGCCCACTCTGCTCATATATCAGACATTCAAATGATCCAAGAGTACTCACTGATGTTACCTATCAATACAACTAGTATTTCTTACAATTTTTCTCAAATATCAGACATTGTGACCTCGATGAGTTCAATGTTTCAACTTTCTTAAATATTAGCACACTAACTGTGGACTATGCGATATTTGAAGTCAGCCTTTGAGTTCCCTCTCAAGTCTAAGTGTTGAGTTGAGATTTGTGCGACCCCACACATGTCCCTTAGGCGACCTCGTGCTTATCCAGATATCCCCTGACGTGGACGACCCCTTATTCTTTAGGTCAATGACATAATCAATATTCCTTCGTGGGTTGAGGGTTATATAAATGGATGGCTTCCTTTTTTCCAATAATAAAAATAAATTGAATTATTTCAATGGATCTATTCCAGCTGTAAATATATGTTATTGAATCACTTCAACTTTGGATTTTCCAAGCCACCTTCTTAATTGTTCCTTTCGAAGACATTTTTAGTTGTCTTTGACCAAAATAATCTCATATAAGATCTTCAAAATTTTGCCTCCTCCAGACTTATTCCCCCTTCCACTGATAAATTCTCAAATAGTTATGAATAGCCTTTTGACCCTCCGTAAGACCCTCACATACCCTTCATATTCTCTTAATCTTTTGTATGTAACTCATCATCACTGCCTCTCATCTTACCCTGCACGTCCGACCCTTCCCAGTTGCAAACCGCTTCCCAATTGCAGGAGATTCGAAAGGTAGCGAAGTATACATGTGCGAGACCCGTCTCAGGGAGTGTAGGAAGAAACAGAACTGCATTTGGAGGAAGAACAAGTGATTTTCAAGGTTTTATGTAACTCGAAGCTTTATTCAATTGGTGAAGTCCCGCAGGGTAGACAACCAATCGCCAACTCTACAGCTAACTGTTATCTTCTTAACAAATTCTTTATTGTAATTTTATTGTACTTTTAAGATTTACATATAGAAGATTTATGCTTTACAATAATCTAAATGCTAAAACGTAGAAAAATTATGAAAAGCAGCAAAACCTCACCATACATGGTAGTCTTGGTGAGAGTGACTTTTATGAAGCAACAGAACTACATTTAGAGGCAGAACCAGTGCGTTAGAACTATTTGTGCATTCTTAGAACTTACGTATAGCGCTAAAATTTAAAACAGTTCAAGGGTCAAGACGAAGGAGCGTCGGAAAGTAGCGAAACATCCACATAAAATACCCGTCTCAGAGAACATGACTTTAGGAAGAAACGGAAGTGCATTTGGAGGTAAAATAAGTGAGTTTGAAGGTTTTATGTATTATTCATATTTTTTTCCATTAGTGAAGTCTATGCAATGTTGACAAACAAACGACTGTTCTACAGGTAACTGTTTAACTTCTTAACAAATTCTTGAGTAAAACTTTATTATATTATTTGGATTAATATATAGAAGATTTAAGCTTTACAACAATTTAAACGATAAAAACATAGAAAAACTACGAAAAGCCACAAACCTAATCGTATATGACCGTCTGGGCAGGCGTAACTTTTACGAAAAAAATGGAATTGCGTCTGGAGGTGGGAATAGTGAGTTACAAACATTAGTGCGTACTTAAAACCTTACATATAGAGTTAAGATTTACAATATTTGAAGGGGTCAAGACATAGGAACGTCGAAAAGTAGCGAAACAGCCTCGTACAAGAGCCGTCTAATATGTGACTTGCTGGGAAAAACAGAATTGCATTTGGAGGTTGAATAAGTGAGTTAAACGTTTTATGTATACTTGATATTTTATTCAATTGGTTGAGTCTACACAAAGCAGACAAGCATACAACGCTTCTACAAGTAACATTTAGATTCTTAGCAAACTTTTTACTAAAATTTTTTACTAAATTTCTAGATTCATATATAGAAGATTTAAGCGTTACAACAATTTAAAGTATCAAAGTTTAGAAAATTACAAAAATTCACAAAAAATGACCGTACATACCCATTTCAGCGAGAGTGACTTTTAAGAAAAAATAGAATTGCACTTTACATAGGACTAGCGACTTAGTAGCATTTTTGCATTCTTAAACGTTATCGAGAAGTTATGAATTACTACAATTCAAGAAGTCCAGACGTAGAAGCAGCTTTGTAAAGTTGCGAAATATATGCGTACAAGACCCGTCTCAGTGAGTGTGACTTGTAGGAAGAAACAGAACTAAATTTGTAGGAAGAACAAGTGAGTTTGAAGGTTTTATGTATACTCGACACTTTATTCGATTGGTGAAGTCTCGCAGGGTAGACAAGCAGCCGACATCTCTACAGCTAACAGTTAGCTTATTAACAAATTATTTTGTGAAATTTTATTGTGCTTTTAGGATTTACATATGGAAGATTTATGCTTTGAAATAATTTAAACTGTAAAAACATAGAAAAATTATGAAAAGCCGCAAAACCTCACCATACATGGCAGTCTGGGCGAGAGTGACTTTTATGAAAAAACAAACCAGCATTTGGAGATAGGACCAGTGCGTTAGGAGTATTTGTGCATTTTTAGAAACTTACATATAGCGCTAAAATGTAAAACAATTCAACGATCAAGACGAAGGAGGGTCGGAACGTAGCGAAACATCCACATAAAAGACCAGTCTCAGAGAATGTGACTTTAGGAAGAAACGGAAGTGAATTTGGAGGAAGAATGATGTGCTAAAATATGTATATAATATCATGTACTCTTGCATAGTATATGCTTATTTATATATATATAAACTAATAAAAAAGAACTTTAATTCTTTGTTTTTTTTAATTTTCAGCAATTTTGTGCAGTCTGAGAGTTTTTTATGAAAAATTGACTTTTCTGTGGAGATTTTGTGAACGGCCATCTGGGATTAAAAGCCAAGAGATTCAAGTTGGTCCATGAATTATTTCAGAATTTTATGGGCAACCATTTGATATGTACTGACAGAAGAAGTTGATATACAATGCAGACCCGAAACATGTGCGCAGTTTCTGAAACGAGTACACTTGATAGCCTTCCCGATTTTTAAATGATATGTGTGATATATGGTTGGAAACATAAGGCATTGATCTTAATTTTAAATATTTTAATTTATTTTCTGAGGCCAAATAGACCTCAAGACCTTGCAGACACAATCGGTGGATAGAGAGTTCGGATTAGCTTGGACTGCACCAACCTAATTGTGGAAAGAAAAACTCTATGGTTTTAAATACCCAATTTTCGGATTTCCAAAGAGGAGGAGAGATAGCAGGAAGTGGCGGCTCATCTAGAGTTTATTTTCTGGGGTTCTTGCTGCTGGAACGGGGAGAAAGAAGGACGGAAGCACGGAGCAAAGAAAAGAGACGGTAGTTCGCTCGTCACCGCTCTTTATTCAGGGTTCTTTTGTTCTATCTCTCGTGTTTCTCTTTGTTTTGTTAGATTTGAAAACTATGAGCTAACTTTCTCCTTGCTGGGGCTATGATGTAGCCTAACTATGATGATTTAATTCTTAATTTTATGCTATTCGAAGTTTTATAATTGTTTATTGCGTATTCTTTACCGTGCTTAATGCTTTTGAGTATCTGGCCAATATTCAATCGAGTTGAGATTCGTATTGACACAGAGATGTGATGTATGAAATAGTCTTTATGATGAATGCCGTGAATTGCATAAGAGATAGAGATGTACTCTTATGGTTCATGCAGTTAATATAGGATGCCATAGAACTTAATGAGCTTTCTTGTATGTTAATTCACATAGAGATATAGTGAGTTATTGCATTAAAGTATTTTTGGTATAGCTTGAGAAAGTATATAAAAAAAATTAGGGTTTTCCAACGGTCAATAAAGATTATAAACTTCGATAGCACGAATATAGAGTTGAACTGAATTAGTTACGATGAAATCAAATACCCTAGCGCTTAAGTTATTAAAATCTTACGAGTGTTAGTTTTAACTTGTTTTGTTTTTTCTAGTTTTAGCATTAACTCTTTTAGATCGATTGTTCAAATAATCCTGGAATTAGTTATTTTCGGTACTTAATAAGTTAATCAATCCTCGTGGGAACGATACTTTGCTCATCATTGTATTACTTGTGCGACTCGTACACTTGCGACTGCAACAAAGAACAAGTGGTTTGAAGGTTTTATGTATACTCGACACTTTATTCGATTGGTGAAGTCTCGCAGGGTAGACAAGCAGCCGACAGCTCTACAGCTAACAGTCAGCTTATTAGCAAACTCTTTTCTGAAATTTTATTGTGCTTTTAGGATTTACATATGGAAGATTTATGCTTTAAAATAATTTCAACTGTAAAAACATAGAAAAATTATGAAAAGCAGCAAAACCTCACCAAACATGGCAGTCTAGACGAGAGTGACTTTTATGATGAAAGAACAGCATTTTGAGGTAATACCAGTGCGTTAGAAGTATTGTGCATTCTTAGAAACTTACATATAACGCTAAAATTTAAAACAATTTAAGGGTCAAGACGTAGAACCGTCGAAAAATAGCTAAACATCTGCTTAAAATTCCCGTCTCAGAGAACGTGACTTTAAGATGAAACGGAAGAGCATTTGGAGGTAAAATAAGTGAGTTTGAAGGTTTTATGTATTATTGATATTTTATTCAATTAGTGAAGTCTATGCAATGTTGACAAACAAACGATTGTTCCACAGGTAACCGTTTAACTTCTTAACAAATTCTTGAGTAAAATATTTTTATATTATTTGGATTTATTTATAGAAGATTTAAGTTTTACAACAATTTAAACAATAAAAACATAGAAAAACTACGAAAAGCTACAAACCTAATCGTACATTACCGTCTGGGCAAGTGTGACTTTTACCAAAAAACGGAGTTCCGTTTGGAGGTGGGAATAGTGAGTTAGAAACGTTAGTGCATTCTTAAAAACTTACATATAGAGTTAAGATTTACAATATTTCAAGGGGTTAGGACATAGGAGCTTCCAAAAGTAACGAAACAGCCTCTTACAAGACCCGGTCTCAATGTGTGTGACTTGCAGGAAAAAATAGAGTTGCATTTGTAGGTAGAATAAGGAAAGTTTTATGTATAATTGATATTTTATTCAATTGGTGAAGTCTACGCAAGGTAGTCAAGCAAACGACGGTTCTGCAAGTAACAATTAGATTCTTAACAAATTTCTTATTAAAATTTTATTATACTTTCCGGATTCATATATAGAGGATTTAAGCTTCAAAACAATTTAAAGAATAAAAGTTTAGAAAACTACGAAAAGCAGCAAAACATGACCGTACATGGCCATTTCAACGATATTGACTTTTGCGAAATAGTAGAATTCCACTGTACATACGACTAGCGACTTTAAAGCATTTTTGCATTCTTAAACCTTATCGAGAAGTTATCATTACTACAATTCAATCAGTCCAAATGTAGAAGGAGCTTCGTAAAGTTGCGCAATATACGCGTACAAGACCCGTCTCAGTGAGTGTGACTTGTAGGAAGAAACAGAACTGAATTTGGAGGAAGAAAAAGTAGTTTGAAGGTTTTATGTACACTCGACACTTTATTCGATTGGTGAAGTCTCGCAGGATAGACAAGCAGCCGACAGCTCTACAGCTAACAGTTAGCTTATTAACAAATTCTTTTCTGAAATTTTATTGCGCTTTTAGGATTTACATATGGAAGATTTATGCTTTGAAATAATTTAAACTGTAAAAACATAGAAAAATTATGAAATGCCGCAAAACCTCACCATACATGGCAGTCTGGGCGAGAGTGACTTTTTTGAAAAAACAAAACGGCATTTGGAGATAGGGCCAGTGCGTTAGGAGTATTTGTGCATTTTTAGAAACTTACATATAGCGCTAAAATTTAAAACAATTCAAGGGTCAAGACGAAGGAGCGTCGGAAAGTAGTGAAACATCCACATAAAAGACCCGTCTCATATAACGTGACTTTAGGAAGAAACGGAAGTGCCTTTGTAGGTAAAACAAGTGAGTTTGAAGGTTTTATGTATTATTAATAGTTTATTCGATTGGTGAAGTCTATGCAATGTTGACAAACAAATGACTGTTCTATAGGTAACTTTTTAACTTCTTAACAAATTCTTGAGTAAAACTTTATTATATTATTTCGATTTTGTTGGAACTATAAAGACAATTTTGATGATAACAAAGAATTAAGAACTATGATTTATATTAGACTAATAATCTGAAATTAAGTTCTGCAGGATTAGACAAACAAAGATCACTTTATTTACAGCAGACAATAACAGCCATCATTTAGCCAACTGTTATGTTACTACAAATTAAACAGCATACGGAATAGATGATGCCATAGTCACATTGCAGTCAGCTGCTTGACCACTGAAGCACAAGAAGATTTCTCTGTTTCAAAACAGAGCTTTGGGTTCAACGGCAACAAAACTCTCCTTGCTTCAAAAATCCTCTGGACTCACAACCCACTGAAGCAATTCAAATAGAAGATCTACAACGAGCAAAAATCATCTTCCTTTTCACAGAAAGGGAAAGCTCTATAATCAAGGAAAGAAAGCACATTATACAAGTCAAGATCTCTAATCAAATCAAGTAGTCAACCAGCAATGCATTAAATATGGACAAACCAACTCAGCTCTTTTGTGTCAGACAGCAACTTAGCTAAATTAAGCTTATAATCACTGGCGGCAAATTCAAATTCTTACAATGCATTTAATGCTATGGAGATATTGCACAAAAGACAACCGAAAGCAATTAAGGAAGCGGTTGATTAACCGCTGGGCAAATCTGCTCCCTCTCTGACGTGAAGAACCACCAATGGAAAACAGCGTCAACGGCAACGTTCTCCAACGGTTCCTGCACAGAGACAAAACACTATAAAAAGGGTGGCACAGTAACAAAGAAAGTGCAGAGAGAGAATACAAGAAAAAGAGAGACATATAAGAACTCTACTACTCTACGCAAACAACAAAGATCTTGCTACTGATCACACTGAAGAAATCTCTCTCAGCAACATATCTGATCATCTAATTCGAAATACTTCATGAACACATAACCCTCATGAGATAGATCCTGTGCTCAATTTATGTTTATATTCCTTATAACCTTTTACTAACATTGTGAAGGTGGTGCTGCGGGCACCGGAAAAGGAAGCTCAGGTGGAGCTTGGTGAAAGCTCTTAGACCTTGTAATAGAGCTAGCAAATCAGCTCGGAGGACAGGTGTGTCCAGTAGGCTGTTAGGGGTTGTCTTGGTGAAGAAATCCGGTAGAGTAAGTGTGCTTGGTGAAGCACTTTGCTCTAGGTGTATTTGTAGTTTATTAAAGGTTTAGTGAAGTTTTGGCTCTTGTGATAGAGCGACCGTGGACGTAGGCAAAGGGGTTTTGCCGAACCACGTTAAGTATCCTGAGTACTACCTTTTTACTTATGTCAGTAAACACTCTAACTCTCTCTGTCTGCAAGTTACAGAATTGACACAGCCAGTTGTAAGTTTGCTGCCAGTAGAATACCTAAGCTTGATGAAAATTTTTATTGACTAACTCAATTCACCCCTCCCCTCTTGAGTTAATCTTACAATAAACCCTAACAATTGATATCAGAGCAGGCCTCCTAAAATCAAAGGTCTAACAACCTTGAGGTAAAAGATCCTTATGGCTAACATTGTTCCTATAGTTTTTGAAGGTAGATCTTCCATTAGACCACCACTCTTTGATGGAACAAACTATGGCTATTGGAAAACCAAAATGACTCTAATAAAGGATTACAAGATGTATTTGATGAACTGTATGCAAAATATCTACATGCTAAAATTGATTGCAAAACTATGAAAGTATGCATGCATAAATTTAAGGTTGAAAGCGATTATCTAAAGAAAGAAATACTTGCACTAAAAAATGCCTTAGAAGACAAAACTGATGCCATAAAAGACACACTGCATGCAGACTATGACCATATGAACTGTAAACTATGTGCACTGCATATTGAAAATAAGCACCTGATTCAAATAAATGAAAAGCTTCATGTCAAACTAAATGAATGTAAGACTGAAGAACTAACAAGTTGCACAGAAAACTCAAGTATAGACATGATAAAGAAAATTGCTGAACTTGAGGAGTTGAATGAAGCACTGAGTCAAGAAGTGGATAGATTATCATATCTCACCCTTCCAGATCTTAAGCCATTTATGACTGATTATACTAATATGCACGTGAAAGAGAGTAAGCTGATGGAAGAAAATCAAAGACTGCTTCAAGAAAACAAAATTCTGGAAAGCAAGAATCTTGACCTTGAAGCTTCACTGGCAAAATTTGTTAAAGGAAAAGATAGACTTGATGCAATATTGGGAGCTCAACGCAGCCCATACAGAAAAGAAGGAATAGGATTCATACCAACATCTAAAGCGACTGGTAAACAAATCTCAAAGTATGATCAGCCCTCTACCAGCTACACAGGTATGGTGACAGCAAGAATGCAAAACAAAAATTCGATGCCTAAAGCATGCACAGCAAATAGGTCTTATTCCACAACACCTTTTATCAAATGTTTTCATTGTGACAGAAAAGGTCACAATGTTAATTCTTGCTGGTATAAAAAAAACACTAATAAAATAAAAATGATATGGGTTCTAAAAAGAACATTTAATAGTACTAACTCCCTAGGACCCAAAGAAATTTGGGTACCTAAGCACTAAAATTTCTTTTGCAGGAAGGAGAGGAGCTAACCCGACTGAAATATAGCAAATGGTATTTGGACAGCGGGTGCTCAAGACATATGACAGGAAATGAAAAATGTTTCAGCAGTTTACAAAAGCAATTCGGGGGAAATATAATCCTTGGTGACAACAGTAAGTGCAAAGTAATAGGTGTAGAAAAAATAGGTAATCCCTCATCCCTCTTCATAGAAAATGTTCTTCATGTTAAAGGATTAAAACATAACCTAATAAGCATAAGTCAATTATGCGATAATGGATTCAAAGTCAATTTTGATAATCACTGCTGCTCAATCGTTAACTTGTCATCTGGAGAAGAAATATTGAAGGGAAAAAGAGAAGGTAATATTTATGTACTCTATATTGATGATCTTCCTAACCATAAAATATGTTTAGTAGCAAGCCAACAGGAAAGCAGCTGGCTCTGGCATAGACGTTTGGGACACTGCAACATCAAAATACTATCAAAACTGTCTAAATTAAAATTAGTGAAGGGTCTGCCTGAAGCAAACTACAGCTTGGATGAACTATGTGATGCCTGTGCCAAAGGAAAACAAGTGAAGTCATCATTCAAGCACAAGCAGGTGATAACAACTAAGCAAACATTGCAATTACTACACATGGATTTGTTTGGACCATCAAGAACAGCAAGCTTGGGAGGTAAGTATTACTGTCTAGTAACTGTAGATGATTATTCCCGTTTTTGTTGGGTTTATTTTCTAGCATATAAAAATGATGCTCTAAAAATATTTATATGCTTCTTCAAAACGATTCAAAAAGAACTCAATCTAAATATCTGTGCTATTAGAAGTGATCATGGTAAGGAATTTTAAAATTTTTATTTTGATGAATTTTGTGACTCAAATGGTCTGACGCACAACTTCTCTGCTCCAAGAACCCCCAACAAAATGGTGTAGTGGAAAGGAAAAATAGAGTGTTAGTGGAAATGGCTCGAACTATGTTAATAGAGCAAAATCTGCCAAAACATTTTTGGGCTGAAGCTGTTAACACTACATGCCATATCATTAATCGTGCATTTATTCGCCCTATTCTTAAAAAGACTCCTTATGAGCTTATAAAGGGAAGAACTCCAAATATTGGCTACTTAAGAACCTTTGGATGCAAATGTTTCATACTCAATAACGGGAAAGATAATTTTGAAAAGTTTGATGCAAAAAGTGACGAAGGTATTTTTCTCAGTTACTCCTCAACATCAAAAGCATATAGAATCTTTAATAAACGAACCATGATTGTTGAAGAATCTATACATGTATTATTTAATGAGTCTAACAATGGGACGAAAAGAAATCCAGAACTAGATGCAGGATCAGAAGAAGAAGAAGAGCTGTTCCCATCGACAGAAACGCAACAAATTACAGAGACTCAAACAGCTGACGAACAGCCAGCTGAAATAACAGAGGAAGGACAGACTTCAGGAAATCTACCCAATCAAGCAGAAATCAATAGACCTTTCAAGTACAGATACAGTCTCCACAGAAAAACATACTGGGTGAGGTAAATGAAGTTATAAAAATCAGATCTCATTTTAAAAATAACTTCATGGAACATTCTACATTTGTGTCAAATCTAGAACCAAAATGCATATATGATGCTCTGACAGATAGCTCATGGATCACTACTATGCAAGAAGAATTAAATCAGTTTGAAAGAAACAATGTATGGCACCTTGTTAGAAAACGTTTAAACAAATCCATCATAGGAACTAAGTGGATATTCAGAAATAAATTAGATGAGAATGGCAACATAATTACAAACAAAGCTAGACTAGTAGCAAAAGGATACAATCAAGAAGAAGGAATAGATTTTGATGAAACTTATGCTCCTGTTGCACGCTTTGAGGTTATTAGAATACTACTTGCTTTTACATGTCACAAAGACTTCAAACTTTTTCAAATGAATGTTAAAAGTGCCTTTCTGAATGGATTCTTAAAAGAAGAAGTTTATGTTGAACAACGTCCTGGTTTTGAAAACACAAAATTTCCAAGTCATGTCTACAAACTGAACAAAGCTCTCTATGGTTTGAAACAAGCTCCCAGAGCTTGGTATGAGCGGTTGAGCACTTTTCTGATTGAAAAACGCTTCAGTCGAGGTAAGATTGACTTAACTTTATTCACCTTGCACGAAAATAACGATATATTAATTGTGCAAATTTATATAGATGATATAATATTTGGTGCTACTAATGAAAAACTGTGCAGAAAATTTTCTGACTTGATGCAAGAAGAGTTTGAAATGAGCCTGATGGGTGAACTAAATTATTTTCTTGGTCTACAAATTAAACAACTGAAAAATGGCATCTTCATAAGTCAAAGCAAGTACATTAAAGAATTGATCAAAAAGTTCAGCATGGAAGGAAGCAAAGAGATAAGCACCCCAATGTCTACCTCCTGCAAATTAAACCGAGATGAGACAGGTAAAGCAGTTGATCAAAAATTATATAGAGGTATGATTGGATCACTCCTATATCTTACTGCCAGTAGACCGGATTTTCAATTTTAGTGTATGCCTATGCGCTAGATTTCAAAGTGATCCAATAGAGTCTCACATGATAGCTGTAAAACGAGTCATTAGATCCGAATCCTTAGATCTCAAACCCTACTCCAAATTTCCAAATCTCTGCCATGGCCAATAAAAATCAAAAAGCTCAGCCAAAGTGCTCCAAAACTAACCATGGCAACGACGATAGATTCACTGGGAAGAAGGAATTTGAAAAATATAGTCGGCAGCTAGCAATTCCGATCCTGACTCCGGCAAGCATAAACTTTGACGACTTTAATTACTTTGGGCTTGAGGTGGACGAACTCCTTGAGGCGCAAGGCTGGCTGGAGTTCAACGACTGGCCGGGGGAATTCTTAGAGGAATGCGTCAGAGTATTCTATGCCAACCTCCATTCCACCGGAAACTTCTCTGTTCAGACAATGGTGAACGAAATTGAGATCAATTTGGAGGCACGGTCCATGTCCCTGATGTTGGATATACCCTACCGAAAGAGATGCCGCATGCCAGTGACTCCAAATTGAATTATCTAAACCAAGCACTGGACACAGACGTGGTGACAAAGCTTCAATACGATTCGGCTGCCCACCTGCCTCTGTTACCGAGGGCTCTGTGCCATATCATCTCCAAAATGGTAGTCCCACGGTCAGGGAGCCGCAACATCATCACCAACTATGATGCATTTTTGCTATGGAGAATATGACGACTTGAAACTGTGCCAATGGGGACTTTGCAAGTGAAGAAGATGTTCAAGATGGATGCAAAATTTTTGAGAGGGATCACTGAAGCAGAGGAAAAATTAGCATCCAAGTACCCTCCAGCTGACAATGGCTCCATAAATGCTACACTGGCTCCACTGACTGAGTGCTTAACGAACATCCTCAATGCCATCTTGGAGCAGACAAAAGAAATCAAGAAGCTATCCGCCAACCAGAGCACCCCAAGGCCAAGTCTGCCCAAGAAGACTTCAAGTCTGATAATGCCAAGGCCAAGGAAAATGCACAAGAGGATGCATATCACCAAGACACGGATAGGAACGAACATTCTGTAACTCTAAATAATGCAACTGAGCAACCGTTGCATATGGAGTCACATACAGAGTGCACAGCTGAAGCAGCCACTGGAGAACCGGACCAAGGAGCTGAGCCACTATCCATTACCATCTATGCAGCCTCTCTGCAGGAGGAACCTTTCTCCCAAGAGCCCCCAACAGAGACTCAATCTGAAGCTCAACCAGAAATGCGTTGTGAACCCCTCACCACTGAACCTCCTATCTCTGACCCTCAATCAGCTCACTCAAACGTTCCTAGCCTTCCCCCTAAATGCAAGAACCTAAAACGCAAGGCTCACAAATCAGTCTCCAGCTCCCAAGCCTTTGTTGATGAGGATGTAGTAATACTTTCTCAGTCCTCTGCAGCAAAACCCAAGCATCAACGCCCTCGACCTCCTGGCTGTAGGACATCCTCTAGGCACAAAAACATTTAGTTAAACTTTGATTAGGATTAGCTTACTTACTTACTACTGCTTTTAATGTCTATGTTTGGATATTTGTTTACCACTGCCTTGACGTACTACTTATCATTTGTTAAGTTTTTAGTTGTGTTACATTTTGTACCAACTTTTTGAGATGACAAAGGGGGAGAAAAATAGGAGAAAGAATTATTGCTATTACATGATGGCATACAAATGCTATTACATGGCTCAAATTGAGGAGGAGCCATGAGTCATGTACATGTAAATAAAATAGATGCACCAGTTGAGGGGGAATCATGCACAGGTATGGCAATTTTCAATTCTCAATGATGGCTTGTGAAAACACAAATCAATAATTCTTAATTTGTTTGTCATCATCAAAAAGGGGGAGATTGTTGGAACTATGAAGACAATTTTGATGATAACAAAGAATTAAGAACTATGATTTATATTAGACTAATAATCTGAAATCAAGTTCTGCAGGATTAGACAAACAAAGATCACTTTATTTACAGCAGACAATAACAGCCATCATGCAGCCAACTGTTATGCTACTACAAATTAAACAGCATACGGAACAGATGATGCCATAGTCACATTGCAGTCAGCTGCTTGACCACTGAAGCATAAGAAGACTTCTCTGTTTCAAAACAGAGCTTTGGGTTCAACGGCAACAAAACTCTCCTTGCTTCAAAAATCCTCTGGACTCACAACCCACTGAAGCAATTCAAATAGAAGATCTACAACGAGCAAAAATCATCTTCCTTTTCACAGAAAGGGAAAGCTCTATAATCAAGGGAAGAAAGCACATCATACAAGTCAAGATCTCTAATCAAATCAAGTAGTCAACCAGCAATGCATTAAATATGGACAAACCAACTCAGCTCTTTTGTGTCAGACAGCAACTTAGCTAAATTAAGCTTATAATCACTGGCGGCAAATTCAAATTCTTACAATGCATTTAATGATATGGAGATATTGCACAAAAGACAACCGAAAGCAATTAAGGAAGCGGTTGATTAACCACTGGGCAAATCTGCTCCCTCTCTGACGTGAAGAACCACCAATGGGAAAGAGCGTCAACGGCAACATTCTTCAACGGTTCCTGCACGGAGACGAAACACTATAAGAAGGGAGGCACAGCAACAAAGGAAGTGCAGAGAGAGAATACAAGAAAAACAAAGACATACAAGAACTTTACTACTCTACGCAAACAACAAAGATCTTACTGCTGATCACACTGAAGAAATCTCTCTCAGCAACATATCTGATCATCTCATTCGAAATACTTCATTAACACATAACCCTCATGAGATAGATCCTGTGCTCAATTTATGTTTATATTCCTTGTAACCTATTACTGACTTTGTGAAGGTGGTGCTGCGGGCACCGAAAAAGGAAGCTCAGGTGGAGCTTGGTGAAAGTTCTTAGACCTTGTAATAGAGCTAGCAAATCAGCCAGAGAGACAGGTGTGTCCAGTAGGCTGTTAGGGGTTATCTTGGTGAAGAAACCCGGTAAGAGTAAGTGTGCTTGGTGAAGCACTTTGCTCTAGGTGTATTTGTAGCTTATTAAAGGTTTAGTGAAGCTTTGGCTCTTGTGGTAGAGCGACCGTGGATGTAGGCAAAAGGGTTTTGCCGAACCACGTTAAATATTCTGAGTGCTACCTTTTTACTTATGTCAGTAAACACTCTAACACTCTCTGTCTGCAAGTTACAGAATTGACACAGCCAGCTGTAAGCTTGCTGCCAGTAGAATAACTAAGCTTGACGAAAATTTTTATTAACTAATTCAATTCACCCCTCCCCTCTTGAGTTAATATTTACAACAATTTAAACGATAAAAACATAGAAAAACTACGAAAAGCCACAAACGTAATCGTACATGACCGTCTGGGCATGCGTAACTTTTTCGAAAAAAGGGAATTACATTTGGAGGTGGGAATAGTGAGTTACACATGTTAGTGCGTACTTAAAAACTTACATATAGAGTTAAGATTTAGAATATTTCAAGAGGTGAAGACATAGGAGCGTCGAAAATTAGCGAAACAGCCTCGTACAAGAGTCCTCTCAATATGTGACTTGCAGGAATAAACAGAGTTGCATTTGGAGGTTGAATAAGTGAGTTAAAACATTTTATATATACTTGATCTTTTATTCAATTGGAGGAGTCTACGCAAAGCAGACAAGCATACGACGCTTCTTCAAGTAACAATTAGATTTTTAACAAATTTTTTACTAAAATTTTTTACTAAATTTCTGGATTCATATATAGAAGATTTAAGCTTTATAACAATTTAAAGTATAAAAGTTTAGAAAACTACAAAAATTCGCAAAACATGACCGCACATGGCCATTTCAGCGTGAGTGACTTTTATGAAAAAATAGAATTGCACTATACATAGGACTAGCGACTTATAAGTATTTGTGCATTCCTAGACCTTATATATCGAGAAGTTAAGATTTACTACAATCCAATCGGACAAGATGTAGTAGGAGCTTCATAATGTTGCGAAATACACGCGTACAAGACCCGTCTTAGTGCGTGTGACTTGTAGGAAGAAACAAAACTGAATTTGGAGGTAGAACAAGTAGTTTGAAGGTTTTATGTATACTCAACACTTTATTCGATTGGTGAAGTCTCGCAGGGTAGACAAGCAGCCGACAGCTTTACAGCTAACAATTAGCTTATTAGCAAATTCTTTTCTGAAATTTTATTGAACTTTTAGGATTTACATATGGAGGATTTATGCTTTAAAATAATTTAAACTGTAAAAACACAGAAAAATTATGAAAAGCCGCAAAACCTCACCATACATGACAGTCTGAGCGAGAGTGACTTTTATCAAAAAACGTAACGGCATTTAGAGATAGGACTAGTGCGTTAGGAGTATTTGTGCATTCTTAGAAACTTACATATAGCGCTAAAATTTAAAACAAATCAAGGGTCAAGACGAAAGAGGGTCGGAAAGTAGCGAAACATCCACATAAAAGACCCGTCTCAAAGAACGTGACTTTAGGAAGAAACGGAGGTGCATTTGGAGGTAAAACAAGTGAGTTTGAAGTTTTATGTATTATTGATATTTTATTTGATTGGTGAAGTCTATGCAATGTTGACAAACAAACGACTGCTCTACAGGTAACTGTTTAACTTCTTAACAAATTATTGAGTAAAACTTTATTATATTATTTCGATTCATATATAGAAGATTTAAGCTTTACAAAAATTTAAATGATAAAAACATAGAAAAACTACGAAAAGCCACAAACCTAATCGTACATGACCGTCTGGGCAGGCGTAACTTTTACGAAAAAAGGGAATTGCATTTGGAGGTGGGAATAGTGAGTTACAAATGTTAGTGCGTACTTAAAAACTTACATATAGAGTTAGGATTTACAATATTTCAAGGTGTCAAGACGTAGGAGTGTCGAAAATTAGCGAAACAGCCTCGTACAAGAGCCGTCTCAATATGTGACTTACAGGAATAAACAGAGTTGCATTTGGAGGTTGAATAAGTGAGTTAAACGTTTTATGTATACTTGATCTTTTATTCAATTGGTGGAGTCTACGCAAAGCAGACAAGCATACGACGCTTCCTCAAGTAACAATTAGATTCTTAACAAATTTTTTACTAAATTTCTGGATTCATATCTAGAAGATTTAAGCTTTATAACAATTTAAAGTATAAAAGTTTAGAAAACTACAAAAATTCACAAAACATGATCGTACATGGCCATTTCAGCGAGAGTGACTTTTACGAAAAAATAGAATTGCACTGTACATAGGACTAGCGACTTTGAAGTATTTGTGCATTCTTAAAACTTATATATGAAGAAGTTAAGATTTACTACAATTCAATCGGTCAAGATGTAGAAGGAGCTTCGTAAAGTTGCAAAATACAGTCGTACAAGACCCGTCTCAGTGAGTGTGACATGTAGGAAGAAACAGAACTGAATTTTGAGGAAGAACAAATAGTTTGAAGGTTTTTTGTATACTCGACACTTCATTCAATTGGTGAAGTCTTGCAGGGTAGACAAGCAAATGACGGCACTTCAGCTAACAGCTAGCTTATTAACAAATTCTTTACTAAAACTTTATTCTATCTTTTAGATTTACATATAGAAGTTTATGCTTTACAATAATTTAATCGACAAAAACTTAGAAAAATTATGAAAAGCAGCGAAACCTCACCATACATGACAGTCTTGGTGAGAGTGACTTTTATGAAGAAACAGAAAGGCATTTAGAGGTAGGACAAGTGCATTATAAGTATTTGTGCATTCTTAGTAACAGACATATAACGCTAAAATCTAAAACAATTCAAGGGTCAACACGTAGAAGCGTCGAAAAGTAGCGAAACATCTGCATAAAATTCCCATCTCAGAGAACGTGACTTTAGGATGAAGTGGAAGTGCATTTGGAGGAAAAATAAGTTAGTTTGAAGGTTTTATGCGTTATTAATAATTTATTCAACTAGTGAAGTCTATGCAATTCAGACAAAGAAACGACTGTTCTACAGGTAACCGTTTGAACTTATTAACAAATTCTTTATTAAAACTTTATTACATTATTTGGATTTATATATAGAAGATTTAAGCTTTACAACAATTTAAACGACAAAAACATAAAAAACTTACGAAAAGCCGCAAACCTAATCGTACATGACCGTCTGGGCAAGTGTCACTTTTATGAAAAAACGGAATTGCGTTTGAGGATGGGAACAGTGAATTAGAAGCATTAGTGTATTCATGAAAACCTACGTATAGAGTTAAGATTTACAATATTTCAAGGGGTAAGGCCATAGGAGCGACGAAAAGTACCAAAACAGCTTCTTACAAGACCCGTGTCAATGTGTGTGACTTGTAAGAAGAAACAGAATTGCGTTTGGAGTTAGAATAAGTGAGTTAAGGAATTTATGTATACTTGATATTTTATTCAATTTTTGAAGGGTTTGCAAGGTAAACAAGCAAATGACGGTTCTGCAAGTAACAATTAAATTCTTAATAAATTTTTTTCTAAAATTTTATGATGCTTTCGGGATTCATATATAGAACATTTATGGTTTATAACAATTTAAAGGTTAAAGTTTAGAAAATTATGAAAAGCCGCGAAACATGACCGTACATGGCCATTTTAGCGATAGTGACTTTTATGATAAAATAGAATTGCATTTGCAGGTAGAATGAGTGAGTTTATGGTTTTATGTATACTTGATATTTTATTCAATTGGTGAAGTCTACGCAAGGTAGACAAGCAAACGACGGTTCTGCAAGTAACAATTAGATTCTTAACAAATTTCTTATTAAAATTTTATTATACTTTTCGGATTCATATATAGAGGATTTAAGCTTCAAATCAATTTAAAGGATAAAAGTTTAGAAAACTACGAAAAGCCACGAAAGATGATCGTACATGACCATTTCAGCGGTATTGACTTTTACAAAAGGTTAGAATTGCATTGCATATAGGACTAGTGACTTAGAAGCATTTGTGCATTCTTAAACCTTATATATTGAGAAGTTAAGATTTACTGCAATCCAATCGCTCAAGACATAGAAGGAGCTTCGTAATGTTGTGAAATATACGCGTACAAGACCCGTCTCAGTGAGTGTGGCTTGTCGGAAGAAACAGAATTGTATTTGGAGGAAGAGGAAGTGAGTTCGAAGGTTTTATGTACACTCGACACTTTATTCGATTTGTGAAGTCTCGCAGGGTAGACAAGCAAACGACGGCACTTCAGCTAACAGCTAGCTTATTAAGAAATTCTTTACTAAAACTTTATTGTATCTTTTAGATTTATATATAGAAGTTTATGCTTTACAATAATTTAAATGATAAAAACTTAGAAAAATTATGAAAAGCAGCGAAACGTCACCATACATGGCAGTCTTGGTGAGAGTGACTTTTATGAACAAACAGAACGGCATTTAGAGGTAGGACCAGTGCGTTATAAGTATTTGTGCATTCTTAATAACTTACATATAACGCTAAAATTTAAAACAATTCAAGGATCAAGACGTAGAAGCGTCGTAAAGTAGCGAAACATCTGCATAAAATTCCCATCTCAGAGAACGTGACTTTAGGATGAAGCGGAAGTGCATTTGGATGTAAAATAAGTGAGTTTGAAGTTTTTATGCATTATTGATAGTTTATTCAGTTAGTGAAGTCTATGCAATTAAGACAAAGAAACGACTGTTCTACAGGTAACCGTTTAACTTATTAACAAATTCTTTACTAAAACTTTATTATGTTATTTGGATTTATATCTAGAAGATTTAAGCTTTACAACAATTTAAACGACAAAAACATAGAAAAACTACGAAAATCCGCAAATCTAATCGTACATGACCGTCTGGGCAAGTGTCACTTTTACGAAAAAACAGAATTATGTTGGAAGATGGGAACAGTGAGCCAGAAGCATTAGTGTATTCATAAAAACCTACGTACACAGTTAAGATTTACAATATTTCAAGGGGTAAGAACATACGAGCGACGAAAAGTAGCGAGACAGCTTCGTACAAGACCCGTGTCAATGTGTGTGACTTGTAGGAAGAAACAGAATTGCATTTGGAGGTAGAATAAGTTAGTTAAGGAATTTATGTATACTTGATATTTTATTCAATTTTTGAAAGCTATGCAAGGTAAACAAGCAAATGACGGTTCTGCAAGTAACAATTAAAATCTTAACAAATTTTTTATTAAAATTTTATTATACTTTCGGGATTCATATATAGAACATTTGTGCTTTATAACAATTTAAAGGTTAAAGTTTAGAAAATTATGAAAAGACGCGAAACATGACCGTACATGGCCATTTTAGCGATAGTGACTTTACGATAAAATAGAATTGCATTTGCAGGTAGAATGAGTGAGTTGAAGGTTTTATGTATAATTGATATTTTATTCAATTGGTGAAGTCTACGCAAGGTAGACAAGCAAACGACGGTTCTTCAAGTAACAATTAGATTCTTAACAAATTTTTTATTAAAATTTTATTATACTTTCCGGATTCATATATAGAGGATTTAAGTTTCAAAACAATATAAAGGATAAAAGTTTAGAAAACTACGAAAAGCCACAAAAGATGATAGTACATGACCATTTCAGCGATATTGACTTTTACAAAAGGTTAGAATTGCATTGCAAATAGGACTAGTGATTTAGAAGCATTTGTGCATTCTTAAACCTTATATATTGAGAAGTTAAGATTTAGTGCAATCCAATCGGTCAAGACATAGAAGGAGCTTCGTAATGTTGTGAAATATACGCGTACAAGACCCATCTCAGTGAGTGTGGCTTGTAGGAAGAAACAGAATTGTATTTGGAGGAAGAACAAGTGAGTTTGAAGGTTTTATGCATTTAGAGGTAGGACAAAAGCATTAACAAATTCTTTACTAAAACTTTATTACATTATTTGGCTTATATATAGAAGATTTAAGCTTTACAGCTATTTAAACGACAAAAGCATAGAAAAACTACGAAAAGCTGCAAACCTAATTATACATGACCATCTGGGCAAGTGTCACTTTTACGAAAAAACGGAATTGCGTTTGAAGGTGGGAACAGTGAGTTAGAAACATTAGTGTATATATTAAAAACCTACGTATAGAGTTAAGATTTACAGTATTTCATGGGGTCAGGACATAGGAGCGACGAAAAGTTGCGAAACAGCTTCGTACAAGACCCGTCTCAATATGTGTGCCTTGTAGGAAGAAACAGAATTGCATTTGGAGGTAGAATAAGTGAGTTAAATATTTTATGTATACTTGATATTTTATTCAATTTTTGAAGGCTACGCATTGTAGACAAGCAAATAACGGTTCTGCAAGTAACAATTAAATTCTTAACAAATTTTTTCCTAAAATTTTATTACATTATTTGGATTTATATATAAAACATTTAAGCTTTACAACAATTTAAACAACAGAAACATAGAACAACTACTAAAAGCCGCAAACCTAATCGTACATGACCGTCTGGGCAAGTGTCACTTTTACGAAAAAACGGAATTGCGTTTGAAGGTGGGAACAGTGAGTTAGAAGCATTAGTGTATTCATAAAAACCTACGTATAGAGTTAAGATTTACAATATTTTAAGGGGTCATGACATAGGAGCGATGAAAAGTAGCGAAACAGCCTCGTACAAGACCCGTCTCAATGTGTGTGACTTGTAGAAAGAAACAAAATTGCATATGGAGGTAGAATACGTGAGTTAAAGATTTTATGTATACTTGATATTTTGTTCAATTGTTGAAGTCTACGCAAGGTAGACAAGAAAATGACGGTTCTGCAAGTAACAATTAAATTTTTTTAACAAACTTTTTACTCAAATTTTATTATACTTTCAGGATTTTTATATAGAAGATTTAAGCTTTACAACAATTTAAAGGATAAAAGTTTAGAAAACTACCAAAAGCCGCAAAACATGACCGTACATGGCCATTTCAGCGAAAGTGACTTTTAAGAAAAAATCGAATTGCATTGTACATAGGACTACTGGCTCAGAAGCATTTGCGCATTCTTATACCTTTTACATCGAAAGTTAAGATTTACTACAATTCAATCGGTCAAGACGTAGAAGGAGCTTCGTAAGTTTGTGAAATATACGCGTACAAGACCCGTCTCAGTGAGTGTGGCTTGTAGGATGAAACAGTACTTCATTTGGAGAAAGAACAAAGTGAGTTTGAAGATTTTATGTATACTCGAGGCTTTATTCAATTGGTGAAGTCTCGCAGGGTAGACAAGCAACCGACGGCTCTACAGCTAGCAGTTAGCTTATTAACAAATTCTTTTCTAAAATTTTATAGTACATTTTAGATATACATATTGAAGATTTATGCTTTAAAATAATTCAAACACTAAAAACATAGAAAAGTTATGAAAAGCAGCGGAACGTCACTATACATGGCAGTCTGTGCGAGAGTGACTTTATGAAGAAACGAAACAGCATTTAGAGGTAGGACCAGTGCGTTATAAGCATTTGCGCATTCTTATAAACTTGCATATAGAGGTAAATTTTAAAACAATTCAAGAGGTCAAGACGTAGGAGCGTTGAAAAAGTAGCAAAACATCCGCGTAAAGGACACGTCTCAGAGAACGTGACTTTCGAAAGAAACGGAAGTGAATTTGGAGGTAAAATAAGTGAGTTGAAGGTTTTATTTATTATTGATATTGTATTCAAACAGAGAAGTCTATGCAATGTTGACAAACAAACGGCTATTCTACAGCTAACTATTTAACTTCTTAACAAATTCTTGACTAAAACTTTATTATATTATTTGGATTTATATATAGAAGACTTAAGCTTTACAACAATTTAAACGATAAAAACATAGAAAAACTACGAAAAGCAGCAAACATATCCGTACATGACCATCTGACGAGTGTGACTTTTATGAAAAAACGGAATTGCGTCTGGAGAGGGAACAATGAGTTAGAAACGTTAGTGGATTCTTAAAAACTTACATATAGAATTAAGATTTACAATATTTCAAGGAGTCAGGATATAGGAGCTTAGAAAAGTAGTGAAACAGCCCCATACAAGGCCCGTCCCAATGTGTGTGACTTGCAGGAAGAAACAGGAATGAATTTGGATTTAGAATAAGTGAGTTGAAGATTTTATGTATACTTGATATTTTATTCATTTGGTGAAGTCTACACAAGGTAGACAAGCAAACGACGGTCCTGCAAGTAACAATTAGCTTCTTAAAAATTCTTTTACCAATATTTTGTTATATTTTCAGGATTCATATATAGAAGATTTAAGCTTTATAACAATTTAGAGGATAAAAGTTTAGAAAACTACGAAAGGCCGCGAAACATGACCGTAGATGGCCATTTCTGCGAGTGTGACTTTTACAAAAAATAAGAATTGAATTTGTACCTAGGACCTGTGACTTAGAAGCATTTGTGCATTCATTAACCTTGCATATCGAGAAGTTAAGATTTACTACAATTCAATCGGTCAAGACGTAGAATAAGCTTCGAAAAGTAGCAAAATATGTGCGTAGAAGCCCCGTCTCAGTGAGTGTGACTTGTAGGAAGAAACAAAACTGAGTTTGACGGAAGCACAAGTGAGTTCCAAGGTTTTATGCACACTCGAAGGTTTATTCAATTGGTGAAGTCTCGCAGGGTAGACAAGCAACCGACGGGTCTACAACTAACAGTTACCTTATTAACAAATTCTTTTCTAATATTTTATTCTACTTTTTAGATTTACGTATGGAAGATTTATGCTTTAAAGTAATTTAAACGCTAAAAACTTTGAAAAATTATGAAAACCAGCGAAACCTCATCAAACATGGGAGTCTGGGCGAGAGTGACTTTTATGAAGAAATAGAACGGCATCTAGAGGTAGGACTAGTGCGTTGGAAGTATTTGTGCATTCTTAGAAACATACATATAAAGCTAAAATTTACAACAATTCAAAGGGTCAAGACGTAGGAGCGTCGAAAAGTGGCGAAACATCCGCGTATAACACCCGTCTCATAGAAAGTGACTTTAGGAAGAAACAGAAGTACATTTGGAGGTAAAATAAGTGGGTTTGAAGGTTTTATATATTATTGATGTTTTATTCAATTAGTGAAGTCTATGCAATGTTGACAAACAAACGACTGTTCTACAGGTAATTGTTTAACTTCTTAACAAATGCTTGGCAAAAACTTTATTATATTATTTGGATTTATATATAGAAGATTTAAGCTTTACAACAATTTAAAATGTTAAAAACATAGAAAAACTATGAAAAGCAGCAAACCTAATCGTACATGACCGTCTGGCCAAGTGTGGCTTTTATGAAAAAACGGAATTGTGTTTGGAGGTGGGAACATGGAGTTAGAAACGTTAGTGCATTCTTAAAAACTTACATATAGAGTTAATATTTACAATATTCAAGGGGTCAGAACATATGAGCGTAGAGAAGTAGTGAACCAGCCTCGTACAAGACCCGACTAAATGTGTGTGACTTGTAGAAAAAACAGAACTGCATTTGTAAATAGAATAAGTGAGTTGAAGGTTTTATGTATACTTGAAAATTTACTCAATTGGTGAAGTCTACACAAGGTAGACAAGCATACGACGGTTCTGTAAGTAACAAACTAGATTCTTAGCAAACTTTTTACTATAATTTTATTATATTTACATGATTCATATATAGAAGATTTAAGCTTTATAACAATTTAAAAGATAAAAGCTTAGAAAACTACGAAAAGCCACGAAACATGACCATACATGGCCGTTTGAGCGAATGTGACTTTTACGAAAAAATAGAATTGCAGTGTACATAGGACTAGTGACTTAAAAGCATTTTTGCATTCTTAAACCTTATATATCGAGAAATTAAGAATTACTAAAAATTCAATCGGTCAAGACGTACAAGGAGCTTCCTAAAGTTGCGAAATATACGCGTACAAGACCCGTCTAAGTGAGTGTGACTTGTAGGAAGAAACATAACTGAATTTGGAGGACGAACAAGTGAGTTTGAAGGTTTTATGTATACTCGACACTTTATTCGATTGGTGAAGTCTCGTAGGGTAGACAAGCAACCGACGGGTCTACAGCTAACAGTTAGCTTATAAACAAATTCTTTTCTAAAATTTCATTGTACTTTTTGAATTTACATATTGAGGATTTATGCTTTAAAATAACTCAAACGCTAAAAGCATAGAAAAATTATGAAAGGCAGCGAAACTTCACTATACATGGCAGTCTGGGCGGAAGTGACTTTATGAAGAAACGCAACAGCATTTAGAGGTAGGACCAGTGCGTTATAAGCATTTGCGCATTCTTATAAACTTGCATATAGAGGTAAATTTTAAAACAATTCAAGAGGTCAAGACGTAGGAGCGTTGAAAAAGTAGCAAAACATCCGCGTAAAGGACACGTCTCAGAGAACGTGACTTTCGAAAGAATCGGAAGTGAATTTGGAGATAAAATAAGTGAGTTGAAGGTTTTATGTATTATTGATATTGTATTCAATTAGTGAAGTCTATGCAATGTTGACAAACAAATGACTGTTCTATAGATAACTATTTAACTTCTTAACAAATTCTAGACTAAAACTTTATTATAGTATTTTGATTTATATTTAGAAGATTTAAGCTTTACAACAATTTAAACGATAAAAACACAGAAAAACTATGAAATGCCACAAACCTAACCATACATGACCGTCTGGGCGAGTGTGACTTTTATGAAATAACGGAATTGCATGTGGAGTTGGGAATAGTGAGTTAGAAACGTTAGTGCATTCTTAAAAACTTACATATAGAGTTAAGATCTACAATATTTCAATGGGTCAGGATGTAGAGCTTAGAAAAGTAGTGAAACAGCCCTGTACAAGACCTGTACTAATGTGTGTGATTTGCAGAAAAAAACAGAATTGCATTTGTAGGTAGAATAAGTGAGTTGAAGGTTTTATGTATACTTGATATTTTACTCAATTGGTGAAGTGTACGCAAGGTAGACAAGCACACGACGATTCTGCAAGTAACAATTAGATTCTTAGCAAATTTTTTACTAAAATTTTATTTTATTTTCTGGATTTTTATATAGAAGATTTTAGCTTTATAACAATTTAAAGTATGAAAGTTTGGAAAACTACGAAAAGCCGCCAAACGTGACCGTACATGGCCGTTTCAGCGAGTGTGACTTTTACAAAAAAATAGAATTGCATTTTACATAGGACTAGTGACTTAGAAGCATTTGTGCATTCTTCAAACTTATATATCGAGAGTTAAGAATTACTAAAATTCAATCAGTCAAGATGTAGAAGGAGCTTCATAAAGTTGTGAAATATACACGTACAAGACCCCTCTCGGTGAGTGTGACTTTTAGGAAGAAATAGAACTGAATTTGGAGGAAGAACAAGTGAGTTTGAAGGTTTTATGTATACACGACACTTTAATCGATTGGTAAAGTCTCGCAGGGTGGACAAGCAACCGACGGCTCTTCAGCTGACAGTTAGCTTATTAACAAATTCTTTTCTAAAATTTTATTGTACATTTGAGATCTACATATGGAAGATTTATGCTTTAAAATAATTTAAAACGCTAAAAACTTAGAAAATTATGAAAAGCAGCGAAACCTCAACAAACATGGCAGTCTAGGCGAGAGTGACTTTTATGAAGAAACAGAACGGCATCTAGAGGTAGGACCAGTGCGTTGGAAGTATTTGTGAATTGTTAGAAACTTACATATAGCGCTAAAATTCACAACAGTTCAAAGAGTCAAGACGTAGGAGCGTCGAGAAGTGGCGAAACATCCGCGTACAAGACCCGTCTCATAGAACGTGACATTAGGAAGAAACGGAAGTGCATTTGCAGGTAAAATAAGTTAGTTGAAGGTTTTATGTAATATCGATATTTTATTCACTTAGTGAAGTCTATGCAATGTTGACAAACAAACGACTGTTCTACATGTAACTATTTAACTTCTTAACAAACTCCTTACCAAAAATTTGTTATATTATTTGGATTTATATATACAAAGTTTAAGGTTTACAACAATTTAAAAGATAAAAACTTTGAAAAACTAAGAAAAGCCGCAAACCTAACCGTACATGACTGTCTAGGCGATTGTGACTTTTATGAAAAAACGGAATTGCGTTTGGAGGGGGAACAGTAAGTTAGAAACGTTAGTGCATTCTTAAAAACTTACATATAGAGTTAAGATTTACAATATTTCAAGGGGTCAGGACATAGGCGCTTAGAAAAGTAGTGGCACAGCCCCGTACAAGACTCGTCTCGATGTGTGTGACTTGCAGAAAAAAAATCGAATTGCGTTTGTAGGTAGAATAAGTGAGCTGAATAGTTTTGTATATGCTTGATATTTTACTCAATTGGTGAAGTCTACGCAAGGTAGACAAGCATACAAAGGGGCTGCAACTAACAATTAGATTCTTAGCAAATTTTTTTCTAAAATTTTATTATATTTTCAGGATTCTTATATAGAAGATTTAAGCTTTATAACAATTTAAAGATAAAAGTTTAGAAAACTACAAATAGCCGCGAAACATGACCGTTTCAGCGAGTGTGACTTTTACGAAAAAATAGAATTGCATTTTACATAGGACTAGTGACTTAGAAGCATTTGTGCATTTCTTAAAACTTATATATCGAGAAGTTAAGAATTACTAAAATTCAATTGGTCAAGACGTAGAAGAAGCTTCGTAAATGTTAGGTTTTTCTGTAAAATTAACTCAAGAGCGGATGGGTGAATTGAGTTAGTCAATAAAAATTTTCGTCAAGCTTAGTTATCCTACTGGCAGTAAGCTTTCAGCTGGCTGTGTCAATTCTGTAACCTGCAGACAGAGAGTTAGAGTGTTTACTGACACAAGTAAAAAGATAGTACTCAGGATATTTAACGTGGTTCGGCAAAACCCCTTTGCCTACATCCACGGCCGCTCTATCACCAGAGCCAAAGCTTCACTAAACTTTTAATAAGCTACAAATACACCTAGAGCAAAGTGCTTCACCAAGCACACTTACTCTACCGGGTTTTTTCACCAAGACAACCCCTAACAGCCTACTGGACACACCTGTCCCCCTGGCTGATTTGCTAGCTCTATTACAAGGTCTAAGAGCTTTCACTAAGCTCCACCTGAGCTTCATTTCCGGTGCCCGCAGCACCACCTTCACAATGTCAGTAAAAGATTACAAGAAAGATAAACAGAAATTGAGCACATGATCTATCTCATGTGAGTTATGTGTTCATGAAGTATTTCGAATGAGATGATCAGATATGTTGCTGAGAGAGATTTCTTCAGTGTGATAAGCAGCAAGATTTGATGTTTGTGTAGAGAAGTAGAGTTCTTGTGTATCTCTGTTTTGCTTGTGTTCTCTCTACCGTTTCTTTGTTACTGTGACTCCTTTCTTATAGTGTTTCTTCTCTGTGCAGGAACCGTTGAAAAACGTTGCCGTTGGCGCTCTTTTTCATGGGTGGTTCTTCACGTCAGAGAGAGAGAGCAGTTTTGCCCGGTGGTTAATCAACCGCTTCCTCAATTGCTTTCGGCTGTTTTTGTGCAATATGTCCATGGCATTAAATGCGTTGTAAAGATTTGAATTTGCCGCCAGCAGTTAAGAGCTTAATATAGCTAAGCTTCTGTCTGAAAATAGATGAGCTGATTTGGCTTGTCCATATTTAATGCATCGCTGGTTGACTGCTTGACTTGATTAAAGATCTTGACTTGTATAATGTGCTTTCTTCCCTTGATTATAGAGCTTTCCATTTCTGTGAAATTGAAGATGATTTTTGCTCGTTGTAGATCTTCTATTTGAATTGCTTCAGTGCGTTGTGAGTCAAGAAGATTTTTGGAGCAAGGAAAGTTTTGTTGCTGTTGAACCCAAAACTCTGTTCGAAACAGAGTGGTCTTCTTGTGCTTCAGTGGTTAAGCAGCTGACTGCAATGTGACTATGGCATCCTCTGTTCCGTATGCTGTTTTATTTGTAATAGCATGACAGTTGACTGTATGATGGCTGTTCTTGTCTGCTGTAAATAAAATGATCTTTGTTTGTCTAATCCCGCAGAACTTGATTTCAGATTATTAGTCTAATATAAATCATAGTTCTTAATTCTTTGTTATCATTAAAATTGTCTTTATAGTTCCAACAATCTCCCCCTTTTTGATGATGACAAACAAATTAAGAATTATTGATTTATGTTTTTACAAGCCATCATTTGGAATTGAAAATTTGCCATACATTTGCACGACTCCCCCTCAACTGATGCATCTATTCTATTTACCTGTACATGACTCATGGCTCCCCCTCAAATTGTATGCAATTATGCAATAGCAATAATTCTTCTTTCTCCTCATTTTTCTCCCCCTTTTGTCATCTCAAAAAGTTGACAAAAATGCAACATAGCTAAAAACTTAACATGATAGCACTGTCAGGTTAGGTAAAAGATAACCAAATAATTATAACAAAATGTTCAACCATTCATTCAAGCACAGCAAGTGACAAGTAAGTAAACAAACATTTAAACATAGAAGACAAACATCCAAACAAACCAAAGCAGTAATCAAGCTAAGTTTAAGCTAAGTTTTTAACTAGATATTTCTACGCCTAGAGGATGTTCTACAGCCAGGAGGTCTAGGGCGTTAATGCTTGGGTTTTGCTGCAGAGGACTGAGGAAGTATTACTACATTCTCATCAACAAAGGCTTGGGAGCTGGAGACTGATTTGTGAGCTTTGCGTTTTAGGTTCTTGCGTTTAGGGGGAAGGCTAGGAACGGTTGAGTGAGCTGATGGGGGGTCAGAGGTAGGAGGTTCAGTGGTGAGCGGTTCACAAGGCATTTGAGCTTCAGCTTGAGTCTCAGTTGGGGGTTCTTGGGATAGTGGTTCCTCCTGCAGAGGGGCTGCATAGATGGTAATGGATAGTGGCTCAGCTTCTTGGTCTGGTTCTCCAGTGGCTCCTTCAGCTGTACACTCTGTAGGTGACTCCATGTGCAATGGTTGTTCAGTTGTATTATCTGGAGTTGCAGAATGGTCATTCCTGTCCATGTCTTGGTCATCTGCATCCTCCTGTGCATCTTCCTGTGCATCCTCCTGTGCATTCTCCTATCCAGACTTGAAGTCTTCTTGGACAGACTTGGCCTTATGGTGCTCTGGTTGGCAGATAGCTTCTTTGAGTTCTTCAAAAAAGTTGTGTTCAACTTCTGGATTTCCTTTGTCTGCTCCAGGATGGCATTGAGAATGTTCGTTAGGCACTTAGTGAGTGGAGCCATTGTAGCATTTGTGGAGCCATTGTCAGCTGGAGGGTACTTGGATGTTAGTTTTTCCTCTTCTTCAGTGATTCCTCTCAAAAATTTGCATCCATCTTGAACATCTTCTTCACTTGCAAGGTTCCCATTGGCACAATCTCAAGTCAGCATATTTTACATATAAACATGACGATATGGGAAGTGCTTGCTGCCGGACTTGGAAACTCTTGTCATATGATGCAACATCACCTCACAGAGATTAATGGGCAATTTCTTCACTAACCTCCATAACAAAAATGCATTATAGTTGGAGATGATGTTGCGGCTCCCTGACCGTGAAACTATTATTTTGGAGATGATATGGCACAGAGCCCTCGGTAAAAGAGGCAGGTGGGCAGCCGAATCGTATTGAAGCTTTGTCACCACGTCTGTGTCCAGTGCTTGCTTTAGATAATTCAATTTGGAGTCACTGGCAGGTGGAATCTCTTCCCGGTAGGGTATGTCCAGCATTAGCGACATGGATCGTGCCTCTAAATTGATCTCAATTCCGTTCAGCATTCTCTGAACAGAGGAGGTCCCTATGGAATGTAGGTTGGCATAGAACATTCTGACACATTCCTCTGAGAATTCCCCCGTCCAGTCGTTGAACGCCATCCAGCCTTGCGCCTCAAAGAGTTCATCCACCTCAAGCCCGAAGTAATTGAAGTCGTCAAAATTTATGCTTGCCGGCGTCAGGATCGGAATTGCTAGCTGCCGACTATATCTTTAAAATTCCTTCTTCCCAGTGAATCTATCGTTGTTGCCGTGGACAGTTTTGGAACGCTTTGATTGAGCTTTTTGATTTTTCTTGGCCATGACAGAGGTTTGGAGATTTGGAGTAGGGTTTGAGATCTAGGATTCGGAGAGGGAGAGGGAATTTTTTATTTCAAAATGAGGACGATGAGTTGTGAGGAGCTGCCTAGGCGGGTTAGCTTATAATGCGTGCAGCCTAGCATGAGTCAGCTGTGTCATGTGTTCAGCACGTGACCGGTCAGCTGCTTACTATTGTTTTAATAGCTGCAGCCGGCTATTGTGCAACTGTTTTAATGCTGAAATCTATATATGTATATACATAACAAAGAGGCAGACCAGAGCATGATTATATTATGCATAAGCCTATCTCATGGCAAATTCTTGAGAATGAGTCAAATTCTAGAGGTTTAGTGAATATGTCAGCCAGTTGATTTTCAGAGTTAACAAAATTTAACACTATATTATTGCATTCAACATGCTCTCTAATGAAATGGTGTCTTAAATCAATGTGCTTTGTGCGTGAATGTTGAATAGAATTTTTAGTTAACTTGATGGCACTGGTATTATCACAGAATATAGGCACATTCTTGAAATCACAACCAAAGTCAAGAAGTTGTTCTTTTATCCAAAGTACCTGAGAGCAGCAACTTCCAGCAGCTATGTATTCTGCTTCAGCAGTTGACATTGCTACTGAAGCTTGTTTCCTGGAGCACCATGAAATCAGGCAGCTTCCTAGAAACTAACATGAACCACTTGTGTTTTTTCTATCAAGCTTGCAACCACCAAAATCAGCGTCAGCATAAGCATATAAATTAAATTCACATCCTCTGGGGTAGAATAATCCTAATTCCTTGGTTCCAACTAGGTATCTAACAATTCGTTTTATAGCTATCATATGTGACTCTTTTGGATCGCTTTGAAATCTAGCACATAGGCATACACTAAATTGAATATCAGGTCTACTGGCAGTGAGATATAAGAGTGATCCAATCATATCTCTATATAGTTTTTGATCAACTCCTTTACCTGTCTCATCTCGATTTAGTTTGCAAGAGGTAGACATTGGAGTGCTGATCTCCTTGCTTCCTTCCATGCTGTATTTTCTAATCAATTCTTTGATGTACTTACTCTGACTTATGAAAATGCCATTTTTCAGTTGTTTAATTTGTAGACCAAGAAAATAATTGAGTTCTCCCATCAGGCTCATTTCAAACTTTTCTTGCATCAAGTCAGAAAATTTTCTGCACAGTCTTTCATTAGTGGCACCAAATATTATATCATCTACATAAATTTGCATAATTAACATGTCATTATCTTCATGCAATATGAACAAAGTTAAGTCAATCTTACCTCGACTGAAGCCTTTTTCAATCAGAAATGTGCTTAACCGCTCATACCAAGCTCTGGGAGTTTGTTTCAGACCATAGAGCGCTTTGTTCAGTTTGTAAACATGACTTGAAAAGTATATATTTTCAAAACCAGGAGGTTGTTCGACATACACCTCTTCTTTTAAGAATCCATTCAGGAAGGCACTTTTAACATCCATTTGAAAAAGTTTAAAGACTTTGTAACATGCAAAAGCAAGTAGTATTCTAATTAGCTCAAGACGTGCAACAGGAGCATAAGTTTCATCAAAATCTATACCTTCTTCTTGATTATATCCTTTTGCTACTAGTCTAGATTTGTTTCTAATTATGTTGTCATTTTCATCTAATTGATTTCTGAACACCCATTTAGTTCCTATGATGGATTTGTTTGGAGGTTTTCTAACAAGGTGCCATATATTGTTTCTTTCAAACTGATTTAATTCTTCTTGCATAGCAGTGATCCATGAGCTGTCTGTCAGGGCATCATATATGCACTTTGGTTCTAGATTTGATACAAATGCAGAGTGCTCCATGAAGTTATTTTTAAAATAAGATCTAGTTCTTATGCCTTCACTTACCTCACCCAAGATGTTTTCTTGTGGATGACTGTATCTGTACTTGAACGGTCTATTGATTTGTTCATGAGTTTCTGCTTGATCGGGTAGATTTCCAGAAGTCTGTCCTACTCTGTTATTTCAGCTGGCTGTTCGTCAGTTGTTTGAGTCTCTGTAATTTGTTATGTTTCGGAAAATAATTTCTTTCTTCTTCTTCTGACCCTACATCTAGTTCTGGATTTCTTCTCGGCTCATTGTTAGACTCATTAAATAGTATATGCATAGATTCTTCAACAATCATGGTTCGTTTATTGAAAATTCTATATGCTTTCGATGTTGAAGAATAACCGAGAAAAATACCTTCGTCACTTTTCACATCAAACTTTCCAAGATTATCTTTTCCGTTATTGAGTATAAAACATTTGCTTCCAAAGGTTCTTAAGTAACTGATATTTGGAGTTCTTTCCTTTATAAGCTCATATGGAGTCTTTTTAAAAATAGGGCGAATAAATGCACGGTTAATGATATGACATGCAGTGTTAACAGCTTCAACCCAAAAATATTTTGGTAGGTTATGTTCTATTAGTATGGTTCGAGCCATTTCTACTAACACTCTATTTTTTCTTTCCACTACATCATTTTGTTGGGGGGTTCTTGGAGCGGAGGAGTTGTGCGTCAGATCATTTGAGTCACAAAATTCATCAAAATAGAAATTTTGAAATTCTTTACCATGATCACTTCTAATAGCACAGATATTGAGATTGAGTTCTTTTTTGATTTTTTTAAAGAAGCATATAAATGTTTTTAGAGCATCATTTTTATATGCCAGAAAGTAGACCCAAAAGAAACGAGAATAATTATCTACAATTACTAAGCAGTAATACTTACCTCCCAAGCTTATTGTCCTTGATGGTCCAAACATATCCATGTGCAGTAATTATAATGGCTGACTGGTTGTTATCACCTACTTGTGTTTGAATGATGACTTCACCTCTTTCCCTTTAGCGCAGGCATCACATAGTTCACCCAAACTGTATTTGGCTTCAGGCAGACCCTTCACTAATTTTAATTTAGACAGTTTTGATAGTATCTTGATGTTGCAGTGTCCTAAACGTCTATGCCAAAGCCAGCTGCTTTCCTGCTGGCTTGCTACTAAACACATTTTGTGGTTAGAAAGATCATCAATATAGAGCACATAAACATTACCTTCCCTTTTTCCGTTTAATATTTCTTTTCCAGATGACAAGTTAACGATTGAGCAGCAGTGATTATCAAAGTTGACTTTGAATACATTATCGCATAGTTGGCTTATACTTATTAGGTTGTGTTTTAGTCCTTTAACATGAAGAACATTTTCTATGCAGAGGGATGAGGGATTACCTATTTTTCCTACACCTATTACTTTGCACTTACTGTTGTCATCAAGGATTACATTTCCACCGAATTGTTTTTGCAAACTACTGAAGCATTTTTCATTTCCTGTCATATGTCTTGAGCACCCGCTGTCCAAATACCATTTGCTATAATTCAGTCGGGTTAGCTCCTTTCCTTCCTGCAAAAGAAGTTTTAGTGCTCAGGTACCCAAATTTCTTTGGATCCTAGAGAGTTAGTACTATTAAATGTTCCTTTTGGAACCCATATCATTTTTATTTTATTAGTGTTCTTTTTATACCAGTAAGAATTAACATTGTGACCCTTTCTGCCACAATGGAAACATTTGATAAAAGGTGTTGTGGAATAAGACCTACTTGCTGTACATGCTTTAGGCATCGAATTTTTGTTTTGCATCCTTGCTGTCACCATACCTGTGTAGCTGGTGGAGGGCTGATCATACCTTGAGATTTGTTTACCAGTTGCTTTAGATGTTGGTATGAATCCTATTCCTTCTTTTCTGTATGGACTGCGTTGAGCTCCCAGTATTGCAGCAAGTCTATCTTTTCCTTTAACAAATTTTGCCAGTGAAGCTTCAAGGTCGAGATTCTTGCTTTGCAGACTTTTGTTTTCTTGAAGCAGTTTTTGATTTTCTTCCCTCAGCTTACTCTCTTTCACGTGTATATTAGTATAATCAGTCATGAATGGCTTGAGATATGGTATGGTGGGATACGACAGTCTATCCATTCTCGACTCAGTGCTTCATTCAGCTCCTCAAGTTCAGCAATTTTCTTTATCATGTTTATATTTGAGCTTTCTGTACAGCTTGTCAGTTCTCCAGTCTTACATTCATTTAGCTTTACATGTAACTTTTCATTTATTTGTATCAGGCGTTTATTTTCAATATGTAGTGCACATAGTTTAGATTTCATATGGTCATAATCTGCATGCAGTGTGTCTTTTATGGAATCAGTTTTGTCCTCTAAGGCATTTTTTAGTGCAAGTATTTCTTTCTTTAGGTATTTGTTTTCATCCTTAAATTTATGGATGCACATTTTCATAGTTTTGCAGTTAGTTTTAGCATGTAGATATTTTGCATATAGTTCATCAAATACATCTTGTAGCTCTTCATTAGAATGATCATAGTCAGTAGAGTTTACCTCATTAGCATCTTCATGATCTGCCATCAGACATAAGTTGCTTTCTTCATTCTTTTCTGTCTCAATCTGACTGTCTTCTGATGAGCTTTCATCTTCATCGCTCCAGGCTACCATAGCTTTTTTCCTTCTTGTGTCTTTGTATTTTGATCTCTTGAGCAATGGACATTCGTTCTTGAAGTGTCCTGGCTTGTTGCAGTTGAAGCAATTTGTATCTTCTCTGTCTTCTCCTCTATTTGTTCTTCCATTACCCCTTCTTTTTCTAAACTTGTTTCTTCTGAGAAAATTTTTAAATTTACGGGTTAAGAGTGCAGTATCTTCATCAGAGGAGGAATCACTTACCTGCTGGTCATTTATTTTTAATGCAATCCCTTCAGGACGTTCATCAGATTTCTTTAGTGACATTTCTTTGGCTAGCAGTTTGCCAATTAGTTCATCCAGAGACATTTGAGGAAAGATTGGATTTTCTTCTATGGCATCTACCTTTGATCCAAAGGTTGGCAGCACAGCTCTTAGTATTTTCCATTTCAGCTATTCAGGTTTGAAAACTTTTTCTAGATTCTTCAGAGGATTTGTGATGTTATTAAATGTAGTTAACATCTGAGTAATGGACTCACCTCGGTTCATCTTGAAGTTTTCATACTCATGCATGAGTAGGTTTACTTTGGTTTTCTTGACTTGAGTGGTTCCTTCATTCGTTACCTCAAGTTGATCCCATATTTCTTTGGCGGTGTTGCAAGCGCTGATTCGGTTAAACTCATTAGGATCAAGTGCGCAGTAGAGAAGGTTCATGGCTCTGTCATTCATTGATATGAGCTTGTTATCTTCATCATTGTATTCACGTTCAGCCTTGGGGATGCGTATTCCATCTGGGCCTGTTTTAGTTGGCACGATTGGTCCGTCTCGTATGATCTTCCATGTGTGAAGTCTTGTGCTCGAATAAAGATTGTCATTTTGGTTTTCAAGTAGCCATAGTTTGTTCCATCAAAAAGTGGTGGTCGATTGGAAGATCTACCTTCAAAAGCTATAGGAACAACGTTAGCCATAAAGATCTTTTACCTCAAGGTTGTTAGACCTTTGATTTTAGGAGGCCTGCTCTGATACCAATTGTTAGGTTTTCCTATAAGATTAACTCAAGAGGAGAGGGGTGAATTGAGTTAGTCAATAAAAATTTTCGTCAAGTTTAGTTATCCTATTGGCAGCAAACTTTCAGCCGGCTGTGTCAATTCTGTAACCTGCAGACAGAGAGAGTTAGAGTGTTTACTGACACAAGTAAAAAGGTAGTACTCAGGATATTTAACGTGGTTCGGCAAAATCCCTTTGCCTACATCCACGGCCGCTCTATCACCAAAGCCAAAGCTTCACTAAACCTTTAATAAGCTACAAATACACCTAGATCAAAGTGCTTCACCAAGCACACTTACTCTACCGGGTTTCTTCTCCAAGACAACTCCTAACAGCCTACTGGACACACCTGTCCCCCTGGCTAATTTGCTAGCTCTATTACAAGGTCTAAGAGCTTTCACCAAGCTCCACCTGAGCTTCCTTTCCGGTGCCCGCAGCACCACCTTCACAATGTCAGTAAAAGGTTACAAGAAAGATAAACAGAAATTGAGCACAGGATCTATCTCATGTGAGTTATGTGTTCATGAAGTATTTCGAATGAGATGTTCAGATATGTTGCTGAGAGAGATTTCTTCAGTGTGATAAGCAGCAAGATTTAATGTTTGTGTAGAGAAGTAGAGTTCTTGTGTATCTCTGTTTCGCTTGTGTTCTCTCTACCGCTTCTATGTTGCTGTGACTGCCTTCTTATAGTGTTTCTTCTCTGTGCAGGAACCGTTGAAGAACGTTACCGTTGGCGCTCTTTTTCATGGGTGGTTCTTCACGTCAGAGAGAGAGAGCAGTTTTGCCCGGCGGTTAATCAACCGCTTCCTCAATTGCTTTCGGCTGTTTTTGTGTAATGTCTCCATGGCATTAAATGCGTTCTAAAGATTTGAATTTGCCGCCAGCGGTTAAGAGCTTAATATAGCTAAGCTTCTGTCTGAAAATAGATGAGCTGATTTGGCTTGTCCATATTTAATGCATCGCTGGTTGACTGCTTGACTTGAGTAAAGATCTTGACTTGTATAATGTGCTTTCTTCCCTTGATTATAGAGCTTTCCATTTCTGTGAAATTGAAGATGATTTTTGCTCGTTTTAGATCTTCTATTTGAATTGCTTCAGTGCGTTGTAAGTCAAGAAGATTTTTGGAGCAAGGAAGTTTTGTTGCTGTTGAACCCAAAGCTCTCTTTTGAAACAGAGAGGTCTTCTTGTGCTTCAGTGGTGAAGCAGCTAACTGCAATGTGACTATTGCATCCTCTGTTCCGTATGCTGTTTAATTTGTAGTAGCATGATAGTTGGCTGTATGATGGCTGTTCTTGTCTGCTGTACATAAAATGATCTTTGTTTGTCTAATCCTATAGAAGTTGATTTCAGATTATTAGTCTAATATAAATCATAGTTCTTAATTTTTCGTTATCATCAAAATTGTCTTTATAGTTCCAACAGTGAAGTTGCGAAATATATGCGTACAAGTCCCGTCTCGGTAAGTGTGACTTGTAGGAAGAAATAGAACTGAATTTCGAGGAAGAACAAGTGAGTGTGACTTTTACGAAACATGACCGTATATGGCCGTTTCAGCGAGTGTGACTTTTACGAAAAAATAGAATTGCATTTTACATAGGGCTAATAACTTAGAAGCATTTGTGCATTTCTTAAAACTTATATATCGTGAAGTTTAGAATTACTAAAATTCAATCGTCAAGACGTAGAAGGAGATTCGTAAAGTTGCGAAATATATGCGTACAAGACCCGTCTCGGTGACTGTGACTTGTAGGAAGAAATAAAACTGAATTTCGAGGAAGAACAAGTGAGTTTGAAAGTTTTATGTATACTCGACACTTTATTCGCTTGGTGAAGTCTCGCAGGGTGGACAAGCAACCGACGGGTCTACAGCTAATAGTTAGCTTATTAAGAAATTCTTTTCTAAAACTTTATTTTACTTTTTAGATTTACCTATGCAAGATTTATGCTTTAAAATTATTTAAACCCTAAAAACTTATAAAAATTATGAAAAGTAGAGAAACCTCACCATACATGGCAGTCTGGGCGAGAGTGACTTTTAGGCAGAAACAGAACGGCATATAGAGGTAGGACCAGTGCGTTGGAAGTATTTGTGCATTCTTAGAAACACACATACAACGTTAAAATTTACAACAAAATCAAAGGGTCAAGACGTCGGAGCGTTGAAAAGTGGCGAAACATCTGCGTACAAGACCTGCCTCATAGAATGTGACTTTAGGAAGAAACGGAAGTGCATTTGGAGGTAAAATAAGTGAGTTGAAGGTTTTATGTAATATCACTATTTTATTAAATTAGTGAAGTCTATGCAATGTTGACAAACAAACGGCTGTTCTATACGTAACATGACCGTACATGGCCGTCTCATCGAGTGTGACTTTTACGAAAAAATAGAATTGCATTGAAGATAGGACTAGTGATTTAGAAGCATTTGGGCATTCTTAAACTTTATATATCGAAAAGTTAAGAATTACTAAAAATTCTATCCATCAAGACGTAGAAGGAGCTTGGAGAAGTTGCGAAATATACGCGTACAACACCCGTCTTAGTGAGTGTGACTTGTAGGAAGAAACAAAACTGAGTTTGGAGGAAGCACAAGTGAGTTTGAAGGTTTTATGTATGCTCGACACTTTATTCCATTGGTGAAGTCTCGCAGGGTAGACAAGCAACCGACGGGTCTACAACTAACAGTTACCTTATTAACAAATTCTTTTCTAATATTTTATTCTACTTTTTAGATTTACGTATGGAAGATTTATGCTTTAAAGTAATTTAAACGCTAAAAACTTTGAAAAATTATGAAAACCAGCGAAACCTCATCAAACATGGGAGTCTGGGCAAGAGTGACTTTTATGAAGAAATAGAACGGCATCTAGAGGTAGGACTAGTGCGTTGGAAGTATTTGTGCATTCTTAGAAACATACATATAAAGCTAAAATTTACAACAATTCAAAGGGTCAAGACGTAGGAGCGTCGAAAAGTGGCGACACATCCGCGTACAACACCTGTCTCATAGAAAGTGACTTTAGGAAGAAACAGAAGTGCATTTGGAGGTAAAATAAGTGAGTTGAAGGTTTTATGTAATATCGATATTTTATTCAATTAGTGAAGTCTATGCAATGTTGACAAACAAACAACTCTTCTATAGGTAACTGTTTAACATCTTAACAAATTCTTTACCAAAACTTTGTTATATTATTTGGATTTATATATACATAATTTAAGCTTTACAACAATTTAAATGATAAAAACACTGAAGAACTAAGAAAAGTCGCAAACCTAACCGTACATGACTGTCTAGGCGATTGTGACTTTTATGAAAAAATGGAATTGCGTTTGGAGGGGGAACAGTGAGTTAGAAACGTTAGTGCATTTCTTAAAAACTTATATATAGAGTTAAGATTTATAATATTTCAAAGGGTCAGGACATAGGAGCTTAGAAGGTGTTGGAACTATAAAGATAATTTTGATGATAACAAAGAATTAAGAACTAGGATTTATATTAGACTAATAATCTGAAAACAAGTTCTGAAGGATTAAGAAAAATAAAGATCATTTTATTTACAGCAGACAAGAACAGCCATCATACAGCCAACTGTCATGCTACTATAAATTAAACAGCATACGTAACAGAAGATGCCATAGTCACATTGCAGTCAGCTGCTTAACGACTGAAGCACAAGAAGACCTCTCTGTTTCGAAACAAAGCTTTGGGTTCAACGGCAACAAACTTTTCTTGCTTCAAAAATCTTCTTGACTCACAACGCACTGAAGCAATTCAAATAGAAGATCTATAACGACCAAAAATCATCTTCAATTTCACAGAAATGGAAAGCTCAATAATCAAGTGAAGAAAGCACATTATACAAGTCAAGGTCTTTAATCAAGTCATGCAGTCAACCAGCCATGCATTAAATATGGACAAGCCAAATCAGCTCATCGAGTCTCAGACAGCAGCTTAGCTAAATCAAGCTTTTAACCACTGTCGGCAAATTCAAATTTCTACAACGCATTTAATGCTACGGAGACCTTGCACAAAGACAGCCGAAAGAAACTTGGAAGCGGTTGATTAACCACTGGACAAAACCACTTCCTCTCGAACTTGAAGAACCACCAATGAAAAAGAGCGCCAACGGCAACGTTTCTCAACGGTTCCTGCACAGAGAAGAAACTCTATAAGAAGGGAGTCACAGCAACGAAGAAAGGGCACTAGAGAGAACACAAGCAAAATTGAAACATACAAGAATTCAACTCTACTCAAACAATCAAAAACTTGCTGCTGATCACACTGAAGAAATCTCTCTCAGCAACCTCTCTGATCATCTCATCTGAAACACTTCATGAACACATAACCCTCCTGAGACAGATCCTGTTCTCAATTTCAGTTAATTTTCTTGTAACCTTTTACTGACAATTGTGAAGGTGGTGCTGCGGGCACCAGGAAAGGAAGCTCAGAAGGAGCTTGATGTAAGCTCTTAGACCTTTTAATAGAGCTAGCAAATCAGCCAGGGAGACAGGTGTGTCCAGTAGGCCGTTAGGGGTTGTCTTGGCGAAGAAACACGGTAGAGCAAGTGTGCTTGGTGAAGCACTTTGCTCTAGGTGTATTTGTAGCTTATTAAAGGTTTAGTGAAGCTTTGGCTCTGGTGATAGAGCAACCGTGGATGTAAGCAAAGGGATTTTGCCGAACCACGTTAAATATCCTAAGTACTACTCTTTCTTACTTATGTCAGTAAACACTCTAACTCTCTCTGTCTGCAGGTTACAGTATTGACACAGCCGGCTGTAAGCTTGCTGCCGGTAGGATGACAAAATTTGATAAAAATTTTATTGACTAACTCAATTCACCCCTCCCCTATTGAGTTAATCTTATAGGAAAATCTAATAATTGGTATCAGAGAAGGCCTCCTAAAATCAAAGGACTAACTCAATTCACCCACCACTCTTTGATGGAACAAACTATGGCTACTGAAAAACCAAAATGACAATCTTTATTCAAGCACAAGATTTCACACTATGGAAGATCATACGAGACGGACCAATCGTGCCAACTAAAGCAGGCCCAGATGGAATACGCATCCCCAAGGCTGAACGTGAATATAGTGATGAAGATAATAAGCTCATATCAATGAATGACAGAGCCATGAACCTTCTCTACTGCGCACTTGATCCTAATGAGTTCAACCGAATCAGCGCTTGCAACACCGCCAAAGAAATATGGGATCAGCTTGAGATAACGCATTAAGGAACCACTCAAGTCAAGGAAATCAGAGTGAACCTACTTATGCATGAGTATGAAAACTTCAGGATGAACCGATGTGAGTCCATTACTCAGATTTTTACTAGATTTACTAACATCACAAATCCTCTGAAGAATCTAGGAAAAGTTTTCAAACCCGAAGAGCTGAAGTGGAAAATATTAAGAGCTGTGCTGCCAACCTTTGGATCAAAGGTAGATGCCATAGAAGAAAATCCAACCTTTTCTCAAATGTCTCTGGATGAATTAATTGGCAAGCTAATGGCCAAGGAGCTGTCACTGAAGAAAACTGACGAACGTCCTGAAGGGATTGCATTAAAGATCAACGACCAGCAGGTAAGTGATTCCTCTCTGATGAAGACATTGCACTCTTAACCCGTAAATTTAAAAGTTTTCTCAAAAGAAATAAGTTTAGAAGAAGAAGGGGTCTTGGAAGAAAAAATAGAGGAGAAGAAAGACAAGACACAAACTGCTTCAATTGCAACAAACCAGGACACTTCAAGAACGAATGTCTATTGCTCAAGAGATCAAAATACAAAGACACAAGAAGAAAACGAGCTATGGCAGCCTGGAGCGATGAAGACGAAAGTTCATCAAAAGACAGTTAGACTGAGACAGAGAAAATGAAGAAAGCAACTTATGTCTGATGGTAGATCATGAAGATGACAATGAGGTAAATTCTACTGACTATGATGACTTTAATGAATAATTATAAGATCTATTTGATGAACTGTGTGCGAAATACCTACATGCCAAAACTGACTGCAAAACTATGAAGGTATGCATGCATAAATTTAATAATGAAAACGAATGTCTAAAGAAAGAAATACTTGCATTAAAAAATGCCTTAGAAGACAAAACTGATGCTATAAAAGACACACTGCATGCAGATTATGACCATACAAACTCTAAACTATGTGCACTGCATATTGAAAATAAACGCTTGATTCAAATAAACAAAAAGCTTCATATCAAACCAAATGAATTTAAGACTGGAGAACTAACAAGCTGCACAGAAAGCTCAACTATAGACATGATAAAGAAAATTGCTGAGCTTGAGGAGCTGAACAAGGCACTGAGTCGAGAGGTGGATAGACTGTCATATCCCACCATTCCAAATCTTAAGCCATTCATGACTGATTATACCAATATGCACGTGAAAGAAACTAAGCTGATGGAAGAAAATCAAAGATTGCTTCAAGAAAACAAAAGTCTGCAAAGCAAGAACCTCGACTTAGAAGCATCTCTAGCAAAATTTGTAAATGGAAATGATAGACTAGATGCAATACTGGGAGCTCAACGCAGCCAATACAGAAAAAAAGGAATAGGATTCATTCCAACATCTATAGCAACTGGTAAACAAATCGCAAGGTATGATCAGCCCTCTACTAGCTACACAGGTATGGTGACAGCAAAGATGCAAAACAAAAATTTGATTTCCAAAGCATGTACAGCAAATAAGTCTTACTCCACAACACCTTTTATCAAATGTTTCCATTGTGGCAGAAAGGGTCACAATGTTAATTCTTGCTGGTATAAAAAGAACACTAATAAACTAAAAGTGATATGGGTTCCAAAAGGAATATTTAATGGCACTAAGTCTCTAGGACCCAAAGAAATTTGGGTACCTAAGCACTAAAACTTCTTTTGCAGGAAGGAGAGGAGCTAACCCGACTGAAATATAGAAAATGGTACTTGGACAGCGGGTGCTCAAGACATATGATAGAAAATAAAAAATGTTTCAGCAGTCTACAAAAATAATTCGGGGGAAATGTAATCCTTGGTGACAACAGTAAGTACAAAGTAATACGCGTAGGAAAAATAGGTAATTCCTCATCCTTATGCATAGAAAATGTTCTTAATGTTAAAGGACTAAAACATAACCTAATAAGCATAAGTCAATTATGTGATAGTGGATTTAAAGTCAATTTTGATAATCACTGCTGCTCAATCGTTAACCTGTCATCTGGAGAAGAAATACCGAACGGAAAAAGGGAAGGTAATGTTTGTGTGCTCTATATTGATGATCTTCCTAACCACAAAATGTGTTTAGTAGCAAGCCAGCAGAAAAGCAGCTAGCTTTGGCATAGACGGTTCGGACATTGCAACATTAAGATACTATCAAAACTGTCCAAATTGAAATTAGTAAAGAGTCTGCCTGAAGCAAACTATAGCTTGGGTGAACTATGTGATGCATGTGCCAAAGGAAAACAAGTAAAGTCATCATTCAGAACAAGCAAGTGATAACAACTAAGCAACCATTATAACTACTACACATGGACTTGTTTGGACCATCAACGACAGCAAGCTTGGGAGGTAAGCATTACTGCCTATTAATTGTAGATGATTATTCTCATTTTTTCTTAGGTTTATTTTCTAGCATACAAGAATGATGCTCTAAAAACATTTATATGCTTCTTCAAAAAGATTCAAAAAGAACTCAACCTGAATATCTGTACTATTAGAAGTGATTATGGCAAGGAATTTCAAAACTTTTATTTTGATGAATTCTATGACTCAAATGGTCTGACCCACAACTTCTCTGCTCCAAGAACCCCCTAACAAAATGGTGTAGTGGAAAGGAAAAATAGAGTGTTAGTAGAGATGGCTCGAACTATGTTATTAGAGTAAAATCTGTCAAAATATTTTTGGGCTGAAGCTGTTAACACTGCATGCCATATCATTAATCGTGCATTTATTCGCCCTATTCTTAAAAAGACTCCATATGAGCTTATAAAGGGAAGAACTCCAAATATTGGCTACTTAAGAACCTTTGGATGCAAATGTTTCATCCTCAATAACGGGAAAGATAATCTTGGAAAGTTTGATGCAAAAAGTGACGAAGGTATTTTTCTCGGTTACTCTTCAACTTCGAAAGCATATACAATTTTCAATAAACGAACCATGATTGTTGAAGAATCTATGCATATTTCTATTTAATGAGTCTAACAATGAGCCGAGAAGAAAATCCAGAACTAGATGCAGGGTCAGAAGAAGAAGAAGAGTTATTTTTAGAAACACAACAAATTACAGAGACCCAAACAACTCACGAACAGCCAGCTGAAATAACAGAGGAAGGTCAGACTCTTGAAAATCTACCTGATCAGACAGAAACTCACGAACAAATCAGCAAACCTTTCAAGTACAGATACAGTCATCCACACGAAAACATACTAGAGGTGTATGTCGAACAACCTCCTGGTTTTGAAAATACAAACTTTTCAAGTCATGTTTACAAACTGAACAAAGCGCTCTATGGTCTGAAACAAGCTCCCAGAGCTTGGTATGAGCGGTTAAGCACATTTCTAATTGAAAAAGGCTTTAGTCGAGAAAATTTTCTAACTTGATGCAAGAAGAGTTTGAAATGAGCGTAATGGGAGAACTCAATTATTTTCTTGGTATACAAATTAAACAACTGAAAAATGGCATCTTCATAAGCCAGAGTAAGTACATCAAAGAATTGATCAAAAAATACAGAATGGAAGGAACCAAGGAGATTAGTACTCCAATGTCTTTCTCTTGCAAGTTAAATCGAGATGAGACATGTAAAGCAGTTGATCAAAAAGTATATAGAGGTATGATTGGATCACTGTTATATCTCACGGCCAGTAGACAGGATATTCAATTTAGTGTATGTCTAATAATCTGAAAACAAGTTCTGCAGGATTAAGACAAACAAAGATCATTTTATTTACAGCAGACAAGAACAACTATCATATAGTCAACTGTCATGCTACTACAAATTAAACAGCATACGGAACAGAGGGTGCCATAGTCACATTGCAGTCAGCTGCTTAACGACTGAAGCACAAGAAGACCTCTCTGTTTCGAAACAGAGCTTTGGGTTCAACGGCAACAAAACTTTCCTTGCTTCAAAAATCTTCTTGACTCACAACGCACTGAAGCAATTCAAATAGAAGATCTACAACGAGCAAAAATTATCTTCAATTTCACAGAAATGGAAAGCTCAATAATCAAGGGAAGAAAGCACATTATACAAGTCAAGGTCTTTAATCAAGTCAAGCAGTCAACCAGCGACGCATTAAATATGGACAAGCCAAATCAGCTTATCGAGTCTCAGACAGTAGCTTAGCTAAATCAAGCTTTTAACCACTGTCAGCAAATTCAAATTTCTACAACGCATTTAATGCTACGGAGACCTTGCACAAAGACAGCCGAAAGAAACTTGGAAGCGGTTGATTAACCACTGGACAAAACCACTTCTTCTCGAACGTGAAGAACCACCAATGAAAAAGAGCGCCAACGGCAACGTTCCTCAACGGTTCCTGCACAGAGAAGAAACTCTACAAGAAGGGAGTCACAGCAACGAAGAAAGGGCAGTAGAGAGAACACAAGCAAAACTGAAACATACAAGAATTCAACTCTACTCAAACAATCAAAAACTTGCTGCTGATTACACTGAAGAAATCTCTCTCAGCAACCTCTCTGATCATCTAATCTGAAACACTTCATGAACACATAACCCTCGTGAGATAGATCCTGTGCTCAATTTCAGTTTACTTTTCTTGTAACCTTTTACTGACAATTGTGAAGGTGGTGCTGCGGGCACCAGGAAAGGAAGCTCAGGTGGAGCTTGGTGTAAGCTCTTAGACCTTGTAATAGAGCTAGCAAATCAGCAAGGGGGACAGGTGTGTCCAGTAGGCCGTTAGGGGTTGTCTTGGCGAAGAAACCCGGTAGAGCAAGTGTGCTTGGTGAAGCACTTTGCTCTAGGTATATTTGTAGCTTATTAAAGGTTTAGTGAAGCTTTGGCTCTGGTGATAGAGCAACCGTGGATGTAGTCAAAGAGATTTTACCGAACCACGTTAAATATCCTAAGTACTACTCTTTCTTACTTATGTCAGTAAACACTCTAACTCCCTCTGTCTGCAGGTTACAGTATTGAGACGGCCGGCTGTAAGCTTGCTGCCGGTAGGATAACAAAATTTGATAAAAATTTTATTGACTAACTCAATTCACCCCTCCCCTCTTGCGTTAATCTTACAGGAAAATCTAACAGAAAGGTAGTGTCACAGCCCCGTAGAAGACCCGTCCCAATGTGTGTGACTTGCAGGAAAAAATAGAATTACATTTATAGGTAGAATAAGTGAGCTGAACAGTTTTGTATATACTGGATATTTTACTCAATTGCTGAAGTCTACACAAGGTAGACAAGCATACGACGGTTCTGCAAGTAACAATTAGATTCTTAGCAAATTTACATATGGAAGATTCATGCTTTAAAATAATTTAAATGCTAAAAAGTTAGAAAAATTTTGAAAACCAACGAAACATCATCATACATGAGAGTATGGGCGAGAGTGACTTTTATGAAGAAACAGAACGGTATCTAGAGGTAGGACCAGTGCGTTGGAAGTATTTGTGCATTCTTAGAAACATACATACAACACTAAAATTTACAACAATTCAAAGGGTCAAGACGTAGGAGCGTCGAAAAGTGGCGAAACATCCGCGTACAAGACCGTCTCATAGAACGTGACTTTAGGAAGAAACGGAAGTGCATTTGGAGGTAAAATAAGTGAGTTGAAGGTTTTATGTAATATTGATATTTTATTCAATTAGTGAAGTCTATGCGATGTTGACAAACAAACGACTGTTCTATCCGTTATTGTTCAACATCTTAACAAATTCTTTACCAAAACTTTTTTATATTATTTGAATTTATATGTACAAAATTTAAGCTTTACAACAATTTAAACAATAAAAACATTGAAGAACTAAGAAAAGCCGCAAGCCTAACCGTACATGACTGTCTAGGCGATTGTGACTTTTATGAAAAAACGGAATTGCGTTTGTAGGGAGAACAGTGATTTACAATCGTTAGTGCATTCTAAAAAACGTACATATAGGGTTAGGATTTACAATATTTGAAGGGTTCAGGACATAGGAGCTTAGAAAAGTAGTGACTCAGCCCCGTACAAGACCCGTCCCGATGTGTGTGACTTGCAGGAAAAAACAGAATTGTATTTGTAGGTAGAATAAGTGAGCTGAACAGTTTTATATATACTTGATATTTTACTCAATTGGTAAAGTCTACGCAAGGTAAACAAGCATACGACGGTTCTGCAAGTAACAATTAGATTCTTAGCAAATTTTTTACTAAAATTTTATTATATTTTCAGGATTCATATTGCTCGCCCTCGAGCAATAAAATAAATATTAATGTTCATGTAGCTTGGTTGGATTTCATAACACCATTATATTCAGATCTGTTATTGAATGCATAACTCATAAAAATTTTCCAAAGCACAACCAATTGTATTTTCTCGATCACACACACACTTGTTCAGATGAAAGCGAATAATTTAAAGCAAGAAAGCAAAACTCATGAATATAAGTACTTAGATGGTCAACAAGCTCAAATGCCTATTTTTACCTGTTCGACTCTTGTAATCTCAGTATTGAAGTTTAAATCGTGCAAGTCAAACTAACTAGTATCTGAATTCCCCTTTCGTGTCCAGGACTTAGTCAGGTATATCATTATTATTATTTTTATTTTATTTTGTTTTTCACAGTCGATAGCTTTCACACTATCACGAAGGTAGCCCTCTTCCTTGGTAGATTATCTCCTATATATTTGTGGTACATAGGGCCAAATTACTCAAGGCTAGCTTTCACACTTTCGTGTAGGTAGCTCTTTTCGACTGGATAAACCTGACTAGTGCAATGTCTTTTACGGAGACACTAGTTAGGAATAGAGTTCTAGTATATAGTCAATGCTCAATATAACTTCTCAATCCAACATTACATAGCTTCAGATCTCAAAATGGCAACAAGAGCAAATTAATTCTCTAAGCTACTCATGATCACAAGTTCTAGCTAACAAATACCACATTCATCACTAGTTAACATAAGAATTAACTTCAATAGCTATGCGTTTAGTCCATCTCCAAGAATTAAGATTCAAGACAGAAAATTTTCATAGTAAGTGGTGTACTCCAACGAACCAAAAAACAACAACATAAGCATTACAAACATTTCTCTACCCCCACACTTGGAACTAATATTGTATTCAATGTGTATACCAAAAAATATAAGCGAAGAGGAGAGGTTAGAAAGCGTCCCTAATTTTTGTGCTTGCTCACTCAATATTCCTTATGCTTATGTCCACTTGTCATGTTTCTCCCTATCATTTGAAATTTATTGGAATTAAATACAAATCAAAACAGAAAACTAATTAAAAATTCAAAATAAATGAAAACTAAATTATAAAAAAAACTTGGGTTGCCTCCCAATAAACGCTTTATTTATAGTCTATAGCTTGACTTCTTTCCTTCTATACCGGTTCAAGGAGGATGGCAGTCTTGTTGTTGTCAAAACTAGCAAAATATGGTTTCAATCGTTGCCCATTAACTTTGAATGTACCTTTCTTCTCATCAGTAACCTCGACTGCTCTATAAGGGAAAACTCTAACCACAGTGAATGGCCCCGACCATCTTGATTTACGCTTTTCAGGGAATAGACGTAACCGCGAGTTGTATAGTAAAACTTGCTGTCCAGGGGTTGTTAGGTTTTCCTGTAAGATTAACTCAAGAGCGGAGGGGTGAATTGAGTTAGTCAATAAAAATTTTCGACAAGCTTAGTTATCCTACTGGTAGCAGGCTTACAGCGGGCTGTGTCAATTCTGTAACCTGCAGATAGAGAGAGTTAGAGTGTTTACTGACATATGTAAAAAGGATAGTACTCAGGATATTTAATGTGGTTCGGCAAACCCCTTTGCCTACATCCACGGTCGCTGTATCACCAGAGCCAAAGCTTTACTAAACCTTTAACAAGCTACAAATACACCAAGAGCAAAGTGCTTCACCAAGCACACTTACTCTTACCGGGTTTCTTCACCAAGACAACCCCTAACAGCCTACTGGACACACCTGTCTCTCTGACTGATTTGCTAGCTCTATTACAAGGTCTAAGAACTTTCACCAAGCTCCACCTGAGTTTCCTTTTCCGGTGCCCGCAGCACCACCTTCACAAACTCAGTAATAGGTTACAAGAAAATAAACAAAAATTGAGCACATGATCTATCTTATGAAGGTTATGTGTTCATGAAGTGTTTCTAATGAGATGATCAGAGAGGTTGCTGAGAGAGATTTCTTCAGTGTGATCAGCAGCAAGATTTTTGTTGTTTGCGTAGAGTAGTAGAGTTCTTAAATGTCTCTGTTTTGCTTGTATTCTCTCTCTCTCTTCTTTTTCTTTGTTGCTCTGTCTCCCTTCTTATAGTGTTTCGTCTCTGTGCAGGAACCGTTGAAGAACGTTGCCGTTGGCGCTCTTTTCCAATGGTGGTTCTTCACGTCAGAGAGGGAGCAGATTTGCCCAGCGGTTAACCAACCGCTTCTTTAATTGCTTTCGGTTGTCTTTTGTACAATGTCTCCATATCATTAAATGCATTGTAAAAATTTGAATTTGCCGTCAGTGATTATAAGCTTAATTTAGTTAAGTTGCTGTCTGAAATAAAAGAGCTGAGTTGGCTTGTCCATATTTAATGCATTGCTAGTTGACTGCTTGATTTGATTAGAGATCTTGACTTGTATGATGTGCTTTATTCCCTTGATTATAGAGCTTTCGCTTTCTGTGAAAAGGAAGATGATTTTTGCTCGTTGTAGATCTTCTATTTGAATTGCTTCAGTGCGTTGTGAGTCCAGAGGATTTTTGAAGCAAGGAGAGTTTTGTTGCTGTTGAACCCGAAGCTTTGTTTTGAAACAGAGAAGTCTTCTTGTGCTTCAGTGGTCAAGCAGCTGACTGCAATGTGACTATGGCATCCTCTGTTGCGTATGCTGTTTAATTTGTAGTAGCATAACAGTTGGCTGCATGATGGCTGTTATTGTCTGCTATAAATAAAGTGATCTTTGTTTGTCTAATCCTGCAGAACTTGATTTCAGATTATTAGTCTAATATAAATCATAGTTCTTAATTCTTTGTTATCATCAAAATTGTCTTCATAGTTCCAACAGGGGTGAACTCCTTTCTTAATATATTCTTGTCATGTCAGGCCTTCGTTTTTTCCTTGTAAATTCTAGCATTTTCATAAGCTTCGTGTCGAAATTCGTCCATTTCATTTAGCTGCAACAGTCTTTTCTCTCCTGCTGCTTGCATGTCAAAATTCAACTTCTTAACTGCGCAATATGCTCGATGGTCCAGTTCCACAGGTAGATGGCAAGCTTTCCCAAACACTAGGCGATACGGAGACATTCCAATTGGAGTTTTGAATGCTGTGCGGTAAGCCCATAATGCATCGTCTAATTTCTTTGACCAATCTTTCCTTGAAGTGTTCACTGTTTTCTCAAGTATGCGCTTCAATTCTCAGTTTGAAACTTCAACTTGACCGCTGGTTTGAGGATGATAGGCAGTGGCTACTCGATGTGTGACACCATATTTCCTTAGTAAAGATTCAAATTGACGATTAGAAAAATGTGTACCTTGATCGCTAATGATTGCTCTTGGAGTGCCATACCGAGAAAAGATATATTTTCGCAGAAAGTTTACCACAACCTTACTATCATTTGTAGGTAATGCCACAGCCTCTACCCACTTGGAGACATAGTCAACAGTAACTAAGATGTATTTATTCGAAAATGAAGAAGGAAATGGTCCCATGAAGTCTATTCCCCATACATCAAACAATTCAACTTCAAGAATATTATTCAGTGGCATCTCATTCTTGCTTGAAATATTTCCCGTTCTTTGGCATTGATCACAAGTAGCAACAAATGTATGTGCATCCCAAAGTAGTGAAGGCCAGTAAAAACCTGATTGTAGTATCTTTGCCGCTGTTTAGTTCCACCAAAGTGACCTCCATATTCCGATGAATGACAATGTTGTAGGATGCTTTCCATCTCATCTTCTAGTACACATCTTCTTATGGTCTGATCTGAACATCGTTTGTATAGGATTGGATCTTCCCAAATGTAGTGCTTAACATCAGCAAAAATTTTTTTCTTTTGTTGGTAAGATAGATCTGAAGGAATTATACTACTGGCCAAGTAATTCACGGAATCTGCATACCATGAAGCATCGGTACTTCGAAGAGAAAATAACTGTTCATCAGGGGATGCTTCATTAATAACAATAGTAGCCTCTTGACTTTGTTCTTCTTGTTCTATCCGAGATAAGTGATCCGCCACTTGATTTTCGGAACCCTTTCTGTCTCGGATTTCCAAATCAAATTCTTGCAGCAGAAGTACCCATCGAATGAGCCTTGGTTTAGCATCCTTTTTTTTTCAGCAAATACTTGAGAGCTGAGTGGTCAGTGTAGACTATCACTTTGAAGCAAACCAAATATGATCGAAATTTTTCAAAAGCGAACACAACAACTAGAAGCTCCTTCTCTGTAGTTGCATAATTCATTTTGGCATATGTCAAGGTTCGGTTTGCATAATAGATGACATGAAATACTTTGTTCTTTCGCTGCCCCAACACTGCTCCAACAGCATAGTCACTAGCATCGCACATGATTTCAAATGGCAAATCCCAAACCGGTGCTACAATGATAGGGGCTGAAACTAGCTTTTGTTTTAGAGTGTTAAAAGCTTGGAAGCACTCTTCAGAAAATTTAAATGGCATATCCTTGAGTAGGAGGTTGCATAGGGGCTTCGTTATCTTTGAAAAATCTTTGATGAATCGGCGATAGAAACCGGCATGCCCAAGAAAGCTTCTCACTGCCCTCACTGAAGTTGGTGGCGGTAATTTTGCAATGACTTCTACCTTTGCCCGATCAACTTCTATTCCCTTGGATGAAATGCGATGTCCTAGAACAATACCTTCAAGCACCATAAAGTGGCATTTCTCCCAATTCAAGACTAAATTGGTTTCCTCACATTGTTGCAAAACTGAAGCCAAATTTCTTAGACAATCATCAAAAGAAGATCCAAATACCGAGAAGTCATCCATGAAAATCTCAATGAATCTTTCCACCATATCAGAAAAAATTGCCATCATACATCTTTGGAAAGTGACCGGTGCATTGCATAGGCCAAATGGCATCCTTCGAAATGCAAAAGTTCCGTACGGACATGTAAAGGTGGTCTTTTCTTGATCTTCCGGTGCTATTGGAATTTGATTGTAACCGGAATACCCATCCAAAAAACAATAATGTGAATGGCCAGCAAGTCTCTCCAACATTTGATCAATGAAAGGTAATGGAAAGTGATCTTTCCGAGTAGCATCATTCAACTTGCGATAATCAATGCATACCCGCCATCCTGTGGTAGTTCTTGTCGGAATGAGCTCATTGTTATCGTTTTTTACTACTGTTATTCCTCTCTTTTTTAGTACCACTTGCACAGGACTCACCCATGAGCTATCAGAGATCGGATAAATGATTCCTGCATCAAGTAATTTTAGAACTTCTGCTCTCACCACCTTCTTCATGTTTGGATTCAAACGTCTTTGATTTTCAACTGCAGGCTTGTAGTTCTCTTCCATTAGGATCTTATGCATGCAAGCTGAAGGACTCAAGCCCTTGACATCAGCAATGGACCATCCCAATGCAGCCTTATAATCTCTCAAAACCCGAAGCAACTTTTCCTCCTCTAAGTCACTCAAAGAAGCCGAAATAATAACAGGAAGTGATGAACTTTCTCCTAGGTATGCATACCTTATATGTGCAGGCAACGGCTTAAGCTCAAAAACTGGAGGCTTTTCAATGGATGGAGCTGTCCTAAGAGAGCTTTCCCCAAGGTCCTCAAACTTCAATCGTCCTCCAATAGGCGGTGAAGCTTGCAAGTAATGAGCATATGACTCAATATCTTTACTTTCGGTCTTAGAAGATTCACCTTGGATAATACAAGTTGCTAAAGGGTCGATTAGATGGTCTACCTTGACTGCATCAGCCACCATTCGGTCAACTATGTCAATTCGCAAATAGTCGTCACTGTTGGATGGACACTTCATAGCTTCAAATACATTGAACGTGACTTGCTCATCTTGTACTCGCAATATTAACTTCCCCAGCTGCACGTCAATCAATGTTCTTCCAGTGGCTAAGAGTGGCCGACCAAGAATAATTGGTATGCCTTTATCTTCTTCCATATCTAGTACAATAAAATCAGCAGGGAATATGAATTTATCCACTTTCACTAGAACATCCTCAAGTATTCCTCTTGGATGCTTAATAGATCGATCCGCTAGTTGAAGAGAAACTGTGGTTGCCTTTACTTCTCCCAATCCTAATTTTCTGTAAATAGAGAATGGCATTAAATTAATGCTTGCACCTAAATCACATAAAGCATTTTCAAAATGAGAGTTTCCAATAGTGCAAGGTATAGTAAAACTCCCTGGATCTTTTAACTTTGGTGGCAACTTATTTTGCAAGATAGCACTACACTCCTTGGTTAGCGTCACCGTTTCATAGTCTTCCAGTTTTCGTTTCTTGGACAAAATCTCTTTCATGAACTTTACATAGCTTGGTATTTACTCCAACACATCTGCAAAAGGAATGTTAATATGCAACTTTTTAAACACATCGAGAAATTTAGAGAATTGCTTATCCAATTTGGTCTTTCGAAGGGGTTGAGGAAATGGAATCGGTGACGCATAAGACTTGGTTGGTGCTGCTGTTTGGGGCTGGTTAATGTCCGAGGTTTCTTCTTTAGTTGATTCGGTGGTATTCTCCAGTGTTTGCTTGTTGTTCTGTTCTATTCCAGAGGGTGATTTAGATGAAAACATTTCGGATTGCTCCCTTAACTCATTGCTGTTAACTGTTGGTGTTTTGAGAACCTTCCCACTTCGAAGTGCAATTGCATTCACTTGCTCCTTAGGATTTACCTCAGTGTTGCTTGGCAAAGAGCGTTGTGGTCTTCCAGATAACAAGCTTGCCAGTTGACCCATTTGAACCTCAAGGCTTCGAATAGAGGCAGCTTGATTTTGCAAAGTTGATTCTGTTTTGGCCATGAATTGGGCAAGGGCATCTTCAAGTGGTGGTTTAGTTACTGGTTGCTGCTGAAATCTAGGGGGTTTTCTATTTGTGTTTTGATGATTTTTCCATGAAAAATTTGGATGATCTCGCCAACCTAGATTGTATGTGTTGGAGTATGGATTGTTCGGTTGCCGGTTAACATTGGACACCCATTGCACTTGTTTTGCAGGAGATGGTGAGAATGGGCTTCCAACTTGACAATCAACACTAGCATGACTTCCCCCACATAGTTCACAAACTTGACTAGGCGCTTGAATTGCTTTACCGGTTAAGCTTCCGAGCTGTTTGGACAGCACCTTCATTTGTGCAGTCAATTCAGCAACACTATCAACTTGGTGTACTCCTACTGCCCGTTTTGTCATTGAACGTTCTGAAGGCCATTGGTAGTTATTTGCCGTCATTTCCTCTAGCAACTCATAGGCTTCGTCTTGCGTTTTACTCATCAGCACTCCACCCGCTGCGGCATCAACAATTGTCCTAGTCGTACAACTCAACCCATTATAGAGTGTTTGGACTTGTAGCCACTTCGGCAACCGTGGTGAGGGCACTTCCTTAGCAGGTCTTTATATCTTTCCCACGTCTCATACAAAGACTCCATATCAAATTGAGTAAAGGTAGTGGTGTCGTTCCTCATCTTCGCCGTTTTTGCAGGAGGGAAGAATTTGGCTAAAAATTTCTATGCTAATGCCTCCCAAGTTGTAATAGTGTTGGGAGGAAGTGAATTCAACCATTCTTTTGCTTTGTCCCTTAATGAAAATGGGAAGAGTCTCAACCTTATAGCATCATTGGACACACCATTATGCTTGAAAGTGTCACAAATCTCAAGAAAGTCAGCAATGTGAGTGTTTGGGTCATCATTTGGCGAGCCGTTGAATTGGACAGAAGTTTGGATCATTTGGATGATTGCGGGCTTGATCTCGAAGTTGTTCGCTTGAATTGCCGGACATCTAATACTTGACGGGGCACTATTGATAGTAGGCATGACATAATCCCTCAAAGCTCTTCCGTTTTCAACTTCTTCCACATTTTCTGCCATGGTAGTTTGCCCTTCGTTGAGAGCTTCTTTGTTTTTCTTAATAAGCCTCTTAACTATACGTTCAATTTCACGCTCAAAGGGCTCAAGAGAAACGCTTCTCGAACTTCGCATACACTATGCAAACAACCTGAAAGAAGGTAAAGAAATAAAAGTTCAAACTAAAACTAGAATTAATCGGAATCGATATTACAAAAATTAAAACAATCCCCGGCAACGGCGCCAAAAACTTGTTGCTGTCGCAAGTGTACGAGTCGCACAAGTAATACAATGATGAGAAAAGTATCGTTCCCACGAGGATTGATTAACTTATTAAGTACCGAAAATAACTAATTCCGGGATTATTTGAACAATCGATCTAAAAGAGTTAATGCTAAAACTAGAAAAAACAAAACAAGCTAAAACTAACACTCGTAAGATTTCAATAACTTAAGCGCTAGGGCATTTGATTTCACCGTAACTAATCCAGTTCAACTCTATATTCGTGCTATCGAAGTTTATAATCTTTATGGAAAGTTGGAAAACCCTAATTTCTTTGATATACTTTCTCAAGCTATACAAAAAATACTTTCATGCAATAACTCACTATATCTCTATGTGAATTAACATACAAGAAAGTTCATTAAGTTCTATGGCATCCTATATTAATTGCATGAACCATAAGAGTACATCTCTGTCTCTTACGCAATTCACGGCATTAATCACAAAGACTAATTCATACATCACATCTCTGTCTCAATACGAATCTCAAATCGATTGAATATTGGCTAGATACTCAAAAGCATTAAGCACGGTAATGAATACTCAATAAACAATTATAAAATTTTGAATAGCATAAAATTAAGAATTAAATCATCATAGTTAGGCTACATCATAGCCCCAGCAAGGAGAAATTTTGCTCATAGTTTTCAGATCTAACAAAACAAAGAAAAACATGAGAGATAGAACAAAAGAACCCTGAATAAAGAGTGGTGACGAGCGAACTGCCGTCTCTTTTCTTTGCTCCGTGCTTCCGTCCTTCTTTCTCCCCGTTCCAGAAGCAAGAACCCAAAAAAATAAACCCTAGATGAGCCGCCACTTCCTGCTACCTCTCCTCCTCTTTGAAAATTCGAAAATTGGGTATTTAAAACCATAGGGTTTTTCTTTCCACAATTAGGTTGGTGCAGTCCAAGTTAATCCGAACTCTCTGTCCACCCGTTTTGTTTGCACCATTTTGGGGTCTATTAGGCTTCAGAAAAATAAATTAAAATATTTAAAGTTAATAACAATGCCTTATGTTTCCAACCATATATCACATATATCATTTAAAAATTGGGAAGGCCATCAAGTGTACTCATTTCAGAAACTGCGCACATGTTTCGGGTCTGCATCGTATCTCAACTTCTTCTGTGAATACATATCAAATGGTTGCCCATAAAATTCTGAAATAATTCATGGACCAATTTGAATGTCTTTGCTTTTAATCCCAGATGGCCGTTCACAAAATCTCCATAGAAAAGTCAAATTTCATAAAAAACTCTCAGACTGTACGAAATTGCTGAAAATTAAGAAAAACAAAGAATTAAGGTTCTTTTTTATTAGTTTCTCTATATAAACATAACCATATACTATGCAAGAGTGCATATATTATGTACATATTTGAGCACATCACATATATAGAAGATTTAATCCTTATAACAATTTAAAGATAAAGGTTTAGAAAACTACAAAAATCCGCGAAACATGACTTGTACATGGCCGTCTCAGTGAGTGTGACTTTTACGAAAAAATAGAATTGCATTGTAGATAGGACTAGTGGCTTAGAAGCATTTGTGCATTTTTAAACCTTATATATCGAGAAGTTAAGAATTACTAAAAATTCTATCGGTCAAGACGTAGAAGGAGCTTGGTAAAGTTGCGAAATATACGTGTACAACATCCGTCTGAGCGAGTGGGACTTGTAGGAAGAAACAAAACTGAGTTTGGAGGAAGCACAAGTGAGTTTGAAGGTTGTATTTATACTCGACACTTTATTCCATTGGTGAAGTCTCGCAGGGTAGGCAAGCAACCGATGGGTCTACAGCTAATAGTTAGCTTATTAACAAATTATTTTCTAAAATTTTATTGTACTTTTTAGATTTACATATGGAAGATTTATGCCTTAAAATAATTTAAATGGTAAAAACTTAGAAAAATTTTGAAAACCAACGGAACCTCATCATACATGAGAGTCTGGGCAAGAGTGACTTTTATGAAGAAACAGAACGGCATCTAGAGGTAGGACCAGTGCGTTGGAAGTATTTGTGCATTCTTAGAAACATATATACAACGCTAAAATTTACAACAATTCAAAGGGTCAAGACGTAGGAGCGTCGAAAAGTGGCAAAACATCTGCGTACAAGACCCGTCTCGTAGAACGTGACTTTAGGAAGAAACGGAAGTGCATTTGAAGGTAAAATAAGTTAGTTGAAGGTTTTATGAAATATCGATATTTTATTCAATTAGTGAAGTCTATGCAATGTTGACAAACAAACGACTGTTCTATACGTAACTGTTTAACTTCTTAACAAATTCTTTACCAAAACTTTGTAATTTTATTTGGATTTGTATATACAAAATTTAAGCTTTACAACAATATAAATGACAAAAACATTGAAGAACGAAGAAAAGCTGCAAACCAAACCGTACATGACTGTCTCGGCGATTGTGACATTTATGAAAAAACGGAATCGCGTTTGGAGGGGGAACAGTGAGTTAGAAACGCTAGGGCATTCTTAAAAACTTACATATAGAGTTAAGACTTACAATATTTCAAGGGGTCAGGACATAGGAGCTTAGAAAAGAAGTGAAACAGCCCCGTACAAAACCCGTCCGATGTCTGTAACTTGCAGAAAAAAACAGAATTGCATTTACAGGTAGAATAAGTGAGCTGAACAGTTTTATATATACTTGATATTTTACTCAATTGGTGAAGTCTGCGCAAGATAGACAAGCATACGATGGTTCTGCAAGTAACAATTAGATTCTTAGCAAAAGTTTTACTAAAATTTTATAATATTTTCAGGATTCATATATAGAAGATTTAAGCTTTATAACAATTTAAAGATAAAGATTTAGAAAACTACAAAGAGCCGCGAAACATGACCGTACATGGCCGTCTCAGCGAGTGTGACTTTTATCAAAAAATCGAATTGCATTGTAGATAGAACTAGTGACTTAGAAGCATTTGTGCATTCTTAAACCTTATATATCGAGAAGTTAAGAATTACTAAAAATTCTATCGGTCAAGACGTAGAAGGAGCTTGGTAAAGTTGCGAAATATACGCGTACAACATCCGTCTGAGCGAGTGGGACTTGTAGGAAGAAACAAAACTGAGTTTGGAGGAAGCACAAGTGAGTTTGAAGGTTGTATTTATACTCGACACTTTATTCCATTGGTGAAGTCTCGCAGGGTAGGCAAGCAACCGACGGGTCTACAGCTAATAGTTAGCTTATTAACAAATTATTTTCTAAAATTTTATTGTACTTTTTAGATGTACATATGGAAGATTATGCTTTAAAATAATTTAAACGCTAAGAACTTAGACAAATTATGAAAACCAGTGAAACCTCATCATACATGAGAGTCTGGGCGAGAGTGACTTTTATGAAGAAACAGAACGGTATTTAGAGGTAGGATCAGTGCGTTGGAAGTATTTGTGCATTCTTAGAAACATACATACAACGCTAAAATTTACAACAATTCAAAGGGTCAAGACGTAGGAGCGTCGAAAAGTGGCGAAACATCCGCGTACAAGACCCGTCTCATAGAACATGACTTTAGGAAGAAACGGAAGTGCATTTGGAGGTAAAATAAGTGAGTTGAAGGTAATATGTAATATCGATATTTTATTCAATTAGTGAAGTCTATGCAATGTTGACAAACAAATGTGTTAGGTTTTCCTGTGAGATTAACTCAAGAGGAGAGGGGTGAATTGAGTTAGTCAATAAAAATTTTCGTGAAACTTAGTTATTCTACTGGCAGCAAGCTTACAGCTGGCTGTGTCAATTCTGTAACCTGCAGACAGAGAGAGTTAGAGTGTTTTCTGACATAAGTAAAAAGGTAGTACTTCGGATATTTAACGTGGTTCGGCAAAACCCCTTTGCCTACATCTACGGTCGCTCTGTCACCAGAGCCAAAGCTTCACTAAACCTTTAATAAGCTACAAATACACCTAGAGCAAAGTGCTTCACCAAGCACACTTACTCTACCGGGTTTCTTCACCAAGACAGTCCCTAACAGCCTACTGGACACACCTGTCCCCTTGCCTGATTTGCTAGCTCTATTACAAGGTCTAAGACCTTTCACCAAGCTCCACCTTAGCTTCCTTTTGCGGTGCCCGCAGCACCACCTTCATAATGTCAGTAAAAGGTTACAAGGAATATAAACATAAATTGAGCACAGGATCTATCTCATGAGGGTTATGTGTTCATGAAGTATTTTGAATGAGATGATCAGATATGTTGCTGAGAGAGATTTCTTCAGTGTGATCAGCAGCAAGATCTTTGTTGTTTGCGTAGAGTAGTAGAGTTCTTGTATGTCTTTGTTTTTCTTGTATTCTTTCTCTTCACTTCCTTTGTTGCTATGCCTCCCTTCTTATAGTGTTTCGTCTCTGTGCAGGAACCGTTGAAGAACGTTGCCGTTGACGCTCTTTTCCATTGGTGGTTCTTCACGTCAGAGAGGGAGCAGATTTGCCCAGCGGTTAATCAACCGCTTCTTTAATTACTTTCGGTTGTCTTTTGTGCAATATCTCCATAGCATTAAATGCATTGTAAGAATTTGAATTTGCCGCCAGTGATTATAAGCTTAATTTAGCTAAGTTGCTGTCTGACACAAAAGAGCTGAGTTGGCTTGTCCATATTTAATGCATTGCTGGTTGACTGCTTGATTTGATTAGAGATCTTGACTTGTATGATGTGCTTTCTTCCCTTGATTATAGAGCTTTCCCTGTCTGTGAAAAGGAAGATGATTTTTGCTCGTTGTAGATCTTCTATTTGAATTGCTTCAGTGCGTTGTGAGTCGAGAGGATTTTTGAAGCAAGGAGAGTTTTGTTGCCGTTGAACCCAAAGCTCTGTTTTGAAACAGAGAAGTCTTCTTGTGCTTTAGTGGTCAAGCAGCTGACTGCAATGTGACTATGGCATCCTCTGTTCCGTATGCTGTTTAATTTGTAGTAGCATAATAGTTGGCTGCATGATGGCTATTATTGTCTGCTGTAAATAAAGTGATCTTTGTTTGTCTAATCCTGCAGAACTTGATTTCAGACTATTAATCTAATATAAATCATAGTTCTTAATTTTTTGTTATCATCAAAATTGTCTTCATAGTTCCAACAAAACGATTGTTCTATACGTAACTGTTTAACATCTTAACAAATTCTTTACCAAAACTTTGTTATATTATTTGGATTTGTATATACAAAATTTAAGCTTTACAACAATTTAAACGATAAAAACATTGAAGAACTAAGAAAAGCCGCAAACCAAACCGTACATGACTGTCTAGGCGATTATGACTCTTAAGAAAAAACGGAATTGCGTTTGGAGGGGGAACAGTGAGTTACAAACGTTAGTGCATTCTTAAAAACTTACATACAGAGTTAAGATTTAGAATATTTCTAGGGGTCAGGACATAGGAGCTTATAAAAGCAGTGACATAGCCCCGTACAAGACCCGTCCTAATGTGTGTGACTTGCAGGAAAAAACAGAATTGCATTTATAGGTTAGAATAAGTGAGCTGAACAGTTTTATATATATTTGATATTTTAGTCAATTGGTGAAGTCTACGTAAGGTAGACAAGCATACGATGGTTCTGCAAGTAACAATTAGATTCTTAGCAAATTTTTTACTAAAATTTTATTATATTTTCAGGATTCATATATAGAAGATTTAAGCTTTATAACAATTTAAAGATAAAGGTTTAGAAAACTACAAAAAGCCGCGAAACATGACCGTACATGGTCGTCTCAGTGAGTGTGACTTTTGCCAAAATATAGAATTGCATTGTAGATAGGACTAGTGACTTAGAAGCATTTGTGCATTTCTTAAAACTTATATATCGAGAAGTTAAGAATTACTAAAATTCAATCGGTTAAGACGTAGAAGGAGCGTCGTAAAGTTGCGAAATATACGCGTAAAATAGCCGTCTGAGTGAGTGTGACTTGTAGGAAGAAACAAAACTGAGTTTGGATGAAGCACAAGTGAGTTTGAAGGTTTTATGGATACTCGACACTTTATTCCTTTGGTGAAGTCTCGCAGGGTAGATAAGCAACCGACGGGTCTACACCTAAAAGTTAGCTTATTCACAAATTCTTTTCTAAAACTTTATTGTACTTTTTAGATTTACATATGGAAGATTTATGCTTTACAATAATTTAAACGATAAAACTTAGAAAAATTATGAAAAGCAGCGAACCACACCATACATGGCTGTCTGGGTGAGAGTGCCTTATGAAGAAACGGAACGGCATTTAGAGGTAGTACTAGTGAGTTAGAAGCATTTGTGCATTCTTAGAAACTTACATATAGGGTTAAAATTTATAACAATTTAAGGTGTCAAGACGTAGGAGCGTCTAAAAGTACATCCGCGTACAAGACCTGTCTCAAAGAATGTGACTTTAGGAAGAAAGGGAATTGCATTTGGAGGTAAAATAAGTGAGTTTGAAGGTATTATGTATTCTTGATATTTTATGCAATTAGTGAAGCCTATGCAATGCACATAAACAAAGGACTGTTCTACAGGTAACAGCTTAGCTTCTTAACAAATTCTTTACTAACATGTTTTTGTATTTCGATTTACATATAGAAGATTTTTGCTTTATAATAATTTAAACATTAAAAATTTAGACAAATTATGAAAAGAAGAGAAACCTCACCATACATGGGAGTCTGGGCGAGAGTGACTTTTATGGAGCAATGGAACTGCATTTAGAGGTAGGGCTAGTGCGTTAGAAGCACTTGTGCATTCTTAGAAACATACATATAGCTTTGAAATTTACAACAATTCAAGGAGTCAAGAAGTAGGAGCGTCGAAAGGTAGCGAAACATCGGAGTACAAGACCGGTATCAGAGAACGTGACTTTAGGAAGAAACGGAATTGCTTTTAGAGGTAAAGTAAGTGGGTTTGAAGGTATTATGTATTCTTGATATTTTATTCAATTAGTGAAGTCTATGCAATGGAGACAAACAAACGACTTTTCTACAGGTAAAAGTCTAACTTCTTAACAAATTCTTTACTAAAATTTTATTATATTATTTGGATTTATACATAGAAATTTTAACCTTTACAACAATTTAAACAATTAAAACATAGAAAAATTACGAAAAGACGCAAACCTAGCCGTACATAAACGTTTGGGCGAGGGTGACTTTCATGAAGAAATGGAATTGCTTTTGGAAGTGGGAAAAGTGAGTTACTTTAGTGCATTCTTAAAAACAAACATATAGAGTTAAGACTTACAATATTTGAAGGGGTCAAGCCTTAGCAGCGTTGAAAAGTAGCAAACATTCCAGTACAAGACCCGTCTCAATGTGTGTGACTTGCAGGAAGAAACAGAATTCCATTTGGAGGTAGAATAAGTAAGTTAAAGGTTTTATGTATATTTGATATTTTATTCCATTGGGAAGTCTATGCTAGGTAGACAAGCAAACGTTGCTTCTTCAAGTAACAATTAGCTTCTTAACAAATTTTGTACTAAAATTTTATTATATTCTCAGGATTCATATATAGTAAATTTAAGTTTTATAACAATTTAAGGATAAAAGTTTAGAAAACTACGAAAAGCCACGAAACCTGACTGTACATGGCTATTCAGCGGGAGTGACTTTTACAAAAAAAATGGAATTGCATTTGTACATAGGAATAGTGACTTAGAAGCATTTGTGCATTCTTAAACCTTATATATCGAGAAGTTAAGATTTACTACAATTCTATTAGTCAAAATTAGAAGGAGCTTCGAAATGTAGCGAAATATACGCGTACAAGACCCGTCTCGGTGAGTGTGACTTGTAGGAAGAAATAGAATTGCATTTGGAGGAAGAACAACTGAGTTTGAAGGTCTTATGTATACTCGATACTTTATTCAATTGGTGAAGTCTCGCAGGGTAGACAAGCAAACGACGGCACTTCAGCTAACAGTTAGCTTCTTAACAAATTGTTTAGTAAAATTTTGTTGTACTTTTTGGATTTACATATAGAAGATTTATGCTTTACAATAATTTAATCGATAAAACTTAGAAAAATTATGAAAAGCAGCGAAACCACACCATACATGGCAATCTGGGTGAGAGTGCCTTATGAAGAAACGCAACGGCATTTAGAGGTAGTACTAGTGAGTTACAAGCATTTGTGAATTCTTAGAAACTTACATATAGCGTTAAAATTTACAACAATTCAAGGGGTTAAGACATAGGAGCATCGAAAAGAAGAGAAACATCCGCGTACAAGGCCCGTATCAGAGAACATGACTTTAGGAAGAAAGGGAATTGCACTCGGAGGTAAAATAAGTGAGTTTGAAGGTATTATGTATTCTTCACATTTTGTTCAATTGGTGAAGTCTATGCAAGGTAGACAAGCAAACTACGGTCCTATAAGTAACAATTAGTATCGTAACAAAGTTTTTACTAAGATTTTATTATACTTTCAAGATTAATATATAGAAGATTTAAGCTTTATAACAATTTAAAGGATAAAAGTTTAGAAAACTATGAAAAGCCGCGAAGCCTCACCGTACATGACCATTTGAGCGAGTGTGACTTTTACGGAATAATAGAATTGCATTTGTACATAGGACCAAGGACTTAGAACCATTTTTCAATCCTAAAACTTATATATCGAGAAGTTATGATTTACTACAATTCATTTGGTCAAGACGTAGAAGGAGCTTTGAAAAATAGCGAAATATACGCATACAAAACTCGTCTGACTGAGTGTGACACAGTAGGAAGAAACGGAATTGCATTTGGAGGTAGGACCGGTGAGTTAGAAGCATTTGTGCATTCGTGAAACATATATATTGAGGCTTACAACAATTCAAGGGGTGAAAGCATAGGAGTTTGAAAAAGTAGCGAAACATTTGCGTACAATATCCTTCTAGGAGAGTGTGACTTGTAGGAACAAACGGAATTGTATTTGGCAAGTAGAACAAGTGACTTTGAAGGTTTTATGTATTCTTGATGTTTTATCCAATTGGTGAAGCCTAGTAAGGTATACAAGCAAACGACTCCTACAGGTATTAGTTTAGCTTCTTAATAAAACCTTTACTAAAATTCTATTGCATTCTTATGATTTATATATACAATATTTTAAGCTATACAATAATTTACAGAATAAAAATTTAGAAAATTAATGAAAAGTTACGAAACCTAACCGTACATGGCAGTCTGGTTAGAGTGACTTTTACGAAGAACGACATTTAGAGGTAGGACTAGTGAGTTAGAAGCATTTGTGCATTCTTAGAAACTTACATATAGCGTTAAAATTTACAATAATTCAGGGGGTTAAGACGTAGGAGCGTGGAAAAGTAGTGAAACATCCTCGTACAAGACCCGTCCCAGAAAACGTGACTTTAGGAAGAAAGGGAATTGCATTTGGAGGTAAAATAAGTGAGTTTCAAGGTATTATGTAATCTACATATTTTATTCAATTAGTGTGGCCTATGCAATGTACACAAACAAATGAATGTTCTACACGTAACAATTTAGCTTCTTAACAAATTCACTTCTAAAATTTTCTAATATTATTTGGATTTGTATATTGAAGATTTATACTTTACAACAATTTAAACGATAAAAACATAGAAAAACTACGAAAGCCGCGAACCTAGCCGTACATGACCGTTTGGGCTAGAGTAACTTCTATGAAGAAACGGAATTGCATTTGGAGGTAGTAATAGCGACTTAGAATCGTTTGTGCATTCTTAAAAACTTACATTCAGAGTTGACATTTACAACATTTCAAGGAGTCTAGACGTAGGAGCGTAGAAAAGTAGCAAATCATCTGCATACAAGACCCGTCTCAATGTGTGTTACTTGTAGGAAGAAACAATATTGCATTTGGAGGTTGAATTAGCGAGTTAAAGGATTTACGTATATTTGATATTTTTTTCAATTAGTGAAGTCTACGCAAGGTACACAAGCAAACGACGGTTCTGCAAGTAACAATTAGCTTCTTAACAAATTTTTTATAAATATTTTATAATATTTTTAGGATTCATATATAGAAGATTTAAGCTTTATAGCAATCTAAAGGATAAAAGCTTAGAAAACAAAGAAAAATCGTGAAACCTGACCGTACATGGCCGGTTCAGCGAGAGTGACTTTTACGAAAAATAGAATTGTATTTGTGCATAGGACCAGTGACTTGGAAGCATTTCTGCATTCTTAAAACTTATATATCGAGTAGTTAAGTAATGCTACAATTCAATTGGTCAAGATTGAAGGAGTTTCGAAAAGTATCGACCTATACACATACAAGACCCGTCTAAGTGAGTGTTGCTTGTAGGAAGAAACAAAACTGTATTTGGAGAAAGAACAAGTGGGTTTGAAGGTTTTATGTATACTCGATACTTCATTCAATTGGTGAAGTAGCACAAGGTAGACAAGCAAACGATAGCACTTCAGCTAACACTTAGCTTCTTAACAAATTCTTTACTTAGATTTTATTGTACCTTTTGGATTTACATATAAAAGATTTATGCTTTACAATAATTTAAACGATAAAACTTAGAAAAATTATGAAAAGCAGGGAACCACACCATACATGGCTGTATGGGTGAGAGTGCCTTATGAAGAAACGGAACGGCATTTAGAGGTAGTACTAGTTAGTTAGAAGCATTTGTGCATTCTTAGAAACTTACATATAGGGTTAAAATTTATAACAATTTAAGGGGTGAAGATGTAGGAGCGTCTAAAAGTACATCCGCATACAAGACCTGTCTCAAAGAATGTGACTTTAGGAAGAAAGGGAATTGCATTTGGAGGTAAAATAAGTGAGTTTGAAGGTATTATGTATTCTTTATATTGTATGCAATTAGTGAAGCCTATGCAATGCACATAAACAAAGGACTGTTCTACAGGTAACAGCTTAGCTTCCTAAGAAATTCTTTACTAACATGTTTTTGTATTTCGATTTACATATAGAAGATTTTTGCTTTATAATAATTTAAACGTTAAAAACTTAGACAAATTATGAAAAGAAGAGAAACATAGGACGTCGAAAAGTAGTGAAACATCCGCGTATAAGACCCGTTTCAATGTGTGTGACTTATAGAAAGAAACAAATTTTCAGTCGAAGGTAAAATATGTAAGTTTGAAGGTGTTATGTATTCTTCATATTTTATTCAATTGGTGAAGTCTACGCAAGATAAACAAACAAATGATAGTTCTACAAGTAACAATTAGCTTATTAACAAATTTCTTATCAAAATTTGATAATATTTTCAGGATTCATATATAGAAGATTTAATCTTTATAACAATTAAAGTATAAAAGTTTAGAAAACTAAGAAAAGCCGCGAACATTGCTAGTTCAGTGAGGGTGACTTTTACGAAAAATAGAATTGTATTTGTGCACAGGACCAGTGACTTAGAAGCATTTCTGCATTCTTATAACTTATATATCGAGTAGTTAAGATTTACTACAATTCAATCGGTCAAGGTAGAAGGAGTTTCGAAAGTAGCGACATAAACGCGTACAAGACCCGTCTAAGTGAGTGTTACTTGTAGCAAGAAACACAACTACATTTGGAGGAAGAACAAGTGAGTTTGAAGGTTTTACGTGTACTCGATACTTTATTCAATTGGTGAAGTCTCGCAGGGTAGACAAGCGAACGATGGATCTGTAGCTAAAAGTTAGCTTCTTCACAAATCCTTTACTAAACTTTTGTTGTAGTTTCTGGATTTACATATAGAAGATTTTTGCTTTACAATAATTTAAACGATAAAAATTTGGAAAAATTATGAAAAGCACGGAAACCTCACATACATGGGCGTCAGGGAGAAAGTGACTTTTATGGAGACACAGAACGGCATTTAGAGGTACGGCCAGTGGGTTAGAAGCATTTGCGCATTCTTTGACACTTAAATATAGCGTTAAAATTTACAACAATTCAAAGGGTCAAGTAGCAGTGACGAAAGTTAGTGAAACATCCACGTTCAAGACACGTCTCAAAGAACGTGACCCTAGGAAGAAACGGAATCGCATTTGGATGTAAAATAAGTGAGTTTGAAGGTATTATGTATTTTTTATATTTTATTCAATTAGTAAAGTCAACGCAATGTAGACAAACAATTGACTTTTCTATTGGAAACAGTTTAGTCTTTTTAACAAATTCTTTACTAAAATTTTATTATATTTTTTGGATTTATATATAGAAGATTTAAGCTTTACAACAATTTAAACCAAAAAAACATAGAAAGTCTATGAAAAGCCGCAAACCTAACCGTACATGACCGTCTGTCTAGGCCAAAGACACTTTTATGAAGAAACGGAATTGCTTTTTGATGTTGGAATAGTGAGTTAGAAGCATTAGTGTATGATTAAAAACTTACATATACAGTTAAGACTTACAAATTTTCAAGGAGTCGCGATATAGGAGCGTCGAAAAATAGCGAAACATCCTTATACAAGACCCGTCTCAATGTGTTTGACTTGTAGGAAGAAACAGAATTGAATTTGAAGGTAGAATAAGTGAGTTAAAGATTTTATGTATACTTGATATTTTATTTAATTAGAGAAGTCTACACAAGATCGACATGCAAACGACGGTTCTGCAAGTAACAATTAGTTTCTTAACAAATTTTTACTAAAATTTTACAATATTTTCAGGATTCGTACATAGAAGATTTAAGCTTTATAACAATTTAAAGGATAAAAGTTTAGAAAACTACGAAAAGCCATGAAACCTAACCATACATGATCATCTCAACTATTGACTTTTATGAAAAAATAGAATTGCATTTGTACATAGAAGCAGTGACTTAGAAGCATTTGTGCAATCTTAAAACTTATATATGGAGAAGTTAAGATTTACAACAATTCAATTGTTCAAGACGTAGAAGGAGCTTCAAAAAATAGCAAAATATATGCATACAAGCCCCGTCTCAGTTAGTGTGACTTGTAGGAACAAACGGAATTGCATTTGGAGGTAGAACAAGTGAGTTTCAAGGTTTTATGTATTCCTGATATTTTATTTAATTGGTGAAGTCTATGTAACGTAGACAAGCAAACGAGTTCTCTAGTTATCAGTTTAGCTTATTAATAAAATCATTACTAAAATTCTGTTGCATTCGTAGGGTTTATATATAGAAGATTTTAAGCTCTACAAGAAGTTAAAGAATAAAAATTTAGAAGATCTACGAAAAGCCGCGAAACCTAACCCTAAATTACCGTTTCGGTGAGAGTGGCTTTTATGAGGAATCGGAATTGCATTTGGAGGTAGGACCTGTGAGTTAGAAATATTTGTTCATTCCTAAAACCAACATAGAGTTACGATTTACAACAATTCAAGTGGTCAAGACGTAAGAGCGTCGAAAAGAAGCAAAATGTCCCCGTACAAGACTTGGAGGAATAAAAAAAAAAAACTTGTGTTTGGAGAAAGAACAAGTGACTTTGAAGATTTTACGTATAAATGATACTTTTTTCAATTAGTGAAGTCCCACAGGGTAGACGAGCAAACGACGGCTCTTCAGATAACAGTTAGCTTCCTAACAAATTCTTTACTAAAATGTTTTTGTTTTTGGATTTACATATAGAACATTTAAGCTGTACAATAATTTAAACGATAAAAACTTAGAAAAATTATGAAAAGCAGCGAAACCTCATCATACATGGCGATTTGGGCGAGAGTGATTTTTATGAAGAATCGCAACGGCATCTGAGATAGGACTTGTGAGTTAGAAGCATTTGTGCATTCTTATAAACTTTCATCTAGCGTTACAATTTACAAAAATTCAAGTGGTTAAGACATAAGAGCGTGGAAAAGTAGCGGAACATCTGCGTACATGTCCCGTCACAGAGAACATTACTTAGGAAGAAAGGGAATTGCGTTTGGAGGTAAAATAAGTGAGTTTGAAGGTATTATGTATTCTTGAAATTTTATTCAATTAGTGAAGCCTATGCAATGTAGACACATAAACGACTGTTCTACAAGCAACAGTTTAGCTTCTTAACAAATTCTTTTCTAAAATTTTATTAGATTATTTAGATTTATATATATAATATTTAAGCTTTTTTACAACAATTGAAACGAAAAAACATAGAATAACTACGAAAAGCTGCAAACCTAACCGTACATGAACGTCTGGACGAGAGTGACTTTTATGAAGAAAAGGAATTGCGTTTAGAGGTGGGAACAATGAGTTAGAAGCATTAGTGCATTCCTAAATACTTACATATAGAGTTAGGATTTACAACATTTCAAGGGGTCAAGACATAGGAACACCAAAAAGTAGTGAAACATCTGGGAAGAAGACCCGTCTCACTCTGCGACTTGCAGGAAGAACAAAATTGCATATGGAGGTAGAGTGAGTTAAAGGTTTTATCCATAATTGATATTTTATTCAATTGGAGAAGTATACACAAGATAGATAAGCAACGACGGTTCTGCAAGTAACAATTAGCTTATTCACAAATTTTTGTATAAAGTTTTATTATATTTTCAGGATTCATATATAGAAGATTTAAGCTTTATAACAATTTAAAGGATGAAGTTTAGAAAACTACAAAATGCCGCGAAACATGACTGTACAAGGCCATTTCAGTGAGAGTGAATTTTACAAAAAAATAGAATTGCATTTGTACATAGGACCAGTGACTTAAAAGCATTTGTGCATTCTTAAAGCTTATATATCGAGAACTTAAGATTTACTACAATTCAATCGGTCAAGGCGTAGAAGAAGTTTAGAAAAGTAGCGAAGTATACGCGTGCAAGACCCGTCTAAGGGATTGTGACCTATAAGAAGAAACAGAATTGCATTTGGAGGAAGAAACAAATTTTTTAAAGAATTTTATTATATTTTCAGGATTCATATATAGAAGATTTAAGCTTTATAACAATTTAAAGGATAAATGTTTGGAAAACTAAGAAAAGCGGCAAAACCTGACCGTACATGGCCAGTTCAGCCAGAGTGACTTTTACGAAAAATAGAATTGTGTTTGTAAATAGGACCAGTGACCTAGAAGTATTTGTGCATTCTTAAAATTTATATATCGAGAACTTAAGATTTACTCCCTTCAATCGGTCAAGACGTAGAAGGAGCTTCGGAAAGTAGCGAAATATACGAGTGCAAGGCCTGTCTCAGTGAGTGTGACTTGTAGGAAAAAACATAATTGCATTTGGAGGAAGAACAAGGGAGTTTGAAGGTTTTATGTATACTCGATACTTTATTCAATTAGTGAAGTCTCGCAGCGTAGACAAGCAAACGACGGTTCTGCAGCTAATAGTTAACTCCTTAACAAACTCTTTACTAAAAATTTATTGTACTTTGTGGATTTACTTTTAGAAGATTTAAGCTTTGCAATAATTTAAAGGATTAAGCAGTGAAACCTCACCATACATGTCAGTCTAGGCGAGACTGGCTTGAATGAAGAAATGAACGGCATTTAGAAGTAGGACCAGTGAGTTAGAAGCATTTGTGCATTATTAGAAACTTACATGTAGCATTAAAATTTACAACAATTCAAGGGGTCAAGACATAGGAGCGTGGAAAAGTAGTGAAACATCCACGTACAAGGCCCATCTTAGAGAACGTGACTTTAGGAAGAAAAGGAAGTTGCATTTGGAGGTAAAATAAGTGAGTTTGAAGGTACTATGTATTCTTGATATTTTATTCAATTAACGAAGTCTACGCAATGCAGACAAACAAATTACTGTTCTATAGTTTAGCTTCTTAGCAAATTCTTTTCTAAAAGTTATTATATTATTTGGATTTATAAATAGAAGATTTAAGCTTTACATTAATTTAAACGATAAAAACATGCTAAAAAAAGCCACAAACCTAACCGTAAATGAATGTCTGGGCGAGAGTGACATTTATCAAGAAACAAAACAACATTTTGAGGTAGGACCAGTGAGTTAGAGGCATTTGTGCATTTTTAGAAACATTCATATAACGTTACAATTTAGAACAGTTCTAGGGGTCAAAAAGTAGGAGCATAAAAAATTAGTGAAACATCCGCGTACAAGACCCGTCTAAGAGAACTTGACTTAAGGAAGAAACGGAATTGAATTTGGAGATTAGGTAAGTGATTTTGAAGGTATTATGTATTTTTGATATTTTCCTCAATTAGTGTAGTCTACGCAATGTAGACAAACAAACGACTGTTCTGCAGGTAACAGTTTAGATTCTTAACTAATTAATTCTAAAATTTTATTGTATTACTTGGATTTATATATAGAATTTTTAAGCTTTACAACAATTCAAACGATAGAAACAAAGAAAAACTATGAAAAGCGGCAAACCTAACCGGACATAAATGTTTGGGCGAGAGTGACATTTATGAAGAAATAGAATTACGCTTGGAGGTGGGAACAGTGAGTTAGAAGCATTCGTGCATTACTAAAACTTACATATAAAGTTAAGATTTCCAACATTTCAAGAGGTCACGATATAGGAGCGTCGAAAAATAGCAAAACATCCGTGTACAAGACCCGTCTCAATGTGTGTGACTTGTAGGAAGAAGCAAAATTGAATTTGGAGGTAGAATAAGTGAGTTAAAAGTTTTATGTATACTTGATATTTTATTCAATTGCAGAAGTCTACACAAGATAGACAAGCAAACGACGGTTCTACAAGTAACAATTAGCTTCTTAACAAATTTTTTACTAAAATTTTATTATATTTTCAGGATTCCTATATAGAAGATTTAAACTTTATAACAATTTAAAGGATAAAAGTTTAGAAAACTACGGAAAGCCGCGAAACCTCACCGTACATGACCATTTCAGCGAGAGTGACGTTTATGAAAAAATTCAATTGCATTTGTACATAGGACTAGTGACTACGAAGCGGTTGTCCAATCTTAAAACTTATATATAAAGAAGTTATGATTTACAACAACTAAATCGGTCAAGACGTAGAAGGAGCTTCGAAAACTAGTTTACTAAAATTTTATTGTACTTTTTGGATTTACATACAGAAGTTTTAAGCTTTATATTAATTTAAAACATAAAAACAATGAAAATTATGAAAAGCAGCGAAACGTCACCATACGTGGCAATCTCAGCGAGAGTGAACTTAATGAAGAAATAGAACGGCATTTAGAAGTAGGACCAGTGAGTAAGAAGCATTTGTGCATTCTTAGAAACTTACATATAGCGTTAAAATTTACAACAATTTAAAGGTTAAGACATAGGAGCGTCGAAAAGTAGTGAAACATCTGCGTACAAGACCGGTCTCAGAGAACGTGACTTTAGGAAGAGAGGGAATTGAATTTGGAGGTAAAATAAGTGAGTTTGAATGTATTATGTATTCTTGATATTTTATCCAATTAGTGAACTCTATGCAATGTAGACAAACAAGCGACTGTTCTGCAGGTAACAGTTTAGCTTCTTAACAAATTCTTTACTAGAATTTGATTATGTTTTTTTAATTTATATATAGAAGATATAAGCTTTACAATAGTTTAAACGATAAAAACATAGAAAACCTACGAAAAGCCTCAAACCTAACCCTACATGAACGTCTGGGCGGGAAACACTTTTATGAAGAAACGGAATTGCGTTTTGAAATTGGAATAGTGAGTTAGAAGTATTAGTGTATTCTTAAAATTTACATATAGAGTTAGGATATGCAACATTTCAAGAGGTCACGATATAGGAGCGTCGAAAAATAGCGAAACATCCTCGTACAAGACCCGTCTCAATGTGTTTGACTTGTAGGAAGAAACAGAATTGAATTTGAAGGTAGAATAAGTGAGTTAAAGGTTTTATGTATACTTGATATTTTATTCAATTAGAGAAGTCTACACAAGATCGACATGCAAACGACGGTTCTGCAAGTAACAATTACCTTCTTAACAAATTTTTGACTAAAATTTTATAATATTTTCAGGATTCTTATATAGAATATTTAAGCTTTATAACAATTTAAAGAATAAAAGTTTAGAAAATTATGAAAAGCCCGAAACCTAACCGTACATTACCATTTCAACGAGAGTGACTTTTATGAAAAAATAGAAAAGCATTTGTACATAGGACTAGTGACTTAGAAGCATTTGTGCAATCTTAAAACTTATATATGAAGACGTTAAGATTTACTACAATTTAATCGGTCAAGACATAGAAGGATCTTGGAAAAATAGCGAAATATATGCGTACAAGACCCGTCTCAGTTAATGTGACTTATAGATAGAAACGAAATTCATTTGGAGGTAGAACAAGTGAGTTTGAAGGTTTTATGTATTCCTGATATTTTATTTAATTCGTGAAGTCTACGTAACCTAGACAAGTGAAGGACTTCTACAGGTATCAGTTTAGCTTATTAGTAAAATCTTTACTAAAGTTCTATTGCATTCGTAGGATTTATATATAGAAGATTTTAAGCTCTACAATAGTTCAAAGAATAAAAACTTAGAAGATCTACGAAAAGCCGCGAAACCTAACCCTATATTACCGTATGGGTGGGAGTGGCTTTTATGATGAAACGGAATTGAATTTGGAGGTAGGACCTGTGAGTTAGAAACATTTGTGCATTCGTAAAACTTACATATAGAGTTAAACTTTACAACAATTCAAGTGGTCAAGACGTAGGAGCGTCGAAAAGTAGCAAAACGTCCCTGTACAATACCCATCTCAATGAGTGTGACTTCGAGGAAAAAAAAATTTGTATTTGGAAAAGAATAAGTGACTTTGAAGGATTTACGTATAAATGATACTTTATTCAATTAGTGAAGTCTCATAGGGTAGACAAGCAAACGACAGCTCTGCAGCGAAACCTCATCACATGGCGGTTTGGGCGAGAGTGACTTTTATGAAGAAACGGAACGGCATTTTGACGTAGGATCAGTGAGTTAGAAGCATTTGTGCATTCATCGAAACTTTCATCTAGCGTTACAATTTATAGCAATTCAAGGGGTTAAGACATAGGAGCATGAAAAGTAGCGAAACATATGCATACAAGTCCTGTCTCAGAGAACATGACTTCAGGAAGAAAGGGAATTGCGTTTGCAGGTAAAATAAGTGAGTTTGAAGGCATTATGTATTCTTGATAGTTTATTCAATTTGTAAAGTCTACGCAATGTAGACAAACAAACGACTGTTCTACAAGAAACAGTTTAGCTTCTTAACAAATTCTTTTCTAAAATTATATTATATTATTTGGATTATGTATATAATATTTAAGCTTTTTTTCAACAATTGAAACGAAAAAACATAGAAAAACTACGAAAAGCCGCAAACCTAACCTTACATGAATGTCTGGGCAAGAGTGACTTTTATGAAGAAAGGAATTGCGCTTGGAAGTTGGAACAGTGAGTTAGAAGCATTAGTGCATTCATAAAAACTTACATATAGAGTTAAGATTTACAACATTTCAAGGGGTCAAGTCATAGGAGCGTCGAAAAGTAGCGAAACATCCGCGTACAGAACCTGTCTCAATGTGTGTGACTTGCAGGAAGAAACATAATTGAATTTGGAGGTAGAATAAGTGAGTTAAAGGTTTTATGTGTACTTGATATTTTATTCAATTAGTGAAGTCTACGCAAGGTAGACAAGCAAAAGACGGTTCTGCAAGTAACATTTAGCTTCTTAACAAATGTTTTCAAAAATTTTATTATACTTTTAGGATTCATATATAGAAGATTTAAGCTTTATAACAATTTTAAGGATAAAAGTTTAGAAAACTATGAAAAGCCTCGAAACCCGACCCTACATGACCATTTCAGCGAGCGTGACTTTTACGAAAAATTAGAATTGCATTCGTACATAGGACTAGTGACTTAGAATCATTTGTGCAATCTTAAAACACAAATGTGGAGTAGTTAAGATTTACTACAACTCAATCGGTCAAGACGTAGAAGGATCTTCAAAAAATAGCGAAATATACACCTACAAGACCATCTCAGTTACTGTGACTTGCAGGAAGAAACAAAATTACATTTGGAGGTAGAACAAGTGAGTTTGAAGGTTTTTATGTATTTCTGATATTTTATTTAATTGGTGAAGTTCACGTAACGTAGACAAGCAAACAACTTCTGCAGGTATCACTTTAGCTTATTACTAAAATCAATACTAAAGTTCTATTGCATTCGTAGGATTTATATATAGAAGATTTTAAGCTCTACAATAATTTAAAGAATAAAAATTTAGAAGATCTACGAAAAGCCGCCAAAACTTAAGCCTATACTACGGAATTGCATTTGGAGCTAGGACCTGTGAGTTAGAAACATTTGTTCATTCGTAAAACTTACATATAGAGTTAAGATTCACAACAATTCAAGTGGTCAAGACGTAGGAGCGTCGAAAGTAGAAAAAACGTCCCCGTACAAGACCCGTCTGTGTGAGTGTGACTTGGAGGAAGAAAAAAAATTGTATTTGGAGCAAGAACAAGTGAGTTTGAAGGTTTATCGTATAAATGATACTTTATTCAATTAGTGAACTCTCACAGGGTAGACAAGCAAACTACGGCTCTACAGCTAACAGTTAGCTTCTTAAAAATTCTTTAAATATACAAGATTTAAGCTTCTTTAAAAAATTCTTAAGAAATATTATGAAAAGCAACGAAACCTCACCATACGTGGCGGTTTGGGCGAGAGTGACTTTTATGAAGAAACGGAACGGCATTTTGAGATAGGACCAGTGAGTTAGATGCATTTGTGCTTTCTTAGAAACTTTCATCTAGCGTTACAATTTATAACAACTCAAGTGGTTAAGAGATTAGAGCGTGGAAAAGTAGCTAAATATCCGCGTACATGTCTCGTCTTAGGGAACATGACTTTAGGAAGAAAGGGAATTGAATTTGGAGGTAAAATAAGTGAGTTTGAAGGTATTATGTAGTCTTGATATTTTGTTCAATTAGTGAAGTCTACGCAATGTAGACAAACAAACGACTGTTCTACAAGTAACAGTTTAGCTTCTTAACAAATTCTTTTCTAAAATTTTACTTAAACCTTATATATAGAGAACTTAAGATTTACTACAATTCATCGGTCAAGGCGTAGAAGGAGCATCGAAAAGTAGCGAAATATACGTGTACAAGACCCGTCTAAGAGAGTGTGACTTGTAGGAAGAAACAGAACTGCATTTGGAGGTTGAAACAAATTTTTTTCTAAAATTTATTATATTTTCAGGATTCATATATAGAAGATTTAAGTTTTATAAAAATTTAAAGGATTAAAGTTTGGAAAACTAAGAAAAGCTGCGAAACCTTACAGTACATGGCCATTTCAGGGAGAGCGACTTTTACGTAAAAAGTCAACTGCATTTGCACGTAGGACCAGTGACTTAGAAGTATTTGTGCATTCTTAAAACTTATACTTAGAGAAGTTAAGATATACTACCTTCAATCGGTCAAGACGTAGAAGGAGTTTCGAAAAGCAGCAAAATATACGCGTACAAGATCCGTCTCAGTGAGTGTGACTTGTAGGAGGAAATAGAATTAGAGGAAGAACAAGTGACTTTGAAGGTTTTATGTATACTCGATACTTTATTCAATTGCTGAGTCTCGCAGCGTAGACAAGCAAACGGCGGCTCTGCAACTAATAGTTAGCTTCATAACAAATTCTTTGCTAAACTTCTATTGTACTTTTTAGATTTACATATAGAAGATTTAGGATTTAGAATAATTTAAACGACAAAAACAAAGAAAATTATGAAAAGCAGCGAAACCTCACCATCTCGGTGACACTAACTTTAATGAAGAAACGCAATGACATTTAGAAGTAGGACCAGTGAGGTAGAAGCATCTCTGCATATAGAAACTTACATATACAGTTAAAATTTACAACAATTCAAGGGTTAAGACGTAGGAGCGTCGAAAAGTGGTGAAACATCTGCGTACAAGACTCGTCTCAGAGAACGTGACTTTAGGAAGATAGGGAATTGCATTTGGAGGAAAAATAAGTGAGTTGGAAGGTATTATGTATTCTTGATATTTTATTCAATTAGTGAAGCCTACGCAATTTAGACAGACAAATGACCATTCTACAGGTAAATAGTTTAGCTTCTTAACAAATTCTTTTCTAAAAGTTATTATATTATTTGGATTTCTAAATAGAAGATTTAAGCTTTACAACAATTTAAACATAAGAATATAGAAAAACTTCGAAAAGCCTCAAACCTAATCGTACATGAACCTTTGGGAGAGACTGACTTTTATGAGGAAACGGAATTGCGTTTGCAGGTGGGAGCAGTGAGTTAGAAGCATTTATGCATTCTTAAAAACTTACATGTAGAGTTATGATTTATAATATTTTAAGTGGTCAAGATATAGGAGCATCTAAAAGCAGCAAAATATACGCGTACAAGACCCCTCTCGGTGAATGTGACTTGTAGGTAGAAACAGAATTGCATTTGGAGGAAGAACAAGTGAGTTTTAAGGTTTTATGTATACTCGATACTTTATTCAATTGGTGAAGTCTACACAAAGTAGACAAGCAAACGACGATTCTGCAAGTAACAATTATCATCTCAACTAAATTTTCCCTAAAAAAGTTTATTATATTTTCATGATTCATATATAGAAGATATAAGCTTCATAACAATTTAAAGTATAAAAGTTTAGAAAACTAAGAAAAGCCGCGAAACTTGACCGTACATGGCCACTTCAGTGGGAGTGACTTTTACGAAAAAATTATTATTGCATTTTTACAAATAACCAGTGACATAGAAGTATTTGTGCATTCTTAAAACTTATATATCGACAAGTTAAGATTTATTACCTTCAATCGGTTAACACGTAGAAGGAGCTTCGAAAAGCAGCAAAATGTATGCGTACAATATTCTTAACAAATTCTTTACTAAAATTTTATTGTACATTTTGGATTTACATATAGAATATTTAAGCTTTATAATGATTTAAAAGATAAAAACAAAGAAAATTATTAAAAGCATCGAAACCTCACCGTACGTGGCTGTCTGGGTGAGAGTGACCTTAATAAAGAAACGGAATGGCATTAGAAGTAGGACCAGTGAGTTAGAAACATTTGTCCATTTTTAGAAACTTACATATAGCGTTAAAATTTACAACAACTCAGGGGTTAAGATGTATGAGCGTCGAAAAGTGGTGAAACATCCGCGTACAAGACCCGTCTCAGAGAACGTGACTTTAGGAAGAAAGGGAATTGCATTTGGAGGTAAAATAAGTGAGTTTGAAGGTATTGTGTATTCTTGATATTTTATTGAATTAGTGAAGCATACGCAATTTAGACAGACAAATGACCATTCTACAGGTAATTAGTTTAGCTTCTTAACAAATTCTTTTCTAAAAGTTATTATATTATTTAGATTTATAAATAGAAGATTTAAGCTTTACAACAATTTAAACATAAAAATATAGAAAAACTTCGAAAAGCTTCAAACCTAACCGTACATGAACATTTGGGAGAGAGTTACTTTTATGAGGAAACGGAATTGCGTTTGGAGTTGGGAACAGTGAGTTAGAAGCATTTATGCATTCTTAAAAGCTTACATGTAGAGTTATGATTTATAATATTTTAAGTGGTCAAGATATAGGAGCATCCAAAAGCAGCAAAATATGCGCATACAAGACCCCTCTCGGTGAGTGTGACTTGTAGGAAGAAACAAAATTGCATTTAGAGGAAGAACAAGTGAGTTTTAAGGTTTTATGTATACTTGATACTTTATTCAATTGGTGAAGTCTACACAAAGTAGACAAGCAAACGACGGTTCTGCAAGTAACAATTAGCATCTCAACTAAATTTTCGCTAAAATTTTATTATATTTTTATGATTCATATATAGAAGATTTAAGCTTTATAACAATTTAAAGGATAAAAGTTCAGAAAGCTAAGAAAAGCCGCGAAACCTGACCGTACATGGCCATTTCAGCGAGAGTGACTTTTACCAAAAAACAGAATTGCATTTGTACATAGGACCAGTGACTTAAAAGTATTTGTGCATTCTTAAAACTTATATATCGAAAAGTTAAGATTTACTACCTTCAATCGGTCAAGACGTAGAAGGAGCTTCGAAAAGCAGCAAAAAGATACGCGTAGAAGGACCGTCTCAATGAGTGTGACTTGTAGGAAGAAACAGAATTGAATTTGGGGGAAGAACAAGTGAGTTTGAAGGTTTTTTGTATACTCGATATTTAATTCAGTTGGTGAAGTCTCACAGCGTAGACAAGCAAACGGAGGCTCTACAGCTAATAGTTAACTTCTTAACAAATTCTTTACTAAAATTTTATTTTACTTTTTGGATTTACATATAGAACATTTAAGCTTTATAATAACTTAAACGATAAAAATAAAGAATATTATGAAAAGCAGCGAAACCTCACCATACGTGGCAGTCTGGGTGAGAGTGACCTTAATGAAGAAATGGAATGGCATTAGAAGTAGGACCAGTGAGTTAGAAGCATTTGTCCATTCTTAGAAACTTACATATAGCGTTAAAATTTACAAGGGGCTAAGACGTAGGAGCGTCGAAAAGTGGTGAAACATCCGTGTACAAGACCCGTCTCAAAGAACGTGACTTTAGGAAGAAAGGGAATTGCATTTGGAGGTAAAATAAGTGAGTTGGAAGGTATTATGTATTCTTGATATTTTATTCAATTAGTGAAGCCTACGCAATTTAGACAGACAAATGACCATTCTACAGGTAATTAGTTTAGCTTCTTAACAAATTCTTTTCTAAAAGTTATTATATTATTTGGATTTAAAATAGAAGATTTAAGCTTTACAACAATTTAAACATAAAAATATAGAAAAAACTTCGAAAAGCCTCAAATCTAACCGTACATGAATGTTTGGGAGAGAGTGACTTTTATGAGGAAACGGAATTGTGTTTGGAGGTGGGACCAATTAGTTAGAGGCATTTATGCATTCATAAAAACTTACATGTAGAGTTATGATTTATAATATTTTAAGTGGTCAAGATATAGGAGCATCTAAAAGCAGCAAAATATGTACAAAACCCCTCTCGGTGAGTGTGACTTGTAGGAAGAAACAGAATTGCATTTGGAGGAAGAACAAGTGAGTTTGATGGTTTTATGTATACTCGATACTTCATTCAATTGGTGAAGTCTACACAAAGTAGACAAGCAAACGATGGTTCTGCAAGTAAAAATTAGCATCTCAAATAAATTTTCCCTAAAAATTTATTATATTTTCATGATTCATATATAGAAGATATAAGCTTTATAACAATTTAAAGTATAAAAGTTTAGAAAACTAAGAAAAGCCGCGAAACCTGACCGTACATGGCCATTTCAGCGAGAGTGACTTTTACGAAAAAATTAGAATTGCATTTTTACATAAGACCAATGACATAGAAGTATTTGTGCATTCTTAAAACTTATTACCTTCAATCGGTTAAAACATAGAAGGAGCTTCAAAAAGCAGCAAAATGTATGCATACAATACTCGTCTGAGTGAGTGTGACTTGTAGGAAGAAACTGAATTGAATTCGGAGAAAGAACGAGTTTGAAGGTTTTATGTAATTTTGCAATGACTTCTACCTTTGCCCGATCAACTTCTATTCCCTTGGATGAAATGCGATGTCCTAGAACAATATCTTCAAGCACCATAAAGTGGCATTTCTCCCAATTCAAGACTAAATTAGTTTCCTCACATCGTTGCAAAACTGAAGCCAAATTTCTTAGACAATCATCAAAAGAAGATCCAAACACCAAGAAGTCATCCATGAAAATATCAATGAATCTTTCCACCATATCAGAAAAAATTGCCATCATACATCTTTGGAAAGTGGCCGGTGCATTGCATAGGCTAAATGGCATCCTTCGAAATGCAAATGTTCCGTACGGACATGTAAAGGTGGTCTTTTCTTGATCTTCCGATGCTATTGGAATTTGATTTTAACCGGAATACCCATCCAAAAAATAATAATGTGAATGGCCAGCAAGTCTCTCCAACATTTGATCAATGAAAGGTAATGGAAAGTGATATCTCCGAGTAGCATCATTCAACTTGCGATAATCAATGCATATCCGCCATCCTGTGACAGTTCTTGTCGGAATGAGCTCATTGTTATCGTTCTTTACTACTGTTATTCCTCCCTTTTTTGGTACCACTTGCACAGGACTCACCCATGAGCTATCAGAGATCGGATAAATGATTCCTGCATCAAGTAATTTTAGAACTTCTGCTCTCACCACCTCCTTCATGTTTGGATTCAAACGTCTTTGATTTTCAACTGTAGGCTTGTAGTTTTCTTCCATTAGGATCTTATGCATGCAAACTGAAGGACTTAAGCCCTTGACATCAGCAATGGACCATCCCAATGCAGCCTTATAATCTCTCAAAACCCGAAGCAACTTTTCCTCCTCCAAGTCCCTCAAAGAAGCCGAAATAATAACAGGAAGTGATGAACTTTCTCCTAGGTATGCATACCTTAGATGTGCAGGCAACGGCTTAAGCTCAAAAATTGGAGGCTTTTCAATGGATGGAGCTGTCCTAAGAGAGCTTTCCCCAAGGTCCTCAAACTTCAATCGTCCTCCAATAGGCGTTGAAGCTTGCAAGTAATGAGCATATGACTCAATCTCTTTACTTTCGGTCTTAGAAGATTCACCTTGGATAATACAAGTTGCTAAAGGGTCGATTAGATGGTCTACCTTGACTGCATCAGCCACCATTCGGTCAACTATGTCAATTCGCAAACAGTCATCACTGTTGGATGGACACTTCATAGCTTCAAATAATGGAATAAACGACTGAATAAATCAGTCGGCGAAATCAACAATTCAATCAGCATATACAGTTACCGATTGAAAATACGTCAGTCGACAAATCAATTACCGACCAACATTCATTATCTGTCTGTAGTTTACAGTAAATTGCCACTGAAGGCATCGTCGGTGATTACCGACTAGCAACATAGTCGGTAATCCGGCATATTAGTCGATATATTATCGACCAAAGGTTCAGTCGGTAATAACCGACTAGCATCCTCATCGGCAAATACCGATCAACCTTTTAGTTGATAATTTACCGACTGTAATTTTAGTTGGAAATTACCGACCAGCAAGTTGGTTGGTAATTCTCGACTAATGTTTTGGTCGGAAATATCGTCATACACGATAGTTATTACCGATCAGCTTGGTAGTCAGTAAATTTCCGGCTACAATTTTAGTCGGTAGAGTCAGTTGTTTGGCGACTTATTGACAGAGTTGGTAGGTATTTAGCCACCACTATTTCAGTCGGCATATGCTTTTTAGCTGGTATTATCGACTGTTGCTAGTGCAGTCGGCATTTTTTCTGAATTTTGTTCAAAAGCTCTGCTGTTTTATTAATTTATATATCAATAATATTTCCGTTCACATCATTCAATTGAACACAAATAATCTAAATACCACAACATTCAGAAAAATAATTTCAAGAGAAGTAAGTAATTTATGCTAATTGAAAATGCATAATAAACCAATTACAATTCAGTTTTGAAATGCATCCATACATATATGATCATCTCATACATTCAAATACGATGAGTAAAGAAAAACAATAATTTACTTGCAATGAAGCATCCCTACTATCTGGAAAGCACTCCTGCAACCAGCAAAGCAAAAAAAATTTTAGTAAGCCATATGGAGAAATCCTTCTCTAGAAAAGAACAAAATCCTAATAGACAGTCTCTAGGAAGAGTAGAAGTAGCATGTGTCATAAACAAATTCTATAAAAAAAAATGTAGAGGAGATTACATACACATAGAGAAGGCTATTATCTACAAGGAGCTTTTGAGTTCAAGTGGAATCTTGATAGCAACATGGATAGGAATCTGCATACAAAACCCCAATATTAAAAAGTATATTCCATGCCTAGGACAAAATAATTATTAAAATTTATAAAATTACAAAAACTTTATTAGAATGGTGGAAACGCAATCCCAGAAGCTCAGAAAACATCTAACTTCAACAGAATAAAGTTAAAGGCTACTAAAAATTAGAATAACACATAATGCATGATCATTAGAAGCAACATAAAAAACACTCATAGATAGGATGTGGAGCCTCATTAACAAATGAGATTGTAGGAATTTGCTGCAGCACAGGCTGAAAAAAAAAAGTATGAAAAGAAAAAAAAAATTCTGTAGGGAACAACAACGGGGTATCATGTCCATTGATACAGCCTCCATCAATGTAATCATTTGACGCTGCGATAAAGTGAATGCAATATACGAATGAAAGATATCAGCAATCTCTTTTTCATTTTCTTTTTTCTTCTGATAGGGAAAAAAAAGTGGATTCAATATGTTTTCTAAATCTACTACTCTAGCATCAGCATTGATGTGGATAACCACTCTTGCTGAAATCTAGTAAAGCACCAACCCATCCACTAAATTTGATCTTTTAAAACCAAACACGGAAGTTATAAAAAACATATGACTATACATGTGAAATTAGTCTTGCTTGAGAGAGATGAGAAACACGCACGCATTGAGAAAGTAGCACACCTCTCGCTTTGGTCATGTCTCTCTGGGTGAATGGCGGCACGTACACAAGGGCAGCAGCTTAGCTATAACTTGGAGAAGGCAAAGTAGTGCAAGACATTTCTACTTCAAGTATGCATGATGAGTTTGATTGTTTCATTCGTTTTATCTTCTACTATATATGTGATATATCAATCAATAAAATTTCTGTTGCCAAACTGTTCCCGCCTTGTGCCATAAATCATACATGTGCAAAATTCCTTCTCGCAAGTTATTAGCTAGCTAGTGATTGTATAGTAAGTGGATGAAAACCTTCAAATTTGTTGGGTTTGTAGTACAGCATTAAACAACAAACTAAAAAAGTTTGGTGAGGCTGATGAAGAAGAACAAGACATGCAAAGCTTTTTTGGAAATGCAATGCATCTGGCCGCTACTGATTGATATATGTAGGCAATTAATGGAATCTTTTCGAAGTTTTTAGTACATCAGTCAGATGAGAGTTTTGCTTCTTTCTTTAGACAAGAATAAAGCTTCCATGCCATCAATATCATTCATTCAAAAGAAATGGGAGACTTTGTGTATTCAAGATGTAGAAATTAATTAGAAACCAGTAAGATGTATATTGGATTGTTCATGATTGAAAAACTTCTCTGCAATATGATGTGATTCCTTATCACATGCACATGGAATAATAATAAGGGTGTGGATTCCTTATCACATGCTTAAGAGAATATATAGAGAGTTAATCTTTCGAGAAAAACACACATGATCATAGAAGAAATGAAGTACACCTAATAAGGGTTTATATTTGGAAGATTAAACAAATGTTGCCATCCTTATCCCAGACACTGCAAGCTTCTGTTTCCCCAACTTCCAACTCTAATCGAAGTCTTAAATTTCTCACTCACTAACCATACATGCCATGACAAACCCTATAATAGTTAATTAGTTTAAGAAATAATACCTTTTTTAGTTAATCTACCCTTCTCCTAAATCATGCTTTATTAGCTAGCAAATCAATTAATTAATATGACCCAACACATGTCCACCAAAGAGTTTAAAACCAAACACGGAAGTTATAAAAAGCATATGAGCTATGAATGTTCATGCTTCTAGAAATCTAAGCAAAAAACCTCACGAGGTTGATGGTTTAGTTCATCAAATATTGCAAAACAGCTGCAGAAAGTAAGATATTTATCTCCTCCTATCATAATAAACTTGTAAAAGGGGAACACTAATATAGCTGAAATAAAGTAAGGAAAAATAATGAACTTACTATATAGGCGGTCCAGTAGCATTTTTGAGCTTTCCGAACATCTCCATTAGAAATTATACCTTTTCTTCATTTTCACGAAGATGTTTTCTAGTCTATTGCAATTCATTTTGTTGCTTCTCAAGCTCAGACTATTGTTTCTCAAGCTCAGATTATTGTTTCTCAAGTTCAGCTTGTTGTCTTTCATTTTTTTCCTCTAGGGTTACAATCTGATCTTTCAAAATCGAATTCTCATATGATTGGGTTGACAAACCAGCAAAATGGGTGCTAGGTGCTTAGGTCACGTCCACGTCCATGAATATACCCACGTGCCTTCGCAAGCACCGATAGACATATGTCTTCGTCATCGACATCGTTCCCATCCTCTTGGGACTTGATTTGCATTTGGACCATTTGATTCTGTATTTCATTCAAAACAAAATATCTTAGCAAATTATAAACCTTAACTCTTATGGTTACTCGCTTAAAAATTGAATAGAAAGGTCATAACTTACATAATTTGATTGTGATTCCTCCGATACCCAGCTGCCCTTCTTTTCTTTTGCATTTGAAATATGTGTCTCCTTATACAAGTCAATACAATTGGCATTGTGCAAATTTGTTAAGAGAATCAATTTGCTATTAATGAGAGTCCTATCGTCTTTGTTATATTAAAATCAAAATTATAAAAAAATACCTTCTCCCGTTGTATAGATGCGAAAGTGCGTGAGCCTATTGTATGCTTACTGTTATTCTTTGCACAAGCAGCTTTTGCTTTTTTCCATTTTTTCTGCATATAACCAATTATAAGGATATTTTTCAGCCATAGATAAAAAAAGATTCAAAGAAAAAATTGATCAAAGAAATCTTATGATCCATTCTGGCGAATCAAACATGTCGCAAAGCCAGGTCCATTCTTCACGCCGAGCTGCTGTAGAAGTGAAGTCCTTATAAGGGTTTGCTCGAGCTCTGTCTCCACCACCGACACTCTTATAGTAGTCATGGCACTCATAATGCCAATCCTTATATCTCTCGGATCCTGTATTATGTAAACATGCCAAGGTTCCAGGATGGGACAAATCTAGTTCAAACTTGTCCTGTGATAATAAAAATACTTGTTAACAAATTCTAACCCTTAATGATGTATGTTAAACCAATAATAACATACTTATAGCCATCTTGGAATAAATCTCATTTTTAATAGATTTGTCAATCTTACTCCAACCTTTATTTTTTTTACTGGAGCATTAGTACGAATCAAATATGCCATCTCTCTTGCGAACCAAACAGCATGTTCACCGGCTGGTCTCCATATGCCATCGAGAATTTCGACCTTGACTTTCTTCTTATTTCTCAAAATATACATTTCTAAGTCACTACATCTGTTGCCCGCACGTGGACGTTGTGTTTGTGTATCAACAGACCCTACTTAATTAGAGGACAACTATTACGTTCACTAATTAGTATATAATAAGTTAATTAAAAAAAACAAGCTTACCACTGCTAGAGCTATTAGGATCTTGAGCCTCGAAATCAGCGATATCTGGCTTACTTGTAGCGATAGTCGTCTTCTACTAGAGGTTCCCGGCGCCATAAAGATAAATTAATAAGAAACACCTATGTACAAAGTTTAAAAACTGAAATTTAGAATTAAAAGTGAAATAGATTAAAATAATTATACAAGATTGAGTTAAAACTCACATGAGATTAATTCAATTGCAATCATCATCACTACGGTGATACTCGTCCAAGCTTTTATTTTTCATTTTTACCATTACCAATATAAATGCCTTCTTGCTCGTCCAAAACATCAATCACTTTATGATCAAGTTCAACTATCTTATTTAGATGATCTGTTTCCATATTATCATCTCTGACGCTTACGCTTGAACTTTCCACTTCTTGATAAGCATTATTCTGCGATTATCACATCATCACCAATATTTGTGTCTTCGTCATCTCCAGCCCAACAACGAGGGATGAAATAAATATCGATGTTGTGATTGTTGTAGAACCACCCAATCATTACCTTGCTTCGTATCAGGAACACTTGAGTCACATTCATAGGAAACACGAATGGATCATTTTGGTACCATTTCTTTGTAATGTGATGCTAGTAAAGTCATCATCAATCCTGATGGGTTTTCTATGATCCAAGTCAAACCATTCACATTGAATAGAAAGATTAATGGCCCCTAGGATATGTCAAAATCAAGACATCATTCAGAACACCATAGAAATTTAAAATTTGATTTTTATGATCTCCTTACACACAAATTCCACTATTTTGAGTCAACAAACAACGTTCGCGTTTGTATGTGAGAAATTTCACTCCATTGACAATGCTTGCAGAATACCTAATGGCACGTTTATCTAGAGTAAGGGCTAGTGAATATAGATCATCTATGTTCTCTTGGGTACTGACATGAGTATGTCTCATCTATAATAAAAATATATAAGAAATAAGTATTTTTTAAAAATATTGGCCATAATTAAAATCTCAAATTCAATATATATGTATATATTGATATAGTATTTCATACTCGTTTTTAAACCACGTAGGAAATCCATATCTTTGCCTTGTTTGTAAGTTAAGTGGACTCTCAACTTTGAGAAGCTCCTCATGCTCATTGTAAATATTCTTTGGTAAGTCACTTGCAATATTATAAGATATTAATGACAAAGGCCAAAAAAAATAGAGAACACTTTTAAATTATAAATACTTAATTGAGAGATGGAACGACTTTATCGCAGTTATTTAAGACAAACCAATGTGCTATATTGTATTCCTCTTCTGTGAGGAGAATTTGGTTTGCCTTATTTAAGGGTCAGATCTTTTGAGAAAATACAGATAATGTTGTATCCACCTGTTTCTCTCCATTTTTATGTCGTTCTTATCGATTAAATCTAGTCTCCAACCCTCGCAAGTATCTAGAGCAAAAAATAAGACACTGATTTACTATGTAAGATTCTGCTATAGAGCCTTCTGGACATGCTCTATTACGGACAGACGACTTAAGCGTACCAAGAGTCCTACAAATATAGTTGAAATAAAAACTTTTATATGATTCCAATAGATAATTAAATGAGAAATTTGAGATTCCCATAATAAAATTCACCTCTCTATAGGATACAGGCATTTATAATGAACAGGACCTCCCTTGATAGCTTCATCCGGCAAGTGTACAACTAAATATATCATGATATCAAAAAATACCGGAGGAAATATCATCTCAAGCTTGCAAAGAATAACCACAATGTTATGCTGTAACTCTCTCAATCCATCCAATTTTAGAGTCTTTGCACATAATTCTCTGAAAAATCTTCCAAGTTCGCTGATTACTTCTAGAACTTCTTTTTTTAGATACCAACGCAAACTAGTAAGCAGTAAGCACTGCAACATCACATGATTATCATGATTCTTCAACCTCGAGATTCTATCATCCATCATATTTACACATCTCAAAATATTTGCTGCATATCCATCAGGAAATCTTCCAGACTTAAGAAATTCACAAAATTTCCTTCTTTCCTGAGATGATAATGTGTACGCCACAATTGGTTTCTCCCACTTATTGGTATCCAATTTTTTTGTATGCAGCTCACAAAAAAATTTTTTGGTATCCACTTATTCTAGGTCCCAACGAGCCTTCAGAGTATCCTTCATCTTCTTATCTATATTCATCAAAGTTCCCAAGATGTTATCACAAATATTTTTCTCGATATGCATGACATCAAGATTGTGACGAATTGTGAGATCCTTCCAATATGGTAGTTCAAAAAAAATACTATTTTTGGTCCAATTAAGCTCCTTGAATATGCACTTCCTCTTCTTACCATATGTAGGCTTTCCAAACTTCATGTCTTGAACAATATCCATCTATTCTAACAATTCATCAATTGACAATGTAGGAGGTGGTGATGCTGCTTCTTGCTTTCCATTGAATTTTTTACTCCTTTTGTATGGATGGTTGCTCGGCAAATAGCGACGGTGGCCGAGATAACCAATCTTGCCCTAAGTTTGACAAAATATGTATATTTGTTGCATATGGGACATGCCAAGTAGCCTTTTGTGCTCCACACGGATAAAACTCCATATGCAGGAAAATCATTTACGGTCCATAGAATATCTGCATGCAATTGAAATATAGTATTGGAGACGGCGTCATATGTTGAAACTCCGTTCTCCCACAGCTCCTTCAACTCTTCAATTAGTGGCTGAAGATATACATCAATGTCTCTACCAGGTGATTTTTTTCCTAGAATTAAAAGTGTCATAATAAAGTATGGCTCTTTCATGCACATCCATGGAGGTAAATTGTACGGTATTAAAATAACAGGCCAGCAGCTATATAGATTGCTCATATCTCCAAAAGGATTGAATCCATCAGTCGCCAAGCCAAGTCATAAGTTTCGAGCATCACTAGCAAACCATGGATACTTCACATCAAAATCCTTCCAAGCCTCAGCATCTGCAAGATGTCTCAAAATCTTAGGGTTATCAACACGTTTTCTCCTTATGCCATCTCATATCGAAGGCCGTCTTTCTTGACATGTAAAATCGTCGCAGTCTAGGTACTAATGGAAAATGATGAAGCACTTTCTTGGAAACCTTTTTACCGGTGCCATCATTAACCTTCCACCTTGATGAATTGCATTCTGGGCACTTCGGTTCGTTTACCAACTCCTTTCTAAAAAGAATACAATCATTCTCGCATGAAGTAATAGGCTCCCATCCCAAACCTAAATCTTTCAGAATCTTTCTACATTGATAGTAAGACAAAGGAAGTAAATGCCCTTTCGAAAATGCATCATTCAAAAGATCAAGCAGCATATTAAAACCTTTGTTGCTCCAATGATTAAGCACCTTAACATGCAGCAGTTTTATGAGGAATGATAATTTTGAAATCGTACATCCCTCGTACAATGACTTCTCGACATCTTCAAGCAATTTATCATATCTATTAATATCATCTACCGCAACTAAAGACCCTTCACCAACAAGGGGCTGACGTGTGTCACCCTCCGCAGCTACTTGAGGGATCTCTAAATCCACAACACCAACCCTACGTATATCCTCCAAAATTTCAAACATTTCATCATATTCTTCGTCTTCAACAGGTCTCATTGGAGTCTCATCTCTACGAACACCAAGACTCTAATTACCTTGATAAGTGACTTCTCCATGTAAGTTCCATCTCGTGTAAGACGCCATAAAACCATTCACAAGTAAATGCATGTATACCACATCGAGCATGTTTGAATATCTATTCAAACAACGTCAACATGGACAATACATCTCGCTAACATTCTGCAAATGATCTTTAGCAAATTACATAAAGGAGCGGACTCCATTTGTATACTCCTTCGACAACTTATCGGGATTATATATCCAACTCTTATCCATCCTATTTCATAATAAGATACATTAGCTGGAGCAGAATATACGTACATTATTACATTCATTTGAAATATATTATTCACTTTAATAATTAATACTTAATATATATATATATATATATATATATATATATATGTTTTCTTTTTGCTTGTAGAATATTGTTTCAGAAGAGTCACTTTTATCTATGCCATCATAGATCACATTAAAAAATTTGACATCGAGAACCATGTAAGATTGAGAAAGGATCAAATAACATTTCAGTAAAAATTTCAATAAAGAGTATTATTTACATAAAAACTAAAACTTCATCAAAGTTAAATTTAATAATAGTGACTTTATTAGGTGTCTTGTGGACTATAAGAACATTTAATAACAGTGTTTAAAATAAAAAAGTTTTTATAAATAAAGAATTATTTTAAGATTTTTTAAATTAAATTTATTTTTTATTTAAAAAATAAAAATTATATTATCTCTCTTGCTTATAACATATAAGGGATAAGCAATGTTTTATATGTTTCAACAAACCCACTAAAGTACATTTTCTTCTTTTCTATGAGTACTTCAACTTTGTCTCCTATAATTGCTTTTAATTTTTTATTACCTTCAATATGTCAGCTTGAGTTCATATTTTGTAGAATGAATAGAAATCTATCTTTCTATAAGCAGTGAGAAGGACACATTTGACATGACACTAGCTATAAAGGCACCCACAGTTGTTGGTTTGCTTCCTAGATGGAACCACATGCAACTATTTCGATGTTTAATGCAATATGTTTCCTTACAGGCACATCATTTAAATCTTCCTATAAGTTTTAAGCATGGATGATGCTATGCTATGCTGATGAATTGATACAACAATTTCTAAGCAAATTACCTCCCCTTAGGTCTGGCTGCATAAAAAGTTTCATAGTAGATCAGTGCCGAATTTGATGGAATGCATTATTTCTTTTACCATACACCACCGGTGACGAGTTCTTTTCTGCTTTGTTACGTTTACATAGTACAGAACTCAGGTTTTTAAATTGGCAAAGAAAGATTTTCAAACAACTCATAAATATTACTCTTTTTCTTTAATCAACCTTCCAGCGGACCTATGTTTCTGCCACCAGTCCTATATGTTACAAATAAAACAAAAGAAATCTCTTTTAAAAAGAGAGGTTTCTAGGTGAAGATTTGGAACAATGTTCACTGGAAGATTTACTAAGTATAGAGCAAGCTTGAAACAAGTCTAACCAGCATAAGGGGAACTAAGGTAAAAGTTATGCGAGGATTCTTTTATTCTGATTTGACGAATAGATGAAGATTCGTTTTTTTTTCTGAGAATAATCTCATATTTCATTTGTTACTCCAGAATAATCTCACAGAGCTAAAAGAGAAGGTAATTAAGCTACCATTTATTTCTTAGTTTGATAGTTCTAAATTATCTCGGTGATGTTGTCATCATTTCATTTGAACACAGGAGAAGGACTTATTAAAAGAGAAAGCTCTACTACACGAGAAGGTAAGATCCAAATATCTTCCGCATTTCTTAAAGCTAAATGATATATAGCATTGTACATGCTAGTTTGCAGTAACATCATATCATTATGCATCGCCTATATCAGTTACTAAGTAGAAGAATGCTTGAAGTCCATTTCTTTGTGATATCTATCAAACTAGTAGGAGATAGCTGCTGAACATGAACACCTAGATGCTTACCTATTTTTGCGAGATGACAGTGGCGGTTGTGCAATTTTCGGCAAGACAGCGGCTCCAACAAAATCCAGCAAGATGGAGCTCAATCCGGCGAGATAGAGACTGAATTAGAACGAGTAGCGTCAGACGGCAGCAATTCAGGCGAGATGGAGCTGAATTTCACCTGCAGACGAGCAATCACTGGTAAGAGAAGACCTCCAGCGAAAACCTAGGTTTTTAGAGTTGGGAGAAAATGATGGGTAGCTGGTTCGAGTCGGGCTAATTTAGACACATTACCGACTAAACCAGCATAACAGTCGGTAATATATATCAATATGCCGACTGAACTACAACTCAGTCGGTAATATACATCCATATTACCGACTAAAATAGCTCCCAGTCGGTAACTCTACCGACTAAAAAAGAATACAGTCGGAAACATACAATATCATTACCGACTGAACTAGTTCTCCTTCCGTAAAATATATCCACTACCGACTGATCTAGTATACTGTCGGTAATATACATAACCTATAGCGACTGATTGGTTAGTCAGTTGATAATTTGTTTGTTTTACCGACTAACTTAGTAAATACTCGGTAAACGTATAGAAAATACATACAACCTCATTACCGACTGATCTAGTATACTATCGACAATATACATACTTTATACCGACTTATTAGTTAATCAGTCGGTAATTTATTTATTTTACCGACTAACTTAGTAAATAGTCGGTAAACGTATAGAAAATACCGAAGGTTTCTTAGTCAGTTGGTATTTGACGAATTTACCTACTACAAGTTTTCAGTCGGAAAATTTTAGCCGGTAATGCTAATTATTGTAATAGTTAGCTTCTCACCAAATTCTTTACTAAAATTTTATTGTACTTTTTGGATTTACATATAGAAGATTTAAGCTTTATAATAATTTAAAATATAAAAACAAAGAAAATTATGAAAGGCAGCGAAACCTCACCATACGTGGCAGTCTCGGTGAGACTGACCTTAAGATAAAGAAATGGAACGGCATTTAGAAGTAGGACCAGTGAGTTAGAAGCATTTGTGAATTCTTAGAAACTTACATATAGCGTTAAAATTTACAACAATTCAAGGGGTTAAGATGTAGGAGCGTTGAAAAGTAGTGAAACATCCGCAAACAAGACCCGTCTCAGAGAACGTGACTTTAGGAAGAAAGGGAATTGCAGTTGGAGGTAAAATAAGTGAGTTTGAAGGTATTATGTATTCTTGATATTTTATTCAATTAGTGAAGCCTACGCAATGTAGATTGACAAATGGCTATTCTATAGGTAATAGTTTTGCTTCTTAACAAATTCTTTTCTGAAAGTTATTATATTATTTGGATTTATAAATAGAAGATTTAAGCTTTACAACAATTTGAACATAAAAACATAGAAAAACTACGAAAAGCATCAAACCTAATCGTACATGAATGTTTGGGCGATAGTGACTTTTATTAGGAAACAGAATTGCGTATAGAGATGGGAACAGCGAGTAAGAAGCATTAGTGCATTCTTAAAAACTTACATATAGAGTTAAGATTTATAATATTTTAAGGGGTCAAGATATAGGAGAGTGTAAAAGTAGTGAAACATTCGTGTGCAAGACCCGTCTCAATGTGTGTGACTTGTAGGAAGAAACTGAACCGCATTTGGAGGAAGAACAAGTGAGTTTGACAGTTTTATGTATACTTGATATTTTATTCAATCGGTGAAGTCTAAACAAAGTAGACAAGCAAACGACGGTTCTGGAAGTAACAATTAGCTTCTGAACAAATTTTTCACTAAAGTTTTATTATATTTTCATGATTCATATATAGAAGATTTAAGCTTTATAACAATTTAAAGGATAAAAGTATAGAAAACTTAGAAAAGTCCTGAAACCTGACCATACATGGCCATTTCAGTGAGAGTGACTTATACGAAAAAAATATAATTGCATTTGTACATAGGACTAGTGACTTAGAAGTATTTGTGCATTCTTAAAACTTACATATCGAGAACTTAAGATTTACTACCTTCAATCAAAGAAGATGTAGAAGGAGCTTCGAAAGCAACAAAATATACGCGTACAAAAACCGTCTCAGTGAGTGTGACTTGTAGGAAGAAATAAAATTGCATTTGGAGGAAGAACAAGTGAGTTTGAAGGTTTTATGTATACTCGATACTTTATTTAGTTGGTGAAGTCTCGCAGCATAGACAAGCAAATGGCGGCTCTGCAGCTAATAGTTAGCTTCTTAGCAAATTCTTTACTAAAATTTTATTTTACTTTTTGGATTTACATATAGAAGATTTAAGCTTTACAATAATTTAAACGATAAAAACAAAGAAAATTATGAAAAGCAGCGAAACCTCACCATACGTGGCAGTCTAGGTGAGACTGACTTTAATGAAGAAACGGAACAGCATTTAGAAGTAGGACCAGTGAGTTAGAAGCATTTGTGCATTCTTAGAAACTTATATGTAGCGTTAAAATTACAACAATTCAAGGAGTCAAGACGTAGGAGCGTGGAAAAGTAGAGAAACATTTGCGTACAAAACCCGTCTCAGAGAACGTGACTTTAGGAAGAAAGGGAATTGCATTTGGAGGTTAAATAAGTGAGTTTGAAGGTATTATGTATTCTTGATATTTTATTCAATTAGTGAAGTCTACGTAATGTAGATAGACAAACGTCTATTCTACAGGTAACAGTTTAGCTTATTAACAAATTTTTTCTAAAAGTTATTATATTGTTTGGATTTATAAATTGAAGATTTAAGCTTTACAACAATTTAAATGATAAAATCTTAGAAAAACTACGAAAAGCTGCAAACCTTACAGTACATGAACGTCTGGGCGAGAGTGACTTTTATGAAGAAACGGAATTGTGTTTGGAGGTGGGAATAGTGAGTTAGCATTAGTGCATTCTTAAAAATTTACATATAGAGTTAAGATTTATAATATTTTAAGGGGTCAAGATATAGGAGGGTCTAAAAGTACCCAAATATCTGTGTAGAAGGCCAGTCTCAATGTGTGTGACTTGTAAGAAGAAACAGATTCACATTTGGAGGAAGAACAAGTGAGTTTGACGGTTTTATGTATACTTGATATTTTATTCAATTAGTGAAGTCTACGCAACAGAACAGTGCTGCATTGCAACAACCAAGCACCTCGGCCTTAGTAGTACCCATGCCCCATATGTCCTAATCAATGCCACTAACTTCAGCTGGCCATATGACCTTATCCCCACAACCAACTCACATGACCCATACAATATGCATCCTCCTAGCTAATCTACTTACCAACCAGATAATCAGAACATCTCTCACTACCAGCAAACCTCAAGCTTACTACCTTCAGAACTACCCACATTGATCCAACAAACCCCACCACCCAAGGAGCGCCATAGTTTCCCGAAATTTGACAGCAAAGAGCCACACAATTGGCTATATTCTGTGGAAAAATACTTCAATACTACCGCACTTCAGCTGCAGACAAAATCACCATAGCGGCCATGTATTTTCGAGTGGAAGCTAATAGTTGGTGTAGAAACTATGAGCAAGATAGTCCACATCGTGGGAGGAACTAACTGCAGCATTTGTTCGCCGGTTTGGTCCTATAACGTTCGGCAACACTAGTTTCTCCTTGCAACAGTTGAGACAAACTGGTACCTTGAATGAATATCAAGTTGCATTTGAAGATTTACGATCTTGGTTGGAACCTACTTCAGAGAAGGACTTAATTGACGGTTTTGTGGTGACTTGTCAGGCAAAATTGCCATGGATGTCATGGCTATACAGCCCACAGAGTTGCAGCAAGCTTACTTGCTTGCTCGCATTTTTTATCAAAAGCTAGCTGCAGAACAGCAAGCTTCCAAACAGAACCGAACCCGTTCGTCCTTATCTATGCAAGCATCACTAACGAATCAAGTTACTAGCTCGGGGCAGCTACTCACCAACCAGAAGCAGTCATTATCAACGTCTGACATCAACGAAAGAAGAGCTAAGGGGCTCTGATTCTACTGTGATGCAAAGTACTACAAAGGACACAAATGCACCAACAAATTATACTCTACTGCAAGGTTGGAAGGAGACGAAAGTGAGGAAGAAACTTCCAGTGAGTCATATGAGGAAGCAACACCAGAAAATACTATCTTGTCATTAGAGCAATGCAAGGGCTAACTAGTCCACAGACAGTACAAGTAGAAGGCAAAATAAAAAAGCAACAAGTCTTTATCCTAATCGATTCAGGGAGTATACACAACTTCACAACGGAGAGGCTTGCAAAACACTTACGGCTAATACAGCAGGAGATATGGCCGTTGAAGGTAGAGTTGGCGATGGTAGGCCACAATCTATTGGAGTGGCATACAAACATATTCCGCTGAAGATTCAAGGAGAGATGATGAACAATGATGCATATCCGTTTCCTTTGGGAGGAATGGATTTAGTGCTTAGCATACAATGGTTGGAAAGCCTTGGAGAGGTAGTGTGCGATTGGAAGAAGTCTTATATGCATTTTTCTCTACAAGGATGGACATTTGTTTTGCAAGGCCTACGTGAAGGTCAAGTTTCTCGACTCACTAGCCTGCACTCCATCCATAAGCTGTGTTCTTTACGTTTGATGGCAGTAGAGCCTAGCTCAGAGGCACTAATTGCAAGCTCCTAGAAGTTCATCCACAATTGCAACCATTAATCTTTAGGTAATACATCTGTATTTAATTCAGTTCTGGAGATGCCTCCAAAAAGAATCCATGATCATTCAATTCCTCTCATTTAAAAATTTCGGGGCAAAGCCAGCTAATGTAAGGCCCTATCGGTATCCACAAGTTCAAAAGGGAGAGATTGAAAAAATAGTGGCAGAAATGCTCTCTCAAGGCATCATACGCCCTAGCTGCTCTGCGTTTTCTTCACCTGTCCTCCTTGTTAAAAAAAAAGGATGGCTCTTGGAGATTTTGTGTGGACTATTGATCCCTCAATGAAATAATGGTAAAGGATAAATTCCCTATTCCAGTAATAGATGAACTGCTCAATGAGCTTCATGGAGCCCAAGTTTTCTCTAAGTTAGACCGAAAGTCGGGGTACCATCAAATCCGAGTAAAAGAGGAGGACATACACAAAACTGCTTTCCGCACTCATGATGGCCACTATAAGTTTCTTGTCATGCCATTTGGATTAACAAATGCTTCTTCAACATTCCAATCACTAATGAACGAGGTGTTTAGACCATATCTTCGTAAATTTGTACTAGTATTCTTTGACGATATTTTGGTATATAGTACTAACTTGCAGGAGCACGAAAGGCACTTAGCCATTGTTTTGGAAGTTTTACAAAAGCACAAGCTTTATGCTAATCTTCCGAAGTGCAAGTTTGGTTGTTCACAACTTGAGTACCTCGGACATATTGTTTCAGCAAGGGGGATTGCTGTAGACAAAAGTAAGGTGGGTGCAATGCAGGAGTGGCCAGCGCCTAAGTCAGTAACCGAGCTAAGGGGTTCCTAGGCTTAACCGGTTACTATCGCCGCTTCGTTCAAGGATATGGAAAAATTGCTACTCCCTTAATTGACTTACTGAAGAAACAAGCTTTCAAGTGGACTGATGAAGCACAAGTTGCGTTTGATCAATTGAAGACAGCAATGTCAACCACACCAGTGTTAGCAGCACCAGATTTTTCTAAGCCATTCTCTCTGGAGACTGATGCTTCTGGTGGAGGTGTTGGAGCAGTCTTGACACAAAACAACCAACCCATTGCATTCTACAGCAAGACATTGTCCACTTCAGCCCTTGGTAAGTCTACATAAGAAAAAGAATTAATGGCCCTAGTACTAGAGGTGCAGAAATGGAGGCCTTATCTTTTGGGGCATCGATTTGTTATTAAAACTGACCACTTGAGTTTAAAATATTTGCTGGAGCAACGTTTGTCATCTCATGAACAACACAAATGGTTGGTAAAACTCCTTGGATATGATTATTGCATTGAATACAGGGCAGGAAAGCATAACACGGTTGCAGATGCTTTTCTGAGCACCTGGTGCCCAGTTAGTAGCTGTGAACACCATGTATGCTTCCTTCTGGGATGACCTTTATAGAGCTCAGCAAGAAGACCCTACTGTAATTGCCATACAGGATTGTGTACAGTAGGGAGATCAACCCGACATTGCATTTGTTAGTGGATTCCTGACATACTAGGGACAACTATGGCTTCCTGCTGAACCGGTAGTAAGGAAGCAACTCCTTTTCGAAACTCATAATTCTGCAATTGGTGGACATGGAGGAAGATTTCCACCTACAAACGCCCTGCTCAACAGTTCTACTGGCCAGGGATGTCAAAAGAAGTTTAGAAATACATTTCTGCTTGTGCTACATGTGCAAAAGCAAAAGCAGACTACTTGCAACCAGCGGGGCTCCTTTAACCATTTCCTGTCCCTAATGAAATATGGACCGAAATTGCAATGGATTTTATTGATGGCTTACCTCTTTCTGAAGGGAAGGATGTTATATTGGTAGTTGTAAATAGACTCACGAAATATGCACATTTTATACTAATGAGGCATCCATATACTGCTGCCCAAGTTGCTGCAGTTTTTGCAAAGGAGATAGTCTGGCTCCATGGATGTCCCCCTCAATAGTTTCAGATCGTGACCCGATTTTCATAAGCAACTTTTGGCGAGAGTTGCACCGTCTCTAATTAACATCTCTATATATGAGTTCGTCTTATCATCCACAATCCGACGGACAATTTGAGATCGTGAATAAAGGAGTAGAAACTTATCTTAAATGCTTTATTGGTGAGCACCCTAAACAGTGGACGCAATAGTTGCATTGGGCCGAATATTCCTACAACACTAATACACATTCGGCCACCGATGTCTCTCCTTTTAAAGCGGTATATGGTAGGCGACCGCCCCCTTTGGTTTCATTTACCACTGGTTCAATTCGGGAGGACATCTTAGGCTCGCAAATCCAGACACGAGATGTAATTTTGAAAGACTTAAATTACCATCTCCAGAGAGCACAGAGTCGAATGAAGCAAATGTATGACAAGAAACATCGTAACAAACAATACCAACCTGGAGATCGTGTCTTTCTCAAACTACAACCGTACAGGCTAGCTTCTATTGCAGAAAGACGTAACCAAAAACTACGTTACAAGTTCTATGGACCTTTTGAGGTCTTACAAAAAGTTGGATCAGTTGCATACAAGCTCAGCCTTCCTTCTACTTCGTGCATTCACTCTGTCTTTCATGTATCTCAGCTTAAAGATGCAAGAGCGATCCCATTGAACTTCAGTGCGCAATTGGTAGAGTTTCCGAATGAGGTTGCCTGTCCAGCGCCTAGTAGCCTCGAGGATGAGTCTAATTCTGCAGAGGGACGGAATGTCAGGGATGTGGTTGCCTGTCCAGCACCTAGGAGAAGCAACACAGTGAAATTCCAGCAAAGAAATTGCATAGGATGCAAAAGTGGATGTTAACAGCGGTGTGAAGCTTCTGCTACTGCAGAAAGAGTTTGTACATTACATAGTATTGTGTTTAGGTTGTAGTTGAAGTGTTTTCTTTCATTAGGAGGCACATGTTTGTTTCAATTATAGTAGGAGTGGTTTCTTTAGGAAACACATTGTCTAAGAGTTCCAGTTAGAATGGAACTCTAGTAGCTTAGGACTTTAGTGATGCCCAAGCTATAAATAAGGATGTTGGCATCCAGTAAGGGGAGGATTGTTATTTTTATTTCAGTTATAAATTTATTTTCAGCACTTTTGTTATCTCCTTCCTTGTTCTCAGCACAAGGGCTTCGAGGCTAACTCGAACCGTAACACAACTCCGTGCTATAACTTAATTTCTTTCTAGATACCGTACCATGCATATGATAATTTATTATTATAGAAAAGCAGATTACATAGTATTATTTCGTTGGAGTTTCGAAGCTTACAGCTCAATAAATTCAGATGTGTTAATAGATGAGGCTCATAGCTGTAACCAAAGCTTGCTAACTTTGAATGTGATGCATGACTTATCATATATTAGTGTTATTTTGAAGAACCTCGTCATTTCCAAACACTCGATTAGGAATCTCAGTGGGTAGTCCAATGATTAAATACTCAGCGGATATCAAGTGCATATCAGTGCAGTTGGTCCCGTAGGACCAAATAGCTGGGTGACGATACAGTTTTGAAGCCAAAGAACAAAAACTTGGGTTAGTCTTAATGAAAGAAATCAAGTTTAGTCCCTGATGATGAAAATCGATGTCCGTATCAGTATAGCTCCCTTTTATGATAGGTCCTCCTTTATCAAACACATCATGTTTTCTAGCTGTGACTTGTAGTATTTGAGAATGTTCAATAATCTGGTTATGGCAAAACTTGACCAATATTATATGTGGAGCTCTTTGTCTCTATTCTTTCGCGTGTTAGCCGAGTTAGGGAAAGGGATATAACACAAAAAATGTTCAAGATCTTAGTCGGCAGAATTTGTAACACCTAACCTTGGTTGTTGCCAATTAGGAAAGTAATAAGAGCCATTAATCACTATCGGATGGTGGGATCCTCTTGAACAAACACTTGGAACAATCCAAGAAAAACTAACTCGTAGGCCTACATACTGATGCATCAACTCCGTAGCTAGCACATAACATTTGTGTTGTTCCCAATGATTGAGATGCTTTACTTAAAAGATTGGTGGTGAAGATGACCTCTCCATGTGAGGGTTTTTGTTTTGAGGTTCCTCAATATAGTGCCATTCCCTTTGGCTCATAGGACAAGGTTGCCATCTTTGATATTTCTCAATGCATATACTTGTTATGTCCAAGAAATTGAAGGGATGATGAGATGAGGAGGCCTATCTTTCGAAGTAGTTTACCAGAATTGTCGGTGTCGAGTCTCCTTATGACACGTGAACTGCCAAGAGCGTAGAACGTTATGAACCTTTGCTTATGTTCACATGTGAGAAGAAGATTTGAATAAGCATCTATGTGCAGCTACGTAGTCGGGTTCCATTCTCTTAAGCGTTGAAATTCAAGGTTACGTATTAATCAGAATGCCTAACCTTTTGTTAATCTTGAAAGGAAGCAGTAGCAGAGTTACGCTAAAATTTTCGAGCCTATTTTAGGAGTTAATGTATTTCTGTTTGTGTAATAATTTCACTTAAACCTAACTTTTAATACCAACAAGCGCGGAGTTTCTCAATCCGTCTTTTCTAAAGTAATAAAAAAAACTCAGTAGGTCCTAGGAATGTTTGGTAGTAGGGGTTATTATAGTGGCAATATTCTCAATCATTTTGACGTGATTATAATTCTTCAACAAAATCAAACAAAAATGTAGTAGCTAAGTTATGATGGACAAGAGGGCCAGATATTGAACATCCGTAGCACTAACTTTTAGGTGCGTTCTTTTAGTTTTGAAAGTAAAATTTTAACAGTGAATTTTAGAAATAAGTAAATAAAAATTGAGCATCCAAAGCATTCTGACCTTGTCATGACCACCTTTCTAACTAATAACAAGCGTTGCATATGTATTGCATCGCAAATGTTTAGTCCGTTTATTTGGTTAAAGAGCTTCCTAGTTCGTTACACAGCTGTTGTTTGGTAGTCTTGTATTTTCACTGTTGCTATGAGGAATTTTCATTGTTATTTCTTCTTTCATTATTAATTTTATGTGAGCCGCCAATCAATTTATGAATATATTCTCATGTAATTCTTAAAGCACAGCTCCTTGGAATTCATCATGTATTTCTAATTAAGGGTGTATGTAAGTTGTGTATGTGTCTAATACAAAATAATAATGGATCCTCTTCCTCGTCCAGTTCAATTTTATTGGTGTTTAAAAGACATAGATTAACAAAAATATTTAAAAATAGAAAACAAGAAAGAAATTCAAGTAGAGCCCGGCATTGCATGCATGAAGTCACTTTTCTCAACGGAAATAGTATTTCTTCGAAGTCGTGGTCCTGGGAATATATGGTTGTACCAACTTGTACGTTGTGGTTGTGTTAGCCAGTCGTGAGGAAGTGACTTCATGCATGCAACGCCAAACCCACCCTATCATCACCTTAAAAATCTCCAAGATAGATATCAATTTTGTCCTTTTGGCTCTATCTAGGTGAGCTTATTAAAACTAAAAGTAAAAATTGGATGAGGTTAAATAAGTAGTTTATTATGATGTATAAATTAATAAGGTCACATATGTTTATATATAATTGGTTTGTTTACAACTCACAAATTTATAATGAAACAAATATATTTTTGTTCTTCATAATTTCAAAATAACATGTGCAGAAAATTTTGAACAAATTTGTTTTTAGTTATTTAAAATTTGTTTGTATTCTGACTCTAATTTTTTAAAAGTTATTGATTTTTATTAAAAATAGTTTAGAATTAAGAAGTATGTTAGAAAAAAATTTTAAATATATATAAAGTAATTTCAGAATTTAACATACATCAAATATTACTAAAGTATATTTCAGTTATTCATATTCTCTCGCAACTTATAAATATTTTATCATCGAAATACTATTCGCAGCTTATTTCAAATAAGGTTTGTACATCCAACACACTTATAAATAAGCTTCTTATTTAGAAATAAATCTAAACTGCTTATTTAAAAAATACGTCTCCTTATTTCGATATCCTCATTTTAGCTTGTCCAAACGAGCGCATAGTCCACAAGTATAGAAATCTTTTGTTGAAAAATTAAGTAATCAGATCACTTGATACTCTTTGATGCATAGATGCTCAAATATATATTTTTTTTAATAAAGAAAATTAAGTTTTACAAATAAGCACCATGAGATTCTAATTTGAATTCTTTGGTTAATTATTGATCTATCCAAGAAGCTTCACCTAACAAATAATATTCATTACTTAGTTATAACGTTTCTAAAAATACTTTCGTACTTAACGAAATCACAAAGAAAAGTATGCAAAGTATTAAGAAAATTAATTACTTACACGTAAGATATCTTTTACTGAGCTTCTTTCAACACAAACTTCTCGCATGTATCATGTAAAAAACACACGTCTCTTAGGATCATTACTTCTAATTTGTCGTAGAACACCTGAGCTTATCTTCTTTGATAGCAACAGAGCGCTTGCAGTGAGCAATGGCAACCTGTATCGCGTTCTGCAGCTCTTCCATAGCGCTCTCGTTCGACGAAGTAGTAGCGGCTGACCCATTACCAGCAACAAGCACTCCGCTATTGGCTGGCGATGTTCTCATTGACACAGGAGGAGAGAACAACTGGTCACCTGTCCGTCTATCACCCCGATGATCTCTAACCACATTCGACGTGCCAGAAAAAGAGTACAGTCTCCGCCGGACATCTCTGTTCTGCTTCTCCTTGTGATCTCCTTTTGATGAAGATATCATACTTACATTCTTCTTCAACATTAGAGCAATATTGTCGAAATAACTCATCTTTATGCTCTTGGGATGCTTCTTATTAATCTTGTCATCTTCTCGATCTTTGTCTCCTACAACCGAGTTTAATTTAGTAACTCTTTTCCCCCGAGCTATAAGACTTAGGAAGGACGACAATGGCTTGAACTTGTTGCTGCTCTTCACGTCTATAGCAGAAAAAGTAGTAGGGTTTCGTTTGTGATGATCATTGTAAGATACGTTTGCATTGGAATTGTTGCGGATGTTACTGATGATTGTGTGATGGAGAGGGAGATCAATGGTATCAACGGAGGGGCGAGGAGAGTAAGACAAGAGTTGAAGGGGAAGGAGTTGTCCGTGAAAGAAGATGTCATCAGCCGGAGAAAGATCGATGGCAGCTGATGTTTGGTCACGGAGGCCGGGGGAGATTGTGGAAAGAGATTGTGAAGATGAACTCATGAGAAGGGGAGAACGTAGTGGAGGGTCGTGAAGTTTTGGTCTCTGAGCTCTTCATTGTTGTTTCATTTGTGTCCATTTTCTTTCTTCCTGTAGGCTTTTTGTTTGGTTTGAACAATAAGAATAAAATACAAAGGAGCGAGGATGGGCTTGTGTTGGTGAAAATTATTATATATCTGTGTTGTGAGTTCCTACATGTAAGGCCTAACAAAGATTGAGATAAAGGGAGATGTGAGTCGATGACATCAAGTATTGGTTGAAGAGCCAAGCTCTTGGTGAAGTGGCTATATATAGCGTCCCTTGTTTAGAAAAGTTTGAAGGATTTCAATGCCACGTGTACTTCCCAAAAGGTGTATCATCGAAACAAATCAAAAGTATACACGTACGAAATTAAATGGTGGCGTAATCAATAGTCGGGCACATCCAAAATATACAAAATTTGTTATGATCACTTTTGTATATTAGATCAAAGTCGACGATCTCTGATTTTTAATTTAAAGCCAAAACTACAAAATGCCCAAGCTCGCCGGATAAGATACTGATCCCAGTTCATTAGTGCATGGAAACGATGATATGAGAATGTTATAACACCGATGACCAATGAGTTTGCGCGCAAAACGAACAACTTTTACGTTCAAAATCAAAAGGAAAGTTTCGAAGAGGAATACATTGAACGCTAATTTGGAAAGTAACTTGCAACAGCTTCGAGCAACATAATTTAGATAACTTCTTTTAAGTATTACGTCCCAATTCAAATATCAGAAAAGAGACATTTCTTTAGCTGTAAGAAATACTTCAAGAAACAACATCAATATTCAACAGCAGGAAATCTATCCAGGCCTGTCTTGGTATAACCAATCAAGCGATCAAAGCATAAAGACGTTGGGATAAAGGGGAAATAGAAATTGTTTTTTGAATCACAATGAGTACATTTTTATCAATGCATATAATCTAATCACAACTATGATGAGAGCTCCATCACCTTATATATAGAGTTACAACCAATCATATATAGAGTTACAACCAATCGTTGATCAAAGATCAAAACCCACAGCCAACCATTAAACATAAATACAAAACTGTGTGATGGGAAAGAAAAAGAAATGAATACTATATCTGCAGGTAATCCCATCAAAGGGGTCAAGGAAATGGCTAGGTCTTTATGTTTTGCCTGGATTACTTATGCTAGGATGTGGAACAGGTTCATCCAGTTTGTGATCTTTACTCTCACAAGGGCTCAAAATCCTCTTTTCAAGGGAAGCCCAAATATTTGCATTTGTACATTACAAAGAATCATCAAATAACTCAGCTGTTAATGCAACAAGCGTAAAAGGGAACTAGCAGTAATCACCTTTTAAATAATAGAGATTCCAACCAGTCCGATGTATATTCATAAGCCACAAATGTCACTGCACCTGCAGGGGCAGACTTTATGATAGAGGGAATTATACCTTTATAAAGACCGCCCCATCCTTCAGTCCTTGCTATCTGTTTTAAAGCATCACACATATTCCTGTAGGTATGGATCTCAACTCGTGCTCCATACTTTGGGTGCCTTTGGAGCCCTTTCATCTACAGTAAAAATAGAAATACATTGAAAGTGCAAGAGAGTAGTACTCCTTGCATCCATGACTCAATAAAAAATCTAATATACTACCCAATTCCACAACTCAGAAATAAAAGTATCCAGCAATGGAACACACAGAGTCTCTAGAAATTAAAAAGAAATCTCAAGCACTATTAAATGATGGACAGCATACTAAGATAGCACATATAAAGAAAGATAATGGCAGATCATGCCATCTGCACTAAGTGACTACCCTTGTAATCCAGATCAAACTTGTTAATGTCTTTCGGTAATCCAAACAAAAACTAAAAAACCACATGACTCGCGTAGGTACAATCTAAGACTGCAAGAAAAGACCCCAAGGCAGAGGGATAGAACAAAACGTCTTATAATTTGAATAAATAATTATGCTCAAGTACCATTTCTAAGAAAGATTACATAGTAAAAGTAAAAATTGCACTTTAGGAGTGCCATTCTTGAGTCATCAGCAAGGTACCAGATGTTTTTATCACATTATGACAGCTATATCAACTTTATGTTTGTCTGCAAGTTAGTAACATCCGTTAGGTCGTCATGTTTTACATGATTCTTTATTATTATGGGTGAAATATGTGGCAGATGTCGACGTCATGTCAAAAAAAGAAAAGTCTAAAAGGGAAAAAACATGAGATACAAGGAAATTAGTTACTGTGGCAAACAGTACCCAGTTCCTTGCATTTTCTTGATCATCCACGTCAAAGACAACAGCGACATCCACAATTTGTACTAATTACAGAGGAATCAAATTGATGGGCCATACAATGAAGCTGCAAGAGAGAATGATCAATATAGGTGATACGATGCGAAATTTTTATTTCTGTTGAACCAATTTGGTTTCCTGCATGAAAAATCTTACTACAGAAGGAGATTTTATCTTTTAAGGAGCACAACGCATGCAGAAAGATCTTGATATGATCTGTAAAGATTTTGAGAAACGCTGTGATAGCGCCCCTACAGATATACCTAGGATAGTTTTTGGAAAGGAAGATCATTCCCATTGCTTGCTAGTAGATGAGACCAAAGTTGACGTTAAGGACAAGTTTGAACAGTAGAGAGCATCTTTAGAATCAAAGGGCTCCAAACTAAGCAGATATAACACAGAGTATATGAAATGCAAATTCAACAAAATAATTGTTGATAACGATCAGATGAAACCTGGAGATAAACAATACGAGAGAATGATTAATTCAAACATCTCGAATCTAATGTGCAGAAAAATGAAGAGGTAGATAGAACATATGCGGGATGGGAAAATGGAGATCTGCTTCCGGAGTCTTATGTGATTGGAAAATACCAATAAAGTTGAAAGTAAAATTTTATATAACAGAGATAGGACTAGCAATGCTTTATAATACCAGAAAGTTGGAAGAAAAGTTTCCAACATGTACGCATACATTGTGCCGGATAAAAAGGCAAAATAAATGATAAGACTAGAAATGAAATCATTAGAGAGAAGGTCCGAGTGTCGACAATCGAGGAAAGCTCGTCTAAGATGGTTCAGCTATGTAAACAGAAAACCTATTAATGCACCTGTTCAGAGATGTGAACTAATGACTACCTCTGTTATTAAAACAGTTAAGGTCCCAAAAGAACTTCCTAGGGTACTGTGAAAAAACAGTTAAGGTACCAAAAGATATAGCTTTTGATAGAATCCAATAATGCGAAAAGATCCATGTAGCTAGTTCTACATAATGGGATAAAGCTTAATTGCTGTTATTATAATTGGTTTATATCGAAAGTTGAAAGTTCAAAATGTTTCTCTGCATGTACCTAACCAACTGACTTCGTGATTGACAACAAACGAAGGTCCGACATGACCGATTGAACCGGCTAGCAAAGGAGCCAGCTTCTGTAGCAATAAGTTCAAATAAAACTAACTAGTTAGCAATTGGTTCCTTTTATGGGTTAAAACTATCTTCCTACTGAAACCAGTAATCACCTGATTCTGATTAATCAGTTGGTTTGCCCAAAAGCTCTAAGTTCTCCGATCACAATTTTTAAGCATACTTCATAAAAAAATGCCTTTAATATTGATTGTCTTAAAAAAAGAGGGTGTTAACAATCTTATATACAGATTAACTAAAGATAGGAATTATGGTTGGTGTATATGGTGAAGTTTTTGTGGGAAGAACATCATCAGCTAGGGTTTGAATCTAAGAGAAATTCTAGATAATGTTTGTTACCTTGAAATTTTCTTATTTCTCCAGCATGATAAGAAAAATAAAAATGATTGGATCAATGGAAAATGTGGAGTTATATCAGCAATTTGTTATTGGGAAGCCTTTTTAATTTAGTGTTTTGCTCTTTGCTTGTAATCAAATTATGAATTGCAGTGTTTTGCTTAGGGACAAGTGTTTGAGACACAAGGTTGAAGTAGGCGAGAAACTGACACACTATATATCCTTCATGTTAGTGATTATTGGTATTGCGGTGGTTTTAACCGACACACAAATCTTTTCCTCAGTATTTCTAATAATTGAAACATAAAAACACATGAAAGTCTTTGAAACTCACTTCACATTCCTCCTCCTTTTGGGAAAGACAATAGGAGTATCAACTATTTGATTATTGAATCAACTTAAATTCCATCAAAATTTTTTGCCACGATACAAGTAGAATATATATAATATTATTCGCCATTCAATAGTAAAGCATTTGGACATTGGAAATCATGTTACCAAATAGCATCTAAATAAGAGTCACATAGTTCTAGAAACATTGGGTGATGATTGTTTTATATTGATGAGGACCTTGGTTTGTGCTCGGTAGCTTAATGCTTCATCAGGTGTTCGCTTGTTCCCCTTACAAATTTTGCATTACATCTTAGAGGCTGTTTGGTTTTATGTAAATTAGGTTGTTATAATTGAAATTACAACAATAAAAATATTTATACTTGTTTATTTTGATTGAAATTGGGCCAACCACTATAAATGAAGTTACAATTTAAGGCCTAACTACTGTAATTTAGTTTATGGGTGCGTTTGGTTAAAGCTTTTTCTAGCTTTTCGAAATAAGGCCTAACATTTCACATTTTTTAATAAACTTTTTATAATGTTCTACAGAATTTATTTAACAATTTAAAAAGTATGAAAAAATTTTACGTCATAAAATTTTATTATTGCTTATTTTTATTTTTATTTTTTGAGATAAAAAAAGAAAATTCGTTTTATAAAATAGGACAAACATATTTTTCTTCTCAGAATTTTTTTTTTTTAAACACCCTATATAGCCAACATGCTTTAGTTAAGTAATTGGTCATGGTATTCTTGTCCATCTACTGTCTCTCAATGACTACCACTCTCACCGAAACTGTTCTTTAACTTTTGAAAACACTAAAATATTTCAATCTCTCCCGATTTTCTAGCTTCACTCACGATCTCATTCATTTATTCTTAGTATCTCCCTGCCGGCGAACAAGGTTGGTTCAATGGTGAAAAACTCTACTGGAGTATAATGTCAAGTAAATATGTTTTAAAGTTTTCTTACAGTTCGAAATTTTATAGTGTACCATTTCTTATTCGAGTTCTTGACTTTTTTTCATAATGTCCTTAAATCATTCAATTACAGTCATGATCTTTTGATTTCACCTTCGTTTATTCATAATGGAGACCTAAGAGGTTGATTTTCTCACAAGACCCAATATGTACTTCGAAGGTTGATATGTGATGCTAAAAAATTGGATTCCAAGGCTCTGTTGTTCAATTTCAAGAAGGTACATCTTTCTAAGTGCTTGCTGAGCTCCATTTCAAGCAGCTTTCTAGTTCTTGTTATATTTATAGAACTTAGAGCAACGTCAATACAGTATGATAGGTTCCCATATATTGGTGATCGGTACTAGCATAAAAATTCATACTCCTTTAGAAATTAGTGTCTTAAAAACAATAGAAAGAGGTTATGATACATTTAACATGTAGCCAATAAAATTTTAAGTTCTAACTTTACATTTTCGTAATGTAAAGTATATTGAATCTGTGCTTATGCAATGGCATTTAAATACTAGATGTACCACATTCAGATTTTTATTCCATAATACTAAATATTTTCACAATTAGTAAACTTATCTCTTTATTGGCCTTGTTAGATCAATGTGATATAGTTGCTCAGGCATCCATACTTGTCACTATTTATGAAAATTTGACTTAGTGATTTCTTATCTTGTTCATAATATAACTAACCCTCCTATAGATGACATAAATAGTTGACTACAAAACCTGATCATCATCTTCACCTGCTACCTCACCAGATGTAAGTACGATACATCTTCCAACAGCTCTAGGAGATTATGCTCACACAAAGAGTAGAATTTATTTCCTATAGAATGATTTTCATGATAAGAGTGACACTATTTTTGAGACAAATAAGACTATAGTGACAAGAGTTGATAATTCAAATATTAAGATGAGTGAGACGCATTCCCCAGACTCATATCTCACCAGCATCAATTTGCTTAGATTACACTTAAAGGACTTCCTATTCTCTAAAACTTGATAAACATGATGATAGTAATTCTACGAATCTGTGGAGTTCTTTATCATATCAGTTAATTCATATAATAACGTCTCTTGTTCTAGATATCTAACATAGGTTGTATATTTGAAAAGTTTATGCCTTTTTAATGCTTATCACTAGTGTCATACTTGGGAAATTTTAATAACTTCAAGTTGTTACTTCGGTATCATTTGTTTGATGAACTAGATAGGTAGCATGCTTACCTCTTCTTAATATTGGTTTTGATGCTTTTTCTTTCTTTACTGTATAGTGACTAAGTTGCATTTGAATCTTAGCTATGGTTAGTAATATAATGTTTCACTTCATACGTTTAGTGGGAAAAGATAATGTGAATGATGCATGAATGAATGAGGACATAAATGTTTACCAATATGATATATAATGTGTAATGTCCTTCATGCATATGATATATGATTGTGATATGTGAATGCAAAGATTTCTAATGCTGTGACTGCCACGAACTGCATCAGTATTTTAAAGAGGGGTGCAAAATTTTTCCTCCAATCTACTTGATCTTGTTCACATTGACAAGAGGGGTTTGATTGTAAGATTGATGCACTTAGAAGGAATTTGTTCGAATGACTTCCTTTTCTATTGAGACAGTGGGAGAAAGTTAAATAGATTGTAATGTCTTCACATGCTTTGCTTGTAATTGAAATATTGAATATGTTTGTAATCCTTAGGAGCATCTTCGCAAAATTACTTTTAGGTGGTGAGCCAAGCAATTAAATTGCATGGTTTTGCTTGAGGAGCTTTACTCTCTAACTTGAGGTTTACTAATAATACAAAACACAGTATAAATAACCTTATTAAAAATAAACTGATTCACCCTTCCTTTGGATAAACAAATAAGCTAACACTAAATGGATCTTACAAATCTCATGTATTACCTGAAACCTCTTCTTTACTACATCAAGAGGGTGGCATGCAGCTTTCGCACATGTTCCAGCAGCAAAACCACATAGAAAAAGTTGGAAGCTCGATAGAGTAGCATCTGGCTCAATTGTCCTTGAATTAGAAGATCTGACTCGATTCCAAGCCTGCAACTCATCTTGCAATCAATTTACTTCTACATTTAATAATGAAAGATTATATATCATTCGTCTACTACAAAAGCTTACATGATGAATGCTCTATAAATACTTATACCAATCAATTGGACTAAAGATTGCTACTCCGGTGTTTCTATTGTATAAAAGAAAAGAACTTCAGGTTAATGTACTACAATTCATGCGAAACCCTCATCATGTACACTAAGAATTCCATATCCTCAGAGCACACTAGCAACGGAAGAATTATATGATGAGAAGACCTCATCACTCTATACAATTCAGCCAGCAAAGAATTATAAATCATGCCAGTGCAGCGTCATAGTTCAAAAGTAACTACAAAACTGAATAACACTTACCATCATCCAGCGCTTAAAAGTATCGTAAGTACCAAACTGAAGGCCAGCATATGGTGCAATTTCAACAAGTGTAGGGGACAATCCAGAATAAAGTCCTTGAACACCGCGGTTCTTAATGATATCAATAAAGGCTGATCTCATATTTGGATATACCTGAATGCATTAAATCATGTTATAACAATTTTCTACTTTATGAAAGACAACAGAATTTCCACTAAATGAGCATGCATAAGTAAATCCAACTCACAGAGTTTACTATTTCGAAAAAAGCAAGTACAAGTAAACTCAATTCAAGATGTTTAACTTTCATGAGAAATCATTAATAAGGCACCTTAAAAACCTTGACCAGAAGAACCAAGCAAGTTAACTTCATTATCGAATCCGTATATTCTCAACGAACTGTAAAAGTACACTTAGACACCAAGAAAACTATCTCAACTAACATATTAACGCTCCCAAGGCAAGAAAGTTAGTGGTTGTAAAATGCAATATCAATGTTTCAAGCATAAATTATTTGATACTATTCACTTATAATAGAATATCATGTCATTTAAGGCTACACAAGCCACAAATAGAAGAAAAAAAAAGACAAACATTACATTTGAAGTTGAAGTCATGGTACCTTGGGCTCACCCTGAGATGCTAAAATTGTTCTCAAAAGATCAAATGGATAAGAACCTACTGTTGCTGCACATCCGGCCAATGCCCCACTGATGTAGGACAAGTATGGACTTAACTGCAAGTGATCCTCTAAGAGAAACATAAAAAAGAAAAAGCTTTTCTAAGAATTTGTGAATAGTAAAAGAGGATAAAGACATCTATTAGTGCAAAGCGTAAGATAAATTTCAACAAAACAGCTTTCAACTTAAAAAACATAAAATTAGAATATCAATTGCTATAGCTAACCATCTCAATATTTTAAAGCTAATGCTCTGTTATTGAATGTATCTATTTTAATTGTGTAATCCAGAAATATTTATTAATTGGTCTAGACAACAAATATAAATTAGAATCAACATCCACACTAGAAACACGTCATTTGGCAATCCATATAGCAATGGATATGCACCTGTAGCTTCCAACATATAGATCACAACACAACAGAAAATGGAAGGTGATCTAAAACCTTGTAGGATACGGCCATATGACTAGGTCAGATCATCTTTTAGATTATGCCTTATCATGGTTATAAGCTGTTCGGTCTAGAAAACATTTAACTTTTGGCTAACATTCTACTTCATCAACTACAAAGACACATGCATAGTCTCAATTAAAGGAAACGCAGCAGCTTCCATGAAACTATATATAATTTGCCTTCAACAGACTCATTAAACTGTTCAATTCTCACGTAGTAAAGGTATTTACAAGTGTCATTATTTTTCACAAAACATCTATAATAATATGTTATGATTTCAATTTGCTGCATAATGACGAAGATCACATAACAATCAACTGCAACAATCAGTCTATCTAAACTTTAACAATTGGCGTTTGTTTTCACAAAATAAAAAGATTTGCCATGTAATATGTTATGATTTCAATTGGTTGCATAATGACTAAGATCACATAACAATCAACTGCAACAAGAGCGCAAGATTAGAAGTGGTAGACACATGCATCTTGTTGTAAGAAAGAGTTGCAGGAAACACTCTGGTTATCTGAGTATTCAACCTCACTAATTACATGGACTAAAAACAGATTTGCCAATAGGGACCTGTGATTGATATTTCTGTAAACATGGTGAGGGGATCATAGGAGACTTCAAAGTGTGGGAGAGGTCAGCAACCGCAAGATGGACAACTATGATTTAGAAGGATTTGAATTTCTAAACCAATTAATTTTAATAAACAAAGAAGTGGACATACTAACTTCATATTACTGTTAACAGATAGAGAGATTAAATCATCTTTTATCTTGCATGGACAAGTAAAATATGGAGGTGAGAAAAGATTAGGGGTCAAAATTTTCAGTCTTGATTATAGGAAAATGTAAAAACCCCTACCAAAACTGGGGGACACCAATTTAAAATAAACCCATACTTCCTAAATTTAACTTTAGCGAACCTGGATTTGAAACCAGAGTCAATTTTCATTCACCATTTTTTTCTCTTTTTTGTTTGTATAATAGAGTATGCCTTTATTTAGAGGAAAAAGTTGAGCACGTTTTTTCTCAAAATGCCTATTTTCCATTCTATCTCTTCAATCTCAAAATTGCTTAAAAGCAATTTGTCTAATATCCTTCTAACAAAGTTGATTTGAACTGGTAGATGGATCAAAAAAGAATGTTCATGAGACCAATATCCATGTTTATCTCTACCTAAAAATCCTAGTCATGGATCAGTAGCAATCGTCCACTTACCACATATAAATTTTATTCTTTTACTAGTCTAAATATAATTGATTTTTATTTCAAATATCGTGCAGGTGCATAATAACTTTCTCATATGTCATGGTTCATATTTTCTTGTTGCATATAAAGTCACTTTTACGAAGTTTTCAGTAAGTAGTTCACAAGTAGCTATAGATTGTCCACAATTTAGTCCAACATAGCAACTATTGCCTTTTGGGCCGACACAATACTTGGGACGAAAGGGCATGAAGTAGTTATACAAGATTCATTTCCTTGAGTAGTTTCAATGAGGCAACTCGAATGTGGGACGTGAAGTTAGGTTACATATAGGAGTATGGTCTTTAAATTCTCTGTGATCGGAAGCTCTTGCCAAGACTATCCGAGATTAAGTTACCTCTTTGTGAAGAGTGTGAGAAGCAACAGCATATCAAAATCATTCTCTAGGGCCAAACTATTCTTAACTTAATTCACTCGGATGTGTGAAAGTCGCCCTAGCTTTCACACATCCGAGTGAATTAAGTTAAGAATAGTTAGCTTTCACTTGGAGTCGTAACAAATTTGGTAATATCTATTGATGATTTCTTAATAAGAAGCTGGGCGTATCCAATTTGAAATAAATCAGAAGTCTTTGTATGTTCAAATATTTTTAAATTTTGAATGGAGCTTGATTACAACAGTAGGATCAAGTGTCTGAGGTGGGACAATCGAGGAGAATATAACGAAGAATTTCTTTCTTTTTTTTGCTGAATAAGGGATTAAACGACCGTCCAATGTGCCTTATGCTCCACAACAAAATAGAGTTGTGGAGCAATCCAATAGGACATTACTTGATCGGATAAGAGCTATGCTTAAAGGACTGATTTGTTTAACTCTTTTATAGAAGCAGCCTGAACGGCTTGTTATGTATTGAACCATATTCCTACAACTGCGATTGAATTGAAAGTACCAACAAAATTGTGATCTGACTATGCTATTAATTATGCTATTAAATATACTCCCTTATGATGTTTTTAGGTCTTTGTTTGTCTGGTATTTGTAATGTATAATTCATAGGAGAGATCCAAATTGGTTCAAAGTTAAAAAATGTATATTTCTGAAGTATGCTAAACATGTAATGGAGTATCGCTTATAAAAATCCCATTGCTCGAGGTTTCCTCCAATAGGAATGTGATCTTTGTAGAGGACCAACTTCATAAGAAATTAGAAAAAGATGACACTACTAGAAATATCACAGATAAGTAAGACTTGCTTCAAAAAGTGACCACGGTTAGTTTGAAGTAGATAGAAGATGAGGAAGAAGATTCACGGTCAGTGCAAGAACCAACAGGCGGACACGAAGAACTTACCAAGAATCGATCACTTTGGCGTTCAACTCGTAAGAGAAAGCACCTAAAAGGTATGCATATTATTTTTTGAAGCATATGTCTAACTTTGCATATAGTCTTCTTACTGAAAAAAAGACCCAACAACTCTTAAGGAAGCATTGGATAGTCCCAATGGACGGAGGCTATACAAGAAGCAATTGAGGCACTTCATAAAAATGAGACTTAGAAACTACTATCACTTCCTCAAGGCAGTAAGGCTACTGATAACAAGTGAACTTACAAGATCAAGCATGGTAATCAAGATCAAATAGAATTACATCATCCCCGATTTGTTGTAAAAAGTTATGCACAGAAAGAACGAGTAGATTTGATGAAATCTTCTTTCAATGATTCGTTTGACAACAATCTGTGTGGTTGGCATTGTGGGCATCATCCCCACTTTGAGCAACTCGACACGAAGACTGACATCTTACATAGTGAATTGAAAGAAGAGATAGTCCGGCCAGAAGGCTTCGCTAAGGTATGCAAGGAGTACTTGTTTTGTCCGGTTAGTCAAATCTTATACTAAAGTACTGGTATAAGAGATTTTATAGTTACATCAGGAGTCTTGGATATAGTAAGCTGATCTCGAACTCTTTTGCTTAAGAGAGATAAATATTTCATCTTTCTACCGTATGTGCATGATATGTTTATGACAAGCCAAAAGCATGGAACACATTCAAAAGTTGAAGGCTCAACTAGTCAATGAATTTAGTAGGGGTGGCAAATTTTGACCCGACCCGACCCGAAACCGACCCGAATCGACCCGAAAATGATCCGAAATTTTAAACGAATTCGGGTCGGATTCGGGTTGACCCGAAATTGACCCGTTTAACTATTTATATAATATATATTACTTAATAATTAAAAAATAATAGCAAAAAATTTAATTTTAATTTGTATATATATATTTTTTAATTTATCTTAATTTAACTAATTTTTATTTAATTTATAAAATTTATCAAAATTAATATTTTTCTTTTTAAATATATCATAATTAATCATTTTTATATATTATTATTAAAAATTAATATTTATTATTTTTATTTTAATAATTTTAATTATTAAATAGGTCGACCCGAGTTTGACCCGGTTATAAATAGGTTGGGTTAGGGTTGATAATTTTGACCCATATAAATAAATGGGTCGAATTAGGGTTAAACAATTTTGACCCGGTTATTATATAGGTCGACCCGGAACCGACCCAAGAATCCGAATTGCCACCCTTAGAATTTAATACAAAAGACTTAGGTCCGACAAACAAGATTCTTGAAATGCAGATATGACGAAACAAAAGCAATAGATAAATGCGACTATCCAAAGCTCTACCTAAGAAAGGTACTGCAATAATTTGGCATGCATACAAGTAAGTCGATTTCTCTCCCATTTTCTATTAGTCTCAAGTTATCTTGTATGAAATGCCCCATCCAAGACAATGAAATTATGGAGCTATCTTGAATACCACATGCATTTGTATTAGGAAGCCTTATGTATGCAATGGTACGCACTCGGCTTCGAGCAGTGGAGCTAGTGAATAGATACATTTGCAAATCCAAACACTGAACACTGGATGGCTATCATGAGAGTTCTTTGGTACATCAAGAGAACTCTAGATGTTGCATTCTACTACAAAGGGTCTAAATTTTTTATCAAAAGCTTTGAGAAATCGAATTATACAGGTAATCTTGATAGGAGAAATTTTACTTATGGTTGTGTTCACCTAACTGGTGGTGCTGTTAGTTAGTGTTCTAAATTGCAATCTAATATAATTCTTTCCACAACAGAAGAGGAGTATATCGCAGCAACACAAGCATGTAAGGATTGCATCTAGATGAGAGATTGTCGAAGGAACTCTGCCACAAACAAAAATCTTTGCCTCTATTTTGCTATACCTAAAGTACCTTACATTCTGCATATCCAGCATTCTATTCCAAAACAAAACACACTGAAGTGCAATATAATTATGTTCGTGATGTGGTCTCCGGTGGAAATATTAACTTGCTAAGTTCCTACAAATGAGAATCTTTGTGTTTGTAGCTTAAGTTCTTTCTATTATAGCTTTGAGCATTAACTTGCTCAAGATTCCTACGATTTCTCAAGGTTCCTACCGTGGATTTTTTTTATTCCCACATATATCTTAATGTTTATGTGATTGTCTCATTCATCTAAAAAACTCAACTTAAATTATAAGATCCTAGTGTGTGCTAAATATTTCACTTTTTAAATTCATTGAAGCACGCAACCATATTTCCAACACTTAACATAAAGAAATATAAGTTACTACAGCTTATCTTAATATTTCTTATCTTAATAGTTAGCATCTACCGTCTTCTTTCTAGAAAAAGCAACTTTCTACTATTGAAAGTTTCTAACTAAAATTAAACATAGATCACATAATTCCAACCTTTGCCATTATCAGGTATAAATGCATCGGTCCACTAAACGTTTGTTATTTATTGCTAATTACTAGTATCAATTTGCAATTTACGAGGTACCAATTCAATATTAGTAGCTCGATTAGAGATGGCAATGGTTTGGATTTTATTGGTTAACCGATCCAACGCAACTCGATTATTTCAAGTAAGGAGTAAGGTACTTGAAAAATCGTGTTCTAGTTAGGTTTGGATAACCATGATTAGGATGCTTGGTATTAGAACCTAAATTCTTTGTTCACCAAAAATGAATGTCTAGCATGTTAGATAAGATGTTTTAGAGAACTGGTGTTCACAATTCAAATTCTATGTTGGTAAGTTCTATTTTTAGTATCTTTGTGTTGTTAAATAGACCTAACTAGTAGGCGTCTAGTCACCTTGAACCAAAATCATTTTCTGAGTGAAAACTCTAGTATTCGTAAATTTACTCAAATCCCTTTTTGATAGTTAAAAATCCTAATTTTTTAATTTACTTATTTACAAAGATAACATTAAACAATATTTTAAAAAAAAACTTGCGTATTCAGAATTTTATAATTCTTTCTATTGTAGCTTAAGTTCAATAGTTGCCTCTCTCTCTTTATAATTTGGCTTGTTTTTGCTTTCAGTCTTTGGTTTTTTCGAGGTGCACTTGTTGATGCAACAACAATTTCACAACTTTCCACATTGCGAGATCGATGGTGATGGCAATAATGATTTATATATAAGGTTTCTTTGTTACTAGACCAAAATCAAAACATCTTTTATTTCGGCTTTCTTTCTTTTATATGTGAATCTACAGTTATAATATTTTTTCATATATGCTATATGTTTTTTTAGTAAACCATAGATCATCATTATGTTTCTCAGGTTTGGAAAATCTGAAGAAGAAAAAAATCTTGAGAGTAGGTGATTGGAAGACATGGACGAACAAGAGGAGTATTTAAATATGATTTAAGGTACAAGGTGACAACTCTATGAACTCTTTTTTACGTCTATGACATACTTACACATCCTCAAGCGAGCACTTCACCTTTTTTACCAATCTGAATCATAGCCTCAGTACTTGCAGTTACTCCAGAAAAATCTCACTAATAATTACATTGGAGAAAATTGTTGACAAAAAACTACTACTTGAGAAAAGAACTAGCCTTATAGCAATTGTTCATCCTCCTGGGGAACTTTCAACAAATAACATTTCCCTCATATGAAACTTTCACTCCTAAAGCTCATTTCTACCATGCAACATTCGTTCCCATAAAAACAGAGCATGTTACAAGAACGATGTTTAGTGGATCTTTGCACGTGTGTGCTATCTACTAGTATTTTAAAAATCATGGTTAACTCTACTTTCTTCAACTTGGATAGCTAATGCATGATGAAGCCCAAAATTTCTCAGAAGCAGTCCCAATCCTTATCATTGTAAGTACATACCTGTTTTAGAGGAACCTGAAGCAAAAGTTTTTAACTTGTGCAGAACCGTAAACTGTATAGCTGTGTATGGCATGTACATGAGTAGAGCTGGAACATTCCCTCGCCAAAAGCCCTAGTTTTTTTTTTTTTTGGTCACACTAAACATATCAGGTACAAACAAAAGTACTTCTGCGTTCTGAGAACATTATGATACATAATCTCCTAGTTCTATTAGCATTTTACGAATGAGCATAAATAAGAGAATGAAGAACTAAAATTGCAATCAAGCAACAGAGATTGAGACGAACAAACCAATCCAGAATGTAAAAAATCATAAACATGTGATGGACAAAATTTTCAACTTCCAGCATTGCTTTCTCGCACCTTATTCCTTTTTGACATATAGAAGAGCATCTTCAGCATTTAATATAATATGTCTCGCAGATAGAAAAACTTCAAGAAACTGCTCCTAACTATTTGCCAAACACTATAAACATGTAATGCAACTTGCAGATAGAACATTTAGTTCCAAACCAGAAGATTTAAAAGCATACAGCATAGATACAGATTGATAGATTCTTGTTTCTCTGATTAAAATCTTGATTTAATTGATGAAGGAAGAAATTCTTTATCTACCTAAATACGTCAGTCTATCAACAGTTCCAAGCTGCAGAATAATATCCAAATATGTACACTCTCTGATCTCCATATACTGGCTTACACATTAATTTTATTACAAGCAAAGTTTTCCAAAAGCATAGAACCATATAAAAGAGAAGAAGAAATACCTGTAGGCCTTCCTCTTTAAAGATATCCTTAGTTGCTTGCAGAAGTCCCGTATATTTTGAAGGTGGTCTATATAAGTCTCTGTGGAGAATGGCCCATGTAGAAGTGGGCTCAAGTTGAACCTATTGAATACATACAAGCAAAAGTGTAGTTCAACATACTAGCTCAAAGGGGCAAGTTCAGTTTTAATAGAGCAAGCCATTCAGAAATTTCAAGACCATCAGTAACAAGTAGGGGTGTAAATTGGAAAATCTGATAACCCGATCAAATGCAATGCTAGTTTCTAGGATATGGATCGTAAAATCTTTTAGATCCGAATTACTTTTGGATCGGATTAGGATTCATCTTAAATAATATTGGATTGGGTTTGGATCTGTCCAAATGTATACCTAACATCTGGAATTCGAACCAAATTTTAAAGCACCTTATATAGACCAAGCCCACAACTCCCTAACTCGTGACTTTTCCCAGCTTTTCACAGTGATGTATTTGTTGAAGATGTCCTTTAACTTCTTGGTCCCGTAGCTTTCTCTCATCCACTGGCTTCGTCAGGATTGGTCCTCCATGGGTTGATCTCCACTTGTTTGATCTTTTCAATCCAAATCTATGTTTCGTATGCATAATACACTAATTGAGAGCCTCAACCAATTTCTTCAAATCTTTCATACTTAATTTTATTAAGTGAAAACTAGACAAGTAGAACCATTCTTGATGAGCTTTTGGTGTATCTGTTTAAATTCTCCTTTAACTTGTTGGTCGCATAGCTATCTCTCATCCACCAGCTTCATTAGATTGGTCCTCCAGTTGATTGATCTCCACTTGTTTGATCTTTTCTATCCAAATCTATATTTCGTATGCATAATGTTACTAGTAATGGAGAGCCTCAACTAATTTCTTCAAATCTTTTCATACTTAATTTTATTAAGTGAAAGCTAGACACTAGAACCATTCTTGATGAGCTTTTGATATGAGCTCATTCAGCACTGTATATCAATTTAGTGGATGTTTGGGAGTGGTTATTGAGAAAGAACTTTTTTAGAATGAAGGGTATTTTTGAAATTTTTTAAGAACGAGCTCTATTTTTTTGACATAAAAAATAATAAAAATAAGTAATAATAAGATCTCACGACGTAAAAAAATTTTGTACTTTCCAAATTAAAAAAAACTATAAAATGTTCTAAAAATTTATTGAAAAACGTGAAATAAAAAGTTGAAATGAAAAGGAGAAGATAGGGAAGTAATAAGCACTCCCAAACACGATCTTAAACTTTTGTTGCTAGTGGTGAATTAGACCTTCAACATTATTTGTTTCTTGCACTATTTGAATTTCAATTAACTCTAAATGATAATAGAAAAGCCTTATCTACTTATATCTATGCAAAGAAAAAAAAAATCATAATTTTAAATCGCACCCTATCCGAGATCCAATAATAAAGCTGGTACTACTTCAGGAGTGGATCCTACTCTTTTACAGAATTCAGATCCAGGTATTGATCCTCATGATTGCTATAGGATCCGGGTTAGTAGATAGCAACACAACAAATCAGATCCGTTACAGCCCTAGTAACAAGAAAACAAATACTTCCTATTATCAAGAAGACCAGTAGATAGCATATGTTATGCCCTAATGTGTTAAGAACATTTTATAAAATATAAGAAAACAAAATCTTTGGTAAAATGTCAAAGGAAGCTACCCTCTAAATATCATTTCACGGATACTATAAATTAATAATGTTATGAAGCCTATGCTAATGTTTTCCTAAAAGAAACCCTTACTCCTAGAAGAAAATAGAATGCAAAAGTACTTAGTCATCAGACATATAATGATAATTAACCATGATTCAAAGGTAATTGCCGTCATCCAATTTCTTCAAATCTTTCACTCTTAATTTTATTAAGTAAAAATTAGACAAGTCAACCCATTCTCGATGAGCTTTTGATATGAGCTCTTCAGTATTGTATATTGATTCAAATATTTGTTGCTATATGTGAATTAGGGGTCGTTTGGGATTACTTAAAAAGTAGAACTTTTGGAGATAAAGAGCTATTTGTAGATTTTAGAGAACGACCTTGTCTTTTTATAGCCTAAAACAATCTAAAAAGATTATACATACAATAATTCCATGATGTACAATTCACTCATGGCTTCTAAATTTAAAACTTGTTTAAAAAAAGCATACTCTAGAACATTATTTGGAAAATGAAAACTTGAAAAGGAAATAGAAATAGAGATGAAACATACAGCCAAACAACACCTTAGACCTTCAACATTACTTGTTTCTTGCACCAAAAGCTCATTCAGCATTGTACATTGATTTAAACTTTTCTTGCTATATATAAATTAGACCTTCAACTTTATTTGTTTCTTGCTATTTCAATAAGTTGAATTTCGATTAACTTATGAATGATAATAGAAAAGTCTCAATCTATTTATATCTATGCAAACAAAAAAAATATTCATTTTAAATCTGATAAAAGCTGAAATCGTATCCGACGTCCAATAATAAAGCGGGTACTATTTCGAGAATAGATCCTACTCTTTTATAGGATTCAATCTAGGTATTGAACTTTATGGTTGTTATACGGTTCGAGTTAGGACACTACCCCCTAATCCAGCACATTTACACCCCTAGTAACAGGACAACAAAAACTTCCTATTACAAGAAGACTAGTATATAGAATCTTCTACCCCCAATGTGTTGAGAATCTTTTATAAAATATAAGATAACAAAAAGATTTGGTAAAATGACAAATGAAGCTATCCTGTAAATATCATTTCACAGATATTATAAATTAATAATACAGCGAACGCTCTAATAGATAATTTCATGAATAAGAAATATTACTGCTAATATAAAAATATCGAGATAATTCTAATTATTCGATTGATTCTAAGAATACCCAAAATAAAAAGCTTCTAAATTGATTCTTAAAGAATACTAGAACAATTAGGTATCAAAGTTCGTTGATTCCAAGGAATACTAAACAATAAATAAAGAAGAAAAAACTGTAAATTTATTCAAACCCAATCTATATTTTTGTCGTCAGGCTTATGAGCATATCAATAGACTTAATAACTTCTAAGGTTCCTAACAAAACATAACTTCAAATTCACAATAATTTTAATTCTAACAAACCATTAAAACGTATTATGACTAACACTCTAATATGACTAAAATCTGTATAAGCTCCACACATGTTGCATCATTTTGTCCAAATCAGAAAAACTTCATCCCTGTATTTCCACCTTAAAACTTTTGAGTCGTTAGCTACTCCATTGATTTGTCACACGAATATCAAGTTAATAGTAAATCAAATATATCCTGTTTAGGCTGAGAATGCATAGGACAAAGATCTTCCATACTTTGTTAATTCGTAGCACGAATACAGGATTAAAAGACTTGTGAGTCAAAGGCGCCATCTTCCTCAGGAAATATTTAGCTCTAGTACTAAACTGATGCAGCGAAAACTCTAATAGATAATCTCAACAATTAAAAAATATTACTGCTGATATAAAAATAGTCGAAATAACTTTAATTATTCTGTTGATTACAAGAATACCCAAAATAGAAGCCTTCTACATGTTTGCTTATACTTAAATAATACCAGAATAATTAGACATCAAAGTTCGTTTGATACGCAAGGAATACCGAACCATAGATAAAGAGAGAAAAAATTCTCAAATTTATTCAAATCTAATCTATTTTTGCCACCAGGCTTACCAACATATAAATGGACTCATAACTTCTAAGATTAGTAATAAAACATAACTTTAAATTCTAAATAAATTTAATTCTAGCAAAATACTAAAACCTATTATGAGTAAGATTCTTAACATGACTAAAACTCAGTAGAAGCTCGACACATGCTACATTAGTTATGAAGACTAATGCTAAGTTTTCCTAATAGTAATCCCTACTACTAGAAGAAAATAGAATGAAAGTACTTGGTAATCAAACATATATTGATAACTAAACCATCAAGGATTCAGTCTGCATTTGATGTGTACACTTGCCCTAATAATTTTCTTCTCTTTTAATTATCTTCAGACATTATTACATTCACTTTCATTTAATCTTAAGCACTAATCTGAATTTCAAACTTTGAATATTACCGGCACCTATTTCATTAAATCTTCCTTGTAATAAGTTATCTCATCCCGCTTTGTTTCCTTGTCAATCCACCACCATATTCATGTCACTTCTTTAAGGGTCATGGTTGACCGTGGAAAATCTTCTAAAGCAACTAAAGTAAGCCATTGATTTTAAGGGACTCAATTAATTTCATCATGCTAATTCAATTACTTGATTAGAAGTGATAGCATACTACTTGCTCGGTACATCTCCAAACTTTAAATGAGGATGGCGTATAGGGTTTCTTTACTATAGCGACCTACAAAAATCAGATTAAGGAATGTTTTCTTTTCTAAGGTTAGCTTTAGTGCACCGTTTGCATGACAACAAAATAAAAAAATTCCTTCATAGTTCCATATCATTGTTTTTGAATTGAGATAGGATTAATGTCTAGTGAAATGCTATTGCTGATTTAGAATTTACAGGAGCGTTTGGTAGCACAGGTTTTAACGTATGATAGCTAAAACCAATGCTTTCATTTAGTTAAGTGTACATGCAATTTACATTAAATGCTAAAACTATGTGCACAGCATTAAAATACATACCCTAACCAAAAACTTCTTTAAACCATAATATAGAATATTTAAAGGTTGTTTAGTACAATGCCTATCTTACCAAACACGCCTTTTTGGAAAAGGTTTACCATGGTATTTTAAACACCATAGTAATTTAGTGACTACCATAGTATTCACTAAAATTCACGCCCATCGAAACAACCCCTAAGTGGTGTCAATCTTGTAGTTAGGAGAATGTCCTAGAGTTATTATTGATTTTGACAAAACAAAAAACTTTAGTATTGTTGGGTAATGGTTTTTCCAAGAAGGGAATCACAAGAGAATTTGTTTGATGCATATTAGAAAGTAAACGACAATTTTACGTAGTATGAAAATCTAGTTAAATTTTCAAAGTCAAAGATAGGAATTTATTATGCATTAGGGAGTATGTTCTGAAAAAGTGCTTTTCAACTTTTCTTGTCATGTTTCCCAATACGTTATAAGATCTTATATTGTTTATTTTTATTATTTTTAGGTTAAAAAAGTAAAGCTCGTTTTGCTAAATAGGACAAAAATATCCTCCGTTCCAGAAAAGCACTCACAAACACCTCTTTAATTCTAACAGCATAGTAGATGTACACGCTTCTAAAGGGAAATCAATGAAGGATCATGGATCAATTGAAGACTTGAAAGATATGAAAGTTTGAGTAGAACTAAGATCTATAAGGCTCCTTTCTTTCGGATTTTCATCTCTTGAAAGTATCTCTCTGACACTACTATGTAATAGGATGTATGGATTGATTTGTCGTGTAAGGGGTTTAGGATTTCATATATTTCCATTTAACGTATTGTTCACAAGCTGTGTTTGAGTCTAGCTAACATAGCGACCACGCCATGGAGAACAGTTTAGCCTTAGGGAGAACATAAATGCAGTTCCAAACCATTAAAAATCAAATCTAAGTACCTAATCTACAGAACAAATTAGTAATCTCAAAGCTGGAGAACAAAAATACTTCGGTCAATAAATCTAGCTACCCACTTATCAAGCCATTAGAAAATTAATCTAGCAATGGCTCAAGATGGCCAAAATCCACTTACTTCCCCTTCACATATGTTTAGTCTTGTCATTAAGAGATAAGCATGTTTTCGAACATTCTATTATCATGCTTTATTGAAGATCTCAATAAGTTTTGGAACTAATTACCAGCACTTTAAGACCATTCCCGTCCACACAACTCTTCCATCAAGTTTCTTAGGAATTAGGAAAGGAAGTATGTCTGTGACTTCACTTTCCATCTACTTGTTTTGTTACAGACTCACCTTTCTTTGCCAGCAAAATCAACCATATGACCCCAGTCTACCACATTCAGATTCGTGTACCCTTATTACTATTATTTTGGACTTGCAAACAAGACCAACTAATAAGTGTACAAACAAGACTATTTTTTGAATTCTGCATCCTCCAATTATTCCATTATTCTAAACGCGTTGGCATGTGAATGCAAGAAGCCAATTGTTGGATGCAATCTATATTACAAAATATCCCAACTTCTACTTGTAACAATTTCACCAATCATGCTTTCAAAATTGTTGCAATAAACTCTATGAGCCGCGAATAATATACAAGTACATCTTGCTACATCAATGGTGATATTTTGACATGACTATATGACCAACGTGTATAGAAATATTATAGAACAAGATAATGCCTTAGGATTGAAATAATATATTTAAAACCTTGGGATGAATTAACACCGCTCAATAAGAACTCCACCACAAATAATCCCATGAATATGTTTGTGAGACACTTTAAGCTTAAGCATGAGACCATGAGACACTTTAATAAAATTGGCGCCCTACTACTCCTTGTTGCAAGCGAAGACAAATTCCCATGAATCGCGGCTCCAAAAATTGAGAAAAAAAAAATCTCCAAACAAAGTCCAGCTGCCTATCTGAGAAACTACTGTTTTATCAAATAAACAAACTTCAAAGTTCTTTATCTAACAAGCTAAAAAAGTACAAAACACCACAAATTTTGAAAGTAAAAAAGGAAGAAGCAAAACAAATTTGTGATTATTTCAATCTACACTTGACTTCAAACATTCTCACAACCCATTCTCCAGCTAAGGCAACAATGACCTCCCAACAAAGAATGATAGAAAAGAAATCCTTCCGTGATGATTCATATTGAATTTTAGCATTTAAATCTACAAAAGAAACCCTTCTGTGACAACTTCATATAGACTTCAATATGAATCCATTTAAAATGCGTGTTTCAGAACTTTCCAGCTAAGCTAACAGTGTTATAAAATCATCCAACGTACAGCAGAACAGAAAAACAGAAACCCTAGCAGCCATAACAATTTACATAAAGCTTCGACCACTAGTCAAACCCCCTTATGTGTAACAAGAAAAGAAAATATTATTCGAGAATCAAACCTGCAACCTAATCTTGATGACATCGAGGGGAGAAGTCACCGTCCGAGAAATCCCGCCCGAAATTGCACCAGCCAGTGCGTCAATAAGCGCCCGCTTTAGCTGCCCCGGTTCCTCAACCATATCCTCAACCAGAAATCTTGAGGCAATACAAAGAATTTTCCAGCAACAATCTCTCGAAGCACGAATCTCAAAGCAATACAAAGAATTTTCCGGAAACAATATCAGAAGCACGAATGCCTAGGAAACGGAGGGCGTGTTTACTTAGTAGCAATTTTTAAAAATAAATTTAGAATTACAATTTTAAAAATATAAACATAACTTTTTGATAATAATTTTTATTAATAATAAATTGTTGTAAAATTAATTTTTTTAAAAAGTTAGAACATTAATAAACCCATCCAGAGGGGCGACATCCGGCTGCTACGCGGTAGTCGATCGAGAAAAAGAAAAAAAAAATTCGAAGGAAAGAGAAAGAAGAAACGAATTTGGGGTGCGTTTAGAATTATTTATAAAATAAAAATTTTTTAAGATAAAAAATATTTTTATATTTTTTGAAAAATAAATTTTATTTTTTTATTTTGAAAATAATAAATATATAATAAAAAAAATTTATTATATAAAATTTTTTTATATTATCTAAATTTTTAAATAAAATTTTTAAATATTTATAAAATATGTATTAAAAAATATAAAATTAAAAATTAAAAAGAAGTGTTAGAAAACAACTTAACCAAATGTCTATGTTTTTTGGCTCAGAGTCCAAACTTCAGAAGCTTAAAAATTTTTTAAAAATTTTATTTAATTTTTTTTTAAAAGCAATTATAAATATTAATTTTTTGAAAGAAAACTATATGTTTAAATAAATTAATATTTAAAACAAATTGAACAAGGTATTTGATAAAAAAAACTAAAAGTGAGTGTCGAATTACTAAAGTGATTATTGTAATATAATAGTTAGTATACATGTAAATTTTATGAATGTTTTTTATACATTATTTATATTTTTCTATTTGTAATACTAATAATAAATTTATAATTTCTGAAAATAGTATTAATTTTTAAAATCGATAGTTAGTTTATAAATGAGTTTTTTAAATTAATTTTAAAAATATAAATATACTATTGTTTATATATTTAATGACTAACTAATTAAATAAAAAATTATTAATATAGTCATATAGTACTTAAATAAAATTCAAAATAACAATGTATTCATAAATTAAACAATTTCAAAAATTTACAAAAATCTATAGTTCAATTAAGATTTCCAAATAATAACATCTAATGGAGTTCTTGTTTTTTATTAGAAAGGGGAAAATATCTGCGTGATTTAGAAGCGTAAATGTGTTTGAGGTGCATATGCTGCAACAGGTTACAAAACAAAACTTGGCAAAAAAATTAGTTTCAGTTTTGAAAGATACCTGTAGTTTTGCTTACAAGATGACAAAAACTTTAATGAAAAGAATCAAAAACAGTTCAATAGTTACACCGAAGGGTATAGATTATTTAAAATTTTGAAAAATTAAAAAGTTTATTTTTCACTAATTCTCATGGTCATCCTCAAATATAAAGCTGAAAAGACTTATATCCAAATAAGAACTTAAAGCGTGTTTTCTTTTTAAATCACTTTCTTTCTCAAATAACTTATTTTTAATTTTTTTTAAATCAGAACTTATTTTCAACTTACAACTCACTTTTTATAATTTAAGTAAAATTACTTTTCTTTTCACTTTTTCTGTCACTTTTTTTTTTTTCTTCCTTCTCCGCTCGATCCTTGCATTTTCTTCTCCATTAACTTTGTGCTATCTCTCCGGCGCCATCGATCTCCTCCGGAGCTCGATCTCTTTCTCCTCTGATAGACGAGATCCGATTCAAGTGCCGGAGCACGATTTCAATAGAGGTAGTCTGGTTCGTGCAAAATTTTAGTTTCGCCAACGATCATTTTCGCCGACAAATTAGTTGCGATGAGCCAGCCAGACTCGATTTCGTCCAAACTCTCGCTCTTTGAGAACAGATGGATTCAAAATCATCTACTAACTCGATCTAGTACGATTTCTCACTTAGATCTAAATACAGTTGTCTTGATGTTTTCAATTACGCGTTCGAACTCGGCAAGGAGCCGCGGAGAAACAATCAACTGGTCGTTGCTGCAGACTTCTTGTTTCTTCTTGTTCGTCTTCGTCGACTTCGTCTCCGCTGTCGTGGGATTGAGCTATATCGAGCATCGTGTGTCGAAGATGGACACGCTCGCTGGTATTGCTATCATGTACGGTGTTGAGGTAAAATAAATTGATTTTTCAAAAAAAATTAAATGATTTATTTCTGTGTCTGTGGTTATAAAAGCAATTTATTTATGTTTCAATCCTTTTTGTTTCTGTAGTTTCGTTTCGGTGATCGATTATTGTCTGTGGATTACGTTTGTGGAAGAAGAGTTTGAGGTTTGTTGTTTGGCTTAGATCTCAATTGGTGCTTTGCTCAATTACTGCAAAGTAAATAAGTGAGTGTTTCAGATTTGAATTTTGGTTGGTCGTGTGATTTGGTTAAGTTCAGATTGTATGCGTGTGTTGCAACTTTAGGAGTTCCATTTGCTTCTGTTTCTGTGTTTTGTTTGCTTTTTGATCTTTCGCTTCTATTTGCTTATTTTTGCTTCTACTTTTGCTTCTGTTTTTAACAGGTTGTATGTGTTTGCTTCTGTTTTTAAAAAGGACATGGTTAAATCACTGAATTTAAAAGTGAATATAGATGTGTTTTTATAGCAATAATTATAAAAAAAAGGAAAATTATAGCAATAGTTAGTATTCTTTAAAAAATTATATGCTCGTTATTATTCTCCTTAATTTTGATTTTGGGAGTGAAGGTTTGCTTGTTATTGTTGTATTTGTTTTATTGTTAATTCGTTGCTCTGTAGTTTTTTGTTTGTTAGTTAAAAAGCATGTAGCAAAGTTCATTATGATGTTGATGAATTGAACTATGTTTGAAGCAGAATATAAGAAGTAGACTGTAAGGTGAATTTAGTTGAATTTGGTTCCTTATGTTTTGGTTATTAAATTTCAATCAAGTTCTCTATATAGCTAGGAACACGAGCAAGATCTATACATTTTTTGTAAAGCAATAAAATGAAGCCAGTCTCACTACAAGTATATTGATATGTATATTGGATGCAGAGAATACTGCTCTTAATTTTCTGCTTTCTAAATCTCACTCATTGACATATACTTAATGGGCTAAGTTTAAACATTGAACCATTGCAGCAAGCGGTTGGTGTCAACATAAGGACGCATTTGCTAGATTAACCAATGCATTCCATGAGTCAATGCTTGATACACAAATATGAAATTTACTATTATGTTCAATTGGTCAGTGTAACCATAATAAGAAAGCAATCTAATACTTAATAAAGTCAACATTCCTTTTTCTTTGCTTTCTTACGGAATTAAGGGAAACTTTTTGACTGGATGTTTTGCTTTTTCGTAGTGACTATTATCTTACAATTCAATTCTTCATGTTTGTGTTTTAGTTTCTTCGTGGTTCTGTAATTTAATTTTCATTGAAATGCATCTAACTATCCTTTTGTTTTAATAAATTTTAATTGTTTTTTGAATGATATTACATCTTCTGACAACATGTAACCAATGCTCCTCTAGCTCTAGCTTTTGTACTCTAATCTTCTTTATTTTTTCTTCTCTAGAAAAGGTAGAGCCTCTTTATTTGTGTAATGAATATTGTAATTAGTTCTAGCTATGTAATAACATATAAAATATATATATTTTGTAATAGAATTGTAAAATATAATTATATGTAATATAAGTGTAAGATAAATAATTATGTAGTGAAAAATTATTATTGTAGTTGTAAATTAAAACTAAAATGTATATATTACTAATAAAAGCTGTATAATGTAATATATATTATTAAATAAATTTATTTGTTGTAATTTATGGTAGTTGGATTTGTATAGTATTTATATAATCTATTTTTTGAAAATGATGAAACAGTATGAAAAAAACAAGTCAAATTGATGGTGATAATTTGATTAACTAAAATAAGATTTATTTTTATCTAAAGAAAAACAATTACAAAAAATTAGTCTTACAAAAAATATTTGTGTACTTGTGCGTCCATAAAGTGACATGTGAACCGTTATAAAATTATCGCTCGGTAAATATTGATACACAACGTCGCACAGTCTTGTATTATGATCGTACATTGTTTCATCTACTTGTGAACTTTTGAAATTTCAAATGTGCGCTACGGTCGACGATGGCCTGAATCTGAGTGACTACAGACGACTATATTGTGAACTCGTGCGACAGTAAAGTAACCGTTGACTCCTATATAAAAACATCGCTCGGCAACTATTGCCGTACACGGTCATTCACTATCGTATTACAGTCATAGATTGTGACAACTACTAGCAAACTTTTGAATATTTAGAATTTCGCCGCGGTCGACCATTGTCTACATTTGTACGACTACAACCGACAATCTTTTGCACTTGTGCGTTTATAAAGTGACATATGAACCTTGGTAAAATAATCGCTTGGTAAATATTGACGCACAAGGTCGCGCAGTGTTGTATTACTGTAGTACATTGTTACATCTACTTTTGAACTTTTGAAACTTCAAATGTACTCCACGGTCGACCACAGTCTGAATTTGTGTGACAACATGTGATTATTTTGTGTACTCGTACGACCATAAAGTGACTCCCGCCTCATTAGTAAAAGCATCGCTCGGCAACTATGCCTGCACAACATCGCACAATGTCGTATAACGGTTGTACGTTGTTGCATCTACTTGTGAACTTTTGAAACTTCAGATGTACGCCACAGTCGACCATGATCTGAATTTGTGTGATTAAAGATGACTATATTGTGAATTCGTGCGACAATAAAGTGATTGTCGACTCATTTGTAAAATCATCGCTTACCAACTATTGACGCATAAGGTCATTTAGTGTCGTATTACAGTCGTACATTATGATAAAATATTTGTGAACTTTTCAATTTTTAGATATATGTCACGGTCGATCATTGTCTAGATTTGTGCCACTACATCCAACAATCTTTTGGACTTGTGTGTCTATAAAGTGACATGTGGACCTTGGTAAAATCATCGCTCGAGAAATGTTGACGCACAAGGACACATAGTATTGTATTATTATTACACATTGTTGCATCTACTTTTAAACTTTTAAAACTGCAAATGTGCTTCACGGGTGACCATGGTCTGAACTTGTGTGACTACATGTGAATATATTGTGAACTCGTGCGATCATAAAGTGACTCTTGCCTCATCTACAATATTGTGAACTCAGCAACTATACCCATACAAGATCGCGCAATGTCGTACAATGGTTGTACATTGTTACATTTACTTGCGAACTTTTGAAACTTCAGATGTGCGGCACAGTCAACCATGATCTGAATTTGTGTGACTACAGATAACTATATTGTGAACTTGTACAATCACAAAGTGACTCTCGCCTTATTAATAAAAGTGTCGCTCGATAACTATGCCCGCACAAGATCACACAATGTCGTATAACGGTTGTACATTGTTACATCTATCTGTGAACTTTCAAACTTCAAATGTGCGCGATAGTCGACCTTGGTCTGAATTTGTATGACTACAGATGACTATATTGTGAACTCGTGCGACAATAAAGTGACTGTCGACTCGTTTGTAAAAGCATCGCTTAGAAATTATTAACGCACAAGATCATTTAGTGTCGTATTACAGACATACATTGTGACAAAATACTTGTGAACTTTTCAATCTTTAGATATATGCCGCGGTCGAACATTGTCTACATTTGTGTGACTAAATGCAAAAATCTTTTGGACTTGTGCGATCATAAATTGACCGCGTGGACCGTTGTAAAATTATTGATCGGCAATTATCGTCCCACAAGTTCACAAAATTACGTATTATGATCGTACACTGTCGCACTTGTCTTGAAACTTTTGATGTTCTAGATATCCACTACGGTTGGCCATTATTTATATTTGTGCAACTACATCCAAAAATCTTTTGGAATTGTGCGTCAATAAAGTTACATATGGACCTTTGTTAAATCATCGTTCGGTAAATGTTGTTGTATAAGGTCGCATAGTATTGTACTACGGTCGTAAATTGTTACATCTACTTATAAACTTTTGAAACTTCAGAAGTGCGCCACGGTCAACCATGACCTGAATTTGTGTGACTATATATGACTATATTGTGAACTCGTGCGACAATAAAGTGACTGTCGACTCCTATGTAAAAGCATCGCTAGGCAACTATTGCCGTACACAGTCATTCAATATCGTATTACAGTCGTACATTGTGACAACTACTAGTGAACTTTTGAATCTTTAAATTTTCGCCGCAGTAGACCATTGTTTATATTTGTGCGACTATATCCGGCAATCTTTTGTAAAGTGATATAAAGTGACATGTGGATCTTGGTAAAATCATCGCTCGTTAAATATTGACACAGAAGATCGCGCAGTGTTGTATTACTATCGTATACTGTTACATCTACTTTTGAACTTTTGGAATTTCAAATGTGCGCCACGGTCGACAATGGTCTGAATTTGTGTGACTATATACGACTATATTGTGAACTCATGCGACCACAAAAGTGACTTTCGTCTCATTAGTAAAAGAGTCATTCGGCATCTATGCTCCCACAAGATCGCACAATGTCGTATAACGTTTGTACATTGTTACATCTACTTGCGAACTATTAAAACTTCAGATGTGCGCGGCGGTCGACTATTGTCTGAACTTGTGTGACTACATTTGACTATATTGTGAACTCGTGCGACTATAAAGTGACTCTTTCCTCATCTGCTATATTGTGAACTCAGCAACTATACCCGTACAAGATCGCACAATGTCGTACAATGGTTGTACATTGTTACATTTACTTGTGAACTTTTGAAACTTCAGATGTGCGACACAGTCGACGATGGTCAGAATTTGTGTGACTAAAGATAACTATATTGTGAACTCGTACGAAAATAAAGTGACTGCCGATTCCTTTGTTAAAGCATCGCTTAGCAACTATTGACAAAATACAGTCGTACATTGTGACAAAATACTTGTGAACTTTTCAATCTTTAGATATGTGCAGTGGTCGACCATTGTTTAAATTTGTGAGACTACATCCGACAATTTTTTGGACTTGTGCGTCCACAAAGTGACATGTGGATATTTGTAAAATCAACGTTGGGTAAATATTGTTGCACAAGGTCGCGCAGTGTTGTATTACTGTCGTATATTGTTATATCTACTTTTGGTTCAAATATGCGCCACGGTCGACGATGTTCTGAATTTGTGTGAATACATGTGACTATATTGTGAACTCGTGCGACCACAAAAAAACTCTCGCCTAATTAGTAAAAGAGTCACTCGGTAACTATGCCCGCACAAGATCGCGCAATGTCGTACAACGGTTGTACGTTGTTACATCTGCTTGTGAACTTTTAAAACTTCAGATGTGCGCTTCAGTCGACCATGGTCTGAATTTGTGGGACTATAGATAACTATATTGTGAACTCGTACGACAATAAAGTGACTGTCGACTCTTTTGTAAAAGCATTGTATAGCAACTATTGACATACAAGATCATTCAGTGTTGTATTACAGACATACACTGTGACAAAATCTTTGTGAACTTTTCAATGTTTAGATATGTGCCGCGGACGACCATTGTCTAGATTTGTCTGACTAAATGCAAAAATCTTTTGGACTTGTGCGTCCATAAATTGGCCCGTGGATCGTTCTAAAATCATTGCTCGGCAATTATCTTCGCACTAGTTCGCAAAGTGACGTATTATGATCGTAAATTGTCACACCTGCCTTGGAACTTTTGATGTTTTAGATATCCATTACGGTTGGAAATTGTCTAGTTTGTGCGACTATATCCAGCAATATTTTGGAGTTATACGTCAATAAAGGTACATGTGGACCTTTGTTAAATCATTGCTCGGTAAATGTTCCCGCACAAGATCGCACATAACGTTTGTATATTATTATATCTATTTATGAACTTTTGAAACTTCAGATTTGTGACACAGTCGACAATTATCTGAATTTGTGTGACTATATACGACTATATCGTGAACTCTTGCGATAGTGAAGTGACTGTCAACTCCTTTGTAAAATCAGCATCCGACAACTATTGCCGTATAAAGTCATTAAGTGTCGTATTATAGTCGTACATTCTGACAACTATTAGTGAACTTTTTAATCTTTAGATTTTCGCCGCGGTCGACCATTGTCTATATTTGTGAGAGTATATTCGACAATCTTTTGGACTTATGTGTTCATAAAGTGACATGTGATTTTTTGTAAAATTATCGCTCGGTAAATATTGACGCACAAGGTCGCATAGTGTTGTATTACTATCGTATATTATTATATCTACTTGTGAACTTTTGAAACTTCAGATGTGCGCCACAGTCGATCATGGACTGAATTTGTTACTACAGATGACTATCTTGTGAACTCGTGCGATAATGAAGTGACTGTTGACTCCTTTGTAAAAGCATCGCTTGGCAACTGTTGCCGCACGACGTCATTCAGTGTCGTATTACTGTCGTACATTGTGACAAAAACCTCTAAACTTTTAAATCTTTATATTATCACCATGGTCGACCATTGTCTAGATTTGCGCGATTATATTCGACAAACTTTTGGATTTGTGCGTCTATAAAGTGACCGCGTGGATCGTTGTAAAATTATTACTCGGCAATTATCATCCCACAATTTCGCAAATTGTCGTATTATAATCGTACATTGTCGTACCTACCTTGAAAGTTTTGATGTTTTACATATCCGCCGCGGTAGACCATTGTCTAGATTTGTGTGACGACAGATGATTATATTATGAACTCGTGCGACAATAAAGGGACTGTTGACTCCTTTGTAAAAACATCTCTTGGCAACTACTGACACACAAGATCATTCAGTATCGTATCATTGTCGTGCACTGTGACAAAATACTTGTGAATATTTCAATCTTTAGATATGTGCTGCGGTCGACCATTGTATAGATTTGTTTGACTAAATTCGAAAATTCTTTAGACTTGTGCATTTATAAAGTGACCGCGTAAACCATGGAAAAATCATTTTTAGGCAATTATCATCCCACAAGTTCGCAAATTGTCATATTATGACCTTACATGGTCGGACCTACCTTGGAAATTTTAAGTTTTACATATCCACCGTGGTAGACCATTTTCTAGATTTGTGTGACTACATCCGACAATATTTTAGACTTGTCAATCTATAAAGTGACATGTGGACCTTTATAAATTCATCGTTCGGTATATGTTGTTGAATAAAGTCGCGAAGTGTTGTATTACGGTCATACATTGTCACATCTACTTATGAACTAGTAAACTTCAAATGTGCGCTATGGTCGACCATGGTTTAAATTTGTCTGACTATATACGACTATATTGTGAACTCGTTTGACAGTAAAGTGATTGTCGACTTCTTTGTAAAAGCATCGCTCGGCAACTGTTGCTGTATACGGTCATTCACTGTCATATTACAGTCGTACATTATGACAACTACTACTGAACTTTTTAATCTTTAGATTTTCACTGGGGTCGACCATTGTTTAGATTTGTGTGACTATGTCCGACAAGCTTTTGAATTTGCGCGTCCATAAAGTGAAATGTGGACTTTGATAAAATTATCGCTCGGTAAATGTTAACGCAAAAGGTCGCGCAGTATTGTATTACTGTCGTATACTGTTACATCTATTTTTAAACTTTTAAAACTTCAAGTGTGCTCCATGGTTGACCATGTTCTGAATTTGTGTGAGTACATATGACTATATTGTGAACCCGTGCGATCATAAAGTGACTCTCATCTCATTAGTAAATGCGTCGTTCGAAAACTATGCCCGCACAAAATCGCAGACGTCGTATAACGGTTGTACATTGTTACATCTACTTGCGAACTATTAAAACTTCAGATGTGCGCCGCGGTCGACCATTGTCTGAATTTGTCTGACTAGATACGACTATATTGTGAACTCGTGCGACAATAAAGTGACTGTCGACTCCATTATAAAAGCATCGCTTGGCAACTATTACTGCAAAAAGTCATTCAGTGTCGTATTACTGTCGTATTACTGTCGTGCATCATTTCAAGAATCATCATATCAAGGACTGGGAGCAGAAATGATTTATCCACTGTTGACTCCTATATCCTTTGGAGAATAATGAAAAAGATTCCCATAAACATCACTGAGCTTATGATCAGTCACATGAGGAAAGCCTACAAATCTTAAGCCAAACATCTGTCATATCCTCATGTCATCAACAACATATGCCGAACATTCAGTGTGGAGATGGATAAATTTGGAGATACTGAGATACAGAATCAAATAATTCTGGATGGTAAATTCATCACCGGATTAACCTCGGCCGAGACTAGAGGAGCTCACTCTTCTGGACAGCAGCAGCAAACCAGGATCGATATTCCCCAATAGTCTACATGTCCAGAAGTACTAGCATGTGTTCTAGTTCTAGTAGAACAGTTAGAACAAATGAAACCCTCGATTGAAAGCCTGCAAACTGAGTTGACAGGACAAATACAGAGGTTACAAGACACAATTGCACTTCAAGCTGAACTCAGTGATTCCAGATTCTTAGAAGTTAGGAATACCATCATATCTGCTTTAGATGAATTGAAGAAGCCTACTCAGAAAAAGGACAACAGAGGAGCTGGGACAAAATCTCAACCAGTCTCTAAGGAACCTGTCTCTGAGGATGAACCTGAAATTCTTCCTCAATCCTCTCCTGCCCCACCCAAACATAAAAGACCAAGACCATCTGGATGCAGATCCTCTGGCAGAAGCAAAACCAAACCAACATCCTAAAATCCCTCCTAGACCAAAACCAACACCTATCTCTATATATGTTTTGGTACAATGGATGTTTTGTCTATGTCTGAAATCCTCCTGGATGCAGACTTTTTGTATGTTTGCTTAATATTCCAAGGACCCTACTGTTTTTTGGTTGTTTAATCATCTTTCTTCCAATACTTGTAATATTTTTTTGCTGCTGACAAATAGACTATCAGTAATATTATAAGCACAAGTTGAATAAATAAAGGAGAAGAACAAGTACAACCCTGAGCAAGGTATGAGATACACTATAACACTTGCAGTTTATTTTATATGGCATAGACCAAGGGGGATCATTGTTCAAAAGAAGTCATCAAGGTAATACAAAATACAATAATTCTAAATATGTTTTATCATCATCAAAAAGGGGGAGAATGTTGCATCATATTGGAAATATATTTTGATGATCACAAAAGTGAAGAATTATTGTACATAAAACGCAAATATTTTAATCTCAGCTATTGAAATTAGCTTTACAGGGTTCTGTCAGCACCAGCACAATTTAGTCACCACACAGCCAGCTATTATATAGGAAAAGGCTCACTCACGAATGAAGATACAGATCACCTAACATGACGAATGAAGATACAACACAATTTAGTCACTACACAGCTAGCTATTATATAGGAAAAGGCTCACTCACGAATGAAGATGCAGAAATCACCTAGCATGTTCAGAAGACTAACAAGAAACAGCAGTTGACTGCAATGATGTTCAATATAAGGAACAGCTATACCAACGTGTCAAAATCTAACCGGACCCACTTGCACCGAGATACATCAATACATCCATAAAATCAAATTTTCTGACAAAGAGAAGAAGAGGGGCGCTTTGCCACCGGCGAGCATTAATTACAACCATACATATCAAATCACTTCCAAGAGTGGATGAATTAAATGCTTGATCCAGTAGAGACCCTATCACTCTAAGTCAACCATCACTCACAGCAGCTCAACGGGCAAATTTTCAACACTTTGAAGATCGGGAAGAAGAAAGGCAACGAGAATTTTTAAAACGGCAGCCAACCTGTGAAGAAGGAACATATAAAAAGATAAAAACCTGAGCTGGAGAAAGAAAGAGCAGAAAGGCCATAAATTTCACTCTAAGAACCTAAAATAGCTCTGCTCCTACTGAAGCCACGAACCCAAGTAATTTCATTTCAGGCTTCCTTTTGATCATCTCACTTCACTCACTCTTTAAACTGAAAATGCGAGATTGATATAGTGCTTCAACCTGTGTTTTAAATTTCATCAAATGTGTGTAAGTGCATTTGCATTTGAAAGCAAGTAGCTTGAGGAAGCTTTTGCTGATAGGGGAGACTGTATAAATGTAGGCTCTGCAATAAGAAATACCCTGGGAAACTGCTGTCGGCTCAGCTTGACAAGTGAGCTGACAGAGTTGTGCTTGTCATAGCACTGTGGTAGGTTGTTGTAGTTCTGCACTTAAGATTAGTCAAGTTCACTCAAGTTGAGTGGTCGTGGAGGTAGGCAATTCACTTGCCGAACCACGTTAAATACTTGTGTTGTAGTACTATAATACTTTTATTGTCATCTACTTGAGAATTCTCTTTAAAATCAGTCACTGCATACTACACATTCTGTTCCAGTTCTCTGTCCGAGCACACTCGACTAAAAGTAAACTAATTTGTTGGAAAAAGTTTTATTTATCAATAACTCAATTCACCCCTCCTCTCCCCTCTTGAGTTATATATGCAGGTTTGAACAACACTACACCAAGACAAAATAAAAACATGCAGAAAACTTAACAACTTATACAATCGCTACCTACGGTAATAAATCTCAACAAAAAAAAAAAAAAAAAGAAAACTTAATAAATCAACAATCGTACGCCAAACCAATAATTTACAAAACAATAATAAGAACAAAACAGTCCCTCGAGTGTTACAGAGCCAACTAAATAAAATACGACAACATGCTGACATACCCTTAATGCGTCACTCCACTACACAATAGCGTGATCCACTAATCTTCAGCTAAACTTTGCATTATCTAGGAGAGGCCAAAGAAAAAGAATGCTAAGCCCAGTCTCAATGAGGTAAAAATCAGAATACACTATTTAAAGCTTCTAATGCGTTACCTAATTATATCTTCTTACTCTACATGTCACAAATGCATCGATAGAGCAGAGCTTGCCTTATCTAGTTCCTACATCGTCCTATACCGACCTAGTCCTATTAAGGACAAATACGGAGAGCATGACATGCAGCACACAACGCCATTATTTCATATCAAGTGATTATTCTATTCGAGTGCTCTATTCTTATAATCACGCATGCATAAATAAATATACCAAGCACACAACTTTACATTATCTACATGCATGCATACACTTTTCAATACAAATAATATACCTTTATAGGTCATCCACTCGAATATACTAAATTCAATATGCATCATGCATTAGAAAATTATAGTCATAAAGTTCAAGCGATCAAATAGGACCATGTCTCCAACTCGCATCCTAATGCCATCAACATATACATATGCACTCAGTAAGAAGGTAATCTTATATATATATCATGTCTCAATGAAGTCTAATGCATTTGCATTTACCAATCTCATATAGCAAAGGTGTATGCATGTATGATTATGAGTAATAGTTTAAATACATACATATATTTAAACTCCTAGTCTCTAGCTCAAACCTATCAACTAGGCTACTCCTGCCTCAACGAGGTAACAACCATCCCGGATGATCGAACCGGATGGGCCGTGGTATCGCCCCCACGTGCATGGGCCTAACAATACTATGGTCATAGGTGGGTGCCCGCCTCATACCCATTAGAGTCCTGATCTCAGCCACTGACTCGTCTGCCCTCGTGCAGAGGGAGTGTCCATGCTTAAGGTCAATCGAACTCGAGCTTTTATAGACAATAGTCATAGTCATAAGCATCTGCATCATGATCAATCAGGCATAAAGCCTCTATTAGGTTCATTCACAACCATACGTCCATATACATGTACATATACAATGTTGTATAATATATGCTTGAGAACCATATGTAAGCAACAGATGAATAACATTCACACATATCTAAGTTACCATGCATCATGTTGCCAATGATCGTCGTTCCTTATAGAGCATGTTCCACAAATGAGTTATGCATCATACACAAAAGTTCAAACGGTATGCATAATAGTTTATGCAATTGGTTTCCAATATATATTTACAACTTTGTCGACTTGAGTGATAGACATGCTAAGCCATCTACTATTAGCAAACGAATATAATTTGTGTCAAGATTTCTATACATATGTACTAGTTATAAGCATGCTAAATGAATTTTAGTATTAAATCCTATGAAAGACACGCATGCTTTTATAACTGTCATGATTCTCGTGTCGGATACATTATTAGGCACTCTATTATGCATTATCAATCATACTATTAAGTTTTCTATCACCTAGCCCATGAACATGTATAAGTAGAATCTGAAATAATATGATAACTTACTTATTTACTAGCATGTCTTTACATATGCTTAAATATAACTCAAACAAGCATGCACCATAAATATAAGGATCAAATCTCATATGCTTTGAAATTGGCAAAGTCATGCCGGAGGTTTTAAACCAGATGTTACTTGCGTTGAAACGTAACGATAAAGCTAAAAAGAAAAGACGCAAGTAACCCTCACCTGAAGGTCCATGCAAATCTATACAAGTCCACTATCAACACTAATCTGCACCACTCGGCTCCACGACATTCGTCCAACGCTAATACACACACAGGAACATTCATTACTCTAAAATGCTAAGCGAAGTCTAAACTCCCGATAAATAAAATCATATGATCTTATTTAACATCTCGATTTTACGATTGACCCTACGTAAGCAAAACGAGCCTACATAAACTCCTAATCTTGATAACCTTATGTGAGACATTAGGTGACCATGCTTTAGCTATGTGAAACTGCTTCTCGACTTAAAGGGAGTTAGCGACATATTATTAAGATAAGAGTAAATGCGACATTTATGAGACAAGGGTGGAATAGTACCCTAAATGTTATATTTGTTAGAATACTATTGTAGGGTCTCGTATTAATGGGCGCTACATAAATTGGAAAATAGAGTGATACAAAAAACATTACAATGGAACCACTGAGATGTTGAGTAACATTCGACATCAACCGAACAGAGTAATCTTGAGTCACATACGGCTTCAACTCTGACGACTGCCTCAACTGATCTAATAGGGATGCTACCGTCCGTTAGATAAGGTTCTACTCTCAATAAGTAGCTCTATCTCGTTGTAGAAGGTCAAGTAATCTGAGTCGACATGATAATCGATACTATCTTTAAGCTCGACCTTAATGGTAAAAGTTCTACCAGTAATGACCAGCACCTAAATTTGCATACGTCCACAGGGTCATCTTGGATGACTTCCGCAAATTGAGCAACTCATCGAGATGTTCCCCATATCCATAAGCATATTTATGTGATGATCCTTACTGGAAGGACTTTTACCATAGCTAGAGCCTACTGACACAAAGTATCGACTATTATATCCTTCTAATGCAAGAGCTACTCTGGTGTTCCTGAACATTATAGTCTGCCAGATGTAATCTTGCAGAGTTCTCTACTTCTGGCACAGTCTACTGTGTCAAGAGGCTCGGACAGCTGGTGAAACAAGTAATGTTGATTAAATATTCGGCATCATCTCGGATGACTTTCACTATGCCACAAGTAGACTTCAAGACCAACTTCAAGTACCTCATCGAAACCAAGTACATAGCCGCATCAGTTCTCCACTTCGATCCAAGCACACTACATGTCAATGTCTAGCTTAAATTCCTATCTACCAACAACCGGCAGGGATGATGCCTTTACACAAAGTTCTTAGCATAGTCTGTAAAATTTTGTGGAGATGAAGGTGCTTGAAGGGGAGAGATACATATTAATTAGTTTGTTTTCCATGGATAGCGTGGTATTTTTCGGCTGGCATTTCAATTCCTTCAAAAGGAGTTGAGATTTGTGCAACCCTGTGTTTCTCCCTTGGGCAACCCTATGCTTGTTCGCTGCTCGAACATGTAAAGCTTATTATGCATTAGCGTCAAAGAAAACATTAACAAAATACTTAAATCGCATACATGAGTGACAGTTTATCCCAAAAAGTTAATTGCCCTCGATTCGCTATCAGTCTAAATCGCATAGAAGAAATTTAGATCTTCTATGGTCTTATTTTTAAACCAATTCAAAATCGTCGTAGCATCACCTAGCATTGATATTTTTGTACCTTTTTGAGGTACCCAAATGGTTCCAAAACTGGCTCATGATCCAACAAGTATATCGGTAACTTCATGCACTAGTATATCTTCATCCTAAAATGATTCTACTAGCATCCTCGTCGCAAACACATTTGCCTATTACTAGACATGCACATTCTTTTTGTCGAACGTATTATACAATGAGTGTGGTCTTTTTCAAAACTCACCACTTTTCACGATCTATCAACCTTGCATTTCACTCTCACTGATGCAATATATATGCATTTAACCGTGCTATTATTTCTATTCGTATTTCTTTCTTTCTCGTACACATTATCTATATTTTTTCTGTGTACTCTATAGTTTCCAAAGTCATTTTAGCAACGGTTACGTATTAAAACTGTTTACTCTTTTTTCTTGTACACACCAAGATGCGCAAGTTTTCTCTTTTTCATAGTTTGAGTGACAATGCTGAAGCCCGAAACTTTTTTATAGTATGTGCAAACTGCTCACAACTTCAAGGCTATCAAATGTCATTCTACATACGGTGATTGTCATCATTTTTACCTCCTATTACCTCCGCAGTTGGAATAGAAAAATCGGTCTTGGTATTCTATGCCAAAGGCTCCATTGAATCTACAACAAAATCGGAAACCAACTATAGTATCATTTACGATGCTTAAACAAACACTATATTCCAAACGGAGAACCAACTATAGTGTCACTTTATGATGCTTAAACAAACACAATATACTTCAAACTATGCGTTGACCTAATGACATAAAAATCAAATTTCTCGAACAAAGATAAGATAAGATCAGTGCATATTGACGTCGACCTAATGAAATAAAAAAAATAATACAATTAGGTGTATATTGATGTAGAACCATGGCATCAACTTTATTTAGACCATATTTCGTCCTCAACGGCTATATATCTAGCTCGACATATTAATTCAACGTCTCAATAGTCGACATTTTGAAATCGCCACCACGAGGTCAACCATCACATTAACCACCTATCGACCTCTGCATTAGCTACTAATGCGCTTAAGCTAGATTTGAGCAAGAAGCAAATCGACAACTTCCTACAAAGAGTGGCAATGCATGCTGCCGAATACTCTTGATCCAAGTACAAGAGCATAACTACTTCTGAAACAATCTTTCGTGGCACGCGTGTTTTATCGAAAAAGATTCCTAAGGGGTCTGAACCGTGAAGTTTATGCGCATACAAAGAAACATTTTTACTCCCAGAGGGACCAAAGTCTAGGAGCATAGAAGCGTTCGCTTTGTGAAGGCATGCCATATATGACCATCAGAAAGGATGTATAGTTTCACCCTATCAGCTTGTCTACCATTCTCTTTGAAATCAGGTAATGGGTTAGCTCTATCTGTCGGCCCACGTCCCATGACTTTATAATATTTGTGGAACTTATTTCTTCATTTCTTATATAATTCTTCATATTCAATTTGCAAGTATCGTCTCGAACGTCGATCTCCAAAATCAATCTTGACGTGTTTGATGCGGCTTAAAACACCTACAAAATTCTATGCTTTCCAAACTGAGCTTATCTCGAAAATGCATGGTTATCATACACCATATAGCAAATTACATATACAATCAATAGGAACTTAAGTTAACTCTAATTCAAACATATTCACAAAATATGCAATAATATGAAAATATGTTAGCAAATGACAAGTATGTAAGAAAATCAAAACCGAACAAACAAATGACTTAGAAAGCAGCTATGATAATAACTCAAATTTAGATTTCACCAATAGTGCCCTTTGGCAAAATCATGAACAAAAATGTGATAATTTTTATGACGAATGTAAAAGTTTATAACTAATACTTTAGTCTAGTCCTTGGATCTAAATTCTAATTATCACTCTAAACTTAATCCAATCTATAACTCACAAATCTCTAATTTATTCTAGCTTTGATTCATTGTAGAATTAAACTAAAGAAGCATTAAAATCTAGCAAAAGTAGAAATTATACAATCACGTTTACTTTGATTCAGAAAATACTAATTATAGTTATCGATACTAAAATTTTAAATTATGCTCCTCGCAAACACATAATGATTCAAAGATCAAATTCAAAATTGATTAGTCATTCAAATTCAATAACCAAATTGTACTTCTAACAACGATTAATAACTCACAAATTATTCATCAATTATTTATCAACAAATGCTCAACTATTCAAACAAACGCAACTAGTGTTCCGTCAAAAACTTCAGTCAGAGTGTTTAGCTATTCAATTACATAGAGTAATCATTGGATAAAAAAGCATAGATACGAAAATATAGAGAGCAAATTCAGATTCAAGTAATATTGTCAGTGCTCCTCGTCTTTTGTTCTTCTTTGATCACGATGTCAACTGCAATCTCAACCGGCGAAGCAGTTGCCAAGGAAGCAACGTTTCTCAGCGCGGCTACAGCGTGGTAGCTCTCTCGATCTCCCTTGCTTTGGATTCAAGTCTTTTTATACTCAGTTCGTTCTTCAAATCAGTAAAGAGTTCCACCAAAAAGTTTTTAAAGTAGGAAAAAAAATAAATTCTTGCGCAGCCGGAGAAGATTCAAAATAGTGAAGAGTTTCAACCCAAGAGAACTTTGATCTAAGCAATTTTAGAGAGAAACTCCTGAGGTAAGAGAATTTGAGAGAAAGATCGACTTACAGGTGACTGGCCGTGGAAGTATTCCTCGTTGCCGATCGAGGGCTTGATAGGGAGAGGGAGAGAACGAGGAAGGTCGGGTGCGATGAAGGGCAAAGCAAATTAACACGTGGAAAGATGGATTCACTTCATCAACTTAATAATTAGATTTGACCTGACGAGAAGAAGGCCCAATAAAGTCTTGAAATGTCTAATATAGCTACTGTTGTTGGCATCTAACAACAGTAGCTACTTAGAACTTGGTATTTTCTGTTGCTTTTCAGTTTATCAATTTAGCTTATGATCATCAAAACAAATCTTTAAGCTATGACAAAAAGGTACACATGCTGTCTACAATTTTAATCTAATAAAAAATTCTTAAATTAAGATTTTTACTACTACTTAGAACAAAATAATTAAAAGCAATATCATACTTCAATAACCATCCTCATAAGATATAATTTCTGAGTAGCTTAATCAACAAAATCATAGAATATACATTAAGCCTAAATTTTAAGTCAATGTCATCTATAAACTCCGTCAAACGCACCATATTCCAATCAACTCACTCCTTGTCTTTAAAAACATGTCCAACATAATTAGAAGACAGTCTGGAATTCAAAGTTCATAAATTTGTTAAAATATTAAAATAAAGAAAGATGTTTTCTTTTTCTTTATCCTTGCACTTTCAGACAACACTTTGATAAACTGACTATAAAATCTCAACTGTCAATAACAAATAAAACAAAACAATATAAAGAAAACACAGAGATCACAATCTACGCCTCGTATTGTATGGTTATGATATCGCACTCGCTACAGACTATAAAATCAAATTTTTTTATACAATGTATTCAGCTACACCATCTAAAACAAGAAAGTAATTTTATCAACTCAATCATACACAACACTATTTGATTGAAGAAAGTAGGCTTACTTACAAAAAAATTAGATAAAAACATTCAATGTGATTATACTTTCAAAAGCCATGCCGGAAAGAGAATTCGACTTTATCTTTGAAAAAAGGATGAAGGACTAACAATTTATATAAAAAACCTTATACATAATTGTTTATATTCTAGCTCAAGCCTAATTTCAACATTGTTCTCAATGTTAAAGGATAAAGAGAATAACACTTGAGTTGTAAAAGAGATACAAGACACTTCCCTAGTTTGCGTGGCTTGTATCTTCTTAACCTTTCTCTTCTATCCATCTTTGATATTATGATAGACATGTTTCGTAAACTTGAGAAGGATCAGCAAATTACGTTGTATGACTAAGCATGCTCATAGAAACATATCCCAAATTGTTACGATTCATGTTCAAACGAATCGCAAAACTATTCTAATGCTAGAATCTAAAGATAAAACTAGAATAAAATAACTAATCCAATTAATCTTCCATCCTTTTCAATGTATGCAAGCACTCATATTTATAATTAAAACTCATAACCAAAGTTCTAACTCTACTACAACTCTACTATGATTAGGAATTCAACTAATCTGGATACTTAATACTAATGTCTTACCATGCAAGGTAGAGTCTTATTTTATGAGAATTTATCATTATATAGAATTCTTACTACATAAACAATACTAATTTTGTATTAAAACTCAAACACTTCTAATAAAATTCAAATTTTAAATTCTTCTAGATAAAATACTAGCCTTCAATAGCTTGATGTCCATGGTGTAACCCAAATACTCAAAATTTTCTCCTTACATAATTTCATCAATAGAAAATGAGTGAACACCTACTAATAATTCATGAACCTTCAGCGGAAGTTCTAAGGTGGATTCATCAAATCTAAGTGTCACTTTTCAGTGTTACTTATGTATGTAAATCAAGTTATGATCAATCTAACCCTTCCTCTATCTTTTTACACAATGCTAAATGTGATAAGAGAGAATCGTCTACTCTTACATGCGTCTAAAAAACAACCAGAAAAGGTGCTCTATGAAATACCAACTTCAATTTGAAAGATAACAGTAAAACAATCCTTCTAACAATGTAGTACCTCCACGACCCTTTAAAATTATTTGGTCTTTGACTACAAAAGGAAATGGCAAAGGATAACTATTAGGGAATAGAAAAGAAGAGAGCATGAAAACAGGATATGAAGCAAAGCAACTTCTAATAAAATCAAATCAGTCACAAAACATGAAGATAATAAACACAACTGTGAATAGAAAAGAAGATGACGATTTATGTGGTTCGGTTTACGAAAAAAAACCTACCTCCAGCGCAGAGCAGAGTAGAATTTCACTATTAATGTCACATTACGAAGATGGAGCACAAAGCCAATTCTTGTAAAGCTTCAAGAGAAAGATGAAAACCTACTCTCTTAGAGAAAAGGGATGTAACAAACAAAATAAAATAAACTAGATGCACTTCTCCCGAGAAACCCCGACGAATGAAAAGGTGGTCAAAATAGCAAAAAATTGAGAATTTATGTTGTTTGTCGTAAGCTCATTGTTTGGTCGAGATGCATCTATCTTGGTCGAAATGACAAAAGACTTGGTTGAAATTCCAATGCAAATATAACAACCTCTATCTTGAATTTTGTCTAGAACTCTTCTCTCCATTTGCATCTTTCAACACCATTTAGTTACTGCTAACACCAATCATGTTCAAGCAGAACTTGATACATAGAAGAGCCTTTGTTAACATATCCGTTGAATTATCTGCGAACCTTTTCCACAACAACAGCACCTTGAGATAGAATTTGACATCTCTAATAAAATAAATTTTGACATTGATGTGTTTAAACCTATTGTGATGTATATTGTCTCTGGTTAAATGAATAGCGCTCTATCTATCACGATAAACTGCAATAACATCTGAATTTTAAACAAGATCTCCATACAAACCTTGTAGCCAAATAGCTTTCTTAATGGTTTAACTAGCAGCCATATATTTAGCTTTTGTAGTTGATAAAGCAACTATAGGTTGTAAAAAAACTTTTCCAACTTATAGTAGCACCCAAAAAAAAGAAGACGTACTTTACCCATTAAGGATCTTCTAAGATCAATATCTCGAGATTTATCTAAATCTATCTAACTAACAAGTGTGCAATGGTAGTGCACTCCAAACAAGTACTTGATGTACTACGTAGATACCAAAAGATCCATTTAATTGCTTGCCAATATTTATATCCTGAATACCATACATCTAATAACAACACACAGTATGTGAAATAGATGAATGCACACCATTACATACATAAGATAACTAATTGCACTAGAATAGGGAATATGAGACGTACAACTAAGTTAGTTACCTATGTAAGAATGGTGCGTGAGAGTGCGAGTGCCTGGCCTCTAGCCACGTCGGAACCGCATGAGTTCACTATGGTGGAGCACTATCCACCAAATTCGGCAGAAGCTTTAGGTGCTACTGATGGAATATAGTGAGCCCATCTTTCTCCATATGGAAGGGTTGCAGGCAGCTAATAGGTTTGGAACACTTCATATTGAAGCGCTCTAGAAGTTTTCTAACATAACTCTTCTGAGACAAAAATAGCTTTCCAGCTTTGCAATTCGTGAAGATTTACATACCCAAAAGTCTTTTTGCAGCTCCTAGTTTTATCATCTCAAACTTTTTCATTAAGCTTGTTTTTCATATTCTTAATCTCTGATATGTTCTTTCTAGCAATCAGCATGTCATTAACATAAAGAGACATTTAACCGGAAAATCCATCATCAAGCCTCCTAAAATAAATGCAATTATCATATTGATTTCGGGTATAGCCAATATCTACCATAAAGAAATTAAATTTCTTCAACCACTATTAAAGAGATTGTTTTAAACCATATAAAGACGTTTTCAATAAGCAAATGTGGTCTTCTTTCCTTTCAAATACAAAACTACATATTGATGCATATAGATTAGCTCTTCTAATTCGCCATGCAAGAATTAGAAATAGATAGTAACAAATGCATAGAAATATGCAGCACAACAAATGAGAAAATGTCATTAAAATCAACACCTAACTTATAAGAGTAGTCTTTAACGACTAGCCATATCTTATATCAGGCATTTTTAATTTTTGAAGTATCCTTCTGTTTTCTTGTAAACTCATTTGCAATCAATACTTTTTTTCCTTTTGGTGGCTTTACCAAAACCCAAGTTTCATTTTATGCAAGACTCGATCTATTCATTCATTGCTACGAGCCATTTTTTTGATTCAGCACAACAGATAGCTTCCTTGTAGGAAGTTGGTATAAATTTGAAATGGTCTCAGCATAGATAAAGCACAAGCAACAAGATCTGATAACCATATCTTTCGTATGGTTTAATTATTGCCTTTTTCTATATCTATTGCAGTACTATATGGGAATGCTGGAGGTCGAGATTGAGTAGATGAGTCTTCTACTTTATCAACAGGCATACCAACTGAAGAAGATTGAGCTGACATAGTAGAAGGCAACCTATGGAAAAGAATTAAGCGATATAGCAGGAGGCAACATATGGGAAAGAGTTGAGCTGCTAGCCTCCAAAGTGAGCTTAGCAGCACATAACTCATTTTCTATGTTTTAAGAAACTATTGGTTCCTTCTTCTGCTGAAGCAAAGAAAATTCATCAAAGGTCATATCACGGATTATGAAGATCTCAGGTGACTTTGGCTCAGTAGACTATAATTTGAAAGCTTTCCACCTAAAGCAAAACTAAGAAAAAGACACTCCTTGGCCTCCAATGTTCCTTCATTGGCATGCATATGTGTAGGACATCCAAAGATTTTAATGTTGAAGTAGTTTGCATGAGCACAAAATCATACTTTTTCTAGAGTTCTACATTCAATGTTATACGTGGACAATAGTTCACCAAGTAACATGCAGTGTTAACTGATTCTATGCAGAACTCCTTGCCTATGCGTAATGATAGTATTGAATGTGCTTTTTGAAGAAGAATTGTTAATACATTCGCTATCACCATTTTGTTGTGTTTGATAAGGGATTGCATCATGTCTCGCTATGTCTTGATTCAATCATAACGTATTAAGTTCTCCACTGCAAAACTCAAGACTATCATCTTCTCTGAATATCTTGATATGTCCCCTATTTGCTTTTCAATCAAACAGTTAACCTTCTAGAAAGTTTCAAATATTTCATTCTTTTGTTTCAGAAGATACCCGAATATTTCTTTAGAAGTCATCAAAAAATATCAAAATATATCGAGAACCACCTTTAGTAGCAACATGGTAGGGACACAAAAACGTCTGAAAGAATGTAATCCAATGTGTCTTTTGTTCGATGAACTACTATGCTGAAAGCAACCTTTTTTGCTTGCCAAAGGACAATGTTTTCAAAAATCTACATTTTCAAATTTCTGATTGCACAACAAATCTCTTTTGATCAAAATTTTAGCCCTCTTTGAGTCATATGACCCATTCTCATGACATAGTTTAGTGATATCGGCTTTAGAGAGAGATGATGAAGCAATAACTGTTGAACAGGTGAAAGTGCTGCCATCCAAGACAATAAGGTGCCAATTTTCTTTTTTCATAATTTCTTTTTTCAGAATTTCTTAGCAATGCTTCATATTTCTTCCTTCAGATGAAATTTCCATTGGCTAGAAATAAGAGTGCCAAAGAGATAAAATTTCTTTTCAAGTCACGTACATATCTAACATTGATCGAAATTCTCACAACTCCATCACGCGTTTTGTTTAGAATTGTTCGTTTCCCAACGGCCTTTTGGAAAAGAAATCCGATTAGAACACAAATGATAGGAACAACCTGAATCCAAACCATTTATCCTTACATTTAGATCTAAGATCATTAACAACAGAAGGTTTATACTACTACTCAAGAACAAGATACCTCAATGATGTGTGTAAGTATTTGTATTCCGAATTATTTTACATTTGAGTTTTGCATATGCTTCAATAATTTCAAAGTTGGGAAGTTAGTGATGAACATCTTGTAAATTAATTACTAGAAGGTCGTTAGTGCATTGCTTAATCCAAAGGGCATGACAACGAACTCGTAGTGCCATTGTGTCTTTTGAAGCTAGTATTGTGGATGCCGTCCTCCTTAACACATTTGGCTACAGCGTTGAGATCAAATTTGTAGAAGATGCATGCGCCATTGAGCTCACTCAACAGCTCGTCCATGACTAGAATTGGGAATTTATCCTCTATGGTAATGTAGTTGAGGGCTAGTACTCAACATAGAAGATCTAGGATCCATCTTTTTTCTTAAACAATAATACCAACAAGGAAAGTTGAGTAGCTACAATGGATAATACCTTAAAGGTACATGTCCTTCACCAGTATCTCAATTCTTGGCCTTACATTGGCTAGCAGTGCATCTAAAATAGAGCAATGCCATGATCATGTCAGCACTTCAGATATAGGCCAATAATTGGGCGAAAGACGAAGATATTCTGATCAGGAAGCTACTCGAGGTCTATGGGGACCACGCATTCTACAATTGCCCATTAGTTGAAGGGAAAATAGTGTATTGCTATGTCATTCACGATACACCACCCACTCCTTGCCATAGAGACAAAGTTGCGGCCTAGTAAAGAGAACCTCATGTGATATCGCTAATTGCAAATGACGTTTCCAAAGCTCTCAATTGGATGCATGCGACTAGATCTATGCTACTAAGAGGAAATGGGTAGGCATCAATACCCAAGCCAGCTCCCTTCAGTATCAGAGGAATGTGTTCGTAGGTTACTTCGATGGAATGTGGCCTAGAGTTTGCTAATTCAACCTTGAATGATCGAACTATTGTTTAAGACGGTATAGGTACTTGGTGAGAGCGCTCCATAAAGAAGTTGTGCATGCATCTCAAATCGAATAGTATAAAGACATGTCATTTGATATGCCCAACCGATCGATTGTTGGGGGCTAACTAGGACATGCCTCAGAGTAAGGGTGCGTTTAGCAAAGTGTTTCAGAAAAGCAGATTTTCAATTTTCATTTTATATTTTTCAATACATATGTTATAAGTATTTAGAGAATTTATTTAAAATTTTAGAAAATATAAAAAAATTCTACGAAGTAAGATCTTTTTTAGCTTATTTTTATTTTTTAAGTAAATAAAGTAGAGCTCGTCCTTCAAAAAGAATAAAAATATTCTTCATTTTAAAAAAGCTCCATTTCAAAAGCACTCTCAAACGCCTCTAAGGGGAAGGGTGGTATGCTCAACGAAGGAGTCCTCAAAGATGATTGCGAGGAGCACCTTATCCGGTACATATGTCTCATGCTTACAATCGATTACAGTTGGTTACTGCTCTTATGGCCATGTTCCCACTTAGTGTCGCAATAAAAGTATATGCCTTTAGCGAATTGGAGATTGATGCTGCAACGAGAGGCCATTAAGGTGTTGTCGAGGTCTGATAGGCTACGTAGAGGTAGGATCTAGCTTGTAGGATTGCTTTGAAATAAATCATGGGAAGAAGTTGCAAATGCATAAGGCATACGAAAGTCCTCCGTAAAATTGACCTGTCAAATTTCCTCAATTGCATAAGGCATCTGTGTTCGCAAGTCTTCGAAGGCCGTCTAAGATTTGCGTGTTTTTGTCTGAGTCAGCTATTGTAGAGAAATTTTCTGATTTGTAATGAACCATTGGTCCAAAAGTCGAAGAACCGTGTCTAAAAGCTCATCCTAAGTGTGTTAATTGTTAGCTACGTTCATAATTTTGGTACTAGTAGAAACCCAATCCTTAGTTAAGTTCGAAAGCATCTGAAGCATTTCTATGAAGAGTATGCCACTGATGCCGACTAATCCACCAAAGGAGAGAAACTTGTATTTGTCCCTAAGCATATGTGTATACAACTCTGTTGATATTAACATACGAGAGTTCGTTCGGAGGCAAAAGGCTCAAGCCGAGACAGGAGGGGGAAAAATATAGTAAGAAAATGGTTGGGGTAAAGGATAAGGCTGGTTTGTTAAAAGCAAGGAGAAGCGTGTTGGAAGTAGCGATAAAGCCAATTTGGTAATGCCCTTTGTTGTGTATGCTAAAACCACATGGACAACAAACAGCTTCTAGAGCTAGCTTGACGAGACAGCAGCTGTAGGAGGAGTAAGCAGCAAAGCCTGCTCTACTTCTTGGGGCTGCGGGCCCAAGGAGTCCTTTAGTGAAAATCTCAAGGTAAGCTAGAGAAGGCAGCGGTTGCAAAACAGTCGAACAAGACAAGAATGTGTCCCCCTGCATGCTCAAGACAAAGATGTCATGGCATAGGCACACGAGTTGGGTTGCAGGGAGCATTATGGCGTTTGGCTACAACGTTATTGAGTTGCTACTACAAGCTAAAGTCTCACGGAGCCTGACTAGGTAACAAAGTGTAGTTAGCATTTTTCAGCATTGATTAAAATTGGAGGGTTTGGTGATTCCAGCACAACAAAGGCAAAATTCTTTACAAAATTGACTGCTCTGATCCCAATTGTTGCGTCACTACTAAGCAAAACTAGAAAACTAGAAGAAAGCTGGAAACAAGAAATATTCCTGATAGATTCTTGAATATGCATGGTGTAGTTATAAACATCACTGGTGTTCTACTGTCTATTATCGATAGATTCTTGAATATGCATGGATGTAGTTATAAACATCACTGGTGTTCTACTGTCTATTATAGTTACTACCTTACTGGAATGCTTCTCTAAAATAAAAAAGCCCAAATAGTTTGGTAATATGAGCTTATCCATTCTATTTTGATCAAGTGTCATTGTAACTGTTCCAAGACGCAACCGAGTCAAGTTGGCTCAGTTACCTTGGCATAGTTGATGTGCATAATAGTGTGGATGCTAACAATAGGTGGCTTGAGTCTCATTGTCCTGTTGAAGCGGACCACAAGAGACGGATAAGTTCTTGATTGCATTGGCTAGAACTAAGCTAAAGAGAGTGCCTATCCAGTGCACTGGGTACTGCCCAGACACCAGAAGCCTAGCACGGGGGCATCCACGATGCTCGATTGCGTTTCAGCAAATGCATCCGAGGCAAGTCCTATGCCCTGCCTTTGTTTGTTTCCATGCATGCAGTTTCCTAGATGGTATAGTAGCATTCCTATGAAAATAACCATTTATTTTTGTTACTCTAAAAATGGTAGTGACCAAAGCCCAATGTTAATGGATACAAGTTCTTTTGGTGCTCAATGATGTAACATTAATAATAAAAATAACTCCCCTTTTCTAATTATCACCAAAACTTGTATACAGGTCAAATACGTTGTTTGAAGAATGTATTTTGTCCTAGGAAGAATTATTTTGTTGATGGGAGACTACACATTATCGACAGAGGAAACAAGCTCAGCTAATTTAGCATTAGTAATAAGCAATAAGCTCACCCTTGACTAGCTATCACCAAAACGCCTACGCAGGTCATATACATTCATCGAAGAATGTGTTGTCCAAGGAAGAATTATTTTGTTGATGGAAGACAGACACATTCTCGACAGAAATATTCAGTACTAGCGAACTTCAATATTTAAAGCAATAACCGCACATTTGAAATGAGCATGCCAATTCAGGTTAACGCTTAAAATATCGAAAGAGTACACAAAATCAACGTTCTACATGCCAATGTGTATAAGAAGAGCACTCAGCTCTATCATGAAAAGAATTGATGCCCGGGAACCTCTTTTAAAGAAATATTTTGCAAGAATAGCTTCTGCAGGCCAATGCTGCACACAGTATCCTAAAGCAACAAAATCAGTCTATCATCTTTGATGTAGAAAGCAGTTGAACTAGGTGATTAACCATGCAACACGAAAGCTGCATAAAATTTTCGGCACCATAGCATCACTATGCTAGCACAGAACATATTTATAACATACTTAGAAATTACCTACTATTGCAGCAAAACTTCTACCTTAACTTAATCTAAAGGAAGAGAGCATGCAATCACTTGTTAACAGAAAGCCTCAATAATGTACCAATAGTTTAGGAAGGAATCCTGGATCTTAGCACATCCCTTTCCAAGAAATTATCTTTCTACGGTCCCTTCCTCTGAATGACCTAACGAGTATAGTTCCCTTGACTGGCTTGCACAATCCAATGTCAAATACTGAAGTACTTCTCCTCTTCGCAAGCATATCAAATTGAAAATCAAAGATCATAGCCAGGCAGCACACTTGATGAGCAAAAACGTCACTTTCATAGGTAGCAGGAATCATCTTGACGATATGAAGATTGACCTGAAACAAAAACAATAAAAACATAAAGAAATCTGACGGTATAAACATGTATGACCTATGCTTCGCTTCCAATCAGTCGGCACAGACCTCTGCTTCCATGGCACGGAGCTCGTTATGCCACTCAAAGCAATCCGTTATCCCTGCAATAGATATGCGTAACATATAAAGAGGAGGCCTAAGGGGATATTCCATACTAATTTTGACCTGCCAAAGAGATTAAAGAAAAAAAGAGAGAGTTCAGTTACCCAAACTAAATAGGCAGAGGAAAATAAAAATATATAAAGGGTCGGCTAGAGTGCCCAAATCCCGCTATATTTACCTTGGCCTCCAATTTGACTAGTTGGCCCTGTTGATTTATCCTACTCAACGTTAGGTTATACTCTCTTAATGCCTGGTCTTTCCAAGCTTTATCATCCAGAAGCCCAACATTTTCAGTCTCTACATCAGCTTTATCATGCTCCTCCACATCACTGTCACTATCCAATGTTAGTTCAGGATTATCCTCTTCTCTAAAACTGTACTGAAACTTGAGCTTCTTTGGAGGAGTAACACTCTTTGAAAGCATTGCCAGAGTTCTGGATTGTTCATGAGCAGTTGCATCATCAGGGGTAGCGATCTTAGAATCCTCTGGTGGAACAGAACTTGGTTGTCCAACCAAAAGCTCTCCATCTTCCCTTGCACTCTCCACCTCCCATGAGGTCACAGATCTTCTCTCCATATCAAGTTTCACAGAGTTGGCAATTTGCTCTCCAACAATACCAGAGTTAGAGTCACTAACATTCTCCTCCCTTGACCAATTTCTCAGAGTGCATAAAGGAGTATGTGATGCCCAAGGGACATTCCTATAGATCAGAGACGGCCACTTGAGCTTAGTCAAAGAATCAAGCTGCTCCCTGTAAGCCAACAAAAGATTCCAATATCTTTTCAAGACAAACTACCATCAATGTCTTGAACGGAACATAAAGAAGGGCCACAGGTAAATCAGTAACATTTTAATTGAAACAAAAACAGAGACAGAAACAGCAATCATGAAACCTAGGGAAAAAGCATAGACAAGATACAGGAACATGGGATATCAGTTCTTTAATTCTGTCTTCACATTTTTTTTTCCAATGTGCAGATGAAGTTTACGGTCAGATAAGTTTTAGAAACTCTGCCACAGCTATGATATCCTGATAGAGTAGGAAGGTATGTAGCAAGAGAAGGTAAAGCCCAAAATAATGATCATGGAATAGTTGTACATACTTGCAACTGTTCATGCAACTAATTAGCTTTTTAGATTATGTCAAACAGAGCAGTGACTCACGCAAGAGCAATTTGAGCCTTCTTCCTATGGCGAATCCTTTGCAAAATGGTTTGTGCACGATTCTGTTGACCGTAAACAGAAAGCCCAGAATATATCTCAGCTTCTTTTGATCCTCCATTTGAAGTGATATTTGACATATATGAAGGGGGCAGCTCCGCCAAGATGTCCATCCCAGCTAAATGCTGTGCCCATCTGTATGGGCGCAAAGTTTTTCTCTCACTAATGACCATCCAGTCACCACTTAAAAGTTTAGCTATCTGCATAACATAATAACTGAATACATGAATAAAATTCATTTGAGAGACATAACATCGAAGAAGTTCTATTCCTAATAGCACTCCATCCACCAACAATGGCGAGTAAGTCATAAGCTAGTGTAGAATCTTTGGCAGGATTTGATATCCTCAAATATTTCAGTAAAAGCCATAGGACATTAGCTGCATCAAAGTGAGATTTTATATTAATCATAAAGTTCATCAACGATACATGATGACACTTGCCAATTTGGCCCAATTCCTTTCCGAGAAATGTTTACAACCATCTTTTCATGCCACTACAAAACCTTTGACTAGATATAGCTGGCAAGTATCCTTTCTCTAAAATCATGGGAGCGAAGATTCAATTGAGACAAATATTAATTATATGGCCATTTAGAATTGCTATAATGAACTCTCTTTATAAACTATGTCTCAGTTTGTATTTACTGGCATAACTTTGAAGGGCAATACATAACAGAATGCTGGAGCTAAAATAGCTGTACAAAATACTTCTGGTCAGATTCTCAGGTATAATACTCAAATTCCATGACGAGACAAGAGTTATTATCCTTATTAACATATGGATCTTGGTTAAATTATACCTGGTGAGGAAGGTCCATTCCAGTGTCATCAGGAAACAAGTTACACAAAATGTCATCATCAAATCCTTCAGCTACACCCTCAAGTCCGACACATACAACATGCAGCTTCACCAAATACTCGAACCTCAAAGTGAGAATCTTTGATGCTTTGGTTCCCTCGTCTTCGTCATCATATATATAAAGAATGATCCTGAGTGGGTGAGATTGGTATATTCCTGCTTGGTCGACATTGTCCTTGGAGACACACTTCTTTGACCTCTTTCTTCTTCTTTGGGTGTCCTCTTCGTCAACAGGTAAATCATCTTCCAACCTAATGTTTTCTATAGTAGTTGAAGTGCCTGCATTAATCAAATCATGCCAATATAATTAGCATACTCCAATGAAAGTTTAGCAACCATGGTTTTTCTAAAAGAACAACCTTTTTAACATGCTAAGTTATTAGATTTGACTAGCATTCTAATACACATAAGTAGGTCCAGATTTTCAAAATTATTCACAGATGTATATACTAGGAACATCAATGGTATATACATCTGATGTAACAAATAATCCAATCAATCAAGCTATCTTTTGTACCATATTCTCATTACAACTTCCATATTGTGCATAAAAGCACCCAAGTCAGCACTTGCTAAGATTCTGAAAGTCTCAGATTTTGACTAGCACTATAATACATGCAAGTCCTGCTTTGAAATTTAATAACAGATGTAGATCCTATATATTCTGATAAACTAGCTATAACAACAGCATATACCTATTTGTAGCAAATAATACAACCAATCCATGCTATCTTGTGCACCAAATCCTCACTGCAACTCTCAAATTGTGCAAAAAATGCTCAAGTCTGGGACTTTCTAAGATTCCATCATAGCCTACTCCGAGCTGCTCAGCATACATCCTCACGAAAAGGGGCAATGGTAAATGGATTATAAAAACCTAGAACTGATGAAAAATGGATTATAAAAGCCTCAAGTATTTTGTCTTAATATACGGCTCCATTCTTTGAATGTACTATGAACTATGGAGAACCACCAGGGCAGTGTGAACCTAGTAATAAGATATCTTGCACATGTACATTGGTAATACAACAACACAAACTAAGCCCTATTATAAGGGTTACCCTACCATGGGTAAGATATAGGTCGACATCAAATCTTTTAGTGGGTAAAGGCTTACTAGTTTTCTGCACCAGCAGTAGCTCTATGTACAGAGAAGAACAAGACGAGAAAGCAACAAAGACTTCAGAAACTAACCATTATCATTTGCTTGATGTTGACAAAAAACTTGAGCATCTTTCGTACTTCCAAGGATCTCCATCTCAATCTTTTCTCCAAATGCCTCCTTCAGGGCCAATAACTGGGAGTACACAATATAAAGAGGTGGCAGTAGCAGCTCTGCAGCACGATGTTGCTTTAGCTTCTTAGTATGTAAAATCCTTAATTGTTGTTGAACTGGCAAGGAAGCCTTCTTCAAGGATTTTAGATGCAAAGGAATACTTGTAAGGAAATTCTTCCTGTTTGCAATCATCTCCACAAGTCCCTTTTTATGTTGCTCCAGTTTATCATGAAGTTTGCAAAGTTCTTTTCTCTTATCACAGGGAAATAAAAAAAATAAAGGAAAAGAAGAGAGAGACAAACAAATGAGTTAGATCCTCTAACAAAGTTCTAATTTAATATGCGGTGCGTCTTGTTACACATTATTAGTGCGAACTGAAACTAACTTTTTAAAGTCCAACTTAGCATAACTAACGACACAGCTCATATCAAGCTTAGGCTCAGTTTCAGTAGTCAGTGTGAAAATGAATGTCCATTTGATCCCTTCAAGATGTCATTCTTTAGAATCGTCTGATCAAGTTTAAAATCTTCAGAAGAGTTTGATTGTCACAAAATATAGGAGCATATTACAATTAGATGAGCTTCTAAAAGTTGATTGCATTTCTTTAAGTAAGTTTCTTGCAATAAGGAATAAGATGTACCATTGAGGATTATCAATTCACATCACTTTCATCAACGTAATAATATTTAACATCATCTTCCCTCAGGCATGATAAACCTCACACCATTTTCAGTGTTCTTCTTAAGCCAACCTCTTCATCTAAATATAAACTAATTTCGGATTCAATTGTTCATATTAGCAGCCATATCCTTTTAATTTGCCATCCAACATTTGATCATAGAAGCACTCTTCTATCAAGATAAGATGACTTTTATTTACTGAACAAATCTGACTACTGTCGCCTATATAAATGAGTTACCGTTTTCTATGCCAACCCCATACTGCTCCCCACTTTTGGCATCTCCTGTTGCGTTTACAAACTGCTCTTCCTCTCTTCTTTCTAAATACCACTTTTATTAGTCTTAGGTGCGGATACAAATTGGACAACATGAACATCCAACTTGATCTAGACAAAACAGCATGACCATCCAACTTGATCTAGACAATTCAATCGTGATCCTTCAGACGTAATATTCGTCTTAAATTATCACTCCCACACATGTGCATTGGACCGAACCTGAAACTAAACACATTCGCATGTCTTCTTAATTAAAATGAACCCTTTAAGGACTTTATGCTCTTGTGACAAACTCAACACCATAAAAGTGTAGATAATAATTGAATTTCATATTGCTGAAAGCAGTCTTCTTGCTACAACCTATAGCATTAGCAACCAGCTTCAAAAAGAAACATTCTATTCATATCAAGTATTATTCAACATTTTCAAAAAGTTTGAACAATATTTAATAGAGCTCCAATGTCGTCCTCCACCTAGCCCTCCTTTTGTTAGTGTAGAAATTGGATGGGATAAATAGCCATTTTTTACAGAGGAAGTCATAGCTCTTGAATTGTGATCTTCCCACAGTTCACAAAAATGCTTTAAAAGAGGAAGCCAGGCAACTTGGGAAGACTAATAAGAAACATGGCTATTTAACGGAGTAGTATCTCCAAAATTAAATAATGATATGTAAATTCACTAATCTTGCAGCTGAAAATTGCCCTACCTGGAAGAGTTCAAAATTAAGCCTCTTCAGTATTAAGTCATGTGCAGGACCACTAAACAAGATCTTTCCCTTGATATCTTCCGGGGCATCACTGAAAAACTCTTCCTTAGGGACAAGCACTATATTTGGGTACTTTGACTTAAAATCCTTGCAAGCCTTTATGGCCTTAAGATAATGGTTCTTCTCATACATCAAATTATGTAGCTGCAAAGTAGTCAAATCAACTGGTGCCTTTGCACTCTCTGTCTCACTCCTTACATGGTCCTCTTCAAGGAGTATCGCACGGTTCACCTATCAGGTCATTAGGTAAAATGAAGTCAACAGTGCATGGAGGTTGTCCACATTTTACTAATTAGTGAACAACAGAGATCTTATATGCAGGACTAAGGTTAGTAAACTTTTGTTACATTGTTTCCTAATATAGCATCAACCCTTTGTTAAGATGAGCATAAATAAAAAAGGTACTAACAACTTCGAGATATGAAATAAAATAACATTTTCAAGCAATACTTGTGAAAATAAAAAAAACCATCGCACATATAAGTTCATAAGCTTCAATACTGAAGGTGTAATCCAGGGGAACCACTTCAGATATAACTAGTACACATTTATTCAAATATTTATCCTCAATATTAGTTGTTACCAGACAAACAATCAAACTTAGCAGCTCATATAAATCCAGAAAGAAGCTTTTCTGCAAAACTCTTAACTGTAAACTGAATTAGCAAACAAAAAGAAAATCATTCTCCAATAACAGACAATTGAGAAAATCAAATAAAAACAGTTGGGGATACTATTTGATAGAAATCCAAATTTGACTATAGCAGAGAGCAGAACAAAATCATATGTATTTCGAATACGTTCAGGAGAAATACCACAATTTGTAAAAACAAGAAACAATGTCAGTATCAACTTTTATAATCCGCCAAAAAGATATCAAGAAAAATAAAATAATCGCAAGACACTAAATCCTCCCAAATAACATCATATAGCGAGCTAATGTAAAATTTATGCTAAAACCTTTGTAGAAACACAAGAACTCACCAGCCAGTGACGAATTTCACAGAATTTCTTAGTTCACCTAAAGTTAACTGCAAAACCTAAAACCAAACACTAACTCTGAATCTATAACTGTGAGCATTCAAAACTCCAAAACAAAGTGGGAGGTGGGATTTTTACTGGGGATAATGAGTTCAGAAAGAAAGAAGTAAAACTTGAGACTTTACATGTCGGAGGGAAATGAAGAGGAGGGACATGTTGGTGATGAGTTCGCGGAGCTCCGGCGATTTGGAACGGCCCTCTCTCTTCAAAAAGAGCATCTTCGCTGCGGCTTCCTCCATCGCCTTCCGGGCCTCTTCCAAAGCTACGTGCGCTCTCCAATAACACTTTTGCTGCTTTCTTTCTATGCCCATGTCCATCGCCGTCGCAGTAGACATCATCTTCTGTTCCTGTCAAAAGTTGATTTAGCTATTTGTCTATCCAACTGATCACAAGAGAATTTTGGTATCTTTCAAATCCGAATGAACCTAACTCCATGGGTCTGTGCTGACTAACTTTGGCCATTTGGGTTAGGTCAGGTATCGACTGATGAATCTATATTTTAACTTTTGGAAATCCCAATAATCCTATGTAATAACATCTCTGGTCTGGTGCCAACCGAAAGGATAGTGCATTTCTAATTTAGGCCCTGTAAAAATAGCTTCAAGTTAGAAATTTTGAAAGTAGTTTTTCTAAAATTTTTTATAATTTTTAAAAATTATTTATACATATAATTGTGTATAATTCATTCTTGTCTTATAAATTTTTCTAAAAGATATTCACTGTGCATGACTTTTTGGACTAAAAAAGTTGAAAAATATCCATAAAATAAGATGCCAAATAAAACCTTAGAATCTATCTACTTATATCAAAAATTAGATAATTTTCTGCGCGTTTGCTTTCGAGTTTGCTTATATTTACTTTTAATTAGCATTTTAAGATTATTAAAACAGTTCTAAACACTTATTCATATATATTTACCCAAGCAATATGCACTTAAGAAAATTAATAATATTGAAACTAAATATAAATTAATGAACAGTCTTTTACATTATGTCCTTGTATATGCAAAATAGTAGATTGACTCGAGTTTATTCCGAGGACTTCATCAGATATGCTGATGCACTTGGTAAAATAAACTATTAAGAACTTGATATGTTGCTAATATAAGAAAAGAAAATTAAACTTCATTGTTCTTTTTAATAAGCTTGATTTAATATACAAGGGATTATTTATAACTAGCCCAAGAATCCTCCTTGCTATTACAACTCTAACTATAGAGATATCTAAATAAGAGTTCTTTTTCTTGGAAAACTTTTTCTAAGAATTAAAACAAACTTCAATACAATCGAAATACTAGAGTTCTAATAGAACTTAATTATTTTGCTACATTAAGTGGTGCATTCCTAAGCATGTTATAGAATCCTTACTGTATGCATCCCAAACAAGAGAGGCACTTCTTTGCTGGATGCCTCTTGCGACGAGGTCTTTGCAGGTTGCTATCCTCCTGCAATGCATCATTCTCCTCCCCTCGAGAATTCGACTCGTCCTCGAGGCAAGGTAAAGGAAGCTTTGTGACATCTGTGGCAAGTAAAAGTGAGTTAGTTGGACCGATTTTTCATTCTTCAGTTGGAAACATGTACGACACGATGGATGCGTGCATATGCCGGAATGGCTAACCTATATGCCACCGGTCTTACAGCTTCCAAGATTTTGAAGAGATCGTAGCATCAATGGCGGAGCTTAGCATGGTCGCACGCCACTTTCAAACACTAGCGATGTTGTTGTAACTTCAAGAAAACACGATTGCTGGGTAGAAAATGCTTGTCACGACGATGCTTGTCTGCCAATTGCTTCATTCAATTTGCGCTCTTGATAGATGAAAATACAGCTCGTGAAGAATCTCATCTCTATGCCTCAATTGAGCACCCACACGTTTAAGCGCCCCGGCAAAGAAGGAAACAAGCGGTGGGGGTGTGTAGCCTAGATAGTTTCAAATGGCAAGATCCTAGCGGAGGAGTGAGTGCTAATGTTATAAGCACACTCGACCCAATGCAAGTAGCTTATCCACATTTGAGGGTGGTCTCCATTGAAACAAGGTAAGTATGTTTCAAGATCTCAATTCACCACCTCCGTTTGCCCATCGGTTTGTGGGTGGTAGACAGAACTCGTATGTAATAAGGTGCCTTATAAGGGATGCAATTCTTGCAAAAATGTACTAAGGAACACGAGGTTGCGATCTGAAATAATATAAGACAGGCATCTATAGAGATGAATAATTTCTCTAGCAAAGACCGATGCCATTGTTTCTACATTATAAGGATGTTTAAAGTGACTATCCGATAATCAAAGCCCAAGAGTTTGACAAGCCATTTTGAGTTGGTCCGAAGATGATAGCCGTTGCTCAAGAAGAAATTTAGGACTCAAGTGATCAATCTTAATGATAAATCGAGTACCTAACAAATATGATAGCCAACGTTGGACTGTAAGAACGAGCGCCATTAATTCTTTTTCATATGTAGACTTAGTAGCGGCCATGGTTGTTAAAATCCCGATTTAAATTTTAAAATCTTACGATTTTACGATTTTAAATCAACAAGATGATCCTATTTGATACAAGATCCCGATCTTACTTCTAATCTATAAGGTCCCGATTTTAATCCTAAAATCTTTAAGATCCCGATCTTACTTGTAATCTTATGATTTTAGCTTATAAGAAATTTTTATGAATCAGGAGAGCTTCGAGAATTTTGAGCGAAGTTGGAATAGTTAAAAAAGATTAATCGTTCGTTTGTAGTGGATGCAGTTGTGTTTGGTTTATTTTGTGAGGGATTTATTGTGCGAGCAAAATATTTTCTATATGGTGGTATTTTGGATTATGTTTTTTCTCTTTACTTTAAAACAATAAAGACAATTGCTTGACGCTTAATTAATTGATTACATAAGAAATTAAATTTTCTAAATATGGTATAACTATATAAGTGTATATTTATAAAATAATAATATAATTTGTAAAGATATTGTGATAATAAGCTAAAAGAATATAAAAGATTATTAAAGATATAGTTTATTTGAACCACAAATATAAAAATTATTAATTTATTACATTAAAATAAAATATAAGAAAAATTATGTTTTTAATTTCAACAATTTTAATAAGTACTATCTATATATTTAAAAATATTAAATATTTTATAAAAATTATCGATAAGTAAGATCTTACGATTTTATTTAAAATTCTGATTTTACGATCCTACACTAGCGAAACGATCATATATAAAATTCCGATCCTGAAAACCTTGGTAGTGGCAGTAGGAGGCAAAGTCTTAGTAAGCAATAGGGCGATTATTTTGGGAGAGAACAACGTCTATGCCTTTGTAAGAAGCATCAGTCTCAACTGTAAAAGGTAGAGAAAGATTGGGTGCAACAAGCACAAGTGTAGACGACATAGCTGTGAGTTATTGGCAAGCATTTTTTGCATTGTTGTTCCAGGTGAAGGAGTCTTTCTTCAAAAAGGCAGTGAGGGGGGCAGCAATAGTGCTACAGTCCTTCACAAAACGGCGGTAGTAGCCTTTGAGTCCAACAAACCCGTGATCTTAATGGTAGAAGTGTGAACTGGCCATTGAAGTATCGCTTGAACCTTGGCTAGGTCTACTGAAATGCCATCCACTTAAATAATATGTCCTAAATATTCAAGTTGGAGACAACCAAATTGGCATATGGTGTGATTTGCATAAAGCCGCCGTCGTACAACTGAAAAAACAGCAGCAAGATGAGCTAAGTGGTCCTGCAATGAAACACTACAAATGAAAATGTCATCGAAGAAGATAAGGACAAACCTGCGTAAACAAGGCCAAAATATGTCATTCATCAATGATTGAAAGGTCACCTGAGCATTAGTTAATCCAAAGGCATCACTAGAACTCATAATGACCATCGTGAGTTTGGAAGTAGTCTTGTGTATGTCGTCTTCCTTTACACGGATTCAATGGTAACCTAATTTTAGGTCAAGCTTGGAGAAGTAACGTGCACCATGCAACTCATTTAATAGCTAACCGATCATCGGAATCGGAAATTTATCTTTAATGGTGATATAATTCAAAGAACGATAGTTGATGCAAATCTCCAAGAGACATCTTTTCACATTACCAACCACACCGGTGAAGAAAATGCGGAAACACTAAGATGAATAATGCTTGTGAAATCCTTTTTGCCACTGTCCTTTCGATCTCTACCTTTTGAACATATGGATAACGATTCGCCTAGTGTTCGCCGGAGGAGTACCAGGAAGCAAAGGGATGCCACGGTCATGAGACCTCTTCGGTGAAAGCCCCAAAACAGGTTGAAAAATAGAGCTTGCATGTTCAGGAGCTCTTGTGAATCAGCATGCAGTAGCTCTGTCCTTGTATTGCTGTTTGCAATGGATACCGCCATGATATGTATTGAGCAGAACAAAGCTCTTAATTGCTGGCTGGTCAATTGAGATATGCTACCTTCCCGAATACCTCGAGAGATGAAATCACGATAAAACGTATGTCCGAACGATCCCAATACAAATAACATTGCCAAGACTACGAAGCCATTGAATCTCTAAGACAATATCCATGTCACCCAAGGGAAATGGATATGCATCGGCAACAATTAAAGCATCTTCGATAGTTAAGGGGACTGTATTGTAAATCATTTCGGTGGAATGTGGCCTACCATCGGCAAGTTCTACTTAGAAGGGCCGAATGGGTGTAGGTTGGAGATGTAAGTGTTTTAGCAACCTATCCGTAACAAAATTATGAGTTAAGCCGGAATCAATTAAGATAAATACCTCTTATTTCTTGATCATGCCAACGACTCGTATAGTTTGCGGTCCAACCATTCCAGCATGGTGATCAACGACAATTTGGAATCTTCCGTATGCTTGTCAGCGATTTCCAGTGGTATGTCTCCCTCGTATTCAAAGACATCTTCACCCGAAATTGCGTATAAATTAGCACAACGATGGCCCTGCTGTGTTGTTCATTACAATATAAGCAAAGCACTTTTGCCTTGCATGCACTGATCTCTATTGTAGAGAGGCGTAGACGATTGGTTGAATACAAGATAGTTGCATTAGTTGAAGCCGGTGACGTAGTAGTGGCAGTTAATGCAGAGAACACAGCTAGTGTAGAGTAAGCAGCGGATGTTGTTGAAGACCGGTTAGGATAAACACGAGCTAACTGTTAGTAAGTAAATCTTAGGGACTGTTTCTGCTCACACATCCGTGCAAACCGATATGCTTGTTGTAATTTTATAGGTTCTTTGGACATGACCTCCAAAGAAATACGACGAGATAACCTCCGCAAAAATGGCCGATGAGTTCGTCTTCACTTTAGTACGGTAATCTTGAGTGAAGTTCCTCGAAAGCTTTTTTGATATTCAGCAACCAATATGGTTTGAGTAAGTTGCTTGAGTGCATGGTCCCAAAAGCTGTACGACCAAACACTACAAGAAATATATGTCATTAGCCTCTGACACAAACATGGTCCCGAATGCGACAAACAGCGACCATTATGTACACGCTCGCCGACGTGGAGGTAATAGCGACCGCTGGACAAGACAAGTCACTATTGTGCACTTATCCACGACCAGCGCATTTGTAGTTCGTTATTACGTTGACCACTAGCGACGGCGGTGATGGGCACTAATTCTTCATGAATTAGGGACTTGGTGACCATTATTGTAACTAAGGAATAATTAATATACTTTCTTTAATATTATTAAAATATTTTTTTGATATTTGTTTATTATAGAAATGAATTAGTGTGTATAGATAATATATATATATATATATATATACAAAAGAAGAAACAATATTGTAAAGGAATTAGCGACCGCAAAAGAGGGTCACTAATAACGTATCCGCGACCAGCATTGGCAGTCGTTAATTCTATCAACAACGACTAGACAGGACGAAAAGTCGCAGATACCCTAAAAGTGACCAACATGTAGAAATCGTGAAAACCAACCGCGACTAGCAAAATCGCAGTCGTGGATACGTACATTAGCGACCGAGGAAAATAGTTACTGTCAATCCATCCGTGACCATTAAGCTAGGGTCATAGAAACGTTAGCCACCACATGTCAGATGGTCTCAAATTCATTCAATGACTACGGGACGTAAGTCACAAGTTAATAGATAACGATTGGTTGACCTGGTCGCTAGTACTCAAGAGAGCTGGTCGCAAATGGCATGCAGCATTGGCCACCCCCTTGCATACCCGGTCTCAGAAGCCTTGAGTGACTAGACTAGAGCAACCGGCTACGCGACCTGCTTTTGCCGGTCGCGAAAAGTATATGTCATCGTATTTTCAATTTTGCGACTGAATTTCGTAGTCGCATATGCCTGTCTCCGTTGTGGTGAAACCTCAAAAGGAGCGCATTGGTAAGGTCTTCCCACGAGTGATTTGGATTATCATTCTCGTAACAAAAACCTTCTCCCAATTAGGAGTTTGATAGTACTGAAACTACCGATTTGCCAAGTAAATCCACTCATTTGGTCCGAAGCCTTCAAAAGGTGATAATTTATGTTTTTCTCTTGGAACATAGAGTTGTTGATCCATGTGGCTATAGTAGGTGGGTCTAAAATGAGCCAGCTATTTGTTGTGTTGAGGCAAGAAGGGGTTGTTTGTGGAAGTAGTAGTGTTTATAGATGGTGGAAAATATTGCATGTATGTAGTGTAGTAGGATAGGACTAGAAGAATCCGAAAGTGGGAGGTGTTGTGGCAGTCGATTGAGAGTATTGAAAAGTTATGGCAATGGGTAAAGACATATTTGTTTTGGCAGTTACTAGTGTTTGCGGTAGAGTGGGTAGATATGCTGGTAGGGGTTATGTAGGTGCGATAGCCGAGTAGGAGGGTTGGCGAAGTGGTGTCTCAGGTAGGCACAACAGTGACCAGTGTGATGTTGGGCTGTAATTGTCGTCTAGGATAGAGGTATTGGTCAACAACGGTGTAGTGGTGGGTTGGTAGGGTTAAAAGTGAGGGTTGCGATGGATGTTTCTAAGCAATAATGGTGTTGTTGCATCTCACGTAACTACCGACGTTAATCTCAAATTTCTATCCTCATATGCGCGAAGAGAGTCAGCAAGTGGTTGAGTTTGTCATGAAGGCTTGATTCGCTGGTGGGGTAGGTGAAAACTTGCAGAAAAATCCTAGCACAGTGGTTTATGCAGACATCGAAGAAGCAGGAGAAGTTGGTGAAGCAGCAGTGGTGCTATACATAGGATCGGTGCTCTGGTACCAAATGATGCCTTGCCATCTATTATTTATGCAAAATCTCAACAGTATTTTATTTGTTATTTCTATGAATTCTTTAGTATTGTGAGAGTAGTATGTTAGTTGAAGCAATATATGGCCCGATCGACGAACCTCATTCAAAATAGATTTATTAAGTCAAATTCAAATTTAATTATAAGCAGGCTTGAATCATTTTTGGGGTCAATCGAAAATCTACCCTATAAATTAAAAGGTTAGGTTAGTATTAGTTTGACCCACAACGGATCCATTTAACTCCTAGAATTATTTGTATATCACATATTACCTAATAGTCAGAAAATATTTAAAACAACGACATTAAATTTTAGCTAAATTATTTTTTTGCTTAATTTGCCATATTTTTATTAATTTGTTACTTAATCCCATAACTTTTATTAAAATTTAACCGTTTCTTATCTTGGATATTTAGTACCTAATCATTTTAACATATTATTGTTAAAGTTAATTTTTATGGTTGTTATTTTAGTAATTTTGATTAATAAATGGGTAGATCAGAGTTTGACCTCGTTACTATATAGATTGGATTAAGGTTGATAATTTAACCCATATAAATAGATGATTGGATTAGGTTAGAGCAATTTTGTTTCGATAGTTAGATACATCGATCCGAACCCTACCTATTAATCATATTGCCACTCCTAGGTAACGTCACCTCACTATAAAGATAATGCAGCGAGGAGAGAAAGATAAAGATTTGGAGGAGAGTTAGAGTGACTTAGAGCATAGACGGTAGTTACCTAGCGTCACGACTCAGACTTATGTCTTGACTAGCACTCAACTAAACCAAACTCAGACAAAAATTCAAGTTCAACATAGTCCAATAAGCCTAACCCAAATCAATCAAAACAATACGTGCCAAAAACTTTAGAAAAATTAGCAGAACCTCATCAGAATAACCTAAGAGGCTGACGAGACATCCAAATCTTAATCTCCATCGTTGGATATGAAAAACCATGAGTTGAGAACATTTTGTTAAAATTTCAGCTCAATCAGAATACGAACGAACCTTTATCGGAACTTTTGATCAAAGTAACACAAAAATGAAATGTATATCTTTTGTCAAAATTTAACATTTATGTCTTTTGATCAAGAGTTCCGATGGAGGTCGGTTCGTATTCCGATTGAGGTAAAATTTTATCAACATATTCTCAACTCATGTTTCTTCATATCTAAAGGTGGACATTGGATTTAAATGTCTCGCCGGCCACTTTTGGCCGGCATGTGCACCATAGGGTTCTATCCTATCCCTATATATATATATATATATATACGTGTGCAATGTGCACACAGAACACTATACGCGCACATCAACTAAGGACCATCCAATCCAAAACGGATGGTCCAAAATTAACAAAATGTCTTTTTTTAAGTAAATACTGTGTAAGAGCACGTTCGTAATTTGCGTGCCTCATAATACAACACTTTGCAAACTTGTGCAACGATAATTACCGAGCAATGATTTTACAACGATCCACGCGGTCACTTTATGGACGCATAACTCCAAAGGATTTTCGAATTTAGTCAAACAAACCTAGACAATGATCAAACGCGGCACATATCTAAAGATTGAAAAGTTTACAAATATTTTATCACAATGTACGACAGTAATACGATACTGAATGACATTGTGCGGCAATAATTGCCAACCGATGCTTTTATAAAGGAGTCGACAGTCACTTTATTGTCGCACGAGTTTACAATATAGTCATCTATAGTCACACAAATTCAGGCCATCATCGACTGTGCCGCACATCTGAAGTTTTAAAAATTCACAAGTATATTTAACAATTACAACCACTATACGACATTGTGCGATCTTGTAAGGGCATAGTTGCCGAGTGACGCTTTTACTAATCAGGCGAAAGTCACTTTATGATCGCACGAGTTCACAATATAGTCGCGTGTAGTCATACAAATTCAGCCATGGTCGACCGTGGAGCACATTTAAAATTTGAAAAGATCAAAAGTAGATGTAACAATGTACGACAGTAATACAATACTGTGCGACCTTTTGCGTTAGCATTTACTGAGCGATGATTTTACCTATATTCACATTTCACTTTTTGGACGCACAAATTCAAAAGCTTGTCGGACGTAGTTACACAAATCTTGATAATAGACGACCCCGGTGAAAATCTAAATATTGAAAAGTTCACTAATAGTTGTCACACTGTACAACTGTGGTACGGCACTGAATGATCGTGTACAGCAATAGTTGCCAAGCGATGCTTTTACAAAGGAGTCGAGAGTCACTTTACTGTCACACGAGTTCACAATATAGTCGTATTTACTCAGACAAATTCAAACCATAGTCGATCATGGGGCACATTTGAAGTTTCACTATTTCACAAGTAGACTTGACAATGTATGACCGTAATACAACACTTCGCGACTTTGTTCAACAACATATATCGAACGATGAATTTACAAACGTCCACATGTCACTTTATTGACGCACAAGTCTAAAATATTGTCGGATGTATTCACACAAATCTAAACAATGGTCTACCGCGGCGAATATGTAAAACATCAAAACTTCTAAAGTATGTCCGACAATGTACGATCATAATATGACAATTTGCGAACTTGTTGGATGATAATTGCCGAACAATGATTTTACCAAGTTCCACGCGGTCACTTTACAGACGCACAAGTCCAAAGGATTTTCGAATTTAGTCAAACAAATCTATACAATGGTCGACCGCGACACATATCTAAAATTTGAAACACTCACAAGTATTTTGTCATAGCGTACGACAGTAATACGACACTAAATGACCTTGTGCGTCAATAGTTGCCAAAAGATAATTTTACAAAAGAGTCAACAGTCACTTTATTGTCGCACGAGTTCACAATATAATCATTTGTAGTCACACAAATCCAAATAATGGTCGACCACGGCGCACATCTGAAATTTTAATAGTTCACAAGTAGATGTAACAATGTACAAACGTTATACGACATTCTGCGATCTTGTGCGGGCATATTTTCTGAGTGACGCTTTTACTAATGAGATGAGAGTCACTTTATGGTCGCACGAGTTCACAATATAGTCGTATGTACTCACACAAATTCAGACCATCGTCGACCGTGGAGCACATTTAAAATTTGAAAAGTTCAAAAATAGATGTAACAATGTACGACAGTAATACAGTACTGTGCGACCTTTTGCGTCAATATTTACCGAGGGATTATTTTACCATGGTCCACATGTCACTTTATGGACGCACGAATTCAAAAGCTTGTCGGACGTAGTCGCACAAATCCAGACAATGGTTGATAGCGGTGAAAATCTAAACATTGAAAAGTTCATTAGTAGTTGTTACAATATACGACTGTAATACGACACTGAATGACCGTGCGCGGTAATTGTTCGCGAGCAATAATTTTGCAAAGGAATCGACAGTTAGTTTAATCTCGCACGAGTTCACAATATAGTCATATGTCGTCAGACAAATTCAGGCCAAGATCGACTGTATGGCGCATACTTGATGTTTCAAAAGTTCACAATTAGATTTAAAAATGTACGACCGTAATATAATATTGTGCGACCTTGTGCAATAATATTGTCCGAAAGATGACTTTACAAAGGTCGACATGTCACTTTATGGACGCACAAGTCTAAAATATTGTCGAATTTAGTAGCACAAATCTAGACAATGGTCGAACGCGGCGGATATTAAAACATCAAAAGTTTCAAAATAGGTCCGACAATGTACGATCATAGTACGACACTTTGCGTAATTGTGGGATGATAATTGCCAAGACATAATTTTTACAATGGTGCAAGCGGTCACTTTATGGACGCACAAGTCTAAAAGATTCTCAAATTTAGTTAAACAAATATAGACAATGATCGACAGCGGCATATATATAAAGATTGAAAAGTTCACAATTATTTTGTCATAATGTACGACAGTAATACGACACTGAATGACTTTTTGCAGCAATAGTTGCCAAGCGATGCTTTTACAATGGAGTCGACAGTCACTTTATTGTCGCACGAGTTCACAATATAGTTATCTGTATTCACACAAATTCAGACAATTGTCGACCGTGGCGCAAATCTTAAGTTTTAATGGTTCGCAAGTAGATGTAACAATGTACAAACGTTATACGACATTCTGCGATCTTTTGCGGGCATATTTTACGAGCGATGCTTTTACTAATGAGATGAGAGTCACTTTATGGTCGCACGATTCACAATATAATCGTATGTACTCATACAAATTCAGACCATGGTCGACCGTGGAGCACACTTGATGTTTCAAAACTTCAAAAATAGATGTAACAATTTACTACAGTAATACAACACCGCGCGACCTTTTGTGTCAACATTTACCGAGAGATGATTTTACCAAGGTCCACAGGTCACTTTATGGACGCAGAAATCCAAAAGCTTGTCGGACGTAGTCGCACAAATCTAGACAACGGTCGACCCCGGTGAAAATCTAAAGATTAAAAAATTTAGTAGTAGTTGTCACAATATACGACTGTAATATGACAGTGAATGACCGCGTACAGCAATAGTTGCCAAGCTATGATTTTACAAAGGAATCGAGAGTCACTTTACTGTCACACGGTTTCACAATATAGTCGTATTTATTCAGACAAATTCAAACCATGGTCGACCGTGGCGCACATTTGAAGTTTCACTATTTCACAAGTAGATCCGATAAATGTATGACCGGAATACAACACTTCGCGACTTTGTTCAACAACATATACCGAACGATGAATTTACAAACGTCCACATGTCACTTTATTGACGCACAAGTCTAAAATATTGTCGGATATAGTCACACAAATCTAGACAATGGTCTACCGCGGGGGATATGTAAAACATCAAAACTTCCAAGGTAGGTCCGACAATGTACGATCATAATATGACAATTTACGAACTTGTGGGATGATAATTGCCGAACAATAATTTTACCAAGTTTCACGCGGTTACAGACGCACAAGTCCAAAGGATCTTCGAATTTAGTCAAACAAATCTATACAATGGTCGACCGCGACACATATCTAAATATTGAAACGCTCACAAGTATTTTGTCATAGCGTACGACAGTAATACGACACTAAATTACCTTATGCGTCAATAGTTGCCAAAAGATAATTTTACAAAGGAGTTGACAGTCATTTTGTTGTCGCACGAGTTCACAATATAGTCAACTATAGTCACACAAATTCAGATAATGGTCGATCGCGGCGCACATCTCAAGTTTTAATAGTTCGCAAATAGATGTAACAATGTACAAACATTATTTGACATTCTGCGATCTTATGCGGTCATATTTTCCGAACGACGCTTTTACCAATGAGATGAGAGTCACTTCGTGGTTGCATGAGTTCATAATATAGTCGTATTTACTCACACAGACTCAGACCATAGTCGACCGTGGAGCACATTTGAAGTTTCAAAAGTTCAAAAGTAGACGTAACAATGCACGACAATAATAGAATACTGCGCGACCTTTTACGTCAATATTTATCCAGCGATGATTTTACCAAGGTCCACATGTCACTTTACGGACGCACAAATCTAAAAGCTTGTCGAACGTAGTTGCACAAACCTAGACAATGGTCGACCACGGTGAAAATATAAAGATTGAAATGTTCACTAGTAGTTATCACAATGTACGACTGTAGTACGGCACTGAATGACCGTGTGCGGTAATAGTTGACGAGCAATACATTTACAAAGGAGTCGAGAGTCACTTTACTGTCGCACGAGTTGACAATATAGTCGTATTTATTCAGACAAATTCAGACTATGGTCGACCGTGGCGCACATTTGAAGTTTCACTATTTCATAAGAAGATCTGACAATGTATGACCGCAATACAACACTTCGCGACTTTGTTCAACAACATATATCGAACGATGAATTTACAAACGTCCACATGTCACTTTATTGACGCACAAGTCTAAAATATTGTCGAATGTAGTCACACAAATCTAGACAATGGTCTACCGCGGCGGATATGTAAAACATCCAAACTTCCAAGGTAGGTCCGACAATGTACGATCATAATATGACAATTTACGAACTTGTGGGATGATAATTGCAGAACAATGATTTTACCAAGTTCCACGCAGTCACTTTACAGACGCACAAGTCCAAAGGATTTTCGAATTTAGTCAAACAAATATATACAATGGTCGACTGCGACACATATCTAAATATTAAAACGCTCACAAGTATTTTGTCATAGCGTACGATAGTAATACGACACTAAATGACCTTGTGGGTCAATAGTTGCCAAAAAATAATTTTATAAAGGAGTCGACAGTTACTTTATTGTCGCACGAGTTCACAATATAGTCATTTATAGTCACACAAATTCGGACAATGGTCGACCGCGGCGCACATCTCAAGTTTTAATAGTTCGCAAATAGATGTAACAATGTACAAACGTTATACGACATTCTGCGATTTTGTGCGGTCATATTTTCCCAACGACGCTTTTACCAATGAGATGAGAGTCACTTCATGGTCGCACGAGTTCATAATATAGTCGTATGTACTCACACAGACTCAGACCATGGTCGACCGTGGAGCACATTTGAAGTTTCAAAAGTTCAAAAGTAGACGTAACAATGTACGACAATAATATAATACTGCGCGACCTTTTACGTCAACATTTATCCAGCGATGATTTTACCAAGGTCCACATGTCACTTTATGGACCCGCAAATCTAAAAGCTTGTCGGATGTAGTCGCACAAGTCTATATAATGGTCGACCACGGTGAAAATATAAAGATTGAAATGTTCACTAGTAGTTATCACAATGTACGACTGTAGTACGGCACTGAATGACCGTATGCGGTAATAGTTGGCAAGCAATACATTTACAAAGGAGTCAAGAGTCACTTTACTGTCACATGAGTTCACAATATAATCGTATTTACTCAGACAAATTCAAACTATTGTCGACCGTGGCGCACATTTGAAATTTCACTATTTCAGAAGTAGATCTGACAATGTATGACCGCAATACAACACTTCGCGACTTTGTTCAACAACATATATCGAACGATGAATTTACAAACGTCCACATGTCACTTTATTGACGCATAAGTCTAAAATATTGTCGGATGTAGTCACACAAATCTAGACAATGGTCTACCGCGGCGGATATATAAAACATCAAAACTTCCAAGGTAGGTCCGATAATGTACGATCATAATATGACAATTTACGAACTTGTGGGATGATAATTGCCGAACAATGATTTTACCAAGTTTCACGCGGTCACTTTACAGACGTACAAGTCCAAAGAATTTTCGAATTTAGTCAAACAAATATATACAATGGTCGACCGCGACACATATCTAAATATTGAAACGCTCACAAGTATTTTGTCATAGCGTACGACAGTAATACGACACTAAATGACCTTGTGGGTCAATAGTTGCCAAAAGATAATTTTACAAAGGAGTCGACAGTCACTTTATTGTCGCACGAGTTCACAATATAGTCATCTGTAGTCACACAAATTCAGACAATGGTCGATCGCGGCGCACATCTCAAGTTTTAATAGTTCGCAAATAGATGTAACAATGTACAAACGTTATACGACATTCTGCGATTTTGTACGGTCATATTTTCTCAACGACGCTTTTACCAATGAGATGAGAGTCACTTCATGGTCGCACGAGTTCATAATATAGTGGTATGTACTCATACAGACTCAGACCATGGTCGATCGTGGAGCACATTTGAAGTTTCAAAAGTTCAAAAGTAGACGTAACAATGTACGACAATAATACAATATTGCGCGACCTTTTACGTCAACATTTATCCAGCGATGATTTTACCAAGGTCCACATGTCACTTTATGGACCCACAAATCTAAAAGCTTGTCGGACGTAGTCGCACAAATCTAGATAATGGTCGACCACGATGAAAATATAAAGACTGAAATGTTCACTAGTAGTTATCATAATGTACGACTGTACTACGGCACTGAATGACCGTGTGCGGTAATAGTTGGCGAGTAATACTTTTACAAAGGAGTCGACATTTAGTTTACTCTCGCACGAGTTCACAATGTAGTCGTATGTAGTCAGACAAATTCAGACCATGGTCGACCATGGCGAACATTTGAAGTTTCAGTAGTTCACAAGTAGATGTGATAATGTATGACCGTAATACAACATTTCGCGTCTTTGTTCAGCAACATATACCGAACGATGAATTTACACAGGTCCACATGTCACTTTATGGACGCACAAGTTTAAAGTAATGTCGAATGTTAGTCACACAAATCTAGACAATAGTCTATTGCGGCGGATATGTAAAACATCAAAACTTCCAAGGTAGGTCCGACAATGTACGATCATAATATGACAATTTGCAAACATATGGGATGACATTTGCCGAAGAATGATTTTACCATTATCGACGAGGTCACTTTATAGACGCATAAGTCTAAACGATTTTCAAATTTGGTCAAATAAATCTATACAATGGTCGATCGCAACACATATCTAAATATTGAAACATTCACAAATATTTTGTCACAGTGTACGACAGTAATACGAAACAAAATGACCTTGTGCGTCAATAGTTGCCAAGAGATGATTTTACAAAAATTTCGACAGTAACTTTACTTTCGCACTAGTTCACAATATAGTCATCTGTAGTCACACAAACACAGACAATGGTCGATCGCGACGCACATCTGAAGTTTTAATAATTCGCAAATAGATGTAACAATGTACAAACGTTATATGACATTCTGCGATCTTGTGCCGGCATATTTTTCGATCGACACTTTTACTAATGAGATCAAAGTCACTTTATTGTCGCACGAGTTCACAATATAGTCGTACGTACTCACACAAATTCAAACCATGGTCGACCGTGGAGCACACTTGAAGTTTCAAAAGTTCAAAAGTAGATTTAACAATGTACGACAGTAATACAAAACCGCGCGACCTTTTGTGTCAACATTTACCGAGAGATTATTTTACCAAGGTCTATATTTCACTTGATGGACGCAGAAATCTAAAAGCTTGTCGGACATAGTCGCACAAATCTAGACAATGATCGAACCCGGTGAAAATTTAAAGATTAAAAAATTCAGCAGTAGTTGTCACAATGTACAACTGTAATATGACAGTGAATGACCGTGTACAGCAATAGTTGCCAAGCATGGTTTTACAAAGAAGTCGAGAGTCACTTTACTGTTACACGAGTTCACAATATAGTCATATGTAGTCACACAAATTCAGACAATGGTCGACCGCGGTGCTCATCTGAAGTTTTAATAGTTCGCAAGTAGATGTAATAATGTACAAACGTTATATGACATTCTGTGATTTTTTGCGGGCATAGTTTCCGAGCGGCGCTTTTGCTAATGAGATGAGAGTCACTTCAAGGTCGCACGAGTTCACAATATCGTCGTACGTACTCACACAAATTCAGACCTTGGTCGACCGTGGAGCAAATTTGAAGTTTCAAAAGTCCAAAAGTAGATGTAATAATGTACGACAATAATACAATACTGCGCGACCTTTTGCGTCAACATTTACCGAACGATGATTTTACCAAGGTCCACAAGTCACTTTATGGACGCACAAATTCAAAAGCTTGTCGAACATTGTAGCACACATCTAGATAATGGTCGACTACGGTGAAAATCTAACCATTGAAAAGTTCAATAGAAGTTGTCACAATGTACGACTGTAGTACAGCACTGAATGACCGTGTGCGGTAATAGTTGGCGACCAATACTTTTACAGATGAGTCGACAGTTAGTTTACTCTCGCACGAATTCACAATATAGTCGTATATCGTCAGACAAATTCAGGCCATGATCGACCGTGGCGCGCACTTGAAGTTTCAAAAGTTCATAATTAGATTTAAAAATGTACGACCGTAATATAATAATGTGCGAACTTATGGCAACAACATTTACCCAAAGATGATTTTACAAAGGTCCACATGTCGCTTTGTGGACGCACAAGTCTAAAATATTGTTGAATGTAGTCGCACAAATTTAGACAATGGTCGAACGCGGCGGATATTAAAACATCAAAACTTCGAAGGTAGGTCCGACAATGTACGATCATAAAACGACACTTTGCGAAATTGTGCGATGATAATTGCCGAGCAATAATTTTACAACGGTCCACGCGGTCACTTTATGCACGCACAAGTCCAAAAGATTTTCGAATTTAGTTAAACAAATATAGACAATGGTCGACAGCAGCATATATATAAAGATTAAAAAGTTCACAATAATTTTATTAAAATGTATGACAGTAATACGACACCGAATGGCCCTTGCAGCAATAGTTGCCAAGCGATTATTTCACAATAGAGTCGATAGTCACGTTATTGTCGCACGAGTTCACAATATAGTAATTTGTAGTCACACAAATTCAGACAATGGTCGACCGCGGCGCACATATGAAGTTTTAAAAGTTCACAAGTAGATATAACAATGTACAACCGTTATACGACCTTCTACGATCTTGTGCGGGCATAGTTTCCGAACGACACATTTACTAATAAGATAAGAGTCATTTTATGGTCGCACGAGTTCACAATATAGTCGTATGTACTCACACAAATTCAGATCATGGTCGACCGTTGAGCACACTTGAAGTTTCAAAAGTTCAAAAGTAGATGTAACAATGTACGACAGTAATACAACACCGCGCGACCTTTTGCGTCAACATTTACCGAGAGATGATTTTACCAAAGTCCGCATTTCACTTGATGGACACAGAAATCCAAAAACTTGTCGGACGTCGTCGCACAAATCTATATAATGGTCGTCCCCGGTGAAAATGTAAAGATTAAAAAGTTCAGTAGTAGTTGTCACAATTTACGACTGTAATATGACAGTGAATGATTGTGTACAGCAATAGTTGCCGAGCGATGATTTTACAAAGGAGTCGACGGTCACTTTACCGTCACACGAGTTCACTTTACCGTCACATTTTGAAGTTTCACTAGTTCACAAGTAGATGTGATAATGTATGACCGTAATACAACACTTCGCGAATTTGTTCAACAACATATATCGAATGATGGATTTACAAAGGTCCACATGTCACTTTATGGACGCACAAATCTAAAATATTGTCGGATGTAGTCACACAAATCTAGACAATGGTCTACCGCGGCGGATATGTAAAACATCAAAACTTTGAAGGTAGGTCCGATAATGTACGATCATAATATGACAATTTGCGAACTTGTGGGATTGTAATTATAGACGCACAAGTCCAAAAGATTTTCGAATTTAGTTAAACAAATTTATACAATGGTCAACCGCAGCACATATCTAAAGATTAAAATATTCACAAGTATTTTGGCAGAGGGTACGACAGTATTACGATAGTAAATGATCTTTTGCAGCAATAGTTGCCAAGCGACGATTTTACGATAGAGTCGACAGTCACTTTATTATCGCACGAGTTCAAAATATAGTCATCTGTAGAGCACACTTGAAATTTCAAAAGTTCAAAAGTAGATTTAATAATATACGATAGTAATATAACACTGCGCGACCTTTTGCATCAATATTTACCATAGTCCAAGTAGTCACTTTATAGACGCACAAGTCGAAAGGATTTTTGAATTTAGGTCATATTTGAATGTGCTTTTTCTCAACTTTTGGCTTAAAAAAAGCACAAAACAGTAAAGTCTATATTTGGCAATTACAGTTTTAGTCAAAATAAACTGCTTATTTGCATTAGCTGAAAAGCATCAAACACGATGCTTTTCAGAAAAGTAGTACGGAGCTTTTTTTTCTCGGACACGTAAAAGACGAATCGCTCCCTAGTAAGTTCACCAAATTACACTATTATATATTTCTCCTACGCTACCTATTTCTCTACGCTGAGCCGTTCGCTCCCTCATTCCTCTCTCGCTCCCTCCACTTTGCTCTCATCCTCCCCGCCCGCGATTCCGCTCTTCTCTTCTTCTCTCCGCCGCGATTTCTTCCTCCCCGCGCAATTGTGTCTTTCCTGATGCCGATCCTCGCTCCCTTCGGTCTTTCGCAGACTTCTGCCCCTCTTAGCCAAACATGTCCTAATTTGTTTTTTTTTGTCAATCCCCATCGCGTTCGTGCTGGTTTGTTTGTGCTCGAGTTCGATCTCCTCTGCAATCAGAACTCCAAATCCACCGCTGCTCCGCCGGCTAAGCTACTACTCTGCTTGCTACTTTGCTTCTACCGCTGCTCTATTGCACTACTGGTCGCATCCGATCGATCAATTCATTGCTCTGCTGCACTGCTATCATTGCTTCACTGCTTTGCTTGGCTGCTACTTGCAGGAGCACTGCGAGCTCCACACGGTCCAATCCTGATTCCCAATAATTCCGACCACATCGAATTCGGCCGACCATATAAGTTGTCCTTGGTGTTCGATTATTTTCCCAACAAAAGCCTTAAGAATGATTTTCTTTTTACTCTGTTGCTTTTCTTCTGTTTGGTCAGTTTAAGCGACGCCCCTGCTTCTTCTTCTTGTTCGTGATCGTACCTAAAGCGATTCTTGAGTCACTACTCTACTGCAGCAGCTGCTAAAGAAGAAGAAAAGAAGACATGGCGGAGCAGGCTTGCTGTGGCCCGATGTTTTGGGTTTACCTCTGTATGTGTTTTGCTTTGGTTTTTTTCGCTGGGTTGATGTCTGGCCTCACGCTCGGTCTTATGTATCTAAGTCTTGTCGATCTTGAAGTTTTACAGAATTGGGCAACCGAAAGATCGTGCTAACGCCGGCCAGCAGTTTCTTTCCCGATCTCATGAAAATATTTATTCAATTAGAGTTTGATCTTAAAATTGTTTTCTGTTTTTATTGAGAAATTTATTCTGAGTTGATGTTAATATTGGAAGAAAGTTTTTGCTTTGTCGAAAAGAACTGAGATTGCTATTTGGTTGCTTGCTGATGTAGCTAAAATACTTCCTGTTGTTAAGAACTAGCACCTGCTCCTGTGCACACTGCTAATTGGAAATTCACTTGCCATGGAGGTGCACCAGTTTCTTGTTCCTTTGCCAGAAATTTGAAATTGTACGCTTGATCATGTCACTGATTGGCGCTTGTTTACTTAATTGTTGGTTTTGTTATTGTGTAGGCACTGTCAATCTTTCTTGATGCACTAGTGCCCACATGGGCGGCAATTCTGATATCTGTGACGCTCATTCTTGTCTTTGGAGAGGTAATTTTTTGGAAAGTAGCTTTGTTTTCATGTTCTAGCTATAAAGGGTTGGAGCTGTTTTATGAATTGGGGAGATATTGGAACTTTCTCACGTTAATGCATATGATTATTAAAGAATTGTTATTAAACCTAGCTTGTTAAAGATTTTTTTATTATTAAACTTGCTCACTTTAATGAACATGAAATTGGCTTGTGTTTAGTTGCCTCTAAAGATTTTGTTATTAAACCTCAAAGCTAGACATCTTTTGTGCTTAAAATGGGAGGAGCCTTTATAATGGTTCTGTTCGTGTTGGATGACATGCTTATCTAAATAAATTGTATATTTCTAAGAAGGTTATAGATGCTTTTGCAGATTATGAACTTTCAGCCTGGAGAGTATCTCAATGTCAAGGTTAGTTAGATTGTATGTTTTCTTGAAATGAAAGCTACTCACCAATCTGTATGTTTAAAGTTTGAGTCTCCTGTTTGCTATTATGAGACACACCTTTCATCATTTCTTGATGAGCCAGAAACTAAGCATAATTAGGTACTTGTTATTGTCTGGTTGTGAGCAGTATTGTGCAGAAAAACCCACATGGATGACGAGGTGTACAACTTGCTGGTTGAGAAAGCAAAAGAGGAAGGCTATGATGTAAGAAAACTCCACAAGACACCCTAACGAAATCCTCCGCCAGAATCTGATGAGACCCCTAAGGACAAAGGCATCTGGTGAATTAAGTCCCTCTTTGCCAAGTGAGAGCTGTGTAAGTTGCGATAGTTGTCCAGCGTCATAAATAAGCAACGATTTCGTTATGGTTGTGTATATCTGAAGAGAAAGAGCTTGATGGTGTTTCTTACTGTTGTAAATGAAAGCAATATAGTTTTGTATTAGTATCATGAATTCTCTGTCATCTGGTTAAGAGCTGCAGTGTTTTGCATTTTCTGAGCACTTAAAAATATGAATCTGGATGAATTTAAATTGCTTTTGCCCTGCAGTCACGACAAATAGAAATGTTTGACGCAAAGCTTGCCAACGTTGCCAGCATATATTATTATCTAGTTAGTGTATGTGCATGTTAAAACAAAAGAATGAGAAACTTGTTATGAAAAATGATGATAGAAGTAGTTTAATTGAAGCATTTCTACTGTATGTTCAAGTTTATAAAACCTATAAACAGCTAGAATCACGTCATTTAAAGTCGTACTGGATGATTTGCAGCACTTATATGTATCAACAAATAATGGCCCGTTGCATTATTATGAGTTTTAAATTTTTTTTTCAATTTTTCATTTTTCAAAAAGTTTTTCAATACATTTTAAACATCTTTTTAAAATAAAAATAAAAATGATATATTATAAAATTATTATTTATTATTATTATATAAAAATAATAATATATGTATCTATTTAAAAGTAATTAAAAATATTATTATAATTTAATAATTATATTTATTAATAGGTTAAAAATATTAATATATAAAACATTAAATAATAGGTATTATAAAAATATGTTATAAATATCAAACTTCAAAAGATTAGATAATATAAGAAAATAGATTAAAAATTTTAAGAATACATCATTTATTATATACCTAAAGGTATTTCAGTCATTATATATCTCCTCACTTATAAGCATAAGTTTAGCTAAACATATCTTCAATTTTCTTTAACGAAAAAGCTCTAAACAGTAAAATTTATCCAAACAGAATTAAAGAAAAAAAAAAAGCTTTCTAATCAAAAGTTCAACAGCCGCTTTTTTCAGCAAAAATATATAAAGAGCAGCTTTAGTTGAAAAGCTCTAAAATTTAAACTTAGCCAAACATGGCCATAGTCAAACAAAACTATACAATGGTCGATCGCGATGCATATCTAAAGATTGAAACATTCACAAGTATTTCGTCACAGTGTACGATAGTAATACGACACTAAATGACCTTTTGCGTCAATAGTTGCCAAGAGATGCTTTTACAAATGAGTCGACAGTCACTTTATTGTTGCACGAGTTCACAATATAGTCATCTGTAGTCACACAAATTCAGACAATGGTTGAACGTAGCGCACATCTGAAGTTTTAATATTTCGCAAGTAGATATGACAATGTACAAACGTTATACGACATTCTGCGATCTTGTGCGTGCATATTTTCCGACCGATGCTTTTACTAATGAGATGAGAGTCACTTTATATTCGCACGAGTTCACAATATAGTCGTATGTACTCACACAAATTCAGACCATGGTCGACCGTGGAGCACATTTTATGTTTCAAAAGTGCAAAAGTAGATGTAACAATGTACGACAGTAATAGAACACCGCGCGACCTTTTGCGTCAACATTTACCGAGAGATGATTTTACCAATATCCACATTTCACTTCATGGACATAGAAATCCAAAAGCTTGTCGGACGTAGTCGCACAAATCTAGACAATGGTCGACCCCGGTGAAAATCTAAAGATTAAAAAGTTCAGTAGTAGTTGTCATAATATACGACTGTAATATGACAGTGAATGACCGTGTACAGCAATAGTTGCCGAGCGATGCTTTTACAAAGGAGTCCACAGTCACTTTACTGTCATACAAGTTCACAATATAGTCGTATCTAGTCAAACAAATTCAGGCCATGATCGACCATAGCGCACACTTGAAGTTTCAAAAGTTCACAATTAGGTTTAAAAATGTACGACCGTAATATAATACTGTGCGATCTTGTGCAACAACATTTACCGAAAGACGACTTTATAAAGGTCCACATGTCGCTTTGTGGACGCACAAGTCTAAAACATTGTCGAATGTAGTCGCACAAATTTAGACAATGATCGTACGCGGCGGATATTAAAACATCAAAAGTTTCAAAATAGGTCCGACAATGTACGATCATAATACGACACTTTGCGAAATTGTGCAATGATAATTGCTGAGCAATAATTTTACAACTGTCCGTGCGGTCACTTTATGGACGCACAAGTCCAAAAGATTTTCGAATTTAGTCAAACAAATATAGACAAGGGTCGACAGCGGCACATATATAAAGATTCAAAAATTCACAATTATTTTGTCAAAATGTACGACAGCAATATGACACTGAATGACCTTTTGCAGGATTAGTTGGCAAGCGATGCTTTTCCAATAGAGTCGACAGTGGCTTTATTGTCGCACGAGTTCACAATATAGTCTTCTATAGTCACACAAATTCAAACCATGGTCGATTGTGGCGCACATCTGAAGTTTTAAAAGTTCACAAGTAGATGTAATAATGTACAAATGTTATACGACGTTCTGCGATCTTGTGCGGGCATAGTTTCCGTGTTACGCATTTACTAATGAGATGAGAGTCATTTTATGGTCGCACGAGTTTACAATATAGTTGATATGTACTCACACAAATTCAGATCATGGTCGACCGTGGAGCACATTTGAAGTTTCAAAAGTTTAAAATTAGATGTAACAATGTATGACAGTAATACAACACTGCGCGACCTTTTGCGTCAACATTTATTTAGAGATGATTTTACCAAAGTCTACATGTCACTTTATGGACGCACAAATCCAAAAGCTTGTCGGACGTAATCGCACAAATCTAAACAATGGTCGCCCTCGGTGAAAATCTAAAGATTAAAAAGTTCAGTAGTAGTTGTCACAATGTACGACTGTAATATGACAGTGAATGATTGTGTACAGCAATAGTTGCCGATCGATGGTTTTACAAACGAGTCGACGGTCACTTTACTGTCACACAAGTTCACAATGTAGTCGTATGTAATCAGACAAATTCAGACTATGGTCGACCGTGGCGAACATTTAAAGTTTCACTAGTTCACAAGTAGATGTGACAATGTATGACCGTAATACAACACTTCGTGAATTTATTCAACAACATATATCGAACGATGAATTTACAAAGGTCCACATGTCACTTTATGGACGCACAAATCTAAAATATTGTCGAATGTAGTCACACAAATCTAGACAATGGTCTACCGCGGTAGATATGTAAAACATCAAAACTTTCAAGGTAGGTCCGACAATGTACGATCATAATATGTACAGAGTGAGTGAAGTGAGATGATCAAAAGGAAGCCTAAAATGAAATTACTTGGGTTCGTGGCTTCAGTAGGAGTAGAGCTATTTTAGGTTCTTAGAGTGAAATTTATGGCCTTTCTGCTCTTTCTTTCTCTAGCTCAAGTTTTCATCTTTTTATATGTTCCTTCTTTACAGGTTGGCTGCCGTTTTAAAAATTCCCGTTGTCTTCTTTCTTCCCGATCTTCAAGGTGATGAAAATTTGCCCGTTGAGCTGCTGTGAGTGATGGTCGACTTGGAGTGACAGGGTCTCTACCGGATCAAGCATTTAATTCATCCACTCTTGGAAGTGATTTGATGTGTATGGTTGTAATTAATGCTCGACGGTGGCAAAGCGCGCCTCTTCTTCTCTTTGTCTGAAAATTTGATTTTATGGATGTATTGATGTATCTCGGTGCAAGTGGGTCCGGTTAGATTTTGACACGTTGATGTAGCTGTTCCTTATATTGAACATCATTGCAGTCAACTGCTGTTTCCTGTTAGTCTTCTGAACATGCTAGGTGATTTCTGCATCTTCATTCGTCAGTGAACCTTTTTCTATATAATAGCTGACTGGGTAGTGACTAAACTGTGCTGTATCTTCATTCGTCATGTTAGGTGATCTGTATCTTCATTCGTTAGTGAGCCTTTTCCTATATAATAGCTGGATGTGTGGTGACTAAATTGTGCTGGTGCTGACAGAACCCTGTAAAGCTAATTTCAATAGCTGAGATTAAAACATTTGCATTTTATGTACAATAATTCTTCACTTTTGTGATCATCAAAATATATTTTCAATATGATGCAACATTCTCCCTCTTTTTGATGATGACAAAACATATTTAGAATTATTGTATTTTGTATTACCTTGATGACTTATTTTGAACAATGCTCCCCCTTGGTCTATGCCATATAAAATAAACTGCAAGTGTTATAGTGTATCTCATACCTTGCTAAGGGCTGTACTTGTTCTCCCCCTTTATCTATTCAACCTGTGCTTATAATATTACTGATAGGCTGTACTTGTTCTCCCCCTTTATCTATTCAACCTGTGCTTATAATATTACTGATAGTCTATTGAACCATTCTCCCCCTTTTTGTCAGCAGCAAAAAAATATTGCAAGTATTGCGAGAAAGATGATTAAACAACCAAAAAGTAGTAGGGTCCTTGGAATATTAAGCAAACATACAAAAAGTCTGCATCCAGGAGGATTTCAGACATAGACAAAACATCCATTTTACCAAAACATACATAGAGATAGGTGTTGGTTTTGGTCTAGGAGGGATTTTAGGATGTTGGTTTGGTTTTGCTTCTGCTAAAGGATTTGCATCCAGATGGTCTTGGTCTTTTATGTTTGGGTGGGGCAGGAGAGGATTGAGGAAGAATTTCAGGTTCATCCTCAGAGACAGGTTCCTTAGAGACGGGTTGAGATTTTGTCCCAGCTGCCAGAGGATCTTGCGGCTCTGGTGGGTCTGGTTGAGATTTTGTCCCAGCTCCTCTGTTGTCCTTTTTCTGAGTAGGCTTCTTCAGTTCATCTAAAGCAGATATGATGGTGTTCCTAACTTCTAAAAATCTGGAATCACTTAGTTCAGCTTGAAGTGCAATTGTGTCTTGTAACCTCTGTATTTGTCCTATCAACTTAGTTTGCAGGCTTTCAATCGAGCGTTTCATTTGTTCCAACTGTTCTACTGGAACTAGAACACATGCTGGTACTTCTGAACATGTAGACTGATGTGGAATATCGGTCCTGGTTTGCTGCTGCTGTCCAGAAGAGTGAGCTCCTCTAGTCTCGGCCGAGGTTAATCCGGTGATGAATTTACCATCCAGAATTATTTGATTCTGTATCTCAGTATCTCCAAATTTATCCATCTCTACACTGAATGTTCAGCATATGCTGCTGATGACATGAGGATATGGCAGATGTTTGGCTTCAGATTTGTAGGCTTTTCTTATGTGACTGATCATAAGCTCAGTGATGTTTATGGGAAGCTTTTTCATTATTCTCCAAAGGATGTAGGAGTCAATAGTGGATAAATCATTTCTGCTCCCAGTCCTTGGTATGATGATTCTTGAAATGATATGGCACATTGTCCGTGGGAGAAGAGGCAGATTAGCAATTGATTTCAATTTCTTCTCTGAAATGGTGTCCGTGTCCAGTGCCAACTTCAAGTAATTCTCCTTGGTTGAGTTCATTGTATCAAAATCCTCATGGTAAGGCACATCTAGTAACATTGCTAAAGATCTAGGCTCCAGGTTTATTCTTACCCCATGAACTTCAGAGCTAAGTGAGGAGGTTCCGGCCAACTTCAAATTTGCGTAGAAGACCCGAACACTTTCCTCGAAATACTTTCCCGGCAAGGAGAATAGAGTCATCCATCCTTGAAATTCAAATAATTCCTTGATTTCTAGCCCGGCAGAGTCAAAATCTTGGAATCGGATTGTTGTCGGCGGAAGGACCGGCAATCGAAGACGATCGAGGTATCTCTTGTACGCTGCTGGACTCTTGAACCACTTGTGCCTGTCACTTTCCTGTTTGTTCTTCTTGATCTTTCGGGCAAGTTCTATGGTCGGCATTCTTCCGGTGAGTAGTGATGAGATTTTAGGGATTTTGGTTTTGGGACGTGAGAGATAGGAGAAGGATGGGCTTCGATGAGATATGTCAGGTTAGGCTTTAAGTGCAGAGGAGGGTGTTGAGTTGCAAATAAAAAAAAACAAACTTAAGGAGCCGTTTTCGAAAAATAGTTAACTAAAAGCAAACTGAAAGCACTTATATACATATGAATAAAATTCTCTGTTTTGCAGAGAGCATTTATTTCACGAAGCATAAGCCTAATTCATGACAAATCTTTGAGAACTGATCAAAGGCTAACGGTTTTGTAAAAATATCAGCAAGTTGATTTTCAGTGTTTACAAAACCCAAGACAATATCGTTGTTTTCAACATGCTCCCGGATGAAATGATGTCGTAACTCAATATGTTTAGTGCGAGAATGTAAAATAGGATTTTTTGTTAATTTGATAGCACTTATATTATCACAAAAGATGGGCACGTTTTTCAAATTAAAACCATAATCTAATAATTGATGTTTAATCCACAATACCTGTGCACAGCAGCTGCCGGAAGCGACGTATTCCGCTTCTGCAGTAGACATTGCCACAGAGGACTGCTTCTTTGAAAACTAGGATATCAGGCAGCCACCAAGAATTTGATAGGATCCATTAGTGCTTTTTCTGTCCAGTTTGCATCCTCCAAAGTCAGCATCCGCATAGGCAATGAGGTTGAAACTGCATTCTTTTGAATAGAATAGACCCAGTTCTGAAGTACCCTTTAGGTATCTAAGTTATTCTTTTAACAGCACAGAGATGAGTTTTTTTAGGATTATTTTGAAATCTAGCACATAAGCACACACTAAACTGTATGTCAGGCCTACCTGCTGTCAAGTAAAGGAGTGAGCCAATCATACCTCTATAGGTCTTTTGATCAATTCACTTACCTGTCTCATCCAGGTCAAGTTTGCAGGAAGTTGCCATGGGTGTGTTGACTTCTTTTCCAGTGTCCATTTTGTATTTAGCAATCAATTCTTTGACATACTTACTTTGATTAATGAAGATTTGATGCTCTAGTTGCTTTATTTGAAGTCCAAGGAAATAGTTTAGCTCACCCATTAGACTCATCTCAAACTCTCCTTGCATTAGCTCAGCAAACATCTTGCACAATTTTTCATTGGTTGATCCAAATATTATATCATCAACATATATTTGTACAATTAAAATATCATTGTTGTCATGCATAATGAACAGAGTTAAGTCGATTTTACCTCGTGAAAAGCGCTTTTCAGTCAGAAAAGCACTTAGACGTTCATACCAAGCCCTAGGGGCTTGTTTGAGGCCATATAGAGCTTTGTTCAGCTTGAAGACATGTTCTGGAAAGTCTTCGTTTTTAAAACCAGGAGGTTGTTCAACATAGACCTCCTCTTTTAGTAATCCATTTAAAAATGCACTTTTGACATCCATTTGAAAAAGTTTAAAATCTTTATGACATGCAAATGCTAGTAGCATTCTAATGGCTTCAAGATGTGCTACAGGGGCATATGTATCATCAAAATCTATACCTTCTTCTTGATTATACCCTTTTGCTACTAATCTAGCTTTGTTTCTAATAATGTTTCCATTTTCATTTGCTTTATTCCTAAATACCCATTTAGTTCAAATTATGGTTTTGTTCAACGGTCTTCTAACTAGATGCCACACATTATTTCTTTCAAATTGATTCAATTCATCTTGCATAGCAATAATCCAGCAATCATTTTTCAGTGCTTCAATAATACATTTTGGTTCAACAGTAGAGACAAATGCTGAATGTTCAACGAAGTTACCTTTCAGTTGAGATCGAGTTCTTACGCCTTCACTTGCATTACCTATTATGTTTTCTTTTGGACGGCTTGATCTAAGTTTGAATGGTCTTGGCCTGATTTCCATAGTTTCAAGTTCATGAGTAATTTCGTCTGAGATGTGTTCATTTTCTGCTTCAACTGCATTTGGATGTACATTGTTTGTATCTTGTTCTGAGCCAGAGGACTGCTTCTCAGCTGTAGTAAAAATTGTATCTTCCTCAGCAACTGATCCTGCATTCACAACTGATTTATTTCTTGACCCACTGTTAGATTCATCGAAAACAACATGAATGGATTCTTCAACTGTTAAGGTTCTTTTGTTAAAAATTCTATAAGCCTTGGAGTTAGTGGAGTATCCTAGAAAAATACCTTCATCACTTCTATCATCAAATTTGCCAAGATTTTCCTTTCCATTGTTTAATACAAAACATTTGCATCCAAAACACTTTAGATATGAGATATTAGACTTTTTACCTTTTAGGAGTTCGTATGGAGTCTTTTTAAGGATAGGTCTGATGAGTGCACGGTTAATGATGTAGCACGCAGTGCTTACAGCTTCTGCCTAGAAGTACTTAGGCATGTTTTGTTCAATCAACATAGTTCTTGCCATTTCCACTAGCACCCTATTCTTTCTTTCAACAACACCGTTTTGTTGAGGAGTTCTAGGGGCAGAAAAATTATGGACAACACCATTTGTATTGCAGAATTCATCAAAATCAAAGTTTTGAAATTCTTTACCATGATCACTACGTACTGCAATGATTTTGAAATCTAGCTCATTTTGAATTCTTTTAAAGAAGATTGAAAATATTTTTAATGCATCATTTTTATATGTAAGAAAATATACCCAAAAAAAACGTGAGTAATCATCCACAATGACTAAACAGTAGTACTTACCTCACAGGCTGGCAATGCGGGATGGTCCAAATAAGTCCAAATGTAGTAACTGGAGTGGCTTCTGTGTTGAGACAACTTGTTTAGGTTTGAAGGATGACCTGACTTGTTTTCCTTTCATGCAGGCATCACAGAGATGTTCCAGTTTGAAGGTTGTTTCAGGAAGACCTTTTACTAAGTTTAGTTTCAGGAGTTTGGACAGAATTTTTGTACTGCAATGCCCAAGTCTTCTGTGCCAAAGCCAAGTGTTTTCCTGTTGACTGGCCACTAAACAGATTTTGTGATTGGGATATTCATCAATGTAAAGTACATATACATTACCTTCTCTTTTTCCATGTAGAACTTCCTTTTCAGAGTTGGAGTTGACAATTGAGCAGCATTGATTTGTAAAGTTAACTTTAAAACCATTATCACAGAGTTGAAGACCCTGTACATGTAAAACATTTTCGATGCATAGTGAAGAGACATTACCAATTTTACCAATTCCAACCACTGCATTTGCTATTGTCACCAAGGATTACATTTCCACCTGATTGCTCTTGCAGGTGACTAAAGCATTTTATATTTCCTGTCATGTGTCTGGAGCAGCCACTATCCAGATACCATCTGCTTTTTGTATGGCTGCCTTCTATACCTTTTTCCTGTAACAAGAAGATTAATGTTTAGGTACCCAAATTACTTTGGGTCCTAAAGTATCAGTCCTACTGGTTACTTTTGGAACCCAAATCATTTTAATTTTATTTGCATTCATTTTATACTCGTAGGAATTTATGTTATGCCCTTTCTTTCCACAGTGAAAGCATTTTATGAATGGAGTTGAAGAGTAAGATTTGTCAGCAGCATACTCACTATAGTATACATGGCTATATTTTCGCTGACTTGAGGAGGGAATACTTACAGTGCCTTGATGCATGTCTGTGTATGATGGCTTATTGTTTATTTTAAAATGTGTTTACCACTGTAGCTGCCAGTATGTGTAATCATGTTGGTCGGAATGTAGCCAATGCTTTCCTTTCTGAATGTTCCTCTCTGTGCTCCAAGCATAACATCTAACTTGTCTTTACCTTTTACAAACCTTGCCAGGGATGCTTGTAAGTCATTGTTCTTAGCCAGCAGATTTTGAATATTTTTCTTCAAAGCCGTGTTGTCATGGACCAGTTTCTGATTTTCTTCTTGCAGTACAATCTCTTTTCTGAGCATGTTATTATAATCATCCATGACGGGTCTGAAGTTTGGTATGGTTAGATAGGATAATCTATCCACTTCCCTGCTTAGAACTTCATTTAGTTCTTCAAGTTCTGAGATTTTCTCTGTCATATCTTTGACAGTGGTTTGATTTGAGTTACCGGCTTCATGCTCACTTATTTTAACACGAAGTTTTTCAATAGTTTGTACCAGACGATTGTTTTCAATATGTAGGGTGCACAATCTAGAGTTCATTTGGTCATAGTCAGCATGTAAAGTATCATTGACGGCATTGGTCTTATCATCTAAGGCAATTTTCAGAGTAAGTATCTCTTTGTTTAATTTGTTATTCTCTTCTTTTAGTTCATGCATACATACTCTTATAGTGTTTCTATCAATTTTTACATCAAGATATTTTGCATGTAATTCATCAAATACATTTTGAACATCTTCATCAATGTCACAGTTACAAGAATTTACCTCACTAGGGTGTTCGCTGTCAGCCATCAGACAGAGATTGATCTCGCCTCGAATTTTAGCTTCAGACTTCTCGCTTTCTTCTGATGATGTATCATCTTCATCACTCCAAGCTGCCATGGCTTTCTTTTTCCTTGAGTTATTCGCTCTGGTTCTTCTTAAAAGTGGGCATTCATTTCCGAAATGTCCTGGTTTATTGCAGTGATAGCAGTTTCCTTCAGAATTGTCATCTTCATGCTGGAATTTTCCATAGTTTCTCCTTTTCTTGAACTTGTTCTTCCGTAGTAGATTCCTGAGTTTTTTGGTTAGCAATGCAATATCTTTTTCATCATGTGAGGATAATTCACATACCTGTTTTTCTGTGCTTTTCAAGGCAATTCCTTCAGGTCGATCATCAGCATTTTTCAGTGAGAGTTCCTTGGCCACTAACTTACCTATGAGCTCATCAAGTGTGATCTGAGGGAAGCTGGGGTTTTTTTCAATTGCATCAACTTTGGATCCAAATGTAGATAGCACAGCTCTAAGTATTTTCCACTTGAGTTCTTCTGGCTTAAATACTTTCCCTAGATTTTTTAAGGGGTTTATAATGTTAGTGAATCTAGTGTACATTTGAGTAATTGTTTCACCTTTGTTCATTTTGAAATTCTCATAATCATGCATGAGTAGGTTGATCCTGGTCTCTTTAACTTGGGTGGTGCCTTCATGTGTCACTTCTAGTTGATCCCAAATTTCCTTGGCGGTGCTGCATGAGCAAATGCGGTTGAATTCATTTGAGTCAAGTGAGCAGTATAATAAGTTCATTGCCCTGTCGTTCAGTGACATTGCTCGATTATCTTCATCAGTATACTCGTTTTTAGGCTTGGGAATGGTTCTTCCTTCTGCATTGGTTTTGGTGGGTATGATTGGTCTATCTCGAACAATTTTCCATAGCATGTAGTCTTGAGCTCGTATGAAGATCGTCATCTTTGTTTTTCAATATCCATAATTGGTTCCATCAAACAAAGGAGGTCGGTTTGATGACCTGCCTTCAAAAGCAATAGGAACTAAGTTAGTCATTAAGAGATCTTTACCTCAGGTGGTTAAACCTTTGAATTTGAGGCCTGCTCTGATAGCACTTGTTATTCAAACCTGCATATATAACTCAAGAGGGGAGGGGTGAATTGAGTTATTGATAAATAAAACTTTTTCCAACAAATTAGTTTACTTTTAGTCGACTGTGCTCGGACAGAGAACTGGAACAGAGTGTTTAGTATGAAGTGACTGATTTTAAAGAAAATTTTCAACTAGATGACAATCAAAGTATTATAGTGCTATTACACAAGTATTTAACGTGGTTCGGCAAGTGAATTGCCTACGTCCACGACCACTCAACTTGAGTGAACTTCACTAATCTTAAGTGCAGAACTACACAACCTACCACAGTGCTATAACAAGCACAACTCTGTCAGCTCACTTGTCAAGCTGAGCCGACAGCAGTTTCCCAAGGTAATCTTATTGCAGAGCCTACACTTATACAGTCTCCCCTATCAGCAAAAGCTTCCTCAAGCTACTTGCTTTCAAGTGCAAATGCACTTACACACATTTGATGAAATTTAAAACACAGGTTGAAGCACTGAATCAATCTCGCATTTTCAGTTTACAGAGTGAGTGAAGTGAGATGATCAAAAGGAAGCCTAAAATGAAATGACTTGGGTTCGTGGCTTCAGTAGGAGTAGAGCTATTTTAGGTTCTTAGAGTGAAATTTATGGCATTTCTGCTCTATCTTTCTCCAGCTCAGGTTTTCATCTTTTTATATATTCCTTCTTCACAGGTTGGCTGCCGTTTTAAAAATTCCCGTTGCCTTCCTTCTTCCCGATCTTCAAGGTGATGAAAATTTGCCCGTTGAGCTGCTGTGAGTGATGGTCGACTTGGAGTGACAGGGTCTCTACCGGATCAAGCATTTAATTCATCCACTCTTGGAAGTGATTTGATGTGTATGGTTGTAATTAATGCTCGACGGTGGCAAAGCGCGCCTCTTCTTCTCTTTGTCTGAAAATTTGATTTTATGGATGTATTGATGTATCTCGGTGCAAGTGGGTCCGGTTAGATTTTGACACGTTGGTGTAGCTGTTCCTTGTATTGAATATCATTGCAGTCAACTGCTGTTTCCTGTTAGTCTTTTGAACATGCTAGGTGATTTCTGCATCTTCATTCGTCAGTGAGCCTTTTCTTATATAATAGCTGGCTGCGTAGTGACTAAATTGTGCTGTATCTTCATTCGTCATGTTAGGTGATCTGTATCTTCATTCGTCAGTGAGCCTTTTCCTATATAATAGCTGGCTGTGTGGTGACTAAATTGTGCTGGTGCTGACAGAACCCTGTAAAGCTAATTTCAATAGCCGAGATTAAAACATTTGCATTTATGTACAATAATTCTTCACTTTTGTGATCATCAAAATATAATTCCAATATGATGCAACATGTAGTTTATAAGAACTTGTGGTATTGTGATTTTAATTCATTTCAATTACGTTTTCCCTTGATTTCAGAGAAAGTTTTGCCGAAATTTTTTTGGAAACTTATACGCGTAGTGTTTTGAAGTCAATTCTTGTAGGCTTATTGTGCTGAATTTTGTATGAGTTTTGCTTGAGGTTGATTTAGTCCAATGCCGGTCATGACTCTTGGGTTGGATTATTTTTTTAATTTTTTTATAGAATTTTTAAATGCTTTTAAAAATATAGATAGTACTTACTAAAAATTTTTGAAAATTCAAGATATAATTTTTTTTATATTTCATCTTTTTGTAATAAATTAACAGCGTTCATCTTTATGATTCAGATGAATTATATCATTAACAATTTTCTATATTTTATGTAGCTTATAATCACAACCTCTTTACAGGCTATCTTATTATTTATATATGCGCTCTTATATAATTATATCCATATTTAGAAAATCTAATCACTTATGTAATCAATCAATTAGACGACAAATAATCGTTTTTATCGCTTCAAAATAAAGAGAAAAAAAATTTAAATCTTTTTTTTACAAACTAAAATCCTAATTATAATTTACAACAATCGCATGTATGGTCAGTTGTCTTCTTCCTACGAAATTCAAAAAACTAAACAACTTTCATCTTATCAATAATATCAGCAAGAAGAAGAGTATTTTACCAAACCATTCTCATTGCACTCCTCACACCTTCGAACTCTGCCCTTGATCTCATTGAGTAACTTCTTGCCCCCATAACAAACCCCTCACAGAATAAACCAGACACCACAGTACCCACTATAAAGCAACGATGGATCTTCACTAGCTATTCCAGCTTAGCTCAAAACCCTAAGGAGCTCTCTTGATTCATGAAGATTTCGTTTAAGCTAAAATCGCAAGATCGCAAGTAAGACCGAGATCTTAAGAATTTTAGAATTAAGGTTAGGATCTTACTCCATTTTTATATAAGTAGGATCTTGTGTCAAGTGGAATCGTTTTGTTGATGTAAAATCGTAAGATTTTAAGATTTAAATCGAAATTTTAATAACTATGCTCACAGAGCTAAGCCATGGTCGTCCAAGGTCGCCTAGACTCCAAACATGGTCACCTAAGGTCAAACTTCAAGGCACAACATAACATCCTGCTCTAAGCTTAAACTCTCACGAAGCCAAAACAAAAGAAATGCGAGCAATGCTTGGCTTGCTGAAGTCTTCAGAGAACAGTAAAAGAAAAAAACTAGGCGACAAACTGTTATATAATGATGTGGTGTTGACAGTACAGGACGAATTCAACTCATATTACTAATTAAAATGCAAAAACTTTGAAAACTTCTTGTTGAGAATCGTGACCTTGTCCGCTAATACCTCTGTACTAAGACAAGCTAGTAGAGAATTTCTAATATAGTTTAGCGGGGTTATACTTTCTTAGAATGATGAAATTTCTTGGAAATGTCCAACCATTTTTGTTGAATTGGATATTTGGATAGTTGAAATGATTCAATTTCGTATATTTACCTATTTTGAAAATAAAGAATTTTGGAAAAACCATTCAATACCATTAATTTTTGGGTATACACTTGCTATCGAAATATAAACCCTCAAGGAAGGAATAGTGACGATGTTACCGATCTAAACCCAAAGGTGTTTCCACATGCTATCGGCTACTTTCTTAATTTTGAATTTCAGGTAGAAGCTTTTGTACAAGCACATGTAGCATGAAGGATCAACCACAACATCTACAGAGAATGGCAAGGCATGCCAAAGTTTCCAAAGCAGATGTTACCTTTGCCAAAAGCCTAATGATATAGCTAAAAAAACAAAGTCATGGTAACCCTCACTTAGGGGTGCACGCAATCATCCCAAAATCAAAGCCATCACCAACTCGAGTCAACTGACAACTTCGCTTCTAATCTTATCACCAGTATCAAACAACACAATTGTAATAAGCAAACTAATACAGCCCTCAAACAATAACTCACAATTCAAACATCGACTAATGCTAGAGTTAGCTACTAAGAAGGCTCACTGAGTCAAAGCAAGTTGAACTCTAAAACCGGCACCGCAATGTAACGACGAACTTGCCGATTTCGAATTGAAGAACACATACGGTGAAGTAGGTCAAGGCTAGCCAATAACAAGTTCAATGATTCGAAACGGGAACAAAAGAGCATTAAAGCTCACCTAGATTGTGTGCCTCGCCGGCTCGTCGGATTCTGGCAAAATTTAGGGTTCCGGCTAACTTTCAACCGGAGGAGAAATCAACAACAGAATGATCCTCAAGAGTAGTAAAGTTTAGTAGGACCAATGGTCAAGCTAGAAACCATCGCCAGCACTGGAATAGGCTATTTTCGCGACGACTCGGTGAAATCATACTCTTCTCTCCTGAACCCAGAATGAGCTTAATTGATGGAAGGGAAAGCATCAGCTAGATGAGGAGATGGTCTTTAATAATGCGGCGCATTGCTTTGCAGGCGCTGAAGCTCCAGCGAACTCGCGTTTTCGTTGGCAGTGATTAAAGCTCAATCGGTGAAATTGAGACAAGAAAGACAAAGAAAAGGGTGAGGAGAGCGACATCGGAGGTAGAATGAATAAATTCGACGCCGGAGGGAGCATGAATAAATTCAACGCCGGAGGGAGCAGGTAGTGCGCCGGCGAGTGGATCATGCACACGACTGCTTACTGTTGGGAAGGAGAAGAAAAATCGGAAACAAGAAAGTAAAAGAAGATAAAGTTGAAAGGAATGGTTGAAATAAGTAAAACATCACTTGGGCTTGACATTGCAATGGCCTTAGGTTCGAACTAAAATGGGATATCACATAATATACGTAATTCTGCAATAGGGATTATGTTTCTCAGTTTGGTGGTCTTTTCTCTACATATTTGGTTTGGTATTTGTTGTTTTATTTGTTTGATTGGTACTTGTTTGACCTTATGCTCTATTTTGTGATTCAGTTCTATTATAGTTTATGTTTTGATGTTGTGTTGTTTAGGAAACTTAAGAATTAGTCTATGAAAGAGCTGTATAGAAGCTGGAAGGTGGGTTGTTGATTTTTTATATCTACGTTGTTTTCTTCATGAAGTTGTGCAACTTACATGTTTCACTTGTTCATACTGTGTCTTAAAATTTTTCGTATTAGCCATTTTGGTTCTTCCTATAATTGATCCTACTTTTCTGCTTGCATTCTTTTTCGATCAATATTCTGTGCGTACGGTCTAGAAGAAAACTGTTGTCGACATTTGTATATGACAAGTTTCAAGATGATACATATGTGCTTGTTCCATATCTTATTGGTCAGATTTGTTCTGTTCTTGTACCAGCTCTTATTGATAAAATTTGTCCTATGCTTGTCATTTCTTATTTGCTTGTGTATAGCTGGGAGAAGGGGTGTCCAGTTCTGCAGCTTTGCATATTTCTTTTTGCCAAAATTCATTTCACTCAAGTGTTTGGGATTGGTATAAGCATGCACTCTGTTGTGTGCTTGAATTCAGTAACTGCGATGGTGGGGTGCTTGCCATCTACTATTCAACACCTGCTTTCTTTGTCTTTTTATGCAAGATTATTTTATGTTTGTCCTGGTGATTCAATTTCATTATGACGTAAGTGATGCATTGTGGTTTTATCTGGATATTTCATTGGAAGCTTAGAGATAAGAAATGAAGACCCTGTTATTCGCAGTTGTACGATGTCTGAATTTTGTTGTTTTGTTATTTTGAGTTTTGGGGTTGATTACTCCTACAGAGATAGTTTAATTCTTTTATATGCAGCAATTGTTCCTCCTGTAACTGATATTAGTTGTTTGCTTGGATTATTTGTCCATTACTATTGTTGTTTGCTTCAATAATTTGTCTGTTATTATTGTTCTCTTTGATTTATATGATCTTGAAGAGAAGTTTGAAGATTTGTAACTTAGCGATTGTTTACTAGTTTCCTATTTGAGTTGCTTATGTACATTTATTAACTGAAAGAAGGTTGATTCTAAATCGTGTCAAGAAGAAATCAAAATGTTTAGTTCACGGCATCATTGAATTTGGGATAAGCTTATATCTGGCTTACCAAGTTGTCATTACTGTAGTCCCTATGCATACATTATGTCCTTGAAATTTGAACTCGAGATTGGTTCTAGTCCATCAATTCTATGAATAATATATTGGCATATTCTTAACAAAAATATTCTGAAATTGCTATAATGTTATGACTATATTATTTTTATACCAACGTTTATTTGAAATTGTTAATATTTGACTATATTATTTGTTCACTGTTCATTAACTAGCTATAGGTCATAAGAACATAATACTTATAATTAGTAAAAATTTAAAATATTACTCAAAATTAGTTATTAATTTAATAATAATAATAATTCTAGTAGTGAATTTATAAATATTATAAAAGGAAACATCAACTATTTTATGATATTATAAAATATTTGAAGTTTAAAAAATAATATGATAAAAATTCAAAAAAGTAGTAATGTACTAATTATTATATATTTAATAGTATTTCAGTTATTATATATTTTATTCAAAAATAAGTGCAAATTTAACCAAACACCTCCTTCAGCTTTTAGCATCAATTAACATGATACATTAGAGTATCAAATAGCACAATACAGTAAAAATTTATCCAAATATTTTTCAATATAAAATTATTTATTCAAAAAAAACTCTACAGCCGCTTAAGGGACTCTAAAGCAGTTTTATTTCAAAAGCTCAAAAGTTTTCGCACAGCCAAACGGAACCTAACATGGATGGACAATGAAGATCACATCATGTAGCTTAGCTCTTTACATAAAGAAGTTTGAAATCACTTAAAAAATTTAGTGGATAGTGGAAGAAAGTGGGTTAAATCTTTTCGAGAGGTAAAATTTTTCAAAATTATCGGACAAGTTGAAGAAAGATTCTTCTTGGAGATAACCTTAATCATAGATTAGGGATCTCTACTAAGATCACTTATAATTATAGCTTATAAAATCTGAAATTGACAGCGCTGAAGCCACAACGAGCTTGCAAAGAATGCCAGAGTAAATAGCATCTCAAGCTTGCAAAGAATAATCACGATAACTCTTTCAATACATCAAAGTTTAAAGTCTTTGCACATAATTATCTTAAAAGTCTTCCCAGTTCATTGATTACTTCTTCTTCAAATACCCATGCAAACCAATAGGCAGTAAGCGCTGCAACAAAATTTGATTATCATGACTCTTCAACCCTGAAAGTTTTGCATCCACCATATTCACACACCTTGAAATATTTGCAGCATATCCATCACGAAATCTTACAAATTAAGAAATTCACAAATAATTTTTTTTCCTGAGGTGATAATGTGTACACCGCAATTAGTTTCTCCTAGTTATTGGTATCTAATTTCTTTGTATGTAGCTCATGTCGTATACTCTGATCTTTTACGACCCAACGAGCCTTCAGGGCACATTTCGTCTTTTTATCTACATTTAATAAAATTTCTAAAATGTTATCACAAATAATTTTTTCGATATGCACGACATCAAGATTGTGTCAAATTGTGAGATCCTTCCAATACAGTAGTTCAGAAAAAAAATATACCTTTTTAGCTCCAATTAAACTCTTCAAAGTGCTTTTCCTCTTCTTACCATATGGAGGCTTTCAAAACATCACGTTTTTTACGATTTCCATCTGCTCTAACAATTCATCAATTGACAACATAGGAGTGGTGCTAGTGCTTCTTGCTTTCTATTGAATTTCTTATTTCTTCTGTATGGATGATTGTTCTGCAAATAGCGACGATTGCTGAGATAACCAATTTCTCTCTTAAGTTTTACCGAATATCTGTATTTGTTGCAAGTAGGGCATGCCAAATAGCCTTCTGTGCTCCATCCAAATAAAACTCTATATATAGGAAAATCATTCACAATCCATAGAACAACTGCATACAATTGGAATATAGTGTTGGAGCTGGCGTCACATGTTGGAACTCTATTCTCACATAATTTCTTCTAACTCTTCAATCAATGGCTGAAGATATACATCAATATCTCTATCCTGTGGCTTCTTTAAAGGAATCAAAAGTGAAATTATAAAAAATGGCTTCTTCATATACATCCATGGAGGCATATTGTATGGCATTACGATAACTAGACAACATCTATAAGCATTACTCATGTCTCCAAATGGATTGAACCCATTGGTTGCCAAGCCAAGACGCAAGTTTCGAGCATCACTAGCAAACCAAGGACACTTCACATCAAAATCCTTGTAAGCCTCAGCATCTGTAGGATGTCTCAATATATCAGAGCTATCCACACGTTTCTCCCTATGCCATCTCATTTCCAAAGCTATCTTTCTTGACATGTAAAATCGTCACAATTTGGGTACTAATGGAAAATGACGATGAACTTTCTTTGGAACCTTCTTACTAGTGCCATCGTTAACATTCCACCTTGATGCATTGCAATCTTGGCATTCTCCTCGTTTATCAATTTCTTTCTGAAAAGAACACAATCATTCATGCATGCAGCAATAGATTTCCATCCCAACCCTAAGTCCTTCAGAACCTTTCGACAATGATAGTAGGACGAAGAAAGTAAATGCCCTTTCCAAATAGCATCATTCAAAAGGTCAAACAGCATATTAAAGCCTCTGTTGCTCCAATAATTAAGCACCTTAATATGAAGCAGTTTTAGGAGGAATGACAATTTTGAGATTGTACATCTCTCGTATAATTGGCTTCTCGACATCTTCGAACAACTTATCATATCTATCTATATTATATACCGCCACTGACTTCGACCCTTCACCACCAAGTAGCTGATGAGTCTCACCCTCCACAACTACTTGCACTACTAGAAATAATGGAATCAACGACTGAATAAATCAGTCGGCATATACAGTTACTGACTGAAAATACGACCGTCGGTAAATGATCGGCAAATACAAGTCAGTAAATCAATTACGATCCAATATTCATTATAGTTCGGTAGTGTATAGTAAATTACCGACTGAAGAGATCGTCGGTGATTATCGACTAGCAACATAGTCAGTAATTAGGCATGTTAGTCGGTAATATTCCCGACCGAAGGTTCAGTCGGTAATTACCGACTAGCATCTTTGTCGGCAAATACAGACCAACCTGTTAGTTGATAATTTACCGACTATAGTGTTAGTCGAAAACTACTGACCAGCTAGTTGGTTGGTAATTATCGATTAACGTTTTGGTCGGAAGTACCGTCATACACGATAGTTATTACCGACCAGCTGGTTAGTCGGTAAATTTTTGACTATATTTTTAGTCGGTAGAGTCAGCCGTTTGACGACTGATTGATGTAGTCTGCAGAGTTAGTCGGTATTTAGCCACCACTATTTTAGTCGGCATATTGTTTTTAGCTGGTATTACTGACTGATGCTAGTGCAGTCAGTATTTTTTCTAAATTTTGTTCAAAATCGCTGCCATTTTTAATAATTTATATATCAACAATATTTTCATTCACATCATTCAATTGAACACAAATAATTTCAAGAAAAATAAGTACTTATGTTCATTGAAAATGCATAATAAACTAATTACAATTCAGTTTTGAAATGCATCCATACATATATCATCTCATACATTCAAATACGATGAGTAAAGAAAAACAATAATTTACTTGCAACGAAGCACCCCTGCTATCTGAAAAGCACTCCTGCAACCAGTAAAGCAAAAATTTTTTTTATTATGCCATATGGAGCAATCCTTCTCTAGAAACGAACAAAATCCTAACAGGCAGTCTCTAGGAATAGTAGAAGTAGCAATTGAATAATAAAATCACAAGTTGAATTTCTTGTTGTATTCCTCAATGAAAAGAGCTACATATATATAGGAATACAAGTAACTAAATTAGGAAGATTATCTAATATCTAAGTTAGGAAATATATCAAATCTAATATCTAACTTAGTTAGGAAATATATCAAATCCAATATCTAATTTAGGAAACTAAATATTTTAACACTCCCCCTCAAGTTGGTGCATAGATGTCACACATGCCCAACTTGTCTAAAAACTTTGAGAAGACATGCTTTGAAACTGGCTTGGTGAGAATGTCGGCCAATTGATCTTCTGATCTAATTTTAGGCAACTCCAGAATATTTTCATCCAACTTTTTCTTTATAAAGAACCTGTCTACCTCAACATGTTTTGTGCGATCATGTTGGACTGGATTATGTGCTATGTCACATGCTGCTTTGTTATCACAAAACAATCGAATCGATTGCTTAGACGTAAAGCCCAAATCTTCTAGAAGAAGTTTCAACCATAATGCTTCACAAAGTCCGAGTGCTAAACTTCTGAATTCAGCTTCTGCACTTGAGCGTGCTACAACATTTTATTTTTTACTTCTCCATGTAACTAGGTTACCGTCCACAAATGTAAAGTAACCTGAGGTGGACCGTCTATCATCAATTGCTCCAGCCCAGTCAGCATCAGTATATACATCTATATTTTGACAATTTATATTCTTTGTGAACAGAATTCCCTTTCCAGGAGCAGACTTTAAGTACCTCAAAATGCGTATTACTGCATTCATGTGTTGCTCTCCAGGATTATGCATAAATTGGCTAACAATACTCAATGCATAGGCAAGATCAGGTCTTGTATGTGCTAGGTACATCAATCTTCCTACCAGTCTCTGATATCTCCCTTTGTTAGCTGGTACCTGATTAGTCTCAATACGCAGCTTCAGACCTTCTTCCACTGGTGTATCAATTGGTTGACACGCAGACATACCAGTCTCTTCTAATAGGTCTAAGGCATACTTTCGTTGTGACAGAAAAATTCCCTTCTTAGATCGAGACACTTCGATTCCAAGAAAGTACTTCAAAGGACCAAGATCTTTCATTTCAAATTCTCTAGATAAGTAATCTTGCAATGCCTTCATTTCTTCCGGATCATTTCCTGTAACAACCATGTCATCTACGTATACAATAAGAGCAGTGATTTTGTCATTCCTTTTCTTCAGAAATAAGGTGTGATCTGAATTGCTCTGATGGTATCCAAATGCTACCATAGATTTTGTGAATCTTCCAAACCATGCTCTTGGAGATTGTTTTAGCCCATAAATTGATTTCTTTAATCTACACACCTTCTGTCTGTGGACTTCTGATGAATTACATCCTGGTGGAAGATCCATATAAACCTCTTCAGTCAATTCACCCATGTAGAAAGGCGTTCTTCACATCAAATTGTTGTAATGGCCAATCTAAATTCACAGCTAAAGATAACAAGACTCGAACAGTATTGATTTTAGCTACAGGTGCAAAAGTATCTGTGTAGTCGATTCCGTAGGTTTGGATGTACCCTTTTGCAACCAATCTTGCCTTGAAACGTTCGACTGTACCATCTGCTTTATACTTAACAGTATATACCCATCGGCATCCAACTGTGGTATTTTCTGGAGGGAGATTGACAAGTTCCCAAGTTCTATTCTTTTGTAAGGACTTCATCTCTTCATTCATAGCTTCTTTCCATCTTGGGTCATTTAAGGCTTCCTGCATACTGTTAGGAATAGATACAGTAGATAATTGATTTACAAATGACAGATTTGATTCTGACAGCCGATGATTAGACACAAAATGACTCATGGGGTATTTGGTTTTACTAGAAAGTTCAGGTTCATAAGTAGGCTTAGGAATACCTCTATTATGACGGTGTGGTAACTGTCTTCTGAATGCTTCAGATATTGGGTTAAGAACATCCTCAGCAGTCGATTGGTTTGGTATGTTTGTTGATTGTGGAGCGAGGGACTCTGGATAAGGTGCCATATTTTCAGATCTTGAGTATTCAGTATTTTCATTCACTATCACACCAAATAAGTCATCGTTAATTACTTCTGATAGAGAGTTGTTGTCACTGTTGTCCACTGCTTGATAGGCAAACTCAGACAATCTATTTTCCTCTGAAGAGTGAGATTCATAATCTAAAGTCTGAACTTCCCTAAAATTCTCCCCCTGAAGTTCAGCCTCAGCAGAAAAATACATTATATTTTCATGAAATACAACATCCATTGTGGTAAAAATACGCTGAGTTGGAAGATGATAACATCGGTACCCTTTTTGAGACGCAGCATACCCAAGAAAGACACATCTCAAAGCTCGAGGACTCAACTTATTACGTTGGTGATGGTGAAGATGTACAAACGCCACACAGCTAAAGATACGTGGGGGCAAATTCGACGTTGCTGGTGAAACCACTGCTTCCAAAAGAGATGCAAATGGTGTTTTAAAATCTGTAGAACTCGACGGTACCCGATTGATAAGATATGCTGCAGAAGCTAGTGCTTCTCCCCAATAAGTTGACGGTAAATGAGCATTTATCAATAAGGCACGAACCACTTCCAATAAGTGTCGATTCTTTCTTTCAGCAACTCCGTTTTGTTGGGGTGTATTAGGACATGTAGTTTGATGAACTATCCCATGTGCTTCTAAATACTGCTGAAGTGCGGAACACTTATATTCTCCACCGTTATCATTGCGAAGAACTTGAATTTGTGCATTATATCGAGTCTGAACCATCTTATGGAACTTTTGAAACAAGTAGCTCACTTCACCTTTAGACTTCATCAAGAAAAGCCATGTCATTCTGGTACAGTCATCAATAAAAGTAACAAACCATCGCGATCCACCTAATGTAGTAACCTTAGATGGACCCCAAACATCAGAATGTATTATCATAAAAGGTAATGGACTTTTATTCAAGCATAACGGAAAAGAAGTACGATGACTTTTTGCCAGTTCACAAACATCACATTGAAAACTAGAAACTTCAAGTTTTGCAAATAAACTGGGAAATAATTTTTTCAGATAACCAAAAGAAGCATGCCCCAACCGTCGATGCCATAACAAGATTTCTGATTTCATCTTCTCACCCTTTAAGTCATCCACTATCAAAGCCTGATGCAACTTATCTGAACTCTTTGGCACCAAATCCAAATAATACAATTGCCCTCGCTTAGTACCATAACCAATCGTCTGCTTTGTTTGGATGTCCTTGAACACACAAGATTCAAGCCAAAAAATTACAACACAAGATAAAGTTTTGGTTATTTGAGAGACAGATAAAAGGTTATAACCTAAGGATGGAACAACTAAAACTGAATCTAAACTCAAACTATTAGTGAGGTTCACAGATCCTGCACCAATAACAGAGTTCAAATTACCATTGGCAGTTGAAACAAAATTTTGTGAGGAAGATTTAAGGTTTAAGACATGTCTAGAATCAAACGTCATATGATCTGTAGCACCAGAATCAATTATCCATGTACTATTAGAAACAAGTGTAGAAGTATGTAAAACCTTACCTCTAGTGTCAGTGGTAGCTACTAATGCTGAGCCCTGTGTAGCATCATCATCATCCTCTGTCTTCGTCTCAACAACTGCAGCAATATGGCCCTTTTTGGAACCTCGCTTCTGTTGATCACGACTATGATCCCACCATTCTGGATATCCAATAAGTTCAAAGCACTTCATTTTAGTATGGCCAGATTTATTACAATGAGTGCATTTGGATGTTGACTCTTGTGCAATCTTAGAGTGTGTCGCCTTTGTATGATCATGCCAGTGTCGTACCATCATAGCGGAAGCTTCAGTATTTTCAGACTCAGTTTTCATAGTAGAGCGACGTACATCCTCACGACGAATTAACGAATAACATTCTTCTAGATCTGGAACTGATTCTTTACGAAGGATTTCTCCACGAATCTGTTCAAAATCACTATCCAAGCCAGCAAGAAATATGTGTACTCTTAGTCGCTCAATGGACTTTCTATATGCCAAAATATCATCAGGATCTTTCATTACCACCTTATCACGATGGTCTAATTCTCGAAAAATTTCGGTCAATTCTCCATAATATTCAGAGATAGATTTTCCACTCTGTTTAGCAGTAAATGCTTTTTGGTTTAAAGAGAATACCTGCAGTTCATCACTCCCATCATAAAACGTTTTTGATAAAGCACTCCAAATCTCTCGAGCAGTAGGTAAGCGTAAATAGCGTTTCATAATTTCTGGAGTCATGGACATAAGTAGCCATCTCTTCACTTTCTGATTTTCAGCATACCACTTTTCATATCCAGCATCTGATTCATCAGGTGGTTTTGCCTTACCACGTATATAAGAAAGCTTCTCTCTTTCAGCAATGTGCATCTCCATTAATTGATACCATATATCATAATTAGTCTCATTAAGAATAATTCCTGAATTGAATGCACCTTCTGATTGAATTATAACTGGAGTGGTTCTAGACATAACTGCTGCGACGATGCAGGCTATGGCGACCGGCAGAGACAGTAGCGGCAAAAACGCAATCGAGCGTTCTTGCGGCGAACTCGCGATCCGGCGTCGGTAGCGTGCTAAGATTTAGCTGCGGCGACGAGCAGCGGCGGCGGCGTGAGATGGCGGGTCTTCAAGCGAGATCTGATGGTATTCTGGCAGCAACAATAATCGTCGACAACAATTACCAGTCGTCCGACGAAGTAATTTGAATTTTTTCTTGTGATATAATAATGGTAAAATCAGGTTTGGCTCTGATACCAAATTGAATAATAAAATCACAAGTTGAATTTCTTGTTGTATTCCTCAATGAAAAGAGCTACATATATATAGGAATACAAGTAACTAAATTAGGAAGATTATCTAATATCTAAGTTAGGAAATATATCAAATCTAATATCTAACTTAGTTAGGAAATATATCAAATCCAATATCTAATTTAGGAAACTAAATATTTTAACATGTGTCATATAAACAAATTCTATTAAAAAAATGTGGAGGAGATTGCATACACATTGAGAAGGCTATTATCTATGAGGAGCTTTTGAGTTTAAGTGGAATCTTGATAGCAACATGGATAGGAATCTGCACATCCAAAATAATAAACAGTATATTCGACGCCTAGGACAAAAAAAATATTAAAAGTTATAAAATTAAAAAAACTTTTTTAGAATGCTGAAAACGCAATCCCAGAAGAAAGAGAAAGCTCTATTACACGAGAAGGTAAAATCCAAATATCTTCCGCATTCCTTAAAGCTAAATGATATATAGCATTGTACATGCTAGTTTGTAGTAACATCATATCATTATGCATCGCCTGTATCAGTTACTTAGTAGAGGAATGCTTGAAGTCCATTTCTTTGTGATATCTATCAAACTAGTAGGAGACAACTGCTGAAGATGAACACCTAGATGTTTACTTATATCTAGTGAGATGACAGCGGCGGTTGTGAAATTTTCAAAAAGACAGCGGCTCCAACAAAATCCAGCGAGATGGAGACCGAATTAGAACGGGTAGCGCCGGACAGCAGCAATTCAGGCGAGATGGAGCTGAATCTCACCTGCAGACGAGGAATCACCGGTAAGAGAAGACCTCAAACGAAAACCTAGGTTTTTAGAGTTGGAAAAAAATGAGTGTAGCTGGTTCGAGTCGGGTTAATTTAGACACATTATTGACTAAACCAGCATATCAGTCGGTAATATATATCAATATGCCGACTAAAACTATCATTCAGTTGGTAATGTACATCCACATTACCGACTAAAATAGTTCTCAATCGGTAACATATATCCACTACCGACTAAAAAATTATACAGTTACAATCTCATTACCGACTGAACTGCTTCCCAATCGGTAAAATATATCCACTACATAGTGATCTAGTATACTGTCGGTAATATACATACCCTATACCGACTAATTGGTAAGTCAGTCGGTAATTTGTTTATTTTACCGACTAATTTAGTAAATAGTCGGTAAATGTATAGAAGATATCGACAATTTCGTAGTCAGTCGGTATTTGACGAATTTACCAACTATAATTTTTCGGTCAGTAAAATTCAGTTAGTAATGCTAATTATTGTAGTAGTGTTGAGGGATCTCTAACTCCACAACATCACCCTTGCGTATATTCTCTAAAGTTTCAAACATTTTATCATATTCTTCATCTTCAAGTCTCACTAGAGTTTCATCTCTACAAGCACCATGACTCTGATTACTTCGTTGAGTGACTTCTTCATAAGACTACATTCGTGTAAGACGCTATAAAACTATTCACAAGCAAATGCATATACACTATATCAAGCGTGTTTGAATATCTATTCAAATAGCGTCAGCATGGACAATGCATCTCAACAACATTCAGTAAATGATATTTATCAAATTGCGTGAATGAGCCGACTCCATCTATATACTCCTCCGACAGCTTGTCGGGGGATTATACATCCAACTCTTATTAATCCTTCATCTCGATTTTTGAAAGTTAGTCCTACTATTTCAAATTATACGCAAACTAATTTATTATCGTATATGTAAGACGTATAAATTTTGTTAGAAATAAAAAGAATTTAATCTTGCAAGAAATGAATCTTCCTACACGTAATGTAATGCATAATATGATATGATATTAGGAGTCCACTTGTAGCAAATGTCTTCTTGTTCTTATTGAATCTCAAAATCAAAGCATTTCCGGTAAGCATTTCCAACAATCATCAATTCTTACTTGTTAGTAAATGCTAAGCTATACCAATTAACAATCCAAAGCACTAAGCTACATAGTCCTCAATTCAACACCCATAATCCTAATCAAAAGTAGGAAAAGACATAATGTATATAATTTTAAATACATTACTTGGAGTGTGAGCGCTGCAACTACGCAATGCAATTGATGTTGTTTTAATTTCTAGAAGGTAGCTAGCAGATTAGAGAAGGGATAGGTCAGCAGAGTTACGAGTTGAATGGTGGAAAGGTAAAGTACACATTGCTTTTCAAGAGTCGGTGAGGCCACTTGTGCAGCAGCAGCTTTGGTTTTGATTCGATAGGGTTAGGATTTTTCTTCTCATCCCTAGGAATTTGAAGGATTAGTTCGCTGGGCTAAAGATCATATTGAAGGAGAATTTCATCTTTTGTTCTCATCTCACTGTTTCATTATGTGGGCTTTTGTAATACAAAATTTTGATTTTACAAGATACCAACTGTTGTTTGTTGGGCAACAAGCATTGTCAGTATTTCAGATTTACTACTTACAACTGCAGAACCATCAAGTCAGAGAGAACTCAACTTAAAAACAAAACCAGAAACAATCGCTCTTGCATCTTCAAGCAATTCAAACTGAAAAAACTTCAAATTTATAAACAGGAAACACATACATAAGCAACCCATCTAGATGCTTACCTGTTTTCGGCAAGATGGCAACGACGGATATGCAATTTCTGGCGAGATAGAGCGGCTCCCAAGCAATCCGGGAGAACGGGAGCAGTCAGGCGAGGCGGACCGAATTAATTTGCAACTAGCATCGAGCGGAACCAAATCCTGTGAGATGAAGCTGAATCTATTCAGCAAAGGACCGATCAGCGGCAAGAGAACGACTCTGGCGAAAAACTAGCTTTTAGAGTGGGGAGGAAATTACTGGGTTTTGGTTCATGCTGGTTTGATTTAGACAAATCACCGACTGAAATCATGTTGAGTCGGTAACATATATCCAGATTACCGACTAAACGATGCATCAGTCAGTGATATGCTTAAGGTATTGGTACCGACTGAGTGTTAAGTTAGTCGGTAAGCTTATATTCAATACCAGCTGATACTAATTCAGTCCATATTTGACGAATTTATCTACTAAAAATTTTCAGTCAGTAATATTCAGTCAGTAATGCTCATTTTTATAGTAGTGCGAACTGAAGACAGGTCGCTATAGCAATGAGAGAAGGCGCTCAACAAGACAAGTAACCATCTCACAGCCATTTGATGGAGCTCGGCAGAAGTATAACAAGAAGAGAGCTACAAATCAAAGAACAAGAAAAGAGATAAAGAATGAAAATTGTGGATTTGAGAAATCCTCGCTGAGAACTCCTATGCGAGTTTATTCATTCGCTTTGTTGATCCTCTCTTCCTCCGTTTCTAATTTTAAACATCTGTCTAAGAGAGTGATATATATGCTTCTAGAAAGTGTGAGAGTGTGAATTGTAAGAACCCAAACATTTGTATGAAGTGCTAATACTACTTAGGCAAGTGAAGGGTTTCGAATGAAGCCTTTTCGGTGTGTTGTGATCTCTTTTTAAAGCTAAAGGGTTACAGCCTAAAGAGACTTACTGAAGTCTAATAGGATGTTGTAAGTTCGTCTTGCAAAAAGAACTCAGTTGAGGGAGAGGTGTTCGGCAAAGCATTGACTCTTAGTTTGTAGTCTTGCGTCATACCTGTTACACATTACAAACCTCGCTTTCATGCAGGATAAAAGTAGCACTTCAACAGAATGTTTACTTACTGCTTAGTAAAAAGTTTATCTTTAAAAACTATTTTTTATTTATACAACTCAATTCTCTCTCCTCTTTTGCGTTATTTTGTGCAGGAAGTCTAACAATTAGTATAAGAGCAAGACTCACAATTCTAAGATTTAGCGGAAAATATCTTATTCTAGCCTAATACCCACTGCTCCTAAAGGAAGATCGTCGAGTCACCCTTCCTTATTTGGCAGAACGAATTATAGATATTTGAAGACAAAGATGACCATATTTCCAAGCGCAAGACTATCTACTTCGGAACATTATCTGTGATAGACCACTTGCTGTAGCTTGATGCAAGTGAAAATGCCACACTCAAGCTACTTTCGAAATACAATGAGGATGTGATACGGACGGGAGAACTAACAAGGATGAATTGGGGAATCTCTCTGCAGACAGCAAGGAAAGGGGAAGCAAAGGCAGATGGAAACAGGAGATGCCAAAACAGAAAGAAGAAATATGGTGACAAACCTCACCAGAAGACCTCGCCGGAGCCGGAGGCCGGCGACGAGATGTCAGACATTCCAGGGTGCATGCCAGGCGGTTCTGGAGGACAAGAGTCCTTCGAGGGGCATGCAGAAGGGGCTAGGAACAAATGCAACTGATGGCAGCAAGGACACCATTTGAATGGTGTCCTTGGCCCAGATTACTGTGCTGGGTCACCATTCAAATGGTGACCCGAGCGCAGCCAGGGCGCCTGGAAGGTGCCCTGTACTGTCATTTGAGTAGTTTGGTCCTTTAGGGACTCTTAAAAATTATGTTTAGATTTTAATAAACTTCCTTGTGGAAGTGTTTACTTGGTAGAAGAGTTTCAAGTAGATTGAAACTCTATAGTTATAAATAAAGAGTTATGCCCTAGCAATGGGGCATATGAGATTTGTTCTTCAATTTTTACCCTAATTCATCTATTTTCCCTACCTTATTCTCACTGTTCCCTTCTTGTTCGTCTCCTGTTCTTTAACTTGTTCTTCAGCTTGCATCAATTGGTATCGGAGCCATGGTAGATATCAACGCAAACGCACCCGAATCACCCAATTCCATCGCATCCTCACAATCAGTGGATCCCGGAAATTTTTTGAGAGTTGCACAATCGCCGGAACCACAACTCCGTGGGAGCAGCGAGACTAACCGCGGATCATGCAGAGATGCAACGGGTGGTAAACTCACTGAGTAAGTCTCAACAAACCACACCTAGGGCAGCTAATCACCCACCCACCACCTCCCTACCATCTACCTTGCACCAGCTACAAGGATCACGACTGCACTGCTCTGTTCAGCCAAACAACCTCAACCCCCCACCATCTACTTCGTACATTGCACCTAGGCCTCCCACATATCCAGCCACCACGGACACCCTTCCCTCACACATCGCCAATGCTCTGACTTGAACATTCAAACGTACCAACCATCACAACCCCCTCTACTACCAAGTCCAACGACCCCAATGTTGCCAGTTGATACCAGAGTACCTAAGCAGCAAATCAGTAACACCCAGCCACAACCTACTCTGTCCATCACCCCAACCACTGGACAACAAACACTCCCCTCTCCTCCCTACACAAACATGGCCACTTATCACCAATCCTTTCCAAGGGACAAACATAAATTTCCTACCTTTGATGGGACTAAAGTCAATGAGTGGATTTACTCGGCAGAAAAATACTTCAAGTACTATCGCACACCTTTGGAAGAACGTCATTCTATTGCTCCAATGTATTTCCAGGATGAGGCCAATCGATGGTATCAAAACTATGAAATTGACAGGCCTAACCACTCATGGGAACAACTCAAAGAAGCCCTCATTCAACGGTTCGGTAACACAGTATTCGGACATCCTAGTTTTGCTCTAAAACAGTTAATACAGACGGGATCCGTAGCTGATTACCAAGCAGCCTTCAAAGATTTACGTGCCCGATTGCCGCTAGCAACAGAAGTGGACCTCATTGGTAACTTTTGTGGAGGGCTGTCTAAGCGCATTGCACTCGATGTCATGGCCAGCAATCCTTCTTGTCTTTAGGAAGCTTTTAAATTGGCAAGGATCTTTGAACAAAAATCAAGCCTGAGCCTAGCTTCTGTTCGACCTGGGCGTTTCCAAGCGACTCGCAAGGACAACACTACATCACTAACAGCAACATCTAACGTCCAGCCTGCTGGAATGACTACATCCACCAGCATGGTTAATCGCAGTCGAACAATGGGACTAAGTGTGGCTGAAATTAATGCTAGGAGGGCTAAGGGATTATGTTTCTATTGTGATGCTAAGTACGAAAGAGGCCATAAGTGCGGCTCGAAACTTTATTCCATTGCAGGTCATGAGGATGAAGAGGAGCAAGAAGAAGAAGGCTCAGAGGCAGAAGAGTTGGCCAGCACAGAGGAAGCAACGCTGTCCCTAAGCGCTATACATGGCCTTGTTGGTCCTCAAACTATTAGAGTGGTGGGCAAAATAAAAAAACAAGAAGTGTTTATCCTAATAGACTCAGGTAGCACTCACAATTTTATTTTTGAACGCCTGGCAAAACACTTACACCTTCAACAAACGGCTGTGCGCACACTTAGTGTCGAGCTTGCTGATGGGAGACCGCATTCCATTGCGATCATGTACAAGGACATTCTTCTGACTATTACAGACATCGGGTTACAAGTAGATGCATATCCCTTCCCTCTTGGGGGCATGGACTTAGTGTTGCGAATCCAGTGGCTAGAACGTTTGGGCAAAGTCATCTGTGATTGGAAGACATCGGAAATGCATTTTTCCCTATTAGGAAAACAAGTAGTATTGAAAGGCATAAGAGAGGGGGGAGTGTCCAGGCTCACTAGCCTCACTCATTCCTCCACTCTATGTTTAGTAAGGATCATTCCAGCAGAAGGCTCCACATCAGACAGAAGTTCTTTGCCTACTGAAGTGCATTGTTTGCTGGAACATTATAGTTTTGTCTTCCGACCCGTTGCAGGACTACCCCCTCAGCGTTCCCTGGATCATGCCATTCCATTAGTACTTGGCTCGGCTCCTGAAAATGTTCGCCCTTACCGCTACCCTTACATTCAAAAGGCCGAAATCGAGAGGACTGTTCAGGAGATGCTGGAACAAGGTATTATCAAACCAAGCACTTCTACTTTTTCTTCACCCGTATTGTTAGTTAAGAAGAAAGATGGCACTTGGAGATTTTGTGTGGACTATCGAGCTTTGAATGCCATTACTATCAAGGACAAATTCCCTATTCCAGTTATAGATGAATTATTAGATGAATTGCATGGGGCAACATTGTTCTCTAAATTGGACTTAAAATCAGGATACTATCAAATTAGAGTTAAGAGTGAGGACACACATAAAACAGCATTTAGGACACATGATGGTCACTTTGAGTTCTTGGTGATGCCTTTTGGCCTCACTAATGCTCCTGCTACATTCCAAGCTATTATGAATGATGTATTTAAGCCTTATCTCAGGCGCTTTGTCCTTGTTTTCTTTGATGACATTCTCGTGTATAGCTCTTCATTACAAGAGCATTTGGAACATCTTACCACTGTCTTCTCTGTCCTACAGTCTAACAAGCTCCAAGCAAATTTTTCTAAATGCCAATTTGCTTGTAAGAAATTGGAATACTTGGGTCATATAGTGTCAGCAGAGGGCATTTCTGCGGACCCCTCCAAAGTGAAGGCGATGTTGAATTGGCCTATACCTACATCTCAGACCCAATTAAGGGGTTTCTTAGGATTAACTGGCTATTATAGGAGGTTTGTTAAAAACTATGGCCGTATTGCTGCACCCTTAACGGAACTTCTGAAAAAGGATTCCTTTGCATGGTCTTCGACGGCCAATGAAGCCTTCCAGCAACTCAAAGATGTAATGACAACTACCCCTGTGCTGGTTCCTCCAGACTTTTCTAAGCCATTTGTAGTGGAGACAGATGCATCAGGGAATGGACTGGGTGCAGTTCTGTCACAGGAAGGGAAACCTATCTCTTTTTTCAGCAAATCATTATCTCCGCCGCAAGGCAAGCAAATCAACTTATGAGAAGAAACTTTTAGCATTAGTACTAGCTGTCCAAAAGTGGCGTCCTTATTTATTGGGTAATCGTTTCATAATCCAAACCGACCACCTGAGTTTGAAGTATTTGTTAGAGCAATGTATTACATCCGTAACTCAACAAAAATGGTTGGTGAAATTGATGGGATATGATTACTAAATCATGTACAGCTGTAAAGAAAAGATCGTGGCAGATGCCTTGTCTAGATGTCATGAAGCTACATGTTCAGCTATAACTACTACGCGAGCTTCTTTTTGGACAGATTTACAACAGGCACAGAGGAAAGATCCAGCAATCCAACATCTGCTTGATTCGCCTGACATCAGTGAGCAGCCAGAGTTGTCTATAGTACATGGTTTTCTTTGTCATAAGGGCAGACCTTGGATTCTAGCAGACAATGCCATGAGGCATCAAATCTTGTTTGAAGCACACAATTCAGCTACTGGAGGGCACGGTGGGGAGTTTAGAACATATAAAAGGATTGGCCAACAATTTTATTGGCTGAGGCTTTCTAAGGTTGTCCAACGCTATATAAAAGAATGCATCACACGTGCTACAGCCAAATCCTTATCTCTGAAACCTGCTGGTCTTCTTCAGCCATTACCTATTCCAGATCGAATACAGACAGATATCTCTATGGATTTCATAGAGGGATTGCCATTATCAGAAGGACGAGATGTTATTTTAGTGGTGGTGGATCGCCTCTCCATATTTGCTCTTTTTATACCCTTAAAACATCCCTTCACAGCGGCTCAAGTTACTCATGCCTTTGCTAAGGAGGTCGTTCGTCTGCGTGGTGCTCCTAACTCGATTATTTCTGATAGGGATCCCATTTTTTTGAGCTCATTTTGGCAAGAGCTCCATAAGTTACAAGGCGCGGCATTGCATCTCACTTCGGCATACCATCCTCAATCGGATGGGCAATCGAAAGTTGTCAACAGAGGCCTAGAGACGTACCTACGTTGCTTCGCAGGAGAGCAGCCTAAGCAGTGGATGCGTTGGCTTCATTAGGCGGAATTTTCTTACAATACGAATATTCACTCAAGGACTAACACTAGCCCCTTCGAAGCAGTCATGGGCAACCACCTCCTCCTTTAATCTCTTTTGCTTCTGGTCCAGTCCGTTCAGATGAGTTAGGATACCAGTTGCGAGAACGTGATGCTATTTTGAAAGATTTGAAGTTTCATCTACAACATGCTCAAGCTCGGATGAAACAAACAGCTGATGCTCATCGCCGTGAGTTGGAATTTTCAGTCGACGATAGAGTCTTTCTTAAACTACAGCCCTATCGTCAACAGTCACTTACTGGGAGAACAAATCAGAATTGTCTTATCGGTATTTTGGCCTCTTTCGCATCTCTGCCCATATTGGCCCGGTTGCTTACCGTCTTGACCTTCCTCCAGGCTCATGCATTCACCCAGTTTTTCATGTTTCCCAGCTGAAAGATGCTCGCTTTGTACCTCCATCATTTTCAGAGGTTTTGCCGGATCAGCCCTTGCAGGTAGAAAGGGCGTTGCAGCCGCCAGGACTCGAGGACAAGTCCGTTCTTGGAGGGGAAGGGAATGATACGAACGGGAGAACTAACAAGGATGAATTGGGGAATCTCTCTACAGACAGCAAGGAAAGGGGAAGACAAAGGCAGCTGGAAACAGGAGATACCAAAACAAAAGAAGAAATATGGTGACAAACCTCACCGGAAGACCTCGCCGGAGCCGGAGGCCGGCGACGAGATGTCAGACATGTCCAGGGTGCATGCCAGGCGGTTTTGGAGGACAAGAGTCCTTGGAGGGGCATGCAAAAGGGGTTAGGAACAAATGTAACTGATGGCAGCAAGGTGTCCTTGGCGCCAGATTACTGTGCTGGGTCACCATTCAAATGGTGACTCGGGCGCAGCCAGGGCGCCTGGAAGGTGCCCTGTACTGTCATTTGAGTAGTTTGGTCCTTTAGGGAATGTTAAAAATTATGTTTAGATTTTAATAAACTTCCTTGTGGAAGTGTTTACTCGGTACAAGAGTTTCAAGTAGATTGAAACTCTATAGTTATAAATAAAGAGTTATGCCCTAGCAATGGGGCATGTGAGATTTGTTCTTCAATTTTTACCCTACCTTATTCTCACTGTTCCCTTCTTGTTCATCTCCTGTTCTTTAACTTGTTCTTCAGCTTACATCAGGATGACTGACATTCATTCTCTCCCAATGCTCAAACTATGGATCTTTTATGTTGTACCATAGATTCTAACCACATTTGCTCTTGCTCACTAGAGATCAAAACAAATTGGAGGTCATGCATTAAAGAATCACAAAAGTCACCTTGACCCATAGGACTTGTTAATGCATGAGAATGGAAACTTTTAATTGGAAAAATTTAAATATATAGACACTAGATTCACCAACATAATTTACCTTTCAAAAAATTTAAGAAAATCTTCTGACCAAAAGAGCTAAAACCGATGATATACACGCTATTCTTCCCAGCTACAACCCAAAGTGGGATGCCACTGAAGAAAAGCAAGGATTCCTTGATATCACTACAAGAAAAAACTGTTGCAGCGATCATATTAATAGTGACTAACCCAAAATAGTTGTCACTACTAGCAATTGCCACTAACAAAGACAAATTCACTTTTTTTCAACCCAACAGCAGCAGAAAAAAAAGTTAGTCGCTGTTACCTAAGCAACAGCAATAGAACAAAACCTAGTCGCTATTATTACATCAATAGCAATTATCTTGACTATCAGTTGCTAGTGTGTAAGATAATAGCGACTGACCGCTTTCAAAAGTCGCTAATTATGAACAGTAGTGACTTCTCTAGTGTCAGTAGCTATTAGCATAAACTAATGGTGTTTGACCAAGTTAACCATACGCTACAATAACAATTGAGCTCTTGTTAGTCGCCATTACTTACATTATATTTAATTTGATAAAAATCTATATAATTTATTTTTTATAAATCAAAATTATTCTATGTAATCTATAATTTTAATGTATCACGCTGACAAAATTGTAGATTATATATATAATTAATGATATTCCATCGCAATAGATACTTAACTAATGTATAATTTAGTGAGTTATTGGTATGCATCGAAATATTAGATTATATCCAAACTTTATGAAATTTTGCTTGAACAATAATGTGCTAGTTTGAAATAAACTTAACGATTTAGATCTTCTATTTGAATTATGCAATAAAAAATTTTACGTGATTTAGGCAATGTAAAAAATACTACTAGCGACCAAAATATGTGCGACCAAACCAAATAACGGCCGGTGAGTGGACCGGTCCCTGTTGAAGAACAATAGCAACCGGTAGGAGCTTGGTCACTATTGTGTTAATGGTAATAACGACCAACTAAGAGTACTGGTTGCTGTTGCTGTAGTAGTAGGGAGCACACCTTGAGTTGGTCCTGATAACATTAGAAAACAAAAAATTTAAATTAATTATTAACATTTTATTTAGTAAAATCTAAACGGTTAGACGTGACTTATATTTTTTATATATCACTTTCACAAAATTTAGATCATTAGGAAAAAAATTTTGGTCCATCAAAACAAATTCTTGATGGACGTATACGTTTTGATAATTTATAGGATTAAATTGTAGCACCAAAATACATTCAAATGTGATGAAATATTTTGTGAACACTAATATTATAGTATAGTATATAACTAACGGTTTAGATCTCCATTCGGTTCTTATAATTGTGTAAATTGGGTGAACGAGTTGAGAACAATATGTTAACTTTGTTAACAAGTATAGTATTTACACTCATGCTATAAACTAATTACAGAAACAATATCATTTAACATTTCAAATGGAGTTCTAAATTGTTAGGTGCGTTCGATATGACAACACCATTATTTAAACAAAATTTTATCACGGATATATTTTAGTGTTACGATTCAATCCTAGTGTGATGAAGCACAAAACATAATCCAATGTTCTAAAACATAGCCAACATCATATACAAAAACTATAAGTCACATATAACGGTTTAGATTTTATTAAATAAATTCAAAATTTTCAATTTCTTAAGTAATAGGGACCAAGTTCAAATTTGCTTTCCTATCAATAACGACCAGCTTCTGTAGGTGGCTATTGCACCCTAGCTAACCCTTAAAATATTTTTGTGAAAATGTTTTAATGGAAATTAAACTTTTTTAATTTTAATTTTATCCAATGTTGATTTTTGTGGTTGTATTGTTAAACTTCTTTGTTGAGAATCTTCAATTTGCTAAATTTAAATTAAAAATTATGATATTGATTATAAATTATAATTAATTAGCATACATATTTACGTTTAATTAATCTTGAACAAAATTTATTTGATTATAAATATGTTAATATTTTATTAGTCTTGAGAAAAGTTATTTGTAAGAAACTTATATGTATTTAATTTGTTAATAAATAGTAGTAAATGAATAAATCAACTAATTAGTTCTATGTATATATTTTGTTGAAGTAATGGATAAAAGTAGGATGAGAATTAAAATTAGAGCGAGTAAAGAATATATTGATGCAGTACGCAATTTATGAAGTTTGCTTGTGAACATTTGGAGGAAATGGAGCGAATTCGATGTCCATGTAAGTTTGTTTAAAGTGTATTAACAAACATAGGAAGTAGTTGAATTACACTTAATGACAAAAGGAATTATGGGAGGGTATTCAACATGGTAGATCATGGAGAGATGCTTACACCAATTGATCGTCGGGTAAGGACTGGAGAAACGAATACGGTTTCGATAAATGAAATATAGAAGGATGATGAAGATGATCAATTGTTTGAACTGATAAAATGTGAGTAGAAGTTTTTTCATTGATGTCAGTGATGAGGATCATACTAACCAAGCAACAGAGAATGATGATGAGCTTGGTAGGTTTAATTCTCTATTAAGAGATGTTCAAAGACCATTGTTTTCGAGAAGTAGTGGGCCTTGTTTTCTTTCCTTCGTCGTAAGGTTGCTTAACGCTAAAAGTGTGAAATCGAGCAACTAACAAAATAGTGGATGATATTCTATAGATATTTTGTGATATTGCTCCCGAAGGTCACCCAATTCCATCATCGTATTACGACGCAAAAAAAGTATCACGAGATTTGGGATTGGGTTGGGAGCCTATATATGCATACAAGTATAACTGTGTACTCTTTCGAAAGGAATTAGCCGAGTTAGATAAATGTGCAAAACGCAATGAATCAAGGTGAATGGTATGTGAATGATCCATATATTCTTGCCACTCAAGCTGTGCAAGTATATTCCATGCTGACAATGTGATGAGTAAGAATTGGAAAGTGGTACAAAAGGCTATGCACCGTGATCTATTTGCTCCATCACTGTTCCGTGAGGATAAAGAGCCAACATCAGATGATGTCAATGTTGAAGGCGATCTGTATAAAGAAGCTGGATGTTTTAATATAATGGTTTAAACTATATGTGAAAAGATTTATCTCAAATTAGGAGTGACATAGATTGAGAGGTAACTAAACACTAAAATAAAGATACATGCCTACGCATAGATGACATTAGTGACAATGATTAAAGTACACAATTTTCTTTCATTTTTTTTTGTATAACTTCTTTTGATGGAACTATTACTAATTCATTTAATCAAGTTACATCTCAAGCGTAATGTACATGTTCATATATAATTGATCTAATTACCTTATTTTTTTTAGATCTTTGGCATTGGAAGATGGCTCCTGGTGGTAGGTTGAGATCCCGTGCACTATTTGGCACTCCATCTTCCTCAACTCCTTCTCCGAGCTCCGATGATGTGCGTTCTTTACCACTTGCTTCTCCATGTTATACTTCAGGATACCTTACAAATATGCCAGTTGGCAGTGCTGGTAGGTTAATTTTAGTTTAATATTCAAATTTACGTAAAATAATTCATATTTATGATGCTTGCATTATTATATGAAGGATCCATCTACCAAGACACGCAACGTAGGCGTAGAATCGCCTATGGAACAACAATAGATAACTATACTTAGAGAGAAGGAAAGATAGCTGTGCAATTTAACGTCGATGGCGTGCTATTGGTTTGAACTCACAGTGGCTTATAAGAGAGTACGGTATATTGATTCGTTCTCATGCTCCGGTAGATGTTGAAGGATGGACATGGTTAGAGAAGAACAGACAGGAAGTCATAGAAACAATACAAGCACGCCTAGCGATATTTTATCAATATATCACAGAAATTTTAATTTATATTTAAACTTTTAATAGCTAAACTTATATTTCATTTTTTTAAAGGAAAAGATTGAAATAGATTTTGCAAGTCCAATTTGGAGATGCTACATGCATAAAGCAGGGGAAGATTCGTACAAGAGATGGAGAAAGAGGGCACATAAATATAACAAGAACATAGGACATGGCGACAATGGTAGGGCTAATCCACCAAAGGATTTTATTGACAATGGTAGACTTTCTGATTGGATTAGTCTATGTAATCTATTTGATGGCCCTGAAATTATGGTGAGTGTAATTTTTACTATCCCTATAACGTAAGGCTTTTATAATTGATTAACTTACATATTATTTTTATAGGAGGTGTCAAAAAGGTCGAAGGAGTATCAAAGTAGGCAACTCAATACGTATCATAGAGATAGTGTAAGTATTACGACCATTTCTTATCTAACATTTAGATATGTTTGCCTATAATAGTTGTTTGTATTCCAATTATAAAATGTATGCAAAATGAGGGACGATTAGGAACATATAAGATCACGTATACAAAAGTGAATGGTGAATGGAGTTCAAAAAGAACACGGAGTAACTATGTAAGTAAAATTTTAAATGTCATTTACAAATATTTGTACTGTAGTAATTGTTATAATAATTTAAGAAATTATGGGAAAGGATGTCTCAAATGCTTAAAGAATAATCACAAACTGAACACCAATGACATAGGTAAGTAATGCAAAATGTTTAGGAAGCGTATCTGAGTCGAGGACCTGGACCTAAACCACCACGTAAAGACGGCTGCTCATCTAAACTTAGTGAGCTTAAGTGACAGTTGGAGAGAGAAAAGGAAGAAAGAGAGGGATGAACCGATAGAGTTAGCTCGCTTCAGCAACAGCTAGAACTGCAGCAAAAGCAGTACAAGATCTTATGAAGAAGTCTATGCAAGATAGACAATCAAGCGATGATTCTGCAAGTAACATCTTATCTTCTTAACAAATTATTTATTAAGACTTTATTGCATACTAAATTTTATTATAATTCTATTATACTACAACATTAGGTAGGACGGGTGAGTTAGAAGCATTTATATATTCTTAAGCTTTTTATTTCAAAACATAACTTCATAATAACTTAGGTGGTCAAAATTTAGAAAAAGTATCGAGAGATCGCGAAACCTAAGCCTACACGACCGTCTTGGCTAAAGTGACTAGTAGGAAAAAACGGAATTGCATTTGAAAATAGGACGAGTGAGTTAGAATGATTTACACTTTTTTCAAATTTTTATTAGATGATTAGTTTTATAACAACTTAAAGGGTCAAAACACAGAATTAGCATCAAAAGGCCGCAAAACCTATGCGTAAATGACCATCTCAGCAAGAGTGACTTGTAGGAACAGACGAATTGCATTCAGAGATGGGACGAGTGAGAAGCATTTACATTCTTCAGATTTTAGTTCAAAAACTTAACTTCATAGCAACTTAGGGGATCAAAACTTAGAAAAAGTGTCGAAAGACCGCAAAACCTATGTGTACATGACGGTCTTGGCTAGAGTGACGTGTAAGAAGAAAAAGGAATTATATTCGGAGATAGTACGAGTTAGCTAGATGTGGTATTGCAGTTTTAATTTTTTATTCTATATGATTATAAATATCTTATATGTTGTGATTTTTGGTAACATATTTTTTCTTTTGTTTTAGACACATGATCGGTTGCGGCGCTTGTATAAAATGGGCGTGATGACTATATTTGATACGAAGCCGACATTGATGAACATTATTTATATTGTATTATCAAAACATTATTGGTATTATCTTGGTAGCTATTGGTAACAGCGTCAAGTCTGGCTTGGTCATACTTACTTTAGCGACCACACTATTTTCCTCGCTATTGTTCTTCGTATTAATGACCACTTCTTTATCTGTTCGTTATTACTATCAACGACCAGCTTTTTTTCAATTTGTTTTGGGACCGACTTGTTCTGGTCACTACTAATAATAGCGATCGATTTTGCTCAACAGCGACCAATAATTTTGGTCTCTTAATACTTTTCATTGTAGTGGTAGGAGTAAAAGTACTATAATTGCTTACTTACACTCATATTGTTGCTAGGTTATTCGCTTACACAATTTCAAATATTAAATAGATGATCCAAATAGTTGGATATGCCTATACTACAATCAAATTCGGATAGAATTTAGTGCTTCGATGTATGTCTTAAGTTTGTTGAATCTCACACATCCATTCGTTATCTTTTAATATGGAGTAAATTAATTATGTAAATAATCTAAATCTTTTTTTTATACGATGTACCAAAACTCTAATCATATCAAACGGTACTACTTAAACAACTAATAATAAATTTTTAAGAAATAAAAATATTTACAATACTAGCCACCAAAAGCTACACTGGTCGCTATTATTTTTCGCGACTGATGCTAGTAGTCACTATTGGCTAATTTCGTGGCTGATTTTATTCAATCGCTAGTATTTTACAAGTAATAGTCGTTAAACCCTATTAGCGATTGATCGGTATTTAGTCGATATTGCTTTTTAATAGTCTTCTTCTTAAGTGTTCGAATAGACCCAACTGTTCACAAGAATTTTTTAATCTTGCTGCTCCCAATTCCACCTTAATCTCAGCATACAAACCCCACTACTCCGGTGAACAGAGCCGACTGCCCATCGCTCCTAACTAGCCCAAATCCGTGCCGAAATTTGGGCCGATACTGGCTCTTTCTTCTCCAACCCGAACAGGCTAGAAACCTTACTCTGCCTCTTCTTCGGTGTACAACCACTTCTCCGGCTCCAGCTATTGTCCAGTGTAAGATTCTTTGCTATCATACTTATTTTTCTATAATTTATGTGTTTTGGTGAAGATTTGATGTTCTATGATATACCCTAAGTTAGTCTAGTGTAAGTAAAGTTAAATCAAGAATACTCTAAAGTTGAACTAGGGTAAAAGTTATTTTCAAGAGCATCATAGCTTAGTTTTCAAGTTGAATATAGATTTCAAAAGAGGATAAAACAATAATAAAAAAATTTAAAAAAAAACTTGAAATGGAGAAAACATTTCTCCTTTAAGGTAAGGCTTTGCCTATAATTATGTCAATAAAATTTGTTTTGTTATATAATCCTAATTTGCCCATCAATTAATCTAATAGACTACAAATTAATAGTTATAATAATTATATGAGATACAAGACTTTTAGTTTGTGCTAATATATATTTAGCTGTAACAATTGTATTTATATAGTTTGTTGTAGGAATGGATAAGAGTTGGATGAGAATTAAAAATAGAGTGAGCAAAGAATATATCAATAGAGTAACACAATTTACGAAATTTATTCATGGGCATTTGTGGGATATGTAGAGAATTCGATGCCCATGCAAAAAATTTGTTTCAATGTGTATTAGCAAATCTAAGAAGTGATAGAAATACACTTTGTAATAGAAGAAATTATGGGAGGATATACAACTTGGAGTGATCATGGAGAAATACTTCCACCCATAGATCGTCTAATAAGGACTGAAGAGACTAGTACAGTTCCGACAAATGAAATAGAGAGTGATAATGAGGATGTTCAATTGTTTGAAATGATACAACATGTGAATGAAACAATGTTCGTTGATGTTAGGTGTGAGGATCATACCTTTCAAACTACAGAGTGATGATGAACTTGATAGGTTCAACTCTTTGTCAAGAGATGTTCTCCGGTTATAGTGGACCTTCTTTTCTTTCATTCATCATGAGGTTGCTTAATGCTAAAGTACGAAACCGAGCAACCAACAAGATGATTGATGATATTCTTTAGATACTATGTGATATTACTATTGATGGTCACTCAATTTCATCATCGTATTACGAGATTAAAAGGTACTACGAAATTTGAGATTGAGATGGGAGCCTATTCATACATGCAAGTATAACTGTGTGCTTTTTAGAAAAGTGATGTGCCTAAAATATACACATAATCTCATATAGTCTTGTATCATATACGCTTGATTTTATATAGAAAAACTAATTAAAAAGAACATTGTTTTTTGTTTTTCTTATTTCACAAACTCTGTACAGTCTGAGCCTTTTTGATGAAATATTAATTTTCTGATGAAGTCTTTGTGCACGGCCAATTGAGTTTCAAAGCAAATACATTGAAGTTGGTTCATTAATTTTTTAAAGAATTTTCAGGCCAACCAATTGATACATGTTCACAGATGAATTTAGCATCCATTGCAGAATCGAATCATTTGTGTAGTTTCAGAAATAAGTGAAATTGAAATCCTTCATGATGTATACATATATCTTGAATTGAAAAATTTTTCCAGATTTTACGGAGGCCAACATACCCCAAAATGGAACATACAACTTGGTGGACAAAGAGTTCAAATTGGGTAGAACTGCTTCTAGATATTTTTGCAAAACACTATAGTTTTAAATTTTCAATTTTCAGATTTCCTGAGGAAGGAGCAGGGGTGGCTTATGGGTTGTTTCTTAGCTACTTGTTGCTGGAACAGAGAGATGGACAGCGGGGAGCAAGGAGCAAAGAAAAGAGACGGTAGTTGGCTCGACAACACTCTTTGTTCACGGTTCTTTTTTTCTATCTCTCATATTTCTCTCTGTTTGTTACAAAATAAAAGAAGAAGGAAATATTGCATGTTACGGCCTCTATAAGTATGGCTTAGTTTAGCCCACCACAAGTCAGGCTGTTACATTGCCTATCTCGGCAAAGCCTTCTGGTTGGACCATTTATATCTCCTCTTCCAACTCACCGTGTAAGAATGCCGTCCTCACGTCGAGTTGTTCAAGGTGGAGATCCGATGATGCGCACAATGCCAAAACAACACGAATTGTTGCCAAACGAACCACTGGAGAGAATATTTCATCAAAGTCGACACCTTCCTTTTGTGCATATCCTTTTACAACTAATCGGGCATGAAATCGTTCTACTTAATCATTGCTACCATGCTTGATCTTATACACCCATTTGTTACCAATAGTTTTGCGAAGTGTAACTAATTCCCAAATCCCATTCTTATAGAGTGCCACAATTTATTCTTGCATAGCTTCCTTCCAACCGGTAGCATCTGGACTATCCAATTCTTCCTTAAGACTTGTTATCTCTCCTTCTTCAGCAAGAAGGCTATATGAAAGTTAGGCATAGGCTCCAAATAATAATCCGCATACCTCTCAGGTGCTTTTCTCTTACGAGTTGAACGCCTAAGGGTTGGATTCCTAGGAACTTCTTCCTCATGCCCATCCCTTAGTTCATGCACAGAATCTGAGTCTTTTTCCTCATCTTCTGCCTCCTTTGGATTAATCATGATCTTATCCTGAAGCAAGTTTTGCTTTCCAATGGCATATCTAATGGCATCATCACCTTCTGATGTTCTTTGCAGCTGGTCTTCTACAAAGATCACATACCTGCTGAAGAAAACTACGGACAGTGGGATCCCATAAGCGATACCCTAACATCTTCAGCATACCCCAGGAATATGCACTTTCTGGACATAGGATCTAAGTTGGATCTCTCTTGTGATTTATAGATCACAAATACTAGACAACCAAAAATATAAAGGCGAGAATAATCAACAACATTACCAGTCCACAATTCCATTGGCACTTTCAACCCAATAGTAGTTGAAGGGATGCGGTTCAATACATAACCAGCTGTCTTGGCTGCCACTGCCCAAAAACAGTTAGGCAAACCAGCCACTTTAATCATAGCCCTTACTCGCTCAAGTAATGTCCTACTGAACCGCTCCGCAACTCCATTTGCTGTGAAGTATAAGGTACAGTGGACTACTGTTTGATCCCTTGTTCGGCTAAGAAAACAAGGAATACATCACTATTGTATTCTCCTCCATTGTCCGATCGTAGGCACTTGATCATACTGCTGGAATCAAGTTCCACCCGAGCTTTAAAGTACTTGAACACACCAAAGACCTCTAACTTCCTTTGGATTAGATACACCCAGCTTTGTCGAGAAAAATCATCAATAAATGTTACCAAATATTTGGCGCCCACAAGTGAAAGCTGCCGTGTCTCCCACACATCCGAGTGAACCAAGTCAAGAACGGCTTTGGCTTTGGAGAATGATCTTCCAAACTTGATACGGTGCTGCTTCCTGGTAACACACTTCTCACAAAGCGGCAACTTAACATCGGATAGCCCTGGCAAGAGCTTCCGATCATAGAGAATTTTAAGGCCATACTCGGAAACGTGACCCAGCTTCAAGTGCAACATTCTATTTACCTCCTCTAAACTAGTGCCGAATGCCACACTTGCATCTCCATGTGATAGTATCAATCTAAGCACTTGGTACAAGTTGGAACCAATCTTTTCTCCCTCAAAATTTCTTGCCTATCCTAGATGACCTTCATAATGTCACCCTCTATTCAAGTCTTACAACTAAGGTCATCAAACTGTCCAAAAGATAGCAAATTTTTAGTGAGGTCAAGTACATGGCGTACCTTACTGATGAGGCGAATCCTTCCATCTTCTCCCTTAAGCATGATGGAACCAACTGCAATAACCTTCAAGACTTGGCCATTTCCCATCCGCACGTTACCTCCAGAAATGACTTCATACTTATGGGACCAATCTTTTCTGGATGTCATGTGCCAAGATGCTCCTGAATCCGAAATCTAGACATCATGTAATTTGGCAATGTCTTCGGTAACAATTGCTATTTCGCCAACTAAAGCCTCGCCCTCATCCGAGTTCTATGCCACACATGCTTGAGACTTGGAGGCTTCTGTACTTCCTCCTTTGGCCAACGACTTGCACTCACGCTTGTAGTGCCCAAGCTTTCTGCAAGCAAAATACTTTACTTGCCGCTTGTTCCTATTTTGCTGCCCCGTGCCACTACTTCCAAAATTCCGCTTCCTTTTCTTATCTTGTGCCAACAACAAAACCTTCGGTTGTTGTCCACCAAGCACAATATCAAGCTTGTCCTTTCGACGACTTTCTTCTTCAAGAACAACTGCAACAACATCTTCATAAACAAGTAATTTCAAGTCGTTGTTACCTGTTTGATTTATGACAACTTGATCATAAGAACTGGGAAGACTTTGGAGTAGAATCAAGGCACGCTCATTAGTCTCTATCTTCTCTTCTAGTGTTGTTAATTGAGAGAAAAGAGACTCCATTGCTCTAAGATGATCAGCCACAGAAGAAGTTTCAGTCATACGAAGAGAATACAAATTTCGCATCAAGAATATAACATGTTGTCTTGACTTCTTGGCATAAACTTTTTCAAGCTTTTCCCAAACCTCTTTTGTGGTCTTTAGTTCTGAGACACTAAGAAGCACATGATCAACAAGAGAAAGATGAAGATTTATCATAGCATACCTTTCCATATTTTGCCATCTATCGTCCGTCATATCATTGGGACGATCCTCTAGAGCGGCAAAGCAATTTTCTTTGGCTAAAATTGCCAAAATCTTCATTCTCCACAATGGGTAGTTGCTCCCATTGAAATTGTCAATCTCAAACTTGTTTGCCATCAGAAAAACCGTAAGCTCTGATACCACTTGTTGGAAATACGGTAGTGTGCACGAAAAAAAAATTGCACAGCGGAATATATAGCTCACACTAGGTTGCAATCCAACTTGAGATTGTTAAAGATGAATAACGCAATTACACAAACACAAAGATATACGTTGGAATAAATGAGAAAAATCCCACGGTGGTGTGATCACACCAAAAGAAATATCACTATGCAATGAGATTATAATATAGGCTTACAACTTTGCTTCCTTGCTTGCATTCAACTTGCATTCTCTCTTTGCATACTTTTTTGCAGATTTCACACATTGCGACATATATATAGGATGCAACAAAATCCTTTGATAGCTAGTACACTAAATAACTAACTCTCCAGAGCAACTCTTTCGCATTGGTTCCTTGTCATAACTTCTTATGGTAGTTAGAGTGAATCTGGACATAACTACCATAGCAGCTATGTTGGACTAAATGGTGGACTACCAATAGCTACTTGTGGACTGCTTGATTAGAAACTCATCAAAGTGTCATTATATCCAACACAAAATGACCAAGTCACTTTTAATGTGTTTAAAGCGATGAAGCCTCCATCCAATCATCATAATTGTCTTTGAATTGAGTTAGTGGACCAAATAGTGGCTGACACAGCCAAGGTAGTCCAACCAAGTGACCTTCTTACGGCTTGTAGTATCCATGCTGAATCTATTTAGACAAAATGTGAAGAAATTAAGGCATGTGCTGACTACTTACAACTTTCATTGCCATATAGAAAAATGCCAAACATTGAGGTTCTTGCGAGACCTTCCAAAACAATTCTACACATCTGGAAACCTCGTACATTAGAGTTAAACCAACATAGAGATAAAAGATGAAGTCAAGTTATAGACTATAAATAAAGCGGTTATTTGAATTTTTAAATTTGTTTTCTGTTTTGATTTCTCTTAAATTCTCATAAGTTTATAATGACAAGGAGAAACATGAGAAGTAGGCATTTCCATGAAGAACATCAAGTGAGCAAGTGATACAGGTCGTCGGGAAGAAGAGGAAGAGCGTGGAAGTGATGGACCAACTGAGGGAGTGACAAGGATCATCCACGCTGAAAAGTTACAAAGGCACTGAAGTGCCTAGTGGGCCTTGGGTGCAATGTCTAATGCACCCGAGTAAAATGCCTAAGCACAAGATGAGTTGCGCTTAGGCACTTTTCAAATTTTTGGCGCGGCGCCAAACGTTTGCCTAGACACAGTTTGGTTGTGCTCGGGCACTTTACCAAAAGTGCCAAACAGAAGCAGAGTCCAGTAGGGACTCTTAGTGTCAATTAGGATGAGGAGTCCATTAAGGACTCTTGTAGGGAAGAGTTGGAACATTAGGAGAATTCCAACTTAGTAATTCGTTAGTTATAAATAAGTAGCATAACCACAAAGAAAGGTATGCGAGTTTGATCAATAAAATTAGTTTTATTTCTTAGTCATCTTCCTAACTAGTAATGAGCTTCGATTTACACCCGAGGTGTATCAACTTGGTACCAGAGCAGGTTTCATAAGGAAACGCCGTCCACCTACCCCCGATTCACCAAAGACACCGCAAGCAACCATCACCATGGTTGCAGGTAGTTCTTTGCAGTCACCATCAACTTCCGCCATATCCGTACGGGCCGACGACGAACCTAGCCTTCGTGACGAGATGCGAGGATGTCTAGCAATATCGCTCAACTCACAGAACAAATGGCAATGGCAGTCATGGCTATGAACAAAAATCTGACGCAAGGGCAACAAGGACAGCAGTCAAAAGATTCTAAAGAGGACTCTCAAGCAGCAATTCTGGAAGGCAGCGCATCTGTCATTCTTAAATCTGCTCAAGCGGCCTCAACACCAGTACCAGGTATCTCTAAAACAACCTCAACTCACTGCCCTAATAATGTTGATAGCTACTGGCAACAAACAGTCCAGCAGGGAAGCCATCAGAACCACATTGGAAAAATGGGAAAATCGGCTTACTCACTACAAGCACCTCAGACTCAAACACACAGCCAACCAAATCAGACTAGCAACTATTAATGTAGACAAAACAACTAAGAAAAACTCAGTGATTCTATCTTAATCTATCCCGCAAGTGCACGGTTATCGTCTACCGTATAGCAGATAACGAGTTTGTTCCATAGAGATTATTGTTAACTCTAATTCAAGTTTTTAACTAACAACAATTATGTTTGTGAAAGCTAATCAAAAGCGTATGAGAGCTAAGAACGAAAAGTAACACACGGATCGAGAAAACAGGTATACAAATAACTGGAATTTTAGAATCCACCACTAATGCCTCTAGTTTAATCTTTAAATAAATATGATAATAGATATGATAATTGTGAAGACTTTGTACCTAACACTTTGTTCCAGTTTTTAGGTACGATTTCTAATTATGATTTTAACCTTGGTCCAGTATAAAATCACCTATCGCTAGTGACATTCTAACTTCTTGTTTAGAAATTACTAAAGATGCATTAGATCCTGCGAAATCATAAATCATATAGTTGAATTCACTTTGGTCCAATAAATATTAACTACAGTTATTAATTTTGTAATTCAAAAACTATGGTTCCATTGGTCCTCGCAAACACAATTAATAAAATACTGTAAATATCAAATCCAATTTTGATCAGACATATAAATTTAATACCTAAGCATCTTTCCGTACAAGAATTAAAACTCATAATCAATCAAAAATCCATACATCACATAGTATTCAAGAAATAATTAAATTTATTAGAATTTCATCTTACCTCCAGTTCAGAGAGTTTAGCCACTCATATTAATAATACAAACAATAAAATTTATTGAGATAAACATAAAAGAGAAAGAAAATCAAATTTAAATGCTGCTGCCGTCCGTCGAGCTCTGTCCAACTCTCCGGCCTCCAATTTGTTCTCTATTGCCTCCCCTCTTTTTTTCTTCTTCTCGTTCTCTGGATCCTCTCTCTATCATCCATCCAGCTCTTCCTTTTATAATCCTCTCTAGTGCCAATTAAAAGAAAATTTCCTTTCGCAAATAATTCCTCAAAACCAGAGAAATTAAAAATTCCTTTTTACTGGAAAGATTGTAGCTGTGGCGTATCCCTCGCATCTGAAGATTTTTCGCCCCTCCAATCCACTTGAACGAGGACATCTCGTTCAGAAATTTCTGCAAAGATCTCGTTCTGCAAATTTCAATGTGGAAAGATTATATTGTAGATAGATTACCGAGATTTCATTCGGTCTCGTTTGAAACCGAATAAGGATGAAATTTTATTTGATGTTGATGGAGATGCTCTCCTTCATGGGAGTGGTTTAAGTCATAAGAAGATAAGATTTACTAAATAAGCATTGGGCTTAGCGACAATACAGCCCACTAACTTCTAATTTTCTTAATTTTCTTTGTACTGTTGTGCTCACTGATTTAGTTTTTCTTTTGCCTACACATACATAAACAAAGAATACATTAGCTCTTATGCATGCAAAACATATTTAAATTCTGTCAAATATTTAATTAAAATCAATACAATAATGCGCTTATCAAATACCCCCAAGCTTAAAGCTTGCTAGTCCTCGAGCAAAATTATAAAAAATTATATATATATATTTCTTCCACAACTTATTCTAATAAATTTCAATTTCTTCGTGTAGCTTGATCAACCAAAATCTTTAAATAATAATGTAAGCATAATAAACAAATTAACACCGCTTACAAACTCCCTTAAATGCACTATATAGTAATCAACTCAACTCAACCTCGCATTCAAAGACATATGCAATATACTAGAAGGAAGTTATAATTCAATATCCATAAATATGTTTAGAAATCATCTCCCCATTGCACATACAATTTTTAAAGATTCACCAAGTTATTTTAAATGTTGTAATGAATGAAGTCAAACTTAGGGAGTCGTCAAAATACAAAGTAACAAAGAGCACATTTAACTTCAAGAAGAACAAGGTATACTCAAGCATTGGCCCAATTTTGCGGCTCTTTTATTTTTTTAATTGTTTTTTCTTCACCATTGCACTTTACAATGTATACTCGAGCTTTTATTTTTATATATAAATGCTCTTTCTTTACCCTTGTGCTTTCCAAAAACTTTTTATAACTCTGTATCTCAACTATCCCTACGAATTGAAAACAAAACAAGACAACACAAAAAATACTAAAATCAATCTAAGCCTCACATTGTATGGTGATAGATGTCATCACTCGCTATAGACTATGAAATCAAAATTCTCTATAAAATGTATTCAATTGCATTATCCAGAATGACAAGATTTTATCAACTCAATTATATATAGTACTATATCAAGAAGAAAGTAGGCTTAGTTAATAAGAATATTATACGAACAAACTCAACAAGGATTCTAGTTTCAAAAGCCATACTAGAAAGATAGTTCAAATTTATTATTGAAAAATGGATGATAGACTATCAATCGATGTTTATGCATAATTTTCTATCTCCACCTCAAGCTTAAATTCGACATTGTCCTCAATGGTGAAAGATAAAAATGAACAATGTATAAACAAAAGGGATATCAAAATTGAGGTGTAGGAAAGCTCCCTTGATTTTTACATAGCTCGAATCTTTGATCAGTTTCTCCATCAACTGCATCACAGCAACAAATCTTTACATCATAGTGATTCTTCTTTCTTTTTGAATCCTTAAAAAATAATAAACATATCAAATCAAAACGAAAACAAAATCCTACAAAATTCAAATACTACTAGAGAGAAAGGCCTTGGGTTGCCTCTCAAGAAGCGCTAAACTTAACGTCTTCAGCCAGACGAAGTATTTGTCAAATAGGATCGCAGAGTTGAAGAATTGGTTCAGTTTGCATTGCGAAGGTGGCCTCCAAGTATGGCTTCAAGCGATGCCCATTGACCTTAAATTGTGCTCCACATTTGAGATCCTTGATTTCTATAGCTCCGTGTGGAAAGATTTCAACTATCTCATAAGGTCCATGCCATTTTGATTTTAGCTTTCCTGGACAGAGTTTCAAACGTGAGTTGAACAATAAAACTTTCATACCTGGAGTAAACTCTTTTCGTTGAATTGACTTGTCATGATAGGACTTTGTGCGTTCTTTATAAATCTTTGCATTCTCATAAGCCTCATTGTGAATTTTTTCTAACTCATTGAGTTGCAACTTTCTTTCATTCTCTGCATCCTTCATGTCAAAATTTAGCTTCTTGATAGCCCAATATGCATTGTGTTCAAGTTCCATAGGTAAATGACATGCTTTACCAAAAACAATACGACATGGACTCATCTCTATAGGTGTTATATATACTGTCCTGTAAGCTCATAAAGCATCATTAAGTTTTATTGCCCAATTTTTTCTTATGGTGTTCACAGTTTTCTCCAAAATATTCTTAATTTCTCTATTGCTAATTTCTGCTTGCCCTGAGGTTTGAGGGTGATATGGAGTGGGTACCTTATGAGTTATGCCATATTTTCTTAACAAAGCATCAAAAACTTTATTGCAAAAATGTTTACCACCATCATTAATGATTGCTCTAGGGGTTCCAAATATAGTGAAAATCATATTCTTCAAAAATTTGAGGACAATCTTATGATAATTAGCTTTTGTAGCTTGATCCTCTACCCATTTAGATGCATAATCAATAGCAACAAGAATATAAGAATACCCGAAAGAGGAAGGGAATGGACCTATGAAGTCTATACCCAAACATCAAAGAGTTCTACAACCAAAATATTAGTCAAAGGCATCATTTTTCTCCTGCTAATGTTTCCTATTCTTTGCATCTGTCACAATTAGAACAAAAGTTAAATGCATCTTTAAATAAAGTGGGCCAAAAGAAACCTGATTGAATGACTTTATGGGCTGTTTTTTTAGCACCAAAATGACCTCCACATGCTAACTCATAGCTATGCCTTAGAATGTTTTCTTATTCATCCTCAGAAATAAATCTTCTAATGATTTGGTCCAGACAGTGCTTAAACAAATAGGATTATCCCAATAATAGTGCTTCACCATGGACAAAAATCTCTTATTTTTCTGAAAAGACAAATTATTTCTAATTACACCACTAGTAAGATAATTGACAAAATCAGCATACCAAGGTTCTTTATAAGTAATGGAAAGAAGTTGTTCATCTAAAAAAGAATCATTTAGAGACATGTCGTCTCTTTCTCTTGATCTTCAATCACGATACGAAAAAGATGGTCTGCTACCACATTCTCGCTTCCTTTCTTATCTTTAACCTCCAAGTCAAACTCTTATAGCAATAAGATCCATCGAATCAACCTAGGCTTAGCATCTTTTTTAGTCAACAAATATTTAAGAGCAGCATGGTCAGTAAATACAATAACTTTAGAACAGAAAATATATAGACGAAATTTTTTTAAAGCAAACACCACAGCAAGCAACTCTTTTTCTGTTGTTGAATAATTAAATTGTGCATCATTCAAAGTCTTGCTAGCATAATATATAACTTGTGGCAGTTTATCAATTCGTTGACCAAGCACTATACCAATAGCATAATTTGAAGCATCACACATCAATTCAAATGGTAAATTCCAGTCGGGAGCAGTGATTATGGGAGCAGTAGTTAAGACATGTTTCAAATTGTTGAATGCATCCAAATAATTTTTATCAAAATCAAACACAGCATCCTTAGTCCATAAATCACATAGGGAACTAGTTATTTTAGAAAAATCCTTAATGAATCTTATATAAAAACAGCATGGCCTAAGAAACTTCTAATACCTTTTACTGAAGTAGGGGGAGGTAGATTTTTTATAATTTCAATTTTTGCTCTATCCTCCTCAATTGCTTTACTAGAAACCACATGTCCTAACACAATTCCTTGTCTAACCATGAAATGACATTTTTCCTAATTCAAAACCAAATTCTTTTCTTCACATTTAGATAAAACCAATTTCAAATTATCAAGGCCACCATCAAAAGAAGATCCAAAAACTGAAAAGTCATCTATAAATACCTTAATGATTCTCTCTACCATATCAGAAAATATAGCCATCATGCATCTTTGAAATGTTGTTGGAGCATTACACAAACCAAAAGGCATCTTCCTATAGCAAAAGTACTAAATAGATAAGTGAAAGTTGTCTTCTCTTCGTCTTTCGGAGCAATTGGAATTTGCTTATAATCTGAAAAACCATCAAGAAAATAATAATGTGAGTGTCCAGCTAAACGTTCAAGCATTTATCAATGAAAGGTAAAAAAAATGATTTTTTCTTGTTGAAGAATTTAACTTCTTATAATCAATACAAACACGCCATCCCGTAGTTGTTCTTGTAGGGATCAATTCATTATTCTCATTTTTAACTACTGTTACCGTAGATTTCTTAGGTATTACTTGCACACGACTAACCCATCTACTATCAGAGATTGGATAGATTACTTCTACATCAGACAGTTTTAAAATTTCAGTTCTAACAACCTCTTTCATATTAGGATTTAATCTCCTTTGACTTTCACGTATAGGCCTGGCATCATCCTCCATTAAAATTCTATGCATCCACATCACAGGATTAATACATTTTATGTCAGCTATTATCCAACCTATTGTCACCCTATGTTCTCTTAGGATACTAATGAGACTCTCCTATTCTCTAACTGTAAGATCTGAAGATATGATGACTGGGAGGGTTTCATTATTACCTAAAAATGCATATTTTAGATGTTCAAGCAATGGTTTGAGTTCTAACTTAGGAAGGAGTATAGTAGATGGCTCTATCATTATTTTGTTCATCTCTAAAGGTTCAAATGAGGCTCTATAAGTAGGTTGAATTAGTTTTAACACATTTAGGGCAGCAAGCATATCATTAGAATTATCACTATCTCCCACATCTAAAGTTAATGCTGCTTCAAAATTATCCTTACATTTTTCCTGCAAAACAACAGAATCTATTAGTGGATCTAATAAATCAACAGAAAAGCAAGAATTTGACAAAATAGAAGGATGTTTTAAAGCATCAAATATTTTGAATTTAACGGTTTCACTCAATACTGTCATTGTGAGGGTGCCTTTCTTCACATTGATACACATTTCTATAGTAGCCATAAACGGACGACCAAGAAGAATAGGAATCTCACGATCACTTCTCAAGTTTTCCTCCATGTCTAAAACAATGAAATCTACAGGAAGAATTAATTTGTCAACTTGAACTAAAACTTTCTCTATAATACCTGTGGGGTGCTGTATGGAATGGTCAGTAAGCTCGAGACGTGCTGTGGTCTTCTTTATGCCTTCTAAATCCAGCTCTTTGTAGATAGAAAATGGCATCAGGTTGATGCTTGCCCCTAGGTCCAACATAGCACGTCCAACTCTCTTGGCACCAATAGTGATAGGAATATCAAAACTACCTAGGTCATCAAGCTTAGGTGGAAGCTTGCTTTTCAACACTGCACTTACATTCTTGTTTCTTCTTCGTTTGGTGCAAATTTGAGTATGTGAGCCTTCAAATTTTTAATGAATTTTCCATATGCTGGTATTTGTTCAATCACATCAACCAAAGGAAGGTTAATATGCACCTTACTTAACATATCATAAATATCTTGAAATTGCTTATCATATTTATTTTGCTTTAACAGGCCCGGAAATGGTGTAGGAGGCGTATAACGATCAACCGCCTTGTGCAGTGTAAAAGGATGATGAGCAGATTCCTTTCCGTGGTGTTGATCACTCTCAGATGGTGATGACTCCAGCATTTTTTCTATTAATCCAGATTTGTCCAGCTCCTACTTTTCATCACCTGCAACTACACTTTCATCAGAAACATAAACTTTATCGTCATTATTAATAAGCTTACCCGATCTTAATTGAATGGCTTTTGCTTGTTCATTATTTCGTGGGTTGATGTTAGGTTGACTAGGTAACTTACTCGGCTCTCTTTGACTCAAAGCTTGAGCATTTTGACTTACCTGATCTTCAAGCTTTTGTTGACCAACTGCTAACTGTCTTACCAAATCCTCCAACGAAGTCGATGGCTTTGGTTGAGGTGGAGTTGGTGTTGTTGATCAGTATATATTTGGAGGCTAGCGTACATAATAATCTATCTTAGCTCCTGATGCCAACTTCAACCAAATTTAGGAGTCTACAGAGTTGTTTTTTTGTCCGTGTCGTTTTTGGGATTTTCTAATGCTGCAAGACATCCATCTTGAGCACATTTTATGATTCCTCCGTAGTTAGTGACTCAAGAGAAAATGTTATTTCAGTTTTCTATATTACCGTCTGTTTAGAAATTCAAGTGTTCTTAGCATATGCTCTATCTTTAAGGAACTTGTTGTCGAACTTAGTGATCTGTGTCGTGTTCTTCAATAATTCGGTTGAATTTCTAAAATTGAACGACATTATACTATTTGATTTCAAAACGTGGCATCTTATTTTCATAACAAATAACTGTCAAGATAATCATAACCGTAACTTTTACAATTCGCATGTATATCACTATTAGTATTTCTACTCTTCTTATCGTTTGCTTCACAAGAATTTGTCTCCTCATAAAACAATTCGAAAGTCATTTTTCTGGAAAGATGTGTAGTGTTTTTATGGGATAAAGCGCTCTTAAAAAAACTAACCCGTGTCTTGAGTGTAAGAATATATATATGGAATGCATATTCTAATCGGAACATTTTCGATTCTAGTCAAGCGTTTTGGTAATGGTAATCGTGTCTCGGCTCTCTCGTTACTACATCTCTACACTTTCTGTTTTGAACCACGATCATCGTTTTACCTTCGATTGCAAATTTCAATCCAATGTTCAAACGATGAGCTTTTTACAACTAGTTATTTCCTTGCATTGGCGACGCAATTACTTGGATGAATATGTCGTCTCATTTTATTTAACAAACGTAAGTTTAGTGTTTTAGATGCTATAAGGTATTCAATTGGTATTTACGATTTCGCTCAAATGATTTGACAAGAACGTATAATTGACTATAAAGTTGTAATTGTCGTAAATGCACTAATCTTGATCGAACAGTTTTTCAGTTCCAACCTCAAGTAGCTAAAAGAAATGCTTTGAAGCAATCGAGTTGAATCTAGATGTATCATGTAAAGCCATACGTTGTTCCGATTGTATTACAAATACTTTAGAACTAGATAATAGTACTCTATGAAAAATATTTATTAATTTAGCATTCTTCTTTCTAGATTAGTAAGAGCTCGTTGTATTTGTGTACAACAAATAGGCCTAAACGGAAGACCGTGGTCGATCGTACAATCTCTACATTCATGGTCAGTGCACTTTATAAGTTTAATATATTAGCCATGGTCAGTGGTTCGATGATATCATAACTAGTTAATATATTTGTTGCATCAAGTTCTCGCATGATCGTTTATCGATTTTAGGTGATCCCCAACTCTCCTAAAATTGAAATACGATCATAGGAAATTCTGTAAAAAAAATTTTCCAAATGTTTTATTTCTTAAAGATCTTTGTTGATCTTTACGTCGATTTCCTTCCTTTTCTTATAAACCGAGTATGGATGCTATCAGCTTCTAAATAAGAAATAATCAATGGGCGGGACTAGCAAAAACCCCACTCTACAAGGTACCATTGCTGATAAGAACGACTCTAATATGCATGGCGGTGGTAAGAAAGCGTTGAGTTAAGCTTTTACTCGTACTCACGATGCTTCGGATCAACCACCTTCCTTTTTCAGTATATATTTGGAGGCTACCGTCTATAAAAATCTATCTTAGCACTTGATGCCAACTTCAACCAAATTTAGGAGTTTACAGAGTTGTTTTCTTTGTCCTTGTGCTTTTTGATATTTTCTAATGCTGTAAGACATTCATCTTGAGGACATTTTATGATTACTCCGTAGTAAGTGACTCAACAGAAAATGTTATTTCAGTTTTGTATATTACCGCCTCTTTAGAAATTGCAGTGTTCTTACCGTATGCTCTATCTACAAGGAACTTGTTATCGAACTTAGTGATCTATGTAGTGTTCTTCAATAATTCGATTGAATTTCTAATATTGTATGACATTATACTATTTGATCTCTAAATGTGGCATCTGATTTTTATAACAAGTAACTGTCAACATAATCATAACTGTAACTTGTACAATTCGCATGTATATCACTATTAGTATTTCTATTGTTCTTACTGTTTGCGTCACAAGAACTTGTCTCCTCATAAAACATTTCGCAAGTCATTTTTCTGGAAAGATGTGTAGTGTTTTTATGGGATAAAGCGTTTTTAAAAAGCTACCCTGTGTCTTGAGTATAAGAATATATATGCAATGCATATTCTAATCGGAACATTTGCGATTCTAGTCAAGCGTTTTCGTGTCTCGGCTCTCTCGTTATTAAAGCTCTACACTTTCTGTTTTGAACCACGGTCATCGTTTTACCTTCGATTGCAAATTTCAATCCATTGTTCGAACGATGAGCTTTTAAAATCAATTATTTCTTTGTTTTGGCGCCACAATTACTTGGATGAGGAAGCTCCGTTATCATTTTTTTTTTAACAATCATACGTTTAGCGTTTTAGTTGCTATAAGGTATTCAATTGGTATTTTATGTTTCCGCTCTTAGGATTTGGTAAAAACCTGCAATTGACTATAAGGTTCTAATTGTCAGAAATTCACTAGTCTTGATCAAACAGTTTTTCAGTTCCAATCTCAAGTAGCTAAAACAAAATGCTTTAAAGCAATCGAGTTGAATGTTGATGTATCATGTAACGCCATACGTTGTTCCCATTGTATTACAAATACTTTAGAACTAGATAATAGTACTCTATGAAAAATATTAATTATTTTAGCATTCTTCTTCCTGCATTAGTAAGAGCTCGTTGTATTCGTGTACAATAAATAGGCTTAAACGGAAGACCGTGGTCGATCGTACAATCTCTGGCTTCATGGGCAGTGCACTTTGTAAGTTTAAGATATTAGCCATCGTCAATGGCTCGATGATATCATAACTAGTTAATATATTTGTTGCATCAAGTTGTTGTATGATCGTTTATCGATTTTAAGTGATCACCAACTCTTCTAAAATTGAAATACGAATGTAGAAAATTTTGGAAAAAATGTTTTACAAATGCTTTATTTCTTAAAGATCTTTGTTGATCTTTACGTCGGTTTTCTTCCTTTTTTTGTAAACCGAGTATGGATCCTATCAAATTCTAAATAAGAAATCATCAATGGGCAGGACTACAAAAAGCCCCTCTCTATAAGATACCATCGGTGATAAGAACGACTCTAATATGCATAGCGGTGGTAAGAAAGCATTGAGTTACGCTTTCACTCGTACTCACGTTGCTTCGGATAAAACACCTTCTTTTTTCAGTATATATTTGGAGGCCAGCGTCCACAATAATCTATATTAGCTCTTGATGCCAACTTCAACCAAATTTAGGAGTTTACAGAGTTGTTTTCTTTGTCTGTTTGCTTTTTGGGGTTTTCTAATGCTGCAAGACATTCATCTTGAGGAAATTTTATGATTACTCTGTAGTTAGTGACTCAAAAGAAAATGTTATTTCAGTTTTCTATATTACCGCCTATTTAGAAATTCTGATGTTCTTAGCGTATGCTCTATCTACGAAGAACTTGTTATCGAACTTAGTGATCTGTGTCGTGTTCTTCAATAGTTCGGTTGAATTTCTAATATTGTACGACATTATACTATTTGATTCCTAAATGTGTAATCGGATTTTTATAACAAGTAACTGTCAATATAATCATAACTGTAACTTGTACAATTCGCATGTATATCACTATTAGTATTTCTATTGTTCTTATTGTTTGCGTCACAAGAACTTGTCTCCTCATAAAATATTTCGCAAGTCATTTTTTTGGAAAGATGTGTAGTGTTTTTATGGTATAAAGTGTTCTTAAAAAATCTAGCCTTTGTCTTGAGTATAAGAATATATATGCAATGGATATTCTAATCGGAACATTTTCGATTCTAGTCAAGCGTTTTCGTGTCTCGACTCTATCGTTATTACATCTCTACACTTTCTGATTTGAACAAAGGTCATCGTTTTACCTTCGATTCCAAATTTGAATCCAATGTTCGAACGATGAGATTTTACAATCAGTTATTTCTTTATTTTGTCGCCGCAATTAGTTGGATGAGGAAGCTCGGTTATCATTTTTTTTAACATTGATAAGTTTAGCGTTTTAGATGCTATAAGGTATTCAATTGGTATTTTATGTTTTCGCTCTAAGGATTTGGCAAGAACCTACAATTGACTATAAGGTTCTAATTGTCGTAAATGCATTAATCTTAATCAAACAGTTTTTCAGTTCCAACCTCAAATAGCTAAAACAAAATGCTTTAAAGCAATCGAGTTGAATGTAGATGTATCATGTAACGGCATACGTTGATCCCATTGTATTACAAATACTTTAGAACTAGATAATAGTATTCTATGAAAAATATTAGTTAATTTAGCATTATTCTTTCTGCATTAGTAAGAGCTCCTTGTATTTGTGTACAACAAATAGGCCTAAACGGAAGGCCATGGTCGATCGTACAATCTCTACATTTATGGTCAGTGCTCTTTATAAGTTTAAGATATTAGCCATGCTCAGTAGCTTGATGATATCGTAACTAGTAAATATATTTGTTGCATTAAGTTGTCGCATGATCGTTTGTCGATTTTAGGTGATCACCAACTCTTCTAAAATTGAAATACGATTCTAGAAAATTTTGGAAAAAATGTTTTCCAAACGTTTTATTTCTTAAAGATCTTTGTTGATCTTTACGTCGGTTTTCTTGCTTTTTTGTAAACCGAGTATGGATCCTATCAAGTTCTAAATAAGAAATAATCAATGGGCGGGACTAGAAAAAAGCCCCTCTCTACAAGATACCATTGCTGATAAGAACGACTCTAATATGCATGGCGGTGGTAAGAAAGCATTGAGTTACGCTTTTACTCATTCTCACGATGCTTCGGATCAAACACCTTCTTTTTTGTGTATATGTTTGGAGGCTAGCGTTCATAATAATCTATCTGTCAGCTTCATTTGTTTACATCATTTTGTGTAGTTGCTCCATGTAGTAGGTTATTGTGATGTATCGTCAGCACTATAGTGGATCAAGTATATCTATACTCCTTGTAACTGGATCCTTGGCTTTTCTTTTACTTAAATCGAAATTGAATTTCTGAATTCAAATCTGGTATGCTGACAGATTGATTCTGATGGCTCTTTAGCATTGTGTTCTTGACATTCATTTGTTGTGATTTGTTGTTGTACTTGATGTGCAATGATAGTGGATATGATGTTCTATATATCCTCAAAAGTTGTCTTCAAATGAATGAGAAAATCTTGATCAAACTTCATCTGAAAGTTGACTTAAGTGTTGTCTGATTTTCTGCAATGCATATTCTGAATTTCTTCCAATCTTCCACGAATTTTCCAAAGTTGTGTTGATCATAATTTGATGAACTCTTTAGCCAAGATTGTTGTATGCATGTTGTTATAGCTCTGGTAAAAATATCTTGCTCAAGCTGAATTTGCATCATGATCGAATCTGCCTCTGAAATCTACAACTTGATCATTTTCTCTCGGTTCAGGATCAGTAGTAATCTAGTCGGCTCTTCTTCTGAGACTCCTCTGTTCTGCTCTGTCTTGCTGTCTCAACACTTAGTTTTCGTTTGCGCCCGAAATAGAGTTTCGTATAAAGCAGCTGGCTGGACTATAACTATTTATTTGGAGGAATTTATACTTTCAATTCTGCATATCTTATTTTAAATCATTAGTCCACCTAACTCATAAACTATAATTCTTAATATTTGTTATCATCAAAATCAGTCTTGATATTCCAACAATTTCTAAATGTGGCATTTGATTTTTATAACAAATAACTGTCAACATAGTCATAACTGTAACTTTTACAATTTGCATGTATATCACTATTAGTATTTCTATTCTTTTTATTGTTTGCGCCACAAGAACTTGTCTCCTCATAAAACATTTCGCAAGTCATTTTCTAGAAGGATGTGTAGTGTTTTTATGTGATAAAGTGCTTTTAAAAAAACTACCCTGTGTCTTGAGTATAAGAACATATATGCAATGTATATTCTAATCGAAACATTTTTTATTCTAGTCAAACGTTTTCGTGTCTCGGCTCTCTCGTTATTACATCTCTACACTTTCTATTTTGAACCACGGTCATCGTTTTACCTCCGATTGCAAATTTCAATCCAATGTTCAAACGAAGTGCTTTTACAACCAGTTATTTCTTTGGTTTGGCGACGCAATTACTTGGATGAGGAAGCCGTTCTCATTTTTTGTAACAATTGTAAGTTTAGTTTTTTATATGCTATAAGGTGTTCAATTGGTATTTATATTTCCGCTCTAATGATTTGACAAGAACCTGCAATTGACAATAAAGTTCTAATTGTCGTAAATAGACTAATCTTGTTTGAGCAGTTTTTCTGTTCCAACCTCAAGTAGCTAAAACAAAATTCTTTGAAGCAATCGTGTTGAATGTAAATGTATCATGTAAATCCATACGTTGTTCCCATTGTATTTCAAAAACTTTAGAACTTGTAGTACCCTATGAAAAATATTAATTATTTTAGCATTCTTCTTCCTACATTAGTAAGAGCTCGTTGTATTTGTGTATAACAAATAGGCCTAAACGGAAGACCGTGGTCGATCGTACAATCTCTGCCTTCATGGTCAATGCACTTTATAAGTTTAAGATATTAGCCATGGTCAGTGGCTCGATGATATCATAACTAGTTAATAATTTGTTGCATCAAGTTGTCGCATGATCGTTTATTTATTTTAGGTGATCACCAACTCTCTAAAATTGAAATACGATTGTAGAAAACTTTGAAAATATGTTTTCCAAATGTTTTATTTCTTAAATATCTTTGTTGATCTTTACGTCGGTTTTCTTCTTTTTTTTTTCTATACCGAGTATGGATCCTATCAATTTCTAAATAAGAAATAATCAATGGGCGAGATTAGCAAAAAGCCCCACTCTACAAGATACCATTGCTGATAAGAACGACTCTAATATGCATGGCGGTGGTAAGAAAGCATTGAGTTACGCTTTTACTCGTACTCACCATGCTTCGGATCAAGCACCTTCTTTTTTCAATATATATTTGGAGGCTAGCGTTCATAATAATCTATCTTAGCTTTTGATGTCAAGTTCAATCAAATTTAGGAGTCTATAGACTTGTTTTCTTTGTCCTTGTGCTTTTTGGAATTTTCTAATGTTGCAAGACATTCATCATGAGCAGATTTTATGATTACTCCGTAGTTAGTGACTCAACAGAAAATATTATTTCCGCTTTCTATAATACCGCCTGTTTAGAAATTCCAGTGTTCTTACCGTATGCTCTATCTACAAGGAACTTGTTATCGAACTTAGTGATCTGTGTCGTGTTCTTCAATAATTCGGTTGAATTTCTAATATTGTACGACATTATACTATTTGATTTCTAAATGTGGCATCTGATTTTTATAACAAGTAACTGTCAACATAATCACAACTGTAACTTTTACAATTCCCTTGTATATCACTATTAGTATTTCTATTCTTCTTATTGTTTGCATCACAAGAACTTGTCTCCTCATAAAACATTTCGCAAGACATTTTTCTAGAAGGATGTGTAGTTTTTCAGTTCCAACCTCATGTAGCTAAACAAAATGCTTTGAAGCAATTGAGTTGAATATAGATGTATCATGTAAAGCAATACGTTGTTTCCATTATATTTCAAATACTTTCGAACTAGATAATAGTGCTATATGAAAAATATAAATTACTTTATCATGCTTCTTACTGCATTAGTTAGAGCTCGTTGTATTTGCATATATCAAGTAGGCCTAAACGGAAGACCGTGGTCGATCATACAATCTCCGACTTCATGGCCAGTGCACTTTATAAGTTTAAGATATTAATCATGGTTAGCAGCTTGATGATACCATAACTAGTTAATACATTTGTTGTATTAAGTTGTCTCGTAATTGGTTATCTATTTAATGTTGTCATTAACTCTTCCAAAATTGAAATACGACTATAGGAAACTTGAAAAAAATCTTTTCCAAATGTTTATTTCTTAAAAATCATTGTTGATCTTTATGTTGATTTCCTTCCTTTTTTCGTAAACCCAGTAAGGATGCTATCTTGTTCTGGATAAGTAATAATCAACTGGCAGGACTAACAGAAAGCCCTACTCTACAAGATACCTTTGATGATAAGAAAGACTCTAATATGCATGGCGGTCGAAAGAAAGCTTTGAGTTAAGCTTTTACTCGTACACACGAAGCTTCGGATCAGGCATCTTCCTTCCTCATTATATATTTGGAGGCTAGCGTCAATAATAATTTGTCTTAGCTGTTAATGCCAACTTTAACCAATTTTTGAAGTCTACAAAGTTGTTTTCTTTGTCCGTGTGCCTTTTGGGATATTCTTATGCTGCAAGACATTCATCTTGTGCACATTTTATGATTTTCCGTAGGTAGTGACTAAAGAGAAAATGTTATTTCATTTTTTTATCTTAATGCCTGTTTAGATATTCAAGTGTTCTTAGTGTATGCTCTCTCTTCAAGGAGCTTCTTATCAAACCTAGTGATCTATGTCGTGTTATTTAGTAATTTGTTTGAATTCCTAAAATTGTAGGACATTATACTATTTGATTTCTAAATTTGCCATCAGATTTTTATAACAAAAAACCGTCAGCATAATATAAATGTAACTTTTACTGTTCGCATGTATGTCAGTACTAGTATTTCTAATCTTCTTATTGTTTGCTCAAGAACTTGTCTCCTCATAAAACAATTCGCAAGTCATTTTCTGGAAGAATGTCTAGTATTTCTATGGGATAAAGCGTTCTTAAGAAAACTAGCGTATGTCTTTAGTATAAGAATATATATGCAATGCATATTCTAATCGGTACATCTACGGTTCTAGTCAAGTGTTTTGGTAGTGGTAATGGTGTAACACTATCTTGTTATCACATCTTCACACTTTCTGTTTTGAACCACAGTCATCATTTTACCTTCGATTGCAAATTTCAATCTAATGCTCAAACGATGAGTTTTTACAACCAGTTATTTTTTTGCATTAGCTACGCAATTACTTGGGTGAGGAAGCTCTGTTCTAATGATTGGTTTAGTGTTTTAGATGCTATAAGGTATTCAATTGGTTTTTATGTTTCCGCTCTAATGATTTGAAAAGAACCTACATTTGAATATAAAGTTCTAATTGTCGTAACTGGACTAATCTTGATTGAACAGTTTTTCAGTTCCGACCTCAAGTAGCTAAAACAAGATGCTTTCAAGCAATCGTGTTGAATGTAGATGTATCATGTAAAGCCATACGTTGTTTCCATTGTATTTCAAATACTTTAGAACTAGATAATAGTATTCTATGAAAAATATAAATTACTTCTGAATGCTTCTTCCTGCGTTAGTAAGAGCTCGTTTTATTTGTGTATAACATGCAGGCCTTAACAGAAGACCGTGGTCGATCGTACAATCTCTGGCTTCATGGCCAGTGCACTTTATATGTTTAAGATATTAGCCATGGTCAGTAGCTTGATTGATACTATAACTAGTTAATACATTTGTTTTATCAAGTTGTCACATGATCGGCTATCGAGTTAATACATTTGTTTTACTAACTCTTCTAAAATTGAAATACGATTGTAACAAATTTTGGAAAAAATCTTTTCCAAATGTTTTAATTTCTTAAAGATCTTTGTTGATCTTTATGTTGATTTCCTTCCTTTTTTTATAAACCCAGTAAGGGTGCTATCAGCTTCTAGATAAGAAACAATCAATTGATGGGACTAGCAGAAAGCCCCACTTTACAAGATACCATTGCTGATAAGAAAGACTCTAACATGCGTGGCGGTCGAAAGAAAGCGTTGAGTTAAGCTTTTACTCGTACTCACAAAGCTCCGGACCAGGCACCTTCTTTTTTCAATATATATTTGGAGGCTAGCGTCGATAATAATCTATCTTAGCTATTGATGCCAACTTCAACCAATTTTTGGAGTCTACAGAGTTGTTTTCTCTGTCCGTGTTCCTTTTGGGATTTTCTTATACTGCAAGACATTCATCTTGGGCACATTTTACAATTTTTCGGATATATTGACTAAAGAGAAAATGTTATTTCATTTTTCTATCTTAATGACGGTTTAGAAATTCAAGTGTTCGTAGCGTATGCTCTCTCTTCAAGGATCTTCTTACTGAACTTAGTGATCTGTGTCGTGCTCTTCAGTAATTCGGTTGAATTTCTAAAATTGTACGACATTATACTATTTGATTTCAAAATGTGCCATCAGATTTTTATAACAACTATCAGCAAAATCATAACTGTAACTTTTACTATTCGCATGTATGTCAGTATTAGTATTTCTAATCTTCTTATTGTTTGCGTCACAAGAACTTGTCTTCTCATAAAACATTTCGGAAGTCATCTTACCGGAAAGATGTCTAGGGGTTTTATGGGATAAGGCGTTCTTAAAAGAACTAGCTTGTGTCTTGAGTATAAGAATACATATGTAATGCATATTCTAATCGGAACATCTGTGACTCTAGTCAGGTGTATTCGTAGTGGTAATGGAGTCACAACTTTCTCGTTATCACATCTCTACACTTACTGTTTTGAACCACATTCATAGTTTTACCTTCGAATGCAAATTTCAATCTAATGCTCAAACGATGAGTTTTTACATCCAGTTATTTTTTGCATTAACGACGCAATTACTTGGATGAGGAAGCTCCGTTATCATTTTTTTTAACAATTATAAGTTTAGTGTTTTAGATGCTATAAGGTATTCAATTGGTATTTTATGTTTCCGCTCTAAGGATTTCGTAAGAACCTGTAATTGACTATAAAGTTCTAATTGTTGTAAATGGACTAATCGTAATCTAACAGTTTTTCAATTCCAAGCTCAAGTTGCTAAACAAAATGCTTTGAAGTAATCGAGTTGAATGTAGATGTATCATGTAAAGCAACGCGTTGTTCCCGGATTTCAAATACTTTAGAAGTAGATAATAGTACTCTATGAAAAATATAAATTACTTTAGCATGCTTCTTTAAAATTAGTAAAAGCTAATTGTATTTGTGTATAACAAATAGACCTAAACAGAAGACCATTATCGATCGTACAATCTCTGCCTTCATGACCAGTGCACTTTACAAGTTTAAGCTATTAGACATGGTCAGTAGCTTGGTGATACCATAACGAGTTAATACATTTGTTTTATCAAGTTGTCGCATGATCGGCTATTGATTTAAGGTGATCACCAACTCTTCTAAAATTGAAATACGATTGTTGGAAATTTTGGAAAAAGATTTTCCCAAATATTTTAATTCATAAAGATCTTTGTTGATCTCTATGTCGATTTCCTTCCTTTTTTTATAAACCCAATATAGATGCTATCTCCTTCTAGACAAGAAACAATAATTGACAGGACTAGCAGAAAGCCCCACTCTATAAGATACCATTGCTGATAAAAGACTCTAATCGCATGGCGGTCAAAAGAAAGCGTTGGTTAAACTTTTACTCGTACACACGAAGCTTCGAATAAGGCACCTTCTTTTTTCAGTATATATTTGGAGGCTAGCGTTTATAATAATCTATCTTAGTTGTTGATGCCAACTTCAATCAATTTTCGGAGTCTCCAGAGTTGTTTTCTTTGTCCATGAGCCTTTTGGGATTTTCTTATGCTGCAAGATATTTATCTTGGGCACATTCATCGGAGGCTGTGATGGCTTGTCACTACGTGGAGACACAGCTTGAATTGAATATTTTTGATGAAATATCTAGTCTTATTGACTGGAAGTTGCTCAAGTTTAGTGGTTTCACTTGAAAGTTTTCAATGACGGAGACGTAGGCATTATGGTTGAACCATGCAAAAGTCTTACTGTATCATCTAGTTTGCCTTTTTAGCACCTATGTTTGTTTTTTAAACGTTTATTATGCTAACATCTAAATGTAAGTAACCTTACAGTTGACAGAACCTTGACTAAACAATGACTAAATTTCTAACATTAAAGGATTTTGGTCCTTATAAAATGGGTTGGATTATAGTTAATAATTTTGACTCGTATAAATTGTCACGAGATTAGAGTTTTACCCTAGCTCGTGCAGCGCTTAATCACACCCCTTAATAGAACCATAGGTCTGATACACTTGTCACGTGCGTAAAGTTTTATCTCGGCTCGTGCAGTTAAGTCAGCCTTTATCCAAAAGAAGCTGTCACAAATAGCTAAAGAAACTTGTATGGAGGAAAGACTGGAAGTAAGAAGAACACTTGAAGAGAGTTTGGAAAGAACTATTTATTGGGTACTTACAAGCTTTTATAATTATTGCTTGTTGGTTACAAATAGGGGGGCTAGATGGTTAGAAATATGGGGCACTTAACTCCTCTATTTGTTTCCTCTCCACCTGCTCAATGGATGATGGAAATTACTTTGATCAGGCGGATGAGAACCTTAGGCGAGAAACGTTGTATATAATATTCATACAAAGTATCTCTACCTTACAACATTTTTACATTGGTCCTTCAGAAAGATTTGATAAAAAAACCAATCATATTACCACTATCTTCTCAATAATCAGAATAAAACAAAGAAGACAATGAAACCAACAAAATAGAAGGGCTTTTGTTTAGATAGGCCACCTGCAATCTCGCTTTGTGTTGCAAGCACCTTAATACCTTTCTGTACTCATTTTTATGCCAAAAGATCAACATATCCTCAATTCAGATCGTGCAGAATTACCTGAGTTCCTCTGCTCAAATACAAACCCACTCTCAAAATTTTTCCGAAACACCGCTAGTTGGACTTCAACCTTATTGACTCTCGAAGTTGGAGTTCATTGACCGCTTCCCCGGCGACATTAACAATGGCTTAATGAGGTAAGTTGAGAGTGTTTAATGTTCTTCTTGTTTGCATCTATCTTGTTATTATTGTTTATTAGCTCCTTATGAAATTTGTTTAATGCCAGAAAGTGAAAATAGTGGGAACTGGAAACTTGTTTGACAGAGAGAGAAAGAAGAAAACAGTCCGAAAGTTGTTTGACAAAGATAGAAGAAGGAAAAAACGTTAGTTGTCATCAGTTAGGGTCGCACAGGTTGCACAAGATCAAAAAAGGTCACACATAATCTCACACAAAGTGGTGCACACAACATTGCTCAAGTTTGTGTGTGCGGCTATGAAGGTGTGTCCAATGTGTGATCTTGCTTTGACCATGTGTCTAGGTCAAATAGGGTTGTTCAGTATTTATTTTTATTATGTGTTCTTGATATTTATGAGATAGTAGATTGAATAGTTGAGTTGAATAATTGTGAAAGTTATGAGCAGTTGGCATTTGTCACTTAAGAAGTAAATGCTTGTATTAATAGACGACTTATTAAACATGTTTTGAACCATGCAAATCACCGAGAAGACGTGCGCATATTTTTTTTTTCTGAATTCAAATTTTCTTGAAGCTTGCAATTAGAAAAGCACATGTAAATGAGAGTAATGTTGACTACGAACTACCTGGCATTAAGAATGAACTCAACAAAAGAAAAGTTACAATGTATCATGTGGCTCATTTGTGTTGCATCTTTGCGCACGACAAATGATGCAAAGGTGGAAGATGCTTCCTTACGCTACAAAAGCATACGACCAACCTAGAGATCATCTTTGGACTTTGTAAACACAGCAAGTGATGTGCATTACCCTAAATTTCAAGGAAAGATTACTATATAGTTCATGGTCACAAAGGGTCGCATATTGATAAGTCGGTGGGTTGCACAGCTGGAATGCTTCCTTATCTAACCCATCGAAGCACACACAACTTGCCAACGTGGAGATCATTTTTGGACTTTCTGAACAGAGTAAGGGATGTGCATTATCCTACATTTCAAGGAAAGGTTACCATAAGGTTTCTGTTCATACAGTACCGCACATTGATAAATAGGGTCGTACAAACTTGCAAAGAACCATCAAAGAGTTTTCTGATTAGAAATATGTAAATGTTATTTTGGTTTTAAGTATTATAAGTGTGTGATATTATCTTGTTTTTGAACATTGTAAATACGTATATCTTTTGAACAGGTGTCACACAGGGTCGCACAGAGTTGCAAAGAGCCGAACAAGAGTGTTTAGACTTGAAACAATAAATATGTAAATGTTATCATATTTTTGAACAGTTTAAATATGTAAATACCATTTTATTTCTGAATATTGTAAATGTGTAAACCTATGACATGGTGGCACATACGGTTTCACATTAATAAATAGGGTTCGATCTAGATCGTAATGAGACAAATAAGGATCTTTTGACTTGAAATATGTAAATAAAAAAATATGTTAATATAAGGTCGCACATGGTCATACAAGGACAATAGATAGTCGCATAAATGACAACTCATGAGAGTAACCACTTATAATCAATAATAAATAACTTGATGCATTCAACAAGCCCAATATATCAACATTTACAATTATAAAATTAAAATTTTCAAAAGGTCACACAGGTCGCATGTTAGAATCTCAAGTTTATTTTGATGATAACAACTCAATACCATAAAAATGAGTACCACCGACTAAAATTTACCGGTGAACAAACAAGTGTCAGTAAATTTTGACGTTACCGACTAACTGGGCGCGTCATTAACCTTCAGGAGTTTACTGACTGTTAGTCGAACATGTAAGTAAATTGGCTAACTAGCGACTAGAACAAAAATTCAATCGGTGAATTTGTTCAAATTACAAACTGAGAGCAAGCAGTCGGTAATTTTATCAACAACATGACATTTAGTCGGTAAGTACAGCTCAACTAGATCCGAACAGCACCGGTCTCATTAAGTTCTCTCTCTCGTGCGGGTGAAAGCCAGTCCCTTTTCCAACTGAACTCGTCATGTTAGTGGTAGTTTATCATTTACCGACTGATGTTTTGCTAATCGGTAAATTTACTAACGATTTTCGATTCAGTCGGTAAAATGAAATTAAATCAGCTGCGAACACACTTGTTTCCCCACTTCGTTTTTCTCTCGAATCGATATGTCGCTCCATCGCAGAATCTTGGGCTGTTATAGCACTGCCGGCAACACTTTCCATCCTCCGCTCTACCTCTACACGCTGATCGCTGCTCTGCCCTACCGGCAGAATTTGCTGAGTTTAATGTTGGCAATTAGTATTGTATGAATTACTTGCTACTTATCTAGATCATATGATTTGTGACGCTACCATATTGTATATCTGGCTAGGCCATCCTAACTCATAATATAGTTGAGAATAAGCTTCCACTATTTGAAGATGTTCAGTCCAAGCATGCCTATTCACAACACTGACTGTATGTTTAGTATTTACTGATGGTAATTGTGACATTGGTAGACTTGAGGATGTTTGGCCTTTTATGTTGTATATTTGTCAATATGTATGCCCTGATTAGAAAAATGGTTATGTGCATTTTTAATTTACAGCCTCAATAATTAGTGAGGGTATAACTGAAATGCGTATGTATATATCATGGAGAGTTGAGGTTGAATGTTGTGAAAAAATAAGAATGCGAGAGGATGGCACTAGGAAAGCTTTGCGAATCGTTGTTTGAATGGATAGATAGTGTAGTACTAACTGCTATCCATAATATTCTTCCTGTGTAATTAGGTTTTAAGATCATTAGTTATGCTTCTTATGTTGACTTGTTGCTTTCATACTGCTTCTTTTGAGGATGATGTTACAAGAAAGCGTGAACTTTGATGTATGTCCGTCCATTCACTAAAACCTGTATGTATTATATAGCTTTATAAAAGCTCTTGCATATAGTAAGACATTGCAAACTAGTAAGTACATCTTGAGTCAGGTTTTGTTGTTTACTTGCAGAACCCATAGATTCGCTCGGGGACTTTAAATAATCCAAAGTGGATCTTAATTCAGTAACTTCTGACCTTTTAGAAAAAAAACTCAAGACATGCCGTACCAAGAAAGTTCTTAGCTAGACTTGTAAGATATTAAAGCACTCGTTAAGTTTTTTAATAGCTATATGATATTCCTTTGGTATTTGTCTGCCGCTCCCTTACTCATCAAGTGAGATGCATGGAAGTAAATCATGCTTCTTTTGAAAGTTAACTTTTAGTCATGTTGTAATTACTTTTAGTCATGTTAACATGACATCAATGTCGTCTCTCATAACTTTATATTGCTGGAATTTTACATTCCTTAAAAGTTTATTTCCTAAGTTTTATTGCTGGAACTTTATATGCAGATGCTTATTATTAATTTATCTTTCTGGCGCCATCAAGTTCTAGTAGAAGACTGACTCTTGCAACTACAATCACCACAAGTATCGCTGATTTGGAGCCTCAAAATTCTGATGGCTCTAGTAGCAATAAGTATTTTTTGAATAAATTTATTATTTGTTAATTATTCACCTCATATTGTTCCTCATGTAGTGTTTGTTGATACTCAAAAGTAACTTCAAATGTACATATTGAGGAATAAAGGAAAGGTAAAGATCGATATTCTAGAAGGCATATAGAGACCAATTGGCAAACACGCCAACTAGTTCGCAAGGGAGATGACATATATGATTCGTACTTATGGTCCAGTCAAGAATACTAAAGGTTGGAGTAGGATCGACAATTCTATTAAAATGAGATTAATTATATTATGACTATAACTATCTCAATGCTTGCATAACAATCACTCTTATGATTAGAATATATTTACAATTACATTTATAATGATAGGACAAGTTTGAATTAGATTTATTCGATCCTTGGACTTTGCAATGCTTACATAATATTAGAATTCGAGCGATATAAGGATTGGCATTATGAATGTCATGACTATTACAAGAGCATCGGTGGTGGAGAGAGGGCTCGAGCCAACACTTATAAGGACTTTGCTATATCAGTAAAGCGACGGGAAGAATAGATATGGCTATGCGATATGTTTGACTCGCCTGAATGGATTGTAAGATTCATTTGTTTATTTTTTATTTTCATTAATTTCTTTGTCTCGTCATTTGTTATACAAATTTAGCATTGATTATGTGTAGGGTAAATCGAAAAAGCGAAAGCTGCTCGTGCAAAAAATAAGAACAAGCATATAGCAAGGTCATGAAGTTTTGCATCTATACAATGGGAGAGGTATTTTGTTATTGTTCTTTTAATTAGTAGATTTATTATTTTTTTTCCAATATGACAAAGGGAAATGCCTATTGTTATTAGCAAATCTTATATCTTAACAAATTTGCAGAATGCCATGTATTGATTTGTATAAGGAAACACACATCTCCAACACAAAGGAAAAGAAGAGGAGTTGGGTGTCGGAGGAGTCACACTCAAATTATGTAAGTTATGTGCTTCTCAAATTACTAAGCGATTATGGCGTAATATAGCACTACATAGTCGTTTTTAATGACAGAATTAAATATTGGGGATGCAAATCAAGTCTCAAGATGATGGGAGTGCCATCAATGATGAGGATATCTACCTATCAGTGCTTGGGAAAGCACACGGATATATTCGTTGGTTGGACATGGACCAAACCAGCTAGCACACGATCTGCTACTGGTTTGTCAAATTAAGCATGTGAGAACAAGCTATTGCAGGAGCAAATTGTAGCCGTTGAGGGGAAAAAAATTAGAGGCAGCAGCTTGAGATTGACAAGCTGATAGCTGAGCTTGAGAAGCAAACTCAACAATGCCTCCAAGAAAATGAATAAAAAATATCATATTTTAATGGAGATGCCTAAAAAGCTTAAAAATGCTACTGAGCACCAACGAAGTAAGTTGATTATTTTATAAAGTTTATAACACTTTTTTTATCAAGTTCTTTGAAAATTTTGTATTAGTACAAACATTACTAAGAATTGAATGTTTATATATTTTTAAACTTAACTAATATTAGTACACATGTAGCCAATATTTGTTATTTTGGATGTTATGGTGAATGGATGTTCCGGTGAATGAATGTTTTTATGGTTTTGAAAGTTAAATGGATTAAGTAGACATGCGTGCAACAAAATACTTTCTGTTAGTTTTTTTGTAGAGTTACTGACTAAATTAGCACAGTCGGTACGCATGTTGCTACCAACTGTTTCTATGTTCCGCCGGCAAGTTTGAACAAAATTTACTGATTGAATTTTTTTTCAGTTGATGAAGTTATTAAATTTACCGACTGGATGCATTTTTAGTTGGCAAGTTCTTTTAATTAACCCGAACTACGCCCGCCCACCCATTCCACTTCTTCTCAGCTAGCTTGGTTATCTGCCTAGCCATGATTCACTATCAATCAACCCTTCCTTTGGAACTCCATTGCTGCCGGCTTGCCGCCGCTCTTCTCACAGGATCTGAGTTCGCTCCTCTGGAACTCCAACGTTGTCTCGCCGGAAATGGTAGTTACCGCCTCACCAACTGCCGGCGTGATTCACCATGCTTTTTGCTTAGCTCGGCGCCACAAAAGTTATTTTAGACTCAAGGCTAATCAAGGTGCATTGATTAATACTTTTGTCAAAAAAATGTTGTTGGATGGAAGAAAGGATGAAAGATCTTGAACCGGCATGCATTTGAATCTTGTCAATTTTTTGTTTGAATGTTGTTAGATGAATGTTAGTTATCAAGTGAATTATTGTTTGAATGTCGTTAGATGAATGTTGTTTGGAAGTTGTTAGATGATTGTTGTTAGGTGAAAGTATATTACATTTCATATTGATATTTTAAATGTTGGAATTGAACTGAATGGTGAAGTTAACTTTATTGTTTTGCATTTGACTGAATATATATCTTATTGTACATACTTACATATATTATAATTAATTAGTTTGGGTATAATTTTTAATTAGCAATGCTAATATTTAAAAATTTTGGAATAGGTGGATAAAACTTGGATACATTTTACCGATAAGCTAACGAAGAACTATACAAATGGAATAAGATCTTTCATGCAATTTGCTAATGATCATTTAAAGAATGTTGGGGAGATGCACTTTCATGTCGACACTATTTGAATAGAAATTCAAACACTCTTGATATAGTATATATGCATTTGCTTGTCAATGGGTTTATGACGTACTACACTACATTAAACCTTCATGGAGAAGTCACCGGTTGGGGTGATCAGACTCTCATGCTCTTAGAGATAATACTCCAATAGGACTTGGTGAAGACGAGGAATATGATGAAATGTTTGAAATTTTAGAGGATATACGTAGGGGTGGTATTGTGAACCTAGACATCCCTTAATAAACTGGGAATGGCGTGCCTCATCAATCACAAGAAGGTGAAGGGTCAGAACTGATAAACGCAGACGATATTGTTAAATATGATCAATTGCTTGAAGATGTCGAGAAGCTATTGTATGATGGGCGTACAATCTCAGATTATCCTTCATTATAAAACTACTACATGTGAAGGTACTCAATCACTAGAGCAACAAAGGCTTTAATATGTTGCTTGATATTCTGAATGGTGTTTTTCCGAGAGGGCATTTCCTTCGATCATCTTACTATTAGTGTAGAAAGATTCTGAAACACTTAGGATTGGGATGAGAGCCTACCAATGCATGTGAAAATGATTGTATTCTTTCCAGAAAGTAGTTAACAAAAGAGAAAAAATGTCATGAATGCTATTCATCAAAGTGGAGGGATAATGATGGCAATGGTAAGAAGGTTCCTAAGAAAATTCTTTGAATAGTAGCCATCTATATAGAAGGAGTAAGAAATTCAATGGACAGCAAGACATCACCACACCACCGCGTTGTCGATTGATTAACTGTTAGAGGAGATGGAGACAGTTAAAGACATGAAGTTTAGGAAGCCACCAAATATCAAAAACAGAAAGTGCACTCCTGAAGAACTAAATTGGTCAAGAAGAAGTATCATTTTCAAGCTGCCATATTAAAAGGATCTCAAACTTTAGTACAATCTTGATGTCATACATATCGAGGAAAATGTTTCCGATAACATTTTAGGGACTATGTTGAATATAGACAATAAGACAAAAGATACCCAGAAGGCTTGTTAGGACTTAGAGGACCAAGGCTGTATACAGAAAGATTGGACACAATAAGTCAAAAAAACCTATTGCATCTTACACAGTGTTACTTCAAGAAAGGCATAATTTTATGAATTTCTCAAGTCTATCAGATTTTCTGAAGGATATGCTGCAAATATTTCAAGGTGCATAAATATGATGGGTGGTAGAATTTGAAGGTTGAAGTGTTATGACAATCATGTTCTATTGTCGCGCCTACTACCTATCCAAATGCGAGGATATCTTTAAAAAAAAAAAGTGTTAGAAGTAATCAGTAAATTGAGAAGATTCTTTAGAAGATTGTGCCGAAGACAACAAGATTGAATGTATTGAAAAAAAGGTAGTAGAGCATTGTGATTGTTCTTTGCGAGCTTGAGATGATATTCCCTTCTGTATTTTTTGGTATCATGATACATTTAGTAGTTCACTTACCGGAAGAAGCTATAAAGGGAGGGCCTGTCCATTATATATCACATTATTCAAATCGTACAATTCTCGTTTACTTTTTTTATTGGGGACTTATAACTCTTCATTTATTTCATCATATTTTGTAGGGTTCTTGGTACGCTTAAGGCGTTTGTTCGAAATAGAGCACGTACTGAAGGTTTTATTGCAGAAGCTTATACAGAGACAAGAGACAAGATTTTATCGCCTGAAATTAGTTCTAGGTACTTACAAGGAACAGAGACAAGATTCAACCGACAAGAACTACATTATGATGGAGAGAGGCAGTTAGATAGAACATTGTTTGTATTTTCTAAAAAGGTGCAATCTTTAGGAAACGATAAACAAATTCACCTCACATAGAGGAATACAATTTAGCACATTGGTTTATTTTGAATAATTGCGACGAAGTTGTTTCATATATCAGGTAAGTACTTAGAATCTTATCGATATGTTCTTGTTGTCGTTTGGAAAGCACAATAATTGAGATCGTTAATCATTAATGGACATGACTTAGTAGTGCATGAAGAGCTTCTCAAAATGGGCAGTCATCTTAACTTAGGATCAAGGCAAAGAAATGAGTTTCCTATAGTGTTCAAAAACCAGTATGATGTACCATATTTCATTGATTGTTTAATTTCATTGCCATTTAGAAAGCATGACACAAATTTCTTATAATTCTTATATAGATAAGACATTATTGTGCAACTACAAAAGATATCACAGGTTATGTTTATTCGCTATCCCTGGGTCCAAATACAAGTGCAATTAGATATTTTGGATGCATTATCAATGGGGTCAAATTCTTAACTAAAAAACACGGACGTCATGTTTTGAATGAAGTCTTGATTTTGGCAAATACTAAGGGCTATCAAGTCTTTTTATTCAAGTGCGAATGATTTTATCTAGAGCACAGAAAACCCATCAAAATTGACGATGATTTGACAAGTACAGATATTAAGAGATGGTATCAAAGTGATTCGTTCGTTTTTTCAATGAATGTGACTCAAACGTTTTACGTTCCTGATACGAAACAAGGCAACGACTTAGTTGTTGTACAACAATCACAACACCGATATTTATTTCATCCATCGATGTTTGGAGGGGATGGAGATGAAGAAGACACCGATGTGATTGATGCTATGACTATCGTAGAGAATGATGCTTACCAGGAAGAGGAGTGTTTGAGCATAACAAATAGAGATAATAGTACAAAAAATAGATCAACTAAATAAAACGGTCGAAGTTGATCATGACATGATAGTAAAATAAAAGCTCGGACAAGTATAACCGCAAGAATGATGAATGGAATTGAATTAAAAATTGCATGTAATATTTGATCTCAACTTTATATAAATTATTTATTTATGATGATAACAAATTGATGCTAATGTATGTATATATATATATATGTTGGAACTACATTCACAAGTGCTTTCAATCTATTAATTTATCTTGATGGCGTTTTCAATTTCAACTAGAAGACTCTTGCTAATTTGGAGACTCAAGTATCGGTAAGTGTTTATTGAATTAATATAAAGTTTACTGTACATTCCATCTCACCCTATATTTCACTCCAGGGTCCATTGATACACAAATGGTAGAAGTCAATTTCCATAGGTCCGTTTGCTAATTGAATGTTATGGTGGTATATGTTGTTATTGTTGATGGAATGATTAAATATTGTACCGACCTGCTTTCATAAGCACTTGTTGGCAAGTTCGGAAGAAGGCTTTGAGGGGATCGATGTGGCTCCAGTTCAGAACTGCCTCTCGCTTAGAATATCTTCCAGCTGAGCTGGACTAACAGGCTTACGTAAAGTACAGGTGAGTGACTACATGCAAAAGCTTTTGCTTCTTCCTTTCCTTCTGCCGGCAAGTAGCTTTCCTTCTTTCCTGAATGACTTCACAATTTGAAAATCTTAAAATTGAGCAGTAAGTACAACCATAAGCTCATGTGACAGGGATGGACAATTGCATAGAAACATAGAAGATTACAACAAGTTCATCACTCTTATGAGGTCAATAGAAGATGTTCTTTAATGTTCAGGAATCAACCACAATAAATGATCAATATAAATTTCTAATTAACCTTCCACATACAAACGCGTCATTTTAAGCTGAATAGTTTCAAAATGTTGAATGTTATATTTTACCGAGGTTTGGAATGTTGATTATTGATGTGCTTAAATATATACATAACATCATGCATTCTTGCATCATATATGCTTAATTTTATATAGAAAAAATAATCAAAAAGAATATTAATTTTTTGTTTTTCTTATTTTCAGCAATTCTGTGCATTCTGAGCATTTTTCATGAAAATTTACTTTTATGTGAAGTTTTTGTGAACGGACAACTGGTTTTGAAAGCCACGACATTCAAATTGGTCCATGACTTATTTCAGAATTTTTTTGGACCATTTGATAGATATTCACAAAAGAAGTTAAGATATACCTAAATTGAGGGCAATTGAAGGCCTTCCCAATTTTTAAGATACGTGTGATATATGGTTGAAAATATAAGATATTGATATTAATTTTTCATATTTTTACAAATTTTTCAGAGGCCAAACAAATCTCCAAAGAGATTTGGTGAACGATGTACACACTTGTCTGCCTTTTTGTTATCATTACGTATGTTTCAAATCGCATTAGAAACTGACATCTCTCTTTGCAGGAAATGTGCAAATCTCTTTGTCTACATCTCTCTCTAAAGAAACCGTATAGACATAATAGACTATATTGTTTGCTACTTGTAGAAAATATTATAACCGAATTTTTTTTATATCAACTCAATTTCTCCTACTTCTTGAGTTGATTGCAGGTTCATCTAATAATTGGTATCAAAGCAGGCCTCCAAATAGAAGGTTTAATGACTTTGAAGAATTGATCCTAGGCAAACACAAGCTTCTTTGAGAAGGAAAGAAGAAAACTTGATTGTCTTGATTATTCAAAGGGAAAAAACTACTGGTGATGGAAGATAAATTTACAGTATTTTTAAAGGCTCAAAGCTACTTGCTAAGATGATTGTCAAAGAAAGAGTTGGAGCTATCGTGCAAATTCTGGAGAATAATAATGTCCCTTCTTTAAATTCTTATGTTATAGAATTACTATATCGTGCTTTAAGTCTTAAACAATCTAATCACACTTATTTTATTTAACCAATACAATGAAGGTCAAAACCTCATCAAATGAAACTGAAGCAACCAACAAGAAGAACATAACCTTTTGCTTGACGGTCAACCGTGAATACTAAAATGAGGCAAGTACATCTTCCTCTTAAGGAAAACATGATGTTGTTTTGGTAACAAGAAAATGCAAGCCCCCCTTGAGAAAGAATTAATGGAGAAGAAAGCCAAGGAGCAAGCCTTATGTAGTAATAAAGGTTCATCCTCGTCTAACAAGAGCAAAATTGAAACCAATTATCAAGAAGAGAGCAGATTATGTGTAATGAGCATACTGATGAGGTAAGTGCATCTAAACATGACAACCAAAATGAAGTACTTAAGGAAATGTTTGAGGAATTGCATGAAAATTATATCAAGTCCAAAAATATGTTTAAGGCGGCTGAAGTGTTTGCATGACTTGAAAGAACAAAATAATGCTTTGAGTGATGAATTGTCAAATGTGGAAAGAGTTTCTCCATACAAGATGTTAGACCTTCTTTTGATGACTACACTATGATTGGAAAAGTCAAATTCCTGCACGACGAGAACATTGAGATAAAATTGAGATAGTACTTTGACGGACAAAGTACAAAGCTTGTCCACAAATATCAAAGACCTATATGCTTCCTTGGCCAAATCTGCAAAGATAAAGATACACATGATGATATGTTTAGGATAAGGAGATCTCAATTAGGAAGATAGCTAATGGATGTATACGTTATAGCAGTAGCAACTATTTTGCAAAAAAAAGTGAAATGTCATTCCTATACTAAACAACTAGTCGCTCTAATACTATTTTCTACTCCTATTAATTGCTTTCACTGTGGTGAAAGGACCACAAGGTAAGCTCATATTGGTACAAAATAATGAAAATATAATGAGAATGGTTTGGATTCCTAAGAGAACAGTTACCAACACAAACTTGGAAGCTTATCCAAGTGGATCTGTTAAAGAAATGATAAGTCAGACATAAAGTTCGAGTTAGAGAAATTTCTATGCAACACAAAGGCAAAAGCAATTCGCATTGTAATAAGAGTAACAACCTTGTGAAAGAGTTAAATAATAATTCTCTTATTAGAGGTGGTAGCTACATTACTAGTAAATAATCTGCTGTATTGCAAGCTAGCTAGTTCGTCCTCCTCCTCTGTTACTAGCAACCACCACATTGGAGAAGTACATGTGATTGGACATCCTAGCTACAATAAGAATAGTGGTACAATTAAAAAGACGTAATCAATGCAATCTTTTAATGATTTTAATGATTACCGAGACTTTGATGGTATTTAGCTTTTAATACAAATAAAACTCATTGTACAAAAACTATGTTGAGATTATTGCTGACGTTTGATCACTTATTAGTTAATTTGCATGATCTTTAACATTTTATAGTGTTCTGTTGAAACATGCATGCATATTTCTAAAAATTGAATCTTGACTATCGCATTTCTGAGTGCAAGATCAATTAACATAATTGATTTGTGACGAATGAATCTAGTATGGATAAGTTTATTAAATCTAATACTCGTTGAAAAATAATTGATGGACATCGATTTGCTAAATCTTTTGTAAAATTGAAAAGTGTAATTATTTAGTACAAAAGTATTTTGATAAAATTTGATAAATCATTATGAAATTTATTGTAATCTAGCTAAGCTGTTAAAGTGGTATGAATGTATGTAAAATGTTTTATTAATGTGAGTATGCTTCAAGCTTTAGAACTTTTAACTGGAGATGTGCGAATGAGAGGAATTGAAACATGTAGAAACCATTTAAATGTTACAGGCTTTGATGTTGAATTTGTTGCGTCGAAATGGGTGAAGATATTATCAATAATAAAAAGCATAGTTGTCAGACCCGGACCGATAAATCGGTCTGGATTTGCAAAAAATCGTCTATGCGATTGACCCGCTTTGACTCGCTTTGACACGTTTGACCCTCTTCAATCCGGTCGACCTACCCGTCTGGGTCTAGGGGTGACAATTTAGATTCATGTGTCGGTTTCGGGTCGACCCGTTTAATAACTTGATCAAATTCTTTCAACCCTAAACCAACCCATGAATTTATACAGGCAAAATTGTCTAACCCTAACCCAACCTACTAATAACCGGGTCAAATTCGGATCGACCCATTTAATAATTAAAATTATTACTTTTTAATTTTACATTTTTAAAGTTTGCAAAATTATAAGATCAGTGTAATGAAAGTGCACGATATTCTTAATGACGAGATATAATGAATGCCCATCAAAATGTGCATTCTTTAGTATCTTCATCGGTCCTTAAAATATTCAAAAAAATTTTATTTTTATTTTTTAAAAATATGTGTTGACAGCTGAAATTTTATGATTATAAATATATACTAATAATTTCGATAAAAATCTTGATACACATAACTATCTAACAAAACTATGTTAAAAAATTTTATACGAAATTCAAATTCGTCATTACATAAACACCTACATAGTAATACTTTCGATAATATTATAATTCTCATCTTACACTATTTTACTAAAATATAAAAATAATAATTAATTATAAATATTATATAATTTAATAATTTATAAATTACTATTATTGATTATTTTTATTGCTAATATTTTAATATACGAAAAGGAAAATCAAATATTATTCCTTCAAGATATGATAATTCGAATTGGTGGGTCAATTTCAAATTAACCTGGGTTGACCCATTTAATATAATCTGGTCCAATTTGTTCAACCCTAACCCAACCCATATATTTATACGGGTCAAATTTTCTAACCCTAATCCTGATTAGTGGGTCGATTTTGAGTCGCGTTTTCGGGTCGGATCATATATTGCCACCCCTACCTAGGTCAAACCGGATTGAATGAAATTTTTTTTAAAATTAATTAAAGAAATTTAAAATGATGATATATTTGATACAAAAATAATTATTAGTAGGCCTATGTTGAAAAATAATATATAGTTTAGATTTGTGTTTGGATGTGATAATGCAAAAATACAGTTGATTATATCGCATTTGTAAATATCAATTATTAGTGATATTTTAATTTTATAGTGTAAAATATTTAGACTCAAGTATGTACACAAAAAAAGTTGATTATATCTCTTTTATGATTTATCTGTTTTATATTTTTATTTCTTCTAATCACCTAATTTATTTAAAATAATTTTCTCATTATAAATTTTCGTTGTTATTGTTATTGTTGATGGTGGTGGTAATGCCATGGTGGCAATACTTAAATTTTCGCTGTGATTGGTGTTGCTGTTGTTGTTGGTGGTGATGTCATGGTAGAAATACTCTAATTTTTTACTGTAATTTTTGCTGTTGTTGTTGTTGGTGGTGCCATGGTGGAAGTAGGTTTCTCACCGTAATGTTGTTATTGTTGATAAAAAACAACTAGATTTCTTGCTGCGATTATTGTTGTTGTCGGTCGAAACATAACGTCGACAATGCAGTCTTCTCGCTCCCGTCAACGTTTTAATATTATTGACCCGACGGGTGGACCCGTTGATCCGGATAGTCAACCCCGGAACCGTAATCTGGATAGTTTTCCGGTTCGATTCTTACAAGGTATGATAAAAAATCTAAAACACATTGAAACACTTTGGTTGTAATGTAATTCTTTGGGACAACAGCAAGTGGAAGGTGATTGGCATTGATAAAATTGGTACATGTTTCCTCACTATGCATTGGATAATATCTTATATATTTAAGGGCTAAAATATAATTCAGTAAGCAATTTGCAGGAATCAACAGTGGAAGGAGAAAAAAAACTGGCACCACTAGAAGAAAGTTAACTGTCTAGAGTATAATTACCAACTGAATAGCTGACTGCAATTCTGGCAAAACATGAATTAAGGCCTGAACTACAATTGTGAGGGAAAGAAATTCAAAAGATTCTGTCAAGCATCAAAAAGGGAACGGTCTCCATCAGCAAGACATTATTAGGTACAGTGTCTGTATGGCCAATTGCAATAAAGGTAAAGTAAATGAATACATCATGGTCTCTAGGTAGGCATGTTGCTTTGTATTTTATATATCCTTATGGCTTACTAAGAAATGCATCTCATAGTAAAGATTACTCTCACAACTAAGATCAAAGGTCTTTATGCGTGCCATTATAGCAACTATAAGCTTTTAATATTATTTGTATTGGAAAGCAAAGAATAACCTCCACCTACTATTTTTATGATGACAGGATAGGGGGGAGAGATAGGAGAATTATTTTGTGCAAGTATGCAATTACAAAGAGGGGAGAACTTATCCACACAGAATGCAGAAAGTTCCAAAGCTCCTTCCATTATCGATTGGGAACAAAAGTACCCCAACTTTTAATGAATATCCATTAAGGGGAATTTATACTTTTGTTAACTTGTGTTCTTAATGACAAATCATAAACAATAATTCTTAATCATTTTGTTATGATAAAAAAAATGAAAGATGTTGAAACTCTAAAGTTGATTTGATGAAAACAAGTAATAAGAACTATAATTTATGATTTAGGTGAACTAATATTTTGAATCAACTTATGTAGATCTTCACAAAGTAGATTCATCAAACACATACAGACAAATAATTAGCTACATGTAGGATAACTCTTTGTTGACCATAAGACCAAAAATTGATAGTGTCAAAATAGAGTATTGAGACTGCGAATAGAGAAACATAGAGAAATTGATAACCGACTACTTTACTGCTATAAATGTGCTGACAAAAACCAGAGAGATTGCAACCATTTTCCACTTTTCATAAATGATTTCAATGATGGTGTGCATTCTATTTGAACCTCAACTTTCCTTCATTGTTAGAGTAACATGCACACAATAATATTGATCTACTATTTCATCAAATCATGATCAACACAAGTTTAGAAAAGTATGGAAGAACAGACGAAAATTCAAAAAAAGTGAGATGCAGAAATCCAAACAATGCTGGAGCCAATCTTCAGATGCAATTTGATCAAGAATTTCTCATTCGTCTGATGCCAAATTTTGAAGACTAATTGAGGAAATACCAACTACAAATGCACATCTAGAACCATGGAGAATCACAACATGAGGAGATCAAGAAAAAGATTTAAAAGTGCTATCAGAACTACAGTGCTGACAAATCTAGATTTGAACTCAGAAATTAAATTTTAGTTTTCATGAAGAAGAGTTCACTGATCAAGCAATAAGGAGTTATTATTCACGTATTATTCACTATCCTACTGCAATATACATCACATGCAAAATCAAATTGAGCTACAATATCAAAAAGGCGAGATCACTACAGAAGATGACAAAGAAGAATTTTCACATACATGGAACATTTATCACTACAGGACAAACACATTGAGGTGAAAACAGCACTTTAATTTTCGGGCAAGGGAACGCCACAAAATTGGTTACGCTTGAAGGTTAATACATATCAAGATTGTTTACCTTTGATATATCAAGAAGTAAATTACAAGACGGTTCTGTGTGAGCATTTCAAGCTGTGTGGATCTTCAATTCATAGAGCTTACGACATGCCAGGATATTTCACAAGTTCCACGATCGTAGAATAAATTTCTCAAGAACAAAAAGACCAAATACCAAAAACTATCTTCGACCTTGTACCAATGGTATTTTCCCATCAAAATCAGAATATACCATGAGTTTTAACTGCCACAAAATAGGTCTCGGAAAAAGACAGACACTTTTTAAAAAAGAGGGCATGCTGCGGCATGCAATTGCACTTAAATAAATATTTGCCTTACTCGGACGATAGTTTACACAATAACTCCAATAAATATTAGAAAAAGGTGGACACAACAACTAAACAAACAATTGAAGTATCCCAAAAAGGCTCTTGACATGCTCCATTTGAGCACTTATAAGCGCACATACAAAGGATGTCGGATGAGAAGCCATCAAAGACGATGTACAGGTAGTGTGACATTATAAATCTTTGTCAATGCTGAAGAGAACTTTTTTTGGCAATGAAATGTACACAATCACGAATGTGATTGGAAAATTGGTGTATGACAGTATCAAGGAAGCGTAACTACTGAACTGCAAGGCGCTGCAGATGGTCAAGGAAAACCTGAAAGCTCACATCGTCTGTGAATATGACATCACCACCAGGTGGAGGTGGAGCATCCGAACTATATGACACAGAAGGATTTAATCTTGCTAGCAGGAAACGTGCCTGAAACATTCACAATCCACGTTGATATCAGATGTATATATTCTTTGAACCAAAAACAATTCACCACAATGATCTACTTGAAGGCAAACAAACGAGTCAATAAAAGCTATATCAAAGCAAAAGCGAGTCTATTCACCAACTTAGTACCACGGCCAAAGTCAAAACAGATCTTTCTCCAGACATGCTAAAAGATGAAAAATGCAAACAATTATGCAACTGAAAGTAATATCAATCCCAAGAATCCACAAGGCCTACAAAGAAAAGAAGCACGGATAAAAAGCTAAGCGAGTATGCTAATTTTCTTTGATAATATGCCTACTTCAGTTTCTTTGATATTAGAGTGGGTAAGCTGAGTTTTCCCTAACAAATTTCAAATCCTTAAACTAGTCTGATTCTGAACGACTAGACAGATCCAGTATATAAACTCTATAACAACTAAGCAGACAATTGTGTTATTCAGGATTTCTTTTGATAAATTAAAAATAAAAACAAAATAAATTTCTGACCTGTGATCCATATTGATCACAAACTACCAAACGGGGAACTGGGAATCGCTCTCTAATAATCGCATCCGCATCATCATGAGGAGCTTGCAGTAGCTGAGCAAATGCCTGCAGAAAGAACTTGAAGCTAAAGTCATCAAGCTTCAGAGATTGCACATATATGAAACTGTTTTGGCAGTAACAGTGAACGATCAGCTTTACATGTGTAATATAAAAAATGTAATAATGTGAAACATGTTTTAAGCAACAAAAACTCAAAACAGCAAACATATTCGCATTTGACCTAACAAAAGACATAACAGATACACTGACTCATAGACACAGCTCGATGACATACTTTGTTTAGGACAAGTTAATAGAAGGGTAACAACAAAGGCACAGAGAACTTTTTTTGTAATTATTATTATATAAACAAGATATGTATCAAACTCCTAAATTCATATCTCCATAACGAGTATTAACCTGTCTAGCTTGTCAATACTTTTTTACAATGAACTCCATTTTAAGGGGCTGTTTGAGAGTGCTTTTGAAATGGAGCTTTTTTAGAATGGAGAGTATTTTTGTCCTTGAAAAAACGAACTCTATTTTTTTTACTTAAAAAAATAAAAAAATAATCAATAAAAAACCTCACTACGTAGAATTTTTTTATACTTTCTAAATTTTTAAATAAATTCTTTAGATACTATAAAAGATGTATTGAAAAACGTAAAATGAAAAATTGAAAAGTTGCTTTTGTGAAACGGAAAGCCAAACACACCCTAAGGATCACATGAGAAAATTACAGAAATTAAGCCGACATATAAGATTCTAAGAGAATTCAACTAAATTCCCATGCAGACAATAGGACACGAACAAAAGTAGAAGCGACAAAAGATTCCAGTGAAGGTTTTAAGTCAATGATAATGTTTCATAGCAAGTAGAAAGTGGAACTGGGCTTTAGTAGATCAAAAAATATTGGTATTTGAGATATTTGAAAAATCGTTTTTGCCAGTCTCTTGCTGAAATATGCATGATTGTTTATGGTTACACACAAGAACTCATGAGTTAAACAGTCATGCAACGCATGAACAACATTATTTGGTCAGCATGTTCTGCAGGCAACATTGTTCTCACAGTCATGAGGAGCCAGAACCACATTTTCGAAGCCACTGCAAAAAACTGAATGAGAAAAACCTAACAGTTCACATCGGTCAGATACAGCAGAGTAACTTAAGAAATTGGTAGATCCAATCCTCGATCCTCGCCGATTCAGTTCAGAGAATATGCTCTTCCAAACAATCAGGGTAAGAAGTAGGCTGACATTGACACAGATTAACCAACTTTGTAGACCATATTTTTGCAGTTAATCTATCATAGCTTAACACATATATAGGTATAAGACAGTAATTGAAAATAGGGATATGCTAAATTCATGTAAGAATGTGTGTTTTTTCTGCATACCCATATAGCATGTAACGTGTGTTATGCCAAGTTTTTATTTTGATTGTGCTGTATCTTGTTGTGGATAAGACACGTGTGGATATAACCGAGATGATGGATGTTGATCTAGATAGAAATATTATTATATTAGAAAAATCCAACCATCTAAGGTAGCGAAGCTCTGGAAAAAAATGAAGATAAGAAGTACTCTAGATTTATTAATATCAATTAAAGTTCGGAGGCATTTAGGTCAACTAAAATCATGTGCCTATATCTTCTATCCTTGAGCTACATTTACATCATTTGAATTTCAATACTTCAAAATTTGCTCAGTATTTTGACCTTTCTCTTTGTTAGGACATAGTTGTATATAAGAAATTTATAAGTGGTGAATGATAAATTAGAAGCTAGGTTATTACAAAATAAGTGGAGAATTAATTTCAATAACTATAGAACTTGATACAACTCCCCTATGTTCTGTAGCCGGTCCCATGTTTGAAGAAAAAAGGAGGATTGCAGTAGATTGACAGCCAGCATAAGATTTTTGTAAATTCTAATAACATAATTCAGTTAAACCAAATTATATTAGAGTATACCCTGCTAGCTGTGTTGCATCGAAACCCGAATGCAGTGAAAATGAGCAACGGTTTAGTAGGGCTTGTCCAAAAAGGCACGCAATATTTCAACGTTCGGACCACAAATAAGTAAAGACTACCGCGATCTAGTGAACGAAAGTGGGTAATAAAGCTAGCCCATGATACTAGAGTTAGGATAGGAACTTGAAATATTCGGACACTAATAGAAAATTCTTTATAATTGGTTGAAGTAATGCATTAAAGAAAAGTTAGCATTACCTGTATAAAAGAATTTATGTGGATAGGTGATAAGATGAGAGAAACAAAAAGTACAGGCTAGAAACTTTAGTATATAAATAAAGCGAAGAACATTAGTGTAGGAGTTATCATTGAACTAGGTCTAAAAAAAGAGATTGTTAAGGTCAAACAAGTTGAAAATAAGATTATATACTAGAGTTAAACTATTTTTAGGAGCGTAGATGGTTAGCATTAGATAGTCATAAAACAATAATTTAAGACAACATGGATAAATTAATTTAGGTAATCCCTTCACAAGACAAAAATTTATCGGAGGTGATTTAAACGGAAACGTAGGTAAAGTTAACAAAGTATATAATAGAGTCCACGAAAATTTTGGTTATGAATAAGGAATAAGATAACATTATTTTAGATTTTTGTTTGGCTTATAATTTCGTATTAACCAATACGCATTTTAAAAAATAAAATACGCACCTAATCATCTTTAGGAATGGACAGACAAGCCCCCAAATCAATTTCATTCTCACAAGCGTGCGAATAGATGATCCTATAAGGATTGTAAGGCAATATGGAAGACATTCACTGTGCAACATAGGCTATTTGTGTTAAACATCTTGTTTTTAAAAAGAAAGAGAGATGATAAACTTAATGGAAACAAGACGAAATGGTGGAGCTTGCATAGACATCTTCAAGGGGGGTAGTTATAAGTTAAATCTTAAGGGAAGAAAATTGAGATGCAGACTAATAATAGATGGGAATAGCTAATTATTTTAGAAACATTGCAATAGAAGTCTTAGGAGAAACAAAGGGTGGGAAATCTCAAAAAAGGAAACTTGATGGTGGAATAAAAATATATAACGCATTTAGCAAAAAGAGAATGCTATAGAAATCTACCAAAAGAAAAAAATCTAAAAGAATTTGAAAATATAAATTAGCTAAGAAAAAAAATCAAGAGAGCAATTAGTGAGTCTCGTATTACAGAATATCAAAGAACTATGTAGGTATAGAAGGGAGAAAATGATATCTATAGAATGTGATAAATTATATAGAGAACCACTGAGGATGCATTAAGAATGAGAATCATTCAGAAAGTAGAGATATAAATCAAATTAAATGCATTAAGGATGAAAACCATTCAGTTTTAATCTGTAGTAGTGAAATCACAAACAGGTGGAGGGCCTAGTTTGATAAATTATTTAATGAAAGACATGCTGTGGATATAATCTACATATGATTTTTCGAATTAGAAAAAACTAAAGATCAAGTATCTAGAGAAATGCTATGGTGAGTGCCAGAAAGGTTGTACCTATATATATAAAGGTCATTAAGGATATGTGCAATAGAGTAGTCACTCTTGTGCATTGTAATAGTAATAAAAGTAGAGAGCCCCTATGAATATAGATTTACATCAAGATTCAGCTTTAAATCCTTACCTATTTGTTTTAGAAATGGATAAACTCACTCGACGTATGCAGAATGAGTACTATTGTGGATAGTATTTGCCGATTACATAATTTTAGTTGTTAGACAAAACAATTAAATTATAAATTAGAATACTGGAGTACCTTAGAATCTAAGAATCTTAAATTAAGTAGAACTAAAATACTTATACATACATTGTCATTTAGTAAACATAGTAATAGCATTTTGTGTTGTAACGCAAAGTGATAATCTTGAATATCTAGATTTTATTATTCATAAGAATTAGAAAAATATTATGCGTAGAATTAAAACAGGATGGATAAAAAGACGAGGTGCTACCGAGATTTTGAGTGATAAAAAGATCCCTTTAAAAATAAAAGATCAGTTTTATAGAACAGTTATTCGCACTGCAACGTTATATAGTAGTAAGTGCCAAGTTATTAAATGTCAACATGTTTATAAAATAAACGTAGCGAAATGAGAATGCTAAGATAGATGTGTGGGATACTAGAATAGACAAAACACGAAATAAAGATATATGGTAATAAGCAATTGTTGGGATCAAGGACAAGTTAAGAAAATGTATGGTTAGATAGTTCGATCATATTTTGCGCACACCTAAAGATGCTACAGGACATAAAAGTGATATGATTCTTGTATCACACTTTAGGAAAAAGATAAACCAAAATTAACTTGGCCTAAGATAATGGTGAAAGATTTAGAAAAATTAGATCCATTACTGAATCTAGTGTATAATCGAACGGAATGGAAAGAAAGAACTCTTGTAGTCGATCCCACTCAAGTGCGATAAAGGCTTTGTTGTTGTCGTATAGAACTTGATACATGGCATTTTGTACTTAACTTTGGTTTGTTTTACTATGATGTAATAAAGATTTCTAGTCAAACATAGATAACAAAAAGATAAGGTGTCCATTATGATATGATTGCCTATACTGCATGGAAGAAAATATCACCTCATGTTCAGCTTGATTCTGGAAACCTGCTTTTCGCCACTGAGCAATAGTTGATCCATGAAACACAACAACTGTAAAAAAGGAATCTAAAAGTAAAATACTGTCAACAGCAATCGCAGTGACATCTAAGAGCACAGGCTCTGGGCCTGACTGAAAGGAATACGAAATCAGAGAAGGTTGAATCATCCCAACAGAGTTGGCAACATTTTCTCGATTTAAGATCATTCTGAAGTATGCAGTCTCATCAGGACTATTATTGAAAACCTGGCAAAAGGAAAAAACAACATACAGAATGAATGAAAGTTAAGGGACAACATGTGCTCTCCTATACCAACACATGTGAAGGCGCATACATGTACAATTATACAGAAGGAGATAAGCAAGAAGAAAGATAAACAATGTACCTGTACAAACTGAGAGCGTCTTAGATTGAACATGAACTGAGGAAATATAGAAAGACGAGGTGATAAACTGAAAGATGAGGGGCTATCCTTCTGATAATCTCCAAATCTAGAGCAAAAACGAATCAATGACCGGTCCAACCATCTAATCGGGTCAAAGTCGGCCTGTAACAACAATGTCATGTAATTAGACAATCACTGCCATGAATTACTTCAGAAGTTTTCAGGCACATTCACGCAATTCATCCTTTCATCTCCTGAACAATGCTATTCTTTATTTCTTTTAAAATGGCAAACTTTAGATGTTCAACCTTGATTAAGGAACTAACTTATACATAAGATGACATCCTGCATCAAGTAGGAGGTTGTCGCAAGTATACGAACATTAACGTGTTTATTAACCAAAGTATCCAGTCCTTAGATATACTAAAATATTTCAGTCACAACAGAATTTCGGTCAACAGGGTGGCTATTAATAATTTTGATTGGATTGACACCCATGGCAGACCAGCTACTAATGTACCATAAGAACAGGAAACTCCTTCATGCAACATGTAAGGATCTCTGTTACATGAAATGAAGGATATGATGCCAATGTTGAACCAATGCTCTGATATTCAATTAAAGCTAATTAACATTGAATTCAACAAAAAAATACTTCCAAATAATTTTCTAATTGTTAAAACCATATGAGATTACATCAAAGGCAATATGTAAAAGCAATTTCAACATCCTCTTTTGCCAAAAGAAACCATGGACATCAAGGATGATCAACTCATACTCACTATCCTAGCTTTTCAGTCAGTCTGCTCAACTCACCATAATATGGAACTGTGAAACAGTAAAATTTAAACAACTATAAACTTGTATATTCCAGCTCATTATACTGCAAGTACTCATGTATGAATGTGTACCTCGCTCTCCATTTTGAAAGAAACTATGCGTGCCATCACTGCAGCAGCAGCTTCTTGGTCAAACCCAGCTACAAGTTCCTGAAAAGATGTGTTTAAAAGAAAAGGTTGCAATAATAAGCCACATATTTGAATGATGATACAAAAAAATGATGACAGATGTCAAGTGAAGCCAGAACATGGGTGGCTTGAACATCACATGACAAGTACATGAAAAACATTGAAACAATTGGACAAGGAGAGATGAAAACCACAAAGTCAGGCTCACTAAAATCAAAGCACTTTTACTCATAATATATTGCACATCATAACAACTTGATGACGTACTTCTTTAACTGATACATGATAAGACAGCATCCTGTGGCTTTTTATTGATGAAACCATTACCTCTACGAGCTTTATAGCTGGCTCCAGAAAATCAAGTAGCTTCCATCAGAATATTTAACATATTACTTGTCAAGACAATCGGTGATTGTTTTCACGGATTGATAATTAAAAATATGAGAAAGAAAAACTGTTTGCATATGTTTTGTATTCAAATGCTAGGTGTTCTTATTCAGATCCATCCACCGCTTCATCACAGCCAGGTTTTCAACACCAATGATCATCAAAACCACATAGAAGCTTATTTTCTCATAATCATAACAGGGAAGCTATCGTGCTCAAAATAGGAAGATATGGTAGTTAAAAGCTGATCCTAGAGGGAAGCGGTTGAGCTTTCTAGAGGAACATAGTTACAGCACACTCATAGCTACAAGGAATTGTTATTGGAGGTGAATAGGCTGGCTACATTTGGCAAGGCTTTGTTCATGCGACATGGTAAACCAAGATTAATAGTTTAGCGTTAGTGTACTTAATAATCTTAAAAGCATCTACTTTTCATTTTATATCGAAGATGCTTTTCCACATATTATTCTGTATTCCATCAATTTTTCTAACTAGGAAAGCCAACTTTCAAATTGGTGTTCTTCAGCTACATTCAGACCATGAAAAAAAAAAGCACATACTTGATAGAAGGTTCTTAGTATCCTTAAATGTAGATTCCCCTTTAAAGGCAACTTGACAATTGTTAAACATTATTCACAGCTCCTTGCAACTTGAACCACCTTTTATAGTATTCATATTTATTAACTGTTAAGAGTATTAATATAAATGATGCCCTATATGCAATATCAGATATTCTAACAATATTAGTGTTCAAACTGTAAATTTACATTAAAATAGTTTCACGTTATTCAGATATACTATAAAGAGTGCATTTTTTCAGCCAAAGGAATAACTAAAAGATCTGTTGTTAAGGTACAATCACCAAATGAGAATTCTCTTACTTTTAAGGTTTCACACGAATGAAAAGCTACTGATTGCACAGTATATTACTGTTTACTGCCTCCATCTCCTTTTAATGTTATACACTCCCATCCTTTCCTGCCTCTTCTCTCGCTAAACTTTCTTCACTTTGTTAAACCCAAGCTCTTCAGTTATGCTTTTCAAGGGCATGTTTGGGGGAGCTTTTCTCCCCCAACTTTTCATTTCACGTTTCCCAATAAAGCTTCTAGAATATTTCATAGAATTTTGTTAAAAATTTTAGAAGTACAGAAAAATTCTACATCGTGAAATCTTTTTATTAGTTATTTTTATTATTTTTTTAAATAAAAAAAGTAGGGCTCGTTTTTCAAAAATTCTCAAAATACCCCTCTTTTTCGAAAAGCTTTTTTTCAATAAGCACTCCCAAACATCCCCAAGTCCTGGCCTCAAGAGTACCCACTCCCTCTGCTTAAAGCTCTTATTTTCTCCACCTACTTCAAACAACTGCTTCCTCTGCCAACTTAAGTTATCATCTCCACTAAGCAAAACATCTGCCTAGACCACTTGAAGTACATTTCTAACAGTGGCTTCTAAGATGATCATGTTTTGCCTTTAAAGTGACTAAACATTAGATGCCTATCTTCTAGCATTGCTTTGATTTGTGACTGGATAACTTAGTGCATCTACAGTATCTTCTCAGAGGATGGTATGGCACACATATGACTGTCGACTCTTAAGAAGCCAATTTCAAGTGCTAATAAATAATACTCAAGCAGGGAGTTTTAGTTGGACTCAAACATTTTAATGTAAACAAAGAAAAAAATAGGGTATTCAATTTGATTGAGCTACATAGCAAGCATACGAATTTGACGACATAGGGTAGATAGAACTTCATGATGCACTTAATGTAACCATATGACAATACAAGGAATTAAGACAGTGTTACCTACATGGGTATACTGCAGCATGTAATCCTAGTATCGACACATAGAACCAAATTCAACAGAAATTCAAATATAACATGAATAGCTATTCTGTTGATCCCTGGTTTAACTGAAGATATCAGTTGGCATATAAACAGCACTATACACTACGATGGCTAGGTAGATATAAATTACATTATGTATGTTGTAAATTCTTCATTTCAGTACTTAATTGAGCTAATCAAGAGCAACGGCAAAACCTCATATTTCACTGAGGAATCGTACATGTCTTTGGCAGCCATGCCAAAATAGCACATGCATAAACAATAAAAAACTAATTCACCTTGGAAAAGAACATATCTACTTTTTTTTTTAATTTCCTAGCTACGACCTACAGGTTACAAAATAAAACCTCAGACAAAACTTGCCTGTGTGCTGCCAGATCCAGCCACCCATCTTCTTGATATAGTAGTAGCACGTAATCTCATTTGACCATCACGATGTTGATAGCTACAGTAACATAAAAACGATTATGTAAAAGAATAGGAACTAATGTCACAATCTATTATTGAAACAATTTAACCAGTAACATCATAATCACAAAAGGCTGCCATACTATGTCAGAAATTGGAAGTAGAACTGACTGCTCATGGGTTGATCAAAAGCATCCGCACTATCCTTTCTTGCTATATCAAAAATCATGCACAAAGATGTGTTTTTGTCAAGCCCACACATCTTCCACGCGCTCGTGTTTCCTTGCCCAATGACTGTTTCAGAACACAATGGTCCTTTCTATGCAAAAGTCAACAGAAACAAAAGGTTACATAGAAGAAAAGAACGTAAATTTTTGGATAAGAGGTTGATCAACAGACCTTCTCAAGAGAAGCACAGGGACCAATGACTCCTTGAATTTTCACATCCTTGGAACAATTAATCTCAAACACAGCACTGCATGCAAATTCAACTGTAAATTACAAATTTTCAATCCCAATGAAAAAGAAATCAGTCCATGAAATTCATCAAGTACAGGAAAAGTTACAACAGAAGAGGTGTTGCACAACAGCCACGTTTACTATATTGCTACCATAATATATGTAAATGCAGAATTATTAGCACAAGAGCGGCCATATATTATAAAAGAGATGGTGACAAATAAGCACAAGGGCATAACATTATATGTGAATACAAACCACCCAAGTATGAATCCAACAAAAGGGCACCCAAAGGCTACCATGGGCATCAAATAGGCATAAGAACTTCATTTAATTGCTGTGTAAGAGATAATAGCAATTTAAATTCTTGGTTAAATTAACACACTTAAGGCATACGATCTACAATAGAGGTACTAACCTACGTAAATAATAATCCTTCAAATAGTTTATGCAAATGCAGAATTATTATTAGTCAAGACAAAAATACATTTTAAATGTACCTGCCATTCATTTCATAAGATTATATTCCAAAAGTCTCAGCGGAACAACTCTTTTATTACTATCAAGTAAATAGAAAACCAAGAATAAGTTCCTGCTTTCTCTTCTAGTTTAAAGCATCTAGGAAAAGCCTAGTTTCCATTCTACTCAAAAGCATCAATTGTTTGACTACACTACTAAATGTGCAAGACTTCAAGATCCTCTCTCTCAAATTCAAAAATGTACTTAAAAATAATATAACTATTATAAAGCTGGCCTCATAGCTAAGTGTCAAACTTTTAAAACTTGTCCCATATATTATCAAGGAATCAAAATTACTAAATTCAACATAACAATTTAAGAAGTTCTGAAGCAAACTTTGGCATAGGAAAAGCAAAGTACAGTTGTCTTGTAAAACATAAAAGTGAGATGCATATTAGGTGCTCGATACAACAGAATAGGAATATTACTTGAATGACAAGCCAAGGACAGTAGACTGAAATATTCGTACAAGTGAGTCTTTAAAGACAGAATGACCAAAGCTTTCAGCAAGAACAACAATTCCTCCACTCCTCTCAACTGCAACTTTAAGCTCTGCCACACCAACCTGGAAATACAGTGATAACTCATTAAGAAACAGCAGGACCTCAGAGTTGGCAGAAAAGCACCATGGTTAAAAGCCTCAAATCTTTGCAAATGGAGATAATGCACAATAGGATTATTGGGGATTGTGCAATAAAGAATAGGCAATAAGTTAACAATCTGCTAACTTGATCTTTGAGACTTAATTTGTAATAACATCTTACTGAGCAAAATATACATACGCCATAAGGTCAAAGCAATGAATGGTGCTTGAGCATATCATAACTTCATCAGTTGAATGATCAATGGCCAATGTTCACTAATAATAGTCTCCATAAACTGGCTGCAAGTAAGATATGATTGCGGTACTCGTTTTGTTTAAATTTGTGTCTACTTGTTAGATTGCAACCGTCAAAACGTAGAGACCAACATTTTTACATATTCCATTCCATCATCATTTACCAGACATTGGGTCAGGTAATCTCATTGTGATTTCTCAAGTAGCTACATATTTCAATGAAATGTTTAGTTCGACTTCCTAATCCTGGGCATTTTGATAGTGGTTGATTTCACTTTTAGTGGTACAGCCGTCAAAATTAAAAAGGAGTGAGGATCAATGCCAATTACAACCTCAAACCACTGCTGGAACAATCAACATCTCTATGATCCTAATACACCTTCAACTCCTGAACCCAATTGATGAGGAAAATGAAAGAGCTTCTCTTAAAGGGAGGTAGACTATTAAACTAATGTACATTTGACAAAGTGTTATGCACACAATAGTTCAATGTGATGATAAATTCCATATATAAAAATAATGCAGTTAACTCATAAATATTAGAGGCACTTCCAAGTAGGAGGTTATGTAACCCAGCCTTCATCCTCCCACAACAAAGAAATTTCTGAAAACCACAGTTTAAATTTAAACAGTAAATTCAAACTAATAATACTATAAATGATGCTACAACTAAAATGTGAGATTATGTAACTTTCTCATTTCAAAAGATGTCTCGCTCAATGAAGCAGGCATCTACATCAGATATTCTTTTCTAAGGAAGCATTCTTTTTACTATTAATAAAGTTGACTGACATATAAGGAAGTTCATTCTCCTAACTTCTGAAAGAATAAATGACTTAGAGTGACTTGTTTTGACAACAATACTTGCGCTTAGCACTTCATTTGCACCAACTAGAGCGTTCGCATGGTCAATTCTTTCTCATTGAGATGGGCAACAAAACATAAGATAAGAAAAAGAATACATTTTAAAGGCAGCCACATAAGTACCAATAACCCTTAAGATAGTACGGATACCTTTTGAAGTAGAGAATTACTTTCCTGAAGCAAAAGATTTTGTTTACGCTAGCACTTTCAGCCTTTACATAGTTAAAAGGGCATAAACAAGGTTTTCATGTGAAGCATGCCTATATGACCGAATGTCACATCTGGCAGCCTCACAGAAAATCTAAAGACCCCCAGGCAGGCTAGGCCACAAGGACTAGTTTGACTCCCACCTTGCTTTCCACATAAATGTAGTGAATAAAATTTTAATAACACAAAAAAAAGCATGGTTACCAACCCTATCTTGTCAATTACTTGATCCTAATATTGTTTTAGCAGAAAACATCACCAAATGCTATCATACTCCTATATACAGCAAACGTATTTCCGCAGAACTAGAAAAGAAGTTATAATTAGACTATCAAACCCTCAATCTATGCCAAACCAACAAGTTTCTATTCATCCACCTGGTCAAGGGCACAAGCAAACAGATCAAGCACATGGCCTTGATGTACAAGCTGCTTGGAAAGTTCTTCATAGAATTTCACAGATTTATCATAAAATGGAGCAGAGCCTTTGTCCAAGTCTTTGTGCGAACGGATTGGCTCAGACAAGTTTGTTGATACTATCTGCAAAATTGATATACAACACCATTGATTCAAAAGACAGAATAGAAGCATAATACTTATGGCAGATAATAAGCATAACCTAAAATGCATGCATGCCATCTAATATCAAAACAAAACAGACAAAAAATTTATGAAACCCTTGAATGGCATGTGGCAGTTTACTTGAAAGTTGTTCACCAAGCTAAACACAGCGCAAACAAAGGTTTTACCAGAAGCTAGTCCTGCCAAAAAGCTCCAGCCAGTCATGTACTCAAACAAATATGAGGTTCAACTTGGTCCAGCAAATATTCGCTTTGTCCTTTCTTTTCTTCTAATTCAACTTCTCAACATTAGGTTCTGAACACAGCCTATCACTATAGAACACCAAGCAAACACTGTCCAGTTTTCCAGAACAGCACGCACATTGTAGACTACAGATTTTGTTCCTTCATGATCAATCTAGTTACTGAGACTAGGGTCTTTTGATCAAAGAATTAAGAAACAGAGACAACTTAACTTCTATAATAGATATCAATAGCATAATCCTTTGCAGATTAAAGATAATATGAATCTAAACTAAGAAGCAATAAATACTTACACACCCTTGAAGTCGAACTAACCACTTGCAAAAGAAAATGATGTAGATGCCAACAGTATAATGAGATCGATGACTTGCATCTAAAGCATTGTATTAAATATCATAATGCCACTACCAGAACTACATGATTATGTGCGCCTTATACTGCAAATTTGAAGTCTTTATCTTTCAATTTTGCCATTTGGTGTCAGAAAAGTTCCACCAAAAGCAATAGACACCATGCATCAAGTTTGCTTGGATATACAAGATTTAATGCTTTTTTTTTGAATGGACACCCTTCCACTGGAGATAAATGGGACATACTTCAATTGGTGCAAGTTGATGATAGCAAATAAGATCAATGTCATAAAGCAAATCTAAGTCTTGAATAGCATCTGGACATAAAAAAAGATAGCCACGAGGCACAGAGAGAGAACTCTGCTGTAATAATAAATTATGAAAACACCACACAAATAACTAAACCAGTTACCTTTAATGAATATATGAATCATTTATCATGGAAACAAAGTAAATTTGACAAATTGAAGAAAAGATATCTCCGCCGTTCTTATTGAAACTTGTTAATGGCCTCATATTTCTTGAACGAAAATAAAACAAGGGAAGCACAAGTTAGACAGGTGGAAATATTTGGGCACAATGACTTAACAAACTACTTATTGAATTCACAGAGGGCAAAGAGAGAACTCACTGCACCAGCTCCTTCAGTCGATGGGCCACCAACAAACGCCATAACCCTTGCACCGGCGCCAGGAACACAAACACCTAATAAACTTGCAGCCACACTTAATGCTGTGCTTGTGCACCTCAAAGCACGTTGTTCAGCAGGAACAGGCCATGGATCTTTCTGAAGCTCCTCTAGAATCTAAATTATGTCAAATGAATGCAAAATACTTTTAGAAGTTTCAGGAAAAAAATCTGATATTGTCAAAAGGATTAATTCCAATGCAAGAGAAGGCAAACTTAAGGATGGCATGCAATAAGGAATAAGTGAATATGTTTGCTTCTTTGTTATAATAAAGACATATGTTAGTCTTCAAGGTTGCAAAGAAGAAGCTGAACAGAAAGTGACTTCCAAAATTGATATTTCCTGTATATTACAAATACGTAAAGGCAACTAAACTCGAAATTCAACAGGAAAATACTTTCTTATCTAACAACCATCAAAAGCTTTGTAGATAAGCTCGACCGTTACATGGTTCGTGCAAATAGTTCCATATGGAGAGAAATGTTCATCAGGAACTTAACTGAAGTTAAAACAAATTGGCATTCAGAAGCAGGCAAGAGAAACCTTGCGATGCTTTCAACTGAGAGTCCATCCTTTGGCCCTGCAATCACTCCCATAGTTGGTCGAGGCTTCCTAGAAAAGAACCCCATCCTTTCCAAAATCTGCTCCTTGTTTACCTCTTTAGATCCCTTGAACACATATGACTTGGGAATCTGCCCAAATCCTAATTCGTGAACCTGCATGATCGTACAACTATAAGCCATCTGCATTAACCTGCAATAATTTAGATAAGCAGCCTCCAGAAAATTGTTTCGGGTAACAAAACTCAAACACCTGCACAAGAGCCCCAAAGGTGATAAGTCCAACGAGGGACTTATCTGGCAGGAGTTCAACAGCTTGAATAAGTGCTGATTTGAGGTAGCCAATTTCCTCCTCAATCATGCATGTATCTACTACGAAAAGGAAGACAGGAGGCATGGCAGAACCAGCTTCAATGGTTGATTCATACTCAATGGTAGTGTATTGTGGGAAAAGCTCCGCAGGCAGGTTGGACTCAGATATGGAGGCATAATGTTGGGGGAAGTGGTTACGCTGGAAGCAGAAAGGGCAGGTCCAGATCTTAGCACCATAGTCAACGACGGCAAAGGGGTTGAGTATTGAACGGCACATGCGGCAGCGGAGGGGCTGATAAGGAAGTACAGGAGCACTACCAGTGGGCTTCAATGGTGTGTAGAGTGCAGCAGCAGGAATAACGCAAGATGTAGCCTCCTGCTTTGTGCCAGGAAGCACATTCCATGTCATTCGAACGCCATCTTGTGCTTCTAGGTCAAGAAACTCCGACATAATTTTCTCTTGCAAATCCTTCGATTTCCTAAATTCGGTGTTCCTATATTTCCCCAATTGAAAACAAATAGCATATGTCAGTCAAGTTTCACAAGCTACTTTGACATAATCCGTACCAATTTTCAATATACTAAATATTGCATAAACATGAAACCAAATTATCAGGCAATAGTACATTTCTTGTTTAGATTTTAAATCTATCAGCAACGAACGAACTAGTGAATTACCTTATACTAGAACATAAAACATAGGAGCAATGCCGTCAAGGATAACTTTCTCAACAAATACAACAGAAAATTCAAATCACTTTCTGCACCTGATTTACGAAGAGAATAAATCCAAACAAAATCAAACTAAAACAGGGTAATTTTTCTAATAGTTTAGATTAAATACTCAACGAAAAGGAAAATCAGAAAGAAAATTTTAATTTAGAAAATAAAAAGCAAAAAGAACGAAAGAAGCGAGACTAAAAATTGTCACATAAAACACAAAAAAAATTCCAAAATACTTAATAATGCAACAAATTCGAATAATTGAAGATAGAAAGAAAGAAAATAACATTTTAAGAAAAATCCCCAATCCACCAGTTAAAGAAATCCAACAAAATCACCTAATTAAGCAGAACCAACTCCAAACACATACGGAAAAAAACAAATCCAAAACAAAAAGAAGGAAAAGCATGAAATCTACAAATTTGGAACCGGACGCAGATCAAGGAGTCTCACCTGCTTTATCGCTAAATTGAAAGAGATCTTGATCGATTGCTGCTGCTGCTGGTGTTGGTAACGGTGTTCCTAGAAAAGTTCACACTTGATTGTTGCCTGCAACTAGAAGAAGAACAACAACAAAATTAGATCGACGAATAGACAGGGAACGAGCGTTAGAGAGAGAAACAGAAGGGAACGATATATACTCGTATAGGCTTGATTGAACAATTGATTTAGGGTTTGAGGAAAAAGAAGATTTGTGGACCTACGAACAGCACAGCAAGTGAGAATGTTGGGGGCTTGTAGAGTAAAATCGGAATAGGAACAATTTAGAATTGCTAATTAAATGTTTTTTAAAAAATTATTTTTAAAGTTATAAATATAAATTTTTTAATTTAAAAACATTAAAATTTATAAATATTTTTTCAATTTTATCTAATATTTTAAATTTATAAAAGAAATTTGAATATTTATAGAAAATTTATTGAAAAATAAAAAATTGACATAATATACAGAAAGATACTGATAAGTAATGTTAAATATGTATTTAAGTGATTAACATCATAGTTGGAAAAACTGAATTTGACGTCAACTCAAAAACTTGTCCAATGGAGAAGTCGCGATTGTTGACTCCCCATATCAACATGGTTTTTTTTAAACCATTATCATATACTACAATTTCTAATTAACTACGTCTAGATGGCACTTTTTTTATTAAAATACCAGTTACAAATTTTATTATTTGCAAACTCCATATTAATTATGAACTCCATCTTTTTCCTAATCAAACCAAAGCCAAACCGTTGAAAAGATTCAATCACGATTTCTTCACAAAATTCATTCCGCCAAATCTCCAAGTTTGATCGCTTAATTGAAGCAAATATTATTTCGTCTCTGACACTAGTTATTGATTTCCAATTCGATCAACAACAAACTTTTTACCAAAAAACACCTAAAATTCAAACAAAACCAACAAAAAATTTACGTTGTGAAGAGTTTCTTATGTGGTGTGTTGAGAAATTTGCCAACTAATATAGTATGTAAGGGTCTCCAACAACTTTCGGGTCCCCAAATAGACCATCTATACGAAACACAAAACATCATACAAATTGAAATTCATAGAAAACTATAGAATAGATTGTTAAGAAATACTAAGGAGAGAATTTACATAGACCGATATAGGAGCAAAGAAGAACATGGTAGATGGAACTATCATTGTGAGGAGAGAATTTACATAGACCGATATAGAAGGGATTATCATAGGGGAGAATATCTATGACACTAATGCTAGCGGCTTCAATCCGGTGGTATTTCTCCCAGTAGAAGACTTGATTTTCCCTCCCTCTGTAATCCATTTGATGTTACCATACTTCTCTCTCTCATTCTGTTCGAACTGATTACTTGTTTGAAGTAGTGAGAAAGATGAAGGGGGGATGACGAAGAAGCACGGTTAGCAAACACAAAAAAAAGGAGCCTGAATGGGAGACAATTAACTGAGGAGGGAGAGATGCGCCACTGCTTAAGGGATCGCATGCTGGTGGAGAAGAAAGTAGAAGAAGCATGGAGAAGAAACTAGAAAGATTTCAAAGACAAAATAAACCAAATAAAAAATTTTAAATTATCGATTTGACCTGGCAATCGAGTCAATGGGTCAATTTGGAAACTGCTAGGATTGACCCTGGTCAACTCGAGTCGATTGCATCTCAAATTAATTTGCAAAGCCGGACTAGTTTAGATTTCAAATCGACACTTTTCAGATCGACCTGTACGATCCGAATCTCCCAACTATGATTAACATTTAGGCTTGGTTAGAAAATTACCTTAGCCATATTTGGATTTTAATATGTAAAACATCATGATTGGAATAAAATAAATTGTGCTATTAGTGATATGCGACATTTCATGTTCATACTGTAAGCTTGAAACTCAGCAATTGTGATGGATAGCGTGTATACATTGAAAGGATTATCTTTAACTTTGCGCTATGCTTTATCTAGTGAAAAAATTGAAATATATGGTTTTTACTTGCATGAACAACTAAAAAGGAGAGTAAAAATTTCTTTGAATTTGGATGTAGTTTGTTATTCAATTATTATTTTTAAAGAATAATCAAACAAACACTTTATAGAATACCAGACAATATGGAAAGCAATTACTAACAATACAATACAAAAAACATTTTATCCTACAAACCAAAAGTTACTACTAATCTACGGTATATACAAGTTTTTTAATTTTTAAATAAAAATATAATGCACAGGTTTAGCTTCATCCTTCTCTAAAAAGAGGTACATGTGCTTTAATAATGTTCCAAAGAATGGATTACAAATGTAATTAGTTCACTCGAAATGCGAGCAAGTGTCAATAACTTGTTGGAGTAGGACTAAATCACTTAGTAATGAAGGCAGTAGGAGCGCAAAGAAAGAAAGTGAAGTATCTTTTGGGCAAGCTGCTTGGGCATGATTTGGCGAAGGCAACTAGGAAACTCTTTTAGATGCGACACTACCAGACAATAACTGAATTAGGAGAGGCGCTAGCCTATTCGTATGAGATGTCTAGCCTTTAAGCTTAAGAGAACACCAGCCAGCCAACTTAAAGAAGACCTACTTCAACTACTTAGTTCACCTAGCATTGTGGTGTTTTTGCAGACACCAAAGCTATTTTCGTAGCCTTACGTTGCATGAAGGAGCTAAGCATTAAAATTCTTGTGGAGCTTAAGCATAAGCGTGCAACTCATAGCACCTCCATCGACAACTCGGGAGCTACTTCATCATCTTTGGCTGACCAAGAGGAGTTGTTTTAGTAGCTTATTGTCACTATCCCAAGGAATTTGACCAACTATAAAGGTGTTGTTGTTGCTAACAAATTGCTAGAACAAGGAGCTATACACTAGTTTAAAGGGTGTCTATAAGAGCAAGGAAAGCGCTTGCTTAGAGAGGCAGTCACTACTAGAAAAATAGTTTTTACCGACTAAGAATTTCAGTCGGTAAAGATAACACGTACCGACCAAAACAACATCAATCGATAAAATTTATCACGTTACCGACTAAAAATATATCTAGTCGATAAAAATGACTATCCACCGACTAGCATGTCATTCAGTCGGTAATCTATATCGATTACCTACTGATATTACATAAGTCGGTAAAATTACTAACTGATACTGAAATTCCGTCTATATTTCCAGATAAATACAAAATCTAGTCGGTACAATACTCGCTGTGTGAACCTTGTAAAGACAATTATAAACCTCACTAGACAAATGCAAGCATAATGTAAGCATATATTCAAGTATTACTCACAAGTTACTAATAGCAATGCAATTCATGTATAGATATTGAATGACAAGTTTCATACCATAGAAAAGAATTACTGCTGAAAGGTAACTTACAATCTACTTGACTAAGTTAGTAATGAGTAATTACAATGTTCACAAGTAGCATCTTCAGCTAGCACACTTTTACAGACATGGGATACAGACATGTGATTTACTTTTATTAAAAAAAATTTCTTTAACAAAAATTGTACTATTGGACAAGCACTACAATGTTTTTGTCAGCAAGTACTATATTATATTCAAAACACTTCATATACAAACCCCCCACCATGACTGTAAATATGGTGTGGCTAAAATCACTTAAAAAAACTTAGAGATTCTATCCTAATTTATCCAGCAAGTGCACGGTTGTCGCCTACCGTATAGCAAATAACAGGTTCGATCCACATGGACTGATGCTAACTCTAACTCAAAACTAATCTCATAAAATATGTAATAGAATGGAGATTTTTAATTAAACTACAAATATGTATGAAAATCAAATAGTAATAATAATAAAAATAAAATTTTTAGAAACAAAGGAGATAATATAACTGAAATTTCAGAATCCACCACTAGTGTCTATTGTTTGAGTCCTTAATCAAATGTGAGTTTTATTATTGACTAATGTGAAGATTTCGTACCTAATACTTTGGTCCAATCCTTAGGTCAGATTTCAATTATGATCCTAACTTTGGTCCAGTTTAGAATCACCTATCTCTTATTTATTCTAATTTTGGTCCAGTACAGAATTAAACAAGAGATGCATTAAGAATTGCGAAATCAGAAATCATGCAATCATATTCTCTTTGGTCCAGAAAACACTAATCACAGTTATTAATCCTAAGCTCTTTTCTTATGTTTCGATTGGTCCTCGCAAACATAATTAGACAAATAATTCAAAGTTCAAACTCAATATTGATCAAGCATTTAAATTCAAAATCTAAATTTTAATTAACACAAAGATTAACAACTCACAAGATATTCAACAATTATTAATCACAATAATGTTTAAGAATCCAAATAATTTCACTAAGATTTCATCTAAAATTTCAGTCAAGATGTTTAGCTACCCATAGAAATAATACAAGCAATAAAATTTATTGAGATAAATAGGAAAAAGAAAGAAAATCAAATCTGGTTGGTTGTTGCTTTGTCCACCGTCAAGCTCTGTCCCCTTCCTCGGCCTTTTCTTTCCTCTCCTTTCTTCCTCTCTTTTCTTTCTCTGGTTTCTTTCCCCTCCTTCTTGCTGTCTGCCGCCGTCAGCAAGAAGAAATTCCTTCTCTTCTTCACCTTCAACGGCCTAGAAAAACTTTTTTTTCTTCCCGTGGGGATGAGGGAGGAGATTAGGGCTTTCATTGGCTCACGTAGGAGCATTTATTGATGTTGGGCCTAATAAATAGCAAAGCCCATATGATTTAATTATTTATATTTTCTTTGCTGCTCCAAATCTTCACTTTTTGCCTTTAGCCTCATTAGCTCTTCTACATTTGTTCAACTTGTCTTCTTATCTAACATCTAAAAAAATGTAAGAAAATTTTAGCTCATTAATAAATAAATCAATATATAATCATGACCAAAATATTATTATAAAGCATATAATTTATCAAATACCCCCAAACTTAAACTTTTGCTAGTGCTCGAGCAAAATAATTAAAATGCATACCAAACTTCAACAATTATTCTCATAGAACTTATTTTTACACAAAGCTTAATCAATCATAAATCATAAAGAATATTCTAAGCCTAATGCTCAAGTCAACACCATCTACAAACTCCCATAAATGCGTTGTATGACAAGCAAATCAACTCAATCCTCGCATTCAAAGAACACGTGCAACATACTAGAAGAAAGTTTAGAGTTCAAAGTCCATAAGTTCGTTAAGAAATCATCTCTCCACTGCTCATACAATTATTAGAGAGTCACAAAGTTATTTCAAAGGTTGTAATGAATGCAATCAAACTTAGGAAATAGTTAAAACACAAAGAAGTCAAGAGTATTTTTAAGAAAAGAACAAGGTATACTCAAGCATTGGCCCAATTTTACGGCTCTTTTATTTTTATTAAATTTTTCTTTCTTTAACCTTGCATTTTATAAGGTATACTTGAGCTTTTTTTTTTTACCCTTGTACTTTTGGATGACTCTTTGACAGCTCTGTCTCTTAACTATCCCTAACAATTGAAAACAAAATAATACAACACAAGAAAATATTAAGATCAACTCTAAGCCTCGTATTGTATGGTGATAGATATCGTCACTTGTTACGGATTATGAAGTCAAAATGCTCTATAAAGTGTATTCAATTGCACTGTTTAGAATAGCAAAAGAATTTTATCAACTCACTTATACACAACACTATTCAAAAGAAGAAAATAGACTTAGCTGATAAGAACATTAGACAAACAAACTCAATATTAATTATGATCTCAAAAGCTATGCTAGAAAAAGAGTTCAAATTCATCATTGAAAAAAAAAAATTGAAAGAAAAGCTATCAATTAGAATGTTTATCATTGCACAAGATTTGACTTTCTATCTCCCCCAAGCTTACATCTAACATTGTCCTCAATGTTCAATGAATAGAATAATCAAGCATTAATGTAAAAATGAAAGAATGTAAGACTTAGGTCGTAAGAAAGACTCCCCTGATTGTGTTTGCATGATTTGTATCTTCTTGAGCTCACTCCTCTTTATAAACCTGCTACCTACATGTTTGCTTTTGAATAGAATCTACAGTTTCAGTCACCACCCATGCAGCAACAATATAGCTTTTTCTTTGTCGTCCAGCAGTCTGAGCTTTCCTCTATTCCATTTGCTTTTGGATGTTGTTCTTGCTGCCAGAATTTTTGAGTCATCTTTAATTCCGGTAGCTATCATCTATAAGAATTATTTCCTTCTAAACACCTTCTCCCGAAAAGCCAGTCCTAAATAGAACAAGAATAAAACTACAACTGAATTCAAATCATTAAAAATTTTTGGGTTGCCTCCCAAATAGCGCTAAGTTTAACGTCTTCAGCTAGACGGAAGCATTTTCTAGAGATAAATGAGATCTAACAACTTAAAAGTTGCTTCATCATTTATATAGAAAGTAGTTTCTAGATATGGTTTCAAACGATGCCCATTAACTTTGAATTGCATTCCAGATTGTAAATCCCTAATTTCTACAACTTCATGAGGAAAAACTTCAATAACCTCGTAGGGTCCATACCATCTAGATTTAAGCTTTCCTGGAAAAAGCTTCAATTTTGAATTATATAACAAGACCTTTTGCCCACATTCAAATGATTTTCTTAATAATGCCTTATCATGCAATGCTTTGGTTCTATCCTTATAAATCTTAGCATTCTCATATGCCTCATTTCGAATTTCTTCTAACTCACTTAATTGCAATTTTCTAACGTTTCCAGCTTCTTGAAGGTCAAAGTTGAGTTTTTTAATGGCCCAATAAGCTTTATGTTCTAACTCAACAGGGAGGTGACAAGCTTTTCCATAGACCAAACGATAAGGAGACATTCCTATAGGAGTTTTGTAAGCTGTTCTATAAGCCCACAAAGCATCATTAAGTTTTAAAGCCAAGTCTTTCCTATTCGATTGTATAGTTTTTTCCAAGATATGCTTAATCTCCCTATTTGACACTTCTACTTGACCACTAGTTTGAGGGTGATAAGGCGTAGCCACTTTATGAGTTATATTATATTTCTTCATAAGGCTTCAAATGGCTTATTACAAAAATGAGATCCCCCATCACTAATTATAGCTCTAGGTGTACCAAAACGTGAAAAGATAAAATCTTTCAAAAATTTCAGCACTATCTTATGGTCATTAGATCTACAAGCTGTAGCTTCAATCCATTTGAAAACATAGTCAACTGCAACTAAGATATAGAGATAGCCAAAAGAAATAGGAAAAGGTCCCATGAAATCTATACCCCAAACATCAAACAATTCAATCACTAAAATATTAGTAAGAGGCATTTGATTCCTAAAAGAAATATTTCCCATTCTTTGACACCTATCACAAGATTTATAAAAATTATAAGCATCTTTAAACAAAGTTGGCCAAAAAAATCCACTCTGTAATACTTTTGCTGTAGTTTTCTTAGCTCCAAAATGTCCTCCACATGCATAAGAATGACAAAATTTTAGGATACTTAGAAACTCACTCTCTGGAATACATCTCCTAATAATTTGATCAGAACAATGTTTGAACAAATAAGGATCATCCCAAAAATAATACTTAGCATCAGCTTGCAACTTTTTCTGCTCTTGTCTAGATTTGTCCTTAGGCAACATATTGGTGACCAAATAATTTACTATATCAGCATACCAAGGTACAACTTCAATAGTGAATAATTGCTCATCAGGAAACCTCTCAGATAGTGGCATATGCATTCCTAAGTTATTACCTTCATAGGACAATCGAGACAAATGGTCAGCTACAATATTTTCTGCTCTTTTTTTATCTCTAATCTCTATATCAAACTCTTGCAACAATAGAATCCACCTGATCAATCTAGGCTTAGCATCTTTCTTAGTCATAAGATATCTAATTGCTGCATGATCTGAAAAAATTATTATCTTGGAGCCAATCAAGTACGACCTAAACTTCTCTAAAATAAATACCACAGCTAGAAACTCCTTTTCAGTAGTGCAATAATTTACTTGAGCTTCATTAAGTGTGCGGCTTGCATAATATATGGCATGCAGTCGTTTATTCACTCTTTGCCCTAACACAGCTCCTATAGCACAATCAGAGGTATCACACATGATTTCAAAGGGCAAATTCCAATCAGGGGGCATTATAATGGGAGCTGTTGTGAGTTTAGTCTTAAGTAACTTGAAAGCATCCAAACAATCTTGATTAAAATCAAAGTCTGTGTCATTTGCTAACAAATTACATAAAGGTCTAGTGATTTTGGAAAAATCTTGAATAAATCTTCTATAAAAGCCAGCATGTCCAAAAAAGACCTAACTTCTTTCACATTGGTAGGAGGTGGAACATTTGAAATAATGTCAATCTTCGCCTTATCCACCTCTATACCCTCTTGGGAGATAATATGTCCAAGAACAATGCCTCTCCGAACCATGAAGTGGCACTTCTCCCAATTCAGAACCAAGTTAGTTTGTTGGCATCTTTTCAACACTAAAGAGAGGTTATCTAAATAATCATCAAAATCGGATCCAAAGACTGAAAGATCATCCATAAATACCTCTATAATCTTTTCTACCATGTCGAAAAAGATTGCCATCATGCAACGCTGAAAAGTAGCAGGTGCATTGCATAAACCAAATGGCATGCGTCTATATGCATAAGTTCCATAAGGACAAGTGAAGGTAGTTTTCTCTTGATCCTCAGGAGCTATAGGAATTTGGTTGTATCCAGAATATCCATCTAAGAAGCAATAGTAACTATGGCCAGTTAATCTCTCAAGCATTTGATCAATAAATGGTAAAGGAAAATGGTCTTTTCTTGTGGCACTATTAAGCTTTCTATAATCAATACAAACCTGCCAGCCAGTCACTAATCTCGTGGGCACTAACTCATTACTATCATTTTTTACCACTGTAACCCCAGACTTCTTTGGTACCACATGTATAGGACTCACTCACTTCGAGTCTGAGATAGGATAAATAACTCCAACGTCTAAAAGTTTCATCACCTCAGTTTTTACTACTTCTTTCATGTTGGGATTAAGTCTACTTTGAGCATCACGATGAGGTTTAGCATCATCTTCTAATAAAATTCGATGCATACACCTAGTAGGGCTAATTCCCTTAATGTCAGCTATAGTTCAACCAATCGCAATCTTATGTTCTCTCAATACTCGAACTAATTTTTCTTCTTCTATAGTGTCAAGGTCAGATGCAATAATCACAGGAAGAGTTTCATGATCTTCAAGATATGCATATTTTAGATGAGTAGGTAATGTTTTCAACTCAATCTTTGGGGCTTCTATAATAGATGGAACCAACTTATTACTTGAAAGTGGTAAAGATTCAAATTTTTGTGGCCTTCTAGAATAAGCAGATATAGAATCACACATAGCATAGATTTGAGTTGATGCATTATCAAATTTTGAGTAAGGATTGTCTTGATCATGAATTTCTCCTACATTAACAGAATTATCCTGAAGAATGATATCTGTTTTCAATTGGTCAACAACATCAATACTGATACAATCACCTAAATCCTCAGGAAATTTCATTGCATTAAAAACCTTAAACTCAAAAGTTTTACCTTGAATAGTCATAGTGAGTGTTTCTTCTTTAACATTTATCTTAGTACCAGCTGTAGCCATAAAAGGTCGACCTAAAATGATGGGTAATTCCTTTCCAGGTCGTGGTGTGTCTTCCATATCTAAAACAACAAAATCAGCTGGCAAGATGAATTCATCAACTTTCACCAATACATCCCCAAGAATGCAACTAGGAACCTTTACTGAACGATCAGCAAGTTCTAAAGTCATAGAAGTTGGAGAGAGTTTGCCCAATCTTAGCTCAGTATAAACTGAATAAGGCATAAGATTTATACTTGCTCCCAAATCCAATAATGCCTTCTCAAACTTCACACTTCCTATGCGGCAGGGAACAGTGAAACTCCCTGGATCTTTGAGTTTTGGTGGTAGTTTTTTTTGAAGCATTGCATTTACCCCTTCAGAAAGAGCAACCTGCTCATGCTCTTTAAATCTCCTCTTGTTAGTGCATAAGTTTTTAAAGAACTTAGCATACGCTGGGATTTGCTTAATTGCTCTAATAGAGGGATATTAATTTCTACCTTTTTAAACATCTCCATAAAATCCTTTAGCTGATCCTCTTTCTTAGAAGACATGAGGCGCGAAGGAAAAGGAGCTTTAGGCACATAAGGTGGGGGTTCAGTATTGTTGTTCAAACCTGTATATATAACTCAAGAGGGGAGGGGTGAATTGAGTTATAGATAAATAAAACTTTTTCCAATAAATTAGTTTACGTTTAGTCGACTGTGTTCGGACAGAGAACTGGAACAGAGTGTTCAGTTATGCAGAGACTGATTTTAAAGTAAATTATCAACTAGATGACAATCAAGGTTTTATAGAGCTACCACACAAGTATTTAAAGTGGTTCGGCAAGTGAATTGCCTACATCCACTACCACTTAACTTGAGTGAACTTCACTGATCTTTAAGTGCAGAACTACAACAATCTACCACACTGCTATGACAAGCACTACTCTGTCAGCTCACTTAGTCAAGCCGAGCCTACAGCAGTTAACCACGGTATTTCTTGTTGCAGAGCCTACACTTATACAGTTGCCCCTATCAGCAAAAGCTTCCTCAAGGTACTCGCTTTCAAGTGCAAATGCACTTGCACACTTTTGATGAAATTTAAAACACAGGATGAAGCACTGGATCAATCTCACATTTTCAGTTTACAGTTTGAGTGAAGTAAGATGATCAAAAGGAAGCCTGAATTTGAAATTATTTGGGTTCTTGGCTTCAGTAAGAGCTATTGCTATTTTTGGTTCTTCAAATGAAATTAATGGCCTCACTGCTCTGTTTTTCTTTTGCTCAGCTTTTCTTTCTTTTTATATCTTCTTCTTCTTCTTCACAGGTTGGCTGCCGTTGATGCCGTTGAAAAGTTCCCGTTGCCTTGCTTCTTCCCGATCTTCAATGCAATGAAAATTTGCCCGTTGAGCTGCTGTGAGTGATGGTCGACCGGATTAAGCATTTAATACATCCACGGGAAGTGATTTGATGTGTATGGTTGTAATTAATGCTCCCCGGTAGCATAACCCGCCTCTTCTTCTTATTGTCTGAAATTTGATTTCATGAAGAGTGTTGATGTACGTGGGTCCAGTTAGATGTTGACATGTTGGTGAGCTATTCCTTATATTGAACATCATTGCAGTCAATTGCTGTTTCCTGTTAGTCTTCTGAACATGCTGATTTTCTGTATTATTATTCGTCAGTAAGTATTTCCTATATAATAGCTAGCTGTGTGGTGACTAAATTTGTGCTGGTGCTGACAGAACCCTGTGAAGCTAAATAATCCTTCACTTTTGTGATCATCAAAATATATTCCCAATCTGATGCAATAAGTATAGGTAATGTCAGAGGTGGATGCGGAACTTTTAAAATTTTTCTTTGAAGATTCAGTATTTATATCTCTCACCTCATTGTCAACCTTTTTGCCATTTCTAAGTGTCATGATAGCTTTGGCATCTTCATAATTTCTAGGATTAAGTTCTGGTTGACTAGGAAATTTGCCTCTCTCACGTTCACTGACATGAGATGCAATCTGTCCAACTTGTGTCTCAAGCTTTGAGACAGCTTGTTGAGTTACGTGCTGGAAGGTCTCAAGTTGAGAAAGAGATTGTCTTGTGGAGTTTTGAAATTCAAGCTGATTTTGCATCAGGGATTTCATGAGTTGTTGCAATTCATCGATTGGTTCCTTTTTAGGCTCAGTTCGAATAGGTGCTTGTGCTTGCCAAGGTTTAGAAATTGGATTTTGTAAATTCTTATTATTTGACCATGACAAATTAGGATGATTTCTCCAACCAGGATTATAAGTATTAGAAAAGGGATCATTCCTAAACTTTTGATAATTGCTAATTTGATTGGCTTGCTCTTGAACACGTTCTGGATATGAGCCAGTCAAAGGACAATTAAAGGTCGTATGATCAATTAGCACAAATTTCACAACCTTCTCCTCTAGAACCTTTGGGTACAAGATTGGCAATCATGTCAAACTTCTTCTCTAAAGCATCAAATCTCGCATCAACACTAGTGGAGGAACCTATCTCATACACTCCTTTCTTTCCTACTCCACGATCTCTCGTATAATCCCACTGTTGAGAATTAGCACTAAGTCGCTCAAACAACTCAAATGCTTCGTTCTCATTCTTATCTATCAGAGCACCACCACAAGCAGCATCTATAATTTGCCTGCTCTGATGTAAGACACCCTCATAAAAATGCTCTATAATTCTCCACTTCTCAAAACCATGGTGAGGGCATTTTTGTAACAAATCTTTAAAACGATCCCATGCCTCAAAGAATAACTCACCATTTCTTTGCTGAAAATTCTGAACTTCCCTACGTAAGGCTTAGGTTTTCTGGGCAGGAAAGAATTTTTGTAGGAATTTATGCGACAACTGATGCCAAGTATTAATAGATTGTGCCTCCAAGAGTATTGAACCAAGCTTTCGCTTTCTCCTTAAATGAAAAAGGAAAAAGACGAAGTCGGATTCCTTCATCCGAGACTCCATTAATCTTTAAAGTTGCACAGATTTCATAAAAATTCTTAACATGAAGATAAGGATCCTCATTTGCTTGCCCATAGAAAGAAGGGAGCAGTTGAATCATGGAGGGTTTGATTTCAAAATATTGAACAGTTATGTCAGGCAATACAATGCAAGAAGGTGTGGCATTGGTTTGGGGAAGGGAATAGGATCTCAAGGGTCTAAGAGGCCGATCAATTTTTTGGTTTTGGTCCATGATGTTCAGCTGATCTCTACACTCATGCCTAATTCTCCTAACAGTTCTCTCAAGCTCAGGATCAAATTCAAGAGATGATTGACCTCGAGAGCGGGTTATCATGCACTAATGCAAAACCTAAAGTGAAACGTAATGCTAAAAAAACTCTAAATGCAAATCTCAAGCAAACCTAAATGATCTAAGAGAGACTAAACTGAATCAAAGTTAAGCAAAATCAATTCCCCGGCAACGGCGCCGAAAACTTGGTGTGGCTAAAATACCTAAGAAAATTTAGAGATTCTATCCTAATTTATCCCGCAAGTGCACGGTTGTCGCCTACCATATAGCAAATAACAGGTTCGATCCACAGGGACTGATGCTAACTCTAACTCAAAACTAATCTCATAAAATATGTAATAGAATGGAGATTTTTAATTAAACTACAAATATGTATGAAAATCAAATAGTAATAATAATAAAAATAAAATTTTTAGAAACAGAGGAGATAATATAACTGAAATTTCAGAATCCACCACTAGTGTCTATTGTTTGAGTCCTTAATCAAGTGTGAGTTTTAGTATTGACTAATGTGAAAATTTCGTACCTAATACTTTGGTCCAGTCCGTAGGTCAGATTTCAATTATGATCCTAACTTTAGTCCAGTTTAGAATCACCTATCTCTTATTTATTCTAACTTTGGTCCAGTACAGAATTAAACAAAAGATGCATTAAGAATTGCGAAATCAGAAATCATGCAATCATATTCTCTTTGGTCCAGAAAACACTAATCACAGTTATTAATCCTAAGCTCTTTTATTATATTTCAATTGGTCCTCGCAAACATAATTAGACAAATAATTCAAAGTTCAAACTCAATATTGATCAAGCATTTAAATTCAAAATCTAAATTTTAATTAATACAAAGATTAACAACTCACAAAATATTCAACAATTATTAATCACAATAATGTTTAAGAATCCAAACAATTTCACTAAGGTTTCATCTAAAATTTCAGTCAAGATGTTTAGCTACCCATAGAAATAATACAAGAAATAAAATTCATTGAGATAAATAGGAAGAAGAAAGAAAATCAAATCTGGTTGGTTATTGCTTTGTCCGCCGTCAAGCTCTGTCCCCTTCCTCGGCCTTTTCTTTCCTCTCCTTTCTTCCTCTCTTTTCTTTCTCTGGTTTCTTTTCCCTCCTTCTTGCTGTCTGCCGCCGCCAGCAAGAAGAAATTCCTTCTCTTCTTCACCTGCAGCCGCCCAGAAAAACTTTTTTTTCTTCCCGTGGGGATGAGGGAGAAGATTAGGGCTTTCATTGGCTCACGTAGGAGCATTTATTGATGTTGGGCCTAATAAATAGCAAAGCCCATATGACTTAATTATTTATATTTTCTTTGCTGCTCCAAATCTTCACTCTTTGCCTTTAGTCTCATTAGCTCTTCTACATTTGTTCAACTTGTCTTCTTATCTAACATCCAAAAAAATGTAAGAAAATTTTAGCTCATTAATAAATAAATTAATATATAATCATGACCAAAATATTATTATAAAGTATATAATTATATCTTTATCAAAGTACCCACTATAATTTTATGCAAAACATCACATTTTTCATACTCTCCCTTGTACCAAATTTTAGAGAGCCTCCTTCAAAGTTCTCAGGGCAGCTTGTTAAAATACCTGCCCTACAAATCAATCCATCAAACAAACAAAATATCATATAGGTAAAAGGGAAGAACATACACTACTACAAGCAATCAAAAAATGATAATTAGACAATCCTACCTATAGTAGCTGCAAGCTGAATTGATCAATGACATTATTGTTTTAGATAGTAATCACTAAGAGCAATAATTACCATGATGTTAACCAAGGCAACTCATACTCTCCTTTAGCTCGATAACACACTTTCAATTCAATTTGTCAGATTCCCACAATCAGCAGAAGAATCTCATTTCATTCCTAACAATTCAATATCTTCTACGCATTACAAATTCTAGCCCTAAGGTATTTATTTTCTACATTACACAGGTACTCACATGTCATCATGAATAAGACCTCACATAGAGAAGTATGATATTACAAGGGCTAGCTTGACTTGCTCCAAGTCTTTCGTTGATAGGAAGGTTGATGTTAGATGCATGGTGGAACTTGTGTTGGTATCGTAGCACTGCATTGCTGTTAACGTCATAGATTGGTAAACACACGCAGATAACGAACTTACCTGCAATTCTGTCTTTATTATTGATCGAGTAGCAATGGTGTTTCCTGTGCTTCTCCTAGTAGCTGCCTTTTCTAGTCCAACACAAGTATAACACCAATTATCTGTATAGATGCTTACTACATAGAATGAACACCCTTTTTTCTTTTCATTACCACATATAAAATCCACATGTATTACTACAATTTAATAGTTCAAGTGATTGAACATGTATGTCTCAAGATTTCAAAGATTCAGATCAGATGTATATTAGATAGCAAAGAACATAGACATATCTTCTCAAATTGAAGGAAATAACTTAATGTTTATACCTTGAGTGCATATGCATTATTATACCAACCTTTTCAGAATCATGAAGCTTGCGGTTTCATCAACAATCCATTTCACAGTCTTTTAGCCAACCTAAACACTTTGAATGTCTGTCCATGGTATGCATGCCAATGTAGTTACCTTATCAAAGAGAATTTGAAATGTTTACCTAAGTAGCAAAACATCATTCCATAAATACTTACCTGGCTCTCTTCTGTGCCACTTCAATTATTTCTATATACACCTTAAAATGCATCCAGTGGAGCTAGCCATATAATGCCATAGCTTCACATTGATTGTCAAAATACTTCTTGCAAGTTGTCTGCAGCTTGCCCTTCTTTTCTCCTTGCACCACAATACCAAGTTTAAACAGATAACCCCAAAGTGTATACATACCTCTTCCAATTAACTGTAAATCCCCATGACATCTTCATAAATTATATGCTGATCCTTAAATCTTCCATTCCAGTTTTATGCTCCTTCTAGAAAGAAAAACAAAACAAATCCTGACGATAGAAACCAAATCAAATATACAACTTGAATTCAAATGCAAATACAAATTCTTGGGTTGCCTCCCAAAAACTGCTAATTTCAGCCAGACAAAATTATTTGTTTAAGCATAGACAGGAAGTGACACTTTAAGAGTTAATTCACCTTGAAATAAAAAGATAGTCTCTAAGTATGGTTTTAGACTATGCACATTAAATTACATTCTAGATTGTTAATCCTTTATTGCAACAGCTCCACGAGGAAAAACCTTAACCACTTCATAAGGTCCGTACTATCTAATTTAAACTTTCCATAAAAAAGCTTCAATCTTGAGTTATGTAATAAGACCTTTCATCTAGATTGAGATGATTTCCTCATCAATGCCATATCATGCAGTGCTTTTATTCTACCCTTATAAACTTTAGCATTCTCATATGCCTTCCTTAATCTAATCATATAACTATAACTTCCTAATTTTTCCAGCTTTTTGAAGGTCAAAGTTGAGTTTCTTAATTGCCCAATAAGCCTTATGTTCCAACTCAATAGGGATATGACATGCTTTTCCATACACCAAACAGTAAGGGGACATTCTTATAGGCGTTTCGTAAGATGTCTTGTAAGAGTACAAAATATCATTATGCTTTAATATCCAATCCTCTCGGTTTTGACTGTATACCCTTTTTCAAAATATTCTTAATCTCTCTATTTGACGCTTCTACTTAACCATTGATGTCAAGAGCCAACCTGGGCCATGACCGGCATTAGGCTAAACTAAGCCTAAGTAGAACCCAAGCTCGGCTCAGCCCAGTAAGCCTAATACAAAATTGATTCAAAATATTACAATCTAAATTTAGATATTTTGACAGAACTTTCCTTGAAAATCCAAGGAGATAAACTTAACAATTAAACCACAACAATACTATCACAAATCCGTATCAACAACACGAAGAAATAAAACACAAGGAAGACTTAACAACTTATGCAACTGCTATTACAATTGATTTGAGGGTGGTAAGGTATACTTACTTTATAGGTTATATCGTATTTCTTACTCAAATATTTAAATGGCTTGTTGCATAAATAGGACAACTGTTGCTAGTTATAGCTCTAGCTGTGCCAAAACATGAAAAGATGAATTTTAAAAAAAATTTTATCACCATCTTGTGGTCGTACTTCTACAAGTTGATGTTTCTATCCATTTGAAAGCATCATCAAGTGCAACTAAGATGTAAACAGAAATGAGATAGGAAAATAACCCTTTAAACTTATATCACAAACATCGAACAATTCAATCACTAGTATATTAGTGAGAGGCAATTGATCTTAAAAGAGTTTTTCCCATTCTTTGACATTAATCATATGATTTACAAAAATATAGTGTAAAAAAGACGTGCAAAGAACAACTCAAGAATCCTGGAAGGAGGGGACGAATTGAGTTACGACAAATTAAAACTGAAAATGTTCACTTCGAAATCCAGTTAGTGACAACTCAGCATTCAGTAGACTCTAAAATTGTCGATGGCCAACTGAAAGTTCACTGTAGCATACACCAAAGATGTTAGTACAATAAAACTTAATTAAAACAAACAAAAATACTATGAAGAGCAAACAGACAGAACATTAAGATTCTTATGTGGTTCGGTACAAGACTATCTACGTCGACATCATTTGAAACCTACAAGTAAAATCCGCTGAGTTAATCAATTTACAATCATCGAGACTTGATGTTCCATGAACGCTCTGCCTTAAACCAAGTCTCCTCACAAGGACAACTCACCATTGTCTCCTAAATCTTGCAATGTCCCTCCAACTGTCACATACATGGCTTCGCAAATTCCTGTACAAACCGGCTAACCTACATGTAGGGTAGCTAACCTGAAAACGTGCAAGTTTCTTTTACAACTTCCCTCAAAGTTACAAGTTGAATAGCATGGAATTTGGGTTCAGTGGCCTCCCTTACAACAATACCTAATCTCAAAATAAGAATGCAAGAAAGAAATCAAACGATATAACAAAGAGACTGTTGGATGTGGCTCGTGTATAATGTTTGGTTTAATGTATAATGATAAAATTTTATTGGTTAAAAAGTTATTATAACTACTCATTATGTGAGAAGTTATAATAACTCCATATAGTGAAAAGTTACAATAACTCTCCATTTGAGAGAAGTTATAGCAACTACCCACTATGATGGTTGTGGGTTATAAATACATTTCTAAATGAATGCTTGATCCTCTCTCTATCTCAATTAACATCTAAAGCTTTGTTATCTATTCCATCACTTAAGTATTGCTTTAGAACCAAGTAAGATCAAGAAGAAAAAATCAAATTTTCTAAAGGCAAACAATTGATTGAAGGTAAGCGTTATGGACCAAGGTATGTTTCTCTTATTTAAATTATGTAAAAATCATTGAGTTTTTAGATCTTCGTATTATATTATATGTGAATTATGATATCACATAGAATTACAAAATTAACTAACATGTGGTATCAGAGTCAGCTTTTAGAAACCGATGATTTTTCATTAAAGATTTTTTTCTCTCTTGATTATGAAAATTCTCAAATTATTTATTTTGGGAGTTTATTTCTTTCCCTGCTGTTGATATTTATTAAATTTAAATTTTCTGTATGCTTTTATCAAATATGTATAAATTTAGTCAATTAAATTATTAGCATAATGAATTGTATGCTATTATATGGTAATTTATGTGATATGTTGCATAGAAGAACTTATATCATATATGTATGAATCATTCTCTCACAATTATTAAATTTATATAATTTGAATTTGTATTGTGATGGTTTGTTAGTCACCAAAGTGGTCAACTCGTAAGTTTTGCAAATTTCAAATTGTATAATCTGTATGCTAATTTGAATTTATATTATGATAGTTTGTTAGTCACCAAAGTGGTCAAATCATAAGTTGTCGTGAATTTCAAATTATATATTCATATATATTCGATTATCCATAAGTATGCGATACTTATAATTGATATGACATTATGTTAAACATTTTATTTTATGGATAATTGAAGTTTATGATTATAAGACATTTAGAATCACCCAAAGGTTGATTGGTAGTTCTTATATTTCCTAAACATGACGTGGTAATTTATATATTTTATTAAATTTATTTTGTATATCCAAATATAGCAAACATGTTTAATTTTATTTAATTACCAAATTAAATTAAAATTTTATTTTAGTATCATTACTGTTTTTTATGTTGTATGTCGTTCCTTCACCGAAAGAAGAACTTCGATATACATTTATTACTTAAATGAATTATTTGAATCAGTATTATGTATTTACAAGTTTGAAAGTCTAAAGCATTAATTTACGAGCATTTATTAATTTTGCAATATCTATTCCTATTTCTTTGCATTCGCATGCTACGTCTGTATCACTGTTCAACAGGCTTAATTTTTCTGATTGGTGTGAACAAGTTCAGTTTCACTTAGGTGTACTGGATCTTGATTTAGCGCTTTTAATTAAGAAACCCACTACTCTTACTGATGACAGCAGCGATGAAAAAAATCTTTCTATAGTATTTGGGAAAGATCAAACAGACTAAGCTTAATGTTTATACGAATTACTGTTGTAAAGAATATTAAGTCAACTCTTCCTAACACTGAAAGTGCTAAGAAATTTATGAAATTTGTGGAAGAGCGTTCCCAAACAGCTCATAAGTCACTTGCTGGGACACTCATGGGTACATTGACCAGCAAAAAATTTGATGGATCTCGTACTATGCATGAGCATATTATTAAAATGTCAAATATTACAACAAGATTAAAGTCCTTGGAAATGAATGTGGATGAGAATTTTCTTTTACAGTTTATTATTAATTCCTTGCCTTCTGAATATGGTCCATTCCAAATAAATTATAATACCATGAAGGACAAATAGAATGTGAGTGAATTACACAGTATGCTTGTGCAAGAGGAGACAAGACTTAAGAACTTGAAAATTATTCCGTTCATTTCATTAAGCATCAAGAAGTTGGAAAGAAAGCCGGAAGAAAGAATGGAAAGGAAGCGCAAGTACCATTTAAGACAAATAGGTCTTCTGCTTCAATCCATAAGAAAGAACGTAAAGATGATAAGTGCCGGTTCTGTAAAAAACTTGTACACTATCAGAAAGATTGCTTGAAGCGTAAGACTTGGTTCGGAAAAAAAAGTAAGCATTTTGTTTGTGTATGTTTCGAATCAAATTTAACTGAAGTTCCTTATAATACTTGGTGGATTTATTTCGGCTGTACCGCTCACGTTTCAAATACGATGCAGGGATTCATTACGAACCGAATCACAAACCCAAATGAAAAATTCATTTTTATGAAAAATTGAGTCAAAGTTCCAATTGAAGCCATAAGAACTTATCGTTTAATTTTAGACAGTGGATATCAATTGGATTTGTTTGAAACACTTTATGTATCTTCTATTGCCCGCAATTTAATTTCTTTGTCAAAACTTGACATTCATGGATCCTTTTTTTAATTTGAAAATAGATATTTTAATTTGTTTAAACAAAATCATATTATTGACTCTGATGTCTTATGTGATGGATTATATAAGTTAAAACATGATAATTATTTAGTTGAAACACTTTTAACCTTGCATCATGATGTTGGCACTAAACAAAATTTAGTAAATGTATGTTTAGCTTACTTGTGGTATAAACGTTTGGATCACATATGCAAATCAAAATTAGAAAGATTGGTCAAGAATGAAATTCTTCCAAATTTAGATTTTACCGATCTTGATATATGTGTGGATTGTATTAAAGAAAAACAAACCAAACAAACAAACAAAGAAGCTACAAGAAGTACACAGCTTTTTGAGATTATACATATTGATATTTGTGAACTTTTTGATGTTTCATCTTTTAGTGGAGAAAAATATTTTATCACATTTATTGATAATTTTTCACGTTATGGTTATATTTATCTGTTACATGAAAAATCTGATGCAATAAATACCTTAGAGGTATTATTACTGTAGTTGAAAAACAGTTAGATAGAAAGATGATAATTATCATATCTGATAAAGGTGGTGAATATTATGAAAGATATGATGAAACGGACAATGTCTAGGTCTATTTGCTAAATTTTTTGAAAGACATAGAATATGTGCTTAATACACAATGCTAAGCACACCACAACAAAATAGTGTAGCAGAAAGACGTAATCGTACTCTAATAGATATGGTTAGAAGTATGTTAAATAATTCATCTTTACCTAAATTTTTGTGGATGCATGCTTTAAAAACTGCCATGTATCTATTAAACAGGGTTCCTAGTAAGGCAGTTCCAAAGACTCCTTTTGAACTGTGGACAGAAAGAAAACATAGTTTAAGGCACCTGCATGTTTGGAGTTGTCCGGCAGAGGTAAGAATTTATAATTCACATGAAAGAAACTGGATGCAAGAACAATCAGTGGATTTTTCATTGGTTGTCCAGAAAAATCAAAAGGGTATAGATTTTATTGTCCTAACCATAGTATAAGAATTGTTGAAACTAGAAATGCTAGATTCATTGAAAATGGTGAAATCAGTGGGAGTGAAGAACCACTCAAAGTGGAAATTAAAGAAGTTAGGGAACAAATTTCTCTACCTCAAACTTCTTATAAAGTTGTTCTTATAACCGTTCTTATACTTAGTAGAACGGTTTAACAGTGTATAAGAACAACAAATAAATAAAACTCCTCTGAATGACATGAATCTCGATGAATCTATTGTAAATGAGCCACAAGAAATAGTATTAAGAATATCTCAAAGATAAAGAAAATCTGCTGTTTCGAACGATTATGTGGTTTACTTATAAGAGTTAGATTTTGACTTAGGCATTAATTATGATCCAGTTTCATTTTCACAGGCCATTGATGGTGCTAATAGTTCTGAATGGATAGAAGCCATGACTGATGAGTTAAAATTTATGCAACGTAATGAAGTCTGAGAACTTGTTGAATTGCCAGAAAGACATAAGTGTATTGGGTGCAAGTGGGTTTTTAAGACCAAACGTGACTCAAATGGTAATATCAAACGATATAAAGCTAGACTTGTTCCTAAAGGTTTTACTCAAAAGAATGCCATTGATTATAATGAAACATTTTCTCCAGTTTCAAGAAAGGATTCATTTAGAATTATCATGGCTTTAGCAGCTCATTATGATTTAGAACTACATCAAATGGATGTGAAAACCGCCTTTTTAAATGGAAATTTAGATGAAGAAGTATATATGTGTCTACCTAAAGGTTTCTTGATTGAAGGAAAAGAGAAATCGGTATGTAAACTTAAAAAATCAATATACGGACTTAAACAAGCTTCTCAACAATGGTATCTTAAATTTAATGATACTATCACCTCCTTTGGATTTAAAGAAAACACTGTTGATCGGTGTGTATATCTAAAGATCAGCGTGAGCAAATTTATATTTCTAATTTTGTATGTTGATGATATCTTGCTTGCTACAAATGATTTTGGTCTATTACATGAGACTAAAGAAATTTCTTTCTAAGAACTTTGAAATGAAAGATATGGGAGAGACAACTTTTGTGATTGATATTGAAATTTATCGAGATCGATCACAAGGATTGTTAGGGTTGTCTCAGAAAGCATATGTTAATAAAGTCCTAGAAATATTTGGAATGAAAAAATTGCTAGGCAAGTATTGTTCTAATCCAAAAAGGTGACAAATTTAGTTTTATGCAATGTCCAAAGAATGAATTGGAACGCAAACAAATGAAAGAAATTCCTTATGCATCTCTTGTTGGGAGCCTGATGTATGCTCAGACTTGTAGTAGACCCGACATCAGTTTTGCCGTCGGAATGCTAGGCCGATATCAAAGTAATCCAGGACATGATCACTGGAGGGCTGCAAAGAAAGTATTAAGATACTTACAAGGAACGAAAAATCATATGCTCACTTACAGAAGATCTGACAATTTGGAGGTTATTGGATTTTCGGATTCAGACTTTACTGGATGTGTTGATAGTAGAAAATCCACATTCGGTTATGTGTTCCTTTTGGCTGGAGGAGCAATATTATGAAAAAGTGCGAAGCAGTCTGTCATTGCTATTTCCACTATGGAAGCTGAATTTGTGGCATGCTTTGAGGCCACAATTCAAGCTAATTGGTTGTAGAACTTTATTTCTGGCTTGTCGTTGTCGACAGATTGCCAAACCACTGAAAATTTACTGTGATAATTCTGCAGCAGTTTTCTTCTCTAAGAACGACAAGTATTCTAAGGGTGCTAAACATATGGAATTAAAATATCTTGTCGTTAAAGAAAAAGTTCAGAAACAAATAGTGTCAATTGAGCATGTTAGCACCAACCTAATAATTGCGGATCCATTAACTAAAGGGTTGCCTCCAAAGACATTTACTGAGCATGTCGAAAGAATGGGCATCATTGAAAATGTTTAGTGTTTACGTACTTGACACTCGAGCTCATTTATATATTATTTCTATTCTATGTATCCTATATCTTTTATTGGTATATACATAAATATTTTATAGGAACAATAACAGAATTTGTCTTTTATAAAGACATTACGCGAACCATTATGATAATTCTCATTTATAGGTCTTATTAAATTTAAAACTGATTTTGTAGTACATGGAAGGAACTATGTCGAATTAATGATATAGAACCGCCATGACTCATATTAGTCTTTACTTAATAATGATATTATGTTACAACCAATTAACGAAAGGATTTATTTATTGCGCATCAAGTTTTATTAAACCATTAAGTTGAACATTATAACAAATGAGCCAAGTGGGAGAATGTTGGATGTGGCTGATGTATAATGTTTGCTTTAATGTATAATGATAAAATTTTATTGATTAAAGAGTTATTATAACTATCCATTATGTGGGAAGTTATAATAATTCCATATAGTGGAAAGTTACAATAACTCCCCACTTGAGAGAAGTCATACCAACTACCCACTATGATGATTGTGGGTTATAATTACATCCTAAATGAATGCTTGGTCCTCTCTCTATCTCAATTAACATCTAAGGCTTTGTTATCTATTCCATCACTTAAGTATTGTTTTAGAATCAAGTAAAGATCAAGAGGGAGAAATCAAGTTTTCTAAAGGCAAATATGTTTCTCTTATTTAAGTTATGTAAAAATCATTAAGTTTCTAGATCTTCGTATTATATTATATGTGAATTATGATATCACATAGAGTTACTAGCTAACAGAGACAAAACTTGAAGTAAGCTCACGGGTAAAATAGTTTCCTTCGGGCAATAAGGGTGTAATTCGATTTGATTCTCTGTTCGTTGTTGTTTTCTATTATTTCTTCACGTCTCCTTAGCTACAAAAACATACTGAATGTATCTATTCGATCTCAGGATGAAAGCGATGTGATATGATCAAGGGTGCAGCGGCTACGAAGAATGCATGTCTAGGACGAAAGCAAAACAACTACTTCGATTTTTTCAGCCATAGGGTTTCTTCAGTTAGAGATTTCTATGGGTTCTTTCTGTTAGTGGATGTTGGTCTTTGAAGTGGATATCTTTTGTTTATGTCTCAAGAAAGGTCTTAAAAATTGAAATCAATCGGACGTCGTTGATGAAAAAAATCCAATGATCCAAAAGTTCTTATAAGGTTTTCGTCTAACATGTCATCTTTAGCTGATGCTAATTTTTTCCATAATCCTTGGTAATACTTTTGCATAGAAATATTCTCTTGTATGCCCTCTTCATGAAGTTAGAAATATTCTTAAATCATATTGAAATTCAAATGAATGGTCAAGATATGAAGTTCGAGATTGAACTGGGTAGGAGTTATAGTACTACTGGAACTTTCTAAACATGGAGTCCAAAAGCTGACTTAGGCACGATCAAGTTTGTATGTTTTGTCCGTTTAGAAATCTAGTGTGAACAACCATGTTTGACTATTTTTATGGGCTTCATTAGTTAGAAAGATTTGGCTTAGATCTTTATAGAATCTTGCAATATCAGCTTTCTACTCCAGAATTAAATCACCAAAAGTTGGCTCGAGAAGAAAAATATCGAGCTTCGAAGTTGCTATTTTGATCAATTACTCAGGTTTGACCAAACAAGACCTATGCAATCAGCCAACTTCTCTAATTTTTGTAGACTTTTGTTGGAATTATAAGGATAATTTTGATGATAATAAAGAATTAAGAACTATGATTTATATAAGACTAATAATCTGAAAACAGGTTCTGCAGGATTAGACAAACAAAGATCATTTAATTTACAGCAGATAAGAACAGCCATCATACAACCAACTACTGAGCTACTACATACTGGACAGAGAACAGCATACGGGACAGAGGATGCCACAGCCACATTACAGTCAGCTGTTCGACTACTGAAGCATAAGAAGACTTCTCTGTTTCGAAACAGACCCTTGTGTTCAACGGCAGCAGAATTTCCCTTGCTTCAAAAATCACCTGCACTTACAACGGACTGAAGCATTTCAAACAGAAGATTTACAAGAGCTAAAATCATCCTCAATTTCACACAAAAGGAAAGCTCAATAATCAAGGGAAGAAAGCAGTCAAAGTCCTTGATCAAGTCAAGCAGTCAACCTGCATTGCATTTATTATGGACATGGCATATCAACTCATCGACTCACCGAGTCTCAGACAGAAGCTTAGCTGAATTAAGCTTTCAACCGTTGGCAGCAAATTCAAACTTCTACAACGCATTTAATGCAACAAAGACTTTGCACAAACACAGCTGAAAGACCACTGGACAACACCACTTCCTCTCTGACGTGAAGAACCGAGCGCCAACAGCAACGTTCCTCAACGGCTCATGCATAGGAAAGAAACTCTATAAGAAGGGAGTCACAGCAACGAAGAAACAATGTGGAGAAAGAGAGAAAAACATGGAGAGAACATAAAGAAAACAGAAGTAGAGAGAACCCAAGCAAAAACAGAGATATACAAGAACTCTACCACTCTACACAAAAATATCCTACTGCTGGTCACGAACTCGACTACTCCACACAAACAAATCTTGTTGCAAATCATACTGAAGAAATCTCTCTCAGCAACCTCTCCGATCATCTCATCTGAATCACATCATAAACACTTAACATTCATGAGATAGATCCTGCGCTCAATCTTTGTTTATTTTCTTGTAACTTCTTACTGACAGTGTAAAGGTGGTGCTGCAGGCACCGGTAAAGGAAGCTCAGGTAGAGCTTGGTGTAAGCTCTTAGACCTTGTAATAGAGCTAGCAAATCAGCCAGGGGGACAGGCGTGTCCAGTAGGCTGTTAGGGGTTGTCTTGGCGAAGAAACCTGGTAGAGTAAGTGTGCTTGGCGAAGCACTTTACTCTAGGTGTATTTGTAGCTTATTAAAGGTCTAGTGAAGCTTTGGCTCTAGTGATAGAGCGACCGTGGATGTAGGCAAAAGGGTTTTGCTGAACCATGTTAAATACCCTGAGCACTACTCTTTGTCACTTATGTCAGTAAACACTCTAACTCTCTCTGTCTGCAGGTTACAGCATTGACACAGCCGGCTGTAAGCTCGCTGTCAGTAGGATAACAAATTTGATAAAAATTTTTTTTAGACTAACTCAATTCACCCCTCCCCTCTTGAGTTAATCTTGCAGGAATATCTAACAACTTTCTTTCTTTATGTTCCTGAAATTTGGACTGTAATAACTTCAAGATTTTAGCATTCCATATAAACAATCACATCATCAAAAGTTTATTTTTTTAGTGAGATATCGTATCTACGTGTTACTGTTTAGCGATTTTCTTGGGTAAGAACACGTGATATGATAAAAAGCTCCTTGAAGAGAAAGCATACGGTAGAATACGTGAATTTCTAAACACACATTAGGATAGAAAAATGAAATAACATTTTCTCTTGAGTCACTACATACGGAAGAATCGTAAAATGTGCCGAAGATTAATGTCTTGCACCATAAGAAAATCCCAAAAGGCAAACGCACAGAGAAAACAACTCTGAGACTCCAAAAATCGATTGAAGTTGCCATCAACAGCTAATAGATTATATGTATGCCAGCCTCCAAATATATACTGAAAAAGGAAGGTGCCTGATCCGAAGTTTCGTGAGTACGAGTAAAAGCTTAACTCAACGCTCTCTTTCGACCGCCATGCATATTAAAGTCTTTCTTATCAGCAATTGTATCTTGTAGAGTGGGGCTTTCTAGTAGTCCCGTTAAATGATTGTTTCTTATTCAGAAGGTGATAGCATCCTTACTAGGTTTATAAAACAAGAAAAAAAATCGACAAAAAAGATCAACAAAGATCTTTAACAAATAAAACATTTGGAAAAGATTTTTTTTCAAAATTTCCTACAATCGTATTTCAATTTCAGAAGAGTTGGTGATCAACTTAAATCGATAATCGACCATGCGACAACTTGATACAACATATGTATTAACTAGTTATGGTATCATCAAGCTACTGACCATGGCTAATATCTTAAGCTTATAAATTGAAGTGGTCATGGAGCCAGAGGTTGTACGATAGACCATGGTCTTCCGTTTAGGCCTGCATGTTATACGCAAATACAACGATCTCTTATGAATGCAGGAAGAAGTATGCTAAAGTAATTTACAGTTTTCATAAAGTATTATTATCTAGTTCTAATGTATTTGAAATACACTGTGAACAATGTATTGCTTTACATGATAAATTTATATTCAACTCGATTGCTTCAAAGCATTTTGTTTAGCTACTTGAGGTTGGAACTAAAAAACTGCTCGATCAAGATTAGTCTATTTACGATAATTAGAACTTTATAGTCAATTGCAGGTTCTTGTTAAATCATTAGAGCGGAAACATAAATACCAATTGAATACTTTATAGCATTTAAAGCACTAAACTTACGATTGTTAAAAATATGAGAGCGAAGCTTCCTCATCCAAGAAATTGCGTCGCTAATGCAAAAAAATAACTGGTGGTAAAAACTCATTGTTTGAGCATGAGATTAAAATTTGCTATCGAAGGTAAAGCGATGACTATGGTTCAAAATAGAAAGTGTGGAGATGTGATAACGAGAGCGTCGTGACACCATTACCACTATCAAAACATCTGACTAGAATCGCAGATGTTTCGATTAGAATATGCATTGCATATGTATTCCTATACTTAAGACACGTGCTAGTTTTTTGAAAAACGCTTTATCCCAAGAAAACACTAAACATCTTTCCTGAAAAATGACTTGCGAAATTTTTTATGAGGAGACAAGTTATTGTGACGCAAACAATAAGAAGATTAGGAATACTAGTACTGACATACATGTAAATAGAAAAAGTTATAGTTATGATTTTGCTGCCAATTGTTTGTTATAAAAATCTGATGGCGCATTAAAAAATCAGATAGTATAATGTCGTACAATTCTAGAAATTCAACCGAATTACTAAAGAACACGACATAGATCACTAAGTTTGATAAGAAGCTCCTTGAAGAGAGCGTACGCTAAGAACACGTGAATTTCTAAATAGGCATTAAGATAGAAAAATAAAATAATAGCTTCTCTTGAGTCACTATATACGGAAGAATTGTAAAATGTGCCAAAGATGAATGTCTTGCAGTAAAAGAAAATCTCAAAAAGCATATGAATAAAGAAAACAACTCTGTAGACTCCGAAAATTGGTTGAAGTTTGCATCATTAGCTAAGATAGATTATTATAGACGCTAGTGTAATACCCCAAGTACTGGTTTAGGGGTAGCTATCGTATTGCTAGTGGATTTCTTGGGCTCTAGCAAGCCACATCCAAATTAAATGGTCTAGGGCCCAAATAATCTTTTCTTCGACATTCTCATATGTTCTGGAGTCTTCTCCCGTTTTCTTTTTCCTGCGTGTGATCTCGTTGAACCCGATGACGCTAAGATCTGGTTGCCGACGTCTCTTGCTAGAAATTCAACAAGGCATAAACACCGTCATCTCTTCTCTTAACACACGATATTGTAGTTATCGCATCACCATCGTCGTCTACGTCGTTGAGAGTGTGTCTTGCCTCCATCGCCATCAAATCTAATTCACAATCGTTGTTGTGCACACCTCCGACGCTAGTAGTAGTGTGGTTGCCTACGTTCGGAGTCTTGTCCATTCGATCCTAACAATTTCGATGGTGATGGAATCAGGTGCCAACAATCAGTGTACTCTGTTTTGCAGGTGAGTGAAAATGACTATCTTGGTTGATAAATTATGTATAGAGTTTAATTAATCATTTTGTTATAGGTGTCTTTTTGTTAGAGAAATCAAAAGGAGTGTCGTTTATGGAATAAACTCCAGTTGGAACCTAATGTTTCCTTATTAAGTGGTTTGTGGGGGTAGTAAGTGGTTTATGGGTTATGAATGGTGTTAAATGAGTTGATATGTCTATGTTGGTATATGATTTTTGAGCCGTAACTACTTCATATGTTAAGTAAGTTTGTTAAAATATAATCGTGGTGGTAGTCAATGTGTTTATATGTGTTAGGATTGGAAATTGAAGATTAGGCGTACTAATTGACCTGAGGATAGCGTGTGGATGATGAGGAAGGATTTAAGGTGAGGGTTACCGTGCCACATTTTTCTTCTTAGATTAGCGTTAGGTTTTTGGCATAGGTACATTTCTTTTGGCTCTCCGGCATACCTGCCATTTCTATGAATATATGATTTTTTCTCATGTTGCATGATATACAATGATGCTTGTTTATTATTGAGCTTGATGACATTTTTTATATCTTAGTTATCCGATGTTATGATTGGTGGCATTAATATTGAGCATTTCTATTTTTACTATAATTGGAAATGATTTTAGAAAATATTAATTATTATGATTCTATCCAGATGGCATATGATTTTTGGTTCATGTCGTACGAACTTGATCAGCTTTACTAATTACATGGAGATATTACAGATATGTGTATGTTTATATGGAATTATTTTGTTGTATTTAGATACTCGCGCTGCACGGAGGCAGGCGAGTAAGTCAGGGGCTGAGTTCAGGACCTCAGTGGGTGTGAGGAAGAAGTTACACACCTATGGCCATAGTATTAGGTATGCCCATCCGCGTGGGAGCGGTACCATGGCCCATCCGGACCGATCAACCGGATGGTGGTAGCTTCGGCACAGATGGAGTCTGGACACCCGAGTGCTGCAGAGATATTGGATTGCAGATTAGATTCGGTTTGAATAGCCTGACTCTCTGACTGATTAGATTTTGTTATGAAATTATGATTTGTTAAAGTGCTATATTTTGGTAAAGTATTTTGACATGATAGCTTATTATGTTTCCGATGATACCACCATTTAATATTTGTTATATTAACTATTTATTTATTTCAAATTAATTTATTTGCACTCTAACTTATGATTTTATATACGATTTATAATTCGTATGTAAATTTTTACTAACTGCTTGTTTTGTCTATTTAATTTGTTAATTATCTACTTATTGATTTAATACATTACGTTTAACTAATCATTTATGTACTATTCGATTTTGATTTAGTATTTTATTATTATTATAAGTCATTCACTTATTTTGAATTTTATTTAATTACTTATCTTAAATATTTAACTTCTCAAATTGTTAAGCGCTTACTAATGTACAATTTAATGCGTTGTAATTGACTATTTGTTATACCTTAGTTTTGTTCATTGTTTTCTTATGTAAATTTATTTGAAATGTTGACTAATGTCTTTTATAATTCATGAAACATATTAATTTTGTTTGCTCTTAGCTTGTTGCATACTACATTGCATATAACCGTACCCTCCCTACTAAGGACTGAGTCAGTATTGGACGATTCAGAACTTAGTAGGAATGATCTGATCCAATCCTTGCATTTTTGTTTCATATAGAATTATAGAAATAAATAATTAGGTAATGCATTAGTGACCTAAACCGTGCATTCTACTTTTCACCTCATTGAGACTGGGCTCATTCTTTTCATTATCTTTGGCCTCCCCCAGATTCATTAGAGATGCATAAAAGAGGAAATCGTTGTAGCATTGTCTCTCACGCGTGCGCTTGAAGGGTATACACCTTTATGCTATTTATTTTGCATGTAGTTGGCTCTGTGATTCGAAAGATCTGTATATTCTGTCGGATACATATTTGTTATTGTAACTTGCAATAGAGCTGCTAATAAGCAGCGGTTAATCGATGTGTCCTATTGAGTTATTATTTAAAATTCTGTTGTGATCGTTATGGTGTGAAAATATATTATGGTAAATGTGCAAGTTTTTCCCCCCTGAAATGTGGGGAAGGTTTTGTCAAAAATTTGAAAATTTTTGGCGCCCGATATATTTGAGTTATTTTGGACAGCTTTTGAGTCATTCCCTTGGTAGGGGTGTGACAGCTAGCCTCCAAATATATAATGAAAAAGGAAGGTGCCTGATCCGAAGTTTCATGAGTACGAGTATAAGTTCAACTCAACATTATCTTTCGACCGCCATGCATATTAGAGTCTTTCTTATCAGCAATTATATCTTGTAGAGTGGGGCTTTCTAGTAGTCCCGTCAATTGATTATTTCATATCCAGAAGGTGATAGCATCCTTACTAGGTTTATAAAACAAGGAAGAAAATCGATAAAAAAGATCAACAAAGATCTTTAACAAATAAAACATTTGGAGAAGATTTTTTCCAAAATTTCCTATAATCGTACTTCAATTTTAGTAGAGTTGGTGATCACCTTAAATCGATAGCAGATCATGCGACAACTTGATACAACAAATGTATTAACTAGTTATGGTAGCATCAAGCTACTGACCATGGCTAATATCTTAAGCTTATAAAGTGAAGTGGTCATGAAGCCAGAGGTTGTACGATGAAAAAGACCATGGTCTTCCGTTTAGGCCTGCATGTTATACGCAAATATAACAATCTCTTACTAACGCAGGAAGAAGCATGCTAAAGTAATTTATAGTTTTCATAAAGTATTATTATCTAGTTCCAAAGTATTTGAAATACAATGTGAACAATGTATTGCTTTATATGATGAATCTACATTCAACTCGATTGCTTCAAAGCATTTCGTTTAGCTACTTGAGGTTGGAACTAAAAAACTGTTCGATCAAGATTAGTCTATTTACGACGACTAGAACTTTATAATCAATTGCAGGTTCTTGTCAAATCATTAGAGCGGAAATATAAATACCAATTGAATACTATATAGCATCTAAAACACTAAACTTACGATTGTTAAAAAAATGAGAGCGGAGCTTCCTCATCCAACAAATTGCATTGCTAATGCAAAAAAATAACTAGTGGAAAAAACTCATCGTTTGAGCATGAGATTGAAATTTGGTATCGAAGATAAAACGATGACTATGGTTCAAAATAGAAAGTGTAGAGATGTGATAACGAGAGCGTCGTGACACCAATACCACTATCAAAACATGTGAGTAGAATTGCAGATATTCCGATTAGAGTATGCGTTGCATATGTATTCCTATACTTAAGACACATGCTAGTTTTTTTAAAAACGCTTTATCCCAAAAAAACACTAGACATCTTTCATGAAAATTGACTTGCAAAATTTTTTTTATGAGGAGACAAGTTATTGTGACATAAACAATAAGAATATTAGAAATACTAATACTAACGTACATGGAAATAGAAAAAGTTATAGTTATGATTTTTCTGACAATTATTTGTTATAAAAATCTGATGGCGCATTCAAAAATCAAACAGTATAATGTCCTACAATTTTAGAAATTCAACCGAATTAATGAAGAACACGACATAGATCACTAAGTTCGATAAGAAGCTCCTTGAAGAGAGAGCGTACGCTGAGAACACGTGAGTTTCTAAATAGGCATTAAGATAGAAAAATAAAATAACAGCTTCTCTTGAGTCACTACATACGGAAGAATCGTAAAATGTTTCAAAGATGAATGTCTTGAAGCAAAAGAAAATCCAAAAAGGCACACGGACAAAGAAAACAACTCTGTAGACTCCGAAAATCTATTGAAGTTGGCATCATTAGCTAAGATAGATTATTATGGACGCTAGCCGCCAAATATATACTGAAAAGGAAGGTGCCAGATACGAAGTTTCGTGAGTACGAGTAAAAGTTTAGCTCAATATTCTCTTTCGACCGCCATGCATATTAGAGTATTTCTTATCAGCAATTGTATCTTGTAGAGTGAGGATTTCAAGTAGTCCCGTCAATTGATTATTTCTTATCCAAAAGGTGATAGCATCCTTACTCGGTTTATAAGTCAAGGAAGAAAATGGATGAAAAGGATCAACAAAGATCTTTACCAAATAAAACATTTGGAAAAGATTTTTTCAAAATTTCCTACAATCGTATTTCCGTTTTAGAAGAGTTGGTAATCACCTTAAATTGATAGCCGATCATGCGACAACTTGATACATCAAATGTATTAACTAATTATGGTATCATCAAGCATTGACCATGGCTAATATCCTAAGCTTATTAAGTGCAGTGGTCATGAAGGCAGAGGTTGTACGATAGACCATGGTCTTTCGTTTAGGCCTGCTTGTTATAAGCAAATATAACTATCTCTTACTAACACAGGGAGAAGTATGCTAAAGTAATTTACAGTTTTCAGAAAGTACTATTATCTAGTTCTAAAGTATTTGAAATACAATGTGAACAACGTATTGCTTTACATGATAAATCTAAGCATTTCGTTTAGCTACTTAAGGTTGGAACTAAAAAACTGTTCGATCAAGATTAGTCTATTTACGACGACTAGAACTTTATAATCAATTCCAGGTTCTTGTGAAATCATTAGAGCGGAAATATAAATACTAATTGAATACTATATAGCATCTAAAACACTAAACTTACGATTGTTAAAAAAATGAGAACGGAGCTTCCTCTTCCAAGAAATTGCGTCGCTAATGCAAAAAAATAACTGGTGGTAAAAACTCATCGTTTGAGCATGAGATTAAATTTGGTATCGAAGGTAAAATGATTACTATGGTTCAAAATAGAAAGTGTAGATATGTGATAACAAGAACGTCGTGACACCATTACCACTATCAAAACATCTGACTAGAATCGCATATGTTCCGATTAGAATATGCATCGAATATGTATTCTTATACTCAAGACACATGCCAGTTTTTTTAGAAAGACTTTATCCCATAAAAACACTAGACATCTTTTCTGAAAAACGACTTGCGAAATTTTTTATGAGGAGACAAGTTATTGTGACGCCAACAATAAGAAGATTAGAAATACTAATACTGACATTCCTGCAAATAGTAAAAGTTACAGTTATGATTTTGTTGACAATTATTTGTTATAAAAATCTGATTGCACATTTACAAATCAAATAGTATAATGTCGTACAATTTTAGAAATTCAACCGAATTAATGAAGAACACGACTTAGATCACTAAGTTCGATAAGAAGCTCATTGAAGAGAGAGCATACGCTAAGAACACTTGAATTTCTAAACATGTATTAAGATAGAAAAATAAAATAACATTTTCTCTTGAGTCACTACATACAGAAGAATCGTAAAATGTGCCCAAGATGAATGTCTTACAACAAAGGAAAATCCCAAAAGACACACGGAAAACGATAACAACTCTGTAGACTCCGAAAATTGGTTGAAGTTGGCATCAACAGCTAAGATAGATTATTATTAACGCTAGCCTCTAAATATATACTGAAAAAGAAAGTGCCTGATCCGAAGCTTCGTGAGTATGAGTAAAAGCTTAACTCAACGCTTTCTTTTGACCGCGATGCATATTACAGTCTTTCATATTAGCAATGGTATCTTGTAGAGTGGGGTTTTCTACTAGTCCCGTCAACTGATTATTTCTTATCCAGAAGGTGATAGTATCCTTACTTGGTTTATAAGAAAAGGAAGGAAATCGACATTAAGATCAAGAAAGATCTTTAACAAATAAAACATTTGGAAAGGATTTTTTCCAAAATTTTCTACAATCGTATTTCAATTTTAGAAGAGTAGGTGATCACCTTAAATCGATAGCTTATCATTTGACAACTTGATATAACAAATGTATTAACTAGTTATGGTATCATCAAGCTACTGGCAATAGCTAATATCTTAAACTTATAAGGTGCACTGGTCATAAAGGTAGAGATTGTATGATCGACCATTGTCTTTCGTTTAGGCCTACTTATACTCAAATACTACGAACTGCTACTAATGCAGGAAGAAGCATGGTAACGTAATTTATATTTTTCCAAGGGTACTATTATCTAGTTCTAAAGTATTTGAAATACAATGGGAAGAATGTATCGCTTTACATGATATATCTACATTCAACTCGATTGTTTCAAAGCATTTTGTTTTAGCTACTTGAGGTTGGAACTAAAAAACTGCTTGATCAAGATTAGTCTATTTACGATAATTAGAACTTTATAGTAAATTGCAGGTTCTTGTCAAATCATTAGAGCGGAAACAAATACCAATTGAATACTTTATAGCATCTAAAACACTAAACTTACGATTGTTAAGAAAACGAGAGCGGAGCTTCCTCATCCAAGAAATTGCATCGCTAATGCAAAAAAAAACTGGTGTTAAAAACTTATCGTTTGAGCATGAGATTGAAATTTGCTATCGAAGGTAAAACGATGACTATGGTTCAAAATAGAAAGTGTAGAGATGTGATAAAGAGAGCGTCGTGACACCATTACCACTATTACAACATCTGACTAGAATCGCAGATGTTTCGATTAGAATTTGCATTGTATATGTATTCTTATACTGAAGACAAATGCTATTTTTTTTAAAAAGCTTTATCCCAGAAAAACACTAGACATCTTTCCAGAAAAATGACTTGCAAAATTTTTTATGAGGAGATAAGTTATTGTGACGCAAACAATAAGAAGACTAAAAATGCTAATACTGACATCTTGATATAACAAATGTATTAACTAGTTATGGTATCATCAAGCTACTGACAATGGCTAATATCTTAAACTTATAAAGTGCACTGGTAATGAAGACAGAGATTGTATGATCGACCATTGTCTTCCATTTAGGCCTGCTTATACACAAATACAATGAGCTGCTACTAACGCAGGAAGAAGCATGCTAACGTAATTTATATTTTTCGAAGGGTACTATTATCTAGTTCTAAAGTATTTGAAATACAATGGGAAGAACGTATTGCTTTACATGATACATCTACATTCAACTCGATTGCTTCATAGTTTTTTGTTGAGCTACTTGAGATTGGAACTAAAAAAACTGTTCGATTAAGATTAGTCTATTTACGACTATTAGAACTTTATAGTCAATTGCAGGTTCTTGTCAAATCATTAGAGCGAAAACATAAATACCAATTGAATACTTTATAGCATCTAAAACACTAAACTTACGATTGTTAAAAAAATGAGAACGGAGCTTCCTCATCCAAGAAATAGCGTCGCTAATGCAAAAAAATAACTGGTTGTAAAAATTCAACAGGTAGTTGTTCTAGAAATAGCGTAGCTAATACTGACATGCATGCGAATTGTAAAAATTATAGTTATGATTATGCTGACAGGTAGTTGTTCTAAAAATCTGATGGTGCATTTAGAAATCAAATAGTATAATATTGTACAATTTTAGAAACTCAAAAGAATTACTAAAGAACATGACACAGATCACTGTTCGATAAGAAGCTCCTTGAAGAGAGAGCGTATGCTAAAAATACGTGAACTTCTATACAAGCATTAAGATAGAAAAATGAAATAATATTTTCTCTTGAGTCACTACATACGGAAGAATCATACAATGTGTCAAAGATGAATTTTTTGCACCATAAGAAAATCCCAAAAGGCACACGGATAAAAAAAACAACTCTGTAGACTTCGAAAATTGGTCGAATCGTATAATTCTCATTTACTTTGTTTTCATTGGGGACTTATAATCTCGTCGTGTATAATATGGCTCTTGGTACGCTTACGACGTCTGCTCGCAATAATGCACTATGGCTCTATTGTAGAAGCTTATATAGTGAATGAGTGCCTCTAATATTTGTTCTAGGTACTTGCGAGTAATATAGACAAGATCCAATCAACAAAATGACATAATGATGGAGAGAGATAGTTAGACAGAATTTTGTTTGTATTTTCTCAAAAGGTGCGACCACCCATAGGAAAGATCAAACAAATTCTCTTCACAGTTTAGCACATTGGTTTATTTTGAATAGTTGTGATGAAGTTGTTTCATGTATCAGGTAAGTTCTTAGAATCTTATTGATACATTCTTTTTGTCGATCGGAAAGCATTACATTTAAGATTGTTAATCACTAATGGAGATGATTTAGCAGTGAGCATGAAGAGCTTCTCAAAATGGACAGTCACCTTAAATGAGAAACGAGGCAATGAAATGTGTTTCGTTTGTGGTTCAAAAAACGAGTATGCTATACTATGCATCGTTGATTGTTTAAATTCATTAACATTTGGAAAACATGACACAAATTTCTTATTATAGATAAGACATCTTCGTGCAACTCTAAAGATATCACAGATGATCTTTATTCGCTAACCCTGAGTCTAGGTGCACGTGCAATTAGTCATTCTGGATGCATTCTCAATGGGGTCAAATTCTTAATAAACAAACGCGAGCGTCATTTATTAACTCAAAACAGTGGGATTTCTATGCAAGGGATCATAAGTATCAATCTTTAAATTTCTATTGTGTTTTGAATGAAGTCTTGAGTTTGGCTTATCCTAATAGCTATCAAGTATTTTTATTGAAGTGTGAATAGTTTGATCCAGAGCACAAAAAACCCATCAAATTGACGATGACTTTACAAGTATAATTATCAGAAAGAGATAGTATCAAAGTGATCTGTCGTGTTTCCAATGAATGTGACTCAAGTGTTTTGTATTCCACATACGAAGCAATGCAAGGATTGGGTTGTTGTACAACAATCATAACGTCAATATTTATTTCATCCATCGTTGTTTAGAGATGACAGAGATGAAGAAGACACATATGTGATTGATGCTGCGACTATCTTAGAGAATGATACTTATCAAGAAGAGGAGTGTTCGAGCATAGAAAATAGAGATGATAGTATAGAAGTAAATCATTTAACTAAAACAGTCGAAGTTGATAATGAAGTAAAAGAAGCTTTGGGCGATGAACAAGACATTGTCGTCATGACAATGTTGAATTATAAATTCCATGTAAGATTTTATCCCAACTTTCTATAAATTATTTATTTGTTGATGATTACAGATGGATGCTAATAAAATTTTTTTGAACTAGATTTGCAGGTACTTTCGATCTATTAATATATCTTGATGGCATTGTCAATTTCAACTAGAAGACTCACTAATTTGGAAACTCAAGTATCAGTGAGTGTTTATCGGAATAATTTAAAATTTACTGAACATAGCATCTCACCCTATTCTTCACTCTAGGGTCCATTGTTACACAAATGGTAAAGGTTCATATCCGGGGGTGCGTTTTTATGAATGTTATGGTTGTATATGTTGTTATGGTGGACACGATGATTAAATATTGTAATATTATAGTTTAGGAATGTTGAATGTATATAGAGTTTTGGAAATGTTGATTATTGTATTAAAGAAAATGTAATTGGAATTTTGAATATTGTATTATATAATTGTTTTGGAATGTTGAATGTTGAATTGTCCAGATTTGGAACGTTAAATGGTATTATATTGGGTTTAACAAGAAGTGCTAGGAGTGTCCAGCATTTGCTGTGTTGCCGACTAAGTTTCTGAAGGTACTGACTGAAAATTGCAGTCAGTAATTTGTACAAAGCTAGTTGCTACTTGCCGACTGAAAATCTAGTAAGTAAATTTACAGATCAACAACTGAGTCGATAAATTACTACTGCTGTAGTAGTCGTTAAATTGCCGATTGCTACAATTACCAATAAAATTACCGACAACTACAAAGTCGGTAAGTTACTGACTGTACAAGTAGTTGGCATTCTACCAACTACATCACTAGCCGGTACCTTTTACCGACTAGCTCAGCAGGCGGTAATTTGCTAAGGGCCTTGTGAGTCAGTAAATTACTATCGGCTGTTTTGTCTTGTAAGTTGGCAAATGGTATGCAGACCGGTTGTTACCAACAAAATACCTATCGAGGCTTTTCAGTCAGTAATTGCTTTACCGACGGCTTTTATGCCGTTATTGACTCTTTATTTCAGTCGGTGTTGGTCTTATTTGTAGTAGTGCAAGAGGGAAGCAATCGACTTTGAGCGTGAATGAATCACGCGGCTGCTCCAGATGGACAAATCAACTTTAGGTTATGTTCGACGATGACAGAGAAGAGATCTCGTCATAGGATTGGCAATCGCATGGTCTTGAAAGGACGGAGCTTCGAAGAGCGATAGAGGCACGGTGGATGGGAAGCGAGGTCCGATTGGGTGAGTTTGTGAAGAAGGAAGAGATGTTAATAGTTGATAAAAACTTGGATTTGACCTTATCAACTTATTTGGATCTGAATAGATCATTCGGTTAGCTGGGTCAGTTTTGAGACAATCTGAAACATTTTCAAACACATTAATTTATCAACTTAGTTTGGAGTCGCCTCGAAATCAATCTGTACTTGCGTAAGACTGAATTTGAACCGGCTTAAATAGTTTAGTTTTGGGTTGTATTCTTAGGCCGGGTCGCATAGTGGCTCTCCTAGCCATCAATTAGTTGAGTTTGGGTTGTTCTTATGTTTTAGTTTATCTTATGATCATCCTGAGTTTGTTTATAGTTGGATTTCAGCTGCCATTATAGACTAGTAACTTTCTTTTAACTTTTTTCAATAATTGTTGATATTGTCATAATTTTAAGCCCTACACAAGTACTTGTTGGTTTAAGCTCAAGTTCCGTGAATTCCCTTGTATTTACTACACATATCATCCTTATTATTTAATTTTTGAGTTCGAAAACATACATCTATTGAAAACATACATACATGAATACCCTAATTGTGTCGCTCCAATCTGAGTCGCTATTAATGCTATTTATTATTGCTGCTGATGCTTCGCCGGTTGAAACTGATTGATCTTGAACTTCTTCTTCGTCTTCTAGTTCTGATCTAATCTAGATCTATAGTTGATAATTAACAACTAGACGACACAACCATTCACAGTCTACTTAATCCTTCTCTATCGCCCACATACATGTTCAAATTCACAGACCCATCTTCACAGATCCATCTTCTCGTCAGCAATTTGTCTTCTCTTCTTCGCTGATCCATCTTCAGATTTTGGTATATGCCATATCTAATCAAGAAACTTCACCATGTGTTGATATGATTTCCCGTAGCCGCTGCCTCTGATCCAAATGAAGGGTAGCACGAATTCAGAAGCATTTTTCGCTATGTTCAATCGAGGTCTGAAGCAAGCACAACAAAGATCGAGCTAAGAAATGTCCTTGAAGAATGGTGTACGTGCAATATACACACACAACTTTGGTTCTTATTCTTCTTTGGCATGTTTTCGGCATCTTATGCTGTTGTTTAGTTCTTCCTTTGTTGATCCTACTGCTTCTCCAAGAAAGACTGAGCAAACTTCTAGTGAAGCTCTGCCCGTTCTTTAGTGATAGTTAGTAGGCGGATTCGGGATTCGGACATATCTTGGAATTGTAAGTAGAAGGTGAGCCATGTTGATTAGAGTGATGACGGAACAAACATCATGGAGGAAACTCGATAAATTTTTTCCTAGATAACATAATAGCTAGAATGACACAAGTATAGGCACAGACTTAAACGCGGAACCTGACAGTAAATTATGACACTTCACTGCACATATTGATATAAAGTTAGACAACATCAGCAATGCTCTCTTGTCACAAAAATTTGGGTTATAAACCTCAGCAAGGACAAATTAGCCTACACAAAGGTGATATTCTAGAACCTCATTCGACAAGGCCAACCTTCAAAAAATAGAGATATGAAATGCCTTGGGAAGGGATGGTTGACTAATTCGATAGATCCTAACATGATATGTAATTTATATAGTTTCCAATAGCAAACGCCATACGGGATATTGTTTCTACAACTTATTTTGACGATATTGACATACCTCGGGTGCATGATTTTAAAGACAGGTCACCTATATCACAGAAGCTGAAGGGTCTATCGAAATATATTACAAATCCACAAAAGATTGTGAGGATGAAAGGTGAAGTTTCCTTAATGAACTGCATTATCACCATGAAAAGTAAGTGATGTGCTTCATAGTAAACCATTCTCTTTGATAATGATTCAAAATAGGTCGTAATTATGAAGATCCAAAACTAGACCCTAACCGGTACTAGATTAAACTGAGTCCAGATAAGGCGCAAACTCGGCCAATCCAATAAGCATGACCAAAAACTCAATAAAACTAACAACTTGCCAATATTCAAAAAAATTTCGACACGATCTTTCCTAAAAAAACTCAATAGGAAGACCTGTGCAAACAACAATAACTATATTTATCACAAGAAATTAGAAACAATAAAAAAATGACCAATATGAAAATCATTTTCATAAATACCACTAGTGGCTACCGGTAGTCGTAACACCTATTACAATCCAAAACAATAACTAACACAATATTACAAACAATAAAGTAAAAGAAAAAGTCAATGCCCCTTGAGGGTTACAGAGCTAACTACATGCCAAAAGATTTACGGTATACCCTCCGTACGCTCTCTGTCCATCAATACCGGATCTAATTAGCGCCCGCTAGCCTCTGACCTGTCTAGAGGAGGCCAAAAAAGAAAAAGAGGATGAGCCCAGTCTCACTGAGGTAAAATCGCAGAATGCCTAATTAAGATAACTAATGCATTAACTAGGTGTTACAGTACTATCTACATATAGCAGATGCAACGATAGATCAGATCAAGCAAGTATATGTAATGATGTATGCGAATGCATCAAGTGTAATAATCTTACAAAGTAGGCTATCGAGTGAGATCATATCTCCAACTCATATCACGCTACCAAATCATACAATCATACATACGTAATACCTTTATATATCAAAGCAACAAGCAAGCTTGGTGACCAGTATGTTCTGAGACCCACCAGCAAGCAATACTATCACAGCTCGGTGCCCAGTATATTTTGGGACCCACCTGAAATTTATATCTCATAACTCGATGCCTAGTATGTTTTGGGACCCATCGACTATCTATATATCTCGGTGCCTAGTATGTCCTGAAACCCACCATATCAATATCTCATGCAAGCATCAATAATATAATAGGTTATGACAATACTTGTCAGATTCTGCATTGTCCCATACCAATGTAGTCCCAAACAAGTAGATGCAACACAATAGATTTTCACACAATGAACATGCTATGGCCAATGCCTTCAATGCTATCGTGATTATACTCATGCATATATGTAAATTAAGCATTGACATGTGCATTGAAATATTTCTATAATTATACCACATAGTCTACAATATGCAAATATGCTAGCAATAACTATCAACATGATGTCAAGTATAAGCATGTACATCCATATGTTGCATGAAGGATAAATCATAATACGCGAGAAGAATGGCAAGGTATGCCGAGGTTCTAAGTGGATGTTGCCTGTGCCAAACGGCCTAACGATATCACTACAAAAAGGAAGGCACAGTAATCCTCACCTGTAGTCCTAACAATCACCCAGGTCGACTGATTCGCGGTAAGCCCAACTCAAAATTTCTCGTGAAATCCTATTACACATAACGACATGTCCATTTAACCAATGATTTCATTCTAATCCACTACACAATAAATACTAAGCTAACGAATCCAAGAAACTTACCGACGAGGCGAGATGATCGAATTCTGAAACGACTTAAGTCGGCAACAACTCGCCTATTTCCAGTCCAACGATTTCCTAGAACGAAACGAATTGATAACTCATCTAACAACACTGTTTAAAATACACGATGCAAGTATTTTTAACTCACCTAACCGAATCGCAGGAAAAGTTCGCCAGAAAGTTCGCCGAATTTCGGCGAACTAGGGTTCCGGTCAAGAGCGTTCAAGGTAGTGTAAAGGAGCGGCACTGCTAGTAGAACCTAATGACAAAACCAACGAGCTTTAATTTTTATCGCCGGCGGCCGAAATTGACAAAGTAACATTCGGTGGCGATCTCACACGAAAACAAGCGCCGGAGCTGAAAATTGATATACCTTGGGTGTAAACCGAAGATCACACAACTAGGTAGATGACTAAGGAATAAAACTAATTCTATTGATCAAACTTGCGTACCTTTCTTTGAGGTTATGCTACTTATTTATAACTAGAGAATTACACTAAGTTGGAATTCTTTTATTATCAAACTCTTCCCTACAAGAATCCTTAATAGACTCCACATCCTAATTGGCAACTAAGAGTCCCTAATGGACTCAGCCTCTGTTTTGGCACCTTGGGCACTCGGTGCCACAAAGTGCCGGAGCATATCCAAATTGTGCCTAGATCAAATTTTGGTGCCAAGCCCAAAATTTGAAAAGTGCCCAAGCATAACTCATCCTATGGTTAGACATTTTACCCGGGTGCATTAGACATTGCGGCACTTTAGTGTCACTCTTCTCCTTGAGCACCTTTTCTCACTTCTGGCCTCCTGCTATTCTCCAGTGATCTCCAGTGGCTCTGAGCTTCTTCTCTCCCCCTCTCTTTCACTTGCATCATTCCCCAGCCCTTGAAGTTCGACATCGTCCTCGAGGCTGATGAAGGGAAGAAGGTCGTCAGTGAGTTCCTTTGTAATGTCTCCAGTCGGTATGCGACTAGCATCCTTCAATAGCGAAACATGAAAAACAGGATGTATTCTTGCCCTTGTGGGAAGAGCTAATTGGTAGGCACAAGGGCCAATGGCTTTCTCACTGTAAAGGGCTATAGTATCGAAACAGAAACTTACGATCCCTTCGAACGGCTACTGAGGATTCGCGATGTGGACGAAGCTTCAGGAATATCTTATCTCTTGGATTGTCATGAATTTCCCTTCGATGTCCATCGGCTAACTATTTCATCCAATTTTGAGCTCTAGCAAGATGAACCTTCAACTCTCGGATAATGGAATCTCGTTCACGAAGCTGCAATCCCAACCCTTCAGATCGAGAGCTTCCTTCAGGAAATGCAATCAGGAGGGGAGGTGGGGGGCCATATACTACTTCAAAGGGAGTAGTTTTGGTGGCAGAGTGCAGCCATTGAACCCATTTGCGAGGCTGGTCCGCAACAAAGCATCTCAAGTAGGCCTCTAACACTCTGTTAACTACTCATCGGTTTATGGGTGGTAGGCCGTACTCGTATGCAAAGAAGTGCCTTGAGCACGATGGAGTTCTTTCCAGAACAAGTTAAGGAAGATTGGGTCTCTGTTTGAGACAACGGTTGCCGGGCAACCATGAAGTCTAACCACCTCTTTGGCGAAGATGTTTGCAATATCAGATGCAGTGTAAGGGTGTTTCAAGGCTATAAAATGTGTATACTTGGAAAGACGATCCACAACTACCAAGATGGCGTCGTTACCTCCAGATTTAGGCAGTCCTTCTACGAAATCCATAGCGATGTCAGTCCAAACTGTCTCAGGTATGGGACGTGGCTGTAATAACCCTGCCGGACGCAAACTTTCAGCCTTGGCATGAGCACAAGTGGCGCAAGCAGCCACGTAGAGGCGTACGTCCCTAGACACGCCATGCCAGGCCATTGAAATTGATGAGCCAACCGTTTATAAGTGCGAAATTCTCCCCCATGTCCTCCACTTGCAGAATTACGTGCCTCGTATAACAATTGAGTGCATAATAAAGGATCCGTAGGTACACGTATGCGTTGATTACCGATGAGGATGCCATTGGATAGTCATAAATTTGGTTGGGGTTCAGTATTAGCTTGTTGCCTCAACTCGGCCAGGGAGGAATCTGCCTTTTGGGCCTTTCTGAAGTCATCCCAGAAAGAGGGTTGCAAGGATGTAAAGGCGGCTAAGGAGACTGCTGGCTGCCTAAATAGTGCATCCGCACCCACGTTTTGTGATCCAGACCTATACACAATCTGGTAATCGAAATCCAGCAGCTTGACAAGCCATTTACGTTGATCGGGTGTGGACAATCGCTGCTCAAGCAAATACTTTAGGCTCAAGTGATCTGTTTTTATAACAAAGCATTGCCCCAATAGATAAGGCCTCCATTTCTGAACCGCAAGGACCAATGCCATCAACTTCTTCTCATAGGTTGATTTTGCCATGGCAGCTTGAGAAAGTGCTTTGCTGAAATATGCTATTAATATGTTTTGTTGAGTTAAAACAACCCCAAGTCCCTTACTTGATGCATCTATTTCTACTGTATACGTGTGTTAGTCATTATCTTTTTAAGTAGCTGGAAGGCTCGTTCCGCTTCAGAAGTCCATGTAAAGTCATCCTTCTTGAGCAATGCTATTAGGGGTGAGGCCAGTGGGCCATAATCCTTGACAATCTTCGATAATATCCGCTTAGGCCTAGGAATCCTCTCAGCTCTGTGGTAGTAGTAGGAGTAGGCTAGTCAGTCATGGCTTGAACTTTGCCCGGATCCGCTGCAACTCCTTGTGAAGACACTATATGCCCGAGGTACTCCAATTCCTTGTATCCAAGGAGGCACTTAGTGAAGTTGGCACACAGCTCCTCCTTTTGTAACAAGCTAAATACCATAGCTAAGTGCTCCATATGCTCCTCCCAAGTCTTATTATAAACTAGTATATCATCAAAGAAAACGAACACAAAGTCTTTAAGGTAAGGGCGAAAGATATCATTTATTAATGATTGAAAAATGGAGGGTGCATTTGTCAGACCGAATGGCATCACTAAGAACTCGTAGTGGTCGTCGTGTGTTCGAAATACGGTCTTATGCACATCCTCCTCCTTCACTCGTATATGATGATAACATGATTTCAAGTCTATTACACCCCATAGAGCTCGTCCATAGCTCATCAATAACGGGGATCGAAAACTTATCCTTAACCGTTATTTCATTAGGCGCCCTGTAATCAACACAAAATCTCCAAGAACTGTATTTCTTCTTGATGAGCAACACAGGCGTGGAAAATGCCGAGCAGCTAGGTCGAATGATCCCTTTGGACAGCATCTTAGTAACTGCCCTCTGGTTTTCTGTTTTCTGCATATATGGGTACCGATAAGGCCTAACATTGGCCGGGGCTACCCCTGGCAGAAGTGGAATGCCGTGATCATGGGATCTTCTTGGAGGCAACCTATTTAGGGGCTTAAACACCATGGCATATTGATCTACTATCCTCTGCAACTCAACTGGCAGCAAGGTTCCTATTTTTCCCTCTTCATTCTGTTCAATAGCCATCAAACGTAAAGAGCACAGTGTAGTCTTTGGACCTAGGCTGCTTAACTGGGAGACTCTTCCTCCTCTAATTCCTTGCAATATAATGTCTTGTCCTTGCACAACGAATCTCATCTCGGATCGACGCCAATCTGTCATAACAACTCCCAAACTTTTGAGCCATTGAATCCCAAGAACTAGATCCATGGCTCCCAAAGGAAAAGGATAAGCATCCACTATCAACTCTATTCCTTGAACTGTTAGAGGAATTTTCTTACGAAGGACTTCGATTGAATGAGGTCTTCCATTAGCTAAATTCTACCTTGAGAGGTCGGACAGCGACAAAAGCCAGCCTTAGGTGCTTAGCTAGTCGATCCGATATGAAATTATAGGTACTCCCGGAATCGATGAGTATGAACACTTCTTGCCTTTTGATTCTTCCCACCACGTGGAGAGATTGAGAGCCAACCATCCTATTCATGGCACTAGAGTTGCATCCTCAGGCAGCTCTCCTTCTTCTACTAATTCATTGTCGCTGTCCTCTATGTCTTGAACAGAGATGGCATAGAGTTTAGTCACACATTTGTGGCCCCTCTCATATTTATCATCCAATAGAAGCATAGGCCTTTTGAACGCCTTGAATTAATTTCAGCTACAGAGAGACTGGTTGCCCTTGGTCCAAAAGGTGGTGTGCTTATCTGAGAAGAATTCCCTTGTTGTTGGTTGGCAGTCTTGAAGTATCCGGAGTTGGTATTTGTAGATCGTCCAGGTAGGTTCTTCCCTATATGTTGTGTCTGTTGCTTTGTAGATGACTTGTGCTCAAATAATTTGGCCAACATATATGCAGGCTGGAGGTCCTTGGGTTGTGCAACCATGACATCCATGTCAAGTTTTGTTGTTAGACCCCAGAGAATCTTCCGATTAAATCCTTGTCATTCGTAGAGGGTAACCGAATTCTCAAATCTTCAAAAGCGGCCTGGTATTCCGCAATAGATCCTGTCTGATGCAACTGTCTCGAGGTATAACTAGGATTACTAAAAGCATTAGGGCCGAACCTTGCTATTAAGGCATCGCACACCTCCTCCCAATTGTGTTGAGGTTTATCACGCACGAAACTCTGGTACCATCGGTTAGCTTCCCCTTGGAAGTACATCACAGCTATATTCATGCATTCCTATGGAGGTGTGCGGTAAAATCTAAAATACTTTTATACTGAATAAAGCCACTCATGTGGCTCGTTCCCATCAAAGTAAGGAAACTTGTGCTTATCCTTATAGGGTTGATGGCCATGTTCTTGATTGTAAGCCCCTGATGGATTGGAAAATTCGGCTCCTTGATGCCCTTGATAGTGCTGAAAGTGAAACTGAGTGGTCTGCCATGGTGTTTCTGCTGAATTTGAAGTTACTTGTTGCTGGACTGTTTGGGGCCAGACCTTCTCTTAATTGTTTGAGTGCTGATTTTGCTGGAGTATTAGGGAATTTTGTGATGGGGAGCTATGTTTAGGCTTAGAGTTAGCACTCAAACTCCTTTTCGCAACTGTGGTTACTCGGTTAACCAATTTATCAAGCTGCTCCTGGTAGCTTGGAATTGCGTCAAGCTTTTATTCATTGCTAGGACTGCCAACGAAACTTGTTCAGTCAGCTGTGCAATGTTGCTCAACATTTGGCGCATCTCTTCACGGAAGCTACAATCCTTATTATTTTGAACGGATTTATTGGATGATGGAGAAGTGGGCGACTGTAAGGAACTTTCGGCTGCCATGGTTATGGTAGCTTCAGGTGTTTTTGGAGAGTCAGGGGTGGTGGATCGGCGCTTTCCCATGGACCAGCTCTTGTACCAAGTTGATACACCCTGGGTGTAAACCGTAGCTCACACAAGTAGGTAGATGACAAAGGAATAAAACTAATTTTATTGATCAAACTTGCGTACGAGGTTATGCTACTTATTTATAACTAGAGAATTACACTTAAGTTGGAATTCTTTTATTATTCTAACTCTTCCCTACAAGAATCCTTAATAGACTCCTCATCCTAATTGACAACTAAGAGTCACTAGTGGACTCAGCCTCTGTTTTGGCACCTTTGGCACTCGATGTCACAAAGTGCCCGAGCACATCCAAATTGTGCCTAGATCAAATTTTGGCACCAAGACGAAAATTTGAAAAGTGCACGAGCATAACTCATCTTGTGCTTAGGCATTTTACCCGGGTGCATTAGACATTGCACCCTAGACACTTCTGGCACTTTGGTGCCACTATTCTCCTTGAGCACCTCTACTCCCTTCTGGCTTCTTACTGTTCTCCAGTGACCTCCAGTGGCTCTGAGCTTCTTCTCTCCCCCTCTCTATCACTTGCATAAAAAATCAACGCAATTAAATAAGGAAAAAAACTTAGCAAGTAGAGGGAAATGTTTCTAGCTACTTACCGTCGCTAGATCGCCGGCAAAAGGCCGGACATAAACCCTAGTTTTTTTTTCTATTCCGCGCGGCGTAGCTCGCCGGAGCCATAATAGTGATGCCCGGAGGGAGAAGATGATGAACAGAGTAGCTAGAGGAGATGGTTGTCGCCGGAGAAAGTTGATTCGCACCGGAGAGGAGTTGGGAGGAAGATGCAGTGGCATAACAGAGGGGAAGGGAGTAGGAAATAAGGAAACAAAACATTACATATAAGGGCCACTATTTCCAACTATGGCTTTCTTCAGCCCATAAAACTATACACATTACAGTAATGATGACAGGAACATCAATCTCAACTAGCACAATTATGGCTTCTTAAGAAGGAACCAAGACATCTCCTTAATTACAATATTAGGAATGTTACTTCAGTTGGATTCTTAACTACAAGTGCAAGAAGCAGAATGCACCTGCAAATCCCAAGTTTCAGCCTGATGGTTGAGGCTGCACATATTATGGGAAGATGAAATATACTCATGAGACGTGTTTCAGGTTTTAAGTTACCCAGGATGGTGGAATGAGTTCAATGTCCAGAAATAATGAGAAATTATTGGTGGTAGTAGTTCAGGTCGGGGAGCGCCGGTAGATGTGGAATTTCAATTAGTTTAATTTCCCAATTTAACCTTTAAGGATTCTGACCACTAAGAATGGGTTTTTCTTATTAAATAACTCTTCTACTTTTCCATTAAACTTCCAAACTCTTCTTTTAAGTTAAGTTTTTCTAACACATTTCTAACCAAAATTGATGACAATACACTCAATGTTTTATTTATGCATACCTAGACTCCTACTCAAACCAAGAAAGAAACCCATTGGTTCTTGTTTCAGATCGGTTCATGAGGTAAGTTGAGCTGTCTTTTAACTTTTTTTTTTCTGTGTCCATGAAATTGTTGTTTGGGATGTTGTGTCATTTGCATCAGCAAGGATTGCACAAGATAGCATAGGGTAGCACTGGATAGCATAGGTTAATAGTCGGTTGCACATGCTTGATTGCGTCGCACATGGTCGCACGTTGCACTATGTGGCTTAGGTTGCATTGAGTGGTACATGCTCACACTAGGTTGCACAGGGACGCACTAGGTCACCACCTTGAACAAATTTCAATATGGACTTGAACTCGGTTGATTTGATCTAATTTTTAATTCAATTGGGAATATTTGGTCAATTTTAGTAAGAAATGGGGGCTTACTTTAGAAAAGGATTAGAAAAGTAAAATGAAAAGGTAGCAGGCTGTTTAATAAAAAATCCATTAAAAATGGACAAACTATTAGAGGTTTAGGTAATTTCAATTATGCTTTACTTAGTTCTAGTAAAAATGACTACCATGGACGGATAGTTGATTAAAGGAGCAACTAGTCACATGACATACAACTCCAATAACCTTAAACACTATAAAATCAAGACGTGTTTGTATTGCCAATGGCAATGGAGTCATATAAGCCACAAGGGGTATAAGATTTGCCAATCAAGAAGATAAGATTTGTAGGAGTATAACCTCTTGTAGATTTGCCAATCAAGAAGATATTAAGCCACCTGTTTTCTCCAAATACTCTTAAATAAATTGTTGTTTGTGGGTGGTCAGGCAATTAAAAAATTAAATTGTTATGTATTAATGTATCTTAATTTTTCCATTCTTCAAGAAATCAGTCAGTAAAGAAATCAGTCATGATACTAAGAGAAGAGGGTGGTTGGCAGAGATAATAACATGCAGCATCCATCAAGTGGCAAATACAGGTAGATATGGTTATGGCATCGTCGGCTGAGGCATCCATCCTTTAGCTATTTGAATATGTTCTATCAAACTTATTTTCAGAGTTGGATGACTTTGATTTTGTATATGATGTGTGCATTCTCATTAAAAGTTATCATAAACCTTATCCTTTAAGCTTCAGTAAAAATAAGATCTCTTTTGCATTAATTCGTTCTAATATTTGGAGACCCTCACCCATGTCTATCTCTCTTGGTTTTCTTGGTTCATAACTTTTGTCCATGACATGCATGACTTGACTTTATTTAATGGCACACAAACATGATGTGTTTGATATCTTTCAGTGTTTTCATATCATGATTTAATCTCAATTTTTAGCTAAAATTGAGATTTTTTGTATGAATAATTGTGGAGAACATGTTTACCATGAATTTGAATGCTATTTTCAAACCATGGTATTTTTCATAGACTATTTGTTCTTAGAAACCATAACAGAATGATGTTGCTGAACTACATAAACATAGTTAAAAATAGCAGCGTCTCTCATGATTGGAGCTCATGTGCCTCAAGAGTTATTGGGCGGATATAGTTGTCTCAATTGGATAAGCTCGTATGCCCTATGAAATCCTAAATTTTTGAACGCCACTTCATTTTCTATCTCATCATATACCTTTGCCCTCTATTTTGATACTCTCTTCTTATATTTTTGAACGTGTTGCCTTTATATGTCTTCATAAAAACTTAACGAATTAAGCTTGACACATGTGTTATTCGTTATTTGTTCGATATATGCCAAACAAAAAAGGATGCCACCGTTATAATCCTACCAACTACTGCATCTATGTTGTTATGGATGTTACATCCTTAAATTACTTTTCCAACTCTAGTGTCCACTACTTATCTTTAGAGAGACAATGTAAAGAGAAAAATTGAAAAATTAGGCAGTCGTTCAAGGGAAACTTTTGGTGAAACAAAATAATCTGACTTTGTAAAGAGAAAAATATTGCTATAGTAACCTCACCTAATTTGCCGATGATAAGGACAATAGGATAACATAACTAATTGGTCTCATTACAAAAATAGAATATGCATCTAGAAGAACCTCCTCTCATTCTTTAGTTTTAGAATATTAGTTAGGGTAGTTCTCCTACTACTCCATCTCCTAATAATATATTGGGCACTTCAGCTGATTCCATTACCTTTCAGGTATAATCATGACACACCACCAGACTAATATTCATTAAGGTTGAGGAGAGGAAGTTTGCAAATGTCAGCTAAGATTCTTCTTAAAGATAATCCAAAGCACTAGAGTTTTGTTCGCATCCCTTCCTCTTATCATGTTGGTAGTGGAATACAAGAAGTATTTATTGATCCAAAGTGGATTCAAGTAATAAAAGAACAGTAGAAAAGTTATAGTAAAGAGAGACATGCACTCTTATTTCATGGCCAAGGGCAAAGAAGATAGTGGGATGCAAGTAGGTCTTTTCCATTTAATTAAGGTAGATGATCCAACGGGTATAAACAAACATATGGTAATGTATAGATTATCACGAGACATTTTCACTAGTGGCAAAGCTGAATATTGTGAGAGGATTAATATCTATTGCATGAAATTTAGAGTGTGAACTCAATGAGGAAGGATATACGGATATTCAAACTGGGAACTTGTGGAAGCTACAAAAGGCATTATATAGATGGAAGCAAGTCCCATGTACATGGTTTGAGTAATTCAGTTTAGCAGAAGCTGAGTGAAAATTATCTAACACAGAAGCTAAGTTTACAAAAATGACCAAGTCATTGTGTAAACTTCCTTGGTTAAAGGAATTACTGACGGTAACTGCTATACTACTATTTTTGTGACGAAGTTATCTTGTGCTAATAAGGTAGCCGTTGACATTACTTGTAATCCTGTTCAATGTGACTGAGCAAAACTTGTTTAGGTGGATTGAAATTTCGTCAAATAGGAACTCAAAGCCAAGATAGTTTAGCTCCAATTCTGAAATCTGATGATCAAGTAGCATATCTACAAGCGAACGCTATTTTCCGTATTGAATTTTGTAACTCACTTGACAAGTTAGCATTAGAAATATTTATGCAACAACTTGAGATAATGTTGGCATATGTTGAAATCACAATAATAACCTTTTATCTTTTGTATATATATATATATATATATATATATATATTGAATGGCACACGTTCACACGACTGATCCTACAATTTCGGACCTCCTATATGAAATTTAAAAAACTCCGTCATAATTTTTCCAAAATTAGTTCTTCTTAATTTCAACTTCTCCCCTTCTATCATGGCGCGATCGATAGACTTCCTAGTTCTTATTTCGCTCTGACCTTGATAGATTCTCCTACCGCTCTAATGGTCGACTCTACCCCCGACTCTGCACTTATTGGAAAATGAATTTCTCTCCGGTGACTGCTCCCACGACTGACGCATTTTGAATTTCTCCAACTCTCGCACAGTGGCTCAGGAATACGCAATCGAAATTGACCTATATGAAGATAATGTAGGTCGATATAGAAGTCAAAACCTAGCTTGCATGACGATATAGTAGTTCAAACATAACTTATATGACGATAACATACGTCAATATCCCAGTTGAAGCAAGGCTAGTATATCGATGAAATAGGTTGATATCATAGTTGAATCCTGACTTTATATATCAATAACATTGACAACTAGAGTTGCAAAAACACTAAATTCATTATGGTTGTCTATTGCAAGCATGAATATTAGAAAAGCATTATGACCTCAGAGAAAGTGATGTATCGTTCAAACATTTAAGAAATATGAGCAAAAATCCGAAGGAAGGCCGATGCAAATATGTTAAGATTTGACAAATTGAATAATTCCTAATTCAAACAGATGATCTTTGAACTGCCCAATAAACTTCCACTTCGCGGGCATGTACTTCAGTACGTCTTGCTAAAGGATGAAGTTGAAGGCAGTTAGAGCAACCTTTCTCCCACAATAGGATGGAGGAAACACAAGTTCAATCCAGTTGAGTTCCACGGGATGACCAGAGCAAAGATGGCTAATTGCAAGGAGATGCTCTTCCAAAAGGTCAAAATAAGAGCGGAAGGATTTAGGAGATATATTCTGCAATTCCATTATGTTGAGAAAGCGTGAACTTGAGCATAAATATAACAACCTTTCTATGGATTGCAAGGATAAAGATTTCATCAAATTAAGCTTCGTCTATTTAGTCAATCTTGGTAGTTGGCATGGCAATAGGCATATACAGGTGGATCGGAACGTGACAACTTGTGGATTATTGGGATGTGTTCAATGGCTTTCCTTGGGGCAGCCATAGTTATTAGCATGCAAAGGAGCCCCTGCATATGACCTTGGTGACTGGAAAAAGGATGCTGAGAAGAACAAAAAGGATAATGTAAAGGATCGATCAAGTACTTATTATTTAAAAGGACTTTGGTACATGTCAAATGTGCGTATCTTATTGTTCCAAACAATTATGTTCCTAGATTTGACTCGATTATTGGTAGTTGTCTTGAAATCTCAAATGTGTTGCATGAATGATGCAGAAGTCTTACTTGAGGTAATGTTTTATAATAAAAAAAGATTAAGAATGGTTTACACATTATTCATAACAATGAATTGTTGCATGAGTGGTCAGGACATTGAGGAAAAGAAAGCCAACAGGAAATAGCTCAGGACACAGTCAGTTAATATTTTTTTTTTTTTTTGCTTGTTTGATCGATAAGGAAGCAGCTGGTAGAACAGCTAGCTGTCACACTGCTGTTTAATTCAACTGATTATTCACGTAGAACGGCTGAAGAAGTAGCTAGTTATGAGGCTTCTGTTTATCCAACAAAGGGCAAACTAGAGCTGATCCAAGAATAACTATCATGCTATTTTCAGAGCAGAATTCAAGGATGATCCTTCAAACCATCAAGCTCGATCTTTGCAACAAATTTAGAGGGACATGCAGGTTACACATTTGAAAAAGAAGGAGATCAAATGCATCATCAACCAAGCCGAAGAATTCGACAACGTGTTAAAGAAAATCACTTGCATACATACAACTTGACAAGTCTGGCAAGCATTTTTATAAGCCCATTTCGACTTGCTATACTCATCTATTTGCCATGAAATTTTGAAGATAAAGAGAGTAACATACAAGCTTTCAGATCAACGCAATTGATCCAACATGCATTAACAAATCAAAGATCAAATCACTTCTACAGATAAATCTTTTGCGCATTTCGAGTGGAAGAATTGAATTCAAGTTTCATCTTCTATAATCTATGTTGCATATATTGCATTATATCATTGTGACCCAAAGACTGCTCACACAAGTAATATAGTGATAAGAAAAGTATTGTTCCCAAGAGGTTGAAGAACTAATTAAGTGCTGATAATACCTAATCTTTTAATTTGAACAATGAATTAAAGAAGAGACATTCATAAAGCAAAAGAAAACAAAATAAACAAAAACAATCACATGTAGAATTTAAGTGACTATATCTTATCAATAAGTATAATTCTTGTTTACAGTTAGAAAATTCTAATTTCTATGATATACTTTTTAAAGGTATATCAAAAATATTTAGATGCATTAATTGACTATATCTATGTATTAAATATATGAAAGTTCATTAACATTTATGTTACCTTAATTTAACAACATGAACCATATTAGTACATTTCTGTTTCATATGCAATTCACGGCATCATCATAAAGACTAATCCACACATCACATTTTCTCTTAGTATGATCTCAAATCAATTAAATATTTGCCAGACACTCAAAAATATTAAGCAGAGTAATGAACAACACTCAATCTGGAATCACAAGACTTCAAATAGCATACAATTAAGAAAAAGAACTTCATAATTAGGCTACATCATAGCACTAGCATCGAGGAAATTTGTTGATAGTTTCAGATCTGACAACATAAAGAGAAACATGAAAAATAGAATAATTAAACTCTGAACATTGGGTGCCATTAAGCAAATTTCCATCTCTCTTCTTTGCTCTTTTCCATCCTCCTCTCTGTTCCAGCAGTAAGGCAAGCCACTAACGAACCCTGGATGAGTTGCTTCTGCTGTCTATGATCGTCTAAAAGATCATAAAATTTAATCCCTAAGATAGGGACTTTTTTCAAAAATAAATTAGTGTAGTCCCAATTGATTAGGATTCTTTGACAGCCCACTTGGGTGCACCGCGTTGGGGTCTATTTGAACTTCAAAGAATTTGCAAAATATATAAATTGAATATTTATATCTTATCTTTGTAACCTTGTATCCCACATGTCATTTGAAAATCGTAAAGTCCTTCAACTGCACTTTCCAGAAACTACAAATTTGGTTTGAGTCTACATTGCATGCCAACTTATTTGTAAATATGTACAATCATTTGCTTAGAAAATTTTGAAAAACTTCATGAACTAACTGTAATCTCTTGTTTTTCTAATCCAACCCACCATTTGTATAAACTCCACCAAAAAGTTAAGTTTTCATCAAAAACACTATAATTGTGCAGTAATGTTGAAATAAGGAAAGTAAAGAAATAAGACTCTTATTAATTATTTTTCTATATAAAACCAAGTATATACGGTATAATAGTTCATGAGATAATACACATATTATTAGCATATCTAATGCCCTTAAATTTAGCTTTTGGTCTCCCTCGAGCAACAGAAATAATATTTTCATACAACTTGGTTGGATTTTCATAACACCATTTCATCAGCTCTAACAATGAGTACATAATTCATGAATTTTTTTCAAGATACATCCACCATCTGTTCTTAATAATATAGAACATCTGTTCACATACATACAAATAACTTATTTTTGGAAAGCTAAAGTATAAACATAAGTATTTAGATGGTCATATTCTAATGTGTTTAATTTTGATCTTTTCAACTTCTATAGTCTCAATATTGAAGTTTAAATAGAGCAAGTCAAACTAAAAAATCATCTGAAACTACTTTTTGTGTCCAAGACTTAGGCAGGAAATTTCAGGATTTTTTCTTCTTGAATCTATGATTCATAATCGATGACTTTCATCACGACGATATCCCTCTTATAATTGTGGTACATAGGGGGAAATTACAAGGCTAGCTTTCACACCTTAATATAGGCAGCTCTTTTCAACTGGACAAGCCTGACTAGTTCCATATCTTTATTGAAAAAGTAGTTAGGAGAGGAATTGTACTGTAAAGAGCTAAAATGTAACTTCTCATTCAAAGACTACTTTCCCATCAGATCCCAAAATGGCACCAAGAGCAAATCGATTCTCACGGCGACTGGCGATCGAGTTTATGCCATTGAATAAACTCATTAGTAGTTAATAGATAAATTGATTTAACTATTATGTGTTTAGCAACCAATATTAAAAAAAAATTAAGAAAAAAAGAGGAGAGATTAGGAAGCACAACAAAAAAAACAACAACAACAACAAAACTAACAACAAGAAGAACAACTATATAACAATAATAATAATAATAGTAATAATAACAATAAAAATATTAATAATAAATACGAGAGGTTAGGAAGCCTTCCTCACTTTATGCTTGCTCATTACAAGTCCCATGAAATGCCTATTAGTCCCTATTTCTTCTTGTCACTAAAAAGTTATTAAAATTAAAAAGATAATTCAAATATAAAACTAATTGACATAATAAAATTAAGATGAATAATGCTAAAACTAAAGGAATAAAGGATGAAGAACTTGGGTTGCTTCCTAATTGATGCTTAGTTTTAGTCTATAGCTTGACTTCTTCATTTCCTTCTATGCCGGTTCAAGGAGGACGGTGGTTTTGAGGAGCTTGCAAAAAGCTCTTCAATAAGGTGGTGAAGTTTTCAAGTAGTATGCAAACTCCTTAATCTCTTCATTTTCAGCATCGACAGAATTGGCATGGATAATGCAAGCTTCACTGAAATGGATGCTCAATCTTGACTGCATCTGCACTATGTCAATTTGAAAGTAATCATATGATTGAATGGACACTTTATCACTTCAAACACATTGAAAGTGAGTTGCTCATTTTGTACTGTCAAAATTGCATTTCCTTACTTACATCAATCAATGTTCTCCTAGTGGCTAGGAACAATCGACATGAAATAATCTTCTTCCGTATCTACTACAAAAGAATCAATGGGAAGTATACTTATTGACTTTTATGGGTGCATCTTCAATTGTACCCCTTGGATGCTTAATATATTGATCTGCCAGTTCAAGGAAAACTGTGACTGCTTTTGCTTCTCCCAAACCTAATTTCATGTAAATAGAAAATGGCATTAAGTTAACACTTACGTGTAAATCACATAAAGCTTTTCCAGTGTGAGAGTTTCCAGTAATGCAATGTATTGTAATACTCCATAGATCTTTTAGCTTTCTGTAGCAACTTGTTTTGTAAGACAGCAGTGCACTCCTTTGACTAGTGTCGCGTTGTATTCCTCTAGCTTCTATTTGTTGGACGAAATCTCTTTCATGAACTTTATATAGCTTGGCCTTTGCTCCAATGAATCTGTGAAAGGAACAGATTTGGAAAGCGACCTACTTGAAGAAATGAAAGTGGTAAGATGCACACTTGAATTGGTATAAAAAGGTATATTTTGAGAATCGCCTTTATGGAGATTGATTATATTCCACAATTGCGATGTTATGCGTATCAAAAGTAATATTGCTCAAACTATTCTTGCGACATTAATGAATATCGAAGGTAAGTCAAAATTGTAGGCTATAGGCACACAACTAGTTTTATTCGTGAAGGAAATAAAATAGTGAAACCATATACATACTACATGTTGAGACAAAAAAAAAGACAGGCATTCTCAAGCCAAAATTTTTTATGGGTATATAGCTAATATACAAGATGGATGAACACAAAAGATTAAAATGTTTGAACTAAAGAGTCATGACTATTATATTTTACTGCAAAGACGTATGCTATTTGTATTACATGGTTTACTATATAAGAATGTGCTAGTTGCAATAAGTGAACTCGACGAATTTTTTAGAATTTTGTGTTCGAAGGTGGTTCAAGTGAATGCAGTCGATAAATTACAAGAGAATATAGTGTTGACCTTGCACAAGCTGGAGATAATTATTCCTCTAGCCTTTTTTGATATTATTGTTCATCTAGCCGTACACATCCTATGAGGCGAAACTTGGCCCCTGTTTAGTATCATGGGGTATACCCTATTGAAAGCTTAGTCGTACGTTCATATTTCTCTTTAACAACAAGTTTAATTAAACTACATATATTTTTACGAATTGGTAACTATCATTCTTGAATTATTATTTAGGACGATTGGCAGGTCAAAATCAGTTGTTCGAAATAAGGCTTGCCCGAAGGATAAATATCAAAGGTCAATGTAGTGAAAGAGTGCTTGGATTTTGCTGTATATATTAAAAGGAGAAGATAACATCTTGAACAAAAAAGAAAATAATAAAGGTATGGACGACACACTCTTACGCTCTATTTCGTATAGAGATATCAAGAAACTAGAATCTAACATGTTAACATAGAACAAGAATAATTTTCAAGGGCTAACGGTTTGTGCTCAACAATTGTGATGAAGTGGATTAATGGCGAACATTTCTAAACTTAGACATTTTTCATTATTTTACATAATTGTGATGATTTATGAGAAATATGTGTTATAGTGAGCATACGAATTTGTTGCGGACGGACAATTTCTAGTAAAATTGAGGTTCATAAAAGAATTTTCAGAATGGTTGAATCGTAGAATATGGTTGTAATTTGATGTCACTGAAATAAATCTACGTCTTACTATTTGCTCTTTGTATGGTTGTTTTGAAAATAATTTTATATTATTTTTAGATAAGGCAACTTTGAAACCCGGTTACATATCCAATGACTCTCCTATTGTGATCAACTTTTGTGCTAAGGGGATGGGTGGGGCAATCTTGTTTTTCTATCATGTGTCATTTTGCGTGTATGGGCTTTCGCGGGCAAACACATCTTTTTAGTCTATAAATTCTCCCTTGTAACTTAGGCCCAAAGAAGGGGTAGACGTGCCATCATTGCTCCAAAGTTTATTTAAAACGAGCGATCATTATTCCAAAATCATCTCTCAACCTAAGAACAATTCGTCTCCTCTTGCAATTGTTTTCCAATCATTTCATTTAATGTTGATTATTCTCTTGCTTTTGGCACAGCCTTGATCGATCGACCTGTGTTTGGAATTGTACAACTCTTGGGACATGGAAACAAGGAAAATCACAACAATAGGTATTTGCTTTTTCTCTATGAATTTGAGAAATGTCCTAACTATGGCACCACTATACTCTATGACTTTATCCTGGGACATATAGGTTGAGGTAAATGCTCTCCATCCATCTTAATTTAAATTTCACTCATAAGATTGATAGTAACTATTAAGTCGTTATCTTGAATTCTATTTCGGAGCACTAATTCCTCAAGGCCACTTCATGTGGTTGACATAATGAGATCCATAACATAGTGTCTACTTCAACCAGTCGTTAACTGAGTTATAAACTGGTTTTAAGTCATAATTGTTGCATTGCGGTTGATATCTCAGTTATGCTGCTCGCAATAGGTCCACTGTGTGCGACCCTGTGCGACTGCATAACCCATGATTTGTTCGCCACAGGATCAACTCAAATAGTTGTTAACTAAGTTACAAAGTTTGTAGTAATTATTTCATTGTGGTTGGTATCTAAATGCAGCAGTATTCATGACAGGTCCATAGTATGTGAACCCGTGCAACCGTGTGCAACATAGGATAAGCGTCCACAACACAGTCAACTTCAAATAGTCTTTAACTGAGCTATAAAGTAGGTTGTATTGTTGCGTTCTTATCGATTCTAAATTCCACGCATTAGAAACCACGTGAGGAATAATACTCTTTGAACATATAAAAAACTCTAATAAGTACTTTGAATTTGAAACGCTGCAAACATTGCCTCTAAGTTTCATTAAACCATGATCCTGTTCCAAAATCGTGTGACAACTGCATAACGTATGCTCTTCTCTTCCAGTTTTCGACTTTCTGCACGCATTTCACTCACGCATTTCAGCTAGATGACTTAATTATCTTGAATTCGCATTTTGAGGTTGCTCTGTCAGGTCGAATTTATTACTAAGATCAAGACAATGGTATCAGGATCAATTCTGACTTAAAGGTTGTTAATTGAGTTCTAAGTAGGACATAATTGATAGCATTTTGGTCGACACAATGCTCCATATTCAGTGACTGAAAGCTGGGATTCGGTTTGTAATATGACTATTTGTCACGACCCGACCTAGGCCATCACCGGCATTGGACTAAACTAAGCTCAAGCAAAACTCAAACAAAGTCCAGCCTAATAAGCCTACAAGAATGACTTCAAAACAACACGTGTAAAAGTTTTCAAAAAAACTTCGGCAGAACCTCCTTTGAAAAATCAAGGGAAAACCTAATTCAAATCAATTAAAATCACAAAACCACAAGTTCTTATAAACTACACCAAGACAAAATAAAAACACGTAGAAAACCTAATAACTTATACAACCGCTACTTACGGTAATACATCTCAATAAAATGAGAAAATACAAATCAACAATTGAATGCTAAGCTGATACTTTACAAACAATAATAAGAATAGTATAGTCCCTCTAGTGTTATAGAGCCAACCAAATGAATTTTGAAAATACGGAAACGTACCCTTCTTGCGCCACTTGGATCCACGGTAGCAAGAATCCATTAATCTCCAGCTAAATCCTGTATTATCTGGAGAGCTCAGTCTCAGTGAGATAATAAATCAGGGATGCATCATTTAAAACTTCTAATGCATTACCTAATCATTTATCTTCTTGCTCCTCTACATGCCACAAATGCATCGATAGCTCAGAGCATGCTTTATCTAGTTCTAGGTCATCCCATACTGATCTAGTTCTAGTAAGGACAAATACAGGTATGATGATATGCAGCCCACAACATCCTTCTCTCATATCAAGCGATTATTTTATACGAGTGCTCTATTCTTACATAATTTATATTCACGTGCACATAAATAATTTTACCAAGCACACATCTTTATAATATCTATATGCATACGTTTATTAATACGAAATTATACCTCTATAGGTTATGCCTTCGAACATATTAATTGCAATGTGCGTTATGCATCAAGGAGTTATAATCATATAGTTGAAGCAATCAATAAAACTATGCCACTAACTTGTATCATAATGCTATCAACATATACATATGCACTAGAGTAAGGAAGTAATCTATATTTTCAAATCTCATATAGCAAAGATGTCTGAATGCATGCATACATGATTATGAGCAATGGGTCAAGTACATGCCTATATTATTTACATGCATGACTGTACCTGCATATGCACCTGTATTTATGATCAAAAGGGAGTAAAGAATCAATTGCATGTCTATACCATCTGTATATGTCATGGTGCATACACATGTATCTATCTATATGATGTGACACTGATCAGAGAATCAAAGATAATAATGATATAACATAGAGCGAGACCCAGTCTCTAACTCATCTACTAACCAGGCTACTCCTGCCTCGGCGAGATACAACCATCCGGGTGATCGAACCGGATGGGCTATCACCCCACTCCCATGAGCCTAACAATACTATGACAATAGGTGGATGCCCGCCCCACACCCACTAGGGTCCTGATCTCAGCCCCTTACTTCCCTACAGACATTAGTCATAGGTCATCTGCATATTCACGTGGTGAACCAGGCTTAAAAGCCTCTACCGGATTTCAGTCACAATTAATGCCCATATATGTGTAGGTATACAAATGTCACATGCTCTATGCTTGGAATTCATATGCAAACAATATGTGAAGTCACTCTCACATATCTAAGATTACTATGCATCGTGATTACAATAATCATCATTTTTTTATGAGTATGCTTTACAAGTGAAAAGTACATTCAATGCAAGACCCCATATAGCATACGTAATGGTGCATGCAATTTAATTCTATCACTTGTCTGCAAAATCATTCGAGTCATGTATAAACTAATTAAGCATGCTAAGCCATTTACTAATGACATACTGATATACTTGTGATATGATTATTTTGCACATATGTCACTCTAAACGGACTAGTATGTTAGATTTAAGGCTTCTAGTAGCTTAGCATATGTCATAACTTCGTATAGAGTTAAAACATCTATATCTAGCCACTTTAATAGCATATTACCATTGTCAAGTTTACATACTATCCAATATAGATGACATCCTATAGATCTCATATACTTACATATCACAAATTCTAAATTATAACATACAAATATGGTGTTCTCATCAATCATACAACCTACTTTGTTTCTAGCATGCCCTTATAATTTCAATCGTTACCATGACTTTATACAATTATACATGCACAAGCACTTTATGGCATGAACGATCAATCATATTATGCATTGAAGGTGGCAAATCATGCCGGAGTTTCAAAGCAAATGTTACTTGCGTTGAAAATCTAACGATAAACTAAGAAGAAAAGACGCAAATAACCATCACCTGAAGGTCCTTACAAAACCTCTTATTTATGGCTATCACCAATTCGGATCATCCGACAAGTTTCGCTTTTAATCCTATTACAAATATAAAACCACGCAAACGCAATAAGAAATCAAAGCAATTCTCCAACAATAACTCCTAATTCAAACCCTTCGACTAATACTAAGGCTAGCGACTAAGAAGGCTTACTGAATCGAACAAGTCGGACTCAGAACAGACCTCGCGTCGTGGAGATGAACTCGCCGACTATCGATCCACTGGACACCCAAAGAAACGGGTTATTCACAGGCTGAAACGACACAAGAGAGTATTACAACTTACCTTGGCCGCGGGTCTCGCCGGCTTGCTGGATTCCGGCGAGGGTTCCGGCCAAAGGGGAACTTCAGGTGGCGAAGAGGCAGCAAGAATAACGGAATCCAATGAGAAGGACAGTGAAGCCAAAGGAGAACACCGGCGGCCGAAATCGGTAAAATAATGTCCGCCAAGGAGCTCTTTTGCAGTCACATACCGGGGCTACAAATCATTAAAATCGAGGGAGGAAAAAGCATCAACAAGGTAAGAAGATGGTCTCCGATAGCTCAGCTCTAGCAATTCGCCGGCGAGAAGCTCCGGCGAAGTTAGGGTTTTCGACTCGGTGATGATTAAGCTAAATCCGGTGAAATTGAGGTAGGAAGACGAAGAAAAGGGTGAGGAGATGCACGCTGCAATGAAAAAGAAGAGAAATGGCCGTCGAACGGAGCTGATCGGACGCCGGGAAGGAGACTGAGAGGGTGGCTGTCAGGTGGAGAAGGAGAAAAATAGAGATGAGGAGAAAAACAAAAGAAGGAAACATTGCATGTTAGGGCCTCTATCTCCAAGTGTGGCTTAGCTTATCCCGCAAACTATTACAATATAACCCCCTTAACAAAAATTTGTCCTCGAATTTTCCAAATAAAAAGAAAAGAACTTATAGTTCAAGATTTAAACGACCAACAACACCTCACCCTTAGCTCCACGCTTCTGTCAAATATGACAACATTTATTTTAAACTTGATATTTGTAAGACGCCCAAACAAGGTCTTACATTCGAATATGATCTCACTCAAGTAGCAAACGTACAATTCACCTTTCCTTAGTGTTTTCAACATCTTCCACATATGTTTAAGTGTAGCGTAAGGCTCTCGTAGCGAAATCACACCACATGAGGATGACTTGATCCCAAACAACACAAACAAAAGGGTGGTTCAACAACGACAATATTACTTTTCAGAATCTAAATCAACTTCCATCGCTTGTGCCATAGGCAAACAAAGAACACCCTCAATCATAAATAGAACCGAGATCCAATATCGGGTTAAGATTCAGCTTGGCATCAAACATGCCACTTCATTATGCCCGCAAAACGCGATCATCTAATAACCTCAACATCGAATGAAATTAATCGAACGAAAGAATATCAGTAAGGAACCGCCATTGATAATACCGTAAGATCATGATGCACCGCAAACTCTTTTCTTACTATAAATTTTAATACAATAGTTTTCTTCCTCGCGTTTTAATAATAATAATTATTATTGTTGGAACAACCGCTGGTTCGATTCAGTAAGAGTAAGCAACGGTGGGTCCGATGGCTGCTTACAATTTACAGACTTTGAGGCACTACAATTATAGTGGTTCCTTGCCCTAAATATAACCTAGTGGACATCAAATCCTTAAAGAGGATGACAAATAAGCCCAAAACTTTCTTTGCATTATACTCACGAAGCAGGCAAGGACCATTCACTATTGAAAGCATACATTCTTCAAAACACACACTAGCAAAGTGAATACCAAATAGATGATTAATTAACCAACCATGACAAATTGATAAATAGTGTGAAACCCAAATAAGAAAAACCACCTACTTCCACGTGATATAAAATTTTTAAAGTTTGAAATATTGGGTTACAGCTTAAAGACTCAAAAATCAAATTTCTATAAACAGCCTCAAAATCTTTTGAGACAAAACTTTGTAAATAGAAAACTAGCGAAACTCAAGTTGAGACATCTCAACTATAATCGAAGTCTTATATAAGATAAGATAGTACAACCTCAAATTTCTCGCTTAAATCCATATACTTCAAGTCAAAATCTTTCGAAAACGTAGAATAGAACAAGTGATGTAATAACCTCCTCCTAAGAGAGAACACAACTATAGACAGCTCATGCTAGACTGCACAAGTAGTGCAAAGTCTGACAAAAAAAAAAAAAAGGGCAAGTCCTACGACGAAGACAAGCCTAAAATATTAAATAGCTGCACTAGACAGGTTAAAGCATTAGCAATAAAATTCTCGAGGATACTAGTAAAAAATGACCCAAAATTCGAGTTCTATTAAACTCAAGAACTAAAACAATGAACCAACAACATTAGGTGATAACCCTAGATAATGCAGACTAGAAAACAATGCAGCCACTACTTCAGGTAAAATAATTAACTCGCATAATATAATTTAATTTTCTTAAAGCTATCACTTTCTAATCCAAATATTTAAAACATTACCACAAGATGATTTCAAGCTACTGAGCGAAAATAAGAAGTTAATAGCCAACACCAATAATGAAATAATTTTTTTGGTGCTTGATTAAAAGCGAAGCAGCTAGTCAAAATATTATCTTAACTTTAACCAAGACATATAAATACACTATTCTATGACCTAGTCAAAGAACATCAACTTCAAAACTTTCTTGCTTAAGAATTCTTAGTCAATTCTAACAAAAATCTCAATTAAGAGCATTAGAGCCTTGATAACGACGCGTAAGTCTAATTAGCATTCTATTGAAAAGCTGATAAGAATGCATTGAAAACAAAATCTACTTTTAGCACAACTCATGCAGCTCTAAAGCATCCAGCAATGAAATGCCTACTTTTCCAACATTAAAATCATGCCTAACCAAACCATAGGACACTATTCTAGTCATTCTATAACAAGAACATGTGTTCGACTGCTACTCGATAAGGCATAAACCCTATAGCATCTGCTAATTAAATCATTCTAAGTAAATCAGCACTAAAGCTAGTAGCTGTAAGAGAAACACTACTAGTCAAAGTAATCCAACCTTAACAGATTCGAACTTTGCAATTTTAAACATCAAACTAATCACTAATACAAAATCAAGCTCCTACAATTACTAGTCAAAAAACGGATAGTCAATTTGGCAAGCTACTATGCTCGTGACATTCTAAAAATTGAATAATCCAAGCTAATAACAAACAACTCGCTTAACACCAAAACCGAGAAAATTTTAATAGCATAGTACATCTCAACAAACATAAAGTGCAAGCTTAATATTTGCCAAATTTTAAATGATAAAATCCGTATTGATAAACAATCCTCACAAGCAGCTATCAAAAAGCTGCTCTTAAAATGATATAAGCTTATCATAGTAAGAAATAATAATGACGACTACTGCAATGAAAAATATTGAGCGTCTTCATCAAAGAAGATAAAGTTTAGAGTGCTGATCCTACTTGAAAGGATCGTAATAAATTTTAGTCTTTAGGGTAAGGAGAACAAGTAGATTCGTTATTCCTTACTCCACCGAGGCAACTCGACAAATCCAAATACATAAGCGAATATAACTAACGCCGGTGGAAAAACTACTGTAATTGAATCTTTGACGATTCACGATGCACATCTTGGCAAGTTCCGAATCGATAGCGGCAAGCATACCAACATACCATGACAAAGCACACCTTCTCTAAAGATTTTATGATCGTTCTTATGTGAGTTGTCTATACCCTCAACGGTAGTCGTTATGTAAACACTTTTTTTTCTTCATAAAGTGTGCAAAGCCTCATGAGTGGCACAACACTTCATACAAGTGTAAACAGTGCCATTTTAGATAGAAATCCAACAATCTCATGTTTGACAATAGATAGAAGTATCAAGGCAAAGCCAACGACACACCTGTCTTACTCATTAATTAAATAATTAGCTCAATAGAAGCTCTCTTTCTAACAATTATAAGAGAGTGTGAGATGTTAAAATAGTCTATTCGTAAAATCGTAACTTTAAATAGAAAACTCACTATCGTCAACTCTTATTTACAAAATCTTGAGCTTAACAAGAATGCTAACTTTAACGCGCAAAAAGAAACAACCGAATGCAAATGCAATTATCATATGGCTCTGTAACCTCTTAAGACTGACCATGCTCTTATACCACTTTCTCACGACCCGACCTGGGCCATGACCGGCATTAGACTAAACCAAACTCAAACAAAACTCAAACAAAGTCCAGCCCAATAAGCCTACAAGAATTGACTTCAAAAGAATACGTGTAAAAGTTTTCAAAAAAATTTCGGCAGAACCTCCTCTAAAAAATCAAGGGAAAACCTAATTGAAATGAATTAAAATCACAGAACCACAAGTTCTTATAAACTACACCAAGACAAAATAAAAACACGTAGAAAACTTAATAACTTATACAACCGCTACTTGCGGTAGTACATCTCAATAAAATGAGAAAATACAAATCAAAAATTGAATGCCAAGTTGATAATTTACAAACAATAATAAAAATAGTACAATCCCTCTAGTGTTACAGAGCCAACCAAATGAATTATGAAAACACGAAAACGTACCCTTCTAGCTCCACTTCGATCCATGGTAGCGAGAATCCATTAATGTCCAGCTAAATCCTGTATTATTTGAGGGAGGCCAAAGAAAGAAAAGGCTGAGCCCAATCTTAGTGAGATAATAAATCAGGGATGCACTTTTTAAAGCTTCTAATGCATTACCTAATTATTTATCTTCCTGCTCCTCTACATACCACAAATGCATCGATAGTACGGAGCATGCCTTATCTAGTTCTAGGTCATCCCATACTGACCTTGTTCTAGTAAGGACAGATACGGGTATGATGATATGCAGCCCACAACACCCTTCTCTCATATCAAGCGATTATTTTATGCGAGTGCTCTATCCCTACATAATTTATATCCATGTGAAGATAAATAATTTTACCAAGCACACATCCTTAAATTATCTACAGGCATACGTTTATTAATACGAAATTGTACCTCTATAGCTTATGCCCTCGAACATATTAATTGCAATGTCGTTATGCATCAAGGAGTTATAATCATATAGTTGAAGCAATCAATAAGACTATGCCACTAACTTATATCATAATGCTATCAACATATACATATGCACTGGAGTAAGGAAGTAATCTATATTTTGAAATCTCATACAGCAAAGATGTATGAATGCATGCATACAAGATTATGAGCAATGGGTCAAGTACATGTCTATATTATTTACATGTATGATTGTACCTGCATATGTACCTGTACTTATGATCAAAATGGAGTATAGAATCAATTGAATGTCCATACCATCTGTATATGTCATGGTGCATACACATGTATCTATCTATATGATGTGACACTGATCAGGGAATCACGATAATAATCATATAACATAGAGCGAGACCCAGTCTCCAGCTCAACCTACTAACCAGGCTACTCCTGCATTGGCGAGGTACAACCATCCGGGTGATCGAACTGGATGGGCCGTTGTATCACCCCCACGCGTATGGGCCTAACAATACTATGGCCATAGGTGAGTGCCCGCACCACACCCAGTGGAGTCCTGATCTCAGCCCTTGACTCGCCTACCTCGTGCAGCGCGAGTGTTTATGCATAATAGGTCAATCAAATAAGCCCCTATAAGCATTAGTCGTAGGTCATATGCATATTCACGTGGTGGACCAGGCTTAAAAGCCTCTACCAAATTTCAATCACAATCAATGCCCATACATGTGTAGGTATATAAATGTCACATGCTCTATACTTGGAATTCATATGCAAATAATATGTGAAGTCACTCTCACATATCTAAGATTACTATGCATCATGATTACAATAATCATCATTTTTTATGAGCATGCTTTACAAGTGAAAAGTACATTCAATGCAGAACCCTATATGGCATACGTAATGATGCATGCAATTTAATTCTATCACTTGTCTGCAAAATCATTCGAGTCACGTATAAACTAATCAATCATGCTAAGCTATTTACTAATTACATACTGATATATTTGTGATATGATTATTATGCACATATGTCACTCTAAACGTACTAATATGTTAGATTTAAGGCTTCTAGTAGCTTAGCATATGTCATAACTTCATATAGAGTTAAAATATCTATATCTAGCCACTTTAATAGCATATTACCATTGTCAAGTTTACATACTATCCTATATAGATGGCATCCTATAGATCTCATATACTTACATATCACAAATTCTAAATTATAACATTCAAATATGGTATTCTCATCAATCATACAACCTACTTTGTTTCTAGCATGCCCTTATAATTTCAATCGTTACCATGACCTTATATAATTATACATGTACAAGCACTTTATGGCATGAACAATCAATCATATTATGCACTGAAGGTGGCAAATCATGCCGGAGTTTCCAAGCAGATGTTACTTGCGTTGAAAATCTAACGATAAGCTAAGATAAAAAGACGCAAATAACCCTCACCTGAAGGTCCTTACAAAACCTCTTATCTATGGCTATCACCAATTCGGATCATCCGACAAATTTCGCTTTTAATCATATTACCAATATAAAACCACGCAAACGCAATAAGCAATCTAAAGCAATTCTCCAGCAATAACTCGTAATTCAAACCCATCGACTAATACTAAGGCTAGCGAGTAAGAAGCTTTACCGAATCGAACAAGTCGGACTCAGAACCGACCTCGCATCGTAGAGACGAACTCACCGACTATCAATCCACTGGACACTCAAGGAAAGTGGTTATTCACAGGCTCAAGGACAAGACCAAACGACACAAGAGAGTATTACAACTTACCTTGGCCGCGGGTCTCGCCGGCTTGGGTTCCGGCCAGAGGGGAATTTCAGGCCGCAAAGAGGCAGCAACAATAACGGAATCCAATGAGAAGGATAGTGAAGCCAAAGGAGAATGTCGGCAGCCGAAATCGGTAAAACAATGTCTACCGAGGAGCTCTTTTACAATCACATACCGGGGCTAGAAATCATTAAAATCGAGAGAGGAAAAAGCATCAACAAGGTAAAAAGATGGTCTCCGATAGCTCAGCTCGAGCAGTTCGCGGGCGAGAAGCTCCGGCGAAGTTAGGTTTTCAGCCCAGTGATGATTAAGCTAAATTCGGAGAAATTGAGGTAGGAAGACGAAGAAAAGGGTGAGGAGATGCACGCCGCAGTGAAAAAGAAGAGAAATGGTCGTCGGACGGAGTTGACCGGACGCCGGGAAGGAGACTAAGAGGGTGACTGTCGGGTGGAGAAGGAGAAAAATAAAGATGAGGAGAAAAATAAAAGAAGAAGGAAACATTCCATGTTAGGGCCTCTATCTCCAAGTATGGCTTAGCTTAGCCCACAACAAGTCAAACTATTACACTATTACTCCTACACAACACTAATTTCTGAAATTTGGCTGTAGCAAGTAAGAAAAAGATTTGATGTTTGTTGTTCCCTCAGCGAAGAACAGCATTCGTTCACATGTCAACCACAATATCCACAACTATCCGAAGCAAGGCTGCCAACAGTTGCGAATTGAAGATAGGCTGACAGAGTCGTATTTTGGACATTATCTACAGTGTTCATGAAGCGTTCCACAACACAGTCAGGTACTCCACAACATGTTGCTGCGGCAATAAGTTGCTGTAAGCACTGAAAGACTTCATACTATTAGTATCTTATTATTTATCATCGACAAATAGTTATTAGTAAGTCATTATATTGGCAGGAAGCAATTTTTGAGATTGCCCCAAATGATGCTGAGGCATGTCATCAAGATGGGTCACTTCCGACGATATCACCATAATTATTAACAGCTGAGCCACAAAAGGATACTCAACCGTCACCAAGAGCTTTTGCGCACCTCTCACCATAAGCATCTATGTAAACCGTTTCCGCAAGCTTCCGCGCATGTTGGAATAACAAATCAAAACTTATGAATTGATTTTGGAGTTTCTCAAGGCATTGAAGAAAGAAAGTGGGTAAGTAATGCTAGTAGTGGATATATATGTTACTTATGAGAGTTAGTGGGTGTGTTAAAGATTAGTAATGGTTGTAAGTTTTATTTTATTTTAATGTCTTAGTTAATGTAATACTTGATTGTAATACCTATATAAGAAGGCTTGTAGCATGTTGTTTTGCATCAAGTGAATACAAGAAAAGTTCTCCTTCAAAGAAAGTTTCCAATTTTCTTAGTGATAGAAATTCTAAGTTCGTAAACTTAGAACCAACAGCGCAACCATCATTGCAAGCTTCCGAGCGAGGTGTCCGACCCTCAAAGCCGAGTTTGTCGAGTTGAAAGCCATGCTGACAAAACGGTTGACCGTTGTGGAACTACTGTAAGTGGGCTTGCAAGACCTACAGAGGGAGCGGCATAAGGCTATAGAACTTCAATTTAACGAGTTGTAGGATTTGAAAGTAAAGTTCAAACAAATGTTTTGGATATGCAATGTGAGAAGCTTACGAAAAGCAAAATGAAACGATCAGGGGAGGAAGACCCCATGGAGTGGGCTCGAAAATTATCTTCGTTCCAGATGATGAGGAAGATTGGATGGAGTGGCCACCTCAAACAAAAGGGTTTAGGCATATTGCTGAGATACAGTCCTCTACAATACAAAAGTGAACGCACGGAGGAGCAGACAGCAAGGCAGGTTTATGACCCTGACTGGTGTCCCTTGGAAGCAGACACGACCAAGCTCTTCATCTGGGTGAGGGGCCAGATAAATAAGAAAGAAGAGAAAATCGACCTTGGTCCTTGGATTGCACACTGGTGGTTCTACGCAGGTATGTCACACAAGCTTACTGGATGACTGATGAGGTAATGCCTGATGTTGTTTGTTTACAATCACACTTATGAATGCTATAAAATTTATTTCTCTTTACTTTTTTTGGTAGTGTATGGATGTTTTGTATATTAGCTTCGCCAAAATCTTGTCGCATCAGTAGTGTCGGACTCAAAAGTACATGTACGTTTATATAAGTTTTGTAATGTCAAATGGTCTATTTTTTGAATGTTGAAGTACGAATTTATTGTTCATTACATCAATCCTTAGTTTCTAAGTGGCAACATCATAATTCTCAGCCACAAGGTTAGATGCATTTCGGTTTTAAGGTTGAATAAGTATCTTAAGATGGTCCTTGTGGATTATGGCCAGATAATGACCCCACCATCATGGAATGGAGGGTCTCGACAAAGTCCTCTTTCCCATATGTGTTTGTGTAACTCACCAGGTCGTGATAGAGATTCTCTGAAGCCATGAATAAAGTGTACAACTCGATGTAGAATTCAGTCTCGAAGGAGAGCTCGACTTCTTACTGAAGGGCTTGATCTTGTTATAGAGCGATGTGAAAAAGCAGTTGTCAGAAAATAGAAGATGGGCCAAAGAGGGCAGTTCCGCAGCAGTTGTCAAGCATGACCTTCCTAGAATAATTTAACTTAACCGTGGATTTTTTGGTTTCTTCGCAGAGGTGATTGTGGGGTCTTCGTGCTGACATATCTTGAATACTTAAGCGTCGGCAAGGATGTTTCCTGCACAACTGAAGACATTATAGCCAATCTCTGGCAGGAAAGCTGTGGAACTATTCTCTCATTAAAAATGTAATATCTCAAATTTTCTTTAATGAGTAGTCTTGTCATCATAAATGATTTGGGTAGGTGTGTGAGCAAGTTGGGCCTGTCGGTGGAGTTCAATTAGACACTATCCCTTAACAAGTATTAAAGATGTCTAAATAACTCTAGAAATGTCTTAAGTTTAATATTTTCATTTCACCTTACCTCCCTGCTCCTCTGTCTTTTTCTTCTCCCGCGCGCAGAAGCTTCACCGGTGCTCTCTCCCTCCGATCCCTCCTTCTTGCTGAAATTCTTTTCAGCTTGTGCCAAATTAACTTTCTTCTTCTTCCATTCATCCCCTTCTTACAATCGCCAAGCTATTCACTGCCCAAGCAACGAAAAATTCGTGCTTCCTTACTGCCCAAGCTATTTACTGCCAGAATTCGGCCAAATCTGCCGGCGATCGACGCTGTAAGTGGTTTCTTACCCTTCTCGTCTTTCTCTTGCTCCTTACTTGCCTTGATTACGCTGTAGATCTCACCGGAGCAAAATCTAGGGTTTGGCTGAAATTTGTTTCTTCGTCGGCGGCTGCCGCCGTAAGCAACCCAAACAGTTGCTTTCGTTACTACTGCTGCTACCTCTGTCTCACTAACTAAATTTTTCAGTGGTCGGAACTTTAATCGCCGGAGTCCGGCGAACAAGCGGCCGGAATTGTTAGGTGAGCTGCTACGTTTAATGTCGTCGTTAAGACTTGTTATTAATGTAATTATTAACTTTTTACGCGGTAGGTATTATTCCTCGATCGAAAGCATTAAAGATTCAACGTCGAAATTGGAGGTGGTTAAGAGTAGTTGATTTGTATAATTAGGTAAGCTTATAAAACTACGACTTCTATGCGGTTATGTTTGGGAAAGAAAGTTAAATTCAAGAGTATGCATTAATTTGGATGTAGAGCTATATTTTCGTAGATGCTTAGTATTCGATAATATTAAGTTGATGGACTTTGGTAATTATTTATGCATGCTTGTTAGGCTTGAAAAGAGAAGATAGTGTTCCAAGGAAATTGTGGCGGCTTAAGCAATAACGAAGAAATTTAAGGTGAGGGTTACCGTGCCATATTTTTCTTCCTAGACTAACACTAGGCCTTCGGCACAGGTAACATTGCTTTGATCCTCGGGCATACCTTGCCATTTTCTTGCATTTTACGATTATACCCTTCATAATGCATAATTATATGTGATATATGTTTTCTTGATATGATAAGTATTTATGATAGTATAAATAGTAACTTGGATTTACAATATGTGGAAAAATGTATCAAATGAGTATTAATGGGAATTTGAAAGATGAGTTATATATATATATATATATATATATGGTTTATGAACGATTGGATAAGTGATATTATGCTTACTTAAAGAGTTAAATGATTTATGACGATGATTTTATGGATTTTCTAAATGATTTGAAAACGATTTCGTATGATGTTATCATGCTTTCATTTAATAAGCCATAGATTATGTTTGACGATTAATTTGAGTTTTATCTAAAATGATATTTATTGAAGTATTTGTGGATTTTGAAATGTTTGGAGATTCGCGTTGTATTGAGACAGACGATAGTCAGGGGCTGAGTTCAGGATCCTCTTTCTCTCCTCTCTCTTTCGTCTGTAGATTAGGTGGGCCCATGCGCGTGGGGGCGATAATACCACAGCATCCGGGTTAAATATATAGATATGTGGACGAGCCGGAGAAGCGATCTCGCTCGGTCCTTAGTATTTATCCTGACTCCCTGACTGGTAAAAATTATTGTGGATTGATGTTTGGTAAATATATGTTTAATTGTTATAGGTTCTTAATTTACTTATTTGTTTGGCTTTTAATATGACATTCACTACTATTTATTAGGTATTTTCATAATTTATTTATTATTTATATAATTATTTGTTATTTAATATGTTGTATTCTAATTATCTAAAGTTAATTCTATTTTATTCAATATTGCTTTTATTAAATTGGAATCTTTATACTTATACTTTTAAGAATAATAATAAAATGCTTATATAGCGGACAACATAGTTTCTTGTTTTTATTGTACGATTATTGTTTGAAGTATATGCATTGCATATAGCCGAACCTTTTGTACTAAGGTCTGAGTTGGTATGGGACGACTCAGGACTTAGTAATAATGATCTTGATCCAATCCCTGCATTTTTGTACATGTAGAAAGTTAGTATGTAAATATGAGGATAATGTATTAGAAAACTTAAACGGTGCATCTGTTATTTTTAACCTCACTGAGACTGGGCTCATTTCTTTCTTTTCTTTGGCCTCTCCCAGATAGCTCAGAGGCAGTAAGGCGAGAATCTGAATTAGCATCATCGATGAAGCCTACACATTGAGGGTATCTCGATGTACCTTGATACTTTATTTTGCATATAAATAATTCTGTGATCTCAAGAGGCCTGTATTACTCTGTTGCTTAATTATGTATTGTCGTATATTTTGGGTTGTATTTATTTTGTATTATAGTCGGTAGGCTACCGGTAGCCATTGGTCGTAGTGTGTGTAGTTTAGTAATCATATTTTTCTTTTGTAGTATGAGAAGGTATATATATATATAGTGTTGTTTTATGTTAAAATTTGTGTTTACACCCTTAGAGTTTTAGGGGAAGTGCTGTCGAAATTTTGGAAAATTTTGGTACTTGTCATTTTGAGTCTGTTGGGACAATTTTGGTGTTATGCCCTAGATAGGGGCATGACAAAAAGCAACCAATTTTACCCAACGATAAGGTTTCTCCACATGCGGGTGAGAGATAGCAAAAATCAGAAAGAAGGATAGAGGCATTTATTTCAAGCAGCCCACAAAAAACGGGAGTCAATTCATAACATTTCAAACTAATAATAGCATTAGTTGCACATATAAAATTCTTTGTATAGATATTCATATCATTGATGTGGTAATTATTTTATAATGTTATTATCCTTTTTTGCATTCGGAGTTTACAGTGTTTACCTGTTAAGTGAAGATTTGCCACGTGTTTTTCATCCAGCTATCATTTGGTTTCCTTTGGTTCTTGTAACAATTGGAATGACTTTATTTCTTGTGCTGTTCAGCTTGCTGTGCTTTCTTGTGTTATCTTCAGATTCTTGCTGGAATTGTCAGCCTAAATATTGCACCGATACAATTCTTTTGACCTTTGACCACATATAGAATCTCAGACTCTATTAAGACTCCCATCTCACCCCTATAATGACCAGATGTGTTCCAATTATTACGACAATCGCAGCCCATTTCAAGTCATATAAATGACACATAGAGAGAAATAGTCCTGAACTTGTTTGACACGGGGAGAAGACGAACATTAACAACAGTCGGCGACCAAATCAAGTCGCACAGCAAAGATCGAACAAAGCTGCAAAGTTCACACGGATGTACATATTGTCGCACAAGGTAGCACTAATTAGTAGCGCACAATCTTCCTACCAACAACCAATATCACTTCACCGATACTGCAAGGCAACGAGTTAGGAGTCACGAATAGTTTAGGCTGAATATGAATTATAAGTAGACTTATAAATGAGGGTAACTATAAGAATTGTGACGATAAGCTACCATTTGATGAATCGTGCGTCCATCAACTATCCATTCCTAATTGCATTTCAAAGTGTTAAATATTAGTCGTACAATATTGTGCGTGGCGGCATCCAGGCAAACATCAGGGATGAGTCACCGATCAGCAAATATTATGATCGAACATGGTGGCACACGAGTAAATTCGGGTCTCACAAGGTTGCACATACCGGCTCAGGTTGAAAATTGATAGTGAAACCTACGGAATATCAACTCAAGAGGGTGTGAATTGAGTTATGTAAAATAAAAATTAAACAGTCCCCCGTTGTGAGAACAATCACTTATCAATAGTAGTCAGTTAATCAGAAGGTTACTGACTAGTGATCGAATGTTAACTGTATCCTACACCAAAGTGTTAGCACAATGTAATTTAAATAAAATAATCAGAAGTGCTAATATATGCAAACAGTCAGCCCACAGAGGATTTTTATGTGGTTCGGCACTGGATACCTACATCTACGTCGCTTGACACATCAAGTGAAATCCACTAACATTGAAGCAACGTACAAACAACTGAGGCTTGATGTTTTGCAAAATACCTCCACCTCAACTGAGTCTCCTGACAAGGACAACTCCAACCAGCCTTCTAAATTTCGCAAAGTTCTTCCGGCTAAAACCGTGCACGCTATCAAAATAGCCTATCACAAACCTGTAACAAACACCTAGGCTACCAACCTGAGAACTCGCTAGTTCTCCTACAACTTTTCTCTCAAGGTTACAATCAGCTCAAGGGTTTTAGCTCAATTGATCTCGCTAACAATGATATCTAATCACTCAACAATAAAGCTCAAGGATATCACACAAAAGAAATAAGAAAAACTAAGACTCTAGAAAACGCTCAGTTTGGTGTTGTTCTTCTTGAAGGAGCAGCAAGAGGATAGCTCTTTTTGGTGCTCTAAAAGTGTTGTTGTATTCTTGTTGTCCTCAATGCTGAAACTATATATATAGGTATGTCTCCTTCTCTATCACAAGTTCAGATTTTCTGCAACGAATGACCTTCCAACGGCTAGGAATAATGTATGGTCAAGATCAAAAGAAAACAGCTAGTAGATGTGTTCTGTCCGTTCTTTCTTCCTTTCTGAAATTTTCTTCGATTTATTTCCTTTTCTGGCCATTGCTTGCTGAGGTGGATGTCTACTTCTATGCCTGAGAAACAAGTTTCCAAAACCTGAAGTGAATCGGACATCATATGATGCTTCAAAACAATCTAACGGTTCCAAGTGTCTCTACTGTTTTTGTTGCTCTGTCATCCGAATATTATGGTAGAGTTCTTTTAATAACCAATATGATTTCCATAAAATTAATCTTCAGGATGATGTCCTCTTCAATTACAAGTAAGGATCATACCAAAATTCCAATGGATGATTGAGATCAAGGCATTAGAACTTGATTGGTCTAGATTGTTTCCATGCAGGAAACTTTCCATCTTTGTAGATTTGCTTGATATCTTCAAATATTCTCCCCATAAAAATAAGAAATAAATATTTTGAAAATTCTTTTGATTGACTTAGTATCTTCTGACTGCATTTACAACTGATTGACACGTTTATAAATCCAGAAAGTAAGTTTTGGCACAAATGAATGTCCGGTTGAGTCCATCAGCTAGTCATAGTTTGTCTAAACACTTTGCCGATTTTTCTAGACTTCACTAGTGAATATTGATAAGGAAGAAAATCTAGTATATAAGGAATAATAATTAATACCTATATTTGCATATATCTTCTTTCCTAATTATCTCTTTCCTATATTAGACATTTTCTTATTTATAAATATTGTACTCATTCATCATAAGAAAAGAACAAGAGAGAAAGAAGTGTTTTCATCCTCAATAGCATTCTCTAATTCCAAACCTTGATTATCTTCATGGTATCGGAGCCAAAGAGCTTATAGGATATCACCACTTCTTAATATTATTATTTCAGATTGATTTTCTTCTTTTATTTCTCTCACTATCGCACCGCCGTTAATCACCTAACTACTGTGCCGTTATTCTTATCTCTTCACTGTGGTGTTCTTGATCTCCTCACTGTCGTGCTACCGCCACTCAATCTCTTCATTGTTGTGCTGCTGCTATCTAACCTCTCACTTTAGATGGAATCACATGTTAATGTTTCAATCTTACATAAACTTGGCTCTTTTGTTTCAACCAAGTTAACAACAACAAATTATTTTAGATGGAGATAACAAGTTTTGAAAATTTTACAAGGTCAAGACTTTGATCGTTTTCTTTTTGATGAACCCCCTCCAGAAAAATTTTCCAACAATGATGGAATTGAAAGTTCCAATCCAGCGTATGAAAAATTGCTAAGAGAAGATGCTTTGATGAGAAGATGGCTTATGAGTCTTATATCTGAAGAAGTTCAATAAGTAGTTACTGGATTCAACACTTCCAAGAAAGTGTGGAACACACTTGTAGAAGCTTTTGCGCAAGTTAACAAAGATCGTGAACGATATTTGTTAACCAAACTCTGCACCTGCAGAAAGGGTTCTTCTACTATTGATGAGTTCTTAAAGGAGTTCAAACTTGTATTTGATGAGTTGGCGGCCATGGGAAAGAAAGTTTCTGATGAGGAAAAGTTAACTTGGCTAACTAGAGGATTAGGAGATAAATATGCTGAATTTATCGATTTGCAACTGGGTAAACCACTGATACCAACATTTTCACAATTTGTTACAGCCTTGCGGATGCGTGAGTTGCGAGCAAAATCATATAATGAAGATAAACCTAAAGGGTTGGAGCAACAAATGACCTTCTTTAGCCATAGAGGTGGTCGTGGCGTTGTGGTCAAGGTCGCTGAGGTCGTGCAAATTATAGTGGACGCGACTTTAATTCTCAAGATCGTTGGTTTTCTTTTTACTTCGCAAAATGGTAAATCGATCAAAATTCTAATCAACACAAGGCACAAAATGTTGCTCCTTCGCATTCTCAAAATCCAGAGGTAAAAACTGTTTAACAAATTTGTGGAAAGGCTAACCATTCTGCTTTAAAGTGTTGGTATAGATTTGATCATGCTTATCAAGCTGAAGACATTCCTCAATCCTTGGCGGCACTCACAATCAATGATGTGGTTGATCCTACTTAGTATCCGGATACAAGTGCAACGACTCACATGACATACAACTCCAATAATCTTCAAAAATTTTCCACATATAATGGTAAGGACAAAATATATGTCGTAATGGGGCAACACTTCCCATTACTCGGATTGGAAATGCAGTTTTAAATTCTTCACCAACTAAGTTAAAGTTAGATGATGTTGTGTTGGTTCCTAATATAAAGAAGAATCTTCTTTCTGTTAGCCGATTCACAGAAGATAATAACTGTGCCTTTATTTTCTTACATACTGGTTTTGTTGTTAAGGAGCTACAAACGGGGAAGGTACTGGCAATAGGAACTAGAAGTCGGAACCTTTATGGGGTTGATGAGAGAGGACATAATGCACTGGCGACTATACAATCTAGCAAGACATCTGAAGAAATTTGGCATGCAAGGCTAGGACATCCACACAATAAAGTTATCTTAGAGTTGTCAAAGAAAGGAGAAATAAATGTTTTCTAACTGGTTTAAGCAATTTTCGATTTGTGGTAGCTGTCAGATGGGTAAGAGTTGTCGTCAACCTTTTACCACAAGTACATATAAGGCTCTTTTCCATTAAATTGTATTCATGGACTTATGGGGGCCTTCACCAGTATTTTCTACGCAAAAATACAAGTATTATGTGGTATTTATTGGTGATCTTTCTAGATTCACATGGTTTTATGCTTTGCATAAGAACTCAGAATTTTATACGGTGTTCTGCAAGTTTCAAAATTTGGTTGAAAATCAATTTTCTAGAAAAATCAAAAATTTTCAATGTGTCGGTGGAGGAGAATTTCAGAAAACAGAATTTTTGGAGCATCTTGATAAGTGTGGCATCCTAAGAAATGTAACTTGTCCTCGTACTCCAGAACAAAATGGTGTCGCGGAAAGGAAGCATCGGCATATAGTGAAAACTGGATTATCTCTTTTATTTCACTCTAGCACTCCAACATACTTATGGGTGGAAGTTTTTTCTATAGTAGTATATCTTATTAATCGCTTACCAATGCATAGTTAAAAGGAGACTCTCCATACTCTTTGTTATATCAAAAATCACCTAACTATTCTCTCTTACGAGTTTTTGGTTGCAGGTGTTTTCCATATCTCAAGAACACAACGGAAAATAAGTTTGCACCTAAAACTCAGCCTTCAGTATTTATTGGATACAGTCCAATACATAAAAGTTATAGGTGTCTCCATCCTGCTACAAAAAGAGTTCATATTTCTCGGCATGTTGTCTTTGATTAAACCAGTTTTCCGTTTGAACACTCTTCCTCTTCCACTCCTGCAAATGTTGGACATATTATTCGATATCAAGATGATGATCCCTTACTACCATTGGTATTTCTATCTCAAACAACACAAGCTACAAGCATTCAGGGGGAGAAAACAGTGCATTCAAGTCAACAACCTACTCAACATGGTTTACCTTTAGCATCTTCATCTCAGACAACAGAATCTCAACTTGAAGTACATGAGTCTAATGTAGAAAGGGCAATACAAGAGATGGTTTCTTCTGTCCCCACCAATATTCCTTCAGTCGAAGTTGTAGAAAATGAGGATGTGGTCAGACATTCTGATCAAGATGTTGCAACTCCAGCTTCTACTAATACATCGACGCATCATATGGTGACATGTAGCCAACTTGGAATTATGAAGCCTAATCCAAAATATGCTCTAACAGTTTTCACCACGTCACCATCTATTATAGAGCCTTGTTCAGTGAATATGGCACTAAAAGATCCATTATGGCATAAACCAATACAAGACGAGTTTACAGCATTGAAGAATAATGGTACTTGCACTCTTATTCCTTGGCATCAAAACATGAACGTAGTTCGTTCTAAATGGGTTTTGAAAGTAAAGACAAAGACTGATGGATCCATAGAGAGGCTTAAAGCTAGATTGGTTGCAAAAGGGTATACACAAGTCCGAGGCATAGACTTTGATGAAACATTTACTCCTATGATTAAACCTACAACAGTTCGCCTGGTTTTATCTTTAACAATTACTAACAGCTGGGTAATCAAAGAGCTCGATGTAAAGAATGCCAAGTAGTTCAAAAATGTTACTTACCATTGATGAATTAGATAGTCAATTAGCAAATGTGAATTTAGTGAATAATATAGCCAATACAAGTCTGTTTATGATACAAAAGACCTTCATACTTTCAAAGTCTTATGTAGATTTCGAATAGATGATTTTATTCTAGAAATAATTAGTATAACAACTATCACTAAAGAATCTTTAATTCCATCCCAATATCTCCGACAATATGTATCAGATGGATGGAAAAGAACTTCATTATACTAAAACTATATAAATAGATCGTACGCTTAGCTTTAAAACTAGTTGTGGTTTTAGTAGCTAATATATCCTAGCCGAAGATACCTATGTTAGACCCCTCAATCTTAATTATAACATTATCTTCGGAATTACATTCTTACTTAACGATAGTGGTAGTTTCTTTTAGCGCTTTTTTCCTCCTCAGTCGCCATTGCTTTAGCACTCCCTTTGTCTCTTACATCAGAGTATGCTCAGAAGCATGGTGTGATATAAATTGAAATAGGATAAGGAAAAGAAGACGAACAAGTTGAGAACAAGATTGAACAAGATGAGAATAGCTAAACTTGGAGATCGAAGTAATTCAATAAACTTCCCTCCAACTCTAAATGGCAAACAACTATAAATAAACCTTGCTGCTCTACTAGTGCAAGCAAGAGCCAACTAAAACACTCCCTAATGATAATGAAATCTAATTAAACAAGTAACTTAACTCTTAACAAGAAATCAAAATAAATCTAGTAGACACCAGCTGATTGGTGTCTCTTTGGTATCCAACTCTTGCTCTAGCTCCAATTAGTCCACTTAAGCTGCTGAGATATTGGAGCCAAATTCAAAGACCGTTCCGCACATAGAACAGAAGGTCCTGCCGATCCTGTCAAAATTCACCCGGGTGCAGTACTCCAGCATTCTACAATTTGCATCTAAGGCAATTACCATGCATTATGTTTGTGGCATATGTAGCTCTTCTAGGCCTTGTCCTGCTACTTGCGATAGGATGTGTAACATTTCCCTTGAAGACTGTTCTCGTCCTCAAGACCCAAGGCTAGTGAAGACATAGCTGGTACCATGTTTGTTGGTATATCAAATCAAAACTCATGCATTAATTTGAGAATTTCTCAAAGCATGGAAGAAAGAAATTGGGTAAGTAATGGTAGTAGTAGCGGGCACATAAGTTACTTGGAAGAACTAGTGAGTATGTTAAAGGTTAGTAATGGTTGTAAGTTTCATTTTGTTTTAATGTCTTAGTTAATTTAATGATTAGTTGTAATACCTATATAAGAAGGCTTGTAGTATGCCTAAGTACCTAAAGACAAAAGGAAGAAGCTTGATATCATGGTGAAAAATGCATCTTCATCGGATATAGCGAGGAGTCAAAAGCATATAAGCTCTACAATCCAGTAATTAAGAAATTAGTGATTACTAAAAACGTTGTGTTTAGTGAAGAAGATGCATGGAACTGGAATGAAGAGATTTCCATAAAGCATCAAGTGATGGATGAACCTGATGAGCCCCCACATGAGGTAGCACCACTAACAACAACACTATCTCCTCAACATACTACACTCTCTCCTATTAGAGATTTTCCATCTTCTAGGGAAAGTAAAAGTAGCGAATCTTCTACGTAACGGAGTCCTATCAAAATGAGAAGTCTCAGCGAGATTTATGAGCAGCCAAATGAAGAAGGTGAGTCTAATCTTTTCTGTCTATATGTTGATCATGAACCTCTCACATTCCAACAAGCTGTAAAAGAGAATTGTTGGCGATTAGCAATGAAGGAAGAGATCCATGCTATAGAGAAGAATGACACCTAGGAGTTGACAACACTTCCACAAAATCACAAAGCAATAGCTGTCATATTGGTATAATTAAACGCACTGCTGATGGCGATGTTGATCGGTACAAGGCTAGACTTGTAGCGAAAGGTTATAATAAACAATACAGCATCTACTCTTATCACGACACGAAACTGGACCATGAAGAACACTGGGCTAAACCCAAAAAAAACTAACCATAGCCTAAATATGGCCCATACCATTAGATATAAATCGAAACTCAACTTAAACCAATAAACACTAAAATCTAAAAATTTTTTTAACAAAACCTCCCCTAAATCTCAAAGGGGAAAACCAATGTTAATAATAATAATAAATATATGAAATACCAAAAGAAATAAAGGAAGGCAAATGACGAACAAAAATCATCATTTCGTACCAATATTACAGCTATAGCTACCGGTAGCCGACAAAATCTAATAAGACTCCAAAATAAATATATAACCATTTATATACAGTGCAAAATAGCATAACGAGTACAGGTCCCTTGAAGTTATAGAGCTATCTACACGAAGGTAACGTGATACACAAAAATATACCCTCAACTAGCGGATCTGGTCTGCGATGCTACTCGTGCTCCACTCTCACTCGTCTCTGCAGTATCTGGCTAAGTCAAAGAAGAATAAAACTAATGAGCTCAGTCTTAATGAGGTGAAAGTAGCAATGCCCATTTTATTTTTGTAATGCATTATCTAACCGTTATATTGCTAACTTCTATATGCAGCTGATGCAAACATTGATCGCAACAATACTTGTTAAATTCTGCGTCGTCCTATACCAATCCAATTACTTAACTAGAAGATACGATAACATAAGACTCATTGCGTTAACTATATTCTAACACCACCATATAGCATACAACTTATACGATTTCATAATATGCACCAGTCAATCATAAAGAGGCAAGATATGTATATATATATTCATATCGGAGAGTCAGGATAACTAACTATCAATCCAAATGGACCCCAGCGAGGCTAAGCCTCCAACACAAACGGATCCTGACAAGGCTAACTATTTACTCCACCTCCAACCCAGACAGATCCCGGCGAAGTTGAGCCTCCAATACTGACGGATCCCAGCGAGGCTAACAATCTACTCCGCCTCCAACCCAGACAGATCCCGGCGAGGCTGAGCCTCCAACACAAACGGATCCCCGCGAGGCTAACAATCTACTTCACAAGTCTATGGCCATATATGAAAATATATTAATCACAACGTATATTAGTCATAAAACAATGACCTTCTTTTACAAATACTATAAATTACTCTTAAAAATATAAATGTCATGGTTAGAAGTAATTGTGTTTGTATTACCTAATATAACCTAGCCGAAGATACCTATGCTGGACTCCTCAATCTTAATCATAATATTATTTTGGAAATTACATTCTTACTTAATGATAATGGTAGTGTCTTCCTTACCCATGATTTATTTCCCCTTAGCCGCCATTGCTTTAGTACTCCCTTATCTCTTACATGATATTACGCTGTGGTGGCTATAGTTTATTTAAGCACATTGATTCGCAATAGTAGGTCAATGCCAAATAGTCTAGAAAATGACCAATATAACTGAGACTGAATTGCTCTCCCTTTTGTATGAATTTGGCATTTTACAAGATTCTCTGTACGTTATTGCTTGATGCAAGATCCCATAGCCATTTCTCCCGGTAAGCTTATAGAAAATAATATTCAAAAATTAATTTCTATGCTAGAAAGGTAGAAATTGTTGTAGAAAATATATAGAAATATTGGGATAAGATCTGGTCTATTGTAAGTTTAAATTTACTAAATGAAAACATCATTATCAAAGGAGGATTAATAGATAGTACTGAGGAAAACAGAAAAGATCATAAAATACATATAGAAGATTTATTAACATTAAGAGTAATCCGTAGATCTGAGAGCCCCTATAGACCTCCAACCATTATAGTCAAAAATCACAGTGAAATTGTTAGAGGAAAATCAAGATGGGAATAAACCATAAAAAATTAAATGATAATGCTATAGAAGATGGTTATATTATACCAAATAAAAACTGATTAATTAGAAAGAATTAAAGGATGTATTGTTTCTAATAAATTTGATTGTAAATCAAACTTTTTGCAAGTTAAAATACATCCTGATAGTATTCCATGGACTGAATTCACATGCTCCGAAGGTCATTTTGAATGGCTTGTAATGCCATTAGGACTAAAAAATGCCTCTTCAGTGTTTCAAAGAAAAATGGATAATATTTTTTAAAAATACTCTCATTTTGTACTAATTTATATAGATGACATTCTAATTTTTAGTAAAACTAAAGAAGAACATTTGAGACATATACAGTGAGTATTAAAAGCACTTTTTGATTATGGCATTATAGTTACTAAAAAGAAAATGCTTTTATTAAAGAATAAGATAGAAGTTTTAGGAGTTGCTATAGGTAATGGAAAAATAGAACTACAATCACTTTCTAAAAGGTTTTAAGGATTCTCTATAAAATAACAACGATTAATGATTTACAGAAGTTCTAAGTTATGCTAGATCATCTGTAAAAATCTAGGTAAAATAGTTGCTCCATTATATAGCAGAACTAGTGGTAAAGTCCAAAAGACCATTAAAAGTGAAGATACATTCTTATTCAGCTTTTAAAAAAATGATTAAAACTATTCCTAAATCATATCTGCCTTTAGATTCAGATTGTATAGTTATTGAAACGTATGGATCAAAAACAGGAGGGGAGCTGTACTTTTAGCTAAACCTCATAAATTCTCTCCCCAAACTGAAGAAACAATAATTAGATATGCTAGCTGTATCTATAAAGCGAAGGGAAATTGCTCTAGCATAGACTAAGAATACTAGCTGTAAGTTATGCATTAGAACCTAATCGTATATTTATCTTACCTAAGAAGGAAACTACTTTAAGAATAGACTATGAAGCAATACTGGCTTTTCGTAAGATATTAAACGAGGAAAGATCAACTCAACGTAGATTGTTAAATATTTTAGACAGAATTACCAATTCAGAAGTAAAAATAAAATAGAACATATAAAAGGGAAGCACACTAGCTTAGCAAATTTTCTTAGTAGAGCAGGTATTTCTACTAATATTCTAATTAACTTATTTTTACGGATGGCTCATCCTCCACCAAAGCCTCCGTTCGGTTCGCTTAATCCAAAGCCCTCAAGTACTCAGAATAATCAAAACATGTTGGTGTGAATCAACATATTTTTAAAATATAATTACCATAAATTCTTTTTTTAGAATTATATTATATATTTTAGATTTTTTTTTGTTTAGAACTCTCCTTATTTAGCATTATAAGGAGCTTATCTATATGTACTTATATGTGCATTGAAGGATTGAATAAGATCGAATAGAATTTCATGATGGTATCAGAGCAAGTTAGGAAATTCTAGATTTAACGACGGCAGTTGTAGAGGAAACAATTTCGATCATCAGTTGTAAAGGAAGCAACTCCGACGATTATATTCGATCAGAATCGAATGATTGACCAGCTTTATTTTTTAAAAATTAAAAAAAAAAAGAAAGATTGTTGCAGTCGTCGCTACACCAAGGGTTATCACTGCTATCGTCACCCATTGCCCTTATGCCGCTATAGTATTCAGTCCATGGAATACTATCAGGATGTATTTTAATTTGCAAAAAATCTTATTTACAATCAAATTTACTAGAAACAGTACATCCTTTAATTCTTACTAATTAATCAGTTTTATTTGGTATAATATAACCATCTTCTATAAATTATCATTTAGTTTTTTATAATGTATTCCCATTCTTGATTTTCCTCTAACAATTTCACTGTGATTTCTGACTATACTGGTTGGAGGTCTATATGGGGCTCTCAGATCTACGGATTACTCTTATTGTTAATAATTCCTCTATATGTATTTTATAATCTTTTCTGTTTTCCTCAATACTATCTATTGATCCTCCTTTGATAATGATGTTTTCATTTAGTAAATTTAAACTTAACAATAGACCGGATCTTATCCCAATATTTCTGTATATTTTCTACAATAATTTCTACCTTTCTAGCATAGAAATTAATTTTTGAATATTATTTTCCATAAGTTTACCGGGACAAATGGCTATGGGATCTTGCATCAAGCAATAACGTATAGAGAATCTTATAAAATGTCAAATCATACAAAAAGGAGAGCAATTCACTCTCAGCTATATTGGTCATCTTCTAGACTATTTGGCATTGACCTACTATTGCGAATCAATGTGCTTAAATAAACTATAGCCACCACAGCGTAATATCATGTAAGAGATAAGGGAGTGCTAAAGCAATGGCGGCTAAGGGAAAATAAATCTTGGGTAAGGAAGACACTACCATTATCATTAAGTAAGAATGTCATTTCCAAAATAATATTATGATTACGATTGAGGAGTCCAACATAGGTATCTTTGGCTAGGTTATATTAGGTAGTACAAACACAATTACTGTAAACACAATATAAAAATATAAATATCATTGTTCGCTAGAAGTAAGGTTTCATCTGTTAGGGAAGCTGTTTGTAAGGCATTCGTATGTTGCTAGTGGTAGACTTGCTATGCAAAGTAGGCAAGTGGTTATTAGAAAGTATGGGTTGGTTATAGTTTTGGTTGAAAATGTTGTTGTGGGTGGGTGGTTATTCAGACATGGAAATGATAGTCGGAAGAATTGGTGGCTGTAGTGATCAAGATGAGAGGGTAAGGGTGGGACTAGATGTTTTGGTGTTTGTTGGTGTTATGTGGTCGAAGGTGTCATTGCAGTTTCGCACCAACTCTTTCATGACGCATCTCCGCTCTGTGTCTGTTCATATGGCGAGCACCATTGTGAAGTTAGCTATCAACGTAAGGTATTGTTCTTGTCAGTTCACTTCTCTTGGGCTCTGAATTGTGGAGATTGGCGTTAATGGTTGTTGCAAAAAATTTACTGCATCTACTAATGCTGTAGAAGCTAGCGGTTATGGAGTTTCTGGTCTAGTAGAAGTAGAGGGATCCATAGGATCACTAGCTTTTGATACCAATTGATATAATTTTTGGAAATAGGATGAGGAAAATAAGACGAACAAGTTGAGAACAAGATTGAACAAGAGGAGAATAGCTGAACTTGGAGATTGAAGTAATACAACAAACTTCCCTCCAAGTCTAAGTGGCAAACATCTATAAATAGACCTTACTGCTCTACTAGTGTGAGTCTACTAGTGCGAGCAAGTGTCCAACTAAAACTCTCCTACTGATAATAAAATCTAATTAAATAAGTAACTTAACTCTTTACAAGAAAATTGAAACAAATCTAGTAGACACCAACTGACGGTGTATCTCTGGTATCTAACTCTTTCTCCAACTCTAGCAAGTCCAAAAATGCTACTAATATATTGGAGCCAAATTCAATGCACCTTCAGCACATAGAACATAAGGTCCTACCAATCCTGTCAAAATGCACCATGGTACAGTGCTCTAGCATTCTACTGTTTGCATCAAAGGCAAACACCATGCTTGTGTTTGTGGCAGATGTCGCTCTTCTAGGCATTGTCCTGCTACCTGAGATAGCATGTGTAACATGGTAGACGTAGTTTTAATAAAAAATAAAAAGTCAATAAAGATTGTCAATGCGCCATAGAAGGTCAATGTCAATTAGTAGAAGATAAGAATATAATTGATAGTGAATTACTCTCCTTTTAGATGAATTTGACTTTTTACAGATTTGCAAGAGGATGTACATTATTGCTTAATGCAAGTTCCATACCCATTTCTCCCACTGCTCTTATAGAAGACAATATTCAGAACTTAATTTCTAAGCTAGAAAAACTAGAAATTATAGGAAAAAATATACAGAAATATTGGAATAAATATTCAGTCTATTGTAAGTTAAATTTACTAAATGTATCAAAGCAGGATCATAGATAGTATTGAGGAAGAGATAACAGATTTTAAGATGCATAAAGAAAAATCATTGAAGTTAGGAGAAATCCATAGCTTCGGTCGCTTCCACAGCTTCGGCTCTTTCTACCTCTTCCATTTCATTTAATTCATGTTCTAATTTGCTAAGACCTTCCTCAATATATGTGCTTAGTTTAATGGGAAGCCAATTCAGATCTTCTTTAACTGTTATCTCCCTCTGAAGATATGAATATGATACCAATCTGACAAAGTATATTTCTGACTCTAAAGATGTCATATCCATAGTCACAAAAGTATGGTGTGTCGGACGATGATAGCAGCGATAATCTTTCTTCTGAAGATTATAACTAAGAAAAACGTACCTCAAAGCATATGCACCCAATTTATCTTTCTGAGTCTTCTGCAAATGTACTAATGTAACAAATCCAACCGAGGTAAAAGTGAGAGGATAGAATGTATAGTGAAAAAGGTAAATAAAACTCAAGTAGTATAGTGACAAATATAAATAAAATATTCAGCACTCTAGAAGACATATAGTTAAGCAAATAAACTGCAGAATGAACTGCGTTTACCTAATAGTGCTTTAGAATATGGGCTCGAAACAACAAAGCACTGGCGGTCTTTTAAGATACGTTAATTTTTGTCTTTCAGCCACTCCATTTTATTGTGATATGTGTGTATAAGAAATTTCATGAATAATACCATGATTATGAAGGTAAGAGCTCAAGGAGGTATTAACATATTCTACCCCATTATCAGAGAGAAAGACTCGAATAGGAAAGGAGAATTGATTCTGCACCATCTTATGAAACTATATAAATTGATCTTCTACATCACTTTTACTCTTCAATACATATAAACATGTCATAATTGTGCAATCATCCACAAATATCAGAAACCATCTAATGCCAGTAAGAGTCATAACTGGAGAGGGTCCCCAAACATCTAAATGCACTACTTTAAATGGAGTTGTTCTTTTATTTATAACAGAAAATGAGACACTCGGTGACTCTTAGCAAGAATTCAAGCTTCACACTAAAATTCAGATTATTTATAGGCTAAAAAATAAAGATGGTAATAAATAACGTAAATAGGCAAAAGAAATAGACTTGGTCGTCGATGCCAAAGCCAAACTTTAATCCTCATATCAATATCAGATCCACAAATACTATGAACTCTTTAGGAATTGATATCATTCAAATAATATAGGCCTCCTCTTTTAGTATCACACCAATAATCTCATGCATCTGGATATCCTGAAGTAAGAACAATTATGAGTATAATAGAACAATGCAATTCAATTGTTAAATGATTTGTCCAATAGATAACAGGTTGATAAAGAAGGGACACGCATACAATCGTGTAGAGACAAAGATGTTGTTGGCATCATTGTCTCAGCACCTGTCACTAGATAACTGTCTCCGTTAGCATATATCACACTATGTCTAACTGGAGTGGTTGTGGTCTCAAAGTTTTTTCCGATCAAATGTCATATGATTCGTGGCTCCAGAGTCTAGAATCCAACTCGTATCCTTATTAGAATCTGAAATAATATTTAGAGCATAGTTTCGATTTCTTGAAGTTGAAAAATCTGAACTAAACGGTTCTTTTCTAAGGAGGTGTCTTTTATTTCTCAATTCCTGCCATCAATCTGGATATCCAATTAATTTGAAGTATGAACCTCTATTATGGCCAAACTTAGCACAACAAGTACACTGCTCTATTTCACCTTGAAAAAAAAAAAAAAAAAATATAAAAAGAAATTGTTTGGCCTTGTCAAGCGGGCAAGATCGGGTCAAACAGTGCGAACCGGGTCGGGCCTGTTTGGTCTGGGTGAGGTCTGACACCTGATCCGTTGGCCTGAACCAATCTGGTTCGGGTCAGTTAGATCAGGCCTATCTGGTGAGGGCCTGAAGGCCTGAACCAATCCGGTTCAGGTTAGGCGAGTAAAGTCGATCTGGTTCGGTTCAATCCGAACCGAGTTGGCTAGCTACGTCAGGTCGGTGCGTAGCGGCATTGGCCGCAACCACAATCCAACAAATGAAAGACGGTGAGTCAAGGCCAACAGCGGTCTGGCAACGAGGTTAGAGCTGAACAGCATAGAAGACAGCAACACAAAGACCGGCAGCGTCGGAGACTAACTTATCGGAAGCGGATTAGATTCAGTTGTTAGGACATCGGCGAAGCAGCGGTAAGCGACGAACATGACCATCGGTAGGAGGGAAAGGCGGCAGATCAGATGGTCACAAGCAGTGGCAATAGTGACAGATCTGGTGGTCTCGAGCAGCGACAGATCGGGCGACGTAGCGGCATAAGGGCAGTGAGTGACGATAGCGGTGATAACACTTGGCGCAGCGACAATGGCAAAGTCTTTCTCTTTTTTTAAATTCTTAAAAGATAAAGCCGGTCAATCATTCAATTCTGATCGAATATAATCGTCGGAGTTGCTTCCTTTACAACTGATCATCGGAATTGTTTCCTCTACAACTGCCGTCGTTAAATCTAGAATTTTCTAACTTGCTATGATACCATGATGATAAGCTCCTTATAATGCTAAATAAGAAAAGTTCTAAACAAAAAAAATCTAAAATATATAATATAATTCTAAAAAAAGAATTTATAATAATTATATTTTAAAAATATGTTGATTCACACCAAGAGGTTTTGATTATTCTGAGTACTTGAGGGCTTTAGATTAAGCGAACCGAACGGAAGCTTTGGTGGAGGATGAGCCATCCGTAAAAATAAGTTAATTAGAATATTAGTAGAAACACCTGCTCTACTAAGAAAATTTGCTAAGCTAGTATGCTTCCCTTTTATATGTTCTATTTTATTTTTACTTCTGAATTGGTAATTCTGTCTAAAATATTTAACAATCTACGTTGAGTTGATCTTTCCTCGTTTAATATCTTATGAAAAGCCAGTAGTGCTTCACAGTCTATTCTTAAAGTAGTTTCCTTCTTAGGTAAGATAAATATACGATTAGATTCTAAAACATAACTTACAGCAAGTATTCTAAATCTATGCTAGAGCAATTTCCCTTCGCTTTATAGATACAGCTAGCATATCTAACTATTGTTTCTTCAGTTTGGGGAGAGTATTTATGACGTTTAGCTAAAAGTACAGCTCCCCTCCTGTTTTTGATCCATATGTTTCAATAACTATACAATCTGAATCTAAAGGCAGATATGATTTAGGAATATTTTTAATCATTTTTGTAAAAGCTGAATAAAAATGTATCTTCACTTTTAAAGGTCTTTTGGGCTTTACCACTAGTTCTGCTATATAATGGAGCAACTATTTTACCTAGATTTTTACAAATGATCTACCATAACTTAGAACTCCTAAAAACTTCTGTAAATCATTAATCGTTGTTATTTTATTGAGAATCCTTAAAACCTTTTAGAAAATGATTGTAGTTCTATTTTTCCATTACCTATAGCAACTCCTAAAACTTCTATCTTAGACTTTGATAAAAGCATTTTCTTTTTAGTAACTATAATGCCATGATCAAAAGTGCTTTCAAATGTTCTTCTTTAGTTTTACTAAAAATTAGAATGTCATTTATATAAAGTAGTACAAAATTAGAGTATTTTAAAAAAATATTATCTATTTTTCTTTGAAACATTGAAGGGGCATTTTTTAGTCCTAATGGCATTACAAGCTATTCAAAATGATCTACGGAGCATGTGAATTCAGTCCATGGAATACTATTAGGATGTATTTTAAATTGCACAAAATCTGATTTACAATCAAATTTACTAGAAACAGTACATCCTTTAATTCTTTCTAATTAATCAGTTTTATTTGGTATAATATAACCATGTTCTATATAGCATATCATTTAATTTTCTATAATTTATTTCCATTTTTTATTTTCCTCTAACAATTTCACTGTAATTTCTGACTATAATGGTTGGAGGTCTATAGGGCTCTCAGATCTACGGATTACTCTTACTGTTAATAATTCTTCTATATGTATTTTATAATCTTTTTTGTTTTCCTCAGTACTATCTATTAATCCTCCTTTGATACTAATGTTTTCATTTAGTAAATTTAAACTTACAATAGACCTGATCTTATCCTAATATTTTTGTATATTTTCTACAGCAATTTCTACCTTTCTAGCATAGAAATTAATTTTTGAATATTATTTTCTATAAGTTTATCGGGAGAAATGGCTACGGGATCTTGCATTAAGCAATAACATACAGAGAACCTTGTAAAATGTCAAATTCGTACAAAAAGGAGAGCAATTCACTCTCAATTATATTGGTCATCTTCTAAACTATTTGGCGTTGACCTACTGTTGCAAATCAATGTGCTTAAATAATAAACTATAGCCACCACAGCGTAATATGATGTAAGAGATAAGGGAGTGCTAAAGCAATGGCGGCTAAGGGAAAATAAATCACTAGTACAAAAAACATAATTACCGACTGAACATTACCGACTAACAAATTTCAGTAGGTAATTTCATAATTTACCGACTGAACAAAAGTCAGTCGGCAAATCAAACAAATAAACCTACTGAACATCCAGTTAGTCGGTAATTATGAACATCACCGACTAACTTTGAGTCAGTCGGTAAGTCTTTCGACAGTATACCGACTATTGAAGTTACCAGTCGGTAAGTTACCGACTACGAAACGTTTCAGTCGGCAAATCAAATAAATATACCGACTCGACAGCCAGATAGTCGGTAATATCACCGACTAAACGTGAATCAGTCAGTAAGTCTCTCGAAAGTATTAACCGACTACTTAAGTTTTCAGTCGGCAATTGCCGACTGCTAAGCGTTTCAGTCGGCAAATTGTCTTAATGAACCCGATCGGGTTCATTTTCTTCCCACGCTGCCTTAGTTAGGTCTTCGCCGGAGCCATTCCCTTGCCGCTGATCGGTGATTGAGCTTGAGAAATCCCCCTTCATCTCGCCGGACTTGCTTCCGTCCGACGCTAGGAGAAGAAATTTCAAAGAAATTTCGGAAGCCGATTTCATTCCGTTAAACCGAGCAGCTACCGACTCGCCGGTGTTTCCCGTGAGACGGAGTTCTTCGCTGAAGCCGACTTCTTTTCCGTGAGCGAGGAACTCTGCAGTGACAATCTTCCGCTGAGTTGCCGGTGAATGTCCACTGGCAGCTACAACGCCTGAGAAAAACTGCAGATTAGCACTACCAATCAGGTAATAGAAGCTGAAAAGTGATAAAAGAATAAAGAAATTGAGTATATAACTGCATCAAGATACCTAACATGTTGATTGGTACAGATCTGTGATTGTTTCCCTACCTCACATGTTGATTCTATGCTTTTGAAAGATTAAACTCATTATATTTGTGATAATAATAAACTTGAAGCAATTAAACTAGGCAAAGGATTATTGTATACACACGTTGCTCAAGTCGGATTCCATTTAAACTAGGCAAAGGATTATTGTACTACAGAGGTGAGGTATGGGCATAAGATCCTAGGTGAAAACTATGCATGCCTCATTTCTTTGCAAATTCTCTCCTTGGAACTCTGCATAGTACTGCACTCCCACTGCACTGCACTGCACACAGAGAGGAAAAAAACTTTTAAAAGCTTAGCTTAGCTTGTGTTTTCTTTCTTTTTCGTTTCTTTTCTTCTGCGTTGTAGTCTTCATTCTTTGCTTTCATTTCCACTCTCAATGAAACAGATCTCTTCAAAGAGGTCCACTTCCTTCAAGGTAAAAAGTGAGATTAGAAACACCTATGCATTACATACTGCTTTATTGCTCTATACTTGTTTAGAAAACATTATCACATATAATTTCAATCACGTCGTTTTTCTTTTCACTAATATGTCTCTGTGTGTGTTTAAACCCTCTACAAGCTAGCAAGAGCTATTAGCCATATCTCTCTTTTGCTTGTGTTTTTACAAGCTCACCTCTTTAATCTTGAAATTTTTAAACAAAATTTGGCATGATCATGGATTCATCTGGTTCTCTCAGATCTGAGTGCTATGAGTTGGATCATCATCATTACCAGCAGCATAGTTTGAGTTCTTTTCCCATGATGTTAGTGTTAGCTTTAGCTTCTTGAATTTTATTTTCCTTCAACATTTTCTTGTATTAATTTGAGAAGGATAATTCGGCTGATCTTGAGAAATTGTTTACATTTCTTTAGAAGTCTTACTAAAATTAAATTTTTGTAAGATTTTCCTCCTTTGAAGATCATGAATATCTGTTGCTAGCTTTTTGTGTAATTTATACTTTTTCTTATTAAAAAAAACTTTTTGGTAATTTTTTGCTTAATTCTTTATTTTCTTTAAAAATTTGAATTTGAGTAGCTAGGAAAGGTTTAAACTTCTGAATTTATATGTCAAATATTGTACCCTTTTCTGCTGTTTTTGTTTCAATTCTTCAATTAGTTCATCTCAATTCCTTCCCATCTCCTTATAACAACATCGTTCTTCTTCTTTGTGTACCTTGTTTTTTTTTTGCAATTGAAGTGGTACATGCTTCACCCCTAGAAATTAAAACTAAACCATTAATTCCGAAAAAAATTCTTTTCTTACCTTTCCTTCAATTTCTTATGTTTCTGTTAGTTTTGTCCTGAGTTTTTGTTTCGTTTGATCTAAATAATAATGTTTCTGTATTAAGGAATTAATTTTTTCTCAGAACAATTTTCATTAATTCACTATATGATCAGATAAGGAACCTATATCTAGCTACATATAGCTAGGGTTTACATGTTCAACCATGTTCTAGTACAGTGGAGTAAACATTCTAAAATTTTTTCTGATAATTATTCTTTTCCTTAACTTTCTTCTCAGTTTCTTAAACATTTTTTTCTTTCGAAGTTTTTTTTAATAAAGAGTTAGTTTTCTGTTTTTAGTTATGTGATGTCTCTTTCCGTTGATCTTCCATTGAAGACTGATGAAAGCGAAAACGCTAGCTCTTTGACTCCAACATAATTTTCTTTCTACATATCTTTTCTTTTTTCTTTTTCCCTAATAAAGAACCATCACTAGTACAAAATTAAGTTCAAGATGTAAATAACTTTAAAAAACTGCACCAAGAGGAAACAACATATCCTGAACTCTTGATCTTCTTGAAGTATATATGTGTAATATTTGATTTAATGAAACCATATATCAAAAGCCATCATATGAAGCATTATTTTGATAATCAACTAAGTAGGACCTACGACCAAGTTCCTTATGCAAAAATTGTTGATAATAATACAACATAAGAAGATCTATCTAAGTAGGAAAGTCGCATTTATTACTATTAAGTCCTAATCATGACAATGTTCATCATATTCAATAGCATAGACCGTCATCTAAAACAACTAAACAGATAAAAGTTGTTAGCATGGAAAAGGTCAACTTCTTGGTTTTACTTGTCGACATTCTTTTTTTAATTCGCTTTGTAGGCTGGCTATGATTTAGATCATGACCCCCTTTATGCTATCGCTACTGTTGTATTAAACTACGTACGTAATTGGGGATTAATTTAGACCTACATATGACCTAACTGTTAATGGTTCTTCTTCACCTAAACTTACTAATTCCTATTATTCCACATGGCCATTCAATTAAGTCGACCAATTAGATGCGTAAGTTTCCTTGCAATTTAATTACCTTCAGGCTTTTACTAGTATGTATTATCACACCAAATTTCTTTTTACGATCATGCCTCAATTTGTAGTACTTCAAAATAACAATTGATGGACTTAATAGCATCCATTTATATATATATTATTTGCAGCATTAGTGTAATGAAGCAGATAGTGATTTTCAGCTACTGTTATTTGCAGGGAGGTATATGCAGTTTCTGTTGTTGGGTCTTTTCCTTCTGCTGTGACGATTCTATTTGATTTGGCAAGCCTGTAAGAGCTATATTTCCTATTTCTATTACTAATCTACCTTAAATGGAGATAATGAGAATAATTTTAGTTCATTGTTTATGGTTATGAGTTTGGTGAACTTGCACTATTCTTTCAATCATAGTAAAAGTTGATGATAGTCTTAAAATTTAATTGATGATTGTTGAAAATATTTACTGTACATGTTTTGATATGGAGATGAAATAAGAACAAGAAAATATTTGTTACAAGTTGACGCCTAATGTCATATCAGATTATGAATTATATTATATGTTTAGGAAGATTAAATTGTAATGCAAGATTAAATTCTCGTTATTTCTAAAAAATTTTATACATCTTATGTATACAATAATTAATTTGTTAGTGTGTAATTTTAAATAGTAGGACTAATTTTTAAAACTCTTTATGAAGAATGGATAAGAGTTGGATGTATAATCCCGACAAACTGTCGGAGGAGTATACAGATGGAGTCCGCTCTTTCATGCAATTTGCCAAAGATAATTTACCGAATGTTGCTGAGATGCATTGTCCATGCCAACGCTGTTTGAATAGATATTCAAACACGCTCGAGTCAGTGTACATGCATTTGTTGGTGAATGGTTTTATGGCGTCTTATACGACATGGAACCTTCATGGAGAAATCACTCAACAAGGTAATCAGAGTCATGATGCCTCTTTAGATGAAAACCTAACGAGACTTGGTGAAGATGAAGAATATGACGAAATGTTTGAAATTTTGGAGGATATACGGAGGGGTGGTGTTGTGGATTTACAGATCCCTCAAGAACATGTGGAGGGTGAGACTCCTCACCCACTACGTGAAAGGTCGGAGTCAATTGCGGCATGTGATGTTAATAGATATGATAAGTTGCTCGAAGACGTCGAGAAGCCATTATACGAGGGATGCACAATTTCAAAATTATCTTTCCTCGTAAAGTTGCTTCATGTTAAGGTGCTTAATCGTTGGAGCAACAAGGGCTTCAATATGTTGCTTAACCTTTTGAATGAAGCTTTTCCAAGAGGGCATTTACTTCCTTCGTCCTACTATCAATGTCGAAAAGTTTTGAAGGATTTAGGCTTGGGATGGGAACCAATTGCTGCATGCGAGAATGATTGTGTTCTTTTTAGAAAGGAGTTGATAAACGAGGAGAAGTGCCCTGAATGTAATACATCCAGATGGAAGGATAGTGATGGCACCAGTAAGAAAGTTCCCAAAAAAGTTCTCCGTCATTTTCCTTTAGTACCCAGATTGCGATGATTTTTTATGTCACGAAAGACGGCTCTAGATATGAGATGGCATAAAGAGAAACGTGCTGATAATCCTGGTATTCTGAGGCATCCTGCAGATGCTGAGGCTTGGAAGGATTTTGATGTGAAGTATCCTTGGTTTGCTAATGATGCTCGAAACTTGCGTCTTGGCTTGGCAACTGATGGTTTCAATCCTTTTGGAGATATGAGCAATGCTTATAGCTGTTGGCCAGTTATCTTATTGCCATATAATATGCCTCCATGGATGTGTATGAAGGAGCCGTATTTGATAATGTCTCTTTTAATTCCTGGAAAAAAGGCACCGGGTAGAGACATTGATGTATATCTTCAACCATTGATCGAAGAGTTGAAGATATTATGGGAGAACGGAGTTCGAACATATGACGCTTTTTCCAACACTGTATTTCAATTGCATGCAGCTGTTTTATGGACTATCAATGATTTTCTAGCATATGGAGTTTTATCCAGATGGAGCACAAAAGGCTATCTGGCATGCCCTATTTGTAACAAATACACATGTTCGGTAAAACTCAGAGACAAAATTGGCTATCTCGGTCATCGTCGCTATTTGCCGAGCAATCATCCATATAGAAGGAGTAAGAAGTTCAATGGAAAGCAAGAAGCAGCAGCACCACCTCCTATGTTGTCAACTGATGAATTGTTAGAACAGATGGAGATTATTAAAAACGTGAAGTTTGGAAAATCTCTATACACAAAGAAGAGGAAATGTACTACTGAAGAGCTTAATTGGACCAAAAAAAGTATATTTTTTGAACTACCGTATTGGAAGGATCTCATAATTCGACACAATCTTGATGTCATGCATATCGAGAAAAATATTTGTGATAATATTTTGGGAACAGTGATGAATGTAGATAAAAAGACGAAGAATACACTGAAGGCTCGTTGGGATTTAGAAGATCTGGGTATACGACGTGAGTTGCATACAAAGAAATTAGATACAAATAAGTGGGAGAAACCGATTGCGGCATACACTTTATCACATCAAGAAAGAAAGAAATTTTGTGAGTTTCTTAAATCTGTAAAATTTCCTGATGGGTATGCTGCAAATATTTCGAAGTGTGTAAATACGGTGGATGGAAAAATCTCGGGGTTGAAGAGTCATGATAATCATGTTCAGTTGCAGCGCTTATTGCCTATTGGTTTACATGGGTATCTCAAGAAAGAAGTGGTGGATGTAATCAGTGAATTGGGAAAATTTTTTAGAGAACTATGTGCAAAGACCTTAAGGCTGGATGTAGTGAAAGAGTTGCAACAGAACATAGTGATTATTCTTTGCAAGCTTGAGATGATATTTCCTCCGGTAGTTTTTGATGTCATGGTACATTTAGCTGTGCACTTGCCGGAAGAAGCCATCAAGGGAGGCCCTGTTCATTATAGATGGATGTATCCTATAGAGAGGTAAAATTTTAATATAGGAATCAATTCTCGTTTCATTTCTCTATTTGAATCTTCTAAAGATTTTCTTTATTTCATCTATATATGTAGGGCTCTTGGTACGTTTAAGGCGTATGTTCGTAATAGAGCACGTCCAGAAGGTTCTATAGCAGAATCTTATACAGTAAATGAGTGTCTAATGTTTTGCTCTAGATACTTGCGAGGGTTGGAGACTAGATTCAATCGTCAAGAACGACATAACGATGGAGAGCAATATGTTGATACAACATTTTCTGTATTTTCTCAGAAGGTTCGACTGTTGGGCAAGGCTAACCAAATTCTCCTAACACATGAGGAGTATAGTTTAGCTCATTGGTTTGTTTTAAATAATTGCGACGAAGTTGTTCCATATCTCAGGTAAATATTTAGAATTTTAAAGGATTGTATTTTTTGGCGCATACTAAGCATAAGTTATAATTACAGTGAACATGAGGAGCTTCTTAAAGTGGAAAGTCCATTTAATTTGGAGTCAAGACAAAGAGATGCGTTTCCTACGTGGTTCAAAAATCGAGTATGAAATAGTATATATAATTAGTTTTTCGATATTTCGTTTATAACCGTTACACTTTAATGAGTAATTATTTGTTATGTAATTTTTTTATAGATAAGACATCTCCATGTGACTACGCAAGATATTACAGATGATATATATTCGTTAGCCCTTGGTCCAGATAAACGTGCAATTAGATATTCTGGATGCATTGTCAATGGAGTGAAATTTTTAACAAACAAACGCGAGCGTCGTTTGTTGACTCAAAATAGTGGGATTTGTGTGCAAGGTGATCATAAAGATCAAGTTTTAAATTTTTATGGTATTTTGAATGAAGTCTTGAGTTTGGCATATCCCAACGGCCGTCAAGTTTTTTTATTCAAATGTGAATGGTTTGATTTAGAGCACAAAAAACCCATCAGGATTGATGATGACTTTACTAGCATCAACATTACCAAAAGATGGTATCAAGATGATCCGTTCGTGTTTCCTATGAATGTGACTCAAGTGTTTTATGTTCAAGATACGAAGCAAGGTAATGATTGGGTTGTAGCACAACAATCACAACATCGATATTTATATCATCCCTCATTGTTTGGAGGGGGCGAAGATGAAGAAAACACATATGTTGATGAAGAAGTAATCAACGCAGACAATGATGCTTATCAAGTAGTGGAATGTTCGAGCATAGGAAATGGAGATGATAGTTTGGAGATAGATAATTTAAATAAGATAGTTGAACTTGATCATGAAGTGATTGAGGTCTTGGGCGACGAAGAAGGCATTCGTCCCAGGGTTGATCAAAATGAAAACGAAAGCGAGCACGAGTGCAACTATAGTGATGATGAACTCAATTGAAGTATAAGTCACATGTGAGATTAAACTTAACCTTATACACTAATTTGCTTCTATTTAATTTTAAGTCTTATTTTATATTTGTTATATAAAATTTTGTATACAGGTGCTGCTTTTTTTATATTTATCTTTATGGCGCCGGCAACATCTAGTAGAAGACGATTGTCGCTACAATCAAACCAGAATATTGCTGATTTGGAAACGCAAGATCCTAATGGCTTTAGTAGCGGTAAGTTTTTTTTTATAAATAAACTTCGTCATTTACTAATTATTACTTCTCATAGTCATCTTCTAAGTAGGATCTGTTGACACACAAACGCAACGTCCGCGAGCGGGCAATAGATGCAGTGATTTGGAAATGTATATATTGAGAAATAAGAAAAAAGTCAAGGTTGATATTCCAAATGGCATATTTACTCTTTTGAAGAGCAGCCAGGTGGATGAACTTACGCCATCTATTGAGAGAGGCTGCAGAAGATTCTGATGAAGAGGCAGTAGAAGTGCATCATGTTGAGAGAGCATTTGTTGAAACTCTGTTGTATGTGTTAAGTTCTTTTTCCACATTGTTTTCTTTAACTTCATAGGAATGTATGTAGGTTCTTTAAGCATTTAACGCAAATTACAATGATGCAGGCCGAGAGCAAAATCTCACCCTCAGGAAGTTCTTTTGAAACTTCAAACAGAATCAAATTTTAAGGACCTGGCTGTGCAGAGCACCACTTTTGTCCATAAATTGGGATTAGCTGGTCGTGGATGCTCTCTGTTAATGAATGGTCTTGTCTATGAGTAGCAAGAACTGAGCTCTCAGGCGTTGATGTACCAGCCGTGGCGCAGCAGCCGTCCCTCGAATCTGGACTGAAGTAGGCATGGGCGGCGCCAAGATTTAAGCAAGACTTCGACGCAGTTTCACCAAGGCAACAACTGGTCTTTCAACTACTATCACTGCCAATACTGCTTCTCCTGGTCTCGCTAGTACTGTCAAATGAAATCCAAGGTATGTCTTAGCATTCAATTTCAATCCCTTTCCTGCATGTTTATGCTTCACTCATTGTTACATATATTATTTGTGTAGCTTGAGAGTTCCACAGAATTTATTTTATAAAATTTTAAGCAACTGCTTTGACTTGTCTGTATAACTAACTACATAAGTGTTTTCCTGTTTCATACAGCGAGTTTTGGAGCAGAGGGTCACGACCATTCTTGACAAGCTATTACAAAAGCCATCACTCACAAATTTACCTCCAATAGAAGAGGGTGGCCTTTTACTGGTTAGTGTTTACTAGCTTTGCACTGTTTAAACATAGTTACAAGATAGTTATATGTGTATCTAATGCTTGTGAACTTTGAGAATACAGTATCTCAGAACTCTTGCTGTCGCATATGAAAAGACACAAGACCTTGCTAGAGAGTTGAGAGCTGTTGGATGTGGTGATTTGGATGTTGAAGGTAGGTACCACATTTGTTCATTTATTTCTGGATCAAAAAAGTTTCTGTTCATGAAAATAATCTCAGAAATATGTGCATTTACTATTTTTATTGTTGTTTGTAGTTTCTAACTGTATTTCTTCTTTGTGTTTTTAATATTATCATTCCAATGCATTTGTTTTGGCTGAAGGTATAACTTTAACAGGGAATAGTTGCACACCATTATTCATGTAGCTGTCCCATCCTATGAAGATGAAGATGCCATTATGTTGTTGTGATTTCTTTTTTTTTTTCTTTTAGAAAGCTAAAAGAAAAAGCAAGGGCTTTTACCTGTTGATGCAATGTGGCTAAGTCAGCGGAATTTATGACTATAGTCCCTTTGTTTATCATTTTAATTGGCACCCACCCACATTTTAACAACAGGAAAGCATGACTTGAGTAAATATTCCCCTTTCTAGTCAAGGTGCATTATTGAACAATGGCTAAATACATTCCAAGTTTGCTGCTTACTAGAAACCCACCACCCCAAAAAGTTGCACTGCCTAAGGCAGTCTCCTTCAGGAATCACTTCCTGATGTTAGATTTAAATGGGTCCAGCCTTTCCCTTTCAGCTCTGGCAGCCAGATTAACCCAAACCTTTTGATTGCTTATTTGCTTAATATATCTTATTAACCCAAACCTCCATTGCAGCTGGTAGCATCACTCCAAATACAACCTTTTGCAAAAAATGCATCTACTTCTACTAGCTTATTTGTTTTTTCTTCTGAACAACTTGTAGGAATCACAGAGGTTTGGCAACAAAAGCCATCTGAAATTTGGGGACAAAAAATCATTAACCAAGAGATCAAGGTATGTCAAAGTCTTAGGTACATCTTAGAGTATGTTTTTAAACTCCATATTTGCAGTTGATATCTTTCTGGGGAAGATTATTGTAGTTTTGTGTTGATTCACAAGTAATTACCTCACTGTTGGAAGTCTTGCAATTGGGACATGTTGGGTATATCTATTTGTCAACACAACAAATAATCTTGCCCTTTTTTCAGTTTGAAAAGTCCAAGTTTCCTCAATATACCTATATAGGGAATTTTGAAGATACTAACTATGGCATATCAAACTTTTGGATGATTACATCATAAACATCAACTGAATTGGTAAGCCTTTTTGTTGTTCCATAGATGATAAATATCCACATACTGTCTCGACTTTTCAAATTAACGATGCAGTAAGATGTTCCTTGCATATTTAAATATCCACTACTTTTCTTCCAGGGACATGGTTCTATGATTGGATGTTGCCTTCATGATTCTAAATTATATATTAAAAAAATCTGAGTTCAAAGGTTTTGGAAGAATAAACTTCGTAGCGAAAATCATTGAATGTGGTTATATTACATTTTATATATGGGCATAGTACCTAATGAGAAGCTTCAAAAGCTTAGTCTTGTCAACATGATACATAAATATAGTGACAGTTATCTTAGCAAAGGGCTGAATGCAAGAGCTTTTTGACACAAAATTTTTTTTTCTTTTAAAAGCATAAATTGAATTGTTTTTTGAATCAATTGGTTCCTTTCTCTTCCTGATTCCTTTTTATTTATTTATTTTATTTATTTGATGTTTTTCATTGATGTATATGCAGACTTTGATATTGGACTAAATTCTTTAGCATCCAACCCTATAGTTAATAATTTGAAGCATTTGATTTCAGGGTAATCGCTTGCATAAGGGTCTACTTAATCATTGGCAGAAGTTCACTTTTAGCCCCAGGTACTAACACTCTTCAATATGGCATACTTAGAAAATGTCATTGGGTGTCAACATGCTTTACTCCAAAACGATGCCCAAGTTCATCAGCCCTACTCCGATCAGTTCATGGATTCCACAGGCACAACTAAGAACAGCAACGCCATGGCTTGCAGCTGGAGGTCAGTGGGTTGCTTATAAGTTTGAGCAGCATGATATTCGAAGTTTGTTACATGTAGCAAGTGAGTTACGACTAATATCAAGTAAATATTGTTTACCCTATCTATTCTTGGAATATTAAGTAAAAATTATAAATGTATACTAAGCATTTGTGAAATATTTATCTAATTTAAAGTTTTCTTTTTTAATAGTTGTGTTGAATGTGTTGGTGAATGGATAGTGTATATATATAGTAGGTTTGATATGAAGTTTGGTGAATGGATAGAATTAACTAATTTATAGCATGCAGTTAGATAAATAATTACCGACTAACAAGCCAGTCGGAAAACGAGAAGACGATATACCGACCAATATAGAAGTCACTATTTTGCAACTAATCTAGAACAGCTATACCGACAAGAGAATCAGTCGGCATCTGCCGACTAAATCAGTGGTCGATAATATCGTCTACAACCGTGGTCGGTAAATACCGACTGAATACACGTCGGTAACTACCGAAAGAATATCTGTCGGTCAATACCGACGGAGCATCGGTCGGTAATTACCGACGACATATACCGACGAAGAAAGATGTCGGTATATAAAAGTCTGTCGGCAATCTCCGACTGCGGTAATAGTCGGTAATTTTATCGACTAATTATGTGTCGGTAAGATTACCGACAGCTAAATTTGTCGGTAATTTGCGACATATACTAGTCCGTCGGTAATTTACTGTACAATACCGACTGAGAGAACATGTTAGTCGGCAAACGGTTTACCGACCTGGATATACCGACTTTTTACCGACTGCGCTTTTTTCAGTCGGTAATTAGCTTTGTCGACTGATTTAAGTCAATTACTGACTGTTTGTGTCGGTCGGTGAAACTGCTTAATGTAGTAGTGAATCTTGGGTAAGGAAGACACTACCGTTATCATTAAGTAAGAATATAATTTCCAAAATGATATTATGATTAAGACTGAGGAGTCCAACATAGGTATCTTCGGCTAGGTTATATTAGGTAGTACACACACAATTACTTCTAAGCCGGTTTTATAGTTTTAGTGTAATGAGATTCTTTTCCGTCCATCTGATAGGTGCTTATTGGTCTGTTGGAGATATTGGGATGGAATTAATGCTTGTTTAATGATAGTTGGTGTACTTCCTGTATCGGTTAAAGCCAATGTTTCTAGGATAAAATAATCTGTTTGTAATCTACATAAGACCGTTTGAAGGTCTTTTGTATCATTGTATTGCCTCTATATTATTCATTAAATTCATATGTGCTAATTGACTATCTAATTCGTCAATAGTAGGTAAAATTTGTGAGCTACTTGGTATATTTTGTTTATTTTTTACTAGCTTAAAAATACGTTTTTCTAATTTTTTACTCTATCTTATGAAAACTGAATTTTAAATCTTATATCATCTTCTTCAGGAGTTGGGGTGTTAATTATCTTATTAAATTGTGTACATGCTTTCTGCAGACAATCTGAACGTTGGACTCTCCTAATATTTTCTGGATACCATTTACATAATATACAAAGTATACTATCTGAGCCTTTACAGAATATCCACAATCAAGGCACAACAAATACAAGGCATATCCAAAACAAAACAAGCCATAGCATATACGATATCGATTATACTTCATTAGCCTGTTAATAGGCTCGATTCGAAAATTGTATAACAAAGTGAACACTTGGATTGGCTAGCAAAGGATAGGGCTGCACTATACGACACCAACTAGATTAGAATTACAACATGAATCGGAAGGAACCCTGCAGGAATAGTTAAAGCTGATGTAGGAATAGTTTAAGTAACAGGATAGTTAAAGCTGCAGGATGCGCTAGAAAGATGGGTACACCTTTTTTGTGTGCAAATAAAAGATGATACGAAGAAACAACCATGCAACCTTGAATTCATTGAAATTGTACTTTAAACCTGAATCTCCACTTGTCTACAACAGTAACGATTGATGCCATAATAGCAGAAAGTCGGAAGACTCAAATAGTCTAACATTTGTTAAGGGAAGAATCAACTATGTCAATCTGCATAGATTTCAAAGTTCAAACTAGATTACTTTGACAAGAAATAAAAAATTTAGGAAAACATGATTTCTCAAATTTCCAAGATAATCCCAGCTACCGGATATTACAATTTTCAAACTATCAAAGCTTAGTTAGAGCTACATCAACTGACCAAGTACCAAAACCCTACTTCAGTTTCAACACGCGCACACCACACTTATCAGCAAGGACGCAGTCACCATGAACCTAAATGTTTTTGTTATCAAAAGGCCAAATATATATTGTCCAATCAATTAAAGAAATCTCACAAGAGACAAATACCAAAAATAAAGTTGAATTTCCAAAGCACCTTTCCCCTACTTTACACTACCAATGCCCAACAAGAAATCAATTAAATTAAAATTTAAGTTATTTTTAAACTTATATTTTATAGTATCTATTTAATAGTTTTTTTTAAACTTTAGTTTGGTGCAACTAAATGAATGTAAAATGTAAAACGTGTATAAGCTAGATTGTAGAATCACTATATTTTTATTTAGAAGTCGCCATAAATAAATTATTATGTGAGTTCAATATATATGAGAATTAGCTTTCTGACTTGTATACAGATTTCTTCAACAAAATGATAATAATAAACATTATAATTTCCTTTGGGCCATGGAAATACACACGGCTTTCTTTGCATTGACAACATTTTCTAGTTCAAACATTTAGTAAGTTCCCAATTTGATTACGCTAATTTAGCAAATAAGAGATGCCCAACAATGTATATACATATATATATATATATATACTATAGCGGGCACTATGCGCAGTGTTGTTGTGCCTAACTCTCGGCCGTCTATACGAAATTCCAACGGCTATTCTAGACGGGGTCGACTTTTGCCAAACAAGACTGCATGGGGTCAAGCCCGTCCTTCTCTCATGCATCATTTTGTGCATTCGAGCCTCCGCAGAGAAAACGTGTCTTTTTTGTTTATAATTTTCACTTTATAAGTTAGGGTTGAAGTTGGGCAGACGCGTCTTTTCGAGAAAAAACTTTGTTAGGTTTTCCTGTAAGATTAACTCAAGAGGGGAGGGGTGAATTGAGTTAGTCAATAAAAATTTTCGTCAAGCTTAGTTATCCTACTGGCAGCAAGCTTTCAGCCGGCTGTGTCAGTTCTGTAACCTACAAATAGAGAGAGTTAGAGTGTTTACTGACACAAGTAAAAAAGTAATACTCAGGATATTTAACGTGGTTCAGCAAAACCCCTTTGCCTACATCTACGGTCGCTCTATCACCAGAGCCAAAGCTTTACTAAACTTTTAATAAGCTACAAATACACCTAGAGCAAAGTGCTTCACCAAACACACTTACTCTACCGGATTTCTTCACCAAGACAACCCCTAACAGCCTACTGGACACACCTGTCCCCCTGGCTGATTTGCTAGCTCTATTACAAGGTCTAAGAGCTTTCACCAAGCTCCACCTTAGCTTTCTTTCCGGTGCCCGCAGCACCACCTTCACAATGTCAGTAAAAGGTTACAAGAAAGATAAACAGAAATTGAGCACAAGATCTATCTCATGTGAGTTATGTGTTCATGAATATTTCGAATGAGATGATCAGATATGTTGCTGAGAGAGATTTCTTCAGTGTGATAAGCAGCAAGATTTGATGTTTGTGTAGAGAAGTAGAGTTCTTGTGTATCTCTGTTTTGCTTGTGTTCTCTCTACCGTTTCTTTGTTACTGTGACTCCCTTTTTATAGTGTTTCTTCTCTGTGCAGGAACCGTTGAAGAACGTTGCCGTTGGCGCTCTTTTTCATGGGTGGTTCTTCACGTCAGAGAGAGAGAGCAGTTTTGCCCAGCGGTTAATCAACCGCTTCCTCAATTACTTTCGGTTGTTTTTGTGCAATGTCTCCATGGCATTAAATGCGTTGTAAAGATTTGAATTTGCCGCCAGCGGTTAAGAGCTTAATATAGCTAAGCTTCTGTCTGAAAATAGATGAGCTGATTTGGCTTGTCCATATTTAATGCATCGCTGGTTGACTGCTTGACTTGATTAAAGATCTTGACTTGTATAATCTGCTTTCTTCCCTTGATTATTGAGCTTTCCATTTCTGTGAAATTGAAGATGATTTTTGCTTGTTGTAGATCTTCTATTCGAATTGCTTTAATGCGTTGTGAGTCAAGAAGATTTTTGGAGCAAGGAAAGTTTTGTTGCTGTTGAACCCAAAGCTATGTTTCGAAACAGAGAGGTCTTCTTGTGCTTCAGTGGTTAAGCAGCTGACTGCAATGTGACTATGGTATCCTCTGTTCCGTATGCTGTTTAATTTGTAGTAGCGTGACAGTTGGCTGTATGATGGCTATTCTTGTCTCCTGTAAATAAAATGATCTTTGTTTGTCTAATCCTGCAGAACTTGATTTCAGATTATTAGTCTAATATAAATCATAGTTCTTAATTCTTTATTATCATCAAAATTATCTTTATAGTTCCAACAATCTCCCCCTTTTTGATGATGACAAACAAATTAAGAATTATTGATTTATATTTTTACAAGCCATCATTTGGAATTGAAAATTTGCCATATCTTTGCATGACTCCCCCTCAACTGATACATCTATTCTATTTACGTGTACATGACTTATGGCTCCCCCTCAATTTGAGCCATTATTTGTGTATGCTATTATGCAATAGCAATAATTCTTCTTTTTCCCATTTTTCTCCCCCTTTTGTCATCTCAAAAAGTTGATACAAAATGTAGTATAGCTAAAAACTTAACAATGTTGATAGCACTGTTAGGTTAGGCAAAAGATAACCAAATAGTTATAACAAAAGGTTCAACCATTCATTCAAGCACAGCAAGTGATAAGTAAGTAAACAAACATTTAAACATAGAAGACAAACATCCAAACAAACCAAAGCACTAATCAAGCTAAGCCTACGCTAAGTTTTTAACTAGATATTTCTACGCCTAGAGGATGTTCTACAGCCAAGAGGTCTAGGGCGTTGATGCTTGGGTTTTGCTGCAGAGGACTGAGGAAGTATTACTACATTCTCATCAACAAAGGCTTGGGAGCTGGAGACTGATTTGTGAGCTTTGCGTTTTAGGTTCTTGCGTTTAGGGGGAAGGCTAGGAACGGTTGAGTGAGCTGATGGGGGTCAGAGATAGGAGGTTCAGTGGTGAGGGGTTCACAAGGCATTTGAGCTTCAGATTGAGTCTCAGTTGGGGGTTCTTGGGATAGTGGTTCCTCCTGTAGAGGGGCTGCATAGATGGTAATGGATAGTGGCTCAGCTCCTTGGTCTGGTTCTCCAGTGGCTCCTTCAGTTGTGCACTATGTAGGTGACTCCATGTGCGATGGTTGTTCAGTTGCATTATCTGGAGTTGCAGAATGGTCATTCCTGTCCATGTCTTGGTCATCTGCATCCTCCTGTGCATTCTCCTGTGCATTCTCCTGTCCAGACTTGAAGTCTTCTTGGGCAGACTTGGTCTTATGGTGCTCTGGTTGGCAGATAGCTTCTTTGAGTTCTTCAAAAGTTGTGTTCAACTTCTGGATTTCCTTTGTCTACTCCAGGATGGAATTGAGAATGTTCGTTAGGCACTCAGTCAGTGGAGCCATTGTGGCATTTGTGGAGCCATTGTCAGCTGGAGGGTACTTGGATGTTAGTTTTTCCTTGCTTCAGTGATTCCTCTCAAAAATTTTGCATCCATCTTGAACATCTTCTTCACTTGCAAGGTTCCCATTGGCACAGTCTCAAGTCGGCATATTTTACATATAACATGAGGATATGAGAAGTGCTTGCTGCCGGACTTGGAAACTTTTGTCATATAATGCAACATCACCTCACAGAGATTAATGGGCAATTTTTTCACTAACCTCCATAGCAAAAATGCATCATAGTTGGTGATAATGTTGCGGCTCCCTAACCGTGGAACTATTATTTTGGAGATGATATGGCACAGAGCCCTCGGTAACAGAGGCAGGTGGCCAGCCGAATCGTATTGAAGCTTTGTCACCACGTCTGTGTCCAGTGCTTGCTTTAGATAATTCAATTTGGAGTCACTGGCAGGCGGCATCTCTTCCCAGTAGGGTATGTCCAGCATTAGCGACATGGATCGTGCCTCTAAATTGATCTCAATTCCGTTCACCATTGTCTGAATAGAGGAGTTCCCGGTGGAATGTAGGTTGGCATAGAACATTCTGACACATTCTTCTGAGAATTCCCCCGGCCAGTCGTTGAACGCCATCCAGCCTTGCGTCTCAAAGAGTTCATCCACCTCAAGCCCGAAGTAATTGAAGTCGTCAAAATTTATGCTTGCCGGTGTCAGGATCGGAATTGCTAGCTGCCGACTATATCTTTCAAATTCCTGCTTCCCAGTGAATCTATCGTTGTTGCCGTGGACAGTTGTGGAACGCTTTGATTGAGCTTTTTGATTTTTCTTGGCCATGACAGAGGTTTGGAGATTTGGAGTAGGATTTGAGATCTAGGATTCGGAGAGGGAGAGGGAGAGGGAATTTTTGATTTCAAAATGAGGACGATTAGTTGTGAGGAGCTACCTAGGCGGGTTAGCTTATAATGCGTGCAGCCTAGCATGAGTCAGCTGTGTCATATGTTCAGCACGTGACTGGTCAGCTGCTTACTATTATTTTAATAGCTGCAGTCGGCTATTGTGCGACTACCTTCTTGCTGAAATCTATATATGTATGTACATAACAAAGAGGCAGACCAGAGCATGATTATATTATGCATAAGCCTATCTCATGGCAAATTTTTGAGAATGAGTCAAATCCTAGAGGTTTAGTGAATACGTCAGCCAGTTGATTTTCAGAGTTAACAAAATTTAACACTATATTATTGCATTCAACATGCTCTTTAATGAAATGGTGTCTTAAATCAATGTGCTTTGTGCGTGAATGTTGAATAGGATTTTTAGTTAACTTGATGGCACTAGTATTATCACAGAATATAAGCACATTCTTAAAATCAAAATCAAAATCAAGAAGTTGTTGTTTTATCCATAGTACTTGAGAGCAGCAACTTTCAGCAGCTATGTATTCTGCTTCGGCAGTGGACATTGCTACTGAAGCTTGTTTCCTAGAGCACCATGAGATTAGCCAGCTTCCTAGAAACTGACATGAACCACTTTGCTTTTTCTATCAAGCTTGCAACCACCAAAATCAGCGTCACCATAAGCATATAAATTAAATTCACATCCTCTGGGGTAGAATAATCCTAATTCCTTAGTTCCAACTACGTATCTAACAATTCGTTTTACAGCTATCATATGTGACTCTTTTGGATCGTTTTAAAATCTAGTACATAGGCATACACTAAATTGAATATCAGGTCTACTGGCAGTGAGATATAAGAGTGATCCAATCGTACCTTTATATAGTTTTTGATCAACTCCTTTACATGTCTCATCTCGATTTAGTTTGCAAGAGGTAGACATTGGAGTGCTGATCTCCTTGCTTCCTTCCATGCTGTATTTTTTAATCAATTCTTTGATGTACCTACTCTGGCTTATGAAAATGCCATTTTTCAGTTGTTTAATTTGTAGACCAAGAAAATAATTGAGTTCTCCCATCAGGCTCATTTCAAACTCTTCTTGCATCAAGTCAGAAAATTTTCTGCACAGTCTTTCGTTAGTGGCACCAAATATTATATCATTTACATAAATTTGCACAATTAACATGTCATTATATTCATGCAATGTGAACAAAGTTAAGTCAATCTTACCTCGACTAAAGCCTTTTTCAATCAGAAATGTGCTTAATCGCTCATACCAAACTCTGGGAGCTTGTTTCAGACCATAGAGTGCTTTGTTCAGTTTGTAAACATGATTTGGAAAGTTTGTATTTTCAAAACCAGGAGGTTGTTCGACATACACCTCTTCTTTTAAGAATCCATTCAGGAAGGCACTTTTAACATCCATTTGAAAAAGTTTAAAGTCTTTGTGACATGCAAAAGCAAGTAGTATTCTAATTTCCTCAAGACGTGCAACAGGAGCATAAGTTTCATCAAAATCTATACCTTCTTCTTGATTATATCCTTTTGCTACTAGTTTAGTTTTGTTTCTAATTATGTTGCCATTTTCATCTAATTTATTTCTGAACACCCATTTAGTTTCTATGATTGATTTGTTTGGAGGTTTTCTAATAAGGTGCCAAACATTATTTCTTTCAAACTGATTTAATTCTTCTTGCATAGCGGTAATCCATGAGCTGTCTGTCAGAGCATCATATATGCATTTTGGTTCTAAATTTGATACAAATGCAGAGTGCTCCATGAAGTTATTTTTAAAATAAGATCTAGTTCTTATACCTTCATTTACCTCACCCAAGATGTTTTCTTGTGGATAACTGTATCTGTATTTGAAAGGTCTATTGATTTGTTCAGGAGTTTCTTCTTGATCGGGTAGATTTCCAGAAGTCTGTCCTTCCTCTGTTATTTCAGCTGGCTGTTCGTCAGCTGTTTGAGTCTCTATAATTTGTTGTGTTTCTGGAAATAATTCTTCTTCTTCTTCTGACCCTGCATCTAGTTCTGGATTTCTTCTCGGCTCATTGTTAGACTCATTAAATAGTATATGCATAGATTCTTCAACAATCATGGTTCGTTTATTGAAAATTCTATATCCTTTCGATGTTGAAAAATAACCGAGAAAAATACCTTCGTCACTTTTCGCATCAAACTTTCTAAGATTATCTTTTCCGTTATTGAGTATAAAACATTTGCATCCAAAGGTTCTTAAGTAACCGATATTTGGAGTTCTTCCCTTTATAAGCTCATATGGAGTCTTTTTAAGAATAGGGTGAATAAATGCACGGTTAATGATATGACATGCAGTGTTAACAGCTTCAGCCCAAAACTATTTTGGTAGGTTCTGTTCTATTAGCATGGTTCGAGCCATTTCTACTAACACTCTTCCTTTCCACTACACCATTTTGTTGGGGGGTTCTTGGAGTGGAGAAGTTGTGCGTCAGACCATTTGAGTCACAAAATTTATCAAAATAGAAATTTTGAAATTTCTTACCATGGTCACTTCTAATAGCACAGATATTGAGATTGAGTTCTTTTTGGATCTTTTTAAAGAAGCATATAAATGTTTTTAGAGCATCATTTTTATATGCCAGAAAGCAGACCAAAGAGAAACGAGAATAATCATCTACAATTACTAAGCAGTAATACTTACCTCCCAAGTTTGCTGTCCTTGATGGTCCAAACAGATCCATGTGCAGTAATTGTAATAGCTGACTGGTTATTATCACCTGCTTGTGTTTGAATGATTTTTACTTCACTTGTTTTCCTTTAGCGCAGCATCACATAGTTCATCCAAACTGTAGTTTGCTTCAGGCAGACCCTTAACTAATTTTAATTTAGACAGTTTTGATAGTATCTTGATATTGCAGTGTCCTAAACGTCTATGCCAGAGCCAGCTGCCTTTCTGCTGGCTTGCTACTAAACACATTTTGTGGTTAGGAAGATCATCAATATAGAGCACATAAACATTACCTTCCCTTTTTCTATTTAATATTTCTTTTCCAGATGACAAGTTAACGATTGAGCAGCAGTGATTATCAAAGTTGACTTTAAATCCATTATCGCATAGTTGGCTTATACTTATTAGGTTGTGGTTTAGTCCTTTAACATGAAGAACATTTTCTATGCAGAGGGATGAGGGATTACCTATTTTTCCTACACTTATTACTTTGCACTTACTGTTGTCACCAAGGATTACATTTCCACCGAATTGTTTTTGCAAACTTCTGAAGCATTTTTCATTTCCTGTCATATGTCTTGAGCATCAGCTGTCCAAATACCATTTGCTATATTTCAGTCGGGTTAGCTCCTCTCCTTCCTGCAAAAGAAGTTTCAGTGCTCAGGTACCCAAATTTCTTTGGGTCCTAGAGAGTTAGTACTATTAAATGTTCCTTTTGGAACCCATATCATTTGTATTTTATTAGTGTTCTTCTTATACCAGTAAGAATTAACATTGTGACCCTTTCTGCCACAATGGAAACATTTGATAAAAGGTGTTGTGGAATAAAACCTACTTGCTGTACATGCTTTAGGCATCGAATTTTTGTTTTGCATCCTTACTGTCACCATACCTGTGTAGCTGATGGAGGGCTGATCATACCTTGAGATTTGTTTACCAGTTGCTTTAGATGTTGGTATGAATCCTATTCTTTCATTTCTGTATGGGCTGCGTTGAGCTCCCAGTATTGCATCAAGTCTATCTTTTCCTTTAACAAATTTTGCTAGTGAAGCTTCAAGGTCGAGATTCTTGCTTTGTAGACTTTTATTTTCTTGAACCAGTCTTTGATTTTCTTCACTCAGCTTACTCTCTTTCACGTGTATATTAGTATAATCAGTCATGAATGGCTTGAGATCTGGTATGGTGGGATACGACAGTCTATCCACTTCTCGACTTAGTGCTTCATTCAGCTCCTCAAATTCAGTAATTTTCTTTATCATGTCTATACTTGAGCTTTCTGTACAGGTTGTTAGTTCTCCAGTCTTACATTCATTTAGTTTTACATGTAGCTTTTCATTTATTTGTATCAGACGTTTATTGTCAATATGTAGTGCACATAGTTTAAAGTTCATATGGTCATAATCTGCATGCAGTGTGTCTTTTATGGCATCAGTTTTGTCCTCTAAAGTATTTTTTAGTGCAAGTATTTCTTTAAGTATTCGTTTTCATCCTTAAATTTATGCATGCACACTTTCATAGTTTTGCAATCAGTTTTAGCATGTAGATATTTTGCATATAGTTCATCAAATACATCTTGTAGCTCATCATTAGAATCATCATAGTCAGTAGAGTTTACCTCATTAGCATCATCATGATCTGCCATCAGACATAAGTTACTTTTTTAATTCTTTTCTGTCTCAGTCTGACTGTGTTCTCATGAGCTTTCATCTTCATCGCTCTAGGCTGCCATAGCTCTTTTCCTTCTTGTGTCTTTGTATTTTGATCTCTTGAGCAATGGACATTCGTTCTTGAAGTGTCCTGGTTTGTTGCAGTTGAAGAAATTTGTATCTTGTCTGCCTTCTCCTCTATTTGTTCTTTCATTACCCCTTCTTTTTCTAAACTTGTTTCTTTTGAGAAAACTTTTAAATTTACGGGTTAAGAGTGCAATATCTTCATTAGAGGAGGAATCACTTACCTGCTGGTCATTTATTTTTAATGCAATCCCTTCAGGACGTTCATCAGATTTCTTTAGTGACAGTTCTTTGGCCATCAGTTTGCCAATTAGTTCATCCAGAGACATTTGAGGAAAGGTTGGATTTTCTTCTATGGCATCTACCTTTGATCCAAAGGTTGGCAGCACAGCTCTTAATATTTTTCATTTCAGCTCTTCGGGTTTGAAAACTTTTCCTAGATTCTTCAGAGGATTTGTGATGTTAGTAAATTTAGTAAACATCTGAGTAATGGACTCACCTCGGTTCATCTTGAAGTTTTCATACTCATGCATGAGTAGGTTTACTCTGGTTTCCTTGACTTGAGTGGTTCCTTCATGCGTTACCTCAAGCTGATTCCATATTTCTTTGGCGGTGTTGCAAGCGCTGATTCGGTTGAACTCATTAGGATCAAGTGCGCAGTAGAGAAGGCTCATGGCTCTGTCATTCATTGATATGAGCTTGTTATCTTCATCATTGTATTCACGTTCAGTCTTGGGCATGCGTATTCCATCTGGGCCTGCTTTAGTTGCCACGATTAGTCCGTCTCGTATGATCTTCCATAGTGTGAAGTCTTGTGCTCGAATAAAGATTGTCATTTTGGTTTTCCAGTAGCCATAGTTTGTTCCATCAAAGAGTGGTGGTCTATTGGAAAATCTACCTTCAAAAGCTATAGGAACAACGTTAGCCATAAGGATCTTTTACCTCAAGATTGTTAGACCTTTAATTTTAAAAGGCTTGCTCTAATACCAATTGTTAGGTTTTCCTGTAAGATTAACTCAAGAGGGGAGGGGTGAATTGAGATAGTCAATAAAAATTTTCGTCAAGCTTAGTTATCCTACTGACAGCAAGCTTTCAGCCGGCTGTGTCAGTTCTGTAACCTACAGATAGAGAGAGTTAGAGTGCTTACTGACACAAGTAAAAAAGTAATACTCAGGATATTTAACGTGGTTCGGCAAAACCCTTTTGCCTACATCCACGGTCGCTCTATCACCAGAGCCAAAGCTTCACTAAACCTTTAATAAGCTACAAATACACTTAGAGCAAAGTGCTTCACCAAACACACTTACTCTATCGGGTTTCTTCACCAAGACAACCCCTAACAGCCTACTGGACACACCTGTCCCCCTGGCTGATTTGCTAGCTCTATTACAAGGTCTAAGAGCTTTCACCAAGCTTCACCTTAGCTTTCTTTCCGGTGCCCGCAGCACCACCTTCACAATGTCAGTAAAAGGTTACAAGAAAGATAAATAGAAATTGAGTACAGGATCTATCTCATGTGAGTTATGTGTTCATGAAGTATTTCGAATGAGATGATCAGATATGTTGCTGAGAGAGATTTCTTCAGTGTGATAAGCAGCAAGATTTGATGTTTGTGTAGAGAAGTAGAGTTCTTATGTATCTCTGTTTTGCTTGTGTTCTCTCTACCGTTTCTTTGTTGCTGTGACTCCCTTCTTATAGTGTTTCTTCTCTGTGCAGGAACCGTTGAAGAACGTTGCCGTTGGCACTCTTTTTCATGGGTGGTTCTTCACGTCAGAGAGAGATAGAGCAGTTTTGCCCAGCGGTTAATCAACCGCTTTCTCAATTGCTTTCGGCTGTTTTTGTGCAATGTCTCCATGGCATTAAATGCGTTCTAAAGATTTGAATTTGCCGCCAGCGGTTAAGAGCTTAATATAGCTAAGATTCTGTCTGAAAATAGATGAGCTGATTTGGCTTGTCCATATTTAATGCATCGCTCGTTGACTGCTTGACTTGTATAATGTGCTTTCTTCCCTTGATTATTGAGCTTTCCATTTCTGTGAAATTGAAGATGATTTTTGCTCGTTGTAGATCTTCTATTTGAATTGCTTCAGTGTGTTGTGAGTTATGAAGATTTTTGGAGCAAGGAAAGTTTTGTTGCTGTTGAACTCAAAGCTCTGTTTCGAAACAGAGAGGTCTTCTTGTGCTTCAGTGGTTAAGCAGCTGACTGCAATGTGACTATGGCATCTTCTATTTCGTATGCTGTTTAATTTGTAATAGCATGACAGTTGGCTGTATGATGGCTGTTCTTGTCTACTGTAAATAAAATGATCTTTGTTTGTCTAATCCTGCAGAACTTGATTTCAGATTATTAGTCTAATATAAATCATAGTTTCTAATTCTTTGTTATCATCAAAATTGTCTTTATAGTTCCAACAAACTTTATGACTTATTTTGTAGAATCTGAAACGGCTATCACTGCTCCAAATAAGGTTTGAAAATTGAAAGCGGACGATGATTATTCGAAAAATTATTTGTAAAATTTCGATCATAAAGCGATTTCTCTCCTGTAACTGTTTTCCTATCAGCTTACAATTTCAATTTGATTATTCTTTTGCTTTGCCACAGCCTCAATCGATCCTCTTTCTTTCCAGATTTGCTTTCACTCGTAAGAATTATATTTCCAATTAAAGGAATGCTCAGAAGTATATTTCAAGATAACGACTAGATGAGTTCCGTATCTTGTACTCAAATTTTGAGATCGACGTTATCAGATGGAATCTACTTAATGAGGTCAAGACAATGACATCGAGATCACGATTTTGACTTATAGGTCGTTAACTATTAGTAGGATATAGGGCGTAACTGTTAGCATTATGATTGATAACTATATTCCGAATACAATGTTATAGATTATGATAGTTAGGATTGGGTTTGTAGTATAATTATTGCAGCTGCACAAACAAATTTCTAATGGTTTGTCTGTTTGCAGGTAAGAAAAGGAAGTCGAGGGACGTTCTTCCATCAGTGAAGATCACCATCCTAGCGCATATCAACCAAAACACGCAACTATCTGAAGCAACGCTGCCCAACACATGGGAGCTGAAGATTGGTTGAAAGAGTCATGCTTCAGACATATTATCTACAGTCTTCCCAAAAGAATTCCTACATTGTCAAGTGAAGGAATTCACAATGAATGGAAACACTTACCAAGAAGAGAACTCTTGATAAGGAAAAACAGTTTTACTAGCACTTAGCTCCCTCCTATGGACATGACCATTAAACAAAAGAATTGAAAAACAAATTAATTAAAATGATATTTTAAAATATTTTTAAAATTATTTTAAATTAAATCATAATACTACAATCTAAGTTTATGACAAATACACAAAAACGAATTGGAAGGCGAAGGCTTTGTAAAAATATCAGCAAGTTTTTTGGAATCAACAAGATCCAAAACAATGTCATTAAACTCAACATGTTCACGAATAAAATGATGCCTTAAGTCTATGTGCTTTGTGTGCGATTGTTGAATGAGATTTTTAAAAAGATTAAAGGCACTTGTATTATCACAATAAATAGGCACATTGTGTAATTTATAACCAAAATTGAGAAGTCAGTGGTAACTTATAGTACTTGTGCACAAGAACTACCTACTGCAATATATTCTACTTTCAACGGTTGATAAAACAATGGATGATTGTTTCTTTGAATACCATGAAATTAAGCATCCACTTAGAAAGTTGATATGGACCCTAGTGCTTTTTCTTTTTGCATCATACAAGTCAGTATCCGAATATGTTACCAAGTCAAATGCACGTCCTTTTAGATAAAACAAGCCAAGCTCCTTCGTATATACAAGATATCTAAAGATATTCATGACACAAACCAAGTGATATTCATTTGCTGCACTTTGAAAGTGAGCTCATATATAAACACTATATTCAATATCAATTCTACTAGCAATTAAGTAGAGAAGTAATCCCATCATACCTTTATAGAGCTTTTGATCAACATCTTTACCTAATAAATCTTTGTAAAGCGTAGTGTAACACCCCATATTTTGCAAGTGGGCTAGTCCAACTAAAACCAACTATCATGTTATCACTATTCTCTTCCCTTTATTTTTTCTTCTTTTAACTGTCATCCACTTTTCTTTCTTTCTCTCGAAGCAGCAAACCTCCCACCGAGCCTCCCCTACACACAATGATTATCCGGCATCGAATTTTCTTCTCCGGCAGCGAAAGCATCTCCTCTACATGCAAATTTCAGTCTTCTTCTCCTCATCCCTTGTCGTTGTGTTTTCTCCCACCTTCACCGTACAGGGTGAAATCTAGGGTTCTCGCCAGACCTCCTTGCCGGCCGTCCGACTATGGTAGGCATTTGAAATTCATCTCCTCACTGCGATAACGCACTTCCCTTTGTTAATTGAACCGAATTTCAACTCTATGATGGAAATTTCATTGCCAGGCCGGTGAAATCAATTTGAACGATTTTTGGTCATCGATGTAAAATGAGTATGTTGCCATTCTCTTAAACTCATTTTGTTTTTATTTACCTCTCACAGCTGCTCAGTTTTCTTCTAGCTGAAATTCCTTCCGGCCAGCACTATTAATGCTAGAATTCGACAGTCAAGTGGGCCCCACTAGCAGGTGATTGGAAATACGTGTAAGTGTGTGTTAAACGCTACTACTTGATGGATAACTAATTAGTTTCCGGTTAGGTGATTGCTAGGTTAAGGAATTGGTGATTTGTCGATTTTTCAAAGCTACTTGGAGTACGATCGTCTTGTTTAAATCGGTAAGCTTACTAATCCTCTATCGTTGATATATTTGAATAGTTGATAGGATTTAAATGATTGATGCAATGGATGAAACTCTAGAATGAGATTTTATTGCTACAACGATGTGATTGTAGTGGATTGTGTTAGGTATTATGATTGTTAGGTTGCTTCCGTTTAACACAATTAAGTATTACATGTGCCCGTGTGTGTTATAGTTTTTCACTGAGGAACATGGGCCGAGTGGCTTGACTTAGAATAATCAGTGGACTAAGTGATCACGGGGAAATATGTGAGGGTTACCGTGCCTTTCCTTCTTAGATTGCGTTAGGCTTCTGGCACAGGTAGCATGTGCTTGGGACCTCGGCATAACTCGTCACTTTCTTTATATTGAATAAATTATTCCTCATGCTTGATGATGACTATATGTGTGGAGCATGTATTGTTAGGCCCATGCGCGTGGGGGTATACCACGGCACATTCGGTTTGATCACCTGGGTGGTTATACCTCGCCGAGTCAGAAATAATCTGGTTGGCAGGTTGATCTGGAGACTAGGACTTAGAGGTGGCGATTTGGGTTGGTGGGTCGATTCTGGGTCGACCTATTTAATAATTGAGTCAAATTCGTTCAATCCTAACCCAACCCATAAATTTATATAGGTCAAAATTGTCAACCCTAAACTAATCTATTAATCACCTAATCAAATTCGGGTCGATACATTTAATAATTAAAATTATTAATTATTAATTCTATATTTTTAAGCTTTAGCGAATTTATAATATCAGTTGTAACAAAAGTGCATGATGTTCTTAGTGACAAGATATAGGAATACCCGTTAAATATGCTTTCTTTAGTATCTTCATCAGTCCTTAAAATATTCAAAAAAATTTATTTTTATTTTTTGAAAATATGTGGTGACAGATAAAAATTTATGATTATAAATAAATGCTAATAATTTTGATAAAAATTTTGATAAACATAGCTATCTAGCAAAATTTTAATAAAATTTTTTATACAAAATTGTAATTCGTCATTTTAGAAACACATACATAGTAATACTTTTGATAATATTATAATTCTCAGTTACACTATTTCACTAAAATATGAAAATAACGATTAATTATAAAAATCTTAAAATTTAATAATTTATAAATAAGTATTATCGATTATTTTTATTACTAATATTTTAATAAACGGAAATAAAAAAATCAAATGTTATTTCTTTAAGAGATGGCAATTAGAGTTGGTGGGTCAATTTCGGATAAACCAGGGTCGATCCATTTAATAACTGGGTCAAATTCGCTCAATCCTAACCCAACCCATATATTATACAGGTCAAATTTTCTAACCCTAACCCTAATTAAATGGGTCGATTTCGGATTGCGTTTTCTAGTTGAGTCATATATTGCAGGTCTCGCTCTATGTTATATGTTTCTTTTCCTGATTCCCCGACAAGTGTTACATCATAGATATAGATAGATATTCATGGATGATATCATATTAGCGTGTTTGGATAAGGCATGATGCATGTATGAATGCATAATAGTGTTATAGCGAGCATGGTGGATTTTATGTATTTGGGATGCCATAGTGAAAGAAACATCAACTATGTTGTTTGTTCTTATAGTACATGGCACCTAATAAATATTATTGTATAGTAATATAGTGTGATATATCTTGAACTGTATTAGTTGCATGTCTAGCCCTCCGTATTTGTCCTTATTAGGAACTCGTTGGTATGGGACGACCTAGGACCTGATAAGGCTTGTTCTGATCTATCGTTCCATATGTTGCATGTAGCAGATAGGATTGAAACAGTTAGGTAATGCATTAGGAATTATAAATAGTACATACTGTTATTTCACCTCACTAAAACTGGGCTGATAGGATACTCCAAGGACTAGCGGGAGCTGATAGGATACATCACCGAGTAGTGGCATAGTGCGTCGACGATAGATCCGCGCATTTATAGTTCCTTTGTCATGTAGATGGCTTTGTTATTTTCTAAAGATATGTATTACTCTTATGTATATTTTTTAGTTTGGTATTTGATTTGAAAATTAATATTTTGGGTATGTAATAGGTGTTGGCGGCTACTAGTAGTCAATAGGTATTTTATTTGGTTGGTTTTGGTATTGACATTATTTTGTTTCTCTCGTTTATTTCGTCGTTGTCAAGTGATTTATTATGGTACAGGTTTTCACTTGAAATTTCAGGGAAGATTTTGCCAAAATTTTATTTATTTGAAATTATTTTGGTAAATCGTTTATAGTGCTTTTGGGTCAGGCTTACTGGACTGGATCGAGTCTGGATGTTATCCAGACTAGGTCTAGTCTAGGCCGGTCGCGGCCGGGTTGGGTCGTGACACGTAGCATTTGTTGCCATAGGGTACTTACACTTTATTATGCTTTCAAGTTGTACTTGATAAGTCTTTAACATACTTTCAATGGTCTGTAAACTGACATTATCAAGTTATTTGATTTGATGTTCAAGGAAATAGTTGAGTTCTACCGTCGTGCTCATTTCAAATATCCTACATAAGTTTAGCAAAGCCCTTGTCCAAAGTTTCATTAGTAGCACCGAGACTAATGTCATCTACGTATGTACTACTAATATATCATTGTTATCATGATCAGTGAAAAGAGTAGCATCACTTCTACCACAAGAGAAACCTTTCTCGATAAAAAATGCACTAAGTTTTTCACACCATGCACATAGTGCTTGTTTGATACCATATAAAGTTTTTGATAACTTGTAGACATGATCCGGGTGCTTAGAATTTTCAAAACCAACTTTTTTTTCTTTTGTAAAGCGGTTGAGAAATGCGCTTTTTAGATCCATCTAAAGCAACTTGAAATTGATGTGACAAACAAACACAAGTAACAAGTGAATAAATTCTATATGAGGAGCATAAGTTTCATTAAAATCAATACCTTCCTCTTGAGAATAACCTTTAATAACTAATCTAGCTTTATTTTAACAATATTACCGCTTTTGTCCATCTTGTTGCAGAACACCCACAATGTTTCAAAGACAATTCCTTTCAAATTGGTTAACCTCTTCTTTCGTAGCCATAATCTAGAAATTGTCCGTTAAAGCATGATCTATACCTGAAGATTCTATTTGAGATATAAAGGCGGAATGTTCATAGAAGTTACCTCTCAAGTGTGATCTTGGTCTTAGCCCTTACTTTACATTGCCAACAATTTTGTCTTGTGGGTAACTAGATCGATATTTGAACTGTTGTGAGTGATTGATATTTGTTCCTTACCTTTCTAGTTTAGTCGACTACTATGTATTCTCTTCTATTTGTTGTCCAGTTGACTAGACAGTGATTGTTTCCTAAATGTTTGGTGATTGTTCTAGAACTGTGATCTTGTTGCCTTTTTTCTATGCTTTTGTTATTTTCATCATCACTGCATACATCAATATTATTAACCATTTTCAACAAAGAGTTAGTTTCATCAAATATGACATGAATGGATTCCTATACAAATAAAGTTCTTTTGTTGAAATCTCTAAATAAAATTTGGAAGAGGTTGAGTAGCTAAGAAATATATCTTTGTTGATTTTGAAATCAAACTTACTGACATTCTCCTTACAGTTCGCATCACAAAATTTATCAAAAACTTTGATTTTGAAACAATTTGTTGTGGACACTACTAATGGCAACAATGTTTAAAGCAAGTTCATTTTGAATTTCTTTGGGAAAGAGGAGAATACTTTTAGTGCTTCACTCCTTACAACCAATAATACCTTCAATAGTCATCAACAAATGACAAGACAATACTATCTTCCTCCAATGCTTGCAGTTTGTGCAGGTTCGACCTCCAAGTTAGGGTAGGCCTAGGTTAGTAGCATATAGGGCTTGCTTGGTCCGGCACGAGTAAAGACAGGTTAGCTTAGTGGGCCAGGGTTGGGTTAGTAGCGTAAAGGCATGGGATAATGCCTAAGTGACAAATGGGCTAGCTAATTTGAAACTTGTCCAACAACTCATCTTGGGTTGGGCCTGACTTGGTGGGCTTAACAGACCACGCCCCTTATTTATCCCACATTGGCTTGGTGTTGGAATGAGCATATGTTTATATGTGAGAGATGCTGAAGTCTAATATGTTGGGCAATCATTTTACATTAGAGACTTGACCCTACAGTTGGTATTAGAGCAGGTCTCAAACTTGAAAGTTTAATGCTAGAGGTGATAGATTGGTATGGCTGGCATGGTTCTGGTTGCACTAGAAGGAAGATTAACCAATCGCCCCTCCTTTGTTCGATGAAACTAACTATGGTTACTAGAAAACTAAAATGACGATATACGTTCAAGCACAAGACTATCTACTATGAACATTATCCAAAACGGACCAGTTACACTAACAAAGCTCGATGCAAATGACATAATCGTTCTCGAACCCGTTCTAGAATACAACGAAACTATCACTCTTAATGCTCGTCTAATGAATCGATTGTATTGTGATTTGAATTCACGTAATATTAATCGTAGTTGTTCTTCTTCTATAGCAAAGGAAAATTGGGATAAATTAGCGGTGACGCACTAAGGGCGTGTTTCAAACACCCGTAACTCCATTTTCTCCCGTCAGATTTTGAGTTCCGGACAGTTCATATATTTCAATTACACAAAGAATTCAGAACTCCATTTCCACATGCGGAACTCCAGTTCCAACTTTCTCATTTGCACACTTCCCGATAACAACTATATCTTTCAATTTTCAACACAATTCCAAAACCTATTAAAACATGAACTCCACTTCCACTTTATTTTTCAAAAAACTTTACTCCCTACTTTTCACTTTCACGGAACTCAGTTATGAGCATTTGAAACACGCCCTAAGGAACAACTCAAGTGAAGGAGACGCATGAATCTACTCATGCACAATTATGAAAATTTTAGAATGGAGAAAGGTGAGTCCATAATGTAGATGTACACGAGGTTCACAAAGATCATCAACCCATTGAAGAACCTTGGTAAAGACTTTAGGAATGAAGAATTCAAATAGAAGATCATGCAAAGGGTTCTCCCATCATATAGCTCAAAGTTGATGCTATAGAAGAGAACCATGAATTTCCTACCATGACACTGGATGAGCTAAAAGAGTGAAGAAGAACCCCGTTGACTTGCCTTGAAAATCAGCAAAAAATCGGCAAGTTCCTCTTCCTCTTCTTCTGATGAAGATAATATTGTATTGCTTGCCAGGAAATTGAAGCTTCCTAAGGAGAAATAATATGAAGAGAAGACCTAGAAGAAAGCAAATGAAACTGGATAGTAAAGGTGAAACCAATCAAGACACAAGTTGCTTCAATTGCAACAAGCCGGGCCATTTCAGAAATGAATGCCCATTACTGCTGAAAAACAAGAAGAAAGACAGCAAAAAGAAGAAGGTAATGGCCGCTTAGAGTGACGAGGATGAAACTTCAGAGGAGAGTGAGATAGAGTCTTTAGCAGCAAATATCTGTTTCATGGCAAAAGATGAAAAACTGACAATGAAGTACAAGATTCTAACCTTGATTTTTCCTTCGAAGAATTGTTTGATGCATCTGCAGAATTATATGTAACATAAAGAGTTGAAAAGATCGCATAAATAGGTAAAGAAACGCTTGCATGATAGTAAGAAAGAAAATCTAATGCTAATCGAAGAAAACAATTCCTTGCGTAAGAATGCTTCTCCAAATCTAAGGGCTTCTGAAAATGTTTTGCATGCTGATTTTAAAAATCTGGGTGCTGAATCTCACGAATTCCATGCTGAGAATGAAAGCCTAAGATCAGAAAACATAAAACTCACTGAGTTATATGAACAACTGCTTGATAGCATTGAAAAACTGAAAACTGAAAACGAATGCCTGAAGAAAACCAATTTGGAAATGGCTGAAAAAAACATGATTTGAATGCTTCACTTGCTAAGTTTGTTAGAGGTAAAGAAAGGCTTGAATAATGCTTGGCACACATAAGGTAATTTTCAGAAAAGAAGGCATTGGTTACTTTCCTAACCAGAAAATGGAGAGCAGTAAATATGTCAGAACCGTAAGCCAATCTTCCACATGACTTATTTACTTGTTTTACCAGCAATAAAATGGGAAATACTATAAAGTCTTGTTGGTACAAACATAATGAAAAGAAAAGTAAACAAATATGGGTTCTTAAGGGGACCATTTGACCAGCTAACTCAAAAGGACCCAAAGAAATTCGGTACCTAAAACTTGAAATGGTTTCTGCAGGTATGTCTTTCAGACACCAACCTTTCCAAATCAAAGTGGGTTCCTGACATTGGTTGTTCTAGGCACATGATTGGAGATGTTAAGAACTTTATCCACCTGAAATCATCCCAAGGAGGCAGCGTTACACTTGGAGACAATAGCAAGTGCAAAGTGACTGGAATAGGTAAGGAAAAAATTTTCAGCGTTGGCAATGTTCTGTTTGTGCAGGGTTTGAAACACACATTCTTAGCATAAGTCAATTATGTGATATGCTGGAATGGATGTTATCTTCAAAAATAAGTATGTGTTCAGTCATCAACAAAGGCTCTGGAACAGAAATCCTTCAAGGGAACTGCAATGGTGACGTATATGTCATTTGTCTTGAAGATTTCAATAACAAGAGCTTGTGTCTTGTAGGCAGTCAGCAGGAAATGTCTAGACTTTGGCATAGAAGGCTTGGACACTAATACAAAGCTCCTAACCAAATTATCCAGACAGAAACTTGTTTTGGGGCTGCCAGGAATCAAACAATCAAGGTCTTAGTTCAAACCTAAGCAAGATGTTTCCACTTCAAGGCCGCTACAATTGTTGCACTTAGACTTGTTTGGACCAACCAAAACAGCAAGCATTGGTGGTAAATATTATTGCTTTATAATTGTTGAAGATTATTCCAGGTATTGTTTGTACATCCTTAAAATGATGTATTTAAGTCCTTTTCCATCTTTTGTAAAAGAATTCAAAATGAACATGGCATGAATGTTGTAGCTATTAGAAAGTGATCATGGTAATGAGTTTCAGAACCATAAGTTTGATGAATTTTGTGAAACAAATGGTTTAACGTATAATTTCTCTACACCTAGGACCACTCAACAAACCGGTGTTTTTGCAAGGAAGAATAGGGTGTTAGTTGAAATGACTAGAACCATGTTGTGCAAACAAAATTTACCAAAATTTCTTTGGGCTGAAGCAGTAACCACTGCATGCTATATGACTGATCGTGTGCTAATAAGACCATTCTTTAAAAGAACTCCATATGAGTTGCTTAAAGGGAAGAAACCTAACATTAGTTATTTTAAATCTTTTGGATACAAATGTTTTGTGTTAATTAATAGTAAAGAAAATATTGGTAAATTTGATACTAAAAGTGATAAAGCCATTATTCTTGGATATTCTAATTACTCAAAAGCATATAGAATTTTTAATAAAATACTTTATCTGTAGAAGAATCAATTCATGTAGTTTCTTATGAAACTAACTCAGTGCCAAGGAAGGATTTTAGCTGATGATGCAGGTATAGCAAATGTGGAAGAGGAAGGCAAAATGTATGAACCAACAGAGCTACCGCCAACTGACCCGATAACAGATGTAGTTCCTCTTTAGTAGACTGAGTGTCAAGCAGAACCCAATCTAGTAAACGAATCAAACCATGAACTACACAAAATAGTACCAAAAAGCACACAACAATTCAAATATAAGTCTAGCCCTCAACAAAACATAATAGGTAATGTCCATGAAGGGTAAGAACAAGATTGCAACTAAGAGGTAACATCATTGAACATTCTGCTTTTGTTTCACAGTGTGAGCCTAAATATATTAAAGATGCATTGGTTGATGATTGTTGGATATTGCTATGCAAGAAGAACTTAATCCATTTGAAAGAAGTAGTGTTTGGCAACTAGTTCCTAAGCCCAAAGATAAAACAGTAATTGGAAGTAAATGGGTCTTTTGTAACAAAGTGGATGAAAATGGTAACATAACTAGAAATAACTCTGGGCTTGTAGCTCAAGGATATTGTCAAGAAGAAGGATTTGCTTTTGATGAAACTTTTGCACTTGTTGCCAGTCTCGAAGCAATTCGTTTGTTGCTTGTTTTATGAATTTTAAATTATTTCAAATGGATGTTAAAAGTGCTTTTATAAAAGGTTTTATAAAAAAAGAAGTTTTTTTTAAACAACTACTCGGTTTCGGAAATCATGATTTTCCTGATCATGTTTTAAAGCTTTGAATGGCCCTTTATAGACTCAAACAAGCACCAAGAGTTCGGTATGAATGCTTAAGTGCTTCTTTTATTGGAAAAGGTTTCTCTCATGGAAATATTGATTTAACTTTAACGTTGCATGATAAAAATGATATGCCACTTGTACAAGTTTACATTCATGACATTATATTTGGTGCTACTAATGAATCTTTAGCAAGTGATTTGAGAATTTGATGCAAGGGGAGTTTGAAAAGAGCATAATGGGTGAACTTAACTATTTCCTCGGATTACAAATCAAAGAATCGGAAGAAGGAATTTTCAATAATCAAGAGAAGTACTTTAAGGACTTGCTCAAAAAGTATAAACTAGAAGATGCAAAAAAAGTAAGTACTCCCATGTTAACAACAACCAAACCTGAAAAGATGAAGCATGTAGGTAGTACATCAAAAACTATATAGACGTACGATTGGCTCCCTTCTATACCTTACTTCTAGTAGACCTGATATCCAATTCGGTGTTTGCTTATGTGCTAGATATTAAAGCTCTCCTAAAGAATCACATTTGCCATAAACGAGTTTTAGATATCTTTGGAAAACTAAAAATCTTGGCCTATTCTATCCAAAAGGTTGTCCTTTGATTTAGTTGCTTATGCGGACGTTGTTGCTGGTTGCAAGCTACGTAGAAAAAGTACTATTGGTTCATGTCAACTCTTAGGAGGTTGCTTGATTTCTTGGTATTCAAAGAAGCAGTATTCTGTAGCTTTATTAGCAGCTGAAGCAAAATACGTCGTTGCAGGAAGTTGTTGTGCACAGGTTCTCTGGATCAAACACCAACTCCTGGTTTTTGGTTTTTATTTGAAATATCCCTATATTTTATGCTAATACTAGTGCAATTAAATTTGTCAAAAAATCCTATTCATCAATCACGAAAAAAACACATTAAATTAGGACATCATTTTATTCATGAGCATGTGGATTGCAATAATATCGTTTTGCATTATGTAAATACTAAAAATTAACTTGCAGATATTTTAACAAAACCTTTGGATACTAATCGCTTTTCAAGAATTTGCAATGAAATTGTTTTGTGTTATTTAAAAATTTGTATTTCGAATATTATAATTTATGATGCTTTGAGTTTTCAAATAGTTTATGATTAGTGATTTTATATAGTTGGATTTTTCAGTAAAAAAAAAATTGAGATGATCAATAATGCTTGTTTTGATATGGACAGAAATACTGTGCTTCGCCTATTGTATCACATTCTCTTTGATTACAAAAAGGGGCAAAAGATCTTTGAGAATAATTATTAGGATTGCAAATGGAAAGGAGAAGATTTTAGCAGAATTAGGGGGAGAACTGTTGCTCAAATCTGGACAAACTTATTCTTGAAAATTCCAAGCAGAAAGATTGAATGAATTAAGTTCATACCTAATTAACAGCACAGCAATAATTCTTGATAAGGTTTTGTCATCATAAAAAAGGGGAGATTGTTGTGCTTCCTATTGATTTTGATTATAACAAGTATGGAAGAATTATATTGGTGCTTTGAATCATTCGGGCATGGAAAATCTGAAGTAAGACTTCTGAACTTGGAAGATGACCGTGAAGGTGTTTTGCATTATATATTCAACATGATTTTGTTGGCGTTTAATCCATGTTTTTACATCAGTTATACTACATCATGCATAGATGAAATGTAGGAAAAGATCGATCAAGAACGCATCTACATTGATCAAAACATTTACCAAAGATATGAAGTTGACATGTTGATTGTTGGAGCTTTTGGGCAAACAAAAAGCTTATTCAGTTACCCACTTTCTAATTGAATTTGTGAGCACTCGAGCAACTAATTGAAGCCTTGTCTTTTGGGAACACATTAAAGATTATGTAGACTACTCGAACGAGTTGGATGTATTACAATCCATTCTGGATTTCATGCTGGAGACACATTGGAAGATTGCATCCCAATCAGTTTAGAAGAATTTTATTGGAGAAGTCTGGATTACTGATGGGGTCCTCATGTTTGAGCTCAATTACTCTCACCTCAGCTATCCGATTGGAGATTTGCTTTTTCTTTTATTAAGGAAGACACATCAAAGTTTTTTATACCAAATTTGAGCAAATACTATGAAGTAACGAAGTCAGAAAAAATCAAGAAAGTTGCTGCAACAGATCAAGGAGAATCAGAAATAGATGATCAACACATCAAATTTCGAGTTCGATTTCTCTCAACTCACTCACTCTTTTGGAGGTATTTTTCTTGCGGTATGTATTCAATATGTGAAGATTATTCCAGACCAAATTTGAGAGGAAAATCCGCAGAAATGAAGTCACAAAAGATCAGGAAAGATGACTGGTTGACAGACAGTTACGAGCTGCTCTGATTGAGTTAAAATTCAATTTTTGAATTGATTTGGCTTGCTTGAAGCTGTTAGATGGAGATTCGTTGCATGCAGAACTGATATAGAAGCTCATGATTATTGCATATACATTGAATGAGGAGATCCAATTAGCAGAAAATTCAAAATTCAAATTGTATATATCAGCTCAAAAAGTAAACCTGCAGAAAGCAATATTTTCTGATTGTGAAATATTTCCAGTATAGAAGCAATAGAATCCTAGCCATTCAAGTTATTTTCAATGTTACAGATTCAAGAGGAAGTACAATGGATACAAGAGGCATTACAGAAATAAAAAGAATAAATAAGACCAGAGAAAAAGACATTGAAAAATAGTGAGCATCTTGCAGAAATACATCTGAGCTTGTCAACGAGTTTTCTCATCCGACTTTTGTGATTCTCTCGTGCTTTCTTCATTGAGTTCTTGTTGTTTTGAGAGTGTCTAAGACTTACAATTGAGTGAGAGAAATGCATGTATTCTGATTTGCAATATGGCTAAAGGGAATTTTGTAAAGCATTGTTAGTTGGGGTTATATAGAAAAAATTAGGAATACCAAAATCTCTCTGATTCTGTTGTGAGGAGGTGACCACCCGGTGTAGTTCCGCCAGATTAGAGGTGTTGTATTCATGTGGTTCAAAGAGATTAGCTTCTGTTTGATGATTCTGGAAGCTTGCCTTCAATGGGGTTGGCTGAGTTTGAAGGGAGGCACCTAAATTGGTAGATTGCAGTGGTGACGGTGACTTAGGTGATTCAGAAATTGGGGAGGTTCTGTGCTCAAAGCCTGGCTCTAGTACCACTTGTTACAGTTCGTAGAACTCTATGAATTGCAAAGATGAAACTAAGAACTATGAAGACAAAATAAATAAAAGGAAAAAAATACTTGATTTTCCTTCCCTTCAATGTTTACCAGCATACACTTATATAAACTCTTGCTCATTGATGGTAACTAAACCGAAGTTACCTTATTGTTTAGATACATATAATAATCTATAGCTAATGCAACTAGAATACTCCTTGTTGGACTCTCCAACTTATTTAATGTAGTCTCCGCAACCCAAACATATTTTATGAACCTTTTTCAGCGCTCGGTCCCTTAATAGCATTCAGTGAGAAGCTTTCTCATTTGCTGATGCATCCCTTCCAGTAAGCTCTATGACAATCAAGTTGAGGTTGCCGGCTTCAAGCAAGTGAGCAACACATCGGAGACAACTGGGCAACGTTCGGAATGGTTTGAAGCTGTTGGTTAGATCTAGTTGAACAAGCCATTTTAGTAATCACCTAATTTGTACTATTGAGGACTACCAGAAGTACCAGCTGTAAGTTTACTGAAGTAAGTAACATTATCATACGCAGGGCAAGACAGAGCTGGCTGAGGTCACGCAAGAGCGGCCATCGAGAAGGATAAACCCAAAGAACAGCTGCAGGACTTACCTTGTATGCAAGTAGGATCAGCTGGATTGCACCCGGGTGCAGCTGAGGTGCACGCGGGTATACCTAGTGGTGTCCAGGGCGCACTTGGTAACTTCAGCTGCTTAGAGTTTAATTTGTTAGTTATTCTTATATCAATTAAGTATTTCAGTTCTTTAGGAATTCTAGAGGTTTTAGGAGATCATAGCAAGAGTTGTAATAAGAGAGTATTCCAATACGGTGGAAACTCCTGTAGTATTAATAGGGAGCTTGTACGCTATGGACGGGCAGCGGAGATTAATAAATTAGCTCTTAGTTAATTTAGCTAGTTTAACCTCCGGCAAGTCTGCTCGAGACGGAACACGTATCAACTTGGTATCAGAGCAAGGTTCATGAGAAAATGTCGTTCACCCACTTTGGATTCACCCAAAACTCCGGAGCCTACAATCACCATCGGGGATTCAATAAGAGACTCCGCCGGCCCTTCTACCACCAAGACAATGCAGTCCACTGGAGAAAATCCCTTGTTAGAAGAGATGAGGCGTATATCAGCTAACCTTGAGAAGCTTACCATTGCTTTCTTTGCATCGCAAGCCGACATGGAGAGGGAACCCACCAATGTGCCAACAGGAGATAATCCTGTCAAAAACCACAACCAGAAGGTGAGGCTTCTAAAAACTTTAAAGCTTACCGAACCATTCAATCCTTGCAACCAGCATCCAGCAATATTAGACCCCAACAGACCCAACAGGATGATCAACCCAACTCTGAACCCCACTGGCCACCTCAAGAATCACCAAATCGACAAGAATATCATGGCAACAAACATGCTCCTTCCACATCCAAGCAACCCGCCACCTCCCACAAGCACAACCAGTCCAAAAATTGTTGGAAGCAAACACCCACCAGACCAGCAACTCACCCCTGTAAGAATTCTTCTCCAAATCATCCACAAGAATATTACACTCAACCCTTCAAGGAATGCCATAAATTTCCATACTTTGATGGCAACGGCCCTAGTGAATGGCTTTATTCCTCGGAAAAATATTTTAAATTCTATAACATGGCACCTTGGGAATGAATGAGCATTTCTACCATGTACTTCAAAGATGAAGCCAATAGATGTACCAAAACTTTGAGATGGACAAACCACAACACTCATCGGAGGAATTTCGCGAGGCCTTGCTTGTTAACGTTTGGTCCTACTACCTTCGGTAATCCTAACTTCTCATTACAACAGTTGCAACAAACTAGTTCATTAGAAGAATATCTATCCACCATTAGAGACTTACACGCGCAGCTTCCCTACAACACAAACGAGCAAGACCTGATAGGAAGGTTCTGTGGAGGGCTTTGCAAGAAGCTTGCAATCGATTTCATAGCATCAAGACGCAAAGACTTACAAAGGGCCTATGTGTTGGCTAATATGTTTGAGCAGAAAATATCAGCAGAATCAAGCATGGGAAATACACGTCCAACGGCATATTAGCAGCGTCAGTTAACTCCAGAAATTCTGGACAGCCAGCCCAAAGTAATTCAGTAACTATGGGGCACTTCAAAGGCTCTAGGCCAACATCCAGCCTCACCATGGCAGAAACCAATGCTCGACGAACGAAGGGGTTGTGTTTCTATTGTGACGAAAGGTAAGCACCTGGGCACAAATGCACAACTCGTCTTTATGCTATCAATGTTTGTGAAACAGAAGGAATTGAAGAAGGAGAGGAGCCCGAGGAGGAAATGTCATTGGAGTACGCCACTCTATCACTGAGTGTCATGCATGGACTGGTGGGGCCGCAAACTATACGGATCGTGGGACAAATCAAGAAGCAAGATATCCTTATTGATTTTGGCAGCACTTAAGGCTTGTCCCTACAACAGTGAAACCTTTAAAGGTGGAACTCACTGATGGAAGGCTGCATTCAATAGAAGTCTTGCACAAGCGCATACCTCTTGATGCAAGGGTGGACCTCATGGTTGATGCGTACCCATTTCCCTTACGAGGCATGGATTTGGTCTTAGGAATATAGTGGCTTGAGACACTGGGAGACGTTATCACCAACTGGCGGAGCTCTGACATGCATTTCACCTTAGATGGTCAAGGGTTTCTGTTGCAGGTCATAAGAGGGGGATGGGTATCGCAGCTTACGAGCCTTTGTCCTAAGGCTTCCTTCTATTCACTAAGGTTAGTGGATCAACATATGGCCATGTTCCGCATTCTCGTGCAAAATGATCAAGTTACGCATATTCATAACACTTTAGATCGCACCTCTACTACGTTCACAATTATCATGCTCTCCTCCACCACCGCCTTTGGAATTATGAAAAAGCTCAACTCGTCAGCCATTTTTGCCATCTAAATATCTGATGGCGTTTAAGGCATCCCTTCGATCATCAAGCTCAATAAACGCGTACCATGGTGAACTTCAAGCAACCCAAACGCTCCAAAGTACACTAAAAATTCTAAAAATCATCTTCCAGTCCTCTTTTCGTGACTCGCGAATCCAAAATTTCAAAATAAACACGAGCCATTACAGTAAAACAAAATCACTTATAATTTATCAGAATTTTTCTTAAAGTCACCGAAAGAATAACACTAGCAGTAGCAACAACACTACCAACAACACCACAATGCCCATTAAGAGTAGCAAAAACAACAAAATCAAAACTAACAATAACCACAATGAAGCTAAATAACCACTACGACATCAGCAAGTACAACAAACAACATTTGATAGCAGGAACGACAACCGCAACAACCACGACGACACCACATCAACCACACAACTAGTAATCAACAAGAAAGACAGCAAGAACAGTCACTGTAACAACAACAACAATAACTAGAAAAAGGAAGAAACTTTTTTTTAATGCAAACGTCGCCATAACACTCCAACTCAATCAACAGCAACATAACAACAAACTCAGTGCTTATATCAACAAACAGCAACAACAATAGTAACAGGTTATCAAAATCACGATTTAAATTTGAAAATTCCACAATTTTACGATCTTAATTCAACAAAATGATCAAATTTCAAGTAAATTTTTTTTGAACAAAATCTCACACGGATTTCAATTTAAATCTTAAAATGGATAATATTTAGATCTGTTTACGATTTTACTTTTGAAGAAAATTTTGTAATTAATAGTATTTGAAAAAAAATTTTGTAAAATTTTAAAGAGTTATTTATAACATTTAAGAAAGTTCTGAAGAAAAGTATAATTTTAAAAAATTTTCTATAAAAGGATTTTTTTAATATAAATTTAAAAGAATTAAAAAAAAGAGATTTTTGTACCAAAAATTATTTTAAAAAATACTAGAAATTTTTTTATAAAAAATCATTAATAGTATTTAAAAAAATTTATAAAATTTTATCGGTATATAAAATATTATAATCTTAATTTAAAATACGAATTTTACGATCCTATTCAAGCGAAACAATGCTATCTAAAATTTCGATTCTTACAACGGATAACAACAATCACTACCTCCAACATCATCAAACCAACAACACAACAGCATCAACACAACAATAGCAGCATCAAAATTTCAATAATTTACTCAACAACGGTTGTGGAGAAGAAAGGATGGAGCGGAAGTGGGTTATCCGGCGGATTAGAAGTATGGGAGCGTATTGTAGATTGTGCATGAGTAGTTTTTTTTTTTATTCATAAGCTCTATGTTCACAACTAAGAAAAATCATATCTAAATTCATACGAATTATTACGGGTGATCTTAGCTCTCAATATCCATATAAGAGTATAAAACTTAGAAAAACTTATACAAGATATTATTTTTAAAAGAATATAATGAGAAATCTTAAGTGTGCGTAAGTTGCTGTATTAGTAGTAAATGTGTTTGAAATGCAATTGATTTTACTCTCAAAACCAAATTTGAGTCGATAAAATTGGTTAACATTTTTTTTTAGAATTAGCATTGATTTGAGAATGGTAAACTAAAATTTAATCAACTCATGTAGTCTTTGTTTATAGGCTGAAATCAAACTCCACCTTTATAATTTTATAAAAGCCCATTTAATAATAAAAGCCCATATGGTAAACTAGCAAAACAGCTGGCATTATGTGCTATGCTGCTATTGCACCTGAGTACTCATCATCTCATAGTTAATCTAAGGGCCCTCATGCGCGCGTTGAATTTTATAGCTTCAGTCTTTCTGGAGAGAAATGTGTTATTTTATATCCCACGTATTATTTTGACCGCTATTTAAACTTGAAGATTTGAAGTAAGATGGATTTGACTCATAATCTTAAGATTTTTTAAAAAGTTACGAAATCCACATGCAAGCCAGCTAAAATACCGCTAGAATATTGATTATAAAGGTTTAAACTAATATAATAGATTGAGAGTCGCTAATGATCCAAATAATAGCGACCATCGTTGTTCAATTATTAGCGATCATGTCAAATTGGTCATTGTTAGTGTTAAAATAGTGACCAGGTAGAGGTGGTCGCTAATAGGACATCAGCGACCGTAAACCCAAGGTTGTTGTAACTTTAGTGACCAACATGTCTAGTCGCTGCAGCAAGTAATTGCGACTTATAAATAATAGTCGAGGATGTTTACGACTAGCGACCGCTAGCAGCTAGTCTCTGGAGATTAGGGATTGTTTCAATGGAGACGCTAATGTTTGCTTTAGCGACCGTTATTTAACAATGTGCTTCTCCTATTTTTACACATTAGCGACCAGATTCAGCTGGTCGCTGTTGTTTAAAGTCAGCGATTCCTTTCTGGTGACTAATTTAATTTTTATATTAATTTTTGTATTTATATTATAATAAAAAATATTATAACATACTAATTATCATAGCAAAAATATTACCGAAACTAAAATTTCATTCAACAGATACAAAATACAGTCAATTATATCAATATTTTTAAAACCTAGACTTACTTCTAACTTGCTCCTCTAAATATGATTATGACTCTTCCTACAAGTCACATTCATCGAGCTGATCGTGTCGACGCCAATTTCATACCATTTGATAGCTTAGTTTATATTTTGATTCTCTATTTTGTTAAATATCTAAGCTATTATATGTTAACATTTTTAAAACCTAAACTTGCTACTAACTTACTCCTTGAACCTCCAAATTTGATAATGACTCTTCCTACAAGTCACACATATGAAGCCGATCATGTCGATGCTAATTTCGTGCCATTTGACGGCTTAGTTTACATTTTGACTCCATATGTTGTTAAATACCTAAGCTATTTTATATTAACATCTTTGAAAACTAAACGTTCTTGTAACTTACTCTTCAGACCTCCAAATTTGATTCCGGTTCTTCCTACAAGTCATACTCGTCGAGCCGATCGTGCCGGTGTCAATTTCGTGCCATGTGATGAGTTAGCTTCCATTTTAGTGCCTATATTGTTTTAAACTAAGTTATTCTAGAATAAATTTTCTAAATCCAAAATTTCCCTCTAACCAACTGCTTGGTCCTCTAAATTTGATTCCGACTCTTCCTATAAGTCACACTCATAAAGCCAATCGTGTTAGCGCCAATCTCGTACCGTTAGACGGTTTAGTTTATATTTTAACTTCCTATATTATTTTAAACTAAGGTATTCTGGATTAAATTTTCTAAGTCCTAAATTTCCTCTAACTTGCTAATAACTAAAAATATTGTATAATAATACTAATAAATTATAACAAAATTGTAGATTGAGAAATTCATGACCACAAGATAACTGATTTACCCAAAGCTGGACTTTATCTTTCCAGTTGACTTTATAGGCTGCATCATTTGCTTGAGTTCATTGAATTGTTGATGTTATCGCTCTAATTGCTTTGCAAGGGTAGTCAATCTTGAGACCTCTTACTGGAGAGCACTAAGTGTTTCATTCATACCTTGCCATTCTTGTCTTTCTCTCTCCAATAGAGTTCTTTAGACTAGCTACCTCTGATGCAATTAATTTAGGATTATGGATATACCCTATATAATTATTTTATTTTCTATTCCAAAAAAGCATAATGTAGATAATTGCATCGAGTTATCTCTAAACTAAGCTCCCCATTATTCGGATCCTCTACTTTTTTGGTGTATGCTATCTTGTGTGTCTCAAGTGGTCCCTGTCCCTGCTATAATTCCACCATGATACGAATCAAGTTCTTTAAGTGCCTCTTTTGTAATATGTGAAGTCTCCTAATATATGTAAGCAAATAGTTAGAAAATATTTCTCTTATTTGATACTTAGAGTTACTATACTAGTGCTTATATTAGACATACGTTTCATGTTGCATCTTCTAATAGATTGTAAAGATTCAACCAATCAGAAACTCGACCACTTTCTTTGAAATCCTTAGGCGGGTTATCCCTTACAACCTTCCCAACCCCCATTTTCTTGTAAAACAGGTGTGCCACGTATCTCCAATGCTTATGTATAGTTACTCCTGCATCGTACAAGTATCTTTTCCAATTCAAATTCTCAAAATCGATTTTGAACTTTTCTTTTGAAAGAACAAAAAAATGAAATTAGCATTATTATATATATTTAGTACTATGGATTGGATGTTAAATATCGAAAGTCGTGTATAAATCTCATTAACAATGTCAAAGTTTTTTCTCAATCTGAACCCAACGTTCACAATCAACTGGATCTGTACGTTAGGATGAAAAGTCCAAATTCTCTTGAAATCCACACCGAGTGTTGTCCAATGGGTTTGCCATTAGCATTACATTTTAAATGTACCTTACAAAGTATGCAATTCTGATCAGCGGTTGACCCCGTGCATACATAGCAGCTCCTTAGAAGTGGATCATATATCATGTAAAATACATATTAGTTAACAAATAAACAAGTTTAGTGCCACAAAATTACACTTACAAGCATTAGGGACAGGTATATCTGCAGGGGCGGCTGAAGTAGAACCTAGAGGTGTCATTCCTAAGGAGCACACAACATGATCAGGTGTTGGATTTGAAATTGGGCTATGATCAGCTGTGCGGATTGTAGATCTCGGTCTTTTACTAGAGCCATATGCAATAATCAAAAAATATTATTACATATTAAGATAGACAATAAGTAATATAAAAGTAAATAATATTCCAAAATGTATATTATTATCTTAGTTATTGTCACTATGGTTGTCTATGATGTGCTTAAATTATATACATAATATCATACCTGACTACGTCTTGGAAACGAAAGGTGAATTCAGATGACTAGCTAGTTTGACTTGCTCGATTTAAACTTCGATATTGAGACTATAATAATCGAAGAGATCAAAATAGACACATGAGCTTATTGACCATCTAAGTACTTCGTTCATAAGTTTTGCTTTCTTGCCGTAAGTTGTTTGCTTACATGTAACTAGTGTGTATATGATTGAGAAAACATGATTGTTTATGCTTTGGAAAATTTTCGTGAGTTATGCATTCAATGACAGATCTGACGATATCAGTGTTACGAAATCCAACCAAACTAGATGAACATTAATATTTTTTTGTTGCTCGAGGGTGAGCAAAAGCTAAGTGTGGGGGTAATTGATGTGCTTAAACAACATACATATTATCATGCACTTTGTAACCTATATGCTTGATTGTTTATAGAAACATTGATTAAAAAGAACATTACTCCTGTATTTTTCTTATTTTCAACAATTCTGTCCAGTCGGAACGTTTTTTATGAAAACTTGACTTTTCGATTGAGTTTTTGTGAACGTCCAATAGTTTTAGAAAGCCAAGACTTTGAAGGGGTTTACTATTTATTTCAAATTTTTCTGGCCAGCCAATGGATATATATTCACAGATGAATTGGACACCCAGTGCATAACCGCATTATGTGTTCTGTTTCAGGAATAAGTGAAGTTGAAGTCCTTCCCGATTTTTAAATGGCATATGTTATATATAGTTGGAAAGATAAGACATTGTTCTTTAAATTTCATTATTTTAACATATTTTTTCGAGGCCAAACAGACCCAAAAACTATGCAAACAGTAGGGTCGACAGAGAGTTCGGATTTCTTTTGAACTGCACCAACCTAATAATGGAAAAAAAAAACCTTATGATTTACATACTAGATTTATGGATTTCCAGAGTGAGGGGAAAAGCGAGGCAGAGGAGAGGCAGCGAATCAAGGGTTTATTTCGTAAGTTCTTGCTGTTGTATCGGAGAGAAGGATGGACAGAAGCACGAACTAAAAAAAAAGAGATGTTCGCTCGACACCACTCTTTGTTCGTGGTCACTACTACAAAAGCAGTCTTTACCGACTAAAAATATTACCGACCAAAACACATTTTGTCGGTAATTACGCAAAACAACAACTAAAAATATGTTAGTCGCTAATATATTTTAATTTAGCGATTAAAGTGACAATTGGTCGATAAATTACATATTCTACCAACTGAAGTATAAATAAGTTGGTAATTTAAAAGAATTACCGACTAACTAAATTAGTCGGTAAAAATACTGATTATTAAAGTTTAGTTGCTAATTTTACCAACTAAATTATTATACGGATGGTAATATATATTGATTCCCGACTGAAGTTCAAAATTAGTCGGCACTTTTATCAACTGATTGTTTTTAGTCTTAAAATTACCGAGTGAAGTTTATTTAGTCGGTAGTTTAATTAGATGTATGTTAAATGGGCGCGGTTTGTCTCATTTCTTACTTCCTTTCTTCTTTCTCGTGGGCTCATCTTTTATTTAATTAGAACCAATTCTTTTGTTCTATCTCATGTTTCTCTTTATTTTATTAGATCTGAAAACTATGAACTAAATTTAGTTTTACTAGGGCTATGATGTAGCCTAACTATGATGATTTAATTCTTAATTCTATCCTTTTCGAAGTTTTGTAATTGCTTATTTGAGTATTCACTATCGTGCTTAAAGACTTTTGAGTATTTGGCCAATATTCAACTGATTTGAGATTCATATTGATACAGAGAAGTGATATATGAATTAGTCATTGTGATGAATGCCATGAATTGCATGAGTGACAGAGATGTACTCTTACGGTTCATGCAGTTAATCTAGGATGTCATAAAAACCTAATGAGCTTTATTGTATGGTAATTCACATAAAGATATAGTGAGTTATTGCATATAATATATCAAAAAAATTAGAATTTTCCAACTATCAATAAAGATTATAAACTTTGATAGTATGAATACGGGGTTAATTTACATTAGTTACGGTGTAATCAAATGCCCTAGCGCTTAAATCATTCAATCTCACAAGTGTTGTTTGTGTTTGTTTTATTTTCTTTACTTTTAGCCATTCACTCTTTTAAGATCGGTTGTTCAAATAATTATAGGACTAGTTATTATCGGTACTTAATAATTTAATCAATCCTTGTGGGAACAATAATTTCAATAGTCTACATTTAGTTTTTTTTCAATGCTACGACATTCAAGTACCTCGCAATCAACGTCATTCCTAACTTGAGGATTAAGCTCCTCACATATAGGCTCAACAATGATATCTGAACACCCAGCCTCTTGATATGCACCGTCTTCAATATTCACATCTTCAGCTATTTAATCTTCGTCCTCATCGAACAATGATGGGCCAAACATATGATGATGTAGAGATCTTTGTATGTCAATCCTTACCCATCACATTATCTGGCATGTAATACACTTGAGTAGTATGACTTGCAAGTATAAATGGATTATTCACATACCATCTCTTCAACACATTAATACTAATGAAACTGTCGCTTATTAGTATCGGTTTCTTATGCTCAAAATCAAACCATTCGCACTTCAGCAAGCATATGCGGGTATTCCTAATGTATGTGAACTCTATGATCTCAATAAGAATACAGAGCAAACGATGGAGTTATATGTATGTTTCTCTACAACACATAAATCACTATTTTGCGTTGACATTATATTGTCACGCTCCTTAGTCACATACTTTGCTTCATTAATCATACAATCATGATATCTGCAAACACCCCGATCTGGACCATCGACAAGTGCACGTATTGCAGCGCTAATTGTGTTGTCATTTGTAAGGCATAATTGTCTAATCTGAAATATCATAGCATTAAAAAATAATTAGGAAAAATAGTTTTTGTAAGATTTGTATTTAATTGATTTAATACGCAAACCTTACGTTGGTTTTAAACACTTCCGAAAATTCTCTTCTATGTCTTGTCTAGTAAAACTAGGGGTTCTCCATCCTCATTAAATTTCCATGCTCCTTATCATAAATATTTCGCATGAATTAATATAATCAACATATTAGGAATAATCCGATGTTAAGAAACTTACAATTGCCAAGGATCCACTTCATTGCAGATATAAAGCACGAACCATTTAGCATTTAAAAATTCGTCATGCTCTAAATAGCCATACTCTACACCTCCATTTGGCTTAACTCTTTCTGAAAACACTGAAATAGAACCTCGCGACGCTTCGTGCGCATCTAAATTCCTATTACTCCTATTCAAAACGTTCTCTTCTCCTGTTAAATACATTGAGCATAAGTGCAAGCACTCTTTCATAAGATACACCTCAGTAATTGATCTTTCTTATGCATAACTAATTTGAACCTACCAATAAATCTAAAAAGAACGTAAATGCGACATAAGTAACGTTTGATGCAAAATATTTTTTAAATGAACATATTTCGTAAATTGCAACTAACCTCTCAATAGGATACATCCATTGATACTGAATAGGGCAAGCAATTTTCGCTTTAAAAGTTAGGGTACAGCCAGGTGCACAATAATATCAAAAATGCCGAGAGAAAAACTATTTCCAACTTGGATAGGGTCAGCACTATGCTTTCTTGCAATTTCTCAAACACGTCCACTCTCATGACCTTTGAGCACAAAATTCTAAAGAATCAACTGAACTCACCTCTTGCATTTAGTACATCCTTACGCAAAAGACCACGCAATCTGATGGGCATAAGTCTTTATAAGAAAACCGATAATCATGACTTTCACCCCAAGCATATTTCCTTCCATCTGTTCTGCTCACGCATCTTGATATATTACCTACATATTCATCTGAAAATTTGACTTGAGATATGAATTCACAGAATGCTCGTCTTTCATCCGTCTTAGCACATAGTATGCATATGGCTTCACAATAGTATTCCATCACGAATTAGATGTAACTCTTGTCTTTCACATATTGCCTCAAGATCCTCACGAGCACTGATAGTGTCCTTTGACTTGCCTTCCATATTCATCAAAGTTCCAAGAATACTTTCAGCAATATTCTTTTTAATATGCATAACATCAAGATTATGACGTACCAGTAAATGCTTCGAATAAGACAATTCCTAGAATATGCTTTTGTTATACCAATTCAAATGTTTAACTCATCGCTTTCGCTTCTTTAGTGTCGGTGACTTCCCAAATGGTGTTCCTGTCATAATCTCCAATTGCAATAATATATCCTCTATAGTCATATCTACTGGCTTACACCTCCTCTCGGTCCTATTATCAAACTTTTTACTCATTCTCAGACGGTGGTTGAGAGGTAAAAATCTTCGATGATCCTTATAACATATTTTATTCGTTATGCTCTTCCAAGATGTATTCTTATTGCAAATTGGACATGCAAGTTTATCTTTTGCAACACATCTAGAAAGATCTGCTTATATAGGAAAGTCACTGATCGTCCAAATGACCGCAACATACATACTGAACATAATTCTAGATACTGCATTATATGTTTTAACACACGGAGCCCACAACTTCTTCAATTCACCTATCAAAGGCGATAGGAACACATCAAGATCTATACCAAGATGGTTTGGGCATGGAATTAATACTGATAATATGAAAAAGGGATCATACATCTCCACGGCAGAAAGTTATACGGCATTAGTATAACAGGCCACATACTATATAGCTTGCTCATATAATTGAATGGAGTGAAATCACACTACTAAAAATAATGGATTCACCGACCGAAGAAAACCGTCGGTAATTTGCAAAATTCAGTCGGCATATCCATTACCGACTGAAAAAAAGGCAGTCAGTAAAAGGTCGGCTAATACTGGTCGGTAAACCAATTACCGACTATCTATACTAAACAGTCGGTAGTGTACAGTAAATTACCGACTGTAGAACTAGTCGGTCAAGACCGACTAACGAGATAGTCGGTATGTTACCGACAAGAAAACTAGTCGGTAAATACCGACGCAAGCTCCAGTCGGCAAATGGCGACAGATGGCATAGTCGGTAAATACCGACGACACGCTTGTCGGCAAATCCCGACCGATAGCGTAGTCGGTAAGTTACCGATTGTTTTGTCGGTCGGCAATATCCGGCCGTCGTTTTAGTTGGTAATTACCGACCGACCAAATATTAGTCGGTATTTTAGCTACCGATTGTTTGGTCGGCATTTTGTTTGCTCGTTCTTTTTGCCGACTGGTCGTATGTAGTCGGTAAAAGTAAATTTTGTTTAATAATTTTTCACTAATTTATATATCAATAATATTTTTATTCACATCATTCAATTCAATTGAACACAAACAATCTATATATCACAACATTCTACACAAATAATTTTAAGAAAAAAAAATACTTATGTCCATTGAAAATACATATAATCGTATTACAATTCAGTTTTGAAATGCATAGTCGAAAATATTTCATCTCATACAGTACTGTTAAAGACAGCCTGGTAGTGCAAACATGAATATGAAAGATGCTGTAGGTTCTAGTTTAACTTCCCACCATACGAGGCATGTAGCAACCAAAGCAAGTGACCCCTCTCCTAATCCTCACCCGCAGCTTCCTCTCTAATTTAATGTCGAACCCATCATATAACCCCACTGTTCTTCAATCTCCTAGTGCTTGTAACAACCATCTCAGCAGCATCGAGTGCAACTTCCTCGCCTTCAATACTCCGCATGATATGATATGTAGAGTTGATGTCTTCCTTGCTCAGTCTGCCTTGCTTCAATAGCTGCTCAAGCTTGTTGCGACCTATTGAGTGCCTTGTCAACACCATTGGCACATTAAGGATGCCAGAAAGCCTTGCTGCCACCTCTCCAGCATCTGCATAGAGTGTCCATGGATGACATAGGGCCAAGCTGGCTTGCCACCACTGCCAGGCTGTTCTCCGAGAGACCGTGCCACGTTGGTTATGTGTCATGACAAGTTCAATGTCACGAGCCTCAACTCCAGCCTCATCGATATCCTCCTCTTCCTCGTCAGCAGGGGCAGCAACTGGGGCATTCTGCTTTGCAGTTACATTGCTCAGATCTGGCATCCTGAACTGCTGTGCAGCTTGGGTCTGTAATTGAGAGCTCAAGTCTTCAATCTTAGCCTCACTAAATATCACATACGTTTCAGAGTTGGGGCTCTTTAAGACATCAGGCTTTGATATGACGAATAGAATCTGCATCAGGAGTCACTATCTAGCAAATTAAATATTTTTTGTAGTACCAAATTTTCTTATATGCAACCCACAATCTGCTAAAACCACACCCCGGTATATTTCCTATACGATAACTATGAAGGGACTTAACAAATAAAAAAGTTACTGGAGGAAATTGTTCAACAGTAGAACCAACCATAACAAAGTTTTTGCTTTACTAATAATTTACATATGACAACTTTCAGATGGTTGTGGTCCTGGTTTCAGGAAGGCTAGGTATTAGGGAAATAGTGTTCATTGAAATTTTCTACTCAGACTTACAAGGCAGAAATGGTTGATGAGAATCCAACAACTTACTAACCATGCTTCACTCATCTTTGACCTTTACCTTTAGTTATCTCCTTGACATATATCTTCTTGAAACACAAATATGTATTCTCCTTGACATATATCTCAATCAGATTTCTAAATACTAATTCCTTGCAAGCCTACTGCTTGTATATTAAGTATTAATATATTACAATCATAGCAATAATAAAGAAAATTGTCATATTATAGCAACTAAAAGATATATATGCAAAGCAAAACTGCAAAATTATTCTGGACAGCATCCTTTTTCCTACTAGATATCTAAAATTATCTAGCAGCCAACGAACAAACCAAATTACATTAACTATTTCTAGAACTTACATTTTTTGATCTCTTGATAGTAACCCTGCTAACCCCATTGACAGGTTTCATTCCCAACTTAAGCATTGCTTTGCGGCTCTTCTTCTCACTCCTACTCTAAGAGTAACTCTCATTTGTACCTGCTTCCTTGTCACCTGCTCCGAAACAACTTCCATTTACAATGTTCTTATTTTAAGCATATGCTTTAAATTGCAACTAAAGAATTCATGTGCAACCAATCAATAACTATTGTGACCTTTAAAAGATATAGTTTGCTACACCTATAAATCTTTGCGGCATTTACTTGTTCCACATCCAGAACCTGGTCCAAGACTTGTTTTGATTCATGGTTTTACCTGAAATAAATATGAAGTGTGCCTTAAATACGAGGAAGAACAGATATTTCACAATGCTGGTTACTTCGTCCAATCAGTGGTTTTTACTTCATCTTTGGTTCTGTTTGAACAAATGTCAGCTACATATCATGTCTTACTTCAGAAAATAAACAACAAATTTTCATTTCTTTGCTAAGTCTCGCACTCATGATAATAAAGGGAGAACATGTCACGATACTAGCATTATTCTAACAAATACTATTGGGTCCTATAACCAAGCCATGGGGAAACTGTAAGTATTGAAGATGCTAAAGGGCACATGCATTGACAGGCTATCAGGTGTACCTCATATTCTACTGCTGGTGAACACATGAGTCTCAGAAACTTCAACTGTTGAACTGAAATCATTCTTTCAGAAAAAAGGCTACATATATCCAATTAATTCAATTGCATAGTTTCCTTGTAGTTGTTATCTCTTCAATCTGTTCAGGAAACACTTGATCTAAGAAATTTTTTCCAAATGAAGGTAATGCATACATGACATGGTATGATTCTGCTAATGATTAAACCAATTTAGGAAAGCAAAAGAATGTTAGAACCTTTACAAGATAAAGCACATACAAATAATCTTACTCTCATGCAATTATCAAACTTAATTATGTAGAATTTTCAACAAGCATATTGGACCAAACAAGATTGCTTTTAAGAATAAGTTAATGCTTCATTACTATGAGAAATTACATTCACCCTTCCCTTGCAACTGACGGAAACTACAACACCTGTTTTAAGCATGGAATTGTTCTTTATTACCAGAGACTAGTTGACACGCACATCTCCATAACTTGTACAAAGAAGCTAATCAAATTGAGGCAGCAGCATTGCTTAAAACAAATCCAGTAAGTACATGCAAGAAGAAAAAAAATAAGACGTGCATCTGATAAATTCAAGGACAAACCCTCAAAGGAGACCTCATGCTAGGCACTGTGAGGATTGCATGTGAAAAGGAATGGGAAGTCAATCTAGACACACTAGAAAAAACAAAGATGACTACTACTAGGTGGTTTCCATGTGATGAGGAGGGAAAAGTGCTAATTTTAAGATCCATGTCTTCAAGGGAACCACAAATTGCAAGAAATGGAAGTTTCAAAGCCTTAGGACATTAACCACAACCAAGACATTACAGAATAATAAAAGAAGCATAGAAGAAAATTAAACTCTAGTGCATGCTGTAGTTCGAAAGTCAAGTTGGCAACTTAGAATGTACGTAGAAGCACATAATTTCCACAATCAAATAAGCATACCTGGGGGGCTGTACAAACCACTCCATTGACTGTCACCTTGCCGACTATAAGCTCCTTGCAGCTTCTCCTTGACGCAAGCTTAAATACAAAACAAAAAGACACGAGAGAATCTGCTAGTGAGAAAAGACAAACACAAAACAACTTCATGACATATGTTCTAAACTTCATATCAGTGTATGTAGCATCAATCCAACCTTGGATAGTAGCAGGACAGCTTTACTTGATCCTTGATCCACTGGACAGTTCTGACAGCAAGCTTTGAGGTGCAATCTGGGCAGAAGTAACTCCATATCTTCCATATCCCTTTTTACAGAAAAGACATGCTTAAAACATTAAAAGAACACTCCAAACATCATATCCTTTAAAGAAATTTCTTATCCTATGATCTCTACACAAACCTTCAAATTTCTGCTAACATTCCCACATTCTATATGGACCCAAACTTGACAACTGTTGCAACAAACCGCTGCTGTTTTTAACAATTTATATAACAACGATATTTTCATTCACACATTCAATTGAACACAAATTAGCTAAATACCACAACATTCAACACAATTAATTTCAAAGAAAAGTAAGGGTTTATGTTCATTGAAAATGCATAATAAACCAATTACAATTCAGTTTTGAAATGCATCCATACATATATCATCTCATACATTCAAATACGATGAGTAAAGAAAAACAATATTTTACTTGCAACAAAGCACCATTGCTATATCTGAAAAGCACTCCTGCAACCAATAAAGCAAAAAAATTATTTTATTATGCCATATGGAGCAATCCTTCTCTAGAAAAGAACAAAATCCTAACATGCATACAATGAGTTCAAGTGGAATGTTATAGCAACTTGGATAGAAATCTGCATAAAAAACCCAAAATAAGAAACAATATATTCCTTAACTCTTATGGTTACTTGGATAGTTAATTATTTAATATAGTCAAACAGCTGCAGAAAGTAAGATATTTATCTTCTCCTATCATAATAAACTCGAAAAAAGGGAAGACTAATATAGCTGAAATAAAGAAAAATTAAGATAATGAACTTACTATATAGGTGGTCCAGTAGCGTTTTTTAGCTTTCCGAACATTTCCATTAGAAATGATACCTTTTCTTCATTTTCACGAAGACGTTGTCTAGTCTCTTGCAGTTCATTTTGTTGCTTCTCAAGTTCAGACTGTTGTTTCTCAAGCTCAGATTGTTGTTTCGCAAGTTCAGCTTGTTGTCTTTCATTTTTTTCCTCTAAGGTTACGATCTGATCTTTCCAAAGAGAATTCTCATATGCATGGGTTGATGAACCAGCAAAACGGGTGCTAGGCGGCTTAGGTCCACGTCCACGTCCACGAATATATCCACGTGCCTTCCCAAGCACCGATAGACATATGTCTTCATCATCGACGTCGTTTCCATCTTCTTGGGACTTGATTTGCAGTTCTACCATTTGATTCTGCAGTTCACTCAAAACAAAATATTTTAGCAAATTATAAACCTTAACTCTTATGGTTACTTGCTTAAAAAATTGAATAGAAAGGTCATAACTTACATAATTTGATTGTGATTCCTCCGATACCCAGCTGCCCTTCTTTTCTTTTGCATTAGAAATATGTGTCTCCTTATACAAGTCAATACAATTGGCATTCTACAAATTTGTTAAGAGAATCAATTTGCTATTAATAAGAATCCTATCGTTTTTGTTATATTAAAACCAAAACTATAAAAAAATACCTTCTCCCATTGTATAGATGCGAACGTGCGTGATCCTGCTGTATGCTTACTATTATTCTTTGCTCGAGCGGCTTTTGCTTTGTCCGATTTTTTCTGTATATAACCAATCATAAGGATAATCTTCAGCAACTACACAAAAAAGATTCAAAGGAAAAATTGATCAAAAAAACCTTACGTTCCATTCTGGCGAATCAAACATGTCACATAGCCAGATCCATTCTTCACGCCGTGCTGCTGTAGAAGTGAAGTCCTTATAAGGATTTGCTCGAGCTCTGTCTCCACCACCGACACTCTTATAGTAGTCATGGCACTCATAACGCCAATCCTTATATCTCTCGGATCCTATATTATGTAAACATGCCAAGGTTCCGGGATGGGACAAATCTAGCTCAAACTTATCCTGTGATAATAAGAAAAAACATGTTAACAAATTCTAATCCTTAATAATGTATATAAACCAATAATAACATACTTACAGCCATCATGGAATAAATCTCATTCTTAATAGATTTGTCAATCGTACTCCAACCTGTAATATTATTTACTGGAGCATTAGTACGAATCAAATATGCCATATCTCTTGCGAACCAAACAGCATGTGCACCGACTGGTCTCCATATGCCATCGGGAATTTCGACCTTGACTTTCTTCTTATTTCTCAAAATATACATTTCCAAATCGCTACATCTGTTGCCGGCACGTGGACGTTGTGTTTGCGTATCAACAGACCCTACTTAATTAGAGAACAACTATTAGGTTCACTAATTAGTATATAATAATTTAATTAAAAAAAACAAACTTACCACTTCTAGAGCCATTAGGATTTTGAGTCTCCAAATCAGCGATATTCTGGCTTGGTTGTAGTGATAGTCGTCTTCTACTAGATGTTACCGGCGCCATAAAGATAAATTAATAGAAAATACCTGTATACAAAGTTTAAAAAATAAAATTTAGAATTAGAAATGAAATAGATTAAAATAATTATACAAGATTGAGTTAAAACTCACATGTGATTAATTCAATTGCAATCATCATCACTACGACTATACTCGTCCGAGCTTTTATTTTCATTTTGACCATCACGAGTATAAAGGCCTTCTTGCTCGTCCAAACCATCGATCACTTTATGATCAAGTTCAACTATCTTACTTAGATGATCTATTTCCATATTATCATCTTTGACTCTTACGGTTGAACTTTCCACTTCTTGATAAGCATTATTCTCTCCCATTATCACATCATCATCAATATTTACGTCTTCGTCATCGCAGCCCTCTCCAAACAACAAGGGATGAAATAAATATCGATGTTGTGATTGTTGTACAACAACCCAATCAGTACCATGCTTTGTATCAGGAACATAAAACACTTGAGTCACATTCACAGGAAACACGAATGGATCATTTTGATACCATTTTTTTGTAATGTTGATGCTAGTAAAGTCATCATCAATCCTGATGGGTTTTCTGTGATCTAAGTCAAACCATTCACACTTGAATAGAAAGACTTGATGTCCCCTAGGATATGTCAAAATGAAGACATCATTCAGTACACCATAGAAATTTAAAATTTGAGCTTTATGATCTCCTTGCACACATATTCCACTATTTTGAGTCAACAAGCGACGTTCGCGTTTGTATGTGAGAAATTTCACCCCATTGACAATGCATCTAGAATACCTAATAGCACGTCTATCTGGACCAAGTGCTAGTGAATGTAGATCATCTGCATTCTCTTGCGTACTGACATGAGAATGTCGCATCTATAATAAAAATGTATATAAAAAATAAGTATTTTAAAAAAATATTGGCCATAATTAAAATCTCTGACTCAATATATATGTATATATTGATATAGTATTTCATACTCGACTTTTAAACCACGTAGGAAATCCATCTCTTTGCCTTGTTTCTAAGTTAAGTGGACTCTCAATTTTGAGAAGCTCCTCATGCTCACTGTAAATATTCCTTAGTAAGTCACTTGCAATCTTATAAGGTATTAATGACAACGGCCAAAAAAGTAAACATTTTAAAATTGTAAATGCTTACTTGAGATATGGAACGACTTCATCGCAGTTATTTAAGACAAACCAATGTGCTAAATTGTATTCCTCTTCTGCGAGGAGAATTTGGTTTGCCTTACCTAAGGGTCGAACCTTTTGAGAAAATACAGATAATGTTGTATCCACCTATTTCTCTCCATCTTTATGTCGTTCTTGTCGATTAAATCGAGTCTCTAATCCTCGCAAGTATCTAGAGCAAAAAGTAAGACACTCATTTACTATGTAAGATTCTGCTATGGAGCCTTCTGGGCGTGCTCTATTACGAACAGACGCCTTAAGCATACCAAGAGTCCTACAAATATAGATGAAATAAAAATTTTTATATGATTCCAATAGAAAAATAAATGAGAAATTTGAGATTCTCATAATAAAATTCACCTCTCTATAGGATACATCCATCTATAATGAACAGGACCTCCCTTGATAGCTTCATCCGGCAAGTGTACAACTAAATGTATCATGATATCAAAAAATGCCGGAGGAAATATCATCTCAAGCTTGCAAAGAATAACAACAATGTTATGCTGTAACTCTCTCAATCCATCCAATTTTAGAGTCTTTGCACATAATTGTCTGAAAAATCTTCCAAAATCACTAATTACTTCTAACACTTCTTTTTTGAGATACCCACGTAAACCAATAGGCAATAAGCGCTGCAACATCACATGATTATCATGACTCTTCAAACCCGAGATTCTACCATCCACCATATTTACACATCTCGAAATATTTGCAGCATACCCATCAGGAAATCTTACAGACTTAAGAAATTCACAAAATTTCCTTCTTTCTTGAGATGATAATGTGTACGCTGCAATCGGTTTCTCCCACTTATTGGTATCCAATTTCTTTATATGCAGCTCACGTCGTATACCTAGATCTTCTAGGTCCCAACGAGCCTTCAGAGTATCCTTCGTCTTCTTATCTATATTCATCAAAGTTCCCAAGATGTTATCACAAATATTTTTCTCGATATGCATGAGATCAAGATTGTGACGAATTATAAGATCCTTCCAATATGGTAGTTCAAAAATAATACTTCTTTTGGTCCAATTAAGCTCCTCGGATGTGCGCTTCCTCTTCTTACCACATATAGGCTTTCCAAACTTCACGTCTTTAACAATATCCATCTGTTCTAACAATTCATCAATTGACAATGTAGGAGGTGGTGGTGCTGCTTCTTGTTTTCCATTAAATTTTTTACTCCTTCTATATGGATGGTTGCTCGGCAAATAGCGACGGTGGCCGAGATAACCAATTTTGTTTCTAAGTTTGACAGAATATGTATATTTGTTACATATAGGACATGCCAAGTAGCCTTTTGTGCTCCACCCGGATAAAACTCTATATGCAGGAAAATTATTTACGGTCCATAGAACAGCTGCATGCAATTGAAATATAGTATTGGAGACGGCGTCATATGTTGAAACTCCGTTCTCCCACAGCTCCTTCAACTCTTCAATTAGTGGCTGAAGATATACATCAATGTCTCTACCAGGAGATTTTTTTCCTGGAATTAAAAGAGACATAATAAAGTATGGCTCTTTCATGCACATCCATGGAGGTAAATTGTACGGCATTAAAATAACAGGCCAGCAGCTATATGCATTGCTCATATCTCCAAAAGGATTGAATCCATCAGTCGCTAAGCCAAGTCGTAAGTTTCGAGCATCACTAGCAAACCATGGAAACTTCACATCAAAATCTTTCCAAGCCTCAGCATCTGCAGGATGTCTCAAAATCTCAGGGTTATCTACACGTTTCTCCTTATGCCATCTCATATCTAAAGCCGTCTTTCTTGACATGTAAAATCGTCGCAGTCTAGGCACTATTGGAAAATGACGAAGCACTTTCTTGGAAACCTTCTTACTGGTGCCATCATTAACCTTCCACCTTGATGAATTGCATTCTGGGCACTTCTCCTCATTTACCAACTCCTTCCTAAAAAGAACACAATCATTCTCGCATGCAGCAATAGGTTCCCATCCCAAACCTAAATCCCTCAAAATCTTTCTACATTGATAGTAAGACGAAGGAAGCAAATGCCCTTTCGGAAATGCATCATTCAAAAGATCAAGCAGCATATTAAAACCTTTGTTGCTCCAACGATTAAGCACCTTAACATGCAGCAGTTTTATGAGGAATGATAATTTTGAAATCGTACATCCCTCATACAATGGCTTCTCGACATCTTCGAGCAACTTATCATATCTATTAATATGATCCGCCGAATCAAGACCCTTCACCAACAAGGGACGGACTCGCCTAAGCCCCGTAGATACTTGAGGGATATTTAAATCCACAACACCACCCCTGCGTATATCCTCCAAAATTTCAAACATTTCATCATATTCTTCGTCTTCGACAGGTCTCATTGGAGTCTCATCTCTACGAACACCAAGACTTTGGTTATCTTGATGAGTGACTTCTCCATGTAAGTTCCATCTCGTAAGAAGACGCATAAAACCATTCACAAGTAAATGCATGTATACCACATCGAGCATGTTTGAATATCTATTCAAACAACGTCGACATGGACAATACATTTCGCTAACATTCTGCAAATGATCTTTAGCAAATTGCATAAAGGAGCGGACTCCATTTGTATACTCCTCCGACAACTTATCGGGATTATATATCCAACTCTTATCCATCCTATTTCATAATAATCCACATTAGCCGGAGTAGAATATACGTACATTATTACATTCATTTGAAAATATATTATTTACTCTAATAATTAATACTTACCATATACATGTATGTGTACATTATATATATATATATATATATATATATATATATATATATATCACCACTACAAGTTTTCCTACGGCAGTGTTGATGAATTTTTTTGTTAAGGGGGGTAGTAGAGTTTTGTTAAGGGGGGCAGTAGAAATGTTTTGTTAAAGGGCCCAGTAGGGGGGAGTTTTACTACAGCAGGGGGGGCAGTAGGGGAGGAGTTTTACTACAGCAGGGGGTGAGGGGGGAGAGTTTCCTACATAGTTCAATAGCAACATATCATACAGTAGGCTGCTTCAAAAAATTCATAAACAGTTAAAACATTCCACAAAAATTCATAAACTTTGTCAAAACAAATATGCCAAAAAAATTCTTCCTACAGAAGGGTCTACAGAAAGCATGTACAATAAGTGTTTTTTTTTTTTTGGAAGCTGGAAGAGTTTCCTTCCTACAGCAGGGGGGGTAGGGGGATGGTGGAGGTTCCTACAGCAGGGGGGACAGCATGCACTTGAGTTTTTTTTAGAAGGGGAGAGGGAAGAGCTTCCTACAGCAGCCAAGAGAGTTTTCTTCCGACAGTAGGGGGGGAGCTTCCTACAGCAAGGAGGGAGGGAGAGTTTCCTACAGCAAGATGGACAGCAGGGGGGACAGCATCTAAGAGTTTTCTGCAGCAGGGGGGACAGCATGCACTTGAGTTTTTTTTTGGAAGGGGAGAGGGAAGAGCTTCCTACAGCAGTCAAGAGAGTTTTCTTCCTACAGTAGGGGGGGAGCTTCCTACAGCAGGGAGGGAGGGATTTCCTACAGCAAGATGGACAGCAGGGGGGACAGCAAGGGGACTGCAAGGGGGTACAGCATCTAAGAGTATTCTTAAAAATATATGAAAATATTCCTACAGCATCTAAGATTTTTCTGCAGCAGGGGGGACAGCATGCACTTGAGTTTTTTTTAGAAGGGGAGAGGGAAGAGCTTCCTACAGCAGCCAAGAGAGTTTTCTTCCTACAGCAGGGGGAGAGGGAGAGTTTCCTACAGCAAGGTGGACAGCAGGGGGGATAGCAAGAGGGGGCAGCAAGGGGGAGAGCAAGGGGGTACAGCATCTAAGAGTATTCTAAAAAAAACCTTGAAAATATCCCTACAGCATTAGACTCAGGTGTCCTACCAATAAACGTCATTCTTTTCTACTTCCTACAGCATGTAGGAGTATTCTCAAAAGAAGAGATGAAAACATTGCTTCAAACAAAAACAATCGAGAAAATCATTGTAAACAATATGAAAATAAGCATTGCTTCAAACAAAAACAAAATTGTAGGATTAAACTCAAGTGTCCTACCAATAAACGTCATTCTTTTCTACTTCCTAAAGAAGACAGAAGACTATATGAAAAATATCTAACACATGTACATGGTAAAAATTGAAATAAAAGCTCTACAAAACTGTACCTGTGAGCAATGCACTCAGCTGCAATTTCTTGCAATCTTTCAAATCTGGACCTTCTCTGCTTCCTTTCCCTTCGAAAAACTTCCAAAAATAATTTCCAGAAAAATAATTATAGGACAGAACTAAAAGAATCTAGCTGACAAATGAAATCAGAAAGAAGATAATCATACTTGCAACTTATAAAAAATAACAGCTGTGAAAATTGAATACCAATGAAATACGTACGAGATATAAAAATGGCTTCAAGCAATACCTTTTGAGCAAATCAAATACATAAAAATAACTCATCCAACTGACTAAATAACAGATATCTTAATAGTTAGCACAAAAGCATCAGCTTCATATATTTCATTACAAGATAAAGCTCATGTTTATATATCCAATGTCTTTGTCAACTACGCTCGAAGTTAGTGACCCTATATGTTTCTAAGAAATTGCCACTGGCAGTTTCAATTTCCATCCATAACGCAAAGATGCTTACCTATTTCCGGCGAGATGACAGCGGCTCCAACAAAATCCACCGAGATGAAGAATTCAAAGCCAACACTTAAGAATCATTCAATGGCACGCACAAGAGGCCTGAATGCAGACAGAGCGTGTCAACAAACAACTAAAACGAATAACTTGGAAGAGCCAACACGGGCCTTCCCCCAAGAATTCAGAGACCAAATAATTCTACAAAGGAAAAGGCAAACAGCCCCACCTGAACGAGTTGAAAACCTTTTTCTTCTCAGGAAAAGGGAGGAGAACTCTAAGCTACGCCAAAGAGAGAAGCCGGTACCCCAGCCTCTGCTGGCCAATCTCTTCCGTCCGTCGCTCAATCCGGCGAGAGGAGCCCGAATTGGAACGGATAGCGTCGGACGGCAGCAATTCCGGTGAGATGGAGCTGAAACTCACCCGCAGACGACCGCTAGGAGACGACGATCAATCACCGGCGAAAACCTAAGTTTTGTAGAGTTGAGAGAAAATGATGGGTAGCTGGCTCGAGTCGGGTTGATTTAGACAAAATCGCGACTGAATAAGCAACGCAGTCGGTAAATAACACCAACATACCGACCGACAAGAAAGTCAGTCGGTAGTACATCCACATTACCGAGTAAAACAAGCGTCAGTCGGTAATACATACACATTACCGACTAAAAAAGTTCCAGTCGGTAATACATCCACATTACCGACTACAACATATGTCAGTCGGTAATACATCCAAATACCGACTACAACATATGTCAGTCGGTAAACATATATCCACTACCGACTAGAAAAGTACTCAGCCGCTAATAGATACCGACTGAAATATAATATAATCGGTAATATAAATCAATTACCGACTGGTATTGTATGCAGTCGGAAACTTTCCAACTAATTAATTACGGACTTGATAATGTCTCATCGATAGTATATCCAATTACCGACTGACATAGTATTCGGTCGGTAATTTACACGACCTATACCGACTAACGTGTCTAGGAGTCGGTAATTTGTTTAAATTGCCGACCAATTTAGAAGTCAGTCGGCAATCTTATAGAATATTCCGACTGATTATTTTGTGGTCGGTAATGGACAATTTACCGACTACTTTTAGTTTGTCGGTAAAGTGTCAGTCGGTAATGCTAGTTATTGTAGTAGTGTCATCAGTTGACAAACCAAGCCGCACATTTCGAGGACCCTCGGCAAAAGAGCAAATTTTTTCATCAAAATGCTTCCAAGCTCTTTTGACTGCTGGAGCAAATTTTCATTTAGAGGAAGTTGTTCCTTATGCTAACGCATATATGATGAAGTTTTTCTTGACATATATAATCTCTACAATCTCGGGGTTAATGGAAAGTTATGCAATACCTTCTGAGCAATCTTCTTGGCTAGAACATTAGTTTGCTTCCACCTCAATTCATTGCATCTTGGATAGTTATCCAATCGACCAAATTCTTTTATAAACAGGACACAGTTTGCTTACATGGATAGGGTCCCATCCAATCTAAGACCCCGCAACACCTTTTTAGCCTCATAATATGATGACGGGATTGAGTGGGATTTAGACACCATATCACAAAATATTTTCAGGATATCATCAATCATCTTATTCATTGCTCGGTTACGCACTTTCGTGTTAAACAACCTCGCGATGAATGATAGAAATGAAGGCCCATTACTAGCCCCAAATAGCGATTTTGAACATCTCTTAGCAAGGTATTAAACCTGTCAAGTTGTTCATCATTATCAGCTGTTACAGATGTATCTTCCTCGATCCCGACATCAACAAACAAACTACTATTAATATCCTTCAGCACTTCAAACAGTTCATCATCATCGTCATCACTGTCAACATCTACAATATGAACTTCTTCTAATCCTCTACTTGATTGATTGCTAGTCTCTGAAAGCTTCCTCCATGATAAAGCCATGTGGTATACGCCACCATAATACCCTTATTAGGTGCATTTCAACCACCTTCCAAGTTTGCCAATATGCATCTAACAAAATCTACACGGGCATCGAATTCTTTTCATATTTCCTACATGCTCACGAGCAAACTTCATAAATTGTTTAACTCCATCAATGTACTCTTTGCTCACTCTATTTTTAATTTCCATCATACTCTTATCCATTCCTAGAACAAGACATATACAACAAAAGAAACATTAGCATCCTAAATACAAAATTAATTTCATCAAAATAAAATTTGTACAAGATTACATCAACATTACTATTAGTTATAATTTTATAAATGCTTATAATTAGTTTACATAACTTTTAAAGTTAATTTTAGTGAAATGAATATTTCATTAATTTTTTAATCAAATTTCACCAAATTAACTAAAATCGGCGATGGTGGCGTCATAGCACAGTCGAAGGAGGCGGCACTCCCGAGATGGGCTGGGTGTGCGAGCGGTGGCGGAACCGGATGTGATCAGAGGCGACAAGAGCAGCGCCAGATTCGGCGATATTCGGTAGACCAATGGCAGACTGTCGCGAGTTGGGGGTGCCGCTGCGGCTGCGATTTTCGTTGGAGGGAGGGTGGAAGGAAAATTGAAAAGTATTTTTAGAAAAAAAGAAGGGAAGAAGAGGGGGGGTGGGGGTGGTTAGCTAGTAGTGGAGTTATTACTTTGTTATTAGGAACCAGCTTCATATTGGTCCCTATTATCTTAAAATAATTAATAAATATTTATTTAATAAAATCTAAGTCAGTGGATATGATTAGTGTTTTTCATATATCATATTGACAAAATTTTAGATTATTTGGTTGATGTTTTCTTCTCCACATAATAAATAATTAATGGATGTATACGATTTAATAATTTATAAGCATTAAATTGTAATACCAAAATATATTCAAATGTCATGAGCTCTCTTATTAACACTAATATTGTAGTGTTAAATATATCCAACAGTTTAGATCTCCATTCTATTCTTATAATTGTATTAATTGGGTAAATGAGTTAGCAACAACATACCAACTTAGTTAGTAAGCATAATACTTATACTCTTGTTTTATGTTAATTTCACAAGCAATGCCATTTCATATTTCAAATAGAGTATCTAAACCGTCATATACATTCTATATATGATAACATTACTAGTTAAACAAAATTTTATCACATTTGGATGTATTTTTAGCGAAATGATGTAATCCTACATTTTGTTAAATCATATACGTCAATCAATCATTTATTATTATGAAATATTATAAAAATATATGTTCAACTTAGACAATAGTCCTTATTACTCATGAAAATAAAAATTTCTAATTAATTAGAAAAAATAATAAAATATAAACCGTTAGATGTGACTTATATATTTCATATATTTCGTTGACAAATTTTTAGATTATTCGGATTATATTTTCTGCTAGATGGTTCTGGCAGGTGCGGATCGGTGCAACTCGTTTTGACTGAATGGGATTTTTGTTGAATCGAACTGGAAGTGGCGATTCCGATTGAAAGCAATAGTGAGGCGACTGAATATACAAACACAGTAGTGGCAATTAAGATGATAGCAGAGGAATTAGAGTCGACGGCGGCAAATCGAGGGCTGCAGTAGTGGATAACAGGTGGATGGCAGTGTTGACCGTGGCAATGGTGTGATCAGCCTGGAAACAGTGGCAATCTTTGCAACAGCAAGGAAGGAGTCATTGGCGGTGATGGCAACGAGGCACTGAGCAGTGGCGGTAGTGCAATAGAGATTTTTGTTTTTTTCTCAAATTCGGTTAATTAACTATATGTTCAGATAGGATATGTTAGGAATCCCACCGTCGTTATGTTTTTTCACTAAGGTGGTGAACAAATTTGTTTGCAAATTTCACGTGATGACCGTCTCTAAGACGTTAGCCCATATATTTAGAGTTTCCTAAACTTGCTCTAATACTATGATAAAATGACTATTCCAATCTATTCTCGTAAAATTATACGAGTACATATATATAGATTTCGTACATAGCTTAAAAATAAAAGAAGTCGTAAATAGGGAAAGTATTCTAAAATATCTAAAGTATTTAAAAGTAGTGAAATCCTCAAAACATGAATTCTGACCATTCTGCAAGGTTAGGAAACTTTCAGCTTGTGGCCACTCTCTGCTTAAGCAGTAGTTCTAAAATGCTTAAAAGTAGTAAATCCAATAGATTCATTTTACGAAAATATACCCGCAACTTTCTTCTAAAGTCATCGATAAAGATAATAAAATTTATGTTACCTTCTAAAGAGGCAAGATTAAATGGCCCTTGGATGTCGGTATGAACAAGTTGCAATGTTGCCTCATTTATCCATAACTTTCCACTAGGAAAAATAAGTCATGATTGCTCCCAATCACATATATAAATAGTGGATTAATGGTAGCCCACGAGCCATGCCAATTCTAGATAGTAGCTTCAAGATACTAAAGTTCAGATGGCCAAAAGTAGATGCCACTGCTATGACTCATTCTCTATGAGTCCTTGAAAACAAATGTCAACTCTCAGGTTTAGATTCAAGGATAGCATACGATCCTTATCATCTTAACAGAAGCTATAAGGCCTTTATTAGCATTTTTCAACCAAAGATGGTTGTTTTCTATATTGACTTCGTATCCTTTCCGAGAAATTGACTAATGCTAAGAATAATACATTTTATGTTAGGAACATAGTAAACATTGGAAATATACTCGAACTTACTATCATTTTGATAGATTTTCCTCTTCCCTTTTCCTTCAATTGGGAGTTTTTAGGAATCTCCGAAACTCAAGCTTCCATGAATTCCTTCTATGAATTCCATGAAAAGTTCTTTCTTCCACACATACGGTTGCTAGCACCCTAATCCAAATACCATGAATCACTATGAACACTTGAATAACCATTAACGATAAAAAGAGCAGAAGGAATTACCAACATCATTTATTGCATCTGCAAGGTTAGTGAGACCATCAGTTTGGTGTTAGCAATATTGTCCAAATTTATGAAAATTATAACATTAGACATTGTTTTGTTTCCATGGCCAGATGTGGATCTTTGGCTATTGCTTCGTCCTTAACCTCGGAAGTTTTGAACTTCTGCTTGATTTTGAGATATTTGTAGTTAGGAACCACATCACCTAACTCGACCATGACCACAACCTCTAGTTGATGGTGGAAAACATAAAAAATTAGATCAACCTGACTCTGGTACCACTTGATGGTTCTAAGTTTACGAATTTAGAACTCTATCATTAGAAAAATTGGCAGCTTTCTTTGAGGAGAATTTTTCAATACAAATCCTTCAAACCCTTTTATTTTTTCTCACATGATGCCAAAAACATACTACATGCATCGTTATATAGGCATTACAACCCAAACATTATATTAACTAAGTCATTAAAGCAAACTAAAACTTACAAACATTACTAATCTTTTAACTCCACCCACTAATTTTGTTAAGAAACTTATGTGCCCACTGCCACACCAATTACCTACATTGTTGCTTCAATGCTTTGAGAAACTCCTAATGAATGAATATGTTTTGATTTGGAATTCCAACATCCTCGTCAAATCAAAATGTTTTTCATACCAAACATATTTCTTAGCCTTCTGAAATGTTCAATTATCTATGGCTTAGTGAAAGTATCAGCTACTTGTATAGTATAAGAATACTCTAGCTGCGGTCTTCTAGTTTATATGATCTCTCAGGAAATGAAATTAAGTATCTATATGTTTGCTCCATCCATGATGTACTAGATTCTTTGTGTTGGAACTATAAAAACAATTTTGATGATAACAAAGAATTAAGAACTATGATTTATATTAGACTAACAATCTGAAATCAAGTTCTGCAGGATTAGACAAACAAAGATCATTTTACTTACAGCAGACAAGAACAGCCATCATACAGCCAACTGTCATGCTACTACAAATTAAACAATATACGAGGAACAGAGGATGCCATAGTCACATTGCAGTCAACTGCTTAACCACTGAAGCACAAGAAGACTTCTCTGTTTCGAAACAGAGCTTTGGGTTCAACGGCAACAAAATTTTCCTTGCTTCAAAATCCTCTGGACTCGCAACGCACTGAAGCAATTCAAATAGAAGATCTACAACGAGCAAAAATCATCTTCCTTTTTCACAGAAAGGGAAAGCTCTATAATCAAGGAAAGAAAGCACATCATACAAATCAAGTTCTGTAATCAAATCAAGCAGTCAACCAGCAATGCATTAAATATGGACAAGCCAACTCAGCTCTTTTGTTTCAGACAGCAACTTAGCTAAATTAAGCTTATAATCATTGGCGGCAAATTCAAATTCTTACAATGCATTTAATGCTATGGAGATATTGCACAAAAGACAACCGAAAGCAATTAAGGAAGTGGTTGATTAACCGCTGGGCAAATCTGCTCCTTCTCTGACGTGAAGAACCACCAATGGAAAAGAGCGTTAACGGCAACGTTCTTCAACGGTTCCTGCACAGAGACGAAACACTATAAGAAGGGAGGCACAGCAACAAAGGAAGTGAAGAGAGAGAATATAAGAAAAACAGAGACATACAAGAACTCTACTACTCTACGCAAACAACAAAGATCTTGTTGCTGATCACACTGAAGAAATCTCTCTCAGCAATATATCTGATCATCTCATTCGAAATATTTCATGAACACATAACCCTCATGAGATAGATTCTGTACTCAATTTCTGTTTATTTTCTTGTAACATATTACTGACTTTGTGAAGGTGGTGCTGCGGGCACCGGGAAAAGAAGCTCAGGTGGAGCTTGGTGAAAGTTCTTAGACCTTGTAATAGAGCTAGCAAATCAGCTAGAGGGACAGGTGTATCCAGTAGGCTGTTAGGGGTTGTCTTGGTGAAAAAACTCGGTAAGAGTAAGTGTGCTTGGTGAAGCACTTTGCTCTTGGTGTATTCGTAGCTTATTAAAGGTTTAGTGAAGCTTTGGCTCTGGTGATAGAGCGACCGTGGATGTAAGCAAAAGGGTTTGCCGAACCACGTTAAATATCCTGAGTACTATCCTTTTTACATATGTCAGTAAACACTCTAACTCTCTCTGTCTGCAGGTTACAGAATTGACACAGCCGGCTGTAAACCTGCTACCAGTAGGATAACTAAGCTTGACGAAAATTTTTATTGACTAACTCAATTCACCCCTCCCCTCTTGAGTTAATCTTACAGGAAAACCTAACACTTTGCTCGTTGTATAGCTAATTTGTTGTTAACCACTATCTTTGTTGATTTTTGGTGTAGATGATCAAGCTCTTTTAACATATTCCTTGACCAAATTTCTTCACAGACTATAGATGCAGCTGCCACATATTCTGCTTCATATGAAGATAAGCCACAACACCTTGCTCTTTGAGATCCATGAAAATACAATTGATCTGAGATAGAAAACATAGCCGTAGTAGTCTTTCTCTCATCTTGGTCACCCTTCCAATCACTATCAGAATATCACACTAACTCTATAACTTCACAATAAATATAAAATTAACCAAAGTTGATTAAGCTTTTGATGTATCTTATAATCCTTTTCACAACTACGTAATGAGACTCATTTGTTGTCTCGATATAGCGACTCATAAGTCCAAACTGTATAAACACTATGTGGACTTGTGATCGTCAAGTACCTCAGCTACCGATAGGACTTTTGAAGAGAGTCGAGTCAACTAAATCTTCATTCCCTTCCTTTGATAATTTTGTTCCTATGGTCATTGTGATACTCACCGGATTATAATTACTCATCTTAATTTCTCCAAAATCTCTTTTGGGTACTTCTATTGAGATATAAATATCTCATCTAGACATTGCTTCACTTTGATCCTAAGTAAGTAAGACATCAATCTGTTGTCTGTCATCTAGAATTTCTTAAACATCATTGTTTTGAATTCATCAAGCATTTTAGGGCTATTTCCTGTGTACAATAAATTATCAACATAAGAACAAATTATTAGAAACTCGTCTTTATAGTTCCTATTCATGTAAATGGCATGCTCACAAGGATATTTGCCGAAGCCACTTTGATGAAGACAACTTCAATTCAAGCGTTCCACTCTCATGGTGTATGCTCAAGCCGTATAAAGTTTTCTTCAATGATATACATTGTCTATTGCCCTTTCACCTAAAAAACTTATGATTGTTGTACGTACATCTCTTGCTCAAGAACAACATTGAGAATATTGACTTCACATCTAAAAGATGTATCTTCTGTCTGTGATGAGCTTCAAGAGAAATTAACAGCCGTACTGTATCAAGTCGAGCAAAAGGTGCAAAAATTTATTCATAGATGATGCCGTACTTTTGTTTGTAGCCTCTCGCTACAAGTCTGACCTTGTACCTATCAATATCATTTAGAAGTATGCTTAACCTTTTATACCTTGACATATTGCCTTATGATTTTGTGGAAGTGTTGTCAGCTCACAAGTGTCATTCTTTTCTATAGCTTGTATTTCCTCTTCTATTGCTAATCTCCAGCAATCCTCTTTTATCGCTTGGTAAAAAGTGAGATGTTCATTATTAATATATATGTAGAAAATGTTAGAATCTATGTCTCCATCTATTTACTCATAGATCTCCCCAAGACTTCTCACTTTAATTGAATTTGGTTGTGTAGAAGTTCTGCTACAATATCTTTCGTAGGAAATGGAGAATATCTTATAAGAGCAGGTGGAGTATGTTGAGAAAATAGTGGTATTGCTAATGGTGTACGTCTTGTGACTGCTCATCAGATTCATCCACCACTAGATGCTTTTTGACAATCTCTTCATTGCTCTAGTTTCATGCATCTTTATTTGCATTTTTCAACCAAAGATAGTTGTTTTCTATATGGACTTTGTATTCCTTTCTGAGTAATGCTAAGAATAATACTCTTCATATTAAGAATATAGTAAACATCAGAAATATACTCAAACTTGTCATCCTTTTGGTAGAAATTGATCTTCTCTTTTCCTTCAACTGGGACTTTTAAGGAGTCTTCCAAACTCATGCTTCTAGGAATTCCTTCTACGAAAATTGTGAAAAGTTCTTTCTTCTGTACATATGGTTGCTATCTCCAGAATCTAAATATCATGCATCATTGTGAACTCTTGAATCATCATTAGCGAGAAGAAAATAAGAGGAATTACCAACACCATTGTTGCTTCGACACATTGGTGAGATCTTCATTCTTATGCCAGTACTCTTAGGCATAACGTCCAAATTTATGACAATTATAACATTGGACATTTTTCTTGTTTCGAAATGTAGTTGTGGATCTTTCCCGAATGTTTCGTCCTCGACCTCCAAAAGTTTGAGCTTCCGCTTGATTTTGAGCGGTTTGTTGTTCGAAACCACCTCATCTACCTCGACCATAGCCACAATCTCTATTATGTGAGCCTCGATCACTAGTCAACTTTGATGCTTGTTCTACAAATGTAGAACTGCTCTTCTTTAGAACTCGTTGTTCATTGACTTGAAGAACTCCTATGAGCTCATCAATTCAAAGCTCCTCCAAATTTTTTAACTCCTCAATTACCGTTGCCACATGCTCGAACTTTGATGTGAGAGATCGGAACAACTTCTTCATCACTTGGATGTCTTGCATATATTCTTCATTACTACTTATTTTATACACAATTAGAATTAATCCTAAATAATAGCCAAAGGTTTTGTTTCTTCATCTTTCATTTAAGCGACTTCAAACTCGCCACTCAATTCGGAGACGAATTTGGTGCACCTTTCGGCTCCTTTATAAATCGTAGAAATCACTCATGCTTCTTCACATGTATTGTTATCCTTCCTTCTTTGTTCTCTTAAAAGCTTCTTCACTTCATTTGCATTGGCGGCTCCTTTTGTCGGTGTGGGTTTCGTAAACCCATCACCAACGAGCTCCGACAAACCTTCAAACCCAAATATGACCCTCATCTAGATTGACCAACTATCATAGTTATCTTTGGATAACTTTGGACCTTGAGGGTTAACAAGATTATTAGTGGAAGCCATAGAATATTTGGATTAACCTGGCTCTGTTACCACTTGATGGTTCTAAGTTTACAAATTTAAATCTCTATCACTAGAGAAATTGGCGGCTTTCATTAGAGGGAAACTTTTCAATACAAATCTTTCAAACTCTTATTGTTTTTCTCACTTGATGCAAAACAACATATTACAAGCATCCTTGTATAGTCATTACAATCCAAACATTATATTAACTAGGTCATTAAAACAAATAAAACTTACAACCATACAAACCTTTTAAGTCAACCCACTAATTCTTTTAAGAAACTTATGTGCCCACTACTACCACTTACACACATTCTTTCTTCAATGCTTTGAGAAACTCCCAAATGAATGGATACGTTTTCATTTGGATTCCAACACCTATGCAGTTATTCCTACTTTGGAGAAGAGCATTCAAGTCAACAACAACTATCTTTATAAAGATGTGGCAAATATGATCTAGAAAAGTTCCAAGAGCTTCAATTAAAAGGGAAAGAAAAGAGCAACATTTTGCAACGAAAGAACAAAATGTATTCAGAATTTGATCAGTAGGGGTGAGATTTTGCTTCAGAGTATAGGCGTCTAGGTGTTGCTTTCAATTTGCATGCTTTTCTCTTCGGTTTTTCTAACTATGTTGCACTCTACTGTTATGTGATGCTTCTTCTTCTTATATCATTTCTACTTGTAGGCTTGAGCTTCTTGAAGTCTTCCATTTGAAAATCTTCCCATTAGAGTTTCCTCATCTATAGGAGATCTTGAGACAACTTTCAGTGGGACTTTTCATTTAAGTTGGAGCTCTAGGCCTATGATGGTTGTTGTCCAACAGTCCTTCAGTCGAGCCATCATTTGGTTTCACTCAGCTAGTCTAGACTAAGGCTTCCCATTAGTATTAAATGCTTATGTATACGAGTTCAAAATTCCATCTTGAGCAGCTACCCACTTGCTTTCAGTTGAGATGGCTTCCTCTTTGGTGTGGACCCCATGACTTTGCATATTTTACCTATTTGGAATTGCTTACTAAAAAAGTAGCTTTTTAATTTTTCATTTCACGTTTTTCAATACATATTTTATAAGTATATAGAAAATTTATTTAAAAATTTAGAAAGTATAGAAAAAATCTACGTAGTGATATCTTTTTATGCATATTTTTATTATTTTTTTATAAGTAAAAAAACTAGAGATCGATTCTCAAAAAGGATAAAAATACCCTTAATTTCAGAAAAGCTCCATTTCATAAGCACTCCCAAACGCCCTTCTTGGATTACGAATTTCTACTTTGAATTCTTTGGTCTAGCTAGTATTGTTCCTGTGAGTTGATGAAATTTTTCTTTAAAATGAATAGGCTTGTAAATTGAATCATTGTTAGTCTTGTGCGTGCACTGAGATGATAGTCTCTAGCTTGATTTGCAATATCTATGAAAAACTGATGATTGAGCTGGTCTATGAAGTTTTGTGTATATTGCCTTGTCAGCTCCTCTGTCCATGAATTTGATTTCCTATTTGTTGTGCATTGGTCTTTCTCTTGATATCGGTATGTTGCTGGCATATTGCTCCAGGTCAGTTGCAGTGGTGAGGCTTTGTCGAAGTCTTGAGAATGTTGGAATTCTGTTTTGAAATGTTGTTGACGGTGTTGATCTTCTCTAGTTGACTGATATATTTAGCAGCAGAGATATAGCATCCCATCAGCGGGGTTGCTCCTCTTTTTTTTATATACTCTATTATATGTGCACCAAATATTTAATGCTCTGTTTTCATAATTGGTGCGAATTTTTCGTTCTTGCGCCTCATGAAGGACATCACTTACAGGTAACTGGCGATTTGGCGGCTATCTGTAGGTGAAGGATTTTTTTATACTATAGCTGCTTTGTTGTCTACTAGATGTGGGATAAATCTTATTTGTAAGAATCTATAAAACTTGATTTTAGCTAATTAGTCGATCCTAAGTCATAAACTATAATTCTTAAGTTCTTGTTATCATCAAAATCAACCTTAGAGTTCTAACTATTTTTTCCTTTTTGATGATGACAACAATTGAGAATTATTGGTTTATCCATTCTAAAATAACCTCAAACATACACAGTGCATAATAACTCTCAAGTCTTGGTTACCGGTCAAGACTTTACTTCTCCTCCTCACATAGTGCATTCTTGCATAAAATTTTTGCTATATTTACCTGTGCAGATCTCCCCCTTAATCCTTGCAATCTTTCACTTGTTGTGTACATGTGAACTCAAATAACTACTATACATATGCACTTCCTGCGCGTGGACATAATAATTTGATTCCTCTCTGTCCACCTTTTTGTCATCACAAAAAAAAAGGAGGGATGTAACAACAATACCAGAGATGCGTTTGGGAATGCTAATGAAAAATATTTTTCTGAAATTGATGGATTTTCGTCATATTTTAAAAAATAAACTCTACTTTTTTTACTTTCAAAAAAATAATTAAAATAATAATAATAAAAATCTTACAATGTAAATTTTTTCTATATTTTTTAAATTTTTAAATAAATTCTGTAGAACATTATAGAAGGTTTCCTGAAAAATGTGAATTAGAAAAGCTGAAAAGCACTTTTTCTGAACACACTCCAAAATGCGGTAACAACAATACATTTATAGTAATGCATAAAAACAGTAAACAAGTGAGTCATTTAAGTTAAAAGAGAAATATGTTTATAAAATGCAAGAACTATATCATACAAAACATATGAATACGAAGAGCCAAAATGTGAAAAACAAGGACTCCAGCAAGCAAGCAAATGGAATGAACAAGTCAGGTAGACCAAGCAGAAACCAACAGATTTGGATTGGCTTAAAGGTTGGTTCTCCTACGTGTAGAAGTTCTACAACTAGGGGGTCTAGGTTTCTTATGTTTAGGCTTAGCAAGGGCTGATTGAGGAAGAACGACAAGTTCATCTTCCTCATTTTGGGTAGATTTGGTTAGAGTTGGCTTGTTGGCACGGCGTTTCAGCCATTTTGGTCTAGCATCTTGTCCCACCTTAGTAGGATGCTTGGGTTCTTCTGTTGTTGTTGCAATGGCAAGGCTGATTCTTCATGGGCAGATTCTTTACCTTCAGTGGAGGCTCAATGGCAAGTGGTTCAACGTTTGATGTGGGCTACAAGGTGCTTAAGTTTGATCATTATCAGGAGGGTATAGCTTCTTGAGTTACTACAGTTGGTACTTCAGTAGGTTGTGTTGTGTTAGCTGTCTCTATAGCTTCTAGAGCAATTACTATCTCAGTACAATTTAGCTGATCAGGAGTGGTTGCCTTTTCCTCAATTAGTACTTATTCTTCAGCTTGAATCTGTTCTTCACTTGGTACCAAAGGTGATGCCTAACATAGTGCACTTCTGATTTGTCCTAGTTGTTTATTCAACCATCTGAGCTCTTTGCTTTGCTCCAACATTGTAGCATGGATGCTTTGAAAATACCCCTTAAGAGGTTCTAACACTATAGCAAAGTCAGTTGATTTCGTAGCTGGTTTTGGTTGCTCCTCTTGCTTCAATTCAGCTGTCATGATCCCTCTAATGAAGCTTGCATCCATTCGAGATGTGCTTGTTAATTCAACATCTCCATGATTGTTCATGGGTAATACCTTGAGCTCGCATATTCTGCTAATAATGTGAGGGTAAGATAGATGTTTGATATCTAACCTTGAAGCTTTAATCATATGCTAGATCATGATGTCATAGATGTTAATTGGAGTTTCTTCATCATCCTCCAGACTATAGTGCAAATATGGGTTGGCATAGTCCGATTTCATTTTTCATAACCCGACCCGACCTGTTTATCCGATTTTATATTTTATTTTATATAATAAATAAAAATAAAATTCAAAGTCATTTTAAAAATTATTTTTTGATTAAGATAAAATAAATCTTAAATATTTTTATTATTAAAACTTATTTTTTGTTATTTAAATTTTTTTAATAAAAAATTGATCAAGTCAACGGTCAATATTGACTATCACTGTTCACTTGGTCGGGCGGGCCGACAAGGTCGGCTCGATACTGCCTATACGACAGAGCCAACCCGGTCCTTTCACTGTTCACCGGGCCGCGGGGTTGCCCGTTTGGCCCGGCCCATATTTTCACTTATACTCCAAATTAGATATGCATCCTGCATGGTAATCACATTCTGGCTGCCAGATCTGGGCACAATCATTTTGGAAACAATATGACAGAGAGCTCTTGGCAATAGTGGAAGATGTCCAACAGATCCAGCTCCTTGCTTGTGACTTCTTCAAAATCCAAAGCCAATTTCAAGTAGTTGAGTTTGGTGCCGTTCATGGGTTGTATCCCCTCTCCATACGGCAAACCAGTATTTTGACAGAGTTCTAGGCTCAAGATTTACTTCAACTCCGTGCACTACCATCTTTCTTGAAAAGGTACTTATCTCCTTCAAGTTGGCATAGAAGATTCCATCACATTCTTTACAGTACCATCATGGCAGATTGTTAGGATCCAGCCCCTGTTGAGCTTCGAATATCTCTTCCCACCTCTAGCCTAAAGTAGTTAAGTCATCGAAACACACTGAAGCTGGTGGCAAGACTAGAATCGGAACATGTTGTTAGTAATTTTAATACTCTTTCTGTTTAGTGAGTCGATTCAATTTGTCATCCTCTAAAGCAAATTTGTTTCTTCTATAGGCCACCATCTTTGTCGGCATTCTCAAATCGAGAGATCGTGGGAAATTTTGGGTGATAGGGTTTCAGAATCTTATGGCTAGGTTTGTTAAGGAGAGATAATGGGTTATGCCTATGGTGCGGTCTCGCTGAACTCATAATTTAATGATTTAAAAACTAACGAATTGTTTAATAAGCATAGCTAGCTATATATGGCAGCTTACTAAATGCTCAAAATAGTAAGGATTGTAACACGGTGCAACAAAGCGAAGAATAATTCACATAAAGCAAAAACCCAGCTCATGGCAAATTTTGAAAACAAATCACATGTAAGTGGTTTAGTAAAGATGTCAGTGAGTTGATTTTCATAATCAACAAAATGTAAAACAATATTATTGCATTCAACATGTTCTCTAATAAAATAATGTCGTACATCGATGTGCTTCGTGAATGTTGTATTAGATTTTTTGTTAACTTGATAGCACTACTGTTATTGCAGAGTATGGCACATTTTTTAAATCACGACTAAAATCTAAGAGTTATTATTTGATCTATAGTACCTGGGCACATCAACTTCAAGCAGTTACGTGCTCTACTTTTGCAGTGGACATTGCTACGGATGATTGCTTCCTTGAAAACCATGATAACAAGCAACCTCCTAGGAATTGAAAAGAGCCACTATTACTTTTTTTGTCAAGCTTGCAACAATCAAAGTCTGTAGCATAAACATATAAATTGAATTCACAACCTTCACTATAAAATAATCATAATTCTTTAGTACCAACCAACTAATTAATAATTCTTTTGAACTGCACTAATGTGAGATTCTATAGGATTACTTTGAAATCTTGAGCACAAATATACACTAAATTGGATATCTAGCCTACTGGCTGTTAAGTATAGAAGGGATCCAATCATATCTCCTTATGTTTTCTGATCTACCTATTTACCTATTTCGTCTCTATTCAGCTTGCACGACGTAGACATTTGAGTACTTATTTTCTTGCTGTGTTCCATGCTGAATATCTTGATTAGGTCTTTGACATACTTTGACTGATAAAACTCCCATTTTTAAGCTAACTTGTTTGTTGTCCAAGAAAATAGTTCAATTCTCCAATAAGACTCATTTCGAATTCTTCCTACATTAGCTCAAAAAACTTTCTGCACAACCTTTCGTCAATAGCACCAGAGACTATATCATCAACACAAACTTACACAATTATATTTCATTTTCATCATCCAAAGTGAATAAATTAAGTCAAGTTTACCACGGCAAAAACCTTTTTAAATTAAGAATGCACTTAATCGTTCATACCTAGCTTTGGGAGCTTGTTTGAGGCCACAGGGTGTCTTGTTTAGTTTAAAGACATGATGTGGAAAATCAGAGTTTTCAAAACCAAGGGATTGTTCAACGTTCACTTCTTCTTTTAGAAAATCATTTAGAAAGGCATTTTTAATATCCATTTGGAAAAGCTTGAAATCTTTGTGGCATGCAAATGCAAGCAATATTCTGATGGCTTCAAGTAGTGCAACAGGGACATAGGTTCATCAAAAACAATACTTTCTTCCCGATTGTACCCTTTAGCTACCAACCTAGCTTTGTTTCTAATGATATTACCTTTTTCATCCTTTTTATTTCAAAAAAACCATTAAGTTCCTATGATGGATTTATTTAATGGTTTAACTAGATGCCACACATTATTTCCTTCAAATTGATTTAACTCTTCTTGCATAGCACCAATTCATAAATCATCTTTCAAGGCATTAAGAATACATTTAGGTTCAAAGTTTAACACAAATACGGAATATTCTACAAATTGCTTTTAAATTATGATCTAGTTCTTATACCTTCATTTATATTACTTAAGATGTTCTCCTTTGGATGACTAGATCTGTGTTTGAAGGGTATACGAACATGTTCATTTTCAGCTAGATCAAGTTGCTTAATAAGGACTTTCTTACTTTCTATCTGTATGTCATCTAGCTGTTTGTCTGATAACTCCTCCTCTGGAGTTTCTTGTTGTTTTTGTGACAACTAATATAATTTCTTTCTCGGCCTGTTGTTTGTCTCATCAAACATGACATCCAGAGATTCTTCAACAATTATAATTTTTTTTATTAAAAAACCTATATCCTTTAGAGTTAGAGGAGTACGCAAGAAAGATTCCCTCGTCACTCTTGGCATCAAATTTATCTAGGTTGTCTTTACCATTATTAAGAACATAACATTTGCATCCAAATGTTTGAAGTATGCAATGTTAGGTGTCCTTCCTTTTCAGAAGTTTGTATGGAGTTTTCTTAAGAATAGATCGTATGAATGCACGATTTATTATATGAAATGCAGTGTTAACAGCTCCAGCCCAAAAGTACTTTGGTAAGTTTTGTTCTAGTAACATGGTTCTGGTAATTTCCACAAACACTATTTATTCATTCAACAACATTATTTTTGGAATTCTATGTGCTGAAAAATTGTGTGTTCAAATATTTGCATCATAAAGTTCGTTAAAGTAAAAATTTTGAAATTCTTTACTAGGGTCATTTCGTACAGAACATCATTTTCATTTTGAATCTTTTTGACAAAATTTGTGAAAGCTTTTAATGCATTGTTTTTGTATGCAAAAAAGAGTACCCAGCTGAAACATGAATAATCATCTACAACCACAAGGTAGTATACTTACCACCTAAGCTTGGAACACGTGCGGGTCCAAACATATTCATGTGATGCAGTTGCATTGGTTTGCTTGTTGCGACTGTCTGTTTGGGCTTAAACGATGATCTGACCTATTTTCCTATCGGTTGGCAACTAAACACATTTCATGATTAGCGAAATCATCAATATACAGAATGTATATGTTGCCTTTCCTTTTATCATTGAGCACTTCTTATCAGTATGACAGGTTGACAATGGAGCCGTAATGATTGTCAAAGTTCACTTCAAAGCCACATCACAAAGTTGATTGATACTTAGCATGTTGTGTTGCAATCCCTTGAAATGAATAATATTTACTATAAAAAGAGATAAAGGATTACCAATTTTTCCAATACTTATTACCTTGCATTTGCTGTTGTCACCAAGAATAACATTACCACCATATTGCTTTCACAAATGTGTAAAGCATTTCTCATTTTTCGTCATATGACACGAGAAGCCGCTGTCGAAATACCATATATTCTTCTTCTAGCTGCATCCTTCTTCTATCTGCAACAGAAAATTCAATATTTAGGTACCCAATTCCTTTGGGTCCTAAAAGACTAGTGCTACTAATGGTTTCTTTTGAAACCCACATGATTTTTATTTTAGTATTATTCGTTTTATAACAGCAAGAACTTATACCATGACCTTTCCTACAGCAGCAGAAGCATTTAATAAAAAGAATGAGGAGTAGGATTCATCTGCTGTATACTTATTGTGGACAATACCTCTAAAATTCTGCATACTTGATGAAGGGATATTTTTTCTGTAGTTCTGGTGATTTGTTAAGGGAAGGTTTTCATACCTTACTTGTTGCTTACCTGCTACATTGGTTGATGTTGGTACAAGTCCAACACCTTCCCTTCTCTAGACACTATGCTGAGCCCCTAATATTGCATCTAGTTCATCTTTACCTTTCACAAATCTGGCTAGAGATGTATGCAAGTCATTGTTTTTGGCTAACAGGTTCTGAACATCATCCTTCAAGGTGTTATTTTCATAGTATCTCTTCTAGTTTCCTTCTTGCAGTGTCATCTTCTTTCTAAACGTTACATTGTAAACATCAATGAATGGTCTAAAGCTGGATTAGGTGGATATGATAATCTATTCACCTTTCAGCTCAGAGCTTCATTTAGTTCTTCAAACTCCGCAATCTTTTTTACCAGTTCTATAGTGGTGGAACAAGTTGTAGTAGCTATATCACTAGTCAGCTTATTAGACTCACACTCATTTAACTTGGCACGAATTTATCATTTGATTGCATCAAACAATTGTTCTCAATATGTAGTGCACATATTTTAGTATACATACGGTCATAATCAACATGCAGGGTATCCTTAACAGCTTCGATTTTATCTTCTAGGATCATTTTTAGTGTAAGCACATCTTTCTTAGACATATATTTTCTTTCTTGAAGTTGTGCTTACAAACTTTCATGTTTTGCAGTCACCCTTAGCGTCTATGTATTTGGCATGTAATTAATCAAATGCTCTTGTAATTCTTCATTGGAGTAATCGTAATAAGTAGAGCTCACCTCACTGGATTCACCATGATCTATCATCAAACACAGGTTGACTTCTTTAGTATTATCAGGTTCTGTTTGGCTGTCTTCTAATGTGCTTTTATCCTCATCACTCTAGGCAGCCATTGGTTTCTCTCTTCTCATGTCTTTACTTCTAGATTTCTTCAATAGAGGTCGTTTTTTAAATGGACAGGTTTTTCACAGTTGCAGCAATTGCTATCTTGCTTATCTTCTCCTCGATTTTTCTTTCCATATCCTCTTTTTTTCTTAAACTTGCATCTTCTCAGAAAACTCCTAAAATTTTTTGTTAACAATGAAATATCAATATCATCATCAGAGGAGTGAGCACTTACATGTTGATCATTGATCTTTCATGCTATTCCCTCTGATTGTTCATATGCCCTTTCTAGTGACAGCTATTTGGCTATTAACTTACCGATCAACTCATCCAACGTCATTTGTGGAAAGTTTGGATTTTCATCTATTGCATCCACTTTTGATCCAAAGGTTGCTCGCATGGCTTTTTAATATCTTCCATTTGTGTTCTTCGGGTTTAAATCCCTCCCTAAATTCTTCAAGGATTTATAATATTCGTTAATCTAGTGTACATTTGTAATTAGAGTGATATGCTATATCAAAGAAATTGTGGTTACAGGAGAAAGAAGATGCAGAAACGATAAAGTTGAAATTAACTTGCAACGAAAAGATTAGAATTGGAAGAAATAATCTATTATTGATACTTTCCTGAAGGAGCCTGCGCCCCTTTATACAACATCCTCAATTAGAGTCCTTAAGGGACTAACACTTATTGTGACAAGAAGTTAAACTCATATGGAGTCCCTACACTACACTCCTTGTTGGAATCAAATCAAACTCTAGTACTTGGACTTGATAGATAACAACAACCCTGAAACTCTCTGTTGCCACTTCACTTGCAACCAATACAAGTGTTGCATCCCTTCTTGGACTTTCATTATGACGTTGTGGCCTAGCAACTCGGACTTCAATCTCAGGTACATCATTCCTTTCTCCTTTGAGACAAGACTCGTCCTCGAGTCTAGAAGAAGTGAGCTGCTGTGTGTCTTTTGTGGAATCACTTAAATCTTCAGCTAGAAGCACGGACAGTTGCACTGCAACCTCTTGTGGATGATAACGACCATCCTTCAATTGCGAAACATGAAAAACAGGATGAATGCATGATTCTTGAGGCAAGTCAAGCCGGTATGCAACCCGTCCCAAGCGACTGATAACGCGAAAAGGCCCATACTTGTGTCATGGCTTATGAAAGCTACGATTAGACAAGAAAGACTGGCAGCGTTGCTGAAGCTTAACGAAAACTCAATCTCCAATTTCATAACTTTTCTCTCACTAATGTCCATTAGCTTATTATTTCATGTGGTTCTAAGCTCTAGCGAGGTGGTACTTTAAGTCTCAGAGAATTGCATCGTGCGCCCATAGATGGACGTCTAATGCATCAATACACTCCGACCTATATACAAAAGATACTAACGGAGGCGGTGGGCGCTCATACACAGCTTCAAAAGGTGTTGTTCGTGTGGCCGTGTGGACACTAGTATTATAGGAGTACTCTACCCAATGAAGCCACTGCACCCATCTCTTTGGTTTCTCTCCCACAAAACACCTTAAATAGGCCTCCGAACACATGTATAAAAACTACCTCCGATTGCCAATCCATTTGTGGGTGGTATGCAATATTCATATGAAGCGTTTTCCCTGAAGATGATGGATCTCTTGCCAGAATGAACTCAGAAAAATCGAGTCACGATCCGACACTATATTCTGGTATTCTGTTTTGAAATGTTGTTGATGGTGGCGAGCTTCTCGGGTTGACTGATCTACTATTTTGATATAGCATCTTATGGTGTCGAGCTTCTTAGGTCAAAAGCAGAGATATAGCATGCATCTTATTAATTGGTTGCTACTCTGTTTTGATATACTCTATTATCTCTGCTCCTCCTTAATACTTTGTTTCCACACTTGATGCGGATTTTTCGTTCTTGCATCTCATGAAGGACATCGCATACAGATAGCCGACGGTTTGGCGGTTATCTATAGTTGAAGAATCTTCTTGTACTATTACTGGCTTGTTGTATACTGGGTGTAGAATAAATCTTATTTGTAAGATCCTGCGGAACTTGATTTTAGCTAATTAGTCCATCCTAAGTCATAAACTATAATTCTTAATTTTTTGTTATCATCAAATCATCCTTGGAGTTCCAACATAGGCTTTTCTTCAACTTCCATATGATATTACGGGTGGCAATATATGGTCCAGCGCGCGAATCCAAACCCAAATCGACTTATTTGAATTGTATTCAAATTTGATCTTAAACGAGTTCGAATGTTTTGGACAATCTGAAATTGATCCGGTAAAGTAAATGGGTTTGAGTCAGTTTCGAATTGACCTAAATTTGACTAATCAATCCATATCATCGACCTCTACATGCTGCAGTATTCCACTCCAAACGTAATGTTCATAATCGTGTCTCACATCTTTTAACAATAGCTGACAGTGGAGATTGGTTTGAAGGAAAATATCTCTAATTCTAATAATTTTTGGAATAACTCTTGTTCCCCATCTTTTCTACTTAAAAATTACCTTCTCTGTAAATGTTAGTGTACTCCTACTTCAAAGTAGCATAGAGAGAAAAGCCATTATTTAAAAGTCCATCCAACCGTATGACATAAATTACTAACATGTAGGCATTCACCAATTGAAAGAATTTATGCTTTGTCATTCACCATCACAATAGTATTATTAGTGTCTTCTTTCTTCTGGTTTGTGCAATCCTTTTGCTATGTCTTCCAATAGTTCTTCGTCATATGGCCTTCTTTATCATAATGATGGCAAATACCTCCGAGTCTAGAATTTGACTAGTTGTGACTTTTATCACGATCTTTAGATCCCTACTCTTACTCATCTTCTCCGTGATGTAGACCCAGCTACTGTTTCTGCCTGAAATTCTTCCCCTTATTTCTTCATTAAATATAATAATGTTAATATTTTCTAAAATAAGAACACAATCAGGAGCAGAACTTCTTACAGTCACCATGTACGTCTTCCAACTGTCTGATAAGGAGTCAAAGAATAAAAGATTGCAGCTTGCCGATCATCATGCTTGTAGTGCCCAGCTAGTTGAGCACATCGTAGAATTTAGTTATTTGCTCAGCTATACTCATACCGTCTTTGTAGTTAAGGTTGATAACCTCTTTGATCAAAAAGCCCAGGAGTGACGATTCGGAATGGTAGGTCAGTTTTGAATAAATCCAATAACCAGATCAAATTCATTCAACCCTAATCTAACATATGAATTTATACAAGTCAAAATTGTCAACCCTAACAACCTATTTAATAATCGGATCAAATTTTGGTAGACCAATTTAATAATTATTGATTTTTGGTTCTACACTTTTAAATGTGAGTGAAATTATAAAATTAATTAATAACGAATACTGTATGGTGTTCCTAGTGAAAAGATTTGATAAGCATCTATTAAAATATGAATTGCTCAATATTTTTATTGGTTTTTGAAATATTCTAAAATATTTTACTTTTATTTTTCACTTTTGAACATATGCAGTGACTGGTGAAATTTTTTTATATTGAGTAGTATTACCAAAATAATTAATTTTGTATCAAAATTAGATATTTGGATGTAAAATCAGAAACTAAAATTTCACAATTTGTATCTTCTAACTTTTTAAGTACTAATTTCATCTTTTTTCTTTCTTTGTTTTCCTCACCAGCATGGGAACCACAATTCTTAGATCACGAGATTTGCTAGCAGATCATTAAGCTCGATAATCACAAATGTAGACATATGAAATCTAATATAACTCTCAAAAGGTAAACGAAACCATGGATGATGGATCTTCATACAATGACAACGTTCACACCTACTGCAATCAAATGATCAAGTCACTGTTTATCTTTCTCCCTTGTTCCAACCATTGCACCAACTACAAACCTTTCATCGGGGCCAACTGCGGGCACCCCCAGTTTAGGATAACTCTTAATCCTCTCAACATGCTTCCGTTAACCAAATTACTGACAAATCCTTCATCATTTTACTACTGGCGTAAAATTCAATTCTGCATCAGCAAACAAAGCAGCAATTTTCTCAAATTCGATACCTGCAAGAAGCGTTTTAGGAATTTTGCGCATGTAATCAGAAACTGGAACTTTTTTTATTCAAAAGCTTCACCCAATCGGATAATGATTCGCCGTCGGAAGAACAAAGAAAACTCGGCTGGAGGAAACAGCGTCTTCCATCTCTCTCGATCGAAAAGAAAACGAAAGTGAACACATGTTTTTGGTGGTTCCAGCACTTGCCCCACAACCGGTCTCGAACTCGAAGCAGCACCAGTGTCGTCGTTGTCCCCAACACCGCCTCTGTTTTCTCCTCTACCAACGGCTACCTAGTAGCGAGATCCCTCTCTCCAACTCGACCCCGTTTCTCCAACTATTCTGGCCTTAGAGGATGAAGCTTCCAATTCAATCTCTTTACGTTTCCCTCCGCGACTAGAAAGACTCATCCGCATAGTTTTAAAACTCAAACCGGTACCATTAAATTAAATTAAATTTATTAAATAAATATTAATATATAAATATAATTATATATATATATTATATAATATTTTTTGTAATAATTATTAAAAATTAAAAAAATAATTATATATAAAAACTATTGAATTTGTTTTTAAAATTATATTTTTTATATGTTTTCATCTATAATACTTAAGAAAATAGCCAAAATACTTAACATATAATAAAATTTCTATGTTTTATGCATTACAAAAATTAAATTATCTATACTATAATTGCTTATACTATCTACACTATATTTTATTTAATTATTACTTTATAATAAAACTTAAAAATTAAGAGAACAAATTAATAATAGAAAAATACCTAATAAACTGCACATCTTAGAATGCTAATAAAAGTGCTTCTCTATTTTAAATAAATATATAATTTTTTTAAAAATACTAAAATCGGATCGTTCCGCCCAACCGGATCACCAAGTTGACCCGGATCATACCGGGTCGCGCAATATGTTAACTCGGCTCGGAATCGGTGCCGAATCGCCAGTTTTCGGCCCGATCCGGCCGGTTCGGGTCGAGTTTTAAACCTACGCTCGTCGGAGTTGGGGGAGAAAGTGGTGGACGTTCAAGTTAACAGGTTAAAGGTTAGTCCGTAATTTTGAATTGAACTTATTTTATGTTATTGGATTAATTTTGAATTAACCTAAAATTAACCGTAACACGAGTAAAGTTAAATTTGAACCCGAATTAAATAGATCGATTTTTTATTAAATTTTTGAGTCGGCTCATATACTACCACTTCAAGAAAAGGCGTTTCTATCAGGGTCCTGTTCTCGAACAAAGATTCCAGCTTCATTCAATAAGCGTCAGCCTCTTTAGACACATGGTAGAATACACTATATCCACCTATTTTCTAATATGGCCGATAGCTTTTCTATTTAGCGTCATGAAGTCATTATAGAACATGCATTCTGGCTTTTCATGTTCACCCTAGATTGGCTCCTACAAGTCTTTACAATAGAGAATGTCCTACATTCTTGGCTTCTGCGTCACCTAGTTGGAATTGTTAACTAAGATCATCGAGCTAGCACTACCTTTAATGTTGTACTACTTAGTGAATTTGGTTCTAATACCATCTGTTAGAATAGAGCCCTACTATTCTTTCCACTAAAATAAAAGTATAGTACAATACAAGAACAATCTTATAATACTAATACTTAAAACGTGACGAATACAAGATATTTCTCACTCTCACACTATTTGGATTGGTACATAGATGTTGAAAGTACTAAATATTTTGATGATAACGCATATTTAAAAATAACTGCTAAACTTTGACATCTCTACATGGGATTCAAGTAGCATGTGGAATTGGACAAAATAAAATACAGATTTTAGCTAAAGTGTTGAGATGCCAACTTGAGGACCTTGTTGAGATGCCAATTTTGCACGTGCAAATCTCTCTACTCACAGCACCAAAAAAAAAAGATTTTTAATTGTATTTGAAAGACGGCATCACATAGAGTAAATGGAGATAAAAAGCACAGAATTCTATCAAGTATCGAATAGAGGAAAAATTTTATGAAGTCTACTGATCACGCTGTCCAACATCACTTGATCACATAGACAACACCACGAAATAGAAAATAACAAATCCTATAGCTGTCTGTTAAGACAAGATTTTGGAGATCTTATTTTTTCTATGAATAGAAGACGTCATGCAGTTTCTACAATCCCAAATTCAGATCATTTTATAAAGAAATGACTTTTACAAAAATTGAAGATTCGCTGTGTTATTCCTGGCAATTCTACACGCAATAGAGTCATCCAACTTGGACAGCGGCTTGTAAATATGATATCTCTCAATTCAAGTCATATTTTGGAGATTTATTTTTTGTTAATAAAAGCTGACATGAAGAGCTATCTACGGTCCGAATCTGAGGCAGATACATTCACTAACGAAATTTAGACAAATCGTACAATGCCTAGACAGACTAAGCTAGCTGATGGACCCAACCGAGATATTTACTTGTTCCAGACTTGCTTTCTGGATTTATAGACGTGCCAACCAGTTGTAATTATCTTCAGAAGATGCTAAATCAAGTTGGAAGATACTCAGAATATTTATTTCTCGATCTTATGGAGAGAATATTAGAGAATATCAATCAAATCTATAATGATGAAAAGTTTTCAATATGGATACGACTCTAAACCAATCAACTTCAAATGGTTATATTTCAGTCATTCGTTTGAATTTTGGTATGGTATTTAAATGCAGATTGAAGAGGATATCCTGAAGATTAATTTTATGAAAAAGAAATCATATTGGTACTAGAAGAACTCTACTACAAAATTCGAATGACAGCAGCAAAAATCTTAAATGACACCTTGAACTGTTGGATGATTTTGCAGCTTTAAATCAGATCCAATTCACTTCAAATTTTGAGGAGTCGTTCCTAAGACATAGTAGATCATTCCGCACCAGAAAACAATGGTCAGCAATGGAAAGAAATCTGAGAAAATTTTAGAGAAGACGATACAACTGCTGGACATATCAAATAGCCCTTAGCATAGATCTTGACCATTGTATTGCTTCCCGCCGTTGCATCCTTGATCAATCTGAGCAGCTATCATCCTGAGATCAAAGAAGAGTCGTTGCAATATAATTCCATTGAAGAAAACAGCAAAAAAGAAAAAGAAAAAAATACCGCGCACCAAACTGAGCATTCATCTTGCTGTCTTACAAAGATAACAACTTCAGTGGAGAGCCTTTGTTGAGTTTTATTCTCTTTGTTTCATTTGTGTGATCCTTTTAGCTTTCTTATTGAGTGATTAGGAATCATTATAAGGGAGATCACCTGAGCTAAACCTCATGATCACATTGTAACTTTACGAGAAGGTTGTTGGAGAACTTATGAGTTATTGGGTTGCTAGCATAGGTGTAGGTTAGCGGGTTTGTAATAACCTTTACGAACGTGTGCACGGTTGTAGCCATAGGAACTTTACGAAAGGCTAGTGTGAGTTGTCCATGAGAGGAAACTCAATTGAAGTGGAGGTGTTTGCGAAACATCATGTCTCCGTTATTGTAAGTTGTTTTGACATTAGTGAATTTACCTTGCGAAGTCAAGTGACTTGAACGTAAATACTGCGGTGACAAAACACGTAAAAATTTCTGATGTGCTGACTTGTTTGCATCTTTTAGCACTGTATTTAATTTATTTAACTTATATTATGCTAACAACTTCGGTGCAAGAGACAGTTCACATTCAATTACTAGTCAGTAATCTCAAGATTGACTAGCTACTTATTATACAATGACTGTTTTCATAACGGTAGAGTGTTCGCAAATTTTTTGAGTTCATTTGCAAATTTTTCTATCATAAAGACTATTTCATTCTCAACTTGGAATGGAGCACCTTCACTCCCAATATTTTGTAATGGAACTGTTTTTTTCACTATTCTTCACCCATCCAAATGATGGTATGTAAGTTTGGAAAAGCATACGGAAAACATCTCCATTCACATCAAACTAGAATAATCTAGCTAATTCAACCACTTGATTAAGCTAAATATTCTACCAAAATATTTCAATACAATTTTTCTAGTGAAATCACAATGAGCTAACTCCATCTAGGCTGGTTCTCGTCACAGGCTGGGCTTAAAAAACTGGATGACCGCATCAAGCTTTAAAGGGGATTTAGCATGTGCAATGGGCCTACTCATTGTTTTGAAATGAGATTAAAATAATAAATAATAACGGAGTTGATACTAGTGAATGTGATTATATAATCGTACTATTTTTAAATATATTAATGAATTAAAGACTTAATACTGCTTGGATATAAAGATAACCGAGTAACTAATAAAAGAAAACTTCATACAAAACCTTAAATATTTCTTCTTATTTATTTTAATCTAAATTCAAATAATATATTTATTATTTTATTGATTTAAATTTGAATGAACTTTATTTATATAATTTAGGTTAATATTTTATATAACCTAACAAATTAAAGTAATTATTTAAATTAAAAAAATGATTATATAGTTTCATTACATTCCTACCAATTACAAATAACTGAAACTAAAATGGATACACAAATTATATGTCATTGTAATAATTATTTAATATGTTTGATCAGAAACACAGGATCATGTGGACTGCATGCTTTCCAAAACATTGCACAATCATAAGCAAGATTCAAGCAATTGGGAAATAACACAACAGCAGCTAACAAATGATTTTCAACGAAAAGCGTTATTCCTTCGTTAGAAAAATAAATCACCGGCTATAAAGACTACCAAATTTAATATGCTTTCCAACTTCACAATCCATTATACACGGACAAGAATTTCGCAGGAGGAAAAATAACTCTCGCATAGCCTAGTCATATGGAGCCTTCGCCTTTTCAAGGTTACTTTAGCTATTCCAAAATACCACCATACTGCAATCATCAAAATTAGCATGATAAATTACAGGGTACAACAAATAGAGGCTAAAAATAATCTTAAGATAACGTAATGTTAAGAGATTGTAAATTTTGATTTTGAAATTGTTTTTTTATTTAAACTATTGCGTTGGGATTGTAGTCCAATGATCAATTTTTCAAGTTTTGTATTTTTTAATTTAAACTATTCCAAAATACCACCAGCTGCGCCCAAGTGACAAGTTTTGACTGTATTTGAGTAAGTTTGATTGATTTTGAACATAAAACAAATTTTTATCACAAAGATTTTTATTTTAGAATTTATTTGAATTTTTTTTGACTTTTTTCGGTGCTGATAAACCAGAAAAAAGACTTTGAGCAAGCTTATGATTTTGTTTTTGCATGTAGTCACAGCTGCAAAACTCCGACTCGAGCATGATGTTGTACTGCAATTCGATTTTGTTACACTGGGACTTGTTCGATTTTGTGTGTTTATCAGCTTTAACATTATCAGCTCTTGTTTTTTTTTTGGTTGCAAGTCTCTACTGAATTTTTTAGGTGGGACCCAAATGATGATTTCCATAGCATTTCAGTATGTTAGCATGATTAGAGCTGCTATTACTGGTAAACATGGTCATGAAGCAGCAGCTCAATGGCTGGTATACATGGTTGAAGAAGCTCTGCATTCAGTCTGATGTTCAGTGTTCTTCCCTTGTGTCATGTGGTGTTGAAATTCTGCATGGCTGGTAAGCAAAGTTGTGTTGTGTTCTACAGATTGTTGTTGCTTGTTTTGTTGTAAATACAAGGTTTGTCTAGAATTTTTTTTCTGATGTGAAGTTTACTGAAACGTAAACTTCATTTTAAATCTATAATACAAGAAAATTAAAAGTAGAATGTAAGAACGTAAGTATGTAATGGCAAATGTTGTAACTGTTTTAGAATTATGGGATGCCTCAGTACAAGTGAATGTTTATTTGTTTAAACTTTCTTCTCATTTTTCTAATAAAAGTTTCGCAAGAATGTGAATGTGAATGTACAAGAAGATTAAATATATAATGCAAAATATTCAATTCAATATAGTATTCCTTCTCTCATTTCGTAATGCTGAAACTTAAATAAAAGTTCGTATAAAGAAACAAAGAGACGCACTCACTAGAATTTCGCATGAGGAAAAATAACTCTCATATAGCTTGGTCATACGGAGCCTTCGCCTTTGCAAGACTTTGGTGTGTTCTTTACACCCTAGAAGTCACTTTCCTTTCACTAGGAAAAAACTTTGGTTGTTCTTTTAATTTAAATGGAACTCAATTGTAACAAAAATCACTTCCCCAAGTATAAAAACTCCTCACTTCATTGCTTCCATTGTTTTGATCTCGCTCTTCATTCTTCTCCTTTTGCCCCAGCATGCATCTTCTCCTTTCACAACCGCGACGCATTTGCTCTCTATTGCCAAAATCAAAGCGATACGCTAACCAGGTCCGCTCAACGAGCTTTAGTTATGCGAGCTCTCTCTCCATCCCCTCTCGTCGCCGTTTGATTTCATCCGAGGTCGTTTGACTCTCGTGAAACCCTAGTATCACACAAGAAGTGACTCAATCGAGCTCGCCTTGACATTAGAATTTCCTAATCTTCCTTTGCTGTTTGTCTCTCTATATGGTACAGATCTGAAAGTTTTGAACTTTTTACAAAATATTTTGTTGATATTTGTTCTTGATTTGGACTGATCTGTATTGAAACATAGGAGAAGATGGATGGATCTGAGAGTTTCTATTTCTAAAACACACTCCGCTCTAATATGTTTTTAGTTCTTGATTTTATTTATAATAGTCTAAATTTTCTTACTTCGAAGGTGATGGCTCTGTTTTTATTTCTTGATGTTTCACCGTTTGATGTCGTTGTAGCTCGTTTTTTCACTTTAATTGTTGTTTATTCGCGTTGGATATGTTTCTTTTTTATTTTTCTTTAATTGTTTTACTTTGGTGTCTTGAATCTATGATCTTCAAAAAATGTTCCTTCTTAGTTTTCTCTATAGTTAACTGATCTTTTAGATGTCCGAGCGCTTGTGGTTTTCAATTCAGACCGTCCTGGGTGTTAGGGTTAGAGCCTTGGTAGAGCCTACAATTGGGTTAGTAGAATTTTCATTAATCTGGCAAGAGTTCTATATTTTGTGTATGAGTTTGTCCTATTGCTTTTGCCCGAATCTGACGAGTAGGTCGGTCCAGTACTGTAATTGGGTAGTAATATTCAGAGTGACGATTATAAGTTGTAATATACAATAGTTATGTATATGTTATGTAATGAAGATTATAATTGTATTATCATAGTTGTAAAAGAAATTTTGCAAATTATATATAAAATTATATGTTATCTATATAATACATATTTTTGAAGATGCTGAAAAAGTATGAATATTAAAAAATATATATGAGTCAAATTAGCATTGATAATTTGATTAATTAAAAATTAGATTATTTTTGTCAAAAGAAACAATTATGGAAAAGGCTATTTAAAAAGAAACAATTTAACATGGTAAATTTTAAAATGAAAATAAATAGCGTGGTAAACTTTAATTTAAAAGTAAATAAGTCAAATTGGTAATGATAATTTGATTAATTAAAATTACATTTATTTTATCTCAAGAGAAATAATTACGAAAAATTAGTCTTAGCATAAAATTTATAAATTATGAAAAATTAATCTGAGAAAAAAAATAATTTTAATATGGCAAGTTCAAAATGTATTATATCTATATGATGTACTAAAACTTCTATCATAATACTATAATTGTAGAATAAAAAAGTGTATGTATATAAAAATTTTAAAGTAATATTATAGTTGTGCCATATATGTGTAATATAAATTGTAATATATAATCTGTAATTATAAATATAATTGTAATATATATGAACTATATAACCTAACTGTATATTAGAATAATTAAAAAATATATTTTTTATTTTCTAATATTAAAAAATAATTGTTATTAGATTAAAATATTTTAAAAAACTTAACCTTACTTTCACCTATCACTTTTAAATACAAAAGAAAACAAAAGAATATAAAAAATCATTACTAAGTCACCTCCAATTAAAAAAAATACAAAAATGTAACTCATTTTCAATAATATTATTTCATTCAACTCAACTCTAAAAATTAATTTTCTAAGAACTCACTTTTAAAGCTAAAGAAAACGCACCCTTAGTTATTAGTTATTCTAGAATACCACCATACCCAATCATAAAAAATTAACATGACAATCACAGGGGTACAACAAACAGAGACTAAACTAATCTTGTACTTCCAATCATTTTGACCAATATCAACAAATTATTTTCCAAAGAACACAACTTTATCCAACGGGAAACGTCTAATGAACTAAATCATTGAATTGAGACAAAAATAATCACAACATGGAAAACAAACCCCATTTACAAATGAAAACGAACCCCTTTGTAAAAAGAATATATTTTTTAACAAATTCCAAAATAATTATAAAAGTAAATCAAACAATCTCGATAGAGAAAAGAACCCTAGTTAAGTACCAATCATTCAAATTAAAAAAGGGGAAAAAAATCGTAGATGGGATACGAATCGATGAACTCCTGAACATCTTGATCAGTCCATTTAGGTAAAGGTTGTGTTAGAAATCTCAACTATTTTTTTGTGATAACACATATTTGAGACTGATTATTAAGATTTGGATTTGTCTAAATTGAGTTCACTAAATGCTTAGGACCGAACAGTAAGCATACTTTACTAAGTGTTCTAAGTTTATCAGAAAGCCGATTTGGAGCCAAATATCTTTCAGCTCAGTTAACCGATGGAGACCTTTTTGATATATTTTAATATGTCAAGGAGTAAGTCAAGATATGTTCAAAGAAATTTCATCAAATATTATAGACAAATCAAATCCTTGAAGTTCTCAGATTGCACAGACACTCGACAGGGTCAACTTCACAGCTCTCTGCATGTATTGCAGCTTGCTGACGCAATATCTTATTGTACAAGCAAGCTTTTGGTAATCTAATTTTGCTTTTGACAGCTAAAGTACTAAAGTTATTACAGTTCAATTTTCAAGCAATTCCATGCAGAAATAAAGTCTACAAAATCAGAACATTTTGCTATTTTCATAGAACTCACCTGAACGAACCCAAGTAACTGATCAGGAGAGTAACTCTAAAGCTCTATATCTTTCTTCTAGTGATCTGATTCCAGTTACAAGCTGACATGATAGGGTTTCTACACATCAAATCTGAGCCAAATCTATCCACTAATGAAGCGTACAAGAAATCGTCAAAGTGGCTGGACATATTTGAATTCTAGAATGGACAGAACCAACACATTTGCTCGTGCTGAACTAGTTTTTGGTTTCCTACTCGTGGCAACTCGTTGCAAGAAATCAGAAGTTCTGAAACCATTCCAGAATATTTTATTAAAATTTATTTGCTGAGTTTATGAAGAATATATTGGAGAACATATCGCAAATCTCCAAAGAAGGAAATTTCAGCTATGTTACAACTCTTACCAAGTCCAACACTGAACATCATATCTTACCCATACATTTGAATTTTAATTTGATTTGGATATGCAGACTATAAAGGGCATCCAAGAGAATATTCACTTGCAAAAATGTTATAATGGTTACTAGGAATATCGGCATAAATTAAAGATGATATGACAGCCGAAAACCCTAGGTGACATTTTGGATGATTGGATCAGTTTGTGCCATCAAATGATGTTTATTGGATTCCAAAATTTGAAGACTTAATTCACCAGAAGTTACTGAAGACAACCCACATCAGCAAGCAATGACCATTAGAGGAAAGAAATCATTAAAAATTTCAGAAGAAAATATCCTACGGCTAGAACACTTCAACATAGGCGTTATGCTTCCTCTATGTCATGCCATGCTTATAGCCGTTAGAAACATGATCCTTGGCAGATTTTTTCCTGAGATCAAGGAGTAGATATTACTATAAGATTTCCATAGGGAAAAGGAAAGACAATCAACGAACAAAGCAAAACAAAGGAACTACACATTCTTACCCAAAAGGGTACAAACTTTCGTGTGCATATTTGAATCTTAGCTCTCTTTGTGATTTTGTGTGAATCCCTTCTAGCAATGTTATTGTGAGATTAGATACTATTGTAAGGGAGTTCAACGAGCTTAAGTCCCGTATTGTTCTATTTGCAACTTTCAAGGAATACTATAGAAGAATTTTCAAAAGTTTTTGGGTGAGCTAGCATCGGTGTAGATTAGCCGGTTTGTATTAGGTCTTTGCAAAGACGTGTGCGTGATAGCAGGAGAGACTTCAAGGTTTAGAAGGCTGTGTTGAGTTGTCCTTACAAGGATACTCAACTTTAGGTGAAGGTATTTTGCGAAACATCTCTTAGTGTTCGTACGTTGGTTAACGTTAATGGATTTCACTTAAAAATTCTCAAATGTGGACGTAGATATTGCAATACTGAGCCACATGATATGATGTCTTGTTGCCTCTTTACGTACTTGTGTTTGTTTTGTTTAAATTTTAATGTACTAACATCTTCTCAGTTATGCATCAACAACCTTTTAGTCGATTGAATGTCGACTAAGAGTTTCGGTTTGACATAACTCAATTCACTTTCTCTCTTGAGTTATTTTTCGCATATTTCTTTAATAGGTTGATCTCTACCAAGAGTCTTGTTGTAGTAATCAGTGTAAGCGAAGTTGCTTTAAATTTTCCCAGTACTAGAGAAAGAATTTCTTCTCCTCAACAGTTGCTCCTTAAAAGAAAAAAGTAAAAAAAATTGAGATTTCACACAACTCTCGAACACGTTCTTCATTTCACACAATACAACGCTTATAGTTAAACATTAACCAAAAATTCAAGATCAAGAAGAAAGCAGAATTATAATCATCCTACATATGAACCTATTATACTCGATATAGCATCAGGATGTTTGCTATCTTTTAAATTACTGCCATATTGCTCGATTAAAGAAACGAAAATCAGAAATTCGATTAAAAAATAGCACACCTAGATTAAGAATTAAAAGCTCAATATTTTAAAGTTTTGCAAGAAGAGAAATTGAAATTAAAACGAATAACGAGAGAGATATGTTTTACCCAATAAAGGAGATCAACCATAGGGAAGAAGAATGGACGATTGTCGAGAGCATAGCGAAGAGGATGAGAGATTACATAGGAGAGTATTAGGGAAGCAAAATATTAACATGGTATAAAATTTTCTTCACCTTGTTTATTCGTCGATTACGTGTTTAACCCCTATATAGGATAAAAGTAGATTAACACCTTCCTTCAATTTTCTTTCTGATAATTGCTAAACACGAATTGATTTACTTTCATTGTTATTTACCTTCATTCATCACGAAGCAAACGGCCTGTTAGTTCCTTTAAAAGCTTGTTGTGAAAACAACCAACAAGAATTAATCAAGTAGTTCACGATGTTCAAATCACAGCTAGAAGCTAGGGTTTGCTTCGATTTTGTTGGTTATGTTGTTGTTGTGGTGGTAGAGAATAAGGGATGGGTTGATAAATTGGTGAGAAGACAGAGATCAAGAAGTAGAGATTTGAGTTGAACGCAACACTCTGCAAGAGATAGCAACATGGTGGATTCTTGAAGAAAATGGTAACCTAAATTCTTGAATCAATTTCTTAAACCATAGAAGAAGTGATAATTCTCATCTTAAATGTAATCATAAAACCTATTGTCTTGAATCAATCAAGCAAAAACCATGAAACGGAAGATCCTCTTTCAAGAAAATAGGGGTGGCAATTTCCGACCCGAAACCAATCCGAAAAAGTCAGATTCGGATCAAGCCTTAGATGGATTCGGGTCAATTTCGAATCGATCCAAAATTGACCCAAAAATTTAAATACGTTCGGGTCGGATTCTGTTTGATCTGAAATTGACTCGTTTTTCCGTTTAATTATTTATATAGTATATATATTACTTAATAATCAGAAATTATAGCAAAAAATTTAAATTTAATTTGTATATATATGTTTTTTAACTTATTCTAATTTAATTAATTTTTATTTAATTTATAAATTTTATCGAAATTAATAATTTTATTTTTAGAAATATCATAATTAATAATTTATATATATTATTATTAGAAATTAATATTTATAATTTTTATTTTAATAATTTTATTTATTAAATGGATCGATCCGAATTTGATCCGATTATTAAATAGGTTGGATTAGGGTTAACAATTTTGATTCATATAAATAAATAGATCAGAGTTAGAGTTGAATAATTTTGATCCGGTTATTATATAGATCGATCCAAAACTGATCCATATATATGTGTCACCCCTACTTTCAACATCAGTTAGTCAATATCAAAATGAAATCTTTACCTGGTTGAAATTTGAAACCTACCCCTCTAAATTGAAATCAAAACATGGAACTAGGATCAAGGGCTTTTGACTGGTGATTATTATTCAGACATAGACCCGGCCCGGCCTGCCTGGACCATTTTAAGCGGGCTCGGGCTTCACATCAGGATCCCAAAACCCGAGTTCACTCTATGGGGAACCATTGAACCACAAAAATCTTTCAATCATTTTCACGCTGAAAATAAAGTTGAAACATTCAATCTTTCATGCATTCAAGATAGAAAAGTTTGATTGATCGCACTGGAGTTGGGCAAACTGTTTCGTTGGTGTTTGAAAATCGCTTTTGAGTTTCAGGTATCAAGAATTTGCTTTCTACTGGAATATATAGAATTTCAATCCAAGATGTTGTTTTTCGTGAAGAAGTACAAGCTGTTTTCTTGTTCAAGAACGATCTCAATTCTTTCTCCTTCTTCTTCTTCTTCTTCACATCAATTGATCAAAACCCTTCTCTCATTCTCTACCACCGCAGCAGCAACAAAATCAACAAAAACAGAGCAGACCCTATTTCCCAACTCAGATTTCAATATTGTGAATTACTTGATTAATTCGTGTGGGTTGTCTTCACAACAAGCTCTCAAAGCCAGTAAAAACATTGCTCACATCGAATCGCCTAAAAAGCCTGACTCCGTTATCAGTTTCTTGAAGGATTATGGATTTGGTGATGCCGATATCACCAGAGTTATTCTTGATGACCCAATGATTCTCTGCAAAAGAATTGAAACGACTCTCAAGCCGAAAATTAGAATTTTGGAGGATATGGGGTTCTCGTCGATGGAGATGGTTAAGCTGGTCACAACAAAACCAAGCATTCTAAGGGTTAGCTCAAGGTCCAAGGTGGAATCTCTTAGAGACATTTTCGGAAGCAACAAGAACTTGTTGAAAGCTAGCGGGAAGTGTACTTACCTTTTTACCAGCAGTCTTAGTGACAAGGTATTGCCGAATGCTTCAATGTTGAGGAATTGTGGAATCTCCGATCGTCAGCTTGTAAGCTTGATCTCAGCGCGTCCCAGTTTACTTGCTCGAAGTGTGGACAGTGTTAAGGTTGTTATCAAGCGTGTCGAAGCATTGGGAATCCCTCCTGGGACTAACACATTTCTCCAGGCATTGGTGTCCATATCATCCACTAGTGAGGCCACACTCAAGTCTAAGCTGCAGATGTGGAAGAGCTTCGGGTTGTCGGAGGCTGAGGCTCTCTCTGCAATTTCCAAGTACCCTGTCATTATTAGGTTATCAGAAGAAAAGGTGCGGGGAACTATTGCATTCTTGATGAAAGATGCTGGTTGCAGCATTTCTTATATAGCTTCACATGGCCAGCTATTTACCTTCAGCTTAAAGAGCCGCTTAATTCCTCGTGTCTATGTTTTGAAAATTGTCAATCTCTTATCAGAAAGAATCTTGTGTTCTGCTATGAATATGAAAACTGAAAAGTTCTTGGAGAAGTTTGTGCTCCCACATAAGGAATTGCTTCCTGAACTTGAAGAATTTTATATTTCAGCTTGTTCCGGGAATTTTGCAGACTAGATCCAACTCCAAATGCGATCCAACTCAGTTTCTAGTTGGTATGCTTTTTGTACTTAAGAGGCAAGCCCTTTTGATAGTTTGCAAATTACTTCGAATGTTTGGATTTTAACTATTGTTTTAACTAGAAATGTCTGTTATTTTCTATTTTGCATGAGCTAGTTTTTACCTTTTTTTTCCAAGGACAATTTTTTCTCTAATACATATGTTCAGTTATACTGTTCAATATGTCAATGTGCTTATTCCATGACACATATATGGTAGGTTGCAGTCAAAAACTTTCAAGATAATTTTGTAACAAAGATGGATTCATAAATGTGTTGGGGTAAGATGACTCCATTGAGAATAAATTGACTCTTATGCTATTGAGACTTGCCTTTACAAACAAACTCAAACTATTTTCATCAAAATCAACCAAAGTCTTCTATCAAAACTCTGTTCACCTTTTCCTCAAAGCTATGATTCTTCAATCTAAAACACCAACAACTTTAATTCCAACTCTTGCAAGGGATCTCTTATCCAATCAGATTCCAACAAAATAGCTTCATGAAGCCTCTAAATCTAGCTCTTATTATAGCACAATGTGTCTTGCCCTTAGGGACAATGGGTTCAGAATTGTCATCGTTCTTGTTGACTAAGAAGCTTAGATTGTTTTTCATGGAAGCCAGAAAGACTAAAGTAATCCAAACTCAAAGAGTTTTTGTGCATGAAATGAGGTTTTCTTCTATCGTGATTGTCAAGATAGTCTTACTAATCTAGAGATTCTAAAGGTTAAAACTTCTTGGAAACAATAGAAATTTAGCAGAACTAGTAGAGCTTTTTATAAGGTTTAAGCAATGCCAAGAGTAAAATCGTCAAAAGAGTTAAATTTAAGAAAGTTTTTTGAAAAAGTATAATTTTGAGAGATTTTCTATAAAATATAGAGGGATTTTTATAAAATGTAAAAGAATTTTTTATAAATTTATAAATATATTAAAAAATATATAAAATTTTTATAGAAGATCCTTATTGGTATTTAAAAAAAAAAATTATAAAATGAGCACTTTAGGAAAAAAGAAGTAGATTAGAATTAACTTGGCTTAGGGTGGTGGAGAAGGATTTAGACGAATTGGAACGCCATATTTGTTTTATAATCTAACAGAATTGGAGAAAACTGAATCATGTAGCTGACCTATTCAAGTGAGATAAAGGCTTAGATTGTTTTTTGTTGTTGTTTGAAAGTCGGCATAGCAATTGCTCTTCTTCTACTTAGTAGCTTTTCAGATGAAAAATATTTATCTACTTATCCTTCTTATCCTTGCATCCATTGTTATCCCGTATCCTTTTATCCTTACTTTCCTCCTTGCCTCGCTGTCCCTCATTGTACTATAAAGGATAGTCGGGGATAATGGGATAATGAGAACAACAAGAATGAGAAGGATAAGTAAGGTTCTGAAAATGGTATTCTTGTTTAAGAAGTTATTCCGATTATCAATTATTCTTTAATGAAGGATGAAAAAAAACAAATCTGGTGAGTGATAACCATTTTTTTGGAATATGATAAAGGAGATAGTTAAGAAAGTTATCCTAATTGCTCTAATTCAACAAAAACTTGGAATAAGTTTTGAGAATAAAATGTGCAATAAGGGTAGTGATCATTAATACGAGATTCTTGACATCTATCCTCTTTGCTATTCTGATAAACTTTATACATTCTTTAGGAAGGACATGACGAGGAATGAAATGAGGATGTTTTAGGAATATCCCTAGAAAGAACGTTTAATATGTTTTGCTGGGACTAGTTTCAAACCTCTGACAGCTCCATAAGTTGCAGATACAATTGAAATCAGGTTTGCTACCCTTGACAAATATTCTCTTGCTTCGTGAGCTCTGTTCTTATGAAGTTCAAATAAATCGGACATACGGAACCCTGTGTTAGCTGCACCCTCAGCTGTTTTAACATTTGTGCTTCTTTGACAATTTGTGAGACATTTTTGGTACCATTGCTCTCTACATTCACATCCTCCTTTTTGTAACCTTCTGATTGGTATGCAACTTGTGTACTATTGGAACTCGTTGAACTTGATGTTGTGCCAGTAGAAAATGGTTGTTCTGGTGATTTATTCATTAGCAATACATCATTGTTTCTACGTCGTTTGTAGAGTAAGAACATAGGATTGGGTATGATTTAGGATTGTTACATCATTTTAGTACCTAACAATTTTTGTAATCAACAGTCAAGACATATATAAACTTTATTTTGTATACGTGGTCCAAAGAATTCAGGTTCACACTTAGACAGTGATATAGCTTGTAATGGTATTCTTTCCTGTACCCTCTCATTTTGGCCTTGCAACCTAAAATAGAGAACAATTGGGGAATCAAAAACACATCTGATATCATAAACAAGTCCAAGCAATACAGAAACTCTTTGGTCATCTCCACTATCCAGATCAGTAGCTAATTTACCTTGAAAAATCTTCCTGGTTAACTGTAAGTCGATTGTACGACAAAATACAAGTATAGTTTTATTTCGTTGGGTGGATGGCTTAGTTGTTAGCAGTCCATTTGAGGTCCTATGTATCTTGTGAAGGTTGAGATGAGCCTTACGGTACTGTTGATTTGGTTTGGGCTTTATTTTTCTGAACTACAAAGTCCATAGACTTGTTTTATCTGCAGTTGTGACCTTATTTATTGTGCGTAATTCTTCTTTCTTTTTCGATTATCTTACCATCACAAGGTTATTTCTGACTGTCAAGTAAATTTGCAATTTCCTGAAACTTATGTGCATTAGTATCGAATTGTCATGTATAAGAAAGAAACGACTGTGTTCTTTGATTTCTTTGGGCTTCGTTCCCTTATTTTGTGACGATAACCCATGTTTGCTATAGACTTCTTATAAAGTATTCTTACATATTGCTTTTTACTCTTGTTTCTTCAGAAAAATATGATCTTTATGCACTTTTTAAGTTTTAGTCTCAGATGTGTAGTTGTTATCTTTATGCTTCTCTAGGCCTAACCTGCAAAATTGTGAGATGTTACATGTATTTATTGTACCTAAATCATCTTCAAGACTTAGGGGACGTTTGGGAGTACTTATGATAAGAAGCTTTTCTGAAATGAAAGATATTTTATTTTTCAGAAAACGAGCTTGACATTTTTTACCTAGAAAATTAAAAATTATATGTATAAAGATTGTACGACGTACATTCATTTGTACTTTTCAAATTTTTAAAAAAAAATCTATAAAATACTGTAGAAGGTTTACTAGAAAACGTTGTTTTTAGGGAATGAAAAGCAGTGCCCTAAGCACTGCGAACCATCTTGTTAGAAAGCTTTAAGTATTCTCTTCTATGTCAAAGCAAATCATCCTTATTTTTCATGCAGTAGTTTCCGTTCAATATAAGATGCACAAGAATCTCATTTAACATGAAAGATTGCATGTCTTATATGTTCTACTGAAAGCATCTTGATCCACCTTGCAATGCCACTATCTTTTGGCTAGTCAATTAGAAAGGCTTGTGTAACCATGCAATGCCACTACCCTGGCTAGTCAATAATGAAAGCTAGCATAGGTTTTCAGGTCGAATTTTTAGTCGAAATTTCGAAGCTAGCATAGGTTTCATAGGACATCTTATAGATTTTATGTGTTCTCAAGTTCCATTTTTCATGACTCATTGTGTGCCCAATTTCAAGCATTCCAGTAAACTCTTGCAGTTCTCTAGAACCAACCATAACTTCATGCTGAGCAAGAACAAGTAGCTTTAGTCACAGTTCTGAAGCTTCTTTTTTTAATCAAACGCAGCCATTTCTTTCACACGGTAGGTGAAAATTGAAGCAGATGAGTAATTTGGTATTCAAAACATGCAATTCTGAAAATCGAGCAAGTATAAAATGAACAGGAAAGCACTGGATAACATCAATGTTGACGGGATGCAGATAGTTTTGCCTTGTGAAGAAATTGCATGTTGGGGAGGATAGAGAATTGTGAAGAGTTCCGTTTGTCCTGATATTTCAAGGTTCAGATATCTAATTAAATGCATCGACAGTTTATTGCATCCAGTTGTTTACATGTGAAAACAGGACAAGTCATGACAATGTCGACAAGGACTTTGCATTCAACGCTACTTTGAAGGCTATTGCTCTCGGACTAAGATCATCTCTGCAGATTATGTTTCAGGCGAGCAAGCGACTGGGTATTTAGTAACCCTTTAAGGCTGCTGCTGATGCTCTCTACTTGGGCAGGCAAAAGAAAAAAACTAAACAGAATTTTTGTATGAAGAGAGCCTTTTTGTTTTATGATGAACAGGATCATTTATGATTTTGCACGTTTTCTGTTTTGGAAGAATAATTATGGATGCGCCTTTTATTGCTGTGTACTGATTCCCAGCTTTCATATCCACTCCAATTTTCCGCCTACCCATTGATAAAAGTTGGTTTCGTCCATTTCATTTCATTCCATTTCATGTTTTAATTTGATGGATCAAAACAAACAGCGTATTAGTTCCTCGATAATGTTCTTCCAAATTCATGTATGATGTTTTATACAGTTCTACTACCTCCTATACATGGTAAATTTTGTATCGGAGCTAATTGAACTATGTATATTTGGGGTTCCTTTTTAACAGAAAATAATTTTTTGAAAATAATTTTTGTACAAAAGTAAATTATATAAAATAAATTTTACAAAAGAACATATGAAATCAGTCGGACTAAGTTTTGGCCTTGAAGATGTTTTTGTTGCGCAAAAAACAAAATATTACACTCTTATTAATGTTAATTTCTTCTTCTTAGCTGTTGTGATAAATATATTTAACCTGAAAATTAGAAACTTGCTCAAAAGTCCCTCTAAGTTAGCGTTTGGCTTGATCACATTTTTTTATTTACCTCTTAAACCTTGTTTGGAAAACCACCTCAAGAGTTTACGAAGTGACACTTGAGAGTTGTTCTTACGTATCAACAAAATAAGTGTGTTCTTATAAAGATATTATATTTTGAAAAAAGTTAGCGTCTATAGTATTGTAATGAAACAACCACAAAAAATAATTACTATTTTTACGAATTTAATATAGAGAGTTGGAATCCTCAAATTAGAGGTCTCATTTTGTGAATAAAAAAACATAAATTGAAATTTTGTTATTATTATATTATTTATTTTTATTTATACTATTCTTTTTGTTATTATACAGTTTAAACGGATGCATTTATATGTAGAGAGAAATAGGGGCACTCACTTCTTGATTTATGGCCGGAGTGATATTCAAATTTAATCTTCACCAATGAATATGAAGAATAACGATTTTGAAACCTACTCACAAAATTTTATCTTAATCGAATTAAGAATCAACATCACTCCGATCACTTGACTAAAATAATAAAAATAGTACAATATAGATATGTTGAAGTGTTTTTTATTTCTGTCATCTTGATCAAATGACTAGATAGGAGTGAATTTGTAGGGAATTGATATAAAATTTTATAAGTACATTTCTATCTCATAGTTCTTTATATCCAACGGTAAAAATTACATTTAGAAATCACTCCGACCATAAACTAAAGAGGAAGTGTCCCTATACATATATATATGGTGATGATATATGTATATGACCAAGTGTATATCAGTGTACATTAGTGCAGTTCTAGTAATACAAAACTCCAAATGAGTTAGAAACAAACTATGGAGAGAGATACTAACACTCCCTCCCCTTAGTCACTCTCGGGCACTCCCTACCGTGGATGGTCATGATTGTATCATCGGGAGTGACTGAAAATATTTAATCGTGTGTATTGTATGAGTTTGGTTTGATGTATTTGGTTTTGTCCAAAATTTTAAAGAAATTTCGATTCCTTTTCAGATGTACCTTTCTACATGTTACGTATTCTCTCTCCTTACTTTCTTTTAATGATCTCATTACTCTTAATTAATCTATTCATTAATCTAATTAATTTCATTTAACTTAATTAACTACTACTATTTATTTTTTTCTTCTCCTGGTTCTCCATCGTTTCATTTCTTTCCTTCTCCACCGCAAATCTCGTAGCATCTCTCTCCCGCACCATATCGCTGACGATCTCGAGCGGTGAATCTATCTCGATGAGACTTTGTTTCGTCCCTCCGGCGATCTCTCTCGAGAATGATTACGGCTCGACGATCTCGAGCTGTGAATCTGTTCCGGAGTGGATTTATTTCGTCCCCTTGACAATTTCTATTGAGGATGATCTCGACTCAACGTTTTGTGTATTGCTTTTTTGGTTATATTTCAAGATTTTCGGTTCGATTTGGATTTTACATTTAGAGATTTGTAGTACTATCATATTGGAACTTCTATTTTGGACTCTTCAATTATTTTTTTCTTCTCATGGTCTCTGAAAATTCCAAAGCGCCCACAGGTCATTTCACAAGTTGTAACTTCGTCTGAGTCTAGATTTCTCTTTTGAATATTTCGAGTAACAGTACTAAATCCAGCTTTTTTCTATAATTTATATACATTTCTTTTGCATCTTGAAGACTCAAAAAAGTCATAATATCTAAATATGGTGGCGTTGCTACCGTGTCCCAAGTCGGAATAGTAGAACAGCTAGCAATAATGAAAAAATATTCTGAGAATATTTGTGGTCTATAGCACCTAGCAAAACTTATTTCAATGTACTAAGTTTTGCAGAAAACTGGTGTTGCAGCAGTGAAGACGAAAGAATGAACGAAAGAAGAAGAAGAAGGACATAGGAAAGAAAGAAATTTAGCGGGTGCAAGGTGATAAGCGCGGGCAAAATGGTGATGCACTTTGTCCACTGTGAAATGCACTCACAATTTGATTATTAGAAATAAACTCAATCTCGATATCCTCACACATGATTACAAAAAAAATCAAACTAGTTAACATATTAAGATAAACGGGTAAAATTCAAAGTTCACCAAAAATAAATTCGCCGAAAGAAAAAGAAGAATGCAATCCACATTAACAAAATTTCTGCAACAAAATAAATGGTATGGGTGATTGAAAAACAAAATTTGCATTAAATAAATTAAATTTATTATATTAAACTAGATTACACAGCCCCATTGTATATCTCAGATATATAAACATAAAACACATGGTGTATTTTAAGATGCCATATACATGCACTGCTTCATGATTGAGCAGCAAGATAATACGATAACGTTGGTTCTTCGATTCCTTAAAGACGGACTTCGGAAGATGGCTTTAATAAAAGTGTTGATTCTTCAGCTCTTTCGGTGAACATAACATGATTGAATTTAGTCAAAATTAAAACAGAGGCAATCAAACTGCATTTTGAAAACACTTCTTACAACCGAAATATCCAATAATATTTCTTTCGTTACCTATTTGAGGTAACTCACTAAAACTATCACCCATCATTATTCGAACAACAAACAAGTCATTCTTTCCGATATCACTTAGTCCAAGTCAAGAATCCAGCATCGTAAAAACTTCAAAAAACAATATCTAGCAATCCAGCATCATCATAAGATTATCCAGCTACGACAACTTCAATACCAAAGCCATTACACACAAAAAAAGAACAGATTCTCGGCTCAAGCTCGTCGGGCCAAGATCTTCCTCAGGAGAGATTGTGGAGGGGATGAAATAAATCCTCTCTTGGACAAATTCACAAGATGAGATCATCGGGTATATATATATATATATATATATATATCGGGTGGGATATCGGCACATCCTACCCTGTAGGCACTCATCAGCAATTGTGGGCACTCACTCAACGAGCGGTTGAGATGCAGCTACACTCGCTAAATCAACGGTGCACCACACAAACAGTCGAATAAACATATCACTTTACGTATTCTCTCTCTGCGTAAACTATTCCCTTCTCAAAATTTTTTTCTCAAAATTTCCCCCATCTCTCACACCGGATTGAGCTCCTCGGCAATTCCGACTGGATCCTGTCGGTTCCGGCTAAATCTCATTGCCTGCTTCAATTTCGGACAAAATTCGGTTCGATTGCGGCGCGTGCTTCCACTTCGGCTAAAGTTGGGGCTCGGCTTCAGGTCCGGCTGAAATTCCGACTCGATTCCGGCGATTTGGGGCTCAGTTTCGTTGATTTCGGCTCAATTTGCTCGGCTTTGTCTCACTCCGGCTCGATTGCGGCTTGACTTCGCCGCCTGCTTCGGTTCCGGCTCGAATTCTGGCGAATTTGGGCTCGGTTCCATCGATTCCAGCTCAATTTGCTCGACTTGGTCCCACTTCAACTCGATTGCGGCTTGAATTCGTCCCCTACTTCGAATTCCGGCTCGATTCCGACGATTCGGGTTGGTTTCGTCGATTCCAGCTTGATTGCAGCTTGAATTCGTTGTCTACTTCGGTTTCGGCTCGAATTCCGGCTCGGTTCCGGCGATTCGGGCTCAGGTTTGTCGGTTCCGGCTCAATTCTGTAGCGTTCACCCATTTCGGCTCGATTGTGGCTCAAATTCGTTGCCTGTTTCACTTTCGGCTTGATGCCGACGATTCTGTCTCCATTCCGCAGCCTGCTTCGGTTCCGGACAAATTTCGGCCCGTGCTTCGACTCCGACGAAATTCCGATTGATTTGTATTAAATTGGATTTATTGGTTTTAATTTTGATTGATTTGTTTTGTTTTTTGCTGATTTAATTTGTGGTCAATTTATTTGATTTTTGGTGTATTGGTTTTGATTTCTGATGTATTGGTTTGATTTCTGAATGGAAGGAAAAGTACGTAATATGTCTTCTGCGTGCATCACAGAAGACAATTGAGTGAGTGCCTACATGTGGAAATGATTGCTGGAAATGTAACTCCTGTACACTAGAAATTGTAACAGTACAAATGTACTCCATCCTTTACGCTGTGATCAGCTCCTCGTCTACGTGCGAGAGAAAGCTGTATGTAAAAAATCTTACTTTGTAATGCAATGCATACTCTTGGAATCTTCATAGTTTAATTAATGAAATTAATTGTTCTTTTGATAATTTTTAAATTGTGATTAGTGTGGAACAGAAGCAATTATATTTAGTGCATGCATACTTTTTATTTTTTTTGACGTCTGCTACTTGCATCCATTTTCTTATGCTCGCTTGCTCTAGAGAGCTCCGCTGCTCCATTCAACTCTCTTCTTCCGAACAGCACCCATTAAACAGATAACAAAAATTTTTATAACAATCAGAGAAAAAAATAAAATAAATTAAAAAATCGAAACCACATCTCTCCTCCTCCCAACATCATCCATTAAGCACAAAAAAAAAAAATTATAACACATCTTTAATACATAATCTCAGCTTACTGAAATTAATTATTTTTTCAATAATTTTTAGATTATGATTAGTATGGCTAAGTATGTTTCTATTATATTTCTTTCGCACCTAATAGGTATTTTACGCGCGTAGCAGGTAATCTCGCGCGCTTTTCATCTTTTTCCTCGCCTACTTTGCTTCTCACTCTCGGCTTACTCCTCTGTTCCAATTTTCGTTCTTTCTTATTTCCCACTTACACTGTAGATTTTCTTTCCTCCAATTGAAGAATTCTTCAACACCAGTGCAGTAATATTTTTACGTTCACCGCAAGCTGCTCTCTTTTTTTCTCTATGGCCCAAATAGAGGAGGTTGGCTATTCTGTTTCTACAGTTCCGAATGTAACTATTGAAAAGGAAAAATCATTGTGTTTAAATATGATTTTTCCAAGTCTTGAACATGCAAAAAAAGCGTATATATATTATGGTAGAGTAACCGAATTTAGTGCGGTTATTCAAAATACCTAAAAAGAAATAGTTCGGATGAAGTGATCAAATGCCTAATGACTTGTCAGTGTTTTGGAAGTTATAGAGATTATATTAAGAAGAAAACAGATGGAAAATTTGAGATACAAATTAATCCAAAAAGAAATAGAAATACAATAAAGTGCGGGTGTTCAGCAAGCATGAAAGTGGCGAAACAATCAACAGGACTTTGGAAGTTGATTCAGCATACTGACGAGCATAATCACAACGTAATTAGTCTGTCAAAGAGGATGCGTATGCCCGTTTATAGAAATATGCCCGCTGCTGCTAAAATATTGATTGATTCATTTCGTGACGAAGGTATATCCGTTAACAAAGTTGCAGATATACTCGACGGATCACAACATGGTTTTGATGATAGAGATTGCTGGAATCATTTGGGACCTTCGAAGGAATACAAGAAACCAATATCAAGTGATGCAACTATAGCGCTTGAATTTTTTTTTAAAAAAAGTATAGAAGATCCAAATTTTTTTTAAGCAATTCAGATGAACAGTGAAGTAAGACCAATTAATTTTTTCTGGATAGACGGTCAATCACGCTTGCAGTATCAATATTTTGGTGATGTGGTATTTTTTGACACAACATATTCTAAGAATGTGTATGAAATTCTCTTTGCACCGTTTACAGGAGTTAACCACCATATGTAGTCAATTCAATTTGGTTGTGCTTTACTTCTGGATGAGACAGAAGAGTCATTTCATTAGGTTTTCGACACCTAGCTTGCAGCAATGGATGGACATGCCCCATCTTTCGTTATCACAGATCAAGACAGAGCTATGACTGCAGCAATTGAGAAGGTATTTCCGAACACACGACATCGATTTTTCTTGTGGCATGTGTTGAAAAAGTTTCCTGAAAAGCTTCCACACATATATTTCAAGAAATCACGGTTCAAAAAAGATTTGGGAATATGTATTCGGGAAACTTATATTCCAAGTTCCTTTGAAATGAGATGGAAGGAATTGCTATGTACATACAACTTGCAGGAGAACGAGTGACTTCAAGGGATGTATGAAATTCGAAAGAAATGGGTTCCAGCTTATCACTTCTACACTTTTTATACTAGTATGAACACTACAGGGCGCTCTTAAGTATGAATTCTATTTATGGTAATTATTTTCACTCTACTACAACTCTTCGAGAGTTTGTAGTAAAAAATGATAAATGTTTGGCTAAAATTATCGCAAAAAGAAAAAAAAGAGGATTATATTAGTGAACATTTTAATCGTATTGTCGACAATCATGCGTTTCTTCTAAAGAGTGTAGCAAAAGTATACACGAAAAATGTGTATGATAAGTTTAAAAAGGAATTTGAAAACGCTTAAGCTGAATATATCTTATATGATGATGTTAAGAGTAACGATGGCTACTCGACTTATATTTATAAGCCTCGTTTGTTGGGTGACGAGCGTAAGTGGACAGTGAAATTCAACTATGCCACAAAAGAAGGTTATTGTGAATGCAAACTGTTTGAGTTTGTAGGGATTTCTTATGGACATCTTATAAAGACTTTTCAGTCCCGTGATATGGAATTACCTAATTACTTCATCTTAAAAGGTCGATGAAAGGGGCTAATAAATATAGAGCTGAGTATAATGGTGGAGCGATACCAGGCCACGCAAATTCTGAGTTATTGAGGACTACCCAACTCTTGAAGATTTCCACAGATATCGTATGAAGCTAGTGAAACGGATACGTCTTTTCAAGTGATGTTGCAAACGTTACAGAAATTATCACTACAGATGAAGAAATTAAAGAAGACAAATGAAAGCACAGAAGACTATTCATGCACTGCCAAAGATAGCTCACAAGTAACTGCCAATGCATCTCTAGTGCTACTCTTGAATTCCAATATTTTTCAAACAAAAGGAAGAAAAAAAGTTTGCAAGAACGGCGGTCGAATAAAAGGCGGTTTGGAAAAAGCTATCGAAAAAGCCAAAGCAAAAATATGGAGGAGGTGTGCTTCTTGTAACAAAGTTGGTGTTAAACACGACAAACGGAATGGTCCTGACAATCCAAATAGAAAAAAAAAGATAAGTATACCAATACTGAAGTTTGATTTATAATGAACTTTCTTATAGTAATTTATGTTAGTGTTTACATTCATTAAATTTTTTTCTGGACAGTTATCGATAGTGATGCTGTTGAAGATAACGATGGAGACGATATTGAATCTATAAATACCACTAAAGACAAAGACAGTGATGATGAATTATCAACTGGTGATGCTTTTTTACATTAATTTGTATGAACTGAAAGGTGTTTGTTGTAATATAGAAGCTATATTTTAGATATTCAATTGTCTCTTTTTTGTGTTCTCTGTAATTTTGGTCTTTGTTGTTGTTTAACAGAGTAAAAAATGTCACTGTTCTTCTTTTGTTCTCAGCTGCTTATTTGAAAGAGATGCTGTTATTTTGTTGTTATCTGTTTGTTCTATGTTGTTTTTTTGTTATCTTTGATGTGGTGTTTTTTTTTTGTTCTCCACTTGCTCTGTTTTGAATGGAGCAAGAGAGTCCTCTATTTCGAGCTGGAGCTTAAGCCGACATTATGTTCTAAAGTGTTGTTATATTTTTTCTATTGGTGCTTAATAGATGCTGTTGGGAGGAGAAAAGATATGATTTTGATTTTTTATTTGATTTTATCTTTTTCTCTGAATGTTCTAAATTTTTTTGTTATCTGTTTAATGGGTGCTGTTCGGATGAAGAAAGTTGAATGGAGCAGCAGAACTCCCTGGAGCAGGCGAGCATAAGAAAATGGAAGTAAGCAGCAGGCATAAAAAAAATAAAAAGTATGCTTGCACTGAATATAATTGCTTCTGTTCCACACTAATCATAATCTAAAAATTATTAAAAGAATAATTAATTTCAGTAAGCCGAGATTATGTTTTAAAGAGGTATTATAAATTCTTTTTGGTGCTTAATGGATGCTGTTGGAAGAAAGAGAGATGTGGTTTTAATTTTTTATTTTATTTTATCTTCTAATTGTTATAAATTTTTTTGTTATTTGTTTAATGGGTGTTGTTCGGAAGAAAAGAGTTGAATAGAGCAGCGGAGCTCTCTAGAGCAGGCAAGCATAAGAAAATAGAAGCAAGCAGCAGGCGTCAAAAAAAAAAAATATATGCATGCACTAAATATAATTGCTTCTGTTCCACACTAATCACAATTTAAAAATTATTAAAAGAAAATTTAATTTCATTAATTATACTATGAAGATTACAAGAGCGTGCATTACATTACACAGTAAGTTTTTTTACATGCAGCTTTTCCTCGCACGTAAACGAGGAGCTGATCACAACATAAAGGATGGAGTACATTTGTAGTGTTACAATTTCTAGTGTACACGAGTTACATTTCCAGCAATGCTTCCAGGAACACCAAAAAAGAAATAGAGAGAGGAAGAGAGGCTTAGAGTTACATTTCCAGCGTATATGAGATACATTTCCAGCATTCTTCAATAACAACATCAACATTCACTGTTCTTTCCCTCTTTGTACTGCCTTCTCTAATTGCAGCTGCAGTGGTTGCCGACTGGCTTTACTTGTGGCCGTCCTTACTATCATGCTGCGTAATTAGGGAGGCAGCGTCAAGACAGGAAGAAAGAAAAAGAAATAAATTTTTTCCTGACTCGTCATTGCCTCGTATAAAATGGCTGTGATGCAGGACCAACCTCCACACACAGTCTAACCAATCATGCATTCAACGCATCATTCCCACGTGTAGCCACTCACTCAATTGTCTTCTGTGCTGTATGCAAAAATAAAAACCAATACATCAGAAATCAAAACCAATACACCAAAAATCAAAAAAAGTTGACCACAAATTCAATCAGCAAAAACAAAACCAATCAATCAAAATTAAAATCAATAAATCCAATCTAATACAAATCAACCAGAATTTCATCGGAGTTGAAACACGGGCCGAAATTTGTCCGGAATCGAGTTAGAATCGCCGGCATCGAGCCGAAAGCGAAACAAGCAACGAATTCGAGCCGCAATCGAGCCGGAATGGGAGAAGGCTACGGAATTGAGCTGGAACCGACGAACCCGACCGAAATTCAAGCCGAAACCGAAGCAGATGTCGAATTCAAGCCGGAATCGACGAACCGAGCCCGAATCACCAGAATCGAGCTGAAACCGAAGCAGGCAACGAATTCAAGCCACAATCGAGCCAGAGTGAGACAAAGCCTAGCAAATTGAGCCGGAATCGACGAAATCGAGCCCCAAATCGTCGAAGTCGAGTCGAAATTTCAGCCGGACCTAAAGCCGAGCTCCAATTTTCGCAGGAGTGGAAGCACGCGCCGCAATCGAGCCGGATTTTGTCCGAAATCAAAAAAGACGACAAGATCTAGCCGGAATCGACGGAATCTAGCCGGAACTGACAGGATCCAGTTGGAATCGCCGAGGAGCTCGAGCCGGTGCGGAAGATGGGTGAAATTTTGAGAAAAATTTTTTGAGAAGAGAATGGTTTACGTAGAGAGAGAATATGCAAAGTGATGGTATTTATTCGACTGTTTGTGTGCTGCACCGTTGATTTAACAGGTGTGACTGCATCTCAACCGCTTGTTGAGTGAGTGGTTACAGTTGTTGATGAGTGCCGACAGAATATATATATATATATATATATAAAATGTAGGAGAAGGATACGTGCGCATTCCGCTTTCTGACCGTCTGATCTTGATAAAACGGTCTATATTCACACCCTGCCCAGCACGATTTTACAAATTTACGGAAATACTGTTGAGGTTAGTTTTGTCAATTCATTTATATTTTTATCTCTACGTTCTCTACTCTAATTTTTTCTTTTTCTTCTTAGGCTCGCAGCAAGCGTTCTTGCTTCCGCTGCCAATCGATTTCCCGCAGCCGAGCATCGTTTGTTCTCCGCCGTTTCTTCGAGTCTTCTCCCTATCTTCTTCTTCCTTCAATTTCTTTTCAAAATTTCTACGTTTTCGCAGCCTTAAGCTTCAAACCCTAGCATTTCTCGTCTCCTCTTTCGTTTCTAATACTTCTTCTTTTCTTCGCTTCTCCCCTCCGTTCGCTCGGTCCCGATCTTCCTCTCATCAACTTCCTTGCCCGCGAGCAATCCGATCTTCCTCCAGTGATCTTTGACTTTCTTCCTGACTTCTTCTTCCCCTAGCCAATCGGCTTCTTCAGCGAGCGATCACATCTTCCTCTCCCGTCGGTCGGCTTTATCCCTCTGTCCTGCAAAGCAGATCCGAATCGCCAAATTCTCTCTCCCGTAATGATTTCTCCTTTCAATTAAAATTTCGGTAGATAGGCGGAAGGATTTCACCACGACGGGCATCAATCGCGGCCTTCGGATCTTGCTCCTGTGATCGGCAGCTTGGACGGTGATGACTTTTACTTCCTTATTTAACTAACAGATATTCTTTCCTGATTAAGAACTTAGAACAAATCATGAGTTCAGTAACTTCGATGCCCTGTTTAACCAGTTTTGAATTTGATTGTAGTTGATTTCAGTGATTTCTGCATCTGAAATTTTGATGTTTCTGATAGAACTAGTATTTTTCTTTTAATTCTACGTGCTGGGAACTGAAGGAGGAATGACGTTGGGCTTTGTTGAATTTTCTCTTTGATTTTTCTCTTATTCAGTTCAGTTTGTTCTACTTCCTAGTCTGCTATTTTTATTTCTAAGATATGTTTTAGTTTCTTTAGTTGAGTTGCTTGTGTTCTTCTTTTCATGTTAAGCTTTAGGTAACATACTGAGCAATTGTATTGGTATGTAGATATGCTTGGAGGACTTGTTTGTTTTCATTGAAGTTCTAAGAAAATGTTTATACAGTTCTAAGAAAAGTAGTATAGTATTTTGCCGTAAATTGCATAAGATAGATGTCATAGCACGTAAGGTTTTTAAAACTTGTATTACTTTCTCCCCTCTATATAATAGTAAGTAAAAATAGTTTAATTCCTTATTGCTAGGGAGTAACTATACATGTGCAGTCCTAAGTCTTGTAAGCTTCTCCATTTCCACTTGAAACTGTTAAGTAATGAGTCTAACATCTCATCGAGTTGTTATTTCATCTATTATTGCATGTAACTTTCGATGACCTTCCTTTAGAAGTAAGGCAATGATCTGACGAATAGTTATGCAGGATTTTCATGCATAGATTTGCCTTCTGTATAATCCTCAACATCTAATTTGTCTTTGCTCCTTATTTTTTAACATATAGGTGACAAACATGTGATGCCATTATAGAAGATCAAAGCTGAGTAGAAGGAAGAAAAGAAACATAAATCCATGCTGAAGCTTGGGACGAAACCTATTATCGGTGTCAGCCGTGTTGCTGTTAAAAAAATGCACTCAATGGGCTAGGGTGGCTCCCATTTCGCCTTACCAACCGCAGGGAAACTTTGAGTACAGGCCGTCATCATTTGTACAGACAAACTTATAATATTAAACATGAAACTCGAAATGTTGATTTTTCTTTTTATTGGAGATTTGTTTGTGCTCTATGATTGTAGAAGTCTTGAAAGTGAAACTTAAAATGCTGATTTTTCTGTTTATTAGAGATTTTGTTGGTGCTGGATGATTGTAAAACTGTTAAAAATGGAACTTGAAATTCTCTTATTCTTTAGCTTAAGTGTGTTCTTTGTGTTGTGTTGATTAATAACTCCAATTTTCACGAGACTAAAGAATGCAAAATAAGGAACTACCGTTGGTTCCTGCTATGAGGAAGGACTAGGTCTTGGAGCTACAGACGGTCTATCTCGATCAAACAAGGATCTGACGAATCCCTCTTGCAGTACTTCAGCTGAATATCAGAGGTGATATCATATCCTAGTTCGATCTAGTTCGTTGCAATCTCAGCAGTTTTTAGTGATGGTTCTCTGAGTGCCAGTTCTCTAACATATCGCAGTTCTACTACTTCTAGTTAAATTTAAAGCCAGAACCTTAATACACAAGCGTGAAGAACTCAAATAGTCGTCGGCTTGAATCTTCAAATCAGAATTTACTCTTGTCAAACTCTATTTATTCTATCTCATACTCTATTTTTGCATCATAATTCTTTGTCGAAATAAATGCAAAAGCAAATTTTTCTCATAACATAACATGACAGCAGACAGAAAGCTGTAAACTTTCAATCAAGCACAAGCTGTTAACCTCACTAATTTTCTGCTACAATAAACTCCCCTAGAAAGCCCTAGAATTTCCCAAGAAAACTTAAACTTTCATTCAAGCTTCCAGCAACAAAACCAATGAACCAATTTCACAATAAGAAAACAATCTAAAGCTCAGAAACTCGAAATTCAGACAAAATTACCAATATTTCCTACTGCAACTCAGAAGTAGCTGCAAGAAAATATCACAAACATCAATCCGTAAGCAAAATTCAATCTTTCTCTTAAAAGACAAATCTTTATAATAACATGCGCACGAGGGACTGAAAAACATTTTCTTTTTCACAACTTCTTTTTTGCTTTCAGGAATACCTGAAACCAAAGTCACCTGTTTTCGCACACATTTACAAAATTCTTTCTTTGCTTAACCAACAACTACAGAATGGTGTAAATACAAGGCGCCTGCTATGTTCCTTCTAACTATATGCAACAAATTACATGTGCACAAGGTAATCTCATCATCCAATGCTTCAACCTTTCGAGTCTTTCCTCATGTTGTGGGACTGTGGGACTAGTTTTGGTAGAGTAGAGCACCCATGCTGAATTTGTTTCTTCCACAAACATACTTGCTTAGTCGGTCCCCTTTCTGCAAGAATATGCTAATGCCTTTTTTAAATCTTCTGGATAGTAATGGTCGCAGCAAGGAAGCCAAAAGCAGTACCTAGAAAAGTAAAGAGATAAATCATTACCAATGCAAAGCAAGCCCCTATTGAAGTCGGGAAGTAATCCAGATTTTCCTATCCATAGCAACAAAAAACTCATGATTAATACATAAACCATAACAAGTGGATTCTTACAACATAAAATTTGCAAAAATAATACCCAAATTATTTCGTGATGAATTACAAAGACTCACACATTTCAATCAAGAAAATTTAAGCAAAAATTAGAAGAAGAACGAAAATAACAATAAAACAAGTAAATATTCGAAAAGGAAAACAAAATTGAACATTAAAAGAATCAACTAGGTTCACCTCACATTCAAGACAAATTCGGCAACTAGCCAGAATTAGAGTCAATCTCTTCATTCTTATCTCATTGGAACTCACCGACGGTAACGGCGGAAACAACAGAAAGCTAGTTCAGCTTGAATCGATTTCTGAAGAAGTGCGTCCAAATCACTCGGAATGTTTTCATCTTCCTCTTCATGATAGAGGTGCAGCCGCGATTGATGCCCGTCGTGGTGAAATCCTTCCGCCTATCTACCGAAATTTTAATTGAAAGGAGAAATCATTACGGAAGAGAGAATTTGGCGATTCGGATCTGCTTTGCAGGACAGAGGGATAAAGCCGATCGGCGGGAGAGGAAGATGTGATCGCTCGCCGGAGAAGCCGATTGGCTAGGGGAAGAAGAAGTCAGGAAGAAAGGCAAAGATCACTGGAGGAAGATCGGATTGCTCGCGGGCAAGGAAGTTGATGAGAGGAAGATCGGGACCGAGCGAACGGAGGGGAGAAGCGAAGAAAAGAAGAAGTATTAGAAACGAAAGAGGAGACGAGAAATGCTAGGGTTTGAAGCTTAAGACTGCGAAAAAGTAGAAATTTTGAAAAGAAATTGAAGGAAAGAAGATAGGGAGAAGACTCGAAGAAACGATGCTCGGCTGCGGGAAATCGATTGGCAGCAGAAGCAAGAACGCTTGCTGCGAGCCTAAGAAGAAGAAGAAAAAATTAGAGTAGAGAACGTAGAGATAAAAATATAATGAATTGACAAAACTAACCTCAACAGTATTTCCGTAAATTTGTGAAATCGTGCTGGGCAGCGTGTGAATATAGACCGTTTGATCAAGATCAGACGGTCAGCGTGATGTGCGCGTATCCTTTTCCATATATATATATACATATAAGATATACATATGTGTACATTGATGTTAAGTGCACATTATGCATATTGATTCTGGACCGTCGGATTGCTATATCTGACGGCCAGAAACAAAGCACCGATAAGCGCTGGGTAAACACATGAAAGGGCACATTTGTTATTTCTCTTGTTTTAATCACGCGTCTTCTTCCTCACACGTGTTTTTTTTTCCGTTTTTTCTTCTCCGCTTTGCAGTAGCGATCCCGTCTCTCCTCCCCGCCATGATCCGAGCACCCCGCTGCTGCTCCTTTCGATCTCGTAGCAGCCGTCGGTGCTCAATATATTTCTTTTTTCTTTTTCCTTTTTCCTATCACCAAGATATCTCTCTTCGTTCTCGCGGCGATCCGAGCAGCCCACTGTTGCTCGTAAAATTTTTTCCGCTGCTCGAAAAATTCCTTTCTGTCTCTCTCACTCATTCTTTCTCTCTTTCTATTTTATCTAATTTCTGTTTTCTTTTTTTTTTTTTGTGGATTCGGGTGAGATTTCACCGAGATATTTTTTAAAAATTTTGAATTCTTGTGTTTCTGTTTTTCTCGGATTGGAAGTTCTGTTGTTGATGTGTTCTGTGTCGGATTGAAATTTTTGTATTTTTGTTTTCCATTTCGATTCGGATTGGAAGTTCCATTTCTATTTTTGTGTTCGGATTGGAATTTTTTGCTGTAAATTTGTTGTGGTATTTTGAATGTGAATGATGTGTATCAATGGATATCTACGGTATTTTGAATGTGAACGAGATTGAGTTATTTTTCCAATGGTGTGTGAATGAATGCATGACTATGAGTCTGATGAATGAATGGTGTGTTTTCTATCTCCTGCAAAGAGTCTCAGGTACGTTGGGCTTTTGAATGAATGATTAATTGATGAGGATGAGCTCTCTAGCATTGTGTTCGATTTGTGCACAAGTTGTTGGTGCATTTCAGAAATTCTATAGATATCTACGGGATGTATATTGGTTTCATTATTTTTATGTGCTTTAATGGGTTGGTTGCTGGTATTATGCAATTTGATGAAATTATTTTTATTTGCTGATTTTGTAGGTTGTCATTACTGCAGAACTTTTACAGGAGCAATAGAAATCTGGGATGTTGTTGCAGGTTGATGTTGTGCTCTGTTTGCAGCTGTTGTTGTGTTGCTGCTTTTTATAGGACAGGGTTGATGCAGAACTCTTCAGTGTTGGCTGATGTGAACTTCACTGGAATGTGAATGTTTGTTTTAGATTGAAACTGAGGCATAGTTTGAATGTTCATACTGGTCCATCTGTAAGAAATGAGACTAATGTTGTTTAGGGTGTGACTGTCCATCTGGTCCACACTTTCAATGTCCATATATGTTGTAGGTTGAATGTGAATGTAAGACAGTGAACTCATCAGGTTTTGTTGTTGAGATTGGGATAAAACTAATATTGTGTTTCATGTACTTACGATTGTACTAAAATTCAATGACATTTGCAATGTGAGTATCTTTTGTGAAAACACGGATATTCGAATGTGAATATATATGATTGGCAACAATTGTGAATGAAATGTGAATGGATGTGAATGTCCATTGTTGATAACTGTGAATGTCGATACTGTGAATGAATGTGAATGTTAACGACTGTGAATGCCAATAGTAGTGGTTGAAAGATGAACGTTCAAATATCTTGTATATGCAATATAATAGTAAATACTTGAAAATGATTTCTAAACAGAAGAAGAAATACATTCTGCATCCTTTTTTTCCTATATGTTTTTTCTTCACTGTCATTTTGCTAATTCTTGCTGTTAATAGAGAATAATTTTTTCATTATTTTCTTTTTCAATGCTTTATTTCGCTGTTCTTTCGTTAATCCCTTGTTAATTCTTACGGTGAACAGTAAAAGTCAAATTTTTTTTCTGTTTTTTATTTAGTCCTTTTTTCACTGCCTTTTTTCTATTAATAAAAAAAATCATTTTTTTTTGCTCTTTTTTTTCTGCATTCTTTTTTTACTATTTTTTTCACTGCCATTTTGCTAATTCCTATTGTTAATAGAGAAGATTAATTTTTTTCATTATTTGCTTTTTCAATGCTTTATTTCTCTGCTCTTTTGTTAATCCTTTGTTAATTATTGCTGTGAACAGAAAAATCAATTTTTTTTTCTGTTTTCTTTTTTCAGTCCCTTTTTCACTATTTTTTTCACTGCCTTTTTTTATTAAAAAAATCATTTTTATTTGCATCTTTTGTTTATTATTTCTATTTTTTTCACTATCATTTTGCTAATTCCTACTGTTAATTGAGAAGATTAATTTTTTCATTATTTTCTTTTTTAATGTTTTATTTCGTTGTTCTTTCACTACTCTTTTGTTAATTCTTACTGTGAACAGTAAAAATCAATGTTTTTCCTTTTTTTTTTTTTTCAATCCCTTTTTCATGTTTTTTTCTGTTTCACTGCTGTTTTCCTATTAATAAAAGATTTTTTTGCATCCTTTTTTTACTATTTTTTTTTTCACTATCATTTTGCTAATTTCTGCTGTTACTTTTTCATTCTTTTTTATTGGTTTATTTTTCCCGTCCTTTCTCACAATGTTTTTTTTCTAGCCTTTGCTACTTCTTGCAAACACTTTCAAATTCATGAAAGATCACGACTATACAATGAAAGTAGGTTGAGTACAATATTCAAGTGCTTATACAAAAATGCAAAAAAAGCATATAACTAGTTGATAGTACATATAAGGTATAATAGCTACTCTAAATTAATAGCTCTCTCTCCATCATCACTGTTTTGATATTCACTTGTGTGTAGATATTCACCATCATTTCCATCTTTGTCTTCATCATCATCTTTATCACCCACTATCAATCTCAAAATGAATTCCATTAAGAAAGTATATTAAGAATCAAAACTATAACAAATAATTACACTTACTTTTTTTCTTTTTATTTGGGTTTTCAGAACAATTTCGTTTGTCATGCTTAACACCGTACTTATTACAGAAAGCACATCTCCTACCTGTCTTCGCTTTGGCTTTTGTAATTGCTTTCTCCAAACCTCCTTTTATTCTACTACTGTCCTTAGAAATATTTCCTTCTTTTTTTCTTCCCTTTGTTTGTGAGATGTTAGGATTCAAAAGTAAAACTTGAGAGGCATCAACTAGTGCTTGTAAACTCTTATTGATAGTACATGATTCGTTAATTGGAGTTTTATTCTGAGCATCATTCTTCCTTACTTCTTTGAGACGATGCGATGTTTCTTGCAAGGCTTGCAATAATATCTGGTATCCCTCATCGGTTTCAGCAGCTTCATAAACCAATTGGTTGAAAACCATATGGAGTTGGAAAGTTCTCAATAACTCAGAATTCTCATGTCCACTTATTGGTCCATTGTCGTACTCAACTCTATATTTGTTAGCTCTTTTCATCCATCTTTTAAGAATGAAATAATCTGGTATCTCTATATCACGACTTTGAAAAATCTTGATAAAGTGTCCACAAGGAATACCCATAAACTCAAACAGTTTACATTCACAGTTACCTTCTTTTGTGGCTGCATTAAACTTCACTTTCCACTGACGCTGATCATCTTTCATTCGGGATTTGTAAATGTAAGTGGTGTACCTGTCACTACCCTTTTCATCATCATATAATACATACTCGGTTTGAGCTTTCTCATATTCTTTTCTGAACCTGTCGTATACATTTCTTGTATATATTTCTGCTGCACTTTTCAAAATAAAAGCGTTACTATCAACAATACGTGACAAGTGTTCACTTATATAATCCTCTTTCTTTTCCTTTTCAACCATTCTATTTAAACACTTGTCATTCTTCAACACAAACTCTCGAAGAGTTGTTGATGGCTGAAAAAAATTCTTGTAAGTAGCATTCATGCTTTCGGAGCGCCTGGTAGTGTTAATGCCTGCATAAAATGTATCCAAGTGATAAACTGGTGCCCATTTTTTTCGAATCTCATATAATCCTTTAAGCCACTCGTTCTCCTGCAACTCATATGTAATCATCAATTCCTCCCACCTCGACTCAAAACTGTTAGGAATATAACTTTCCCGAATACATTGCTTGATGTCTTTCTTGAATTTTGAACTTTTGAAATAAATTTGGGAAAGTTTTTCTGCAAATTTTTTGAGAATATGCCACAAACAAAATCTATATTGAGTGTTTGGGAATACCTTTGTAATAGCTGCAATCATAGCTCTATCTTAATCTGTGATGATCAAAGATGGAGCACGCCCACCCATTCTGCAAGCCATGTCTCAAAAAGCCACAGAAAAGATTCTTCTGTCTCATCCAGAAATAGTGCACAACCAAACTGAATAGACTTCATATAATGATTAACTCTAGTGAATGGTGCAAATGGCATGTCATATACGTTCTTACGATATGTGGTGTCAAAGAATATCACGTCACCAAAGTACTGATATTGAGTACGTGATCGACCATCTAACCAAAAAAATTGATTGCCCTTGCTTCGTTGTCCATTTGTAATGCATAAAAAAAAATCGGATCTTTTATACTCTTCTTCTAAATGAAATCCAACACTGCTGTAGCATCGCCACTGATAGATTTTTTATACTCCTTTGAGCGACACAAATGATTCCAACAATTTCTATTGTCAAAGCCAATCTACGGTCCACCAAGTATATCTGGAATCTTACCCACAAGTAAGCCTTCGTCTCGAAATGAGTCAACCAAACTCTTAGCTGCAGCAGTATATTTTTACAAATAGGCATGCACATTTTTTTGCTGGACTAACTAAATCATGATTGTGATTACTTTCATAACTCACCACTTCCCACAATCCACTACGTTGTCTTTTTATTCTCATTGTTGCATGACATCCGCATTTTACTATACTTCGGTTTCTATTTATCTTTACTTCCTTCTCGGATCCCTCGTTTGTCTTCTGTGATCGATTGACTTTATAATTTTCATAACGGTTGCATGTCATTTGACAAATACTCACTTTATCGGAATGCGCGGTTGTTTTTTCCGTTGTTCGAGTAATGACGCTAAATCCTTTTGCTTTTCCATAATCTATGTAAAACTGTTTTGCAGCTTCGAGGCTTGTAAATGTCATCCCTAAATACGGTGACTTGACATTGTTATATATTACGTTCGGACTTGGAAGAGAAGAACCAACCTCGAAACCTGAAAAGTTAAAACAAAATAATAACAAAATTTAAAACTCAATAATGAGTAGAGGAAAATTCTGTTAACTTAATGCCTTGAAAAAAAGAAATACCAGTGGAATCTTGAGCCATGACACGAAAGCGTGAGATGGTGTGATCAAAATATTTTGTGACCAAAGAAAAGAAGAGGACAAAAAAAATTGTAAAGACAACAAAGAAGAAGACAACAAAAAGTAATTGTAATTGTTAGAAAGAACAAGCCAACAAAAAGTAATTGCTGTAGAGGAATGGAAGAAAAAAGGATAGAAGAGTAGAAGATAAAATTTAGAAAAATAAGAAGTTCCCGCGCCTGGACAGAGAGCATGAGCGCCTGGACAGAGAGCCATGCTCTGTGCAGTGTGCATAAGTAAAATATTCAGAGTAAAATACTAAATTACCCTCATGATTAATTTCTAACCATACTTGTTTCTGCAGTATGCAATAAGAGAAATCCACCTCTGTGAAGTGTGCAGCAAAAATTGCACTTCCCTTTCTGTTTCCAGTTGACAAGATTTTTGTGTACTCACATTCATAATCACATTCACATAAAATTCACATTCATATGTATATAGTCTTGAAAAATTTTTTCAGCTTGCTGAAATTTTTTTTTTATTTCATTAAAGCAAAATACAAGTTTGGATTACATCATAATATCCTAAACTACTACACTCAAGTATTTCCCTCCGTTAGGAAAAATATGAGAGATATTGTCTTTTCATCTCCTATAGAGATAGTCACGGCTGCACAATCCGATATTGTCTTCATTAGCCAACACTGAAGAGTTCTGCTTCAACCTTGTCCTTTAAAAAGCAGCAACATAACAACAGCTGCAAACAGAGCACAACATCAACCTGCAATAACATCCCAGATTTCTATTGCTCCTGTAAAAGTTCTGCAGTAATGACAACCTACAAAATCATCAAATAAAAATAATTTCATCAAATTGCATAATACCAGCAACCAACCCATTAAAGCACATAGAAATAATGAAACCAATATACATCCTGTAGGTATCTATAGAATTTCTGAAATGCACCAACTTGTGCACAAATCGAACACAATGCCAGAGAGCTCATCCTCATCAAGTAATCATTCATTCAAAAGCCCAACGTACCTGAGACTCTTTGCAAGAGATAGAAAACACACCATTCATTCATCAGACTCATAGTCATGCATTCATTCACACACCATTGGAAAAATAACTCAATCTCGTTCACATTCAAAATACCGTAAATATCCATTGATACACATCATTCACATTCAAAATACCACAATAAATTTACAGCAAAAAATTTCAATCCGAACACAAAAAAGGAAATGGAACTTCCAATCCGAATCGAAATGGAAAACAAAAATACAAAAAATTCCAATTCGACACAGAACACATTAACAACAGAACTTCCAATCCGAGAAAAACAGAAACACAAGAATTCAAAATTTTTTAAAAATATCTCGGTGAAATCTCACCTGAATCCACAAAAAAAAAAAAAAAAAAAACAGAAATTAGATAAAATAGAAAGAGAGAAAGAATGAGTGAGAGAGACAGAGAGAGGAATTTTCCGAGCAGCGGGAAAAATTTTACAAGCAACGACGGGCTGCTCGGATCGCCGCGAGAACGAAGAGAGATATCTTGGTGATAGGAAAAAGGAAAAAGAAAAAAGAAATATATTGAGCACCGGCGGCTACTACAAGATCGAAAGGAGCAGCAGCGGGGTGCTCGGATCACGGACAGGGGAGAGAGGCGGGATCGCTCCTGCAAAGCGGAGAAGAAAAAACGGAAAAGAAAACACGCGTGAGGAAGAAGACGCGTGATTAAAATAAGGAAAATGACAAATGTGCCCTTTCGTGTGTTTATCCAACGCTTATCAGCGCTTTGTTTCTGGCCGTCAGATCTAGCAATCCGACGGTCCAGAATCAATGTGCACTTAACATCAATGTGTACACATATGAGAGAAAAGGATACGCGCACATCCCGCGTACATCGTCTCCTCACCGTCTGATCTTGATTAGACTGTCTGTTTTCACGTGCTGCCGAGCGCATTTTTGCAACTTATAGAGTTACTATGTAAGGTTATTTTTGTCATTTCGTTCTTTTTTCTTCTCTTCTCCATATTTGTTCCACTTGTTCTCGCAGCAGCGATCCTCCGCTGCGGCCGCTCGCGTTCAAGCGTCTCCTCCCGCTTCTCTTCCCTAGTGTCTTTGATTCTTCTTATTTCTTCTCTTTCCTTCAATTCTCTCTCATAATCTCTTCTTCTGCTCAGCTGTCTAGCATTTCATTCGTCCCGGCTGAGTGTACGATCGCCGGCCGACGATCGAAATTAACTCTAACCAACCATTAATTTCTCCTCTGCTCCTTCTGTGTCTTTTGCTATATTCAATTTTATTATTCGCCGCCCTAATTCCTAATTTGTTCATTGGCCGGCCGACTTTTGATTTGTTTTTGGGATTTTGTTCAGTTTTTTATCTTTGAGTTTGTCTTTTTCATTTGCTGTTGTTTGATTTTATCTGATTTGTGTATTTTTCTTGATAGGAAGGGGTTGGATTGTTGTTTCTGTCCATTGAGGATAATGTCGTATTTTATTTGGTAGAATTGAGAGGTTTATCTATGAAGCGAAGGTTGGAATTGAGTATTCGTGGCCTGTCGAAGACTAAAATCACTGCGATTGTTGGGTCTAGTAAAGGTCATATCTTTGGTCTCAGAGCTGATATGACTGCTGCCTTTGCAGGTTTGTAATTTTAGATTAAAATGATTATTGTTGGATCTATTGTGTTTGTAAATTTGTTTGAAATTATGTTGAAATGATTTGTCTTTAGTGTCAGATAATTGAATTATCAGGTCTTTACTTGTAGTGGAACCGGCTTTGATTATCGGTACTCACATATAAGGGTCCCAAAAAATTGAAAGTTTGAACATTGAGATTGAGTCAATTACCAAGTCCAATCTTGTTGTTGGATGCCGCATGCTTGTTATGTGAATGGACTTAGCTTTGATTATAGATACTTACTTTGGAAGAATTATTATTGGATGATAATGATGGTACATAACTGTCTGACTATTTTTTTTCCTTTTTATTCATTGAAGGAGTTGGTAGGTTGGGAGTTTAAGTGCAAGCAAGATGGTAAAATGCATGCTTGTGGACATAATGCCCATGTAACAATGCTTCTTGGAGCAGTTAAGTTGCTTCAACAACGAAAGGATGAATTGAAGGTATATTCTCATAATGCATAATTGGACCAGCCAGTAGCTTATGGGTTAAGCGAGAGTACACATGTATATAGCATATGATTTCAGTTTTAGTTGGCTCTTGGGTTGGGTATTTATTTGGACTTTGCTTTCTTTCCAATGAAGCGTACAGATACTGTGAAGCTTGTTTTTCAACTAGGAGAAGAGTGCAAGGTGGCACTTACTATATGTTGCAGGAGGGTGCTCTTGAAGATGTAAAGGCAATTTTTGGTTTGCATGTTGATGCTTTCCTTCTGACTGGTGTTATTGCTTCCAAATTAGATCCTCTTCTTACTGATGTGGAATATGAATGTTACTTACTATTGTAAGATTGTAGTTTTACATTGAATGTGGAATGTTGTTGTTTTTTATTTGATCTGGCCCTCATGAGGTCTTATTGTCGAGACTTGTATTGAGACTAAGATTGTAGTTTCATTTACTTCAAGTTGTAAATAACTTCAATATTGATTAAGTTAGATATAAGTAGAAAATTGAAGTTGTAATAGCTTCCCCAGTTGTTATTCGATGCAAATGTCTTTAGTGGAATGTGAATGTTTTTAGGATGTGAATGTGGATGTGATGCTTTCACTTTGCAATCTAATTCTATACCTGTAGAAAGAGGAAAAGAGTTCCAGATACGTCCTGTGTGACTAAAACGTGAATGCTTTGTTAATGATATTCGTAATGTTAACATTTTTTGTAATGGAATGTAAATGTCAAAGACCACGAACGAAATGTGGATTTCCAAACAGGTCTTGCTTCATGAAAGTTGAATAACACTTGCAAAGCTAGAGATCAGCATTAGTACTCAACATTCATAACTTAGAACTGCATTCCAGTAATATTGCAACATTGATTGCCATAAGATAATTGCATAAGAATAATTATTTTATTTCTTGTGTATGATTACAAACTTTATACAAACTCTTTTGTGAATCCCTCCAAGAACAGCAAAAATAGCACATCTCTTGTCTACAAGCTCCTACGCTAATTTTACTGTCTATAAAAACAACAAGTACAACTTTGAAGAATGCTAGAAGTACCCTTCAAGGACGACCAACTACCACGGCATATATGATACGCGCAAGCGTTATCCTCTTCTCTTGGTTTGAAAGACAAGCTTCACAGTACTGTTCATTGAAAAGAAAGCCAAGTCCAAACAAATACTCAACCAAAGAGCCAACTAAAATTGAAACACCAAAGAAGTTCAAAGTGATACAGAAGTACATGAACATGCATGTACCTAAATTAAAAAGATCTGCATTACCTAAAGTATTCCCTATAAAAACATCTTATTCTAAATACCAACACATGCTTGAAGTACTTGTCTCAGAGATATACAACCAGAAAAAAGGGAGCATAATTAGCAAATGCCAATAGTCATTCCAAATCCAATTGTAGTATTATAATTAGGTACACCGCAAGATTAAAGAAAAGTACATAAAGCATTAGTGTGATGAATTTAATTGATATCCATAAATATAGCCATGATCGAACACTCCAGTTATATGCATCTACTGACAATTGCTTTTAATAAATAAGAAGTTAACTGCTAGAGTTTCAAAAGGACAGATATTTTAGTTCACTAGAAACTATTGCTATTCGAGCTTGAAGAAACTATTGCTGTGATTATGGTGTGCATAGGTCTCCTCCCACATAAATTTGTCTAAAGGCAAAGTCACCGAATCTGTTTGAGCCAGCATTGATCGAATGACGCTAAGCAACACTAGAAACGAATTGTTCTGATCATCACTGCCTTCTTGTCTCTATACTGAATTGAAAAACACGTTCAACAGGAAAGAAAAATATGAGAACAAAAATCAATGAATCAATTAGGAAAAGATCACATCCTCCTGCCAGTCTGTATTCAGCACTCATAAAAAAATAAATAAAATTTAAAAAAATAATTGAAAGAAGAAAAAGCGCAACCTTGTCAGGCAGATATCGTTCACAAAATTCCCATTACATTCCCAATCTCTCCAGCAAGCTTAACTCCTATTGGCCGCTGATGGTCGACCTCTACAATGAAAATCATGGCAAGTAAGAAGCAAAGATAATGACCGAATCCAATAAGCTAAAAGATATTCATGGTAAGCATAACAAAAACTCATACCACCGAAGTTCATCTAATCACCTAAAAAAGAAATTCGAAAAACGGCGACGAACAAGGTGGTATGGTAACGACGGCGAATGATGAAATTGAATATAGCAAAAGGCCCAGAAGAAGGAGCAGAGGAGAAATTAATGGTTGGTTAGAGTTAATTTCTATCGTCGGCCGGCGATCGTACACTCAGCCGGGACGAACGAAATGCTAGACAGCTGAGCAGAAGAAGAGATTTTGAGAGAGAATTGAAGGAAAGAGAAGAAATAAGAAGAATCGAAGACACTTGGGAAGAGAAGCGGGAGGAAACGCTCGAACGCGAGCGGGAGCCGCAGCGGAGGATCGCTGCTGCGAGAACAAGAGGAAGAAATGTGGAGAAGAGAAGAAAAAAGAAAATGACAAAAATAACCCTACACAGTAACTTCGTAAGTTGCAAAAATGCGCTCGGCAGCGCGTAAAAACAGACCGTCTGATCAAGATCAGACGGTGAGGAGCCGATGTGCGTGGGATGTGCGCGGACGTGCGATGTGCGCGTATCCTTCTTCTATATATATATGGTGAGGGATATGGACACTCCCTCCCCTGTAGACGCTCTCTTGAATGGATGGCTCTGATTGATTCTCTGTTTAATCAAAACCGTTTATTTCTTTTACTTTATGTTATCCTGTTTTTCTTTCTTTCGCAGATTTCGCTGCAATGGCTCTCGCGAACCAGGCGGATCTCGTTTAGATCTCGTCCGGTCTTCGGCTTCGATGGCGCTGTGCCGCTCCTCTCCTTCGATCTTCGTCTCTAATCTCATCCTCTGTCCCGTTTTCGTCTCCGGCATCGTGAAACAAAAAATCTCTCCGGTCGAGCGGATCTCGCCTAGATCTCGCTTCATCTTCATTTTTAAACGAGATCCGCCCGGTCTTTAACTCCGATGGCGCTGTGCGGCTCCTTTCCTTCGATCTTTATCTTCGTTCTCCTCCTCTGGCTTGTCTTCATCTCCGATCTCATCCTCTGACCCGTTTTCATCTCCAGCACCGTGAAACAAAAGTTCTCTCTCCATCCGAGCGGATCTCGCCTAGATCTCGCTCCGTCTTCGTCTCCGATCTGCTCCGATTCCGTCCCTCAATTTTTTTTATTATTTTTATTTTTTTAATTTGTTTTTATTCTGTTGATTTTTTTCTTTTTCTTTTTTCTTCTTGATTTTTTTTATTTTGATTTATTCGGTTGATTTATTTTTTTATGTTCGAATTGTTTTTTTTTTTCATTTTCTTGAATTATTTTATTTCACGGTATATTGGTTTTATTTCACGGTGTACTGGTTTAATTTTATGATGTATTGGATTGATTTATATGGTGTATCGGCTTGAATCATCAGTGAGAGGAATGAATTCTTGAATGTGTGGTGGCATTTCTGGCCATGTTTGAATCACCGGTTTGGCTATGTTTGTGCGTGTTGCAGCACGATATGATACCAGGTTGGGCTACGGTGTGGTATGTTTATTCGTATTACAACTGGGAATGAAACCAAGTTGGCTACGGTGAGGCAATGATGAGGAAGTAGATTTGCGTAATGTAGGACCTGTTAGACTCTTTTTTGTTCTCTATTCTGCACTGTCTTAATGTAGACAACAAGGCAGTAGGATGGCTGCTGGTTAAGCTAGACGGCAACCACAGCAGCTGTATCTACAAAAAGCAGTGCAGATAGCAAGAGAGCATAATATTGGTGAGAACAGAATTGGACGTCATTTTTGAATCTAACTCTTTGAGCAAACGCCAATCTGAACCTCCTCCTTACTTCCATCTATTTGTACTACAAAGTTGTAACCTCTGGAAAGAATGTAACGTTGTAATCTCTACATCTAATTTTTCTTTTCAATACAGCTAGCCGTGTAATCTATCTGAATGTAAAAACATTTCAATTTGAAGGAAAATTCTTGAGAAATTTTATTTTTTTTGTTGATAAATATGCTGGCAATTGATGAATGCCCTGGCAAAATATAAAATTTATTCTGAGTGATCAATTTTATTGCTGCTAAAAAATGAACGAAAAAAAAAAAGACAGCAAATTAAAATATATATATATATATATGTATATATATGCAAATTAGAAACTTTATTTTCGCTCAAAGATGAACGAAAACAAAACTAAAAGACATGCAAAATAAAAAGTTTTATTTTATTCCTGCCAACTCTTACCCATCATTTGCTTCAGTGTTCATGCTGTTACAGAGCCATTTTTTCACCGTGCTTCTTCTTCTTTTACTTTCTTCTTACGGGAGAGGCTGTGTTCTATCTATATTTATGTTTTCTTTCCCACGCACGGTTCGGTTTACTTCTATCTGTCTTCTCCGACGACGTCAAACTTCTTCCACGTCTTCGACAACTTCTTTCTGTCTCGACGTTTTCTTACAGAAATTTTGCTCTGTTATAGTAACAAAGAACAGAACATAACAGAGTTATCGTAACCAGAAAATTTTTTCGCTCTGCTCTATAAATTTCTATGTCTTTGACATAATTTCAACATCTCATATAAAAAACTATTTAATTCATATAGCTTATACCAATAGCTCATATCAAAAGCTATACTATATAATTCAAAAGCTAACAAAAAAATATACAGCTTATATCAAAAACCAATTGCGCTCATACACTTGAACTAAAAGTATACAATTGAAACATTTGACAAAAGCCATATAGCTGATAAAGCTATATAAGGGGCCATCATCCATTGATGTTTTATCATCACTGTCGCCGTCTTCATTTGCAAGTATACAATCATTATCATCTTCATCTTTGTCTTCATCAACATTTCTCTCTTGAACTGTCAAAAAAACATTTAACAAAAATGTCAATACTAATATGAATTCCAAAAAAATAGTTATTATATTCAGAATCAAAACTAAGTAATCACTACACTTGTTTTTTTCTTTTTATTTGGATTTTCCGAACAATTTCGCTTGTCGTGTTTAACGCCAATCTTGTTACAACAAGCACATCTTCTCCATGTCTTCACTTTAGCTCTTGCGACGGCTTTCTCCAAACCACTTTTTATTCTACTACCACCGCTGGAGGCTTTCCTTTCTTTTTTCCTCCCCTTTGTTTGCGAGATGTTGGGATTTAAAAGTAGAATTTGCGATGCATTAACAACTACTTGTGAAGTCTCATTGGCGGCACATGAATCATCTGACCTCTCTTTATTCTTCTTTACTTTTTTAATCTGCAGCGACAATTCTTTTAATGTTTGCAACATCAATTGAAAAGTCTCATCTGTCTCACTAGCTTCATACGACAACTGATTGGAAATTTTTAATAATTGGGCAGCTCTTAGTATATCAGAGTTGTTATGGCCTTGCATTATTCTACCATCGTATTCAACTCTGTATTTATTAGCCCCTTTCATCCACCTTTTAAGAATAAAATGATCGGGTATTTTCTCTATATCACGGGATTGAAAAACTTTTATCAAGTGTCCACAAGGATTCCCTTCAAACTCAAACAACTTACATTCACAGTGACCTTCTTTGCTAGCATTATTAAATTTCACTTTCCACTCACATGATTCACCAAGCAGTCGAGATTTATAAATGTAGCAAGTGCAGCCATCACTTCCCTTTACATCATCATGCAACACATACTCAACTTGAGCTTTTTCAAATTCTTTTTTAAACCTATCGTACACATTTCTCGTGTACACATTTGCTTCACTCTTAAAGAAAAAGGCATGAGTATCAACAATACGATTAGTGTGTTCACTAATATAATCTTCTTTCTTTTCTTTTTCAGCAATTTTAGCCAAGCACTTCTCATTCTTCAAAATAAACTCACGAAGAATTGTAGTCGAACTGAAGAAATTACTATAAACAGAGTTCATACCTTCAGAGCGGCCTGTAGTGTTCATACCAGTATAGAAAGTATCTAAATGATAAACTGGAACCCACTTTTTTCGTATTTCAAACATCCCTTGAAGCCATTCATTCTCTTGTAAGTTATACGTACATAGCAATTCATTCCATCTTGTTTCAAAGTCATTTGGAGTATAACTTTCTCCAATACACATCTTGATTTCTTTCTTGAATCGTGACTTCTTGAAATAAATGTGTGACAATTTTTCTGAAAATTTCTTCATCATATGCCACAAGCAAAATCGGTGTCGAGCATTGGAAAATACCTTCTCAATTGTAACAGTCATAGCTCTGTCTTGATCTGTGATAATAGAAAATGGGGCACGTCCAGTCATAGCTGCAGGCCAAGTTTCAAAAAGCCAAGTAAAAGACTCTTCCGTTTCATCCAAAAGCAAAGTACAATCAAACTGAATCGACTGCATATAGTGATTAACTCCTGTAAACGGCGCAAAAGGCATTTCATACACATTTTTACTATATGTTGTGTCAAAGAAGATTACATCACCAAAATATTCAAGCTGCAAATGTGATCAACCATATACCCAAAAAAAGTTGATTGTCTTTGCTTCGCTATCCATTTGTATTGCATAAAAAAAAGTGAGGATTTTCTAAACTCTTCTTTATAAAAAAGTCAAGTGCTGCAGTCGCGTCGCCTTTGATAGGCTTCTTGTACTCCTTCAAAGGTCCCAAATGATTCCAGCAATCTCTATCATCAAAACCAGTCTGTGGTCCGTTAAGTATATCTGCAACTTTGTTCACTGGTATGCCTTCATCACAAAATGAATCAATCAACATCTTAGCTGCAGCGGGCATATGCTTACAGATAGGCATACGCATTCGTTTAGCTGGACTGACTAGATTGTGATTATGCTCATCAATATACTGAGTCACCTTCCACAATCCAGTAGGTTGCTTGTTGACTTTCATTTTTGCCGAACATCCACATTTTGTTGTATTTCTATTTCTCTTTTCACCAGCTTCTATCTCCGTCTCCTCATTTGTTTTCTTTTTATCATGATTTATATAATTTCCAAAACGTCCACAAGTCATTAGACAACTAGTGACTTCATCAGAACCTGAGTTTCTTTTCTGCATACTTCTTGTAACAACATTAAATCCGTTATTTCTTCTATAAAATATATACATTTCTTTTGCAGCATCGAGACTTCGAAAAATCATATGTAAATAAGGTGCATTTTTCTTTTGAGATGTTGATATGTCCGGAGTTGAAGCAGCTGAACATTCAGTCTCATTTGGCTGTAAGGCTACATAAAAAAATTATGTCAAAAATATAGAAATCAACAGAACAAAGCAAAACTTTTTTTTTTTTTTTTACCATAGCTCTCTTCATTCTGTTTAGCTTCCATGAAAAAATTAAAAACTAAGTAATGCTTTTGGTTTTAATATTGTTAAGCTTGTTTTTCTATCGATAATACAAAATTTCATCCAGAAAAATAAGAACCTTCTTCAAAGCTTCCAATTGTTTTATAGCTATTACCGGTAGGCTGAGCCATCGAAAGAAATAAGAGACGTCGAAGAAATTTGTAGTCGTTGGAGAAGACAGAAAGCAAACATATATAAGTAAGTCGAACCGTGCGTGGGAAAACAGAGAGCAAGTTAGATAGAACAGAGTCTCCAAGAAAGAAGAATGCAAAAAAAGAAGATAACAAAAGTGAGGAAGAAATATAGTCAGCAGGAAACTCTCTCAGCGCGAGAACGGGATGAACACCATAGCATTAAATGAGAGTTGACTTGATTGAAATAAAACTTTCTATTTTGCATGTCTGCTTGTTTTGTTTTCGTTCTATCTTTGAGCGAAATAAGAGTTTCTAATTTGAATTATTTTTTTGTTCTAATTTGGTGTCTTTTTTTTTATTTTCGTTCATTTTTTAGCAGCAATAAAACAGATCACTCAGAATAAATTTTACATTTTACCAGGGCATTCATCAATTGCCAGCATATTTATCAACAAAAAAAATAAAATTTCTCAAGAATTTTCATTCATAATTGAAATGTTTTTACATTCAGATAGATTACACGGCTAGCTGTATTGAAAAGAAAAATTAGATGTAGAGATTATAATGTTACATTCTTTCCAGATATTACAACTCTGTAGTACAAATAGATTGAAGAAAGGAGGAGGCTCAGATTGGCGTTTGCTCAAAGAGTTAGATTCAGAAATGACATCCAATTTTGTTCTCACCAATATTATGCTCTCTTGCTATCTGCACTGCTTTCTGTAGATACAGCTGCAGTGGTTGCTGTTTGGCTTAGCCAGCGACCATCCTACTGCCTTGCTGTCTACATTATGGCAGTGCAGAATAGAGAACAAAAAAGAGTCTAACAGGTCCTACATTACACAAATCTACTTCCTCATCATTGCCTCACCGTAGCCAATTTGATTTCATTCCCAGTTGCAACACGATTAAACATGCCACATCGTAGCCCAACCTGGTATCATTTCGTGGTGCAACACGCACAAACATAGCCAAACCGATGATTCAAAAATGGCCGGAAATGCCACCACACATTCAACAATTCATTCCTCTCACCAATGATTCAAGCCGATACACCATATAAATCAATCCAATACATCGTAAAATCAAACGAATACACCTTGAAACAAAACTAATACACCGTGAAACAAAACCAATACACCATGAAACAAAATAATTCAAAAAAATTAATAAATCAACTGAATAAAATCAAATAAAAAAGCAAATCGAGAAAAAAAAAAGAAAAATAAAAAAATCAACAGAATAAAAATAAATTTAAAAAAATTGAAAAAAAATAAAACAAAAATTGAGGGACGGAATCGGAGCAGATCGGAGACGAAGACCAAATGAGAGGAGCAGCAGCGCCATCGGACACGAAGACGGAGCGAGATCTAGGCAAGATCCGCTAGGATGGAGAGAGAACTTTTGTTTTACGGTGCTAGAGACGAAAACGGGTCAGAGGATGAGATCGAAGACGAAGACGGGCCACAGGAGGAGAACGAAGACGAAGATCGAAGGAGAGGAGCGGCATAGCGCCATCGGAGCCGAAGACCGGATGAGATCTAAACGAGATCCGCCCGGTTCGCGAGAGCCATCATAGCGAAATCTGCGAAAGAAAGAAAAACATGATAACATAAAGTAAAAGAAATGAACGGTTATGATTAAATAAAGAATCAATCAGAGCCATCCATTCAAGGGAGTGTCTACAGAGGAGAGAGTGCCCATATCCCTCCCTATATGTATATATATACATACCCCCCCTTTCACCGGTCGGGAAGTGCATCCTATCCTATAATAAGCAACTACATGTTTCCTATATATATATATATGTGTACATACATATATATGTATGTACAACTATATATATATATATACGGGTCGATATGTGCACATTGAATCACAGTCGTCGGATCAAGATTCGATGGTTGTGATTCACATGGGGGAGAAATGGAGTACTTGTTTGGTGGAAGGACACGCTCGTCATTTCGCATGCCCTTTAGCCAAACAACTTAAAACTTTTTTTTAAATTTTTTTCATTTCCACTCCTTCCTTCTCCCTCCTGTTCGCTCGCTCTCCTTCTCCCCGCCGAACGATCGCCTCCCGATCGATCTCGGCGCGGTTTGACGATCGCGTACTTCGGTCCGATTCCATTGGTACAGAAATTCAAAAATAATCTACACTGTTGGATATGGAGAATTATGATAATGTTGACAAAAATTCAGTTAAATTGAATAGCTAATCAACATTCATTCAACTTGTTGACCAAAATGACAAAAATAAGACAATATATATGTTTTGAAGCCTGATCAAGAACCATTTATGTCATCATGATGAAGAAGCCTGATGAATGTTGATTCGCATTCTGATCGAGTTGAAATTTTGCCAACATATTTTCAACTTATAATTTTTCGTATCCAATAGTGGAGATCACTTTGGAGCTTTACACCAACAAACCGGACCGATGTAAATCGATATGCACCTAAGAAATTATATGTTTTGATCCCTACGTATATGTGTATATATATGTATAAATATATATATATCTATATGTGTGTGTATGTATATATGTATATATATGTATATTTATATTTATAGATCCTTTCGTGAAGATATATGCCGTAACTAATCTCACTTAAATGCTTATTTATTTACCTGTAACTGGTTCTAAAAATAATTTTTTAAGAACTGAAGTATGCGTAAGAATTAGAGTACCCCTATACCTCCTATATATATATCTATACATATATATATCTCTCTCTCTCTCTCTATATATATATATATTTATTTATTTATAGATGTAGATATAACAAGTTCTTATATATTTTAGTTATTTAAGTATTACTACCAATAGTCTCATGGTAAAGATGCACATAGCCGGTAAGTACTAATACTTTATATTATTTTGTGAAGAGTATTAATATTTAGTAGTCAAAAGGAATTAAGGGTAATTGGTTAAGCTAAATTTATTTTTAAGAAATAAATTTTCATAAAAAATGTTACGACATATTTATAATACCCATAACTAATTTTCTCTATGTAGAATTACAGACATTAGTCAATTGTTTAAATTAATATTTCAAAATTTACTTTAGTGCACTAAAGATGCTCATAAAATGTGAGTTTAGTTAACTATATTTAAAAGTGAGTAAGAGATAAATTCTAGAAAGTTATATTTTGACTGAAGTGATGTTTAACAAAATTAAATACAGAAATTGAGCAGAAAGTGACTTCTAATCCCTCAAACAAAATTTCCAAGCTCTGAGATTCAGATTCGATAAATTGTTTACACTATTGGGCTTTACATAAATTGAATATCTGATCGAGTACTTCTTTCGTTTTTAGTAAAAATCATATAGTTTCTTAACAAATTAATTTGATTAAAGTATAAATACATTTGTGGATATGTCAAAAATATCAACTTCTTTCCTTGGTGATTCTCAACATGATGATGCAATGACATAAGTTACCTACGTAAATGAAACCAATGAAATTGAGAAAAAAAATATGATATAATTGATGATAATTATTGATAATAATTTTAATTTCAATAGATACATATATATAGCTATATACAATATTCTATCTAATAAAATTTTTAAATATGGAAGTAAAATAATACTAAACAGATCAAAATAAAATGGGCTTATATATAAGCTCAAATGTAATCTAACAATGTCCTTCAAACTCATGGTGGGTCAAACAACGTGAATTTGCCCAATATGTTTAAAATTTTGGTGTGGGGTGCGACTTTGTGAAAAAATCTGCAAATTTATCAGTAGAAGTCACATGTGGTAAGAAAATAGTGCTTGATACGAAATTCTCACGAACAAAAAGACAATAAATGTCGTATGTTTTGTTCCTTCATGAAAAATTGGATTGCTCGCAATCTAACAAGCACTCTAATTGCCATAATATAGAGTTGTAGGTCATGTAGGTGTAATGCCCATATCAGAAAGCAATATACGAAAATGAATAATCTCTCTAGCAGCCATAACTCTATATTCTGTTTCTATAGAAGAGCATGCAACCACTGTCTATTTTTTATTACGCCACAAGATCCATAAATCATCAAGAAATAAATAAAAACATGTAGTACATCGTGTGTTAAATGGATCACCTGCCCAATCTGCATTTGAAAAAGCTCAAAGTTCCAAATAAAAATGTAGAAGATATAAGAAGTGAGCGAGTAACGCTACCTCAAAGATATCTAAGAATCTGAAATAAATCAATATAATATACTGACCGAGTTGATGAATAAACAGACTGACAATAATGACTGCTGGCCTTGTTAAATAAAAATTTATAAGCTGACCGAATAGTTATTTATACCGACTAGGATCTCTAAGAGGCTCACCATCAGTGGGATGAAGCTTCATATGAAGCTTCATATGAAGCTGCATAGGAGTGTCAACTGTCTTACTATCTGCTATATCTACTGATCTAATAACGTAAGAATACTTCTACCACCTTGAACAATCTCCAATCGAACAAAATAAAGTAAGTAATCAAGATCTTTCATCTAGAACTGCTGACGAAGATGTCGTTGAGTTAGTGCTATACCCATTGAATCATCTCATATTATAATCATATCATCAACATATCATAACAGAAGTACCCGCCCCTACGGTGAGAAACGCATAAACAAAGAGTGATCATGAGAACTTTATTGAAAACTTGCCTTTATAATGGCTCGTCTAAAATATTCAAACCAAGCTTTATGAGCATATTTGAGTCCATAAATAGCACAACGAAAATGACATATATGATTTGCCAGTGTAGAGAGACCTAAAGGAGGCTGTATATAAATAATTTCAGATAAAGTATGTGAAAAAATGTGTTATCCACATCCATTTGATAAATAGGCTACCGACGTACAACAGCAATAGCCAACAAAGTATGAATTATAGTCATCTGAGTTATAGGAGCAAATGTCTCATCATAATCAATTCTATACTTCTAAGTAAAATTTCGGACAACAAGACCAACCTTATGTCGCTCAGTAAACCTATCAAGTTTATATTTAATTTTAAAGACTCATTTGCAACTAACAGGATGAACTCTCTCCAGAAATGGGACAACATCCCAAGTACATGTCTGCTCAAAAGCATAAAACTTCTCTGCTAAATGTGTGGGTGAACTTATTATGACTGACGAATAGGTGGAGGTAAATGTGTGGGTGGTGATGAGGGGTGAAGATAGTGAACTCGGAGTAGGGGAGTAATATGGAGGTTCTCATGTGCCATCGTTAGAACTACTGTAGAAGGATTGTATTATTAAAGAAAAGTAGAGGAGTTCAATGGAGACATTAGAATTCTTAGTAGAGGGTGTAGAAGTATGAGTATCTGGTGATGTTAAGAAATTGATATCAAGAGTTGATGTGGAAAAATATGTACGTTTTCAAAAAATGTGACATCGCAAGAATTCAAAAATGACGAGCCAAAGGATCATAACAACGATATCCATTATGCTCGAAACTAATACAAAAAAGAACACATTTGGTTGAAAAAGTAGACAACTTCGTGCGCTCAATCGGAAAAAGAAGAAACAAACAAATATATCCAAAAGTGCAAAGCATGTTATAGTTAGGAGGAGATGAAAAAAGGCTCTCATAAGGGGTCTTGGCAGATAAAACAAATGATAGAGTGATATTGATAACATTATTTATGGTAAGAAATACCATAAATAATTTCAAGTACAGAATAGGATTACAAAAATAGCACGAGCAATCTCCGAAATATGGCGATGCTTGCATTCTACTATTTCATTCTGTTAATAAGTGTTAAGACATGATTAAGGAAAAAAGAGTGCCATGAGATTGTAAGATAGATCTCATGATAGATGACAGATACTCACGAGTGCAATCAGAACGAAAATTTTTAATTCTAGTGTTAAACTGACTACGGATCATAGCAGTGAATCTGCTATAAACAGAAGGACGTTTTGATTGATTACGAATGAGATAAAGCCAAGTATAACAAATGTAATCATCAATTAAACTTACATAATAGAAAAACCATTCATAGATGGGATAGGAGCAGAACACCAAATATCATTTGAACTAACTCAAAAGAACGTTTGGTTTTATATAAAATTTTAGTGAAAGGAAGAGCTAAATATTTTGCAAACTTATAACATGTACATATAAATAGTGGAGAAAATGACACTTGTCCAAGAGCTCCTCTCTGAAATAGATCTTTTAGTCGAGATTCAAAAATATGACACAAACGTCTGTGCCATAAATCAACATTAGATGAAATAACAACAGCACAACTAATAGTGAAAGGATTACATAAAGAATTATGAAGATGTTCTAAATGGTACAGTCGTCCCTTTCTATGAGCACAACCAATCTTTTGACCACTATGCAGATAGTGGAAGGATTAGTGCAGATAAGAGAATAAAAAACAATAATAAATCCACTCTAACAAAGATTACTGACAGAGATAAAATTGAAAGTAATGTGTATAATATATAGGACAAAGTGTAAGATAAGAGTATCTAAAATAATACAGCTAGATTTAGTAATGAGTAATTGAGAACCATCTGCTATGTATAGGGATGGAAAATGTGATGTTAAAGATATAGTGTTGGATAATAGAGATTGATTCGAAACCATATGATGAGAAGTACCAAAATCTAATATCAAACAAAAAGACATACCTTCAGAGATAGAAAAAACAGATATAGAGGAGCTAACAAATGTAAATTGTTGTTGAAGCTCTATTGTGTAAGACCATACATAATATCTGAAAAATCAGGAAAGATCTGACGAGCTGTCGGTGCACTAACTCAACGACATATGCTTGAGGATCTTGAGAGCAAGTTGAGAAAAAGAAGCCTTTCGCCTTCATTCGCTCCCAATATTGTGAAAATAAATGTGGATAAAATTGAAAAAACTATCCACAAGATGACCGAACTTGTGATAATGAGAACAAAAGATGATCATGCAAATGACAGGCTACGCCAAAAAATTTTTACTTTAATAAAAAAATTTTAATTAAATTGAAACTTGAGAAAATTCTCAAGATCAAATATCTCTGATACTATGAAACGAATTAAATTAAGAAAAGAAAATATAATAAATTGATGATAATTATTGATGATGATTTACATCTTGTAGGTACTTATATATAACTAGTCATAATAGTCCGCCCAACAAACTTAATTATATGGGACTAAAGTAATACTAAACTGACCAAGGTAAGATGAGCCTATATATAAACCCAATGTAATCTAATAATGAAGATTAATTGTTTCTAATTTAAGCCCAAAAAAAACAAATGTCTTCGTGGACGTAGCATAAACCTATTTGTTGCATCCATTGCTTGATAATAGGATACGAAACAAGGTAGCCGGGACAGGGGAAGAGGAAGCATAGGAGGTGGATGAGGAGGCGGCGAGGCTTCCACAGTGGAGCCTCATTTGCAAGTTGTTGCATCTAGGCGCTACTTGGGTGCAGCAGCTTGACGCCTAAATTTACTAAGTCACCTTTTAAATGGTGACCCACTAGCTTTGTCACTCGAGTGCAACCCGGGTGAAGCAAAACACTTAGGCATTTGGCCAAAATAGGAGTCTAGGTCTTATTATTTCATTTTAATTAGGTTTTCCAGTTATGAGAGAGTTAGACTTATAGTAGAATTCTAATTGTTGTAGGAATCCCTATTATAAGTAGGGAAATAAGCCACCAATGATGACATGTTTTTGGAGACAAAAATTTAGTTCCTTTACCAGTAGTTTAGTTAGCTTTCTTAAATACTTGCATACTCAATTTAAGGTGTATCAACTTGATACCACAGCAAAGTTCTAAGAAGAATCAGACATCCATTTCACAAGAGCAAAGTTTTGAGCAAGACCGTCCCCAACATACATGCAAGGAACTTAAGGGCAATTCTCCTAAGGTTCACACAAAACGCATTTGGTAACCCCCAAGATTGTCAAAATCGAGATTTTGGATATAAACGTTCCGCTTGAATATGATCGTAAAATCAAAATTTTAAAATAAAATTGTAAGATTTACATACTGACAAATTTTATAAATTTTTTAATACCATTAGGAATCTTATATTAAAAAAAAATCTATATTTTTTTAAAAATTTTTTAGTACATCTATAAATTTTATAACAAATTTCTTTAAATTTTATAAAAAATCCATTTATATTTTATAGAAAATCCCTCAAACTTACATTTTACAGAAAACTTTCTTAAGTTGTAAAAAAAACTCTCTAAATTTTTATTAGAAACCCTCTCAAATTCAATTAATTACAAACTTTCTTCTAAGGTAAAATTGTATAGAAATAGGGATTTTACCGATTTTAAATTTTAAATCGAAATTTGGATAGAATTTTACTCAGAAAAGTATTTTACTTAAAAAATGATTGTTTTGGTGATGTAAAGTTGGTTCCATTTATGAGAACCTAATAGCTTTGAAAATCTTATGCGTATTCCCTATACCACTAAGACAGATCTGATTGCCCAATTGTGGGGAGGTCTCAACGAAGACTTGCTATGGATGTCATGGCAGCATGCTACTAGACTTGCAAAGGGCACATATGCTGGTCAAGATATTTGAGTTCAAAATTTCTTCGAAGTCAACCAATGTACGCATGAGAAGGTATGCAACTAACTGCACGGCTCTTGCTGTTCGTATGAGGACACAAGCTTTCAAGGGAAGTCCTACAAGTAGTTCAGTCGCTTCTGTGCTAGGACAGAACACCCGTCCAAAGAGCTCCAATCTGTCCTTAACATAAATCAATGCACGACGGACTAAGGATTATGTTTTTATTGCGATGAAAGGTATCCAAGCCATAAATGCAAACACCATTATAGTCAATTGCAATTTCTTGCATGAGAGACCGAAGAAGTTAAGGAAGCCACGAATAAGAATTACTTGAGCACACCACTTTATGATTGAGTGCAACAAATTGAATGGTAGGACCATAGACAGTGTGAGTTTAGGCAAGGTCAAGAAGTGGGAGGTATTCATCTTGGTAGACTCGAGAGGGAAACACAACTTCATCTCACACATTGGCGAAACACTTGAGGCTGACAGCTGATCAGGTTAAGCCGTTAAAAGTGAAGCTTGTGGACTATAGCACACATTCCATAAACATTATCACAAACAGATTCCTCTAGCAATCCGAGGAGTAGAGCTAGTAGTGGATGCCATGTGGGATGTGGTCCATATGCTAAATTTTAATTCGCTTAATAAATTAACTTTGTTAAATCTTCTTGGTGAATTTTAAGAGTCACGTATATTATTCATTGTAGAAGATAGTGAGCAATGAATGTTTGTGAAGTAAAAAGAGTCACATATTCTCACACATATAGATAGTGGGTAATGAATATATTTCGGAATTAAAGGAGTCACATGTTATATCCATTACGATAGTTAATAGGTAATGAATGTGATCCTTATAAAGGTGGATCCTGGTCCTCTCTCTTTTCCAACTAGATCTAAAGAATTTTTTCATCATCTAAAGTTTTCCTCTTTAGAATTAAAACGAGTTTAAGAGAGAGAAATCAAACTTTCCAAAAGGTAAATAATTGCTTAAAGAAAACGTTATGGATCAAGGTATATTTTTCTCTCTCATTTTAGTTTATTTGAAAAATTATTGAATTTCTAGATCTTAGAATTATGATCTATGTAAGTTGAAAATTAAATAGAATTAAGAAGATTTCTAACAATTGATATCCGAGCGAGGTTTCAGAAACCAATGGTTTTTCGTTAAAAATGATTTTTCTCTTTTGATTATGAAAATTATAAATTATTTGGAAATCTTATGTGTTCCACTATGTGATATATATTGTATATTAGATTTGTTTAAAATCTAATTAATTCAATCAAACTTTGTTGAGGTTCTTCCCAATTGAATTTTTTATGTTACATGTTAAATACTTTTATTATCTCTATATATAGAAGTTGTGCTTAAGTCATTTATTCTTCAAAATAATTACTTACTTATAATTTAAATTTATATTATGATGACTTGTTAGTCACCAAGATGGCGAAATCTTATATGTTGTAAATTTCAAATTGTAAAATTTGAATATATTTGAATTCACGTAATGATATTTTGATAGTCACCAAAGTGGCCAAATTTCAAGTTGTTGGAATTTTAAATTATATGATTTATGTATTCAATTGTCCATAAGTATGTGATGCTTATAATGGAGATGACATTATGTTAAATATTTTTTATGGATAATTGAAGTTCGTAATTATAATGCATTTAGAATAGCCCAAAGGATGATTCCTACTTCTTATAATTTATTAACATGACGTGATGATTTATATATTCTATTAGAATTTATTTTGTGTATCCAAAATAGCAAATATATCTAATTTGAATATATTTAATTATCAAATTAAGTTCAAATTTTAGCATCGTTATGCTTTATGTTGGTATATCGGTGTTTCACCCAAAAGAGAACTACAATATGTATTTATATGAATTGTTTGAATCTGACTATGTATTTATGTTTGAAATTCAAAGCAGTAATGTGTCAAGACCCAAAATTAGACCTTGACTGGCACTGAATTAAATCGAGTCCAAAAAAGGCCTAACTGAAGCATAATCCAGTAAGCTTGACCCAAAACTCAATAAACTAACTTGCCAATATTCAAAAAATTTCGGCATGATCTTCCCTAAAAGCTTAATAGAAATAACCTGTACAAGTAATAATAATTGTACTTATCATCAAAATTCTAAAATAAGAAAAACGATTAGCATAAAAATTGTTTTACAAACACAATACCACTAGTGGCTACCGGTAGCCGTAACATTTATTACAATCCAAAACAAATACCATCGCAATACTACATACAATAAAGTACAAGAAAAGTCAATACCCTTCGAGGATTACAGAGCTAACTACATGCCAAAAGATTCATAGAATACCCTTCGTACGCTCTCGGTCCAGCAATACAGAATCTATTAGTGCCCGCTAGCCTATGACCTATCTGGGAGAGGCCAAAGAAGAGAAAAGAGGGTGAGACCAGTCTCAGAGAGGTAAAACAGCAAAATGTCCAATTTAGATAGCTAATGCATTAAGTAGGTGTTATAGTACTACCTACATGAAGCAGATACAACGATAGATCGGATCAGATTCAACTAAGTTCTGAACCGTCCCATACCGACTCAGTTCTTCGCAGAGATATACGATAATATGAAACAATATTATGCAACACTCTCAAGGCTATAATATATATACATATACATAGTGCACCCATACAAGCAAGTATATGTAATGATGTACGCGAATGTATCAAATGTAACAGTCATACAAGATAGACGATCGAGTGAGATCACATCCCCAACTCACATCACGCTATCAGGTCTATCATACAAGCATACATACGTAATACCTTTATATATATAAAAGCCACAAGCAAGCTCGGTGCCCAGTATGTCCTGAGACCCACCGGTGATCAATATCTTATAACTCGATGCCTAATATGTCCTGGGACCTATCGGCTATCTATGTATTTCGGTGTCCAATATATTCTGGAATCCACCGTATCAATATCTCATTTAAGCATATATATTATAATAGGTTATGACAATACTTGTCCGGTTCCCATTGTCTCATCCAATGCAGTCCCTAACAACTAGATGCAATACAATAGATTTTTACACAATAAACATGCTTACCCAATGCATTCAATGCTATCGTTATTATACTTATGCATATATGAAAGGAAAATGTTGACATGTATATATCATATTCTCATAATTATGCTACATAGTCTACAATATACGAATATGCTAGTAAATACTATAAACATGATGTGAAATAAACATAAGCATGTACAAGCATATGTAGCATGAAGGATAAATCATAATATGTAACGAGAATGACAAGGTACGTCAGAATTTCCAGGTAAATGCTACCTGTACCGAAAGCCTAACGTTAATCTAGGAAGAAAAGGTGACACTGTAACCCTCACCTGTAGTCCAAGCAAGTATTTATATCAACCGTCAACTCTAAGTCGCACCGTCCGAACTCAAGTCACTCGTACCACCTAACGTGCATACGGGCATATTCAATAACAAGCACGCTAACAAAAGCTAAATCAAAACTTGTAATAAATACCTAACTAAATTTGAGTCTAAGGTTTAATAGCATACGGCAAATGATTGCAGGATTTCATTCATTCAACGATTCATTCAATTTCCTAACCCACTACACAATAAATACAAACTAACGAATCCAAGAAGCTTACCGACGAGGTGAGACGATCGAATGCTAAAACGACTTGAATCGGAAACAACTCGCGTATTTTCAATCTAACAATTTCCTAAAACGAAACAAATTAATAATTCATCTAACAATAATTTCAAATACGTGATGCAACTATTTTTAACTTACGTAGTCAAGTTCGCCGAAAAAGTTTGCCGAATTCCGGTGAGGAACAGTGCTGCCAGAAAATAAATCGTCGGAGAAAAAAATCAAGCCGTTGCAAGGACAATAGCAACACTAAGCTCAAAGGAAAACGCTGTTGAGTCAAATGAGCAACCGAAAATTGAAAAAATATATATTAATTCTTCCGTCCGGCGAAGCAATTCTACCCTCAGGCCGAAAATTTAATCTAATTGATAAAGAGAAACGGTTTGCCAGGCTAAGGAGATAAATTTTGACTGCTTACCGTGGTTGGATCGTCGGCGAAGAGATCCAGCGAAAATCCTAGTTCCTAACCGGACGGTGAAACTTGAAGGAGGTGGGATGGCGAAAGATGAGGAGGAAGATGAAGGAAAAATAAAAAGAGTTGGACATTGCATGTTAGAGCCTCTAATTCTTATAATAGCTTCCTGCAGCTCATAAAACTATAAATATTACAATATAACCCTCTTATTTAAAAATTCGTCCTGGAATTTTCAAATAAACGAAGAGAAGAACTTATACCTCAAGAGATGAATAACCAAGGATATTTCGCTTCCATTTCAGCTTCTAACTCCCACGTTGCTTCCCTACGCGAATAGTTCTTCTATAGTACTAAGAAAAAAGGTAATTCTCGTCTCCGTAACCGACGTATCTGACGGTCTAAAATAGCCTCTGGAAGTTCCTCATAAGTTAAATATTCTCGTATCTGCCCAAAAATTAGCTCGACCAAGTGAGACGGATTACGCAAACACCTACGAAGCATTGATACATGAAACACCGGATGCACACCTGCTAGACTCAACGGCAAGGCCAACCTATAAGCAACCTCGCCTATGCGTCCTATGATCTCAAAGGGGCCAATAAATCTAGGGCTGAGCTTCCCTTTCTTTCCAAATAGCAGAATACCTTTAATTGGAGAAATTTGCAAGGACCTCATCGCCAATAGAAAAAGATGCTGCACGATGCTTAGGATCTGCATATGCCTTTTGTCTACTCTGAGCTGCAGCCATTCGCTCTCGGACTAACTTAATCTTCTCAGTAGTGTCGTGAATAATATCTGGCGAAAGTTCATCAGCTTCTTGAGTTTCGAACCAACAAATTGGTGATCTACACTTCCTACCGTACAAAGCCTCAAACGGTGCTATTTGAATACTAGCATGAAAACTGTTATTATAAACAAACTCCACTAGTGACAAATGTTGATTCCAAAATTGTCCCAACTCGAGTGCACAACAACGTAAAATGTCTTCTAAAGAAAAACAGAAGTAGAGAGAACCCAATCAAAAAAATAGAGATATACAAGAACTCTACCATTCTACACAAAAACTCCCACTGCCGGTCACGAACTTGACTACTCCACACAAACAAATCTTGCTGCAAATCATACTGAAGAAATCTCTCGGCAATCTCTCCGATCATCTCATCTGAATCACATTTATGAGATAGATCCTGCACTCAATACTTGTTTATTTTCTTGTAACTTGTCACTTACAGTTTAAAGGTGGTCTTTGCAGGCAGGTAAAAAAGCTTCGGTGGAGCTTGGTGTAAGCTCTTAGACCTTGTAATAGTGCTAGCAAATCACCCCGGGGGGACAAGCGTGTCAAGAGGCTGGTAGGGGTTGTCTTGGCGAAGAAACCCAGTAGAGTATGTGTGCTTGGCGAAGCACCCCGCTTTAGGTGTATTTGTAGCTTATTAAAGGTCTAGTGAAGCTTTGGCTCGGTGATAGAGCGGCCGTGGATGTAGGCAAAGGAGTTTTGCGAACCACGTTAAATACCCCGAGCACTACTCTTTTGTTACTTGTCAAAACACACTAACTCTTACATGCGCGCAGTTACAAAGATTGACACACCGGTTTGTTAGCTCTCGACAAAGGATAACAAACTTAACGAAAATTTTTATAGACTAACTCAATTCACCCCTCCCCTCTTGAGTTAATCTTGCAGGAATATCTAACAATTAGGACCCGCAGTTGATCAAGTTAACCGATCAAGTCAAAGCGGGTGTTGTCAAGGAGTTTTCTGTTGACGCTGATGGTATTGTTTGGTATGGCTCCAGGTTATGTGTTCCAGATTTTGATGATCTGCGGCGTGAGATTTTAGAAGAGGCACATAAGTCTACATATTCAGTTCATCCGGGTTCTACTAAGATGTATCATGACTTGAAACAATTATATTGGTGGAGTGGTTTAAAGTAAGACGTTGCCGATTATGTCTCTCGTTGCCTCAGTTGTCAATCTGTAAAGGCAGAACATCGAAAGCCTGGAGGATTATCACAGCCTTTACCTATTCCCGAGTGGAAGTGGGACCATATTTTTATGGATTTCGTGACAGGATTACCTCGAACTCCGCAAGGTATGATTCTATTTGGGTGATTATGGATCGATTGTAATATTTATAGTTTATGGGCTACAGGAAGCTATTGTAAGAATTAGAGGCTGTAACATGCAATGTCCAACTCTTTTTTTTTCCTTCATCTTCCTCCTCATCTTTCGCCATCCCACCTCGTTCAAGCTTCACCGTCTGGTTAGGAATTAGGGTTTTCGCCGGACCTCTTCGCCGGCGATCCAACCACGATAAGCAGTCAAAATTCATCTCCTTAGCTTGGCAAACCATTTCTCTTTATCAATTGGATTAAATTTTTAACTTGAGAGTGGAATTGCTTCGCTGGGCGGAAGAATTGATTTTTTTTTTTCAATTTTAGGTTGTCGGCGTGCATTTGACTCAACAGCGTTTTCCTTTGAGCTTAGTGTTGCTATTGTTCTTGCAGCGGCTTGATTTTCTTCTCCGACGATTCATTTTTCGGCCATCACTGTTCATCGTCAGAATCCGGGGAACTTGATTAGGTGAGTTACAAATACTTGAATCGCGTATTTGAAATTATTGTTAGATGAATTATTAGTTTGTTTCGTTTTAGAAAATCGTTGGATTGAAAATACGCGAGTTGTTTCCGATTCAAGTCGTTTTAGCATTCGATCGTCTCACCTCGTCGGTAAGCTTTTTGGATTCGTTAGTTAGTATTTATTGCGTATTGGATTAGGAAATTGAATGAATCGTTGAATGAATGGAATCCTGGAATGGTTCGTCGTATGCTATTACCTTAGACTCAAATTTAGTTAGGTGTTTATTACAAGTTTTGATTTAGCTTTCGTTAGCGTGCTTGTTATTGAACATGCCCGTATGCACGATAGGTGGTACGAGTGATTTGAGTTCGGACGGTGCAGGTTAGAGTTGACGGTTGATATAAATACTTATTTGGACTACATGTGAGGGTTACAGTGCCACCTTTTCTTCCTAGATTAACGTTAGGCTTTCGGCACAGGTAGCATTACTTGAAAATTCTGGCGTACCTTGCCATTTTCGTTACATATTATGATTTATCCTTCACGCTACATATGCATGTACATGCTTATATTTATTTCACATCATGTTTATAGTTATTACTAGCATGTTCGCATATTGTAGACTATGTAGCATAATTATAAGAATATACTATATACATGTCAATATTTTTATTTCATATATGCATAAGTATAATCACGATAGCATTGAACGGATTGGGCATAGCGTGTTCATTGTGTGAAAACCTTTTATATTGCATCTACTTGTTAGGGACTGCATTGGTATGGGATAATGCGGAACCTGACAACTATTGTCATAACCTATTATACTATATATGCTTGAATGAGATATTAATAAGGTGGGTCCCGAAATATATTGGGCACCGAAATACATAGATAGCTGATGGGTCCCAGAACATATTGGGCACCGAGCTTGCTTGTGGCTTTTATATATATAAAGGTATTACGTATATATGCTTGTATGATATACCTGATAGTGTGATGTGAGTTGGAGATGTGATCTCACTCGATCGCCTATCTTGTATGACTGTTACACTTGATGCATTCGCATACATCATTACATATACTCGCTTGTATGGGTGCACTATGTATATGTATATATATTGTAGCCTTGAGAGTGTTGCATAATATTGTTTCATATTATCGTATATCTCTGCTAAGAACTGAGTCGGTATGGAACGATTCAGAATTTAGTAGAATCTGATCTGATCTATCGTTGCATCACCTACATGTAGATAGTACTATAACACATACTTAATGCATTAGCTATCTAAATTGGGCATTCTGCTGTTTTACCTCACTGAGACTGGGTTCACCCTCTTTTCTCTTTTTTGACCTCTCCCAGATAGATCAGAGGCTAGCCAGCACTGATTAGATCTGTATTACTGGACCGAGAGCGTATGAAGGGTATTCTATGAATCTTTTGGCATATAGTTAGCTCTGTAATCCTCGAAGGGTATTGACTTTTCTTATACTTTATTTTATGTAGTATTGCGATAGTATTTATTTTGGATTGTAATAGGTGTTATGGCTACCGGTAGCCATTAGTGGTATTGTGTTTGTAAAACGATTTTTATGCTAATCGTTTTTCTTGTGTTAGAATTTTGATGATAAGTACAATTATTATTACTTGTACAGGTTCTTCCTATTAAGTTTTTAAGGAAGATCATGCCGAAATTTTTTGAATATTGGCAAGTTAGTTTTATTGAGTTTTTGGTCAAGTTTACTAGATTGGGCCGAGTTTGGGCGTTATCTGGACTCGGTTTAGTCCAATACCGGTCAGGGTATAGTTTTGGGTCTTGACATAATGTATGAGCATATATTGATTTTGCAACATCTGTTCCTATTTCTTTGCATTCGCATGATACGTCTGTGTCACTATTTAACGAACTTAATTTCTCTGATTGGTGTGAATAAGTTTCACTTAGGTGTACTGAGTTTTGACTTAACACTCTTAGCAGAGAAACCCGCTACTCTTACTGATAACAGTAGCGATGAGGAGAGATCTTTTCATAATGATTAGGAAAGATCAGACAGACTGAGCTTAATGTTTATGTGAATGACCATTATAATGAACATAAGTCAATTTTTTCTAATACTGAAAATTCTAAGGAATTTATAAAGTTTGTAGAAGAGCGTTCGCAAATAGCTGATAAGTCATTTGCTGAGGAACTTATGGGTACATTCACCATCATGAAGTTTGATGGCTCTCGTACCATGCATAAGCATACATATTATTGAAATGTCAAACATTGCAATAAGATTAAAATATTTGCGAATGAATGTGGATGAGAATTTTCTAACATAGTTTATGATTAACTTCTTGCCTCTTGAATATGATTCCATCCAAATGAACTACATACCATGAAGGACAAATAGAATGTGAATGAATTACACAGCATGCTTGTACAAGAGGAGACAAGACTTGAGAACTTGGAAACTCATTCCGTTCATTTCATTAAACATTAAAAAGTTGGAAAGAAAACCATAATAAAGAATGCAAAGGAAACGTAAAGACCACTTAAGAGAAATGGGTCTTTTTGCTCCATTCCATAAGGAGGAATGTAAAGATGACAACTGTCAATTCTGTAAGAAACCTGAACATTATTAGAAAGATTGTCTAAAACGTAAGGCTTGGTTCGACTAGAAAGATAAGCATTATAGTTTTGTACGTTTCGAATCAAATTTAGCTGAAGTTCCTTATAATACTGTGTGGATTAATTCCGGTTGTACCACCAATGTTTCAAATACGATGCATGGATTCATTACGGCCTGAATCATAAAGCCAAATGAGAAATTTTTTTTAATGGAAAATTTAGTCAAAGTTTCTGTTGAAGCCATAAAAACTTATCGCGTAAATTTAGACACTTGACGTCAGTTGGATTTTGTTTAAACGCTTTATGTATCTTATATTTTCCGCAACCTAATATCATTGCCAAAATTTGACATGTATGGATACTCTTTTAAGCTTGGGAATTGATGTGTTAGTTTGTTTAAACAAAACCATATTATTAGTTCTGTTGTTTTATGTGATGGGTTATATACGTTGAAACTTGATAGCTCTTTTCCTGAAACACTTTTTACCTTGCATCATGATGTTGGCACTAAGTGTGATTTAGTGAATGAATATTCAGCTAACTTGTAACATAAACGTTTAGATCACATATTCAAATCAAAATTAGAAAAATTAGTAAAGAATGAAATCCTTTCAAATTTAGATTTTACTGATCTTGGTATGTGTGTGGATTGTATGTAAGAAAAATAAACCAATCATATAAAAAAGGAGCCAGAAGAAACATACAGCTTCTTGAAACTATACACGCTGATATTTGTGGACTATTTATTATTTCACCTTTTAGTGGAGAAAAATATTTTATCATCTTTATTGATGATTTTTCATGTTATGATTATGTCTATGTGTTATATGAAAAGTCTCAACCAATAAATACCTTAGAGGTATTTATTACTGAAGTTGAAATACAGTTAGACAATCATCAAATCTGATAGAGTTGATGAATATGCTAAAGTTGGATGTTTGTAAAATTTAATTGATTTAATAAATTAAATTTACTAAATCTTATTGGTGAATTTAATAGTCATATATATTATTTATTATTGAAGATAGTGAGTAATGGATGTTTGTGAAGTTAAAGAGTCACATATTCTCCCACACATAAACGAGCGTAATGAATATATTTCGAAATTTAAGGAGTCACATGTTATATCCACTATGGTGGTTAATGGGTAATGAATGTGATCATTATAAAAAGTGAATTTTGGTTATCTCTCTTCTCCAACTAGATCTAAAAAAATCTTCTATCATCTAAAGTTTTCTTCTTTAGAATTAAGAGAAGTTTAAGAGAGAAAAATCGAGCTTTCTATAAGGCAGATAATTGTTTTGAAAAAACGCTATAGATCAAGATATATTTTCTCTCTTGTTTTAATTTATTAGAAAAATTATTAAATTTCTAAATCTTAAAATTATGATCTATATATCTTAGAAATTACATATAATTAAGAAAATTTCTAACATACATATCCCGTTTTCATGGGAGGCATGGACTTGATCTTAAGCATTCAATGGCTCAAGAGCCTAGGGGAGGTAATTTCGAATTGGCGCAAATTGTAGATGCATTTCTCTGTACTAGGACAAGAGGCATTGCTTAAAGGCATTAAGGAAGTGACCCTTTCCAAATCACAAGTCTCTGCCCTAAATCCATACCCTCCTCGTTGCGATTGTTGGCATTGGAAGCAACCCGAGGAGGCTGCCCGATGTATATAATAATTTTGAGGTAACATGCATTATTAAGTTCTATTCTATTATATAGGAAATAGTGAAAGCATAATAATACTTTAGAAACACGTTTAATAATCGAATTAGCAAAAACAAAATTAACCTAAAATCATCTCCAAAAGACAAATTCAACTGTGCTTCTCTAATAGTTCGTTGATCGATCTTATTAGCTCTGCAGCTGTTGCTTTCTAACGATTAAATTAACAGCGTCGTAGAAAATGTCTTTTTTAAATTTTCTAACAATTGATTTTCAGTTTTTTCTAAATAATTTTGTCGATGACGTTTAAGTTTGGAAACAAAAAAGAGTAAAATAAGGAGAGGAAATGAAGTGTCCGTACATTTTTTTTGTTTTATGCTTCGCCAGGTAAGTGTTTCAAATTCTCGTAATTCTATTTTTTTTGCCAAATTTTAAATTTTAAAATAGTTCACATGTTTTAATTACATAAGAAACTCAAAACTCCACTTTAATATGCGGAATTCTAATTCTAACTTTTTTATTTATACACTTTCTAATACAACTATATTTTTTAATTTTCAACACACTTTTAAAATCTATTGAAATACAAATACTAAATTTCACTTCTATTTCATTTTTTAAAAAATTCTACTTTCTATTTTTCACTTTCACAAAATTTAGTTACTGACATTTGAAATACGCACTAAATTTAAACAACAAAGTCCAGCTCTATACTTGTCTTCACCACGTAATTTTCTATTCTTTTTTTAAAAGCTACTTTAAAAAATATAACAACGTCAAACCCGTAGTTTAATCGCTAAACGTGTCCAGCTGGCCCTTTCAAATATTAAAAGTTGATAATTCACTTGAAATCGAAATTTAGGTTCATATATTAGCTTACGTCCCTATCAGCGATGAAGCAAAATTGTTTAAGCAAGTTGAAGTTCCATGTTATTCGCTACGATATATGTAACACAGAAATTTTACTGAAGTATGGTAATTAAGCAAAACGAATGCAAAAAGCGAACAGATATTATGCTAAAGCAATATTATAAGCTTCATTAACCAAAATAACTTTCTACATAATAGCTCACTTCTGCAGAGAGCGTGTTTACCTAAGAAATAAAATGAATAAATTTAAATTTTAAAAAAGTTAATTCAAAAAAATAATTAAATATTAAAAATATTAATAAAAAATATTTTATATTAATAGTAAGTTTTAAAATTATATTATAAAAAATTTAAATAATTTTTTTAATTTTTTTATATTAAAATAAATTTAAAAAATAAAATATAAAATTTTAGTAACACGGTCCAAAAGTTGTAACTTCCCTTCCAGGATAATCCAATCATCTGTACCACATGTCGACTTTCAGTTCTTGAAAACCTTTCACTTAGCATGTGAGAGCTTTTTTTGCCCAATTTTATATTTTATATTTTATATTTTTTAATAAAATTTTAAAATATTTTATAAATTTTTTTAATTTTAAAAATATACAATAATTCTACGTCATAATATTTTTTTATTTTATTATTTTTATTATTATTTTAAATAAAAAAATAAAATTCATTTTTAAAAAATTTTTAAAATACTCTAAAAAAAATCTTTTTCAATAATCACTCACATACAAACCCTTAAATAATAAAAAAATGCAAAAGCAACTTAAGCGCAATCATATCCGTCCAGTTTTTTAACCGTTAATCCAACGGACCACCATCTTCTATTAATTAGGGAAAAACCTGGTCTTCCTCCACACCCTACTTCACCATTGTTTTGTTTTATAGATTCAACCTCGTTGTTTATGTCTCAGAGAACAATCGTTCCCCATTCTTCTTCTACCGCCTTTGGCATTCATTCTCATCTCTTGGTTTCTTCTGAGATGAACTCCAATTCCAACTGGTTGTAGGTATAATCGCCGTTTTACCAACTGCAGTTACTCTTCAATAGTTCGATTGTTCAACAGAACGCAATTTTTCTGTGTTTATCTGGTTGGGTTCAATTTTTCAAAAGTTTTGATTCGTTATAATGGGAATGAAAGGATTTGTTGAAGGAGGGATCGCGTCAATCGTTGCCGGATGTTCGACACACCCATTAGATCTAATCAAAGTTCGTATGCAGCTGCAAAGGGAAGTTTCACCGGCGACGCAGAACTACGACCGGCATTAGCTTTTCCGCACACTAGCTCTGCAGCAGCAAGTGCGACTATCGAAATTCCTTCTACTGCTACGGTCATTATTCGTCGACCGGGATCTATTGCAGTCGGTACGCAGATTTTAAGGTCTGAAGGCATTGCCGCATTATTCTCCGGCATTTCCGCTACTTTTTTGTTCTCAGGCAAACTCTTTACTCGACAACTCGAATTGGACTATACGATATTCTTAAAACAAATGGTCCAATCCGAACAATACGTTGCCTCTGCACAAGAAAATCTGTGCAGGTTTGCTAGCCGGAGGTGTCGGTGCTGCTGTTGGAAATCCTGCTGATCTTGCTATGGTTCGAATGCAAGCTGATGGCAGATTACCTGTCAATCAGCGCAGGAATTACAAGAGCGTCCTAGACGCGATCTCTCGAATTTCAAAAGACGAAGGGATCGCAAGCTTATGGCGTGGATCTTCATTCACAGTCAATCGCGCCAAGATCGTCACTGCTGCCCAGCTGGCTACTTATGATCAAGCAAAAGAAATAATGATCAAAGCCGGCGCTGCCGACGGACTTGGTACTCATGTCGGAGCGAGCTTTACAGCAGGATTAGTAGCCGCAGCGGCTTCGAATCCGGTTGATGTGGTGAAAACGAGGGTGATGAATATGAAGGTTGAACCTGGTGTGGCGCCACCGTATGCCGGCGCGATCTATTGCGCGTTGAAGACTGTGAAGGCAGTAGGGCCCATGGCTTTATACAAAGGTTTCATTACCACTGTTTCGAGGCAAGGACCCTTTACGGTTGTTCTGTTCGTTACGCTTGAGCAGGTTCGCAAGCTGCTCAAAAAGATTTCTGATCCAAGTCTTAGATCTTTTGATGATGATGATGATGATAAGTTAGAAAAGTTACACTAAAATCTGTTTAGAAATTCGATTAGAAATTGTTGTTGGTGTTGGTGATTGGGAAAGAATGGAAAACGGGTCATGTTTGTTATCGCTGTTTGTTGTTGTTGCTAGGGGAGGAAGAGAAGTGGCGTGTTGTTTGCTAGTTGAAGTTAATTAAGCATTAATAAGTATTGATGTTTATTATTTTATTTTGGCCAAATATTTTTGGAGAACTATTTAGAGAATCTCATTTGGAAAATTTTGCAGAGTTATTGATTTTTTAATTATACTTTCCAAAAAACACTGCATGAAACTTGGTGGGAGTTAAAGATTATATCAATCTATATAAACAGTCGAAAATAATTAGTGCTTTCAGATAGAATTATTCGAGTATTATTTAACCTAATTTCGTACATAATTTTGTCAAATTTTTGAAATTGAGATTTTTGATTGAGTTGGGAAAGAAATTGAAGTAAGAAAAGTGGAAGGCAGAGCTCGGGCATTTTTTTTCCAAAATTTGGAAGCAGCTTTAATCATTCTATTTAAAAAGCGTTTTGAATTATTTTTTCTACTCTTATAAAAATATTTTATATTTTATATTTTTAATAAATTTTATTATATTTTATAAAATTTATTTTTAAATTTAAAAAATATAATTATTTTTTATTTTTTACTTTTATTATTATTTTAATTAAAAAATAAAATGAACTCTATAAAATTATTTTAAGATCACTCCGAACACCAGCTAATTCATTTTGTTAAGTCAACTTTAATTAATCTTTATATTTCTGAAATATGTAATTTATAATTTGCTGCTGCTGAAGAAAAGAAATATTTGAAGTTTTGAACCCGATAACCTATGTGTACGAGGGGTCCGTCAAGCAAATAATACACGTCAAATTTATATTGCTTGGTTTGGGAAAACTTTTGCTTGAAGTGAGTCCAGCAACGAATGGACCGTTTGGTTGAGTTACAAAGTTTCTAACTTTTTTTTAAAATTATTTTTTTAAAGTTTTTAAAAAAAAGTAGCCGTGATTTTTCTCTAAAACAGGATGTGCGTATTTGGATAAAAGTAACTTTTTTTGAAAAAATTTGAATAGAACGTTTGGTAGAAAAAACTAGAAAGCTGAAAAAAATATAAAAAAACAAAAATGTTATTTTACAACATATATATATATATATATATATATATCAATTAACAAATATTAAACATTAGAATATTAATATTTAGACCAACAATACAACAAACATCATAATATTTAAAAAAATAAGCACAAACATCACAATATTTTACTAATAAACACTACGGTATCATTGTATCTCTAAAAAATAGCAAACATTAAATATTAAAATACAACATTACAATATTAATTGTTTTTGCTTTGACTCGAGTGAAAGTTTTCATAATGCCACTCCAATAATGTATAAAGATTATTTTATATCTCAAGTATTTTTCTGCACATTATACTTAATGCTAAATTCCATAAGCAAAAAATTTGTTGGTAAACCCGGCAAAGCTTTCACAATTTCAACTTATTGTTTAGCACTTATTGCTTTTACTATCTCAAGTAGGCTACTTTTTCGCAATCTGTAGAAGTTCATAAATATCATCCTTCACCGAAGCCATAGCTAACGATTTTTTCTTCTTATTGATGTTTCCTGCTTTAATAGATCTTTTGGACCTAAAGCTATCAATACAAAATAAATTGCTATCAATCACAATACAAGGAGGTACCTACGGAGAAGCATTCCCTTCATCCTTGACTATCCCCATAGTCTTCCAGATTCATGGCAGCTTAGGTTTTTTGACTTTTCCGTTGGACTTGTGATGCTGCTCGAACTCGCATACCATTTGCAGTAATGCTCTCAAAAAAGAATTCAAAATGATCACGGATTATTGATAAATCTTTACAATTGAACCTTCTGAACTTAGGGTCTGCCATATGCATATACAATTAGATTAGGGCATGTCATAATAAATAGGAATATGATGCTATGCAAGAGAAGTTATCTTAATTTTAGAATCTTACCAATCATCATCAGCAATAATAGTTTTGCTAATGTGATCCCATCCCAGGCTTGACTCTCCATACATCAACGACTGGTAATCCACCACTCAGTTTCATAAAATCCCATCTGTTTTTCAATTGTTTACCCTCAAGAACTTCTCCAGTGACATCATATAGGACTCGTTCAATATTTTTCCACCTTTGCACACTGAAATGTGTTGTTAGCCTATTATCTTTCTGATCTCTTGTTCACAACACTCAATAAATTTCAAAAGAATAGATTTTGTCCATTTGAAACTTTTAAAGGATTTATCTTGAAGCTTTCTCTTTCCTGAATCCTCCATCTAAACATTATAAAACTAATCAAATTCTCAATAGTAAGTTTTTAAAATTGCTATTACAAGATAGTAACTGCATAGCAAGTAAGGTAGACTCTATTTCAGATATTTTAAAATTTCATTGGTTCGTTAGCAAATCAATAGGTATAAGACATAAACAAGTCCATCAAATACACATGCCTGATATATACGTGACCCTAGGACATCAAAATAATTGTGTCGGACACCTGAGAAGGAGACGAGAGAGACACGGACTAAAGATCGGCATCCGAAAAGAAGAAAAACCTCGCCGAATCACTAATCGTAACATGATCGATTTGGGGAAGCCGTAGAGAAGAAAACCTAGAAAAAACGGAGTGAGTGAAGAATAAGTCTCAGCGAATAGGGATAGGTATATATACATATATATATATATATATATGGATGGGGATGTACACACACCTGCCACTGTGCGTGCACACCCACACACCCAATCTCAACCGTCCGATCGTTCGATCAGACGGCTGACGAGAGAAAGTAACGCGTGAAGAAAGCTCGTTCACGCGTTACCTTTCTTCTCATTTTCTCTCCCGCGTGCATTCTTTTCTTCGTCGCCTCGCTCGAGCGCCCGAGCTCGACTCTTTCTCGAGCTCTCCCGCCGTTCTTCTTCATTTTTCTCCGTCTTTTCCTTTCATCTCTTCCGCAGTTTTCTCTCCGGCGTTTCTTCATTTCTTCGGGCGGAACGAGCTCCCTCGCCGATCGCTAGGGTTTCGGCTCACACCACGATTACTGGAATCCGAGCACAGGTATGACGAATTCCCTCACTCCCTCTCTTTTATTGCTTCTCTTAGTCTCAATTTCAGCCGCTCCGGTCAGATTCACGGTCCGGCTCACCAAAGCTGCTCCGGCTCGTCGGTAAGATAATTTTTATAATTTTTTATTCTCTTCTCTCAACTGTCGTTCTCTCCTTCAATTTCTTTCTTTTTTTTGGTTTTTGCTGAATTTTTTTTTTTTTCTCCGAATTGACAGCGTCGACTCACCAAGGCTGCTCCGGCTCTCGGCGGTAAGGTAATTTTTTTAATTCTTGATTCTTTTCTCTCAATTGACGTTCTCTCCTTCGAATCCGCACTTCTGTTTTAGTCTTTTGCTGAGTTTGTTTTTCTTCTCCGAATTGGCAGCGTCGGAGGCTCCCCGAGGCCTGCTATCGAAGACGATGTTGCGGTAAGTTTGAAAACGATATAATTTTACTAATTTGCTTCACAGAGCCGATTTTTTTCCGTTTTCATTAGATGATGATGTTTGACTTTTTTTTTTTTTTTTGCTATTGGACAGAGAGGAATTCCTACATCAAAGGCTTGCTCGAAGTAGCCGGGAGAGCTCCATCGAATTTTTTTTATCCTGTTCTCCTTCTCTGCTGCAGCAGTTGCAACGCTTGAATGAAGAATTTGTTCTGTTCTCCTTCTGCTTGTACTGTCGATCTCTTTCTCATGTAAAGTAGTTGTGTTTAGAATGAAGAAAGTTGAAAACATTCATTACTGTGTAGATATTGTGTTGTATAGCTGTTGTGAACTATTAGCAGTTGTGTACTTGCTCAGTTAATGAAATTCTTACTGAATGAATAATTATTCGAATCAAGTATTGACACAAAGTTGTGGGTGTTCTTTATGGATGAATGATTTCTTGTGGATGCGATGATTGTTGTGGATGAAATGTGTGATTTACAACAACAAAGAAATGAGAGGTGCTGTGATGCTCCTTTTGAGTTGCGTAGGTGTTGTATGTTAGATGAATGTTGGTGACCTCAACAATGAGTGTTTATTCTGTAGAGCTTCTATTAAGTTTGTGAATGCATCAATAAATGAAGTGCTGTCCAAGTGAATGAAGTGTTATTAAGCAGCAGAGAGTGCTGCCAGCTGAAGCAGGTAGCAGTGAGTGCTACCAACTGAAGCACTGTCTGCTTCTCTAAACGAATGAAGTATTATTAATTAGCAGTGAGTGCTGCCAACTGAAGCACCGTCTGTTCGCTAGTTTTTATGTTAGTAAACAGTGAAATCAGACAGCAGTTAATAACAGAAAAATTAAACAGCATATATTCAATAGCAATGAAATCATTCACAATGTTTTCTATTTTTTTCCCTCCTTAGAATAGAGAGCAGATTTATACAGAGAGCATATATTCAGTTTCTATAAACAGAAACAAAAATAGAAACATTTCATTTTACATAAACAGAATACTTCCTTTTACATAAACAGAATAAATATAGAAGTATTTCATTTTACATAAATAGAAACACATCATTTACATAAACAGTAAAACTTCATTTTAAATAAACAGAAACAAAAGCAAATACATAAACACTTCATCAGTTTACTCCAAATGAAAAACTAAGTCTTCGTCACAACTATCTTCATCTTCACTTGTATCTTTGTTTTCATCATCTCTATCAAAAACTATCAAATAGAAAATTGAAGATAAATATCAATTTCAAATATTTTTTTCAAAAAAGATAGTATATTAGCAACTCAAAACTAAGAACATACAATACTTATTTATTTTTTTCTTTCTATCTGGATTTTCAGGACAATTGCGCTTGTCATGTTTAACACCATATTTGTTACAGTAAGCACATTTTCTTCCAGTTTTTGCTTTGGCTTTTGAAGTAGCTCTTTCCAAACCTCCTTTAATTCTAGTATTGCTCTTGTAAACATTTCCTTCTTTTTTTCTTCCCTTAGTTTGTGAAATATTGGGATTTAAAAGTAAAACTTGAGAGACATCAATTGGTGCTGTTAAGTTGTCATTGGTACCTGAAGTGCCAGCTAGAGTCTTACCCCTATCATCAATCTTCTTTACTTCTTTGAGCTTTTGTGACAGTTCTTTTGATGCTTGCAACATGATTTGACATCCCTCGTCTGTTTCAACCGCTTCATAAATCAATTGATTGAAAATCATCTGGAGTTGTGTTGTTCTCAATAGCTCCGACTTCTCATTACTCTTTATTGATCCACCATCATACTTGGCTCTATATTTGTTAGCCCCTTTCATCCACCTTTTAACAATAAACTGATCCGGTATCTCTATATCACGACTCTGAAAAACTTTTATAAGGTGCCCACATGGAATTCCCATAAATTCAAAAAGTTTGCATTCACAGTTACCTTCCTTTGTTGATGGACAAAATTTTACATTCCACTTACGCCGATCATCTTCAACTCGAGACTTGTAAATGTAAGTCGTGTACCCATCACTCCCCTTTTCATCATCATAAAGGGCATATTCTGTTTCAGCTTTCTCAAACTCTGTCTTGAACCTCTCGTAGATATTTCTTGTATATACTTTTGCTGCACATTTCAAGACAAGTGAATTACCATTGATAATGCGAGATGAGTGTTCACTAACATAATCCTCTTTTTTTTCTTTTTCAACCATCTTACTCAAACACTTATCATTCTTCAATACAAACTCTCGAAGAGTTGTTGTTGGTTGAAAAAAATCCTTGTATGTAGCATTCATACGTTCAGAGTGTCCTGTAGTATTAGTGCCTGTATAAAATGTATTCAAGTGATAAACAGGTACCCACTTTTGTCGAATTTCGTATATTCCTCGTAGCCATTCATTTTTCTGCAACTCATATGCACATACCAATTCCTCCCACCTCTTTTCAAAAATGTTAGAAATATAAGTATTCCGAATACACGACTTGATATCCTTTTTAAAATTTGACTTCTTGAAATAAACATGTGAAAGCTTCTCGGCGAATTTTTTCATAATATGCCACAAACAAAATCTGTGTCGTGTATTTGGAAATACCTTCGCAACAGCTGCTGTCATAGCTTTGTCTTGATCTGTCATGATCGAAGATGGAGCACACCCACCCATAGCTGCTAGCCATGTTTCAAATAGCCACTGAAATGATTCTTCCGTCTCATCCAAAAGCAATCCGCAACCAAACTGAATTGATTGCATATGATGATTAACTTCAGTGAATGGAGCAAATGGCATGTCATATACATTCTTTCTATAGGTAGTATCAAAAAATATCACGTCACCAAAATACTAATACTGAATGCGTGACCGACCATCTACTCAGAAAAAATTGATTGCTCTTGCTTCGTTATCCGTTTGGATTGCATAAAAAAAATTCGGATCTTCTATACTCTTCTTTTTAAAGAAATCAAGCACTGCGGTAGCATCACCACTGATAGGTTTTTTATACTCCTTCGAGCGGCATAAATGATTCCAACAATCTCTACTATCAAAACCATTCTATGGTCCATCAAGTATATCTGCAATTTTATTGACGGGTAAGCCTTCATCTCGAAATGAGTCAATCAAGCACTTCGCTGTGGAAGGCATATTTCTACAAACTGGCATAAGCATCCTCTTTGCTGGACTAACAAGATCATGATTGTGCTTACTAATATACGTGACAAATTTCCACAATCCAGTAGCTTGTTTTGTCACTCTCATTGTTGCAGGACATCCGCATTTCGCCATACTCGTACTTCTCTTTTTTACTTCTTGTTCAGACTCGTGTTCTGTACTTTGTTTTGGATTACTTCTGTGATTTCCAAAACGATCACAAGTCATTTGGCAAGTAGTCACTTCATCTGAACCTCGAACTCTTTTATTTGTACTTCGAGTCACCGCACTAAATCCGTTGGCTTTTCCATAATTTATATAAAACTGTTTGGCTTCTTCAAGGCTGCCAAATATCATCTCCGCACGCGGTGACTTGATATTTTCATTTGTTGTGTTTGAAGTTGGAAGAGAAGAACTAGGCTCAAAATCTGAATTTTAAAAAAAAAAGCAACAAAATTTAGAAATAAATAATACATAAAATAGTAATGCTGTGAATTTGATACTTGACAAATAAATACCTTTTAACTCATATGCCATAGTGCTGAAGTTTGAAATATTAGTGAAAAGATTTGATATGAAAAAAAATTTAAAAAAAAGTGGACAGAACAGAGAAAGGAAAAAAAAAGCAGAGTGAGGAAAGAAGAGCTATCTCTATCTCCTCATATATCATTCTCCCGCCTTGGCATGTCATGCATTTAATGATCACCTACTCATATTAAATATTATTTGGTGTGTTAGAAGATCCTGATGAGTAAATTGATTAAATTAAATTAATACAAACTTAATAAAAATTTAATGCTGATCACATTATTTGAACAGATTACCGAATTCATTCTCCACTTTTGTCATTCATTCGCAACTTCATTCACGACGACAACATCACAACCCTTCCATTCATTCACTAGTTTAAAACAACACTGCATTCATAGGTGATCGTCATTCATTTACAACAATTCAACCACACGAAAATCATTCAAAGCTTTGGCTCAATACTTCAGTAAAAACACTTCATTCATTCGCTGGTGAATTTTCGTTCACCATAGTTACATAATTGATACAAAAACCTGAGAAAGATGGTTTTAATCAAGCTCGAAAATTATACAATCATGTGAGAAAAACGTTTGACAAAAGACAAACATGTGAAAAAAAATAATACAGACAAGGATAACATAACAAATTTGGTGCACAGAGAAGGAGAACAGAACAAATTCTTCATTCAAGCGTTCCAACTGCTGCAGCAGAGAAGGAGAACAAGATAAAAAAAATTCGATGGAGCTCTCCCGGCTACTTCGAGCAAGCCTTTGATGTAGGAATTCCTCTCTGTCCAATAGCAACCAAAAAAAAAAAAAAAGCCAAACATCATCATCTAATGAAAACTGAAAAAAATCGGCTCTGTGAAGCAAATTAGTAAAATTATATCGTTTTCAAACTTACCGCAACATCGTCTTCGACAGCAGGCCTCGAGGAGCCTCCGACGCGCCGCGGTCGGAGAAGAAAAACAAACTCAAAGAAAAAGACTAAAAAAGTATGCGGATTCGAAGGAGAGAACGTCAATTGAGAGAAAAGAATCAAGAATTAAAAAAATTATCTTACCGTCGAGAGCCGGAGCAGCCTTGGTGAGCCGACGCTGTCAATTCGGAGAAAAAAAAAAATAAATTCAGCAAAAATCAAAAAAAAGAAAAAAATTGAAGGAGAGAACGACAGTTGAGAGAAGAGAATAAAAAATTATAAAAATTATCTTACCGACGAGCCGGAGCAGCTTTGGTGAGCCGGACCGTGAATCTGACCGGAGCGGCTGAAATTGAGACTAAAAGAAGCAATAAAAGAGGGGGAGTGAGGGAATTCGTCATAGCTGTGCTCGGATTCCAGTAATCGTGGTGTGAGCCGAAACTCTACCAATCGGCGAGGGAGCCTGCGTTCATCAAGAAAATGAAGAAACGCCGAGAGAAAATCATAAGAGATGAAGAGGAAAAGACGGAGAAAAATGAAGGAGAACGGCGGGAGAGCACCAGAAGGAGTCTGAGCTCGGGCGCTCGAGCGAGGTGACGAAGAAAAGAATGCACGCGGGAGAGAAAATGAGAAGAAAGGTAACGCGTGAACGAGCTTTCTTCACGCGTTACTTTCTCTCGTCAGCCGTCTGATCGAACGATCGGACGACTGAAATTGGGTGTGTGGGTGTGCACGCACAATGGCAGGTGTGTGTACATTCCCATCCTATATATATATATATGCGTGTAGTTTTGTAAACTTAATATGGTCAAAATTGTCATTTCATGACTCCTAAAAAAAGGAGCTGAGCGTTTTAGGAAGAAAAGCTAGTCTATGTAGCTTTTTTTTCTAACGTATAAGTCACCCAAAATGACTTATAAAGAGGTTTGTCAAATACATATATTTTACTGTTGGCCGTTTTTTTCAACTTATAAGTTAAAAAAAAGTTGAGCCAAAGAGGGCCGAAATAGCTGGATACCTCCTTTCCGATCGTACATTCAGGGCATGCTTCTGAACTAGCGAGTTTAATTTATAATTGAATTGTTTAGATTTATTTCTGAAATAAAAAACTTTTATAAATTTCAAGAAGGTAATAATGGTTGAAATATTTTAATATATAATAGATAAGATATATATTTGTCGAACTCACTAATAAATAATTTATAAGTATTTATTTATAATTAATTCAAAATATATAAATACAAGATTAATATTTATTTATATCATATATAATTAATGAAGTAATAATTTATGAATAATAATAAATTCAGAAATTAGAGATGTGAAAATTTTCAATTCTTTACGAGGAAAAATGTCTTAAAGTGAGGGACACAAACGAATTTATACATTCTTAGAAACAAACATCTCAGAACATTTTGTAGTATTTATAAACATCTCAGAAAATTTTATTAGGAGATATAATAGATCCAAATATGGCCATCATTTTTTCGAATTTGATGTTTCTAAAAGAAACTGGACCTTGTCCTTGGGTTTTAACCATCCGTGTTAATGACCAAAGGTTTTATCGTGATTCTTTTCTTATGGAAAAATCCTCTCCATTGAGAAGTGGCTAACAGAAACCGTCCATTTAATTTCCAATGAAAACAAATCCAATTCATTCCTGAGAGTAACTTTTCAAAAAAAAAAGAAAGGAAATGGACATGCACTTTATGAGGACCTCCCCCAGCTATCAACTTATTAATGTCAAAGTCTAGAATTTATTAGGATCACTAATTTTGCCTTTTCCAGCTTTTGACCTTTTTTCTCAGCAGCACTAATAACAGGTTTTTGCATTTGGTGGTTTGGAACAAATTCATAAAAGTACCTTATTCATATTCTTTCCAGTTTCTTTTTAGTTATTTATGATTTTCGGTTGGTTTGTCACTAAATTATAGGCGAACCATATATATTTCGTTTTTGTTATTAAAATACGAATCGACCTCCATCGGAACCGCTTTTGGCCAGATTATTAAAAGAACCTTTGAATATGGAGAACTATGAGTTGCAAATATGTTATTAAAATTTCAACTCAATCAGAATACGAATCGACCTCCATCAGAACTCTTGATCAAAATAACACAAAAATTAAATTTGACAAAATATATATATATATATTTCCTTTTTTTGTCATTTTGATCAAGAGTTCCGATGGAAGTCGTTTTGTATTCCGATTGATCTAAAATTTTAATAATATGTTTGCAATTCATGGTTCTCCATATCCAACGGTGGAGATTAAAATTAGAGATCTCGTCGATAACTTTTGACCTGCATGTGTTCTAATATGCTATAAGAACACCATGTCCAACTTTTCTTAAAAGAGACATTTCTTTCAAATCTAGAAAATATAATTTTACAAGTTTACGTTAGAAAACTTTGCGTCAATTTCTAGCTTTTAGTGTCTTTTTTTTTTCAAAAGCCAGTCGTATAATAAATCATCTATCGTAACTTCTAACTAAAAAGGAAACTGAAAATATATCTATATATATATATATGAGAGTGATAGAGGCACTCCTTTTTTAAGGATATTTTTTTTTCGATTTATTGCCGGAGTGACCTTTAAATTCAATCTCTACCATTGAATATGAAGAACTATGAGTTAGAAATCTACCCATAAAATTTCAGCTCAATCGAACCACAAAATTTATCTCCAACCGATCATTTGATCAAGATGACACAAATGATACAACATATATATTTTTAAATTTTTAATTTTTATCATCTTGATTAAGTGATCGGATGGAGGTGAATTCGTGGTCTGATTGAGCTAAAATTTTATAGGTAAGTTTTTAACTCATAGTTCTTCATATCCAACGGTGGAGATTGAATTTGGAGATCACTCTGACAATAAACCGGAGAAAAAATGTCCTTAGAAAAAAAGTGCTTTTATCACTCTCCTATATATATATATATATATATATATATATTTTTCAGTTTCCTTTTTAGTTAGAAGTTACGATAGAATATTTATTATACGACTGGCTTTTGAAAAAAAAAAAGAAACTAAAAGCTAGAAATTGACGCAAAGTTTTCTAACGTAAACTTGTAAAATTATATTTTCTAGATTTGAAGGAAATGTCTCTTTTAAGAAAAGTTGGATAGTGGATTTTTTTGTCATTCATAACTTCTACATTACATACATATACAAGAACAATCTACGTCAACAATCACACGTATACATCAATTAAGAAAAGCATTTCTCAGAAAGATTCGTACATCATCACAATAAGAAAAATAAGATAAAAAAAGTAATATGTAATGATAAGTAATATTCCATTAGTTGAATACCCCCACCGTACCCAACTAACTCAGAAAAAAAAGAATGTTGGATGTAAAATGGAAATACAGGCATGCACATACGGAATTGCCGTTGAGTAAACAGTTTCTGAACAACAAAGAAATACCAATATATGAACACTTCAATATTTTCGACAACGCTTTCTTTGAGCTATTTGTTGGATTCTTGAAGGCACAGCAGTGGAGGACATGCTAACTAGAACCATATGATTAAATTACAAGGGAAGTTCTATACACTATAATCTGGCGTAAGATCGTTATACATCTCCACAGCAAAACGAAAGAACAAATAATCAGAAAGTACATCTTTGACATTGCAAGCTTGTGCTAACTCTTATCTTCTATGAACTTGTGGACTTGAGACTACTTAGTTGCTAAACTCTAACATCAACTCTGATGGATACTTGCTCACAGCATGAATTGTTCCGTCGAGAATCCATATAACAACTCTGTATAATATCGCTCTGCACCATGTTAGCAGGTTGCTCGGCCTTAACTACAATGAACTTAATAAAAACTATCCAAAGTAATTTATTTACATGCTATGCCAACCTAATAGTAGAAATGTTCCTTCTGATTCGACATGTCTTTGCAAAGCACTGAACGTACTTCCACTATAGACCTTGGAGCTTCCAAGTCTTTTTCTTCGAGCGCATTTCCAACAAGTTGTTGCATTTGTGAAGCAAACGTGTCGTCCAAAACCTTAAAAATTTACAATAAAAATGAGTCAACCAAGAACAAGGATCTGAAGACAATAGGTTTTACTCCATAACAAGATATCTTAAATGAACTACTGGCTACTGCAGAAACTTACAGATACAGTGGCCCTTGCACCTTTGTACCAGACCCTATTCTCTTTCCGATTTTCCAAGAAACCAAGAACATCCTGAAATCAAAGTGAATTAAAGAGAAATATTTTTCATAAATAGAACAAAGGTATCAAAAGGCTACTTACTTGTCCCATCCGATCCCAGTAGCCTCTGCATACTGCTACAAACACATGAACCTCAAAAAAAGTATGCATGTGATTGATGGTTTGAACTAGTTGTTCCTTCAGTGGCTGCATTTTGTTCCGAATTTCAGACTCCGCGACAATATCCTTTGATTCTTGGATAATTTTCTTCAGTTTAGTTGCACTCTGGGCTCGGGTCTAAAGGTACAATGAAACAACACCAAGTGCAACAAGTTAAACTACAGTGTATATGTTAAGAACTGTTTTTATCTTCAAACATTTGATTCATTATCATAGTTGTAACTGTAGAGGTTAACTTACGTTTTCTGCAAGTTTCTCCACAACAGCTTGCACATAGTTCCTGAACTTGGCTCTCAGTGTCACTGTTACTTCACTAAGGCATTCCCCAGCATTCATATTTCCACCGCCAGGTAAACATGATCCCCATGATTTTAGTTGGATTTCTACCTTGGGACGTAGCACGTCAAGTAATCTTTTCAGTGTATTCAGAAGGATACCCAGCTGAAAAGCAAGAAAGCTAGTTAATTTTTCTTAGAATAAGAAAATTTTGTAGAAAGAAATCTCAAAATAAACCACTAGCTAACCTCTTCAGGGACGGTATACAGAGCAATTGAATTGCGCTTGGTTAGTTTCTGAACATATTTCAGTCCAAATTTCTTAGGAGCCATGCTTTCTTTTAGTGGAGCCAATACATCTGCATATTGCTTCTCCAAAGCATCAATGACAGCTTTCTCAATATCCGCGATGGCCTTTTAGTTTTGAATAATATAAAGTAACTTAGTCAACGAAGTCTTTAAAATTACATGCATTTAGAAGTAAATAGTATATAGTATCAGAAGGTACATTCTCAAGGACGAAAGTGTACTCAGGCCATCGGCAAACAATGACTTCATATTCGTTCAAAGTTTCTTTCAATCTGTTGTACATGTCATCAACAAACGGAGTGGTCAGATGCTGTGTCCTTACCCCTGACCACTTAACCTGCAGTCACCATCACAATAAAGAACAGAAAATTTTGTCAGCACCTAAACTCTTGGATTCTATATAAAGTAAATGAGAGAACTTGTAATCACACACAAAAAAAGAATGTAATAAATGTGACATGGTGAAAATAAGCACTATGCCGAGTAAAACCCAAGTAAGAAAATGTCTAAGAGCTGGTAACTCAACTATGATCAGACAGTGACACTTCCCTGTGCATAATGCCATTCTTACTGTCTAATTAAGAAAATTGGAGCACTATGATTTACATGAATAATAACAGTGGTCTAAGATAACTTTTTAACATTAATATGAAATGAATTGGTTGAGGATCTATGGAAATGAAAACTGTCTAAACAGCTTATTCACATAACTGTGAGGAATAAAAGCTACTTGACTCCTGTCAACGAATTGTCAAAGAGCAAAGGAAACACTCATCATTAGATTATATAATGTTAGATTCCATCAACAAATGTAGAAAGTTTGTCAAACAAGAAATAATATAATCAAGCGAACAAATATAGTGTACAAGGTGACCGTAGAAATAACAGAAAATACCTTATCTAATTTGCAGGACTCAAGCAAAGAGAGACGTTTATCTTGGATCCATAGAATAATGTACAGGTGGAAAAGCTCTTTTGCATCAACACCTCCTTTTACAGGACTGTCAAAGAGAATTCTAAGGATATAAACATGGGTTGTTTTCAAATTATAAAATTAATTATAATAGGTCACTGACGCAAGTTACCCGATATTCCAGCTCGCAAGATCCTTCTGGAAATCTGCTGTTGCAATAACAAGATCTGCAACTGGTGGTGAAGGACCAGTAGGAGGGCATGCAACAAGGAATGCACGCAATCTACTACATAGTTCTGCACTATAAATGGATGCAGATATATTTGGGAGGTCTAAAAAACTGCATGATAAGAAAAAACAAGGGGGACCTTAAGTCATTTTAAAAAGGATAGTGATCGTAAGCGTCACAAATGATTGAAAGCATTGAGCCTTATGAAATAGAGCACCAACCAGTAGCCTTATAAAGTTTCTCACATAGCATCATACTGCATTAGATGCAGTCTACCATAAAGTCCTCGGTACTAACCACCCTTACTGATGACATAAGGTGAACAAAAAATGCTTGGATTTCAATAATGTTATTATAGTAAAAACAACTACGACATTTCTTTTAGCACACTAGAGAATGTACACAGTTTTTGTGCATGATTCCATTCATAATGGTAACCAACATCTAATCTAATATCCTCTAGAATGTAGATATCCTCTAAAATTAAATTTAGTGATCGCAGTGCACTTGTAAGTAACCAATCAAACATAACTCATCCAAGCTCACAGCAAAACCAGAAAACTATTACTCAAGTTGGTTCTCTAGTAAGTGTTTTGAAATTTACATGATGTAGATCCATTAATAATGGTGTAAATTAATACAAGATTCTCATTTTAGTAGAGTTCTCCATCTTTTCCACATTTCATCTCAGATTACGCACTAAATTCCAAAATACAAGACGATTTCCATGTCCTCATAAAATTTCCAAGCATGAATAGAACTTTGCTTATCAATTCATGATTTACTTTGAGATATGTTCAAAGATGAAAGTAAAAAGCAAAAATATAATGGAAGAAAGATCTACCTGGGCAAAACATGTCGGTTGTGGATCTCAATGTCAGTAAAGATCTCATTTCTGATGCTAAAGCATAATGTCTTCATCTTCAGGTAAGCAGTGGAAACTGCGAAAACATCCATCAAGGCTCCCTCATTGTTGCTGGCAACAAACTCATCCGTCTCAGTCAAGTACCTTCGTAATCTCTTTCTGGCAGCTGTCTGCACATGCATTATAAATTCATGAATCTGCTGGCCATAACAACACGCAAAGGAATAAATTCTACATACCTGAAAATAGCCACATAATTTCAGTTGTACTTCTGGAGCTAAAATATCATGAAGAAGAGCATAAAGCTTAACAGCAGGAAATAATGCTGGCGCTGGTGTTCCACTAGCAGGTCCAAAAACCTCCACAATTCCAGATGCTAAGGACTCGTCCAGTGATTTATAATTTTCAAAAACGATTGCAAGAATTTGCTCAACCTGCTCCTCAATTTCACTAAGAATGCGGTTCTGAAAGTGAAAACAATGTATAGCAAAAATCACATTACGTACTATGTAAATTTCAATTGTGATAAAACAAATTTACATTAGTGTCTTAGAAGAGATAGTAAATAGATACCTCTTGATGACTTAAGGTATTCTTACTCTGGCATTTCAACATTACTGGATATAGCATATCATGAACCAACGTAAGGCAATCAGCGGTTGGGGTCGCCACATCCATAACATAAGAGAGGTATCTGATGACCATAAAGAATGTCAGTCTAGCAAAAAGGGAAGTTATATATGTAATGGTACATGCTAAGTTATCTTTCGTTGATGTCAGCAACAGCGTAATAAACAAATTTAAACGAGCATAAAACAATTGGCACCTTAGTTTCGTGTATGCATCTGAAACACCATAATAAGAGGCAAATTCTGTCAGCAACCATTTCCAATCACCATGCAGCAACAAGCGTCGTTGTTGGAAATTTTGCATTTTCATTGCAACTTCCAAAACAATATCAAAGGCTACCGTCTCCGCAACAGATCCACACTGTACACAAACACAAGAAAATTGTAAACATCCTCCACAACAAACACAGGTAGAATGCTTTTCAAAGTCATTAATTGGATACATAATAGCATTTGACTACTGAATAATATGGCCAGAAAATATAATTATCAGGATAACAGAAATATATAAATCAGAATCTCTTTACCATTAATCTAAATTGAACCACTTATTCAAAATTCATAGGAAGATAACATTGTACTGCACTTGTAAATAAAAATATTTCGTACCTAAAAGTAAAGATGATCAACATATCTAGCAAAAGTTATACCTATAAAAACTAAGCATACTGGATTCAAAGTTACTTATCAGTATATCCTACCCTATTAATCCCATGGAGTCTATACTTCATGAAGAAAGCATTTCTGAGTAGGCCTTTCTATATGTATGCTATGTTAGTAAGATTTCTTTAAGAAAAAACTCCTTCAGGAGATTTAATCTGATCCTTCATACAGTCACAGCAGGTATGCACTATATCCCCTCCAATAGCATCAGGACTGTGTTAATACTTTTGCTTGTACCTGCTAACTGAGCTTGAATGATAAATCGTACTATCGTATTATAGCCATTTGAAAATTTCTTTTCATTCACCTCTTACCAGACTATTTGTGAATGGATTTATAGGATTTGGACAATGATTGCTTAAAAGTTTCACATCAAGGTACCAGCTCAGCTAGGGTGGTTGAGATTTGGATATTAATCCAATACAAAAAACACCATATTCTATCACCAAACTAGCGAATCATTTTATTATCTCCTGAACAGAATAACTGAGTATCGTAAAGAAAGGAATTCAAAGATTGACAATAAGACTCCGCAAGACCAAGTAAACTACCTAAGGAAGTCCACATCTTCAAATATGAGACATATTAGGAGCTGGTTGCTTGTAAATGAATTAAAACTCATGTGTGCTGGAGCCAAGAGGTATCTGATTTTTCTGAGAATGCCTAGAATTAAAATCAGAAATTAGGTAATTGACCACAAACCTTTAGAGCATTGTTCTCATCTAAACTAGTTGAGTAGTTCGTATAAAGCTGTATACGTCCCACAAGTTCATGCTCTGGTCCACTATATATGGACCACCATCGTAGTTTAACACCCTGAATGTCGAATAGAATCAGGATTACAAACAAAGTAATTTGTCATGCAACAGATATTAAGTAATGCAATCTTACGGGATCTTCAGTGATGCTTGCTACTTGAGCAACAACCCGACCTTCATACTTCCCTTTAGAATCATAGACATCAACTATCAAGTCGTCACCTAAACTATCTGGGAAACTTCAACCACAAAAACAAATCAAATCAGTAATACCATAAAAATAAGACTTACTAAAGCTTGTATGAAAGGCAATATATCAATAGGAAAATAAGGAATGATAACTAAAGCAAAATAGAATAAGCATGAAAATGGATATAAACTTATTTATAAGACAGATGAGCTAAATTTAAAAGACAACACATACAAGACGTGTGTTTCACCAGATCCAGGTTGCATACGGATAGCATCTTCTTCAGCTAAACTCTTCAGTCTCAGCATGCATGAGTATGTTTCTGATCATAAAACTTTGATAAGCAAACATGTTACAAAAACAGAAAGTGACATAACTGTAAATATATACCTTGCACAATCTCATATGATGATTTATTTCGGAGAGTGGTTACACCAACTTTGAGGAGTCCAGAAACTTGTTTGATGTACTGAGTACTGGCATGCATGTAGGCTAAACTATGACGTGAGAAAGTACTATTGGCAGGAAGCCGAGGTACAAATCGGACTTTTCGAAGTGATTCCCACCCAGCTGAGAAAGTTGACTGTAAGTTGGAGATTTGGCTTCGCAAACTCTCTATCTTAAGAGTTGGAGGTTTCAAAGATGAAAAACTACATCCTGACGGCATGTCTACTGCCATCCTAACTTTACGGACTGCACAAGAAGATACTTGGATAAGAACAGTGTTGAAAGAAGAGATCCAACTTCCAAATGATCTCATTAACATAAAGTACTGTAGAGCGCATAAACTAATGTAGAGCGCTTTAAGAACAGTAGACTAGTTTAGGCATGCTAACCACAATCTCAGCAGGAGTAAATAATAGCTGGACATGATTGCACTTCCCCAAATCAGCTAATGGGAGATTCATTCAAAATTATCATAATGCTCATGTATATATTCGGAAGAAAACAATTTGCAGTTTCTACCTCCAACTATCTGAATTCAGGATGAAAAAAATAAGGAATTTATAAAATACTATATTTGTATAAAGTATTATATATTATATCAAGTGTATATGTGCCATTACATACGCTTCTAAAATGTTAGTGCTGCAAGGGGAACTCGCACGTGCAGTGCACATATGGGGAAACAAAAGAGTCACGTACCTTGGACTTTCATCTTGCCAATTGTTTTCGTGGGCTTGGGGGCAGCGTCCTCATTAACAAACTCCGTTCTTTTTGCCAACAATTCCTCTTCGGACTGCAAGAGGACCCTTTGCAGGCTAAAATCAGCAGAGAAACAATATGTATAAGAAATCCATGATGTGCTCCTTACTCTTGACAGAAGGTGATAGAATAACCAAAACAAAAGAAATAATCTCCACAAGCCTCATTAGACGGCACCTAAAAAGTTAACCTTTCTAGTCTTTGCTATAGCAAATCAAAGATGAAGAAGGTAAACTTGCATAAGAATGCCGTACCATTCTTGATGACATAAGAATGAAAAAGGCCTAAGACTGATACTCTAGTGTCTAAAATGTAATAGATCGCAATTTTGGAACTGTAGAAAATCGAAGCATGTTTCATACAAACTAATAACCGAATTGGCTCTCAGCTTGCATCAAGTTAATTACTAAAAGTAAGCAGGCGGTTGACATGCTAAAGTGTTAATGAATAATAGTGTGCACAAGACATCAAAAGAAACTTACCCAAAAGCATTCCTCAATAATGAACACTCACTCTCGAGAAAACTTGGAGCTTCCATGCATCCTCTAGCCCATGAATGAAGGCATAATCTCACACAAGCATCATAAGCAATCACACAGTGCCAAGGACCTTGGCCCCTGATTAATTTAGAAAAGATTATGACAAAGAAAATAGAACCATTAATGTGTAGATAGCTGTACATTCAAGAAAGGTTGATCAACTTACATTGCATGAAAGGTGGGAACTCGTGCGGGCATTGAACCAGAAGATGCCGACGTCACAACAGGAGTGTTCCTAATTACAGGCATACAATCAATTCGTCTCACAAATATCACAACTGACCTTTTCCTTTTCATTCTCCCAAGTCTACGAAAAAGGCAAATTTAAGCTACCTTCTAGGCTGCTCCGGTGCAGTGCTTTCTTTACCAGCATGCAAATCAGCATTTTCCTTAATGGAGAAATCATCTGTACCAACAGTTTCAGGTGTTCTGCATGATCTTGAGACCTTCATAGGATCTGCCGCTTGAGAAATGTCCTCATCACAGCCACAGAAGGGTGGTGCACTTGGAGCATCAGAGTTGTAGTCCTACAATTAGTATGCAAGTAGTTAATATTAATCATATACGAAACAATTAGGTTAACATTATAATTTCAGAAAGCTAGCAGTTTATGCGCAAACACTAACAAATTCGTGACTCAAATATCCAAATTTTGTAAAGCAAAATTTACACTGTCCTACACATGTATTCCTCGAAGTGAGATTCTAGAAGTCATAAATTCAATGAGCATGTCCAATGTCAAAAAGCAATTTTAACATGCCATAGTTCTTGCTTATTGCTTTCCGATAAATGAATTTCACCTTAGAAAGCAGGACAAAATACATCCCATTTTCATGACATCTAGTAACAGGTCGGTAATATAAAACTTAAAACATTCCTAGGGCTCACACAAAAAAACTACAAAAACAAACTCTTAAAACTTCAAAAGAAGTTTCTTTAGTGTCCTGAAAACATAAGCACTGCATACTGAGACACCGTCATATTTGTATACATGCTTTACTGCTCTAAAAAATGCTAACACCTTTTCCTAAAATTTGCGTGGGTTTTAAAGGCATTTGAATTTGCTCATTCTTATGGAATGCCCATCTTTTTAATTAACCAAACAAAAATACTCCTCTAACTTTAAAAACATGCGGATGACGCAAGTGATAACCCTTTACTTGCTAACATATTAGCTGGCCAAGAATATTATACAAGCCAACAGCAGGAAAGCCGACATTCGGTACATTCATAAGTCGAACTAGATAAACTAATACTTCATGAGCAGTTGCACATGCTGAACAACAAACAAGTTTTCTACAAATGGCACCTACTTTATGACGGAATATGCCTAGTTAAGCACAACTTGGCATAGTATATTGTAAATGTAAAACACCAATCCCATATTGTAGGTAGCAAATTAGTCTTTATATGTGTACAGACTTCCTAATTACATTTAGCAAGGAACCAAATGAGACTCCCAATGTGGCTATGTAAAACTAAAGGAAAGTGGTTTAAAAATTCATGGACCTGTAAGTACCCTAAAAAATTTTCTTCTTTTTGGTAAGTTATAATTTTTCTATGTGTTCTATCAAAAACTCTTATAAGCTTAGAAGTTATGTAAAATGTTTCTTTTGAATATCAATGTCAAAATTGTAGTATTCCCTACCATATGCAATGACATGAAATATTTGCTAGATGCACTATATTTTTCCTTAACCAAATAACAGACGACGCAAGACTGGCAGTATTAAAAGCAGGTCAGATGCATCAGACTACAAGCAAGGTGACACTACCAAGATAGAAATAATGGAGCTTTAAAAGTATCAAGATCATTCACACTTTCTTCCATCAGTTCATGAAATTATCAACACATTCTCCTTGGAGAATTTGACCATTAACCACTTCCATTCATAAACAATGCTCATGCAATGTGCATCACAATGAAGAAAGGTAGAACCAACTCAGCTTCAGATGTTACCTCCTGCACTCTATAATCAAACTAAAATCTACGAACTACAAAAAAGAGAACATATGTGATATGTCTTACTCAATATAGCATCTACATCAGTGACTAACGTCTCCAATAAAAATCTTTGTCACTATTCCATCTTAGACACTACCAGAAGGAGAAATGTTAATCTCCTCTTAGAATTCAAACTTCTTATTCAATAAATATATAATGTTTTGCATCGACCAAGTGCTTCATAGTAGGTCGCTCGAGTCTCCTTCTAGTCACATAACACTTTCTACATAAACTAAAGCACTGAAATCAAGAAGCATTTAAGATAATAACAAACCTCATGAACATCACGCTTAATCGGTAGTGCAGACTCTTCAGCAGCATGGACATAACGAGTAGCATGCTCCTGTTTCCGTAAAGTCGCATTCACACCACCGTTGCTGACCTGTTCTAATCGCCTTGTCGACTCTGATGTCCCACCAGAGTCCCATGAATCCTCATCTCCATCCTCTTCCTCCTCTTCTGTGAATCCATTAACATAGCCATTGCCGTAAACCTGCTTATTATGTTGCTGCTGCTGACGTGGAGACTGCTTTCTTATATCATCTCTATAAACAAATTGCTTATTTTGATGTTGCTGATCCTGTTCTCTTAATGTAGGACTTGTTGAACCGAATCCCGAATACCCATCACTAGAGTAATGGTGTTGCTGCTGTAGAGAAGACTTCCTTAAAATATTTCTTGACAAATTCAAATCCGAGTAACCGTCACTGGAGTAATGCTGCCGCTGATGCTGAGTATGCTTTCTTAAACTATCCCTCGATGAGTTGAAATCTGAGCAACTATCACCGGAGAACTGTTGTGGCCGCTGAGAGTCACGAGTCACGTACTGATTGCTTGGATTCGGCATTCTCCTGCTCAAGACTTCATCTTGCGGTGAAGAATCCAATGAGTACCTCCCATTATAAACCTCCTCTACATCAGAAGGCTCATCCATATCAGACCCAGAGTCGGTGTAATCACTGCTGGCATGGGCAGACTGTGAAGACAATGGAACTGTGGCACGTGGCAAATGCCCACTGCGGAATTTCTCCGGCGGAGGAATCCCAAGACCTCCACGGCCGGTACCAATGCTTCTATGTCCACTTCTAAGAAGATCAACACTTTGCCCCTGCTGCTGGTTCATGAATGAGTATTGCCCCTGCAACAAATAGAAAATTAAGCAAAAAATGAATACATCTTTTAAAGTAAAATGAAATACAAACGAACAAATATTTGCGTCAAGAACAAAAACAAAAAACAAATAGGAGCAAAGATCATATACCTCGCGGACCCATCTGAGAGCGTGAGGGTCAAGTCCCTCAGTGAACATTGCGGCGTTCAAAGCATGAACAACTTCAGTTAGAGAGCAAGATCTGGACCAGAATCTTCTTTTCAAAAATTTATCTGAAATTGAAGAAAAACAAACAACTCAAACCAAAAACATGTGGTGAATCTAAGACCTAGAAAATCTTTTAAACCCACAGAGGACAATGTTTGACCTAGAATCTTGTTCGAAATAAGAAGCTCAAGAAATTTGTTGAAGAAAACTAAATAAATCGAAGAAAACCACGAAATTACACTACCAAACAAAACAAAATAATAAGAAAACCAATACTATCTGAAAATTTGAAAACGCAAGAAAAAAGAAAGAAAAGAAAATGGTAAAACAACACCAAGCTTAGAAGATTTTCCCCAAAGAAGAAAATTTACAACAAAATGTAGTACCTGTTATTTCAACACAGTGCTTGTTTCTTGAAATGATTCAAAAGATCAAAAAAGCAAAAGAACTGAAGAATGTAGCAATCTGAATGATTTCAAAAAATATGTGAAAAGAATGTGTAAATGTTGGGAAATATTTGAGAGAGGAAGAGAGAGACGAGAAGAACGACCGCTGCTGTTTGCTTTCGATTGTCGCTTCTTCTTTCTGTAACAGAGAGAGAGTGTGTAGTTAGATCAGTGTTTGATTCGAATAAAACAAACAAACAAAAAATGTTTATTTTTTTTCTTCATTTAATTTATTATAATTAATTTATTAATATAAGAAGAAAAAAGGGTTGGGATTTTAATTTAATGTTTCTTGTTTGCTTAAAACAATATGAAGTCCCATAGAAGAGAAATGATTCATGGTTATTTAAACGTGTAGTTAATTAGTAACATGGCGGTCGCCTAACTGAAACTAATACTAGTACATGGAAACATTAAATTATTTCAATTAAGTAAAAATCTAATTTAACAGTATCATTTTTATATATTATTTATTAACAATAAAATTGATAAAATCATCATATAAATTATAATACAATCTAATAAAATCTTTGTAAGCTATAAATAAGTTACTATTTTCCAAATATATGTGCATTTTTCTGACCGTAAAAGAATTTTAACGTTACAAAAAAGTTATAAATAAAGGTTTTAAAGAGAAAGGTTAAAAATGTTTGAATTTTGAAATGAAAGAAATGTCAATATCAGCAATAATAAACGCTTTTTTAATTCTAATTTGATAAAGCAACGACTGGTATGAATGTATTTCTACAAAACAAACTATTCTTTTATTTTAGTTAATTTTCTAAAAGACTGTAATTTGAACGGCGTCAAACAGTTTACAGCTCCGAAAGTTAGCGCCGTCAATAACGCAACGGTCGAGAAAGTTAGTGGGACCCAGAAGCTGGGACTGTTCAACGCCCTCTACCTCCACTACTACCACTACATCTCTCCAAAACAGCTCAACTACATAAAACACAAAGCTCCAAATCAAACAACTCATAACACGCCACATGTACATTAACTAACCTCCGTTATATTATTATTTCTTCAGGGTCTGATTCGATTATTATCAACCGTTTAATGAACAAGAAAATCTTTTATCTTTTAATATCATAGTGATTAAAAAGTACTGCTTTTTCATTAAAAGGGAAAAGAAAGTTTTCTCAATATCTGGTTGCACATGACTCACATGAGCACGGAAGAAGAATCCCACTATTTTGGCGGCCGACAAATTCAAAATTTTTGAAAAGGTGATGCACGCGATCGTTCCATCGACGGTCAATATTGTCCGACATCGAATTAGTGCTGATCTCGAAGCAAAGTTTGCAATAATGCATGTTGGGAATATGTTGTTGGGCAAGAATGTGAATAATAGTTATAATTTAATTACTCAAAATTTATTTGTTTATTAATTTTCAAATATATATACTTATTTTATATTTTAGTTTTATTGATTTATTTTTAATTTATTTCTTACTAAATTTTGTTAGTATTATAAAATTTAATTTTTATCAAGTTACAGTACTCCAAATGAATCTGCTTGACTTAGTTTACAATAACAAGATGTTTCAGATAACTTTAAAAAAAATTTCAAAATGAAATATATTTTTAAAATTTTTTATTTTAAAAAACAGAATATAAATAAATACTTTAAAACAATAAAATTTTCTGTATTTTAAAAATCTTTTAAACTTTATAATATTTTTAAAATTCTTTTAATTCTGTAAAATATTTTTAGAAATTTTATTAAAAAATATAAATAAAAAATTTTATAAGTAATGTAAAACATCATCTAAATATTAAGCAAAGATGGAACGAGCATGCGATTGCATCTATCTTTTGGACTTATTTTATGCCGTTGGTTGGCTGTTTTTTTAAAAAAGAAGTTACATTTTAAGCCTAATAGATATGAAATTATAATTTAAAGCATCGAAACAACATATTAGCATGCTATTTGAAAGGAACCGTAAATTACCTATCTGCCTTGTTTCAGTGGAAATTTTTGGAATTTTGAAATGGCGGAAATGTGAAATATGAGCAATAATTGCAAAAGCTTTTCTTTTTTTTAAAGGAAAAAAAGAAGTCTTTTATGTAACTAGTGGGACAACGTGGATACTAACGCCGTTAAATTTGCAACAACATTAGCGAAAACGTGAATGTTACTGGTGGACCCGGAATGAGCGGCTCTGGTTTGATCATCAGGTAAAGATAATCGAGAAGTTATTGATCATTAATCAAATTAGGTTACCTATTATGGTAATATGTTCAATGGGAATTAGCAGTTTAGCACTTCCTCTGAGCTGGAAGTGAGCCGGCCATAAAAAACAAGTCCAATCAAATTATTAGTGTTGATTTTTGTTTTGTTCGGGCGCGGCGCGCGGTGAGGCATATTAGCTTCAAGGAGCGTTTGGAGCTTTTATAAAATAGAAAATATTTTTATTTATTTTAAAAAATGAGTTTTATTTTTTTATTTTAAAAAAATAATAAAAATATGTAATAAAAAGATTTTATTTTGTAGAATTTTTTTATATTTTTTAAATTTTTAAATAAAATTTTTATATACTTATAAAATATATATTGAAAAATATGAAATTGAAAATTGAAAAATTTTGTTGAAAAAAGCTGAACCAAACATCTCTTAGTAGATTGAAGAATCCGATTATATTTTGTGGACGTCTAAGAATGCTATTAAATATAAAATTTTTAAAATACATATTTTATTTTTTCAAAATAATTCAAATAACTTTTTTAGAAAAAGTAAAACTTATTAATTAATGAAATTTAGATAAATTATTATATAATTTATATTAATAATAAAATTTAAAATTAATTAAAAAACTTTTAACAAAATAAAATTATTTTAAATTATTTATTTATTTAATATTAAAAATAAATTTAAAAAATAAAATTAATGATTTAATAAAGTCAAAACCGTACACATCTATACATTCACGTGGTTCCCGCTATATATAAGTACCTTAGCATCGAAGCAATCCTTGCCTCGAGATTAGGGCATATTTGGCACAATTTATTTTCTACTTTATAGCAAAAAAATTACTAAATAGTAAAATAAATATTTGATAAAATTTTTTATTGTTAATAATAAGCTGCTTTTGGCTCGTTAAAAAAAAACACCGGTAAAAATACTTTCAAAGAAAGCCGCATGAAATTTTTCACACTAGGCGTGAATAATATCCATTTTGCCCACTTTAAGTTAGTAAATTGCAGTGATACATAAATTTATATCTGTTCATAGATTTTTCATTTTTATCTTTTCCCATTTTTTTTCCTTCTCTCTGGCGATCGGCAGCGACATCCTGCAAACGATTTTTTCGATTTCGATCGATTTCTCTCCAATCAGCACCGAAATCACTTTATTCTCCTTCCCTTCGTCTATTTTTCGTCTTCACCGTCCCAATTTCCGTATGAAATCGCGCATTGCGAACAAGCAGGAGCCCTAATCGAGTTCGCGAGCGCGTTGGAATCCTAATCTAGTTTTTTCCCTCTGTCCTACTACTCATCGTTGCTCGAGCTTGTTTATTTTTCTCACTGGTACCAATACAACCCTGCTCAGTTCTCCAAAACTCCTCTCGAGGTCATACGCTAATTGAATCTCGTGTTCTGCTCCAATTGGGTAAGAATTCTTATTCCATTGCTCATCGGTACAAATTTCGTTCCTGGAATGGTTTGATTTTATTTGGTTTTATTTGTTGAGTGAGTTTGATTTGCTTTGATTTGGAGAAGGAGAATGTATTGTCGGAGGGTTCATTTGATTTGATGTCCTTCTATTAGTAATACTTATGGAATGAATTAATGTTGAAAATTCTTGCTAAGTGTTTCAGATGTGCGCAAGTGTTAGATATGAAATTATTGTTTGATCTATGCTTGATTGATACTATTAGTGAATTATACCTACTCGGGAGACTATCTATTCCAATTTCTATGCAGTGCTTAGATACTATGCATGTGAATATATTGTTACATCCCAGTTTATAATGAAAACAAGAAAGCAATTCACTGATTTGAAAGTTTTTTTTAAATTTTTGTGTGGAAATGGATACTAGCTAGAGTGACCTATCTTGCACATGCAATTCTGTGATGGTTTTGCATTGTGTATAGTGTTAGAATGGTATGCTTGCAGTGATAGATTGTTGCATTCCAGCTTGTTTTCCGTTCAGCTAAACCACAAATGTCGTAAGATCATTCTAAAGGCACAAATATGTCAGTAACTTCCTTATCTCAAAACTTTGCTGGGAAAACCTAAAAGCTACCAACTAATCTGAAAGTTTTATTTGGTGTTGAAATAGATACTAACTAGAACCTCTCCAATGGTTCATTTAGATATATTCAAGCCTGTTGCCTGGTATGGGCCTGAAAAGTATGAGCTGAACTTACATTAATGGTTTTCTTAGATTGTATTATATTGTATGAGATGCAAATGCATGTTGTATGTAGCATGATTTTCCATACTGTTAGCACACTCTAATGCTTGCTTAGCAAAATTATTTTTTTTAGATGGTTAACTTTCTTTGATTTGTTCTATTAGTTTTATCATGGTGCCTAGATGCATAATTTTCTCTCTGACTATTTTATTGAAGGAAGGTTTTTTTTTCTCCCTAAAATTCTTATGTTCTTTTTTGTGGGCTTTGCAGAAATTGAAGAAAATTTGTTAATGTGAAAATACTGGCTGGTTACAGAATTTGTAAGATTCTTCTCATGTGGTTCTATATCAAGTTGTGTTTGTTTCCAGCAGAGTTAGGATGCATTAAGTTTTACATCTATTATATGAACTTTGGAGGTGTAATAATTTTTCTTAGTCTAGACCATGGTTGTTCCCGATTTAAATCTTAAAATCTTACGATTTTACGATTTTACATCAACAAAACGATCCTACTTGATACAAAATCCCGATCTTACTTCTAATCCGTAAAATCTCGATTTTAATTCTAAAATTTTTAAGATTTCGATTTTACTTGCGATCTTACGATTTTAGTTTATAAAAAATTTTCATGAATCAGGAGAGCTAAACAAAATCAATCGTTCATTTATAGTGGATGCAGTTATGTTTGGTTTATTTTGTAAGTGATTTATTGTAGGAGTAAAATGTTTTCTATATTGTGGTATTTTGGATTATATTTTTTCTCTTTATTTTAAGACGATAAAAACTATTGCTTGACGCTTAATTAATTGATTACATCATAAACTGAATTTTCTAAATATGGTATAACTATATAAGTGTATATTTATAAAATAATAATATAACTGAATTTTCTAAATATGATAATAAGCTAAATGAATATAAAAAATTATTAAAAATATAGTTTATTTGAACCACAATATGAATATTATTAATTTATTACATTAAAATAAAATATAAGGAAAATTATATTTTTAATTTTCAGCAATATTAATAAGTACTATCTAAATATTTAAAAGTATTAAATAATTTTATAAAAAATTATCAATAAGTAAGTCTTACGATCTTATTTAAAATTCCGATTTTTACGATCCTACACAAACGAAAGGATTCTATATAAAATTCTGATCCTTACAACCTTGGTCTAGACAGAGAGTATTAAACATAGTAATTGTATTGACTAGTTATCATTATATTGGTGATTATACATGCGCTTATTTCTTTTGGTTGTAATTTGTTATTTGATGTTGAGATATTATTACTTGTATTTTTAACTTGATATGAATGGTGAGATTGTTTGCTTACTGCTGGTTGAACGGTGTTTCTTGTTAGGTGATATTTTTAATTTGTTATTTGATGTTAAGATGTTATTGATTGTAACACTAGTCTACTTGATTTTAAGATGTTACTGTCGTTCGGGTTGGTTTGTCTACACTGTTCTCGCTTTATGATTGTAGTTGTTTATGGTAAGAACTTTAAGATTACTTTTGAAAATTGCACGCGTAAATGCTTAAAATAGAAAGCCATATGTTGCAAAAAAATACATCTAGAACATAAATCATATTATAAAAAGTTAATTAAAAAATTTATTATTACATATTATACAAACAATATTTAAAATTAATTTAAGAGTATATTTATTTAACTAAAATTAATTTAAAAATATTATTATAACTTAATAATAACATATTAATTAATAGGTTTGAAAATATTAATATACCAAATATTAAATAAAAAAGTATTATAAAATATGTTATAAAAATTAAAATTCAAAAGTTAGATTATATATGAAAATAAATTCAAAATTTTAAAAATATATAATTTAATATATATATATATATATATATAAAAGTGTTATAGTCATTATCATTTTATTTATTTATAATCATAAGCTTAGCCAAATATATCTTCAATTTTTTTAAAAAAAATTTTAAACAGTAAAATTTATCCAAACAGAATTTAGAAACAAATAGCTTTTGAATCAAAAGCTCAACAGCCGCTTTTTTCTATCAAAATTATATAAACAGTAGCTTTCGCTAAGAAGTTCTAAATTTTAAACTTAGCCAAATATAGATTTAGTATTAAGCCGCTAGCTATATACCGTCCAACTATAGAAATGTTTAAATTATTTTTATTTGTTATTATTTCTTTTTATTCTCATATATTTTTTAAAAATATTTTATATAATTTTTTAAAAATTAAAAAAATTATACTTATTAAAACTTTTAATTTAAATTTAATTTTTAAATTTATTTTTAAAAAAATGTGCCTATCTTAATGTAAACATACTTTAAGTGAGCCAGGTGGGCAAAACGCTCACCGGAAAAGTTGCATCGTTTGCAAAAATTTTCTGTTTGCAAAAGTGAGTTCCAAAATAATTATGTTAAAAAAATTAAAATTAACATTTATATTATTTTGTTTAAAAGTAATTTAGGAGTAAAGTTTTTAGTTATAAATTTTAAATTTTAAATACAATTTTTTTGTAATAGATTGAATTAAAATTTTATATTTATTTTATTTTAAAATAAACTTAAAATAATTTTTTTACTTTAGAAATGAAGTTCAAAATATTGATAAGTTTGTCCGTATCGACCGAGAGTAGAAATTATTTATCGTGAGTTAGCATATATTTATTATATTCGTTATATTAGAACATCTTTTTTTATTTAGAACTCTCTTTATTAAGTATGTATGAAGGTCATATATATGTGTATTAAAGATGAAATGAGATTGAAATAGATTTTCATCTTATTATTAGAGCAAAACTCTAAATCTGTCTGCCGTAGTTGTGAAAGTAATGACTGCAACAGTCAGATTCTGACCATACCACCTTTCAGCTATCGTGAAGATACGATTACAAACTTTGACCATATAACTCTAAACAAATTCGGTGATTAACTAGATTAGATCTACTGAAATAAAATTCCATACGAGTTGCCGCCGCCATTAAGGTTTTTGCTACTGCCACCATTGCCGCCCATGTCTCCCTACTACCACGACCGTCGTTGTTGTTGTCTCTAATCACCAGATTTGATGCTGATCAACAGACCCAATGCCAGATCCTTACAACAAACTCAAGCTGCTCTCCCGCCGTCTTTGCTCGCCATCGCACGACAGCTACTATTGCTCGGTGATTACTCGCCACCGTCGTAACCCAAAACTAGTTCAGTCGAACCAAATCGAACCAAACCAAACCGATCGCTGACTAGACTGACCCGAACAGAACCCAGCCCGGCCAGTTGACCAGACCTTGCCCGAACAATAAAAAAGGAAGAGAAATAGAGAAATATACTTATTGCTGTAAGTTTAACTATAATAGAGGTTCATAATTCAAATTAATTAGATATCCAAAATGGTAGGAGGAATCAGGAAAAATATGAAGCTCGTAAGAAAAGATAAAAAATAGATTCTAGATTCTGAGACCACAGATCATATGGGATTCGATCTAACCAATTTTAGACCATAACTAATCCAATTAGATATAATATGAAATATGATAATAGAGACACTTATTTGGTGACAAGTGCTGCGAATGTAATGCTAACACTATCTTTATCTCTAGAAGATTGCGTACTTGTCTTTTCTTTTATTTATTATCTTTTGGACAAATCACCGAACAATTGATTACATTGTTCTATTACATCTATATTTTTGTTTACTTCAGGGCGTGGTATTGAAAAAGAGGGCATATATTATTTGAATTATATCAGTTTCGAAAGAGTTCATAACATTCGTAGATCTGATATTGACAAGAAGATTGGCTTTGGCATCAATGATTAAGTCATGTTTCTTTTACATATCTATGTCATTTATACATTCTTTATTTTCTGATATTAAGAGTCCGAGTTTCAATGTGAAATTTGTATTTTTGCAAATAGTCATCGAGTTTTTTCTACCATTCTTACAAGCTTGTCACATAGTGTAAAAAGAAAAGATAATTTCTAACAGGGTGTGTTTTCTATTGTAATGATATATATATATATATATGTG